>CM028130.1:974705833-977115000 GCA_016271365.2 Neoceratodus forsteri
ACAGAAGTTAGAAAAGTTCACTTTGCATAACTTTTAGTCCATATCAGCAGAATGTATAGTTGGTCACCACACAGTGTTCCACATCAGCAGAATATACCACCTTGGAGGATGGCATTTTTCAGTTGGGAAGTTGAACAGGACACGAAATGTCAATGTCCACAAGCCATAAACTACAAACAGTTCCAGAGATAAATCCAGGGTTTCTTCAAGTGTTAGATGAAGATTCATAGTTCAAATCTGATGCATTCAGATTTTCCAAAGACAGATCCAAATGTTCAGAAGGTGGTAGTATTTTCAGAGGCCTCAGCAGGGGGTGCATTAGATTACACATTGAGTTTTACAGTGGAACAGCAGCAGTGTTCAGTTGAAGAGAATCACACAGCTGCACAACGTTTAACAGTTTATAACAGTACTCAGTTTGTATGAGGTGCCAGACAGGCTTGGAAGACAAGCAGTGAAGAAAATGGATTTCTTGATTGTAGATCAAATGAAGAAGAGTCTTCTTGCTGAAGTTAGGGGGATTGTCCCAACCCCAGACTTGCTTCATAGTATGCATAACAATGAGCTTGATTGTAGAATCTTAATTGGCTGGACTGAATACAGTTAATATGAAAGTTCACAAGTGGAAGCCTAATTTCAGTTATTAGGCCAGTATTCACAAGTTGGTAAGACAAGTTAGAAGATGTCACATCTGCATAAAAGGTGATGTTCCTTTCAGGTACAGCAAAGTTCAGAGTCAGTCACGATTCCAAGACCTCATGGTAAACAAGGAAAGGAGGTAGTAGAATGGATGGTTGCCAGACTTATCAGGGATGGATGTTGCCAGACAAAAATGCGGCAGTGACACTGGGAGTCACAAACATGGCTTCCAGGATTGTGCAGGAATAAGTTTTGAAACATGGAGCAATATTGGTGTGTGTGTGTGGTGACATATCCAAGGTTCCTTGCCATTGACAAGGGAATAGTGCTAGATTCAAATAAACATTTAACACATGCAATAGAAGTGCATAATGTGGCAGTGCCACTGAGCCATACGTCTGTCATGTATGAGATCAAGGATATATCCTAATTCTAGATCCCGGAAGAGATAACCAAAGGGTTGTAAGAACATAGTAGTCGTAGGCAGTGCAAATGACTTTCCTAGCTATGTGATGCTCATCTGCTTCCTTAATGTGAGCAGAAATTAATTTATAAAGAACATTTGTCAGGTCAAACCCCTTCACAATATCCTTAATATTGTAAATGTAAATCACTCTTTATGAGCAAAATCATGTATACCATGCATTGGGGGGTATGATATTTTTCATACAATCATGAACCTTGAACATATGTATGAATAATGGCTATTTCAGCCCTTTTTCAGATAGATATGTCAGAGCCAGATAGGCCCGAGTCTAAACCTATATTGTTTTTTTAATAAATGGGGGAAAAAACAGGTGTAACACTCCCACCTTGACATCTGTTAAGTACTTGCCCCAGTTTGCTAAGGACAAATCTGCTTCAGTATTATCCGCCTTACTACGGCAGTTTCTTGCAGTATGGTCTTTGGGTGTGGATTTGTTACCCCACCAGAGTTTTTATCGGACTAGGAGTTAAAGTGGGTAAAAAGAGGGTCTTACCAGTACTTGGCTGCTACCTCGCTGTTGTGGCATCCGTCTGACCATCTGGTAGTGTTCAGTCAAAGAAACAGCCTTTTTCCCACTGTCTGGTCAGTGTTCTTTTTTCCAAAACTGCACATCTGTAGGCAGGATGTTGATTAACTGCTCCAATGCAAGTGTGTCGATCTGTGTGACTGTTTTGCCTTCTGGTTGGAGCCATTTAATAAGGAGTTCTCTGAGTTGGTAAGGGGTTCTCGAGGATTGTCGACCGAGTTGTACTTCAGAGACTGGAATCTCTGCCTGTAAGTCTCTCCTAAGATGTCATACCTTTCCAGGATTTCTCTTTTCACCAAGTCATAGTTTTCTGATCGTGCAGTGTCCATATTGCTGCAGGCAATTTGGGCTTTACCTGTCAGGTAAGGTACCAACCTGACTGCCCATTGGCAGGCTGTGGCAATCCTTTCAAAAGTTGTCAGGTATGCTTCACTATCATCAGAGGGATACAACTTTGTAGCTTTAATTTCTTTTAAGTTGTGTCTTGTTGCTGTGCTGGACCTGTACCAGATCCTCCAGCTTTGATAGCTTGCGAGACATCCAGTGATCTCTGCGCCTGTCACTGCATCTCTTCTCTGCTTCTCCGTCTCTTTTTTTTTGTATAGCCCACCATTTGAAAAAGGCAGTCAGGCTTTCAGGTTCTGTCACTGTCCGTTTTGTTTTTTTCCCACCACTTTTGCTGGCTGTACAGTTTCAGCTTGGATTTCTGTCTCTGCAAGTTTGGCTGCCATTCTCCTGGTAATTGCTCATGGGCTTGCTGTTACAGAATCCATACCTTTCTTCTGTGCTTCCCTGGTACCAGGTCTAGTATCCACGCACAAAACTCCTGGCTTGGAGTATGCACGGTGTAAATCCCACTTAGTCTGACATCATCTGTTGAGGCATAGGTCAGGAAGCATAGGAAGACCAGGAGCAGTTATAAAATTTGCAAGCAGTGTTTTATCAATAACAGTAAAATAAACAAATATTGTTCAGTAGAACTTTTTATTTACAAAGGCAGTACAGAGAAAACAAAGTCCTTCATCTAAGGGTAGCTCTTAATTCCAAGTCTCACTCTCTCCCTCTCTTTCTAGTATTGCTGCTCTTTGTGTAAGTCTTTGGCTGGAACTCGTTAAGAGACCATCCTGATTTTCACAAACTGTCAGTTTCTTTGTAGAGCAGGTTTGCAAATAGAACAATGTTCCAAGCTGGCCCCCTGCTGACAGCTCTGCAAAAGAGTTTGCAAACAAGTCTGAGAGGAGCTCAAACTGCATCTCAGGTTAACTCCCTGAATTCCAAACAGCTTTTTACAATCATTTCAATGGTATAATTATATACATTTCAAAGAAAGGGATCCCAGTATCACTTTAGTTTCACACAAAGATTAACATATATTTTATAACTGCAGATATGCGGGGGGGGGTAGAAACAGCAAGTCGGAGAGATCACGAGAGGCGGAGAATCGCAAGTCTGTCAGAGTGAACAGTGCTTCGGTCTCATGAGAACATTTGGTTGCACAACCAGATAGACAAGAGACAGAAAAGGAGAGGATAGAACAGATCCTTGCATTTAACTCTTTCTGCATAACAAATGGGGCAGGGCCTTATTCAGTCCTGTCACAGATCTGAGGCGAGAGCTCACTTATAAGGCGCGCACAGCTGGAGTTCGGGGAGAGGTTTGCCAGCTCCTTGTAACATTTGCTGAAGTCGCACCTGGCAGACCAGCAGCTAAGCGGACAGTATGCTGGTGGATAGTCTCCAGCATTAACCTCTGCTATAGGTTGGCTGGTAGGAAGCCTCCCATAGGGCAAAGTGCCCATTCCACCAGACATACTGCTGCCTCGGTGACTGCTTCCAGGGATATCCCCATCCAGGAGATTTGTAGGGCTGCTATCTGGAAGTCAGCTCACACCTTCATCTTCCATTACAGCATCGACTTTTGAGTCATGCTGCTTTTGTGAATTCGGTTCTCCAGTCTCTGGTTGCCAGCTTGGGGTGGGCGCCTTGCCCCCTCCTTCCAGAGAACTGCTAGGAGTCTGCCAGAAGTGTAGCCAAGTGCACCATATCCACGCCTCTAGAAATGAAGGTTACTCGCCTGTAACCGTAGATCTTATTTGAGGGGGCTCTTGCAGTAGGGAATACCATTAGGACTAAGGCGCCAGGACCACACAGAAAAATGTCTAGCTAGCAGTATACAACGGGGGACCACCTGTGACGTCGACACGTCTGATCTAGCATAAAAGGGGTAGTTCCCCCACACCCATCTCAGTTCTTTTCCCTGCCATCGACCTGCGCTCATTGGATTCCACGCAAAATGTTGCTACAGTCGACTGCTATCTTTCTTTCAGCAGTATTTGTTGGTTTTCAACATTGTCATCACCGAATTCATCTGCAAACTCCCACAAGTCCAAGTCTGCCTGCAGAAAGCAGCTCCCCGAGAAGGACAGACACTTCATGTGCATTACCTGCTTAGGCCCAAACCATGACACAAGCCTTTCAGACCTGCCAGAAATTCAATCAAGTCATGTGGAAAAGACAACAGAAAGTTCTGGAGGCCCATCTCCTGCAGCAAAAATTGACCATCCTGAAACAAGAGCTGCAGTCCCGGACCATGGTTCGGACCTTTGGGAAATCTGTGTCTGTGAAGAAAAAACACGAGAAGCATTGGGATCGGTCTACTTCAGAGTCACGTCACCTGCAGAGGCCGCGACAGAGCCGGAGTCTTCCTCTCATGGGAGGTCGATCTCCACTTCTACCCCAGCCCTCCTTCGGGGCTGCTGGTGGGCGTCATCTCAGGGGCAGATAGTGCTGCTGCAGGCTTGGAAGACCCTTCCTCTGCCCCTGTTGCTCAGGCTGGTCCTTAAGAAAGGTCCTGACACAGTTGTCCAGGCCGGTTCTCTGGTTGAGGAAAGGGCTGTTTCCACCCTCCTGGCCTCGGCATCTTTGTCAGATCCTGTCCCGGCGTCCAGCGACGTTCTACTAGACCGACACCCGCTGTCGCCCATGAAGCCACAGGCAGCTTCTGCGGAGCCTCTACCGTTGGGGCTCCAGACTTCTCAGCCACCACTGGTGGTTGCCTCCCAGGCCTCTCCCTGCCAGTTGCCGGCAGGGCCTTCCTCATCCAGGCTTCCCTCCCAGGACCCGACGCTCGATGATCCTTCATCGGGCACAGTATGCCCTCTGGCCAAATGTCCCAAGCCCCACCTTCTCCAGAGCCCTTCACAGCTAACCAGGAGCCAGATCCCATGTCAGAGCTCTCAGAAATTTTGCCCAAATTAGCTCACCAACCAGTGCTGTCACCTGGTCCCTTGTACTTGGTCACTGATTTGGACCTGCAGTCCACACCTGCTGGGCGTATGGCAGGTTCGTGTTGGGTAGCGTCATGCCCAATCTACCGTCTGCTAGCGCACTACTTGACGTTAGACTTTACCCTTCAACCGACATTCCTTTGCTGTATGTTGGTGGACTATGGTGCTGTTTTGAACACCTGGTGGGCCTCGGCGCCTAAATCCAATATGGCTCTTCAGTTGCTGACACAGGTCTCTCCCCAGCAGAGGGTCGCTCCTCCACTGGATTCAGAGGCCTCCACTCCAGTTACAACCTCCCGTATGTCACGTATGCCTCATTTGGCCTCAGACTCAGAAGGGTCTCTGTATGTCACTTCAGTTTCCTTAGAGTCTTCTCGTCCCTCCACATTATGCCCCGAGGACATATAGGTTCAGGGATATGCCTAAATCTCCTCAGAGGACCCATCCTTCCTGGAAATAAGGACTATCAAGGCGTCCCAGGGATGGCTTACGGAGGAGCAAGATCCTCAATGACGCTGACTAGCGCAACATTTGCACCTCCCTGAGGTGGACTGTCTGGTGATCCCACCCGTAATGGTCCCACATGATGTTTCATCTATGGTTTGGCAGTAGCCAGCTTCAGTACCTGCCACTCCGCAAAAGGCTGACCGTCTGTATCAGGCCCCGGATGGCAAGGTACACTTTGCCTCCCACCTTAAGGCTGATCCCTCTGTTTTTGTGGGGTCACCAGTGGCTGGTGAAGGTCCCAGCCCTCGGGACTGCCTCCGGACCGAGAATCCAACTTTGGAACTCTCTGGGCTGTAAGTTCTATGCCTCCTTGACCTTGCTGGCGCAGAACTACTTGGCCCACATGCTTGTGCATCAACAATCTCTCATTGGACAGATTGTCCACAGTGTGGCCTCGGCCGTATGTATCAGACATTATACTTGGCTCTGGCTTACAGATTTTACCTCAGCCATCCTGGCTTCCATTTTGGATGTGCCGTTCCAGGGCCTTGTTTTATTCAGGGAGGAGGTACAGGTCTTATCGTCCTCCCTTCAGGACTCTGGTGCTTCCCTTCAAAACAACCCTCAGAGGCTCCAGGGTGGCTCGTACACTTTTGTGTCCACCTTCAGGGGCATTATCCCCAGTCTTCAAGTAAGAGAGGCAAGCGCAAGGCCTCTGTGGCCACTGCCGCCTCAACCATTAAAGCTCATAGGCTACATCTCCCTAAATTTTAACTTTCTCTTTCCTCTTCCCCTTTGGTCGCACCAGGGATTCTGGAAGAGGGAGGCTATCCAGTGGCAAGGACAGCCTTGTTTCTCCCCTTAGTCTTCTGGTCCTTTCCTAGCTTTCCCCGGGACTTCCCTCCTAAGGAGGATGCCTGGGGTGTGGCCTGACATCAGGCTCTGGCCTTCCTTGTCTCCTTTCTGAGTGGAAATTAGATCCTTTTCATGGCTCCCACTGTCTTGGTGGACTGTGCATCTAGGCGTGGATGTCTCTGACTGGCGGCAGGTGGCTATTCTACGCACCCTGCCCCTGCTGGGGGTGGGGGGGATCAACTCCTGTTCACTCGATGGTGCTTCCCCTCACATGGTGAGTCTGGGTCTGACGTCCGGTCATCACCCTTTGAGTGAGCACACGATAGCACGGCATTACTTTCCTCAGGGAACTTGGCTTTTGCCTTTTCCTGTCACATACCCAAGGGGGCCCCTGGCCTTCACACCGTTTATTGGTGACCTTACATTACAAGGGCCATAGTTCACACTCCTAGTTTAGGAGAGGTTTTTGTCAGCTGGAGTTCCCCAGTGACCCCCCACCGAGGTAGCGTCATGGGGGCATATGATGGGACTGTTGGCCTGGGCCCCGGACTCCGAGGGGCCACCTTGGAGCCAGCACAGCACCCTCCCTCCTCCCCGGCAATCATCAGTTTTGGGCTCAGGGCTCATCTTAGCTGCTGTGTCCAGGGTCTGGCTACCTCTTTGGATTTCTTTAAGTCCATGGCACAACCGGCCTCCTGTCAGGACCTTGGCCCATCTTTCCCAGCCGGATATCAGGGCTTCTCCACGTCCCTTGGACTTTCAGATGGTTTGCCCTCCTCTAGTGCAGTTTATCCCTGAACGGGCCTCCCCTGCCATGGCCGGCCTCATCGTGCTTGACAACTTTGGGGGCCCCATGAACCTTGTACTTCCCCCGCTCCCTCTGTTTTTGGTTTCTGTCCTTGGCGGCTCCTGACCTTATGTCAGACTTTCGCCTTATGGGTCTCCCCTCTTACGTGATGTCTCGGATGCATCGTCAGACCTTTTCTGACATTGGACATTGGGGACGACTTGGGCATGGTCCCGAACCCCAGTAGGGATCGTCACCATTAGTCTTCCAGGAGCACTCCTTTTTAGGGCTTGCTGACCCGGGGTATTGTCTTGCTCCCACTCCTTTGAGGGACCCCCAGATCACTTCATGGTGTCAGCGGGACTTGGAGACCCTAGAGGGGGTCTCTTTCTCGGGCTAGAGATGGGGCTTGGTAAACTGATTCTTCACTACTTTGGCTCCTGCATTCCTTACTGGCATGCTTCCCCATCGTAGATGAGCGGCTAGGACCAGTCCTGTTCGGTCATGACACTGAGAAACTGATTACTGGACTTCAAGATTCCAGCAAAGCAGTATCTGAAGTCCACAGGATGTACAGGTCAGAGCCACAATCCACACGTCACCGTCCCTTTCGGAATAATCAGGGACAGCAAGGAAGATGCCAGGTACAACACAAGGGAGGCTTTAAAAGGAAAGACCACCCTGTCCCTTCAGGCGCTCAGGGCCCCAAAAATACCAAGGCACCCAGACCTTCCCTGTCTACACCCTCCAACACAGTATGACTCCCCTACCAACCCCCCACCATCACAGCTAGTGCAGGGGGAGGTGGTAGGAGGGAGATTCTCCCTCTGTCTATCCGGGCGGTCCAGTATAACATTGGACCAATGGGTCCTCCAGGGGATACTCCCTAGAGTTCACCCAGTTTCCACCGGACAACCCCCCAGTCCCCTCCCATGCGCTCCTCCTGAGGGCAGAAATACAGGCCTTACTGGACAAAAGAGCCATACAGGAGGTTCATTTTGCTCAGCAGGGCAAGGGATTCTATTCCCATTTCTTCCCTGTCCTAAAAAAGACGGGAGGCCTCCATTCCATTCTAGACCAGAGTCATCTGAACACCTTTATCGAATACAAATGGTTCACAATGGTAACTTTGGCAAGCCTATTACCAATGCTTCACCAAGGAGACTGACTTCGCTTTCTAGACGTGCAGGATGCCTACATGCACATCAAGATCCTGCCATCCCACAGGAAGTACCTATGCTTCACCTTCCAAGGAGGACACTACCAGTTCAGGGTGCTGCCATTCGGCCTGTCCTTGGCACCAAGGGTTTTTACTAAGTGCCTAGCAGTGGTGGCGGCCCTCAGGAGAAGGGGCACTTGGTGTATATCCTTGCCTGGACGATTGGCTTCTTACCACTCCAACAGAAGACCAGTTGAACAGAACCTTGGAGGAGACATTGAGCCTATTCCAGACTCTGGGCATTACCCTAAACCTGCCCAAGTCACAACCATGGGTAGCTCAAAGTCTACAATACATAGGAGCAGTCCTGGACACAATCCAAGGGAAAGCCTTTCAGCCCGCATACAGGGCATTAAGGCTAAGAGAGTTCGCTCGCAGGGTACAGGACTCAGACTTGGTTCCAGCAAGAGTGGTTCTACAGCTGCTAGGTAACATGGCAGCAGTCATAGTCACGGTTCCACTCTGGCGTCTGAACATGGGGATCCTGCAGTGGCACCTCAGGGTTCAATGGGATCAAGGTACGGACAAGCTAGAGGAGCCCATTCGGATCTCCAGTACAGTCCAACAATCCATGATCTGGTGGCTCACCCCAGCCCATTTGAGCATAGGGGTTCCCTTCCAGCGGCCAGCCCACAGCAGACTCTTACTGTTGATGCATCGGGACTGGGGTGGGGAGCACATTTTGCTTCTCATCAGACAAGGGGTTCTTGGAACTCAATGGAACAAACTCTAAACATAAACAGTTTGGAGATGAGAGCTGTTCTGTACACCCTTCAAGCCTTTCAAGGGGTGCTCCTTCCCGGACCACTGCTGGTTTAGTCAGACAATACCCCAGTAGTCTTCCATCTCAACAAGAAAAGGGGGTACACGTTCGAATCCCCTGTGCAGAGAGGCGATGAGAGTTTGGTCTTGGGCAATGGATCACAAACTGGATATTATGGCAGTCCATGTTCCAGGCATTCGCAATGTCCTCGCAGACAGCCTAAGTCGATCTCCGTCTCAGTACCATGAGTGGGAAATACAGTAAGAAGTTGCCGACGTCTTCGAAAGGTGGGGTTAGCCAGAATTGGACCTCTGCGTCCCCACACAACGCTAAACTGCCCAATTTCTGCTCGCTAGATTCAGGGCCTGGTGGTTTTTGGTGCGACGCATTGTCCCCCTCTAGGACAAGGAGGCCTCTGTATGCTTTCCCTTCCTTCCCTCTTCTTCAGAGGGTCCTGCTCAAGCTGTGGGCAGAAGAAGCCAGGATGTTACTGGTAGCGCCATTGTGGCTTCAACAGATTTCGTTCCCACTGGTGCAACAGCTGGCATCAGAACCGCCAGTTCCGTTGCCCCTCTTCACTCACTTGGTCTCCCAAGAGCAAGGGACATTGGTCCCTCTGGTCCCTGCATCTGTATGCTTGGCTCCTGCAGACTTAGCTAGGGATAGATTTGGAGTATCCCTCAGAGTGGCAGAGGTGCTTGTGGCAGCAAGAAAACCCTCTACCAGGGTGACATTCACCATGAAATGGAAGCACTTCTGCTTGTGGGTGATTCCCTGTTCTCTGGATCCCCTAGGTTGTCCAGTAGAATCTGTGCTAGAGTGTCTTCTCCATCTTTCGGACTTGGGTCTCAGTTTCTCATCCATTAAGATGCATCTCTGTGAGCTTACCATACACCAATAAATGGGAAGACTCTGGCACAGATGGACATCTGCAAGTCTTTTTTAAGCGGCATCTTGCATATTAAACCCCCCAGGAGAGATCTAGTGCCATCCTGGGATCTCCTGTTTGTTTTAGAAAAGCTCACCTTGCCACCCTTTGAACCAGCCGAGAGTTGCGAGCTCCGCCCTCTCTCTTGGAAGCTGTTATTTTTAGTTGACATTACCTCAGCTCGGAGGATTTCCGAGCTGCAGGCTCCGATGTGTAGAGAGCCTTATCTTATTTTTCACAGGGACAGGGTAGCCCTGCGTACAAACCCTAAGTTCCTACCAAAGGTAGTATTTTAGTTCACATTGAACCAGGATATTCAAGTACCAGTTTACTACCCAGAGTACTCGAACTAAGAGGAAGCATTGTTGCATACTCTGAATGTACATAGAATTTTGCATTACTACTTGGCTAGGACCAGTTCCACCAGAAAGACCAGTTGTTTGTCTCTTTTGCCCACAGGAAACTTAGGGCACCAGTCACAAAATAAACCTTAAGTAGCTTGTGCACTGCACCACTTTCTGCTACCAGCACCACAACAAACCCCTACCAGGACCGGTTAGGGGTCACTCCATCAGAGGGATAGTGACATCCTTTGCTTCCCTTCGAAATGCTTCATCAGCGGACCTCTGTGCGGCCACTACTTGGAGTTCAGTGCACACTTGTGTGAGGCACTACAGTCTGGACATCATTTCCAGGTTTCGGCCTAGCAGTCCTTCAGTGACTTCTCTCCTAATTTCCCACCGCTTTTTTGTCCTCCACTCTTCCGATCTGGGTCTCTTCTTGCTTGGGAATCGGTCTTAATGGTATTGCCTGCTGCAAGAGCTCCCCCTCAAAGTGAGATAGTATAGTTATGTAAGAACTTACCGTAACAGTAGATCTTCGAGAGGAGCTCTTGCTGCAGGTGGTTATTCCACCCACCTGCCCCTGGGGACAAATATTGCATCGTCTTTTTGGGGATGGGAGACCCTCCTCTGTTCTCCATCCGTTTTTCAGCCGGGTCTCCGGTGGGAGAACTGAGGTGCCCCCACCACCACACACACTACTAGCTAGAAGATTTTTCCGTGGGATCCTAATGCCTGGCGGCCTTAGTCCAGTGATATTACCTGCTGCAAGAGCTCCTCGTGAAGATCTGCTATTACAGTAAGTTCTTACATAACTGTACTTTATGGTAAGTTCTTATGTAACTACCTTCTAGGAATTGTGTATGGTGCATATCCACGTAACCCACCTGACCTCCCCTGGCAAGTGGCACAAGGATCCCTGCTTCCAGCATGCAAGATCTGATGTCATATGGCATAGCTAAATTAGTATACTACCCAAGTATGTGGGAAGAGCTTAGCTTAAAGCCATCTGGCAAATTAACTTATTAAAGGAAAACTGCCAGAAGTGCGGATAGTGTACCATATACAACTTCTAGAACTACGGTTACAAGTGAATAACCCTAATTTTCAACCATCACTTTCTCTCATATGCTATGTACATACCCTGTATTTGTTTTTATCCAGTGTCCCCCTCTCTCCGACCATGACAGTGTTGCTTAATGCATTTGCTGCAAACCCACTTTGTTACCTTACCTTGAGTACTGTTTGGATGCATTTACAGTACCTGAATTACTGTTTGGATATCGTTACAGTACTTTTATGTTTTTTTGTTTTGGCTTTGTATATTTTAACCAGTATGTAACTGTTCCTGCTGAAGTATGTTAAAGTGTTGACTGCTGCACTCCTCCCTGGTACCCCCATAAAAATGAGATGTTGCATTTCATGGGGCCATACTGATGGGAATATTTTCAAATAAATAAAATACCATTATTTGGCAATTAGCATATGGGGGAGATACTCATTTATACTGCCTACTTAGCGAATGGACATTGAGGTAGGGGTTGGTTGGGATTTGGAATTGTTTGTTGCATTACAGGAGGTGTGGATTGCAATGAACTTGTTTTAGTAGAGGATAAAGAGGCGTGTCTGTACATTATTGTTGAGTGGGGTAACTGACTAGTGTTTTTTGTTCTTTACTCTCTCCTAGGTGCGAAGTCTGCGGTTTCCAGTGTAGGCAGAGGGCATCCCTCAAGTACCACATGACTAAACACAAAGCAGAGGCAGAGCTGGAGTTTGCATGTGACCAGTGTGGTAAGCGCTTCGAGAAGGCTCACAACCTGAACGTCCACATGTCCATGGTACACCCCTTAACTCAGAACACGGACAAAACTAAACTACCAGAAACTGAGCAGATCACTCTCGGAGAAACCCCGCCAGGGACGGTGTTGGAGCAGCTGATCCTACCAGAGCCAGCTACACATCAGGAACCTAGTTAAGGAACTGGCCCTGTTGGGGGTTCTTGCTTCAGTTGTGTATATGATGTACAGAATAGACAATCCCGAGCCGTAATTTGCTGTTTGAATGGATTTGTCTGCAGCAGCTGAATACAGTTTCCCGTGGATAAGAGTTTAACTCATCTCTAAGCATCAGAGAGCTTATCAGCATGCCATTTGGAGCCCTCTGCCTTGCCAAGCTGTAGCATGCTAGAAAAACACAATGCTGCTGATTCAGACAACACGTAATATGACCAGAGCAAAAATGAACTGAAGTGCAACTACTGGCCCACAGCTCTGCTGTATTCTCACTGACCCCTGCGACTGTTAGGATCATGACTTGCATGTCGTAATCTAATGCAACTGTTTGTAGACCTGGCAAATAGAAATTTGTGTTTGGTTTTTAATTCCTGCCCTTTTTTAGTTTGATTTGCACAACACTCCCCAGGGCATTCTCTTCCCTTTGAGATCTTGCACACATTCTAGATCAGTTTTTAACATGAACTGAGCAGCAAAATACATGGATTTATGGGCTGTGTGCTGTACGAAAAAAAAAAAAACACCTGTGTCTCTCTGTGGAAGCTACACATCACTGGCAAAACATTTCTAAATAAAACTTTTTGAAAGACAGTGAAAAATATTGTTGAAATTGTGTTCTTTATTAAATAAAATAAAGGAAACCAGGGGTTTAAAAAGAGGGTGTTGGTTCTGAGACAGCAAGAAAGATGCCCAAAGTATAAAAGGTTTGCACATGCTGTTCTAACTACCCAGACCTAGTTTCTGTATCGATACACATTGCAATAGAGAACAGCAATCAGTGCTTCAGATAAGGTGAGTACTGGCCTGCCTCGCCAGTTTTTAAGAAATACCCTTGAAAAAGGTTTTTGAATAACAGTACCTATCCCAACTCCAGGAAATGCTCCATAATATTTCAAAATGCACTATTATTTCAAGTTTTTCGAGGAGGGCAACCAAAATGGTGCAGGGTCTGCACCAGAAGACATATGAAGAAAGACTAAAGGAGCTTAATATGTATACTCTTGAGGAAAGAAGGGAGAGAGGGGACATGATAGAAACTTTCAAGTACCTCAAGGGAATTAACAAAGTCCAAGATGGTAGCATCTTCCAGAAAAAGAGATGTGCAAGAACAAGGGGGCACAATTTGAAGATAGAGGGGGGACGGCTCAGGGGTAATGTGAGGAAGTATTTTTCACTGCGAGGGTTGTGGATGCATAGAACAGCCTCCCTGAGGAGGTCGTGGAGTCAAGAACAGTGGGGGACTTCAAGAATGCATGGGACAGGCATAAGGCAGTCCTGGGGGGGTAAGAGGAAGTAAGCTGTTGGTTAACTAGGATCTGCAGCTTATCTGTTAGGTAGGAAAATGGGCTGACTAGGTGGGCCCAAGCGGTCCTTATCTGCCGTCAATTTCTATGTTTCTATGTTTGATTCGATTTTTATTTTTATGCTTAGATGATCAGAGACTGCCCTTTTCACATGCAACAAGTGTAAAGTCATCAAAATTATATTTTTACTCACCAAATGTAAAACAATGGCAAGTACATTACACTCAAGTGCCAAGGTTATTAACTGTGGAACACTGAAAGTAATTGCATATGTGCGTCCCTAGCAAGGGATAAGTGGTACAGTCTAAACTTTTAGCCTTCCACACCATAGCAACACTAGAACCCCAGCAGCATGAACTTTTCAGTCTAGTCCGTTAATCAGTCTGAAATACCATGTTGAAGGGAAAGGAACACTTTGAAGACCTCTCTGATTGCTAGGCTAAATCTTTGTCATTTTTATTTTTTTTCCCTTCACAGTTTGGAACTCATTTGCAGGTTAGGGGCTACCTGGTGACAGGCAGCATCCTGAAACTGAAATCACGCCGAAGTGTTTTTTCACAACTAATTCACCAGCCTGCCTTTTTTTTTCCTCATATCAGCTTCAACGAAGCCTGAATGTCAGGACCATGTGCCGTTACAAAGAGTAAGTCTAAGATCTGTTGAACATAAGTCTGGTGCTTCAGGTAAATTGGGTAATTTTTCCACTTTAGAAAAACATTTGACAGGTTTCCCTTCCTGGCAGCTCAATGTGTCCCCCAGAGCAGAAGTGTTTGGCATCTAGTTTAAGGGCTGGGAGAGTGATTTGCTAATCGTCTAGAAGATGATCCCCCCAATCTTTGACTTTGGTGACCTAGTCTATAGTATTGCCCCAAGACCACCCTTGCCAGACTGGACACCCTATTCAACTTCTTCTGTTGCTTTGTACTTTCCTGTTCGCCTTGTACACACCCTCTTCTTCCCCATGCTTTGGACCAGAATCCTTGCACACAGTGCTTCATTAGTTGGAAAGTTCTATCTTGGCTCCCTTCCACCCTACCTCAATGCCCTCCTCTCCATCCCTCCTACTCCCTGCGCAACTCCCCCTTCAGGACCCTCGTGCCCCCCCGCTTGTACTTCCACTTCAGGGAGAGCTGCCGTCTCCTATCACTTTCAAAACATTATTTAACTCCCTCCCCTTAGATATCTGTTCTGCCCAGTCTACTCGTTCATTGTCTTATCCTCTTCAGCAGTACATTTCCCCATCCTGCAGTTGCACCTGACCCCCACATCTCCTTCACTACCCCACTCTGCCCTTACTTCTGTTCTGTTTTCACTGCTCTGCCCCTTTCTACCCCTCCATAGGCATGGCACTAGCTGGGTTTACATCGAGTAGTGTTCATACCCTTGGGTTTCTGCACCTGAGGGGAAGGCTTGCCCACCTCTTCACTCATGTTCTATTCCCAACCAATCCACTTGTGGGGTGTACATCCCGGGGGGGTGAAGGTTCTTCTAACTCTCACCTATCTATGTTGAAATATTTTCGGTGTATGCATATGAGCTTATAAGGGAGAGTGTGTGTGTGTATATATATATGTGTGTGTGTGTGTGTGTGTGTATATAATATATATATATATATACACATACACATATGGCAAAAGACTCCATTTAATGCATCAGTTAGGGTGGTTCCATAGCGACAAAAGCCAGGAAATTTGGTGTTGAGGTTGCCACCCTTGCACCCCATGCCCACACCATCAGGCATCTGGGTGTGCGTTGGGGTCGTCATGCTCTCACTCCATTCCATGTTTAAATAAGCTGAGGTGCTGCAGTATAGGAGGAATGGGGGCGAGAGTTAGGCCAGAGCGACCAACGCACACCCTGATGCCGCATGGGGGGCAGGGTGGGCTGGAGCAACAACCCTAACACCAAATTTCCTCGTTTTGTCACTGTGGAACAACCCAAACTGATGCATTAAATGGAGCCTTTTGCCATGAATTTCCCTTCTTTTTGAGAATGTGCACTATAAATAGTGAATGGTATGTGGTGGTGGCCTGCGCTTCCACCATGCTTCCCATTTGTACGTAATAACCCTAACGGTAATCCTAATGGGAACTTTTAACACTAACAGTAATGCCAATGGAAACGCACACGCAAATGGTAACGAAAATGCAAACGCAAGCGGAAATGGTAACGCCAATGGTGATACAAAAGGAAACAGTAACACAAATGTTAACGCAAGCGCAAAAGGAAACGGAAACGCAAACGTGAACACAAACGCAAATGGCAATGAAAACAGTAACGCAAATGCAAGCACAAATACAAACGGTAAATGCACACGGTGACGCAAAAGAAAACGCTAATGAAAATGGTACCGGAAACGCAAACGGTATCGGTAACACCAACAGTGACTCAAAAAGAAACAGCAACGCTTACGGAAACTTAAGCACAAACGGTAATGCACACGGTGATGCAAATGGAAATGATTACGGAAACGCAAACACTAATGGCAACGCAAGCGGAAATGCAAATGGTAACGCACACGGCAACGGTGACATTAACGGAAACGCAAATGGTAACGCACAGGGTGATGCAAATGGAAATGCTAATGGTAACGAAAACACAAACAGTAATGGTAACGCCAGTGGTGACATGAAAGGAAACAGTAACGCAAACGGTAACAAAAACGGCAATGGAAGCGCAAACGTGAAACCAAACAGATGGTAACACAAACAGCAACAAAAATGCAAACAGTAACGGTAACGCAAACAGAAACACAAACACAAGCATGCAAATACAAGCACAAACAATAATGCACACAGTGACGGAAACGATAACGGTAATGGAAATGCAAGTGCAAACGTAAATGCAAACGATAACGGCGACGCAGAAGGAAACAGTAATGCAAGCAGCAATGGAAACGCAAATGGAAATGGTAATGCAAATGCAAACGGTAATGCACATGGTGACGCAAACGGAAATGCTAACGAAAATGGAAACGGTAACGCACACGGTGACACAAACGGAATTGCTAACGGTAACAGTAACGCACATGCATCGTGCTCAAAAGAGGTGCATCCAGAAGCACAGTGAATACAAAGAATGTGGGCATAATAGTGGCCCTTGCACAGGAAAATGAGCACTTAGAATACTAAATTGCCTATATCTCAGGAACCGTACGACGTAGGAAAAAAATTAAAATCTCATATTATTTATGATTTTCCAGGCTAGTTTTGCACTTCGCTCTCCAATGGGGGACTAAGAATTTTTGTGACGAAAAGTCCGTATCCCGAACCATTTTCGAGATAGAGGACCCGAAAGGTGCGGCGGACGCCGTAATGTTATCCTATGGGAAAAATTCTCAACTTCGGAGTGCCGTAACTTTGCAGCCCTGTTATATTTTGGAACCAAACCACCAAAAGGCACATCTGTGTGATGTTGGCTTTCTTCCCAGCAAATTTCAGCCCAAAGGACCAAACTGTTTTGCAGCAGGGTTGAAAAGATTTCCTATTGTTTTGGGCATAGTGTTCGCAGAATTGCAACCACGACACTTCATAAAAAAATCACGAAAGTGTTGCATTGCTGAAAATATTTTTATGACTACTTTTACAAAATTAAAAATTTCTGGGGTGCTTTACCCCCATAAAAAGACATGGCTAGCTAGCATCCTCAGGGCTCGACTAGGTGAACACAACAAGAATTGTGTCCCTAGAGGGTCCCAAATTTAAATGCCAAGCATTTTTGTGACCACCAACTGAAAAGAAAATGGCTGAATTACGAATGTAAAAAAAATTTGCGACAGTAAAAACTGCATTTGCGACACGTTTGCATAGTTTAACTTTTCCCATAGACTATAATGGGATTCAGTGTTTTTTGAATAACTTTTGAACCGTTTAATATTTTTTCACGAAATTTTCGAAAAGCACATCGGGGACCACAGCTGCGTGTTCCCTGAAGTTTTCGGCCCGATTGCGCAAACCGTGCGGGCTGTAGGTGCAAGCAAAGAAACTTGCAAAACCCCATAATTTATGCATTTTTTTGTCACTCTGTATCTCCGCAACCGTATATCCGACCGTAATGAAACTTAGCTGGTCCAGATATCTATGGTACCAGACCGTGCATTCAAACTTTCAGGCACATCCGTCATACGGTGGCAAAGTTATTAAGGTGCAAAATGTCAGATTTAACCTTAAATGGGGTACTCAACCCTAACAGATACACACACACACATATATACATAAATATATGTGTGTGTATGTATTAATGCTATATGTACATAGACTATATCTGGATGACTAGTGCTGCCTGCCTATTCCCACAAAATGTTTGGCTTTGCTTTAAATGTATTTGACTGCATGAACTGGCTTAGCTCTATGTATAGTTTATTTGAATCTCATATTCAGATATGCAAAAATGTATCTCCTTTTCTTCTCTCCCCCAAGACACATCTGGAAACGCACTATTGTAGCTCAGTATGCTTTTCCTGGTGAACCTTTTCAAAATAAATAAATCTTATTTAGATCAGTCTTCACCATTCATTACTGGTGGGTTCAAGCCGGAGGAGCTAGGAACCCGTGGGAAGCTTATAGCTTTCAGTTTTCCTCTGGAGGAGGGGCCAACATTGGGGACGGCGCTGCCTTCGAGGCAGACGTACTAGGTGGTGCTCGCTGGTTGGCCAGTAATGGACGCCAGCCCCTCCACTACCTCAGTTCTGTTTTTCCTGCCGTTGAGGCACCAGCTGACGACTCTGTGGGAGAAGTGCAGCAGTTCTACATTCTAAAAGGTACTGTTTGTCAGATAAACTGTTACTCGACGCCAGATCATCACTGGTTTCAGCACCGTCCCTCTTTCTTATTTAAAAAAAAAAGGGGGGGGTTTGCAGCGTCGAGTCTCTTTCTTCGTTTTTTTATTTTATTTTTTGCGGCCGATCATGTCCAGTTCAGGGCAAAAGAGTTTTTCCAAGGCTGGGACTATTCCCATGTGTCCGTACCTCTGTGGTAGTCTCACGACCGTGACAGACCTGCATGATAGGTGTTTCACTTGCCTGGGGCCCGGGCCATGACATGGATTAGTGCTACGCCTATTTTTCAGTGGACTTCCTCACCCTGTTAAAACTGCAAGGCGAGGTTGGGGAGAGACCCAGTAACTTTTGGTGGTTGGTGTCGTACAAGGGCTGCCAAGGTAAGGTCTCTGGGCTCCTCCTCCTGCTGCTATACACACTAGGGGAGAATAGGCCTCTGCTGTCTCCGGTCTTGCTGAGACCGGAGCCCTGGGTGAGGGGTTGAGCGGACAGTTGGCCTCCTCCCAAGGGCTGGTTGAGCACCCCTTGCAGCCTAGTTCACCTTCGGGGAACAGAGCTGCCTCGGTCTCGAGGCCTTAGCTATATGTGGGGCCTGCATTGGAGGCTCCCTTGGTGGCTGCAACTAGTGCAAGGTCGCCTCCTGACACTGCCCCGGTGTCAGTGAGAGAGGTGGTGGTGGTGTTACTACTGGGTCCGTTCCCGACACTTTGTCATCAGTGCTGGGACAGTTAGTGTCTGGGGCCATTTCTCTGGGGATCTCCGTGGTCTTCTCCCCGAAATTGGAAGATGATCCCGATTGGCAACACGGAGCTCCGGGCACTTTCCGGCCCCAGTCTGAGGTCCTCTCCTTCACCTTCTTCTCTGGTTGGTGCTGTCCCAGAGGGAGGCGCTGTGTTCACCTCTGAAGATGGCGCCGCCAGTGCTAGGGCCACAGAGGAATTTGAAGCCAACCTTGGTACCAGTTTCACCCTTTCTCTCTCTCTAAAAGCAGTGGCTAAGGGGTAGGTCTCAGTCCTCTGGTTCGGGTCTGGTAGGGCCCCATTTGGTGTCCCGGTGGCCTCTGAGCCCTGCTGTTGGTGGGGGCAGGTGCCACCCTTTTGGGCTTGTACAGCTCCGGCTTCTTCAGGGGTCTCTTCCCACCACCCTGTTCGCTCTGAGCAGATTGAGCGACAGTCGGTAGCTGGGCAGCGCAGCCCCCTCCCTCGGGAGGCATCCCCTGCTTGCTCCCACAGCCCTGGCAAAGGGCCCACAGTCTCTCGGGACCGCTCTCCTGCTCCTGCCTCTTTGCCTCCTCCTCCTTCTTCCAGGAATCTCCGGTTCCCTTATGTGGGAACAGTACAGGGCAATGGTGAATGCGTTCCCCATCTACTTTAGGGCCATGGTTGAGATGGTTTTTCCACCGCCATCCCCTGTATAGAGTCCTTCCACTTCGTCGGATTCCTGCTCAGAGGAAGAGGACACCTCCACCCACATCTCTTCTGATGCTGATTACATCGATTATCCGCGGTTCCTCGCAACGATGTTGGAGGAACTCCATCTACCCCCATCCGTAGACTGCAGTCCTGTGCGTGCAGTGCTGTCCTTTGGAGAGTAAAGTCCAGAATCTGTTGTGATCCCTCCATGGCCCCATCTCTTAATGGAGGAGTCGCACAGGCAGTTTCCCGCCTCTGTTCCAGCCTGTGGGATTGCCAGCACAGGTAATGGGCTCCCCCGGGTCTCCAGGAGCTATGTCCCATCCTACATCTGGACTGGAATGGCTGGATACCGCCTTGTGGCGTCTTCACCCCACTAGAGACCGCCCCCCCCCCAGAGGCTGACTCTGTGGAGTTTGATCGTTGAGGAAGAAGGGTTTTCTCTTCCATGTGTCTCTTGCTCTCCATCTCTGCGCAGCAGTGGGCTTCACTGAGGCAGATCCTGGCCTGATAGCGAGGCAACCAGCCAGGCCATCGCCATTTCTGTGGGCGTCATGGAGCTGGTGAGACACCAAGTGAGGGCATCTTATGGCACCAATGTGGTAGCCTCCAGGCTGGTAGGAACAGCAGTCTGCATTAGGCGGATGGCATTGTTCCAGCTATCCCGGTTGTCACCCTTGGCTCAGCATAGGGTGATTGTCTCGCCCTTGCCCTTCTGGGTGGCCCAATTCTCCCGTAGGGTCAAGCGAGAGCCGTTAGGGCACCCTCATTCTCCTGCGGGTCAGGAACCTCGACCTGACCTTGACTAGTCGCGGACCAAGCCAGGACAACAAGGGCCCCCTCCTCTTGTGTGTCCCCAACAGGAAGCTGATGGTAAATTAGTTTTTTCCCTTCAGAGAGGTGACAGTGCCACTTTGTGGTGCTTGGTATTCACCCACCAGTAATGAATGGTGAAGATTGATCCAGGTAAGATATGAAAATTACGTACCTACCGTAATTCTTGATGTTCCTGGATATCTTCACTATTCATTACTGCTTTCCACCCACCTTCCTCTCTTGGGCCTCAGTCTCCTGGGCAGTGCCTCCTCCCTGCCTGAGGCCAGTTGTGGGTCTAATCTCGCATGCACCTCTGGCTTCACTAACTCTTTCTCTGGAAGTACTTGGGAGCCATCTCTAAAGAGAAGGCAAGTGGGGGCTTTTGCCCTCTTTGCCAGGGGCTCTCCGAGGCCCCGCATGACCTTTGCTAGGACTCCTTTGGGCCAGCGGCACGAACCGGGAGTTCCTCTCGGTTTTCGCTTAAGCTTTCTTGTCTCCCATGCTTCCTTGTGCCTGGAGCTTTTGGATTGTCCTCTCTCTCTCTCGAGTCCCCGTCTTGGTCACAAGGGCTCCAGGAACCTTCTCCTTCCTCTTTGGAGCCTTTGGGTTGCTCCTTTTCTTCTCATTGACGACCCACTCCTAAGTTGCTCATGGGCAGGATGGGACAAATCAGGTGGCCAATGGCTACTTAAAACATTGGTTTGTCTACCAGATTTTTTTTTCTGTATTGATTTTTATCAGCTTTTTCTCCCTGTCCCCGGGTGAGTGCGTTCATGTGGAGATACGCGCACGCCATGGAGCACCCTCCCACCTACACTACGAGGTGGGAGTGTGGGGGGGCGATGACCACCCTGAGAGAGGAGAGCTGCCTTTCGGCTGCTCAATCTTGCTCCCTCCCTTCCCGGGTCGCAGGCGTGGTGTGAGGTAAGGCGTTCAGTGCCTCAACCCTCAGCGCCACTTGGCCGGCCCCCCCAGCTACCAAGTTATTGGCCAAATTGACCAACAGCTCGCAAACTGACTTGTCCCACCCTGCCAGTGGGGCAAGGTCTCCTCGGACGTCCTACTTCCAACCCACTTACTTCCTTTTTGAGGGTACAAGTCCTCCGTCTTCTACCATTTTTTTGGTGGTAATAGTAGCTATACAAAGGCAAATTTCATCTTGTAATTTGAAAAAAAAAATCTTATTTTAAAGAGGCCATCATTAGGATTACAAATCATTTATAATTTTTAAAACTGGACTTATGGTTGCCAAAATATAAGCGTTTTCATATTGTAAAAAAGTGCTCATTTTCGGATCATGAGCCTATTAAAATGCATAGGGAAAAACTCATCCAAACATGTCTAAAATTGATGTCAAATTATTGTTTTTGTTCATAATGGAGGCATAACTATTTAATAAACATTCATAATGTTTTGAAATGCGGATCATTAATGTATTGTACAGTGAATTAATTGGTTACATTATTTTTGTGTCAGAGTTAATTTTAATACATAAAATTATCCATTAAATGGTTAATTTGGTGACAAAACCAGTTAGAGTATCGTTTTACATAGTAGTTTTGTTATTTTTAGAAGTACAAACTCATCCAAATTACCAGTAAGTGTTAGCAGTTGAACATATTTATACAATTTAAATTATTTAGCTTATTTTTTTGGTTTCTGGCAGCCATTTTTAAATTCAGTATGGCTGTCATATTTTATAACCAATTAAATATAGCATAAAAATATCAAGTGATACATAAAAGCACAAGTCAAGCTCTATTTAATTAAATAATTGAATAACTACAGCAAACATTTTTGGACTGGTGGCGGCCATTTTTAATTCCAAGATGTCCACCATACGTGGTGATAAATGAATATTTAAGTTTATCAAGTGACACATCATTTGAAAGCTCCGATCAAGCTCCGTTTAAATTATATAATTATTGGAAAACAATTTTAAGCTTGTGACGGACAGTTTTAAATCCAAGATGGCTGCCGTACTTGGCGATAAATTAATATTTAAATATAATCAAGTGATATATCATTTGAAAGCTATAGTCAAGTTGTAAATTAAATTATGTCATTGTTGGAAAACAGTGTTTTAAAGGTTGCGATGGAAATTTGTAAATCCTAGATGGTTGTCGTACAGTTTGCTACACCAATGACCCATGTTCAGAAGCTGGCCTGCACCATGATGGAAATGACCACAGTTCAGAAGTGAGCCCGGAACGGAGGGCTGACCAGGCAGAGATGGGTTGTTGAATGTTCAATGAAGAGCTCCCCTCCGAGGTCAGTGGGTGAAGGATCTGGTGATGGGTAGCTACAGGTGGGGGGGAATGCAACGAGCTTGTGAACCTAGCTGCATCTGGGATTGGAGGGAAACGTCAGATGTCCGTGCATCATGTACAGTGCCATAGTTTCACTATGTATACTGTAGACAGTTGACAGCATGGGCATAGTTGACAGCATTGGCTGGTCATATGGTTATGTATTTTACGTTTGATGCCTGGCTTCATGAATCCTTTCTTATCAGAAAAACATGTTTTAGCTCAGTATGTAAGAAAAGTACATTTCTAGGGATGTGGATATGATGTTCTTATCCATACTTGTTGGCATGTCCCTTTCCCCTTTAAATCTTGCCAGAAGATCTTCAAGCTGGCTCCTCCCACGCACCCGGGTGGTATAACCCTCGGCTCTGCCCCGTCTTTCTTTCCACTAGAAGATTCAGGTTGCCTCTTCTTTGCTTACGCTTTATGTAGGCCCTGGCTTCAAAACATTGCAGTTACGTAAGAACTTACCGTAACAGTAGATCTTCGAGGGAGGTTCCTGCAGTAGGTCTTCACATATAGGACTGCACCCCCTGGCGTCAGGTCCGCACGGCAAACTTGTAGATAGCAATCATCAGCAGGGACCACCCCCGACGGGGCAGCATGACGTCAGCCCGACTATAAAAGGGGCGGTCCCGCACCCGCTGTCCAGTTCTTTTCCAACAGAGACCTATAGATGAGTAAGAATAAGACCAGAGTAAAAAAACTCCTCAGACCCTGGTTCCCCTCTAGTCCCGAAGGGCTAGAAAGGATGGAAAATAAGGATAAAACATCCAAAAACTGGGGGAAGGAGGGTGGGAAACTAGACCTACTGCAGGAACCTCTCTCAGAGATCTACTGTTACGGTAAGTTCTTACGTAACTGCAATATCTTACTTCGAGAGGGTTCCTGCAGTAGGTCTTCACATATAGGACTGAATACCAAGCAGTCCCAGAGAAAAACGAAACATAGGTGCATCCGGGAAGAGGAGAAGTCGCCATGAGAAATCACAACAGGAGGTCTTGCAAGACCAAAGCCAGTTCTGCGCTGAGAGGCAATGTCCAGACTGTAATGCTTAGTGAAGGTGTGAACAGACGACCATGTGGCCACTGCACAGATCTCTGCTGTGGACACATTCCTAAAAAAGGCAGTAGAGGTCACCACGCTACAGGTGGAATGGCCTTTAACTGACCCCGGAAGGGACTTCCCATATTTCGCATACGAAAAATAGATGCAGTTAGCTAGCCATTGAGAGATGGTCTGCTTGGATGTAGCCTTACCCTGGCACTGTAGAGCAAAGGCTACCAGCAGTTGGTTAGATTTCTTAACCTTTTTAGTCCTGTATGTATAGTACCTCAGAATCCGGTGCACATCAAGGGTGTGCAGAAGGTGTTTCCCCCCATTGGAATACTGTAGCTAGTATACTGGTAATTCCACACTCTGGTTCAAAGTGGTTTCCGAGACTACTTTGGGCAAAAAAGGATTAGTCCAAAGGACTACCCGGTCCTTATGAAAAATCAAATAAGGTTCTTTACAGACAAAGGCCTGCAATTTGGAAACCATTCTGGCCGAAGTAACTGCAACTAAAAATAAGGCCTTCCAGGAAAGGAAGCGCAAGTCGCAGGAAGAAGCTGGTTCAAACGGGGGTAAAGTCAGCTTCTCGAGCATGAAATTCAGGTCCCAGGGAGGACAAGGATCCTGGATCGGAGGTTTTAAATGAAGGATGCCTTTCAAAAATGTTTTGGCAATCTCCAGCTGAGCCAAGGTTTTGCCCTCCACCGGGAGGTGGTAGGCCGACACTGCAGAAAGGTGGACCTTAATGGAGGAGTAGCTAAGGCCCGCCTCAGACAGATATGCGAGGTACTATAGAACCTGGAAAGCCGGGCATGAAAATGGATCCCAGCTCCTTGCTTGGGCCCATATCGTGAATCTCTTCTACTTCATTGCATTAGCAGATCTGGTGGAGGGTTTTCTAGCCTCCATTAGAATATGCGCAACCTGCGAAGAAATCCCATAACGAGAAATTGCAATGTCCACAGGTGCCACGCATGAAGGTGGAGAGACTGAAGGCTCGGATGCACCAGGGAGGGTGCCGTGCTCCTGAGACAGAAGGTCGTGGGAAATGGGCAAAGGAACCGGAGGTTCCAGTGCCAATTGTTGCAGCAGAGGATACCAAATTTGGCGTGGCCAAAGAGGGGCAATCAGGATGGCGTGAGCACCCTCCTGTTGTAGTTTCACCAGGAGAGGAAAGGGAGGAAAGACGTATAGAAACCTCCCTGTCCATGAAAGAGACAGCGCGTCTCGCCAAAAAGCACCATGCCCGGGAATGAGCAAGCAGAAGACTGATAGTTTTGCGTTGTATGGGGAGGCAAACAGATCTATCTCTGGCCGACCCCAGCGAAGAAAGAAATCTTCGACCACCTCTGACTTTAACTCCCACTCATGGGCCCTGGCCACTGATCGACTGAGACTGTCTGCCAGGGCGTTGGTGAAGCCCAGAACATGGACTGCTGTCAAGTAAAGGCTGTGCTGAATAGCCCAGTACCACACCCTCATTGCTTCTCTGCAAAGAGGATATGAACGGGTTCCTCCCTGTTTGTTTAGGTACCAGACTGTGGACATGTTGTCCGTCTGGACTAAAAGCGATCCCGGAACCAGAAGCGATTGGAATGCCTGGAGCGCGTAAAGAACCGCCCTGGTCTCCAGAACATTGATGTGGAGCATCAGCTTCTGGTCAGACCAAGACCCTTGCATTTTGTGAGACGCCAGATGGGCTCCCCAGCCCAGATCTGAGGCGTCCATGGTGGGAATGTGGGTTGGAACTGAAGGATGGAAAGACATTCCCTTCGATAGGTTTGAGAGATCCTGCCATCAGCGAAGATCTCTCTGAAGACTGTTGGAGAACATGACCTTCTAACCCCAGGAATCACTCATTATGATTAAACTTAATGCAGTCAGTCTCCTGTGTTGAACTGCCCGGAGAAATGGAATTTTATGCAAATTATGGAATTCTCAATTGGCTCATGCCACTTTCAAACCAGGATGACTGCAAGCTAATCTCAACAGCTCCGCTCCCGCCTAATTAAACTTATCTCCCACCAAATAAACTACTTTGCTGCCTCTGAAAACCAATCTCCTGGACAGCCTAGGATGGCATGGAAGCAACAACGTGGAAAAAAATCCAAATCTCTAAGTAATTCAGCGAAATTGAAACAGCTAGTGCTTGACGAAGATATGGAAGGATTCACGGCCCAGTCACACCGAAGGCGCATGGCCTCTGAGTCCTCCGGAGAACCTGAAACATTGGAGACCACCGACCCTGAAAACATACAGCGAACCCTGCAGCAAATCCTATCCATGGTCACTAGAATTGATACCTCATTGGCAGACCTTAAAAAAGATGTGCAAACGCTAAATAAAAAGGTATCGTTAAATGCCACGAATCTTACCCTGGTCTCGGAAGCCCAGGAGAGCTCAGATAGATTAATGCTGCTGCTACTTCAAAGGGATAGAGAAGTCCAACGCTGGCTAGAGGACTTAGAGAATAGATCACGAAGAAATAATTTCAGAATCCATGGCATACCAGAGGATGCAGAAGAGGAATTCCCTTCAATGGCCGATTTTTGTGCAGCATATCCTACGATCAGTCCTCTCCCTACCCTCAGATATTAAGCTAGACATAGACTGCACGCACCGATCCCTCGTGGCAAAACCCCAAGACCTGACTGCTAGGCCACGTTCACTGATGGTGCGGATGGTCTTTTTTCAAAGCAAAGATTGGATCTTGCAAGAAGCATGGTGACATAGAGACCTCAAATATAAAGACGTGATGATCTTTTTTGACCAAGACTTCTCATCGGCCCTGCAAGCAGAGAGACAAGCAGTCAAAAGCGTCATCAGAAATTTAAAGTTTAGACTTCCGGTGATGTCACGGAGCAGCTAGGAGCTTAAGGTTAAATGCTCCTCACACAGTCTGCCAAGTCTACCTCCACAAATCACCAAATCCACCTCAAAATGTCTAGAAACGCAGGAGGGAAGCAGTCTGAGAACTACAGAGGCAGAAACAGAGAGAAAATTAACGGCAGAAACATGGATGGCACTCGATAACAGGATGGCCCCCCTAGCAGGTCTGTCTCCCCAGCGACTGGCTATGACACGGATGGGGAATCTGAACAACTTTCCCGAATGAGATTTGAAACACTACTAAACGAAATAAGGGAGTCAAGATCAGAGAACAAACAGGAGTTTAAAGCTGTGAGAAAGCAATTAAGCACACACGAATCTTGTATAAGCACGATTGAGGAACGAGTACGTCAGAGCGAAGATTCAACCACTCAACTTGCTGAAATAATGCAGGCCCTGGTCCAACAAACCGAGGAGTTGAAAGCCAAATGCTTGGACTTGGAGGGGCGTTCTCGAAGAGATAATCTCCACTTGTATGGGCTCCCTGAAGGAATAGAAACAACCCCTATGGCTCCTTTTATTGAAAATCTGCTTAAAGATGTACTGGATTTGCCTACTAGGTTCTCCTTCCATGTGGAAAGAGCTCACAGATCGCTGCAAAACAAGCCAACAGATCCCGCGGCTAGATAGCGATTTATAGTGTTCAAGTTAAGCTCTTTCAGTGATAAAGAAGAAATATTGAGACGAGCATGGGCCAAGAAAGAAATTAAATACCTCTCTAATAGACTTTTTGTGGACCATGATTAGAGATCCAGCAACAGAGGCTAAAATATTTACCAATCTTGAGCTCTTTGATAGAAAAAGCAATTCGGTTTCACACCCCCTACCCGGCCAGAATCCGGATTTTTTTGGGGAGGACGGTTCGAAGCTTTATGCCACGGTGGAGGAGGCGAGAGAAGCCCTGAGAGACAGAAAAATCCAAATAATCGAGAACCAGAACCAGAACAGCGGGAAAAGCGACTCCATTTGGCAGAGCACCTCAAGCAGGAAGAAGATGGGAAACAAAATATGGCTGCACGGTGAGGCAGTTCGCTGATTGCAATCCATCATCGAGAAGCGAGGAAACAGGACTGAAAAACCAATCTAATCTAGATGCAACGCACCTGGCATTCTGTTGTATGGGCAGTGAGTGAGCCCTGAAGTGACTCCCTCTGTGCCGCGCTGCTGATGGAAGCAATTTTTGTGAGACAAGTCCCCCATTTACTCTCTGACTTCTGAACTTTCGAGCAGAGGACTTGGGGGGTTAGTGAGGATGCTCTTAAGAAAATGGGCAAAGTTTAACTTGAACACTGCCATGCTCTTCAACTTTCTCTGATTAATCTCCTTTTTTTATACATACATATAGAAGTAATATACAGACTGAGGCCTTGGCAACAACTGAGACAAAATGGAGCCTATGAAAGGGCCCTGGGCTAATTAATGCAGTGGGAGGCAATTAATAATTGCAAGTAACCCTACACAATTTGTATTTCCTTCCAGATTGACATGGGTTTCCTCCCTGTATTCACGAGTGCAGTCTTTGCTCCCCATATTATCAGACAAATTGTACTTATTTTAAGTATAGCAAGTACATGTCAGATTTAAAGTTAATGTTGTTTCCCAGTCAGATAGAACGTATACATCCACTGACCAGACAAGATCGCTGGTTTGGGAGCAATATGGAGGGCTTGCCCATTTCTATCACACAGCGAATAATGGCCAGAGGGGCGTGGGGGCTATGCTGGGGGGGGGTCTTCTTTTAGACTCTTTCTGCCTTACAGTTTAACCTTCACCAAATGATACTGTTTGACCCTATTACAGGGTCTCCTGCTCTCTGTACCTTAACTTAGTGAGGCGAACATTCCTAAATCTGAATTGGCAGACTGGGTCTGAGCATAGTGGGATTAGATAGCACCTTTAGCTCAAAGATGACCTTACACTACATCCTGCTCCCAGAGAGTGGAGATATTTTAATCTCCTCTAAATTTTAGAGCACAATAAATATCGAGTGCTCGGCGGGAGGTCTTCCGGTAACGGAGGTGCTAGTGTTCCTCCGCATTCTTCCCTTAGGAGAGGAAGAACAAAGGGCTACTCTGGGAATTAGCCCCTACCTTGGAAGCACTTCTTTAAATTTTACATGATTGTTACATGTTTTATTAGGCCGTTGGCCCAGTTCAATAACTGTTTAATTGTTAAATATATGAGACAGACAGAAAGATTTATTGGAGCACAGAGGTGGATGGGGGGGCGAAGTGGTGGGGGGCTGTGATCTGATGGAGACCAGACCAGAGGATTGGAAAACAGGATGGCCACTCAGATTAAATAATGAATAAAGGGATACTATATGCACCTACAATGTGCATGGTATAACCAACCCAATTAAAAGAAGTAAAATCATCCACAGTATGAAAAGGGAAGGGGCAAATATTATCCTTCTACAGGAAACACACCTCTCACAACTAGAACATAAAAAAATTGAAAGGTTGGGTTTCTCTCATGTCATGGCCTCTTCTTATAAGAGAGGAAGAAGAAGGGGAACAATAGTATTGGTGAAGCATGGGACACAATTTGAAACTAAAGATCAGCTAATTGACAAGGAAGGGAGATTTGCCATGGTGAAAGGCCTTTTGGACGGTGGTAACTTTTGCATCTATATATATACCCCCCCCCACCTCAGACTATCAGGTATATAGTTCCATTTTTTCCAAACTGGCAGAATGGGCGGAGGGGCAAACGATATGCGGTGGGGACCTCAACTTAAATATAACAGAAAATTATATTGCCCAAGCTACACAGGGAAGGAAGGAAGAAAAGTATCACAAATAAGGTGAAGAAATTACTTCAGGAGTTAGGCTATTTAGATACTTGGGGTTATCTGCATGGCTCTACCCCCAGACACACATATTATTCCCAAGCCCATGAGGTATACTCCTGTCTGGATTTCCTTCTAGCTCCTAAAGAACAACTGGGAGATATAACCAAGACCTGGTCCGGGGATTATACACTATCAGACCACGCCCCAATATTTTGCCAGTTCCACCCCCAAGCTATAAGGAAAACAACATTCTGGAGATTAAACATCATTCTAAGGGACAACCAGGTCTTGAAGTCTGTAGAGGAAACCATAACTCAGACATTAGACCTAAATGATAAACCTGATATCTCTGTATCCACTTTATGGGACACGATCAAGGCAGTTATAAGAGGTAAGCTGATTAGCATATCAGCTAAAAAGAAAAAACTCAGGGAAGCACATAGGAAATCGCTGGAAAATAGGATAAGAATGCTGGAAGATTTACAGGTTGTTAAAATGACAAAAACCAGAACTAAGGAACTAACCTCCTTGAAAAGTGAACTTAATAAAATATTGGACTATTCGATAGAACAGAATTTAATGTACCTCAGGCATAGGTTTTATGATGGGGGTCCCTGATCTTTAAAATTAATAGCACGCCATAAGGATACAGAAGGCCGTCGAACATACTGAGGATTAGACATCCACAAACAGGTAAACTTCATAACACAATTCAGGAAATAGCTGGGGCTTTCCTTAACTAGTATTCACAGCTTTATACATCAAAAGACTCTGCATCTGATCAGGAAATTACAAATTTTTTAGAAACGCTAAATCTCCCCAACCTATCCATAGAGCAGAGCTCCCAATTGATCTCTCCAATCACACCAAAAGAGATAATGGTAACAATAGGTAAGTTAAAAACAGGGAAATGCCCGGGTTCCGATGGACTCCCAGAGGAATTTTATAAATCACTGTCCAAGGTCTTGACCCCTTTATTGGCCAGAGTGTACGCTTATGTTACCTCCGAAGAGGGGAATGTCCCCCCCCCTTCATGGAATGAAGCCATAATTTCCGTTATTCCGAAGCTGGGCAAGGATCATACCCTATGTGCATCATATAGACCCATATACATATTAAACACAGATTACAAAATACTAACATCAATATTAACTAGGAGACTTCTATCATTTTCCCCCAGCAAAATCCATATGGATCAGTGTGGATTTATTTCGGGGCGACAGGCCCAAGACAACGTAAGGCGAACAGTGTACCTACTGGAACATTCTCAATCCCAGAAAATACCAACTCTTCTACTGGGATTAGATGCTGAAAAAGCATTTGATATGGTGTCTTGGAGATTTCTGGGAGGGGTTCTTGCCTGATTCGGATTCCCAGACCAGTTCATAGAAACCATTTTTCGTTTCTATAAGAGTCCCATAGGTTATATCCATGCAAATGGTCATTTAACTGACCGATTCTCCCTTCAAAGGGGAACAAGGCAGGGGTGTCCCCTATCCCCGCTCCTATTTGCTTATTACATAGAACCCTTGGCCCAACTCCTCCAGCAATCCCCAGAAATTCAGGGAATCACCCTTTCTAAGACTGAGCACAATATGGCGCTTTTCGCAGATGACCTCTTATTGTACTTAACTAATTCAGAAATCTCTTGCCTGCGGTCATGCAGAAGATTCAAGCCTTCTCCCAACTAGCAGGCTATACCTTGAATATTACTAAGACTGAAGCTCTAAAAATAAACTACAAACCCTCACCCTTGTTAAGGGAAAAGTTCCCTATAAAATGGGATGGATCCTCTATAAGGCATCTGGGAATTAACATCCCCAGAGACCTATCCCAATTATTCAAACTTAATTACACTCCCCTAGTAGAAACACTTCAATGTGACATGAGAAGATGGAATCTCCTCCCTACCTCTTTCTACACCCACACTATCTCTCTTAAGATGAATGCATTGCCCCGTCTCCTATACCTGTTTCGATGTGTCCCCTTCGTAATCCACCCCAAGGAAATATTAGCTTGGCAGAAATCATTTGTGGCCTTTCAATGGAACCATAAGAAGCCTCGACTTAATATTAGGAAACTCTCTCTTCCCAAGCCAATGGGAGGGGTGGCATTTCCCCTCTCTACCAGATTACTGGGCTGCAGCTCAAATGTGTCTGGCCTTATTATGGAACACACACTCATATCAAGCAGCCTGGAAACAAATTGATCTCGAAAGAGAAATGCCCCATCCTCTACCTGCAGTGTTATTCTCCCCCTCCACTGCTAAAACGAACCCAAGATAATATGTCCAGGGCTACATCCACCATTTTGGAGGGTTGGCGGAGAGGAATAAGTAATAAATGAATACTAAATCACTTTTGGAGGTACCAATGGTTCACACTTAACAAACAAATTGATGTCTCCGTAGCTGGATCTTGGTACAGTATCCAGATTAAAAAAGGGTTAATAGCTCCATGGCAAATTATGAAAGGGGATATGGTTTTAACTTTTGAGGAAGCTCAGCAAAAATTTGCTTGGATGGAGAAGGATAGAATATTCTTTTATCAAATCAGAAACTACATAAACACTCAACTAAGAGCACAAGAAAGTGAACCCCAGGGGTATGAAGTCCAACCCCCATTTGTACAGATATGGTCCTCTCCTTCAGGGGGAAAAAGCTATTTCAATAATTTATAAGTTTCTAATTGGGTTATATAAACATAGCATGGACCCAGTCAAAGCAAATTGGGAAAAAGAATTTCAACAAACCATCAGTATTATTGATTGGTCTAAAATATGGAGAGGTACATGGTCTACCACCTCTTCCCCACTGTGGAGAGAATTTATATGGAAAATAAGGGCAAGATTTCTTCCTTGTGCCTACAACCCTAGCCCGAAGAAACCCGGGACAATCCGAAAAATGTTGGAGGCTATGTGGGGAAAACAAAGCCATTTATAAACATGTTTTTTTATGATTGCCCCACATTGGACGGTTTCTGGAAAGAGATTACAGATCATATCAAAAATATATTAGATTGCTGTAATCCCATACTGTATCAGAAATTAACCTAATATTAGGCATTCCCCCTGAAGGTTTGACAGATAAACACGCTCTGTATTTATGGGCCATATTATTGGGGGCAGCGTATAAAGCAATCACTAAAAAATGGCTCCAGAATAACTCTCCCACAATAGGAGAGTGGAAATCTATAATCCAGACTATACACCATAATGAACAAATGTCATATGCTCAAAATAATAAGATGGGAACTTTTACTACACGTTGGACTAGGTGGATACTGTATCAAGAACAGATTTAGAACCTGAACCTGATGGGTGGCTATTTACTTATCCCTTGGGATTTACCCCTCTGGAAGCCCTTCATTGTTAAGGTTTGGTTAGGAAAAATAAGTGAAGTTACCAGTAACTCTTAAGCAAATATTGAACCTCGTTCAGTACTTCTGTGCCTAATGTCTGTCTTTTATGGTTAAATTATCTTGCTTCAGTTTGTATAATGTCTAGTTTCCAAATATATAAGGTTTGTTTGGTATGCTAGGTAAACATGTATAAACTTATTTTAATGGGAACAGTTTAAAATGTTACATTGCAATATCACCATACTGTAATCTCTGGGTGCTATGAAATATGTAACTATGTGTAAAGGCTTATGAAACTCTTATAAGTGCCTTGGAATATGACCTAGATAAATAAAAAGTATAAAAAAAAAAAAGAAATTTAAAGTTTAAAAAAGGGGTTAAAGCTCAATTGTTATTCCCTGCTAGGATCAAAATACACTTGGACACAGGCATCAAAATATTTCCTAATCTGGTGGAAGCTATGCCAGTTCTGCAAAATCTAGATATATCTCTTCCCGACCTGGAAATGCAAAAGCTGGAAAACAAACTTAAATTGGAGATGTGGTCTAAAGTCCCTACTTCCAGAGGTAGGAAAAGAATGATTCCTGGATCTTACCCACAAGAGGCTTCCTCGGACATTCAAGAACTGATTACAAGGGCAAAGCAACGCTTGATGGAGACAGTAGCCAGAATCAACCAACCGAGATGATGTCTTGCCGGTGAGAGAAGATACGAGAGGACCTGAAACGCCAACCGCTGAGGAGAGACCGTTTAAAGGAGCAGACTGAACTTATACTAACAATGTAAAGTATGGGGGAGAAATAAGAAGCGAGTATATATCAAGAAATTCAAAGCCAAATAAATAGATGGTGCAAAATAGAGGGGGTTCCACGAGGGAGGCGGTAAGACAGCAAGTAACAGAGAATATTAAGAGGGTAAATTAACAGGGCCTGGAAAAGTATTCTTGGACAGTAAAGAAAAGAGTTTGAAGGGTAGGGGAGGTTTACAAGCACAGGAAAAGTAATTCCTCCATAAAGAAACGAGTGTCCTTGAGATGGAGTCTTATCCCAGAAATAGAATTAATCTTGAGGGATTTGATGAAGTTGCGAAGAGGTGTCTGTCTGCTGTTCCCGCTCCCAGGGGGGCCGAGATACTGCATTTCCAAACCTTAGAGTAAAACTGATATGGTAGTTATCTGAGGACAGTTTGAATGGTGGGGTGGTGGAGCTTTTGGAGGGAGGAGGATTGGGCAAGGCTACTTCAAATGCTAAAGAAGGATGGTAGTAGTGATTAACAGCAAGACTGAAACATTAGTTGAAGGGTCCCCACATAGAATGATGGAAATGGGTGGCCGGAGAGGTGGATGGGAGAAAGGGGGGGGGGTTCATGTTGAGAGGCCGAACCAAGAGTCCTTGGAGATGAAGAGCTGCTGGGTCCTGCTTCTGCCCTCTTGCCTTCCTGGGTGCGTCTAGGAGCTGGAATGCCCCCTGATCTCGAGGAAGCGACAATCTACCAAAGGGCGTAAGGGTGAAAATAGAGGGGGAGAGATAAAAGATAGAAATATATTAATATGATAGACCCAAGCACTGAGACAGGGATAAAGACGAGTTCTTGACTTTACAGTAGATCAGTTACTTAATACCCTCTATTTGCCTCTGGAAGAGTCGCTGATGGGCCTTGCTAAAGCTATGCGCAATATGAAAAATCTGACCCTGACCTCATTGCTACTTCTCTCCTGAAAAATGTGAGAAGAAAGAGAAATGGCGTAGTAAGGGAGAACTAATGGACAGGGGAGGGGGGTAAAGGGCATATGGGAAATAAAGGAAGTGGGGTGATTGAGAGAAGAGAAACGCTCCCTCCAAATATTGTAGCTGGGCTCCCAATATAATCTAAAAAGGGGAGAAATGTACAGAGCGAGGGACGGGAAAACCACCTCGGATAAGAGGATTATGGTTAAGGATCACTAGTTACTTAACCAAGACATCGGCGGGACTTTAAGGAGGATAGAACCACTGCAATAAAACTCCAGTTTGCTTAATAAAGACACAGTTTGAAAGACGGAGATAGGCGGGGGAGGGAACAATATGGTAAGGGAGATGCAAGAATATAAAAGAAAGACTGGGCAGGGGTGGGGAATCACAGGAAATCTGATACCAAATCTATAGCTTGGGATCGTTCCTTTACTGACGGTTAAAAAGGGGTGGTAGGAACTCCACACTCAGGAGTCAACCTATACCTCTTGCCCCAAACTTATGGGGCACTTCTTGGTTCAAAGTAGACCCCCCACGGTGTTACCGTGGGTTTCATATGGAAGTCATGGGAAATGATATGAACTCACTGTATATAGTTTTAATGTTGTTAGTTAGTTGTGAGAGTACCACAGATAGGTACTAAGTTCATAGTTAATTTTTTACAATTTAAAGTTCTGAAAGTTTTAACCTTTAATTTTTGGGTCTTGCAGGTTGGATAGAGAGAGTGATAGGGAAGGGCTGAGACTTTGGCTTATGGCTCATGTACTTTTACACATATTATGTCTCCGCTGAATATTATCTCATATAATGTGAAAGGTGTCAACTCCCCAGTCAAGCGTTCTAGATTACTAACTGAACTTCAACATCTGGGATGTGACGTTGCCTTTTACAGGAGACACACCTCTCAGAACTGGAACATACTAAACTCAAGAGAAGGTGGGTGGGCCAAGTGGTGGCAGCCTCGCACTCAACAAATAAAAAGGCTGGAGTAGCGATTTTGTTCAGACATAATAGCCCCCTGAAAATACATTCTACAGAGGAAGGGTACCAAGGCAGATTTATTAGAGTAACGTGTATGATACATAATAAAATGCTGCACCTAGTAAACATATATGACCCAAATGTGGGTACAGAAAAGTTTTTAGGAGAAGTTTGCAACAAATTGTCTGATCTACCCCAAGGCCAGGTACTGGTGGATGGAGATTTTAACACAGTACCTTCCCCACAGTTGGACCGCTCATCAGGCAACCAAAACACTAATAAAGCAGTGAGCAAAAAACTAAGAGCATTAATGGAAGAATTTGGGTTGACAGATATATGGAGAGCACATGTGGGAGAGAGAGATTACACCTTTTTCTCAGGGGCACAAAGCTCTTATTCACGTATAGATCTCTTCCTTACATTCAAAACAGACTTACACCTGTTTGCGCACTCTAAAATACACCCAATCACCCTGTCTGACCACAGCCCAATCTCCATTAACTTGTCTATTGGTCTGGAAGGCAAATCGCCCTTACGGAGACTCAATGTCTCACTACTAAATGAGGAATCCTTTAAAAAACTTATGATTACAATGATAGAAAATTTAGAGAAAGATTCACCTACAGAAAATCGCTCACCTATGATTTGGTGGGATACCTTAAAAGCTGTTGTTAGAGGCCAGATAATTAGCTATGCATCGGCCAAGAAAAAACAAGCAAAAGCCAGAGAAATGATACTAAGGGAGAAATTGTCTGAATTAGAGGCTATGCATAAGAAAGGCACAGGATCTAAGCAAATCATAAAGGATTTAACTCAAGTTAGGTCAGAATTACAGGAATTGGGGAATAGAAGAGCTGAGGGACACCTTAGATTTTCTAATCAAAAATATCACTAGACGGGGGAAGGGCATTGAGACTTTTGGCCTTCCGCCTCCGGAAAAAACAAGCCAAAAGACATGTCTCAGTTATAAGGGACATGTCAGATCCGGATAAATCCTGGTCTAAACCGGCGGATATTGCTTTTCAGTTCAGGGCATTCTACAGAGAACTATACACTGAAAACAAAGTAGAGAAGGGGTCAGAACGGAAACTTTAACCTTTTTAGATTCCATTAAATTACCAACTCTGCCCCTGAAGGCACAGGAAGCGCTCTCTGCCCCAATCTCGGTGCAGGAAGCTTTGAGGGCTATACAAGATCTCCTGACTGGGAAAACGCCTGGTCTGGATGGCCTATCAGCCGAATGGTATAAGAAACTGAGCAAAACCCTAGTACCCCGGTTAGTACACATCTATAACATCAGTCTAGAAGAGGGTGCTTTCCCGAAGTCGTGGAAAGAAGACCTGATCACAGTCATCCCGAAACCAGGAAAGCCCTGGTCCTATTGAGCATCATATAGGCCGATCTCGCTCTTTAATCAGGATCTAAAAATTTTTAACCCGTATCCTTGCATCTAGATTACAACAACATATAGAATTGTTAGTACACCCTGATCAGGCAGGATTCATACCACGTAGACACAAGATAATGTTAGAAAACTTCTTAACATTATCACACATAAACACCCCCAAACACAAATCCAATGGCAATATTTTTAGACGCCGAAAAAGCATTTGATCGGGTGAATTGGGTATATATGAAAGAGGTAATGTCAAGGATGGGCGTAGGGGGCAATTTCCTCAAATGGGTAACCTTATGCTACCAGGATTCAACAGCCTGAGTCAGAGTTAATGGCACAAATTCAGACTTTTTTTGACATAAACAGAGGAACAAGGCAGGGATGCCCCTTATCCCCATTATTGTTCGCCCTTATGATGGAACCGCTGGCTCAAGCCATTCGTGAGAGTCCAAATATAAAGGGGGTATTAATTAACAGTATATAGAATAACATTTCTTTATATGCAGATGATACCGTAATATATTTAGAAAAACGTGAGACCTCAGTCCCAGAAGTACTTCAGGTACTAAATAGATTCGGAAAGATATCTGGCTTCAAGGTAAATATAGAAAAAACAGAAATTTTAAGCCTGAATGGGCCCCCGCATAAAGAGCTACAAAACCTTCTGCCCTTTAAATGGGTTAAAGATAAAGTTAAATATTTAGGGGTATCTACACCCACCGACCTGACTAAGCTACACTTTTACAATTACCAATCATTAAAAGAAGAAGTATTTGAGGACCTCCACAGATGGCAAAATCTTCCTCTTAGCTTCATGAATAGAATTGAGGCAATAAAGACGAATATTTTGCCTAGATTCATATTCTTGTTCTCTACTCTTCCTCTCCTAATTAATGGAGTGGAATGGCGGAAGCTGAGAAGAAAGCTATCTAATTTTATCTGGGCAGGGCATCGCCCACATAAAAGATGGTGCATGCTAACAGAAGCTAAAGATAAAGGGAGGTTGGGAGTTCCCGACCTACCAAAGTATTACCTAGCAGCACAGACAACCCCAATATTAAAAATGCTGAAGCGGGAAAAGGGAGGGGGTTGGTACAAACTAGAGGAAAAAGCCTCACCCATGGATACCTCTGAGGTTTTTGCCCTGGATAATTAAGGCCTCAGACCTTAAGGTCCTAAGTAACATCTGGACGAAAAATACACTTAGGATCTGGCTTAAGATGAGACAATGGTGGGAGATATTTTCCCCCACGTGGAAGTATATCCTGCTAAAGTACTTACCACAATTCCCGGCCAACCATAATGACCCTGCTGGGGTAGATGGGCAGATAAGGGCTTAAGTATCTGCATCAAATGGTCAACGGGTGGGTGTTAAAACTTTACAATGCTTCAAGAATTTAAGATTCCCACAAAGACTTTTAGATACCTCCATATGAGACATTTATAACCAACACGGCGGGGGCCTGTGCTATACAAAGTAACCCAGCCCCCCGTTGATGTATATATATCAGAAAAGTTACATGGCAGATACAAAAAAGTTCATTTCATATATACATCAAACACTACAGGAAGGCACAGGTTCCTTATACAGTATATTCAAGCGGTAGAAAATAAATGGCAAGCCGAATACAAGAGCCAAATACCAAATAAAGACTGGAGTTTAATCTGGCAGGGAATACATAAAACAGCAAATTCCCCGGTGTGGAGGGAGTTTAGATGGAAAATCTCAACAAGGTACTTTATCACCCCTGATATTTCTTCTAAATATGGAACCTCCCAAATTGATAGATGTTGGAGGGGATGTCCAGACAAGGGCTCTCAGTTCCATATTTTTTGGAGCTGCCCTAAGATAAGAAACTATTGGGCGGAGATAACTACAGCCATTAAGGAAGTTTTGCAGTTAGAAAACTTACCAGAATTTCTGCATATGGTACTGCCCCCCAAGAGTGAAGTCAAAAGCCCAAAGATACTTATTCTTTATACTGATAGTAGCAGCTTCCAAATCTATCACACAGTGCTGGCTCACTTCAGATAGATTATCATACTCAACATGGTGGTCAAATGTGATTAACATTAAGACAATGGAGGCTCTGACTGCTCAACTCAGACTCCAAACAGACCAATTTAACTCAAGGTGGCTTCCCTTCTTCGAATATGTGGAGACCAAAAAAGGTACACCAATATTAGAACAACTGTTGTTGAAATAGAGAGTATGATACCCTTTAGCCCCTTGGGTGTGAGAAAACCCATGTGACCTGTGTCCCATACCTGTAGGACCCAATCTTAATCCCAGACATGAATTGCCTGGCCAAACCCAATCGTTTTTTAAGGTGAAATCCATCTCCAGTTTGGGGAATTTATTCAAGTAAGACCCCCTTTTTTTTTTATTCTCTCCCCACATTTTGTAAATATTCCCTGTTTTGTATGTTCTTAGTATTAATATAAATATAAGGTATGGTTTGTACAATAAACTATGTAAAGCATACATAGAAGAATATGGGATGGAAATAGTAAACACATAGAACAACGGCTTGTTTTTTCATGAATTAGTTTATTGAAAGGATGATGGTTGGCGGAGGGAAAGGAATGGCTGGGTGATGAGTTGCTGGAGTAGAGCCTGATATCCTCTGGCTGTATGGGAGGAAGAGGGCCTCTGACAAATCTCACCATCTGGGAAAAAGCATGAGTACTCTGTCCAGCCTGCAAGATATAAAAAGGAAAAACTATGAACAAAGGTTCTATGTAGAGGAATGTGATCCTATATAACGCTCTGTAATTGATGTGTTAATATGGAACTATTTGTCTGTCTTCCTGTTAACTTCTGTAATGAAGTACAATGTAATATGGAACTGAAAATGGAAAATTAATTAAAATTAAGTTCCAAAAAAATAAATTACTGTATTTTGTCGGTTCCCTTTTTCTTCAGGAACCGAACAGCGATCGGTTCCAGGAACTGTTAGCGGTAGTTATTTTAAAGAACCTCCGGTTCCAAGGTATTTTAAATAAAGTTTTTTTTGTAAAGTAATCTTTTTGTCTATCAATGTCAGAGGTCCATTTAGATAAACCTAAAAAACACACAGGACCCACAGGTTTTAAATGTTGTGAGTCTTGTGGGCAACTTATAGCAAAAGCAGATAGACACTCTCTGTATTTCTTGTTTAGGTACAAGTCATATATTTGACAATTGTGATATTTGTAAGACCTTTTGTCCTAAAACATTAAAGAAAAGGTCTAAAATTTTAGAAGAGATGGCTTCTGCTTCTAGTGTGGATAATTCTGCTTCTTCCTCTTCCCACAAAAAGGATGGAGGTAAAGCCAAGGATCCTGACAGGAGTTCAGATAAATCTGAACAAGGTAAGACAAAAAGGGCTGTGGAAACAAGCTCTGAACCTGTTCCATCAAAGAAAAAGTGTAAAGAAAAACATGTCGCTGCGCCTCTAGCCGAGAAGGCTAAGGAGTTCCCAGCAGACAAGCATATTATGCCCTCAGCTGAGGATATTGCTAAGGCACTACACGTGTTACAAGCCCTACAGGGTGCAATCCCGGTTCCTACGCCGGCTGTCCCGGTTCCTCCTACAACCACAGCAAGGCAAGAAGTGCTGGAAGTGTATGGGGAGGAGGAGGAGGATGTTTTTGAAGGGGAACCTATAGATCCAGAGGTCTCCCCTGAGCAAGAATTTGGGTCCCCTCCTAGGGGGTCGTGAGGAATACTCCTCCCACTATGCTTTTGTTAAGAGCATGGTGGAAACCTTGAACCTTCCTCTTCAGGAAACAGAAGAGGATATGGAGGAAGCAGACTTTCTGGAGATGATGGGGTTAACCCCCACAAAACGTCTGCTTCTGCCCTTGCACAAGTCCTTAAAAAAAGGCTGCAGTGCAGATTCTTAAAACTCCAACCTCTATCCCTGGTGTGGATAAGAAAGCTGACAAGAAATATAAGCTGGACAGAACTACAACTGGTTTTCTGTTTACTCATCCTGATCCTGAGGGAGTAGTACAAGCTGCTGCCTGTGACAAGGCCAGGATCCCCTTGGCTACCCATCCACCAGACAAAGATTCAACAAAAATGGATGCTATGGGAAAGAAAGGGTACATGGCTGCCTCTTTCTTAGTTAGGCAGGCCAATTACATGGCATATTCAGTGCAGTACCAAAAAGCTCTATGGAACACTGTTCTAGCTTTAGCTGATAAGGTCCCAGGTGAAGTGGCTGTAGACTTGCAGGATACAGCAAGGGCTGCACTTGATGCTACCAAGTACCAATTTCATATGGCAGTGGATGCCAGTGATACTGCATCCAGGTTAATGGCTTTGTCTGTTTCACTCAGGAGATTTGCGTGGCTTAGAGCCCCTGAAAAAGGGACCTTCAGGGCTCAGTGGGCCTACCTGGTCACCAAAATTTAATAAATAAATAAATAAACCTGACTTTAGACACCCAGGCCAAAGCAATGGATTTCCCCCTGGAGAACAACTCCTTGTTTGGGGATAAAACAGAGGCATACATGAAGAAGGTGGAGGAATATAAATCCACCTATCAGAGCAATTCCAAGGATAGGTCCTCCACCTCTTATAGACCCCAGAGTAGGGGAGGTAGGGGTGTTTTTTTTTTTTTACCCCAAACCCTTCTTTCAGGCTCAGGCCTCTCAGCCTCAGCAGCAGGCCAGAGGTTATTTTAGAGGAAGGGGCAGGAGAGCCATGAGAGGAGCGGCTCCTGCAGCACAGGTTCAGTCATAGCCGCACAGAATCCCTGGACGGCTAGGTGCAGGTCTGACTCTATTACAGGACCACCAGTAGGGCAGGCTGGCTCATTACCTTCATGTTGGCATTCCATCACCACAGACAAGTGGGTGTTGGAGGTAGTGAGCCAGGGTCTGGCACTCAGTTTCAAATCATTTCCAAAGCTGAGAACAAGAACCTTTGCTCCAACAACAGCTGCAGACAGGATTCTGTTGGAAGCAGAGGTAAAGCATCTGCTGGCAATCAAAGCAGTAGAGGTAGTGCCTCTAATAAGCAGGTGCAAAGGTTTTTATTCCAGGTACTTCCTCATAAGGAAGAAAAATGGGGATTTGCGACCTATTTTGGATTTAAGACTTCTCTGAACAAGCACATGTTGAAACTAAGGTTCAAAATGGTCACTCTTGCAATAATCATTCCCTCATTGCAAAAGGGAGACTGGCTAGCCTCCCTAGATCTAAGGGATGCTTCTTTTCACATTCCCATCAGACCATCTCACAGAAAATTCTTGAGATACAGGCTGGCTTCAGGCCATTATCAGTTTGCAGCTCTCCTTTTTGGACTGACTTCGGCACCAAGGGTTTTTGCAAAGTGCCTATCAGTGGTGGTAGAGTTTTTGAGAAAACGAGGTGTAACAGTCTTCCCCTACCTGGATGACTGGTTAGTAGTAGGACAGTCTCTGCAGCATACAGTACAGTCACTGGCACTAACAAAATCTACACTAGAGTCCCTGGGATTTCTGATAAGCGAAGAGAAATCTCAGCAGGTACCACTTCAGGTGCTGGAGTTTATTGGAGCAGAACTAAACACCAGACAGGGCAGAGCCCTCCTGCCACAAGACAGGGTGGTAAGCATTCTGCAGATTGCAAAATCCTTTGTGTCCGGGAGACCCAAATCAGCCAGAGAATTTCTCACACTACTGGGCCACATGGCATCTGCCACTGCAGTGGTAATGGGCTCCAGATTTCAAATGAGAGATATTCAGTTCCATCTCAGACAGTATTGGTCTCAAAGGACGGATTCTATGTCCACACTGGTTCCAGTCACAAAAAGCTTAGTCCAGGCTTTACAATGGTGGCTGGACGAGCACAACCTCAGGGTGGGTATACCTTTTATAAGGGAACAACCCTCAGTAGTCGTCACAACAGATGCCTCTCTTCTAGGTTGGGGGGCACACATGCTAGAACACACAGCAAGTGGCACATGGTCCCCCAAAGAGTCTCTGTTGCACATAAATCTCTTGGAGTTCAGGGCTGTTTACCTGGCTCTAAAAACATTTGCTCCTTACCTACAAAACAAGGTGGTGCAAGTCAGAACAGACAGCACCAGAGCCATGTATTACATCAACAAGCAAAGAGGTACCAGGTCAGATCTGCTGTGCACAGAAGCAATGAGACTGTGGTCCCTGGCATACTCCATGGGAGTATCCCTGTCCGCCATACACCTCCCAGGGAAAGACAATGTGCTGGCAGACTCTCTAAGCAGGATAAGTCAAGACCACCATGAGTGGTGCCTGAATATTCAGATACTCAGTACAATTTTCAGGAAATGGGGCATTCCAGAGGTGGATCTCTTTGCCTCCACAGAAAACCACCAGCTTCCAATGTACTGTTGCAGGCCTCCTCTAAGGGGCACAATTGCCCTGGATTGGACAGGGAAGTTTCTGTACGCATTCCCTTCCTTTCCTCTGATGTTCAGGCCCCTATTGAAATTGAGGTCCCAACCAGCAAAAATGATACTGGTGGTTCTGGATTGGGCGAGACAGCACTGGTACTCACTTCTACTGTCTCTGTCAATGGGTCTCCCAATCCACCTGCCCAGGAGGCACAATCTGTTAAACTCCTCTCAGGGCAGGATCCTGTACCCAAATCTCAAATCACTGAGGCTCAAAGCGTGGCTCTTGAGGACTTAGAATTTGCTAACCTTAACCTATCAGAACAGGTGCTGACAGTGCTTAGGGGTTCCAGGAAGCCTTCTACTAAGAAGACATATTCCTCTAAGTGGAGAAGATTTACTATATGGTGTACAGGTAAGGGTGTGAGCCCTTTCAGGGCTGATTTGGCTATTTTTCTAGATTTTACACATTTACATTCCTTAGGTCTGAAGCCTTCCACCCTCAAGGTTCACTCAGCTTCAGTCTCTGCTTACCTGTCAGTTGGTAAGGAGAGGTCTATGGCCTCTCATCCAGTATTTAAAAAATATTTTAAAGGCCTTAATCTTCTGCACCCTTCCCTAAGGGAACCGGTTCCAGCCTGGAATCTAAATGTTTGCATTGCTAAACTCATGGATGCACCATTCGAACCTATGGCAACCACAGATCTGAAGTATGTCACTTGGAAAACTGTTTTCCTGGTTGCCATTACTTCAGCCAGAAGGATAAGTGAATTACAAGCCCTGTGCACAGATGTGGACACCATCTCATTCCACAGGGACAAGGTGGTCCTTAGGACTAACAGAAAATTCCTTCCCAAGGTGGTATCTGATTTTCACTTGAATCAGTCTATCACTCTACCTGTTTTCTTTACAGACAACTCCAGTTTTCCAGAAAGGAGACTACATTCCCTTGATGTCAAAAGGGCACTTAGCCACTACATTGACAGAACCAAGTATCACAGGACAAGTCAATCACAGCTCTTTCTCACATATGGTGAAGTTGGTGAGGCAGAGCTGCAACAAGCGTATAATTGCTGCTGGATGAGTGGCATGTCGGTTTGTTATAATAAAAGTGGTAAACAGGTACCTCTGGGTCTGAAGCACACTCCACGGGCACAGCTGCTTCAGTGGCAGCTTCAAGAGAAATTCCACTGGAAATCTGTAAAGCAGCTACATGGAAAACAGTACACACCTTCACAAGCATTACAGCCTGGACTTGCAATCCAGAGGTGATGCTAGGTTTGGTACAGCAGTACTGCAGAACCTGTTTCCAAAATAGGTTCTCTGCCCAACCTCCAAAGGTACTGCTTGGTAGTCTGCATTAAGTTTAATCATAATGAGTGATTCCTGGGGTTAGAAGAAAAAATTACTCACCATAGTAATCTTGTTTCTTCAAACGGATCGCTCATTATGATTAAATACCCTCCCTACCTCCCCTACTAGAACCTATAGAAGTTGCTCTGCATCCCTGCATTAGGGTTTTTTTCCCTCATATATTGGTTAAGGTAGAGACTGACTTTGTTTAACCAGTTGCTGTCCAGGTGGTCTTAAAGTTTCTTAGGTTTGTTGGTTAAGGATGTTTTGACCTGAAAGGGCAAAACTGTTATTTTAATGTTATTACATTTTAGCTAGTGGGTCTTTTACCCAGTTAGGCTCCATAAGAATCTGAAGCACTTAGAGTGCAGCAGTTTGAAAGTGGCACGAGCCAATTGAGAATTCCATAATTTGCATAAAATTCCATTTCTCCGGGCAGTTCAACACAGGAGGCTGACTGGATTAAGTTTAATCATGAGTGATCCCTTTGAAGAAACAAGATTACTATGGTGAGTAATTTTTTCTTTTGGCTCATGTCGTCCGTCCTCTGGTCCCACTGGACTCGAAGAGACCATTGGGTGACTCTCATGTGAAGCCTGGCCTTGGGAACTGTTGAAATGGTGGCCACCATCAGTCCCAAGAGATGAAGCACAGAGTGTGCTGGGATCCATCAGGCCTGTGCCATGAGAGTGGCCTGAGAAGCTAAGGTCTCGGCCCGATCTGATGGCAGGAAAGCCTTGCCTGAACTGTATCTAGTACAGCTCCAATGATATGGAGCCTCTGGGATGGTACTAGCTGGAACTTGGGAAAATTGACCGTTATGCCCAGGGAAGCAAACCAGCTCAGAGTGAAAGAGAGAGAGACTCTTTCAGGCTGGAAGGAGAGGGTGCTGCGAGGAGCCAGTCATCCAGGTACGGGAAGACATAAATGCCCAGACAGCGTAAAAACGCAGCCACCACCACTAGGCATTTGGTGAACACTCTGGGGGCCAAAGAAGGGCCAAATGGGAGTGCTCTGAATTGGAAATGCTTCTCCATGAAGACAAAACAGAGAAAACGGCGGTGAGCTGGGAGGATAGGAATATGCAGGTAAGCATCCTGCATGTCCAGGGAGCACAGCCACGAATTTGGGTGGAGCAGGGGAAGGAGCCCCTGAAGGGTCAACATACGAAACTTCCTGTACTCGATGAAGATGTTTAGTGTGCTGAGGTCCAGGATCGGTCTCAGGTCGCCTGTTTTCTTCGGCACCAGGAAGAAGTGGGAGTAAAATCCCCTTCCTATTTGGTTTGTTGGGATGGGTTCTATGGCCCTCTTAAGAAGAAGTGCCTGGATCTCCTGAGAGACAATGGGGAGCTGATCCCAAGGATAAAAGGACCGTCCCGTCAGTTGAGGGGCTGGAATTTCGCTGAATTCTATTGAGTGACCTCGCTGGATGAGCTGAAGCACCCAAGCTTCTGCGGTGACGAACCTCCAACTGTCCAGGTGGAGGTTGAACATCCCTCCAACTGGTTCCTCCTGTGTTACTGGAGGGAGCGGAAGGAGGGGGAAGGAGTCAGGATGCCAAGGGGAAGGAAGCTTTTGCCCCAGAGGCCTGTGGGGTTTGAGCTTCAGATCCAGGGGCACATTTCTTTGCTTGGCGCTTGGCCTGGGGTTTGTTCCACCTTCTTTGGGGGTGAAAAGGCTGCTTTTTCTGGCCCATCTTGTATAAGGAACGGACATCCCGCAAGGAGCGTCCGCTCTCCTGCAGCCCAGTAATAATATCTTTAGTGTCGCCGCCAAAGAGGATGGAACCTCTGAAAGGGGCTTCCAGAAGAGAGGACTGCACATCCTGCGCCAGTCCTGCTATATGAAGCCAGGAGAGGTGGCGGAGACAGATCCCCGTGGCTGCCGTTCTAGCCACCGAGTCGTAAATCACCCGAAGAGCGTGGAGACATGAAGATTTCCCCATCCTAACTTTATCCAACAACTTTTTTCTCAGGGTTTCATCCTGAACCTCTTGGAGGTCCCTTTCCAGATCCAAAAAAGAAGCTTTTTGAAAGGCGACTATGTGCAAGATGTAATTAAGGGAACGTATCGCACAACAGGAAGAAGAATAGATTTTACCCCCAAACTGATCAAGCTGACGAGAGTCCTTGTCAGGGGATGAAGAGCTCAAGTGTTTGGGCTGGGTTGAACGGCCGTGATGACCATGGAATCAGCCTTAGGGTGGGAGTTAAGGTGAGATGTCCCTTCTGGGGGATAATAGGTGCAGTCAGCTTTGCATGAAACCGCTAGTATGGAGGACGGTTGTTGCCAAATTGTGGTGACAAGGTCCTCATGGGGGCCCATCCATGGGGGAATGGGGATAGGGTCAGAAGTTGCCAGATCGAGGTGTTCCACAAGGCATTTTCTTTGTGGGTCTACTTCTTTGGTTGGCCAGCTGCCTGAATGGAATGCAGTAAATCTCCAAAAGAGGAGTCCTCCGGGGGAGACTTGGGAGAGTCTTTAGGGGGAACCTCTACAGGGGACCTAGGGTCCAATGGGTCTGTGTCGAACTCTGTGTCAGAGGGCTGAGAACCGCTAGGAACCGAAGGGTCTGGTTCTGTGATGCCCACAGTTAAGGAGCCCAAAGCTCTGGTCCGAATAGACGATGGAGAAGTGACCCTGGGAGTGGGTGCTTCTCCCACCAATTGTCTTATCTCTGACAGAAGCTGCGTTCCGGCATCCTTCCACCAAAAGGGGAATAGACTCACGGTCTGGTGGTGGAGGAGGAGGAGGCTGAAGGCTCGGATACTGAGGGTATTGCCAGGACGGGTAATAATAAGAGTACCTGGGATAACCCAGCGTGGGGTGGGATACCCCGGCATTGGATAGGATGGCGTCGGGTAGCTCAGCGTCGGAAGGCCCGGCGACGGAGGCACATGGTCCGGCGTCTGATACTGAGTGGTAGATGGAGGGCCACCCAGAGGCGAGAAGGAGGGTTCAGTGTCTGGGAACCCAGTTGAATGACCCACGGGGGGCAGTGCCATAGCACCAGCAGATGGCGCCAGATTCAGGAGCGCACCCGAAGTATCAGAGGGTGGTGGCTCCATGGTCGGCTCCCCAGCCAGCAGTGGACTCCTGTCAAGGGACGGCGGAAGGCCTGGCGAGGGGGGGGACTCGAGGGAACTACGGCAGCGCGGTCAGTGATCTAGCTAATGCAAATAGCAAAGGATCGGGTGGCGAGTCCCTGAGGTGAAGAACCCTAGGGGACGACGGGTCGACTTGTCCCTCACTCTGTCTGACGTCGGGGGCCAAACTTGGAGACCGACAGGAGAGTGGATGGATCCGGGCTTCTGAGGAACCGGCGTCCGAAACCACAGATCCGGCCAGGCTAGAGACAGCTGGAAGGCTGCCGCTAGACTGATCGGCAGAGGACACGCGCCCCTTTGCTGGAGGTGAGGGGTGTCTTATCGGCAGGACAAGACGAAGAGATTACCACCTCCAAAGAGGCTACCCCCGGCTGCCTGCTCACCTCGGCAGAAGGGGCCCAGCCCAAAGAGGCGGACGGGGTGCCTGAAGAAATACTCACAGTTGCAGACCTCTCGTGTGGTGACAGACTCCAGTCCCAGCGCTTTTTCTGGGCTGGCGACGACAACCTTTCCCTCAGTTTTTGGAGCTCCTTTTCCATAGACACCAAGCGTCGGGTCAGAAGATGGGCCTCGAGGGACCGTTTGTGCCTGGTTCTGGTCACCTGGTTGAAGGCCTGGCAGATGGAACACTCCTGAACGTCGTGTTTAGAACCCAGGCAGAGGAGGCAGTGGGAATGGTCATCCCCATGTGGGATTTGAGCGCCGCACTTAGAGCACTTTTTCTTCTGTCTAGAAGGCATCAAATTGAAGAAAAACTTTGAGAGAAAATACTAATTAGAGGCAAAGAAAACTTCGACAAAATACAACGCGGGCATTGGATTGCTGTTTAAACACAAGCCGAACGTTACTGAGGTGACGGCGGGAAAGAACTGGAGAGCAGGCGCAGGACCACCCCTTTTGTAGTTGGGCTGATGTCACGCCGCCCCGACGTCGGTCCCCGCTGATGATTGCTATCTACAAGTTTGCTGTGCGGACCTGACACCAGCGGGCTCAGTCCTACATGTGAAGACCTACTGCAGGAACCCTATCAAAGTAAGATCTTTGGTTCTTCCAAAACTTAGGCTCATTCGAGCTAGCGACTGTGCTCTTTGTTATTCAGTCATGGAAGATAAATCTTCCCTCGGATTTCGCTGGTGCCCGTGCGGCCAAAAAATGTCATGCACTGATCTGCATACCGCATGCGTCTACTGCCTGGGTGTCCACTATGACACCCAGACTTGCAAGATGTGTCTCTCGTTCCACCTGAACGTCCTCAACGATCGTCTCGCACACCTTATAAGTTGGGCATGCCCGAGAAATGGAATCCTCCAGTGAAATCCAAAGAGGCCTGGTGGGCGGCCTCTGCAGCTACGGGGTCCTCTGAGCAGCTGGAACACATGCAGGCCTTCAAAGAAGCAGCAGCATGGGCCACGCAATCCTCTTCACAATTGTTTTTTGTTCCCCTCAACTTGGACTCCTCGTTTTCGGGTTCCTTCCAAGAGCTGTGTCAATCCCTCCTTACTAAAGGCGAGGGACCTGCGGGCTCACATTCCTCTCAGCCCCATAAAAGGAGAAAAGGATCTGAACTCTTCTTCGTCTCAGTGAAGACGCTCTTGGGATCATGAGCGATCTCAGTCCCAGGAGCCGGCAGTATCGACCTTGGTCGAAATTGCTTCCTCGGCCGCTGGCTTCTCAGCCCTGCCATCTGGCCAGTCGACCGAGGTCTTGATCAACGAGATTGAGATCATTCTCAATCCCATTGTCACCTGATGAGGCTGACAACTCTTTGACAAGGACTCCTGTCCTTCCTCTTCCTGATGAGGAGACCCAGCCAGCTGGGAATCCCATCGAGGAACCAGTCCCTGATCTAGGTAAATCACCGGTTCCCCTGGTGTCTCCTGAGCAACCAAATTGACCAGTCCAATCGAAGTCGACATCCAGGATCCCCTCGACCGACAGGCAGAGGAAGGCACATAAGTGCTCTAAAAAGAGGCAATGCCATGGGTCACCCTCTTCCTCCTCGGTTGAGGGGAGGCTTCAGCGGAAACTCCGTTGACACTACGAGGATTTGATGTGGCAGCAGCTGATTTGGGTCTGGACAGAAGCCAGCCATGGTTTCTACTCTGGCCATTACTTGGCTTTCGCCTCCTAGGTCGAAGCCGACTCCTTTGGAACTGGTCATTTCGGTTCCCCCACCCGCGGAGCCAGACAAACCCACTCTGGTTCAGCCAGAATGGGTCTCTCTGCCGATTGTGGTGGAGCTGCCTAAACAGCCTGCAGGAGGGGCCCCTACGAAGGATTCTCGGACAGTTTCAGGACTTCCACATAGGTTGTCAGTCATCCTTATGTCTGATCGCCCCAGGCATGTTGAATGGGACCTTGGTGGCCGACTGATCTATCTGGATTCTTTGGATATGGAAGACACCGACTTACACTCTCACCCATGGGATGATGAGTCTATCAGCAGTCTGTCGACAGAGGACGGCCCTTCGTCTTTTTAAGGGATTTTCCACCTCATCTCTGAATCCACGGGGATGCCCGTGGAGCCTGTCCAGAAAAGGGCAGTGTACCCTCTTACAGATATTCTTAAAAGAAGGGATACACCCACGGAAGCCTTTCCGGTGGCTGAAGCCATTGTTGGCCTGCCTTGGATCTCTGGCAGCATCCTGTCTCTTGCCCAGCGCCATCTGTCTGAATGGCCCGCAAGTATGCAGTGTCCATTGAGTCCCTCTCGGGGTTCACTGAACACCCATCGACTGAGGAGTTGATGACTTCCTCAGTGTTCAGATGCACAGGCAGCTCCGTTGACACTGATAGACGTCCTGACAAGGAGTTCAAAAAACTGGACTACACGGCCAGGAAGGTCTGTGCAGCCTCCTCTTCAGGCCTCCGTCAAGTGAGCTCAGCTGTCATCACGGCGCACTTGTCTCATGCCCTGTTGGGCTCCTTCAATGAAGTTCTCTCGCATCTCCCTGTGGACCTGCAGACTACGGTCAATCAGGTCTGGGACCAGGGCCATGCCGTTGCCAAGCAGCAGCTTCAGACAGCTTTGGACCTTGGGGACTCTTGCGCCTGTTTGGTGCCAGCCGTGGTTGCCTCATGCCACAGGGCTTGGCTGAGGCTTTCCACCTTTACGGCGGACATCCAGCACAAACTCACTGATGTTCCTTTCCTGGGTACTGATCTTTTTGGCCCAGGTGTGGATGGTCACCTTCAGCGAATCAAGCAGTTCAGTGTCACCTTGGACTCAGTCACTTCTGCTCAAAGTGCCCCTGGCACCAAGAAGCAGCAGAAAAAGAAAAAGCCTTTTTGGCACCCTGCTCCTGTGGCACAGCAGCCCTCATTTCACAGTGGGCAGCAACAGCGGACTTGGCGCCCTTGACCCAAGTCTGGGCCTCCACCAGCCCACAGACAGGGAGGTCGGGGTTTAGGCCCTGGACCCTCTTCCTTCAAGCTTGCCCAGTGATGGGATAGGGGTTACCACCACTGTCTCCGTCACATCAGCTTTGGGTCCTCCCATGGGGGGTCGGCTCTGCAACTTTCTTGCCACCTGGTCCGTTGTTACCACAGACAGGTGGGTCTTAGAAGTGGTCGGCCAGGGTCTACCTCTGGAATTTGAGCAGTACCCTCCCAGCCTAGCCCACGCCCCATGGGAGGAGAGAGAATCAGTCCACACTCGGTCAGCTCTGAGATACAACATAGCTCAGCTCCTCCTCAAGGAGGCAGTGGTTCAAGTGGCAGATCCTCCAGTCAACCCAGGGTTCGTTTCCAGGTACTTCCTGGTCCCGAAGCAGATGGGGGCCTGGTGCCCCATTCTAGATCTGTATGACCTGAATCAGTATCTCAGGCCACGCACCTTCAGGATGGTAACTCTGTCCCAGATCATACCATCCCTGGTGTAAAACATGTGGTTCTGCTCACTGGATCTCCAGGACACGTTCTTCGCGTCCTGATCCATCCGTCACACCAGCAGTTCCTCCACTTCAGAGCAGAGGGAATCCTATACAAGTTCCGAGCTATGCCGTTCAGCCTGTCATCGACCCCAAGGGCCTTCCCCAAATGCATTGCAGTGGTGACAGCCCATCTCAGGCGTCGAGGGGTCAGAGTGTACCCCTACCTCGATGATTGACTCTTGGCAGGTTCTACCCAGCAAGAGGTGGAGAGGTCCAGGGACCTGGCCCTTCAGACCTGCTCTCAGCTTGGCCTCCTGATCAATGAAGCCAAGTCAGACCTCATGCCTTCTCAGGTGATATGCTTCATCAGGGCAGAGCTCGACTCTTGCCAAGCCAGAGTTTGGCTCCCGGCAGCCAAGGCGGAGGTTCTCTCCTCCTTTGCCCAATCATTTCTGGTTGGGCACTTGCACCCTGCCCGGGACTTTCTGCGCCTTCTGGGCTACATGGCGGCCTGCACCACTGTGATCATGTGGGATGCTCTCCAGTGGTGGACCATCCTAGACCGGTTGCAGGAAGGGATCCCGTTTGTCCACCCCAAGCTGACAGTTGTCCTCATGACCGATGTCTCTCTCACGGGCTGGGGAACAACAGGGCCCATGGGTTCTGGACCCCCGAGGAATCCCAGTACCATATCAACCTGTTGGAGCTCAGAGCGGTCAGACTGGTGTTGTCATCATTCTCTCAGCAGCTTCGGGGTCAAGTGGTTCAAGTCCAGATGGAAAATACTACGACCATGTACCACCTCAACAAGCAGGGCGGCACGCACTGCTGGCTGTTGTGCAGGGAAGCGCTTTGCATCTGGACACTCATGAGCCAGCTGGAGGCAGATCTCCTAGCCATCCATGTGGCAGGAGCCTCAAATCATCTGGCAGATGCTGTCAGCTGCATAGGCGAGACATCCCATGAGTGGTCTCTACATCCAGAGGTAGCTTACAGCCTGTTCTCCCACTGGGGCAAACCGATGGTGGACCTGTTTGCCTCCAGAGAAAACAAGCTGAGGCTGTTTCATGCCCACCCCCCTCAGCGGGAATCGCTACAGGGGGATGCCTTCTCGAGGCCGTGGACCTCAGGCCTCTTCAACGCCTTCCCTCCATTTCCCCCTTGATCCACAGGGTGCTTCTCAAGGTGAGGAGGGACAAGGCACAGGTGATCCTGGTAGCCCCAGACTGGCCCCGCCAGTTCTGGTATCCATATCACCTCAGCAGCAGGCTCCTGAGATGTCTTCCAGCACGCCCAGACCTGCTATCAGTCAATCAAGGGAAGGTATTCCATCTGGACCTTCAGTCCCTGCACCTGACAGCCTGGTACCTGAGCAGCTAGAGTTCCAGACTTTGGGTCTCTCTGAGGATGTACTCACAGTAGTGGAACCATCCAGAAAGGAGTCGACTAGAAAGTGCTGTGCCTTCAAATGGAAAAGGTTTTCCATTTGATTCCAGGCAAGGGCCTGGACCCTCTGTCCTGTGGCAAGTATTTTAGACTACCTTTAGTCTCTGTCCAAAGGGGGTCTTTGACCCTTAAGGTGCACCTGGCAGCCATCTCTGCTTACCAGGCATGGGCCGGTCAGCAGACGGTGACACAGGAGAAGGTGGTCTGGTGCTTTTTCTTTTTTTTTTTTATTTTTATACTTTCTTTTTTTCCCTCCTGGTTTCCTACCCTCTTGGTCCTACTCCTTCGGGCCTCTCAATGCTCTTGCCGTCCCTAGATCTGCCCCTAGAGTGCCTCCTCTCCTCCTTCCTGCACAGTGGGGTCTTGTCTGGTATGCCGGTCTGAGCGGAGAGGCCGTCATCCAGGACTGCGAGGGTGATTTTCCCCTTGTCTTTTTGGCCCCATCCCTGGGGCGCGGCGCTTGGGACAGCGTCCCGAAAGTAACGTCGTCTGACCTCTCATGCGCCATCGCGTCCCCCCTCCCGACCCCTAAGTTAGGTCGCCCGTCCACTTCAGGAATCGGTGCTTCCACCCAGATCCTTTATCAGGAATAACCCAGTTGCCACGCGTCCTGGGTATCCACCTCTGAGGGAGGAGAGCATCCGTAGGGACGCTCGATCCTCCCTTCCCCCCTGCCAGCCCCCGGCTCCCCAGGTCCATTACTGAACCCGTGTCGTTGGCGTAGCGCGAGGTGTGGCATCCAGCACCTCAACCCTCAGCGCCACTGGGCCGGCTTGGTCAGGTGCTTTTTCAAAGGCCTCGCTCTCATATCCCCTCCGGTGTGTGAACCTCCACCTCCATGGGATTTACTGCTGGTTTTGGGAAAGCTCATGGGCAAGCCATTCAAACCAATGCACAAGTGTGAGATGTCTTGTGGAAGACGGCCTTCCTGGTGGCTATCACGTCCGCCAGAAGGACTGTGGAGCTCCAGGCACTTTCGGTGGAGTCTCCTTATCTGGTCTTCCACAGGGACAAGGCTGTCCTGCGTCCCCACCCAAAATTCCTTCCGAGGTGGTGTCTTAGTTTCACCTTAATCAGGTGTTGACTCTGCCTGTGTTCTACCCGAACTACATCTCGGATCCTGAGTACAGGCTTCATACTCTGGACCTGAGACATGCTCTCTCTACTATAAGGAGAGGACGGCAGACATTCGGGGAGAGGTTTGCCAGCTGTTTATCACCTACATTGAAGCCACACCTGGCAGGCCTGCAGCAAAGTGGACGACTGGCAGATGGATTACATCATGCATTGATCTCTGCTATAGGTTGGTGGGCAAGGAGCTCATTCTACCCGCCATACCACTGCGTCGGTGGCTGCTTCCAGGGACATCCCTATCCAGGAAATCTGCAGGGTTGATACCTGGAAGACAGCAAACACCTTCATCACCCATTACCACACTGACCTTGAGTTATGCCGCGATGCTGGTTTTGGGGCCTCAGGTCTCCAGTCTGTTCCCGAAGTAGGGGGGTGTACACCTTGCCTCCCTCCTCCCAGAGAACTGCTAGGAGTCTGCCAACAAGTGTGAATAAGAACAATATATCTACATCCCTAGACAAACAGGTTACTCACCTGTAACAGTAGTTGTAGGAGTGGTATATGTTGTCTATCCACACTGACCCACCCGACCTCCCCGGCTGTGACGCACAACCTGGCTTCCAGTGGGCTAAGATCTGGCATCACTGGGTGGAGCCAAGGATTATACCACAGGGTGGGTGGGAGGAGCCAGCTTGAAGACCTTCCGGCAAGATTTCAACGGGAAAGGGACATGCCAACAAGTGTGGATGAACAACATATACCATTCCTTGAACTGCTGTTACAGGTGAGTAACCTGTTTATTTCAAACCAGAAACAAGCAAAGAATAAACAAAGGATTTAAAAAATTAATGTGGCAATGTTTGACTTTCGAGTTCTTTTGTGTTGCAGAAGAATAAATCACTAATTCATTAATTTATACTGTTTCTGAATATTTTTTTTTCCAGGTAAAACCTAGTTTATTTTATGAGTTCAGTAACCCACAACAGGGCATGGGTATACTGGGCATTAATGCACTTCCCAGGTGGTTGGAGGTCACTCTCACAACACACATGGGGCATGCAATAATGCCCAGTATACCTATGTCCTGTTGTGGGTGATAGCTCAAATAACAAGCAATGCCTAACACGTTTTATTAAATATTCTCAAAATCCACTGTTTCTGGGAATGCCCCTCTCTGAAGGGATATTGGGGAAGTATAGGGCGGCAGCTGAGCGCCATGCTGGGTGCGGAGTTGTCGTCTTCTCCCCTTAGCTTACTTTTTGGCATCGAGGAGGGAGATGGAGAAAATTGGATGCCACATCAGAGGTGGCCTAGAATATTATTGGTGCAGGCTAGGCAGGTGATTCTAAACATCTGGGTGTCAGAAGAATCCCCCACGGTGGCACAATGGCGCCTCCTATCTATTCGGGCGCTGGCCCTAGAGCAGAGATCATATCAACTGCAGAATAAGGTAGATAAATTTACTAACCAATGGATGACTTTTATGGGAACACTTTCCGCTGATAAGCTTATGATAATGAATGCTGGATAGGGGAAGAGGTGGCTGCAGAAGGGAAACTTGGGTGGTGGGCCCTACCCTCCAATATAGCTTAGGAATGGGGAGCCACATGAATTAGGTGATGGGGATGTATAAATTATTCGGGGGCATGTAAATGACCTTGGTATATATGTATATAGGTTAAGTACTTTGTACAGATTAGGATATATTTTCTTTTTACATTACAGTCTTTTTTTCTTTTATCATTTTCCCTCTCATCACCCTTTGTTCTTTGCTTTCTTTTCTTCTTCCTACTTTTTAAAGGATAGAATGTTAAAGATAGATTGAGGACTTAATTGACTATATCGATGCATGATTGATGATGCTTTTTATGTATTGGCTGTATGATGTTTTTGTATTCCGAGAAAGCTAATAAAAAGAGTTAAACAAAAAAAAATATTCTCAAAAGCAAACATAAATTAGACAAATTTGGTTAAAAATTGTCACCTGACCGTTGATTAATGCCTAGCACACAAACACTTAACTTACCAACCTACATCTGTCAAAAAGTGAAATCACTTAAGTTTACATTTTCCTGCTGAAAAATGCACCATTTATAAAATGAGCAAAACTGAAAAATACAGATGATTTTGATCTATTTGAAGGACTAATGCCAGAAATCTGGATTAGAACGCATTTACCATCTGAGCCTTCACCAAAGAAGCTAAAATACGAACTGATGGTGCAGACGCCAGCAGAAAACAATAACAAGACCACCACAGCCGAAGCAAAGTTAATATCTCTGAATATTGTAATACAGTTTACACTTATTCCATATTACTTACAGTGTAAGGAAAACCTATTTGGAAATTTCACCTCTTTCAGCAATGTATATTTGATGCAGGACTTGATTTATTCTGGCTTTGTGGCTGTGGCTGCATTATTAGGAAAAGAACTTCCGTTTATGGTGACGTGCGATGGCACTATTTGTTACACATAAAGACAAGGTTTTAGCATGAAATATATGTTCAATAAAACCAAAAACAAAAAGTTCAGTTTAAAAACAAATCATTCATTCATAGTAAGTAAAAAGTGTGAACGTTCAGTTTTGTTCATTCAAACTACTTTCTTAGTCCAACGTGCACAGTCAAATGATGGAAATTTTAATCCATTAATGAAGCTTCGGATTATTCTTCTACTTGAAGGTGTCATTTTATGAATTCAGTTGCTGACTCCAGGCCTTGGGTGTAATGGGTATTAATGCACTTCACTCAGCCTTTGGCCTTGTGCCTCATACCACACCTGGGCCATGCATTAATGCCCAATACACCCATACCCTCTCTCACGGGTTATAGCTTACAGAATACATTACATTGTGTTAACTTAATCACACAATCGCAGTTCCATTTCCAATACGGCAAGAAAGTGCAGACCGTCAGTGGGCGGAAACAAATTGGCTCTTACCGTGGTCCAGGTGGTAAAAGACAAAATCCACTGCAAATCTGTGTAGACTCCTTATGATGGCCTTGGAGATGCCCTCATATATCAGTTCTGCAGATCCTCATGCTTGTGGTTTCTTGAACCTGTTGGACTTAAATAATGGATGTATAGCACGCTCTAAACAAGCTTCTCAGTGGCTTCACACATCCAGACAACACTTATTTAGGAAAAATCAACTGCACAATATCAGACTCGTCAAGAGACGAGGACAGTCACTGAGCCAGTGATTTAAAATATGTTAATAATGCTACCTAATACTAGTGTAAAGACATGTGCCAGATGCTCTTTAATGGTCAGTTAATTACCCTCTAGGGTCATGTGGCACTCTGCTATTCCTCTTGCCACTTTACTTGCCTAGAGAGTGACTGAAAGACCTTAACATAACCCCACAAGACACATCCAGCAGTGGAAAATGAACCGCCCATGTACAGCACTAACTTCAGACCACAACACCATGTCCCAACAGTTGCAGTGAACTATCACCTACACATCACTTCAAATAGAGTGAAACAAGCACATAATAGAATTGATTAGCATCTTAAAAAATGCATAATCCAAAACCAGAACAATCATGATCACTACCACAGGAGGACAACTGACCAATGAAAGCCACTAAGACCTTTGAGATGTTAATTTTTGGAAATAACAGAGGATACATTTATTCGAATGCTTTGATTTTAACACATGCAAATCTTTTTTTAATGTTCACATAAATGAGTTTAACTAAAAACCCATTTAATGACTGCAATAACAACCCAGAGCGTTCGCTGCTATATTTCAACACTCTTACCATGTGATGTGCCTTTAGCCTTGTGGCTCAATATGTACATGGGGCATGTGTCGAAACTGCTAATAAAATGGGTAGTAAAAGTCAGAAAATTTTAAGTTATTTTCCAAGTCTAATACTTACATAACCTGGCTAGATAAGTTGGCGAAAGTCTCTTTCTACATATTTCAAAATTTTTTTGTAAAGCCTGCAAGGAGTGTGAATGGATTGCAGTTGACCCCTGACAAAGGTGACCTACATTAATCTCACTAATGACAGCCATTAATATACAATAACATAAGTAATTAAATACTACCACCATTGGTTTTAATGCCCCCCCCCCCGGGCACACTTCATTATGTGCCTGAGCACGGGCATGTAGCAGAGCAATAGGGAAGTGGAAGGGATCGGCTGGCCACCTTGTTCTAAACTACGATCCATTCCCACTCTGTGTAGGCTTTGCAAAAAATTTAGAAAGAGACATCAGCCGATCTATCTAACCAGGCTATGCAAGTACTACAGAGATCATGGAAAATTCCTTTAAGTTTATTGAAACAGATCACCTGAATATTCGTTAACATATAGTGATACACGCAATGTTGGTAACCACATTATAATAATAATAATATTATTTATATAGCACAATTCAGGTACCAAAGCATTTTACATACAACATATTAAAACAGTTCAATAAAATCACATAAAACATACACAATAGCATCAATTAAAAACTTCCAAATTCACAACATTTCAGATATTAAAAGCCTGTTTAAATAAAAATGTCTTTAAACTGGTCTTGAAACTCTCCACAATCTCGCACTTTCTGATCTGACGAGGTAGAGAGTTCCACAGGGATGGCGTTGTGAACATAAAAGCCCTTGCACCAGATGTTTTCAACTGTACCCTGGGAACCTCTAGCAACCCCTCATCAGTAGAGCGGAGAGGTCAGCCAGAGCTGTAAGGAACCAGGAGGTCTTGCAGATAACTCGGTCCCTGTCCATGTAGCGCTTTGTAGGTCATAAGACCGACCTTAAAGGTGGTCCGTCACTGTATAGGCACCAGTGCAGATCGCGCAGCACAGATGCAATATGACTGGTGTGAGAAGTCCCAGTCAATAGTCATGCCACCGCGTTCTGCACCAACTGCAAGCGGTGGACATCAACCCTAGGAAGCCCTAGGTATATAGAGAGTTGCAGTAGTCAAGGCACGAGATCACAAAGGCGTGGATCAACGTGGGCAAATCATCGGATGGAACAAGGTGCTTAATTCTGGCGATGTTCCTAAGATGATAAAAGAAAGATCTGACGACTGCCGACACCTGCAGTGTCAGCCCATCGTCAAATACCACCCCCAGATTATGCAACTGTTTAGAGGTGGGTAGTTGTGCACTGTCGATCCAAAGCCCAGATGGTAACTCCACTACTGACCTCTCTATCTGGTGCCCTGGCTCTACCACCAGCACCTCAGTCTTCCCAGAATTCAATTTCAATCAACTAGACCTCATCCAGCCATGGATTTCCGCCAGACAGCTGTTAATCATCGAGACTGCACTATCCTGGTCAGATGCAAAAGACAGACAGAGCTGTGTATCATCTGCATAGCAGTGAAATCTCAGCCCATATTGTCTTACAATGTCTCTGAGGGTCAGCAGATACACTGCGAACAACATGGGGGACAGCACCGAGCCCTGAGGCACCCCGCATGGCAGGGAGAATGGCTCAGAGGAAAAAATCCCTGACACCACCCTCTGAAACCTGCCAGCTAGGAAAGAATGGAACCATCTCAGAACTGGACCAGCCAGTCCACAGATGACCCTCAGATGCTTGAGCAGAACCCCACGGTCCACAGTGTCGAATGCTGAAGAGAGATCCAGAAGCACCAAGATGGAGTGGTGCTTCTGGTCTCTTGCCATCAAGAGATCATTGAGCACCCGAACCAGAGCAGTCTCAGTACTATGTCTCTTCCTGAAACCAGACTGGAAAAGATCGAAGACATCGTGGATGGTAAGATGATTCTCCAGTTGCAGTGCAGCTACTTTCTCGATCACCTTCCCAACAAAGGGAAGATTAGAGATAGGTCTGTAGTTTGCACAGATGCTTGGATCTAAAGAAGCTTTCTTTAGAAGTGGTGTCACCACTGTCTCCTTCAGTGAGCTAGGAAACTCTTCCAGATCTAAAGAGCACCAAACAATCTCTGCAAGGATCGGGCCAATGATCTCCATACACCCTAATAATAGGCAAGTAAGGCCCGGATCCAAACTACAGCAAGTTGGCTGCAATTTCTGGATAATACGCACAATGTCACCTATCTCTGGTCAGTCGAAAGATATCCAGGATGACCGAGGGGCGGTGACCTCGCACCGACCACCACTAACCCTCATAGAGGGTGCTGAGCAGATTTCAGCCCTGACGTCGGCCACCTTATCTGCAAAGAAATGAGCAAACTCATTACACTTATCTTGTAAAAATGCTCCTCGAATCTGTAGACAGGCTGGGTTGCACAGCCTGTCCATGGTTCGAAAGAGCTGAGCCGGTCAATTCTGAGCAGCAGCTATCTCACCGGATATGAACTCTGCCTTCTTACGTGAGATTGCTGATTGATAGCTTTGATAATGATCTATCAATCTAAGGCGGTTGGCATCAAGGGCCATTCTCCGTCAGCAATGCTCTAGCCTTCATCCCACCTGTCTCAACTCCCTCAAGGTCCCATCAAACCAAGGGGAATGAGGGCGAAGAGAGAGGGGACGGACAGGGGCAAGGGCGTCCAGAGCCCCAGTGATAGCCTTGCTGTAGGCCAAAACTAGATTCTCTGGATCTCTGCCTGCCCTCTGAACTCCCGATAGATCTAATACCACCAAAAGACCCTGTGGGGTAACACCCCACAATGGGAGGTATCTGACCATCTCCACAGGGGCAGGCCTATGGGGGCTGGAGTTTGAATCTTACTGTGTAATGATCGGACCAAATGACTGGCTCCACTACCAAATCAAAGAACTCGATCCCAAGGAGAAAGACCAGATCAAGTGAGTGACCCTGATTATGAGTAGCAGAGGCAACTACCTGTGTGAACCCCAATGAAGACATAAGTTGGAGGAAGTCTTGACCGAACTGCGAGATTTCGTCATCGACCCAGGCATTGAAGTCACCCAGGACCATCAGCCTGGGCGACTCCAATGCCGCATTGACGACAAAGTCTGCCACTTCCTGCAAGAACAATTTCTCACCCCGGTGGACGGTAGATGAGAATGATCCTGCAGCCCACACCTGCTACTACGGTAGACTCAAATGATCTGGCCACTTCTACTGGTACACCAGTAAGGCCCAACTCAATGTAAAACAGATAGCCAGCCCCCGCTGTCCGATCTCGAGTGGTGTATCACGAAAACCTGTCTGGGACCGCCACTTCCAAAATGGGGCCCACGTTGTCATCAAGCCAGGTTTCGGTGATGCATGCCAGGTCAGTTGTCCCAACAAGATCAGCAATAATAGCTGTTTTGTTTCTAATAGACCAGACATTGCATAACACCACTTGAGTCGGACAGGGTTCCAGTGCTGACCGGATTGTCTGCCCAGGATTACAGGAGCCCTTGGGTATGGTAACCAGACATGGCAAGCCACGATCTAGAGACTGTTTCACCCCAGGGCTTCTCCTGGACTATACAACCCCAATATAACCGCTCCGTTCTCCCGACATCCGCAGCCCCCGGTCCAACACCTCCCCCCCAGCAATACCCAAAGCCCTACATCGGTTATAAACCTCTGTAGGCAAAGGGGGGGGGAGATTATAAAAGGGCTGGAGGTCAAGGAGTTCGGCAGGGGAGCAGTGCGTGACCGCGAGAGCAACAGACCAACACATCTTCTATTGACAGTAAGCCTATAATACCCCCACCTCTTTCTCCAAACTTTCCCAGCTAACCACAAATAAATAACAATTCCAAAAACTTTTTATAACACATAAAAATAATAACAATGAACTAGATATGACATGCTGGGGTTCTCTCACAACTCCAGCATTAAATGTCCAAAACAGTCACTTCCACTGCCTCTCACACAGAGGAGAAAGAAAATGTAATAGACTGGAGTCCTCTCACCACTCCAGTTAAATGTACAAAAGTCACCCCCACTGCCTCTCACGCATTGGAGAAAGCCTGTAAAAAGAAAAGTTAAAAAATAAAGTTTCTTTTATCACTCAGTAACCCCGGAAGCAGTCCACCGTTCTCAGTTCAGATTCTTTATGAAGCCATGGATCCCAATTTCAAACAACTTCAACTTTCAAGTAGCATAAAGTAGCCACTCCACCAACATAATTAAGTCTGTATCACAATAGGCATTCTTCAGTCGCAAGGCAGATATTCACACTAATACTGTGGTCTTCAACAGAATCCTCGCATCAGAACATCTATCAGTGGCTGGAGCGTGGAAGATAATCACTACAGGAGGGACCCCCCCCCCCACCAATACACCCAGCCCACAGCTACCCCTGCTTCCCCACAACCTGCAACTACAATCCCCCAAAGAACAACTACAAGGATACCCTGTGGGAGATTTAGGAGAAGCCACACCAAGTCACCGGCTCCCCAGTGCTCAGAGGGCAACTCCCACTCGGTTACAGAGAGCAAGGGGTCCAACCAGCCAACAACTCAGGCGCATAGGGGAGGTCCATCCCCCCATGCACTGCACCCAAGCACCCTGATTCTAATGCAAAAAAGATTGTACTGTATCAGATTTAAAGAGCACGATACCAGCAGAGTAGAGTTCCTTACTTAATTTTCTTAAAAGTTCTCTCAGTCAGTATTGGGAGATCCGCACACCAGTCTGCTCCACTAGCAGTAAAAAGAGATACTCCAGGGGCACGAACATTCCAGCAATAGTACTTCCAGGGCTCCAGTTAGATCCAATGTAATATTCCAAACAAATCTTCCCTTTGACACACTCCCATCCGAGGATCTTGTAATACTGCCGACCGATGAAAAACTGGCCAAAACAGCGAGATCGTAAAAAAAGAACGTTCCACTGACAACGGTGACTCCAATAGCAGTAATCCCTGGTTTCTGAACCAATAAATAAACCGGTATTATTCCAAGGCCTCCACCAGAAAGGTCTGAACTTCCAAAACAGTCTTTCCCTCAGGACGTTTAAACAAATGAAGGTATAGCGGGATAAAAATGGTAACAGTCAAAAAAAATTCTAAACGTACATAGAACGTAAAGGGGTAAAAAGCAAAGAAGTTACAAAACAGGCAGAAACAAATCTACATAACACTATGCAGAGCTCTTGATGGCTAACACAGCCTAGTCGCCATCTTGATCATCTCTTATCTGGGAGTACGGGGCATGTTCATCCCCACCCCTACCTTAGGAACACTGCACCAAACCTGAAGGACTTCCTGAAGGTAGCACGGCTGGGACAGCGGCACCATCAGTACCAGACAGCGCAGTCAGGACAAAGACACGCACGCACATACGGTTGTTAGATTACAGGTATGCTATGTCCAGATACCTGTAGTAGGAACACTATACGCCAATCCCAAGACACTTAATGATGAATGCACAACCAGTGCATCGTCAGAGAGAAAGAGACACAAGACACATACTAAAAGAATGCAAGGCTGGCTACTGAATGACAATATGTTATGACCTGAAAGGATGTGGTAGGAACAAAGCATCAAGACAACACGAGACTCCCACAAACCAGAAGCAGAGAGCAGTGGGCACCAGGCAGTAAGGAAAATTCATGTAGACACCGCGCTGGGGGGATGAAGGAGTAGGGACGTCACAGTATGAAATTTTGATGTTATGATAATTGTCACATAATAAAAGTTATTGTAATAATACCACAGTATTACGGAAGTAGTAATTAAAAAAAGGCTCCTCAGACTCTCATCCTCATGACTGCTGGCGCAGGAGGGATAATGGTCCCTAAGAAGAAGAAAACATTGCGTGTACTTGAAAGGACGATAATGCCGATACACTGTAAAATCGTCATACTGTAACATCCCTACTACACAGTGCAAGAACATTTGCAAGTCTACTAAACTGTTAACCAATTCAAACAATTGACTTTTTTTAAAACTTTATTTACATATTTTATTAGTACAGTAACCCACACCTGGGCATTGATGTACATCAAGCATTAATAAGCCTCCGTGACGGTTGACAGGACACTTTGCTTTCTGCCTTTCAAGCTCCCAGGGTTGCATTTATGCCTGATACACTCATGCTGTGTCATGGGTTACAGCTGGTAGCAATGCATGCTGTATTGCGTACCCTACCCCAGGGCTTCACAAATTCGCACATATAGTGAAAAAGAAACCAGCGATAGTATACTGCATTCCATATATGAAAATACTCTTAATTGCATAACTGCAGTGGTAGCTACCCTAATATTCTGCTTGACCACAGAACGGTGTACCACATTTAAGAGCAACTTTTCTAGTGCTCCCACCAAAATCACATAAAGACTGTAAACTGGCCCAAAGTCGCCTGCTGCATCAATTATAATTTACTGCTGCCTGTATATTGAGAGGGGAATGGATCGTAACCTGGCTCTGTGGAGCCCAGCCAGAGCCATACACGTTCTACTTCCTAGTGAAATACATGCCCACGTGCTAGCACATTTTCTGATGTTAACAGTATGGACAGCCTAGGGGTGTGCTCCATGCAATACAGTGGGGCTGTTTTCATAGTGCTCTTTTTTGTATAGCTTCTAGTTCCGATTCTGACAACTCAAGGTATCTGCTCAATAAACAGATCCCTATTTAGTTAAGAGTTTGCCTTGATTTGTCAGAGTAGGAACTGTAAATTATACAACCAGAACTTTACAAATGGGCCTTGTAGTCTATGGAGCGCACCCCCTCTATAGCTATATTATTCTGGTCACCGATGGCTTGCAATGATGCTACCACTGCACCACAAGGTCTGCTCACTAATATTTGTTTGTGCAGATTCGGGGAGGGGTGTATGGAAGATCGAGATGGCTACCACTGTGAGTAGTAATGCTGAGCAGTACATACCGGTATTTATGCAATAAGCACAGCCACAAAATACATACTGTAACACGTTATTTCCCCCATGAGACCAAAATTAGCTCAGATTGATTTCATCCATAACATTCACTTTTCACAGTCTATCTCCACAACACCCTCCCTATGAAAACCCAAACCTCTATACAGTACCTCTTAGTTCCTGTTTTTTCTGACATTTTTCTTGCACAGCCCCCGCTAACCATACAATACTGCTCATGCTAGTTCTTGCATGCTGCTCCATTGCATCCTAACTCCCACTGCCATGAGAACTGCACCTAATTAAAACTGCACAATTTTTTTTTTTTTTACTTTATTTCTTTTATCTCTCCTTGCCTGCTTCCGGAGTCCTCTCCTTCCTTCCTCTCATCCCCCCGTTCCACCTTTTCGGGGGAATCTGCCCCTAGAGTGCCTCCTTTCCTCCTCCTGCACATTGGGGTCTGTCCCTCTTCTTGGTGGTCCAGATGGTACCCAAGAGGCTGTCATCTAGGGCTCTGGGAGGTGTTTTCCATTTTCTCCCCTGGTTTTTTCCCCCCCTACCCTCTGGGACGTGGGCGCTTGAGGCGTGCGTCCCGAGTGATTAGTGTGCCTTGCGCCAGACCCTCATGCACCGCTGGCGTCCCCCCTCCCGGCTCCGATGGCGAAGCCGCCTCCATCCTCTTCAATTGTCGGTGCTTCCACCGCCTCTGGAAGGGATGCAGAACGCGAAGTGTGTTCCTTGGTTCCCTCCTGAGGAGGAGAGCATCCGTTGGGACGCTCCAGTCCTCCCTCTCCTACCGACCCCGGCCACCGGAGTCCATTCCCGAACCGAGTTGGCCGGGCGTAGGCGAGGTGTGGCGTCCAGCGCCTCAACCCTCAGCACCACCGGGCCAGCTAAAAACTGCACAATTTTTAAAAATAATTCCTATTAGAGAACTGGACAACAGCAGAACAGTGAAATACAGTGCCAACACAAACTGTAGACATTACTTCACAAAAAAAGTGCCAACTTTTATTAAACAAAGAGCTAAACCCTTAAAAACAATATATCACACAAAGTCCTACTTTCCTGTTGCATAAATTAAATATGCAATGGGGACTTTGTGTGATCTTATTTATAAACACTAGGGCAGTTTGACCTCGGGCACATCTCTTGTGGCTCATACCCCTCATGAGGTTACCGAAGTCAAACTGCTCTACTGCAGATAAATAAGGTATCACACAAGACCCCACTGCATATCCCTTATTAGAAATAGAAAGCACAGATTCTACCACACTGAAATTACAATAATATGATAAATCATAAAAAACCCTTGGTGGGTGATAAACAGGTGGATCTTACTTTGGTCCAGGAAAAAAAAAATGAACAGAAAACACAGCAGACCTGATGACTCTCCCTGAAATAAATAAAAAAAATATTCACTGTAGGTTGTGACAAGATCTCACCCGTGGCTGGTGAAGGCTAGGTGGCAGCGCCAAGCCATAAGGAGCCAGGCATTAGGATGGGTAGAAGGAAGAGGCCGCCACCGGAGTCACAGAACGCATGCGTGCCTCCATGCACATGCACGGCTGTGTTCCGGGGTCCCAGGATAGCAGTGAAAAAATGGGGAAATGAGCCACCGTGGGAGGCTCAGTGAAGCCATGTGCATAAGGTGGATTTAGATCATCCGAGGGAGGACCACAGCATGCCTTTCCCCAGAGTCCCAAGAGAAAAAAACTATAGCAATCTGGGTTCAGGAACAAGCTCAGGTCACTGGGGGCTGGCTGGGAGGGAGAGGATTGAGCATCTGGAGGACTGCTCTCCCCTCCCGGGGAGGGTGCCTTGCCACTCCTGCTAGATGGCCACCAGGTGGAGGCTTAGTGGTAGTGCAGGACTGTATTAGCAAAGAAGGGAGCATGCTACAGGATCCTGCAGTATGTGCACCCCAGCAAGGGGTGGGAGGGGGTGCGAAAACAGAAAAGGACAGTTGGGTGAGCCTCAATGAAGCCTCGGCTAAAATCTGAACTTGTGGCATTGGACCCCAGACTATATGGATTTGTTCTTCAGGGAGGCTACCCTCCCTGGCCTCACCATGGAAAGAGCATGAATCCATGGGGGGAACTGGCCCAACAAACTAAGGACCAGTGAGTCAAGAAGGTGCGTGCATAAGTCTGAAAGTGAGCTCTTGGAGAGATGCTGAAACCCAGCATGCACGAGCCCCTAAGGGAACAAAGGAATATGGAAAATATATAAGGTTTACAAGCCCAGCAATAACATAACATAATACAATTAAAATAATACAATAACTATGCCGGCCCGGTGGTGCTGAGGTTGAGGCGCTGGTGTCCCTCGCTCACGCCCGTGACCGAGTCGGGGCGGGGACTGGCTCGGTCAGGGTCGGGCTGGGGGAGACAGCTTGAGCACCCAACACAGCTTGCCTTCTCTGGGGAGGGATTCGCCGATGCCCGACACTTGCATGACCCCGAGCGGAGGCTCGGGAACTGCAAGCCCACTACGGAATGGCTTGGCCTTTGAGCACACGGACGTCGGCGCTGCGAGGCCATGACGTCAGGGAGGTCGCTGTTGCCGGGAGGGAGAAAACGAGGAACAAGCCTGCCTCAGCTGAAGATGGGGAGGACCGTGGCCGTGCCCACGATTTGCCTGTGCCCACCCAGCAGACCACAGACCGACGAAACGTAAGTAACGGGGTTTGATCCCCTGCCTCGTCCCCGCCCGGGGGGTAATCCGCGGCTCCATGGGGTCTGGTGGTCTGTATGGGTAGGGTTCCAGGCAGTGGGATGTCCAATTGTCCTCCCTGAAGGGTCGGAGGTGGCAGGCTGGGAGGAGGAATAAAAAGTAATTTAAAAAAAAAAATAATACAATAACTGAAAATGCAGTCCACAGTATGTTCGATGTTCAAATGGATTCACAATAGGAAATGCAGTAGTTATTTCCAATAATAGAAAATACCTATTAAAAGAAATTGTAAGTTAGGATTTAACTTAATAACAAATGGCATTAATAAATATAACTAAAAAGGAGTAATCAATATACATGCATGATACTCCTCTTTAGTTACAGCATTTCCCAGCCACCCCCTTGTATTTTCAGTCCAAGTGAACAGCTGGCATTTTAATATTTGAAGTGACACCTATATAATTAGAGACCCCCCCCCCCGGAATGTAATGCTGCCAAAACTGATTTGGGTGTCACTGCCCATGGTACTTGATGGATTCACATGTACAGTACTGCAGATCTGTAGAGGCATTCTTAAGTAGAGGATAGCTGAACTGTAAGGGAAAGGATCATGCCTCTTTGCAGATGACACTAAAATCTGCAAAGAGTAGACACTCCAGAGGGGCAGCTGGGTTTCAGTGCGTAAAACTGCAAAATCATTCACCTAGGGCACAGAAACTCAGAGGCTGAGTACAGAATGGAAGAAGAGATGCTGACAAACAGGAAAGAGATCTGAGGGTAATCATATCTGATGACCACAAGGTGGTAAGGCAATGGGCAAGGTCAGTTGGATAATCACAATGGGTTGTATTGTCGGGGGTATCGCCAGCAGGAGGATGGAGGCGGTGTTTGCACTGTACAGACTGCTGCCGGGACCCCACCTGAGCACTGTCCCATTCTGGAGACCACATATCAGAAATGACAGAGCTGAGAATGTCAAGAGGAGGACAAATAAAATGGTGCAGGGGTTGTATCAGAAGATCTATGAGGACACTGACGTGCCTCAATATGTATACCCTGGAATAGAGTATGGAGGAGAGGTATGATACAGACACATAATTAAGTAGCTCATGGGGTTAAATAAGGTTCAGGAGAGGAGCATTTTCAAAGGAAGAGATGCACGAAAGTGGGGACCTGCAATGAACTGGTAGGGGAAATTTAGGAGAGACTGCCTAGAACACAGTCTTGTGGTGGGGCGAAAGCAGTGTGAGTGGTAGGCTTGAAGTATGCATGGGATAGGCACGGGGGGAATCTTGGGTGGGAAGCAGGAGCTCAAGAAGGGTATGTGGCGACAGAATAGGATGGGTGAGGGGAAAATGGGTAGACTGTGTGTGCCAAGCAATCCTTATCTGCAGTCAAATTCTGTATTTCTATGTAACTATCTGCATAACTACCTTGTACTGCCAGTTACTAACCCTTTTTCCACCATAGGGTCTGCTGCACAAATAAAGTATTGTTTTTCTCTTAAAATCCTGTGTCTACTACTATTTTGTTTAGAGTGAAAGTGTATGCTACTTGGAAAATGTCCAGACATTGAGTTAGTTCGCATGGTAGGGTGACCGTGAAGGGGGCGCCTGGCTGCCACAAAGGTAACTTCAGTTTTTGTACTCGGGCCGGCGATCACAGCAGGGGGAGGGGACCACTGCCAGAGGTACTTCATATAAATATTCTGGCCATTGATTGGTGATCTCGGGGGGGGGGGGGCACCACAATACCTCTGCTAACCGCTAAGGCTGTGCGGAATTAAAGCAAGGTCTTGGTCAGTGCTATTCGCTCCACTCAAGGGGACCCCACAAAAGGCCACTGTGAGGAGCAAATGCTTTGTGAACCTGACTGCACTGAAATGCAGGTCCCCTCATCCTCATTTGCACTACAATCCCCTTCAAACTTTGCCCCTGCACAAACCTGGCTTGAGCAGGCAAACTGGGCTTTTGTTAATACCAACTCTGCACAAAATCCGGTTTGGTTACCCAAAACCAGGTTTGCGTCTGGGCAGAGTTTTGTGAATCTAGCCCCAAGTGACTTAAGTAACATGATTATTTTTGATAATTTTGCTCCAGTTGGGTTAGAAGCAGTGATCTACAAGTTCCCAAGTCAGTGTTCTAAAGGGGAAGGTGAGGGACCACAAGTGGCAGGGAGGGAGGTGGACACCACTCCATTTACAGAGAAGAGAGAACTGTAAAGGAACTCGCAAGGCTGAAAGTGGACAAGGTAAAAGGCTTGTAAACAAGCTAGGCAGCCCAGGAATGGGTCCCAAGGTGGTAAATTGGGTTAGGAACTGTTTGAGGGATATAAGACATAGGGTGGTGGTAAATGGAGCCCAAGGAAAGGAGGGTAACCAGCGGGGTGCCACAGAGATCAGTTCTGGGGCCAGTCCTATTCAATGTCTTCAGAAGTGATATTGTGCAGGGTCTGGAAGAAAAGGTATGCTTCTTTGCAGATAACACTAAGATCTGCAACAAGGCAGACATTCCAGGAGGGGTGGAAAAATGAGGGACCTAGGTAAACTAGAGGAATGGTCAAGAGTGTTGTAGCTAGGGTTCAATGCAAAAAAAAGTGCAAAATCATGCATTTGGGGCACAGGAACCCAGGGAAGCTTACATGATTTTTTTGGGGGGAGATACAGACGGCCACTAAACAGGAAAGGGATCTGGGGTAATCCTATCAGATGACCGGTAAAAGTGGCCAATGTGCCAAGGCTGTGGGGAGAGCAAGAGGGGTACTGGGCTGCATAAGGAGAAGTATCACCAGCAGAAGGAAGGAAGTGGTGATGCCTCTGAACAAATCAGTAGGGAGACCTCATCTAGAGTATTGTGTCCAATATGTATTCCCTGGAAGAGAAGAGGGGGAGAGAGGATATAATAGAGACCTTCAAATATCTCAAGGGCATAAATAAGGTACAGGAGGGTAGAATCTTTCAGAAAAAGTGATGTTATAGAACAAGGAGTCATGACAGGAGGCTGGAAGGGGATACACTAAGGGATAACATGAGGAAATATTTCTTCATAGGAAGGGCTGTGGAAGCATGGAAAAGCTTCCCAGCGAAGGTGGTGGGGGAATTTAGTAGCGGACTTTAAAAATGCATAGGGCAAGGCCCCCTGTTCTCTGTGGCAAACTGATGTAAATTCTACACAGGGACCTCTGAACTTCTGTGGCACTGCTAGGTCAAATTCTGCGGCAAGGTTTAAAGTTCTGTGGCATATATATATATATATATATATATATATATATATATATATAATACAGAGACAGCTTTACAGTTTTGGTGGACCCCAGTAAGGATGGCCTGCAAGGAGGATCTACAACTTCCACCACATAAATGTAAGCTACATAATTTCCCTTAAACCTTCAGTTTTGTTTTTTTGCTTTTCAGAAGCTGTCCTGGCTCTCCCTATTTATCGGAATCTATATATTTATTTGAATTTTGATAACTGGGTAGGCCCATTGAGACACACACAAGTCCCCTTTTCAGGGGCAACCCAGGGAATAAAGCAATTCCACAGCTAGATACATTAAACATTAGGTAACTCATTACATAGAATATGTACAGGTGCTTCATTACATAGAATAGTATGGGTACAGGTAAATGTGGTACAACTTGGAGAATCGGACATCGATCATCAACATTTGTACGTAATGAAAAATTATTTACAATATTAGTATTACCAAGATTATTTACTCCATTAGTATTACCTAACTGACCATATTTGCATAGTACAATAATTGGATAGAATGGGGGGGGGAGGAGAGTACTGCTATAGGAGAGCCAGGTTGATGAGAAAGGACTATGAGAGAATGTATATTAAGTTTGTAGGTTAGTGAAGTACGGTGGTAATTCTATGGATGGGAGTTAAGTACAGTTACCACCGCCCACAGGTGAGGGAAAGAAGATCTTGTATAATCTTTTGAACAGGGGAAGGGAGGTACAGGAGTGTAGTCTGTGTGGGAGAGAGTTCCATTTTAAAGAAGTAGAGTAGGTGAAAGATCTTCTGCCAATGGCTAGATGAGCTTTTGGTGGTGCCAGCAGTGGAAGGTGGGAGTGTCGGGTTTGGGCAAAGGATTTCCGGGCAAGTAGCCCAGCAAGTGCAGGTGGCTGAGGCAGGTGGGTTAGATTGAATGTGGTGCAAAGTACAGGGAAGTCCATTCTTGGCTCAAAGGATAGCCAGTTTAGGGCTATGAGAACATTGCAATGGTGTGCCCAAGTTGGGGCTGCACTAGCAAAGCGGGCGACCATGTGGTAGGCCAGTTTGATTTTGGCAAGGGTGGTTATCCTGGCTGAGTGTATTAGGGGTGTACTGTAGAATAAGACAGGGAGCAGGGTTGCTGTGGAAATAATCTTCCTTGCACAGGGAGTAAGATAGGGGGAGGTTCAATGGAGGAGGCCGAGTTTCTGGTTAGTAGTCCTGACGATGTTGTTAATGTGTGTCGAAGGATAGGTGTTTATCAAGTATCAGGCCAGAGTATTTGAAGGATTCCACTCTGAGAATTTTACCAAAGGATGTTCTGATAATCAAAGACTGAGAGGTTGTATTAAAAGATGTATGGCAAAAAAGCATGGACTTTGTCTTTTTAGTATTCAGCACTAGCAGGTTCTCTTTGAACCATATTTCCAGTTGCTGAAAGTCATTTTCCAACTTAACACTAATGGAGGAGACGTCAGTACCACGACGGTAAAGGATGGCATCATCAGCATACAGCTGTACTGATCCTTCTCCACAATTTTAGGGCAGGTCATTTATAAGGATGGAGAAAAACAGGGTCCCCAGAATGGATCCTTGAGGGACTCCGTCAGTGATTTGGGAGGGAGAGGAGAGAGTCCCGGCCCGTTTTACACACTGGAATCGGTTGGATAGATAATTTGATATCCAAGAGAGGGAGTTGTTATCGAGGCCTAGTGATTGCAACTTTGAGATTAAAAGGGTATGGTTGACAAGGTCAAAGGCCTTTGAGAGGTCGATGAAGACAGCCCCTGTGGCATTACCATGGTCCATGGCATGGTGTATGTCGGTAGTGACCTTTATAAGAGCAGTTCCTGTTCCTTGTACTTTTCTGAAGCCATGTTGATGATGTGTTAGGGCATTTGACTGTTCAAGAAAGGAGTACAGGTGATTATATAGTACCCTTTCTTGGATTTTAGCAATGGGACACAAGATGGAAATGGGCCTGTAGTTTTTCTGACCAGGTTGGTTGGACCCAATTTGTGGGCAGGGGACAACAATTGCGGTTTCCATTTGTCTGGGATAGTCTGAGTAGTGAAGGATCTATTGATCAAAAGAGCAATTGGATGAGCCAGCGCAGTGGCACCAATCCTAAGGAATCTAGGAGGCAGGGTGTCATAGCCAGGTGAGCTGTTCGGATTTAGTCCAATGAGGAGCCTAAGGACTTCCTTCTGAGAGGTGAGTTTAAGGTGAAATGAAGGGCAGTGGGTTTCATTCGGGGGGGGGATTGTGATGAGTGGTGCGCACCTGGGAGACCTGTTTTGTACGCATTTAGGTCAGTAAAGAATAAATTAATTCCTTCTGCAATCTCAGATGGCTTGGTAAGCTCTGAGCCCTTCAGGATCATGGTCTAGGGGGTTGTACGTTCATGACCCTTAAGGCTTAGTGCTATGTCATAAACATTAATGGCTACTGGCAGGCACCACCTCTATGTACTGGCAACAAAGCAAATAGCTAAATAGTTGTTCTCCAAGGGACAGCTTGAAGTAGACTAGCCATGGAGCACCCAAGACTCCCCCCTCTGTGAACACCTATCAGTGGTCCCATACACAGCTGTAGTTGGGGGTGGTAGGCTATTGGTGCATACAGAGACTTCCCTGTACTGCCACGCTGAAAACTGCCATACATGAAAAATATAAAATATCTTTTCTTTTTCGTTTGTTTCACTCTTTTCTTGTTTAGTTGTCACATTTTGAATTAATAATCTTTAGCTTTGTTGTCATCTTTCTTACATTGGCTTCATTTTTTTATTTTCTTTCAAGTGCACCTCACTCCCTTAGTCTGAAAGCTCTGGCATCTGCAAGGCCCTCTAACCATGGACTGTTCTAGACCAGGTAATCTCAGGATCGCACCTAATCATGGGTTGCCCTCCTGGAACCTCGATGCGCTACTAGCCTAATAGGGTGCCTCTGCTGGCTTTTGTTATTTTCCGCCTCTGTAGTCTCATTGTCTGTGTTTCTAAGCCAGGCAAAGTTCCCCTTCCCCTGGAGGAAAAAATGGCAGCACTGCTCCCATCTCTACTCCAGCTCAAAATGCTGCAATGCCCTCTGCTCTCTTTTCTTTTACAAGGTTTTGGGAGAGGGAAGAAACTTTCTCCTTCCACCTACCGAATGGCAGTAATGCTGTCTGGTCCTCTCCTCTCTTCCCCAGACCTAATCGCAGCAACGCTCTCTTTCCTCCCCCTTTCCCATAATGGTAGTAATAGAAACATAAAATCTGACAGCAGATAAGGACCATTTGGCCCACCTAGTCTGCCCATTTCCCTACCTAATGAATAAGCTGCAGATCCTAGTTGCTGTTTGCAACCTCCCCCACCCTAGACCTAATGGCAGCAAGATATTTTCTCCTCTCCCTAACATGATCCTGCCCCCCAAAACCTTGCCTGATCCCAGTTTTTAAAATCCAGTGTAGCCCACCTCTACCCATCTCAGCACCACTACCCACCCAGGAAGGAAAAGGACAGTATTTGCAGTGCTCTTCAAACAATTTTATCACAGAATGTTAACACACTGGGGACTGGCTGTTAGACTAGGGAAGTAGAAGAGATACGGCTGCCAGTTAAACAGAGCCACAATTTGATTTATTCAAATTGGGGGTGGGCTACTCTAGATTTATCCTTTTGTAATCTTACCTGGTTACCAAAGAAAATAAAAAAAAAAACTTGACTACTGTATTGAATGGTCAAGCTATCTGTGCTTAAAAAAACCCAAAAAACTAAGAAGCTGCACTGATGCTCTGAATAAATCTACTTGTCCCTCAGTGACATTTTTAATTGTGCTGTAGTAAGCTTGAAATCCGTCTTGCCCACCCTTGCATACTGTCCTGGAGCAACATATAAATGTTTAAAAATTAAAAAAATGTTTCATCTACAATATCATTATGATGTTCTCAACTCATTTTTCTCTTCCTTTATTTAGTTTCCACATTTTACATAAATAATCTTTAGCTTTTAACTTTTCTTACCTTGGTTTCATCTTTTTAATTTCTTCAGTCTATCCAGCAGTCTCTCATTCTTTTCCTTCCTCAACAATGTTTTTTATTCACTTAGCTGTCCCCTTTGCTTGCATTTTTTTATAATTTACACATATTCCTGGACATAAAGTCTGCACCACGCATTCACACTAATGGGAGTACGCCGGAGGCGCTAGAACTCAGCAGGAGCAAACCTTTTCAGGAGGTTCGGCACCAAGATGGAGCCGTGAAGTAGCAGCACTGCGAGCCAGGCGCTTGCAGTGTAGACTATCTCGGCGTCGACCCTCCAACCCGCCTCAGTTCCTTTTTTCCCTGCCGTCGACTGCACTTCAGTGACAACGTCGCTCGCCCGCCGAGAGTCAAACTAGCAGCTTAAATTTTCAGTTTATTATTTTGTATCTTGTATCGAATAGTACGGATTACATTTCAATATATTATTTACTGGTTCAAGAAAAAGACTTCAGCCCTCCATTGACGGAGTCAACCATGAGTGTGGCAGGTGACGGTAGGGAGACTTCAGATGAAAGCTGTTCAGTCAGCCGGCCTGGGTCTGGTCTGCCGCCCTCTCCAGAGGGGGGTGGGTCTGACAACGGACAGTTCAGTGATTGGGGGGATGGGCGGCTCCCCCCAAAAGCATAAAAAGAAACGGTCCCATTCACGGCACCGTTCGGCCTCGAGTCCTTCAGCACATTCATCAGACACTACAGTCTGGACATAGCCTCCAGGGGCAGCGCTGGCTTCAGGCCTGCCATCCTGCAGAGGCTTCTTTCATGAGGGGTTCCCTTTCACCCTTCTCCAGTCCTCCTCCCATTTCAGGGACTACCGCACATTGCTTGGGACTCAGTCCTAATGGTGTAACCTGCTGTAAGAGCTGTATCTCGAAGTAAGACAGTACAGTGACGTAAGAGCTTACCTTAACAGTAGATCTTCGAGAACAGCTCTTGCAGCATGTACTTTCCCACCCACCCACCTTCCCCTCAGGAGGTCATATGCATCTGCATTTTCATTGGTAACAGGATTATTGGTCTTCCTCTGGAAGCGAATCCTCTGTCTCCTCCCTTCAGGGTTTATATCGCTATGCTGAAGTCGCCAGCGGCAGAACTGAGGGATGCTGGGGGATCACCCTTTTATCATGTGAGGGACATAAGGGGTGGGGCCGACATCGGTGGGCGGTCCCCGCTGTATGTAACTAGCTCGAAATTTTCCGTAGGGTCCTGCCGCCTGGGAGCTTCAGTCCTAATGGTGTAACCTGCAGCAAGAGCTGTTCCTGAAGATCTACTGGTACAGTAAGTTCTTAGGTAACTGTACTTTCTCCCACCAGAGATCGGCTAGGAAGAAAATGAGGAGAACCGAGGAACGAGGGTGTTGGATGTGGAGAAAAAGCAACAGGGTGAAGGAGGGAGGGAAAATGCAGCACCTGCTGCAAGAACTCCTCTCGAAGATCTACTGTTATGGTAAGTTCTTACATAACTGTACTGTCTCACTTCAAGATTCAGTCTTGCAGCAGGTAACACCTATATGACAAGAGTCCCAAGCAGTAGAGGAGAGAAACCCCAGTAGGAGGGCGGCCGATGAGGGAGTCTAATCCCAGTCATGATAGGAGACCTTGCAGAACAGCCAGTGCAAAATTGACCCTGTGGCGTGAGGCAATGTCCAGACTGTAGTGCCTCACAAAGGTGTGGACAGAGTTCCAAGTGGCAGCTGCACAATTGTCTGAGGCAGACACATTCTTTAGTAATGCAAAAGAAGCTGCCATCCTCCTGGTGGAGTGTCCTTTCACCTGGCCCAGAAGGGGTTTGTAGTACTTGTAGCAAAACACAATACAGTTTACCAGCCACTTGGTCAACCCTTGCTTGGTTACTGGAGTCCCTAATATCCTTGGGGCAAATGAAACAAATACCTGATCCAACTTGCCGGATTTGGCGGGTACGATTCAAATAAAAATGCAGTACCAGATGCACGTCATGTGTGTTCAGCAGTGCCTCCCCTTTGTTGGAGTACTCCAGGTAATAAACCGGTGGGTAGATACCACCTTTGGAAAAAACTTAGGATTAGTCCACAAGGACACCCTGTTCTTGATGAAAACTAAATAAGGCTCCTTACATATAAAGGCCTGAAGCTTGGAAATCCTCTGAGCAGAAGTAATGGCAACTAAAAATAATGCTTTCCATGACATAAAGCACAGCTCACAAATCGCAGCAGGCTCAAAGGAAGGCAGAGTGAGCTTCTCAAGAACAAAAGTACAGTTACAGAATAACTTACTGTAACAGTAGATCTTCGAGAAGAGCTCTTGCAGCAGGTAACACCATTAGGACCATGCCGCCAGGCACTAGGACCCCAAGGAAAAGTTCTGTCTAGCAGTCTAAGACAAGGGGCCACCCCCTAGCACCACCTCAGTTCACCGCCGGAGACCCAACTAGCGTAAAGGATGGGTAACCCAGGAGGTTCTTACATCCCCAGAGAGACAAAAAAGTACAGTTAAGTAAGAATGTACCATAACAGTAGATCTTCAAGAGGAGCTCTTGAGGCAGGCTATTAGTACCACAAGGACTATGCTGCCAGGCACTAGGACCCCACAGAAACCTTCTAGCTAGCAGTCTTCAGCGGGGACTGCCCCCAATGTCAGCCAATGGTATAACAGGGTGGTCCCCGGCCCCACCTCAGTTCACCCACTGGAGACCTGATGGTAAGGCCGGCAGGCGGACTGAGTGGAAGCTTGCCATAAAAGATGCACAGATTCACCAGGGGGAAGAAGGGAGGGAAAGCAGCGCCTCCTGCAAGTGCTCCCCTCAAAGATCTACTGTTATGGTAAGTTCTTATGTAACTGTACTATCTTACTCCAAGTGGGAGCTCTTGGAGCAGGCTATTACCATAAGGACTGAGTCCCAAGCAGTCCCAGAAAAGGATCGAAATAGGTCAGGGAGGAGGCTGAGGTGCAATAGCCATAAGAAGACATTAGGATAGGAGGCCTTGAAGGACCACCAGATTGAAACCTGCCCTTCTCCTAGAGGCAGTGTCCAAGCTGTGGTGCTTGATAAAGGTATGCAATGAGCTCCAGGTAGCCGTTGCACAGATGTCCGCTACTGAGATGTTATGTATCGATGCAAAGGAAGTAGCCACTCCCCTAGTGGAATGACCCCTTACTGAGCCTGGAAGGGGTTTGTTGTAGCAGAAGACAATGCAATTTACCAGCCACTTAGATAAGGTCTGTTTAGACACTAAAGCACCTTGATAGCGGGGTGCAAAAGTCACAAACTGGTCCATCTTATGGTGCGGAACAGTGCTTAATGTAATAGCATAGCACCATGTGGACATCCAAAGTATGCAGAAGTGCTTCCACTTGGTTCGAGTGATTAGGATAGTACACTGGTAGGTTAATATCCTGATTCAGCATGAGCTCGGACACGGTCTTGGGTAAAAACTTAGGGTTAATATGTAAGGACATCCTGTCCTTATGGAAAACTAAATTCGGCTCCTTACACATCAGGACCTGAAGCTCAGAAACCCTCCGAGTAGAAGAAACAGCAACTAAAAATAATGCTTTCCAAGAAGAGAAGCAAAGCTCACAGTCTGCCGCAGGCTCGAACCCGAGGGAGGAGTGTGATTTTCTTGAGCATAAAAAAACGAGATCCGAGGGCAGTACAGGATCTCTGATGGGAGGCTAAACGTGTAGTATGCCCCGCAAAAAAGTGCGGGACACATCCAGCTGGGCGAGGGTCCCACCCTCCCCCCATATGAATGTGCCAGCAGAAACAGACCACCCGGTCTATCTACGTCTGCTCGAGTGTGCAGCTAGCACCCCTAGTTTACAGCTGCCCTGTTCCCCCCCCACCCTCACTCTCCCTGCTCCCTGTCCCATGCCTCTTTAAAGCTGTTCACAGATTTACATGATACCACCCATTCTGGTAGTGCATTCCATTTTGCTACCACCATCTCCATGAAATAGTGTCTCCTCATTTCCTCCTGAATCTTCCCCACCTCTATTCTTAGCCCATGCCCTCCCTCCTTAGCTTAAAGACCCCGCCTGCCCCATCCATATTGATTCCCCTCAGATACTTGAATGTCTCCCCTGTCCCTTCTATCCTCCAGAGTGTACATATTCAGGTCTCCCAGCCTGCTCTCATAGTTTCTCCCCTCAATTCCACATATCATCTTCATTGCTCTCCTCTGCACCCCCTCCAGTAGCCGGATATCATGCTTCAGGTATGGCCTCCAAAACTGCACACAATACTCCAAGTGCGGCCTTACCAGCGACCTGTAGAGGGGCAAGATCACCTCTCTTCACCTGGATGAAAACCCCCTTGCTATGCACCCCAGCATTTTTTTCACTTTTGCAGCCGCTCTCCTCTACTGGGCAGTACTGTTCATACGAACATACAAATGTGCAAGCAGAAACGGACCACCCGGTCTATCTAAGTCTGCTCGAGTGTGCAGCCAACACCCCTAGTTTGCAGCTGCCTCGCCCCCTTCCCTTTGTCATCCCACTGCCACACCCACCTCCCCTACCCTCACTCTCCCCTGTTCCCTGTCCCATGCCCTTTTGAAGCTGTTCACAGATTTACATGATACCACCTGTTCTGGTAAGGTGTTCCATTTTGTTAACACCCTCTCTGTGAAATAGTGTCTCCTCATTTCCTTCCTAAATCTTCCCCTGTCTATTCTTAGCCTGTGCCCCCTGGTGACCCTTCCCCTCCTTAACTTAAATACCCCATCTGCCCTATCCTTATTGATTCCTTTCAGATACTGTAATGTCTCTATCATGTCCCCCCGTCCCTTCTATCCTCCAGGGTGTACATATTCAGATCTCCCAGCCTGCTGTCATAGTCTCTCCCCTCCATTTCACATATCAACTTTGTTGCCCTCCTCTGCACCCCCTCCAGTAGTCTGATATCACGCTTTAGGTATGGCCTCCAAAACTGCACACAATCTAAGTGCGGCCTTACCAGCGACCTGTAGAGGGGCAAGATCACTTCTCTTCACCTGGACAAAAAAACCCCCGCTATGCACCCCAGCATTTTGTTCGCTTTTGCAGCCACTCTCCTGCACTGGGCAGTGTTGTTCATGGTACCTGTTATCATTACCCCTAGGTCCTGCTCCTCCTCAGTGATCCCCAGCTTAACCCCCCCCCCAGCCAGTATTCTCTCCTTGGGTTCTTCTCCCCAAAGTGCATAACTTTACACTTCTTTGCATTGAACCCCCAGCTGCCACCTCTCTGACCACTCCTCTAGCTTGTGTAGGTCCCCCTGCAGCTGCTTCCATCCCTCCTCTCCATCCACCACTGCTCTGATTTTGATGTCGTCAGTGAACAGACTTACCTTGCTCACCACCCCATGTGCAGTGTCTGATATGAAGAGCCCAAACAATACTGGCCCCAACACAGAACCCTGTGGCACCCCACTCGTCACTGGCCTTGGAGCTGAGAGCTCCCTTCTCACCACCACCCGTTGCAGCCTGCCACTCAGCAAGCTTGTAATCCAGTTTATCATTTTTGCCCCTAACCCTACACCAGTTAGCTTCCCCCCAAGCCACCCATGAGGCACCGAATCGAAGGCCTTGCTGAAGTCCCAGTAAAGAACATCCACCACATGACCCTTATCCAGCTCACCTGTCACCCAGTCATAATACTGTATGAAGTAGGTTTGACAAGACTTCCATGAAACAAACCCATGCTGCCTCACATCCTGGAGGCTGTTATCCTCTAGGTACGACACCAGTTTTTCCTTTAGTATCGTTTCCATGAGTTTGCACACTACGGAGGTGGGACTTACTGAACGATAATTACCCGGTTCATCCCTTGGTCCATTCTTGCGTACAAAAATGGTGCAGGGTCTGCACCAGATACCATATGAGGAGAGACTAAAGGACCTCAGTATGTACACCATGGAGAAAAGAAAGGGATATGATGACAGACTTTCAAATATCTCATGGGTATAAATAAAGTACAAGAAGGAAGCATTTTTCAGAAAACAAATGCTCAAGAACAAGGGGACATGCTATGAAGCTAGGGGGTAGACTCAGGGGAAATGTAAGGAAGTACTTCTTTACAGAGAGAGTAGTGGATGTCTGGAACAGCCTTCCAGTGGAGCTGGTGGGAGTGAAAACTGTGACGGGATTCAAGAATGCATTGGATAGACATAAGGGAACCATAGTCATTAGGGAAGGGAGGGCTAAGTGTCGTCGAGGCACAGGTCAGGAAGCACAGGAAAAACCAGGAGCACTTGTAGAATTCACAGAGTGTTTCTTAGTACTAGAAGTAGCATAAAAAAATAAAATTGTTCAGAATGACTATTACAAAGGCAGAATAAACAGAGAAGAGCCATCTGAATTTTCCTTCAACCTCTGTGTCTCCACCAAAACACTGCGGCTCTCTTATAAGTCCTTGCAACCCCCCCAACAAGCATCCTGTTTTTTCTAAAATGTTCTTGTCAATTTCGGGCAGGTGCAGCAAGAACACAATGTTCCAGAACTGAGGCCCCTTCTCCACAGCTTCTGAAAAAGGGCTTAAAAAATTGCTCTCAGGTTAACCCCTTGAGTTTCCAATAGCTTTTTGCAATCATCTCAAACTATAATTGTATACATTTCAACAGTAACACTATATAATTTCTAAACAAAGGGATCCTAATATCAGTTACATTTCCACTTAATGATTTGCATATATTTTTATACCAGCAGAGATGCAAGGGAAGAATAGACAGAAACAACAAGGGAAGACTGAGAGACAGTGAAAGGCAGAGAAATGGAAATTACGTAACTACCATAATTCTTGATCTTCTTGGATGAAGCCTCCACCACTCATTCACACTAACGGGAGCATGCTGGAGGCGCTAGGACCCAGCGGGAGCCAAACTTTTTCAGGAAGGCCGGCGCCGAGATGGAGCCGTGAGGAAATGGTACCGCGAGCCAGGCTTGTGCAGTATAGACTACCTCGACGTCGACCCTCCAACTGCCTCAGTACCTTTTTTCCTAGGAGGTGCGGCATAAATAACGTAGAGAGGACTAACCTAAAAATCGGACATAAGATAGTCCGAATGACCTGTGTAAGACTGGTCAAAAACAAAGTCTTCACAGTCCAACCATTGAGGGAGTGAAGATCAGAGACAGAGAAGTGAGCTCGGGGGATGGTGGGTGGGTGTGTGAATGAGTGGTGGAGATTTCGTCCAAGAAGATCAAGAATTATGGTAGGTACGTAATTTCCACATAATCCTGGACATAAAGTCTCCACCATTCATTCAAACTAATGGGAGAGTACCGAGCTAAATAATCCCCCAAGATGGGTGGCAGGAGATAGAGGAGCTCACTTTTTAGGACAGAAGTCCGTTAAGAATTGTCCTGCCAAATGACTGATGTCGTTTGGCATGGACATCCAAGGCACAGTGCTTAACAAAAGTATTCATGGAGCTCCAGGTAGCCGCATTGCAAATGTCTGCAATGAGAACATTACAAATTTCTGCCAGAGATGCTGCGACTGCTCTGGTAGAGTGAGCGTACCCTCTGCCTTCCAGATTAACCTGTGCCATGGAATACAGTGGTGAAGGCATGCCACCAGCCACTCTGAAATGCACCTGATAGCAACAGGTTGACCCACCCGGGGCATGCTGAAGGAAACAAACAGTTGTTGACCCTTGCAAATTTCCTCTGTTCTATCCAAATAGAACAGCAGGGCTCTTTTTACATCAAGGGAATGAAGGGTACGCTCTGCTTCATTCTGAAAGTTTGCAAAGTAGGTAGGAAGAACTAAAGCTTGATTCAGATGGAATTCTATGACAACCTTAGGAAGGAACTTGGGATGAGTCCTAAGAACTACTTTGTCCTTGTGAAATACAGTATACGGGGGGGTCTGTGACCAAGGTATGTATTTCTGATACCCTATGAGCAGAAGTAATGGCCACCAGGAAGGCTGTCTTCCAAGTGAGGAATTTCAACTCGCAAGTAGCTAGAGGCTTGAAAGGTTTACGAGTGATCATGTCTAGCACAAGGTTAATGTCTCAGGCTGCAACTGGACGTCCAATAGGAGGTCTGGTATGCAGAATCCCCTTAAGAAACCTCTTAACTACCGGCAGCTGATCCAGCAACCAAGAGAGTACTGGCTGATTATATGCCGAAATTGCACAAAGATGAACTCTGACTGTGGAGTATTGCAGACCTGTGTTTGAGAGGTCTAAGAGATACTCCAAGACTTTATTCAGAGGGCAGGAAAAAGGATTCCAAGAGGATGTTTCACACCAGCTATAGGTTTTTCTGGTGGCTGGCTTTTGTGCAGCCAAAATAATATCTGAAACCCTATAAGAAAAATAAAACCTATTTACCTCTGTCTCCTCAGGAACCAAGCGTGGAGGTGAAGAGACCTCAGGTTGGGATGGACTACAGGGCCCTGGGTCAGAAGGTTCATCTGAAGGGGAAGCGATTTTGGAGAGGTTTGACGATAGTCTGTTGATTAGGGGAAACCAGAACTGATGAGGCCAGAACGGGGCAATGAGAATCATTCTGCCCCCCGTACCTCCAGTTTGAGCAGTACCCTCTGAATTAGGGGAAGAGGAGGAAATGCGTATAGAAAGCATTTTGTCCACTGCAGCGTGAATGCATCCTGACAAAAAATGCCAGGTCCTGGATTTCTGGAGCAGAAGAGAGGCAGTTTTGCGTTGAGTGGGGACGCAAAAAGGTCCAGATCCGGAGTTCCCCACTCGGTTAAGTCGAGAGACCACTCGTGAGGATCTGTCTCCATTCTGCTGAGATGGTCTGCTAGCTCGTTTTGTACTCCTGGCAGGTAAACCAGTTGAATCAGAGCCTTATGCTCCAGGCACCATTCCCACACTCTCATTGCTTCCCTGCATAATGGTAAGAGTGTGTTTGTTGATAGAATACATCACTGTCTTGTTGTCCGTTTGAAGGAGAATGTTCTTGTGACAGAGTATGTCCTTCAAAGTTTGGAATGCACAGAGGACGGCTCTCATTTCCAGGATGTTTATGTGAAGCTGAAACTCGTCCTGAGTCCACGTACCCTGGGTGTGGAGATTCTGGCAGTGAACTCCCCAACCCATCGGGGATGCATCTGTGGTACTGGAGATCTGATGATCCAGAGGGGCGAAGGGATATCCTTCCAGAAGGTTGTCCTCCTGAGACCACCAAGTGAGTGACATCTTCAGAGGTTCCGTCACCTTGATGAGAAAGGACTGAGGGTGAGTGGTTGGGGACCACTGAGTACTGAGCATCCACTGAGAGGTTCTCATGTAGAGATGAGCCAAAGGCACAGTGAACACCGAGGATGACATGAGACCCAGCATCTGTTGCATCAAGAGAGCTCTCACTAAGTTGTGTTCTCTGATGAAGCGGGCCATCTGTAGGATATCGCTCCTGCTGTCCTCCGGAAGAAAAGTTTTCGCACATTAAGTGTCCAGAAGGGTTCCTATGAAAAGGAGCTTCTGGGAGTGCTGCAACTGTGACTTTCTGAGATTCACCAGGACTCCCATCGACGTGAGGAAATCTGAGAACGTGGCCATGGCATCCGGAGTCTCTTTCCTGGAAGGGCTTTCTAGAAGCCAGTCGTCCGGATATGGGAATACTTGGATTCTGATTTTCCTTAGATGCACCACGAGAAGTGCACAGCACTTTGTAAAAACTTGAGGCACCGAGGATAGCACAAAGGGCAGGACTCTGAATTGATAGTGTTGACCCAATGCCACGAATCTTAGGTATTTGTGGTGATTTGGGTGTAAGAGAATGTGCTGGTAGGCATCCTACATGTCCAGGGAGGCTAGCCAATCGTGTTGAAAGACAGTAGGGTACCGAGTGATATCATCTTGAACTTTTCCTTGTGAAGGAATTTAACTTTCTGAAACCCAGAATAGGGCACATGCCAACAATTTTCTTTGGAACCAGAAAGTAATGGGAATAGAAACCTGTGTTTTGTTGATCCAGCGGAACTACTTCTACTGCCTTGTTGTTCAGAAAGCCTTGTACCTCGGAAGCAAGAAGGTCTGACTGTGCCACAGACAGCCTGGGCTGTCGCTTGGGAGGATGATCCAGTGGGGTTTCTGACAGATTGAAAGATTACCCCTCACGGATTATCCTGAGGACCCATTTGTCTGATGTTATAGATTTCCACTGGTCATACAGTCAGATGTCCTCCCACTGTCGAGGAAAAGTCCTCCTTGGGCAGCTGAGATGGGACCTGGGCCAGAAACTCAGAAGGTGGCACTGGGCACTTTTAGGCCTTGTGCTTTCTGCTGCGTTTTCCTTTGCAGCTGAGTGGTTTTGTTTCTGTTAAAGCCTCCTCTGCCTTTGCCACAAAAGGACTGACGGTTGTGAAACTGACGCTTGTTCCCACCGCCTCGAGAGGGAGCGGGCGGAGGTCTAGCTGTCTTAATGGCAAACCTAGTCTTCTGTGTGGTCTCTAGTGTGTGCTCCACCTGAGGCCCAAACAGATACATACCGTTGAAGGGTAGGGCCATGACTTCTTGTTGGACGTCATTCATAAAGCCCAAAGTACACATCCAGGAATGGCAACGGGTGCAAACGCCAGCTGCTGCCACTGCCCGGGAAGCAGTATCGAAAGCGTCCATTGCAGCTTCAATTTGTTGATTATTGAACTTGATACCTCTAGTTATGGTGTGTAGTAGCTCTGAGTTAACCTCCGACTCGGGCAGAGATTCTACTGTTGCTTTGATTGAATGCCAAAGAACATACTCGTGTTGAGAAAAATAGCCCTGGTAGCTGGCAATACACATGCCCAGGATTGAGGCAGCAAAGACTCTCTTACCCAAGGTGTCTATCTTAAGAGATCCTTTGTTTATAGGACAGGCTGTAGATTCCTGAGTGAGGACAGCCTTATTCTCTGCCTGGATCACTATGGCATCAGCAAAGGCTTGTGAGGCCAAGATGGGGCGATCCTTGGGAGGGACATATTTCCTATTTATGGACTTGGTCACAGAAGGAATAAGAGCCGGATTGTTCCACACCATCTGGGAAAGAGTCTCGAAAGAGGGCTGTACCGGAGGGTTAAATCCATAGGGATTTTCGGAACATGTAGATACTGGAGACGCAGAAGCTTCCCAGGATCGATTTCCATGGTCTGGAGAGAAACAGTAGAATTTAAATGCTTGAGCAGAGACTTAAAGGAAAGGTCTTCAACAACAGGCTCTGCAGGAGAATTAATCCCTGCCCCCAGGGCAGAATCGGCATCAACATCATCACCCAGCCGAAGATCCAGATCCGGCTCAAAATCATCTACTGACATTCCAGGGGGGACTGTATAGACAGGAACAGAATGAAAACCAGGAGGAAGAACAGGAGGAGAAAGAATCGGAATTGAAAACCTCTGGAAACTAGGCAGTGCCGTACACATCCTTGGCGCCATTGAGGAGAATGGTGCCAAGTACAGAGACAGCACTGACACAGAAAATGGCACCACGCATGGCGCCAACAGGGAGCGTGACACTGCACATGGCACTGACGCCACCCCCCGGCTCCAAGGACGGTGCCGACGGGTAGCACAGCACCGCACACGGTGCCAACTCTGGTGCCGACAGGGCAGATGGCACCAACACCACCCGAGGCGCCGAAATAGACCTCGATGCCAGAGAAGCCGGCACTGCAGGGGACGGCACCATCGCAGAAGTCCAAGAACTATGATCTGAAGGTAAAGGATGAAAAATGTCAGGAGATAAAGGCATTGGTGCAGACCCCTGCGCCGCAGTCATGTGAGGGGGGACAGACACCGGAGCGTGGAGTTGACGGCACCGAAGAAGGCACCGCATGACTAGAAAGTCCTAACCGCCCTGCCTGCCAATCCAAAACAGACAAGCCTGAAGGCCTCGGCAACGGACTGGCCGGTTCGGCAGTCGGGACAACCTCCGAGCCCACTGCTCCATAAGAGTGGCCCAATGGTGAAACTGCTCATCGGAAGCCCCTCCAACAGGCAGAGAGGAGCTAAAGTGTCAAAGAGGCTGGCTACCACAGACAGAAACCGGTGACTCAGAAAGAAGCGAAGGCTGGCTCCTGACCCTAACAACTGACCATCTACACGCAGACATACCAGAGGGCGACCTTGAGTGATGCAGTTTCTTCTTCGACCGGTGGGCTGAAGTAGAGCTCAAGGTTGAATGGTGCCTTGAATGGAACCGTTTCTTTTTATGCTTTCGGGGGAACCGCCCATCCCCCTCAAGCACTGGACCGTCCATTGTCAGACCCCCCCCCCCGGAGAGGGCGGCAGACCAGACTTGGCCCGGCTGACTGAACAGCTTTCATACAAAGTCTCCCTACCATCATCTGCCCTACTCATGGTCAACTCCGTCAATGGAGGGCTGGAGACTTCTTTCTTGTAATTAGTTAAAATGTAAGCGGTACTTTTTGTGATAAGCTACAAAATAACAAAACTGAAAACTAAGCTGCTAGTTTGAAGTTTGACTCCTGGTGGGCGAGTAACGTCATCACTGAAGCGCACTCGACGGTGGGGAAAAAAAAGGAGCTGAGGTGGTTGGAGGGTTGACGTCAAGATAGTCCATATCGCACAAGCCTGGCTTGTGGTGCCACTTCCTCGCAGCTCCATCTTGGTGCTCGCCATCCTGAAAAAGTTTGGCTCTCGCTGAGTCTTAGCGCCTCCAGCGTACTCCCATTAGTGTGAATGAGTGGTGGAAACTTCATGTTCAGTAAGATTTGCAAGACTGTCAGGGTGATCAAATCTTGGATATCACGAGAAAATCTGGTAGTGCAACCAGACAGACAAGAGACACGAAAGGAAACAACAGAACAGATCCCTGCATTCAAACTCATGGTCCTATTCAACTCTGTCACACTAATCTGGAGATCAAGTAGGGTCTACGGTATTACAGTAGGCAGGGAAAATGGTCAGACTGTGTGGGCCAAAGTCTATGTTTCTATATCCATCAACTAAACTGCTTATCTGAAATACCCCCTATAGGCAGAGTGGCAGTGTCTGACATGGAAGAGGTGGCCCCAAAGGTGAAAAGAAGTCCAATGTGGTTTCATCCCTCATCAATGAAGGAGAGGACCCCAGACCTAGAATTCTTGCACCCAAGTAGACAGCTGTCTAAGGGCAGAATGAGGAAAACCTGACATTTGACGTGGCTTATTCTTTTTGAGTAAGGACAAGTGGCCCCTGGAACCTGACACAGAGCAGGGCCAAGACGGTTTCTTTTTATGATTATAGAAGGATTGCCTATCATCGTGAGCAAGAGATTGCCTGGTACTAGAACACTCATCCAGAGCAGAATGGTAGTCAGACAACTTGTTGTCAAAGAAACTTGCATTTTCAGGTGTCCTAATGTTTTTGAAAGTCATCAAATGTGTTAGGGCTGTGAGAAAACTTGATGTAAAAACTACCAAAACTGTAGCAAAACAAAAACAGTAAGAGATGTAGATATAACAAACTACACCCGATTGCTCTTTGTATGCAAAGTGAAGTTCTGGTTCCTGATGAGGAAAGCACTGCACTTCAACAGTGGGATCAAAAAGGAACGGAGGTGGTTGGGGCTGGCGCCACATCATATCCTGCGGTATCACAGACTACGCAGAGCATTGGTGTTAGGCACTGGTGATGCTGGCCCCAAAAGTTCTGATTCCTACAGGATTCTGTCACTTCTGGCTCTAAGACTTAGACTGGGACTCTATAGAGAAGATTCATTCTTGGAACACCTCCAATTTTTTTTTTTTAGCTGAATGTGTCTTGTGGACTTCATCTCACCATGCAACAACAAACCTTGGAAACTGTATCTGCCAGTAACACTGCCGCTCGCGATGCCGGTGACCCAAGTCTGATAACTATCCTGGGCCATCGGAGGAGGATATTGCGTCCTGCTACTCTGTCACCACCTGGATGACCACAGCTGGTGGTGCGGGGGATACACAGATGGAAGGTGGGACCATCGGAACACCCCCATGGGTTGGCATTGTCAGACCTTGCCAGCAGCTGATCCCAGTGCTTGCTCCTGGTTGGGGGTGGGGAGAAAATGGGAAAATAGAGCACACAGTGCCAGGCAGATGAAGCTCCTCTAGAGGCCCACTCCCAGCCCCGGACCCTAGCTCCAGCACTCCTGGCTTAGACCCACACCTTCATCTCCCCCCCCCGGGTGGCCAGATGACTGCAGGAAAGAAATACTGAAGGCATACCCAGTCCCAGGGGGTAAGCTGGGGGGGGGTACAACACAGGGATGTGTCATGGGTTGGTGTGGGGACCAGTAGTCACAGCAGGATCTCAGAGAGGGGAGCATGCTTGGACGTAGTCAAAGGAGGTCCTAACCTGTGGCCAAGAAGGAGCATAAACAAGCAACTGGTCATGGAACCAACTCGGCAGAAGGCAATACTGGACCTTGTGCTAAAAAATGGGGACAGTGTGATGGGGGTAACAGTTGGGGAGCACCTGGGGAACAGTGACCACCAGTCACTGTGGTTTAAAATCACAGGAGCAGAACCAAATTGCACAAAAACACGTATCCTGGATTTTAGGATGGCAGACTTTGGGAAAATGGGGAGATGCTTGAAAAAGGCATTAATGGGAATGGGAAGGGAATCGGGTTGAGGAACAGTGGGCAATATTTAAAACAAGAATTACAAGATCAACAGAATTATGAATTAAGCAGGTTAGTAAGGGGAAAAGGAAGAGGAGGCCATTATGGTTTTCCAAGGAGGTAGCAGAGAAAGTGAAAGCCAAAAAGATTGCATTCAGGCAATACAAAAAGACACAGGCAGAAGGGGATAGGGAGAAGTACCAGGAGAAGCAAAGGCAGGCAGGGAGGTCAGTAAGGGAAGCCAAAACTCAGACATAAGAGCGCATCGCAAAATCAGTGGGTAGAGGGGACATTTTTTACAGGTACATAAGTGAGAAAAAGAAGGGCAAAGGGAGGGATAGTGAGATTGAAGGGGGAGAATGGAGGCCACATGGAGGATGACAACAGTAAAGCTCACATACAGTCTTTTTTTTTGTTGAAATTACTCTTTTCCCCCCTACTGCCTGCCGACTCAGACCCTTCAGGGCATCCAAGCAGTCATCCTCCTGCCTCTCACTTGCTGAAACTTACCTCTGGATCCCCCATAGAGCTGCGGTTTTCCCCCTGAGCAGGGACGAGGTGGGGCCTCAACACCCAGACATTCTTCCTTTCCTCGGGTTGAGGAGGTAGTCAAGCAAGTGGGGCACACTGGAGGCATGCACCGGGAAGCCAGTCTTCCTGGAGCCAGTAGGGGTTTTTCCCGGTCTTCTTCCCCTGCAGTGTGTGACCCTTGACATCAAGGCGCAAGGTGCCAATGTCCACGCTGTATAGTGACCGCCCATCCCCTACAATTTGGGCTTACAGTACTCCGAGCTCAGGCAAGTGTGCGGGCATCGGCCTCCCCCTCCCTGGAGAAGGTGAGCTGTCGTGGGATGCTCAAGCCTATATCCCCCCTGGCCGGCCCACCAGTGACCTGAGTCCGCTCCCAAACCCGGGTCGCTGGTGTGGTGTCCAGCGACTCAACCCTCAGCGCCACCAGGCCAGCTCATTCTGCTCAGTCTTTACTGAGGAAGAGGAGGGCAATGGACCTGAAGGGTGTACAAGGGGTGGGAACAGGGCAGAAATGGACACAAGTCCCTTTACACAGGAAAGGGTCCTAAAGTATCCGGAAGGAATAAGAGTTGATAACGCAATGGGGCCAGATAAGGTGCACCCCAGGGTCCTAAAGGAACTAAGAGAGGTGGTGGCAGAACCTCTGGCAATCCTGTTTAGCTGATCACTGGAAACAGGGGAGGTACCCAAAGACTGGAAGACAGCAGATATAGTCCCATTATACAAAAGTGGGAACAAAAAGAAAACAGGGAACTACAGACCAGTCAGCCTAAGCTCGGTAGTGGGGAAGATCATGGAAGCACTACTGAAGGAGAGACTGGTGGAACATCTGGTTGCCAGCGGACTACAGGACCCAAGGCAGCATGGTTTCACCAGGGGGCTGTCATGCCAGACCAACCTCACTGAATTTTTCAACTGGGTGACAAGGGAGGTGGATCAGGAGACGGCAGTGGATGTTGTCACGGGAAAAACCCTCTAATATTATTATGGTATGATATTGTATTATAAATAAATGGTCTGTGTATGTAATTGTCTCACACAAGTTAGCAATTTGGCTTTTAACCTTCAAGGTGTCAGTGAGGATGTCATTAAACTGACCAGGGAAAAACCTAATTAATGCCTTCCTTCCAGAGGGATAGTGTATAGTCCTCATAACCTGTACTGCCTTTGAAGTGTTTCACATACATGAATTTTATGACGTAGCAGGAAGAACTAGTCACTGGGCTGACTCTTAATGGTTTTCTCACGTACCTGAGAATTAGGGACATGAGTGTGGGATTAAGTTCAAAGAGAAAAGTTTGATTAGATTTTCAAAGTAATGACTTACATCATTGTAGATAACTATGTCAGAAATTAAATCTAAGGGAGGATCTAGCTGACCTCACCAAAAAGGGGGTGAGGGGATAGAGTTGAAATGAATCCTGTATCTGGGAAATGTGCATATGATTCTTGGAGTCTGAGAAAGATAGTTCTCTTAACTTAAAAAGCACTTAAAGGTAATACTTAGAAAAGAATGAAGTATTTTACTTCTCACGATAGGAGTTTGTATTCTATAACTTTCCTTTTTGTGTGTATGACAGTGAGATTTGTGATATAATTTGATTTTTCCTGTTTTAACATTTTTTTAGTAAACAACTTTTTCTTTAAAATACTGCCTGTGCTCTTTTCTGTTATTTTACATGTGATTGCTGAGCCTGTATTAAGTCTGACAGCTGTAGGGCTTGCAAGGTGTTACTAAGCTTGAAAAAGGTAAGAAATACCTAGATCTCATTTAGAGTTGAAAGGGTTCATTTTGGATACCTGGCTGGATGCCCTTGGGCAAAAGATTATATTGCATCCCCCCCAAAGAGAATATTATCTGAACCTGTTAATTGGGTATGCTAGCATAAGGTTCACAGTTTGAATCCCTACAGAACTTGATGCTAATAGGTGATTCTGACCCAAAGCAGACAGGTGGGTTACCCTGTCTGTTACCTGTTCACACTATTACACTCTGAGGTTGGCACTGTGGGAGCAGAGGGCCTGACCTGCGGAGTGCGTCTGTGACAGATCTGGTGGCAGAGGTGGGATTTTTAAGTATTTGGTAACACAAGCGTCAACAGTTCAGAGTGTCAGACGAATACTGCACAGCTCACGTGCAAAATAAGGCAGCGATTTTTAAAAAGTAAACAGAACTATATTATTTTGCTTACAGTCAAAGTTCCTGTTTTATTTTTTTTTTCGAGTGCAAGTTAGAGTAGCCTTAGTTAGGGAAGAAGATAGCTTCCAACTACAGTAGGTACACTGCATACTACTTGAGGCAGTTGTGCCAGGACAGGGGAGTCCAGTATGAGGGGAAAGCCAACAAGCAGAACCTCATGGAGACTTTGATGGCAGCAGATGCCCAGAGCCCCGAGTCAGTCTGTGACTGAAAAGAGTCGAACCTTGGGCGTTGAAGGGTCAGTGCAGTGTCCAGACCAGGTGAGAACAACAGCAGGGCCAGTGCAAGCCAAGGTCTACAGCACCAGGGGAAGGTCACCTGCATTCTAGAGACAGAAGCCATCAAGCTGCAGATGGAGCTGTGGAGAATGGAGCTGGAGTTCCAGAGAGAGAAGAGAGGCAAGAGCAGCGAGAGGCAGAGGTGAAGAGGGAGCAGCTTCGGCAAGCGGCGGAGCGAGAATAGCAAGAAGCTGAGCGAGAACAGCAAGAGTCTAAACAAGAAGAGTGTAAACAGAAGAGGAAACATGAACTGGAGAAGCTACGACTCCAAACACCAGCACCAGAGCAGGTAAGTGGCCAGGGTTTAACTGAAAATACAGGACTAGGTTACAAATTAAATTCCGAATTTAAAGAGGGGAAGGATATGAATGCCTTTTTAAATTCCTTTGAAAAATTTTGTATTCAGGCAAATATTCCTAGAGAGTCCTGGAGCTTCCAGCTATCCCCGCTACTTCCCAGGAAAGCTCGAGATGCATTGGGTCAAATGGACAATGAGGACAGTAATGATTATAGCAAACTTAAAGCTGCCCTTTTAAAAAAGTATGAATTAACTGCAGAAGCATACAGGGCTAAATTCCGTAAGCTCAGGAGAAGCCCTAATGTGAGCTACAAGGAGCTAGCCATGAAACATCAGTTTTTAAAACGTTGGCGGGAAGGAATTGAAACAAACTCTGCAGATAAAATTTAAAATGCTGTACTGTTAGAGCAGTTTTTCTGGGCATGCCCAGCAGAGCTGAAAACCTGGCTGGAAGATCGAGATCCAAAAACAGTGCAAGAGGCTGCTGAACTCTTGGACAGCTATGCCAGGACCAGACCTGCTCTGAAAGCGAATGGAGCTGGTATGGCAGCACAGAAAAGGAAAAGTGTGCCTTCAGGGCAGCTAAAACTCTCATTGCCTCCACTGAAACCAGGTAGCCCAAGGTTTCAAAGAAAAGATTTACCTGAAAAAAGAAATGGGGGGGTGGAGAGGATGCTGTTGAGCCCGAGCTAAGCCGTAGCTAAAAGTTTTAGCTCTTGCCAAAATCGGGAAAATAAGTAAAAACAAAACTCTTTATCGATGGATTTAAAATAATTCACTACCAGAAACAGCAAATGGAACAAGAGGACACCAAACATGGGCAACCCTAAGAAGGATAGACATCTACAGGAAGGAGCAAAAAGCAAGAATGCAGTGGGTCCCCCAGCCATGCGATCTAATCTAGGCCGCAATGAGACCGAGGCTTTGGATACTGGAGAAGAAACGCTGCAATCTCTCAGCATTAAAATCAATCGGCTAATTTTTACAGTGTCGGGACTGGCAGAAAAATTTGAAACTATGACTAACAGGGTTACGAATTCAGAAACAGAAGTAACATTAATTAAATCGAAAGCTACAGACACCCAGAAGAGTTCAGAGGCAGCCCTGGGCACTGCTTCAACATTGGTGAAGGAAAACTCGCATCTCCGCTCCAGGCTTGAAGCTTTAGAAAATCAAGCCCGGGCGGCTAACTTAAGAATTATTCGAATGCCCGACTGGAGCAAAGGAGACCATCTAGCCTTGTTTATTTACAAATGGTTGGAGCAACAACTGGGTGAACCCTTTTCCAATCGTCAAATTAAAATCCAAAAAGCTTATCAAGTAGCTTTTAGAGGACGAATGGATAACCCCGAAGCACCCCGGGCTATAGTCACTGTTTTAGATGGGGTGGGATCAAGAGACTTTGTTCTGTCACTGGTTCGTCAGAAGAGAATGCTGTTACAAGATGGAAACCATCTTGCGAGAGTCAGGAATGTCCCACAACATGCTTTTCCCTGCACGCCTTCAGATTCTACATACCGGCAAGGTATTCATTTTCTCTGACTCCAACAAAGCTCTTAAGTGGGCCCAACGCCACGCAGTATTGATCGCTCAAAAGGACTCCTCGGATCAAGCTGATTCAGAAGAAGAGACCTGATTCTTTTTGCCACCATTCCTGTCCTCAGGTTTGCTTTACTCATGTCAGATGTTTATCTGGACTAGTGACTGAAAATGCTAGAACTATATTAAAATAACGATGCAAGGTGATGAAACCTTTTGAAAGTTTTGAGCCTGATAGGCTCCAGTTAATGGTTATTCCCATAAAGGGAAGGTTTTCTTGCTGTTATAAATATTTTCCTTCAATGGATCGCTTGATTAAATATCTCGACATGTTTGAGATAGGCGTTGTTAAATGTAGATGCCTCTTTTGCTGGGCTTTGTTTATTACAGGTAGTGATGGATCTAGGGGAGTTAAAAATGGGGAGCTTGGAACTTGTTTGTTTATAGTATACCAATAAGGTTCCTAAACAATGGTTTAGTATGATACCTATTATTCCTTTTATAGGAAATAGATATTTGGTAATTTATAGATACTACTACAGACTTTATTATCATGCAGCTCATGGGCTTATATAAACAGCCATAAAAGTTTTTAAGTTAATTCTATTTTAAAATGTTTCTACTGATTCCCTCCATATGATGTATTTAATTGAAGTAGTATGTTATAACTTTAACCTGCTTGTATTAAGAGGTGTGGTGCCCTCAAGTGGATATGTGTCAATATATATCTCCTTATGTACTGCTTCTGGAGAACTAACTGTATGTATACTGTATAATAATAAACAGAAAGAACCCCCCCAAAAAAAGAAATGAATGTTGGGTTTGCAAAGAAACGGGGCATATTGCCAGACAGTGTCCCAAAAGGACAAGCAGTACACAAAGTGGTGCTAGAAAAGAAGTGGGTTGTTTGTGTGTCCCTGAAAGCATGGCAGTAAACATGAGGGAACACATGTACGCAGCCACTGTGAATGGTGTACAGACACAAGGGTTAAGAGACAAGGTGGCATCCATGACTTTGGTAAAAGGGGATCTGGTAGAGCCTGGTCAGCTTATACCCAATCAATTTGTGACTGTACAGGGGTTCACTAGGGAGGAGAAAACATTGCCACTCACTAATGTTCTCCCTAGACTGGGGTGAGACGTGGGGGAACTTGTAGCAGGTTGCTGTAACTGAAACTTTAGAGGTTGATGTAATTCTGCAACAATCTCAAATGGGATGGTGTGTGAGTTACCCACTGCTAGCGGCAAGGGAAAACTGTAGTTATCTGGACCCCGTAGAAACCCCTGAGAGGCTGGTTCCCCAACCTGTATCTCCTGATTTGAAGAATAACGAAAGAGGGGTAGAAATTCCCCAGGTAGCAAGTAACCAAACAGCTACGGAGGAAGGAGGGGTGACCCATTGTCAGAGGGTTAGGGATGGCAATGATCCTGAGTGCCCTGACGCTAGAGCTAGGGACCCTAGTTTAGACACTGAAGGGGACCTGTCCCATGTCTTGGGAATGTGTAAGGAGTTTGCAGCTGCTCAGATAAGTGAACCTAGTCTAGAGAAGTTGAGGGCTTGGGCAGACTCTGACGGAGCACAGGGAGGTGATGGGAAACATAAGGTTTATTGGGACATTGGACTGATGTATACTCAGGATGCTAAGACAGAGGGAGGGAGGGTGATAGGTAGGCAGCTTGTCATTCCCCAGAGGTACCGTGAGCTGTTGCTCATGACTGCACACGATATTCCCATGTCTGGTCATCCTGGAATCGCGCACACTATGCGGCAATTGGCCCAGAATTTCTATTAGCCCAACTTCATCCAGCAGGTGAAGGAGTACTGCAGATCTTGTCACCGGTGACAAGAAATAGGGAAGGCAGGTAAGAAAACCCAAGCCACCTTAATTCCATTGCCCATAGCGGAGGAGCCATTCCAGAAGGTGGGAATGGATATTGTGAGACCTTTAAATACCTCCAGCTCCTCTGGGAAGAAGTTCATCCTGACTGTGGTGGATTATGCCACCTGGTACCCCCGAGGCAGTCGCCCTATCCTCACTGAGTAAAAAGTGGCAGCTGCCTTACTAGGGATTTTCTCCCGTGTTGGGTTTCCGCAGGAGGTTATCACCAATCGAGGGGGTTCCTTCATGTCGGACCTGATGAAATGTTTGTGGGAGAAGTGTGGGGTGGTATGGAGACGCAGAACACCTTATTACTCACAAGCCAATGGGCTTGTGGAAAGATTTAACGGTACCCTTAAGTCAATGCTCCAAGCGTTTGCCGAACAGCATGGGAGGGACTGGGAGAAATACCTTCCCCACCTTTTGTTTGCAGTCGACAGTAGGGTTGCCACCTTCGGATGAGGCAAAAACCGGATCCTAAGCTCCGCCCCTAACCCTACCCCTTTTCATGACTCATCATGCACTGCTCCTCTTAGAAAGCCATTTGTTATATCAATAAAAAAACAACACTTAAAGCAGTAGTTCAACAAAAATGTCAAGATACTGTACTGTACCTGTTAAAATTATTTTCCCAGGTTTTTCTTAGTTATTTGTTTACTTATATATGTATTTATTTATTGACATTGGTTAACCAGATAAACATACAGAGAGAAAATAAATCTCATTTACAGATATGATCTGGGGGAGACAAGTGAAATACTGTAAATAGCACACAACAGTACACATGGTATATAATACATAATAAAAAAAAGTGTTTCCTATAACGTGTGTACTTTATATATTTTTCTGTCTCCATTTCCTTTTCATGTCCTCAGTACTATTTCAAAGTCAGAGTGGTGACCATACTTTTTCCTTGAGGAAGAAAATTATTTAAAACATTTAAAATGCCTAAATTCTGTTACATATGAAAATGTATGAAAGTAGAAGAGAACTGGCTGTGTTGTTAGAAAAGGTGGGGGCTGTTTAGCTGCAGTGGAAAAGATTAGGTTAAGTAAGTGCTAATGGTGTTAATGGCCATTTTACACCTCCCCAGGATAGCAAAGCTACAAAACAAAAAGGCTATATTGACAATAGAACTTGTTTGTAACTTGCACATGTAGCTGAAACAATGAATACGATGACAAAATATGTTTCAAAAGTATGTGAGCACTTAAAATGGTCCAAAAACCTGACCAGCATAGAGCAAAACCGGATTACCTGATAGGGACCCTGAAAACCTGATCACCAGGTAAAAAACCTGACAGGTGGCAACCCTAGTCGACAGGGTTTTCCTCCTTCGAGTTCTTATACAGACGCAGAGTACATGGGCCCCTAGACTTGATCCGGGAGGAATGGGAAGGCAAGCACTCCACCCAGGGAACTCCCATAGTGGATTATGTCCTTAGGTTTAGGAAAAAGCTGAAGGAGCTTATGGGGACAGCCCAGAGCAACCTGGCAGCGGCTCAACAACAACAGAAGGTGTGGTACAACCGCAGAGTCAGAGCTTGCTCATACACGGTGGGTCAGGAAGTCATGGTCCTAATCCTGGTCCAGAAAGACAAGCTGCAGACTGAGTGGGCAGGACCGTACAAAGTACTCAGAAAGGTAAATGACGTAAACTACATTATAGAGGTACCCGACAGACGACATAGAGAAAGGATGTCAATACCCCTTTGTCAGGTCAATAGTTGTAAGGTATATCGCCCCTCCCAACTTGTCCAGGAGTTCGTCCGTCCATGGCATTGGGTTGGCATCTGACTTTGGATTAGGAACAAGTGGAACACCCTGCCAGAGGAAGTGGTGGGGGCTGAAACAATCACGGGATTTAAGAATGCATGGGATAGACATAAAGGAATTCTGGAGGTCAGGGGTAAGGGGCAACAGACTTCCTGGAAAACATAAACTGAACTTACAAACTTAAATGGGCAGACTGGGTGGGCCATAGGCCCTTATCTGCCGACACTGTCTATGTATCTATGTATGATGTACCATGTCAACATGATGAAGCCATATGCTAATAGGACTGACATGGTGTTTGCAGTGTGTGGTCCTGGGGAGGGGATGGACGAAGGAGACTTGCTGGAAGAAAGCAAGCGGGAGTCCTCGGTGGAGGTAATTAAATTGTCACCCCAGTTGGCCCTGGACCAGAACCAGGAAGTAAGGGAGGTTTTAGCAGACTTTGCCCCACTGTTTAGCTCCAAGTCTGGACTAACCACCTTAGCGACGCACGATGTGGAGACAGGGATGCCGGTGTCCATACAGCGAACAGCATATCAGGCATCAGAGCCTGTCCAAAAGGACGTCAGGAGGGAGGTGGAGGAAATGCTGGATTTAGGGGTAATCCAAAATCCCACAGCCCCTGGGCCTCACCCATAGTCCTTGTTCCCAAGCCAGATGGCTCTACTCATTTTTGTGTGGACTATCATGGACTGAATGCAGTCACAAAGTCAGATGCCAACCCAATGCCATGGACGGACAAACTCCTGGACAAGTTGGGAGGGGCGATATACCTTACAACTATTGACCTGACAAAGGGGTATTGGCAGGTACAGTTAACTGCCAGAGCTAGGGAAAGGTTGGCCTTCATCACTCAGATAGGCTTATTTGAATTTAAAGTAATGCCTTTTGGAATGAAGAATGCCCTGGCCACTTTCTAAAGGTTGGTGAACCAGGTGTTAAATGGTGCTGAGGAGTACGCCGTGACATACCTGGATGACACTGCCATCTTTAGTGCCAGCTGGGAGGCACACCTTTCCCATCTTAGGGAAGTGCTGGGCAGGATACAGAGGGCCAGGCTCACTGTCAAAGCTGAGAAGTGCCAGGTGGCCATGGCTGAAGTGGCATACCTCAGGCATGTTGTAGACTGGGGACAGCTCCGTCCTAACCAAGTAAAAATAGAGGCGATCAAGGCATGGCCCAGACCAGAAACGCAGAAGCAGGTCAGGAGTTTTCTGGGGACAGCAGAGTACTATAGGAGATTTGTACCTAATTACAGTGCCCTGGCCTCTCCCCTGTCTGACCTGGTAAAGAAAAGGATGCCTAAGAAAATTACCTGAGAGACAGCCTGTGAAAAAGCCTTTACCAGACTGAAGAAGGCACTATGCAGTGCTCCTGTACTAACAAGTCCAGACTACAGCAGACCCTTTATAGTCCAGACTGACGCCTCAGATGTGGGTATTGGGGCAGTGCTGAGTCAGACATCAAACCAAGGGAAAGATCACCCCATAGTGTACTTGAGTAAAAAGTTACTTCCCAGGGAGTAGGCTTACTCTACAGTGGGGGAAAAAAAGTGTGTCTTGCCATGATGTGGGCCGGGCTGCCAATGAAAATGCAGATGGTTTGTCCTGTTGTTTTGAGGTGTAAACTGAATTTGTGGAACTCATCCCACGTAGGAATAGATCCCCCAAAATTCAGTCTAAGGAGGGAGGAGTGTCACTGGAAAAACCCTCTAATAATATTATGGTAGGATATTGTATCATAAATTAATGGTCTGTGTATGTAATTGTCTCACACAAGTTAGCAGTTTGACTTTTAACCTTCAAGGTGTCAGTAAGGATGTCAAAGTTGACCAGGGAAAAACCTAATTAATGCCTTCCTTCCAGAGGGATAGTTTATGGCCCCCATAACCTGTGCTGCCTTTGAAGTGTTCCACATATATGAATTTTAAGACATAGCAGGAAGAAGTCGTCAGTGGGTTGACCCGTAATGGTTTTCTCACATTCCTGAGAATTAGGGACATGAGTGTGGGATTGTTAAGCTCAAAGAGAAGTGTTTGATTAAAGACTGTCATGTTGGGAAATGGCTAGTTATAGATTTTCAAAGTAATGACTTACATCCTTGTGGATAACTATTTTAGAAATAAAATCTAAGGGAGGATCTAGCTGACCTCACCAAAAAGGGGGTGTGGGGGTAGAGTTGAAATTAATCCTGTATCTGGGAAATGTGCATATGATTCTTGGAGTCTGAGAAAGATAGTTCTCTGAACTTAAAAAGCACATAAATGTAATAGAAAATAATTATGTATTTGTGGTAGGAGTTTGTATTCCGTAACTCTCCTTTTTTTTGTGTATGACTGTGAGATTTGTGATATAATTTGTTCTGTATTTGATTTTTCTAGTTTTAACATTTTTTTAGTAAACATTTTCTTTAAAATACTACCTGTGCTCTTTTCTCTTATTTTACATGTGATTGCTGAGCCTGTATTAAGTCTGACAGCTGTAGGGCTTGCATGGTGTTACTAAGCTTGAAACAGGTAAGAAATACTTAGGTCCATATAGAATTGAAAGGGTTCAGCTTGAATACCTGGCTGGATGCCCTTGGGCGAAAGATTATATTGCATTCCCCAGAGAATATTATCTGAGCCTGTTAATTGGGTATGCTATCATTCCTTCCAGAACTCAAGGCTAATTGGGGATTCGGACTCAAAGTAGACAGAAGGGTTACCCTGTCTGTTACCTGTTCACACTATTGCACTCCGAGGCTGGCACTGTGGGAGCAGAGGGCCTTACCTGTAGAGTGCTTTTGTGACAGACGTGACCTGTTTGGACTTCAGCAAGGCCTATGACACTGTACCACATAGAAGGCTATTAAACAAACTGGGGAATATGGGAGTGGGCAGGACAGTAGTGCAGTGGGTAGGTAATTGGCTAGGCGGCAGGACATAGAGGGTGGTGATAAATAGCTGTCACTCCACAGAGGGAAGAGTGACCAGTGAGGTACCACAGGGATCAGTGCTGGGGCCAGTCCTATTCAATGTCTTCATCAGTGACATTGCAGAGGACCTAGAAGGCAGAATTTCCCCTGTTCGCTGATGACAAGAAGCTCTGTAACAGAGTGGACACACCAGAGGGTGTAGACAGAATCAGGAGGGACCTGCAGAAGCTTGAAGAATGGTCAAGGGTTTGGCAGTTGAAATTCTGTTTTTTTTTTATACTGTTTAGTTATCGAGTATGCCAGATACACAGTCAATATACTTGCACTAGGCTCCATGACATAGAAATCACTTTCCACATAGGTTTTACAAAGGATTAGTTTCCTATCGTCCAGTTACATCATGTTGGGGCGGGGGGTTAATCAATTATCGACAAATGTAAAAAACATTTACATTTTATTTCTAAGGATCTTTAGTAAAGTGGCATATTGTGCCACGACCATGGACCTTTTGCTAACAATAAGTAATCTCATTAAGTCCCGGAGTGAAAACACTCTTGAATTTGGTCTAAAGACCTTTCAAACGTCCACATAAATACGAAAATGTCCCATATCAAATTTTACTTAGGCGACCTTTAAACTGGTCTATTCTTTCCTGCAGTCAAGAAACCAAACAGTTGTGCTAGTTTTATCACCACTGTATTAGATAGCAGGGGTTTATTAATAATTCCAATAACAAACTGATCTATTATAAGACCTTACTGCCCAACTAATTAATACAATCTCTGGGAGCAAGTCAGTCCCCCTCTGTCTCTGAAACATCACTTTCTTGGCGACTCGCAAATTCATTTTTAATTTTCAGCATCCTTTTCCCAGCTTCAGTAGGATCATTAAATAGGTAGGTTTTACCTGCATAACACAGTCGAAGTTTAGCTGGAAAAAGTAGGACGCTTGATATCCCCAACTGACGCAGTTCTGCCCAAACTGCATCAAAAGATTTGCGGCGTTGACGGTTCGCTTACGAAATGTCTGGAAAACAGTCAATTTGGGAGTTGGATAAGTCCCTTTTCTTTGGCTGCTTGCAAGATCTGTTCCTTCATGATAGGACCCGCAGTGACAAGAATAATAGTCCGAGGTGTCTGAGGTTGGGCTGGTCTTCGTCGCGGAGTAATCCTGTAGGCCTGATAAGAGTAAACCATCATTTTGGAATCCCAGTGTTGTTTGTAGCAAGGATGAGACAGTCAGAAGTAAATTCTGGCAATCTCCATCTTCCGGTACAACTAGGATCCTAACAATCGCCAATCGGGCACCATTTTCAGAATTTTCCAGGCGCTGCCGCAATAGGCGTTTTTCATTTACCAATCCTGCTGTTGCCGTAACAGCTTTCTCAGCCATCCATTTAGACTGGGTGGATTCTGTAACTATGGTGTCTAATTTAAGTGCCATTGTAGTCACCCGTGCTGTGAAGCCATTTTTTTATCCAGTTCCTTTACAAAGGATTCAAGGTCTTTGACGGCTTTAAGAACTGCCGTGTTTGAGGGCTCACACTATGGGCCACGTGCTTGGCCTTGTTGCTGCATGGCTTTCGGTCTCCCCATCCTGTCTTCCAATAAGCTGGAAACCTATCAAATGAAACTTCTCATCTCATTCCAATGGTAGGGCAGATGATAAAAATGTTGTAAGAACCGAGTTTGGCCAACCAAGCTAGAAAAAATTACGTTTAAATTTAGGATTAAGGGTCTGCAGTATGAAGCACACAAAAAGGACGTCTTGCTCAGTTGGCAGCTAGCCACGCCCCCATGGCAGTTGAAATTCAATGCAAAGAAGTGCCAGATAATGCATATGGGGCACAAAAACCCTGGAACAACATATTAGTTTGGGGGGGTGAGTGTGACAGATAACTCCATATACCAGGCAAATCTAATTTTTTTTTTAAGTCTGTTGCAACAGCCCTTTTTACTCTTCTTCTTTCTTGCTATAACTCATCTTTCTTTCCACATTATATAGGCAGGCCACCTATGTAACGTTCTTTCTATCCCTTGAGTATTCTTGCCCTGGTATATGAAGATCTGCACAGCCCTTTCTTTGGTTGCCCCCCCCCCCCCGTTTTAGAACCTTCCTAAGGTGAAATATGCAGGAACAGAATATTTGTTTAAAATGACTATTTCATTTGGATATGGGAATTGTAAGCGCTTATTTATATCCATGGTGTGGGTCCTGTAATGACTCCTTTATGTATGCAAACTCTCGTATGGTCTTAGTTTGCGTCCCGTTTAACGTTAGGTACCCCCCCTTGTAAATATATGGAGTAAGTCAGAGCTGCTTTCCAGGCTAGTTATTCTCTGCAAATAATGTAATTTTAGCCCCGAATGTTTTCAGAGCAACTGCGAGGCAGAACTAGCCTGTATAAGTTAGAGTGGCGGCTTCTCGATCGTGCGAGCAGCCCGTGCGGCGGAAACTGCCCTCTTTATCTGGTCAAACACTCTGAACGCTGCTTTAGAAGTGTTCCTGCCTCCCGAGTGTCCCAAACACTGAATATCCTGGTTTTGTGCGTATAAAACCCCTTTAAAGTCCCTTTCAACCTGTTTGCTGTAGAAAAGTGTTTTTTCTGGTTTGGAACTCGTTCTAAATGGCAGCAGTAACGCGCAAAGCGCTTCATATTGAGTAAGTAAATAAACGACTTTCATTTTACACTATTTGCAGTATACAAAAAGGAATTCATTCAGTAGAGACTACAAAATGACTATTTCATGACCTAAACAAGCTACAAAAACGAAAGAAGGCCTATAAGAACGAGTTGTACAAACAATGTGGTTTGTTTGGCCTTAACCCCCCCCCCCATTCTCTGTTAAACAAAGGTTAAACAAAAGTGTTTCTTTTGTGCTTTTACTTCAGTTAAAATGCTTCTATAAAGTGGATTGAATGCCTTTAATTCATTCTTTTGAAATAATTTATAAAACAAACGTTTCCCTCATAGAAGGTTACCTGCTTCTCTGTGTGGAGTCTCACTTACTATTCTGTACTATAGAGCTGGCAGGCTGGTCACCTCCCTTATTTAAAGGCACAGTACTAGGAGGTGGAGTTACTCCTGCATTGCCTGAAACTAAATTTTTATTGACCAGTTGTTGTTTCTATATAGTGATGTTGACAACATGATAACTTAAAAATAAATTTTATTCTGTGCTTAAAAATGAAAATAGACTTATTCTGTTGTTTAAAGATAATTTTGAAAAGCATAGGGTGGAGTTAAACAAGTCACATGCCCCCTTTTGGTGTATAAGCCTTGGCTTTATTCAGTTCTGTAGATAGCCTGGTGGGGTACAGAAGTACTCGGACCCTAGTAAGATGTTCACTAGCTCCTTCTAGTGACCAAGATGCTGCTTGGAAACTGATGTTTATTTTGAAGATGTTTTATGTTATTTATTTTTGTCGTCTGAAGTTCGTAGTAACTGCCCAGCTTCAATAACATTTTTGCTTCTGAGTATCTACAACTGTGGAACAGCGTCCTCCTTAAAAACCCACACCTCACATATGGTGGCAGTGGTGGGATTATTCCAGTAATACTGCTCAGAGTATTGGAAGGGGATGTGGATGTCCCTGGAGGAAATACCAGAGGGTGTGCTAACTCGAACAATGGCAGAGAAGTTGGGACAGCCCTCGATGACCGGCATACCAGATGTTAGATGGAAAATTGAGAAGCCTGAAGAGAATGGTGCAGTTGGTGTACCCATGGAAGATGGTGAGAAGGAAGAATTGGAGAGAGAACCCCCTACTGGAGATGCCCAAGATCTACTGCAATGGTTATGCATCCAACAAATTGCCTTGGAGAAACAGAGGGAAAGAGACATGCAGCGCAATGAGGCCAGGTGGGCAGATACTTTGACAGCCATACAAGCTATTGGGGTTGGTAGACCCCCCCCCCCAAGTGATAATCCTAAGGACATAAAACTTACTAAGTTAAGTGCAGCAGATGATATAGAAACATATCTGACCACATTTGAACATATAGCACGAGCCTATCAATGGCCTAGAGGACAGTGGGTGATATGCCTTGCACTTTATCTTACTGGAAAAGCTCAATTAGCATATGGCAATGTGGACAGTGCAATGAGTGAAAATTATGATGCAGTAAAGGAAGCTATTTTAAAGCGTTATGACATGTCTAGAGATGTATAGGCAAAGATTTCGGACTCTAAGATTCCAGTCCTCAGATATCTTACAGGAGGCCTTTACCAGATTAAAGGACTTATGTACCAAGTGGTTGCAACCTTCCACCAATACTAAAGAACAAATGTTGGAGGCTGTTGTTTTGGAACAATTTTTACGTATCCTACCCCAAGACGTTCAGATGTGGGTTTGAGAACACCGACCAGAGACAGCTAAGAAGGCGGTTCAGTTAGCAGAAGACTACTTGACTGCAAGGCCAAATAGGAACAAAGGGTATCCTGGAACCAGTACAATCCATCCTACAGTAAGGCCCTCCTTGGCTACTACTTCTGTATCTAGTGGAACTGCTAAAAGTATAAATGTTGCCAAATCTTCTATTGCTGAGATAACATGTCATTCCTGTCAAGGGAAAGGGCACATTGCAAGGTTCTGCCCGAAGAAGAAAACCAGCCCTACTCATTTGGTGCTGGCCAATTTGGGACAGTATATTATACCTGTCAAAGTCAATGGGAAGGACATGGTTGGGTTATTAGATTCCAGTAGCAGACAAACCCTGATCAGAGCTAATATGTTACCTGCAGTTCCTGATTTTCAAACACAAGTAACCTGCATTCATGGTGACACACATAAGTATCCAATCCTACAGGTAGAGATCCAAGCCCAATCTGTTACCCGAAAAATGGAGGTTGGTGTGGTTTCCCAGCTCCCTGTACCAGTCATCATTGGGCATGATCACCCAGACTTTTCCCAATTATTTGCCACTACTACAAATACAGGAGCAATGACTACCCGAGCTCAAGAAAAAAAAGAGACACAATCTTACAACACTCATTTCCCTCTGAAGAAGATTTATTTGAGCTTCCTGGCAAGACAAGAAAAACAAAAAGGGAAAAACATCAAGATAAACAGATGTGGCAGCAGACCTATACAGACTCTTAAAGATACTGTTGATTTGAAGGACTTAAAGAGACAAACAGATTTTGGACTAGCCCAATTGAATGATAGTACACTAAAACCTTTTTTTTTTTTTTTACAGGTAGGCAAAGAACCAGAAACAGAACACAGTATGGTGCTGCATAAGGGACTCTTGTATAGAAAGTGTATAATCCAAAAACTGAGGAAATTGTTTTAAAATTAATGGTGCCTACTGTTTATAGGGATCAATTGCTAGGGCTTGCACATGACATTCCTATAGCTGGCCACCAAGGAAAGGAACGTACATTACAGAGGTTATTATACAGATTTTACTGGCCAGGTATACACGATCATGTAGCTGAGTATTGTAGATCATGTGAACAGTGTCAGAAAGAAAGACCCGTCCTTAAAGAAGATAAAGTGCCCCTTCAGCCTTTACCTTCTGTAGACTCTCCATTCATCCGTACAGCCATGGATATAGTAGGTCCTTTGCCTAAAAGCACAAAAGGAAACCGCTTTATCCTGGTTATTTGTGACTACTTTTCAAAATATCCGGAGGCTATACCTATGCGTACAGTTACAGCTGAAAAGGTTGCTGAGGAGTTAGTAAAAGTATTTTTTAGAATGGGTATACCTCAAGAAATACTGACAGACAGGGGCAGCAACTTCTGTTCCCAAGTATTACAACGTCTTTACCAGACCTTGGGGGTACACTCTATTTTTACGTCCCCCTACCATCCTCAATCTGATGGACTGGTGGAATGTTTTAATAAAACATTAAAACAAATGTTAAGAAAATTCACAGAAGAGGAAGGCAAATCTTGGATAGGTATTTACCATTCTTAATGTTTGCCTACGATGAGATCCCCAGGCCTCCACAGGGTATTTCTTTTGAGCTACTATTTGTAAAAATCCGGGGGGTTGGACATAATAAAAGAGAGCTGGGAAGGAACAAAGTCTGATACTGTACCCATGTCTACACTAGACTATATTACTTCATTGCGCCACAAAGTATGCTAGGAAGGCCCAACAAAGTAATATAGGCCATCAAATATCTCAAAAACAGTACTATGACAAAGGGTTTGGGTTTAAAACTTTCCAGCCTGGTGATAAGGTACTCCTTTTGTTGCCATGTACGGAGAATAAATTATTAATGTAGTGGCAGGGGCCCTATACTGTCCATAGACAAACTAGACCGGTGAACTATGAAATTATCTGCCTAGACAAAAGGCAAAAATATAAGATCTATCACGCTAATCTCTTAAAACTCTGGCATGACAGAAAGCAAACATCTTTATTTGTGTACCTGGGAAAGGATGAAAATGAATTGGAGTTAGCTTATGAGCGCCTAGATGGTTTCGGAAAAATGAAGGATGTGACCATTAATAACAGATTAAGTCCTGAGCAAAGAAAGGAACTACAGAATATCCTTACTAAGTTCCAGACTATTTTTACTTCAACACCTGGGAAAGTTGAAGGAGTTGAACATCACATAGAAGTAAATACTGATAAGCCTATTAGGCATAAACCCTATAGGTTACCTGAAAGTCTCAGGGAGGAAGTTATTAAAGAAATCAGAAAAATGCAACATTTAGGAGTAATTACACCTTCAATGAGTCCATGGAGTTTTCCTACGGTGGTGGTGAAGAAAAAAAAGGGAGGTGTAAGGGTTTGCCTAGATTTTCGTAGAACTAAATGCAGTATCTCGATTTGATGGGTATCCTATGCCCCAAATCGATGATATTATTGATAGACCGGGTCATGCGCAATACATAAGCACTCTGGACCTATCAAAGGGATATTGGCAAATACCCTTAGATGCGATCTCACAAGATAAAACAGCTTTTAGTATCCCCGTAGGCTTATTTCAGTTCACAAAAATGCCATTTGGTTTGCATGGTGCTCTGGCAACTTTCCAGAGATGCATGGATCATCTGTTACATCCCCACATGGACTATAGTGCAGCCTATTTGGATGACGTCATTATTTTTAGTCCATCTTGGGAGAAGCATATGATATACCTTCAAACTGTATTATCAGTTATACAGAAGGCCGGACTGACTATAAAGCCAAGTAAGTGTTCGTTGGCCATGCAAGAGACCAAATACTTAGGCTTTATTATTGGGAATGGTGAAGTGAAGCCTGAAATAGGTAAAGTAGATGCTATTGCCAACAGTCTCCAACCTCAAACAAAAAAACAAGAGCTTTTTTAGGACTAGCTGGTTACTATCGACGTTTTGTGGCCAATTTTGCAGACATAGCCAGTCCATTAATTGAACTTACAAAAAAGAATAAACCGGAAAAGATTCAGTGGAAATGTACAGTGTGAGCAAGCATTCACCCTTTTGAAGGCAAAATTGTGTTCTCACCCCATTTTACATAGTCCAAATTTCCAGAAACCATTCATAGTACAAACAGACGCGTCCAATCAGGGTATTGGGGCTGTCTTGTCCCAACTCGATGGGGAAGAAGAACACCCCATCATATTTATCAGTAGAAAATTACATTTAAGAGACTAAATATTCCACGATAAAAAGGAATGTTTGGCTGTTAGACATACGTCTCTTAAGTTTACTATGAGGGCCAGAAAATGTTTGTAATAACTGATCACAACCCGTTATGTTGGCTACACATAATGAAGGATAAAAACCCTCGCATCATGCGTTGGTATTTGGCCCTGCAACCCTACAATTTTGAAATACAACACCGAGCAGGAAAGAAACACCTTAACGTTGATTATCTATCATGTTATGGTGCAGGTGATAATCTGGCAATAACAGACTCCAGAGTTAAAGTAAGTAATGAATAAGAGATACTGTTAGTTTGGTATCTCTCAATGAATATTTTTGTTTAAGGGACTCCGGAGTGGAGCTTTGGGAGAGGGAGGGCTAAAGCTCCATCTCCCTTTTCAAAAACAAAATTGGAGATCTGTTCCGTTTAAGAAACTGTAAAAGAAACCAATGATGATGTTATTGAAAGATTCCATTGGTTTCTTCTTGAGTGGGGAGGAATGTGACAGATGACTCCATATACCAGACAAATCTAATTTTTTTTTAAGTCTGTTGCAACAGCCCTTTTTACTCTTCTTCTTTCTTGCTATAACTCCTCATCTTTCTTTCCACGTTATATAGGCAGGCCACCTATGTAACGTTCTTTCTATCCTTTGAGTATTCTTGCCCTGCTATATGAAGATCTGCACAGCCCTTTCTTTGGTTGCCCCCCCCCCCGTTTCAGAACCTTCCTAAGCTGAAATATGCAGGAATAGAATATTTGTTTAAAATGGGTATTTCATTTGGATATGGGAATTGTAAGCGCTTATTTATATCCATGGTGTGGGTCCTGTAATGCCCCCTTTATGTATGCAAACCCTCGTATGGTCTTGGTTTGCGTCCCATTTAGCGTTAGGTACCCCCCCCCCGTTAGTCCCCTCCTTGTAAATATAAGGAGTAAGTCAGAGCTGCTTTCCAGGCTAGTTGTTCTCTGCAAATAATGTAATTTCAGCCCCAAATGTTTTCAGAGCAACTGCGAGGCAGAACTAGCCTGTGTAAGTTAGAGTGGCGGCTTCTCGATCGTGCGAGCAGCCCGTGCGGCGGAAACTGCCCTCTTTATCTGGTCAAACACTCTGAACGCTGCTTTAGAAGTGTTCCTGCCTCCCGAGTGTCCCAAACACTGAATATCCCGGTTTTGTGCGTATAAAACCCCTTTAAAGTCCCTTTCAACCTGTTTGCTGTAGAAAAGTGGTCTTTCTGGTTTGGAACTTGTTCTAAATGGCAGCAGTAACGCGCAAAGCGCTTCATATTGAGTAAATAAACGACTTTCATTTTACACTATTTGCAGCATACAAAAAGGAATTCATTCAGTAGAGACTACAAAATGACTATTTCATGACCTAAACAAGCTGCAAAAATGAAAGAAGGCCTGTAAAAACGAATTGTACAACACTGTGGTTTGTTTGGCCTTAAACCCCCCGCCATTCTCTGTTAAACAAAAGTGTTTCTTTTGTGCTTTTACTTTAGTTAAAATGCTTCTAAAAAGTGGATTGAATGCCTTTAATTTATTCTTCTGAAATAATTTATAAAACAAACATTTCCCCTCATAGAAGGTTACCTGCTTCTCTGTGTGGAGTCTCACTTACTATACTGTACTATAGAGCTGGCCGGCTAGTCACCTCCCTTATTTAAAGGCACAGTACTAGGAGATGGAGTTACTCCTGCATTGTCTGAAACTAAATTTTTATTGACCAGTTGTTGTTCCTATATAGTGATGTTGACAACATGATAACTTAAAAAGAAATGTTATTCTGTGCTCAGAAATGAAAACAGACGCATTCTGTTGTTTAAAGATAATTTTGAAAAGCATAGGGCGGAGTTAAACATGTCACATGTCCCCTTTTGGTATATAAGCCTTGGCTTTATTCAGTTCTGTAGATAGCCTGGTGGGGTACAGAAGTACTCTGCCCCCAGTAAGATGTTCACTAGCTCCTTCTAGTAACCGAGATACTGCTTGGAAACTGATGTTTATTTTGAAGATGTTTTATGTTATTTATTTTTGTCGTCTGAAGTTCGCAGTAATTGTCCAGCTTCAATAAAAATTTTGCTTCTGAGTATCTACAACTGTGGAACAGCGTCCTCCTTAAAAACCTACACCTCACAGTGAGGACATAGCATGCACCAAGCAGGAAAGGGACCTTGGGGTTATCATCTCTGATGACCTCAAAGTAGGGAAACAGTGCGACAAGGCAGCAGGTAAAGCAAATAGGATGCTGGGATGCATAGGCAGGGGCATGACCAGCAGGAAAAGGGAGGTCATAATTCCACTATACAGGACACTAGTGAGGCCCCCACCTGGACAGCATACAGCTCTGGAGACCTTACCTACGTAAGGACATAGGGTAGAGAAGGTTCAGAGGAGGGCAACAAAGATGGTACAGGGATTACATCACAACTTCTTTGAGAACAGGCTGAAGGACTTGAATATGTACTCCCTGGAGGAGAGGAGAAAGAGAGGGGATATGATAGAGACATACCAATACCTTACAAGGAGGAACAGAGTGCAGGAATACACTATTTTCCAGTGAAAAAGATGTTCCAGGACTAGAAGGCATGGAATGAAGTTGGAGGGGGGCGATTCAGAAGAAACGTGAGGAAGAATTTCTTCACAGAAAGGGTGGTGGACAAGTGGAACACTCTGCCAAAGGAAGTGGTGGGGTCTGAAACAATCATGGGATTTAGGAATGCATGGGATAGACATAAGGGAATTCTGGAGGTCAGAGGTAAGGGGCAACAGACTTCTAGAAAAACAAAGTGAATTTACAAGCTTAAATGAGCAGACTGGGTGGGCGATAGGCCCTTATCTGCCAACAGTGTCTATGTATCTATGTAGGAAAAGTGTTTCTAATGTTGGAGTATATACACAAGGCATACCTTGAACTTCTTCCCTCTTCTTGCTGGGTTCTGCAAGGCCAAACACCACCTCATCAATGACGTACAAATAAGCACACAGCAAAGTTAGAACAGTGTTTATTATTGATTTAGGTATTCCCCTGCATCAAAGAGGAGTTGCGTATGGAGCATCTGTTTGTGCTGAAAGGGGGATCCCATCTCTTCTAATGCAGTAGCTCCCTGATTCCTGACTAGTGAGATAGGCTTCCTTCCAGTCAGTCTCCATTGGCATGTACACGAGTGTTTATTGGACTAACACAAAGAACAGTTTACACAGTAAAACAAACACGGTCATCTGTGTTGTTGTGATTACTTTCCTGCAAGAGAGACGCCCAAAACCAAATCTCAAACAATAGATTCAAATTGTTGTTTCTGTAAAATACAGGAGCCTAATGGTCCTGGGATATAAACCCTTTTCTGTTTTAATTCAACAGTCAAGGAGAGATATAGGCTTCTCCGCACAGCAGCTTTGGAGATTTCACAGTTGTGGTCTGTGGCTACAGGCTGATTCAGTTTCTGTTCTCCTGGGCCTCTCTAGAATGAATAGTTAACAGAGGGAAACTGTACTAAAAATTTTTATATAATGGGTTTTGTGACCTGTCCCCCTCCCTGCTTATGAAGAACATTCAGCTTTAACCCTCTCAGTCCTTTTCTTGTGGCACTTGAGCTGGAATGGTGATCATATTTGGGGTAAAGAGGCCAGTTGCTCCCTTTGCATGTCAGGACAGCCGAGTCAGCAGAAGAGTAGAGTACTGTACAATGAACTGTGCACTGCATTCAGAACAGCTGGGGTTCGTTAGCCAAGTCATCTTCATCACCAGGGTGTAAGCAATGGACAAGGGCAGCTTTTAGTTCCGGGTCAAGGTCTCCACAGGCCTCCAGTAACTAAGAGGAAACAAAGGTTAAAGGTCAGATAAACTGGAATATAAAACATCAGACCTGAATAGTAGAAAATTATATCAGGCTTACTGTAATTTCTTTTTCAGCTAGTTCTAATGTTGTCACTGGGTTATTCATTATTGCTTGTTAATTATGTAATCCTACTAGGGACATAGACAGTTATGACATAAACATGGAACTTTGCCTAAATCAACATTACACTGAAAGTTACCAGCTAGTTGCATTCTTGCCCTGCAGTTTATGGACAAATAAATCAGACTGATCTTCCAAAAATCAAACTTCACCATTGATTCTCACATATGGGTTGGGGTCAGCTATAGTTACTGGGCATGGCGCCAGCGCACCCCCACAGGGTGTCACGTGCCAGTCAATAACCACTGCTGGCTCCCTCACTAACTTCAGTTCTGTTCTTCCCAGTGTTAACCATACCATGGCAGCACAACGCCTCAGTTTGCCTTGTTGCCGCTTATTCCAACTGTGTCACCATAATTCTTTATTTGCGCAATGCTGAGATCCGATAAAAAAAGGGGCCAAGTCATTTAAGAAAGTCTGACAGCTGTCCATTATGAGTCGTTGCCTACTGTGGAAAACCGGAGGCTGTTAACAGACCAGATTCAAACTTGTGTGGCCTATCATGGACTGCAGCACGATATGAATGCATGCGATACCTGCTTCTCCATGGACCAACATACCCTTGAGAACCGCATGCCGAGGTGGGGTTGTCTGATCCCTACCTTCCGAAGTAGGCCTCGCACACATGCACTGAAGACCAGATCACTAGGTCTTTCCCCATGGCCTCTTCCTGGGACCTCTGATTCAGTGGAGGTACAGAGTTCTTCTCAACCTCAACGTACTGAGGTGTTGGGAGACTCCAGAGGACAGTCAAATCCTTCTGGGCAGTCGATTACAAACCCTCCACCATCTGCCTGCCCTAAGCAAAACACATCCTTGGTGGCGAGGCTTCACCTGTACGCTAAAGTCTACACTAGTGGACACCTCAACATCATCCTCTGTCATCATCCATATGCTGCTGTCACAGTTCGCGGTGATGACACAGCAGGTGGCACCAAGGAAGACACCAGGCCCCTTCCTGACACTGTTTGAGGTGTCAGGAGAGGAACTGACACCAAGGCTGCTGTCTGTGCTGTTACCAGTTCGAATGCTGTCACCATCCCTGGCATCGCTAGTGACACTGAGGAAGGTGACGACTCCAGACACGGTGACTGAGCCGGCAATGGCCATGGTGCTGGTCCTGGGTCCAGCTCCAGGTGAGGTGCTGACAACAGTGTTGTTCCAGAGGCTGTCCCAGACTCTGGTGTCGCCTGTGATGCTAAGGAGGTTTATAGCTGTGGGCACAGTGTTGAAGTTGGCACTGAGCACAGTGTCAAGGGCGGTGCCGGCCATGGTATTGGGGATAACCCTATCTCTGAGGCTGTTGCTAAGCCTGGTGACAGAGGTGGCACTGACTTGGGTTGGATGGTGGCCAGAAGATAAGAATTTTCTCCTTAACTATTGGACATCACTGCAGCTAGGGAGGACCAGGGTTGCCCTGTGGAACCTGTATGACTCCTGCTCTCATCACACGGGGATTTCCCCCCATGGGTACCAATCAGGTCACTCTTCAGATGTAGGAAGACACCCTTCGGGTGATGAGCTCTCCTCTCCTCTTGGATGAGGCCCCCTATGCAGTTCCACGGCCCAGGACAAGGCACCAGCGGCCTGCAGTCTTTTTTTAATATATTTTTCATTGAATTATTTCCTTGTCTTTTAGTTCAGAAGACATTATACAATCAAGTCATTTTCTGTACATACTTCAGATTTGTTATGATACAAATGTACAATGCATTAAGATCGTATATGTTTGATACAGGTTGTTATTAAAAAAATAATTCCATATCTTCTTTCTATTCTCATTCCCTCACCACCCCGGTTCCCGTCCGCTATGGACAATAATAAGGATCAACCCTGGCCTAATAGAGTGACCATCTCTGCCTGAGAGTGGCGAATCTGTCCATCTGATTATTTAGTTTTGCTGTGATATTTTCCATCTGGTATATTGAATACAGCGGCCTGCAGTCTTAACACCTTTTAGAGAGGCCTTGTCAGTTCCTGGAAAGGATGCTTGCATTGATAGGCCCGAGGGGCCTCTAACATGGGAACACCACCGGGCATGGTTCACTGCTTTATATGATTAGCATAGGGAAATTGGACAAATCGACCCTGCTCAAAGGCAGCGCTTCGTCTCCCTCAACGTCCTCCAGTAAGGACAATGAATCATCGGTCTGCCTTCCTTCTGCTGCTGAATGCGCCCTATACCAGTGATTCCTGGTGGAGATGATTCAGGTGCTTGATCTTGAGGCCCATACAACCCACGATCCAGTAACCCTGCCATTGGGACTTCTGGGAATTCCCAGCATCGACACTGTAGTTGTTCTTCATTGGCCCAGAACCATGGAGAAGGCAACTACAGCCGTGTGGAGACATCCCCTATCCAATCCAGCCATCCCCAGGGACCTCCTCATGCGATACTCTGAAACCCCAAGGTGGGGTAAAATACCTCACCTGTAGCCCTTGTGGGTACAAACACAGTGCTCCCTCTTTTATCCGTCAACCTCCGTAAATCCTAAATGTTGGCAGATATAAGAGGGTGCTGATTAAAGGGGGAGATAACATTTTTGGAACATGGGACAGGAGCTCACACTGGCGGTGAGTGTGGCAGATAAAAAGGACATGAATAAAGAAGTGAGCACTGTACTGCAGTCCCCATCAGGGCCTCATGCATGGCTGACTTCCGGATGCAGATTCTACTCAGACAGATGCTCCTGGGAGGAAGGCTTTATCTCTACACATTAGGCACATATTACACCTGTAACTGTCACCTATACTTGCAGCTACACAGGACTCCCATGGAGGTAAGGAACTCGAAGGCTGTTGACAATGCTCATTCCATCTCCTGCTTGGATGGACTGGCTAGTAGAGCCAGTTGTCTAGATATGGAAAAACTTGGAGTCTGAGTTTTTGAAGGTGCGCCATGAGAACGGCAAAGCACTTTGTAAAGACTTGAGGCACTGATGATAGCCCAAAGGGCAGGAACCAGAACCGATAATGCTGACTCAGAACCACGAAGTGGAGAAACCTGTGGTTGGGGTGGATTAGGATATGCTGGCAAGCATCCTGCATATCTAGGGAAGCTAACCAATCCTGTAGCTAGAGGAGCAGCAGAAGGGTCCCTACAGAGATAATTCTGAACTTTTTTCGCTGCATTAACTTCTTCGAATTTCTGGGATCGAGAATGGGGTGCATGCCCCCGGACATTTTCGGAATGAGGAAGTAATGGGAGTAGAAGCCTATGTTGCACTCTGTCTCTGGCACTATTTCCACTGCCCTGTTGCTCAAAAGGCCTGCAGTCTCCTTTGTGAGAAGCTCTGAGATGTGAGCTGACAGGAGGGGTTGGTTTCTGGGCAGATAATTTGGATGGAATTCTGTGAAATTCAGCAAGTACCCCATCCGGATGATCCTAAGAACCCACTTGTCCATTGTGATGGATTCCCAAGGGTCCAGCCAGCACTGGAGTGAATGGCAAAGGTACCGGGGCCGGCCCCAAAACAGTGACACTGAATGGTGGTGCAGCCAGTGGAATAGACATCAGCAGCATGGTCACCGGCAAGGACCTGGAGGTTGTTGATGGAGCCAGACACTCTACTTGTCTGGAAGGTCCCGACTGCGTCTCTGATGCTCCCAGCCCTGAGGGGCCTGGCTGGTTCCGCAAGAAGGGGTAAATGAGCCAGACGCTGTACCCACTTCAACATAAGAGCTGCCCAGTGAGGAAACTGCCCACCGTCGTCTCTGCAGGAAGCCAGGGAGGGCCTCATGGGCCGAGGGCTCCAGCACCCATGAGCAGAAGCCATCAGTAACACTGACAGCATCAGGGAAGGCCTTCTGCTCTGGGATGCTGAGGACCTCGTGGCAGACCTACCAGAGGGTGACCTTGAGTGGTACCGTTTCTTCCACTTCTGACGAGAAAAGTAGAACTTAAGGTCGAACAGTGCCAGGTCCCCGACTGGGATTGGGAACAGGCACACTTCTTTTTGTGTTTACAGGAGGGCTGTCCTCCCTCCAAAACACAGGACCACCTGTCAGAACCCTTCCCCGCAGGGGAACTGGACCGGACATGGCCCTGCCCCCAAAGCAGCATGCCTGAAGTGGCTCCCTACTTTCACTGTCTATGGTCTTCCACCGTTGCTCAGTAGGGCTGAGAGAAACTTACAAAGAAAGTAAACTAAAATCATTAAACTGACACAAAAATAATAAATGCTACCATTAAACATTAAAACAGGGGGCATCCGGTTGGGACACCCGCCTAATGGCAGCCTAATCACCGCGCTCTGACTGATCCACTAAAATCCACGGGCATCCAGACTTAAACCCATCATCCTGTCGACCAAAAGGAGAATTTCAGATTACCTGATGCCTCCGAAGCACCGTTGGAGGGATAATTCCTCAAATCAACTGATTAAAAGCTCAAAAATGTCAGCTTCAGCAATCAGGGAGGAATAATCGGAATCCACGAGTCTTGCACCTGGACACACAGCGGAGGCCTCCTCGGAGGAATCTGAATGCACAATTACGTCCAGAGAACTCTGCCAAACCCTCAAACAAATTAATCAGACCCTTCAAAGGCTAGAAACAAAGGTCTCAGATCAGTGTTCAGAAATTACTACACTAACCAAATGAACTGGGGAGATCGAGGAGGTTGTAACAGATTATACTACCACCACTGATGTACACAATAAAGCCCTTTTGGACCTTCACTATTGTTCCCAACAGCTAGAAATCTGCCTGGAGGAATTAAACAACAGAAACCGGAAGAACAATCTTCGAATACATGGGCTCCCAGAGGGCACTGAGAGAGGTGCAATGGTTAGTTTCATTGACTCATTTCTACATGAGATCCTGAATCTCCCCCGAGAAAAAGCCCTTAATATTATTATGGCTCACAGATCTCTCATCCCGAAACCCCAAGGCCAAACAATGCTCCGTTGTTCTTGCTTTTTTGGATTATAGGGTGAAAGAGAAGATATTGCAACTAGCATGGTCAAAAAAAGCAATTCATTTTGGGGACACTCACTTATATTTCGACCATGACTTTACACCACACTTGCTGTCCCAAAGGAGAAAGGTACTCACAGTAGTTAAACAACTGCAACAGCAAAATATGAGGGTCTTTGTCAAGTACCCAGCCTGCCTGAAGGTACAGCTGGCTAAGGGCTTGAAACATTTTCCTGATCTACAAGCAGCAGAAGATTTCCTGAAACCATTCGAGCATACAACTCCTGAGGGTGGAGGTTACTCTTCAGCAGCACAGGCAGTTAGAACCCAGGAACTGGTCTTCTGGTGGAACAAAAAAACAGGCAACACTGCCACTTCTGTTATCTGGGACTCTCTCCGAAACAAAAAACGCTCGAGAGGCCTGAACAAGGAGCCAGCACAAATAGAATCTAAAATGGCACGAGGAGACACCCCTGATGATGCAGCGAACTCCCAAACTACTTGAACAGTGCCAGGCGCAGTATCTCTGTAAATAATCTAATTTTTTCTTGATCTTCCCCTTTCTGTCTTTGCAAAGACACATGCTTTGACCTTATCAGGGTGTTTAGTGGGACTGAGAGAACTGCCCCACCTGAAACAGAGGACAGACTTTTCATTTACCATTTGAAGCAAAAAATGGACACTTAACTTGTTTTCTTTAAAAAAAAAAGAGGCAATACTAGAGAGGATGTACACTCTAGTATTATACTTAAAGTAATGTTGAAGCCCAGGGGTGGATGGCTGGGGGAGGGGGCTGCCTTTCTGTGGGTGGGGTCCTGGGGACCCCTGAGTTCAGGTGGGGAAAGCCATATCCAGTTCACTGAGGGCCTCCACATAATTTGGAATTGACTGCGGGGGGCTGGGCTAAGATGTGGCCGAATGGGGCACATTGCATTTCTGATTAAACAGCCGAACATAGGGACTCATTTGACCTTCATTAGTGGTCCCCCGGGGAGTGTCTATTGGGCTGTGCTCCTTTCTGGGCGGACCTTTTGATCCGTTTGGGGGGGGGCATGCCTGGGAGCACTCCCGAGCGGGGGTGCTGCTGAGGTCAGTCCTTCAATAACCACCACATGTGCTTTTGGCCGTGCATGCCTGGACTTCCTTCACTAGCCTATGAACCAGGTACCAAGATAAAAGTGGAGATTTGTTTTGTGGAAGTATAGCAATTAAATTTTCACTTGGCTGGCCTGCTTGTGGGGACAGTGCTTGGGTTGCCTCCAGTCTCTTGTGGAGGAGGAGATGGGCTCGTTCCCCTTTTCTCCCTTGCTATTGACCTGGATTTGGATGGCTATTTCAACGCTTTTTCATAGAAACATCGAGTCGATCGGCTAGTTATTTGGAATGTTAGTGAAAGAAATAACTTGACTAAATAGTGTCTTCTTTTTCCTTAAGGGTGTCCTGCTAACAGGAGTGTCAGGGGCAGTTCATGCTCTGGATTGTTTGAGCTGATCCATCTGCTAACACTGACTGCAAGGAGCTAATAGCATTTAACGCCACTGAAGCTCTGTGGGGAGCCCTCCAGTAGGAGAGCCAGAATACTCCCACCCTCTTTATTCTCTTCCCACAGTGGGGAGGAGGGTTCAGAGAGAGAGATCCTTTAATTTGGATCTTCTACCTAGGAAGTCATATATGTTTATTCAGTTATGTTGTTGCCCTGTTGGCATCCACTTAATTCTACAGTTAACTTGTTTTAAGATGGAGAACTACTGCACTGCTCTGAGGGTGGGGAGGGGGGAGAGGTTGTTCTTGGATGGGGGAGTAGGGGACATACCCTACAATTGGATCCTATTTTGTGCAATGCATGATGGCTAATTCAGGTACGGTAATATGCACATATAATGTAAACAGACTTACCAGTCCAGTTAAACGCAGTAAGATTCTTGCCTCGATTAAGAAATCTGCAGCAGATTATGTGCTTCTACAAGAAACCCACCTCTCTGAGAGGGAACATGGTAAATTTCTTAAACTGGGCTTTAAGGAGGTGGCTGCCTCCTCGTATAAAAAGGGTAGACGTAGAGGCACTATGGTGCTCATACTGCATAAGTCACATTTTGAAAAACTGGCTGTAAAGATGGATAAGGAAGGTAGGTATGCCCTCATGAAGGGCAAGCTTGAGGGGCAGTTGATCACACTTGCTTCAGTGTATTTTCCACCTGACACCCCCTATCAGGATTATAGATCCTTTTTTATTTTATTTATTTACTGAAATTTTTCACCAGGCAAGGTACGCTGAACAACAAGTTGCTCGTCTCACAGTACGACCTGGGGAGAGGGAGTGGGAGTTTTAAAACACAGACAATTTTAGGACTTCCGGTGACATCACCAACCGATGTAGACGTGGGAGAACAGAGCTCTCTGCACCCTTCGGCCTAACCTTCTTCTAAACTAACTCCCCGCAAAGCAAATTAGTTTTAAAAAGTACTCTCTAACTCTTGGGACCATGGCTACCAGAAATAGACCCAAATCTGGGTCGGGAGGCGGGCTCAAGCAACAAACATTAAACTTGCCTGCCAAACCTGTGGCGTACATTGAGGAGGCCTCTAAAGCACCAGACCTTGTCTGGGAGAGTGACTCTGAGGAGGAGGGGGAAGAAATCACAATAACGTCTCGTCAACTCTGTAGAGAAATGGAAATTACGTACCTACCATAATTCTTGATCTTCTCTTGTATCTTCACCATTCATTACTGCTGGGTGTAAGCCGGGGGCGCGCCCATACGGAGTTTTTTCTTAGAGGAGTCGGCACCACTGAGGAGTGACACATCGGCGTGATGTGCGGGCGGCCGTTAAGCGCTGAGACTCCCTCCATCCCAGTTCTGTTAGCTGGAGAGGCTAAATAAGGATAAGGAAAAAAATGAGGCAAGAGAGCCAAGGATAGAAAAGGAAAGGATATAACTGAAAAAAGGCTTAAGCCGGTAGAGGACAGACAAAAAGGAAGGAAATGCCTACCCTAAGGAACCGCAGGGCCTCACTTCTGGGCGGCTCCAAGGGAGGAACAGATAAAGGAGAGAAGAAAAGGAAGAAGAAGAGAGGGAAGAGAACAAGGGATGTTGGGAGAGAAGAACTCTGCCCATTGAGATATTGGTTTAAAGGCATATAAGCTTGGAACCCAACACACAAGGGTGCAAGGATTCCACTTGATAGGACTGAAGAGAAGGTTCAACCGAACTGCTTGCACAGATTGGACACAAAGGGCAGATCCTCTAAACCTACCGTCATCCCACCCTCTTAAACTCTAGCTGAAAGCTCACAGACTGCCAAGGCAGAAATTCTGTTCTGAAAGGAAAGTGCCCAACTCGGAAGGGGAAAGAAGCCCTCTAGCACCTTGTTAAGTGCTAACACAGATATGTGTGGGGAGGGGGTGAGCTCTACAGAGGGCACCCCTTTACGTAAAGGATAGAGTGGGAACTCAATTGGACTCCCTGAAGGCAAGGCAAGAACATTAGCTCAAGGTAATTATAGTGCCAGGACAGCAACAACCGGCAGAAGCTGACCAATAGGAGATTAAGACCTGCCAGGGGGAACCCGGAAAAAGGGGACAGAGCCATAAAGGGATGGTCTCGTTAACTGTGAATTGAACAACATGGCTAAGAGAGAGCCAAGAGGTCACCCCTAGGGGCAATCAGAAAGAGTTCCCTCAGGATAGACATAAATCCTACTCGTTTCCCCATACCTTCAGGAAATAGGATCCATCCAGAGAAGAATGGAAAAATCAAGACAGTTTTTTTTTTTTTTTGGGGGCTTAAAGGCCAACAAAGAAGAGGGAAGGAATGAGCAGGGAGGGGGAGACGCCGAAGTAGGAGGCCCTTGAGGGGAAGGTGGGCGGGTATCAGTAATGAATGGTGAAAATACAAGAGAAGATCAAGAATTACGGTAGGTATGTAATTTCCATACCTTCCCTTGTCAATCTTCACCATTCATTACTGCTGGGTGAGTACCAAGCCCCGTCGAAGGGAACCTGGATAGACCCTGAGGGAACAGATCCCTCAGCCTCCTACTGGTGGAAAGCAGGAGGGGGGGAGACCCTAACCAGTAGACTGGAGCAGTCTAAGGTTGGTGAGGACGAGGAGGTGTCCCCCGTGGGTGGGGGGAGGGAGGGTGCCCCTGGAAAAGCCTCCTTTCCCTTTGGGAGAACAGGCGGGTTCCCTGGAAGGCAGAGGCAGTCACCCTACGCCGGGCAATGGGTGACAGTCTGGAGAGACGAAGTCATGCTGTCCACTTAATGCCGATCGCTGTCCCTGCAAGTCTGGTCGCCACCTCGTTGGCGTCGTAAGATGCCCTCGCTTGGTGCCTTGCAAGCTCCAGACCTTGCGCAGAGAGGGCAATGGCTTGTCTAGACTGCTCTGTGTCAGGCAAAGATGCTAGGACCTGAGATAGCATCGACCACAGATGCCTGTTGTAGGCAGCATGGTGTGCCTGATGTGAACTTATGCACATCAACACATGACTTGAAGAGAAAACCCTTCATCTGCACCGGTCGAATTTAGCAGAATACGGATCCGGGGGTCTGTCGTGCGCCAGGCGCCGAGGTCCGGAAGGAATGTCTAGGGACGTCAGGCCAGAAGCTGGGTGAGGCAGAGAACCTAGAGACTCATGGGGGCACAATACCGTCTCCTGCAGTCTGCCGGGGCTGGAGACTGCCAGGTGTGGATAGACGCTTCCTGGAAAGGGATCGGACAGGAAGGCACCACCAGGTGTCGAGCACTGAATTTGCTAAGGAAAGCACGTGTCTGCTGCTCGGTATTGTCCCTACGGATGTAGGAGATACGAAGCTCCAAACCAGCCTCGAAATGAACCGCTGATAGTCAGTGAAATCAGTGTCAGAGAAAAGGCGGACGGAAAATTCCTCTTCCTCAGAAGAGGAAGTCGAGGAGGAAGTGGAGCTCGAATGTTCAGAAGACTCCTGCGGCGGAGGGGACAGGCGGAAAACCTGTTCGTCATGGCCCTGACATAGGATGGGAAGGCTGCCACAATAGCTCTGAACGTCTCCCAAGTTAACGGTCCCGTGGGACCAACATGGCCTGGGAGAGAGGGTGGCGGTTGCAGAGGGATGGGCGAAGGGCACCTAAAAGCACGTGCCTGGCCTCTACCAGGGCTTTGAGATCCAGGGAGCGATGCTGCCAGAATTGAGGACCCTGAGATCATGCAGGGTTGTGAAGAGGAAAGAGAGGGAGGCAAATCCGGAAAGAGCCCAGAAGGGGAATCTCCCATGACACGCCTGGGATTGCATGAGTCCAGAAGGGCAACCCTCAGAGCCGCCACTAGAAGGAGCTTTGGAGACCTTGACAGAATGGTGGGGATCAACGCTGCAACTCCTCCCCACACCCCGCAGGGCAGTGGGGACACGCCGCCGCTCCTCACCCCGACCTCTCAATCCCTCGGACTCCGAAGCAGCCCTCTTCCTCGATGTCAGTGGGGGAGGTCCCTGCTGAGCAAGCCCCCGAAGGGAACCCACTGTGGCAGGGTCCTCCACCCTCTCTTGAAGGACCCCAGCAGCACCAGAGATGACGGCTACCTGGGACCTCCGAGAAAGGGGCATTCCCATCCGATCTCCTGAAGGGTCCACCGCAGAAGACTCCAGGCCACCCCTAACCATGGAATCCTCTGGGTTAACCAACACCGGGGACTCGGGAGAGGAACACTGGATCCCCTGGTGCTACGGCCTATAGGAGGTTCCGAGTCGGAAGACTCAGGTCGCCAGTCCAGGTCCTCCCCCCCTCCTCCCCCGAGTCATCCCCCTCTGAAGAGGGGTCGAGCAGAGTAGACTCCAGCGAAGCACCTGCAGGAACCTCACCCAAAACGGAACCAGGCTCGGCACCGCCAAAGGCTGCAATGCCAACGGCGCCACTGGAGTCGACCATGCCGCCGTCAGCACCGGGAACCCCAGCGGCACCGTCAACGGTGCCGCCTGAGTCACTGGCGCCGTGGACAGTGCCGAAACCCAAAATGACCAAAGTCCCCGGTGCCGCGGACGGCGCCAGAACCCAAAATGAACCCGCAAACAGCACCGCCCAAGTCCCCAGCGTTGCGGATGGTACCGGCACTCAAAGCAGCACCGCCAACAGTGCCGCCCAAGTCCCCAGCGCCGTGGACAGCGGCAGAACCCAAAGCAACGTCACCATCGGCGCTGCCCAAGACCCCGGCGCCGCAGACGGTGCCAGACCCCATGGTGGCATCGCTAGGTGACAGAGGGTCCATCAGAGCCGGGCCCCACAACTGGGGGTCACGACACTGGGGGAGCCTGCACCTCTGAGCAGGTGACTGCTGGGATGGCGCAGACGGTACGACCCCGGGAGAGATCACACTGTTCCTCCAGCGCCAAAGAAGAAACCTCCTCCTCGGCAAGGCTAGAAGTGGAGGAGGTTCCCTCCTTGCTGGGCCGTATAGACCTGGGAGGGGACCCGGAGGAAAGGTCGAGATATCTGGATTGGTAAGCCCGCGGGCGACGTCGTCCTCCGAAAGTCGGTGGAGCCCTTCCAACTTTAAACGCATGGATTTCTAACACACGGCGATCCATGGAGAAACAGGCGTCACAGTGGTCCATATCATGGTAGGGTCCCAGGCACCGAAGACAAACATCATGCCGGTCCGTGACGGAAAACTGCCGGCCACATAGGCACCGACGCATAGGGGCACGGCCCGCCTTAGACTTACGTTTTGCCCCCGAACCTGACATGATGTGAAAATAACAATTTAAACAGCAAAGCTCCATGCGTCACCAAAAATTAAATAAAAGGAACCATCTTACCAGTAGACAACATCGGGAAATGAACCAGGATGAAGAAGCGGCATTGAAAATCGACACGGGGCCTATGACGTAGGTACTAAACACAATTACTCTGCAGCAGGTGCAGCCTTGATGGTGGGAGAAACAGAAATGGATGGAGGAGGAGTCTGCGGCGCTTAACGGCAGCCCTCGCCAAGATCACGATGCGCCACCCGGTGCAGCGCGCTCTCTAAGAAAAAAAAAAACTCCTGTGGCAGGTGCACGCCTCCGGCTTACACCCAGCAGTAATGAATGGTGAAGACTGACAAGGGAAGATCTACGCATGCTAAGCAACACACTGGATTCCATTAAGGCAGACAATTAAGGAAAACAAAAACAATATTGCCAAACAGGGAAAGCAGCTAGACATAATAAAAGAACAGCACACTGCTTGTTCGGAATTAGTTAGAGCAATACTTCAACTTCATGACCGAACTCAACTCCTGATGGGGAGGGTGGAAGATCTTGAGAACCGCTCCCAAATGATTAACTTAAGAATCCATGGTCTCCCTGAAAACACAGAAGAGGGTAACATGCCTACTTACACTGAGGGCTTGATTCAGGAGCTGCTGAAAATCGGCCAAGACGTGCCCCTGAACGTCATTTGAGCACACCGGGCCTTGTCAGCAACACCAAAAGACCCTAAGGCACAACTAAGTTCGATCATTGCAGCTTTCTTAGACTTCAGAATGAAAGAACTAGTTCTACGCAAAGCCTGGGCCAAAAAGGAAATACCCTTTGGAGATACAAAATTATTTTTTGAACCAGATTATGCCCCCACGACAATGGCAAAAAGAAAGATGTGGTTCCCAATTGTGAACGCCCTCAGGGGGAAAGGTCTAAAGGCCAGAGTGGACTTTCCAGCTAGGTTAAGGGTGACCTCGGATGCTGGTACTAAAATGTTCAACAGTGTGGGCGATCCAAATAAATATTTGTCTTCCCTGGAGATTTTGGCAGATGAACTGGTCCCCCCATCGTTGATAAAGGACATTGAAAAAGGCAGTGGCAAGTGGAATGTTGGGGAGCAACCATAGATTCAATTTGGGGAACAGACAAGGAAGTTTTGCAGCCTGGAACTGCTTGGAAGAACACGCCCAGAAGACACCAGGTTGACACATGAACTTTGGGATGGACAAACACAGGGGATGTTTTGTGGGACGGCGATAAACAACTGTAGGACATGAGGGAGGAATTTCTGATATAGGGGCAATGACAGGAAGATTTGTGGAGAAATTACAAAACGTGGGCAATAGGGAGATGTGCTGTAGTATAACACAGACCTCAGTGACCTTCCAATGGGTTGTCCTAGGGCACTCTTTGATGAGATTGATGAGATTGAGGAGATTTAAGGGAAATGTATGATTATGGGGACTAAAGTGGAAATATAACCGGGCAAGGAACAGGAGTTTGTACTCCCACTGTCAACAGGCCTTGCATGGGCTCAAAGAATGGGGGGATTCTGGGAGATGATGGGTGCCCAGACCACCCTAACTTGGATGGGCTGGGTGGGGGGGTGGTGGTCTGATTGGTCAGGTGACACACACTAATGCAGCCAGTGCTGGAGATACGCCAGCACATGCAGCGAGGTGCTGGGATTTCCCCTAACACTTCCCACCGTTGTTTACCAAATGGTGAAGGGTGGGCCTTTCGTGGCACCTTGGAAGGAAACAGTTCAAGAAAAAAGACAATGTTTTTTCCCCCGTGTTGGGGAGTTGTTTAATTCAGCTTTAGCCGAGAGTTTAGAGGCTGAAGCAGTTTGGTTAATGGTTTTGATGTTTATAATGCTGTGCTCATAACCTTGCGCTGCGCCCCCAGCGGAGCTAGATATCCAAATCATAAGATCTGCCCGCACTGCCGCTATGGAGGGGCTTAAAGAGCAGGTTTTCACTTCAAAAAAATACCTCCCTCCTTCCCGGATTCTGTTGCTTACCCTCCGGTTTAAAGATCCTTGTATGTGCAGCATTTATTTGTGTAATACATTTGTTGTATCATCTCTCGTAAAAAAACAGCACAGAGACCCGCTCAACTAACAAGGACCTTGTTAGTTGAGCGGTGACTTTCTTTTCTCAAAACCAGCACGTGTAAGTGTTTAAAAACGAACGCCAAAACCAGCCCCATTATAGTCTATGAGGCACGCCCCTGCGCTATTACTGGACTGACATCACATAACGTGTAAGCGTGCCTACTAGCCAGGAAGTAAGGGCGTTTTGGCCGCGGGTCTCTGTGATGTTTTTTTACGAGCGATGATACAACAAATGTATTACACAAATAAATGCTGCACATACAAGGATCTTTAAACGTAAGCCACAGAATCCGTGAAGGTATTTTTTTGAAGTGAAAACCTGCTCTTTAATATTGTAACTTATAACATTCGGGGTATCAACCACCCGATTAAATGGGCCCGCATTATACAGGAACTGGGGAAATTAAATACCCACATTGCGCTCTTGCAAGAGACGCATCTGACCGAGATGGAGCATAAGAAATTGGGTCGTAAATGGGTGGGGTCCGTCTACTCCTCCTCGTAAGGGGTCTAGCCCCATAGAAGAGGCACAGCAATTCTGGTGCATAAATCCTGTCCCCTCCGTGTGAGCAGTGTGGTTAAAGACCACGAGGGTAGGTATTTTTAAGGTGTGGAGAGATTGGTGAGATCCCATGCACAATTATCAGTCTCTATGCCCGGAATGAAGATCGAGAGGCAGCAATTTTCTTTCAAAAACAAATGACAGGGTGGATGGGAGATGGGAGTACCCTTACTATTCTAGGGGGAGATTTTAATACTATATTGTCAGGACCTATGGATGGGGGGCTCGACCCCAACCCATGTGAGGAGGGTAAGTCAGGTACTAAGTAGATCTTTACAAACTTGGGGCTGTTGGATACTTGGAGATGGAAGAATGGCACTAGGAGGAACTATTCCCACTACTCAGATAGTCACAATTGCTATTCAAGAATAGATATGCTTCTGATGTCCGGGGAATGGGCACATGCAGTAAACGACTGCTCCATTCATACCCGTTCTATATCGGACCATGCCCCAGTCTGACTGGCACAATCTACTCCCCTTGGTCAGGAACTCCCACTGGCAACTTACTGTGGGCCTCCTGAATGGCGGGGAGTTTAAGTCCTTCATTGAAGGTACGATAGATGACTATTTGGTCAACAATTCTGAGGGAGGCTCACCTGCCACTGTTAGATGAGATGAGGCTGTTGTAAGGGGGTCAATCATTAGTTACGCAGCCAGGGAAAGAGAGAAGGAAATCAAGGAGTTGGAAAATAAAATAGCCAACCTGGAGTTTCAACATAAAATATCATTAAACTTGGATATAAAACAACAACTCAAGAAGTCTAAGAGGAAATTAGAAAGGATTTTATTAAACTTGATGGAAGGCTTGTACAGACGCATTCGCCAAAATTATTATGAAGGGGGGAAATAGGGCTGGGAAACTTTTGGCTAGCACCCTCAGAGTACAACAGGGGAGTAGACTGGTTCTGAAGATTAAAAATCCAGAAGATAATATGGTTACATGTCATCCAAAGAAGATAACTACCTCCTTTTCCTCCTTTTATAGGAAACTACACTCACAGGAAGTGGCAGTGGACCAAGACCGGAAAACCACCAAATTCTTCCAGGGACTGACCCTCAGATCCCTAAACAGAGATGCTCGTGACTCCTTGGAGTCTCCGATTACCCAACTAGAAATAGAAACACAGTTACAGGCACTTAAAGGGGGGACATCACCAGAGTTGGATGGGTTACCCTCTGAGTTCTACAAATCCTTTGCAGGGAAACTGATTTTGCTCCTTCATGAGGTATATAGGGAAGTAATGGACGGAGAAGTTGTTCCAAAATCATGGCAATATGCTCAAATTATAGTTTTACATAAAGAAGGGGAAAAATCCAGAGGAGTGTGGGTCATATCGACCAATATCCCTTTTAAACGTAGACCTCAAAATTTTCACGGGATTGATAGCTAGCAAACTACAGACAGTAGTGGCCCAGGTAATACATGATGACCAAACTGGCTTCATCTCGGGCAGGTATTTGGCAGATAACCTTCGGGAGCTCCAAAATATTATTTCTGATCAACAAACCCACCCCGATTTACAATTGGCAATCACCATGGACGCAGAGAAAGCATTTGATAGAGTTAATTGGAAGTTTCTAAAACAGTCCATGGAACACATGAATTTTGGCCCCAAATATTTTAAAATAATTTCCAGTCTCTACGCTAATCTGGTGGCCCAAGTTAGGGTAAACGGAGTCAGTTCACAAGTCTTCTACATCTCCCGGGGAACTAGACAGTGATGCCCATTATCCCCCCTGCTCTTTGCACTAAGTTTGGAGCCCTTGGCTGCTAAAGTCCGACAAACACAGGGGATAAGAGGAGTCATGGCCGGAGGACAGGAATGCAAATTGTCACTTTATGCAGATGATTCTACTTTTTTCCTGTCAGACCCAGAAGGGTCGTTACACATTTTGGAAAAGGTTTTGGGTTCATTTGGGGAAATCTCTGGCTATAAAATTAATACCCTTAAATCGGAAGCAATAGTATTAAGTGGTACAGTGCCCCTTGAGTTTAAAAAAAGATTCCAATTTGCTTGGGCCCCAAATAATCAAATCAAATACTTGGGAATTCAAACTCTGAAAGACTTAACTAAATTATTCCCTGAAAATTATGGCAAGTTGTGGTGGGCGGTGGAACAAGACTTATCCAGGTGGAGGCTCCTGCCCCTCTTGCTGATAGGTAGGGTGGAGATAATTAAGATGAATATCCTGCCAAGACTACTGTTTTTGTTCCAATCCCTCCCCCTCAGAATCCCGAGGCGATTCTGGACAAGGGTTAACAAAATGTGTCAAACTTTATTTGGAACCTTAAAAAGTCAAGGATAGCCAGGGACATTCTCCAGAGGCCAAGGGAGCAGGGAGGGTCGGGACTACCGGATTTATATTTATATTACCTGGCTGCCCAAATGGCAGGGTTAATGACCTGGGCAAAACAACGTCAGACCTCACAATGGTACATTATAGAAGACACTGCCTTGAAAGATAGACCAATTTTTTCACTAGTGATGACCGAGACCCCACTGAATATAGGAAACAAATTAGAAATAGATGCATAGTACAGGGACTAGATATACTACATCAAGTCAGGACAAGGCTCAATAACCCAAGGGGACTGGGCCCTCTATCACCGATTCGTTTTGAACCAGAGTTCTTCCCACCTGCTTTAGATTCAGGATATGCCAAATGGGCAATGACAGGGGTTAAAAGGTTCTCCCAATTCCTGGAGAAAGATAGCTGTATCTCCTTCCAGAGAGCCAGAGAGAAGTTCCACTGGCCAAATTTGGAATTTTTAAGATATATGCAGGTGAGGCATTACATAAACTCTGGAAATAATGCCCAAAATTTAGCACGTCCATATTCCAAATGGGAAAACTTCTTATTTTAAATAATTTGTATTACATTGTTTGCCTTATATGTCATGTATTTGTATTTCTGTATTAAGTGAATGTAAAAGTTATCTTTTTGTATAACATCTTGTGACTATTTTATAGTCTTGGGTCGCATATGAAAAAGGGCCTTGGCTCATATATTTACCAGGTTAACAAAAGAAATAAATAAAAATAAATAAATAAAAAAACTTCCTTTAAGGGGTAGTCACAATCTCAGGGGTCACTACACATGTCTCCAGCATATACAAGTTGTTATCTGAACAGGTGAAAACCCCACTGGAAAAAGTCAAAAAGAGATTGGAGGGGAGGCCAGCATCACCATTTCGGAGTCTGACTGGATTCACAGACTGAAATGGGGATGGAAGGTCACATCAGCTTTGGTGTGGAGAGAATTCATGTGGAAAATGCTGACACGCTTTTTTCATACCCCAAAGATAACTAAACACTTTAATCCCTTAACAAATGAAAAATGCTAGAGGTGCAAGGAGGGGTTGGGTTCCCACTGGCACATCTTTTGGAGTTGCCCGGTGCTCCTCTCTTACTGACAGGAGATACAACACACAGTGCATAATATTACAAAAGCGTCCATCCCCCTTTTGGGGGAGGAATGGGTGTTGGGTCTCCCCTCGCTGACACATCAGCCTCCAAACATAAGACAGGTCTTACTAATAATGGTGGCGGCTGCACTGAAGTGTATTATTGGGAGGTGGTTGTCATCTGTTCCCCCTAATGTGGGGGAATGGGTCCAGAGGATGAAAGAGATAGTCCTGATGGAATCAATCACAGCTAAACTCAGACTGTGCTGGGAAAACATGTAGAAAGATGGAGGTGCTGGGATGAATGGCTGTTGGGTAGACAGGAAGAGGAGTAAGAATGCAGGAAATTACACAGGGTAAAAGATGAACTCCAGTTGCAGGGGGAGGAGGTGGGTAGAGGGTACACGGCGCGGGGGAGCAGCATTGTGAGGAGTTGAGGCACAGCACAACCAGGGGCCGAGTTGGAAAGGCCCAAGCATAAGGACCAGGCAGTTTTGGTCCTCAGCAGATGTTATAAAATTTTCAAGATAAACTCAGTATAAAAGAGGGGAAACTACTGCATAATTAACCTTCCAGAGTCAAATAGTAAACAAGATTTTAGTTAAGAGAGGTAACTAAAGACATGCAACTGAAAACCCTTAGAAATTATTTTAATTGTATGATTAATGAAGTAACTACACCCAGAAAATTTAATATTTACAAAGGTATAATTTGCTGAACACATCTTTCCGTGCCATGTACTGTTTTACAAATGTGAAACACAACCATGATTTGTCATACATGTAATTTATGACTGTCAATAAAAGCTGAGTTTAAAAACAAAACAGACAATTTTACAAGTAATACACACATAACGTATATGGCATAGTTTACAAGGTAGCTAGTTTCAACGTAAGTGGTGGCCTTAAAGATGACCTATAGTATAAAGTGAGTACAAACTGCACCTAAAGCATACATGGATGCAATATACAGAACTGGACAATTGACACTTTAGCAGTAACAGTTTGTAAGAGTTTAAGGGACAAATACAACTTGGGAATTAGCACAGCATATTAGCAAAAGAAAGGGAGAGGTGTGTCATAAGAATGGAGAACACTAAGGCCTGAATGCTAAATTAAAAATTCTATGAAGGCAGAATACAGAGTAGGCTAGTAGATCCTGGCGAGACACTCAGGCTCCTAGGCGGAGACTGACAACGGAGACAAGATTGTAACCACATAAAAAGAGGCTGCGGGGAGCCCCCTTCTCACCCGCTGGGATGGAGTTAGGTCGGGGTGTTACCTCCGGAGGATCAGCATCGGGGGGACAGCCATCAAGCCACCACAAACAGCCACCAGGATCTTTTCCTCCTAGATTTTCTCCCCTTGCGGCACTTGGCGTGCAATGACGCTGGCAGTGGGCACCCACGCACTCCCACATGCGTTCCCACCAAGCATCTGCCGAGGGTTCACACCCCTTGCTTACGGCAGTGCTGCATCAATCCCCAGCCTCCGCCAGGGGTCAGACGAGCGCCAACTGTGTCTTGCCCCCCTCCCCAGAGATGGAGAGCAGTCTATTAGATGCTCAATCCATCCTCTCCTCACCAACCCCCGATGGCCCACGCTTGTTCCCGAACACAGGTCACCAGCATGGCGTGAGGTGCAGCGACCAGCCCCTCAGCGCCACCGGGCCAGCACCTTCCTTCCATTTCCCCGATCCACAAAGTGCTGCTCAAAGCCAGGAGGGACAAGGCATGTGTGATCCTGGTAGCTCCGGACTGGCCCCGCCAGTTCTGGTACCCCGATCTCCTCAGCCGCAGGCTCTCATGGCATCTTTCTCTCCACCCGGACCTGCTCTCTTGCAATCAGGGGAAGGTACTCCATCCGGACCTTCAATCCCTGCACCTGATGGCCTGGGTTCTGAGTAGCTAGAGTTCCAGGCTTTGGGTCTCTCCAAAGATGTCTTCACTGTGGTCTAGGCTTCTCGGAAGGAGTCAACCTGAAAATGTTACGCCTTCAAATGGAAGAGGTTCTCCATTTGATGCCACGGCAAAGGGCTTAACCCTTTATCTTGTCTGGTGGTTAGCAATCTGAACTACTTTTCATCCCTTTCTGTCGGGCCTTCGGTTGATGACCCTTAAGGTGCACCTGGCAGCCATTTCTGCATACTGGACGTGGGCTGGTATGCCATTGGTGGCGCAGGAGAAGGTGGTCTGTCGCTTTCAAGGCCTTGTCCACATTTCCTCTCCGGTGCGTGAACCACCACCACCTTGGGAAATGTTACTGGTGTTGGCAAAGCTCACAGGCAAGCTATCCGAACCGATGTACAGGTATGATATCTTTCACTTGTCGTGGAAAACTGCCTTCCTGGTTGCTGTCACGTCAGCCAGAAGGATCAGTGAGCTCCAGGCACTCTCGGTGGAGTCTCCTTACCTGGTCTTCCACAGGGACAAGGCTGTCCTTCGTCCCAACCCAAAGTTTGTCGTGTCTGAATTTCACCTTAACCAGGTGATCAATACCCTGGTGTACTTCACCAATCACACCTTGGAGGCTGAGCACAGGCTCCATACTTTGGATCTGCGGCGAGCACTCGCCTACTATAAGAAGCATACAGCTGGAGTTCGGGGAGAGGTTCGCCAGCTAATTTCACCTACGTTGAAGCTGCACCTGGCAGACCAGCAGCTAAGCAGACGATTGGCAGGTGGATTGTATCCTGCATTGACCTCTGCTATAGGTTGGCAGGTAGGGAGCCTCCTGTAGGGCTAAGGGCTCATTCCATCCATCATACTGCTACCTCAGCTGCTTCCAGGGATGTCCCAATCCAGGAATCTGCAGGGATGCTACCTGGAAGTGGGCACACACCTTCATTTCCCACTACCACATTGACCTTGAGTCACGCCAGGATGCTGGGTTTGGGACCTCAGTTCTCCAATCTCTTTTCCGTAAACAGGGAGTGAGAGCCCAGCCTCCGGAAAACTACTAGGAGTCTGCCAGATGTGTGGATCATATATCATATCCAGTCCCCTAGAAAAAACAGGTTATTCACCTGTAACAGTAGTTCCAGGAGTGGTATATGATATTCACACTGTCCCACCCGACCTCCTATGGCAAGTGACACACTGATTCTTGCTTCCAGCGGGTAAGATCTGACGTCACAGGACAGTGCTGAAGGAGTTACCACCCGGGTGAGTGGGAGGAGCCAGCTAGAAGATGTTCCAGCAAGCCTTAAAGGGAAAGGAACACTGCCAGAAGTGTGGATGTACATCACATACCACACCTAGAATTACTGTTACAGGTGAGTAACCTGTTTTTCTGGATTTCTGGAGCAGAATCAAGGCAGTTTTGTGTCGAGTGGGAACGCAAAAAGGTGGAACACTGGAGTTCCCCACTCGTCAAAGAGAGACTTTATGACGTCTGGAGCTAATGACCACTAGTGAGGATCTGCTTCTGTCTGTGTTAATTTGCCAGACTGTTTTGAGCCCCTGGCAAGTAGACTGCTTGGATAAGAGCATCCTGCTCCAGACACCACTCCCACGCCCTCATCGCTTCTCTGCAAAGAGGGTGAGTGTGTGCTCCCCCGCTTATTGATGTCGTACATGACTGACTTGTCTGTCTGAAGGAGGATTACCTTGTGCTGCGCAAAGTCCACTAAGGCTCGAAGGGCGTATAGGGACTGCCCTCATCTTTAACACATTTATGAGGAGAGGAGATTCCATTTGAGTCCAGACTCCCTGGGTGTGGTGACACTGACAGTGGACTCCCCATCACAGGAGACATGTATCTATGGTAAGGGTTGTATGCAGTTCTGGTGGAGAGAAGGGGAGACCTTGATGAAGGTTGTTCTCCTGTGTCCACCATGCAAGCAAATGAAGCAGAGGTAAGAGTGGGGATGCATTGTTGGGGACTACTGTGTGCTTAGCATCCACCGAGTTGTCCTCATGTGCAGTCTTGCTAGAGGCACTGTGAAGACTGAAGAGGTCATGAGACCTAACATCCGCTGCATGGAGTGAGCCCTTATGGACGTGTTCTCTGTGATAAGGTGTGCCATCTGAAAGATGTCTTTCCTCCTGTCCTCCGGGAGGAATGCCCTCACCTTGGTTTTGTCCAAGAGGGCTGCTACAGAACTCACTGCCCATCCACCTTTGGAGGGTAAATACACTTATTCGCCAGGGCCCTCTAAAAAAGAAATGGTTCTTTGACAGGGCTTCAGTACCTATGTTATGTTTCCTAAATGGAACAATATGATGTGTCAATTTAAGTAACCTATTTTTTGTGACTGCATTATCTATGTATTCTTGCTCTTTTTGCGCGGCTATATATGTACGCCTGTATAAACTCTATGTGACAAATGTGTAAACATTAGTCTATTAGATAGCGATACTGGGACCTCTTTGGAAATTAGCTTTGCTCAACAGAGCTATTATCCCTGTTCATAATTATTCTATGAAAACATTTTTTACTACTATTCCTATGAAGAGGAGCTGCTGCGGGGGTTGAAGCTGTGACTTCCCTAGGTACAACAGGACCCCCATGGAGGTGAAGAATTGAGTTGCTGTGATCACTGCCTGTTCTGTGTCCTGTTTGGATGGGGAGAAACCTGCAGCCTGAGCTTTCGAAGGTGCGCTGCGAGAACTGCAAAGCACTTTGTAAAGACTAGAGGTACCGATGACAGCCCAAGGGCAGGACTCTGAATTGATAGTGCTGGCCCAAGCCAGCAAATGTAGAAACTTGTGGTGGCTGGGGTGCACTGGAATGTGCTGGTAGGCATCTTGGATGTCCAAGGATGCCAACCAGCCTTGTAGCTTGAGAAGTGGCAGTAGGATTACTAGGGAAACCATCCTGAACGTCTCGCAATACAGAAACGTATTCAGTTTTCTGAGGTCAAGGATGGGGCGCATGCCTCCTGCTTTCTTTGGGATAAGAAAGTAATGTGAATTGAACCCCGTATTCCGTTCTGTGTGAGGCACTACTTCCACTGCTCTGTTGTTTAGAAGGACCACTATCTCCATAGTGAGAAGGTCCGACATAGCAGCTGACAGTGTGTGCTGCCTCTTATGCTGATTGTCTGGGGGGATTTCTGAAAAGTTCAGTAAGTATCCCTCTTTGATGATCCATAAAACCCACTTGCCTGTGGTGATGGACTTCCAATGATGGCAAAAGTGAGTCAGACACCCCCCTGCCCCACTGGGAAGGAGAGGTCCACCTCGGGCAGCTGAGGCAGAGCCAGGGCCGGAGCTTCAGAGGGTGGCATTAGGCGCTTTCGGGGCCTGTGCTTTCAGCTGCATTTTCGTATGTGGCCGAGGAGACTGGTGCTTGACTTGGGCTCCTCTGCCCCTTCTATGAAAGGACTGCTTGTTGCAGAAGAAATGATGGCCCTTCCTTCTTTGTGGAAATGAAGGGCTAGTCTTACAGATTTGGTGGCTGCCCTGGTCTTCTGAGAGGCCTCAAGAGGCTGTTTCACCTGTTGGCTGAACAAGTAGGTGGCATCGAAGAAGAAATTCATGACTTGCTGCTGGGTGTCGGTGGAAAAACCTTAAGTCTGAAGCCAGGAATGTCTATGAAAATTCCGGCAGTGGCAGAGAGGGAACCAGTGTCATATGCATCCGTAGCTGCCATGAGCTGATGACTGTTGGATTTTATACCATGACTGACAGTCTGAAGGATCTTCTGTTTAGTGTCATATTCTGGCAAGGACTCCGCAAGAGACTTGAGGGAGGTCCAAATGACATATTTATACTGAGAGAAATGTCCTTGATAACTGGCTATTCGTATATTCAAAGTGGCCGCTGTGAAAGTCCTCTTCTCCATGGTGTCAGTCTTACGGGATTCCTCATCAGTGTGGTGTGCCATAACCTACTGAGGGAGTACGGCCGCCTTGTTTCCAGCAAAGATAACACTTTTATCTGCAATAGGCTGGGAAGCCAAAATAAGTCTGTCCTTAGGAGGACAATATTTACGGTCTATCTGCTTAGAGACAGACAGAATGCAAGCAAGCCTGACCCACACCTCCTGCAAAAGAGTTTCAAAAGCTGGAAGAACAGGATGTGTCAGGTTAACTGGAATGTTAGGAACATGGAGCTACTCCAGATGCAGCCATTACTTGGGTCAGGGGCAGAAGTCTCAAGGGCAAGGATTGCCTGCATGTTTCTCAGCAGGGTCTGTAAGAACAGGTTACTCACCTGTAACAGAGGATGCTGATTTCATGTGCCCTGTCGATGAGACAACTGGTTATAGTGTATAAAGCACCGTTGACAGGGGGAAGTACTCCCATGTATACGAACGTATGTTCGTATAAGGAGGATGGAGATATGTACCCCATCGACGAGAAAGAGTGAGTATGTGCTCCGTTGACTGGGAAAGCACTCCCATGTATGAGGAGGATGGCTGGGTAAGCCCCGTCGACCATAAGTATGATGCTTCATCGACAGGGAAAGCACTCCCATGTATGAGGAGGCTGGATGTATAAGCCCCGTCGACCATAATACTGAGTATAGGTATGATGCTCCATCGATGGGGAAAGCGCTCCCATGTATGAGGAGGCTGGCTGTATAAGCCCCATCGACCATAAATATTGAGTATAGGTATAATGTTCCGTCGATGGGGAAAGCACGCCCATGTATGAAGAGGTGGTCAGTATAAGCCCCGCTGACCACAGATACTGAGTATAGGTATGATGCTCTGTCGACGGGGAAAGCACTCCTATGTATGAGGAGGCTGGCTGTATAAGTTCAGAATGCTGTGTCGACTATGAGAATACAGAAATGCCTGCTGTCGATGGGGGTATGTCCCCCATCGATGAGGAATGTCTCTCTGATAAGACAGTTTTTATTAAAGTTACCTTTGAAGTATGGCATGGCAGGACTTAGGAAGAAGGTATTTCCTTCTCCTTTTTTGTTTTGGAACATAAATCAGTGGATCTGGAGCCCTTGGTACAAGCCCCCTGAGTCTGTAGCATAGTATTTTGTCTTCCATGAGAAAGATTTTGTTTCTGGCATAAAGCACAGGAATTGGTGCAGTGTATGAAGCCCAGGCAACCTCAGGCAATAAAGGTTCAGTTCTCGTCCATGACTGCTTACAAAGAAGATTGAGCTAACTGCTGCGCGAGCTGAGGCCGGCGGGAAAATGAATGGAGAGTTCTAGGGACCACCCACTCTTACAGGCAGAGCCAGGAAATGATGTCGTGTGGGTGGTCCCTGGTGAAAAGACTGCTAGAAGCTGCTGAGTGATAGCACCATCTGCTGGAACCTCCCAGAAGTAATGACCTACTGCAAGAGACCATTCCGTAGAAGATCTACTGTTACAGGTGAGTAACCTGTTCTAGGATCGTGGATATGTTGTTCATCCACACTATTTGGCAGACTCCTAGCAGTTCTCTGGGAGGAGGGAGGCAAGGCACACATCCCCTACTTAGAAAACAGTGATTGGAGAACTGAGGCCCCAAAATCAGTATCCCGGCGTGACTCAAGGTCGATGTGGTAATGGGTAATGCAGGTGTTTGCTGACTTCCAGGTAGCAGCCTGGCAGATTTCCTGGATAGGGATGTCCCTGGAAGCAGTCAGCGATGCAGTGGTATGGTGGGTAGAATGAGCTCTTATCCCTCTGGGAGTCTCCATGCACGACAGCTCATAGCACAGACCTATGCAAGATGTAATCCATCTTGCAATGGTCTGCTTTGCTGCAGGTCTGCCAGAAGCGGCTTCAGCAAAGGTGACAAACAGCTGGCGAACCTCTCCCTGAATTTCCGCCGTCCTCTCCTTATAGAAGGAGAGAGCACGTCTCAGATCCAAAGTATGGAGCCTGTACTCAGCCTCCGAGGTGTAATTAGGGTAGTATACCAGCAGAGTTAACACCTGATTAAGGTGAAACTCTGAGACCACCTTCGGAAGGAATTTCGGTGGGGGCATAGGACAATCTTGTCCCTGTTTAAGACCAGATCAGGGGAGTCCACCGAAAGCACCTGGAGCGCCCCTGTCCTTCTGGCAGACATGATAGTCACCAGGCAGGCCATCTTCCACGACAAGTGTGACAAGGCACACTTGTTCATTGGTTCGAATGGCTTGCCCATGAGCTTTGCCAGTGTCAGTAGTAGATCCCACGGAGGTGTAGGTTCACGCACCGGAGGGGATATGTGATCCAGGCCTTTGGAAAAATGCCCTACCACTGTCTCCTGCACCAACGTTGGCAGACTGGCCTGCGCCTGGTAAGCAGAGGTGGCTGCCAGGTGCGCCCTAAGGGTCGATGACAGAAGACCCCTTTGGATAGAGACCAAAGGTAGTCAAGAATGTTAGCCACTGGACAAGACAGAGGGTCCAGGCCCTTGCCCCGACACCAAATGGAAAACCTTTTCCATTTGAAGGCATAACATTTCCTGGTCGACTCCTTTCTGGATGCCTCCACCATGGTGAGGACATCCTCGGAAAGACCCAAAGCCTGGAACTCTAGCCACTCAGGTACCAGACTGTAAGGTGCAGGGATTGAAGGTCCGGATGGTATACCTTCCCCTGATTGAGACAGAACAGGTCCAGGCTTGCTGGAATCCGCTCTGGGGGCCTGCAGCTGAGGCTGAGGAGATTTGGATACCAGAACTGGCGTGGCCAGTCTGGGGCTACCAGAATCACTTTCACCTTGCCCCTCCTCACCTTGACGAGCACCTTGTGGATTAAGGGAAATGGAGGGAAGGCGTAATGGAGTCCTGGGGTCCACGGCTTTGAGAAGGCATCCCCCTGCAGCAAGCCCTGCTGAGGGGGGAGGGCATGAAGCAGCTTCAGCTTGGTGTTTTCCCTTGAGGCAAACGGGTCCATCGGTTCGCCCCAGTGGGAGAACAGGCCGTAAGCTACCTCTGGATGGAAAGACCACTCATGGGATGTCTTGCCTAAGCGGCTGAAAGCATCTGCCAGATGGTTTGAGGCTCCTGTCACATGGATGGCTAGGACATCCGCCTCCAAATGGCTGACGAGGGTCCAGATGCGGAGCGCCTCTCTGCAAAGCAGATGGGAGTGCGTGCTGCCGTTTGTTGAGGTAGTACATGGTCGTGGTATTGTCTGTTTGGACTTGAACCACTTGACCCTGGAGCTGAGGAGCGAAAGCTGACAGTGCCAGTCTGACTGCTCTGAGCTCCAACAGGTTGATGTGGTATTGGGACTCCTTGGGGGTCCAGAACCCATGGGCCCTTATGTCCCCCATGTGGGCGCCCCAGCTTATGAGAGAGGCATCGGTTGTGAGGACGGCCGTCGGCTCAGGGTAGACAAATGGGATCCCTTCCTGAAACTGGTCTAGAGTGGTCCACCACTGGAGAGCGTCCCACATCTTCTGGGTTACAGTGATCAGCTGGTCGAAATGACTGTGGTGCTGAGTCCACTGGGCAGCCAGCTTCCACTGGAAGGGGCGCATGTGCAACCGGGTCCAACGGACCACTGAGGTACACGCTGCCAAGTAACCCAGAAGGTGCAAAAAGTCCCAGGCAGGGCACAATTGCCCAACCAGAAATGACCGGGGAAAGGAGGCGAGAACTTCCGCGCTGTCTGCCGAGAGCCAAGCTCTGGCTTGATGAGAGTCGAGCTCTGCCCCGATGTAGCACATCACCTGGGAAGGCACGAGTTCCGACTGAACCTCGTTGATCAGTAGGCCGAGTTGGGAGCAGGTCTGGCGGGCCAGGTCCCTGGACCTCTCCATCTCCTGTTGGGTGGGACCTGCTAAGAGACAATCGTCGAGGTAGGGATAAATCCTGACCCCCCCCCCCCGACGACTGAGATGGGATACCACCACTGCAGTGCATTTGGTGAAGACCAGTGGGGCCAATGACAGGCCGAACAGCATGGCTTAGAACCCATATAGGGTCCCTTCGCCTCTAAAGCAGAGGAAAGTACAGTTATGTAAGAACTTACTGCAACAGCAGATCTTCGAGAACAGCTCTTGCAGCAGGTTACACCATTAGTACTGAAGCCGGCAGGCGTCAAGACCCCAAGGAAATTTTTCTAGCTAGCAGTCTTCAGCGGGGACCGCCTCCGACGTCGGTCCCGCCCCTGACGTCAGGCGTAGTACATAAAGAGGCAGTTCCGCCAGAATCCCCAGTTCTCCCGCCAGAAACTTCTGGCCACTGGATGACATCAGAAGAGGAGACCGAGGACCTGCCATCAGATGGCCAAGACCAAGAACCGACCTTTCCGGTCCTAAGGATAGTGTTAGGCTGGAACCTACTTCCTCCAAGGGGGAATGGTGGGTGGGAAGGTACTTGCTGCAAGAGCTGTTCTCGAAGATCTACTGTTACAGTAAGTTGTTACGTAACTCTACTATCTTCTTCGAGGTACAGCTCTTGCAGCAGGTTACACTATTAGGACTGATTCCCAAGCAATGGCGCCTTAAAAAGCCATCGGGAGGAGGTAAGACGGAGGTTGAGACCCATCCTGAGCCTAAGACAGGAGTCCCTGAAGAGCAGGTGAGGCCGAAACCAGCTCTTCGCCTTGAGGTGATATCCAGGCTATAATGCCTGATAAAAGTGTGCACCGAACTCCAGGTGGCTGCGGCACATATAGCCGACATAGACACGTTCTTCAGTGCTGCAAAGGAGGTAGCCACTCCTCTTGTGGAATGGCTCTTGACCACTCCTGGTAAGGATTTCTTACGTTTGTCGTAACAAAACGAGATACACTGAATGAGCCAGCGTGAAAAGATCTGTTTCAAAACTGGGGCCCCTTTCATCCTCTCAGCAAATTAAACGAACAGCTGCTCCGCTTTCCGGTGCTGTCTGGTTCTGGTCAAATAATATCTGAGACACCTGTGAACATCCAGGGTGTGGAGCAGTGCTTCTCCTCGATTGGCGTACTTAGGAAAGTACACTGGTAAATCAGTGTCCTGATTAAGAGTAAGGGCTGAAACCACCTTAGGCAGGAACTTAGGATTCATCCTCAGGGACACCCTATCCTGATGATGAAAAATTAAATAAGGCTCCTTGCATATGAGAGCACGTAATTCGAAGATTCTTCTCGCTGAAGTAACGGCAACCAAAAACAATGTTTTCCACGACAGAAAACGTAGCTCGCAATCTGCGGCAGGTTCAAAAGGTGGCAGCGTAAGCTGCTCAGGACCGAAGGTAAATCCAAGGAGGCAGGATCCTAATGGGTGGCCCAAGGTGGAGGCCCTTAAAAAGGCATGGGTAGTATCCAGCTGGGCCACCATGCGGTGGCCTATGGGGGCATGATAAGCCGAGATTGCACAAAGGTGCACTTTGATCAAGGGGTAAGCTAACCTGGATTGAAAAAGGAAAAGCAGGTACTCCAGAACCAGCTTTTCAGGACAGTCTAAGGGTGAGAAACCGCGTGCTTGAGACCACAGACAAAACCTGCGCCACTTCATGGCATATGTTGCTGGTTTTCTGGCGGCAGAAAGTACCTCTGCCACCTCTTGCAAGACCCCGTGTCACAACATGGCTATGTCTCGAGGAGCCAAGCATGCAGATTCAGTGAATGTAAGTCCGGATGGACTAGTGAACCCTCCTCCTGAGACAACAGGTGGGAGCTGATTGGCAAAGGAAGCGGAGGTGCCCGGGATAACCGATTCGGAAGCAGGAACCAAATTTGCCTGGGCCAAAAAGGCGCTGTCAAAATAAGTGTCGCATGCTCCCTGCGAAGTCTGAGAAGGACTCTCTGGATCAATGGGAAAGGAGGGAAGGCGTAGAGGAATCTGCCCGCCCAGGAGAGGGACAACGTGTCTCACCAGAAAACACCAGGCCCTGGATCTAGCGAGCAAAAATTGGGCAGGTTTGCATTGAATGGGGAGGCGAATAGGTCTAATTCTGGAGTGCCCCATCTGTGGAACAGATCCTCTGCCACCTCCTGTAGAAGTTTCCACTCGTGGACTCTGGCCTGGGAACGACTCAGGCTGTCTGTGACAGTGTTGTCCACCCCGGGAACGTGAACTGCAATGAGGTTTGCGCTGTGTCAGATACCCATTCCCACACCTCATGGCCTCCCTGCAAAGGGGGTAGGAGTGTGTGCCTCCTTGTTTGTTGAGGTAATACATCACGCAGTTTTGTCTGTTTGTAACAGAAGAGTACTCGGTGGAATCTCCGACTGGAAGGCTTGCAGGGCACAAAGGACCGCCCTCATCTCCAAAATGTTGATATGGAGATGAGATTCCTGGGTAGTCCATGTTCCCTGAGACCTCACCCCGTTCAAGTGCGCTCCCCACCCCAGCCCTGAGGCATCTGTGGAGACTGTTATCACCGGGGACGGCGCTGTGAAAGAAACCCCCACCGAGAGGGTTCTCGTATCTAGCCACCATTGCCAGTCCCGAACCACGGTCTTCGTGATTCTGACTGGATGCTGCAGATGGTCTTGCCTTTGGTCCCACTGCACCCTTAACATCCACTGGGTTACCCGCATGTGGAGTCTTGCCATCGGGACTGTTGGAATGGCCGAAGCCATGTGTCCGAGCAGGCGAAGGACCAGTCTGGCCGGGACAGTCTTCTTCGCTGACAGGTCCCTTATGAGGGATCGTATGCGTTCCGCTCTGTCTTCGGGAAGAAAGGCCTTCCCCTTGACGGTGTCCAGAACTGCCCCTATGAACTGCAGCTTCTGAGACGGTACCAGGAGAGACTTCTCGTAGTTGATTAAGCTGCCCAGAGACTGAAAAAGAGCCTGGGTATGCTGAATGGCCAACAGCAATGCCTCCTTGGAGGAAGCCATGAGAAGCCAGTCGTCCAGGAACGGGAACACATAGTGGCCCTGTCTCCTCAGAGACGCTGCCACGACTGCCATGCACTTGGTAAATACCCTGGGTGCTGATGACAGCCCGAAGGGAAGTGCTCGGAATTGATAGTGGCGACCGAGAAACTCGAAGCGCAGGAACCTCCTGTGCGCCTACGCAATAGGGATGTGCAGGTAGGCGTCCTGCATGTCTAGGGACGCCAAGAAAGCATCCTTCTTCAGCATGGGGATTAGTCCCGGGAGGGTCACGATGTGGAAGCGCTTGTAAACGACCGACATATTGAGGTCGCTGAGGTCCAAGATTGGACGGAGGTCCCCTGTTTTCTTTGGAACCAGGAAGAAGTGTGAATAATAACCTGCTCCTCTCTGGTTCCCTGGAACATGCTCCAAAGCTTCTTTCTGTAGAAGCGTGAGCACTTCCTGCTTTATGAGCAGAGCGTGCTGACCCGAGCAACGGGAGAGCAGAGAAGGCCTTGTGGGGGGCTAGTCTAGGAATTCTATATAGTGGCCTTTTTTGACCAACTGTAGTACCCACCTGTCGGTGGTGATCGACTGCCACCCTGGCAGGTGGTCTGCGATGCGACCTCCGACCTTTGTTTCCCGTTGATCCTGAGGAGGGGCAGGGGCTGGCAAGGAGTCATGCTGTGGCAGCAGAGGGTCCTGCAGGTTGGGCTGACTTGGTAGCACGTTGGCCTCTATCTGAGGACGTCTTGACCTGGCCTTTCCGAGAGAAGGAACCCCTCTGTTGCTGGCCGGAACAAGGTTGTTGCCTCTGAGTCTGGCTGAGAAAACAACTCTGGTTCCTACGAACTAGATCTGTGCATGGCCTGGACAGATCTAACAGCCTTCCCAGCTTCCTGTAATTTGGTGATGATCTTTTCCGAGGCTTCACCAAACAAAACTTCGCCATGAAAAGGGGCGTCCATAATGTTTTTCTGGATGTCCGGGGTAAAGACGGAGCCATAAGTGTCTCCGGAGATATACGCCTGAGGCTGCCGCTCTGGCTGAAGAGTCCGCAGAGTCGTACGCGGCTCGGAGCACCTGGGTCCCCACGTCTGAACCCGTGTGGAGGAGCTGGAGGAGTTCCTCCTTTTGGCCACCGTCTGGCAATTTCTCCACCAGTTCCTGTCCCTGTTCCCACAGTGCGTTCTGGAACTGAACTATGTGGGTCAGGTAATTCAACAATCTAATGGCGCAAGTCGCGGCCGCGTAAGTGCGCCTGCCCAGCACGTCCAATTGCTTGGACTCCGGGTCCGGTGGCTGCGTGCTCAGATGTTGCGGTTTCTGAGACCGGTCATGAGAGGCTGTAATGACCAGGGAGTCGGCCAGAGGATGGTTAGCCAGGTACTGGTCCTCCCTTGGGGCCTTGTACAGGCGGTCAGCCTTCTTTGGCATTGCCGGGGTCGAATGTGGATGCTTCCACGCTGCCTTGGTGACATCCACGAAGGTGTCCACCAAGGGTGGCACTACCACAGGCTTGGGATCTTTTTGCTGAAGGTAGCGGGTAAGGCATAGTCTTTCGGGGTCGAGTTCCTCCGCATCCCATCCCATGTTCTCTTGGATGTGTCTCATTATTTCGGAGAACGAGGGGTCATCCGGAGGAGACTTAGGGAGGTCACGTGAGTCCGGAGAGGGGATGCTGACTGGTGAAGGAGACCTGGAGTATTCAGAGATGTCAGATCTGGAATTCTCCGTAGACGGTGAATACCGACGTCTTCTGGGTCTCTTGGGGCTGGGTGACCCTGAAGAGGATCTTGACAGAGGCCTTCTCTTTTCTGTAGATCTGCCCCTAGGAGGTGCTGCTGGCTCCTGGGGGGAAGGTGCTCGGCCTGCTGCCCCTTTTGGTGAAGGAGGGGGCGCAGGCGTCGGTGGTGCCACGGGTGCGGGAGGAGGGTGCGTGGTGACCTCATCCTTTTTGATGGTGTCCCACCAGAAAGTGAAGAGCTCCTTCACTTCTGCCAAGTTTAGGCCCAACGACGGACCGGGTGCTGGTGGCCTGTCGTTGGGGCCGGTCGATGGCTCCCCGGGGGTCTCAGGTTCTGGAGAGGGCTCCTGTGGGAGCTTGACGGGTCCGGAATCGCCCGCCTGGTGTTCGGGCTGAGTAGACTCCTCCTCCGACAACGCCTCCTGACCGACGTCGGTAGGTGGCGGTGAGGTCCTTCTGGCTGCGGTATCTGGCGCCGGTCTCCCCGCCGGCATCCTGGGGGGTGAATGCCTGACCGGCGACGGGTGACGACCTGCTGCCGGTTCCCGGGAGTGTTGTGTACCTTGGCCGACGTTGGGTCCAACGTCTGCTTAAGGGAGGTCAGCTCCTTGGTCTTGCTTTGAGGTGGCAGCGGCAGGGAGGCTGACTGGACATCGGGGGCCGAGTGCCGGGAGAGGACTTGTGATGCTCCCCTGACCTGGACGAGGCCTTAGCCGAAGAAGTGGGCCTGGAGGTCTTTGCAGGCCGCAGAGTCGAAGAACCACTGGCTGACTTGACCACGACCGGGGGAGGCTGAGAGTGGGTTCTAGATGGGGAACGGTCCGACCTGGAGCCGGAGCTAAGGGAGTCCGAGGCCCTGGAGGGGGATCTGGGTCTCACCTTCTCCCGGTGCTTCTCGTGGTGCCTGTGCGACTTCCCTGAAGATTCCCCCCTGGAGGAAGGTTCCATGGCCTTAAGCTTTTCTTCAAGAAGGAAAGCCTGGAGAGCCTTCTGTCTGCGGATTTGTCGTTCGACTGTTAAAGCCCTGGCAGAAGGAGCAAGCCTGGGTGTCGTGATCCGGGCCCAGGCACCGAACGCAGGCTGAATGAGGGTCTTTGAAAGGAATCTGCTTCCCACAGGCACACTTCGAAGAATGGCCCTCCACTGAAGTTGGGGAGGACATCAGACGAAGAAACGGCTGAAAAAGGAATTTCCTCCTAAGTTTGGAATGGATTTCCTGGTTGTCGCGCGCTAGACTAAACCGATGAGGTCGAGACATGCAAAGTCGACGGCGGGAAAGAACTGGGGATTCTGGCAGGACCGCCTCCTTATGTACTACGCCTGACGTCAGGGGCGGGACCGACGTCGGAGGCGGTCCCCGCTGAAGACTGCTAGCCAGAAAATTTCCGTGGGGTTCTGATGTCTGCCGGCTTCAGTCCTAATGGTGTAACCTGCTGCAAGAGCTGTACCTCAAAGAAGATCCGCCGATGAGACGGATGGATTGGGACGTGAAAGAATGCTTCCTGCAGATCCAGCGAACAGAACCACGTGTTTTGCTCTAAGGATGGTATGATCTGGCATAGCGTAACCATCCGAAAGGTGCGTCACCTGAGATACCGATTCAGGTCGTGCAGATCTAGAATGTGGCGCCAAACCCCCCGTCTGCTTGGGCACCAGGAAATACCTGTAGACAAAGCCTGGGTCTGCTGGAGGATCCGCCACTGGAGCTACTGCCTTCTCGAGGAGGAGCTGAGCAATGTGGTCTCGGAGAGCCGATGGAGTCTGGATGGATACTCTTTCCTCCCGAGGGGCTTGGCTTGGCTTGGAGAGTACTGCTTGAATTCCAGAGGCAGTCCCTGACTGATCACCTCGAGAACCCACCTGTTCGTACTGATAGTGGACCAGGCGGAAAGGAGTGGTGGCGCCAGCCTCCTACAGGAGGACCCAGAGCTGGCGTGATGGGAAAGGGGGAGGCAGCCCCCGGCCCGTCACTGAGCAGGCTTGGAGGAGGAGGATCCAGGACCTGAACCTCTGCCTTCTTTATGGGCCTGGGAGGGCCCGGGCTTGGGCAAGGGGTGCCAAGCTTGAGCCGCTGCTGCTGTTGCTGCTGCCCTCCTTGAAAGGAGGGTTGCTGTGCCACAGGGGAAGAGTGCCAAAAAGGCTTCTTCTTCTTTTGCTGTTTCTCGGCCGAAGAACCTTTAGCAGAAGTAGCATCCAAGGTGGCACTGGACTGCTCAATACGCTGAAGGTGACCTGCCACACCTGGGCCGAAAAGGTCGGTGCCCAGGAAAGGCACAAAAGCTCGTTTGTGCTGAGTATATGCCAGGAAAGAGGAGAGTCTCAGCCAAGCCCTGCAGCGAGAGGCAACTACGGCTGCCATCAAGCGGGCACAAAAATCCCCAATGTCCAGGGCTGTCTGATGCTGCTGTTTGGCAACAGCCCGGCCCTGATCCTTGACCTGCTTGACCATGGTCTGCATGTCCGTGGGAAGGTGTGGGAGGACTTCATCCAAAGACCCCAAGAGGGCATGGGAGAAGTGTGCCATGATGACGGTTGAACTTGCCTGATGAAGGCCTACAGATGAGGCCGCACAGACCTTTCGAGCCGAATGATCCAAGAGTTTGGATTCTTTTTCGGGAGGTCAGTCAGTGTCGGCAGAACTGCCAGTATGCCTGAACACAGAGGAGGTCACCAGGCTCTCGGCCAAAGGGTGCTCTGTGAACCCCGCAAGGGACCCCATGGGCACTGGTTACTTGCAGGGCATGCGGGCAGATGGAGCTGGACAGGAGGCAGGGCGCTGCCAAAGTTCTAAGATCAGGCCAACTATGGCCTCTGCCATAGGAAAGGCCTCCGTTGGGGTATCCCCTCTCTTGAGGATGTCCGTGAGTGGGTACTCCACCTTTTTCTGGAAAGATTCCAGGGGCATCCCTGTAGACTCAGAGATGAGGCGAAAAATGCCCCGAAAGGACGAAGGACTTTCCTCCATCTCCAGCCCACTGGCCGATTCATCATCCCTGGGATGAGAATGTAGGCCAGTCTCATGCGAATCCGAGGAATCCAGATACAACGGTCAACAGCCCAGGTCACCTTTGACCCGCCGAGGGCGGTCCAGGGTGACAGTGACCGAAAGACACCGGGGAAGCCCAGTATCCAGTTTATCTTCCTTAGAAGGAGCCCCTCCCACAGGCTGCTTGAGCGGTGGTTCCACCACAATCGGTGGAGAGACCGGTTTTGGCCAAACTGTTGGTTTCACCAGCTCCACGGGTGGGGGAACCAACTTAATCGGCTCCAAAGGGGTTGACTTCGGCCCGGGAGGCGAAAGCTAAGTAATGGCTGGGGAAGGAGCCAAAGTCGCCTTGTGCCCGGTCAAAATCAGCTGTTGCAACATGAGGGCTTTGTAGCACCGACGGCGTTTCTGTTGGAGTCTCTCCTCATCTGAGGAGGAGGAGGATGAGGACGACCGATGGTGTCGCCTCTTTTTAGAGTGCTTGTGGCTCTTCCTCGGCCTTTCGGTCGAGGGGTTCCTGGACCTCGATTGAGATCGGACAGGCCGACTCAGTCGTTCGGAAGACACCAGCGGGACTGGTGATTTCCCAGGGTCGGGGACCACTTCTTCTATGGGATTCCCAACGAGTTGGGTCTCCTTGTCGGGGAAGGAAAGGACCGGAGTCTGACTGACAGAATCACTGACCGGAGTCGGCAGTAATGGGTTGATCAGGTCGATGATTATTCCAACCTCATCGACTGACACTTCGTTCGACTGGCCAGATGGCAAAGCTGAGAAGCCAGTGGCCGAAGAAGCAATTTCGACCGAAGTCGAGACTGCTGGTTCCTGGGACCGAGATCTCTCTTGATCCCAAGAGCATCTCCGTTGAGATGAAGACGATCCCGGGTCCTTTTCCTGCTTACGGGACTGAAAGGAGTGTGTGCCCGCAGGACCCTCCTCCTTAGTTGGGAGAGACTGGCACAACTCTCGGAAGGAACCCGAGAAGGTGGAGCCAGATTGAGCAGAACAAAGAAGCCCTGAGAAGAGGATTCCCTGGCACGAGTCGCTTCCTCCTCAAAGGCTCACATGCGTTACAATTGCTCGGCAGATCTTGCGGCCACAGAAACCACCCACTGAGCCTCCTTAGATTTCACCGGAGGGTTCTGTTTTTCCAGCCTCCCCAACGTCAGGTGTGTGAGATGGTCGTTGAGGACATTAGGGTGAAATGCAAGACAAAAATCGCACTTCGTGGTGTCATGGTCGACACCCAGGCAGTAGACACATGCGATGTAGGGATCAGTGCAGGACATTTTCTGGCCGCATGAACACCGGCGAAATCCAGGGGAAGACTTGTCTTCCATAATCTAAGGTAAGTAGTCGCGATCACTAATGCGAACTAGACGAAGTTTTGGAATAACCTAAGGTTTTGAAGCCAGGGCCTACAAAATGCAGGAGCATGAAGGAGGCAACCTGAATCTTCCAGTGGAAAGGAAGATCTGCTATCACGGGGCAGAGCCAAGGGTTATACCACCCGGGTGGGTGCGAGAAGCCAGCTTGAAGACTTTTGGCGATCTTTAAAGGGGAAAGGGACATGCCAAAGAGTGTGGATGAACAACATATCCACGATCCTAGAAAGAGAGATCCTCCTGAGGGACAGAAGCAGGAGCTGGAGCTTGATTCTCCAGGTTGTACAAAGTGTCATCACAACCGCCCTGTGAAAGAATGAAGGCAGGGTCAGACTCATCTCCCTCCAACTCCTCTTCAGAAAGGGGAGCCAGAAAAGGAGAGGACCTAGAAACACCTAGCTTGGGCTTAGGAGTTGGATAAACAGGTGACACTGGCACCAGAGGGGGAGACAGCACTGGGCCCGGCCCCAGGGCAGCCAGAGTGGCACCGGGACAGGCTCTAAAAGGCCCAAATCCGACCACTCGGAAGAAGGTCCAACTGGCACCGAAGTGACCAGAAAGGGTACCTGGGCCAGTCTCTGCACACTGACACTGTGAGGGGGTATGGGGAATGGAACTGGCGTTGGCATGGTCACCAGCAAGGGACTACAATCCGTTGATGGAGCCAAATGCTCTACTCGGCCTGACTGCCTCAGGTGAGAGTCCAAAGAGCATAGGCTTGAAGGACCTGGGACCGGATCCGCAGGAAGGGGCCAATGAGCCAGACGCTGTATCCACTGCTTCATAACAGCTACTCAGTGGTGAAACTGCCCACCAGAATCCCCACAAGAGGAAAGAGAGTGGGTCCAGGCCTGAGACCTAGAATGACCATGAGCAGAAACTGTAAATAAAATGGACGATGCCGATGAAGACCTCCTGCTCGCAGACCTAAAAGGCCTTTTGGCAGACATACCAGAGGGCAAACTCAAGTGGTACCGTTTCTTCCCCTTCTGATGGGAAGAGGAAGAACCTGAGGTCAAGGGGTGCAGGGTCCCCAAGCTGGATCGAGAACGGGCCTGCTTCTTTTTGTGTTTATTGGAGGACTGTCCTTCCTCCCTAACCCAGAACCGCCAATCATCAGAATGCTCCCATGGAGAAGGAGATGAACTGGACACAGCCCCGCTGCCAAAGCAGCATTCATAAAAAGACTCTCTACCATCACTATCACCGTCCGTGGTCATAGGCTGTTGTTTGACAAGGCTGAGAGAAACCTTTTTTTTTTTTTAAACTAACAGAAAAATAAACACTAGCTAAATATGGATAATGAATCGAACTGAATGTAGTTGTCATATTTTATTTCTTTATTTATTGAACTCTAGGATTACAAATACCTTTGAGCAGGAACTGCTCGTTTACAAAGGTTCCATGTCAACTGATGGAAGGATAACAGACAAAGGTTGACAGCATTACAGAATCTCAAAAAAAAAAAACACACAATACAGAAATTTATGGTGAGAGGCAAAGGTAGCAGGGTTAAGACTGTTTTAGAGAACAAATAGGAATGGGATGGTAGGAGGGAGTGGGCACACAGAGGGGCCATTGTTAGGAGGGTGGGGTCGAGTAAGAGAAGTGCTAGGTGGGGGGACAGACGCTTGAAGTGCATACTGAAAAAAAGGGGGTGGAGAGGGAGGGGGGATGGAAGTAGGGGATGGATGAGAAGTGTAGAGGCGGAGGTTAAAGATATAAGGCGAAGAGAGGTGGGTGTGAAAAAGAGACAAGCAGGTAAGGAGAGGAGGTTCATTTAGGAGAAGCAGTTACATTGGCTAGCTGTAGCGAGATGGTGACGTAGGTGCCTTTTAAAGGGTCCGAGCGTGGTAGAAGAAAATGTTTCCTTGTTGAGTGTGTTGAACCACTGAGGGGTCCTATAGGCGAAGGACCTCTGACTCATAGAGGTCTGGCATCTGGGGACCTGGAAGGTATGTAGTACAGTACTTCGGGTGTGCTAGGTGCTACTGTGAGCTGTAAGGAGCTTTTCAACCCCTGGTGGCAAGGGCCCAAGGAGAACCTTTCTGGTTATCAGGCAGGTCTGGTACTGGATCCTGCTGTGCAGGGGGAGCCACCCTGTCTGGGCATACAGGTCACAGGTATGCGTGGGGTGGGAAGCACCAGTAAGGAGTCTGCAAGATTTGTTTAGCACCACCAATATCCTGTGGAGGGCAGTTGGAGATGCGGAGCCATATATGGAAAGCCCATAGTCTATGATAGAGCTGACAGAGCTGTAGATAGCAAGTCTGAGGGCCTCAGCGGTCATGCAGTGCTTGTGCCTATGAAGCATGCCTATCCTAATGTTGGCTGCCTTAGCAACGTTGTCATCGTGCAGGGCATAGGACAGAGAGCAGTCCAGAGTGATGCCGAGGTATTTGAAATGTGAAACCTGCTCCAGTGTCACCCGACTGGTTATTGATGATGATGGGCAGGGCTTTATGTTTGTTCCGTGCATTGCAAAAAGTTATAACCTTTGTTTTGCTGTAATTCAGGACCAATTTGTGTGAGTTAAACCACTCCTCAACTCGTTTGAAATCAAGTTGCAGTTGCCCCTCAAGGAGCATGGCATGGTGACTGGAGTACAGGACTGTGTCATCTGCACACAGCAGTATTTTCTGATGGCAGACGCTAGGGAGGCTATTCAGGAAGAGACTAAAGAGTAGTGGTCCTAGGATGGATCCCTGCAGAACTCCAGAGAGAACCTGTTTCTTATCTGAAGTAACATCAGCAATCCTAACTCGCTGAGGCCGGCCCTCAAGGTAGCTTGTAAACCAGCACAGGGCATCATTGGAGAGCCCGACAGTTGACAGCTGCCTGAGTAGGAGTGGATTACTGACTGTATCAAAGGCCTTCGTTAGGTCAATGAACACAGCACCCACACAGTTTCCTTGGTTGAGAGTGGAGTGAATAAAACCTGTAAATTCCAATAGTGCTGAGATGGTACTGTGTCCTTTCCTAAAACCATGCTGTTCTGGGCACTGTAATTCATATTTATCCAGGTACCCGACTAGCTAGTCCGATACAATGCGTTCCAGTACTTTAGAAGGGGGGGGGATAGAGATGGGTCTGTAGTTGGTATGCAGTGATCCATCCCCGCTTTTGTGTTCCTCATGTGCTGGAAACAAGAAGATTCTGACTCCAGGTGGGCAAGTGTTGTCGTCACTGAAGCACACTCGACAATGGGGGAAAAAAGGAAGTGAGGTGCTTGATGGTCATTGCCGAGATAGGCTATGTAGTGTGAGACAGTCTTGTGGTGCCGCACATGTGTGCAGCCTAACTTGGCACTGGTTCTCCTGAAAATGTTTGGCTCCCACAGGGTCCTAGTGCCTCCAGCTTGAACCCAGCAGTGTGAATCAATGGTGAAGATAATGTTCAGGAAGAGCTTGTGCTTCCTTGGGAATTGGTTCAGAGCATGAAGATCCAGTTTGAGGTGCCAACTCTCCGTTTCAGGACCAGGAAGTACTTGGATATGTACCCGACTTGCCAGTGCATCTGGGACACAGGCTATTGCTCCTTTTATGAGGAGCTGATCAACATCCTCCCTGAGGGCAGACAGTATGTCCTGTGACGAAGCCCCCTCCTTTCCTTCTTGTTTCCTTAATATACTTGAAGAAGGCCGGCTCAGTGATGTGGAGGGCTGAGGCTTCATTGCCTTACCTCCTGCCATGCTGGCGACCCATGTTCATGGTGCAAGCAGGTTGGCTGGGGAGGAGGAGGACTGAGCATCCCTAGGAAAGCTCTCTTCCTCCTGGGAGGGTGGGGAACAGTGGTCGGTATTAGCCTGGCCCCTAGCAGAAGCTAGAAGCTGGCACACTGAAGCTGTAAGAAAGAAGGGCAAAGGCGTGGCAGACACCTGGTGGGCTGCATACAGGAGCGTGCATGGCATCCATCGCCATGGGCATCTTGAGCATGCCTCCCTCTCCAGGGGAAGAAGAAAAAAAAAAACACCAGTGGGATGTGACATGGTTGCATAAGGCCCTGTCCCATTTATTATGCAGAAAGAGTTAAATGCAAGGATCTGTTCTAGTCTCTCCTTTTCTGTCTTCTCTGTCTGGTTGCACAACCAAATTTTCTTGTGAGACCTAGGACTTGATCACTCCGACGGTCTTGCAATTCTCTGTTCTCACTCTCTCTCTCTACCCTCACTTGCTGTTTTGTCTTTTCTCCCCCCTTACATATCTGCAGATAGAAAAATATACTATATGTGAATCTTTCTGCGAAACGTAATTGCTACTGGGATCCCTTTGTTTAGAAATGTATATAGTTTTACTGTTGAAATGATTGCAAAAAGCTGTTTGGAACTCAAGAGGTTAACCTGAGAAGCTAGTTTGCAAACTCTCTGAGAAGCTGTAAGCAAGAGGTCAGCTCTGGGTCACAATGTTCTTTTTGCCGCACTTGTTGACATTTACAAGGACACTGTGTGAGAAGTATGCTGTTTTCTTAACGAGTCGGGGTTGCAAAGACATAAAATAAGAGCTGCAATTTCTTGCAAGAGAGACACAGAGACAGAGACTGGGATTGGAAATTGAGAAGAAACCTAAATGGACTTTCTCTGTTTGTACTGCCTTTGTAAATAGTTATACTGAACAATTTTTTAATTTTTTATTTTACTGTTATTAATAATAAATCACTTGTTAAAATTTTACAACTGCTCCTGGTTTTCCTATGCTTCCTGACCTGTGCCTCGTCGACACCTGACACTAGCAGGTCCCGTCCCTCGACCATTCGGGATTGCCAGCCCAAAAACTGGATTCTGTGAGTGGTGGGGGTTGAGAGCCTCCCCCTGCTGACCCTGCGGGGAGCGGACAAGCCCTGGTGGAAGAATAAGGCCGAGTCAGTCCCGGTGGACATCGGGGGATGGGGCTGGGGTGCCCACCTGAACGTGGGCCGCCAGAGGGGGGGGATAAATAGAATAAGAGTAAAAAAAATATATATATATACATACCTGAAAAATGGCTTTGCTCCACTCTTGACTCATGCAACAACAGGCAACTTAGTGTCCGCTTTAGCCTCCCTAACTACCCCCCTTGCTTCCCTAGTTCTCAGTTTGTATTCTCCCCATTCGTCCTCCCCCTGCTTTTCTTTGTACCAGAGGAAGGCCTTTTTTTGTGTGCCTCACTGCTTCCTTGACCCTTTCCGAGAACCACACTGGTTGCTTGTACCTACTACTCTTGGTTATTGTCCTCAAGCATATCTCTGATGCCTCGGGAATGGTCCCCTTTATTGCCCCCACCTCTCTTCCACCCCTTCTATGCTATCTACCCCGACTAACTTGTCTCGGACCAACTCCATAATCCTTTCAAAGTCAATCCTTCTGAAATCGATGACCTAAGGTTTCGACTGGAGTTTACCGGTCCCCAAGGCCAGCTCAAACCAGACAGAGTTCTGGTCTCTGTTCCTTAGTGGTTCCCCTACCCGCACCACTCCTACCATCTCTGAGTTGGTGAGCACCACATCAAGGATGGCAGCCTGCCTAGTGGGTTCTCTAGCTGTACCAGCAGACAGTCCTGGACTGTATCTAGCAAGGCCTGCCTTCTTGTGCTCCTGGCAGTCAGAACATCCCAGTCAACGCCCAGTAGGTTCACGTCACCCACAACGACCACATCCCTCTTTACCATTCACCTGACTAGTTCTTCCCCAAGTTCTCTATCCCTTTCCTCCGCCTGTCCTGGCAATCTATAGATCACTGCCCCTTTATTTTCTTGCCTGAGGCCGCTGTGAGCTACACCCACCGGGACTCTGTTTCTACATTACTTCCCCTTAAGTGTCCATCCTCCACAGCCTCAATGCCATCTCTGACATAGAGGGCTATGCCTCCTCCTTTACCTTTCCCTCTGTCCCTCTTTAACATGGTGTAGGCTGGGACTATTGGGTCCCAGATATTATTTTCCAAGGCCCAAGTCTCTGTGATAGCTGCAAGGTCCACCTCAGTGTCTACCATTATCGCCTGGAGCTTGCTGATTTTATTACCTAGACTCCTGGTGTTGAGGCAAACCCACTTCCATCCAACACTTGATTCCCTTTGGCTAGTTACTTGTCCTTTTTCCTTATTCCTCTCTGGTCTTCTTCCTCTCCTGTTGGCTGCAGGCTCTGTGACTTAACCTCCCTTGGTCCCCTTCCCAGCTCAACCTGGACTTCAACTCTATCTATGTCCACTGTACTTCTACAAGCCCTCAGATTAGGCAGTGTACTACTTAGGTTCCCTTTCCTCTCTCCTACCACCTTGGTTCCTGTTGTTGCCCCTCTGCTGAGGCTTTTGCTGCTGCTGCTGGAAGGGCTTAGGCTTGATCTATTGATGGAAGTCTCTGATTAGTTTACCACAAAATGGCTGTTGAGCCCCTCTTCTGTTGGGAGGAGCATGGATGTTCTTCATATCCTTAAGAGTCATTTCCTTTTCATTAGACTCCTTAAGGGCCTCTTCCACGTGCTAGTCAAAGAGAGATGTCCCATTAGCTGGAACATTCACGATCATTTTTGTGGACATCATAGGCAAAACCTGCCATCCTCAATTTATTTTTAATAAACCAGATAGATCCCTTGGACTAAAAAAAGGCAATTTTTAAGGACAAACAGGTACACATAGACAGTAAATACAAAAATAAACAATAACAATGATAACAATAAAATCTGATGTACAATCGCAAGTACTGTTCTCTAGAATGTATGCTAACAACTGTATAAAAGACAATATAGAAGATGAAATGGTGATGGACTTAGGGAATTGGTTAAAAACCTTTGAGGCTCTGAAAAGTAGAACTCTCTGACCATCGGATGTGCCAGCAGCTTGAGGAGCACCTCATGGCCTTTGACCTTTACAAGCCCCTCCAGTCGGGGGTTTCGCGCGAGGCACAGCACGGAAACAGCATTAGTTCGGGTGCATAATGACCTCCACAGGGCTCAAGATCGAGGAGAGGGGACAATTCTCATTCTCCTCGACCTCTGTTCAGCATCTGACACAGTAGACCACTGTGTGTTGCTCGACCGCCTGAGGGAATTTTGTGGACTCGCTGGCACTGTCATCCGCTGGTTTGAGACCGATCTCACGAATAGGAGGCAATGGGTAGTGATGGGAAATTTCTTCTCCTCCCCAGCTTCCTGTCGTGTGGAGTACCTCAGGGTTCGGTCCTGTCACCAATGTTGTTTGCCGAGTACATGCTGCCCCTGAGAGAGCTCATTAGGAAATACAGTTTGGGTTTTCATTGCTATGCTGATGATGCCTAACTGTATCTTTCCTTTGCCCTTGGGACATCCAATGTGCTGGAAGTGCTGAACAGCTGTCTTGCTGAGATCAATGACTGGATGACCTCCAGTTGGTTGCGACTGAACCCCGATAAGACGGAGGTACTGGTGGTGGAGTCGAACAGAGGGTGTGATAGGATGGCCTCTGGTGCAGCAACAGGGTTGATTCTGGGATATGTGCCATTGACGGCCTCCTCTAGGGTGCGTGACCTTTGACAGTGGATTGACATCTGAAGCTTAGGCATCATCTGTTGTCCGGACCAGCGTTTACCATCTTAGGAATATCGCCAGGATCAAGCCCCTAGTTCTGCCCATGGACCTCCCCACCTTGGTGCATGCCTTCGTAATGTCCAGGCTTGATTACTTTAATGCGCTCTACCTCGGGGTCTCGGGAGGTACCCTCTGCTGGCTGCAGCTAGTGCAGAATGCAGCTGCCAGGTTGTTGATGGGGCAGTCTAAATACTGTCACATCACCCTGGTGCTGCATGAACTGCACTGGCTGCCAGTCAGGTGGAGGATCCTCTTCAAGATGGGCTTGCTCACCTTTAAGGCCCTACATGGGTTGGGCCCTGGATGTTTGTCGGACCTTCTGACACCTGCTACCTCAGTCCGCTCTCTCCATTCTTCCTCTAGGGGCCTCCTTGTGATTCCCAGGATGAGGCTAAAAACTGCCGGTGACAGAGCATTTAGTGTCACTGGCTCCGTTCTGTGGAATTTGCTTCCTCCATCTGTAAGGGAGACCCCTTCAGTTGAAGTGTTCGATACCCGCCTCAAGACACTCCTGTTCAGTCAGGCCTTCCCAGACACTGTCTACTAGCATATATCTCTGGGATAGCTCTTGTTAATACTGCTTTTTTTTTTTTTTTTTTTAACTTTTATTTATGTGATTTTTGATACAACAGCATAACTGTTTCTCATAACAGAAAGAGGTATGCAAACCTCACATCACTTGTACAATGATAAACATTAGTGGTAGAAAAAAACTAAAGCCCAAACGATATGAGTTCACCCACATAGCAAGCAGGAGTTAAGTCCGAACTTTTCAGCCTGTAGACAATTTTCCCTCTCACTTTGATTCTTTCCAACAGGTCTTTAAACCAGGCAGACAGTTCCCTTGCAGAATTAGGTTGTGGAGGGAATAATGGAACAGGCAAAGCACTGAGACATCAATTGGATAGATAGTCTGATCTTAGTTAAGTTAATTAAATACCCACAAGTTGTGGCGAGGGTCTGGCAACCCGCCCAATATGGTCAGAAGAAATTCAGGATATAGCTTCAGCGCACGAACTGAGAGGTGCCTTATGTATCCATATTAACCACTGCACAGTGCTAGCCTAATAGAGGTATTCAAAAAAAAAAGAAAGAACAAACAGAACATTGAACTACCAACATGGTGCTGACATCCAAGAGCATTTAAGAAGGAATGATAAAAAAAAAATAAATTGACTAGCCCCTTAAACTTCAGTAACAAATTTATCCCCTCAGATAAACTAAACAGATTAAGGCAGTAGTGTTTCAGTCAGTCCAAGGGACCCCAAGGCCTCATTCAAGATTTTTTACAACCCCTTCCTTTCAGATAGGAATGTCAACCTTCAACTTCCGAGGAGTTGGTAATGGGGTGCAGGCTGGAAATCAATTTTTCAGCAAACGCTGCAGCTACCTCCGGATCCACAAAAAGAACAGGTTACTCACCTGTAACAGTAGTTCTAGGAGTGGTATATGTTGTTCATCCACACTGTCTGGCATTGTCCCTTTCCCCTTTAAATCTTGCCGGAAGTCTTCAAGCTGGCTCCTCCCACCCACCCGGGTGGTAAATACCTCAGCTCCGCCCCATGACACCAGATCTAGCCCGATGGAAGCCAGGTTGTGCGCCTAAAGCTGGGGAGGTCGGGTGGGTGCTTTGGATGACCAACATATACCACTCCTAGAACTACTGTTACAGGTGAGTAACCTGTTCTTCTAGGAGCGTGGATATGTTGTTCATCCACACTGTCTAGCAGACTCCTAGCAGTTCTCCGGGAGGAGGGAGGCAAGGCGCACACCCCCTACTTAGGAAACAGAGATTGGAGAACCGAGGCCCCAAAACCAGCATCACGTCGTGACTCAAGGTTGATGTGGTAATGGGTGATGAAGGTGTTCGCTGACTTCCAGGTAGCAGCCCAACAGATTTCCTGGATAGGAATGTCCCTGGAAGCAGCCACCGAAGCAGCAGTATGGCGGGTAGAATGAGCTCTTATCCCTCGGGAGGCTCCTTGCCTGCCAATTCATAACACAGACTGATGTAATCCATCTTGCAATAGTCCGCTTAGCTGCAGGTCTGCCAGAAGCGGCTTCAGTGTAGGTGACAAACAGCTGGTGAACCTCTCCACGAATTTCCGCCGTCCTCTCCTTATAGTAGGAGAGAGCACGCCTGAGGTCCAGAGTATGGAGCCTGTACTCGGCATCCGAGGTGTAGTTAGGGTAATATACCGGCAGAGTCAACACCTGGTTGAGGTGAAACTCTGACACCACCTTCGGAAGGAATTTCGGGTGGGGGCGCAGGACAACTTTGTCCCTGTGAAAGACCAGATAAGGGGAGTCCACCGAAAGCGCCTGGAGCTCCCCTGTCCTTCTGGCTGACGTGATAGCCACCAGGAAGGCAGTCTTCCACGACAAGTGCGAGCTCACACTTGTGCATGGGTTCGAATGGCTTGCCCATGAGCTTTGCCAAAACCAGCAAAAGATCCCACGGAGGTGCAGGTTCAAGCACCGGAGGGGATATGTGATCCAGGCCTTTGAAAAAGCACCCGATCACCGTCTCCTGAGCCAATGTCGGCTGACCGGCCCGCGCCTGGTAAGCAGAGATGGCTGCAACGTGCACCCTAAGGGTCGATGACCGAAGACCCCCTTTAGAGAGAGACCAAAGGTAGTCTAGAATGTTAGCCACAGAGCAGGATAAGGGGTCCAGGCTTTTTCCCTGACACCAAATGGAAAATCTTTTCCATTTGAAGGCATAACATTTCCTGGTCGATTCTTTTCGAGATGCTTCCACCACGGCGTAAACATCCTCAGAAAGACCCAAAGCCTGGAACTCTAGCCGCTCAGGAACCAGGCTGTGAGGTGCAGGGATTAAAGGTCCGAGTGAAAGACCTTCCCCTGGTTCAGTGATATCAGGTCCGGGCGTGTACATAGCCGCTCCGGGGCCCTGCAGCTGAGGAGATCTGGATACCAGAACTGGCGTGGCCAATCTGGGGCTACCAGAATCACCTTTGCCTTGTCCCTCCTCACCTCGAGTAACACCTGCTGGGATCAAGGGAAATGGAGGGAAGGCGTAAAGAGCCTGGGGTCCACGGCCTCGAGAAGGCATCCCTGCAGCGAGCCCTGCTGAGGCGGGCATGGTACAGCCTCAGCTTGGTGTTCTCCCTGGAGGCAAACAGGTCCACCACAGTTTGTCCCAATGGGAGAACAGTTCATAACTACCTCTGGATGGAGAGACCACTCGTGGGATGTCTGGCCTATGCGGCTGAGAGCATCCGCCAGTTGGTTCGCGACTCCTGCCACATGGATGGCTGGAGATCCGCCTCCAACCCGGCTGACGCAAGGTCCAGATCCGGAGCCGCCTTGCACAGCAGACGGAGTGCGTGCCGCCCTGTTTGTTGAGGTAGTACATGGTCGTGGTATTGTCCGTCTGGACTTGAACCACTTGACCCCGGAGCTGAGGAGCGAAAGCTGACAGTGCCAGTCTGACTGCTCTGAGCTCCAACAGGTTGATGTGGCATCGGGACTCCTCGGGGGTCCAGAACCCGTGAGCTCTGTTGTCCCCTATGTGGGCTCCCCAGCCCGTGAGAGAGGCGTTGGTCGTAAGGACGACCGTCGGCTCGGGGCAGACAAACAGAACCCCTTCCTGCAAGTGACTCGGGACGGTCCACCATTGGAGAGCGTCCCACATCTTCTGGGTGACTGTGATCAGCTGGTCGAAGAGACCCTGATGCTGAGACCACTGGGCAGCCAGCTCCCATTGACGGGGGCTCATGTGCAGTCTGGCCCAGCGGACCACTGAGGTGCACGCCGCCATGTAACCCAAGAGGCGCAGGAAGTCCCGGGCAGGGCACAAGTGCCCAACCAGAAATGATTGGGCAAAGGAGGAGAGAACCTCCGCCCTGTCCACCGGGAGCCGAGCTCTGGCTTGACAAGAGTCGAGCTCTGCCCTGATGAAGCCCATTACCTGAGAAGGTACGAGTTCGATTTGGCCTCGTTGATCAGAAGGCCCAAGTGAGAGCAGGTTCGGAGGGTCAGGTCCCTGGACCTCTCCACCTCCTGAAGGGAGGAACCCGCCAGGAGCCAGTCGTCTAGATAGGGGTAAATACGAACCCCTGATGCCGTAGATGGGCTGCCACCACTGCGATGCATTTGGTGAAGACCCTTGGGGCCGATGACAGGCCGAACGGCATGGCTCTGAACTCGTACAGGGTCCCTTCGACCCTGAAGCGGAGAAACCGCTGGTGGGATGGACGGATTGGGACGTGGTAAAAAGCGTCCTGAAGATCCAGTGTACAGAACCACATGTTTTGCTCCAGGGATGGTATGATCTGGTTCAGAGTTACCATCCGGAAGGTGCGAGACCTGAGATACCGATTCAGGTCGTGGAGATCTAGAATGGCGCCAACCCCCGTCCGCTTAGGCACCAGGAAATACCTGGAGGCAAGAAACCTGGGTTTGAAGGAGGTTCCGGCACCGAGGCCACCACCTCTTTGAGGAGGAGTAGCGCAATGTCGTCCCGAAGGACAGACTGGGTGCCAACTGAGATCCTTTCCTCCCGTGGGGCACGGGCTCGGCTGGGAGGGTACTACTCCAACTCTAGGGGCAGACCCTGCCCGACCACTTCCAGAACCCACTTGTCCGAAGTGATACCGGACCAGGCAGAAAGGAAGTGGCGGAGGCGGGCCCCCAAGGGAGGACCCAGAGATGGCGTGACAGGTGCGGGGGAGGCCACCCCCGACCTGTCACTGTGCAGGCTTAGAGGAGGAGGAGGCACCTGGATCAGCACCTCAGCCTCCTTTGTGGGGCTGCTGGGGACCTTGCTTAGGCCTAGGGCGCCAAGCTTGAGCCTGCTGCTGTTGTTGCCCTTCCTGGAAGGAGGCTGTCTGACCCAGGGGAAGAATGCCGAAAAGGTCCTTCTTGCGCTTCTGCTGGTTCTTGTCTGAAGAACCCTTAGCAGAGGTGGCATCTAAGGTGGCATTAGACTGCTCGATGCGCTTGAGATGACCTGCCACCCCGGACCGAAGAGGTCAGTGCCGAGAAGAAGCACGCCAGCTAGCTTGTGCTGGAGTATCCACCGAAAGCAGGATAACCTCAGACAAGCCCTGCGGCGAGAGGCTACCGCTGCCGCTAGTGAACGGGCACAGGAATCACCAGTGTCCAGAGCTGTCTGGAGCTGTTGTTTGGCAACAGCCCGGCCCTGGTCCCGGACCTGCTTGACCGTGGTCTGCATGTCTGCTGGGAGGTGAGGAAGAACTTCATCCAATGACCCCAAAGGCATGAGAGAAGTGTGCCATGATCACTGCTGAGCTTGCCTGTGAAGGCCCAGGGATGATGCCGTAGACCTTCGGGCGAGTGGTCCATAAGTTTGGACTCCTTGTCCGGAGGGCGGTCAGTATCCTGAGAGCTGCCCATTCACCTGAATACTGAGGCAGTCACAAGGCTTTCCGCCGAGGTGCTCAGTAAACCTCACTAAGGACCCTGTGGGCACCGCTGTATTATGGGCCATGCGGCAGATGGAGCCGGCAGAGGCTGGACGCTGCCGGAGTTCCAGAGCCGGCCAACTGTGGCCGGCCACTGGAAGGCCTCCGTCAGGTATCCCCCCTCTTAAGAATATCCGTGAGGGGATATTCTGCCTTCTTCTGAATAGGCTGCAGAGGCATTCCTGTGGACTCTGAAATGAGTCGAAGGATGCCCTGGAAGGAGGAAGGTCCTTCTTCCAAGCCTGACACTGACAGCTCATCATGAGAATGAAGGCCGGTATTATCCAAATCGAAGGAGTCCAGATACAAAGGCTTCCCACCTAAATCTCCCTCGATACGCCTAGGGCGATCAGGGGTGACCGTAATCGACAGTCTGTGAGGAAGACCCGAAGACTGTCGGTCCCCCTTAGAGGGAACCCCTCCCAGGGGCAGTTTAGGTGGAGGTTCCACCAAAATTGGTGGGGAGCCTGTATCCGGCCGAGCCGGAAGGCTCACGGGGGCCCCCGAAGGGACCGGAGCCTTAGAAGTCAAGAAGTCGACGCCGGGCCGAAGAGGCTGAGGCTAAGCAATAGCCGGAACCGCCTCGGGTAGCCAGCTTGGCCTGTTAGCAAGTTGCTGCCACATAAGATCCTTTCAGCGCCGACGGAGTTTCCGTCAAGCTCTCCTCATCAGAGGAGGATGAGGAACAGTGGTGGCGCCTCTTCGGGAGTGTTTGTGTCCTTCTTGGGTCTACCGACCGAGAGGACTTACTCTCGATCGAGACCGGCGGCAGTGAGCTCTGTCGGATCAGCGGACGCTGACCCGTGAAAACCGAGATCCGCTCGCCCTCGATCGGATACCAGCGGGTGGGTTTCTCGTCGGGAAAGAGAGAATAGGCGTCTTCCAGAGAGTCGCCGAAAGGCGCTGCGCATAACGGTCGATCGGTCGAGAGAAATCTCGGCCGGTTCAGCCGAGTCCTCGAAGTTCAGTGCCTTGTCCAGACGGAAGGTCTGAAAACGGCAGCCGAGGAGGCGATCTGGACAGTAGTCGAGACCCTTGCTCCTGGAAGTCGGACCGCCCCCAGTCCCAGGAGCGCCTTCTTGCTAGAAGAAGATGGTTTTGATCCTTCTTTTGGATCGGGAGGAGTGCGAGCCGAGGGCCCTCACCCTTAGTAAGGGAGAGACTGGCACAACTCCGAAAGGATCCTGTGAAGGTGGAGCCCAAGCTGAGCGGCACGAAGAAGCTTCGGTTGGCCGAAGCTTGGACAGCTTCTTCCTCGAAGGCCGCCATCTGCTCGAGCTGCTCAGCGGATCCCGCAGCCGCGGAATCTGCCCACCTGGCCTCCTTAGATTTCACCGGTGGATTGCAAAGGTCCGGTCTCCCCAACTTCAGGTGCGCCTGACGGTCCTCCAGAACGGTGGGATGGAAGGCAGAGCAAATAGTGCATTGCGAGGTATCGTGCACGGTACTGAGGCAATAAACGCACGAGAGGTGGGGGTCGGTGCGCGACAATTTTTGTCCACAAGGACACCGGCGGAATCTGGGGGATGACTTGTCATCCATGTCCGAAAAGTTCGATCCGAGTCGATACTCTACGGTAGTTTCAAAGCGAGAAGATGCGTGAAACCGGCCGATTAGACTCCAGGGCCTCAATCGCTGCAAAAGCACGAGGGAACCTGTATCTTCCAGCGGAAAGGAAGATCTGGCGTCATGGGGCGGAGCCGTGGTATTTACCACCCGGGTGGGTGGAAGGAGCCAGCTTGAAGACTTCCGGCAAGATTTAAAGGGGAAAGGGACAATGACAGACAGTGTGGATGAACAACATATCCACGCTCCTAGAACGTGTGACTTTGCTGCATGCTTTACCAGAAGTCTGGCAGGAAAGTTGAGGCTTGCCTCTATTCCGTTCTGCAGAAGATGCTTTTTAATTATTTGTAGTTCCTTTTTCTTCTGTTGCGTCTGAGCTGCCAGGTCAGGGAAGAAAGAAGGGCGATGACCTTCCCAAACTAACTCCACGCAGGAGCGAGCTGCCTGAAGAAGCGCAATTCGTGCTTCGGGAGAGGATAACATTGCTATTGCAGTGAGCGGTTGTTGTTGCGAGCCACCGCGTGGCTTGGGCTGCTGAGGTATAGTAAACACTTTCAGGATCTTAATATCGGCATTGGAAGGAAAGAGTTTTAGGTCTTGAAATATCAGTTTAGTCACAGCCACTTGTAGGTCCGTTGAGCTAGAGTATTTAGATGGGTAACCAACTATTCTAATGTTGGTTTGTCTCTGTTGATTTTCTAAGGTTTCAATTTTAGCTTTTACAAAATGCATGTCCCGGAACAAAGCTGCATTGCACTCTAGTTGTCTTTCGGTTCCCTCCTTAATTTCTTGAATTGCTTGAACATTTTCCTGAGTCTTGCGGTCATTTTCAAGGAGTTTGGTCTCCATGACTGCAAGACATTTATTTGTCTCATCCCCCGTGGCCTGAATCTTTGTCAGCATCGCCAGGATCCAATGTGTAGGAAGCTCCGGAGCTGCCGAGGTAGAGGCTGTAGGCCCTCAGCTGGTCGTTGTCCCTTGAGCTGTTAGGTAGACATCTAAGCTCTGTGAGGGTCTCTTTGAGTCTTTTTTTTGGCTCATTCTGCTGTCGGGGTATTTCGGTTGATACCAGAGTAGAAAATGTAGCTTTGCAATTAAGCAGAACATTGGCAGTAGTAGTTAGAAAAGTTACTCCATCAAAGCTCTGCTATAATGCTGCCGCCATGTTGGAGCGCAACAGAGCCCCCCTCGCTCATGACTGCTTTTATTTTAAATTATGCTTTATATGGCCTGGTTAATTCATTAGTGTTTCTATTTATGTATCTGTTTTATTTTAATGAATAGCTTGCATGATGTGTATGGCGCACAGAGCCTCTGGGATTGGGTGCCTCGAAAATAAAACTTGCCTTGCCACTTAATAGAACCAGAAAATGATTGTCTGAAGAGGAATGTGTAAAGACTGATTCGGGGTTTAATTTCAAATAAGCCAGGGACGCCTCCTGATGAATATTCCAGCAGCTGGTGTGATAGCCACTGTCTTGCAGGCATGCAAAACAGCCCTTAGTTGGTGGCTACTGGATTGAAAATGTTGAGTAACAGCCAACAATAGATCCTGCTTTAAGTCAGACACCACTCTGTATGAGATTTCTGAGCCTGCCTCAGTTTATTTGTACCTCAAAATGGGGGACTGTTTGTCACTCTGAGGCCAGAGTAGCAGAGGAAAACACCCTCATTCCCATAATGTCAAAACTCATTTGGCTCCCTATCTGGGGGCTGTACAGCAGACTCACTAGGCTTGACTGACTCTGTCACTGGCTGCCACTATCACAATAATATCTGCTATAGGCTGAGTATAATAGGTTTGGTATGACTATGAGGTGTCTGGGAGCTGAGGGACTGTCAATAGAGAAGGAGGCCTACTTCACCACTGCTTGTGTCAGTGTTTCTGGAGCAAGCTGGATGGGGGTAGGGTGGTGGTGTCACCAGAGATATGAAGAGTGCAGGAACAATAATGTTCTCCAACTGTATCTTCTTAGAGTTATCTACAGTCACTGTTTTCTTTTTTGTAAATATCTTTTTATTAACACCTTTTTCCAAATATTGGCAAAAAAAAAAAAAACCACAAACATTTTTAGGTACGTACAAGCATAATACACTTCAAAAAACAGGAACTTACACAGTTTACAGATATCCTTTGGCCATCACTGTGGAAATAACATTTCCCTCACTATTCCCCATTCTTTAACCCCAATTAGTACACTGTTTTTAATGCAAAAATGTCAACTATTACATTGGGCAGACAGAATCAGCTCCACATTTTCCTATGATGTAAGGATGTTCAGGGTGATCCATTCCAGCTTGGCCCCCCCCACCTCACCCCCAATAATATGGCAGTGTCACCACTGCCTGATGCCTCAAGGACGAATGCGTCGTCCTTAGCGATATAGTATAACCACCAGCCATTCTAGCGTGAGGAGCACCTCTCTGGTCATTAAGGCTATGAGTGATTTTCTCCATATAGTATATTTGATTAACTATGGATGACCTGTCCTTCATCATATGGACTCTAGGGGTCAGTCATGCCACAGCTTTCTTCGCTGCTGTGATCAGTATTCCCTGCAGATGGCGGGTGTTTGGACCGTTGTTGGGTTTACTGAACCTATGGAAAACATATGTTTCTGAGGTAAAGTGGATATCCCCGCCAAAGAGTTCGTTAAGCTCCCCTCTCAGCTGCTGGAAGTAAGGGGCCAGGACAGGGCAACTGCACATCACATGGGGTCCCCAGAGGCCGAACAGTGCCTGGTAATTGTAGGGGTCAGGAAGTAATGCATTAGCTGCTTCCAGGCGTACTCCCTCCAGTGACGGGAGCCAGAAACTCTGGCAGAACTCTGTGTAATATGGGTCAATTGTTCATCTGTAATGAGTATCCCCAATTCCTCCCCCCACCTATCAGGCACCTGCATGGTATGTTTACCCAAGGGTTCCAACATTAGTTGGTATAGAGAGGACACCAAGTGACTAGTATTCTGCATTTGAATGTGCATCAGTAACCGTGTCAGGATGGGTGGGTATAGCGCAGGCTGCGTGGATCCCCTGGCAGCAGCAAGTAATAATGTCTTAGTTGCAGAAATCTGTAAAAGTTGGTTTGGGGTAGTCAGAATTCCTGCTGCATCACTGCAAATGTTTTGTAATTCCCCGGTGTGGTGAGCTGGTATAAGTACTGGTGCATGTAACACTCCCACTCTTTGAATTTGTGGTCCATTGTTGTTGGGAAGAAATCAGGTAGTAGGGACATTGGGCATAGAAGAGGCAGGAAAGAGATAAGACCTAGTCTCTCTCTGGCCTCAGTTCTGCCACTAGCCTGCAGCACAACCAGGGACTGTCTGTCTAGAGATCCCCTGGGCTGAATCCTGCATAGTAGATAGCCCTGAAGTATTCCTCATCTGATAGTAGGGTTCGCTCGATGGAGCACCAGTGTGACTCCATAAATCTAAACTGTGTGGTCATTGTGACGTGGACAGCCAGTTCTGAGTGCTGTATCATTTCTGTTTAATATAAAATGTGTTACTGTCTCTGATGAGAAATCTGGTACTCTAAGAGTGACCTGACTTAAGCCCCAGGTTTCAGCTGAAAGATGAAAGCTATGAGAAAATGCTGAAAAAGCATGTGAGAGCACATACACACCAGTTTTTAGATACCAGGTGTTATGTGGAAGACCTGAAGCTAATTACAGGGTGGAAGAAGCTTGAGTTGAGCATATCCATTTTATGACGTTTCCAGAGGAAGTAAAATAGGTTGTGATGTATAAGTGCAAAAATCATAAAGATGTTTTCATGTCCTGGAAGGGAAAGCTTATCATGAGATCAAAGAAGTGTCATTTGAAGGACATGAGTCATGCTGAGGATTGCAGAATTTAATTCTTGAAAAAGACATCCTGTTTTTTTTTTTTAATTAAATATATATTTTTTTTAATAAATTCTGACAGAGGAGGAGATAGGTGACCTCACCCAAAAAAGGGGTTAACAAATACAGTTTGCTTTAACGAATATTTTGTTTTACTTCACACTGCTATCTAGACTCTGACAAGGACACATCTGTGAGCAGTTTTAAAAACAGGTATTTAGCAAGATAGACAAAAATCTAAATATTGTTGTAGGAAAGTTGCACTGTTTAAACCATGTTCTTTTAAAAGATTTGTGTGTCTTGTGATATGAGTTCTGTATTTTGTGTTTTACATATTTTTATCTATTTTAGTAAAACTCTTTTTAGAGCATACTTGGTCTGTCTTTGAATTTCTTTTATTTGTAAGAAAAGCATACATGCTTATAGCAGACACTAGGCATAGCTTGAATGGTGGTACCAAACTGGAAAGAGAAGCATTTTAAATCTGAGGTCTTTATTAAAGTTTTCAAGGGTTCATCTCTGTATACCTGGTTAGGTGCCCGTAGGCAAAGATATCTGGCCCCCTGAAGCCAGAAATATCTGAACCTGTGCATTGGGTACGCTAGCAAGAGGTTCACAGTTTGAATCCCTCCAAGACTTGAGACCAAAGCTTGATTCAAACTCAAAAAACAGACAAAAGGGTTACACCTTGTTCTGTTAAACTGTTCATAAGACTGCGCTCGGAGGTTGGCACTTTGGGAGTAGAAGGCCTGACCTGCTGAGTGTGTTTGTGATAGTCATCAAGTGACCTATCTGAACAGCCCAGTAGTACATCTAGAGGTGTGGGAAGGAGAGACCGTCCCATGTTCGTGGGAGATACAGTATCTGGTGTTTAATGCGTGGTATCTTTCCCGCCCAAATAAATCTGGAAATGCTTTTATTCCATTGGTGAAATGTGGCCTGTAAAGTGCTATGGGCATGTTCTGGAACGGATAAAGGGCTCTAGGAAGAAATGGAAATTATGTACTTACTGTTATTCTTGATTTTCTTGGACGAAGTCTCCACCACTCGTTCACACTAATGGGACTATGCTGGAGGTGCTAGGACCCCACAGGAGCCAAAAATCTTCAGGAGGGCTGGCGCCGGGATGAGACCACGCATGTGAGCGATGCAAGACTAACTTGCGCCGTGCAGGCTATCTCAGCATCGACCCTCCAACACGCCTCAGCATTCTTTTCAGCCGGTAGCCATGCAACCAACGAAAGAAAAATCTAACTCCTAACCCGGCCAGTGAAGGCCCGGATGACCCATGTAAGAAGGGTCAATTCAACAATGTCTTCACAGCCCAAACAACAAGGAAGTAAAGACCAGAACAGAACGAGTGAGCTCTGGGGATGGTGGGTGGGCGTGTGAATGAGTGGTGGAGACTTCATCGAAGAAGATCAAGAATTAAGGTAAGTACATAATTTCCACATCTTCCTGGACTAAAAGTCTCCACCACTCATTCACACTAATGGGAGAGTACTGAGCTGAAAATCAAACCCCCAAGTAGGGCGGTAAGAGAAAGAGTTCACTCAGGACAGAAGTCCATAAGGACTGTCCTGCCAAAGAAAGTGAACTGTCTGGCAGGGACATCCAGAACACAGTGCTTTTACAAAGGTATGCACTGAGCTCCAACTCACTGCCTTGCAGAAGACTGCAATGGGTACATAACGAATCCCTGCTAGGAAAGCCGCAACCACTCCAGTAGAGTGGTGTGAACCCAGCCTTCCAACTTGACCTGTGCCATGGGTTAGTAGTGTCGAAGACATGCAACTAACCAAGCCGAAATACATCTCGTGGCGACAGGCTGACCCAGCCGAGGCATGCTGAAAGATACAATAGTTGCTCAAATGCCTATCTCTCCTTCATTCTGGAGCCAACGAAGTAAGTAGGGAGAAGTAAAACGTGACCAACGGTAACTGAGCCAGTGACATGCTCCCTGCTGGCTCAAGATAGACCGAAACCGCACAGAGGAGTACCTTCACTGCTGAGTAATGCAGACCTGCGTTTGACGGGTTCAAGAGGCACCCTAACACTTTACTTGGAGGGCAACTGGAGGGTCCAGATGGGACTTGCACCCCAGAAGGATAAGGGTTTCCACTTAGCCACACAAGCCCTCCTAGTGGAATGCTTAGAAGATGTATGCGGTGGTTTGGGAAACCTAAAACTTGCACACTTCCATTTCCTGAGGAGCAGGCATAGAGATGAAGGAACGTAGGTAAGGATGGATTAAAGTTCCTGTGCAGAGGTCCGCAGGTAGTGGGAGTCGCCTCGGGGGAACTCCTGATTAGTTGCGGATCAATGCAATCATATCTGCTGAGGCCAGTCTAGGACGATGAGAATCATCCTGCCCCCCTGAGCCTACAACTTGTGCATCACTCTCTGAATTAAGGGAAGAGGAGGAAAACGTACAGGGAGTGTCTCGTCTACTGCAGTGAATACATCCTGACAGGAAACACCAGGGTCTGGATTTCTGAAGCAGGATAGAAGCAGTTTCGCGTTGAAATAAGATGCAAAAAAGGAGCAGATCCGAACTGCCCCACTCGCCAAAAGTGACTGCATGAAATCTGGACTATGCAGAGAGGGTGGGAAGGTGCCGCCCCACCCTGCTTGCTGATGTAAAACATCACAGCTCTGTCGTCCGTCCGAAGCAGGATCACTTTGTGGCAGAGGGCATCCTTCAAGACTTTGTTTATAAGATAGCTCTCATCTCTAAGAAATTTATGAAAAGACAAGGTTCCTCCTGACTCTACACCCGAGTGTGGACGTCTTGACAGTGAGCTCTCCATGACAGATTTTGTCTGAGGCTCCGTCATTTTGAACGGAGGATTGTGGATGCATGGTCGGAAACCACTGTTTGCTGTGGGAGACGCCCTGAGTCCTAGTATCCGCTCAACCAAAAGGGTCCCAAAAGAGTCATTTTCCATGATGTAATGAAGATGTAATTTCTCCCGTCCTCTGGAATGAAAAACGACACCCTGGAGGTATCCAAGAAGGCTCCTAAGAAGAGGAGCTGCTGGGAAGATGAAACTGGCACCTTTCCCGAATCGGAAAACCCCCTGAAGAGAACTGAGAAGCTGTGACAATTGCCTTCTGTGTCTCTTGCCCGGATGGGCTATCTAGAAACTAAATGTCCAGGAAGTGAATACTTGAACACTGAGGTTTTAGTGAACTCCTCCCTGAACAAGGTCGACAAATGGCACATGCTGCCTGTTAGCTTGGAACCAGAAGCAATGGAAATAGGAAGGTGTGTTCTGTTCTGCAGTGGAACAACTTCTACTGCCCAATTCCTGCAGAGGCCCCGTGTCTCAGAAGCAAGAGAGTGTGACTGAGAGGCGGACAGACTGGGTTGCTGTCTGGGTGGAAGGTCTGGGGAAATCTGAGAAATTGGGAGAGTATCCCTCTCGGATAATCCTGATGACCCATATGTCTGCTATAAAGGACTTCCACTGGCTGTAAAACCGAATTAGACGCCCCTCCTACTGCCGAGAAGCGTCCCCCTCAGACAGCTGAGGCGGGACCTGGGTTGGATCCAGAGAGGTTAGTACAGGGCACTATGGGGCCCTGTGTCCTCTATTGGGCTGGTTCCTGATAAAGGCACTTAGGCCTTTACCTAGAAAGGACTGCCTGTACGAGAATGTTGAAGGTCCTGTCCCTCTGAGAGGCAGCAGATGCCGCCTGTGTTTAAATGGCAGCCGTACTGTTCAGAACTCAACCTGAGGGCCGAACAGATAAGCACTGTCAGTGAGACATTAACCACCTGCTGCCAGCAACAGCTGCCCTAGAGGCAGAGTCATAGGTGGCCATAAAAGCTTTCAGCTGATTATTGGACTATAAACCCCTAGCAATGGAGCGTTAGATTTTGGAAGGCTCTCAACCATTGCATTGGGTGTGTTCCACAGGGTGTACTCGTACTGAGGAATGTAGGAACTCAAGACGTTGAAGACTGCTTTGGTCCACATATGAAGACTGAAACGTTATGGTGGACCCCATATCCCTGAGGAAAAAGAACTGGAAAGAAGATCTTCATCACACTGATACAGAAGGCTTGCATTCTAGCCCATAAAATGAGTCATCCACTGCTTCTTCGACAAAGCAGACTAGGGAGAGACTCATTCAGATCCACTTCTACCCCAGAAAAACCTCCGAAAGGCAGGTCTAGACCAGGAACACTGGAGATGCCACCACCTGGATTGGTGAAGAGCTAAGTGCCATTCGCAGAGCCAGATACGGCACCGGCACCACATACGGCACCAAAACCACTGCTAGACCTGAAGAAGGGGGGAAGGAAAGCAGTGCCCGTGCCGGCCCCTGCAAGGAAAAAAAGAGAGGGGGGTCGGCACGAGGAGTCAATGTCAATGGCACTGGCACCAGAAAGGGCACCGTGCACATCTTGGCCCGACCGACCCAGCTGTGGCCCAGCGGCTCCGAGGCCTGAAGGCCAAAGAACCGAGTCCACTGGCCAGGACAACTGGGCGGACGCCATACCCCTTGCTCTAAAAGAGCGGCCCAGAGGTGAAACTGCTCACTGGAACCCCTTCGAGGACAGAGACGGGATCCGGAGTTGAAGATCGCGGCCGCTAAGAGCGGGAGCCACAGAGGGGAACCCACTGAGCTCGGTTCTAGGTCTACCGCCTCCACCACCGATGATCCCCTGCAACGCATTTCAAAGGGCAACTCGAAGGGTACTGATTCTTCTTCCCCAACAGGAGGAAGAAGAGTCAAGTCAAGTGGAGCCGGGTCTGAGAACTGCTACTTTTGTGCTTCGGGCGACAGTCGCCTCCTCTCTGCAGCACCGGATCGCCCATGGTCGAATCCCTCCGCAAAGGGCGGCTGTGGACCAGACACAGCCCCACTGCCATCAAAGTTTCAAACGAAGTCTCATTACCGTCACCGCTTCTGTCTAAGGTCAACTCTGTTGATGGCAGGCTGAGAATTTCTTCTTCTTCTTCTACTTCTTCATTATCATCTTTTTTTTTTTTAATAAGAAAAGAACACTAAAAATGGAAAGTTAAATCAATACTGAACGGCTATAGCTGCTGTCGTATAGACGAAGACTTGACTCCCGGCAGGCGAGCAACTTTGTCGAAGTGCACACTACGGCGGGAGAAAAGGAACTGAGGCAGTTGGAGAGTCAATGCCGAGATAGCCTATATGGCATGAGCTAGTCTCGTGGCGCTGCCCATGCATGGTCCTATCCTGGCGATGGCCCTCCTGAAGATTTTTGGCTCCCGCGGGGTCCTAGCGCCCCCGGCGTAGTCCCACTAGTGTGAATGAGTGGTGGAGACTTTTAGTCCAGGAGAATCTACCATTCTGACCAGGTCAATTCTTCTCGTGAGGCTAAGTGGAAGTGTATTCCATCAAGACAGATCAGCATTCAGCTGTTCCATAAAGCTAGTGTAGTTATTTGTAAAAGTTGTGTGCTGTGTTTTTTGCAAGGTAGACCCCTAAATATTTAAATTTATCTAGATCCCAGTGATATGAGAAGTCCCATCTGATCTGCTGAGACAGTTGATAGTTGGAGGTAAGTACCTCTGTTTTTGAGGTGTTTAGCTTATACACGGAAAGGCGGCGGAAATCCTCCAAGATGTGATGCACTGCAGGTAGGGAGCTCTCAGTGTTGGATAGGTACAGGAGTATATCATCAGCATACATGACCACCCTGTGTTCCGTGTCCCCCACCTGTATGCCCGACACCTGAGTCGATTCCCTGATCTTTTGGGCTAGGGGCTCTATGTACAGTGCAAACAGGAGGGGGGACAGCAGGCAGCCCTGACGTGTGCCCCATTGTAAAGGGAAGAACTGAGAATGGTGGCCGATGCCATTCACCTTCACACATACCATGGGGGACCTATACATGTTTTGCAGGATTTGTATCATTGTTGCCGGGGAATCCCATCTTTCCCAGAACCGCATAAAGAAAGGGCCAAGAAACTTGGTCAAAGGCCTTCTTGGTGTCTAAACTAATCAACACTAAGGGGTCTTGTCTTAAAGAGCACCTTTCCCAGTCCTTTTGACTTTCATGCATAAATGACCCGTTCTTGCATTGATTCTGGAATTTTATTTCATTACTGTCCTCTGCAGTTAGTTTTTGCATTCTGAGCTGCTAAAAACTGCAGGGTGTACCAGAGCTTCTTTAGCAAGTCTCGTGTGGCTGTGGACCCAGGGCTGTACTGCTGACATCACTGTAGGGCAGAGGAGTGACTCACACTCTGCAGTGCAGTATAGTGCAGTCACAGCAGTTTTGCAAGGGAAAAATGGAAATTACTTACCTACCGTAATTCTTGATCTTCTTGGACGAGTCTCCACCACTCATTCACACTAACGGGATCTGCGCCGGAGGGACTAGGACCCATCGGGAGCAAACTTTTTGTTAGAAGGTCGGTGCCTGAGACAGAGCCGTGAGGAGCGGCACTGCGAGCCTCAGCTCGTGCAGTAATGAATATCTCGAAGGGCCGACCTTCCAATCATTCTTAGTACTTTTTTTTTTCTCCGAGGAGGTGCAGCCTAACTAACCCAGAAGGATAGCCTAACCAAAAACCGGACATAAGATAGTCCGGAAGACCTGTATAAGAAGGGTCAACAAAGAAGTCTTTACAGCCTAATGATTGAGGGAGTGAAGACCAACAACAGAGGTGAGCTCAGGGGATGGAGGATGGGCGTGTGAATGAGTGGGGGAGACTCATCCAAGAAGATCAAGAATTACGGTAGATATGTAATTTCCATATCTTCCTGGACATAAGTCTCCACCACTCATTCACACTAATGTGTACCGAGCTAAAAATACCCCCCCCAAGAGGTGGCAGGAGAGACCAAGAGCTCACAGTTTTAGGACAGATGTCCATTAAGGATGGTTCTGCCAAAGGAAAGATGTCGTCTGGCATGGACATCCAGGGCATAGTGTTTAACAAAAGTATGCACTGAGCTCCAGGTAGCCACATTGCAAATATCTGCAATGGGAGCGCTTGGATTTCTGCCAGAGATGCCACGACCGCCTAGTAGGTGGCGTACACTCTGCCCTCCAGCTTAACCTGCGCCATGGATAACAGGTGGCGAAGGCATGCCACTAGCCATGCTGAGATACATCTGATAGTGACAGGTTGACCCAGCTGGTCTCGCTGAAGGAAACAAACAGTTGTTGAGCTTTACAAAGTCTTTGTTCTATCTAGATAGAAACGAAGCTTCTTGACGTCCAAGGAATGAAGAGAACGCTTCCTTCATTTTGAAGTCCACAAAGTAAGAGGGTCGGACCAAAGGTTGGTTTAGATGGAATTCCGAAACAACCTTAGGAAGAAATTTAGGATGGGTTCTAAGGACTACTTTGTCTTTATGGAACACAGTATACGGAGGGTCTATGACCAAGGCATGTATCACAGAAACCCTGCGGGCTGAGGTAATGGCCAACCAGGAAGGCCGTTTTCCAGGTGAGAAATTTTAGCTCACAGGTAGCCAGAGGTTTGAAAGGTTTCCGAGTGAGCATGTCTAGTACAAGATTAATGTCCCAGGCTGCGACTGGACATCTTATAAGAGGTCTGGTATGCAGAATTCCCTTAAGAAACCTCTTAACCACAGGTAACTGAGCTAGTGACAAGGAAAGTATCGGCTCATGACAAGCTGAAATGGCACAAAGGTGAACTTTGACTGTAGAGTACATCAGACCTGAATTTGAGAGGTCTAAGAGGTACTCCAAAATTTTATCTGGTGGGCAGGAAAAGGGATTTAAAGAGGATTTTGCACACCAGAGCGAAAAACGCTTCCATTTGGCTGTGTAAGTTTTTCTAGTGGCTGGCTTCCGCGCAGCCAGAAGAATATCTGAAATCCTGCAAGAGACATTGAACCTGTTCACTTCTATCTCTTCAGGAGCCAAGCGTGAAGGTGAAGTGACCTCAGATTGGGATGAACAACAGGCCCTTGAGTCAAGAGGTTCGTCTGAAGTGGGAGTGGTTTCGGCGGAGCTGCCGACATACTCTTGAGTAGTGGAAACCACATCTGTCGAGGCCAGAAGGGAGCAATGAGGATCATTTTGTCCTCCGGGGATTCGAACATGAGAAGTATCCTCTGAATTAGAGGAAGAGGCGGAAAGGCGTATAGAAAGCGCTTTGTCCATTGCAGCCTGAACGCATCCTGACAGAAAACGCCAGGCCCTGGATTTCTGGAGCAGAAGAGAGGCAGTTTTGTGTTGAGTGGTGATACAAAAAGGTCCAGGTCTGGAGTTCCCCACTCTGCGAATATTGACTGAACTACGGCTGAGTTGAGAGACCATTCGAGAGGATCTGTCTCTGTTCTGCTGAGGCGATCTGCCAGTTCGTTCTGCACTCCTGGCAGGTAGACCGCTTGAATTAGAGACTTGTGCTGCAAGCACCATTCCCATACTCTCATTGCTTCTCTGCATAAGGGGTAAGAGTGAGCACCGCCCTGTTTGTTGATGTAATACGTCACTGCTTTGTTGTCCGTTTGAAGGAGAATGTTCTTGTGACAGAGAATGTCCTTCAACGCCCAGACCGCATAAAGGACGGCTCTCATTTCTAAGACATTTATGTGAAGCTGGGACTTGACCTGAGTCCACGTACCTTGAGTGTGGAGAGCCTGACAGTGAGCTCCCCACCTCATCAGGGACACGTCTGTGGTAATGGAAATCTGATGATCCAGAGGAGCAAAGGGATACCCTTCTAGGAGACCAGATGAGCGACCTCTTTAGAGGTTCTGTCACTTGATGAGAAAGGACTGTAGGTGAGTGGTTGGGGACCACTGAGTACTGAGCATCAACTGAGAAGTTCTCATGTGAAGGCGTGTTAGGGCTACAGTGAACACTGAGGATGCCATGAGACCTAGCATCCGTTGCATCGAGAGAGCTGGAACCGAGTTGCTCTCCCCGATGTGACAGGCCATCTGAAGGATATCACTCCTCCTGTCCTCTGGAAGAAAAGCCTTTGCACAGGAGGCGTCCAGAGGAGTTCCTATAAAAAGGAGTCTCTGGGAGGGCTGCAGCTGCAATTTTTTGAGGTTTAGCAGGACTCCCATGGATGTAAGAAAGCTTGAAGCCATGGCTACGGCGTCCAGAGTTCCCTGCCTGGAAGGACTTGCCAGAAGCCAATCGTCCAGATAAGGGAACACTTGTATTCTGATCTTTCTGAGATGCACTGGAAGAACTGCACAACACTTTGTAAAAACTCGTGGCGCCAAGGATAGCCCAAAGGGCAGGACTCTGAACTGATAATGCTGTCCCAGAGCCACAAACCTTAGGAATTTGTGATGCTTTGGGTGAATAGAAATGTGCTGGTAAGCATCCTGCATGTCTAGGGAGGCTAGCCAGTTGTGCTGATGAAGCAAAGGTAACAAGGTTCCTAGTGAAATCATTTTGAATTTCTCCATGGGCAGAAATTTGTTTAGTTTTCTGAGGTCCAAAATTGGGCGCATGCCCCTGGTTTTCTTTGGAACCAGAAAGTAATGGGAGTAGAACCCTGTGTTCCGTTGATGCAGCAGAACTACTTCTACTGCCCTGTTGTTCAGAAGACCCTGTATCTCGGAGGCGAGAAGGTCTGACTGAAGGGTTGGCAGCTTGGGCTGTCGTTTGGGAGGACGATCCGGAGGGGTCTCCACAAGATTGAGTGAATACCCTTTGCGGATTATCCGGAGGACCCATTTGTCTGAGGTTATGGACTTCCATTGATTGTAGAAGTGCGTCAGACGACCTCCCACCGCTGAGGAAGAGTCCACCTCGGGCAGCTGAGGTGGGACTTGGGCCAACAACTCAGAAGGCGGCGCTGGGCGCTTTGGGTCCTTGCGCCTTCTGTTGCATTTTCTTTTGAGGCTGGGGGGCTTGGTTTTTATGTAAACTTCCTCTGCCTTTGCCTCGAAAGGACTGACGGTTATAGAACTGGGGTTTATTAACACCCCCTCGAGAGGGGACAGGAGGAGGAGGTCGAGACAACTTAATGGCTGACCTAGTCTTTTGTGTAGCTTCTAGAGCCCGTTCTACTTGAGGGCCGAAGAGATACACACCATCAAAGGACAACGCCATTACCTGCTGCTGTGCGTCATTCGTGAAACCTGAAGTGCGCAGCCAGGAATGACGGCGGGTACAAATGCCGGCCGTCGCCGATCTGGAAGCAGTATTGAAAACATCCATGGCCGCTTTAACCTGCTGGTTGTTGAATTCAATACCCCAGGTAATGGTTTGAAGTAGCTCTGACTTTGTGTCCGATTCCGGTAGAGCTTCAACCATTTGTTTGAGTGAGTGCCAGAGGATATACTCATACTGAGAGAAATTAGCTTGGTAGCTGGCAATACGCATACCCATGGTGGAAGCAGCAAAGACTCGATTACCTAAAGTGTCTATCTTACGAGATTCTTTGTTAATAGGTCGAGCTGTAGTAGTCTGGGGGAGGACGACCTTATTCTCTGCCAAAACTACAATAGGATCCGCAAAGGCTTGGGACGCCAAAATGGGTCGATCCTTGGGGGCTGATATTTCCTATCTATGGATCTAGCCACCGAAGGAATGAGAGCAGGATTATTCCATACCATTTGAGACAGCGTCTCAAAAGAGGGCAGTACCGGAGGAGTCAAATCTGTAGGGATCTTCGGAACATGGAGGTATTGGAGTCTTAGCAATTTCCCAGGATTGATGTCTGTAGTTTGGAGAGAAAGAGTGGAAATCAACTTTTTCAGCAGAGACTTAAAAGACAGGTCCTCGACCACAGGCTCTGCAGCAGGAATAGATCCTGTTCCTTCCACTTCATCACCCAGCCTAAGGTCTGGGTCAGGCTCAATGTCATCTCCTGACAGTCCAGGAGGGACTACATGGACAGGAAAGGAGTGGAAATCAGATGGAAATGAGGAAGGAAAAGGGTTAAAGGAGGAGTCCTGAAAGGTGGATGACGCCCTAAGAACTCCCGGAGCTGCAAAAACGCATGGCGCCGAAAAAACGCACGGTGTCGATGAAGCGCACGGCACCAAGGACGGCGCTGAGAAGCCACATGGCACCGACAAGGTGCTGTGTGCTGAGGAGACACACGGCGCCGAAGATGGCCCCGACGAAGCGCACGGCGCCAAGTAACTCAACAGTGCCAAGGATGGCGCCGAAGACGGCGCCAAGAGCGTCGGAAACACCCCAAAACTCCGAAAAACAGGATTTGAGGAGAAGGGAGGAAGAAGAGCAGGAGATAGAGACATCGGTGTGGCCCCCTGCGCCGCAGCCATATGAGGGGGGAAACACCTAAGCGCGGAGTCAACGGCACCGAAGATGGTGCTGCACGACCAGGGAGGCTCAACCGCCCTACCTGGTCTCCCAAGAAGCCCGAAGGCCCCTGAGTGACCGGGCCAGGCAGCTGGACCAACCTCCCACTGCTCAATAAGAGCAGCCCACTGATGAAACTGCTCATCTGAAGACCTACCAGAGGGCGGGGTAGGGCTCCGATGTCAAAGACGTCGGCTACCAGAAACAGAAGCTGGCGACTCTGGAGGAGGAGACCGGCAACTAGCTCCAATAACTGACCATCTATGCGCAGACATATCAGAGGGCGACCTCGAGTGATGCCTTTTCTTTTTTGACCTATGGGCTGAAGAAGAGTTTCGAGGCTGAGCGTGTGCGAGAATGCGACTGTTTATGCTGTTATGCTTGAGGGACCGCCCCTTTGGGCATTGGACTGACTGTCAGACCCTCTGGAGAAGGCGCGGACTGACCCAGCCCGCTGACTGAACAGCTTATACTAAGTCTCCCTACCGTCACCTGATGAGCTCATAGTCGACTCCGTCAAAGTAGGCTGAGACTTCTTTGTAAATGAGAATAAACTTAAGCGATACTTATTTGAGATATTACTACAAAACAACAAAACTGAAAACTATGTTGCTAGTTTGAAGTTTGACTCCCGGCAGGCGAGCGACGTCATCACTGAAGTGCACTCGGCGGGAAAAAAGGAACTGAGGCGGTTGGAAGGTCGACGCCGAGATATTCATTACCTCACGAACTGAGGCTCGATGTGCCGCTCCTCGCAGCTCCTTCCCAGGCGCTGACCTTTTAACAAAAAGTTTGCTCCCGATGGGTCCTAGTGCCTCCGGCGCAGATCCCATTAGTGTGAATGAGTGGTGGAGACTTATGTCCAGGAAGATCTACCAGTACTCAATATGCATACTAAGTTTTTCCCCTTCCCCAAAATGCCCTGTTAGCAATGCATTATGCCAAAATCCAAATGCCCTGTCAGTACGTTTTTTTTTTGTAAAATTGACTTGCGTATGAATTGCTCCCCTTCCATATAGTAATGTGAGTAGTACAGCCCTGGGTCCACAGAAACACCAGGCTTGCTACAGAAGCTCTGTTACACCCTGCATTTTTTAGCAGTTCAAAATGCAAAAACTAACTGCAGAGGACAGTAATGAAATGCAATTCCAGAATCATAGGAGCTGCTCCCCGACGCCGCCTACAGAAAAGGAAAGCTGCCCACCCTCGCCCCGGGCTCCTGCCCGACAGGAACTGCTCCCCGACACCGCCTACAGAAAAGGAAAGCTGCCCACCCTCGCCCCGGGCTCCTGTCCGATAGGAGCTGCTCCCAGACGCCGCCTATAGAAAAGGAAAGCTGCTCACCCTCGTCCCGGGCTCCTGCCCGATAGGAGCTGCTCCCCGACGCCGCCTATAGAAAAGGAAAGGTACGATTAACTAAACTACTCGTGGCGCCTGAGCCCTGCTGGAATTCTGCTGTCTGAGTTTAAAATTGGTGCCATCTCTGTTTTACTGAAGCTACCATCATTCCTCTGAGCTTCGGGCTGGTGTCTGCTGCCTTTAATGCGCTGACTGGTTTCCGAAACATCTGGAGCAGGACAATTTATTCATACTACTTTCCCACTTAGGAGATTTCACTTCTCTTATGCAGTGCGCTGCTAGTCAGCTGGGCTACGCTATCAGTGTGCTTTTTGCTCCGCAGCTGATTTCTGTGCCCAGCTAAGCCCACAGGAGCAGGCTCTCTCTCCCCTCCTAGCTGCTTTTCTACCCCGATGCCTTCGGCGTCTCCCCACCCACTCGCCCCATCTGGGCATTTACTTTTATAGTGTGTTTTAACCAACCACGTTAAAAGACTATCTCCCCATTTTTCCATTGGCTTGTTATACCAACTGGCCACTGGGGGGGGGCACCCTAAACTAGTTTTTTCCCCATTTTCTCTTTCTTTCACTTCACTGCCTATTTCAATTGCATAGTTGTAGTAATCCTTCTAGCTCAAGACCGTTTTCTGATCTTTTATATCCAAAGCCTTTTTTAGGTTGAAATTCATATTCTTCCTTACAGTGTTTTAACTGACTGGTTGTCTGGTCATCTTTGCCTAGCTGTCCACTTCATGTCTTGAATTTCCCTCGGCTTTGCTGTGGATATCAGTTGCCTAATAGGATTGATTACTCACTCACCTTTCAAACATTCTAAGGCTTTTTTCTTTCTCTTTGGGAAGTTATGGATCTCAAAAACTAGATGGTTCGTATATAATCTCCTAAAAATTAGGCGGACTATTGAAGGTCCATTTGAGGCAATTACTTTTGCTCTCCACTACATCCCCAAACCCACCTTCCAGCCTACCCAATTTCTGCTTACTATTAATTTTACAGAATGGCTTGGATATCTTTCTTTGCACCCTCCTTTATCCTGGTTCTGATGTTACTTAGTATCCTCCCAGTGCCTGATCACATCAACCACCTCCAAAATAGTGATAAATCTAAACGATTTCACTTACTCTAACATGCTAGTCCTAGCAGAAGAAGGCTTTGATGTGACCCCTGCCCTCCTCCCTAAACTGCTCATCTATTATGCTACAGCATCTGTTACTAAATGGTGACGTATCCATAGCAAAAATAGCCCTCAGTTCGCCCTACATAAGTTAGGGTACATCATATTGTTGATTCTCTTGCTATCTGGGGACACTGAACTAAACCCTGGACCAATGCCGAAAACATTACCCTCAAGTTACGCTGGCCAAGATACAAAAGGTTTACACATGGTCCATGTAAACGTTAGGAGTCTTCTCCGTAATCGTGCAGATCTTGAAGCATGGGTGGCAAACCACCACCCTGATGTGCTCTGTCTATCAGAGACATGGCTAAAGCCCTCTATCCCAGATACAGTACCTATTGCATGCTCCCTAACTACAACCTTCTTCAGTGTGATAGGCCACCTCCAAAGCGTGGTGGGGGTGTCGCAATCTATTACAAAAATACTCTAAACCTAACCATGTTAAGAGACAAGAAAAACTCCTCGTGTGAGTTCATCCATGCCATACTCGGACTAGGAGTGAGAAAACTCCACATTGTATGTGCTTATAATCCCCCAAATAGTGGAGTAAATGGCCTCGTGGACTTGCTGGATCATAAGACTGCACACGCGGGGAAAAATGAACTCATCATTCTCAGAGATTTAAATTTAAACTGGCTTAGCAAATCTCAAGAAAACCTACAATCCCAGGTGCAGAGCTATAATTTATACCAACTAATTACTGACCCAACAAGAGTGTCTTACCTTTGGCTCCAGCACCCTCATTGACTGGGTCTTAACGAACCGCGTGGATAGAACTGTAGAAACAGGAACGTTGCCGGACAATATTAGTGATCATTCTCCTGTTTTCTGCATATGGAGTCCATCTACAGCCTCCATATCCCCTCAACACTGAAATATGTTTCAGAAACTATGCAAACTTAAACCAGGCTAATTTCCTAAATGATGTGTCTCATACTGACTGGTCCCCTGCATACCAATCAGTGAGTACGGTTGCTGCCCTCCATGCTCCCCTGAGTAGGTTTGTGCTCCTTCAAAATAAACATACTCCGGTCATTACTTAGCGCGTCCATGGTAAACAAACCAGATGGCTGCACAAAGACCTCCTTACAGCCCTCAAATACAGGGACAAATGCTGGAAGAAGTTTAAAATCTCCGGTCTCATAGCAGACTTTAACAACTACAGCGAGCAGAGATCAAAGTGCAAAACACAAATAAGACATGCAAAAAGCCAATACTGTAAGGGCCTTCTGATGGATGCAGCTGGTAACCCCAAGAAATTTTGGTCCCATATCAAAACTTTCCTTGGATCAAAACAAACTCTCCTAAACAATGACATGATACTGAACGGTGTTCACTGTAATGACTCGGGCACAATTGCCAATGCATTTAATTCTCACTTCTCTGACCTCTCCAGTTATACCTCTGCGATCTCTTCCGATAACCTTATGCCTGTATCCCCCATCCCGACGGTCACTACAAAGACGTCTCCCTTCCACTTTAAAGTCTCCTCAAAGAAGACTGTCCTCAAACATCTTAATTCCATATCAGATAGTACCGCTGTTGGTTCTGACTGCCTTGAACCTAATCTCTTAAAGCTTGCGGCTCCGTTCATTGCAGCTCCACTGTCCAGGATTCTCAATCTGTCCCTGTGTGAAGGCGTGGTGCCTGATATATGGAAACTGGCCAGAGTCATGCCGGTCTTTAAAAAAGGCGACAAAAAAGATATAGCCAATTATAGACCAATAGCTTTACTGTCTGTACTAAATAAAGTCCTGGAAAGGCTCGTCTCTGCTCAGATCTCAGAACACCTTACTAAGTATGACCTCCTCTACACAAACCAACATGGCTTCAGAAAAGGCCATAGTACTCAAACTGCTCTACTACAGCTGACAAATGATGTTCTCCAAGCCATGGATCAGGGTCAGCAAACTGGTGCTGTTTTCATCGATCTGACGAAAGCTTTCGATCTTGTAAACCACCCTCTTCTGCTTGCAAATCTCCAAACCCTAGGTTTCTCAACTGGAGTCGTAACTTGGTTCCATAGCTACCTATCAAACAGAACTCAAGCTGTAAAATTCAATTCGGCCGCCTCCGAAACAGCAGTTATTAATGTTGGTGTACCACAGGGATCTATCCTCGGACCACTCCTCTTCTCGATTTTTATTAATAATATAACACAAAATATATCCTCCTGTTCATCACTGCTATATGCTGATGATCTTTTTCTTTACACTAGCTCTGATAATGTCCATTCTACTAATCATCAGCTCTCTGTGGACCTACGAAATATTCACTCCTGGATCACCAAAAACAAGCTTGTTCTTAACGCTGGAAAGACCCAGGCCATGCTCTTTGGATCCTCTATCAAACTAAAACAGTGCCGTGAATTTTTCCGGGTCTCTTGGGCTGATGGCTCCCCACTGGAGATGGTAACCTCCTTTAAATATCTGGGTGTCTTGCTTGATGAATCCTCACATCATGATACCTATGTAACTGCCTCTTGTAAGGCTGTAAATGCCAAAATAGGCTTAGCCTACAAAACAAGTCATATTCTTACCCCTTCTGCTAGGACAGCCATTGCTAGTGGAATCCTACTCCTGTCACTCTCTTATGGATCCATAATCTATACTAATGCATCTAAGGCTACTCTTCATAGGTGGGACACAACTTACAACGATATATGCCGTTATGCCTCTGCATCCCCTAGACTCAGACATCACTGCCTATTGTATTCAGACCTAAACTGGCCCTCCCCCGTTGCACATCGGCTCCTCTCTCTGGGGAACCTTCTAGACAGTATACTGCGATCCAGTATGCCTAACTATCTCGCCTCCTTGCTGACCCCCCCAGCCCATCTCATACGGTCTCCGATCCTCTGACCTCTCCTTGCTTAGTATCCCCAGATGTAGAACTATCAAAGGGAAATCAGGTTTCTTGCACGTAGGTCCCTATTATTGGAATTCGCTACCCCTAAATGTATGCTTGGCCCCTAACCATGCTACTTTTAAGAAAAGGCACCGCCCTCTTTACCATTATCGTGATCGCTAACCTGCTTCCAACCCACCGTGAGATCAGAGTCTCGCCCAGTTGCCCACTGTTTTCTCCCTTTTTGGTGTGAGCTGGCACCCAGCTTTTCAGCCTCCCGTATTTTCTCTCCTTCCTCAGTCTCCCTATTATTTCTATCCTCCCCTCTTTCTCATCCCTCTTCTTCGTGCCTCCTCACTCTTGCTAGGCTGTATCTCAGCATTTACCTCCCTCCCTGCCTCATTCCAACTAGCTGTTTTTAGTTTCTGCCGGATGTAACGTAATGTTACTCTGTGGCATTTTTTCTGCACTTTTAAATGTTGATACTACTATTACTGATTACACATGAGCGCTTACCTTCTATCTGTATAAGTACACTTCTACATGCCTTAGTACAAATATTGTCTTAAATTTGTCTCACCTCTGACTGTGATGTATTTGCATATTTCTTGACACTGTATCCTATGTATTTCTATCTCTCTGTGTTGTTGACCTCCCGAGTCGTACCTGAAAATAGTCACTTTTGTGTTTAGTGCATCTACCCGGTCATCAAAAAATAAATAAAAAATAAAAAAAATCAATGTAAGAAGAGGTAATTTATGCATGAAAGTCAAAAGGACTGGGAAAGGTACTCTTTAGATCTCAATCTCTATCTCTCAACAAAATGTTGCTCTCTTTTATAAGATGTATTTTCCAAGTGGTTGAAATTGTGCCTCATGTTCTTGTAAGTTTCATGCCCTGTCTTTCACAAAATGGGGTAATTTATGCAAGAAAGTCAAAAGGACTGGGAAAGGCACTGACAGCAACTCTAACTTCTCTCAGTTTGTTACAGAGGCAGAAGTAAGTAAATTTTACAAAAAAAAAAAAACATACTGACAAGGTATTTGGATTTTGGCATAATGCACTGCTAACAGGGTGTCTTGGGGAAGAGGGAACACAATATGTACATTGAGTACTGGTAGTTTTCCCTTGCAAAATTACTATGACTGCACTGTACTGCACAGTGTGAGTCACTTCTCTGTCCTATAGTGATGTCATCAGGAGCCAGAGGCTGAACAGCAAAGGCAAGTGCAGTAGGGCTCAAAAACAAATGCAAAATATGGAAGGCAGAGTAAGCCTTGGCCAAAAATAACAAATGTACACACCCTTTCAGATCTAGTACTGCATATAACGACCACAAGCTGTAACTTTCTGGACCATCATGAAAGGTGCTCTTTAAGCACATCGTCTGTATCACATGGAGGGTATGGTTAACACTGTTTGTTGTTGTTCTGGAGCTGATGAAGCCTGTCTGGTCCAGGAATATCAGTTGGGGAAATAGGGGCTCTACGCGTCTTGCTAATATACTAATAAAGAGTTTATAGTCGGTGTTCAAAACTTAAATTGGTCTATATGAGGTGCACAGATGTTGATTTTTCCTGAGGTTGGGAAGCACTAATATGGCAGCGTAGGCCCAGGTTGGGGATGAGAATCTCCCTCAATAGTGGTGTTGAATACATCCAGTAGGGTGCAAGCCACCTTCTCCTGTGTGGCCTTGTAAAATTCAGTACTGTAGCCATCAGGCCCAGGGGCCTTCTGCTCTTTAGAGTAGCTAATAGCAGCCCAAACTTCTTCCACTGCTATGGGGGCTGTCAGCTGTTCTCCCTGCTCTAGTGTTAGGCTGGGGAGATTCAGGGAATGCAAGTATGCCCTGATCACGTCCTGGGGAGCCTGTTGTTCAGCCGTGTACAGATTTTTGTAATATGTACTGAAACCCTCAGCAAAATTGTGTATTTTTGACAGAGTTTGACCCCCCAAGGGATGTATTATGGTGGCCAGGCTTTGCTGTTTACATACCCGATACGCAAGTAGCCTGGTGGCCCTAGGCCACACCCCACTGAAGCGCTGTCTCAAATATGTCAGTGCAATTTCTGTTTGCAGCTGAACCAGCGCATGTAGTTCTACTTTTGTCTGCTGTAGCTGTTTTGTGATGGAGGTGTCACCATGCTTGTGGACCATCTGTATGAAACGTAAGGTTTCCTCCAGTTTGCTCTGTTTCTCTCTCTGCGCCTTAGCTTGTGTGGCAATATACTGAATTAGATGGCCTCTGAGGACCGTCTTTAGGGTGTCCCAGTATATCGCTGGGGTGGTATTCCCTGGTGGGTTGTTCAGCCTAATCTATTCAACCTTGTCCGTAAGGAATTCTTTGAACTCCTGGTACTTAAGGTGGCAGACGTTAAACCTCCAGTATGTATTCCAGTACTGGCAGCCCATCTCCCAGGTGCTTAGTACCGGGACATGGTCGGAGATCTGAATGTCTCCAATACTGCAGTCCGCCAACCTGTGGAGGTGCTCCACCTGCGTGTAGCAGTGGTCAGTCCTGGAGTAGTTTTGTGGACTGCCGCACAGCAAGTGTAATTTCTAGTGTGGTATTGTGTGTGTCTCCTACAGTCACTGTTTCAAAATTATGAACAGTGACCGAAAGAGTGATTCTCCTGAGGAATCCTCAGTGACGGGGCAGGTGAAGTGGTATCATGAACAGAAGGAAAATGAAAATTACATATTCACTGTAATTATTTATCTTCCAGAACATGCTTATAACTGCTCTTTACTATATGTACATCCAGTTTTCCCCACCCCCTGGGTCGCACCTGGAAATGAGCCTTGGCTCAGTGTGTCTTTCACGGTCATCAATTTTTTTTTCCATATGTAGTTTCTGGGTTTTTGCAGGTTTTCTCCCAGCTCCTTACACCCACCATTCCAGCATAGTGCGTGTGTGTGGAGTAGTGTGCGCTATTTGGGGACCCTCTCTCCCCTTCTAGTCTGCTGTTGACTGTGTGTCGGCACCGAACTTCCATTCGGTGACAGCAGGACTATGGGTGGGCGACTCCCACCCCCTTACCCGGGAGAGGAGAGCCAACGTTCAATCCTGCCCCCCCCCCCGGTGATGGCACTGCATACTAGGCTGTGATAGTGACATGGTGCACATGAGCCAACCAGTAACCAACACCAGCCCTCTCCTCAGTTCTGTTTTCCAGCAGAAAGGAAACAAGAGAGAGAGGAAAAAGAGAGCTATAGCCTCCCAACCTAAAGAAATAGGAAAAGCCTATAGGATATAAAAAAATAAAATCCAACTATCAACTTAGTAGAGCCAAAGTTTGGGCCTAAGGGTGACAAGGGTAGTCGGTGACAGAGTCACAGCCTGATCCCTACAACTGGATAGGGAGATGGAGATAAAAATGGGCAGTGGCCCTGGCATATAGCTCTGGCTGGTACACAGAAGCTTGATGAATTTATGTGTATGTAGATGGTAATTGCCATCTCGGTAGAAGGTCTTTGTACTCCAGGTGGACAACAAATTTGGTAGAGTAACAACCCTAAAAATACTCAAAAGGAGTAGATAGCAGGTATGATCGGACAGAGTTCGACAGCACAAATATTATCTTCTTGCCACTCCAGGAGGAGTGAAGAAAGGAGATTATGGACATGAAAATATAAAAGAATGTGGAAAATGTGAATTCCAATCAGCTAAGTGTAGAATGAGCATGTGGCCCAACAGGCTGCGGAGTATAGATCAGAAAAACCTGTTGCATCTGCCTCATCCCTCAGTATAGAAGGGTTAAAAAGCTGCATCTTGTCCCAAGTGTCAAGAGATGCCTCATGGCAGAGTCTTAAAGGTACAGAAAAGGTGCAACCAAGCTGCAACAGCAGCAACAGGGATATACCCCAGGAGACATCCCTAGAGGGAGAGGAAGGAGTGCATTAAGGAAAAAAGGGGAAGAAAAATACACCCACAGATTTTTTTTTTATTTCGCTGGGAAGAGGGCATGGGGACCCACATTCCCATTTTGTGCATATGAAAAAGAAAGTAAATTTTACCCTAAAGAGGAGAAAAATAGCTCCCAAAGGGAGTGGCAAGAAGATGCCAGTGTGTTGAGGACAACAGGGTTAGCTGCACAGCGGCCCTGGCTATTACCTGAGCGGGAGATGGTGGGCGGATATCTGAATGAATAGTGAAGACACTCCCGAAAGATCAGCAATAATGATGAGTATGCCATTTTCATATCTTCTAGGAATCAATCTTCACCATTCATTCACACTCATGGATCAAAGTACCAAGCTTTCCCCAGAAGGGGAGGAGCTGTCTCACCCTGAGGGAAAAATATCCCTCAGTCCTCTGTGGAGGAGAACTACTGGAGCGCAGGGAACTCTTCACGGGTCTTGTGGGACCCAGGACTGGTCAGGGGCAGATGGAGGCTCCCGTGTCCTGGGAGCAGGAAGGTGCTCCGAGGTTCCCGTGGCCTGGGAACAGGAAGGTGCTCCAATAACTCACACCTTACTCAGCTGGAGAAGAAGCGAGTCCCCTGGAAGTGTGTTAAGCACCCTACGCAAGACCAGGGGTGCCATCCGGAAAAGGCGAAGCTATGCCATCCACTGAATGCAGACTGCTGTTCCTATCAGCCTGAAAGCTACTTCAATGGCATCATATGATGCCCTTGCTTGGTGCCTCCTCAGTTCCAGGCCCTGTGCAAAAAGCGAACAGCCCACCTGGTTGACTTGCGGTCTGGCATGGAAACTAGGACCCAACCTAGCTTTGCCCACAGGTGCTTGCTGTAAGCTGCCTGATGAGTCTGAGGTGTAGCAATGCACATCACAGTGCATTCCACTGAAAAACCCTCCTCCTGCCACAGGCATCCATGTCTGCAGAGTCAGCCTCGTGTGGGAGGTCTTGCACAGGGTGTTTATGCCCAAAGAGGGCCCGCAATACCAAAATCCCCAATGTGGAGTGAAGCAGAGCTCCTGCAGACCCTGGGGGAGTGCAATATCTGCGCTGGACATCCCTTGGGGCCAGAGAAAGGGCAAAATGGTGGAGGCAGATGTTCTTGGGTACCTCCTCAAAAGGTAGAGGCCAAGAAAGGATGACAAAAGAGGCATTGCTGAAATCACCAAGGAATCACAGCACCAGGATAACAGTACTGTGACCAGCGAAGGACCCCCACATTCAGCTCCCTCAACATCTCCATAAGGAACCGCTGCTATGCAGAGTACTCAGCATCTGTGGACATGTGAAGTCCTCTTCCTCAGAAGAGAAAGTAGGAGAGGAGGAGCTGGACTCAGAGTATGGTGGTGCCAGGGCCACAGACCTGACCTGGGCCTGGTCAGACTTAAAGTGATACTGGTGGATTACACTGGCTGTTCTACTGTATTGTTGCCAGGTCATGAGCCCTAGAGGACCCACAATACTTGACAGTTCAAGGACGGGAGGCAGAGGAGGGGGAGGGCTACAGAAACCAGTGGCTTAGGTTCTCTGCCAGAGTGCTCAGGGGACCTCTCCCAGAGGGGGAAGGCCTGGTAAACTCACTGGAATGGAGTCCACCAGCCTCAGAGATCCGACCCAGATGGTGCCCTTAGGGGGGGAGACCACTACGTGAGGAGAGCGGAGCCATACAGGTCCCATAGGGCAGCCCCAATCCCCACCAGTGACAGCCAGTTCTGAGGAGAAATGCTAGCTATGGAACCCAGGCTGGTGCTACCTCCAGCATCAGTCAAAGGGTCAGCCACAGGCCTAGTGGCAAGTCTCATCTCCTCACCAAGACTAGCAATACCCCCGAGCTAAGCCTAGCACCAGGTCCATGGTCACCCCTAGAGTTGCCCCTGAATCTGGCACCACAAGCAGCACTGGAATTCAATGCGGCGCCACGGGTGGCACCAGAACAGGTCCCAGCACCACCCCCCGGGTGCCAGGCATAGGTACAACACTAGAAGTGACACCGTTTCCGGTGTTGGGCTCAGAACCAGGCCCAGGTTAACGTTCCCTCATTGCTGTCCCCTTACTCAAGTCAAAGGTTGGTGTCCTCATCCTCCCACAGGCAACTAGGGTGCTCAGGGGAAGAGATGACCACCTTAGACTCAGAGTCAGGGTCGACCCTTCTTCTGGCACCATGAGCAGTACCAGAAGGAGGCCTGGTGTTGTGCTCACCAATACCAGGCATGGTACCAGGAGTCTGAGTGGCATAGGCCGTGACAGCGGGGTACCCACCAGTGTAAACCAAGTGTATAAATCTGGCCTCACTGCAGGACGTCCACTGCCTTGAAGGGCTGATGGACTGGGGGTGGGTGCTCAGTTGCTACCCCCCCCGGTCTTCCGACGTCTTAGCAAGATGAGCGCAGGGAGGACCCTGGTCTTCCCCTGTACCAGAGTTACTGGGAAGGGGCTCTGGGGAAAGGCCCAGAAACCTTATCTTGGTGTCTTTGGTACAAGGCCTCCCTCCAGATGAGGTGAGTGAATAACCCCACTTCAATGCACAGATTTGCAGGGTGGCTTTATCCATCGAGAAGCAGGCATCACACCTATTCATATCATGGTCTGGTCTAAGGTAGCTCCAGCACTTCAGATGCCAGTCTGATACTGCGATGGGGGTGCTGCCTTTTTCTTCTGCTTCTTCAAACGCAGCATACCAACGTCAAAACAGTAAAATTAGTGAAAGAAGATTCATCACATACTTTCCATAATTTCCTTTCTATTGCTTCAACATTAATCAATGGGGAAGGTAGTTAATAGTACATTACCCATATATATTAACCACCTTCCGCACTGACAACGTAGCGTGATACAGAAAAAAATCCACCACTAAAGAAAACAGAGCAGGGAATAAAAAACATTGCCAGGAACTACAGAAAAATGTTCAGTATCCAAAACTACTAGAGGCAGCGTCGAACTGCGGACATAACTGTGATGACACAGTTGAACCAACTCAGGCTGCTCCCACGGTACACACTCGATGGCGGAAATAACAGAACTGAGGAGAGGGGGCTGTGTCGGTTACTGGTTGGCTCATGTGAGTTACATCACTACGTTGGCCTTGTGGGTGGTATGAGAACCAGATGCAAAAGACTTTGCTCTCACTGGGTCCTAGCGCCTTGGGCTTATACCCATGAATGCGAATTAATGTTGAAGATATTCTGGAAGATCATCACTTACAGTGATCACGAACATGAGTGTGAATGAATGGTGAAGACTCATTCCTGGAGGACCTCATTATTACATCTGCTTCATCATCCATGATTGTACTCCAGTTTGGCAAGGGGAAGAACAATTTTATATCTCAAGCACCCTTTCCCTGGTGCTCAGGGAGCTGTACAAAGAAAACAAATGACAACCAAAAGAAATACAACAGAAACGTACAAGAAAATTAAATAAATAAATGAATGATCAGTTTCAAGGAAAAGGTTACCACTAGCTGCCGTTCAATGCATTACATTGACAAAATTAACTGAGGCAGTAGGTCAAATTAAAAAGGCAGGATCTTCTGTTGCCATTTCAAAGAGGAATACACTAGTGCTCTAACACTGATGCAGGGAGCGACTCAGAGAGAACATCCCCCACTCAGCACTGACACAGCAGAACCAAAGGCCACCTGCAACAGCCCCATCGGAACCACAGACAGTGCTGATAGAGTGCAGAGGAGCCATTTCTCCATAACAGCAGTCCTTGGACCAAAATGCTCATCAGAGACATCCACTACAAGTAGTAGGTGTGAGGGGCACCGGGACCACTGGCATAAAGAGGTTGAGCGTCATATCATACATCATTGAAGAAGATGAAGGAGGGGCACTGGTGCTGGTGCCGCTCTTCTTCCTACTGGAACCAACAGCCTCAGGACAGAGTGGCATGAACCAAACCATGACCTGTGTCTTTGCTTCTTTTTCTTGTACATGGATGAGGTAAAATGGTCACTGGAATCTGATGCCAGGTGTGAACAGGGCTGGGAGCATTTTTTTTTTTTTTATGACTTCAGGAGGACAATCTACCCTTCCGGTCATGAGACTGTTCGGTACTGAAACACTTGCTCAGAGAGAAATGGTAGTCCGAGAAAGCAGGAGCAAAGTACAGTTATGTAAGAACTTACCATAACAGTAGATCTTTAGAGGAGCTCTTACAGCAGGCCAGCACAGGTAGGACTTAACTACCACATGCCAGGACCACACGAAAACTTTCTAGCTAGCAATCTACCATGGGGGACCACCCACCACTGATGTCACCCTTTGACGTCAACCTATCCTATAAAGGTGGGCAGTCCCCCACACCCTCCTCAGTTCTCCTGCTGAAGACCCGGAGCGGGCAGCGAAAGAAGAACCAATGAGGTTCCTGAGATCCAAAAAGGAAGAGGGAAGCAGAAAACCTATGTATATGGAAGAAGAAACAGCAGAGAAAAAGAAGGGGAAAGGAGGGAGGGAAAATCAGGGCCTGCGGAAAGAGCTCCTCTCGAAGAGCTACTGTTATGGTAAGTTCTTATGTAACTGTACTAGCTTACTTCGAGGGAGGCTCTTGCAGTGGGCCAACACCAGTAGGACTGAGTCCCAAGCAGTTCCAGTAGTATAAAGGAAACAGCATCGGGAGGAGGTTAGATAGCAGCCAACGGCCTAAGAGAAAAGGCCCTGCAGAACAGCAAGGCCAAATCTGGCCTTGCGCCTAGAAGCAATGTCCAGACTGCAATACTTAGTAAAGATGTGGACAGAACTCCAGGTGGCAGCTGCACAAATGTCTGCAGCAGATACATTTCTGAAACAATCCGTGGAGGCGGCCATACCCCTAGTGGAATGGCCCTTAACCACTCCCCAGAAGGTCCTTGTTGTACTTATGATAGCAACAGACAATGCAACTGGAGTGCCCTTTCTCTTAGGGACAAACAAAACAAACAACTGATCATCTTTCTTGAAGACTTGGTTCAGTGTGTACTGCATCACAAGATTCTATGACATCCAAAGTATGAAACAAAGCCTTCCCCTGATTAGAATACTCAAGGTAATAAACCAGTAAGTAGATGGACTGGTTCAAAGTAAACGCCAACACCAATTTGGGAAGAAATTTAGGATTAGTACACAAAGGCACCCTGTCTTTGTAGAAAACCAAATATGGCTCTTTATACATGAGAGCCTGAAGCTCAGAAATCCTTCAAACAGTAGTAACAGTAACTAAAAAGGGCGCTTTCAATGACAGAAAGTGCAGCTCGCAACTCGTGGCCAGTTCAAAGGGCGTTAAATGAAAATTACATACCTACCATAATTTTTGATCTTCTTGTGTATCTTCACCATTCATTACTGGTGGGTGACAGCCAGAGGCGCAGCACCCTGTGTGAGTTTTCTTTTTTTTGTTAGGAAGAGGAGCCGGCACCGCCACTGAGGCGGACGTATTACGTGGCGCTCGCGGGTTGGCCAGTAACCGCCACCGACTCCTCCTCCACCCCAGTTCTGCTCGCCGGAGAGAGAGTGAAACTAAGGGATAGAGAAAGACAAGGGCAGGGCAAGGGAGCCAAGGGAAAGTAACAGGAAAGGATATATAACTGAAAAAGGAATAAGCTGGCCAGAGGACAGAGGAGGAGAGCATGAGGGTCTGGGGCATTGGGCCCCAGCCTCTGGTTGGCCAGTCAGGGAGAGACAGAGAAAGAGAGCGGTACATGAGGGAAAGAAGATGAGAAAGAGAGAGAGGGGCGAAAGACCCCACCACACTATGCCTTGTGAAGAGCCTTCCTAGAGCCTAGGAGGAGGATAGTTGCCAAGAAATACTTGAAGAGGATCAAGGAGCCTCTTACACTCCCGAACAGGCAGCCTTGAACTTCACTGAACAGCGGCCCAGCAGATAGGCCGAAGGCAGAACAAGGAATGAGAGCTTCCCAACTCGGGCGGCGAAGTAAAGGTCTCCCCCTCCTTCCCTTTTAACACGGTGGAGACGGGCACCCTGGGACAGTACCCCCTCAGTGAACTGTCCCCGACAAGGGGGAAAAAAAAAACCCAGGGTTCAAGAGGGGGATCCTGCCCAAGAACACTCCCCCAAACACAAGAGGAAATCTAGAAATTGCAAGGGAAGAAGAGAGTCCTCCAACCCCTCCCACCCAAGTGAGATCCCCCCAAGGAGTTGGTCTATGGACTCTAAAGGTTCAGACCAAGTCTGGGGATCAACCAGGTGAAAAGAGGAGGGCCCAAAAGAAATCTCCAAAAAGGCCAGGGCGAGGAGCCCTACTTGCCCTCCCCCTCAAGATGGGCCCTCTGTCACTTCTAAGAAAGAGCAGAGGACCCGGAGGTACCAGTGGGACCACGCCCACAATTGGCCTCGAGGAGGGGGAGGGCAAGCAGGGTGGAGGCATCGCCCAGAGAATAAGGTCCAAGAGGGGATGAAGGGTGGGGAGCAGTGATGAATGGTGAAAATACACAGGAAGATCAAGAATTACAGTAGTTACGTAAATTTCATATTTTCCCTGTGCCAATCTTCATCATTCATCACTGGTGGGTGAGTACCAAGCCCCCCGAAGGGGACCCAGCACCTCCCTGAGCGATAAGGTTTTCCTCAGGCCCCCATGGAGGAAAAACACAGGGGGAGGAGACCCTTACAGGCCAGCTTAGGCTTGTGACTGGTCAGGGTGAGGTGGAGTCTCCCTTTGCCTGGGAGACAAAAGTCGCTCCTGTAGTTCATGCCTCACCCTGCGGGAGAAAAGGCAGGTCCCCTGGAAGGAGGAGGCAATCACATTACGCTGGGCCAGGGGTGATAACTGAAAGAGACGAAGCTACGCTGTCCCGCTTAATGCAGATCGAGCCTGGATGCCACCTCGTTGGCATCATAAGACACTCTTGCCTGGTGCCTTGCAAGCTCCAGACCCTGTGCAGAGAGGGCAACGGCCTGTCTGATTGCCTCCAAATCAGGCGACAATGCCAGTGCTTAGCCCAGTTTTGACCACAAGTGCCTGTTGTATGCAGCGTGGTGTGCCTGACGTGTAGCAATACAGAGCATAATGAGCACTGAGGAGAAAACTCTCCGTACTCAATGGTTGAACTCCGCAGAGTCTGTGTTTGTCCGGAGGCTGGTTATGTGTTGGGTTTCTATGCCCAGTAGGAGTGTCCAGTAACCTCACTCCTGAAGTGGGATGAGGTAAGGTACACGGTGACCCCTGGGGTGTGCAATACCTGCACTGGCAGTCCATTGGGACTGGAATGGGGACAGATGGACGCTGTCAGGTGTGATATGACACTTCCTGGAAGGGAATTGGCCAGGCAGGGACCACCAAGTGATCAGCACTGTATTCACTGAGGAAGCAGCGCATCACCTACTTCGTATTGCGTCTTGCAACCGTGACAGGTGCAGATCATCGACCAGCCCAAGGAAACACTGATATGCTGTCTGATCAGCGTCGGAGGACATGTAGATGGATGTATTCTCTTCCTCAATGGAGGAAGAAGAGGGACCAACGAGTCTGAGGAGTCAAAAGTCGCTGCTGTGGGGGTGACAGGCGAAAAACCTGCTCGTTCATGGATGATGTACCTGGGGAAGGCGGCAGCAGTGACCCTGAACTGATCCCAGGTAACAAGCCCTGCAGGGCTCCTATGGCCTGGGAAATGTGTGTGTGTGGGGGGGGTGCAGAGGCAAGGGGGAGACGCATCTCACTGTATGCGAACGACCTCTGCCAGGGCTAGGAGACCTAACTGGCGATCCAAGACCACGTGGGAATTCACAGGTCTGTGCAGTAACTGGCCGCTCAACTACCCTGAAGTGGTCAGGACTGAGCCCTGTAGGGGATACTCCCCTGTGAGGAGGCCGGGGCCATGTAGCTTCAGAAGGCCAGAGCCCAACCCCACCCAACAAGGTTTCCCTCTAAGGGTATGCGGGAGAGAAAGAAGGATCAGCACTGTGTCTCCTCTCTGAACCCTGAAGGATCCCCGGGGGAAAGCCCCACCCCTTCAACCCTGTTGACTCCGAGAGCAACCTTTTCCTCACTCCCATTGTCAGGGACTCTCCCCACTCCCACAGGCCCTCTGAGGGAGGCCGCAAAAGCGGAAGTCCCTGTCCCGAGAGGACAAACGGCACTGGAGACAGCACCAGTCCGAACTCTGGGGCCCGGAACCTCAATTCCCCTCAGACCGAGAGTCACACTCAACAGCCCTGTGCCTGGCACTGCCCTCAGCGGGAGAGCCAGTGCTGGCTGCAACAAACGGTGCCGAGGGAAGAGATGACAGGGAGGGTGCAGAGGTACTGGGCACTGGAGATCCCTTGGACTCTGAAGAGTCAGGCTGATAGTTTGAGTCAGCCTCCTGACCATCCTCCTCCTCCGGAGAGGAGGAGATCCAGAAGACCTCCAGAGCTGCAATCTCTGAGATTCTCCCACCCTCGGCACAGGCGGACCCAGTACCACTCACGGTGCCGCCTGATCACTGGAGCTACGAACGGCTTCGGAATCCAGGTCGGCGCCGATGGGTGCCCAGCAGGCATGGCCGCGACACTGGGGGAGCTTGCACCTCTGAGGAGGTGACTGCCAGAGTGGTGCTCCGGTTCCTGAGAGAACTGGACTGTTCCTCTGTCACCGCGGTAGAGGCCTCCATCTTGGCAAGGCTAGAAGCCTCCCCGGTCTGTAAAGAACTGGGAGGGGACCCAGAGGAAGGGATGAGAGACCTGCTCTTGCAGTCCCTTGTGTGATGCCATCCTCCGAAAGTCGGTGGATCATGGACGACTATCAATGCGCGAAGCTTCAGTACTCAGCGGTCCATGGAGAAGCAGGCATCACAGTTATCCATATCATGAGACAGATCCAGGCAGGTGAGGCATTGATCATGTCGGTCCATGATGGACATATGCCGGCCGCAGGGACACTGACGCATAGGAGGCCGACCCACCTTTGAAGAACATTTCTTGTCCCCAGACGAACCTGACATGATCGCGAAAAATTAAATAACACACAGAAAACAGATCTGGAGCCGTTAAATAAAGGAAAGGTCTTACCGGTCTGCTAAGAAACAACGCAGAGTGGACTGGTACAGATGGCAGAACTGGAGTTGGAACTAGGCCATGGTGAACGGTGTTGATGATGAAACTAGGCCGCAATGTCGCCGAAGAAATTCTCTTAGCAGGTGAGGTGCTGCACTCTTTACAATGGGAGAAGCAGAATTGGGGTGGAGGAGGAGTCGGCAGCGTTTACTGGCCAACCTGCGAGCGCCATGTAATACGTTGGCCTTGAAGGTGGCGCTGCCCCTGGTGTCAGCTCCTCCCCTAACAAAAAAAAAGCTCCCGTGGGGTACTGCACCTCCGACTGTCACCCACCAGTGATGAATAGTAAAGGCTGACACAGGGAAGATCATAAGTTTCTCCAACATAAAATTTACATCCTATGGAGGGGACCAGGTCCCAAATGGAAGGTCTCAGTTTCAAAATGCCCCACAGGAAAGTGTGAGACACCTCAAGTTGAGCCATGTTCCTGCCTTCAATAGGTGGATGGTAAGCAGAGATGGGAGAAAGTTGCACCTTGAGAGAGGAGTACCCCAAGCCCGAGTCTGAGAGGAAGAGAAGGTACTCCAACACCTTATTCACCGGACAGGTGAATGGGTCCAATTTGTGCGAACCAGCCCAAAGGGTGAAGCGCTTCCATTTTGTGGCATAAGTGGCCCTGGTGGAGGGCTTTCTAGTAGCCTCCAGGACCTCTGCAACCCTAGAGGACACTTCAAAGCGGGCAACAGCTAAGTCCGCAGGAATTATGTATGGAGATGCAGAGACTTTAGATCCAGATGGGCCAGGGTACAATGCTCCTGGGAGAGCAAGCACAGGGGCAAGGGCATTGGGGGTTTCACCGCCAGATGCTGTAGCCAGAAGGGGGCTCTGAATATCATCTCCGCCTCTTCCAACTGGAGTTTGAGCAGCACCCTCTGAAGGAGTGGGAAGGGAGAGAAGGCATACAGAAACCTCCCCTTCCAGGAGAGGGACAATGCGTCTCGCCAGAAAACTCCAGGCCCAGGATCGAGTGAGCAGAAAAGTGGCAGTTTTGCATCGAGTGTGGACACAAAAAGGTCCAACTCTGGTCGATCTCATCTATCAAAGAGATCTTCAACCACCGGGGTTATGTAATAGGGCTGAATAGGACCCTACCCCAGTTGTTATGGAGAGTTTGAATGCAGGGATCTGTTCTGTTCTTTCCTGTCTCGTTTGTCTGGTTGCGCAACCAGATTTTCTCGTGAGACCTAAGATTTGATCACCCCGACAGTCTCACAATTCTCTGCCTCTCGCTATCTCTCAGTCTTCCCCTGCTGTTTCTGTCTTTCCCTCCCTTGCATATCTACTGGTATAAAAAAAATATGCAAATCATTATGTGGAAATATAACTGACATTGAGATCCCTTTGTTTAGAAATGATATTGTGTTACTGTTGAAATGTATGTAATTATAGTTTAAGATCATTGCAAAAAGCTATTGGGAACTCAAAGGGTTAACCTGAAATGCAATTTCAGCCTTTTGCAAAAGCTGTGGAAAAGGGGCCTCAGTTCTGAGACATTGTGTTCCTGCCTGCACCTGCCTGAAATTTACAAGAACATTTAGAAAAAAAAACAGGATGCTTGTTAGAAAGGGGGGTTGCAGAAACTTATAAGACAGAGCTGCAATGGCTTGCATGGAACACTGAGATTGAAGGAAAACTCTGATGGAGCTTCTCTATTTATTCTGCCTTTGTAAATAGTTATAAGGAACAAATGTATTTTTCACGTTACTGCTAGTACACATAAATACTTTTTGCGAATTCTACAACTGCTCCTGGTTTCCTATGCTTCCTGACCTGTGCTTCCACGACAGGTCAGAAGCTCCAACTTGTGACCCCTTGACCAGGAGTGGCTGAGACTGTCCGCCAGGATGTTTTGGGTGCCTGGAAAATGTATGGCAGAAAGCTCCAGACTGTGCTCAATAGCCCAATACCAAACCCTAATTGTCTCCTGACATGGGGTAAGAGCGAGTTCCCCCCTCTTTGTTGATGTGATACACCATGCACATATTGTCTGTCTGCACCAACAGCAGACTGGGTGGGAGATGGATTTAGAAGGCCTGCAGAGCATATAGAACCGTTTGCATCTCCAGAACACTGATGTAGAGACCCCGTTCCACATCTGTCCAAGTGCCTTGAGTCTGGTGAGCATCTAGATAAGCTTCCCAACCCAGACTCGAGGCATCTATCGTGAGAATCTGACAAGGGGCCAAGACTTGAAAGGAACCCCCCCCCCCCAAAGCAGGTGGACAGCTCCAGCTACCACAACAGGACTCTTTGACAGGATCAGAGACTATGACCATCTGGTCTAGGTTGTCCGTGCACTGGTCCCACTGGACCCTCAATGTCCATTGAGGTATCCGCATGTGAAGGCGGGCGAGGGGAACCGTGGCAATGGCAGCTGCCACGCGACTCAGGAGTCGCAGGAAGTCCCTGGCAGGGATTTGGTGAGTGGAAAAGACCAGGTGATCCTGGGCCATCAGGTGCTCCGCCCTGTCCAGGGGCAAGGCGGCCATGCCCTGGGTGGTATCCAGAACCACTCCTATGTACTGGAGGCAAGGAGACAGGCAGGACATCGGCCGACTGATGGTGATATTCAGGGCCTGAAACTGGCGGAAGGTACACTCCAGGGTCTGGACCAGATAGTCCTTGGAGGGTGCCGCTAACAGTCAATCGTCCAGGTAGGGAAACATGTAGAAGCCCTGCCTCTTCAAGGCAGCCGCTACCACTGCCAGGCACTTAGTAAAGACCCTGGGTGCTGAAGAGAGGCCAAAAGGGAGGGCCAGAATTGAAAATGGCTTCCCTAGAACTGGAAGTGGAGGAAGCGCCAATGGGAAGGAAAAATCTTGATATGCAGGTATGCATCTTGCATGTCTAGAGAATAGATCCAATCTCCCTGGTGCAGAAGAGGCAATAACCCCTGAAGGGTGACCATTCTGAAGCGTTTGTACTCTTATGTAGATGTTCAGATGACTCAGATCCAGGATGGGCTGGAGATCTACTGTCTTTTTGGGATGAGGAAAAAGTGGGAATAGAATCCCCTGCCCCACTGGTCCGGAGGGACGGGCTCTATGGCCCTTTTTTGCAGAAGAGCCTGAATTTCCTCCCAGACGAGAGACAACTGAGCGGGGGGAAGGGGGTAAGAGGAGTTTTTGGGGGGATTTTCTGGGGACCACTCAAGAAACTCTAGCATGTGGCCATGTTCTATGATCTGTAGCACCCAGTTGTCTGAGGTAATGGCCTGCCAACCGTCAAGATGAAGGGAGAACCGACTCTCAACAGCCTCCCCCAGAACCCTCTGGGGGGCGGCTAAGGAGTCAGGAATGGGGACTGGTAGGACAGCTGCAGGTGCTGGGGGACCTGGTGGAAGCTTTGGATGAGGCTGAAGCTGCTTTGCATTTGCCCTGACCCTTGGTAGGTGGGTGGCTTGTTTGAGGGAAGAGCGGCGAAATGGAGGTGGCTCACCAGTCTTAGATTGGGTATGATACAGCGAGTGAATGGACCAGAGGGTGTGGCCTGATTCCTGGAGGGAAGAAAATTAGATCCTGTAAATTCCCTCCGAATAGGACGGAGCCCTGAAAGGGGGTGTCCAAAATGCTGGACTGCAAAGCCGGACACCCGGAGCCAGGAATGGCACTGGAGGCAGACACCTGCAGCCGCTCCCCTGCCTGAAACACAGACTTTGACGGCAGATAAGGACCACTAGGCCCATCTAGTCTGCCCATTTCCCTACCTACAGGATAGGCCGCAGATCCTAGTTAACCAACAGCCTATATCTTCCTGCCCCCCACAAGAATTGCCTTATGTCTGTCCCATGCATTCTTGAATTCTACCACAGTTTTAGACCCCACAACTTCCTCAGGAAGGCTGTTCCATGCATCCACTACCCTCTCTGTGAAATAATACTTCCTCACATTGCCCCTGAACCGCCCTCCTTCTATCTTTAAATTGTGTCCCCTTGTTCTTGCAAGTCTCTTTTTCTGAAAGATGCTACCCTCTTGGACTTTGTTGATTCCCTTGAGGTACTTGAAAGTTTCTATCATGTCCCCCTCTCCCTTCTTTCCTCAAGGGTATACATATTAAGCTCCTTTAGTCTCTCCTCATACGGCTTCTCTTGCAGACCCTGCACCATTTTAGTTGCTCTCCTCTGGACTGACTCTATCCTGTCTATGTCCTTGCGGAGATGGGGTCTCCAGAACTGGACACAGTATTCCAGATGGGGTCTCACCAATTGTCTGTACAGAGGGATAACAACTTCCTGTTTTCTGCTGCTGATGCCTCTCCTATACATCCCAGTATACCCCGGCCCTCCCTACTGCCTTCTCACATTGCTTGCTAACCTTAAGGTCATCTGATATGATTACCCCAGGTCCCTTTCCTGTTTTGTTGTTGTTACTACCTCCCACCCATTGTGTATTCTTCCCTGGGTTCTTGTTTCCCAGGTGCATTATTTTGCACTTTTTGCATTTAATCCTAGCTGTCATACGCCTGACCATTCCTCCAACCTTGCCAAGTCCCTTTTCATCCTTTCCACACCTCCTTGTGTATCAACCCTGTTGCAGATCTTTGTGTCATCTGCAAAAAGGCATACTTTTCCTTCCAGTCCCTCTGCAATGTCACTGATGAAGACATTAAAAAGGACTGGACCCAATACTGAACCCTGCGGTACCCCACTAGTAACCGCCCTTTCTTCACAGTGGACTCCATTTACAATTACCTTCTGTGTCCTGTTGTCCAGCCAATGTTTTACCCAGGCTACCACCCTGGGACCCACTCCCAGGCTGGTTAATTTGACTAATAATCTTTTGTGTGGGACTGTGTCAAATGCTTTGCTAAAGTCTAGGTAGCCATGTCCACGGCCCTCCTTGGTCTACTACTTTGGTCACCCAGTCAAAGAAATCTATTAGATTAGTCTGACATGACCTTCCTGCTGTGAACCCATGCTGCCTTGGATCCTGTGCTCCACTGACCTCTAGGTACTCAACTATTCTTTCCTTCAGAAGTGACTCCATCACTTTCCTACCACAGAGGTCAGACTGACAGGTCTGTAGTTTCTGCCTCTGTCTTGGTCCCACTTTTGTGAAGGGAATCACATCCGCCTTCCTCCAGTCCTCGGGTACCACACCATCCTCCCATGATTTATTAAAAGAGTAGCCAGTGGTTTCACTAGTTTCTTCCTTAATTCTTTTAGAATTCTGGGGTGAATTCCATCAGGACCCATTGCTTTGTCCACCTTCAGTTTTAGGAGTTCTTGCAGAACCCTTTCTTCTGTGAAAGGACTGGGATTGACCTCCTATCAAGAGTGCTTCTGTTAATTGGATTAGGCACTTCCCCTCCTTTTGTGAATACTGAGCAGAAATATTCATTCAATATTCCTGCTTTTCACTGTCCCCTCTGCCCACCACAGTTCATTCTATTCAGCCTCACTATCCCTCCCTTTGTCTTTCTCATCGCTGATGTACCTATAAAGGTTTTAGCCTCCTTCTTAACTGAGTTGGCTATCTTTTCCTCAGTTTGGGCCTTTGCTATTCTGACTTCCCTCCCTGCTTCTTTCTGCCTTAACTGGTACAGCTCTCTGTCCTGCTCCTTCTGTGTTTCCTTATACTTCCCGAATGCTATCTTTTCTTCCTGACTTTCACAGCCACCTCTCTTGAGAACCATAGTGGCTTTTTCTTTCGTTTTGATTTGTTTATTTGCCTCACACAAAGGCTTGTTGCCTCTGTGATGGCAGTTTTGATAATTCCCCATTGTTGCTCCACACCTCCTTCTAGCCTGTTTGCTAGTGCTTTTCTGAGGCACTCTCCCATCTTGCCAAAGTCAGCCCTCCTAAAGTCCAGTACCCTCACTTTTGTATGGCTTGACTCTGTAGCTGAGTTTAACGTGAACCACACTGTTTGATGGTCACTTGTCCCCAGATGGCAACCCACTTCTAGATCTGAGATCCTCTCACTGCCCTGTTTGAGAGTACGAGGTCTAAGATTGCTCCTTAGAGTGGGTTCGAAACTAACTGTCTAATGCCTGCCACCTGTAGGGCGTCAAGAATGGCCCTGCTCTTGGATGTGGCTGCAGCAAATGTGCTCCAGTTAACATCTGGCATATTCAGGTCTCCCATCAACAGTATCTCCCCTTTCTCTGCCATTCTAAGAATGCCTTCAATCATATCCTTGTCCATTCCTTCCCCTGACATGGGGGTCTGTACACAACCCCTGTGAGGATTGTGGTGCCCTTTCCAGTCTCCAAGGTGACCCACAGTGCCTCCTCTCCTCCCTGTTTACTCTTTTGTTCAGTTGCTTTTATCCCTTCCTTTACATAGAGAGCTACTCCCTCTTCTCCCCTGCCTGTCTCTCCTGTAGGTTATGTACCCTGGTATGTTAACATCCCAGTCATGGTTCTCTGTGTACCATGTTTCTGTGACTGCTACGATATCCAGGCATCCCTCTTCCATTAAGGCCACCAGCTCAGGGAGCTTGTTGCCCAGACTACGGGCATTGGTACTCATTACCCTCCATTTCCTGATGGCCTTACCCCCTTTTGCCCCATCCCTGTCCTTCTTGCCTTTGTCACTTTCTCCATTTACCCCTGCCCTTCTCCCTATCGACACCTCCATGCTGGTGTTTGCCGCACTTACTACCGTGATTGTTTGGGGGGGGGGCTAGGATTTTCCTGCCCTTTTTAAGGGATCATCCTAAAGCTGACTCAGTGGCCATCAACGCCTGAGGCGTCCACAGCATTGTAGACGGCCCGAAGAACGAGGTTGCCTACGTTGGAGCCCACCTTGAGGAGCTGGGCAAGTTGCGATTTGGAGGGATCGTTGGAAAGCCTGAACTAGTTCCCTGGCCTGGTCCCAGAGGACATTCTGATATTGGTAATTGCCTGAACAGCCAGGATGGTGGACATGAAGACTCGCTTACCCAGGTGGTCCAGCTGTATGGATTCACTGTCCGGAGGAAGAGCACTAAGATGCTTGGGTTTCTTGGTGCGGTCATGCGACACGATGATGGCCACTGAGTCAGCTTTAGGATGATCCCCTTAAAAGGGCTTACCAGCTGGAGCATGGTAGAACCTGTCCACTTTCTTAGTCACAGGAGGAGTGGTCAAGGGCCGACTCCAAGTCGCCCTCATGACATCATCATAAGAGACAATCTGGGGTGACACTACCACGAGGAGGGCATCAGGCTGTCTTGATTAAATGGCCAAGCAATGCCATTCCGGGTCCTGCTCCTCCAGTTTCTCAGCTCATGGTGGCCTGGATGTGCCTCATGACGTCCATAAACAAAGGATCATCAGGAGGGGACTTAGGAACCACCTTAGCGGATCTTCGCCTTCAGAAGAGTCCCCTGGGGTGGAGGAAAACAGTACAGTTACATAAGAACTTAGCATAACAGTAGATCTTCGAGAGAGGCTCTTCAAGTAGGTACTAACCATTAGGACTAAGACCATCAAGCACTAGGACCACACAGAAAACTTTAGCAAGCAGTGTCTGGTGGGGGACCACCTACCCGGTGTCACATGATGGACGTCAGCATGACACTATATAGTGGATGGTCCCCACACCCGGCCTCCAGTTCTCCCACTGGACACCTAAGAAAGTGTGACAGAAGAAAGGAGTGGGCTCCTAAAGCCAAAACAAAGGCTAGAAAAAAGTAGTTGCAGAAGCAGGGGGAAGGTACCTACTACAAGAGCCTCTCTCGAAGATCTACTGTTATGGTAAGTTCTTATGTAACTGTACTATTTTACTTCGAGAGGGCTCTTGCAGTAGGTACCAACCATTAGGACAGAGTCCCAAACAGTGAAATTCAGACAAAAGCTGAAGCACGGGAGGCAGGAAAGGTCTACAGTAGGTACCAGATTAAGCCAGGAGGCCCTGAAGGACAGCTAGTCTGAAACCTGCCCTGTGCCTAGAGGCAATGTCCAGAATGTAATGTTTGGCAAAGGTGTGGACAGAGCTCCAAGTGGCTGCTGCACAAATATCCGTGGCAGAAACATTCCTGAAACAAGCAGATGCAGCCATGCCTCTGGTTGAATGCCCCTTGACTTCCTCCGGAAGGGGCCTGTTATACTGTACTTCTGATAACAAAACAAAATGCAGTTTGCTAACCATTGGGATAAGCACTGTTTGGAAACTGCTGCGTGCTCTCTTTTGGAGGCAAAAGAAACAAAAAGCTGATCTGTTTATGGACTGACTTCATCCGGTTTGTGTGATAATGCAAGATTCTGTGCATCTCTAGAGTTTGCAGAATGGCCTCCCCTTGACTGGAATGCTCAGGATAATACACTGGCAAGTTTATGGTCTGATTTAAAGTAAACTCAGAAACCACCTTTGGTAAAAACTTAGGGTGTGTAAGCAGAGTCATCCTGTCTCTGCAGAAAATCAAATAGGGCTTTTTACACATCACGGCCTGAAGTTCGGCAACTAAAAATCACCTTCTCCTGACTGGCCTACGCTAGGAAAGCAGAGATGGCTGCCAGGTGATCAAAGTCCTTGCTGGGGGAGGGAGAAACCACAGGTAGTCCAAAATGCTAGCCATTGGATGAGGGGTCTAACCCTTTGCCCTGACACCAAAATTTGAAGGCATAGCATTTTCTGGTCGATTCCTGATGGGATGCCTCAACAACCATAAGGACCTCGTTGGAGAGACCCAAAGCCTGGAACTCTAGCCACTCAGGAACCAGGCTGTCAGGTGCAGGGACTGAAGGTCCACATGGAGTACCTTCCCCTGACTGATAGAGAGCAGGCCCGGGCGTTCTGGAAGATGCCTCGGGAGCCTGTTGCTGAGGAGATCTGGATACCAGAACTGGCGTGGCCAGTCTGGGGCTACCAGGACCACCTGTGCCTTGTCCCTCCTCGTCTTAAGGAGCACCTTGTGGATCAAGGGAAGTGGAGGGAAGGCACAGAAGAGGCCTGGGGTCCACGGCCTCAAGAAAGCATCCCCATGCAGCAAGCACTGCTGAGGAGGGTGGGCATGGAACAGCCTCAGCTTTGCATTCTCCCTAGAGGCGAACAGGTCCACCTGAGGGGTGCCCCACAGATCTCGTACTACTACTGGATGGAAGGACTACTTGTGAGATGCCGCGCCCATCCGGCAGAGAACATCGGCCAGGTGATTCGAGGCTCCTGCCACATGGATGGCTAGGAGATCCACCCCTAAGCTGAGCACGAGGGTCCAAGTGCAGAGTGCTTCCTTGCACAGGGGCAAGGAGTGCATCCCGCCTTGCTTGGTGAGACAGTACATGGTCGTGGTACTGTCCGTCTGGACCTGGACCATTTGCCCCCGAATGAACGAAGCGAACGCGGTCAGGGCTAGTCGAACCTCTCAGAGCTCCAGCAGGTTGAAGTGACATCGGGATTCCTGAGGGGACCATAGCTGTGCTCCCCCAGATGGGCACCCTAACCCATCAGAGGCACGTCGGTCGTCAGGATGACCGTCGGCTCAGGGCGGACAAACGGGATGCCTTCCTGCAGATGAGCTGGGACAAGCCACCACTGGAGGCCATCCCACATCTTCTGAGTGACGGTGACCAGCTGGTCGAGGTGACCTGAACACTGAGACCACTATCTGGCCAGTTCCCATTGAAGGGAACGCATATGCCAGTGGGCCTATCGAGCCATGCTGGTGCAGGCCACCATGTAGCCCAGAAGGCGCAGGAAGTCCCACGCAGGACACGATTGCTCAACCAGAAATGACTGAACAAAGGAAGAGAGAACCTCCGCCCTGCCTGCCAGGAGCCAAGCTCTGGCTCGGCAAGAGTTGAGCTCTGCCTCGATGAAATCAATCACCTGCAAGGCCACGAGTTCTGACCTGGCCTCATTGATCAAGAGGCCAAGCTCGAAGCAAGTCTGGAGGGCCAGATCCCTGGACCGCTCCACCTCCTGCCTGGAGGGATCTGCTATAAGCCAGTCATCCAGGTAGGGATAAACATGGACCCCTCGGCGCCTCAGGAAAGCTGTCACCACTGCCATGCATTTGAAGACCCTGGGGGCCGATGAGAGGCCGAAGGGCATGGCCTGGAACTTGTAGAGGGTTCCCTCGGCTTGGAAGCGGAGGAACCTCGATGGGATGGATGGAGCGGAACGTGAAAGAATGCATCCTGAGCAAAATCATATGCCTTGCTCCTGGGATGGTAAAATCTGAGCCAGAGTTACCATTCAGAAGGTGCGAGACCTGAGAAACCTGCTCAGGTCATACAGATTGAGAATGGGGCACCAGGAAGTACCTGGAAACAAACCCTGGGTCTGTTGGAGGTTCCATCACTCTGCACACAACCTCCTTGTGGAGGAGCTGAGTGATGTCGTCTCAAAGAGCCAACTGAGTGACAGCGGATGCCAAATCATCCCGTGGGACTTGGCTTGGAGGGTACTGTTCGAATTCCAGAGGCAGACCCCAGCTGACCAATTCCAGCACCCACCTGTCCGTGGTGATAATGGACCAGGCGGAAAGGAAGTGGCGGAGACGGTCCCCCACGGGGGGACCCAGGGGAGGTGTGACGGGATTGAGGGTGACACCCCTCAACCCATCACTGAGCAGGCTTGGAGGAGAAGGAGCCAGCCGGGGGTCCACCGGGTCCCTTCTGTCCAGGCTTTCTGACTGAAGAGGCCACCGACTTGGCCCGAGGTCGCCAAGTTTGAGCCTGCTGGCCCTGCTGCTGCCAGGCTGATTTAGCCGTAGCAGTGAAACAGCGAAAGGGCTTGCGCTTTTGGTGCTTAGCGCCCTTGTCCTTCTGGGTGGATGTCAGACAGTCCAGGGTGGCACTGAACTTTTCAATGCGTTGGAGGTGGCCCTCCACACCAGGCTCGAACAGGTCAGTGCCCAAAAAGGGGACATCCAGCAGCTTATATTGGGTATCCACCGTAAAGGTCGAGATCCTCAACCAAGCCATACAGCTAATGGCTACTGCGGCCATGACAGAGCGGGCACATGAATCGCCAATATCCAGAGCTGTCTGGAGTTGCTGTTTCACCACTGCCTTCCCCCTGGTCCCAGACCTGCTTGACCATGGTCTGGAGGTCCGCCAAGAGGTGAGGAATCACCTCGTCCAGGGAGCCCAAAAGGGCATGGGAGAAGTGTGCCATCAGCATGGCCAAGCTAGCCTGACAAAGACCCAGAGAAGAGGCTGTGTAGACTCTTATAGCTGAATGGTCCAGTTTCTTGGACTCTTTGTCCGGTGGTCTATCGACATCCTGTGTATTGCCCGAGCGCTGAAAAACAGAGTCAGCCACCAGTCCCTCAGCCGAGGGATGCTCTGAAAACCCCAAAAGGGAACCGGCTGGAACCGCATACTTGCGGGCCATCCGGGCCAAGGGTGCAGGGCAAGAGGAAGGGCGCTGCCAAAGGTCCAGGACTGGGCCGTCACTGGCCTCGGCCACCGGGAAGGCCTCTGCAGAAGAATTCTCTTTGTCCAAAATCTCTGTAAGGGGATATCGAGCCCGTTTCTGGACCAGCTCGAGCTCCATCACCGTGGACGCGGAGATGACCCGAAGAATGCTCATAAACGAGGTGGGTCCCTCGTCCATGGAGAGACCCCACGAAGACTCCACATCGAGGGGATGTGATTGCAGCGAGGAGTCTTCAAAGTCCGCGTAAAGCAAGAGTCCACCCGAGTCGCCCTCGACCCACCTTGGGTGGTCGGGAGTGAGGGTGACCGACAGCCGATGGGGCAGCCCTTTGGCTGGCTGAGACTCCTTGGTCAGAGCCCCGGACTTCGACTGTTCAGGTGGCGGCTCTACCACGATCGGCAGAGAAGCCTGCTTCGGCAGAGCTGGCTGAGCCTGCGGTGGCATCTCCAAGGGGGTGACGGTGGCAGGGGCTGACGGTCATTCAGGTGACAGCTACTTGATAGCCAGGGTAGAAACCAGGGTCGGTTTCAGACTGGACAAGACCAGCTGCTGCCACATTAAGTCTTCATAGCACCAACACAATTTGCACCAGAGCCTTTCCTCAGACAAGGAGGAGTAGTGGCGTTGCCGCTTGCCATGATGCTGGGAACGAGATTGCAGGTGATGGCGAGATCTGCCCGATTCAGAGGAAGAAGACAGAGACCTCAATCTCGACCATCAGCAGGGAATCTCGGAAGGAGCTGGGGAGCCCCGCGGCTCTTCCAGGTCAGGGTTTAGGGCCGGTGGGTTCAACCCAGTGGGCTGATCCGACCTGTTGGAGGACACTGGAAGCACCGGAGTCTGAAAAATACAGGTTACTCACCTGTAACAGGAGTTCTAGGAATGGTATATGTTGTTCATCCACACTATCTGGCAGGTTCCTTGCCGCTTTAAATCTTGCCAGAAGGTCTTCAAGCTGGCTCCTCCCACCCACCCAGGTGGTAAAACTCTCAGCTCTGCCCCATGACGCCAGATCTAGCCGCTGGAAGCCAGGTCTAAAGGCCGTCAGGGAGGTTGGTATCGTAGATGAACAATATACCATTCCTAAACTCCTGTTATTGTGAGTAACCTGGGCTTCTAGGACATGATATGTTATTCATCCACACTATCTGGCAGACTCCTAGCAGTTCTCCGGGAGGAGGAGGCAAGCGCACACCCCTACTTAGGAATAAAGACTGGAGAACCGAGGCCCCGACCAACATCCAGCGTGACCCAAGGTCGATGTGGTGGGGTAAAAGCGGTATATGCCGGCTTCCAGGAAGGAGCCCTACGGATATCCTGGACAGGGGTATCCTCGGAAGCAGCCACCGATGCAGCGGAAGGGCGGGTAAAATGACCACTTATCCCTCTGGGAGGCTCCATGCCCGCCCACCTATAGCGGAGATCTATGCAGGAGGTGACCCACACGCTCATCGTCCGCTTGGCTGCAGGTCTGCCAGGTGCGGCTTCAGCATAGATGACAAACAGCTGGCAAACCTCTCCCGAACTTCAGCCCTATGCTCCCTGGGAAGGCGAGCGCTAAATTAGGGTCCCAATGGATCCTATATGCGGCCTCCGAGGTGTGAATGGGGTTGAACCCCGGCAGAGACAATACCCGGTTAGGAAAAGTTCGCCACCGCCTACGAAGGAACTTGGTGGGGCGAGGACAACCTTGTCCCTGTGGGAAGACCAGATAGGGAGACTCAAAGGCGCCTGGGTTCTCCCAGCCTTCTGGTTGGCGTGGTAGCCCCAAGGAGGTGTTCTTCCACAACAGGTGGAAATCGCACCTGTGCATAGGTTGACAGCGACCCCGTGAGCTAAGCCCATACCAGCGTAGATCCCACAGAGATGGGGATACTCTCCCGGAGAAGTGTGATCAAGGCCTTGGAAGCGCCAGACCACCTTTCCTCGCCACCGACCACCTTCCGGCCCGCGCCCAGAAGACAGGGGTGGTTATCAGGAGCACCTTAAGGGTCGTCGATCGAAGCCCTTGCTCAAGAGGAAGAACGGACCACAGGTAGTCCGGAATGCTCGCCGAGGAACAGGAGAGGGGACCAGGCCTTAACCTAATACCAAATGGAGAACTCTTCCATTTGAAGGTGTAGCATATCTGGTCGACTCCTGGCAGGATGCCTCAACAACGTTGAGGACCTTGCCGGAAGACCCAAGGCCTGGCCACTAGCCGCACAGGGACCAGGGCGCCAGGTGCAGGGATTGAAGGTCCGGATGGAATACCTTCCCCTAATGACAGAGATCAGGACCGGGCGGGCTGGAAGCCGCCTCAGGAGCCTGGGGCTGAGACTGAGGAGAGCTGGATACTAGAGCTGGCAAAACCAGTCTGGGGCTACCAGAATCACCTGTGCCTAGTCCCTCCTCGCCTTGCCTGTGGGTCAAGGGAAATGGGGGAGAGGCGTAGAAGAGGCCCAGGGTCCGCGGCCTCAAAGGCATCCCCTACAGCGAACCTTGCTGAGGGGGCGGGCATGAGACAGTCTCGGCCGTAGTCTCCCTGGAGGGAAAAAAAGGGAGAAAGATCTTGTGCTACCTCGTAGGGAAGACCACTCATGAGGCGCAGCCCTTATCCAGCTTAGGGCATCAGCCAGGGTGCTTGAGGCTCCTGCCATCGAAATGGCTAGGAAACCACCTCCGCTGCGCAGAAGACCCAATGCGGAGAACCTCACGCAATGGCAAGGGTTCATCCGACCCTGGCGGGTTAGGTAGCACATGGTCGTGGTATTGTCCACCTGGACCTAAACCACTAGACCCCGCACAGACGGAGGCTGAGCGGTCCGAGCTAAGCGGACCGCCTGGAGCTCCAGCAGGTTGGAATGACATCGGGACTCCCGAGAGGACCAGAGGCGGTGCACTCTGTATTCCCCTTGATGGGCACCCCCAACCATCAGAGGTGCATCAGTCGGAGAAGACCATCGACTCGGGGCGGACGCATGGGATGTTCTCCTGCAGATGAGCTGGAACGGTCCGAAGGAGAGCGTTCTCCAACTTCTGGGCTGTTGTCACGGACTGGTCCAAAGGATCGCAGCGTTGTGATCGCTGGCTGGCCAGCCCCCATTAAGGGAACGCATGAACCGGCGGTCCAAACAGACCACGCTGGTGCAGGCCGCAAGGCCCAGGAGGTGCAGGAAGTCCCGGCAGGGCACATTGTCCAGTCAGACATGACTAGGAAAGGGAGGAAGAACCCTGCCCTGTCCACCAGGAGCCGAGCTCAGACTCAGAGTCAAGTCATCTCAAGAAAGGATCACCCGCTAGACATGAGTTCCAACATGGCTCCATTAGAGAGGAGACGGTCTGAGAGCAACCTAGAGGCCAGAACTTGGACCGCCCCTCCCGCCCTGGAGGTTGCAGTCAGCGCCATCCGGGTGAGGGTACGCCCAGACCCTTCGGTGCCGCAGGAATGCTGCTGAGAAGAGACCGAAGGGCATGGCCTGAATCGAAAAGAGATCCCCCGCTTTAGAAACGGAGGAGTCTCCCAAGAAACGGACAAATCGAAGTGTAAAGTACGTCCTGGAGGTCCAGGAAATAGAGCCACATGCCTCGTTCCGAGGATGGGATATCTGAGTCAGAGTGACCATCCCGTCGTGCGGGTCAAGGATGGGGCGCAAGCCCCCCATCCATTTGGGGACCAGGAATACATGGACACAAACCCAGGGTCTGGAGGAGGATCCGCCACCTTCCTGATCACCTCTATCTCGAGGGGCAGGGCAAGTCGGGGCAACGGCTTGAAAGGGTGGGGCCTGCTCGCAATCCAGAGGCAGGACCTTCCCCTAGCACCTCCGACACCCAGCGGTCTGTGAAGCGGACCAGGCGGAGGAGGGGTGGAGCCGTCTCCCCTGGACTTCTCGGTCCCCTGGAGGTGTCTCTCCACTCCAGGGCCGAAGAGGTCAGTCCCCAAGAAGAGAATGTCCGCCAACTTGTGCTGGGTATCCGTTGAGAAAGAGGATATCCTCAGCCACGCCCTGCGGCGCATGGCCACCGCGGCCGCTACCGACCTGGCACAGGAATCACCTAAGTCCAGAGCAGTCTGAAGCTGCTGCTTCGCCACCGCCCTACCCTGGTCCCGCACCCGCCGGACAGTGGTCCGCAGGTCAGCTGGGAGATGAGGGAGCACCTCATCCAGGGAGCCCAAAAGGGCGTGGGAAAAATGTGCCATCAGTGCGGCCGAGCTGGCCTGTCGGAGGCCTAGGGAGGACGCGGCGTAAACCTTGCGCCCGACATAGTCCATCCTTTTGGACTCTTTGTCGGAGGGTCTATCCACATCCCGAACGTTCACAGAACGCTGGAAGACATTATTGGTAACTAACCCCTCAGCGGAGGGGTGCTCCGAAAAACTGGGCAAAGAACTGACAGGGACAGAGTACTTCCTGGCCATCCTGGCCGAGGGCGCAGGACAGGAAGTAGGCCACTGCCAGAGCTCCAAGGCTGGGCCGACAATGGCCTCAGCCACCGGGAAGGCCTCTGAGGGTGAACCCCCTCGGTCTAGAATCTCCGTCAGGGGATAAGAGACCCGTTTGGACACGGGTTCAAGCTGCATCCCGGTGAACTCCGAGATGAGCTGAAGCAGACCCAGAAAGGACAATGGGCTGTCATCCACAGAGCGGTTCAGAGAGGACCCCGGGCCCTCCCAACTGGGGAACATGGAAGAGTCGTCGTTGGACTCCGAAGGGTCTGCAAAGAGCTGCCTCAGGCCTGAGCCACTCTTCACCCGCCGAGGGCGGGCGGGAGTGAGGGTGACAGACAACCTGCGGGACAAGTCGTGACCCAACCGAGGTTCCACCGAAATCGGTGGGGCAGCAAGGTTCGGACAAACAACCGGCCCTGGCGGGCACCACTGCAGCCAGCGTTGCGCCGGGCCGTTCGGGCGGCAGCTGCTTGCTGGACGGGGAATGAATCGGAGTCGATTGATTCCCGGACAATAGCAACTGCTGCCACATGAACTCCTCGTAACGTTGACGCCATCTGCATTGAAGCCACTCCTCATCCGAGGAGGGAGATGAGGAGGAACGGTAATGCCACTTAACTCGGTGCCCTGACCGAGACCGCCGAAGTCGGCGGGAGTGGCTTGACCGAGAAGAGGACCGAGACCGAGACCCAGATCCTCGGGGAAACCGAGGGTGGGACCTGGAAGGAGCGGGGGACACCCACTCTTCCCTTGGCTTGGACAAAAAGACCGAGGCCTGTCACCCCGAAGGTGCAGGCAGAACCTCGGCCTCCACCGGGGAAACCAGCGAAGGGTTGACGGCTCCTGCAGTAGACCGCCCGGGTGACGGGTCGAGAGAAGGCTCAACAACGTCGACGGGTCATGGCGGCTGGCCTGATGGGGACACTGTGAAGCCAGCGGCTGAGCGCAACCTCGACCCGGTAGTCGGCAGACAGGGGAAGGGACCTCCCCCAAGCGCCGGCGATGGGACTTACCTGGGACTCTTTGACCTGGGCTGAGAGGCAGGTCCTCAAGGCCCCTCTCCTTCGAGGAAAGGGACTGACGGCTCCTTGAACGGTTGAATGAGAGGAACTCAAAGAGAGTGGATAAGCGCCACGCGAGGAGGACGGGGGACAGCCTTGGTCGCCGCCTCCTCCATGGAGGAAGAGAGATCGAGCTGCTCAGCCGAGACAGCAGACGTGGACACCGCCCGACGAGCCTCTAAAGATTTTTCCGGCGCAGAAAAAATTCCAGGTCGCCCGAGCCCCAAACGGGCCGCATGATCTTCCAGGACGCTGGTTGAAAGGGCACAGCAAAATTCGCAAACTTGCGGATCACGGTCCAAGTCGAGGCGGTAAACGCACGTGGAGTGCGGGTCCGTCCTGGAGGTATACCCCAGGCGCCTCCGAGAGCCGGGAAATGAAATATCTATCGCAGCAGCAAGGGAAGAAGACCGAAGTTTTAGAAAACTTCCAAACTAAATTCGGAGAAACTGAAAAATCAGGAACCAGTCGAAAACGCAGAGCGCTAAGGAGGGAACCTGAGCTTCCAAGTGGTAAGGAAGATCTGGCGTCATGAGGCGGAGCCGAGAGTTTTACCACCCAGGTGGGTGGGAGGAGCCAGCTTGAAGACCTTCCGGCAAGATTTAAAGTGGCAAGGAACCTGCCAGATAGTGTGGATGAACAACATATCCATATCCCTAGAAAAAGAGTTATCGGCCTCTTCGGATGACAACCTGTCGATCGGTTCGAGAAACATCTCGGCCGCATCGACAGGCGTCTCAGCCAGCTGGTTTGACAAGTGCCTTCACCACGATTTCAACCGAAGTCGAAACAGAGGTCTTTTGAGAATGAGACCACTCCCGATCCCAAGACTGTAGACATTGAGTCTTCTCTTTTTTCGACTCCTTCTTACAAGAGTGCGAAACGTGCGACCCAGAAGGACCCTCTCCCTTGGTGGAGAGGGACTGGCACAGCTCTTTGAAGGAAGCTGAATAAGTGGAGTCTAACTGGACGGAACAAAGGCTGAAGCCGAAGAGAAATTGGCCTGGGCCACCTCCTCCTCATCGAAGGCCTTAAGCTGTTCAGGCTGCTCAGCAGACCCTGCAGCCGCGGAGACCACCCATGGGCACCCTTAGATTTGACCGTCAGGTAATGCTTCTCCGGTACCCCAGCTGGAGTCGGGCAGTGCGATCGTCCAGAATGGACGGGTGGAAGGACCGACAGACATCGCAGGCCTACAGACTGTGGTCATGTCCTACGCAATACACGCACATGGTGTGAAGGTCGGTGCGCAAAATCTTCTGCACGCAGCGGCACCAGCAAAACCTAGGAATGGTCTTTTCTTCCATCGCGGAAGCGAGAGAAGGAATCAAAGATGAAACTCTGACGAGTTTTAAGTTAAGTTTTGGAAGCAAATCAGGGTTCAACAAATCCGATAGCCCGACACCCTGGACTATCAGATTTCAAGTAGGGACACGCATTTTGTCTGTCCCCAGTAGTCCGCGGACAAATACTGTTTGAGTTAATTAAAATTATCTTCAGCAGTGGTGCATTTACTGGGTTGGCCAGCAGGGTGAGTAGCACGGGGTAGAGTCGCCGAAAACAAGTCCTGTGTCTGTCTTTGCTGGTGGTCAGGTGATCGATGGAACAGCGAGCAGGTGATTAAGGAGGGTAGCTGGATGGCAAGCTGGTGCGTCGCCAATGAGGAGCTGAGAGCGAGCATGAGAGGTACATCAATCAGAGCTACAGGGAGGAGCAGAAGAGACTGACTGGCAGGTCATACCGCCAGTGGTATAATCTGCCATTGCAGGGGAGGAATACCTATTGGTCATGTCCGAAGTTGGGTTTTGTACTAATGCTTGAGGGAGGGCTCACTTTGCTTTGGAGAGCAGACGCAATGTGTGTGTGAGAACAGAACGATCAACGCGGGAAAAAAACCCTGAAAGATCTCTTTAGTTTACTTTACCATTCATTTGGCACTGTCTGGCAGCAAATATATTTTTGTGTAAAAAAATACAAGTGGTCACCGGCCAGTGCAATGGTACTGCAGTCGGTAGAAGACAGCGCACATTGGTGACTGAGCACGGGGAGGGGGAGGGACTCAGACGGAAGCCACGAGGAGACGGTTGGAGGTGATAAGAGATCGTCTGTCTAGTAGGCAGCTCTAGTCTGCACGCTGGGAAAACACTGAAAATTAAGAAGAGATGCAGACCTACAGTAAATCAGAATTTAAATAAAAGACTAAGCCCAAAGTGTTATAGCTTAATAGGCAGGCAGCATTTGAGCATTGGTGATCAGATTCTTCTGATCTGTACTGTAAAAAAGATTGGACTGGGCATAAAACAAAGTAAATAAATAACTAGAATTGAGGTCACAGAAAGGAAGGAATCCATGTGAGCAAGCTATAGTGTAGTGTGAGACTAAAGGAATAATGCCTGACAGGGTGGGTGTTATGCTGGGATAACATCCCACCTCGGGTGGTTGGGCCTGAGGCCACTGGCCGAGGGCGTCCAACACCCGAGAAGGGATGCTATCCCAGCATAACACCCACCCTGGAGGGCATTATTCCTATTATACAATGGCTTGTTGTTTTATACAGAAAAGAAAGTATGTTAAGGAATTTTATTTAGTGTTTAAAAACATTTTTTTTAAGAAAAGATGCAAGCAATGTATGGTGGCCATAATGCAAAGTATTAGCAGGGATGTTATGCCAGGATAACATCCCTGCTGTGATGGGCAACCTGACCAATCAGGAGCCAGGATTCTTTCTTGCCATTGTATAATGAACACCGATTCAGACTGAATTTTAGACTTTGCTGCAGCACTGAACCGAGCAAGCAAAACTACTGGAAAAAGAAACCTAGCTGACTAAGTGTCAGTGACTAGAAGACTGCCAAAGGGGAAATAAAAAGGGAGAAAAAAAGGAAGCTACCAGTCCCTCTCTCCCCAGTCCACACAGACAGTACTAGAGAGGGGAAAAGGGAGGCTTGAAAGATTTTAAAGAACAAAAAAGAAGAGAAGTGAGAAGCCCAGTGTGTGGGGATTAGAAAAACATTTAATAGAAGATGAGAGAGAAGCCTTTAGCCTGACTATTTGTGTGGGGAGAGGAGTGACTGAAGGGGTGACCACTGACCAGCCCACTGCCCAGTCTACGACCTGCGGCTCACTGGCTTGTGAAAGTTCCCCCCCCAAAAAACAAGAAAGCAACTCAAAGAAAAAAAGGTTGTAAAACGCTGTAAACAAAACAATATAAGAAAAGAATATAAGAGAAGGAAGCTTAACTTGTTGTTCAAGTTGGTAGAGGAGATTGCTGTGAGAAAAGGAGTAAAGGGGTGACCTTGACCTGCCCAGTGTCCTGCTGCCGTCTGGCTTGTGAAGACACAAAAAAAAGGACAGCTTGTGAAAAAAATAAAAGATTCTCGTAAGGAAAAAAATAGAGAGGAAGAGGAGCCTTCAGCCTAACCATGTGGGCTGCTGGGAGATTGTGTGGAAAGGAGTAAGGGGTGACATGGCACACTGTGTGTCTTAAGGCCAGCTGATTTGTAAAAGACAAAAGAAAAGAAAAAGAATAGTAAAGAAAAATTAAATAAGAGAGGAGAAGCCTACTGCCTACCTAGCTCTGTGTGTGTGTGTGTGTGTGTGTGTGTGTGCCTGGGCTGTTGGGAGTGGGAGATAGGAGAGTGTGTGAAAAGGAGTGAGGCAAGGGCCCGGGGTGTCCCGCCCACGGCTCCCAGTGTGTCCTGCGGCCACCTGGCTTGTGAAGTAAGACACACAGAAAAGAAATAAAACTAGTAAAAAAAAAAAAAAAAAAAAGTAAAGAAAAAAATAATACAAGGCAGCGGAGTCTAACTCTTAACTGTGTGGGTGCTGGGTGGATGGGCTGTTGGGAGACTGTGATTGTGTAAGGAGTGAACTTGAAGCCAAGGGGTAACTGACCTGCTACCCAGTGTCCTGCGGCCGACTGGCTTGTGACAGGGCAAGACAACTTGTGCTGTTTTAAAAAATATATATATATTACATATATATATAAATAAACAGTAAGCACAAAGCACCAAGCAAGCAATATACATACACTACACTATCTTTCTGTCCGTGTTTCTGTTGGTGACTGAATCACTGTTGGTAGGTATTTCTTCCCACTTCCCAGTCAACTCAGTTTACAGTGTCAGTGGCTCAGTAGGTAGCATACTCGCCTCTGAGGCCGGGAGATCAGAGAGCTATGGGTTCAGTTCCCACATTTGGCACTTGGGTTAATATCCCAGTACTGACACTGTAGTGCAGCATGAGAGGGGTGCTGCACTTCTGAGGTGCCGTCTTTCGGATGAGACGTTAAAACCGAGGTCCCATCTGCCTGGATTGGTGGTAGTTCAGGTGAATGTTAAAGATCCCATGGCACTTATCGAAAAGAGTAGGGGAATTTCCCCGGTGCCCTGGCCAAATTTCCCTCATTAACTAAAAATACCACCAACAGCTTAATCTGGTTCAAGGTCAGTTGGCATTCATTTGTATCCCCCTCCCCCGGGTCGTGCATGAAAATAGGCAGGATTTGTCTAGTGCACTTATCCGGTCAACAAAAACTAAATAAATAAAAATAAATAAACTCATCCCGCCCAATCCCTTCCACTACCTGTTGCCTAACCTTCCTGTTCTTCCATGAGTGAGCGTGTGTTGCTTAATTTAAACAGTGTATAGATCAGAAAGTATGATTGCAGTGACCCATCAGTGAAAAGACACACACAGTGTTTTGATACAAAATAAGTTTATTAGTTCCATTAGCTGCTAACAGACTTTAAAATAGTGACCAATTCATACAGACAATACGAAGAAGAGGCAGAGCAAAGCCAAGCAACGAAGTCTCTTATCTCTCTGGTCAGCAGCAGCAACATCCTCTTCTATTACGAGATAAACACAGTCTACTGGCACTAGTAGTACAAGTACAACTTCCACATATAAAAGTCATGAAACTGATGACTCTGCATTAGCATCCGTCGCACCGGATAGAACTGCTGATCAGGCACTTGATGTGAACAGGGAAGCCATAGCCTTAACTGAAAAAGCCTCTGTATCACTTGCAAAGAAACGTAGTTTAGTTGAGGATGAGATGGAAGTTGGGAGAAGTAAAGACAAGAAATATGACCAAGAAAAAAAAGAGCCAGACTATTTCAGTGACATTGGTAGTTCACTTATAAATGGTTGAGATACGATGATAACAAGTGATTTATGTACTGCACAGTAAGTGAAAAGCATCCCAGTATTGCAACTCCAGCCTTTTCAAAAAAAAAAAAAAAAGTCTGCCCCAGGCTCTAACAACTTTCAGATCGAGTCGCTATGAGCACATGAAAAGTCCAATCCACATGTGCTATGCCAGAACCAACATGTTCTGCATAGTGGCCGAGTAGTGCACTATGAGATAAGTGAGTCACCACTTTACCAAGCCTTTGCACAGCTGGAAGAGGCCACAAAGGTGAAAATAAGACGTCTGTTAATCTGCACCCTTTCTCAGACATGGAGTTGCTCTGTGAATTACAAGAAAAAAATGGCATTAAGCTGGGTTCTAATTGTACTAATGATAAGCGAGCCAGGGACTTTTGCGGGGCTACAGTATATCAGCAGTTATATCCAGAACCCAGATGCAGACTCTTACTAATGTTAAGCATGTGACAGTTCTTGCTGATGGCAGTACTGATTCCAGTGTAACTGAGTGGGAAAATGTTTTCCTACGGTTTGTTGAGCCAAATTCAAAACAGGTTTGTACACACTGCTTATCCAAGCTGTGCCACTGGAACATGCACATGCGGAAGGTGTATTTCACGCAATATCAACTGCATTGGAGTCCGTAAATCTTCCCCTCAGTAACCTACAAAATATTAACAATCCAGGGCTGCTACTTACTTCAGCAAATTTTGACTGGGCCAGTGTCATAATGGGCGAAAGGGGAGGAACCATAGAAAAGTTGCGGGAACACTGTCCTCAAATAATTGCAATGCACTGTGTTGCCCATAAACTAGAGTTGGCAGTTTTTGATGTGTTAAAAAAAAAAATCCTTTTGTATCAAAGCTTGAAAGTACTCTCAAGGGAATATTTAAATTTTATCACTATAGTCCTCCAAAAATGAGAGAGCTCCAAGAAATTACTAACAACATGGATACAGATCTGGCGCACTTTAGTGCAATCAAACAAGGGAGATGGCCTGCCAGTAGGTCATGTTCAGTACATGCAGTTCAGGTTAATCTACCTACTGTTGTACAACACCTAGAACATGCCTCTTTGGCTTCTGGTGATGAAGGTTCAAAAAACAAAGGGCCTCGTAAAAGAAGTACAGAGTGTGCAGTTTGTAAAAGCTATTCACATACTGCAAGATTTCCTGCCAATACTAAAAAACCTGTTGCTGCAGTTTCAACGAGATGACATAATAATACTGGAAGTGTCACAACTTATTGAGACCTGCCTACTCCAGCTTACAGAACTGAAAACAACACCAGGGAAATACATGGCAGCGTTCCTCAGCCATTACAAATCTAAAGAAAAATGTATGGAATATGTTGTGTCAAAGAAGGAAGGGGAGGAGAAGGCTGTTTATTTCCCATTCAGAGGGAATTGCCCACAAATCAGTTTTCTGACAGATGGACAACTGCAGACTTTAACAGATGCAGCGATAACGTACATTGACAACAGATTTAAAAATGTCTTAGATGTGCCTCTCAAATGGTTCAACTGTTTAGATTTTAAGCAGTTAGATCTGCCAAGAGACCAACTAGCGGTGTTTGGTACCTCTGAACTGGCAAACTTGGCTGAATACTTTCCCTTTTTCACAGAGGAGCAGGACCATACACAGTCAGAATATGCTGCATTTAAAACACTACTGAAGTCTGCAGATGAAAACCCTATTTGCAGGTATATACCAGATTACTAAAAGAAAAACCACCCCAGATTACGCACATTCTTGACCTAGTCGAAATACTCTTGACAAAGAGTATATAGCCTGCAAAATGTGAAAGAGTTTTTTCTGTTCAGAACCTAATCAAAATAAAAATCAGGACAACAAAAATCAGGACACATCTGGCTGATGACTCACTACAGTCACTCCTGCAGATAGCAGCAGAAGGTCCTGAACTGCATGACTTTGTCCCTGATCCAGCAATTAACCACTGGCTGCTCTCTGGTCCAAGCACTCGGCATGTTCATGGGCATGCTGCTGCTGCTACATCTGCTGGTTCTACCACTTCTGCTTCTTTTGCTGATGATCCTGATGCTAGTACTCCTGATCCCAGTGCTTCAATGCCATCATCTTCTTCCTGGCATAGTCCTTAATGACAATTTTGCATTCAACTGATGGCCAGTCCTAACTCAGTCTGTAACATCTCTCCAATCTCTTCTAATATGGACTTCAGCCTGTAGTACTACCCTATATTATATATAGGAAAATATTGTTTTTCCTGATTTATGAGGTTCTTCTACATCTACATCCATCCATCTTATTAAATAATAATACAATACAAACCCTGACACATCATCATTTATTTTTATTAATTTGGTTGAAAATGTCCATTGAAATGCACTGGACTACCACTTGGAATTCTGGGACTACCATTTTGGTCAAGACCAGTTGTCCTGGACTAGCAGCCATACTGAAATTTGTCGATCCCTGAAGCAAATCCAAAGATTCGAGAGCCAGGGCCTACCACATGCGGAAGCGCTAAGGAGGGAACCTGTACATTCCAGCGGAAAGGACGATCTAGTGTCATGGGGTGGAGCAGAGGGTTTTACCACCCGGTTGGATGGAAGGAGCCAGCTTGAAGACATTCCAGCACCTCTTAAAGGGAAAGGTAATCTGCCAGAAAGTGTGGATTGAACAGCATATCCACATCCCTAGACCCTCCCTGTCCAGCAGACAGACAGCGTGTCTCGCCAGAAAACACCATGCCAGGGAGTGAGCAAGCAGAAACTGGGTAGTTTAGTGTTGGATTGGGAGGTGCACAGAACGAAATCTGGGTGACTCCATCCATCGAAGATGTCTTCAACTACTGACTGCCTCAGTTCCCACTAGTGTGCCCTTGCCTGAGTGCGGCTGAGGATGTCTGCTAGGACATTTTGAACACCTGGGACATGCACTGCCATAAACTGCAGGCTGTGTTACACTGCGCAATGCCACATGCACATCGCTTCCCTGCACAGCGGAGACGACTGCGTGCCTCCCTGTTTGTTCAGGTACCAGACCACACACTTGTTGTTCGTCCAGTAGGGGCTCAGGGGGGAGGAGTAGGTGCTGAAAAGCCAGAAGGGCATATAGAACAGCCTGCATCTCTTGCACTTTGATGTGCAGAGACAGCTCCTGCTGAGACGAGGATCCCTGTGTCCTGTGGTCGCCTAAATGGGTGCCCCAGCCGACTGGAAACATCCGCTGTCAGGGTCTGAGCCAGTGGGAGCATCTGAAAATGAACCTCTCTGGTGATATTGGACAGATCCTGCCACCACAGGAGGTCTTGACGCATGGGGTTGGACACCAGAATCCTGTGAATCAGGTCGTCTGATTTCTGGACCCACTGGACTCTTAGGGTCCACTTCGTAATCCGCATGTGGAGCTTGGCTAAGGGAACAGTGGGAATAGCCACTGCCATCAGGCCCAGAAGGCGTAAGATCGAACGGGCCGTGGTCCATTGGCTGGTTGCCACTTGGATGGCCTGCTGACGCAAGGTTTCTGCCCAGTCCAAAGGGATGAAAGCTTGACCCTGAGCAGTATCCAGCACCGCCCCAATAAACTGGAGGCGCTGAGAAAGAACAAGGTGCAATTTGGGGTAATTCACCGTGATCCCCACTTGCCTGAATAGATTCAGGGTAGTAGTCAGGGAAGCCACCAGGCTGTCCCTCGATGGTGCTGACAGAAGTCAGTCATCGAGGTACAGGAACACATATTCCCTGGTGGTGTAAAGCCGCCACCATGGCTAGGCACTTCGTAAACACACTGGGTGCCGAGGAGAGGTCAAATGGGAGTGCTTTGAACTGGAAGTGTTCCTCCTGGAAGGTAAAGCGTAGGAAGCGGTGGTGGGACGGAAATGCAGTTATACATCCAGCATTTCCAGAGCACAAAGCCAATGACCCTGGTGCAGAAGAGGCAGCAGACCTGGTAGGGTCAGCATGCAAAACCTCTTGTACCCTATGTACAGGTTTAACATGCTGAGGTTCAGGATCGGACGGAGGTCCCCTGTCTTTCTGGGGACCAGGAAGAAGTGGGAATAATATCCTTTTCCTTCCTGGATCCGAGGAATGGGCTCTATAGCTGATTTTGTCAGAATGCCTTTTTGTCTTCCCTTATGAGAGGAATGTGGCCTATTGGGTAGTGAGAGAAACCTGGAGGATTTCTTGGAGGCCTCTCTGTAAACTCGATGGTGTGGCCTTGAGCAATCAGCTGAAGGACCACGTGTCTTAAGTGATCGCCTCCCGCCTGGCCAGGTGGTTGGCGAATCTGCCCCCTACTGGTTCCTCCGGAGCAGGTGGCGGAGGCTGGAGGCCATGCCACAAATCAGGAGGCAGGGGGGTGAGGGGGAGTGCCATGCTTGCAGCTGTTTGGGACTTGGCTGGAGGAGTGGTTCCCGCAGACGGAGCCCAGTGCTTGTTCTGAAGGGCTGGGTGTTGCCTATAATGGCGCGGTTGTTGGTGACAAAATGGCTGTTTTGGTATTGGTGTCAGAGTGGTACATAGACAGGATGGAGCACAATGCCTTGCCACTGTCCTGGAGCTCATTGATTATGTCCTTGACGTCGCCTCTGAAAAGGACTGGTCTTCTGAAAGGGGCGTCCTGGATGGCCGACTGGACGTCTTGGGCCAATCCAGAAACCTGCAGCCAAGAGTACTGACACATGCTAATAGCCATGGCGGTACTCCAGGAAGAGGCATCTACCACATCATATGTCGCGCTGAGGGAATGGCGGCAGGAGATTTCCACAGTCCTGATCGTTTGGGAAATTTTGGTTTTATCCTCTGAATCGGGCAAAGCCTCGAATTCCAACTTCAACTGTCCCAGGATAGATTTCTGGTATACAATCATGTGTGCCAGGTAGTTCAAAGCTCTGAGAGCCAGAGTAGAGGAGGAATAAACCTTGCATCCAAACTGGTCTATCTGCCATGACTCCTTGTCCGGAGAAGAGGTGCTGATGTGTTAGCCATATGGTCATGGGCCACATTAATGACCACTGAGTCCGCTTTAGGGTGAGAACTAAGCACTGAGTCCACTTTGGGGTGAGAACTAAGGTGATCTTTACCCTCGGGGCCTCGATACAGTCTATCAGCCTTCTTGGCAACTTCGGACACTGATGAAAGTTGCTGCCAGACTGTGGAGGCCAGGTCCTCATGTGGTCCAGTCCATGGAGGAATGAGCAGAGGGGACAACTTTGGCATATCCAGGTGTTCTGCCAACCTATTGCATTGGGGATCCTGATCCTCCGTCTTCCACCCGTTTGCCTGCTGAATCTTCCAAAGGATCTCAGTAAAGGAGGGGTCCTCCGGAGGAGACCTGGGAGAATCTTTGGGCTTTGTATCCACTGGGAAAAGGGTCTCAAAATCTGAGGCAGAGGAGTCTGCAGTGTGCGAGTCTGAGTCTGACGTGGGAGCGGGATCTCCTGCAGTGAGACACTGACTACCACGGTAGGATGCGAGGTCTATCCTGAGGTAGAGGGGCGAGACTCCACTGGAGAAGGGGATCTCAGTGTAGAATCCATGCAGGCTGGTGTGGAAGCCATGGCCAGTCGCTGCCAGTCCAATTCTGAGACCAACTGCATCCTGGTTTTGGGCCACCAACACTGCAATGCCAGCCGGCCCGGTGGCGCTGAGGGTTGAGGCGCTGGATGCCACATCTTACGCTATGCTGGTGACCCGAGTTCGGAAGCGAGCTTGGGCACTGGGGTGAGTGAGGATTGAGTGCCCTGCTGGGCTGCTATCCTCACCGGTGGGGGAGGAATCGGAGGTCCGGCGTGCCAGTGGCTCCGGGAGCGCTGCAGCATGCAATCAGTGTGGCCTGATGCAAAGCAGGGTTGCCGTGCACCGCGGGTGTGCCCACGCGGTGGGGGGCGCGAGCACCAGAACAAGGAAAAGCCTGGTTGGCAGGGGTAGGCAACAGCACCTGTGCCCATGCCTGCAGCTGGGTCCAGCCTGCCTGACCTCCCAGATTCCTCCACCCAGGTCTTTGCCCACACCGGAGACTGACTAAGAAGAGCGCTCAAGGGAGGGGCGGCCCCACCCCGGAGGGGTTAAGCTAGGGGTGCAGAGTGTGGTGTCGAGGAGGAGGAGAGAGAAGGTACAGGCAAGGAAGAATTCAGGTTGGGCAGGAACCGGCAGGATGTCTGAGAGAGACCCCTGCTGACTGTGACCGGAGGTAAAAATAAGAGTATATATAAAAAAAAAAAAAAAGACTGCAATACCTCCCTAAAATCCAACTGAGACTGAGGTGGAGGAGGGGGCTGATAGACGGGCGGGTACCCTAGGAAGGTAAACCCTAGCTTCATATAGCCTGGCGTTGGGTAATGGTAGCCTGGTGCTCCATAGGACGAATAGCCCAGCATCGGATACCCCAACACGGGGAACCCTGGCATATGATACCCTGGTGACGGGTAGCGAGGTGCAGAGTAGTCGGTGTCGGAAGGTTCGGCAAAAGGGCCTGACAGCAGATCTGAGGGACCTGCTGGAGGCTCTGACAGCGGGTAACCTGGTGTGGGACCTGATGAAGGAGCTAAAGGTCCTATTGGGGGCCCTGACAATGGGTAGCCAGGCGTAGGCCCAGGAGGAGGGCCCAAAGGACCTGACGAGGGCACTGACTAAGGGTTATAAGGCCCTGGTAACATCAGATCTGATGCTGGAATGTACAGATCAGGTTCCGATGTCGGCCCCGAGGGTCCCACCGGAGTCTGGGGTGGGTGAGCTGGCCCAGACAGGAGAGCCTGTGGTGCAGAAAACACCTGCTCCCGAGGGAGGTCCGGCGCTGGGCGTTCCGGCACCAGGGTTGTGTCGGGTAGACACTTCTCTGACTCTGGCTCAGAATGTGCAGGAAAGCCAGGAGTTACCACCAGTGGAGGTGGCGAAGAAGGATCCCAAGACGAAGAACCCTCTGGTAAGGGCTGCGGCCAGAGCAGCAGAGTGTGCTGATCCAAAGGACTGAAGTAACGCTGTTATCAGAGACCGACGGAAGTGCAGTGGCTGGGCGGACACCAGAGGAACTGGCATGCGACTTATCAGCCAGGGCCGGGCGTTCATCAGAGGGGCTGATGACAGACTTAATGGCCATGTCACCAAACTTAGGCACTGGGGTTTTGAGGGGCCTAAGGGTGACGGAGCTCTCCGACGGATCAGAGGTGCCTGCCTGAACTGTGACAAGCTCAGGCGGGGGGACCAAGGGCTGCTCCCCGCAAGGAGGGATAGGCTTGGTCAGAGGAGTGGTACCCGCACCAGTGGTAGGCCGCTTGTCACCTGCAGACCCCGAAGGAGGCCACAGATGGTAAGGAGACCGATCGCAGTCCTGGTGCATCTCCTTTTCCTTCTTCTTCTTATGGGAGTCCGAAGAACCTCTCAGAGAGGAGGGCAATCCTCGCAGCTTCTGCAGCTCCTTCTCTATGGAAGCCATCCTTAGTTTAAGAACGTGGGCTTCCAGGGCCTGTTGGCGGCATTTCCGTGTGGCCTGGTTGAAATTCTGGCAGGCCTCACAGTCCTCGATCTTGGGCTCTGGTCCCAGGCAGAAGAGGCAGGGGGAATGGCCGTCCTTGTGAGGGAGCTGAGTGCCGCTAGAATCGCACTTGTTCTTATGTGACTTGGAAGGAGTGGGAGAAGACATTCACGAATTAAAAGGTTAATACTTTTCAAAGATTTCTAGAAATAAAAGTGATGAAATACTCATCTGAAAATGGCGGTCGACTGAAGCAGCGTTCTCTGCGAGGTCCAACATGTGCAGGTCGACGGCACTAAAGAACTGGAGGGCGGGCATGGGGACCGCCTATATAGTGTCATGCTGACATCCGTCACGTGACGCTGGGTGGGCAGTCCCCCACCAGACACTGTTAGCTAAAGATTTCTGTGTGGTCCTAGTGCCTGATGGCTCTAGTCTTAATGGTTAGTACCTACTGCAAGAGCACTCTCGAAGTAAGATTCCGAATAATCAGAGTCATCCTCATCTGGCTTGCTCTCGGCTGGTGGGCACCCATCTTGGCGAGAGCCAGAACCGATGTCAGGTCTGGATCTGGTGGATCCCGGCGTACGTGGAACCTGACCACCCCTGGTCCTAGGGTGGAAGGTCCCCTGCGGGCTGCCTGGGGAAGCCGGAGGCAGGCCCTCAGGAGCGGGGGTCTTCTTCTGCATAAAGGACCATCATGCAGAAAACAGGGCATTGCAGTCCACCAGGGCTGGATAATTATACACTGGCAGATAAGGATAGGCTGGTGCCAGGTACAGAAAAGGCAGCGGTGGGGCTGGCGCAGGGTACCCCAGTGGGGGTCTGGAAGGCACCAGCTGTGGGACTGGCATCAGGCCTGCAGACTGCGGCAAGGACAAAACTGGCACCGAGTCCGCATGCTGCGGGACTGGCAATACAGGTGCCGGGCCTGTAGGCTGGGGCTGTAGCTAAATGGCTGCGGCCCAGCCGGCATTGGTTGAGGATGTCTGGGAGGAGAATCTGCTACGCCGGAGAGGAGAAATGGGCGCGGGGGGACCTCCCTGACAAAGGCAGAGGCGACAGCAGACTGCAGGTAGCCTGCTGTGGATGCTGCCAAGAGGGACTGTCGTCTGACCCTTTAGAGGGAACCAATGAAGGCAGTCCCTTGGCTTGGGGGGGTGAGGGCAGAGGAGCCGATGCCGGTCACAACCATACTGGCTGAGCCTCCTGTGTTAGAACTCGCAGAGGTAATGGGCCTGAGCGTTAAGGGTTGAGGAGCAGGAGACAGAGTCCTCTGCCCAGAGGAGCCACCGCATGAGACAGAGATAAGAGTGGGCGGCTGGGCCACCAGTAGCCCTGCGAAAGTAAGGGTAGGCTGGGCTGTAGGGTCCATCCTCCAGCAGGAGGACGACCCGACACGGTCAAAGGCTTATGAAGAGACTGCAAGCAGGAAGCAGATGGGTCCTATTGTTTGTGCTTCCTGACAGATTTTTCCTGGGACTGAGAAGAGGAGAAAGCCCTGAAAGATTGTGCTGGTGAAACCCAAGAGCTCCTGGCCTGCAGCTCCTTTTCCATTGCAATGAGCTTCTACTCGATTAGATGGCACTCCAGGATTTTAAGACAATGTCTCTGAGTGGCCTGGTTGAACTTCTTGCAAATCTGGCAGACTTCAGTGTTGTGGCTGGGGCCTGGGCACAGGATACAAGCAGAGTGACTGTCTTTTTCTGGAATTTGCCTCAGGCAAACTTAGTGGAGTGAATTGGAAGACGAGGCAGATGGAGAAGATATAAATTCGATTGTGGTAACACCCTGCAAAACTGATGTTAAAACTGCAGAAAATAAAATAAGAGTGGCAAAGCGTGGGTTAATGGTGGTCGACAGAAGCTGCAGCATCTGCTAAGGTCCGACATGTGCAGGTGGATGTCAGGACAGAACTAAGGGGGGAGTGTGGGGAACAACCTTCCTTTATAGGATAGGCCTACGTCAGAGGGTGACATCAGTGGTAGGTGGTCTCCTCCTGGTAGACTGCTAGCTAGAAAGTTTCTGTGTGGTCCTGGTGACTAAGTCCTACTGCTGTTGGCCTACTGCAAGAGCCACCTCTTGTGTTTTCAAGTGCTCCACCTGATGTAACAGCATCCAACATACAAACTGTAGAATAAGGCAAGGCTGTGAGAAAATGTGAAGAGAAATCGACACCGAGACTGTGAAAACAATAAAACTCAGTGATATAAAGGTAAATTACAAGTGACCAACTAGACTAGAGTGTGCTGTTAGGACACAGATTCAGCACTGTGTTTCAACAGCAGGAAAAAGTAACTGAGACAGCTGAATCCAGTGCAGCTCTATACCCTGCAGGCGCCTGTGTGACACCATGTGTTGGTGTTAGGTACAGGTGCCGCCCACCAAAAAAGTTCTGGTTTCTGTGGGGTCCTGCTACTTCCTGCTCCAAGACCAAAGAGTGGGACTCTGTGGAGAACATGGACTCTAGAAAAACTGTGTACTTCCTAATAGTTTGTGCTGTGTAAGTAGAGAGACTGATTCATCCCACATAACATGTATTTTCTGAATATCAAATAAAAAACTGAAGTTTAAATAAAAAAGGCCACATGACCGTATCAGGACTTACACTCAAATTCACCAGTGTGCACATGTTTTTCCTAAAGAGGATTTGCTGCAACTACTGTACTAAAACTGGACAGTTAACTCACCTGATTGCCATCGGAGTAGCTCAGTTTGGGATACCTGGGGATTGTACGGAGCAGGAACTTGCGGCCCTGGCTTATCAGCTCTAACGAATCCACCTGGAAATGAGAAAAAAATGTCATGGTGCCAACAGCACGGCCCAATTTGTCTACTCTCATGCAAAAGTCACAGCTACCACAGAAAAGGCAAAAGACGGTAACAGCTGCCTGGCCTTGTGTGTGGAAGTGATGAGTATTATGCTATCATAAGTGATATCAACGTATGTGCCGTAGCCCTGATTTCATCAGACAAATGAAATACTGGGTGCACTGTGGCGGCAGCAGCACACTTGAGCTCTGTACAAAAAACAAAAAAAGAAGCACTTGCGGGACTCTTTGGGGTTATTTATTTAGAGTACAATAAAGGACACTGACTAGCAGCACACTTCAGATCTGTTTGGGGGCGACAAACCCACCTTGCTATTATACTGCCTCCTCTGGGGATATGGAATGGTGTAAGGCATCACTGGTGAAACCTCATCATGCCCCTTTCCCACCAATGGTATAGTGCTGATGCAGGGGAGGATGATGGGACTCATACCGCTCGGCTATCCCATAATTCGAGGGACGTCCCTCATTTTACCCCTCAGAATTGCTATGTGCTGCCCACACAAAGAAGGTGCTGAACGCTTAGATTAAAGCAGAAATCAATAATACTGTACAAAGCAGTTAGCCCACTTTAGAGCGAAAACACACACAATGCAGTAAAAAAAGAGTGCAGGAAAACAGGCGACAGCAGGATGAGCGACATGCAACTGTGTGGGCCCCCCAGCCAGATCGCATACCGCATGTAGTGATTAGACCTTACTGCTGTCACCATAATTTCCTGCGCGGGGGTTCCACCCCCCCACACCTCCCTTAATAAACATACCCCCGCCACACAAGTTTGAAAAACAGGAGTGAAACACTTACAGCCCCATCCTCAGGATGCTCACAGTGCCAGACGCTCTCATATCCATGATGCACAAATGACACACGCCCTCTTGCAGACCCTCACATTGCGATGCCCTACCTAGTTTCGGCACTCTCTTGGCGGGATACTGTACAATGCTAAATTAAAATTAAACTGTGCACAAATAAAAGCACAGGTTTTCGTAGTTTTTTGAGCTTCTACTCCCCCAATGACGATGTGTCCCACATTACGAGGGTCAGTACTGCAAATACTCTGCCCCCAGAGTTACAAAACTGTTCTTCCCTTGAAGGCTTTAAAAAAAGGCTATGGACCTATCTTCTACGGCACAGCCAGTGCACCTTCAATCACTGAACTGATCCACAAATTGTGTTCTCGTCCTTCTCAGTCTCTTGTTCCATGCCTTTTTTGAGGTATTAAATTGTTCTCTGTTGACTCAGGTCCTTGTATCTCGTAAGCTCCTGCATTGTTGTACAACTTGATTGTCCCTAACCTGTGTACTGAGATCCACTTGCAATCTGTAATTTGTACTGTTTTTTTATGTAATTCCATGTCCATTGCTTATCGATGCTTTCACTGTAATTAATTCTGGGTCACACCTGTAAAAGGGACTTTTAGTCTCAGTGGGCCTACCAGTTAATAAAATTCAATAAATAAATAAATGAGTGTCGGTGCCCCACATTTGCACACATTATGAGGGCCAGTGTCCACATCACTGTTAAAATGATGATGGGTATGATGGAACTGGTCTACAGGGCAGGACATGTGGCGAGATAACGTCCAAGGCTCAGAGATGACATGCAATACTAACTAAATAATATGGATGTACTCAGTTCAGTGTTCTTATAGGAGGGGTCACCCACTGGCAAAGGGAAAGCACATTGTGCTTCCATGGCGGTGACCCGGATTCCAGTGCAGACTTGGCTGGGCTGGGAAACAGTGCTGTCGATGGCTGCACTTACCAGCCTGAGGAGGGGATGGCATACAGCAATCTGTGCCACAGGGACCCCAGTGGAGTGCCAGTCAGCTTGCTCTCCTCAGGGTTAGCTGGGGTGTCTGAGTACAACTCTGAAAACTGGCAACACAGTTGTGTGGATCAAAGGTGGTGGTCAGGAACTACAAACACTGAGAGAACCCCCTCCGTGCCCTTAGAATGACCATTTAAGCATATTGAGGCCTCACCATGGAACCCAATGCCCACAGAACTCTGCTAGTGTGGGGGCTAGTAGTAGCTAGGTCTTGGGCGGTAGCCATCACTGGGCAGAGGAGAGAAATCTCCATGGATGAAAAAACAACATTCCCTGTAGGAGGCATTTGATACACTATTAGCAAAGTTATTATTTACTGAAATGAACACAGAATGATGCAGACTTTAGGAAAAGTTTGCCCACTGTTTCCCTATATAATAAGCGCAGTGATTAGTGATTAAAATCAGCTTTGCTCCACCATGCTCCAGCACAAGCGTTCTACACAGAATTCAAAGGAGAAAACATTACAAAAGTAAAAACTGCAGTTGGCTTAAAACCCTTAGGCTGCCACTGGATTTACAATGTGTAGGAATTTAGGGCATGTATCATACCTCTCAACTGTCCCTGATTGTACCTCAGAATGTGCCTCTCTCCTTCCTACAATTTGTGTCTCCATGACTAAACACAAAAAATTGTAAACACAAAATGATATCAAACTTTAAAGTTACAGTCTTGTTCTTCAGAAAATGAATTTTACACCAAGTCGCTTATTCTGCCAGTTTCCTGGGTGGCTATCCCAAATTTTTAAGATGTGTCCCTGATTTTTTAAGCCTTGTCCCCAATTTATGAGGCAGGAGGTTGACAGGTATGGCATGTATAGAAGTTCACACTGCAGCATAGTTCTGCTGCCAGTATTCAACTCACATCCACAACTAGGCAGTCTTCTACTGATCATGTTCAATCACCAGAAGTCTTCAAGCTTGACTCATCCTGCCATCCCACCCATGTGATTCTCTGGCTCCACCCACACTCCACACAGATATTAAAGTTACATACTTACTATAAAAACAGGTTACTCACCTGTAACAGTAGTTCTAGGAGTGGTATATGGTGTACATCCACACTTCTGGCAGTGTCCCTTCCCCTTGAAGGCTTGTGGAACGTCTTCAAGCTGGCTCCTCCCACCCACCCGGGTGGTATATCCCTCAGCACCACCCCGTGACGTCAGATCTTGCCTGCTGGAAGCCAGATCAGTGTGCCACTTGCCAGGGAAGGTCTGGTGGGTCAGTGTGGATGTACACCATATAGCACTCCTAGAAAGTACAATTATCTAAGAACTTACTGTTGTGACAGGGTTGAATTGGGCCCTGTCCCACTTGTTATGGAGAAAGAATTAAAATGCAAGGATCTGGCCGGCCCGTCGGCGCAGCGGTGGGATTTCACTATGACGCCGGGCGACAGGTCGGGTTCGGAATGGACCGGATAGTCGGAGGGTCGGCAGGGGAGAGATCAAACCGATGGACAGCCTCCACAACGGGAGGGTGTGGCAGCGCCGGAGCGCTGAGGACTGCTGGCGGAGGCCAGGAGTTCCAGCGCCGCCGGTGCTTGCGTCATTGCATGTCCCGCCTCCTCTGGGAGGAAAAATTGGAAAAAATGGCGGGCGGGACCACCGTAGATGAACCCTCCCGGAGAGCCTCGCACCGCGCCATGGACCCCAACCAGTCACAGTTCCGGGTCACTGAGGTGGCCTGCGGCCCCAGCCCGGGTAAGCCGGGGTGACCGGGTCCTCAGCAGCTATAGGCGATGGTGGAGGTCTCCGGGGGCCGTGGCCAGGGCGGAGGGCAGACGGTGGTACCGCCAGGAGAAAAGGGGAATAAAAAAAAATAAATAAAATGCAAGGATCTGTTCTATTCTCTCCTTTTCTGTCTCTTCTCTGTCTGGTTGCACAAATTTTCTCGTGAGACCTAGGACTTGATCACCCTGACCGTCTTGCAATTCTCTACCTCTCGCTATCTCTCTACCTTCTCTTGCTGTTCTGTCTTTTCTTCCCCCTTGCATATCTGCTGGTAGAAAAATATATGTGAATCATTATGTAGAAATGTATATAGTTTTACTGTTCAAATGTATATAATTATACTGTTGAAATGATTGCAAAAAGCTGTTTGGAACTCAAGGGGTTAACCTGTTGGCAAACTCTCTGAGACGCTGTAAGCAAGAGGTCAGTTCTGGGTCACAATGTTCTTTTTGCTGCACTTGCTGAAACTTACAAGAATACTGTGTGAGAAGCATGCTATTTTCTTAATGCGCTACTGCATAGACTTATAAAAAGGAGCTGCACTGTTTTGCAAAAGAGGGAGACAGACAGACAGACTGGAAATTGAGAAGAAATACAGATGGACTTTCTCTGTTTATACTGCCTTTGTAAATAGTTATACTGAACAATTTTATTTTTTTATTTTACTATTAATAAATAGTACAGTTACATAAGAACTTACCGTAACAGTAGATCTTTGAGAGGAGCTCTTGCAGCAAGCTATAACAATTAGGACTATGCCGCAGGCACTAGGACCACACGGTGAAAAACTTCTGCCAGCAATACCAGCGGGGGACCACCCCCCGACGCCGGCCCCGCCCTGACATTGGTCAGGGTACAAGAGGGGGCGGACCCAGCTCCACCTCAGTTCTCCCGCCAGTACCCAGCAGAAGGCCTGACAAAAGAAGGAGGCGAAGCCTACCATCGATAAAGAAAGAAAATAGACCTGCACACTCCAAGGGGGAAGGCGGGAGGGAGGCAGCGCATAAGAGCTCCTCTCAAGATCTACTGTTACGGTAGGTTCTACATAACTGTACTATCTTACTTCGAGATAGAGCTCTTGCAGCAGGCTATAACAATTAGGACTGAATCCCAAGCAGTCCCATAGCAAAGAGGTAGCCGACCCCGGGAGGAGGAATATGCTGACTCCAGAGGCCATCAGGACAAGAGTCCTTGCAAAACTGCTAGGCTGAAGCCAGCACGGCGTCTGGAGACGATATCCAAGCTGTAATGCTTGATAAAGGTATGCACCGAATTCCAGGTTGCGGCCGCACAGATGTCCTGAATGGCAACATTCCGCATCGTGGCAAAAGAAGCTTACACTCCCCTGGTGGAGTGACCCCTAACCGGACCCGGCAGGGGTTTATTGTGATGCTCGTAGCAAAACGAGATGCAACGGACTATCCACTTGGAGACAGTCTGCTTGGACACCGGTTGACCCAAGCGACGTGGCGCAAAAGCCACAAAGAGTTGCTCTGATTTACGGTGCTGAACCGTTCTGTTGAGGTAATACCTCAGGGACTTGTGGACATCCAATGTGTGGAGGAGAGCCTCCCCTCTATTGGAAGGGGAAGGAAAATAAACTGGAAGATCAACCGACTGGTTGAAGGTCAACTCTGAGACCACTTTGGGAAGAAACTTAGGATTAGTTCTGAGGGAAACTCTTTCCCTATGAAAAACCAAATAGGGCTCTTTACACATCAGAGCCTGAAGCTCGGAAACTCTTCGAGCAGAAGTAACAGCAACCAAAAAACAAACTTTCCAAGACAAATATCGCAGCTCACAACTCGCTGCGGGTTCAAAAGGAGGGAGGGTGAGTTTCTCCAACACAAAAAGGAGGTCCCAGGGTGGGACAGGGTCCCTAATGGGAGGTCTCATGTGTAGAATTCCTCTAAGGAAGGTGCGGGCCACGTCTAACTGAGCCAATGCTCTCTCTCCCACGAGAGCATGATAGGCCGAAATTGCCCACATGTGCACCTTGATAGAGGAATAGCTCAGGCCATTCTCGTACAAAGAGAGGAGCTACTGCAAAGCGGAGTTCACAGAGCAGGTGACAGGGTCTAATTGCTGTGACAAGGCTCATAGACAAACGCTTCCACTTCATAGCGTAAGTGGAACGAGTAGACGGCTTTCTTGTGGATGCTAAGACCTCAGCCACTTCCGGGGAAACCCCGTATCGAGTCCTAGCTACGTCTGGAGGAGCCAAGCATGAAGGTGTAGGGATCTGAGATCCGGGTGAACCAGAGACCCCTGGTCCTGGGACAGCAGTTGCGAGCAAACGGGCAGCGGGACTAGAGGTTCCAGGGACCACCGCTGCAGGAGTGGGAGCCAAATCTGTCTAGGCCAATTGGGAGCCACAAGGATCATTCGTGCCCCCTCTGCCTGAAGTTTGAGCAGAACCCTCTGAATGAGAGGGAAGGGCGGAAAGGCATAAAGAAACCTCCCTGCCCAGCAAAGGGATAACGCGTCTGGCCAAAAAACGCCAGGCACGTCCTCTCGTGAGCAAAAGAGTGGCAGTTTGGCACTGCGTGGTGACGCAAAGAGATCTAGCTCGGGAAGGCACCACCTTCGGAAGAGCTGATCCGCTACGGCTTGAAGCAATTCCCACTCGTGTGCTCTGGCCCACGACCTGCTGAGGTTGTCGGCCAGCTTGTTTAGGATGCCTGGAACGTGCATGGCCGATAGAAGAATGCCCCGTTCCAGTGCCCAGTACCAGACTCTCATCGCCTCCCGGCAGAGAGGATAGGAATGGGTGCCTCCCTGCTTGTTGATGTAAAAGACGACCGCCATGTTGTCCGTCTGAACTAGAAGAGAGACGGGTACCAGGTCCTCTCAAAATGCCTGAAGAGCGAGGACCGCTGTCGATTTCAGAACACTGATGTAGAGGGACCGCTTCTCGGGTAACCAAACCCCTTGCGTTTGACGAACACCCAGGTGAGTCCCCCAACTCAGGTCCGATGCGTCCGTTGTTAGAGTCTGACCTGGAGGCTCCGGACGAAAGCTGACCCCTTTCTCCAGAATGCTGGGGTCCAACCACCAAAGCAATGTTCTCCTGACTGGCTCCGAGATCCTGACTAAAGCATCTAGGTCGTCGTAGCATTGATCCCACTGCACCCTGAGCATCCACTGTGGGACTCTCATGTGGAGGCGGGCCAAGGGTGTTACTGGGATGGCCGACGCCATGTGCCCCAATAGACTGAGGAAGTTCCGAGCCGGAACTCGAGGTGCTATGGATATCCGTTCTGCCAAAATTCGCAGGCGAACTCCCCTGTCCTGTGGGAGAAAAGCCATGCCCTGGACTGAATCCAGGATCGCTCCTATGAAGGCGAGTTTTTGGCTGGGCTCTGGGGATAACTTTTTCAAGTTCAGGGTGATCCCCAGCTCTCGGAATAGAGTATAGGTGTCTCCGAGACAGCGTAAGAGGCCATCCCATGACGGGGCCATGAGAAGTCAGTCATCTAGATAAGGGAATACATTATGGCCTAATCGCCTCACAGCCGCAGCCACCACTGCCAGGCATTTGGTGAAGACTCGCGGAGCGGAAGAGAGGCCAAATGGAAGCACCTGGAACTGAAAATGCTCCCCTTGGAAGTGGAACCTCAAAAACTTCCTGTGGGGAGGAAAGACCCCGATACGCATGTATGCATCCTGCATGTCGAGAGAACAGAGCCAATCCCCTTGGTGCAGCAGAGGGAGGAGACCCTGAAGAGTCACCATCCTGAACTTTTTGTACTCTATAAAGAGATTTAAAGGACTGAGATCCAGAACGGGACGAAGGTCCCCCGGCTTTTTTGGGATCAGAAAAAAGTGGGAGTAGAACCCCTGACCCCACTGCTCCATGGGAACCCTTTCCATTGCTCTCTTTTTTACAGGAGGGCCTGTATTTCTCCTTCCAAGAGTGGAATGTGAGGAGGAGGATAACGGGAGAGCTTTGGCGGAGTATGTGGAGGGAACTCCGTGGACTCCAACGTGTGTCCTCTCTGAATAACATCCAAGACCCATTGATCTGTGGTAATAGAGCTCCACCCTTCGAGATGAAGGGAGAAGTGGCCCCCAACCGGCTCCCTCGGACGTCTGACCATGGGGGGGGCGGAAGGGAGTCATTGGGCAGAACCGGGGGTAGGGAGAGAGGCCTGGGAGGACTTGGGCCCACGGGCGGAAGGTCCACCAGACTGCTGGTTTCTGGATCTCCTGCGGAAGCCGCCTCTCTGCCCTTGCTGGGATCCTTGGGCTGAAGCCTGAATGCCTGAGGACTTGCGAAAAAGCCGATGGCGATGGGAGCGTCGCTGGTCGCCACAGTACATCTGGCGGACCGACCAGATCGACTTACCCGATTCTTGGAGACGGGAGATCAAGGCCTCCATCTCCTGCCCAAACAAAACGGCACCCTGGAATGGCAGGTGCCGGATACTGGACTGCAGATCCTGGTGAAAGCCCGAAAGCCTCACCCAGGCATGACGCCAAAGACAAACCCCAGAGGGACCGCCTTGGCAGCCATATCCGCAGTGTCATACAAGGCTCTCAGAACATGAGAGCCTACATCTGAGACAGACTGTAGAAGGGCCAGGAGCTCCGTCTTCTTGTCGGAGTCTGGCATGGCCTGTGCCAGCTCAAGACCCCGTTCCCACAATGCATTCTGGTACTGCACCATATGTGTAAGGAAATTCAGGGATCGAATGGAACAGGTGGAGGCAGCGTAAACTTTCTTGTCCACCTGATCCAGGTAACGGGACTCCAAGTCGGGAAGCTGGGAGCTGAGATGCCTCGGCTGTCGAGACTTGTCATGAGCAGCCGTGATCACAGTTGAATCCGCCTGAGGGTGTTCCGCCAAGAAGGGTTCAGCCCTCGGAGCCTTATAGATCCTGTCCGACTTTATGGGAACCACCGGGATGGAGGTTGGACGCAGCCAGGTGGATCTAGTCAAGTCCTGAAAAGTATCCACCAAAGGAGGAATGACCAAAGGCTTTGGCTCCTTCTGCCTCAGGTATTTGGCCAATCTCCGGCGTTCCGGGTCCAGGTCTTCCGTGTCCCACTCGATGGAAGCCTGGATATGCCTCATGACGTCCATGAAGGTAGGATCATCTGGAGGCGAGCGAGGCATGTCCTTCTCCTCAGGGGAGCGCTTGAGGCTGAGGGAAGACGAAGAGGATGATGATGAAGAGGAGGACCGACTATCCGACTTAGAATAGTCTGGTTCTACCCCATGTCCATGCCTACGCTGACGTCGGTATGCAGGGGACCGACGACGGTCCGAAGACCGACTCCGGTCCCTGGACCGACGACAGAGTGATGACCGACGCTGGGAACCATCCCGCTGAGCACGAGAAGGGCTCCGGGAACGAGACCGGGACCGACGTCAGTCAGTCGAAACCACAGAGCGACGTCGGTGGTCCTCAGATCGAGAGCGGAACGAGCCCAGATGGGGCAAAAATGGCGCCTGGGACCTCTCACCGAGAGGTCTCGCCTCTGGCTGTGGTTCACCGCAGGATCCGTACCGTGTCAGGGCTGCAACGGGGTGGTACGCTTCTGAACCTGCCCCCACCAAAATGAAAAAAGCTGTTTGAGCTCATCCAGGGAGAATATCTCAGCCGCCAGCTGTGGGAAAGAAGTCTCCTGAGCGGCAGGTCGCGACGGAGAGCTCTCTTGAGGGCCCAGGGGGGAGGAGGACTTGGGCGACGGGGACGTCGGCAGGACAACGACCGACCCCGGGTCCTTAGCCCCTTCGACCGGCGTTGGTACCAAGACCGACGACGGGGTGATGACAGGGGGCGCCGGAGAGTCCTTAAGCTTCGGAGGCGCACCTTTAGCAGGCAGCGCCAGTGCCGTGGTCGGTAGGGCCGAAGCAGGTACCGCCACGGACTTAGCAATGACTCTAAGCGGAGTCACTTTCGGCTTGGCCGGCTGTTCCCCTGACGGGCTGGCCTTAGCCTGAGATGAGCGCGGCGACTCGCCCGAGCCCGAAGGACGGGCCTTCTTCGAGGAAGGTCGCAACCGCGAGTGGGACTGAGACCGGGACCGGCTACGCTCTCTGCTATGCCTTTTCTTCTTCTTTTTCTTCCCTTCGGATGAGTGCAGGTCCATCTTCTTCTCCAAGAGGTAGACCTTCAGGCGTCGGATGCGAGTCCAGCTTGTAAAAGCCTGGCAGTCGGCGCAATTAGCGGTGTCATGGTCCGGGCCAAGGCAGAAAACGCACCGCCGGTGTCCGTCCTTGGCAGGAATTTGCCGGCTGCACTCGCACTTATTAAGGTGGTCAGGAGAAACAGACACCCGGGAAGACATCGAACCCGCGGTAGGAAACAAGGACTGACGTCGGTACCCACAGAGGCAAACACCGAGGCAAAGTACACCGGACGCGGGAAAACCAAGCCGAACAACGGTAACAGTACAGACGTCGGCCGCGGTAGGAGGAAAAAGTGTTAAAACCGTCGAAAAACTTGCTTGAAGAGGTATTCTTTTCTTGCTGGTGAATCGCAGGCAGCAGCTAGCTTCACGTGCGTGGTACGCGGCGGGAAAGAACTGGGTTGTAGCCGGGTCCGCCCCCTCTTGTACCCTGACCGACGTCAAGGGCCGTGTCGAGGCGTCCCCGCTGGTATTGCTGGCAGAAGTTTTTCACCGTGTGGTCCTAGTACCTGTGGCATAGTCCTAATTGTTATAGCCTGCTGCAAGAGCTCTATCTCGAAGTAAGATCACCTGTTGCAAATTTTACAACTGCTCCTGGTTTCCTATGCTTTCTGACCTATGCCTCGACGACAGATGGTATCAGCTTAAGTGGGATTTACGCCGTGCATACTCTAAGCCAGGAGTTTTGTGCGTGGGTACTAGACCTGGTACCAGGGAAGCACAGAAGAAAGGTATGGATTCTGCAGCAGCAAGCCCAGGAGTGGTTACCAGGAGAATGGTAGCCAAACTAGCAGAGACAGAAGTCCAAGCTGAGACTGTACAGCTAGCACCAGTTATAGAAAAAGATCAGGGAGTGACAGAACCTGAAAGCCTGACTGCCTTTTTCAAATGGTGGGTTATATAACAAAAAGAGACAGAGAAACAGAGAAGAGAGGAGAGGAGATATAGCAGAGAGAACAAGAAATTCAACATTTAGAAGCACAGAGAAAATAAGCGATGCAACAACTCAAACAGCAGAGAAAAGAAGAGATGCATCGACAGAAACAGCGGTGACGGGATGCCTTGCAGTCTATCAAAAGCAGAGGATCTGGCACAGTTCCAGACGAGCAACAGGACACAGGCAACTTGAAATACTTTAAACTTATGAAGTTGTGACCCTCCGATGATACTGAAGCATATCTGACAACTTTTGAAAGGGTTGCCATAGCCTGCCAGTGGCCAAAGCAGCAATGGGCAATCACACTGGTACCTTACCTGACAGGGAAAGCCCAGCTTGCCTACTGCAATATAGACACTGCACAGTCAGAAAACTATGACCTGGTGAAAAGCAAAATCCTGAAAAGGTATGACATCTCAGGAGAGACCTACAGGCAGAGATTTCGATCTCTGAAGTACAACTCAGTCGACAATCCTCGAGAAGCCTTCACCTGACTCAAAGAACTCCTGATAAAATGGCTCCAACCAGAGGGCAAAACAGTCCCACAGATCATCAACACATTTGCAATGGAGCAGTTCATCAACATCCTGCCTACAGACGTGCACCTCTGGGTAAAGGAACACCGACCAGAAAGAGGGGAAAAGGCTATTTCTTTGGTCAAAGACTACCAAATGGCCAGACAAATGCCACAGCAGCGAGGTAACAGCAGAGCACCAGTAACACACTCTTTTTCCCCATTTAAACTCCAAGTCTGATAAGAACTCTGGTGGGGGTAACAAATCTGTGCCCAAAGACATTATTTACTATAACAGTAATGAGCCAGGTCGTATTACAAGAAATTGCCGTAAGAAGAGTGACACTGGAGGAGATTTGTCCTTAGCAAACTAGGGCAAGTACTTAACAGATGTGAAGGTGGGAGATAAGACTGTGAAGGGACTTACATATTCGGGAAGCAGACAGACCCAAGTGCACACTGAAGAGCTGGGAAAACAATGTCCAAAAGGAACAGGTACTGGTGTCATCTGCATCCACAGGGACACTCGATACTATCCTACCAGCCAAGTGACTCTCACTATTAATGGGGTGTCGCACCAAATGAAAGTGCTGGTAGTACCTAAGTTACCTGTATCTGTGATTACTGGAGACATTCCAAGATTTACTGAGTTAATTAAAGAGGGAGTAAATCCTGATGTTTCAGCAGCTGTGGTGACAAGAGCTCACGTAAAGAAAATCTCGAATGGTGGGGACTCTTCCTTTCGTCAGTTTTGATTTGGACTTGTTTGGGCACAGCTCCAAGATCTGGAAGTCCAGGTAAGAATGACAACACCTATAGAAACAGTAGCAACAAAAGACTGATGGACATAAAGGATTAATATATAAAAATGCTGAAACTAAACTGATACATATTGTGATTTTCTTTCAGAACAAGCTAATGATGTTTCTCTCCAGGGTTATTTTAAGCAGCTGGGGTGAAATCAAAACAGGGTGAGCCTACAGTATGTTTAAAAAATGTAATGGGCTACTCTACAGAGTTTGAGTTAAACCTCAGACACAGGGCCAGATAGGACAATTGGTTATATCACAAAAGTATAGATCTGAGTTGTTACAGATGGCACATTAAAGACCTATGAGATGGTCACTCGGGGAAGGATCGCACCCTTGCCAGATTGCTGTACAGATTTTACTGGCCTGGAATTCATGAAGGTGTTGCTTCCTATTGCAGTTCTTGTGCTGAGTGTCAGAAAGTAGCCCCAGTGACTTAAAAAGACAAGGTGCCCCTGGTACCCCTACCCTTGATAGATGTGCCTTTTGAGAGAATTGCAAGGGATGTGGTTGGCCCCTTAGACAAAAGTAAAAAGGGTAATCGATTCATTTTGGTAGTATGTGACTATGCTAGTCAATACCAAGAGGCAGTTCCAATGTGTACTGTCACAGCCCCAAAAGTGGCAGCAGAGCTGACCAACATTTTCAGCAGTGTGGGCATCCCTAAAGAAATCATTATTGATCAGGGTAGTAATTTTTTTTTTTTTGAAATTTCTCTTTTATCCTCCTCACAGCCTGCCTCCTCCGACCCTTCAGCGATGACCTCCGGACATCCCACTGCCCGGAACCCTGCCCCCACAGACCACAGATCCCCATGGAACCGGGGTTTACCCCCCGGGAGGGGACGAGGTGGAGGGGTTCTAACCCCGTAACTTTACATTTTCGTTGGTCTCGTGGTCTGTTGGGCGGGCACGGGCACATCATGGGCACGTCCGAGGTCCTCGCCTCTTCCCGGACGAGGCAGGCTCTTTTCCCCTTTTCTCCCTCCCCGAGCAGCTGACGACCTCCCTGGCGTCATAGCGCACACGTCGGCGTCCGTGCTGCTCAGCGTCCAGCCATCCCTAGTGGGGCTTGCAGTTCCCGAGCCTCCGCTGAGGGTCATGCAAGTGCCGGGCATCGGCCGAATCCCTCCCCGGAGCAGGCGAGCTGTCGTCGGATGCTCAAGCCTGTCTCCCCCCGGCCGACCCACCGACTACCCGAGTCCGCTCCTGAACCCAGGTCGCCGGCGTGGAGCGAGGTGTGGAGTCCAGCGCCTCAACCCTCAGTGCCACCGGGCCGGCTCAGGGTAGTAATTTTGGTACTTCATTACTTAAGGAGCTGTATAGACTACTAGGTATCACTGCCATAAGAACCTCCCCTTATCACCCTCAGACAGACGGTCTTGTTGAGCATTTTAATCAAACCCTAAAATGCATGTTAAAAAGGTTTGTAAAAGGAGAAGGGAAAGACTGGGACCAATACTTGCCTTACCTGCTTTTTGCTAACAGAAAAGTGCCACAGGCATCAACAGGTTTTTCACCATTTGAAATGCTGTATGGTACACAACTTAGAGGGTCACTAGATGTAATAAAAGAAACATGGGAAGATAACCCCCATCAAAAATAATCTATTGCATCTTATATGTGTGCCCGGAGAAAGAAGCTGGCAAAATATGTTGAAATCGCACACAGTAATCAGGAAGAGGCCCAAAACCAGCAGAAGGTGTATTATGACCACGGGGTAAAAGAAAAAGTTTTTGAGCCAGGTGAAAAGGTCTTGCTGCTGTTACCCACTACAGAAAATAAACTGTAAATGAAGTGGCAGGGGCTTTATAAGGTTCTTAGACGTAGTGGCACAGTTAACTATGAGACTGCGACCCCTGACAAGAAAAATCCTACTAAGATATACCATGCTAACCTCCTCAAGAAATGGGTTGAAAAAAACCCACCAAAGGCTGCTTTGCTAGTTTTACCAGAAACTGATGAAGATATTGATGTAGCTTATGACAGACTGTAACAAACTGCAACTGCTGATGCTGTCAAGGTGAATGTTTCCTTAACCTCCATACAAATCGCAGAAATCTGTAACTTGCTAAGGTTGCTAAAAACATTTAACAGTACTTTTACCACAGTACCAAGTGGGTTCTGGACCTATCGGGCAGTGCGAGTGTTAGCAGGGATCCAGAGAGTCTGCTACGAGCCTATAACAAGGCAGTGGGAGAGGCCCTGGATGCCATTGCTCCAATCCTTGTTCACCCACTCACCCTTCACCCTCAGTCCCTGTGGTTTGATGGGACCTTGAGGGAGATGTGGAGAGTGAGAAGAAGGCTGGAGTATTGCTGGCGGAAATCCAGCCTGAATGATGACAAACTTAGATTAATATCCCATTATAAGGTATATCAATCTGCAGTCTCCTGTAAGGAGGCAGAATTCCTATCCAGAGAGATTGCAGCGGCACGGAATCGACCGGTCCATCTCTTCCGGACTGTGGACAGGCTGTGCAATCCAGTGTGCCTCCAGAATCAGAGAGCCTTTTCACATGAGAAGTGTAAGGAGTTCGCTCGATTCTTTGCAGATAAGATTGTGATCAGGTCGGAGATCCATGTAGCTCACTCAAATAGGCAGAGCTGAGATCGGTGTGGGAGCACTAGCACCCAGTTTGTCTGGTCAGACTTTACTCGGTTGCCGATCGATGATGTCGTGAAGTTGGTCCAGGGCTTGCAACCAACTTACTGTGGTTTGATCCAGGCCCAACGCACCTCCTTGTGGGGTGTGTGGAGGCAACAGGACCGGTCCTTGCAGAGATAGTCAGGTGTTTATTAAAGACTGGGGTGTTCCCGGGCACCCTTAAGGAGGCAATGTTTCACCCTCTCCTGAAAAAACCTTCTCTGGACCCTGACTGCCTCGCAAACTAAAGGCCAGACTCTAAACTGCCTTTTGCAGGTAAGGTTATTGAGAAGACATGCTGCGTTGCAGCTCGAGGATCGCCTTACCGCTCACAACATCTACGATCCTCTCCAGTCCGGTTTCAGGAAGAGACCCAGTACTGAGAGGGCGCTGGTCCGGGTACTAAATGATGATCTGATAGCGAGGGATCGGAGGAGCTAGTCCATCTTAGTCCTCCCTGATCTCTCCACAGCATTTGACACCGTGGATCATGGGGTGTTGCTGGAGCACCTGCGGCTTTTCTGTGGGCTGAGTGGCACAGTCCTCAGATGGTTCCATTCATTCCTCACTGGCAGGACACAGAGAGTGGAGTCCGGGGTGTTTTCCTCTGCTCCTACCTCTCTGCCATGTGGGGTGCCACAGGGCTCTGTGCTTTCCCACATGTTGTTCGTGGTGTATATGCTGCCATTGGGAGACATTATTAGGCAGTATGGGGTGGACCTTTGCCGCCTGCAGCTGATGCAAAATGCGGCTGCCAGGTTTATGTAGATCTGACCTTGTCACTCCTGTGCTCTGTGCTTTACACTGGCTGCCAGTGCAGTGGAGGATCACCTTCAAGGTTGGATTACTTACCTATAAGGCCCTACATGGACAGGGACCAGGGTACCTGTAAGAGGTTCTTTGTCCCTACCGCCCCCTTCGCCCTCTCCTCTCTGCTGACAAGGGACTGCTGGAGATTCCCAGGGTCTGTTTGACAACATCAGGAGCTAGGTCATTTGCTTATGCTGCTCTGACCCTGTGGAATTCTCTACCTCATCGGATAAGGGATTGCTCATCCGTTGAGGCCTTCAAATCTACCTTAAAAACTTATTTATTTGAGTTGGCACATGCTGATACTTGAATTCCTGCTATGTTTAGACATTTTGGTTGCGTGTTTCAAAATAGCTGATTATACTGTGTTTTAAATTTATTGATTATACTATGTACAACACTATGATCTATGTGGAATAGCGTTTCAAAAATAAAGTCTGGTTTGGTTTTGGAGCAAAAGGGGTCGAGCACGTAACAGTGACAAAGAATGCTCGCCCTATTAGACAAAAAACACACAGATCACCAGAGCGGTTAAGAGCTGATGTAGTTAAGGAAATACAAAAAATGAAAGAATAGGGTATCATAGACGAGTCGAGAAGTGCTTGGTTATCACCAATGGTGATAGTAAACAAAAAAGAAGAGGGTGTAAGAATATGCCTTGATTTTAGGAAACTTGTGTGTCAGAATTTGACAGTTATCCTATGCCCAGAATAGATGATTTGGTGGACAAACATACAAACATAGAATCTGACAGCAGATAAGGACCGCTTGGCCCACCTAGTCTGCCCATTTCCCTACCTAACGGATAAGCTGCAGATCCTAGTTAATCAACAGCCTACTTCCCTCCTACCCCCCACTGGAACTGCCTTATGTCTGTCCCATGCATTCTTGAATTCCCCCACTGTTTTTGACTCTACAACCTCCTCAGGAAGGCTGTTCCATGTATCCACAACCCTCTCTATAAAGAAATACTTCCTCACATTACCTCTGAGCCGTCCCCCTCTATCTTCAAATTGTGCCCCCTTGTTTTTGCACATCTCTTTTTCTGAAAGATGCTACCCTCTTGGACTTTGTTGATTCCCTTGAGGTATCTGAAAGTTTCTATCATGTCCCCCCTCTCCCTCCTTTCCTCGGGGCTATACATCTTTAGTTCCTTTAGTCTTTCTTCATATGTCTTCTGATGCAGACCCTGCATCATTTTGGTTGCCCTCCTCTGGACAGCCTCCACCCTGTCTATGTCTTTGTGGAGATGGGGTCTCCAGAACTGTACACAGTACTCCAGATGTGGTCTTACCAACTGTCTGTACAGAGGGCCAACAACTTCCTGTTTTCTACTGGTGATGCCTCTCTCCCTATGCATCCCAGAATCCCCCAGCCCTCCTTACTGCCTTCTCACATTGCTGGCCCACCTTTAGGTCATCTGCTATGACTACCCCCAGGTCCCTTTCCATTTTTGTTGTTGTCAGTATCTCATCTCCCATTGTGTACTCTTCCCCTGGGTTTTTGTTTCCCAGGTGCATTACTTTGCACTTTTTGCATTGAATCTAAGCTGCCATACATTTGACCATTCCTCCAACCCTGCCAAGTCCCTTTTCATCCTTTCCACCCCACCTTGTGTATCAACCCTGTTGCAGATCTTTGTGTCATCTGCAAAGAGACATACTTTCCCTTCCAGTCCTTCTGCAATGTCACTTATAAAGACATTAAAAAGGACCGACCCCAGTACTGAACCCTGCGGTACCCCACTAGTAACCCTCCTTTCTTCACTGTGGACTCCATTTACTATTACCCACTGTGTCCTGTTGTCTAACAAATGTTTTACCCAGGCTACCACCCTAGGACCCACTCCCAGGCTGGCTAATTTGTTTATTAATCTTTTGTGCGGGACTGTATCAAATGCCTTGCTAAAGTCTAGGTAGGCCATGTCAACAGCCCCTCCCTGGTCTACTGCTTTGGTCACCCAGTCGAAGAAATCAATTAGATTTGTCTGACACGACCTTTCCCGCTGTGAATCCATGCTGCCTTGGGTCCTGTGCCCCACTGGCCTCTAGGTACTCAACAATTCTTTCCTTCAGAAGTGATTCCATCATTTTCCCTACCAGACTGGGGAGTGCCAAATATATCAGTACCCTCGATCTCACCAAGGGTTACTAGCAAATCCTCCTAGCTAAAGAATCCAGAGACAAAACTGCATTTACCACTCCTATAGGATTCTATCAGTTCACCACTATGGTGTTTGGTTTACATGGCACACCCGCTACATTCCAATGGTACATGGATGTAATTGTATCCCCTCACACTGGTTATTGTACTGTGTACCTGGATGATGTTGTGGTGTATAGTCCAGACTGGAAAAGCCACCTGGAATACCTATAAGAAGTTATTCAATCGATCAAAAAGGCAGGTCTGACAATTAATCCTACCAAATGTGCAGTGGGCATGCAGGAAACCAGATATTTGGGCTATGTTTTGGGAAATGGAGACGTCTAGCCAGAGGTTTCCAAGACAGAAGCTGTAGCTAACAGCCCTGTCCCCCAAACCAAGAAACATGTCCGGTCATTTTTAGGTCTGGCTGGTTATTATTGAAGATTTGTTCCCAACTTTGCAGAGTTAGCTACTCCCCCTCACCGAACTCAAAAAGAAATGGTTCCCGAATAATGTGAAATGGACTCCAGAGTGTGACAAAGCTTTTCAAGTCATTAAGACTGCATTATGTTCAACCCGTTTTAAGAAGCCCAGACTTTGAGAAACGATTTTTATTACAGACAGATGCATCAGAGGTAGGCTTAGGTGCAGCTTAGGACACAGCATGAGATTAGAGGGAGGCCGATTAAGAGGTAATGTGAGGAAGTTATTTTTCACAGAAAGGGCGGTGGACGCATGGAATGGCCTACCTCAGGAAGTGGTGGATATGAATACAGTGTAGGGCTTCGAACAGGCATGGGATAGGCATAAGGGAGCAATACAGAGGAATATGAATAGGGTAGAAAAAATGGGCAGACTGGATGGGCCTTGCGGTCCTTATCTGCTGTCAACTTCTATGTTTCTATGTCTTGAGTCAGCATATAGATGGGAACAACCTATTCTGTACATAAGTAGGAAACTGCATGAGAGAGAGAAAAGGTACTCCACCATGGAAAAGGAATGCCTTGTGGCAAAGTGGCCATGGAGTCCCTTAAGTTTTACTTACTAGGAGCTGACTTTGTACTTGTAACAGATTACAATCCTCTCTGTTGGCTTAACCAAATGAAGGATAAAAATTCTAGAATCACATGGTGGTACCTGGCAATACAGCCATTTAAATTTAGAGTGATGCACTAATCTGGGAGAGAGAATGTCAATGCTGATTTTGTATTTAGATATGGATCAGGAATTGAGAATTCTGAAGGTTGAAAAAAAAATGTGAGTTGAAACTTCTCTGTTTGATATGCTGCATATGCACTGAACTATAAAGATTATAAGCTACTGTCATGTTAAAGGAGAATTTAAAGAAAATTTTGGAAACCTGTTTCGGTAGAACAGGTTCCCTCTTAAAGAGGGGGTATGTGACAGGGTTGAATAGGGCCCTGTCCCAGTTGTTATGGAGAAAGACTTTAAATGTAAGGATCTGTTCTATTCTCTCCTTTTCTGTCTGGCTGTGCAACCAAATTTTCTTGGGAGACCTAGGATTTGATCACCCTGCCAGTCTTGCAATTCTTTGCCTCTCGCTATCTCTCTACCTTCTCTTGCTGTTCTGTCTTTTCTTCCCCCTTGCATATTTTCTGGTATAAAAATATATGTGAATCATTATGTGGAAATGTAACTGATACTGGGATTCCTTTGTTTAGAAATGTATATAGTTTTACTTGTTGAAATGATTGCAAAAAGCTGTTTGGAACTCAAGGGGTTAACCTGTTTGCAAACTCTCTCAGAAGCTGTAAGCAAGAGGTCAGTTCCAGGTCACAATGTTCTTTTTTGCTGCACTTGTTGAATCTAACAAAAACACTGTGTGAGAAGCATGCTATTTTCTTAATGAGCTCCTGCACATACTTTTAAAAAGGAGCTGCAATGTTTTGCAAAAGAGAGAGACAGAGTCTGAGAGAGACTGAGATTGGAAATTGAGAAGAAGCACAGATGGACTTTCTCTGTTTATACTGCCTTTGTAAATAATTATACTGAACAATTTTATTTTACTGTTATTAATAAATCACTGCTCCTGGTTTTCCTATGATTCCTGACCTATGACAACCTAACAGTAGATCTTCGAGAAGAGCTCTTGCGATAGGCAACACCATAAGGACTGAAGCTGGCAGGTGCCAGGATCCCACGGAAAACTTCTAGCTAGCAGTTATTAGTGGGGACCGCCTCCTGACGTTGACCTGCCCCCGACGTCTGCCTATGGTATAAAAGGGGCGATCCTCTAGCCCAGCCTCAGTTCTCCTGCCAGAGACTCGAGCACATACAGAAACTGGAGAATCAAGGAGGTTCCTCTACACCGAGGAAAGTGAGTAACAGTGATGAAGTAGTCGTCATCGGGGAAAGGGGGGGGGAAGCATGCCTACTGCAAGAGCTCCTTTCAAAGATGTATTGTATATACGCACTGTGCAGCAGTTGGAATTCACCATGATGCCAATAACCCGGTTCGGGAACAAACCCAGGAGTCGGAGGGCCAGCCGGGAGGGAGAGGGATCAAGCGTCCATGGGACTGCTCTCTTTCTCCGGGGAGGAGGGGGGAACAGTGTCTGGTGCTTCATTGCCCCCAGATGGAGGCTGGGGGTGCCACGCAGCTGGTGACAGAATGTAGGGGAGGGCGGGGTGGACGCTGGCAAAAAATTGCCAGCCCCAGGCATGACACCCTTGCCCTACCACCGTCCTGAACTGCCTTACATGTCCGCCGGCGGGGGGGGGTGTCCCTCTCCAGTGGCCCCGACCCGAGGGGTAAGCCAGGGCTATCCTATAATCACCATCGGGGAGGGAAGCCTCCCTGGTGGCCCTGCCCAGGGGGTTAAGTCTGAGCATGGGGGGACGCAGATGGGGCACAGGCACACCTCTGAAGGGAGGAACCCCAAAAAAGATCTACTGTTACAGTTAAGTTCTTACGTAACTGTACTATTTTACTTCAAGGAGCTCTTGCAGCAGGCAACATCATAAGGACTGAGTCCCAAGTGGTCAGCTGGGAGGAGGCAGAAGTCAGTATAAGGCTCTCAAGAGAGAAGGCCCTGCAGAACAGCAAGTCCAAAGTCCGCCCTGCACCTAGATACAATGTCCAGATTGTAATGCCAAATGGAAGTGTGACAGAACTCCAAGTGGCAGCTGCACAGATATCAGCAACAGAAACATTCCTGAGGAGGCAAAAGAAGCAGCCATGCCCCTGGTAGAATGGCCTTTAGCTGGCCCCGGTAAAGGGTTGTTGTACTTGTGGTAGCAATGAACAATGTAATTGACTAACCATTTGGACAAACATTGCTTTGAAACAGGAGCCCCTTCTTTCCTGGGGTGAACGAAAACAACTGATCAGATTTTCTAATGGCACGGGCGCGGTCCAAATAATAATGACGCACCTGGTGGACATCCAGAATGTGAAGTAAGTCCCCCCCCTTGATTTGAATACTCTGGGTAATAAACAGGTAGGTGAAGGTCTTGATTCAGAGTCAACTCAGACACCACCTTAGGCAGAAACTTAGTATTGGTCCGTAAGGACACCCTGTCCTTTTGGAAAACTAAATAAGGCTCTTTACACATCAGAGCCTGAAGCTCAGAAATCCTTCATGCAGAAGTAATAGCAACTAAAAACAATGTTTTCTATGACAGAAAGCGGAGCTCGCAGCTTGTGGCAGGCTCAAGGGGAGGCAAAGTAAGCTTCTCTAAAATAAATAAAAAGTCCCATGGATGGACAGGGTCCCTGATGGGAGGCTTCACAAGCAGTACACCTCACAAGAAAGTGCAGAAAATATCTAGTTGGGCAAGAGCCTTGCCTTCAATAGGTGCATGGTATTCAAGAGATGGCTGATAAGTGCACCTTAAGCAACAAGTAACCTACACTAGAGTCTGATAGGGAAAGGAAACACTCTAGAATGAGATTCTCCAGACAGGTGAAGGGATCAAGGTGACAAGCGGTGACCCATATACAAACCTGCTTCCACTTCATAGCATAAGTGGCTCTAGTGGAGGGTTTCCTGGTTGCCACTAGGATATGCCACCCAGGAAGAAACCCCAAATTGGGCAACTGCTAAGTCTGCAGGAGCCATGCATGAATATGCAGAGACTTGAGGTCCAGATGGACCAGACTGCCCTGCTCCTGGGACAGCAAGTCGAAGCACAGAGGCAGGAGAATCAGAGGTTCCACTGCTAGTTGCTGGAGAAGTGGAAACCATATCTGGCGCGGCCAGTAAAGGGCTATTAAGATCATCTCTGCTCCCTCTGACTGTAACTTGAGAAGAACTGTATGCAGTAATGGAAAGGGAAGGAAGGTGTACAGAAACCTCCCTGTCCAGGAGAGGGACAATGCGTCTTGCCAGGACACACCAGGCCCTGGATCTAGCAAGCAGAAACTGGGCAGTTTTGCCTTGAATGGTGACACAAAGAGGTCCAACTTGGGATGGCCCCCTCCTGTTGAAGAGATCTTCGACCACAGAGGGAAGAAGTTCCCATTCATGTGCCTTGGACCGAGACTGGAGAGAACACTCTGCAGTAATGGAAAGGGAGGGAAGGTGTACAGAAACCGCCCTGTCGAAAAGAGGAACAATGCTTCTCGCCAGAAAACACCAGGTCCTGGATCTAGCGAGCAGAAACTGGGCAGTTTTGTGTTGAATGGGGACGCAAAGAGGTCCAACTCAGGATTGCCCCACCTGTTGAAGGTATCTTCGACCACAGAGGGAAGAAGTTCTCATTCATGTGCCTAGGACTGAGACCGGCTTAAGCTGTCGGCCAAGGTATTTAGAACATATGGAACATGCACAGCAGTCAGGTCCAGGTGATGCTCTATGGCCCAATACCAGACTCTCATGGCCTCCCTGCAGAGGGGGTAAGAGTGCTTTCCCCCTGTTTATTTATGTAAAAGACCACAGACATACTGTCCATCTGGATCAAAAGAGGTTCCGGAAGCAGGTTCGTCAGAAAGGCCTTCAAGGCATAAAGGATCGCCCACATCTCAAAAACACTTGAAGTGGAGATGCTGCTCCTGTGGAGACCAGGTCCCTTGATTCTGATGGTCTGACAAATGGGTGCCCCAGCCCTGGCCTGAAGCATCCATGGTCAGGATCGGATGAGGCAACTCTGTCCGAAAGTGGACCCCCTTGGAAAGGTTGGAAGGGGTTCAACCACCACGCTAGAGTCTGTCTCACAGAGTTGGAAACTAACACCAGTTGCTCCAAATCATCTGTGCACTGGTCCCATTGGGTTACCGTCATGTGCAGATGAGCCAGGGGAACCATTACAATGGCCGCCACCATGTGTCCCAGCAGCCTTAGAAATGACCTGGCCAGGACCTGGCGAGATGATGAGACTAGTTGAGCTTGTGCCTGAAGGCATTCTGCCCTGTCTGGGGGCAGAAAAACTTTGCCTTGGGCGGTGTCCAAGATTGCCCCGATGTACTGAAGCCTCTGGCTTGGCCAAGGGGAGGATTTGGGGAGACTGAGGGTGATCCCCAGATCCTGAAACAAGGTGAAGGTGACCTCCATGGTTCTGAGCAATTGTTCCTTGGTGGGAGCTGTCAGAAACCAATTGTCCAGGTAAGGGAAGACATAATGGCCTTGCCTCCTTAAGGCAGCAGCCACTACTGTGAGGCACTCTGTAAAGACTCGGGGGGGCTGAGGATAGGCCGAACAGCAGGGCCCAAAACTGGTAAAGGTTTCCTTGGAAGTGGAAGCAAAAGAATCTCCTGTGGGGTGGAAAGACCAAGATGTGAAGATAAGCATCCTGAACGTCCAGAGAACATATCCAATGCCCCTTATAAAGCAGGGGGAGAAGGCTAGGGAAAGTGACCATCCTGAAGCATTTGTATTCTATGTACTGGATCAGGTAGCTGAGGTCTAGGAAGGGAAGCAGGTCTCCTATTCTCTTTGAGACCAGGAAGAAGTGAGAATAGAATCTCTTCCCTTGTGCCAGTGAGACGGGTTCTATGGCCTGTTTTCGCACGAGCGCCTGACTCTCCTTTTGGCTGAGGGAGGTATGGGCCTGAGAGTAATGGGAGGGCAATGGGGCATTGTCCGGGGACATCTACAAGAACTCTAGAGGGTGCCCCTTTTCCATTAACTGAAGAACCCATTGTCTGAGATTATTCTGTGCCATCCCTCTAAATAGAGAGGAAAACTACCCCCAACCGCCTCCCCCAGTGTTTTGGCCAGGGGAGAATGTCGGGTAAAGAGTAAGGCTGAAGAGTTGGGGACAGGTAATGAGGCCTGGGAGGTTCTGGGAGCCCTGTGGGCTTAACCTCCAGTTGCTTGGGTAGTGGCTTTTCGCTTAAAGGCACTTCTGGGCTGCTGGCCCCTGGATTGCTGTTTGGAGGGGCGACAAAAGGACTGCAGCTGGGAGGATTTAGGCCGAGATCGGTATAAAGTGTGTACTGAGCGCAAAGCCTTGCCTGATTTTTGTAGGTGAGTGATTATGTTCTGGGAATCCTCACCAAAGTGAACAGGACCCCTGAAAGGGGCACTGAAGATTTTCGACTGCACATCTGGAGCAAAACGAGAGACTCTGAGCCAGGAGTAGCGACGAAGACAACTCCCGTAGCTGCAGCTCTGCCAGCGGAGTCCGCCAAGTCTTAGGAGGCTCGGAGGATGTGAGTACCAACATCCCAGCTTGATTTTAGAAGGTGCAGCAGCTTAGTCTTGCCAGGAGCATCATGACTAAACAGTCAGCCTCTGGGTGCTCCCTATAAAGAGGTTTGTCTCTTGGAGCATTATATAGGTGATCTGCCTTCTTGGATATCGCCGGAGTAGAGGATGGATGCTTCCAGGCAGCCCTATTGACGTCCTTGAAGGAATCAATAAGGGAAGGAATGACCAAGGGTAGTAAAGTATAGTTACGTAAGAACTTACCGTAACAGTAGATCTTCGAGAACAGCTCTTGCAGCAGGTTACACCATTAGGACTGAAGCCGTCAGGCGCCAGGACCCCACGGAAATTTTCTAGCTAGCAGTCTTCAGCGGGGACTGCCTCCGACGTCGGTCCCGCCCCCAACATCGGGGTAGTACATAAGGAGACGGTCCAGCCAGAATCCCCAGTTCTCCCATCGGAGACTCCCAGCCGCTGGATGACATCAGAAGAGGAGACCGAGGATCTGCCATCAGATGACCAAGACTAAAAATAAACCATTCTATCCCAGAAGATGGATGTTAGGCTATAACCTACCTCCTCCACGGGGGAATGGTGGGCGGGAAGGTACCTGCTGCAAGAGCTGTTCTCGAAGATCTACTGTTACGGTAAGTTCTTATGTAAAGCACAGTTACTGCAAGAACTCACTGCACAGTAGATCTTCGAGAACAGCTCTTGCAGCAGGTTACACCATTAGACTGAATCCGCAGGCGCCAGGACCCCACGGAAATCTTCTAGCTAGCAGTTCAGCAGGACCGCCCGACGTCAGACGTAGTACATAAGGAGGCGGTCCAGCCAGAATCCCCAGTTCTCCCGACGGAGACTCCCAGCCGCTGGATGACATCAGAAGAGGAGACCGAGGATCTGCCATCAGATGGCCAAGACTAAAAATAAACCATTCTATCCCAGAAGATGGATGTTAGGCTATAACCTACCTCCTCCACGGGGGAATGGTGGGCGGGAAGGTACCTGCTGCAAGAGCTGTTCTCGAAGATCTACTGTTACGGTAAGTTCTTATGTAAAGTACAGTTACGTAAGAACTTACCGTAACAGTAGATCTTCGAGAACAGCTCTTGCAGCAGGTTACACCATTAGGACCGAAGCCGGCATGCCAGGACCCCACGAAATCTTCTAGCTAGCAGTCTTCAGCAGGGACCGCCCGTCAGGCGTGGTACATGGAGGCGGTCCCGCCAGATCCCAGTTCTCCGCTGGAGACTCCCGCCGCAGGCTGACATCAGAAGGGGAGACCGAGGATCCGCCATCAGAAGAAGAGCATAAGCTCCTGCCAAGGCCTGGTAGGCCATGCCTCCTCCAAGGGGAATGGTGGCGGAGGTTTGCTGCAAGAGCTGTTCTCGAAGATCTACTGTTACGGTAAGTTCTTACGTAACTGTACTATCTTACTTCGAGATACAGCTCTTGCAGCAGGTTACACCATTAGGACTGATTCCCAAGCAATAGCGCTTGCAAGCATTCTGGGAGGAGGAAATTATGCGAGATCTTGGACAAGTCCTGATTCTAGGACAGGAGACCCTGTAGAACGGCCAGGCCGAAACCGGCTCTCCGCCGTGATGTAATATCCAGGCTGTAATGCCTAATAAATGTGTGCACAGAGCTCCAAGTAGCTGCAGCACAAATGGCCGAGGTAGAGACGTTGCGCAGTGCTGCAAAAAGAAGCTACCCCTTGTGACGAGTGGCCCTGGACTGTACCTGGGAGGGTTGTTTTGTTGTTGTAGCAAATGAAATACACTGGACAAGCCAGCAGAAGGGGTCTGCTTGAGACTGGTTGGCCCAGCATCCTCTCAGCGAAGAAAGCGAATAGTTGCTCTGATTTGCTAAACTGTTTGGTTTTGTTCAGGTAGAACTCAGGAGGCGGTGAACATCCAAGGTGTGAAGCAACGCCTCTCCTCTATTAGAGTACCTGGGGAAGTACACGGGCAGATCGATGTCCTGATTGAGAGTGAGGGCAGAGACCACCTTAGGCAGGAATTTAGGATTCGTCCTCAGAGACACTCTGTCCTGGTGGAAAATTAAATAAGGCTCCTTGCACATGAGAGCCTGAAGTTCGGAAACTCTCCTTGCTGACGTGACAGCAACTGAAAATAACGTTTTCCACGACAGAAAACACAGCTCGCAATCCGTGGCAGGTTCAAATGGAGGAAGCGTGAGTTGCTCCAGGACAAAGAGTAGGTCCCAAGGAGGAACGGGATCCTTGATGGGTGGTCTTAGGTGTAACACCCCTCTCAGAAAGTCTCGAGAGGCATCAAGCTGTGCCACTGTGCGTTGTCCCACTGGGAAGTGGTATGCAGAGATCGTGCAGAGGTGCACTTTAATGGAGGAGTAGGCGAGACCCGAATGAAATAGGGAAAGCAGGTATTCTAGCACCACTTTTGCCGGGCATTCTAAAGGGGAAAGGCAGCGTGCCTGCGACCATAAGCAAAAACGGCGCCACTTCATGGCATACGTCGCATGCGTTGCCGGCTTTCTGGCGCGGAAAGGACTTCTGCCACCTCTTGCGAGACCCCGTATCGCATAATGGCTATGTCTCTAGGAGCCATGCATGCAGGTTCAGTGGGCGTAAGTCCGGGTGGACTAGTGAACCCTCCTCCTGAGACAACAGGTGGGAGCTGAAGAACTAGCAGACTGGCGGGAGACCGGGCGTTTGCGCCAGCATAGGGAACCAGATCTGTCTGGGCCAGAAAGAGCTATCAGGATCATTGTTGGGCCTCCCTCTGCAGTTTGAGAAGAACCCTCCGGATCAGCGGAAGGAGGGAAGGCGTAGAGGAATCTGTCCGCCCAGGAGAGGGACAACGCGTCTCGCCAGATAACACCAGGCCCTGGATCTAGCGAGCAGAAATTGGGTAGTTTTGCGTTGGATGGGGAAGCGAATAAGTCCAGCTCTGGGTGCCCCATCGAAGAAACAGATCCTCTGCTACCTCCTGAAGAAGTTCCCACTGTGGACTCTGGCCTGTAACACTTCGAGCCATCTCGTGTGTGTTGTCCACTCGGGCATGTGAACTGCAATTAGGCTCGCCGTGTCGGATTACCCAATCCCACATCTCATAGCTTCCTGCAAAGGGGTAGGAGTGTGCACCTCCTTGTTTGTTGAGGTAATACATCACTGCCTGTAGTCCTGTCTGAAGCAGAAGAGTACTCGGCGGGACTTCTGACTGAAAGGCCTGCAGGGTGTAAAGGACCGCCCTCATCTCCAGCACATTGATGTGGAGGTGGGCTTCCTGAGGGGTCAATGTTCCCTGGGACCTCACCCCGTTCAGGTGCGCTCCCCACCCCAGCCCTGAGGCGTCTGTGGAGGATTCCTCCGGGACAGCGCTATAAACGGGACACCCGCAGAAAGTGTCCTGGTCTAGCTACCATTATTGCCGTCTCGAATCACGGCATTCGTGATCCTGACCGGATGCTGCATGTGGTCTTGCCTTTGGTCCCACTGCACCTGAGCATCTGCTGAGTTACCGCATGTGGAGCCTTGCCAAAGGGGCGGTTGGAATGGCCGCAGCCATGTGTCCGAGCAAGCAAAGGACCAACCGGGCCGGGACGATCTTCTTCGCCGAGAGATCCCTGATGAGGGATCTGATGTGTTCCGCTCTCTCGTCGGGAAGAAATGCTTTCCTTTCGACGGTGTCCAGAACTGCGCCTATGAACTGCGGCTTCTGCAACGGTACGAGGAGAGACTTCTCGTAGTTGATAAGGATGCCCAGAGACTGAAACAGATCCTGGGTGCTCTGAATAGCCAGCAACAGAGCCTCTTTGGAGGCGGCCATGAGAAGCCAGTCATCCAGGTACGGGAACACGTAGTGGCCCTGTCTCCTTAGAGACGCTGCCACGACTGCCATACACTTGGTAAAGACCCTGGGGGCCGAAGACAGTCAGAACGGAAGAGCCTGGAACTGAAAATGATGGCCGAGAAACTCAAAGCGCAGGAACCTCCTGTGCGCTTGAGCTACTGGGATGTGCAGATTGGCGTCCTGCATGTCCAGGGACGCTAAGAAGGTGTCCTTCTTCAGCATGGGAATGAGTCCTTGGAGAGTCACCATGCGGAAACGTTTGTAGGCGACCGACATGTTGAGGTCGCTGAGGTCCAGGATTGGACGGAGGTCCCCTGTTTTCTTCGGAACCAGAAAGAAGTGGGAATAGTATCCGGATCCTATCTGGTTCTCTGGGACATACTCCACCGCTCCCTTTTGCAGGAGCGCGAGTACCTCTTGCCTGATGAGAGATCTGTGCTGACCCGAGTAACTGGAGAGCAGAGCGCTAGAAACGAACCAAAGGGTCGAGACATGCAAGTCGACGGCGGGAAAGAACTGGGGAATCTGGCTGGACCGCCTCCTTATGTACTACGTCTGACGTCGGGGGCGGGACCGACGTCCAAAGGCAGTCCTTCCTGAAGACTGCTAACTAGAAGATTTCCGTCATGTCCTGTCACTGCCGGTTAGTTCTATGGTGTAACCTGCAGAAGAGCTGTATCTCGGTAAGATCTGTACTATCTTCTTCGAGATACAGTTCTTGCAGCAGGTTACACCATTAGGATTGATTCCCAAGCTATGGCGACAATCTTATGCCACCGGGAGGAGGAAAGACAGACATTACGACCCTGTCAGAGCCTAGGACAGAAGTCCCTGAAGGACAGCTAGGCCGAAACCTGCCCTTCGCCTAGAAGTGATGTCCAGACTATAATGCCTAATAAAGGTATGCACCGAGCTCCAAGCAGCTGCAGCACAGATAGCTGAAGTGGAAACGTTCTTCAGCGCTGCAAAAGAGGTGGCCACTCCTCTGGTAGAATGGCCCTTAACCACGCCTGGCAAGGGCTTGCTGAGCTTGTCATAACAGAAAGAGATACATTGGATGAGCCAACGTGAAAGGGTCTGCTTCGAAACGGGGGTTCCTTTCATCGTCTCAGCAAAGGACACAAACAGCTGATCCGCTTTCTGGTACTGTTTGGTTCTGGTCAGATAATATCTGAGGCACCTGTGAACATCCAGGGTGTGAAGCAGTGCTTCTCCTCAATTGGTGTACTGAGGAAAGTACACTGGTAAGTCGATATCCTGATTAAGGGTAAGGGCTGAAACCACCTTAGGCAGAAACTTAGGATTTGTAACTAAATAGGGCTCTTTACACATGCGCGCATGTAATTCGGAGATTCTTCTTGCCGAAGTAACTGCAACTAAAAACAACGTTTTCCACGACAGAAAACATAGCTCGCAATCCGCGGCTGGCTCAAAAGGTGGCAGCGTAAACTGCTCCAGGACAAAGGGCAGGTCCCAGGGAGGAACCGGATCCCTGATAGGTGGCCTAAGGTGGAGAACCCCCCTTAAAAAGGCACGAGTAGTGTCCAATTGAGCCACCATACGATGGCCAATGGGGGCATAATAAGCTGAAATTGCACACAAGTGCACCTTAATCGAGGAGTAGGCTAGTCCGGATTGAAAAAGCGAAAGCAGGTACTCCAGGACCAGCTTCTCGGGACAGTCTAAGGGCGAGAAACCACGCATTTGAGCCCATAAGCAAAACCTGCGCCACTTCATGGCGTATGTCGCATGTGTTGCTGACTTTCTAGCAGCGGATAGTACTTCTGCCACTTCCTGCGAGACCCCGTGTCGCATCATGGCTATGTCTCTAGGAGCCAAGCATGTAGGTTCAATGAACGCAAGTCCAGGTGGACTAGTGAACCTTCCTCCTGAGACAACAGATGGGAGCTGATTGGCAAAGGAAGCGGAGGTTCCCAGGATAGCTGATGTAGCAGCGGGAACCAGATTTGTCTGGGCCAGAAAGGCGCTACCAAGATAAGCGTTGCATGCTCCCTGCGAAGTTTTAGAAGAACTCTCTGGATCAACGGGAAAGGAGGGAAGGCATAGAGGAATCTGCTCGCCCAGGAGAGGGACAACGCGTCTCGCCAGAAAACACCAGGCCCTGGATGTAGCGAGCAAAAATTGGGCAGTTTTGCGTTGGATGGGGAGATGAATAGATCTAATTCTGGAGTGCCCCATCTGTGGAACAGATCCTCTGCCACCTCCTGTAGAAGTTCCCACTCGTGGACTCTGGCCTGGGAACGACTCAGGCTGTCTACGACGAAATTGTCCACCCTGGGGACGTGAACTACAATGAGGTTTGCGCCGTGTCGTATTAACCATTCCCACACTCTCATGGCCTCCCTGCAAAGGGGGTAGGAGTGTGTGCCTCCTTGTTTGTTGAGGTAATACATCACAGCAGTATTGTCTGTTTGCAACAGAAGGGTACTCGGTGGAATGTCCGACTGGAAGGCTTGCAGGGCATAAAAGACCGCCCTCATCTCCAATATGTTGATGTGGAGATGAGATTCCTGGACTGTCCATGTTCCCTGAGACCTCACCCCGTCCAAGTGCGCTCCCCACCCCAGCCCTGAGGCGTCTGTGGAGAGAGTGACTGTCGGGGACGGTGCTGTGAAAGGAACCCCCACGGTGAGAGTTCCCTGATCTAGCCACCATTGCCAGTCCCGAATCACGGCCTTCGTGATCTGGACTGGATGCTGCAGATGGTCTTGCCTTTGGTCCCACTGCACTCTCAACATCCACTGGGTTACCCGCATGTGGAGTCTTGCCATCGGGACTGTAGGAATGGCCGCAGCCATGTGTCCGAGCAGGCGAAGGACGAGTCTGGCTGAGATGGTCTTCTTCGCTGACAGGTCCCTTATGAGGGATCGAATGCATTCCGCTCTGTCTTCGGGGAGGAAAGCTTTCCCCTTGACGGTGTCCAGAACTGCCCCTACGAACTGCAGTTTCTGGGACGGTACCAGGAGAGACTTCTCGTAGTTGATGAGGATGCCCAGAGATTGAAAAAGAGTCTGGGTACATTGGGTGGCTATCCGTAATGCCTCCTTGGAAGGGGCCATGAGAAGCCAATCGTCCAGGTACGGGAACACATAGTGGCCCTGTCTCCTCAGAGACGCTGCCACCACTGCCATGCACTTGGTAAAAACCCAAGGTGCTGATGACAGTCTGAAGGGAAGTGCCCAGAACTGATAGTGGTGGCCGAGAAACTCGAAGCGCAGGAACCTCCTGTGCGCCTGAGCGATAGGAATGTGCAGGTAAGCGTCCTGCATGTCCAGGGCGCCATGAAGCGCCTTCTTCAGCATGGGGATTAGTCCCTGAAGGGTCACCATGCGGAAGCGCTAGCGCACCGACATATTGAGGTCGCTGAGGTCCAAAATTGGACGGAGGTCCCCTGTTTTCTTTGGAACCAGGAAGAAGTGTGAATAATATCCTGCTCCTCTCTGGTTCCCTGGAACATGCTCCACAGCTACCTTCTCTAGGAGCATGAGCACCTCCTGCTGTATGAGCCGGGCGTGCTGACCTGGGTAGTGGGAAAGCAAAGGAGGCCTTGTGGGCGGGTTGCCTACAAATTCTATATAATGGCCTTTTTTGACCAACTGTAGCACCCACCTGTTGGTGGTGATCGACCGCCACCCTTGCAGGCGGTCCGTGATGCGACCCCCGACCTTCATTTCCCGTTGATCCTGAGGAGGGGCAGGGGCCGGGAAGGAGTCATGCTGTGGCAGCACTAGGTCCTGCAGGCTGGGCCGACTTTGTGGCTCATTGGCCTCTGCCTGAGGATGTCTTGGCCTGGGCTTTCCAAGTGAAGGTGCCCCTCTGTTGCTGGCCGGAACAAGGATGTACCCTTTGAGTCCGGCTGCGAAAGCGACTCTGGTTCCTGCGAAAGGAACTGAGCCGAGACCTATACATGGCATGAACAGATCTAATCGCCTTCCCGGCTTCTTGCAATTTGGTGATGACCTTTTTCAAGGCTTCACCAAAGAGAACTTCGCCATGATAAGGGGCATCCATGATGTTCTTCTGGACGTCCGGGGTAAACCCGGAGACATGGAGCCATGAGTGTCTCCGGAGACACACGCCTGAGGCCGCAGCTCTGGCCGAAGAGTCCGCAGAGTCGTAAGCGACTCTAAGAACCTGGGTCCCCACGTCCGAACCCGTACGGAGGAGCTGCAGCAGCTCCTCCTTTTGGCCACCGTCTGGCAATTTTTCAGCCAGGTCCTGACCCTGCTCCCACAAAGCATTCTGAAACCGAACCATGTGGGTGAGGTAATTCAATGACCTAATGGCGCAAGTCGCGGCTGCGTACGTGTGCCTGCCTAGCACGTCCAACTGCTTGGACTCCGGGTCCGGTGGCTGTGTGCTCAAATGCTGCGGTTTTTGAGACCAGTCATGTGAGGCTGTAATGACCAGGGAGTCGGCCAGAGGATGATTCGCCAGGTACTGGTCCTCCCTCGGGGCCTCGTACAGGCGGTCGGCCTTCTTCGGCAGTGCCGGGGTCGAGTGTGGACGCTTCCATGCAGCCTTGGTGACATCCACGAAGGTGTCCACCAAGGGTGGCACCACCACAGGCTTGGGATCTTTTTGCCGAAGATAGCGGGCAAGGCGTAGTCTTTCGGGGTCCAGCTCTTCAGCATCCCACCCCATGTTCTCCTGGATATGCCTCATTATCTCGAAGAACGAGGGGTCATCCGGAGGGGACCTGGGAAGGTCGCGTGGATCTGGAGAGGGGATGCTGATTGGAGACAGAGATCTGGAGCACTCGGAGATGTCAGATCTGGAATCTTCCGTGGACGGGGAGTACCGACATCTCCTGGGTCTCTTGGGGCTAGGAGACCCAGAAGTGGATCTTGACGGAGGCTGTCTTTTCTCCAAAGATCTGCCCCTAGGAGGTGATGCTGGCTCCTTAGGGATCGATGCCAGTCCTGCTGACCCCCTAGGTGGAGGAGGGGGTGAAGGGGTCAAAGGAGAGCGGGTGCCAGAGGAGGTTGCGTGGTGACCACATCCTTTTGATGGTGTCCCACCAGAAGGTGAAGAGCTCTTCACTTCTGCCAGATTTAGACTCGACGATGGGCAGGGCGCGGTGGTCTGTCATCGGAACCGGGCGTCAGGTCCCCAAGGGTCTCTGGTTCCGGAGAGGGTTCCCGTGGGAGCTCGACGGGTCCGGGGTCGCCCGCCTGGTCATCGGGCTGAGTAGACTCCTCCTCCGACAACGCCTCCCGACCAACATCGGTAGACGGTGGTGTGGTCGTCTTTTCTGCGGTGGAGGACGCTGGTCCCCCTGCCGGCGTCCTCGGGGGCGACTGCCTGACCGGCGACAGTTGACGGACGGTCGTCGGTTCCTTGGAGTGCCTGTGGGCCTTGACCGGCGTCGGGTAGGCCGACGTCGGATCCGACGTCCGCTTGAGAGAGGTCAACTCCTTGTTTTACGCTGGGAGGCGGCGGTTGGGAGACAGACCTGACGTCGGAGGCCGGATGCGGGGAGGACGACTTGTGGCGCTCCCCAGACCTGGACGAGGCCTTAGCCGGAGTGGAAGAGGCAGGCCTGGAGGCCTTTACAGGCTGCAGAGAAGAGGAGCCACTTACCGATCTGACAAGAACCGGGGAGGCTGAGAGTGGGCCCTCGACGGAGAGCGGTCCGACCTGGAGCCGGAGCTGCGGGAGTCCGAGGCCCTGGAGGGGGATCTAGGTCTCTCCTTCTCCCAGTGCTTTTGATGGTGCCGGTGGGACTTCCCTGAAGATTCCCCTCTGGAGGGAGGTTCACGGTCCATAGCCTTGGTTTTCTCCTCAAGGAGGAAAGCTTGGAAGGCCTTCTGGTGGCAGATCCTCGTGCGGCTGTTGAAGCCCTGGCAGAAGGAGCAGGCCTGGGTGTTGTGGTCTGGGCCTAGGCAGCAGACACAAGCTGAGTGAGGGTCCTTAAAAGGAATTTGTTTGCCGCAGGCACACTTCGAAGAATGGCCCTCCACGGAGATTGGAGAGGACATCAGATGACATCCGAAGAAAAAACAGTAGAAATTCTCCTTGACGTCGCACACTAGAATCAACCGAGAGGCCGATGCTTGCTAAGTCGATGGCGGGAAAAGAACTGGGGATTCTGGTGGGACCGCCTCATATGTGCCTCGCCTGACGTTGTTGGGGGACCGGCGTCGGGCGGTCCCGCGAAGACTGCTAGCTAGAAAATTTCCGTGGGGTCCTGGCGCCTGACGGCTTCAGTCCTAATGGTGTAACCTGCTGCAAGAGCTGTATCTCGAAGAAGATCTCCTTTTTACAGAAAAAGATGGCCAGCTGATGTCACTCACAGTCCAATTCCTCCATGTCTCAACCCGTAAGGGTTTGGATGTGCCTCATCACCTCCATAAAAGTAGGGTCATCTCGAGGAGATCGAGGGGTAGCCTGCGGGAGGAAGACCCAGACTCAGTCACCGTCTGGCATGGGGACCTGGAGCTGGAAGCTGACAAGAGTTTGCCCCTGTGGTTATCTCAGTGTTTGTGCTTTCCACTGGAAGACTTCTCCTTGTGTGATGAAGAAGAAATCGAAGCCCTGGAGGCCAGGGAAGACGAGGTGCTTTTCCCTGGAGCTCCTTCTTTATCACTGTTAATCACTGCTGTACCAGGAAGGCATCCAGGGTCTTCTGGCGGTGTAACCTGGTGCACTGGTTAAAATTCTGGCAGTGCTGGCAGGCTTCAGTGTAGCGGTCTGGGCCCAGGCAAGGCAGACAAGCAGAGTGGCCGTCCTTATGGGGGAGCTGCTTGCCAGAGGCACATTTTGTCCGCCGCCACTCCAAAAAAGAGGATGGAGAAGAAGACATGCAAGAAAAAGCTGTAAACTAAAGAATAACAATAAAGCGCAGGTAAGCGCAGAAAATGGCCCGGTCGACCTAGTGAAGGCGTCTGACTTGTGCTAGTTGGACGCAGGAAATGAACTGAGGGTATTAGGGGACCACCCTTTTATAATATAGGTGACATCGGGGCAGGCCGGATGTCAGGGGCAGTCCTCTGCTAATAACTGCTAGCTAGAAGTTTTCTGTGGGGTCCTGGTGCCTGCCAGCTTCATTCCTTATGGTGTTGCCTGCTGCAAGAGTCCCCTCGAAGTAAGATCTACTGTTACAGGTGAGTAACCTGTTTTTCCAGGGATGTAGATATGGTGTACTTATCCACACTTCTGGCAGACTCCTAGCAGTTCTCCAGGAGAAGGGGGCAAGGCGCACCCCCCCCCCCCACTTAGGGAATAAAGATTGGAGAACTGAGGTCCAAAAACCAGCATCAAGTGTGACTTAAGGTCGATGTGGTAGTGGGAAATGAAGGTGTGTGCTGACCTCCAGGTAACAGCTCTGCAGATTTCCTGGATAGGGACACCCCTGGAAGTAGCCGCCGAGGCAGCGGTATGGCGGATGGAATAAGCCTTAAGCCCTATGGGAGGCAACAACCCACCAACCTATAGGAGAGGTTGGTGCAGGATACGATCCACCTGCCAGTCATCTACTTAGCTGCTGGTCTGCCATGTGCGGATTCAGCATAGGTGACAAAAAGCTGGCAAATCTCTCCCCAAACTCCAGCCATGCGGTCCTTGTAACAGGCGAGCGCTTGCCGCAGGTCCAAGGTATGGAGCCTGTGCTTGGCCTCTGAGGTGTGGTTGGTGAAATACACTGGAAGATTAACCACCTGGTTAAGGTAAAAATTCAACACAACCTTTGGGAGGAACTTTGGGTTGGAGCAAAGGACAACCTTTTCCCTGTGGAAGACCAAGTAAGAAGACTTCACTGATAGTGCCTGGAGCTCACTGATATTTCTGGCTGATCTGACAGCCACCAGGAGAACAGTCTTCCATGGCAGATGAGACATTTCACACCTCTGCATCAGTTTGAATGGCTTGCCCACGAGCTTTGCCAACACCAGCAAGAGTACCGGGGGCATGCACCGGAAGGGAAATGTGGTCAAGGCCTTCAAAAAAGAGCTAGACCACCTTCTCCTGCGCCACCAACTGCTGACTGGACTGTGCCTCCAAGGTAGAGATGGCTGCCAGGTCCACCTTAAGGGTTGTCACCCTAAGGCCTGACTGGGAGAGGGACCAAAGGCAGTACAGAATACCAGCCACCGGACAAGACAAGAGGTCGAGCCCCTTGTCCTGGCACCAAATGGAAAACCTCTTCCATTTGAAGGCATAGCATTTTCAGGTCGACTCCTTCCAAGATGCCTCACTCACAGCGAGGACATCTTCGGAGAGATTCAAAGCCTGTAACTCTAGCCACTCAGGAACCAGGCTGTCAGGTGCAGGGATTGAAGGTTCAGATGGAGTACCTTCCCCTGATTGATGGACAGCAGGTCTGGGAAGAGAGGAAGATACCTCGGGGGCCTGCTACTGAAGCTGAGGAGATCGGGGTACCAGAAAAACAGGTTACTCACCTGTAACAGTAGTTCTAGGAGTGGTATATGTTGTTCATCCACACTATTCGGCATGTCCTTTTCCCTTTAAGGATTGCTGGAAAGTCTTCAAGATGGCTCTTTCCACCCACCCAGGTTGTATACCCCTCAGCTCCCCCCATGATGCCAGATCTGAGCCCGCTGGAAGCCAGGTTTTGTGCATCCGCAGCCGGGGAGGTTGGGTGGGTCCATGTCGATGAACAACATATACCACTCCTAGAGCTACTGTTACAGGTGAGTAACTTGGTTTTCTAGGATTGTGGATATGCTGTTCATCCACACTATTTGGCAGACTCCTTGCAGTTCTCTGGAAGGAGGGAGGCAAGGCCCCCCCCCCCACAGAGACTCACTTGGGGAGAGATTGGAGGAGCGAGGCCCCAAAACCAGCATCCCGGCATGACTCAAGGTCGATGTGGTAATGGGAAATGAAGGTGTTTGTTGACTTCCAGGTAGCAGTCCGACAGATTTCCTGGATAGGGATGTCCCTGGAAGCAGCCACCGATGCAGCAGTATGGCGGGTAGAATGAGCTCTTATCCCTCTGGGAGGATCCATGTCCGCCAACTCAAAGCACAGACTTATGCAAAATGTAATCCACCTTGCAATAGTCCGTTTTGCTGCAGGTCTGCCAGAAGCGGCTTCAGCGTAGATGACAAATTGCTGGCGAACCTCTCCCCAAATTTCCGCCGTCCTCTCCTAATAATAGGAGAGGGCTCGTCTCAGGTCCAGGGTATGGAGCCTGTATTCGACCTCCAAGGTGTAATTAGGATAGTATACTGGCAGAGTTAACACCTGGTTAAGGTGAAACTCTGACATCAAGGAATTTCAGGTGGGGGCATAGGACAACCTTGTCCCTGTGGAAGACCAGATAAGGGGAGTCCACCAAGAGCGACTGGAGCTCCCCTGTCCTTCTGGCAAATGTGATAGCCACCAGGAAGGCCGTCTTCCACAACAAGTGTGACAACTCACACTTGTACTTTGGTTCGAATGGCTTGTCCATGAGCTTTGCCAGTACCAGCAGTAGATCCCACAGAGGTGGAGGTGCACACACCGGAGGGGATATATGATCCAGGCCTTTGAAAAAGCACCCGACCACTGTCTTCTGCACCAACATTGGCTGATCTGCCAGTGCCTGGTAAGCAGAGATGGCTGACAGATGCAACCTAAGGGTCGATGACCTAAGACATAGAAACATAGAAGTTGACGGCAGATAAGGACCGCAAGGCCCATCCAGTCTGCCCATTTCTTTTTCTACCTTATAAATGTGCCATCGGCCTTTGCTCTGTCAGTGACCTATCTATTCATAGTCATTTGTATTGCTCCCTTATGCCTATCCCATGCCTGTTTGAAGCCCTGCACTGTATTCATAGCCACCACTTCTTGTGGTAAGCCATTCCATGCATCTACCACCCTTCTGTGAAAAAGAATTTCCTCACATTCCCCCTTAATCGGCCTCCCTTTGGACAGAGACCAAAGGTAGTAGAGAACGTTAACCACTGGACAGGACAGAGGGTCCAGGCCCTTGCCCTGACACCAAATGGAAAACCTTTTCTATTTGAAGGCACAACATTTCCTGGTCAATTCCTTTCTGGATGCCTCCACCACGGTGAGGACATCCTCAGAAAGACCCAAAGCCTGGAACTCTAGCCGCTCAGGTACCAGTCTGTGAGGTTCAGGGACTGAAGGTCCGGATGGTATACCTTCCCCTGATTGAGAGAGATCAGGTCCGGGCATGCTGGATGCCACTCCGGGGGCCTGCAGCTGAGGCTGAGGAGATCTGGATCCCACAACTGGTGCGGCCAGTCTGGGGTTACCAGAATCACCTTCGCCCTGACCCTTCTCACCTTGAGGAGCACCTTGTGGATCAAGGAAAATGGAAGAAAGGCATAGAGGAGGCCTAGGGTCCACGGCCTCGAGAAGGCATCCACCTGCAGTGAGCACTGCTGAGGAGGGCAGGCATGAAACAGCCTCAACTTGGTGTTTTCCCTGGAGGCAAACAGGTCCACCACCGGTTTGCTCCAGTGGGAGAACAGGCTGTAAGCTACCTCTGGATGGAGAGACCACTCGTGGGATGTCTTGACTAAGCAGCTGAGAGCATCTGCCAGATGGTTTGAGGCTCCTGCCACATGAATGGCTAGGAGATCTGCCTTCAGACGGCGGACGAGGGTCCAGATGTGGAGCACCTCCCTGCAAAGCAGATGGGAATGCGTGCTGCCCTATTTGCTGAGGTAGTACATGGTCGTGGTATTGTCCATCTGGACTTGAACCACTTGACCCTGGAGATGAGGAGCGAAAGCTGACAGTGCCAGTTTGACTGCTCTGAGCTCCAACAGATTGATGTGGCATCGGGACTCCTCCCATGGGCTCTTTTCTCCCCCATGTGGGCTCCCCAGGCCATGGGAGAGGCATCGGTCATAAGGACGACCGTCAGCTTGGGGCAGACAAATGGGATCCCTTCCTGCAACCGGTCTGGGGCGGTCCACCAGTGGAGAGCATCCCACATCTGCTGGGTTACAGTGATCAGCTGGTCAAAATGACCATGGTGCTGAGTCCACTGGGTGGCCAGCTCCCATTGGAGGGGGGGCCTAATGGATCACTGAGGTGCATGCCGCCATGTAACCCAGAAGGCACAGAAAGTCCCAGGCAGGGTGCAATTGCCCAACCAGAAATGATTAAGCAAAGGAGGAGAGAACCTCCGCCCTATCCGTCAGGAGCCGAGCTCTGGCTTGACAAGAATCGAGCTCTGCCCCAATGAAGCCCATCACCTGAGAAGGCACGAGCTCAGACTTGGCCTTATTGATCAGGAAGCCGAGTTGGGAACATGTCTGGAGGGCCAGGTCCCTAGACCTCTCCACCTCCTGTTGGGTGGAACCTGCTAGGAGCCAATCATCGAGGTAAGAATAAATCCTGACCCCACCGATGCCTGAGATGGGCCGCCACCACTGCGATGCATTTGGTGAAGACCCGTGGGGCCGATGACAGGCCAAATGGCATGGCTTGGAACTCGTACAGGGTCCCTTCGACCCTGAAGTGGAGGAACCGCTGATGGGATGGACAGATGGGACGTGAAAGAACACGTCCTGTAGATCCAGTTACCAGAACCACATGTTTCGCTCCAAGGATGGCATGATCTGGGACAGAGTGACCATCAGAAAGGTGCATGACCTGAGATATTGATTCAGGTCGTGGAGATCTAGAATGAGGCACCAGACCCCCGTCCACTTGGGCACCAGGAAGTACCCGAGACAAAGCCTGGGTCTACTGGAGGATCTGCCACTGGAGCCACAGCCTCCTTGAGGAGGAGCTGAGCGATGTCAGTTCTGACAGCTGACCAAGTCTGAGCGAATACTCTTTCCTCCCGAGGAGCGCGGGCTCAGCTTGGAGGGTACTGCTCGAATTCCAGAGGCAGTCCCTGGCCGACAACTTCGAGAAACCACCTGTCCGAAGTGACAGCAGACCAGGCGGAAAGGAAGTGGTAGAGCCGACCCCCCACGGGAGGACCCAGAACTGTCGTGATGGGAGAAGGAATGGCAGCCCCTGCCCTGTCACTGAGCAGGCTTGGAGGTGGAGGATCCAGGACCTGAACCTCGGCCTCCTTTGCAGGCCTGGGCTTGGGCCGGGGCGCCAAGCTTGAGCCTGCTGCTGTCCTCCTTGAAAAAAGGACTGCTGAGCTGCAGGGGAAGAATGCCAAAAAGGCTTCTTCTTTTTCTTCTGCTGGCTTTTGCCCAAAGAGCCCTTGGCAGAAGTAGCGTCCAAGGTGGCACTGAACTGCTCAGTGTGCTGAAGGTGACCAGTCACTTCTGGGCTGAACAGGTTGGTCCCTAGGAAGGGCACGTCAGCTAGTTTGTGCGGAGTATCCGCCGGGAAGGAGGAGAGCCTCAGCCAAGCCTTGTGACGAAAGGCAACTGAGGCTACCATTGAACAGGCACAAGAGTCCCCAGTGTCCAGGGCTGTCTGAAGCTTTTGTTCGGAAACAGCTCGGCCTTGGTCCTGAATCTGCTTGACCATGGCCTGCATGTCCATGGAGAGATGTGGGAGGACTTCATCCAGAGACCCTAGAAGGGCATGGGAGAAGTGTGCCATGATGACGGCCGAACTTGCCTGACGAAGGCCCAAGAAAGAAGTCGCATAGACCTTCCTGGTCGAATGGTCCAAAAACTTGGACTTTTTATCAGGAGGTCGGTCAGTGTCGGCAGAACTGCCAGTCCGCCTGAACAGAGGTGATCACCAGGCTCTCGGCAGAAGGGTGCTCTATGAACCCCGGAAGGGAGTCCATGGGCACCGCATACTTGCAGGCCACGTAGGCAGATGGAGCTGGAGAAGAGGCAGGACTCTACCAAAGTTCTAAGGCAGGGCCAACAATAGCCTCGGCCACAGGAAAGGACTCCATCAGGGTATCCCCTCTCTTAAGGATGTCCGTGAGAGGGTACTCCACCTTTTTCTGGATTGGCTCCAGGGGCATCCCTGTGGACTCAGAGATGAGGTGAAGAATGCCCTGAAAAGATGTGGGACTGTCCTCCATCTCTAATCCAATGGCTGATTCGTCATCCCCAGGATGAGAATGCAGGCCGGTGACATCCAAATCCGAGAAATCTGGATATAACGGCCAACCTCCCAGGTCACCTTCGACCTGCCAAGGGTGGTCCGGGGTGACCATGACTGACAACCACCGGGGAAGCCCGGAGTCTGGCCTATCTTCCTTGGAAGGAGTCCCTTCCATAGGCTGTTTGGGCGGTAGTTCCACCACGATCGGTGGAGAGACCGTTTTAGGCTGAACTGGAGGTTTTACTGGCTCCACGGGCTAGGGAACCAACTTAATCGGCTCCAAAGGAGTCGGCTTCCGCCTAGGAGGTGAAAGCCAAGTAATGGCCAGTGTGGAAGCCAGAGTTGACTTGTGCCCAGTCAAAATCAGCTGTTGTCACATGAGGTCCTCGTAGCGTCGGAGTTTCAGCCAGAGCCTCTCCTCATCCGAGGAGGAAGAGGATGACCGATGGTGTTGCCTCTTTTTAGAGCGTTTATGGTTCTTTCTCGACCTTTTGGTCGAGGGGGTCAGAGACCTCGATCGAGATCAGACAGGCCGACTCGGTTGCTCAGGAGACACCGGTGGGACCAGCGATTTCCCGGGGTCGGAGACCACGTCCTCGATGGGAGTCCCAGCAGGCTGGGTCTTCTCATCTGGGAAAACTAAAGTAGGAGTTCAATCGAGGCACTTGTCGACTGGAGATAAAGGATCGTTTGGATCAATGACGATCTCTACATCATCGATTGACAATTCGGTTGACTGACCAGACGGCAAAGCCGAAAAGCCAGCAGCCAAAGGAGCAATCTCAACCGAAGTCGAGACTGCATGTTCCTGGGACCGTGATATCTCCCGCTCCCAAGAGCATCTCTGTCGAGACAAAGACGATCCAGGATACTTCTCCCGCTTACAGGATCAACAGGAGTGTGTGCCTGCAGGACCCTCTCCCTTGGTCAGGAGAGACTGGCACAACTCTCGGAAGGAACCCGAGAAGGTGGAGCCCAGGTTAAGCAGAATGAAGAAGCTCAGAGTAGATTCTACAGCTCGAGCCGCGGAAACCGCCCACCAAGCCTCCTTGGATTTCACCGGAGGGTTCCGTTTCTCCGGCCTCCCCAGCTTCAGGCGTGTGAGACAGTCATCGAGGACATTAGGATAAAAAGTGAGACACATATCGCATTTCGAGGTGTCATGGTCGACACAGAGGCAATAAACGCACGCGGTGTGGGGATCGGTGCGCGACATCTTCTGGCCGCAAGGGCAACGAAGAAATCCGGGGGAAGACTTGTCTTCCATAATCGAAGAAATAAACTCTCAGTCGCTAATGCGAACGAGATAGATTTTCAGAATAACCGAATGTTTTAGAGCCAGGGCCTACAAAATGCGTGAGCACGAGGGAGGCAACCTGAATCTTCCAGCGGAAAGGAAGATCTGGCGTCATGGGGTGGAGACGAGGGTTATACCACCTGGGTGGGTGGGAGGAGCCAGCTTGAGGACTTCCAGCACTTTTTAAAGCGGCAAGGAACCTGCCGAAGAGTGTGGATGAACAACACATCCACGATCCTAGAACAGGCTGTGTACTACCTATGGGTGGAGAGACCACTCACGAGACGCCCCACCCACACGGCTGAGAGTGTCCGCCAGCTGGTTGGAGACACCAGCCACATGCATGACCAGGAGATCGGCCTCCAAGCTGCACACGAGGGTCCACACGTGGAGAGCTTCCCTGCACAGAGGACGGAAACACAGACTTTGTTGGCAGATAAGGACTGCTTGGCCCACCCAGTCTGCCCATTTCTCTACCTATTGGATAAGCTGCAGATCCTAGTTAACCAACAGTCTACTTCCTCCAAGGAAGAGAGTGCATCCCGTCCTGCTTGTTGAGGTAGTACGTGGTCATGGTGTTGTCTGTTTGGACCTGAACCATCTGACCCCATATGTGTGGAGCAAAAGCAGACAGTGCTGACCGAACTGCCCTGAGCTCCAGCAGGTTGATGTGGCACCAGGACTCCTTGGGGGTCCAGAGCCCTGTGTTCCCCCAGGTGGACACCCCAACACATGAGAGAGGCATCAGTCGTCAGGATGACCATCAGCTTAGGGCAGACAAACGGGACCCCTTCCTGCAGATGTTCTGGGACTAACCACCACTAGAGGGCATCCCACATCGGCTGGGTCACAGTGACAGCTGGTCGAAGTGCCCCTTACACTGAGACCATTGGTGGGCTAGCTCCCATTGCAGACAGCGCATTCTCCAGCGTGGCCAGTGGACCACACTGGTGCAGGCCGCCGTAAATCCCAGCAGATGCAGGAAGTCCAGAGCAAGGCGCACCTTCCCAACCCGAAATGAACGGGCAAAAGAGGAGAGACCCTCCACCCTTTCCACTGGGGGCCAAGTCCTGATTCTGCAAGACTGGAGTTCTGCCCCGATGAAACTAATCACTTGCGAGGGCACGAGTTCCGACTTGGCCTCGTTTACCAGGAGGCCAAGGAAGATGCAGGACTGGAGGGACCAGCAATCATCCAGTTGTCCAGGTAGGGGTAAACCCGGACTCCTAGGCACCTCAGGTAAGTTGCCACCACTGCGATGCACTTGGTGAAGACCCTGGGAGCTGAGGATAGGCTGAATGGCATGGCCTGGAACTCATAAAGGATCCTCTCCGTCCGGAACTGGAGGAACCGGTGGTGGGACAGACGGATTGGGATGTGAAATACACGTCCTGCAGATCCACGGAGCAAAACCACATGTTCTGCTCGAGAGATGGTATGATCTGAAACAGAGTGACGATCCTGAAGGTGCGCCGCCTGATGAACTTGTTCAGGTCATGCAGATCTAAGATGGGGTGCCAGCTCCCCGTCCGTTTTGGCACTGGGAAGTACCTGGAGACAAACTTTGGGTGTTCTGGAGCGTCTGAGACAGGAGCCACAACCTCCTTGCGGAGGAGCTGGGCTATGTCATCCCGACGTCGACGGACATTATGCCCTCTCGTGGGGTCTGGGCTCGACAGCATGGGTACGCCTCGAACTCCAGAGGCAGACCCTGACCAACCACCTCAAGGACCCACCTCTCCGTGATAACAAGGGATCAGGCAGATAGGAAGTGGCAGAGTCGCCCCCCATGGGAGGACCCACGGGAAGTGTGATGGGTATGAGGGAGGCACCCCTCATCCCATCACTGGGCAGGCTTGGAGGGGGGCCCGGCTGAAGAGCCAGTGAGGCCTCATCCTCCAGGCTTGTGGACAACCGCAGCCACAGACTTCAGTAGTGGTCACCAGGCCTGAGCCTGCTGTCCAGCTTGGGGCTGGGCTGGTTTGGTTTGGCCTCAGGAGCAGAGAGGGCTTCTTCTTTGGCTGCTTAGAGCCCTTGAGATCCCTTTGGTTGGATGTCACCAAGTCCAAGGTGGCACTGGACTTCTCGATGTGGTGAGGTGCCCCTCGACCCTGGGCCTGAACAAGTGGCCACCCAGGAAGGGGACATCTGCCAGCCTGTGCTGGGTATCCGCTGTGAAGGTCGAGATCTGCAGACAAGCCCTGAGGTGCATGGCCACGGATCGGGTACACGAGTCGCCAATGTCCATGGCCATCTGGAGCTGCTGTTTGGCTACAGCTCAGCCCTGGTCCCGGACCTGCTAACCATGGTCTGCAGGTCCACTGGGAAATGAGGGAGAACTGCTATTGAGTGTGCCCAATAGGGCATGAGAAAAGTGGGCCATCAAAAGGGCTGAACTCGCCTGGTGAAGGCCGAGAGGGGATGCAGCATAGACCTTCTTGGCCATATGGTCCAGTTTCTTGGACTCCTTATTGGATGGCTTGTCAACATTGCCCACAATGCCCGAGTGCCTGAACATGGAATCCACCACAAGGCCCTCAGCCGAGGGGTACTTTGTGAACCCCAAGGGGGACCTGATAGGGATTGCATACTTACGGGCCATCCGGGCTGATGGCACAGTGCAGGAGGTGAGATGATGCCACAGCTCCGATGCAGGGCCCAGAATGGCCTATGCCACTGGGAATGCTTCCCCAAGGGAACCACCCCGGTTCAGGATTTTGGTGAGCGGGTAACATGCCCGCTTCTGAACGGGCTCCATCTGGAGACCCATGGACTCAGAGACAGGACGGAGCAGACCCATAAAAGAGGTAAGGCCTTCTTCCATCGAGAGATCCCCAGTTGACTTCATGTCCACCAGATGAGAGTGCAAGGAGGAGCCCTCCGACTCTGAGGATTCATCAAAGAGGGGTCTACCACCAGAGTCTCCACTGGCCTTCCGAGGACGGTCAGGGATGATGATGGTGACTGAGAGCCGATGGGGAAGACCTGAGGCTAGGCGGAACTTCTTGGTCAGAGTGCCGGTCTTCGGCTGTTAGGGTGGCAGCTCCACCCGAACTGGTGGACAAGCTGGTGAAGACCAAGCTAGGACCCGACAGGTTGGCTCCTGCCATGGCGGAGAATGTGTCGGCCACTGTGGCTAGAGCCAGGTGATGGCCGGGGTCTAAGCTGGAATGGGCTTCATCCTGCTAAAACGAGCTGCTGCCACATAAAGTCCTCATAATGTTGACGTGATTTGTGCCAAAGCCTCTCCTCACTCGAGAAGGATGAGGAATAGCGGTGATGCCGCTTCCCCGGGCGTCAAGAGCATGAGCATCAATGCAGGCTGCTCGACTCAGAAGCTGGAGAGGGGGACTGACGGCACGCCTAAGAGGGGCCGGCGAATGCTGAGGATCCTCTGGGTCTGGAATCTTCCGAAGAAGGGGCGGCAAATCAGCCGACTGATCCCTCCCCTGTGTCAGAGGTAGGGCTGGAGTCCTGGATAAGGGGTATTGGCCTCTTCAGGCAACAACGGGTCAACTGGTTCAAGAAATATCTCGGCCGGAAGATCGACCCCCATCTCAACCAACTGGCCCAACAGGGAGACCGTGGGGCCTGCAGCTTGGGCTGAGGAACTGACTGAAGTCGGGAATTCCGGAGAAGCATGGGAATCAGAAGCCCGAGAGCACTCCCGATCCCACAATTAACAGTGAGACTGTTTCTTCATCTCTTTTTTGGACTTTGATTTGTGCTTGGAAGTGGGACCCTGAACATTAGTGGGATGGGCATGGCACAATTCCTTGAATGCCCCAGTAAAGAAGGTACCCAAGAAGAGAGTCAAACAGGCCAAAGCTGAAGAGGCGTGAGCTGCGGCCTCCTCAAATGCTGAATGTTACTCAGCAGGCAACGCAGCTGTGGAGACCACTCGATGGGCGTTCCTAGATTTGACCGGTGGGTCCAGATCAGATGACCTAAGAGCAGGCAGGCATGAGGATCCTCCAAAGTGGATGGGTGGAAAGTGCGGCAAATACCACAGGCCTGGGGATTTGGCTCATGGCCCAGGCAGTAAAAGCACATGGTGTGCGGATCCGTCCGGGACATCTTCTGCCTGCAGGCACATTCCTGGAATCCCAAAGCAAACTTTGCATTGTCCATGTCGACACTGAGAACAAAAAGCCTGAAGACGTTTTTTTTTTTAATCCAAAGAAATAAAGCAAAGGGCCTCTTCAGCGTGAGAGTGGTAAGGAGGGAATCTTCTGCCATCGGAAAGGAAGATCTGACATCACGGGGTGGTACTGAGGGAGTTACCACCAGGGTGGGTTGGAAAAACCAGCTTGAAGATGTTCTGGCAAGCCTTAACAGGGAAAGGATACTGCCAGAAGTGTGGATAAGTACACCATATCCACGTCCCTAGATAAGAAAATTAAATACTCATCTAGTTGTAGGACCTTCCTGAATATCTTTCATACATATGGGTCTGGGGCCAGAGGCACTAGGACCCTATGGGAGTTTTTTTTTCCAGTTTGGGAGCGGATGTTAATCACCGATACTGCTCACATGCAGCACAGGTATCCACGTGGTGACACGCACCAGACAAGAACTGTTGTTGACTTCCTCATGCACCTCACTTCAGTTCACCAGGAGAGAAATAAAGAGAGGACTAAATACTTTCTAGCCCAGGGGATAGAAAAAGGATATAGGATATAAAATAAACAACCAATCAGAACCCAGCAACCAACTTGGAGACTAAGGCTTGGGCCTACTAGGTGCCACAAGGGTAGTGGGTCTAAAAAGGAGCCAGAGCTTCTTACCAGTAGCCATACAGATTGTGGGTAGCAATAGGTAAAAAGATAAGTCAGCAGCCCTGAACAAATGACTTGGCAGATGTAGCAAAAGGGAAGGTCCCATTTCGGAGCCCCTTGCAAATAAGATGGCAAAAACAGACAATGACATCCGGACTCCCAAAAGGTAATAGCTCCATGCTACAAGTTAAAGCTCGAGTAAACCCAAGCGTAAACTCACAACCCTGCTTTCTCCATAAGGATTAGAGAAAAAAGGGGGAAAAATAGCATAGGAGCTGCAGGACTAGCAATCCTGGGAAATCAAGATTCTCTTCTGGCATACTCCAGGTGCAGTGGGTAAAACACAAACACACACACACAAAAAAAAGACAAGGAGTACCAACTGAAAAAATTCCAGCATGAGGAGGAACATGCCCCGCTTCTCCCTGCAACCACAGGGATGTACCCTCTATGGAGCTAGTACATTGATCCAAGCAAGTGCATTGCACCCTTCCACAGACTGCTCAGTGTAGTTAGACTGGGTAGTGCCCAGGGCATGTTACATATAGCAATTAACAGAGATGTACCTTAGAGGAGCTATATCCCAGACAGGAGGAAGGGGGGAGAAAAACAGAGGAAAGGTGGCACCTATACACTCCATGGTAAAAAAACCAAAAGGCTCTCCCTGTTTTTTTTTGGTGGGGGGTGGTAGAGGGAGTCGGATGCCCTATACTCCCTTTCTTTGGTGAGGGTCGGCACTGGAATGACTGTCGTCGAGGCACAGGTCAGGAAGCATATGAAAATCAGGAGCAGTTAAAAAATCTGAAAGTAGCATTTTATTTTTCTTAGCAAAATAAAAATTATTCAGTACAACTATTTACAAAAGCAGTATAAACAAAGAAAACTAAGTCCTTCTTCTGAGGGTATCTCTTAATTTCAAGTTTCAGTCTCTCAGTCTCTCATTATCCTTGTCCCTCTAGCATAAACATTGCTGCTCTTTTTATTAGCCTTTGTCTGGGAACTTGTTATGAGAGCCTGCTTCTCACAGAATGTTCTTGTTAATTTACAGCATGTTGTCAGTTTCATTCCATGCAGGTGCAGCAAAGCAGTACATGGTGTCCCAGAACTGACCTCTTGTTGACAACTCTGCTAAGGGCTTAAAAACTGCATCTCAGGTTAACCCCTTGAGTTGCAAATAGCTTTTGCAATCATTTCAACAGTATAACTATACACAGTTTTAAACAAAGGGATCCCAGTGTCAGTGACATTTCCACATAAAGATTCACATATATTTTTATACCCATAGATATGCAAGGGGGATGAAAGACAGAAATTGCAAGGGAAGGCAGAGAGATGGCGAGAGGCAGAGAACTGTAAAACCGTCAGAGTGATCCATTCCTAGGTCTCACAAAAAAATTTAGTTACGCAACCAAACAGCGAAGAGACAGAAAAGGAGAGGATAGAAATGGAAATTACGTACCTACCGTAATTCTTGATCTTCTTGGGTGGAGTCTCCACCACTCATTCACACTAATGGGAGTTCACCGGAGGCGCTAGGACCCAGCGGGAGCAAACTTTTTCAGGAGGACTGGCGCCGAGATGGAGCCGTGAGCCCCGCATGTGTGGTAATGACTCTTGGCGTCGACCCTCCAACCAACACAGTACCTTTTTTTTCCAAGGAGGTGCAGCGTGATTAATCTAAAAGAACTAGCCTACAAATCGGACATTAGACAGTCCGAATGACCCATGTAAGAAGGGTGAACAATAAAGTCTTCACAGCCCAGCCATTAAGGGAGTGAAGACCATAAACAGAGACGTGAGCTCAGGGGATGGAGGGTGGGTGTGTGAATGAGTGGTGGAGACTCCGTCCAAGAAGATCAAGAATTACGGTAGGTATGTAATTTCCATATCTTCCTGGATATAAAGTCTCCACCACTCATTCACACTAATGGGACAGTACCAAGCTAAATAATCCCCCAAAACGAGCAGCAGGAGACGAAGAGCTCACGTGCTTAGGGCAGAAGTCCGTTAAGAATGGTCCTGCCAAACGACAGATGTCGTCTGGCATGGACATCCAAGGCATAGTGCTTAACAAAAGTATACACTGAGCTCCAGGTAGCCACACTGCAAATATCTGCAATGGGCACATTATGGATTTCCAACAGAGATGCCGCAACTGCTCTGGTAGAGTGAGCGTACACTCTGCTTTCCAGCTTGACCTGTGCCATAGAACAGCAGTGGCAAAGGCATGCCACCATCCACGCTGAAATGCATCTAATAGCAACAGGTTGACCCAGCTGGGTCTCGCTGAAGGAAACAAATATTTGTTGAGCCTTGCAAATTTTTTTTCATTCTATCTAGAAAGAACTGCAATGCTCTCTTAACATCCAGTAAATGAAGGGTGTGCTCCCCTTCATTCTGGAAGTTCGCAAAGTAGGTAGGAAGAACTAAAGGTTGGTTTAGATGGAATTCTGAGACAACCTTAGGGAGAAACTCAGGATGAGTCCTAAGAACTACCCTGACCTTGTGAAATACAGTGTATGGGAGTCTGTGACCAGTTCATGTATTTCAGAAACTATACGGCCAAACTAATGGCCACTAGAAAGGCTGTTTTTCACGTGAGGAACTTCAACTCGCAAGTAGCTAGAGGCTCGAAAGGTTTACAAGTGAGCATGTCTAGCACAAGGTTAATGTCCCAGGCTGCAACTGGACATCTAATAGGAGGTCTAGTACGCAGAATACCCCTAAGAAACCCGCAACCAGGGCCCCTACTTTTCTGAGGCACAGTGGGACCAAGTTCTGCGGCAAGACTACCATTTGCTGCAGAACTTCTGAGGCAGTGGTTTGTAATTTCTACGGAAGTTCTGCGGCACTAACAAACTACCACATCACAGTGTCAGCTTGTCATCCTGACTTCACTTTAGTGGCAGTGGTTATAGCCAATGAGGATGGCGGAAAGCACAGTAACACTAGTTCAAAAAATGACAGACTTATAAAAATAATTTTATGCCTAAAAAAGCAAAACAATGTCTCTCCCTTAAGGTCCTAGCCTGTTGCATAAATGACATATGCAGAGGGGATCTTATGTGATAAATAAGGTATTTCTATATGCATGCTATATATCCCACTAATGAAGTTTCCACTATCACTTATATATTTGTATGTGCCTTCTACACCACTCATGAGGTTCCCACTGCGTATCACTTGTATATTTATATGCAATCTGTAACATACATACAAATATGCGTGTGTGTGTGTGGTGAGAGAGACAGAGATACTGTATGTGTGTGTGTATATATATATATATATATATATATAGTTTTGTTTTCATTTCCATGAACTTACATCCCTCATTCATACAGGTCCCATTGGAAATGGAATAGAGGAGTTATTGCAAAACTCATTTTTCATGTCAACCTGCTTTCCCTGACACACTGCGTAACACCATTGGGCCATGACATGCATGTAAACCAATTGTGAGATACAGCTCTCCGGACCATCACAGTGTGTCCACCATGTGACAGAACACTGCACCATACCTTCCCAGGCTCCGAGCAGTGATGTGTTCCACCAATCCTTGTGCTGCTTAGCCAGCTCCCAGAGCTAATCTCTGAACCTGAGTTGTCAGCACGGAAACACAGCATGCTACCCTCTGGCCCAACAGCTGTCCCTGCACACAACATTTCTCAATAACTTTTAGGTGACTCTATCAACCAATGACAATATGTAATCAATAACCCTGGCAAAAATGCGTAAAGTGCAATTATTTAACAGGTCTATTCTTTCAACAGGTCTACACATTCTATTTCACTTTTCTGGGCATAATTACTTTATTTTTCTTAAAAATTTAAACAGTTAAATTAATTTTACCAGTTATTCATTTCAGATAGTGTCTCTATACCTTAAAGGCACAAATAGGTTTGTACAACGTGAGGTATGGACTTAACAGGTCTGTGCTACTGACAAGGTTTTGTTTAAGTTGGCCAAAGTGCAACAATGTAAGACTGAAAATTGTATTAGGCTGTAGTGCAGGTTGAGCAAATATCACCAAGCATGATGTGCTGTGCCACTGTCTCTGGTAGTGGGAGCTGTGGTAGATAAGTGGCTGTTCATTTCTGTTGCAGACTGCAGCCATTTCATTCGTTAATGTATGATGTTATAGCAATGATAACATCACATTCTGAACATATAGGGGGTTTTGGATATAAAAAGAGGGGAAGGGAACCAGATTCTATGTATAAACAGAAATATTAATAAAAAATCACTAAGAAGAGGGAATTCTGCAGCACTGCAGAAGTTCTGCGGTAGTTTGCAAGTTCTGCACAAAATTCTGCTGCCGCAGAATTCTAGGGGCCTTGCCCGCAACTGAGCCAGTGACATGGAAAGTACCGGCTCATGATATGCCGAAATGGCACAAAGATGAACTTTGACTGTGGAGTATTGCAGACCTGAGTTTGAGAGGTCTAAGAGATACTCCAAGACTTTATTCGGTGGGCAGGAAAAAGGGTTCCAAGAGGATTTAGCACACCAGATAGAGAAACGCTTCCATTTAACTGTGTAGGTTTTTCTAGTGGCCAGCTTACGCACAGCCAAAAGAATATCTGAAATTCTATGAGAAACATTGAACCTATTTACCTCTATCTCTTCAGGAGCCAAGCGTGAAGGTGAAGTGACCTCAGATTGGGATGGACCATGGGACCTTGGGTCAGAAGGTTCGTCTGAAGGGAAAGCATCTTCGGGGGGGGGGGGTTCCGATAGTCTGTTGAGTAGCGGGAACCATATCTGTTGAAGCCAAAAGGGGGCAATGTGAATCAATATGCCCCCTGAGACTCCAATCTGAGTAGTACCCTCTGAATTAAGGGAAGAGGAGAAAAAGCATATAGAAAGTGTTTTATCCACCGCAGCCCGAACGCATCCAGACAAAAAATGCCACGTCCTGAATTTCTGGAATAGAAGAGGGCAGTTTTGCGTTGAGTGGGGACGTAAAAAGGTCCAGGTCTGAGGTTCCCCACTCTTTGAAGAGTGACTGAATGACGATTAAGTCAAGAGACCACTCGTGAGGATCTGTCTCTGTTCTGCTGAGACGGTCTGCCAGCTCATTTTGTACTCCTGGTAGGTAAACTGCCTGAATCAGAGCCTTGTGTTCCAGGTACCATTCCCACACTCTCACTGCTTCCCTGCATAATGGGTAGGAGTATGCACCGCCCTGTTTGCTGATGTAGTACATCACTGCCTTGTTGTCCATTTGAAGGAGAATGTTCTTGTGACAGAGTATGTCCTTCAAGGCTCAGACTGCATAGAGGACGGCTCTCATTTCCAGGACGTTTATGTGAAGTTTAGGCTTGTATTGAGTCCACGTACCCTGGGTGTGAAGATCCTGGCAGTGGGCTTCCCAACCCATTAGGGACGTGTCTGTGGTAATGGAGATCTGATGATTCAGAGGGGCAAAGAGATATCCTTCCAGGAGACTGTCCTCCTGTGACCACCAGGTGAGCGACCTCTTCAGAGGTTCCATCACCTTGATGGGAAAGGACTGAGGGTGAGTGGTTGGGGACCACTGAGCACTAAGCATCCACTGAGAGGTTCTGATGTGAAGACGAGTCAAGGGTACAGTGAACACTGAGGAAGTCATGAGGCCCAGCATCCGTTGCATCGAGATAGCTTGGACCGAGCTGTGTTCTCTTATGTATCGGGCCATCTATAAGATATCGCTCCTTCTGTCCTCTGGAAGAAAAGCCTTAGCATAAGAGGTGTCCAGAAGAGTTCCTATGAAGAGGAGCTTCTGGGAGGGCTGCAACTACGACTTGCTGAGGTTCAGCAGGACTCCCATGGACGTGAGGAAGTCTGAGGCCATGGCCACAGCCTCCAGAGTCTCTTGCCTGGAGGGACTTGCAAGAAGCCAGTCATCCAGATACAGGAACACTTGTATTCTGATTTTCCTGAGGTGTGCCACAAGAATTGCACAACACTTTGTAAAAACTCGAGGCGTCGAGGATAGCCCAAAGAGCAGGACTCTGAACTGATAGTGTTGACCCAATGCCACAAATCTTAGGTATTTGCAGTGCTCTGGGTGTATGAGGATGTGTTGGTAGGCATACTGCATGTCCAGGGAGGCTAGCCAATCATGTCGATGAATCAAAGGTAGAAGGGTACCGTGTGATGTCACCTTGAACTTTTCCTTGTGTAGGAACTTGTTTAACTTTCTGAGATCAAGAATGGGGCGCATGCCGATGGTTTTCTTTGGGACCAGAAAGTAGTGGGAGTAGAAACCCGTGTATCGTTGATTCAGTGGAACTACTTCTACTGCTCTGTTGTTTAGAAGGCCTTGTACATCAGAAGCAAGAAGGTCTGACTGTACCGCCGACAGCCTGGGCTGTCGTTTGGGAGGATGATCCGGAGGGGTTTCCAACAGACTGAGAGAGTACCCCTCGCGGATTATCCTTAGGACCCATTTGTCTGATGTTATAGGTTTCCACTGGTTGTAGAACTGAGTCAGACGTCCTTCCCCTGCTGAGGAGGGGTCCTCCTCGGACAACTGAAATGGGACCTGGGCCAGAAACTCAGAAGGTGGCACTGGGCACTTTGGGTCCTTGTGCCTTCTGCTATGCTTTCTTTTGTGGCTGAGGGTTCTGGTTTTTGTTAAAACCTTCTCTGCCTCGAAAGGACTGACGGTTGTAAACTGGCACTTATTCCCACCCCCTCGAAGAAGAGCGGGTGCAGGTCTGGCTGTCTTAATGGCAGACCTAGTCTTCTGTGAGGCCTCCAGCGCTTGCTCCACCTGAACTCCGAACAGATACATACCGTCGAAAGGTAAGGCCATGACCTGCTGCTGGGCGCCATTCGTGAAGCCCGAAGTAGGCAGCCAAGAGTGGTGACGGGTGCAGATGCCAGCCGCCGCCCAGGAAGCAGTATCGAAAGCGTCCATTGCAGCTTTAACCTGTTGGTTATTGGACTCAATACCCCTAGTTATGGTTTGAAGTAGCTCTGAGTTAACCTCCGATTTCGGACAGAGCTTCTACCACTGCTTTGAGCGAATGCCAAAGGACATACTCATATTGAAAAAATAGCCCTGGTAGCTGGCAATGCGCATACCCAGGGTTGAGGCGGCAAAGACTCTCTTACCTAAGGTGTCTATTTTGCGAGATTCTTTGTTTATAGGCCGGGCTGTAGATCCCTGAGGTAGAAAAGCCTTCTCATTCTCTGCCAGGACTACAATGGCATCAGCAAAGGCTTGTGAGGCCAAAATGGGGCGATCATTGGGAAGGGCATACTTCCTATCTACGGACTTGGCCAATGAAGGAATGAGAGCTGAATTCTTCCGCACCATCTGTGAGAGGGTCTCGAAAGAAGGCTGTACCGTAGGGGTTAAATCCATAGGGATCTCCGGGACATGAAGATATTGGAGTGCAAAAGCCTCCCAGGATCGATTTCTGTAGTCTGGACAAAAAGAGTAGAATTGAAATTCTTGAGCAGAGACTTAAAGGAAAGGTCTTCAACCACAGGCTCTGCAGGAGGATTGATCCCTGCTCCCAGGGCAGTGTCATCAACATCATCACCCAGGCGTAGATCTGGATCAGGCTCAAAATCATCTCCTGACAGTCCAGGAGGGACTGTACAGACAGGAAAGAGTTAAAATCAGGAGGAGGAATAGAAGAAGAAAGAATCAAAGTCAAAAACCTCTGAAGGCTGGACGGCGCTGCAGAAGAAAACTGCGCCGCGAAAAAGGAGGGAGGGGCTATCGGAAACGGTGCCACAGACGGCACTGACAGAACTCGCGGTGCCGACAGAGCCCCCAGCTCCGCGGATGGCACCGACAGAGCTCATGGCGCCGTGGACAGTGCCAAAGTGTGACAGGGGTCAGAAAACTGCGACGTGAAGAAAAAGAGGGAAAAATGGCAGGAGATAGAGGCATCATTGTGGATCCCTTCGCCGTAGCCATGTGAGGGGGATAAACACTCGAGTCCAGAGTCGACGGCACTGAAGAAGGCGTTGCACGACTAGGAAGGCCCAACCACCCTACCCGTCCTTCAGAAACTGAATGACCCAAAGGCCCCGGTGTCGGACTGACCAGCTCGGGCAACTGGACCAACCTCCGAGCCCACTGCTCCGTAAGAGCAGCCCACTGGTGAAACTGCTCATCGGAAGCTCCTCCAATAGGCGAAGAGGAGCTCCGGTGTCAAAGAAGTCGGCCACCAGAGACAGAAACCAGCAACTCTGACAGAGGCGGAGACCGGCGCTAGGCCCCAATAAGTGATTGTCTACGTGCAGACGTACCGGTGGGCGACCTCGAGTGATGCGGTTTCTTCTTCGCCCTATGTTTCGAAGAAGAACTTGAGGTCGAACGGTGCAGAGAATGGGAATGTTTCCTTTTATGCTTTCGCGGGACTGCCCATCTCCCGGAGCAGTGGACCGTCCATTGTCAGACTCCCTCCACCTCTGGGGAGGGCAGTGGACCGGACCCAGCCCAGCTGACTGAACAGTTTTTATACGAAGTCTCCCTATCGTCACCAGACCCACTCATGGTCGACTCCATCAATGGAGGGCTGAATACTTCTGTTGTACAATTGTTAAAATTAGTAAAAATAATCGGTACTGATTCGAAATAATCTGCAAAACAATAAACGGAACTATTTCTGCTAGTGAAGTTTAACTCCTGGTGGGTGACCGATGTCGTCACTGAAGCGTAGTCGACGGTGGAAAAGGGAACTGAGGCGGTTGGAGAGTCAACGCTGAGATAGTCATTATCGCTATGGTGCCAGCCTCGTGGCTCCATCTCGGCGCCGCCTCCTGAAAAAGTTTGTTCTGGCTGGTCCTAGTACCTCCGGCGAACTCCCATTAGTGTGAATGAGTGGTGGAGACTTTACGTCCCGGAAGATCAGACCCTTGCATTTAAACTCTTTCTGCATAACAAAGGGGGCAGGGCCTTATTCAACCCTGTCACAATGATGCACACTCTTTATTTAATCAAACAGCCACCCTGAAAGGGGCATGGCAGAGGAGACAGAGGCAGTAAGAAATGCCAGCACCCACAGGGTGATCTGCCAGAGACCCTGGCTCACAGCTGAGCAGGGGACAGAGGGTTGGCATCTGAATCAATCAAGCTACTCATGAAGATCAACAATTTCAGTGAGTATGCAATTTTCATATCTTCCCCAAATTAATGTTCATCACTGATTCATACATATGGGTCTGAGTACCAAGCTTCACAATTAGGAAGGAGCTGGCTCCCCCTGAGGGAAAAAGTCACCCTCAGCCATCTGTGTGGGAGAGAACACGAGGGCAGGGACTCCTTACAGGCCTGGCAAGACCCAAGAATATTTTGTCAGATAGAAGGCAAAAATGCACACACACCCCTCATTCTCATCTGACTCTACAGGCGAAGACGTGAGACTCCTAGAACTGGAAGTTTAGCTTCTTTCGCCGGGCTAGAGGTGCCAGTCAAGTAAGGTAAAGCCATGCCTTCTGCTGAACACAAACTCTTGCTCCCACCAGCTTGAAGGCCACCTTGTTGATGTCATAAGATGCCTTTGTCAGGTGCGTCACCAAATCCAGGCCATTGGTAGAAAGGCAGATGGCTTGCCCAACTAACTCTGAGTGGAATGGAGGCTAGGAGCTGTTTTAGCTGTGCACACAGGCACTCGAGGTATGCTGCCAAGTGTGCCAGATGTGTAGAGATGCACATCACAGTGCGAGTCACAGTGAAACCTTTCCTACCCAACGCATCTGTCTGCGCAGCCAGCATCAGAAGGCTGGCCATGCACTGGGCGGCAAAGCCCATCTGGAGTCTGCAGGACCTGAATCCTTAAAGTGGGGTGTGTGACAGAGTTGAATAAGACCCTGTTCCATTTTTTTATGCAGAAAGAGTTAAAAGCAAGGATCTGTTTATCCTCTCTTTTTCTGTCTCTTGTCTGATTGCGCAATCAAATTTTCTTGTGAGGCCTAGAAATAGGATCACTCTGACAGTCTCACAATTCTCCCCCTTCTACTATCTCCCTGCCTTCACTTGCCGTTTCTTGCCGATCTGTGGTTATAAAAATATATGTGGAACTGGGATCCCTTTGTTTGCCAATGAATGTAACTGTAGTGTTGAAATGATTACAAAAAGCTATTTGGAACTCAGGGGGTTAACCCCAAGATGCAGTTTGACCTCCTCAGGCTTGTTTGCAAAACTGTTAGCAGGAGGCCAGCTTGGGATATAGTGTTCTTTTTGCAAGCTTGCTCAGGAAAGAAACAGACAAGAACTCAGATACATTTTGTGAGAAACAGTACGTCTCTTAATGACCTCAGGCTGCAGAAGGTAATTGCCATAAAAATACATTATATATAAAGAGAGCAATCTTCTGTTGGAGCGAGAGATTGAAATTTAGATTTAGAGATACCCTCAGACAAAGGACTTTGTTTTGTTTGAACCACCTGTATAAGAGCTAAACCGCACGATTTGATTTTTATTTTGTTATTGAAAATAATGAAATGCATACCGGCCAGGTAGCGCTGAGTGTTGAGGTGCTGGACGCCACACCTCACTCCACACTGGTGACCCAGGTTCAAGGAACAGACTTGGGTCGCGGGGGGTTTGTAAGGGCAGAGAGGGACTACGCGCCTGAGAAACTGCTCTCCCTCTCCGGCGGGGGGTGGTGGTGGTGGTGGTTTCAGTGGCCGGCCCGCAGGCGGCCCTTAGCGGAGGCTAGTGTGCTTGGCACTGTCCTTAGGGAGTGAATTGGGGCATAGCGCCAGGAGGGAGGGTGTGCGTATGCGTTTTTCCTCTCCCTTGGCATCCTTGCAAGCCTGCTCACGCCATAAGAAAAAGGGGAAAATGGCGAATGATTGAGGCAGCTTGATGGCCATCTACGGAACGCCCGCCTTGGGGCACCGGGCCGGATACTGGATCCTGGTCTTGGAAGGAAAGTGAATGGGGGGGTTCTCCGCCACCCCTCCGTGGGGGTAGCTGGCAGTGTGGGTTCCTCTGGGGGCTGACAGCAGACTAGATGGAGGCCGGATGAATAGGATGCCAGGATGCACAAGGCAGATCGGGATCCTCAGGTAAAAAGGACTAACTAAAAAAAATGAAAATAATAAAACGTTACTTGTGAATTTATAACTCCTCCTGGTTTGCCTATGCTTCCTGACCTGTACCTCAATGACATGGTGAGACACTGTGCCAGCAGAACCAATGGGTATGCAATCCCTTTGGCAGACATCCTTGCAGGCTGGAGGGAGAATGAAGGGATGTCTCTAAATTGTCATGGAGCATTACTCGATGGTCCTAAGCCAGGGAAAGATGAGGGAGTGGTCAGCGTTGAAAGCTCCTAGGAGTCATAGCTGTGTAGACAGAGTACTGCGCATGGCAAGTTGAGGGCATGACGATCCCACCAGGGGAGAGAAAACCTACAGAAGGAAAACAACCTCACCGGTACCCATAGGGTAAAACCTCCAGACAAGGAGAGTGGAGCTGTTCAGTCCCATCAAGGTACCTCTGGTCCTTACCAGAGATAGGTTTGACCACAGGACCAGGGTAGAATTCCATGACCCGACCAGCCCTTGACCCCAGCCAGTGCTGCCTCGAACACCAAACTAAGGGTCAGAGAATGACCTAGTCTCAGGTCTCCTCACGGCTAACACCGCCTCTGTGCCAGCACCTGCCTCACATTCATTCCAACCTCCGACACCACAAGTGGTGCAGGAGGCAGGTCTGGTGTCGTGAGCAGCACTGGAACTAGGAATAAAAGTTGGAGGTAGCATTGCCACCATGCCCGGTGTCAGGCCCTGAACTAACACCAAAACCAGTGCCATGTCTGTCGCATGGCTCGGTGTTGGCCTCCTCCTCTGATTCGCGAGTACTACTCAAATCAGTGAGCAAAACCTCCGCTGGCCCGGTGGCTTGAGGCACTAACACCTTGCCTGCTGCCACTCCGGTAACCCAGGTTTGAGACTGGACCTCAGTCATTAGGAGTTCAGCCAGGGGCAGCAGCATTGAGCATCCCACAGGGGGGAGTATAATGCAGTGGTTAACGGGACACTGTCAACCCCCTTAGGCCTCAAAGTGTCCTTAGTTTAAAAAACACTTTTTTAGATTGTTAACATTCTACAGAGACTGTAAATGCAGCTGGTAGTTTTATTCAGACCGCTTTTTTTCTTTTAAACAGTGAAAAACTGACTGTCTACCATACTGATGTTAAACCACAGCAAAACATGTTTGTTTACATTTCTTGACCAGCTTCTACTGCATCTTTCCTGGACTCGGGAATAGCCCCAGCACAATCTTGCCACTCATTATGCAGTGGGAGTAGAGAAGACTATTTTATTATAAGTAGCTGCACTGTTTGAGGGTGTTTCTAATGTTCAGGAAGTGTGCACTAAGAGTAGTTCAATGCTTTGAAGCAAAACAAAGCTGGGCACTGTTATACATTCCCATGCATTTTGGTTCTAATAAGCAAGGTGGCAGATAAAACAACCACCAGCATCAATGGATTTCAGAGAAAGTAAGCAACCATAAAATGTGGGTTTTTACCTAAAAATAATATGATGCAAAAAAAGGTTGACAGTGTCCCTTTAAGGGCACTCAGCTGCAAACCTATAAACCTGGGTCAGAATCCCATCAGCCCTCGCTTGCATACTGTGGGACCCTCAACAGGTCACTTAACTTCTCCGTGCTCCCAGTTCGCACCTGAAAAAAGGTCCCGCTTAGTGTGCCTTTCCTAGTTACACAATTTTCCCTTTCCCTTTCCAGTAAGGGTGGTCTGCCTGCTCCACTCTAATACTGCCACTTGGGTGACCACATGTGGCAAGCAAACAAGCAATTCTTTATTTATATAACGCTAGTCCAATAGATCATAGTGTTGTACAAGTATTTAACAATTAACAGATAATAAAACAGCAGGACTTTACATGTTAAAAAAAGCGGAGTCAAATAAAGAGTTTAGGGCAGCTTTAAAGGCCTCGATGGATGGGCACTTTCTTAATCAGACGAGGCAGAGAATTCCACAGGGTCGGAGCTGCAAAAGCAAACGATCTGGCTCCCGAGGTTATCAAATGGACCCTGGGAATCTCTAGCAATCCCTCATCGGCAGAGCGGAGAGAGTGAAGGGAACAGTAGGGACGGAGGAGATCTTGCAGATACCATGGTCCCTGTCTGTGAAGGGCTTTATAGGTCAGTAACCTGACCTTGAAGGTGATCCTCCACCACACTGGCAGGCCATGAAGCACAGGTGTGATGTGGCAAGATCTCAATAAGCCAGTCAACAACCTGGCAGCCGCATTCTGCACCAGCTGTAGGTGGCGAAGGTCCATCCCAGGGAACCCTAGGTATAAGGTACTGCTATAATCAAGGCACAAGGTCACAAAGGCGTGGACCACAGTCGGATGATCATCCGATGGAACCAGGTGTTTATCCGGGTGATATTCCTCAGATGGTAGAAAGAGGTTTTGACAAGGGCCGACATCGGAGGTTTAAGTGTCAGCTCGCTACCAAACATAATGCCCAGATTCCGCACCCGGTCAGAGGACACCAACGGGTTACCTCCTAGCCAAAACCTGGACAACTACCCAGCCAATGATCCCTCTCCTTGACAACCTGAGTTCACAACCAGCACCTCAGTCTTAGCCAGATTCAGCCTAAGCCAGCTGGCACTCATTCAGTCCTGAATCTTAGAGAGGCAGTTGTTAAAGACCGAGACAGCATTATTATGTTTGGGCACAAAGGACTTGTACAGTTGAGTATCATCTGCATAGCAGTGAAAACTCAACCCGTACCACCTAATATTGTCTCCCAACGGCAGCATATACACTGCAAACAACATGGGAGACAGCACACAACCCTGCGGCACCCCACAAGACAGAGGGAGAGGAGCTGAGAAAGACACCCCCGACTCCAATCTCTGCGTCCTGCCCGTAGGGAAAGAGTGAAACCATCTGAATACTGTACCAGACAACCCACAGAGTAACTGCAGGTGCTCTAGCAACACCCCCATTGTCTACAGTGTCAAACGCTGCAGAGAGATCAAGGAGGACCAAGATGGAACAGCTCCTACGATCTTTCACTGTCAGAAGATCAAGTACCCAAACCAACACGGTCTCAGTACTATGGCTCTTCCTGAAACTGGTTTGGAGAGGATCGTAGATATCGTGGATGGTCAGATACTCCTCAAGCTGCAACGTGACTACCTTCTCAATAACCTTACCCACAAAAGATAGGTTAGAGACAGGTCTGTAGTTTGAGAGACAGTCAGGGTCAAAAGAAGTTTTTTTCAAGAGAAGGTGAACCACCACCTCCTTCAGGGTGCCCAGAAACACCCCGGTCTCTTAACGAACACCTAACTATCTCAGCCATGACTGCTCCGATCACCTCCTCACACCCCACCAGGAGGCGTGTTGGACCAGGGTTCAAACTACAATAAGTCGGCCGCAAGCCCTGGATCATCTTCATTACATCCTCGATCGCCAACTAGCCAAAGCCTGACCAGACAAACCAGGTGCTTGTAATCTCGCACTGATCTCCGCTCTGCCCATTTGAATGGGCTGTGCAGATCTCGGATCTGATGGTACCAACCTTATCCGCGAAATATTGAGTGAACTTGTTATAATTCTTCTGTGAAAAGGCTCCCCGATTCTGGAGACAGGCTGCATTGCACAGCCTGTCCACAGTCCAGAAAAGCTGAGCCAGTCGATTTTGCAGAGCTGCAATCTCCCTGGACAGAACTCTGCCTTCTTACGGGAGACTGCAGATTGATAGTCCTTATAATGGGACATCAATCTACGTTTGTCATCACTCAGGACCGATTTCCGCGAGCAATGTTCCAACCTTTTTCCCACTCTCCTCAACTCCCTCAAGGTCCCATCAAATTAAGGGGACCAAGGGTGAGGGGGGCAAACCTGGACAGGAGCTATGGAATCCAGAGCAGCCTCTATCACCTTATTATAGGCTAGCATAAGATTCTCTGGATCCATGCTAGCATTCGAACTCCCCGATAGGTCCAGCACTGCCATAAGACCATCAGGGGTCAAACCCCGCAAAGAGTGGTACTGGACCATCTCTGTAGGGGCAGGTCTGTTGGGGGGGGGCCAAACTGAACCCTATAGTGTGGTGATTGGACCACCCGATGGGTTCCACCACCACGTTGGAGATCTCCTTCTCCAGCAGAAACACTAGGTCCAACGAATGACCTTGTATGTGGGTCACAGAGGTAATCACCTGTGTAAAGCCCAACGAAACCATCAGTTGGAGGTAGTCACGACCAATATGCGAGGTGGTAGCGCAAGCAGTCACTGGAGGAGGGAGGGCACCTCATGACTGAAATGCATGTGCATGTGTGCATCTCCTTTAGTCTTTGCCCATCAGGCCCTGCACTGTTTACTGCGCTGCCCGCTGCCACATCTATTACCTAAGCTTCTCCTAAGAGCGGGGATCCTGGGAGGTCCTGCCATGGGGGGCACGAGGGGGGGGATCCATGGACCGCCGTTAGGCAGCAGCATGGTAAGTCCCAGAGATGACTGGTTACAGGGCTGGGGGGAGTAGCGAAGTGGATGGGGGCTGGCTGAGGAGGACAGAAAAAAAAAGTGAGCAACACCCCCACCTTTGCAACAGGACGCCGCTCCGGCCCAGGTGTCAGTCCCTCTTCAGGCACTGTAAATGGTACCGAGAGGTGGTCAACGTCACAGTAAGCATTGCCCCACTCATCGACACTGCAACGATGCTAGGAGCCAAGGCTGCACTGGGCTGCGACACCAAGTTGTCCTCTGGTATAGACCGAGCATACAGTTTCGGCTTCACCACCAGGGACGTCCGTTGCCCAGGGCAGTCAGACTGGGTGGCACTGCTCAGCTAACTGCCTAGAAGAAGCTGGCAGTCCACCACACCCACCCTCCAGAGCCTCTGGTGCCTTGGGGAGGTTGAGGAGAACCTTGTTTTCTCACAGTACCAGAGGAACATGGAAAGGGGCCCAGAGGAAATACCCAAAGACTTGAGCTTGACAAAACAGGTTCGTTGTCTGTCTCTGAAGGTGGGAATCTGATGACCCAACTTCACCATGCTGAATTTGAGGGTACGGTGGTCTATCAAAAAGCAGGCATTGCAGGAATCCATATCATGTTCTGGGCCAAGACAGATCCAGTGAATCAGATGTTGGTCATTCGTCATGACTGACCCTCCACAGGGACACCAACATATGACAGAGACTTTTGCTAGCATACGCTTGAGGATCTGTCATATATACGATAGTGATCTGTCACATGTACACACTGTCACACATGCATTCCCTATACATATATATATACACCTATATACACACATTACTAATGTCTTTGCTGCTGTTATAGGCTAGGTTTTAGTGAAATCCACTGTTAGAGTTATTAGTCTACTAGTGTTAAATGCCTTTTAGAATTGCCAAATGACCATTTATGTACATGCTGCTATATAGTTATTAGGGGAAGCTTTATAGAATTTACCAGCTTTAGAAGTTAGTTTTGCTTATAATACAAATTGTTGAGACAGCTGTTTTCTGTGAGAGAAAACATAGGCTCAAGGTTAGGTAACAGCCATCAAACGGAAGATGTACTGGGAAAGTGCTTATTTTTGTATGTAGACAAGGGAAATTGAAACAATAGCCTAGTCATGAAATACTGCATAAAAACAGGATCCGTTTGGGGTTTTGTTTGAAGTCAGAGTCCATAGACTGCAGATGGGAGTTGCTGGAATCTGGCATCCAGGGGATGGTATATATATTTTTCTGTAATTTGGTATAGCTGAGCAGAACTTTGGTGGTGACGCAGAAGAAAATTTGATGATGGTCAGACTATACTCAGTGGGAAGAACAGAAATGGGGTGTGTGAGGGAGTCAATGATGGTTACTGGTTGGTGCGCGGCATCACGGGGGTACATGCTGCATGCAAGCGGCTTCAGTGACCGATGCTGGCTCCCTCCCTAGAAGAAAAAAGCTCCACAGAGTCCAGTGCCTCTGGCCCTAGACCCATATGTATGAATCAATGGTGAGGATCGATTCAGAAAGAATCTGGTGATCTTAAGAATATCTTCTTATGCCGGCCTGGTGGCTTTGAGGACTGAGGCGTTGGATGCTACACCTCATGCCATGCCAGAGACCTAGGCTTGGGAGTGAGCTTGAGTTGCCAGGGGTCGGCAGGGGAGGGAGAGGATCGAGCATCCAACTGACTGCTGTCCTCTCCCGGGATAGGGGGAATGGCTGTCCTGCTCCTTGGCTGACACCTGGTGGAAGCCGGGTACCAGCATCGTAAACTGGGAAGCAAGAATCGCAGCTACATAGTGAGTGCATGCCTCCACACACAGGTATACTCACAGTGCTGCAACACGGGAGAAAACAGGAGGAAAAAGGGCAACTGTAGCCTCCATGAAGCCCTGCTTGCTAGCCTGCAACCCACTCCATTGATGGATCGCCAAAAGCTCCAATCTGGATTGTGACTTCTGGGTGGGGGGGGAGGATGGCCCTCCTTTTCCTGGCCCCGCCACAGGGGGGGAAATCCGTGGGAGAAGTGGGGCTTGGCGGTTCTGGAGGAACAGCAGATGGACGTCGGTGGCAGGATTAGGGCAGAGCTAGCCACCTACAGTGTGCCCCGATGGATCTTCTTCACTGAGTACCATTTACTGATCTGGACTGATGGCACTAGGACCCCGCAGGAGCAAATCCAAGACTAGGTTGGGTCCATCCGCATCCTTGGTCATCCCTGACACTGAGCAAGTGCTCCATAAGCCCAGTGCTGCCAGGCTACCCTCTCCCACCTGCAACAGGCTTGACATCAGTGGCGGGTACCAGATGACAATGATGAAGTACTGAACGTCAACTACTGCTGATGATGTCAGCATTGATGGCAAGAATATAACCAACAGCATGACTATGATTTCAAATGTGTATGAAAAGTGTAGTTACGCAAGAACTTACCGTAGCAGCAGATTTTCGAGAGGAGCTCATGCAGCAGGCTGCACCATAAGGACTGAAGCCGGTAGGTGCCAGGACCCCAAGGAAAACTTCTAACTAGCATTCTATAGTGAGGGACCGCCCCCCTGATATCGGCCTGCCCCCATCATCAGCCAATGGTATAAAAGGGGTGGTCCCCCAACCCAATCTCAGTTCCCCCACTGGAGACCCAGGCAAAACCCAGAAAAAGAGAACCGAGGAGGTTCCTCAGAAGTGAGGAAAAAGAAATAGCCAATGGAGAGACAGTCACCAGGGGGAAGGTGGGAGGGAAAGCAGCGCCTGCTGCAAGAGCTCCTCTCGAAGATTTACTGTTACAGTAAGTTCTTACGTAACTGTACTATCTCACTTTGAGGGGAAGCTCTTGCAGCAGGCTACACCATAAGAACAGAGTCCCAAGCAGTGCAAGGACCAACCGGGAAGAGGAAAGTGTCTGCTGAGAATGCTCATGAGAGCCGGCCCTGTAGACAGTGAGACTGAAGCCTGCCCTACGACGAGAGGCAATGTCCAAACTGTAGTGCCGAATAAAAGTATGCACAGGACTCCAAGTAGCAGCTGCGCAAATATCAGCCGCTGAAACATTTTTCATGGAAGCAAAGGATGCAGCCATACCCCTGGTAGAATGGCCTTTGAGCAGTCCCAGCAAAGGCTTGTCGTACTTACAGCAGCAATAAACAATACAAGTAACTAACCATTTAGACAAAGTTTTCTTAGAAACAGGAGCCCTTCAGTCATTGGGGTGAAAGAAACAAACAACTGGTCAGACTTTCAGGCAGCGTGTGTGCGATCGAAGTAGTAATGAAGCAGCCAGTGAACGTCCAGTGTATGAAGAGCCTCCCCTCTGTTAGAATACTCTGGGTAGTAAACTGGTAGGCGGATGTCCTAATTCAGTGTAAACTCAGATAACACCTTAGGCAAAAACTTAGGATTCGTCCGCAAAGATACCCCGTCCTTTAGGAAAACTAAATAAGGCTCTTTACACATCAGAGCCTGAAGCTCAGAAATCCTTCGAGCAGAAGTAATAGCAACTAAAAATAACACCTTCCACGACAGAAAGCATAGCTCACAACTCGCGGCCGATTGGAAGGGAGGAAATGTAAGTTTTTCTAAAATAAATAAAAAGTCCCATGGGGGTATGGGGTCCCTGATGGGAGGTCTGAAGTGAAGAATATCCTGCAAGAAAGTGCAGGAAAGATCCAGCTGGTCAAGAGTTTTGCCCTCTACAGGTGCATGGCACGCAAAGACGGCCGATAAATGCACCTTAATGGAGGAGTAGCTCAGCCCTGAGTCTGACAGAGAAAGGAGGTACTCCAAGACAGAATTCACTGGATAGGTGAAGGGCTCAAGGTGGCGAGTGGAGGACCAAATGCAGAACTGCTTCCACTTCATTGCATAAGTGGCCCTGGTGGAAGGCTTCCTAGCAGCCACCAAAACATCTGCATTTGGAAACCCCAAACTGAGCAACCACTAGGTCTGCAGGAGCAATGCGTTCAGGTGCAGCAACTTGAGGTCTGGATGGACCAAGGTGCCCTGCTCCTGGGAAAGCAACCCTGGGGGGGACTGGAGGTTCCAATGCCAGCTGCTGAAGTAGTGGGAACCAAATTGGACGTGGCCAATAGGGAGCAACTGGGATCATTCTCGCTCCCTCCGACTGCAATCTGAGGAGGACCCTCTGCAGTAATGGAAAGGGAGGGAAGGCATAAAGAAACCCTCCTGTTCAAGAAGGGGACAATGCATCTCACCAGAAAATACCAGGCCCTGGTCTAGCGAGCAAAAACTGGGCAGTTTTGCATTGAGTGGGGATGCTAAGAGGTCCAATTCTGTCCAGCCCCACCTGTTGAACAGCTCCTCAGCCACAGCTTGGAGAAGTTCCCATTTGTGCACCTTGGACCGAGACCAACTTTAAACTGTTGGCTAAGGTGTTTTGTACGCCTGGAGCATGCACGGCAGTGAGTTCCAGATGATGTTCGATGTCCCAATACCAGACTCTCATGGCCTCCCTGCAGAGGGGGTGAGAGTGAGTCCCCCCCTTGCTTATTTATGTAGAAGACGACAGACATGTTATCTGTTTAAATTAGAAGAGGGCTCAGGAGCAGATGTGTCTGGAATGCCTGTAGGGCATAGAGTATCACCCACATTTCCAAAATGTTGATATGGAGATGTTGCTCTTGGGAGGACCAGGTTCCCAGGGTCTGGTGGTCTGCCAAATGGGCACCTCAGCCCTGGCCGGATGCGACCGTAGTCAGAATCTGACGAGGAGACTCCTGCCGAAAGTGGACCCCTGTGGAAAGATTGGAGGGTTTGTCATCGAGGCACAGGTCAGGAAGCATAGGAAAACCAGGAGCAGCTGAAAATTCGTAACAAGTGATTTATTACTAACTGTAAAATAAAAAAAAATTGTTTATTACTATTAGTAGTATTTACAAAGGCAGTATAAACAGAGAAAGTCCATCTGGGTTTCTTCTCAATTTCCAACCTCAGTCTCTCTGTGTGTCTCTCGCAAAACACTGCAGCTCTTTTTTATAAGTCTGGGCAACCCCCGTTCGTTAAGAGAGCCTGCTTCTCAAAGAATGTTCTTGTCAATTTTGATGCAGGTGCAGCATAACAGTACACTGTGATCCAGAACTAAGCTTATTTACAGCTTCTGCAGAAGGCTTAACACTGCATCTCAGGTTAACCCCTTGAGTTCTAAACAGCTTTTTGCAATCATTTCAACAGTATAACTACATACGTTTCAACAGTAAAACTACATACATTTCTAAACAAAGGGATCCCAGTATGTTACATTTCCACATAATGATTCACATATATTTTTATAAAAGCAGATATGCAAAGGGGAAGAAAAAACAGAACAGCAAGTGAGGGTAGAGAGATTGCGAGAGGCAGAGAATTGCAAGACTGTCGGGGTCATCAAGTCCTAGGTCTCATAAGAAAATTTTGTTGCGCAACCAGAGAAGAGACAGAAAAGGAGAATAGAACAGATCCTTGCATTTAAACTCTTTCTGCATAACAAATGAGACAGGGCCTTATTCAACCCTGTCACAGGGTTCAACCACCACATCAGAGTTTGGTGCAGCGGAGTGGAGACCATCACCAGCTGCTCCAGTTCGTCCGTGTGTTGGTTCCACTAGACTTGAAGGGTCCACTGGGGAACCCTCATGTGCAGGCGCGCAAGAGGGACAGTTGCAATGGCTGCTGCCATGTGCCCCAGCAGCCTCAGGAAAACTCTGGCTGGAATTTGGAGCAATGAGGAAACCAGGCGAGCCTGTTCCTGAAGTCATTCCGCCCTGTCTGGAGGCAGGAAGGCTTTGCCTTTGGCAGTGTCCAGAACTGCCCTGATGTATTGCAGCCTGGGCCATGGGGAGGAATTCAGGAGGTTGAAAGTAATCCCTTAGTCTCAAAACAAAGTAAAGGTGTCCGCCGTGGTACTGGGCAGCTGGTCCCTGGACAGAGCTGCCAGGAGCCAATCGTCTAGGTAAGGAAAGACATAGTGGCCTTTCCTCCTGGGGGACGTAGCCACTACAGCTAGGCACTTTGTAAAGACCCAGGGAGCCAAGGACATGCCAAAAGGCAGGGCTGGGAATTGGTAATGGTTGACTTGAAAGGAAGCGAAGTTCTCCTGTGGGGCTGGAACACCAAAATCAGGTACGCGTCCAGCATGTCCAGAGAGCACAATCAGTCCCTCCGATGAAGGAGGGGGAGCAGGCCTGGAAGTGTGACCATCCTGAATTGTCTGAATTCTATATACTTGTTCAGGTGGCTGCGATCCAGGATGGGCAGTAGGTCCAGTTTTCTTTGGGATTAGAAAAAAAAAAGTAGGAATAAAATCCCTTCCCTCTTTGATCTGGCAGAACTGGCTCTATGGCCTGCTTCAGCAAGAGCACTTGGATCTCCTTCCATATAAGGGAGAGGTGCGATGGAGGGTAATGGGAGTTTACGGGACGGTTATCGGGGGGCATCTCCATGAACTCCAGCGTATGCCCTCTCTCCATCAAATTATGAAAACAACAATCCATCATTATTTTGTGCCATCCCTCCATATAGAGAGAATAGCGACCCCCTCACCCAGCGATTCTGCTGAAGGAGGGGGGTCGAGCAGGGAGTCAGGCTGAGGAACCGGGGACAGGCAAAGGGGTCTGGGAGGTTTTGGGGGCTCTGGGTCCCGAACCTCTGGGGGCCTGAGAAGGGGCCTTACGTTTAAAGGCACCTCTGGTTTGTCGACCTCGGGGCTGTTGCCCGGAGGATCTACAAAATGGCTGGAGATGGTTCTGTTTCTGACTAGAACTGTACATGATATGTACAGATCTGACTGCCTTGCCAGATTCCTGGAGGCCAGTTATGAACTTTTCTGCCTCCTCATCGAAAAAGACTGAGCCCTTGAAAGGGGTGTCTATAATGCTCGCTTGGAGTCTGGAGTAAATCTGGAGACACGGATCCAAGAGTAACGGCGAAGGCAGACACCACCGCCCTTGCCGCAGAATCTGCCGTGTCATAGGAGGAACGTAAGATATGGATGCCTATGTCTGAACCTGATTTTAAAATATGTAGCAGCTCAGCTTTCTGAGGGCTATCCTGCTGGGTCTGGACTAGATCCATGGCCTTCTCCCACAGAGCATTCTAATACTGGACCCTGTGGGCTCAAAAATTCAGAGAGCAGATGGCACAGGTGGCTGAGGCGACAACTTTCCTGCCAAGCTGGTCCACCTGCTTGGAGTCTTTGTCCAGAGGCTAAGTACTAAGATGCCGGGGCCTCTTGGACCGATCATGAGCTGCCGTAATGACCATGGAGTCTGCAATGGGCTGCTCTCCAAAGAAAGGCTCATCTCAAAGAGCATTATAGAGGTAATCCACCTTCTTGGAAACAGCAGGGGTGGAAGACAGGTGTTTCCAAGCGGATTTGGTGACGTCCTTGAAAAGATCCACCAGAGGAGGAATGACCGCAGGTTTTGGATCTTTTTACAGAGGAAAATAGCCAGATGGCATCTCCCCGGGTCCAAATCTTCGGTGTACCAGCCCATATTGGACTGGATGTGCCGCATGATCTCCATGAATGTCAGGTCACTGGGAGGTGAGTTGGGGTTGTCCATGGGGTCTGCCGGAGGGGGAGACCACCCCGATTCGGATGACACTGAGGAAAAGGAAGAGCTCTGGCCCGACTCTCCTGAGGAAGAAGATCTAGAGGTTGAACGCCCATGCCGACAGCTATGCGACCTATGTCAGTGCCTGTCCAAGGACCTGGAGGATGAGCGACGGTGCTTGCGCCCCCGGTGCTTAGATCGACCCCTACCAAATTCATCTGGTTGAGGGGTAGGCTCTTTTAGCGTTGGTGTAGACCGCCGAGGAGAAGCCTGAAGCTGCGCCCCCGAAGGAAGAGGGTCCTTGGGAGGGGGTGCATGAGGTCCTTTCAGTAACTGGTCGCCCTTTACCACATTCCACCAGGACGTGAAAAGAGCCATAAGGTCCAGTAGAGGATTCTACGGTGTGAAGGGATTAGCCGGTGTCAGTGGGGGAATGTCAGACAGCTCTGGCAACGGTCCCTTAGGAGGTGGCAACCCAGGCATCAGGTCCTGAGGGTTTGGGTTGACCAGCGGTGGCCCAGCGGGCGTCTGGTTATCTGGCGTCGGACTGGTGGGTGTCGTCAAGCCTGACACCCGGCCCTCTGGCATCAGCTGAACTCTAGTGTTAGGGTCAGCTGGCTTCGTAGGGCGGTCAGGGGACAAATGAATAGGTGTCGCTGAGGTTGACGCCAGGGTGGCCAGCATCGACTGGACAGGTGTGGACTGACACCAGTCAGGGGAAGCAGCCAGTGTCATCTTGAAAGGAGCCTGTCTAGGGGAGCTAACTTTTGACTGGGGAAGAGGCCTCACCCTCCTGGGGAGGTGAGCGCATGCCCCTGGCGTTGCTGGGTGACGTCAGCCCTGGAGCAGACTTAGCAGATGACAAGGCTGGGTGGACAACAGGCAGGCACCCACCGCCTGATGAAGACCCAGCTGAGCCAGTTGGATGAGAGTCCGTAGACTGGTGGAAGGGCCTGAGCATCAGGGGCTGGCTAGCCGAGAAGGGAGTCCCTGACCAAGAAGAACCACCGCCCGACGTCTGGATGAGGGCAGGTGGTTTGACCATGGGGAGCCCGGAGGGAGAGAGGGCTGCCATGGAAGCACAGTCTGACCTCCTGCGGGAGGACAAGACAGAGCTGGTCGTCTTTGAATGAGGAGACTGGAAATGAAAATTACGTACCTACCGTAATTCTTGATCTTCTCTTGTATCTTCACCATTCATTACTGCTTGGGTTAGTGCCAGAGGCGTGCACCCGCTACGAGAGATTTTTTTTTTGAGTCGGCTCCAACGGCACCGCCCCCGAGAGTGACGCACCATGTCATGCGCGAGAGGCGGCTGTTAGGTGCCACAGACTCCTCCTCCATCTCAGTTCTGGTAGCCGGAGAGGCGGAAACAAAGGGTAAGGAAAAAGGAGAGCGAGGCAAGAGAGCCAAGGGACAGAAAAAGGAAAGGATATAAACTGAAAAAGGAATAAGCCGGTAGAGGACAGAAAGAAGAGAGAGAGAGAGAGAGAGAATGCCTACCCTAAGGGACTGCAGGGCCTCCCTTCTGGGGCGGCTCCAAGGGAGGAACAGATAAAGAGAAAGAGAAAAGGAAGAAGAAGAAGAAGAAGAAGAAAGGGAAGAAAACAAGGGATGCTGGAGAGGGAGAACACTGCCCATAGATACATTGGTTGAGAGGCTTATAAGCTCGGAACCAAAACAAGGGAGCAAGAATCCCTCCTGATAGGACTGAGAGAAGGTTCAACTGAACCGCTTGTACAGATTGGACACAAAGGGCAGATTCTCTAACCTCCCATCATCCCAACCCCCTACACTCTAGCTGAGAGCTCACAGACTGCCCAGGCAGAAAATCTGTTCCGGAAAGAGAGCGCCCAACTAGAACGGAGAATGAGACCCTTAGCACCTTCTTAAGTGCTAACACCGAAGTGTGTGGGGAGGGGTTAAGCCCTACAGAAGGCAGCTTTGTAAGAAAGAATAGAGTGGGAACTCAATCGAACTCCCTGAAGGCAAGGCAAGAACAACAGCTCAAGGCAAATGAAGTGCCAGTAGCACCAATCAGAAGAAGCTGACAATATTAAATAATACCTGCCAGAAGGAACCTGAAAATTGGGACCAAGCCACAGAGGGACGGTCTCTTCAGCTATGAACTGAACAACATGGCTAAGAAGCCAAAAGGTCACCCCTAGGGGCAATCAGAAAGAGTTCCCTCAGGATAGAATAAATCCTACTCGTTCCCCTTTACTTTGAGGAAAAAGGATCCGTCCAGAGAAGAACAGAAAATCAAGATAGGGTTGTTTTTTTTGGGCATAAAGGCCAACAAGGAGGGGAGAGGAACGAATAGGGAGGGGGACACGCCGCAGTAGGAGGCCACTGAGGGGAAGGTGGGCGGGTATCAGTAATGAATGGTGAAGATACAAGAAAAGATCAAGAATTATGGTAGGTACGTAATTTTCATATCTTCTCTTGTCAATCTTCACCATTCATTACTGCTTGGGTGAGTACCAAGCTCCCCCCCGATAACAGAGACCCTAAGGGAACAAGACCCCCAGCCTCCTGCTGGTGGGAAACAGGAGGGGAAGACACTGGGCTAATCAGACGAGAAGCCTATGGTGGAGGAGAGCTAGGAGGTGTCCCCCGGGGACGGGGAGATGGAGGAAGCCCCTGTAGAAGCCTCCTAGCTCTGGCGGAAAAAAGACGGGTCCCCCGGAAAGCGGAGCGAATCACCCTACGCCGGGCCAGGGGTGATGACCTTGATAGAGGAAGCCATACCATCCGTCTAATACAGATCGCTGTCCCTGCAAGCCACCTCACTGGCGTCGTAAGATGCCCTTGCTTGGTGTCTTGCCAGCTCCTGACCTATAGCAGAGAGGGCAATAGCTTGTCTGAATTGCTCCGTATCAGGCACTGATGCTAGGACTTGGGAGAGCATCGACCATAAATGCCTACTGTAGGCAGCATGGTGAGCCTGATGTGATGCAATGCATAACATCGCACGAGAGGAAGAGAACACTCTTCGCCCCCACCGGTCAAATTGTAGGGAATCTGAGTCCGGTGGGCGGTCGTGCGCCATGCTTCAGCGCCCGGAGGGAGTTTCTAGGTATGCCAATCCCAAAGGCGGGTTGGGAAGAGAACCTAGAGACTCCAGTGGGGCACAATACCTTCTTCAGCAGTCTGCCGGGGCTGGAACAGGAGCGGCTGGCGACTGCCAGGAACAGACAGACGCCTCATGGAAGGGAATAGGCCAGGATTGTACCACCAAATGCTGGGCACTGAATTCACTGAGGAATTGATGCGTCTCCCGTTCGGTATTGTCTCGCCTAACAAAGGAGTTACGAAGATCCCTCACCATCCTCGAAAGGAATCGCTGATATTCAGTGAAATCAGCATCGGAGGAGAGATGAGCAGTGGGCTCCTCTCCCTCCGAGGATGATGGGGAGCTCGAGTGTCCAGAGGACTCCTGCGGCAGTGCGGATAGGCGAAACACCCGCTCATGCACATACCAAATGTATGAGGGGAAGGCCGCCGCAGAACCTCTGAACGCCTCCCAGGATAGGGCCCGTAAGACCGACATGGCCTGGGGGTGTGGCTGCAGAGGAATGGGAGAGGGACCCCTACGACGAGGCAACTGTCCTCTGCTGAGGCTCTGAAATCTGGAAAACGGAGTCCGAGCTGGCGGGATCCCAGACAGCAAGCCAGGTCGCAGAACGGAACCCTGAGGATGCGAAGCCTGGAAGAGCCAGGTAGGGGATCCTCTCCTGTGACGAACCTGGGGCTGCATGGGTCCAGAAGGGCAGCCCACAGCAATGCCACCAGAGGGGGTCCCTGGAGCTTGAGAGGGAAAGACGGAGCCTAACTCTACAGCTCCTACCCGCACCCAGAGGGGTGGCAGGTGAAGACCACGGTGCCTCAACCCGGCCTCTCAACCCCCCGGACTCTGAGAACGCCCTCCTCCTCAACCCCAGTGACACCCCACCCCGAGCAGGTGCAGCAGCACCGGGATCGGCAGGTACCACAACCCCCTCAGGAGAATGAGCCCTTCCCCCTGCCTCCACGCCATCCCCCTCCAGGGACCCCAGACCACCCCCAGCCTGGGAGGCCTCAGAAGCGGACAGCAGAGGAGACAGAGGAATAGGCGTGCTGGGCCGCCTAGCACCTCGTCTCACTGGAGACCCTGACCTCCGAAGAGTCAGGGTGCCAGGAAGGGTCCACATCCGAATCATCCTCCTCCGAGGAGGAAGAGACCTGCTGGACCTCAATACTGGCCACCCCAGAGGTCTCCAGAGGAACAGCACCGCGAATGGCGCCGTTGCCAGCGGCAGCGCCAGACAATCTCGGACCACCCGCAATGCCCAAACCTGGCCCTGACTCCCCAACGGCGCCAGTCAGACCCCCGGTACTGCCCTTGGCATTGGAACCCAACTCGGTGCCGCTAAGAGAGCCAACCAGGCCCACGGCGCCACCGAGAGCCAACACGGCGCCGTTCTCACCGGCACCGAACAGCACTGGGATCCGAAGCAGCGCCGGAAGGCGATGTCAAGGGTCCATCGATGCTGGGCCCAGCAGACCTGGGCCTCGACACTGGGGGAGCCTGCACCTCCGAAGAGGTGACTGCCGAGGTGGTGGCTCCACCGCGGCCCCAGGAGGGACCCCGGCATTCCTCCGACACCGCGAAAGAGGCCTCCTCCTCGGCAAGAGAGATGAGGAGGCCTCCTCCTCTCCAGACTGTATAGGCCTGGGAGGGGACCCGGAGGAAGGGCCTAGAGACCTTACCAGGGAATTGCTGGAGTGGCGCCGTTCCCCCGAAAGTCAGCGAAGCCTTGCCGATCTTGAACGCGCGGACTTCCAGGACGCGATGGTCCATCGAGAAACAAGCATCGCACGCATCCATATTATGGTTGGGTCCCAGGCAGCGAAGGCAAACATCATGCTAGTCCGTGACAGAAAACTGTCGGCCCAGGAGCACCAACGCATAGGGGCACGGGCCGCCTCAGACTTGCGTTTTGCCCCAGAACCTGACATGATGCGAAACAATTAAGGAAAAAAAAAGAACAGTTCTCGGCGTAGTCGGATATAATAGAAAAAACAGAACGGTCTTACCAGTTGACGTCGAGAAAAAACAGGATGAAGGAGAAGTGCAGTCTATGAAGACGGCGTCGACGAACGACAGATAGGCCTTGTGACGCAGTAACTATACTCTCCGCGCAGCAGATGCAGCCTCGATGGCGGGAGAAACAGAACTGAGATGGAGGAGGAGTCTGCGGCACCTAACGGCCGCCCCTCGCGCATGACGTGGTGTGTTGCTCTCGGGGGCGGCGCTGTTGGAGCAGACTACAAAAAAAAAAAAAACAACAAACCTCCCGTAGCGGGTGCACACCTCCGGCACTAACCCAAGCAGTAATGAATGGTGAAGATGGGAGGTTGATCGGGGTTTGCTCTTATGTTTCTCCTGCTGTCCATGCATTCTATCCGACTTTTTCTCCTGTTGAGAAGATGAAAAAGTGGAGGCCCCTGAAATTGAGGGGGAAGAGGAACTTTTTCCCTGGATTTGTTTCTCCATCGCTGCCACTTTTTTTTCTAGCAAGAAGCTTTTTAGGGCCTTCTGGAGGCGGATCCTGGTCCTCTGGCTGAACTTCAAACAGTGCTGGCAGGCCTCTGTATTGTAGTCTGGGCCTAGGCAGAAGAGGCAGAGTGTGTAGCTGTCCTTCGACAGGATCTGTTTGCCACAAGGACACTTGGACCGCTGCTGTTCCACTGACGAGGTTGGAAAAGAAGACATGCAGAGAAAATCTAGGAAAATCCGATTTTTAAAAGAAAATAAGAAAGTGCGGGTGATAGTGAAAAAATGGAAGTTGACTAGAGCAGAAGGCATCTGTAGAGCCAATGTGCACGGGCAGATGGCGGGAAAAGAACTGAGGTTGGGTTGAGGGACTGCCCCTTTTATACCACTGGCCGATGCCGAGGGCAGGACAACTTCAGGGGGCAGTCCCCTGCTATAGACTGCTAGTTAGACGTTTTCTGTGGGGTCCTGGTGCCTGCTGGCTTCAGTCTTTATGGTGCAGCCTGTTCCAAGAGCTCCCCCTCCAAGTGAGATCACAGGGTCCTCTGGGTCAGAGTGCCCTGCTGGAGAAACTCTGGGTTGGGATGACTAGCTTCAGCTGAAGCGGTGGACAGCTGACTCAAAGCTCCATCAGTCCTGATCCATCCAGATTAGGATGGGCTGCAGCAAGCATTGAAGTCCGGCAGAGGGAAGAATCGTCTCCCTCAATGGACTCATCCTTGACAAGGTTAACTGTCAGATCGACTGGCAACAACAGCTGCCCAGATGGTAGTTTCATGGGCAGGCTAACAGATTCCACAGTCAGTTCTGTCTTCTTAGAGGATGGCTGACCATAAGGATACACCGGTTGTGGAGATGGTAACCTATCTCAACTGACAGCCATCCCACAACTGACACTGATTCATCTTTTGTCTTCAGGGTATGAGGCACAGAAACAGCTTCAAGGAGTGGAAGGGCAGAACAAAATTCTAAAAATCATCTATGGGAGGAGTCGGGAGATGAAATGGGCACCTCATCTCCCCCATCACAAGGTCCAGGACTGGAACATCCTCATTGGCCATCTCTGCCTCTAGGGCCTACAACTGTGCAGCTGCCCTACAGCTGAGGACAGTATGCATGTTTTAGCTGCCTTGCCTTGGAGCACCCACAGCAGATGATTATTGAGTGCCTGTAGGTGCGTAGCCTGGCTCCAGGAGCAATGCTCTACGTCATGGTAAATACCCAAGCAGTACATGCATGCATGCATCATCTTCATCAGTCACTGACCAGACCTACACACAATGCACTTCTTGAAACCCGATTTCTTCCTCAATTTCATGGTGGAATTCGATAAGAAAGCAGGAAGCCAGTAATGAAGTGACAGGAATTCGTTAAAAACTGAAGAAAAACTCAACCACCAAAAAAAAAAGTAAATAATTACTGAAAATGTATGCAGAATCCTAACTCACTAGCAGGAGCTGGAAAGCAAGAGACTTGGTTCCTTCCAGCAGAAAAAAAGATCAGGGTGCAGTACAGGCAGAGCTGAAGGACCACATGGTTGGAGGATTCAAGCTAGAAGACTGTTCCAGTGACTGTGCATGTTCAGTGGAAGATGGCCTAGGTGTGGATGATGAAATTGAATCTAGGCAGTTAGAAAAAAGTACGGCAGATCATCCCTTTGTCTTCACTGTACAAGTCAAATATCAAAAGGCTACCACTGTGATATAATGATTCATTCACTAAGAACAATGTGTCGGTCAGTAAATTAAAAGTGCGGCTATTTACTGCTTTACTGCCCCTTGGCCCGTTCCTCCTTTAGGCCCCACAACGCTGCTGCCCACGGGATTTATCCCTCACTACTGATTGGTCACCATTTCCCCGGGTTCTCTAGAATCCCAGAAATGGGTATCCCTCTCTGCCCCCATGCTCCTATGAGAGGGGAGAAAAAGCACTTCCTTGTCTGGAATGCTGGCTGGAGTAGCCATGTTGGGGTACGGGGAGGGGAGGGCGCTTCAAGCCATCATTCTGTGAGCCAAGGCAGAGATGATCTTCCTGGACATAAAGTCTCCACCACTCATTCACACTAGTGGGATTACGCCGGAGGCGCTAGAACCCAGCGGGAGCCAAAAATCTTCAGGAGAGCCAGCACCGATTTAGGACTGCGCATGCGTCGCTGGCTTGCACCGTATAGGCTATCTTGGAGTCGACCCTCCAATCGCCTCAGTTCCTTTTTTCCCACCGTCGAGTGTGCTTCAGTGACGACGTCGCTTGCCTGCTGGAAGTCAAATCTTCACATCTACACGACAGCAGCACAGTCGTTCAGTAGTTGATCAGTATAATTATTATTTATTTTTTTTTTTTTAAGTTTTTTATTATTTAACGAAGAATGGAAGTCTTCTTCAGCCCGCCTTCAATGGAGTCGACCATGAACAGGGCCGGTGACGGTAGGGAGACTTCACTTGAAAGCTGTTTTCGCAGCAGGGCTGGGTCCGGTCCACCACCATCTTTGGAGGGGGATCTGATCACAGGCAGTCCGGTGCTCGGGAGGAAGGGCGGTCCTCCCGAAAGCACAAAAGGAAGCAGGCCCGTTCCCAATCAAGGTCGGGAACCCGACACTGCTCAGCCTCAAGCTCGTCTTCATCCCACCGTCGAAGAAGAAGCGGTACTGTTCGAGGTTGCCCTCTGATATGTCTGCACGGAGATCGCCAGTAGCGGGGGACAGGAGGCCAAACCCGGCCCCAGTTCCTAGAGGCGGCGATCCTTGGCTCCGGAGTCCCTCCCTGCCCCCGGGTGGTCTTCTAGTGAGCAGTTTCATCACTGGGCCGCTCTTATGGACCAGTGGGTCTGGCATTTATCACGACTGCCCTTGCCTGCGGACCAGACTCGGGGGGCCTTCGGGCCTGGGTGCCGTGGACTTGCTGGTACAGCGGTTGAGCCAGCCTGGTCGTGCGACAGCTTCTTCGGTGCAGTCGATGCTGCTCCCTTGTGCTTTTCTCCCTCACATGGCTGCGGTGCAGGGGCCAGCACAGGTACTGTCTTCTCCTACTTCTTCGCATTCTTTCAGATCTCCAGCTTTGGGTGTCCCGGTGTCGAGTTTGGGGACCCCAGGAGCTTGGCGGCGCCATTGTCTGTGCCGCCGCCAGCGCAGGTGCCAGGGTTTTCGACACCGATTTGGGGAGTGCTTTCTCTTGCTCTTCTTCCTCCTTTTCCCTTCTATACTATCCCTTCTGGGTTAGTAAGAGACTATATTGAGTCTAATCCTGACCTACGTTTAGGGGAGGATCTGGATGAGGATTCATCCTTTGGAGTGGAAAGTAAGCCCTCCACTTCAGCAGAGCCTTTGGTCGAGGACCTTTCTTCTAAGTCTCTTCTGAGGAATATGAATTCCACCCTTTCTCTTCAGACTTCTAAGGTGGATCCTGGTAAGCTTTTGCTCCTTCAATACCTTCATGTCCCTGAAACTCCCGTGGCATTGACACCACCGGTGCAACCCTCTTTCGAGACTCTTTTACAAATGGTATGGGACAGACCGGCACTTATTCTCTCGGTGGCTAAGTCCATATACAGGAAATACACTCCCCCTAAGGATAGGCCAATCCTTACCTCACAAGCCTTTGCAGACGCTATAGTGGTCTTGGCAGAGAATGACAAAGCTGTGCTTCCCCAGCAATCCACGGGCCATCGGGTAACTAGAACGTCCCACATAACTGACTCTCTGGGGAAGCGAGTGTTCACTGCTGCTACCTTAGGCATGCATATTATTAGCCATCAGGGCTATTTCTCTCAGTGTGAGTATACCCCCTGGCATTTGCTCAAAGAAACTGTGGAGGCTCTTTCGGAGTTGGACACTAGCTCAGAGCTTCTTCAGACTATTACTAGAGGCATTGAGTCCAATAATCAGCAGCTTAAGGCTGCCATGGACACCTTCAATACTGCCTCTAGGGCAGCAGCAGCTGGGAAATGCACCCGGCGCCACTCATAGCTGAGGACTTCTGGATTCACGAATGATGCTCAACAGAGAGTCATGAATTTTCCATTTGATGGTGTTTATCTGTTTGGCCCACAGGTGGAGCAGGCACTAGAGGCCAGACCGGCCCCTGCCGCCCCTCATCGGCAGTTTCATAATCATCAGTCCTTTCATGGTAAAGGTCAAGAGGCTTTTCACGAGAACCAAGCCCCTTGGCCACAAAAGAAAGTGCAGCAGAAGTCACAGGGCCTGAAGGCACCCAGTGCCACCCTCTGAAGAACCGGCCCATGTCAACTGCCCAAGGGGGACTCCTCTTCAGCGGTAGGGGGCGTCTGACTCAGTTTTATGACCAGTGGAGGTACGTTACAATGGACAAATGGGCCTCAGAATTATTCGTGAAGGATACTCTCTCGGTTTATCACAGCCCCCCTGCATCGTCCACCCAAACAACAGCCCAAACTGTCTACCACTCAGTCAGACCTCCTTGGTTCCAAGATTCAGGGCCTTCTGAACAAAAGGGCAGTAGAAGTGGTTCCACAAGCAGAACAGAACACGGAGTTCTACTCCCACTACTTCCTAGTTCCAAAGAAAACAGGTGGTATGTGCCCTGTTCTAGATCTAAGGAAGTTAAACAAATACCTGTTCAAACAGAAATTCAAGATGATATCGCTAGGAACGCTCCTACCTCTGATTCATCAAAATGATTGGCTGGCTTCTCTGGACATGCAGGATGCCTACTAACACATTCCAGTGCACCCAAGCCACAAGTACCTACGCTTTGTGGCCCTGGGCCAGCACTACCAATTCAGTCCTGCCCTTTGGGCTATCCTCGGCTCCTTGAGTCTTTACAAAGAGCTTTGCAGTACTCGTGGTGCATCTCAGAAAACTCGGAATTCAAGTGTTCCCATACCTGGATGACTGACTCCTAGCAAGCTACTCCAGACAAGAGACACAGGAAATTCCTCACATCCATGGGAGTTGTCCTGAACCTGGAAAAATCACAGCTTCAACCCTCCAAACAACTTCTCTTCACAGGAGCTCTCCTGGACACCTCCAGGGCAAGAGCCTTCCTCTCAGAAGACAGGAGAAACGACATTCTCCAGATGGCTCGCTTCATCAACTCGGTTCGAGCTCTCTCAATGCAGTGGATGCTGGGTCTCATGGCATTGTCTGTGTTCACAGTGCCCCTGGTCTGCCTGCACATGAAAACCACACAGTGGATGCTCAGCACTCAGTGGTCTCCGACCATGTATGCGCAATCCTTCCACATCAAGGTGACGGAGCCTCTAATGAGGTCACTCACCTAGTGGACTCAGGACAACCTTCTTCAAGGTTTCCTCTTTGCCCCACTGGAGACGTAGATCACCATCACCACAGATGCATCTCTGACTGGTTGGGGAGCTCACTGTCAGGATCTCCACACCCAGGGCCTGTGGAGACAGGACGAGTCCCAGCTGCACATAAATGTCCTGGAAATTAGAGCTGTCCTGTACGCTGTCTGAGCCCTGAAGGATGTCCTCTGTCACAAGGTAATTCTCCTTCACACAGACAAGGCAGTGATGTATTACATCAACAAACAGGGTGGAGCACGCTGCTACCCACTGTGCAGGGAAGCCATGAGATTGTGGGAATGGTGTCTCAAGCACGAAGCCCTGATCCAGGCAGTCTATCTGCCAGGGGTCCAGAACGATCTGGCAGATCGCCTCAGCAGAACGGAGGTGGATCTGCATGAATGGTCTCTCGACTCAAACGTTATGCAGTCGTTATTCGAAGAGTGGGGCACTCCGGACCTGGACCTTTATGCGTCCCCACTCAATGCAAAACTGCCTCTATTCTGCTCCAGAAATCCAGAACCTGGCGTTTTCTGTCAGGATGCATTCAGACTGCAGTGGACAAGACACTTTCTGTATGCATCTCCTCCTCTTCCTTAATTCAGAGGGTGCTGCTCAAGCTGGAGGAACAGGGGGGCAGCATGATTCTCATCACCCCATACTGGCCTTGTCAGATATGGTTTCCATTAATCAACAGATTATCGGAGGTTCCACTGAGACAGCTTCCACTTCAAATGGACCTCCTGACCCAGGGTCCGGTGGTTCATCCCAACCTGTGGTCCCTTCATCGCCACACTTGGCTCCTGAGGAGATAGAGTGGGTAGGTTCAATGTCTCTGATAGAATCTCAGACATTCTACTAGCACCACACAAGCCATCCACTAGGAAGACCTACACAGCAAAGTGGAAATGATTCTCCATTTGGTGGGCGAAGTTCTCCCTGGACCCCTTCATTTGCTCACCAAGCAAAGTGGAGTACCTTCTAGACTTGTCGAATGCAAGACTGCAATACTCAACAGTGAAAGTACATCTTTGTGCAATTTTGGCCTACCACAAGCCTATCCACGATATGTCGGTGGCTCAGCTACCCCTGGTTAAGAGGTTCCTTAAAGGTATACTGCACACTATACCACAAGTCAGAAGACTGGTAGCCGCTTGGGATATCAACCTTGTGCTAGACATGCTCACCCGTAAACCCTTTGAGCCTCTAGCAACCTGCGACTTGAAGTTCCTGACCTGGAAGTCTGCCTTGCTTGTGGCTATTACTTCCGCTCGTAGGGTCTCTAAAATACATGCCCTGGTCACAGACTCACCCCAGCATTTCACTAAGGACAAGGTGGTTCTCAGAACCAACCCTAAATTTCTTCCCACAGTAGTCTCGGAATTCCACCTGAACCAGCCCCTGGTCCTTCTGACCTACTTTGCGAATTTTCAGAATGAAGGGGAGCATATCCTATATTCTTTGGATGTAAAGAGGGTTTTGCGATTCTGCATCGACAGAACAAAAGAGATTCGCAAATCCAAGCAACTCTTTGCCTCATTCAGCATGGTCCGGCTGGGTCAGCCTGTTGCCATCAGGTGCATTTCAGCATGGCTGGTAGCATGTCTCTGCCAGTGCTATTTGATGGCACAGATCAAGCTGGAAGGCAGGGTAGGGTGTATGCCCACTCTACCAGAGCGGTCGTGGCATTTCCTGCAGAGATTCGGAACGTGCCCATTGCAGACATCTGCAACTCGGCCACTTGGAGCTCGATGCACACTTTTGTGAAGCACTGCGTCTTGGATGTCCATGCCAGACAGCATCCTTCCTTTGGCAGGACAACCCTTAATGGACTTCTGTCCTGAGTGAGCTCCTCTCTCCTGCCACCCTTCTCAGGGGATTACTTTAGGTCGGTACTCTCTCACTAGTGTGAATGAGTGGTGGAGAATATGTTCAGGAAGATACGGAAATGACATACCTACTGTAATTCTCGTTCTTCTTGGACAAAGTCTCCACTATTCATTCACATGCCCACCCACCATCCCCCAAACTCACTCACTCTGTTCTGGTCTTCACTCCCTTGTGGGCCTAGGCTGTAAAGATGCTGCCTGAGTTGACCTTTCTTACACGGGTCATACGGACTATCTTAAGTCCGAAATATACAGGTTACTCACCTGTAACAGGAGTTTTAGGAATGGTATATGTTGTTCATCCACACTGTCTGGCAGGTATCCTTGCCACTTTAAATCTTGGCGGAAGGTCTTCAAGCTGGCTCCTCCCACCCACCCGGTGGTAAAACTCTCGCTCCGCCCCATGACGCCCTAGATCTGCCCGCTGGAAGCTCAGGCCAGGCCGGCCGGGAGGTTGGTGATGGTGGATGAACAACATATACCATTCCTAGAACTCCCACACAGGTGAGTAACCTGTATTTCTAGGGACATGGATATGTTGTTCATCCACACTGTCTGGCAGACTCCTAGCAGTTCTCCGGAGGAGGAGGCAAGGCGCACACCCCTACTTAGGAATAGAGACTGGAGAACCGAGGCCCCAAAACCAGCATCCCGGCGTGACTCAAGGTGGATGTGGTAATGGGTAATAAAGGTGTGTGCTGACTTCCAGGTAGCAGCCCTGCAGATTTCCTGGATAGGGAGATCCTGGAAGCAGCCACCGATGCAGCAAGTATGTGGGTAGAAATGAGCTCTTATCCCTCTGGGAGGCTCCATGCCCGCCAACTTATGAGAGATCTAGCAGGAGGTGACCCACCTGCCTATCGTCTGCTTGGCTGCAGGTCTGTCAGGTGCGGCTTCAGCGTAGGTGACAAACAGCTGGCTAACCTCTCCCCGAATTTCAGCCGTGCGCTCCTTATAATAAGCGAGCACCCTTCTAAGGTCCAAAGTATGGAGCCTGTATTCGGCCTCCGAGGTGTGATTGGGGTAGAACACCGGCAGAGTCAACACCTGGTTAAGGTGAAACTCCGACACCACCTTCGGAAGGAATTTCGGGTGGGGGCGCAGGACAACCTTGTCCCTGTGGAAGACCAGGTAAGGAGACTCAATGCAGAGCATCTGGAGTTCTCCCATCTTTCTGGCTGACGTCCATAGCCACCAAGAAGGCGGTCTTCCCGACAGGTGAGAGAGATCACACCTGTGCATTGGTTCGAATAAGCTTGCCACGAAGCTTTGCCAGTACCAGCAGTAAATCCCACGGAGGTGGAGGTTCTCGCACCGGAAGGGAAATGTGATCAAGGCCTTTGAAAAAGCACCAGACCACCTTCTCCTGCGCCACCGACTGCTCCCGGCCCGCGCCCGGTAAGCAGACATGGCTGCCAGGTGCACCTTTAGGGTCATCAACCTAAGCCCTTGACTAGAAAGGGACCATAAATAGTCCAAATGCTTGCCACAGAACAGGAGGAAGGGTCCAAGCCCTTGCCCTGACACCAAATGGAAAATCTCTTCCATTTGAAGGCGTAGCATTTTCTGGTCTGACTCCCTCACAGGCGCCTCAACAACATTGAGGACCTCGTCGGAGCGACCAAGGCCTGGAACTCTAGCCGCTCAGGAACCAGGCCGTCAGGTGCAGGGATTGAAGGTCTGGATGGAACACCTTCCTGACTGACTGAGAGCAGGTCCGGGCGAGCTGGAAGCTGCCTCGGGAGCCTGGAGCTCAGGCTGAGGAGATCTGGGTACCAGAACTGGCGGGGCCAGTCTGGGGCTATCAGAATCACCTGCGCTTTGTCCCTCCTTGCCTTGAGAAGCACCTTAGAATCAAGGGAAATGGGGAAAGGTGTAAAAGAGGCCGGGGTCCAGAGCCTCGAGAAGGCATCCCCTGCGAGCCCTGCTGAGGGGGCGGGCATGAAACAGCCTCAGCCTGTCTCCCTGAGGCAAACAGGTCCACCTGAGGTGTGCCCCAGGGGGAGAACAGATCTTGTACTACCTCCGGCAGGAGAGACCACCGTGAGATGCAGCCCCTATCTGGCTCAGGGCATCGCCAGGGTGTTGAGGCTCCTGCCACATGAATGGCTAGGAGATCCGCCTCCAGGCCAGCATACGAGTGACCAAATGCGGAGAGCTCCTTGCATAGAAGCATGGAGCGTCCCGCCTTAAGCGTTCAGGTAGTACATGGTCGTGGTATTGTCCGCCTGACTCGGACCACTTGACCCGGAGAAACGGAGCAAAGGCGGTGAGAGCTAGGCGGACCGCTTGAGCTCCAGCAGGTTGATGTGGCATCGGACTCCCGCGGGACCAGAGGCCGTGGCACGGTGTTCCCCAGATGGGCACCCCAACCCATCAGAGAGGCATCGGTCGATAGAGAGACCGTTGGCTCGAGGCGGACAAACGGGATGCCCTCTTGCAGATGAGATGGAACGGTCCACCACTGGAGAGCGTTCCACATCTCCTGGGTCACTATCACTAGCTGGTCCAATGGATCGCAGCGTTGTGACCACTGGCTGGCCAGTCCCCACTGAAGGGGGCGCATGTGCCAGCGTGCCTAATGGACCACGCTGGTACAGGCCGCCATGAGACCCAGGAGGCGCAGGAAGTCCCGGGCAGGGCGTGATTGCCCAACCAGAAATGATTGGGCAAAGGAGGTAAGAACCTTGGCCCTGTCCGCCGGGAGCCGTGCTCTGACTTGAAGAGAGTCGAGCTCTGCCCCAATGAACAGGATCACCTGCTTCGGCTCGAGTTCCGACTTGGCCTCGTTGATGAGAAGGCCGACTTGAGAGCAAACCTGGAGGGCCAGATCTCTGGACCGCTCCACCTCCTGTCTGGAGGGGGCTGCTATCAGCCAATTGTCCAGGTAAGGGTACACCCGGACCCCTCGGCGCCACAGGAATGCTGTCACCACTGCCATGCATTTGGTGAAGACCCTGGGAGCTGGAGATAAGTCAAGGGCATGGCTTGAATCAAGAGGGATCCCTCCGCCGAAAGCGAAGGAATCTCCGGCGACGGACGGATAGGACGTGAAAGAACGCGGCCCTGTAGGTCCAGAGAGCAGAACCACACGTGTTCCAGAGATGGTATTATCTGCGCCAGAGTGACCATCCTGAAGGTTCGAGACCTTAGGAACTTGTTCAGGTCGAGAATGGGGCGCCAGCCCCGGTCCTCGCTTCGGGAACCAGGAAATACCTGACACGAACCCCAGGGTCTGGGGGGTCCTCTACCTCCTGATCACCTCCTTGGAGGAGGAGAGCAATGTCGGCTCGACGAGCCCAGTGAGGCTGCGAACTTTACGAGGCCCCCGAGGTGCAACGGCCTGAAGGGCGGGCCTGCTCAATTCTAGAGGCAGGCCTTTCCACCACCTCAGGTACCCACCTGTCCGTGGTAACAGCGACCAGGCGGAAAAGGAAGTGTCGAGCCGTCCTCCACGGGGAACCAGGGAGGACGGGGATGGGGCGACACCCTCAGCCTGTCACTGGGCAGGCATGGAGGAGGACCGCCGAGGGACCTCCTGGGCCTTTCCTCCCTGCTTCCTGTTGGAGGAAGCCGACGGCTTCGGTTTGGGATGCCAAGCTCGAGCTTGCTGGGCCCTGACGTTGCTGGGCGGGCGTGCTACCGGGCGCAGAAGGACTAGGGCTTAGGCTGTGGCTTGCGGCCTTTGTCCTTCTGAGCGGAAGAGACAGAGTCCAAGAGCATTGGACTTCTCGATCCTCTGCAGGTGACCTTCCACCCAGGGCCAAGAGGTCAGTCCCAAAAGGGAACATCCGCCAACTTGTGCTGGGTATCCGAGGGTAAGGTGGATATCCTCAGCCAAGCTCGACGGCGCATGGCCACTGCGGCCGCCACCGACCTGGCACATGAGTCCCCGATGTCTAAAGCAGTCTGGAGCTGCTGTTTGGCCACTGCCCTGCCCTGGTCTCGCACCTGCCTGACCGTAGTCTGCAGATCAGCGGGAAGATGAGGGACGACCTCATCCAGGGAGCCCAACAGGGCATGAGAAAAATGTGCCATGAGGACGACCGAACTGGCCTGACGAAGGCCGAGAGAGGACGCAGCATAGACTTTTCGCCCGGCATAATCCAATTTCTTGGATTCCTTGTCGGGAGGTTTGTCCACATCCCTGGCGTTCTCGGCACGCCGGAAAATGCTGTCGGTAACCAACCCCTCAGCAGAGGGGTGTTCCGAAAAACCGGACAGGGAACCGGTAGGGACCGCATACTTCCTGGCCATTCTGGCTGAAGGCGCAGGGCAGGAAGCAGGGCGCTGCCAAAGCTCCAAGGCCGGACCCACTATGGCCTCGGCCACCGGAAAGGCCTCTGTAGGAGAATCCCCTCGGTCCAGAATCTCCATGAGGGGATACCTGGCCTGTTTAGAAACGGGTTCGAGCTTCATCCCGGTGGACTCCGAGATGAGCTGAAGCAACCCTAAGAAGGACGAAGGTCTATCGTCCACTGACTGTCCTCCCGAGGACTCCAAGTCCATGCGCTTGGAGAAAAGGGAGGAATCATCCTTGGACTCGGAAGAGTCCTCAAAGAGCTGCCTCGGGCCTGAGCCACCCTCCACCTGCCGAGGTTTATCGGGAGTGAGGGTGACAGACAGCCTATGGGGCAAACCCATAGCCGACCGAGAATTTTTGGTCGGAGCCCCAACTAACGGCTGTGGAGGCGGAGGTTCCACCAGAATCGGTGGGGCAGCTGGAATTGGCCGAACAACCGCCTGGGAACAGGCCCTCGGCTACAACGAGGGGTTGTTTCGGCCGCTCCGGTGACAGCCACTTAATGGCCAGGGAAGATGACTGGGTCGTCTTATTCCCGGTCAAAAGGAGCTGTTGCCACATGAGTTCCTCATACCTCCGACGCAACTTGCGCCGAAGCCTCCCCTCGTCCGAGGAGGAGGAAGAGCGGCGGCGCCGCTGGCCGCGGTGCCGAGACCGCCTATGACGGCGGGATCGGCTGGACCGCGAGGATGTCCGAGACCGAGAGTCTTGGCTAGGCCGAGGACGGCGAGGGGAAGTGTCGGGAATTGGCACTCCCCTCGGCTCGGACGATTCCACTGAAGGCTCCGGAACCGGAGGCACGGACGAGCCGACAGGATCCTCAACTCCCACCGGGGGAACCGAGGAGAGGGGATTCTCAGCTTCTCCAGCCGACAACCCGTCTAACGGGTTGAGAAAAATCTCAACCGCGCCGATGGGAGTCTCGGTCAACTGGCCTGACGGGGACACCGTGAAGCCAGTGGCCGAAGCTGAGGGGTCGACCGAAGTCGACAAGAAGGGGAGGGGGATCTTTCCCGCTCCCAAGAGCATCGACGGAGAGACTTACTTTTGCTCTTTTTGGACCTGGAAAAGGGTCCAGAAGAAGTTGGACCCTCACCTTTCGTCGAGAGGGTCAGACAAAGCTCCTTAAAAGAAGCCGAGTACGAGGCACCGAGAGAGAGCGGGACAAATGCCGCAGCTGAGGTAGAAGCGGCCCGCGCCGCCTCCTCTTCGAGGGCGATCATCTGCTCGAGCTGATCCGCCGAGCCTGCCGCCGCAGACACCGCCAATCCGGCCTCTTTAGATTTAACCGTGGAATTCTTTTCTCAGGGCGCCCCAGTTGTAATCGGCAGCACGGTCTTCAAGGACGAGGAAAAGGAAGAGCACAGTCGCAGGCTCATGGGTCGTGCTCAAGGCCCAAGCAGTAGACGCACGTGAGTGCGGATCCGCCCCAGACATCTTTCTGCCCGCAAGGGCACTCCTCCGGAAACCGGAGTCGACGGTCCATCGCAGCCGCGAGAAAAGACCACCAAGTCTTTAGCAAAAACTTTTGATTTAACTTTCAAGAATTAGGAACCAGTCTTATACGCAGAGCGCTAAGGAGGAACCTGAGCTCCAAGCGGTAAGGAAGATCTACGCCATGGGGCGGAGCCGAGAGTTTTACCACCCGGGTGGGTGGGAGAAGCCAGCTTGAAGACCTTCCGGCAAGATTTAAAGCGGCAAGGATACCTGCCAGACAGTGTGGATGAACAACATATCCATGTCCCTAGAAAGGTTAGTTTTTCTAGGTTAGTTTACGCTGCACCTCCTCGGGGAAGAAAGGCACTGAGGCAGTTGGAGGGTCAACGTCGAGATAGCCTATACAGCGTGAGCCAGTCTTGTGGCGCCGCGATGCGCCGCCCCACCTCAGCACCAGCCCTCCTGAAGATTTTTGGCTCCCACTGGGTCCTATCACCTCCGGCGTAGTCACACTAGTGTGAATGAGTGGCAAAGACTTCGTCCAAGAAGATGAAGAATTACGGTAGGTATATAATTTTCATCTTCTGCTGTTCTGGGTCCCTCCTCCCCCCACCTACCTCAGGAGTGCATACCACATCAGCATCTAGGGGAAGACACCGACCAACACATGGTCACCCATGCCATTAAAGGCATCAATTCACTACCAGAAGCCGCCCTGCAAGCGATACACACTGTTCCTTCTTCCAGAAGAAGAGCATCCATGCAGGTACTCTATATCTCTTCATGTTTTTTTCACCCTTCCCCCCACCCTGATGACTAGGGTTGCCACAGTTACACCCTTACTCTAGCCAGCAGTGTGGTCAGGCAGCTGTCATAAATGAAAATTATGTACTCATCGCAATTCTTGATCTTCTTGGACTGTCTTCACCATTTATTCGCACTACTGGGTTCTCAGCAGGAGGTGCAAGGACCCTGCGGATGCCCAACATTTTCAGGGGGCCAGTGCCGAGGTAGGCCATACGCATGCATGGCCCCTCAGAGGGCTAGCCTCACAGTACATAGCCTATCTCGGCAACAACTGCCTCAGTACCTTTTTTACCGAGGAGGTGTAGTGTACCTAAGTAAGGAAATACTTAATCTAACAAGGGCATAAACTAGCCCTTTGGACCCATATAAGAAGGGTCAACAATAACAACAGTGTCTTCATAGACCAACCGAAACAAGGGAGGTGAAGACCAGGATACAGAGTGAGCTCGGGGGATGGTGGATGGGCATGTGAATAAATTGTGAAGACTGTCCAAGAAGATCAAGAATTACAGTGAGTACATAATTTTCATATCTTCCTGGACATAGTCTTAACCATTTATTCACACTACTGGGTAGAGTACCGAGCTCAGTCAAAAAATTCCCTAAGCAGGTAGTAGGAGATGGAGCTCACTTAGGGCAAGAGTCCATTAAGGACTGTCCTGCCAAAAGAGGCATGTTGCCTGGCATGGACATCCAGGGCATAGTGCTTAACAAAAGTGTGCACTGTGCTCGAAGTTGCTGCTTTGCAAATTTCTGAAATGGGGACAGCAGATTTCTGCCAAGGAAACTGCAACCGCTCTGATGGAGTGGGCACAAATGAAAATTATGTACCTGCTGTAATTCTTGATCTTCCTGTATATCTTCACCATTCATCACTGGTGGGATACTAGCCTGAGGCGCAGGACCCCACGGGAGCATTTTTTTCTAAAGAGGGAGGAGTTTGCGCCGCCCTCCTGGCCGACGTACTATGTGGAGATTGAGGGTTGGCCAGCAACCAATGCTGACCCCTCCTCCACCTCAGTTCTGCACAAACCGGAGAGTGAGACAGAGCCAGAGAAAAGAAAGAGGGTGGGGCAAGGGAGCCCGAGAGATGGTAAAAAGGAAAAGATACAAACAGAAAAGAAATAATGCCACCCGAGAGGACAGGAGAGAAACCTAGTGGTCTGGGAACAGGGCTCCCCAACCTTTGGGCAGGCAAGGCAGGGAGAGAGTAAGGGAGGAAGAGCAAGAAAAAGAAGAAAGAGAGAAAAATAGAGAGGGGAGGAAATGGGAGACCTCATGACACCCCAGCAGAGGTCCAGAAGACTCTCTGAGAGCCCAGGGGAGAAGGGCACTACGGTTCCATGCCACAGTTACAACTGCTGAGAATTTTTTTTGTACAAAAAATCCTTAAGGTTGAAGAGAGCTAGAGAGGGCCAACTGGACATCGGCCCAGTGGGACAGAAAGGAGCCAGGGTGCCTGGCTTAAAGGCTCACTCCCCCCCCCCCCCCGGCTTGGGGGAGATGAAGGGGGTGTAACGGGTCTCCCATCCCTGCCCTTAACAATTCCAGGGTGGGAACAGGACCAACCACAGGGCAGAGTCCCCTTGAATAAGAGACTCCTCCCAAGAGGGTCTAAGAATAGACCACATGCTCTCCAAAACAAACAGCAGGAGGGGAGAGAGACCTGGAGGAGTCTCTACTTTTTCAGGCTTCACCCTCCTTTTTTTTTTTTTTTTAGAAAAGTGGGGAGGGGGAGGGCCCTGCCCAGGGAGAAAAAATCCCTGCTGGGTAGTCAGCGAGGAAGGAGTCACAGCTCCTGAAGAAGAAGGGAAGTGGAGGTCCCCAAGGCCTTCCCAATTCCCCCCTCAATCCAAATGAGGACCCCAGTGCTAAGAATAACGCTGGAGAATCTGGGCCCTCAGAAGGAAGGATCCAGATCCTCCAAAGGAGAAAGTGGGTCCCCATCAGGATCTCGAGAAGAGGGTCCCAGGAGACCCTACCTAAGAGGGCAAGTGCCCCTGCTTGCTCTCCCCCAAGGTGAGCCCCTGCCTCTTCAGTAAAAGAATCAGTGGGCCTGGAGGTACCAATAGGACTCAGCCCAAAATTGGCCTCAACGGGGGGGAAGGCAAGCAGGGAGGAGGCACCATCCAGAGTCTGAGGCCCAAGAGGGGATGGTTGGGGGGAAGCAGTGATGAACGGTGAAGATATACAGGAAGATCAAGAATTGCAGTAGGTACGTAATTTTCATATCTTCCCTGTATCAATCTTCACCATTCGTCACTTGCAGGTGATTGCCAAGCCCCCCAAAGGGAACCTGGTACCTCCCTGAGGGACAATGTCCCTCAGCCCCCTGTGGGGGAAACACAGAGGGAGGAGACCCTCACAGGCCAGCTGAAGCCCATGACTGGTCAGGGCAAGGCGGGGTCTCCTTTTGCCTGGGAGAAGGAAGTCGCCCTTCATATCGCCACCCCACCCTGAGGGAGAAAAGGCGGGTCCCCCAGAAAGTGGAGGCGAGCACCCTTCGCCAGGCCAGGGATGTTAACCGGGAAAGGTGAAACCATGTTGTCTGTCTAATGCATATCGCTGTCCTGGCCAGCCTGGACGCCACCTCATTGGCGTCGTACGATGCCCTTGATTTGTGCCTCGCAAGCTCCAGGCCACGTGTGGAGAGGGCAATGGCTTGCCTGGCTGCCTCTGAATCAGGCACTGATGCTAGCAACTGGCCTAGCATCAACCATAAGTGTCTGTTGTAGGCAGCATGATGGGCCTGATGCGATGCAATGCAATGCATAAGGTGCGCTGAGAAGACTCTCCTCCTCCAAAATGTCAGACTCCACAGAGTCAGTCTCCGGAGATCGGTTGTGCCTTCTATGCCCGGTAGGAGTGTCCAGGAGACTCAACCCAGAGGTGGGGTGAGACAGAGTCCCTGGAGATCCCTGGGGTGTGCAATACCTGCGCTGGCAATCCATCAGGGCAGGAGAAGGGACTGATGGAGGCTGCCAGGTACGGTACGGTGACACCTGAAAAGAAATTGGCAAGGCAGGCACCACCATGTGGTCTGCACTGAACTCACTTAAGAAAGTGTGCATCATCCGTTCAAGACTGCGTCTTGCTACCCTGGAAACATGGAGCTCATCGACCTACCTTGACAGGAAGCGCTGATAAGCTGTTTGGTCAGCATCGGAGGACAGGTGGACGGATGGATCCTCTTCTCAGGGGAGGCAGATCGACAGTCAGGCAGGTGGAGAGACCTGCTTGTCCATGGCACTCACATATGGGAAGTCAGCAGTCGTGGCTCTGAAATGTTCCCAAGTCAAGGGCCCCGAGGGACCCGCATGGCCCGGGAAAGAGGGAGAAGGCAGAGAGAGAAGGGAACGCCCCTTCCCTGGAAGTGGAAGTCCTCTGCCAGGGCTATAAGACCCTACCGACAATCCAACCCCATGGAAGGATCCACCGGTCTCTCCAGTCAATGGCTGCTCAACCAGAGTGAAGTAGTCAGGACTTAGACCAGAAGGGGAATCCCCCTGTGAGATGACCGGGGCCGCATGGGTCAGAAGAGCAGCCCCTAGCCCCACTTACAGAAGCCCCCAAATATGATAAGGGAGAGGTCAGGGTCACACTGCGGCTCCTTCCGAGCTCTGTAAGCGCTACAGGGAAGGCTGCCCTTCCTCACCCCGCCGACTCCAAGAAGAATCTCTTCCTCTGCACCAAAGTTAGGGGCTGCACCTCACTCACAGCACCCACTGGGGAAGCGGTAAGCGTGGGAGCCCCTCTCCCAACACCAGAGGGCAGAGCAGCACCTAGAACAGTGCTGACTCTTGCCCCGGCAGACTCAGTACCCACTAAGGCGCAATCACACTCTACACTAGGCGCGCCCCCCACCCCCACGAATTACAAATGGCTCCGGAGAGGCCCTCCGTGTTGACCCCGGTGCTGAAGCCGGCATAGAACCATCAGCCCTGAGGCAAGAGATGTTTGGGGGAGCACTGAAATGTTGGGAGAAGAAGAGTTCCAGGACCCCGAGGAATCGGGCTGCCAGTCTGGATCCACATCCCGATCATCATCCTCCTCTGAAGAGGAGATCAGGGAGATTCTAAGAATGGCAACCACTGAGGCCCTCCTACCCTCGGCACCACGAGGAGATGCAGCATCAGCCGCAGCACCGCCCTGCTCACTGGAGCTGCAAACGGCTCTAGGATCAGAGGCAGCGCCGATGGGTGGTGCTGCGGAAGACACTAGGCCAAGTCTAGCAGATGTAGACCACGACACCTGGTGAGCCTTCACCTCCGAGGAGATTACAGCCAAAGCAATGCCCCAATCAGGCCCCATGGAGAAGCCTGACCATCCCCCCTGCACCAAGGAAGAGACTGCCACTCTGGCGAGGTTCGGTGGGTGGTGGCCCCCTCCTCCATGGTCCATACAGAACCGGGAGGGGACCTGGAGGAATGGTCAAGGGACCTGAGTCTGGCGTCTCAGGTACAAAGCTTCCCCCCAAAGGTCAGCGGAGTGTGGCTAACCCTAAACGCGCAGTGTTCCAGTACTCTGTGGTCCATCGGGAAGCAGGCATTGCAATGGTCCATATCATGGTTTGGGCCCAGGCAGGTCAACAACGGTCATAGAATATTGCCGGCCATAGGGACACCAACGCACTGGGGACTGGTGTGCTTCTGACAATTGTTTCTTTTTGTCCCTCGAACCTGGCATGACCTACGGATTAACAAAACTCACAACTACGGAAAAAGACCTGGCACCAAGTAAAAAGGAAAGAGCTTACCAGCAGATGTTTTTCGGCGTCCAGTGGACAAAGACATCGACGGCAGAACTAGGAGGTGTTGACGGCAACAGGTAGGCCACGATGGTGTAGAAACTATTCTACACTTGCTCACAAGGTTGCTGCGCACTCTACAGTGGGAGAAGCAGAACTGAGGTGGAGGGGTCGGAGTCGGCGTTGATTGCTGGCCAACCCTCAAGCATCACGTAGTGCGTCAACCTCGACGGCAATGCCGCCCCCTGACACCGACTGCTCCCTCTTTAGAAAAATAATGCTCCCGAGGGGTCCTGTGCCTCCAGCTGGTATCCCACCAGTGATGAATGGTGAAGATTGATATAGGGAAGATCCTGCCCTGCCAATCTGACCTGAGCCATGGAGTAACAGTGGCGAGGGCAAGCCACTATCCAAGCAGAGATATATTTAATTGTAACTGGCTGGCCCAGCTGGTTAGCACTGACGCAAATAAAGTTACTTGGAATGGTGGATATCCTTGGTTCTATCGATGTAGAACCTGAGGTCCCCCTTTACATCCAGGGAGAGTTCTTTCTCCCTCATTCTGGAAGTTAGGAAAGTAAGCAGGTAACACGAAGGGCTTGTTCAAGAGGAACTTCAAAACCACCTTGGGCAAGAACTTAGGGTGCGTGCAGAGAAACACCCTGTCCCTGTGAAACACCGTATATGGAGGGTCTGTTACCAAAGCGTGTATATCAGCGACCCTGAAAGGGATGAGGTAACAGCCACCAGGAAAGCTACTTTCCAAGTTAGAAATCTTGAGATCACACACAGCCAGGAGTTCAAAGGGCTTGCAACTGAGCATGTCCAATAAAAGGCTGATATCTCGGGGAGCGACAGGCTTCCTAACTGGGGGCCTTGTGTGTAGAATGCCTTTTAGGAACCTCTTGAAGAGAGGTAGTTGAGCCAGGGTAAGGTTCTGGACCAGCCTGTGGTAGACCAAAAAAGCACAAAGGTGTACCTTTACAGATGAGTACTGCAGTCATGTATCGGAAAGATCTAACAAGTACTCTAAGACCTTGTCTGGCGGACACCGGAATGGGTCCATACGAGATTTGGCACACCATTCGGAGAAATGTTTCCATTTGGCTGTGTATGTCTTTCAAGCACAAGGATTGCATACAGCCACAAGAATCTCCAAGACCCTCTTGGAGACACTAAACCTGCGGATCTCTAGCTCTTCGGGAGCCAAGCATGAAGATGAAGGGAGCGCAGTTTGGGATGGACAAAGGACCCCATGTCAACAGGTCCATTCACAGGGGTAGGGGCTTCGGAGGGACCACAGACAGCATGTTGATCAATGGAAACCAGATTTGCTGTGACCAGGATGAGGCAATTAGAATAATTTCCCCCCCATAGGTCTCTAGCTTGAGCAGCACCTCTGAACTACCGGAAGAGGAGGAAATGCATACAGCAAACGATTTGTCCACTGCAGTCTGAATGCATCCTGACAAAAAAATGTCAGGTCCTGGATTTGTGAAGCAGAATTGAGGCAGTTTTGTGATAAGTGGTGTTGCAAAAAGGTCCAGGTCTGGAGTGCCACACTCATCGAAGAAAGACTGCACGACGCCTGGTGCTAGTGACCACTTGTGAGGATCCGCTTCTGTCTGAGTTGGTCCGCTAGATGGTCCTGCTTTCCTGGCAGGTATACTGCCAGAATCGGAGCATTTTGCTCCACATACCACTCCCGTACCCTCTCATTCTTTTCCTGCAAAGTTGGTAGGAGTGTGCCCCACCTTGCTTGTTGATGTAATACATCACTGACTTCTTGTACTCTGCAAAAGGATCACCTTGTGACTGAACAAATCCACCAAGGCTCGAAGTGCGTAAAGGACTGCTCTCATTTCCAGAACACTGATGTGGAGATGAGACACCATATGAGTCCATACTCCTGGGTGTGATGGCCCTGACAAAAGGGCGACCTTGAAGAAGGATGGTCTCCCACGTCCAACATGCTAGTGACTGTCGCAGCAGTTCCGTCACTTTGATGAAGTAAGACTGAGGATACGTGCTTGGCGACCACTGAGTACTGAGCAGCCGCTGAGTAGTTCTCATGTGCAGTCGTGCTTGAGGTACTGTGAAGAGTGAGGCAGCCATGAGGCCTAGCATTTGTTGCATGGGCTGAGCCTGCACTGAGCCATTTTCCATGATGAAATGTGCCATCTGAAGGATAGGCTTCTGTCTGTCTTCCGAGAGGAAGGCTCTTCCCTTGGTAATGTCCAACAGAGCTCCTATGGAGGGGAGTTGCTGTGAGGGCTGAAGCTGCGATTTCCTGAGATTTAGAAGAACCCCCACGGAGGTTAGGAACTGAGCTGATGTGTTCACTGCCTCCTCCGTACCTTGTCTGGATGGACTTGCCAAGAGCCAGTCGTCCAGGTACTGTATGCAAATAGTTTTCCAAATGAGTGCGCACTGGGAAGTGGTGCTCTAAAACCAACTGTAGAATGTTAAAAACATACTGGTCCTGGCACTCACAAACTCTTCAGAGAAACGCGTTTATTATAAAACTCTTTTTAATACGTAAAATACCGACCAACACAGCACCCGACATGTTTCGGACTGACCAACAGTCCTTTTTCCAGAAATTTTCCCTCCTTAAAACAAGATTATTATAATCCCCATCTCTTGGGCTATGGCTCACTTTATCGATTGCCATGAATTTAAATGATTATAATAATCTTGTTTAAAGGAGAGAAAATTTCTGGATTTTAACACTGAAAGCGCATGTGAGTCCTGGATTAAATGGTCCTTTAGAATTATATCCATATTTGAAACAACGTTAAGAAGTTTCTTTTGCAGCTTCTGAATTTAATTAGTTATAGATGTGATCTGTGTGGTTTTTTTACCTGAATAGTAGTTTTTCCTCTCCCCCCCTCCATTTAATGAGCAATGTGGTTCTCTAATGTTTTTAATTTTTTTATTTCATTATTTATAAAGGAATTAATCTAGTTTAGGATTGTCAACAAGCTCATTTATTAATGGATGGAACTGTTAATCTCAAATTGATCTTAAAGATACTCTCTGCTTTAAAAAAAACTTTTATTTAATTCATTTATTGTTGATTGTTTGATTGATGTTAGTATATAAGTGTTGTGCTTACTAGACGTCTTTTACCCTTTGAAAAAGGACTGTTGGTCAGTCCGAAACATGTCAGATGCTGTGTTGGTCGGTATTTTAGTAAAAAGAGTTTGATAATAAACGCGTTTCTCTGAAGAGTTTGAGAGTGCCAGGACCAGTATGTTAACTGTATGTAAATACTTGAAGACCGAGCTTTCGAGAGTGTGCTGCGAGAACTGCAAAGCACTTTGTAAAGACTTGAGGCGCCAAGGATAGCCCAAAGGGCAGGACTCTAAACTGGTAGTGCTGATCCAAGGCCACAAACTGAAGGAACCTGCGGTGGGTTGGGTGTACCACAATATGCTGGTAGGCGTCCTGCATGTCCAGGGATGCCAGCCAGTCCTGGGGGTTGAGAAGTGAAAGAAGGGTCCCCAGGGAGACCATCTTGAACTTCTCACAGTACAGAAAGAACAGGTTACTCACCTGTAACAGTAGTTCTAGGAGTGGTATATGTTGTTCATCCACACTGTCTGGCATTGTCCCTTTCCCCTTTAAATCTTGCCGGAAGTCTTCAAGCTGGCTCCTCCCACCCACCCGGGTGGTAAATACCTCGGCTCCGCCCCATGACGCCAGATCTAGCCCGCTGGAAGCCAGGTTGTGCGCCTAAAGCCGGGGAGGTCGGGTGGGTGCGTGTGGATGAACAACATATACCACTCCTAGAACTACTGTTACAGGTGAGTAACCTGTTCTTCTAGGAGCGTGGATATGTTGTTCATCCACACTGTCTGGCAGACTCCAAGCAATTCTCCGGGAGGAGGGAGGCAAGGCGCACACCCCCTACTTAGGGAATAGAGATTGGAGAACCGAGGCCCCAAAACCAGCATCCCGACATGACTCTAGGTCAATGTGGTAATGGGTAATAAAGGTGCTTGCTGACTTCCAGGTAGCGGCCCGACAGATTTCCTGGATAGGGATGTCCCTGGAAGCAGCCACCGAAGCAGCAGTATGACAGGTAGAATGAGCCCTTAGCCCTTTGGGAGGCTCCTTACCCGCCAATTCATAGCACAGACCTATGCATGATGTGATCCATCTCGCAATAGTCCGCTTGGCTGCAGGTCTGCCAGAAGCGGCTTCAGCGTAGGTGACAAACAGCTGGCGAACCTCTCCCCGAATTTCCGCCGTCCTCTCCTTATAATAGGAGAGAGCACGTCTGAGGTCCAGAGTATGGAGCCTATACTCGGCGTCCGAGGTGTAATTAGGGTAATATACTGGCAGGGTCAACACCTGGTTAAGGTGAAACTCTGACACCACCTTCGGAAGGAATATCGGGTGGGGGCGCAGGACAACTTTGTCCCTGTGAAAGACCGGATGGGAGTCCACTGGCGCCTGGAGCTCCCCGTCCTTCTGGCTGACGTGATAGCCACCAAGAAGGCGTCTTCCACAACAAGTGCAAAAGTGCAGACTTGTGCATGGGTTCGAATGGCTTGCCCATGAGCTTTGCCAAAACCAGCAAAAGATCCCATGGAGGTGGAGGTTCACGCACCGGAGGGGATATGTGGTCCAGGCCTTTGAAAAAGCACCGACCACCTTTTCCTGAGCCAACGTCAGCTGACCGACCCACGCCCGGTAAGCCGATATGGCTGCTAGGTGCACCCTAAGGGTCGATGACCGAAGACCCCCTTTGGAGAGGGACCAAAGGTAGTCTAGAATGTTAGCCACCGAGCAGGATAAGGGGTCCAGACCTTTACCCTGACACCAAATGGAAAATCTCTTCCATTTGAAGGCATAACATTTCCTGGTCGATTCTTTTCGAGATGCCTCCACCACGGTGTAGACATCCTCAGAAAGACCCAAAGCCTGGAACTCTAGCCGCTCAGGAACCAGGCTGTGAGGTGCAGGGATTGAAGGTCCGGATGAAGGACCTTCCCCTGGTTCAGAGATATCAGGTCCGGGCGTGTACTGAGCCGCTCCGGGGTCCTGCAGCTGAGGCTGAGGAGATCGGGATACCAGAACTGGCGTGGCCAATCTGGGGCTACAGGATCACCTTCGCCTTGTCCTTCCTCACCTTGAGTAACACCTTGTGGATCAAGGGAAATGGAGGAAAGGAGTAAAAAGGCCTGGGGTCCACGGCCTCGAGAAGGCATCCCCCTGCAGCGAGCCCTGCTGAGGGGGGCGGGCATGGAACAGCCTCAGCTTGGTGTTCTCCCTTGAGGCAAACAGGTCCACCAACGGTTTGCCCCAACGAGAGAACAGGTAGTAGGCTATCTCTGGATGGAGAGACCACTCGTGGGATGTCTGGCCTAAGCGGCTGAGAGCATCCGCCAGTTGGTTCGCGACTCCTGCCACATGGATGGCTAGGAGATCCGCCTCCAGCCGGCTGACGAAGGTCCAGATCTGGAGCGCCTCCTTGCATAGCAGACGGGAGTGCGTGCCGCCCTGTTTGTTGAGGTAGTACGTGGTCATGGTATTGTCCGTCTGGACTTGAACCACTTGACGCCGGAGCTGAGGAGCGAAAGCTGACAGAGCCAGTCTGACTGCCCTGAGCTCCAACAGGTTGATGTGGCATCGGGACTCCTCTGGGGTCCAGAACCCGTGAGCCCTGTATTCCCCCATGTGGGCTCCCAGCCCGTGAGAGAGGCATCGGTCGTGGGACGACCCGTCGGCTCGAGGCGGACAAACGGGATCCTTCCAGCAGATGATTGGGACGGTCCACCATTGAAGGCGTCCCACATCCCCTGGGTGACCGTGACCAGCTGGTCAAAAGACTCTGACGCTGAGACCACTGCGCGAGCTCCCCACTGGAGGGGGCGATGTGCAGTCTGGCTCCAGCGGACTGACCGACGGGCACGCCGCCATGTAGCCCAGGAGGCGCAGGAAGTCCTGGGCAGGGCGTGAGTGCCCAACCAGAAATGATTGGGCAAGGAGGAGAGAACCTCTGCCCTGTCCGCGGGAGCCGAGCTCTGGCTTGGCGAGTCGAGCTCTGCCCGATGAAGCCCATCACCTGAGAAGATGCAGTTCCGATTGGCCTCGTTGCTTCGAAGGCCACCACATCACCTTCGAGCTGCTGGCCGGATCCGCAGCAGCGGAAACCGCCCACCTGGCCTCCCGCTGGTTTTACCGGTGGGTTGCGGAGCTCGGTCTACCCAGCTTCAGGCGTGCCTGGCGATCTTCCAGGGCGTTGGGGTGGAAGGAAGCGCTAATGGAGCACTGCGGTATTGTGAATGGAGGCAAGGCAGTAAGCGCCACGAAGAGGTGGGATCGCATGCGACATTTTCTGTCCGCAAGGACACCGGCGAACCCGGGGACGACTTGTCATCCATGTCCGAATCAGAGTCGTGAAACTCTAAATTCCAGTTTCAGAGCGAAGATGCGGTGAAAACCGTCGAAACGTAATCCAGGGCCTCAACACTACAGAAAGCACGAGGGAACCTGAATCTTCCAGCAGAAAGGAAGATCTGGCGTCATGGGGCGCAGCCGAGGTATTTACCACCCGGGTGGGTGGGAGGAGCCAGCTTGAAGACTTCTGGCAAGATTTAAAGGGGAAAGGGACAATGCCAGACAGTGTGGATGAACAACATATCCACGCTCCTAGAACTTGTTTAGTTTTCTGAGGTCAAGGATGGGACGTATGCCCCTGGTCTTTTTCATAACTATAAAGTAAGGGGAGTAGAAGCCTGTGTTGCGTTCTGCTTGAGATACTACTTCCACTGGCTGTTTGTCAGTAGCCCTGCAATCAATGAAGTGACGAAGTCTGACTTGGCAACCAATAAGATGGGTTGCCTCTTGGGAGGACAATCGGGGGTGGGGAGGGGGGACTTCTGAAAAGTTCAGCAAGTATCCCTCCCAAATGATCCTCAGGATCCATTTGTCCATGGTGATGGAGTTCCACTGACTGTAAAAACAAGATACATGACCTCCCACAGGACAGGAGAGATCTGCCTCGAGCAGCTGAGGCAGAGCTGGGGCTGGAGACTCAGAGGGCAGCACTGGGCGCTTTTGGGGAATGTGCCCTCTGCTGCATTTTCTTTTGTGGCTGAGGAGGCTGGTGCTAGGCTGGAGCTCCCCCGGCCCCTCCCATGAAAGGGCTGCCTGTTATGAAAAAACTGATGGCATCATCTTCTCTGATGGTGTGAAGAGGCCGGTCTAGCAGATTTGATAACCACTCTAGTCTTCTGAGAGATCTCAATAGACTGCTCTACCTGTTGGCCAAACAGGTAGGTTCCATCGAAAGGGACATTCATAACCTGCTGCGAGTCAGGGAAATCCAGAGGTCCGTAGTTAGAAATGCCTTCTTATGCAGATTCCAGCAGCGGCAGCGTGAGAAGCCGTGTCAAATGCACCCACAGCTGCCTTTAGCTGGTGACTGTTGGGACTTTGTACAGTACAGTTATGTAAGAACTCACTGTAACAGTATATCTTTGAGATGACCTCTTGCACAAGGCCACACCAGTAGAATTTGGCTGTCAGGCACTAGGATCACATGAAAACTTTCTGACTAGCAGTCTACCAGAGGGGGCGTCCCTCCACCGATGTCACCCATTGACATAAGCCAATCCTACAAGAGTGAGCAGCCCCCACATCCTCCTCAGTTCTCCTGCTGGAGACCAAAAGCAGAACCTCCTAGAAGAACCGAGGAGGAAGCCGAGGTAACTGTTGGAAAGAAAAGGAGTTCCCCTCAAAAGGAACACTACAAAGAAAGAAGGAGAGGGGGAAGGAGGGAGGGAAAGCAGGGCTTGCTGCATGAGATCCTCTCGAAGATCTATTGTTATGGTAAGTTCTTAGGTAAATCTACTATCTTACTTCAAGGGTATCTCTTGCCGCAGTTGTACAAAAACTGTCAGACAGTCCAGGAGGTTGGAAGAAAGGACCTAAGAAAGAAAGCCCAAAAGGATGGCTAGCTCAGAATTGGCTCTGCACTGAGAGGCGATGTTCAGACTATAATGCTTGGTAAAAGTATGGAATGAGTTCCAAGTAGCCGCTGTGCAGATCTCTGCAGCAGAGATGTTGCAGAAGCAAGCAACAGAGATGGCCATGCCTCTGGTGGAATGACCATGTACCACACCTGAAGTTCCTTACCATACTTTCTGTAACAGAAAATAATGCAATTGGCCAACCATTTGGATGGACTCTGCTTAGACACTGAGACCCCCTCTTTCCCAGAGGCAAAAGAAACAAACAACTGTTTGGACCCCCTGTGGTCCTTGGTACGGTGTGTATAATAACACAAAATTTTATGCACATCCAAGGTATGGAGCAATACTTCCCCTGGGTTGGCACGCTCCGGAAAAGAAACTGGTAGGTGGTGTCACAAACGCACTCCTGGGGTCAGGCCCTCTGCTCCCACAGTGCCCAACCTCGAAGCGCAATATGTGAACAGGGGACAAAGAAGGACACCCTCCTGTTTGTTTTGGGTCTGAGTAACTACCAGTCTCGAGTTCTGGGGTCAAATATGAACCCTTTTTAGCTAGCATGCCCAGGTATGCAGGTCCAAATATCACACCCTCTTCGAGGAAAGCAGCACAATACCTGACACAGTGGGCACACAACCAACCTGGTTCACAAATCCCCTTCTGACTCAATTGAGACCTAGGTATTTCCTTACCTGGCTGGATCTTTGCACAGATCCTTGTTAACGTGGCTGCATATGGTGACACAATAAGCACTTTAACAGTTATGTCAGAATTATCAATACTGTTCCAGCATTCACACTCAAAATGAGAAAATGTCTCAGACAGATTAAGGAAACCAAAAAGTTTACTAAAATTAAAAATAGTAAATAAATACAAAACACAGAACATATATACATTAATGCTTACAGTCAGAAGGAAATCGAAATTACAAAACGCCTTGCAACTGAATTACTAGTTCTAACTCAGTTTTCAGCTGTATGTTACCTATCTTGACAGGAATGCCTCTTAAGTCCAGAACACAAGTATGTCTGTTCTTTCAAAGTTCAGAACAAGAGTGAGCCTGTCCCTTCCAGCTGGCTATCTCAAAGTTAAAATCCCAATCTCCTTGTGATGTCAGAGCACATGAGGTCACTCTTAGTCCTGTAATTAATTTGTAACATGACCAAGTATACCCAACATGGTGTCATCTTACTGCTTTGCTTGAAAACTGCAAAGATAGCAATGTTAAATTATAACAGTCTCTCTTCATCAAAGCATAAGTTAGGACTGTAATCCCCTTTGAAGTTTCAGAATAACATCCTGTAAATATTTGTCTTAGCTGTGTGAATTTTCACTGGTATCCATTAGAACTGGCTTCCCTCCTGATGTCATAAAATGCAATATTTTATGACCGGTTTGATAGATTCAAAGCAGTGGTTTGTTAACCTGTTTTTTTAATAACAGTTTTCAGAAACTTTAGCAGATAAGTGTTAACACAGAAAAGGAAATTCTAGCTAGCTCCAGCAAGCAATTGCTTTGGGGTCAAAAGGTCAGGCCCCTTTAAAAGCTAGTCTTCCCCATGGGCCTGCTAACCCTGCCATGTCTCATAAGCAGAAATTCAAAGAAACGTATAAATATATATATCAAAATTATATACACATAACCAGTAGACAGTTATTCCATCACAGGTGGATGGACTGATTCAAAGTAAACTCAGACACCACCTTAGGGAGAAACTTAGGACTGGTACGCAAGGACACCCTGTCTTTGTGGAAACCAAATAAAGCTGCTCACATGTGAGCGCTTGAAGCTCAGAAATCCTCCATGCAGAAGTAATAGCAACTAAAATAATGCTTTCCAAGAGAGAGAGAGATAGCATAGCTCGCAACTCGCGACCAGTTAAAAAGGAGGCAGGGTGCGTTCTTCCAGCAAAGTTTAAGTCCCAAGCTGGGACAGGATTGCAGATTGGAGGCTTGAGCTGCAGAATGCCTCTCAAAAACGTGCGAGACACATCTAGTTGGGCCACTGAATGACCACCTATACGAACAGGATAGGCAGATATGGCCGAAAGATGAACTTTAATTGAGGAGTACTTCAGACCAGAGTCTGACAGGGAAAACAAGTACTCCAAAACCTGGTTCACTGGACAGGTGAAGGGATCCAGATGGTGTGAGGCAGCTCATATGGCAAAACGCTTCCATTTCATAGAACAGGTTGCCCAGGTGGAAGGCTTCCTAGCCACCACCAAAATGTCTGCCACTTTAGGGGACACACCGAACATTGCGATGGCTACATCCTCAGGAGCCACGCATGAAGATGGAGAGACCTGAGATACGGATGGACCAGGGTGCCCTGCTCCTGGGAGAGCACGTCTGAACAGAGGGGTAGGGGCACTGGAGGTTCCACTGCCAGCTGTTGAAACAAAGGGAACCGAATCCGATGAGGCCAGAAGAGGCGACTAGGATCTTTGATGCCCAGTCTGTCTGAAGTCTGATCAGAACTCTCTGGAGGACCAGGAAGTGAGGGAAGGAATACAGAATCCTCCATTTCCAAGGAAGGGACGTGTCTCGTCAGAAAACTTCAGGCCCTGGAGCGAGCAGAAAAGTGGCAGTTTTGCTTTGAGTGGGGACCCAAAAAGGTCCAACTCTGGACAACCCCACTGGTTGAACAGATCTTCCACCACTGAGATCGAGTTCCCACTCGTGAGCCTGAGACAGGGACCGGCTTAAGCTGTCTGCTAAGACATTTTGGACACCGGGAACACGGATGGCTGAAAGTTCCAGGCTGTGATCTATCGCGCAATTCCAGACCCTCGTTGCTTCCCGACACAGAGAGAAGAGTGAGTCCCTCCCCGGTTTTGTATATGTAATGGACAACATTGGAGTTGTCTGTCTGAATCACCAGTGGACCCAGGGGGAGAGAGATGTCTGAAAGGCCTATAGGGCATACAGAACTGCTAGCATCTCCAAGACATTTATGTGGAGCCCTGTCTTCACAGAGTTCCACTGCCCTTGAGTCTGGAGGGTACCCAAATGAGATCCCCAGCCTAGATTTGAGGCGTCCGTTGTGAGAATTTGCTGCAGGGGTGGAATGTAAAACGGCACCCCCTTTAGCAGATTGCTAGGCTCCATCCACCACAACAGCACCTTTCTGACAGGGTCTGACACCAGGACTGGCTGCTTCAGGTCCTCGATGCATTAGTCCCACTGGACCTGCAGAGTCAATTAGGGGATCTTCATATGTAGCCTGGCTAGGGGAACTGTAATGATGGCTGCAATCATAAGTCCCAGGAGGTGAAGAAAGACTGGTGCTGGGATGTAACGTCTGGAGTACAGCAGACGGACTTGATCCATCAGAAGCTCCACCCTATCCTGGAGAAGAAAGGCCATCCCATGGGCTATATCTAACACTGCCCTAATGTACTGGAGTCATTGAGAGGGGGTCAGAAAAGATGTGGGCAGGTTGATGGTGACTCCCAAATCCTGGAAGAGACGGCAGGTAGAATCTAGGGTTTGGAGCAGGCGTTCCCTGGACGGTGCTGCTAGAAGCCAGTTGTCCAGGTAGGGAACACATAGAACCCCTTCCGCCTGAAGGCAGCTGCCACCACCGCCAAGCATTTAGTGAACACCCGGGGGTGGGGCCTGAGGACAAGGCCAAACGGCAGAGCCCTGAACTGGAAGTGGGACCCCTGAAAATGGAACCTGAGGAAGCAACTGACCGAGGTGCAAATCTTGATGTGCAGGTATGCATTCTGTATGTCTAGGGAGAAAATCCAGTCCCCCTGGTGTAACAGGGACAGCAGTTCCTGGAGGATAATCATCCTGAACCTTTTATACGGGATGAACAAGATTAGCTCACTCAGGTTCAGGATGGGCCTGATGTCCCCAGTTCATTTGGGGGCCAGGAAGAAATTAGAGTAGAACCCCTGTCCTAGCTGGGACTCTGGGATGAGTTTGATGGAGCCTGGATCTCCTTTCTAAATTAGTGGTATGTGGCCAGGAGGGTAAAATGACTGATCTGGGGGATCGTCTGGAGGCCACTTCAGAAGTTCTAGGGAGTGGCTGTGCTTTATGAGCTGCAGAACCCAACTACCGGAAGTGATGTTCCTCCACCTGTCTACATAGAGGGAGAAGCAATCCCCTACGACTGCCTCCTGCGTTACTGGAGGGAGGGGGTCTGGCAAGGAGTCAGGGGGGCAGCCACAGCTGGGCTGCGGGGGCCTCCCCTGGAGCTTTTGCTGGCAGAGGGGTTGGGAGCAGGCAAGGCAGATGCTGCCACCCTCTGCTTGCCTTGGCCAATGTCCGGGACTGACTAGTAGCGGTCCGGCAAAATGAGGTTCTTTGTCCTGATCTAGATTGCATATGGTATAAAGAACAAATGGACCTACTCGCTCACCCCAAGGCCTGGAGTCCAGAGAGGATATCCTCCACATCACCAAAAAGAGTAAATTGTCCCTGAAGGGAGCATTCATAATAGACAGCTGGACGTCTTTGGCAAACCCAGACATCCACAGCCAAGAGTACTGATGCAGGTATATGCCAGTAGCCGCTGTCCGGGCCGACGCGTCTAGAGCTTCGAAGGACACCCTGAGCAGGTGGGTACTAACATCAGAGGCTGACTTGAGTGCAATCGGGCCTTGTTGCTTGGCAGAGTCGTCAGAGAGAAACTGGACAGCATTCCTGGCCTTGTCCCACAGAGCATTCTAAACTGGAATATGTAGGCCGCGTAGTTCAGGGCAGGGATCGCCAAGGTAGAGGAGGTGAACATCTGCTTCCTGAAGGGGTCCAGTCAATGGGACTCTCTGTCTGCAGGTAGGGAGCGCAGGTGTTTTGGCCATTTAGTGTGGTCATAAGTGGCACAAATGACCACCAAGTCAGCGTGGACCTGCTCCCCCAGGAAAGGCTTGCCCACCGGGGTGTGATAGAGCCTGTCAGCTTTGCGGGACATAGCTGGGATCAAATATGGCCCATGCCAAGCAGCCACAGTAACATCGTCATAGGTGTCAATGAGAGGGGGCACCACTAAAGGAGGTGAGTCCGGCTGGCAAAGGTAGGTCGAGAGTCAATGTTGCTCTGGGTCCTACTCTTCAGTTTCAAAGCCCATCACCTCTTAGATGTGCCGCATAATGGCAGAGAAGGAAGGGTCATCAGGAAGGGATTTAGGGACATTCTTCAGAGTCCCTTGCCCATCTGAGGAGCCTGTGGAGGGCGTGGGAGATCCACTAATGTCCCGATCGCCCCTTCCTCCAAGTCTGAATCTTCCCCCTCGTCGGCCAAGAGCAAGTCCGGGTTATCGTTATCCCCTTCGGCAGGTAGGTGACAGAGGGTGTGAGCCAGCCAAGGTGGTGCAGTTGGCCTGAAAGGAGCCGGAGTGGTAGGCGCCAGAAGTGGATTCTGAGGGGCAGGGGTTGATGGGCCTTGAGGCATAGGGACCTGTGTGTGCAGAACACCCTAGAAGGAAGAGACAAGTGTTTGAATGTCAACCAGTACCAGGGACGGTCAAGCAGGCGCCAGATAAGGATACACAGGCGTTGGCTCCAAGGGTGCCGTTGTGGTATACACCAATGATGGTACGATGGGCGTAGGTTGGGGGAGAATAGATTGAGGGCCAGCGGGCATCAGCTGAGGGTAGGCTGGCGTAGGCTGGGTGTAAATGGGCATGGGTCTGACTGGTGCTGGGTAGGGAAAGACTGGCGAAGGCCCAACTGGAGATGGGTGAAGCAAAGTCGGCGGTGGTCCCACAGGTGCAGGTGGAGCAGAGGCGGGAGACTTAGCTCAGTAGAGAAGCCGGTGTCCCTCTGGACCTGTGAAGGAGGGGCGGCAGACATAGTGGAGGAGGAGTCTGACGCCAGAGATGTGGACGGGGGCAAGGGCGTAGCTACCAGTACGCCAGGTACTCATCGAATCAGGTGGGGGTAGCAAGCTGGCGGCTCCTGGCATCTCTCTGCTCCGATTGCTGCTGTCTTCCAAGTTCATTTTCACGGGTTTGTGGCAGGCTCCTTTGTTTTGCAACGAGCGGGGGTGCTGCCTTGCAGACCATGACGTTGACAGTCGACTGCATAGCTCAGTCTGGTCAGCTCCAGGTACTCAAGGAACTGACTGGCTATGCACATTAGCTTGGGGGGCGTTGCTAGTGCTGGCGGGGTCGTTAAATGTGAAGGAGCCCTGTACTATGTCCAGTTGCTTGTTTCTAGCAGAAATCCAGGTGACCAGAGGACAGGTAGAATGAGCTGAGAGACTGAGAACTGAGCGACTAGGGGCAAGGGAGCAGCAGCGGGGGCCAATCCAGAGAAAGAGTCAGCGAGGGAAGCGAACCAAGTTCCGACCGACTGAGGGCAGAGCAAGCAAGCAAGCGAGTGGCAGCGGCAGAAACTTTGGCGGCTGGTGGCAGATTGATGGCAGGCAGCACTGGCGAAAAGAATCCTCAAAAAAGAGCTGTGATGTAATCCTTGTGATGCTTGGCCAGCTGGTTATGAATGTTCTTTGATATTTGTAATATAAAAATGTAGTGTGTGATTTGTCTCCATAAGGCAGCTGTGCCATGGGTCAGGTTTTAGTGGAAATAACAGGATATATTAACCTGAAACCAGGAGGTAATTAAAAAGACTAGAGAGCCTTAATTAAGGGTCTCCTGTTTATCTGACTTAATTAGAGCTGACCCAGCTGCAAGGATATAGGGATCATAAACATTTATGACGTCTTAAGAGGAAGAACACTTAATATCAACTGGTGTTAGAAAGCTATATTGCACCCAAGTGAGATACAGCAGGGTTGTAAACTTAAACAGGAAACCTCCAGTTCAAAGGAAAAGCTTGATGAAAAGACAGACTTATAATTTGGGAAATGAGTTTTGCTGATGACACCTTATTTAATATACCTCCTGATAGGACATCCTGTTTTGTATAATTTTTATATTCCAAATAGAGGAGCTAGATGGCATCATAGAAAGGGGTGGAGACACAGAGTTTAAACTGTATTTCCACTGAGACACATTTCTTTGTGGGCTCTTAGAAACAAGAACCAACTATAAGTACCGTAAGAAGGTAATACATTAGATAGAAAAGTCTAATTGTATTGTGGTAGGAGTTTATGTTTGTACTTTAACCTTGTTCTTTTTAGTGATTGTATGCTTTTGATATATGGTTCTGTGTTTACAGTTACATATTTTTATCCATTTTTAAGTAAATCTATATTTAAAAAGACTGCCTGGGTGTGTGTTCGAAGTTCTTTATTTTGCATGTGATGTATGGAGGGTTAAGATTGACAAAACTGTTCATAAGTTTAATGGTATTACCAAAATGGGAAAAGGTAAGAATATACCTAAGGTCTTTTATAGAGTTTTAAGGGTTTATTTTGGATACCTGGTTAGGTGCCCTTAGGCGAAAGATATCTGGCATCCCCCGAAGAGCAGATTATCTGAGCCTGTACATTTGGGTACGCTAGCATAAGGTTCACAGTTTGAATCCCCCTAGAATTTGAGACCAAAGGTGATTCGGACCCACAAAGCAGACAGGAGGGTTAACCTGTTCTGTTACCAGTTCACAATACTGCGCTCGGAGGTTGGCACTGTGGGAGCAGAGGGCCTGACCTGCTGAGTGGGTCTGTAACAGACTGGTTGGCAGCAGTGTGCATAAATTTGGTAACACAAGCTTTAAATTGTTCAGTGTGTCCGGCAACCTGGGTTCGGGAATGGACTCGGGCTGCCGTAGGTTGGCTGGGTAGGAAAGGGACTGAGCATCCGTTGGACTGCTCTCCCTCTCCTGGGGAGGGGGGTTTCCAGTGTCGGTATGTTGCTGGCTCCTAGCGGAGGCTGGGGGATGGTACACCACCACTGCACATAAGGGGCGAGTGAGAGGGCAGGAGCGGGAGGGAGTGTGTGCGGACATGTGCGAACTCCCCCAATGGGCGTCACTGCACGTCCCTCTCTCTCTGAGGGAGAAAACGGAAAATGGTGGTGTCCCAGGTTGTGGTGGGTTGATGGCCATTCGATGGGTGCCCTGGCTTCAGGGACAGCACCAGAGCTGAATCCAGTCCTGGTGGTGGGTGTAGGGGGACTCCCACCACCCTGACACGGGGGGCAAGTCGCAGGAGATTATCGGTGAAGGGTCTTAAGCACGTCAGAGTTCTGGACGGTGGCTGGAACCAGAGAGATGCATGGACGGGGTAGCCGACTGGGACACCAGGTAGGAGAAAGTGAAATAACTGTAAAAAAATAAATTGTTCAGTGTGTCAGCTTGGTACTGTACAGCTCACTTGCAAAATAAGGCAGTGATTTATTTTTAAAAAGGAAACAGAGCTATATCATTTAGCTTACAGTCAAGTTCCTACCTGTTTTATTTTTTTTTTCTAAAGTGCAAGTTAGAGTAGCTGTAGTTAGGGAAGAAGATGGCTTCCAACTACAGCTGGCACACTGTAGACTACTTGAGGCAGCTGTGCAAGGACAGAGGAGTCCTGTACGAGGTGAGAGCCACTAAGCAGAACCTCGTGGATGCCCTGATGGCAGTAGATACCCAGAGCATCGAGTCACTGACTGTGACTGTAAAGGACCAAACTTTGAGCGTGGAAGGGCTAGCGGCCAGTGCCAGCGAAGAGCCACAGCAGCAGGGGAAGGTCACCAGCATTCAGGAGCCAGAAGCACTCAGGCTGCAGACTGAGTTGCGCAGAATGGAGATGGAGTTCCAGGAGAAGAGGGACCGAGAACAGCGAGAGGCTGAATGAGAACAGAGAGAGGCAGAGCGGAAGGAGCAAGAGGCTGACCGTGAAAAGCGTGAGCACCAGCGAGGAGAAGAGGGAGCAAGAATGGTGAGAGGTGGCCCGTGAACAGCGAGAGGCAGACCGTGAGGAGCGTGAGCACCAGAGGCGACATGAACTGGAGAAGCTACGACTCCAACCACCCGCACTAGAGCAGGTAAGTGGCTTGGGTTTAACTAGAACTACAGGACTGGATTACAAATTTAATTCCAAATTGATAGCTGAATTTAAAGAGGGTGAGGATATGGATGCTTTTTAAATTCCTTTGAAAAAGTTTGTATTCAGGCTAAAATTTCTAGAGGGTCCTGGAGCTTCCAGCTATCCCCGCTACTTACCGAGAAAGCTCGGGATGCAGTGGCTCAAATGGACAATGAGGAGAGTAATGATTACAGCAAACTTAAAGCTGCACTGTTAAAAAAAATGTGATTTAACTGCAGAAGCATACAGAGCTAAATTCCGTAAGCTCAGGAGAAGCCCTGATATGAGCTACGATGAGCTAGCCACGAAACGACGTCAGTTTTTAAAACGTTGGTGGAAAGGAATTGAAGCAAACTCTGTAGATAAAATTGAAAATGCTATTTTGCTAGAACAGTTGCTAGCCTTGCTTTTAGAACAGAAAGCAGCTAACTAAAAGAAGCTACATTTTCTTATTAATGTAACACATCTTAGCAGGAGTCAGTGTCTGTTGAGATTAAGCAAACAGATACTTCATTAGAAGTAGAAGGGGTCTCATTTAGGGTTTAAAAAATAAGAAAGAAAAGAAAGAAAGTCAGTGTGTGTTCTGTGCTGGGAATGGTTCTGTATCAGTTTACTTTGCTAAACCAGTAGGAGGAGAGAGAGCTTAATTGGGGGTGTGGCTTAGACACTATAAAAGCAGGTGACTCAAATTACAACTTCCTGTTGCTAGCCTTGTTTGTAGAGCAGAAAGCAGCTAACTAAAAGAAGCTACATTTTCTTATTAATTTAACACTTGTAACTTAGTGGGAGTCAGTGTCTGTTGAGATTAAGCAAACAGATACTTTATTAGAAGTAAAAGGGGTCATATTTAGGGTTTAAAAAAAAAGAAAGAAAAGAAAGAAAGTCAGTGTGTGTTCTGTGCTGGGAATGGTTCTGTATCAGTTTACTTTGCTAAACCAATAGAAGGAGAGAGAGCTTAATTGGGGGGGTGGCTTAGACACTATAAAAGCAGGTGACTCAAATTACAACATCCTGTTGCTAGCCTTGCTTGTAGAGCAGAAAGCAGCTAACTAAAAGAAGCTACATTTTCTTATTAATTTAACACTTATATCTTAGCAGGAGTCAGTGTCTGCTGAGATTAAGCAAACAGATACTTTATTAGAAGTAGAAGGGGTCTTATTTAGGGTTTAAAAAAAGAAAGAAAGAAAGTCAGTGTGTGTTCTGTGCTGGGAAGGGTTCTGTATCAGTTTACTTTGCTAAACCAGTAGGAGGAGAGAGAGCTTAATTGGGGGTGTGGCTTAGACACTGTAAAAGCAGGTGACTCAAATTACAACTTCCTGTTGCTAGCTTTGCTTGTAGAGCAGAAAGCAGCTAACTAAAAGAAGCTACATTTTCTTATTAATTTAACACTTATACCTTAGCAGGAGTCAGTGTCTGTTGAGATTAAGCAAACAGACACTTTATTAGAAGTAGAAAGGGTCTTATTTAGGGTTTAAAAAAAAGAATGAAAAGAAAGAAAGTCAGTGTGTGTGTTCTGTGCTGGGAAGGGTTCTGTATCAGTTTACTTTGCTAAACCAGTAGGAGGAGAGAGAGCTTAATTGTGGGTGTGGCTTAGACACTATAAAAGCAGGTGACTCAAATTACAACTTCCTGTTGCTAGCCTTTTTTCTTACTAATTGCCCTCCATCCTATGCCTCCACCCACCCTAAGCCAGTTCTACTTTTATAGCCACTGGATTTGACTGTCAACAGGAACTTCCTGTTTGGCAGTAGGAAGGGAAGGATCATAGAGAAACATTGGTTTTGTCAACCCTAAAGGAAAAAAGTAGCTCACTCTCCCCCCTAGCTGTTGGTGGTCTGACACTGAGCAAGGAAGAAGGAGGCAACTGAAGAATATCGGAAGTTACTGTCCCAGAACAGGAAGGTTGAGAGTTGTAAGGAGAGGAGAGAGTAAGCATACAGAGAAACAGGAGAGGGGACACAAGATAAGACATGATAGGAGTGGTGCAGTGCAATGGCTGTGGGGCGGCAGTGTTCCGGGAGACATTCTGGAGGCTGCGATGCTGCCCTATTTGCAGACACCTCTCTGGTCTGAGGGAGGAGGTTGCCCGTCTCCAGGATGACCTGGCTAGGATTTGTGAAACCTCCTCCCCCACCCAGGGACCACCAGGGCCAATGCCACTACCTCAGAGGTTGCCAAGAAAGAGGAGAGGCTGGACCAGGGTGGGCTCAGGAAGGGAGAGGGTCGTGGAACAGAGTTGCATCCCTCCAGCTGTACTTCTTCACAATTCATATGCTGTTCTGGCAAAGTGTGGTTCCTCTATGGAGGCACCCACAGTGGAGACCAAGGAGGATACTGGGAACCTCCACAAAGGAGACCCACAGGAGGGTGGCATGAGACCCCACAGGGGAAGGAAACAACTCCTGGTGGGGGACTCAATCATTAGGGGGGTAGAAATGGGGGAGGAAGGGGAGAGGGAGGTAAGGTGCCTGCCTGGCGCCACGGCTTGGAGGGACAGGAAGCGAATCCTCAGGATCGTGGGAGCAGCTGCAAGAGGGAGGGAGCTGGATGTCATTGTCCACCTAGGGACAAATGACCTGGCTAGGAATGGGATCAGAGCAGTGCAAGAGGAGTTTGTAGAGTTGGGGAAGGGCCTTAGACAAGTAGCGCATACAGTAACCTTCTCGGAGGTGCTGCCTGTCTATGGCAAGGGTGATGCTAGAGTACTCCTCACCAGCGAATTCAATGAATGGTTGAAAAACTGGTGTGGAGCTCAGGATTTTGGCTTCACTGGGGACTGGGGAGCCACCTGGAGGGATGCAGACCTATACTGGTGTGATGGTCTGCATCTGTCCGGGGGGGGACCAGGATCCTTGGTGAGAGGTTTAAATGCTTCATTGGCAAGCATTTAAACCAGCCAAGGGGAGGCACTGAAAGGAGCAGGGAATCCCAGCCTCCCACAAACAACAGTAATTGTGAGGTAAACACCAAGGTAGAGAAGTCAATAGGAGCAGGACAGAAGTAAATGTAAAAAAAGGCAAAGGCAGTAAGGACAGGAATGGGGCTAAAAGGGGTAAGGCCATCAAAAGTGGAGGGTGATGAGTACCAATGCCCGTAGTCTGTGTAACAAGCTCCCTGAACTAGTGGCCTTGATGGAAGAAGGTTGCCTGGATATTGTGGCAGTCACAGAAACATGGTACACAGAGAACCATGACTGGGATGTCAACATACCAGGATACACAATCTACAGGAGGGACAAGGAGGAGGTAAAATAGGAGGAGGAGTAGCTCTTTATGTAAAGGAAGGGATCAAAGCAACAGAACTAAAGAGTAAACAGGGAGCAGATGAGACACTCTGGGTCACCCTGAGACAGGAAATGGCACCTGAATCCGCATGGGGTTGTATACAGACCCCATCTCAGGGGAGGAATGGACAAGAAATGATAGAAGGCTTCCTTAGAATGGCAGAAAAAGGGGAGATATTGTTGATGGGGGACCTGAATATGCCAGATGTTAACTGGAGCACCTTTGCTGCAGGCACATCCAAGAGCAAGGTCATTCTTGATGCCCTACAGGGGGCATGCCTCAGACAGCTAGTATTGGAACCCACTCGGGAGGGAGCAATGTTACCTGGTACTCTCAAATGGGGACGGAGAAAGAATCTTAGATTTAGAAGTGGGTAGCTATCTGGGAACAAGTAACCACCAAACAGTGTGGTTCACGATAAACACAGCCATACAGTTAAGCCATACAAAAGCAAGAGTATTAGACTTTAGGAGGGCTGACTTTGAGAAAATGAGAGAGTGCCTCAGAAAAGCACTAGCAAACAGGCAAGAAGGAGGGGTGGAGGAACAATGGAGAGTAATCAAAACAGCCATCACAGAGGCAACAAGGCTTTGTGTAAAGCAAATCAACAAAACACAACGAAGGAAAAAACCGCTTTGGTTCTCAAAAGAGGTGGCAGGGAAGGTTAAGGAGAAAAGGATAGCATTCAGGAAATATAAGGAAACACAGAAGGAGAAGGACAGAGAACTTTATCAGTTAAAGCAGAAAGAGACTGGGAAGGCAGTCAGAATAGCAAAGGCCCAAACCGAGGAAAGGATAGCCAACTCTGTTAAGAAGGGGGATAAGACCTTTTATAGGTACATTAGGGAGCGAAGAAAGACCAAAGGAGGGATACTGAGGCTTAATAAAGGGAAGGGAATGTGGGTATTTATTTATTTATTAGCTTTTGGTAACCGGGTAAGTGCGTTAGGCAACAATCCTGCCTATTTTCAAGCACGACCCGGGAGAGTACAAGACAAAGGAGCCACAAATTACAGTGGTAACATAACGACATGCTGACAATACAGAAAAAAAGACTGAATTAAAGCAGAACTATAACATTTTCAGGTACAATCAAGTCGAGTACAAGACAAAAGTGCCACAAGTTAAAGTGATACATCATGACGTAATGACATTAAAGTGAACAACAGGCTGCAGGCAAAATATAACCAGTATACATAGAGGCATGACAACAATTTAGTACTCCAGGATACTCATATCAAAGCTTTAATGTTGCAACAATTGAAGGGGGGCTGGGCCACAGGCCGGTGGTCAGTGGCTATGTTATGAGCAACGGCAGTGACCAAGTGTGATGAGGTGAGAGAACAACGAGTTTTTGAAAACCCGGTGGGAAGAGGCAGTTTTGACCTGAAGTGGGAGAGAGTTCCAGAACCGAGGCGCGAAGTACGAGAAAGCCTGTTCGCCCATTTTTGTGGTACAAGGTCTACATGTTAGCAGGGGTGAGGAGGAGGATCTAAGTGAGCGAATTTGAGATGCGGGGGTAAGCAGGAGGGCCAGGGAGTCCGGTCTAGGGGGTCTAGTTTGGGAGTCTATAAAGCAACCCAGAGAGAAGGCCCGGAGCTCCTTGGGTGGCAGCCAGTTTAACCCGGAGTAAAGGTGGCAGTGATGAGTGAGGCGTGGGGCGGATAAGGCGAATCTGCAGATATTATTATAAGAAGTGTCCCATCTCCTGAGAATGCTGGGGTTAGCTGAGTAAAGAAGAGGAAGACCATACTGGAGCTGCGGGAGAAGCACCCCCCTTGCTACGGATAGTCTAGCGGAAGGGGTGAGGGGAGTGTCGCACCCGATAGGCCCCACCAATTTTCGTATTAGCAGCACGGCAGACTGTGTTGATATGTGTAGCAAAGTTGAGGGAGGGATCAAGAGTGACCCCCAGGTATTTGAAGGAGGATGTATTGGTGACCGAAGAGCCATCCGGGCACCGAATCAGAAGCTTTGGGGCCATGGGAGGAATTTTTTTTGCAGAGCCGAACAGCATGGCACGCGTTTTGTCCAGGTTCAGATGTTGGTGGTTGTTCTGAAGCCGTTGCTGAAGGACCTGAAGGTCGTTTGAGAGTGAGAGGTTGATGTTTGCGATCGAGTTGGAGCCCGAGTAGAGAACCAGGTCATCAGCATACATGAGAATGCGGCTTTGACAGGAGGAGTGGGGAATGTCGTTTAGGTAAAGGGAGAAGAGTAGAGGGCCAAGGATGGATCCCTGAGGGACACCACGGGTGATCAGTCTGGGGAGGATATAGCCTTGTGAGGCTATGGCTTGGGAGCGATTGTTAAGGTAGCTTTGGAACCAAGAAAGGGTGGGAGTCGGAGGCACCCGTGGCTGGAGCTTAGACAGCAAGAGTTGATGATGAACCATGTCAAAAGCTTTGGACAGGTCAATGAAAAGCACGGTGAGTAGACCGATATCCATGTTGTTTTTATGTCGCTGGTAAGTTGGGTTAGAGCCGCGGTAGTTGCTGTGTCCAGGCCTAAACCCATGCTGGCAGTGGGTGAGAGATTGAACTTGCCGGGTGGTCTGAGAGTTGACGATGAACAAGTTTCTCAAGAACCTTACTAAGAGTAGGCAGGAGAGAAATGGGACGGTAGTTGGTCATTTGTTTGACGTCTCCCTTCTTATGAATAGGGATGGTTCTGGACATTTTCCAGGCTGATGGGACGGATGAGGTCTTGATAGATAGATTAAAAGTCTGGTGACCCGGCTTGGCAAGCCGAGGAGCAAACTGTTGGAGAATGCCGGATGGATGCCATCAGGGCCAGGCTCCCGGGCTGGTATGGAATTAAAGTTACGTACTTCATAGTACGTGGTGGGAGAAAGCGCAAAGAAGGGATGAGTGGGGCGAAGTTGAGGGCGTACCTTTCACCTTGGATTACGTCAGGCGTTGGCCAGAGGTGAGGAGAAGTGGGAATTGAAAGCATTGGCAATGGTAAGGGGTTATTACAGTGAGTGCCCTGTATCTTCATGTCAGTAGTCTGAGGCTTATTATTGCCAAGAATTTCCTTGATTTGTGCCCAGTAAGTTTTAGGGTTGTCTCCAGAGGACTTTAGAAGGTTCCTGAAGTAGGTGCTTTTGGCCAGAATGTGTTTTGGAGTTGTTCCGAAGCCCTGTATGCTTCAAAGTCGGATTACAGACCAGAGCTCTTCCGCATGGCCCAAAGTTTGTCCCTAGTTTCAGCATTTGAAGAAGGGCGCTTGAGCCACTTGGTCGGCCTTCCTGCCACCCTGCGAGTAGAGGTGGGGATGTGAAGGTTTTGCAACGAGAGAAGGACGGAGTTGAAATAGTCAGTGGCCTGGTTTAGTCTTCAGTTAAGTATATGGGAGACCAGTCAACAGAGCCAAGGTCCAGTTATGAAAGCGATCCACCCTTAGGTGGGATATGTCAGGGAAGGAAATGACTTTATAAAGGAAGCAGAGGTGGTGGCAGTGTCCCAAATACAGTAAGTAGGATAGTGGTCACTTATGGTGTCTGGGAGAACACCTGCCATGTTCACATAATCCATCCTGTTTGTGAGGATCCAATCGAGTAGGGTGGCGCAGGCACCACCCCGGGAGACTCGCATGGGTTCCTGAATGAGCTGAGAGAGGTTGGCCTTACTAGTGATAGAAGATAGGTGGGCTGAGTTATTCTCTGACCAGTCTTGGTTGAAATCGCCAAGGCAGATAATGTTGTTTTTGCCTGTCCCAGATTGTAGGTTGTCCATGAGTTCTAAGAGACCCAGATTGGAGTTTTTGGGAGGGACATATATGCAGAAGATATGGAGTTTCTTTACACCTCCAAGTAAAAGAAGGGTGTGTAGTACTTCGCAATTTGGCAGAAGGGGGTCCTGTATGAGTGTGACGTTAAGGTGTGATTTGAAGTACAGCGCTAGCCCCCCACCTTTTTTAGTCCCCAGGCGATCAGCTCGGAGCATACTGTACCCGGGAAAGGAGCACTGTGAGTCTGTAACAGTGGGTTTTAGCCAAGTCTCAGTGACGGCTAATATGTCCGGGCAGTTCAAGTTCATCCAGACCTGAAGATTGGCAAGGTTGGCTAGGAGGCTTCTAGCATTGATATGTGCCAGGGTCAGACCATTGGATTTCGGGAGGTATAGCATCGGAGGTAGTCCTGGGTTGGGTACCCTGTGTGGACGGGATTTGCCTCGATATCTCCAGCTCGTGTTAGGTGAGGATGCAAGTCCAAGGTGGTCTCTAAAGCAAGTCCATATAGTCGACTGGGGAGAGTTTTGTCCTGACTGGGCAGGACCTGGTTAGCAGGAGCAGCCGCTAATTAGTGCAGTAGGGGGAATAGGAGGTGGTGAATAGGAAGCGATTAAGTTGGAAAAGTTAAAGTTGTCTCACGGAGAATCGTTTGGGGTGAGCAGAGAATGACAGGGCAGGAGAGAGCCGAAATTAGCATAAGGGAGGCGCCCAGTAGAAGAGTCATGATAGCAGTGAGAGGCATGGTAAAGAAGGGGATAATTCAAAGGTTGAGATGGAGGTGGTCTGAAGCGAGCAATATGCTGTCAGGAAAGATATTTATAGCTACTGCAACAGACGTCTGCTGGAGGCCAGAATTTGAAGATAAAAAGGAAGGCTAGGTGGGTGGAGACCCAGGTGTAGTGAAGTATAAGCTGAAATTTTAGTTCCCTCTAGTGGCCAGACGTTATAACGAGCAGATGGTAAACAAGGCTGTTAGGAAAAAAACGCTACACCACACCCGCCTATCGCGAGACTTCAGCCTATAAATCTAAAGCCGGAAAAGGGTGGGGGTATTGGGCGGGCGGGGGAGCAGTCACAGGGACTGCGGGGACAACTCCGCTTTCAAGATGCGGCGGGAGGCGCTGTCCGATGCGACTACCTGTGGGTTTCTGTCCGTGGGGGTGGGAGAGCCTCCGGTTCGCGAAGATACGACCCTCGCGACCTCCGGAGGTGGGGGTGAGCCCCTGACCCAGGCGTGCAGGATCACGAACTGTGGGTTTCTGCCCGTGGGGGTGGGGAGAGCCTCCGGTTAGCGAAGATACAGCCCTCGCGACCTCCGGGGGTGGGTGAGCCCCTGACCCAGGCGTGCAGGATCACAAACTGCTGTGGGTTTCTGTCCGTGGGGGGTGGGGGAGAGCCTCCGGTTCGCTGAAGATACGGCCCTCACGACCTCCGGGTGACAATGAAAAAGCAGGGATACTGAACGAATATTTCTGCTCAGTATTCACAAAGGAAGAAGAGGGGGAGGTACCTAAACCAAACAAGAGAAACACACTGAAGACGAGGGTCGATACCAGTCCATTTACAGAAGAAAGGGTTCTGAAAGAACTAATAAAATTGAAGGTGGACAAAGCAATGGGGCCTAATGGGATTCACCCAAGAATTCTAAAAGAACTAAAGGTAGAACTAATGACACCGCTGACTACTCTGTTTAACAAATCATGGGAGGATGGGGTGGTACCTGAGGGCTGGAGGAGGGCAGATGTGATTCCTCTTCACAAAAGTGGAAGCAGGACAGAAGCAGGAAACTACAGACCAGTTAGTTTGACCTCAGTGGTAGGTAAAATGATGGAATCACTTCTGAAGGAAAGAATTGTTGAGTACCTAGAGGCCAGTGGGGCATAGGACCCAAGGCAGCATGGATTCACGATAGGAAGGTCGTGTCAGACGAATCTAATAGATTTCTTTGACTGGGTAACCAAAGTAGTAGGCCAGGGAGGGGCTGTGGACATGGCTTACCTAGATTTTAGCAAGGCATTTGATACAGTCCTACACAAAAGATTAATACACAAGTTAGCCAGCCTTGGAGTGGGTCCCAAGGTGGTAGCCTGGATAAAAAAATTGGCTAGACAACAGGACGCAAAGAGTAGTAGTAAATGGAGTCCACAGTGAAGAAAGGAGGGTTACTAGCGGGGTACCACAGGGTTCAGTACTAGGACCGGTCCTTTTTAATGTCTTTATAAGTGACATTGCAGAGGAACTGGAAGGAAAAGTATGTCTCTTCGCAGATGACACAAAGATCTGCAACAGGTTTGATACACCAGATGGAGTGGAAAGGATGAGAAGGGACTTGGCAAGGTTGGAGGAATGGTCAAATGTATGGCAGTTCAGATTCAATGTAAAGAAGTGCAAGGTAATGCACCTGGAAACAAAAACCCAGGGCAAGAGTACACAATGGGGGGTGAGATACTGACAACAGTAAAAATGGAAAGGGACTTGGGGGTAATTGTATCAGATGACCTAAAGTTGGGCAAGCAATGTGAGAAGGCAGTAAGGAAGGCTGGGGGGATAGTGGGATGCATAGGGAGAGGCATCAATAGTAGAAAACAGGAAGCTGTTATCCCTCTGTACAGACAGTTGGTGAGACCCCATCGGGAGTACTGTGTGCAGTTCTGGAGACCCCATCTCCGCAAAGACATAGACAGAGTGGAGGCTGTCCAGAGGAGGGCAACCAAAATGGTGCAGGGTCTGCACCAGAAGACATATGAAGAAAGACTAAAGGAGCTTAATATGTATACCCTTGAGGAAAGGAGGGAGAGGGGACATGATAGAAACTTTCAAGTACCTCAAGGGAATCAACAAAGTCCAAGAGGGTCGCATCTTTCAGAAAAAGAGATGTGCAAGAACAAGGGGGCACAATTTGAAGATGGGGGGACGGCTCAGAGGTAATGTGAGGAAGTATTTTTTCACAGAGAGGGTTGTGGATGCATGGAACAGCCTCCCTGAGGAGGTTGTGGAGTCAAAAACAGTGGGGGAATTCAAGAATGCATGGGACAGACATAAGGCAGTCCTAGTGGGGGGTAGGAGGAAGTAAGCTGTTGGTTAATTAGGATCTGCAGCTTATCTGTTAGATAGGAAAATGGGCAGACTGGGTGGGCCAAGCGGTCCTTATCTGCCATCAAATTCTATGTTTCAGTTTTCTTGGGCATGCCCAGCAGAGCTGAAAACCTGGCTGGAGGACCGAGATCCCAGAACAGTGCAAGAGGCTGCTGAACTCTCGGACCGCTATGCCAAGAGCAGACCTGCTCTGAGAGTGAATGGGGCGGGTGTGGCAGCGCAGAAAGGGAAAAGTGCGCCTTCAGGGCAGCTAAAACCCTCACTGCCTCCACTGAAACCAGTTAGCCCCAGGTTTCAGAGAAAAGAATTCTCTGAGAAAAGAAACGAATGATGGGTCTGTAAAGAAAATGGGCATATTGCCAGACAGTGTCCCAAAAGGGCAAGCAATACGCAACAGGGAGCTAGGAAAGAAGTGGGTTATTTGTGTGTCCCTGGAAGCATGCCTGTGAACATGAGGGAACACATGCACCCAGTCATGTTGAATGGTGTACAGACACAAGGGTTAAGGGACACAGGGGCATCCCTGACATTGGTAAAAGGGGATCTGGTAGAGCCTGGTCAGCTTATACCCAATAAATATGTCACTGTACAAGACTTGACTGGTGAGGAGAAAACATTGCCCCTCGCTAGAGTTCTCCTACACTGGGGTGAAACAGGGGGAACTATGCAACAGGTGGCTGTAGCCAAAACTTTAGCAGTGGATGTCATCCTTGGCAACAATCTCAAACAGGGGATGGTGTGTGTAGTTACACATATCCAAGCAGCAAGGAAAAACTGTAGTTCCCTGGACCCCACAGAAGCCATTGTGAAAACCACTGAGAGGCTGGTTCCCCAGCCTGTGTCTCCTGATATGGAGACTAATGAAAAGGGGTAGAAATTTCCTCAGCAGCAGTTAACCACATAGCTATGGAGGGTTACTCCGAAGAGGGAGGGGTGACCCATTGTCAGAGGGTTAGGGATGACAGTGATCCTGAGTGCCCTGAAGTTAGTGCTAGGGACCCTAGTTTAGAGACTGAAGGGGACCTGTCTCATGCCTTGGGAATGTGTAAGGAGTTTGCAGCTGCTCAGAAAAGTGACCCTAGTCTAGAGAAGCTGAGGGCTTGGGCTGACTCTGACGGTGCATAGGGAGGTGACGGTAAACATAAGGTTTATTGGGAAAATGGACTGATGTATACTCAGGCTATGCAGACAGAGGGCTGGGGTGATAGGCAGGCAGCTCGTCGTTCCCCAGAGGTATCGTGAGCAGTTGCTGAAGACTGCACATGATATTCCCTTGTCTGGTCATCTGGGAATCACGCACACTACGCAGTGGTTGGCCGAGAATTTCTATTGGCCCAACTTCACCCAGCAGGTGGAGTACTGCAGATCTTGTCACCGGTGCCAAGAAACAGGGAAGGCAGGTAAGAAAACCCAAGCTGCCCTAATTCCATTGCCCATAGTGGAGAAGCCATTCCAGAGGGTGGGAATGGATACTGTGGGGCCTTTAAATACCTGACTGTGGTGGATTATGCCACCCAGTACCCAGAGGCAGTTGCCCTATCCTCACTGAGGACAGACAAAGTGGCAGATGCCTTACTTGGGATTTTCTCCCGTGCCGGGTTTCCGCAGGAGGTTATCACCGATCGAGGATGTTCCTTCATGTCGGACCTGATGAAATGTTTGTGGGGGAAGTGTGGGGTGGTGCAGAGATGCACGACACCGTATCACCCACAAGCCAATGGGCTTGTGGAAAGATTTAATGGTACCCTGAAATCAATGCTCTGAGCGTTTGCTGAACAGCATGGGAGGGACTGGGAGAAATACCTTCCCCACCTGTTGTTTGCATACAGGGAAGTGCCCCAAGAATCAACAGGATTTTCCCCCTTCAAGCTCTTATATGGACGCCGGGTATGTGGGCCCCTAGACTTGATCCGGGAGGACTGGAAAGGCAAGCATGCCACCCAGGGAACTCCCATAGTGGATTACGTCCTGATGTTTAGGGAAAGGCTGAAGGAGCTTATGGGGACAGCCCAGAGCAACCTGGCAGCTGCCCAACAGAAACAAAAAGTGTGGTACGACTGCAGAGCCAGAGCTTGCTTGTACACGGTGGGTCAAGAAGTCATGGTCCTTATTCTGGTCCGGAAAGACAAGCTGCAGGCTGAGTGGGCAGGACCGTACAAACTAGTTAGGAAGGTAAATAACATGAACTATATCATAAAGTTACCTGACAGAAGACAGACAGAAAGAATGTACCATGTCAACATGATGAAGCCATATGCTAATAGGGCTGACATGGTGTTTGCAGTATGTAGTCCTGGGGAAGGGACGGACGAAGGAGACCCCCTTCTGGACCTGCTGGAAGAAAGCAAGCAGGAGTCCTCCATGGAGGCAGTTAAATTGTCTCCCCAGCTGGCCCCGGACAAGATCCAGGAAGTAAGGGAGGTTTTAGCAGACTTTGCCCCACTGTTTAGTGCCAAGCCTGGACTAACCCCCTTAGCGACGCATAATGTGGAGACAAGGACACAGACGCCCATACGGCGGACGGCATACTGGGTGTCAGAGGCTGTCCAAAAGGACATTAGGAGGGAAGAAGAGGAGATGCTGGATTTGGGGGTAATCCAGAGATCTCACAGCCCCTGGGCCTCACCCGTAGTGCTTGTGCCTAAGCCAGATGGCTCTACTCATTTCTGTGTGGACTATCGTGGACTGAATGCAGTCACGAAGTCAGACGCCCACCCGATACCCTGGATGGATGAACTCCTGGACAAGTTGGGAGGGGCGACCTACCTTATGACTACTGACCTGACAAAGGGGTACTGGCAGGTCGAGTTAACTGACAGAGCTAGGGAGAGATCGGCCTTCATCACTCCGATAGACTTATTTGAATTTAAAGTAATGCCTTTCGGAATGAAGAACGTCACGGCCACTTTCCAAAGGTTGGTGAACCAGGTGTTAAATGGTGCTGAGGAGTAGACTGTGGCGTACCTGGATGACACTGAAATCTTTAGTGCCAGCTGGGAGGAACATCTGTCTCACCTTAGGGAAGTGCTGGGCAGGATACAGAGGGCTGGGCTCACTGTCAAAGCTGAGAAGTGCCAGGTAGCCATGGTTGAAGTGGCATACCTTGGGCATGTTGTAGGCCAGGGACAGCTCCGTCCTAACCAAGCAAAAATAGAGGTGATCAAGGCGTGGCCCAGACCAGAGATGCAGAAGCAGGTCAGGAGTTTTCTAGGGACAGCAGGGTACTATAGGAAATTTGTACCCAATTACAGGGCCCTGGCTGCTCCCCTATCTGACCTGGTAAAGAAAAGGATGCCTAAGAAAATTACCTGGGAACCAGCCTGTGAAAAAGCCTTTACCAGACTGAAGGAGGCACTGTGCAGTGCTCTTGTATTGACAAGTCCTGAATATATAAGACCCTTTATAGTTCAGACTGACGCCTCAGATGTGGGTATTGGGGAAGTATTGAGTCAGACATCCAACCAAGGGAAACATCACCCGGTAGTGTACCTTAGTAAAAAGTTACATCCCAGGGAGCAGGCATACTCTACTGTGGAAAAAGAATGTCTTCCCATAGTATGGGCCCTAAAGAAGTAAGAGCCATAGTTATATAGGCAGCATTTTGTGGTACAAACTGACCACAACCTCCTGGTTTGGCTGACACAAATGGGAAAAACTAATGGTAGACTGTTAAGATGGAGTCTTGTCTTACAAGGGTATGACATGACAATCTTACATAGGGCTGGAGCGACCAATCAGAACGCAGATGGCCTGTCACGGGTTTATGAGGAGTAAACTGATTTGGGAAGCTCATCCCATGCAGGGGACAGAGCCCCCAAATTCAGTCTAGGTGGAGAGGATTTGTGACGCTTGGCCAGCTGGTTACGACTGTACTTTGAAATTTGTAATATAAAAATGCAGTGTGTGATTTGTCTGCATAAGGCAGCTGTGCCATGGGTCAGGTTTCAGTGGAAATAACAGGATATATTAACCTGAAACCAGGAGGTAAGACTAGAGAGCCTTAATTAAGGGTCTCCCGTTTATCTGACTTAGAGCTGACCCAGCTCCCAGGATATAGGGATCATAAACTTTTATGACGTCTTGAGAGGAAGAACACTTAATATTAACTGGAGTTAGAAAGCTATATTGCACCCAAGTGAGATATAGCAGGGTTGTAAACTTAAACAGGAAATCACCAGTTCAAAGAAAGGCTTGATGAAAAGACAGACTTATAATTTGGGAAATGAGTTTTGCTGATGTTACCTTATTTAATATACCTCCTGATAGGACATCTGTTTTGTATAATTTTTATATTCTAAAAGGAGGAGCTAGATGGCATCATAGAAGGGGCGGAGACACAGAGTTTAAACTGTATTCTGTATTTCCACTGAGACACATTTCTTTGTGGGCTCTTAGAAACAAGAACGAACTATAAGCACTGTAAGAAGGTAATACATTAGATAGAAAAGTCTAATTGTATTGTGGTAGGGTTTATGTTTGTACTTTAACCTTGTTCTTTTTAGTGATTGTATGCTTTGTGATATATGGTTCTGTGTTTACATTTTACATATTTTTATCCATTTTTAAGTAAATCTATATTTGAAAAGACTGCCTGGATGTGTGTTCGAAGTGCTTTCTTTTGCATATGATGTATGGAGGGTTAAGATTGACAAAACTGTTCATAAGCTTAATGGTGTTACCAAACTGGGAAAAGGTAAGAATATACAGTACCTAAGGTCTTTATAGAGTTTTAAGGGTTCATTTTGGATACCTGGCATCCCCCGAAGAGCAGATTATCTGAGCCTATACATTTGGGTACGCTAGCATAAGGTTCACAATTTGAATCCCCCCAGAACTTGAGACCAAAGGTGATTTGGACCCACAAGCAGACAGGAGGGTTACCCTGTTCTGTTACCTGTTCACAATACTGTGCTCAGAGGTTGGCACTGTGGGAGCAGAGGGCCTGACTGCTGAGTGGGTTTGTGACAATCCTCACTATTTTTTTCTATCCTTTTGCTGCTTGCTACCTAGTTTGTCCGCCACTGTCTTTTCTGTGGCTTAGGCTGTTGAGTTCTGAACGAGATGGAGCGGAGGAGCAGCCGCAGAGCGAGAGTGTTACCCAGTCAAGAGGGAGAGCTGTCTGGAGTTACAAGAAGACCACACCGGACCACACTTTGAGAAAGAGCTGAGTGAGAGAGTGAGCCCACACTGCCAGACGAGCCCTGAACTGAGCACACTCGAGACAGTGAGGTGAGGAGGGCAGAAGAAGGCTGCGGTCGGTCTGGGTCTCTCACTCTGACTCTCCGTCAGGTCTGATTCTCTGATCCAGTGCATCCAATTGATTACACTATCTCTCTGGTTCCTGAAGCTCCAGCTGCATATCGGGCGTCTGCAGCTTGCTATTCTTTTGCCAGCACAGGAAGAGCACCCTTTACTGAGAGTCCTAATCTGGCGGCTAGAGTCCGACACAGCACCAGCTGTGCAGTGCAAGGTGGGTCCTTGGGTCCTGCTTGACCCGTCCTTTAGTGAATGTTTCAGGACTGAGCCAGGGAGTCGGGGTGTACCGAGGAGCCTGCCTGCCTGCTGTTCAGTGGTGGTGGCTGTGTTGCTGTTGCTTCATGAGCTGCTAGCCTGAGTGTCCCGGGAGTAGGGGAATGATCATCGGGCGCAGACAAGTTGGTTCCATACCTTGGCTGCCTGAGAGTTGAACTGTCCAGAGTAGACCAGGACTGGAGGGTAATTAAAATTTTAAACTGACCAACTAGTGTGAGTGAGTGTGAAATTTGATAATTGTTCACTCTTGTGTTGAGCGTCAATGTAGTGTTATTGTGGCTTAGGGCTCTGAGCTGCAAACCTGGAGACCTGGGTTTGAAACCCAGAGCCCCCACTTGCATCTGCTGTGTGACCCTGAGCAAGTCACTTAACTTCCTTGTGCTCCCAGGTCGCACCTGGAAACAAGCTTCAGTATAGTGTGATTGCCTTTCCTGGGTAAACAATTTCCTTTATGTGTATATATAAATATAATATTAAATTTTAACTGTCACAGTGCTGATGTAGCAAGCAGTTTAAAACCCTCAGTGGGTGTCTTTTTTTAATTTTTATTAGTGTTTGCATATTTGCTTTACACTCTGAGTCTGAATAGCTACTGTGTGCTGCTTATAATTGGTATTGCTTTCGATTTACTGTGTGGATGGACTGGATGATGGAGCTAAGTCAGACATTTAGTAGTTTCTGTTGCACTGCATACATGACAAATAAAACCATGTACGTGCGCATGCATGGGAAATAAATCCATACGTTATGCACAAGGATTTTCGGCCTCAAACTTGGCATTGGGTTGCTTCCAGAGCTCACAGTTTGAGCTGCAGTATGAAATATCTCACCTCAATCTGTAAAGAACTTCAAATACATTACAGGGAAAACTAATGCGTTAAGTTCTTTACAAACTGAGATGAGATATTTCATACTGCAACTCAAACTGTGAGCTCTACTGGAAGCGGACCCATTCTGAGTTTGCAGATAAAACTCTCCTGGTTTCTGTCAAATTTAATCAATTCAAGTGCAAGGGTTAAAAAATATAAGTAATTCATTGATTTTATTTTGACGCTACTGGCACAGCAGGGATGGTATTCGCTATAGAGACAATTAGATCGGCACCAGTCCAGAGGGTTTCAAGTGTAGATTGGTAATACAGCACTGTAATTTATTTAACTTTATCAACTGAGATATTTCATGCAGTGTCAGCTCTGGAAGCAGCCCAATTCTTATTCTGATGATAAATCCCCAAGTGTCTTAAAATCCCCTGGTTTCTGAAAAGTGATCAACTCAAAGGCAATGACTGAAAATACAACATGTATTTATTGAGTTTTGGAGCTAATTTGGAGCTACTGGAACAGCAGGGATGTTTGCTACAGAGATAATGTTATCACGACCAGCAGAGCTACATGGTTTGAAGTGAATAAGTAATTACATCAGAAATAAGTGACAACTATACTGAAATCGTGCAACTATCCTCAGCACTGAAGAAAAAGGGTTATACACAGCAGTATGCCAACATGCAATGAAAAATTTGCCTTGTCTGACAAAAATGAAAATTACGTGCCTACCGTAATTCCTGGTCTTTTCTGTGTATCTTCACCATTCATCACCTATGGGTGGAGGTCACAACCCCGCGGGAGCTTTTTTTTTTGGGATGGGCAGAGTCAACGCACTGTCGGCGCCGCCCTCGAGGCCAACGCACTGTGTGGCACTCGCAGGTTGGCCGTTAGGCGTTGTCGACCCCGCCCTCCCACCAGTTCTGAGTCACCGCAGAGTAAGAAAGGGTTGGGAGGGAGGGACAAGGAAGTCCAAGGGACACACAAAGGAAAAGATATACAAACTAAAAGGAGAAATAAATGACGGAGAGGACAGAAGGAGAGTTAGAAATCTAAGGGGATTGGGAAGGGGCTCCAATCTCTGGAAGCAGAAAGAAGAGGGAAGGAGGGAGGGAAAAATTAGAAATAGGGGAGGGAAGGACATACCCTGAAACTTTGACCTGTCTCCAGATTGTATAGGAATTGCAAAGGAGTAGCCAGATGGCTGAACTGCCAGAATTCAAGGCACATAATCACTGGCAATAAACTCTGACATGAGCAGAAGCAGCTATTCTTGAAGAAAAGACAGGATACAGGGCTGTACTCCCCCTGAAACCACCTATCTGGAGGTGAGAAACACAGTTTCTTAAATTAATTTGAGGGATGAGTCCCTAAGGACAAGAACGGAGTAGGATGGGAGAAGAGAGAAAGAAGAGGCAACCACCAACTCCACCCCAGGGGTGGGCGAAGCACTGAGGAGAAAGTGCCCCCTCCCCGATCCCTCTCCTCCTGACAGGAAGTAAAATCCCAGTAATGCCCAGGTCACCCTGCTCCTGACCAGCGGAAAGGCGGAGGAGGGAGGGAGAGAGCACACAGAGGGAGGGGGACAGAGACAGGCCCCAGGGAGATGAAGGGTGGTATTGTGATGAATGGTGAAGATACACAGAAAGATCAGGAATTAAGGTAGGTACGTAATTTTCATATCTTATCTGTGTCAATCATCACCATTCATCACCTGTGGGTGAGTAGCGAGCCCCTCCCAAAGGGGGCCCTAAACCCTAAAGGACAAAATCCCTTAGCTCTCAGTGGGTGAGACACCGAGAGGGAGAACCTTTACGGGCCTGAGACTGGGGAGAGTGAGATGGGGACCCCCCAGAGGGGGTAGGAGGCTTCCCTGACAGAAGCCATCTCACCCTACAGGAGAAAAGATGGGTTCACGGGAGAAAAGATGGGTTTTCTGGTACTTGGAGGAAATCACCCTACGCTGGGCCAAGGCTGACAACCGGGAAAGACGCAACCATGCCGTCCGCCTAGTGCAGATCGCTGTCCCTACGACCCTGGAAGCTACCTCGTTGGTGTTGTAAGATACCCTTGCTTGGTGCCTTACTAGCTCCAGACCATGTGCAGAGAGTGCAATGGCTTGTCTGGTTACCTCCGTATCAGGCATAGAGGCTAGGAGTTGACCTAGCCTGTACCACAGAAACTTATCATAGGTAGCACAGTGGGCTTGATGTGCAGAAATTGAAAGAAGCAACCATGCCGAGTAAAAGGTCCTTCTCCCCCAGAAGTCAAAATCCATGGAATCTTGGTCCGGGGGCTAGTCACGGTGGAAGGCGTGAAGCTCATTGGTAGTTTCCAGCTGTGTCAGTCCTGACTGAGGATAAGGCATACGACCTGGAGACTCGGGGGCACAATACCTCTGGCTCAGGTCCCTAAGGGCTGGGACTCCAGAAAAGAGCCTTTGCCAGAATCGCAACGATGCCTCCTGGAAAGGAGCAGGCCAGGCGGGCACCAAAAGGGTGTCCGCACTGAAATCGCCTAGAAAGGCGCATGTCGAATGCTCCAGATTGTGCTGAGTGGGTGGGATGACATGTAGGTCCTCCATCATCTTCACGAGGAAATGCTGATACTCTGCGAGATCAGCAGCAGGAGAGATGTGGACAGATGGCTCCTCTCCCCCTGAAGAGGGGGATGAGGAAGCGGAGGACCTCGAAGATCCAGGGGCTGGCTGCTCAGGGGGAAGGTGGAACATCTGTCTGTCCATGGTCCTGACATATGAAGGGAAGTGAGCAGCCACACACCTGAATTGCTCCCAGGAGAGAGGTCCCCTAGGACCAAGAGTGGGGGTAAGGCCAACGGTAGAAGGCAACCATCCTCTGTCCGGGCAAGAGGGCGCACCAGGAGCATCAAGAGAAGAAGGGGCTCCAGAAAACCCAACAGCCGACCACTGATCAACCATGCTGGAACGGCCTAGGCTGTGCCCTGAAGATTCCCCCTTGTGAGGTGACCATGGAATTCCAAAAGGATGGTCCCTACCCTCCAAAAACCAGGGCCCTCTCAAGGAGACCAAGAGGAAGGGCGGGAGTTCGTGCTACGACTCCTTCCCGAAGCCGGGTGGGTCACGGAAATGGGTCGCCGCATCAAACCCTGACCCCTCGGACTCTGAAAGAGCCCTCTTCCTCGCAAACCCCAGCCTAGGCAGCTAACAGCCCTGGTCAGTCCCCGAGGAAACCACCCAGGGAGTAGCACCCTCTTCTCCCCTGGGTGCTCCAATCGGTCCTAAAGTTGGGTGATCCAGGCACACCACCAGGGGTGGTACCCCAACTGAGGGGGCAGAAAATCCTCCGAGCCCAGGCTGCAGAGCAATAGTGGCCTGCACCACTGCCTGCTGGTCAGCACCCCTGACCCTAGACTCGGGGTCAACTGCCTGCTCCTCAGAAGGAGGCTGGTTCTGAACAGCCGAGGAAACTACTAGAGTGTCCAAATGGGCCGCCAACTCCAGAGAGTCGGACAGCCGGTCCGACCCATACTCCAAAGAGGTAGAGACCGAAGTCCGGTGCCAGACTGTACGTGGTTGCCCGTTGCTGTCCCGACCAAAGAGGGTACCGGTCCGGGTGTCTGCACCAGAGCCGGCGCTGAACTCTCCAATGGCACTATGAATGGTACCCAAAGAAGACACGGCACTGAGAGCGGTAGCAGAAGCGGAGTCGATGCCTTCCATGGCACCGTCCCGACTCACAGTGCTGCAATCGGCACCGAAGTCAGGGACGGCGCCACCGACAGCTCCCTCAGTGCCGCGAACGGCGCCAAGGGTAACACCTCCCATGGCGCCGTGTCTTCGCTTGGCACCGCAAGCGGCACCAGCACTAGACACAGTGCTGTCCTCAGCCTCGGCGCGAGGTGAGAATCAGTCGAAGATGGCACTGTGGAACCTCCCATGGTGCCGTCAGCACCATCGGCACCGTGAATGGTGTTGACAATGGAGATGACGCTGAGCGGTGGATCGGCGCCGACCATGGCGCCATCAGGACCCACGGTGCCGAGGCACAAGACGGCACTGACGGATGGTGTCAAGGACGGTGCCGACCCAGGCTTCCCAGCCCAAGGAAATGACACCGGGGGAGCCTTCGCCCCCGAAGGGGTGATTGCCAGAGTGGTGCCTGCTGCCTGCCCCCCCCCCGGGAGTCTCCTACACCACGGAAGGGGCTCCTGCAATGGCAAGGCTACGAGGAGCAGAAGCCCCCCTCCTCCACGGTCCGTACAGAACCGAGAGGGGGCCCGGAGGAAAGGCCGAGAGACTGTGGCTTGGCCCGACGAGTGCGCATCATTCCCCGAAAGTCGGTGGAGCTCGTCCAACTTTCCATGCCGCGTTGCTCGATGACATGATGGTCCATGGAGAAGCAGGCATCACACGAATCCATGTCATGAAGTGGGCCAAGACATGCAAGGCAACGATCATGCTGGTCGATGATGGAGTATGCGGCCGCATGGGCACCGTCGCATAGGGGGCCGCCCTGTCTTCAACGATTTCTTGCCCCCCAACCGAGACATGATCCACGGCAAAACAAGTTAAACAAAGACTCGACGTCACTGACAAATAAAGGAAAGGAACAGTCTTACCACAGCGGCGTCGAGTGGAGGCGAAAAATGAAAATTACGCACCTACCGTAATTCTTGATCTTCTTGGATGAGTCTCCACCACTCATTCACACTATTGGGATCTGCGCCGGAGGCACTAGGACCCATCAGGAGCAAACTTTTGCGGAGGTCGGCGCCAGAGATGAAGCAGCGAGATGGCACCGCGAGCCTCAGCTGGTGCGGTAATGACTATCTCGGCGTCGACCCTCCAACCGCCTCAGTACCTTTTTTACCAAGGAGGTGCAGCGTAACTAACCTAGAAGGATAGCCTAACCTAAAACCCGGACATAAGATAGTCCGGGCGACCCGTATAAGAAGGGTCAACAAAGAAGTCTTCACAGCCTAAAGATTTGAGGGAGTGAAGACCAACAACAGAGGTGAGCTCGGGGGACGGAGGGTGGGCGTGTGAATGAGTGGTGGAGACTCGTCCAGAAGATCAAGAATTCGTGAGGCACGTAATTTTCATATCTTCCTGGACATAAGTCTCCACCACTCATTCACACTATTGGGAGAGTACCGAGCTAATAATCCCCCGAGAGGGCGGCAGGAGAGACCAAGAGCTCACGTTTCTAGGACAGAAGTCCATTAAGGATGGCTCTGCCAAGGAAGAATATCGTCTGGCATGGACATCCAGTGCATAATGTTTAGACAGTATGCACTGAGCTCCAGGTGGCTGCGTTGCAAATATCTGCAATGGGCACGTTGTGAATTTCCGCTAAGGATGCGCGACGCTCTAGTAGGTGGCGTAAACCTACCCTCCAGCAACCTGCTGCCTGGAATAGCAGTAGCGAAGGCATGCCACTAGCCATGCTGAGATACATCTGATAGCGACAGGTTGACCCAGCGGGTCTCGCTGAAGGAGACAAACAGTTACTGGGCTTTGCGAAAATCTTGGTTCTATCTAGATAGAAACGCAAAGCTCTTTAACATCAAAGAATGAAGAGATCGTTCTCCTTCATTTTGGAAGTCCGCAAAGTAAGAGGGAAGGACCAGAGGTTGGTTTAGATGAAACTCTGACACAACCTTAGGAAGAAATTTCGGATGGGTCTGAAGGACTACTTTGTCCTTATGGAACACAGTGTACGGAGGATCTGTGACCAGGGCATGTATCTCAGAGACCCTGCGAGCTGAGGTAATGGCCACTAGGAAGGCAGTCTTCCAGGTGAGAAATTTTAGCTCACAGGTGGCCAGAGGTTCGAAAGGTTTCTGAGTGAGCATGTCTAGCACAAGATTAATGTCTCAGGCTGCAACTGGACGTCTTGTAGGAGGTCTGGTATGCAGAATTCCTTTAAGAAATCTCTTAACCACAGGTAATTGAGCTAGCGTTAAGGAAAAAAACAGCTCATGATACGCTGAAATGGCACTAAGGTGAACTTTGACTGTAGAGTACTGCAGACCTGAATTTGAGAGGTCCAAGAGGTACTCCAGAACCTTATCTGGTGGACAGGAAAAGGGATTCAAAGAGGACTTTGCACACCAGAGCGAAAAACGCTTCCACTTAGCTGTGTAAGTTTTCCGAGTGGCTGGCTTCCGTGCAGCCAGAAGAATATCTGAAACCCTATGAGAGACATTGAACCGGTTTACTTCTACTTCTTCAGGAGCCAAGCGTGAAGGTGAAGTGATCTCAGGTTGGGATGGACCACCGGTCCCTGAGTCAAAAGGTTCATCTGTAGGGGAAGTGGTCTCGGAGGAACTGCCAACATATTGTTGAGTAGTGGAAACCACAGCTGTCGAGGCCAGAAGGGAGCAATGAGAATCATCTTGTCCCCCTGGGATTCAAACTTGAGGGAGCACCCTCTGAATTAGAGGAAGAGGCGGAAAGGCGTAAATAAAGCGTTTTGTCCACTGCAGCCTGAATGCATCCTGACAGAAAATGCCAGGCCCTGGATTTCTGGAGCAGAAGAGAGGCAGTTTTGCATTGAGTGGGGATGCAAAAAGGTCCAGGTCTGGAGTTCCCCACTCTTTGAATAGTGACTGAACTATGGTTGAGTCGAGAGACCACTCGTGAGGATCTGTCTCTGTTCTGCTGAGACGGTCTGCCAGCTCATTTTGTATTCCCGGTAGGTAGACCGCTTGAATTAGAGCCTTGTGCTCCAAGCACCATTCCCATACCCTCACTGCTTCCCTGCATAAGGGGTAAGAATGAGCACTGCCCTGCTTGTTGATGTAATACATCACTGCTTTGTTGTCAGTTTGAAGGAGAATGCTCTTGTGGCAGAGAATGTCCTTCAATGCTCGGACCGCATAATGGATGGCTCTCATTTCTAGGACGTTTATGTGAAGCTGGGACTTGACTTGAGTCCACACACCTTGAGTGTGGAGAGCCTGACAGTGAGCTCCCCACCCCATTAGGGATGCGTTCGTGGTAATGGAGATTTGATGGTCCAGAGGAACAAAAGGATATCTGTCCAGGAGATTGCTCTCTTGAGACCACCAGGTGAGTGACCTCTTTAAAGGTTCTGTCACCTTGATGAGATAGGACTGCGGGTGCGAGGTTGGGGACCACTGAGTATTGAGCATCCACTGAGTGGTTCTCATGTGCAGACGTGCTAGGGGTACAGTGAACACTGAGGATGCCATGAGGCCTAGCATCCATTGCATCGAGAGAGCTGTAACTGAGCTGTTCTCTCGATGTGGCCGGGCCATTTGAAGGATATGGTTTCCTTCTGTCTTCTGGAAAAGCCGCTGGGAGGTGTCCAGAGAAGTCCCTATAAAAAGGAGCCTCTGGGAGGCTGCAGTTGCGATTTCTTGAGGTTCAGCAGGACTCCCATGGGCCGTAAGGAGGCGAGAGGCCATCTCTCGGCGTCAGAGTCCCTTGCCTGGAAGGACTTGCTAAAGCCAATCGTCCAGATAAGTGAACACCTGTATCCCGACCTTTCTGAGGTGCGCTGCGAGAACTGCACAACACTTTGTAAAAACCTGCAGCGCCCAGGACAGCCCAAAGTCAGGACTCTGAACTGATAATGTTGTCCCAGAGCCACAAACCTCAGGAATTTGTGATGCCTCGAGTGAATAGGAATGTACTGGTAAGCATCCTGCATGTCCAGGGAGGCTAGCCAGTCGTGTTGATGAAGCAAAGGTAACAGGGTTCCCAGAGAAATCATTCTGAATTTCTCCTTGGGGAGAAATTTGTTTAGCTTTCTGAGATCTAGAATGGGGCGCATTCTCCCGGACTTCTTTGGAACCAGAAAGTAATGGGAGTAGAACCCCGTGTTCCGTTGATGCAGCGGCACCACTTCTACTGCCCTGTTGTTCAGAAGGCCCTGAATCTCGGCGGCGAGAAGGTCTGACTGAAGGGTTGACAGCCTGGGCTGCCGTTTGGGAGGACAATCTGGAGGGGTCTCCAGAAGACTGAGTGAATACCCCTCGCGAATTATCCGAAGGACCCATTTGTCTGAGGTTATGGACTTCCACTGGTTGTAGAAGTGCATCAGACGACCTCCCAACGGAGAGGAAAAGTCCATCTCGGGCAGCTGAGATGGGACTTGGGCCAGCAATTCATAAGGTAGCGCTGGGCGCTTTGGGCCCTTGCGTTTTCTGTTGTGTCTTCTTTTGAGGCTGGGCAGGTTGGTGTTTTGAAACCTCCTCTGCCTCTGCCTCGAAAGGACTGCGATTATGAAACTGGCGTTTATTGACATTCCCTCAAGAGGGGGCAGGAGGGGTCCGAGCCAACTTAATGGCTGACCTAGTCTTTTGTGTAGCTTCTAGAGCTTGCTCTACCTGAGGACCAAAAAGATATGTACCATCAAAGGGCAATGCCATTACCTGCTGCTGCCGTCATTCGTGAAGCCCGAAGTGCGCAGCCAGGAATGACGGCGGATACAAATACCAGCAGCCGCTGAACGGAAAGCAGTGTCAAAAGCATCCATGGCTGCTTTAACCTGCTGGTTGTTAGATTCGATACCTCTGGTAATGGTCTGAAGAAGCTCTGGCTTTGTATCCTACTCCCGGTAGAGCTTCAACCATTTGCTTGATAGAATGCCACAGGATATATTCATACTGGGAGAAATAGCCCTGGTAACTGGCAATACGCATACTTACGGTAGAAGTAGCAAAGACTCTCTTACCTAAGGTGTCTGTCTTATGAGATTCTTTGTTAATAGGTCGAGCTGTAGTAGTTTGAGGAAGAACGACCTTATCATTGTCTGCCAGGACTACAACAGGATCCGCAAAGGCTTGAGATGCCAAAATGGGACGATCCTTAGGGGCTGAATATTTCCTGTCTATGGATTTAGCCACCGAAGGGGGTGAGAGCAGGATTATTCCATACCATTTGAGACAGCGTCTCGAAGGAAGGCTGAACCGGAGGAGTCAAATCCGTAGGGATTTCCGGGGCATGAAGGTACTGGAGTCTTAACAATTTCCCAGGATCGATGTCTGTAGTCTGGAGAGAAAGAGTGGAACTCAGATTTTTCAGCAGAGACTTAAAGGACAGGTCCTCGACCACAGGCTCTGTAGCAGTAATAGATCCTGCTTCGTCCACTTCATCACCCAACCGAAGGTCTGGGTCAGGCTCAATGTCATCTCCTGACAGTCCAGGAGGGACTGTATAGAACAGGAAAGGAGCAGAAAATCAGAAGAGGAAGAGGAAGCAGGTGAAAGGAGGAGTCTTGAGGCCCCTTGAGAGGGCCGAGGCCCAGCCCAAGGGGCCAGGCAGCAACACTGAAGCCTTGCACGGCATTGAGGACGGCTGAGGCTGCATGGTGCGAGAAGGCGTAAGCACCACCGGCACTGAGGGTGCAAAAACACCCCAGACTCAAAAACAGGTTTTGAAGGAAGAAGGGCAGGAGATAAGGGGCATCGGTGTGGCCCCTCTTGTGGCCATGTGAGGGGGAACATGGCCCAGCGAATCGGCGGCACCGAAGAAGGTGCCGCCCAACCAGGAAGTCCAACGCCTACCGGTCTCCCAATAAGCCAGAAGGCCCACGAGTGACCGAGCCAGGCAGCTGAACCAACCTCCAAGCCCATTGCTCCATAAGCGGGCGCAATGATGAAACTGCTCATCTGAAGACCTACCTGCAGGCGGGGTGGGCTCCGATGTCGAAAACGTTAGCTACCAGAAGCAGAGGTTGGCGACTCCGAGAGGGAGACCGCAACTAGCCCGATAACCCGAACATCTCTGGCGCAGACATATCAGAAGGCGACCTCGGTGATGCCTTCTCTTTTTAGACCTGTGGGCGAAGAAGAGCTCGAGGCGAACAGTGCGAGAATCGCGACCGTTTATTTTTATGCTTCGCGAGACCATCCATCCCCGGACATTGGACTGACCGTTGTCAGACCACCCTTCTGGAGAAGGCGGCGGACCGGACCCAGCCCGACTGACTGAACAGCTTTCATATGAAGTCTCCCTACCGTCACTTGACCTGCTCATGGTCGACTCCGTCAAAGTAGGCTGAGACTTCTTTATTTTTAAAATAAGAATAAACTAAGCGATACTTTATCGAGATAATACTACAAAATAACAAAACTGAAAACTATGCTGCTAGTTTGAAGTTTGACTCCCGGTGGGCGAGCGACGTCGTCACTGAAGCGCACTTGACGGTGGGAAAAAAGGAACTGAGGCGGTTGGAGGGTCAACGCCGAGATAGTCATTACCGCACGAGCTGAGGCTCGTGGTGCCGTTCCTCGCGGCTCCATCTCTGGCGCCGACCCTCCAGCAAAATGTTTGCTCCCGATGGGTCCTAGTGCCTCCGGTGCAGATCCCAATAGTGTGAATGAGTGGTGGAGACTTATGTCCAGAAAGATCGGAACAGTCAGGAAAAGAATTTCACGGCGTTGAAGTATTTCTTGGCGTCGACGACACAGAGTCAAACACTAGGCCTCTTGATAGTAGCTCCTCACGAGGTGCAACCTCTACGGCGGGAGACGAAGAACTGGCAGGAGGGCGGGTCGACACCTAATGGCCAACCTGCGGCGCCATGCAGTGCGCGCCCGGCCCTGAGGCGGCGCCAAGAGTCGCGTCGGCGCCCGTTCATCAAAAACAAAAAAAAAAAACCTCCCGCAGGGTCATGACCCACAGGTTATGAATGGTAAAGACGGACACAGATAAGACTGACAAATGTGTTGCCTTGTCTGTGTACAAGTGTGGGGGAGGTTGGGGGCCTGGTTGTAAGATGCCACTCTTGGCCAGAGTACTGGTGGCAAGGTTTGTGTGTGTGCACACGGGCGACCTAGCTGCAAGATGCCACTCTTGGCCAGGGTAAGGGTTGGTGAGGGAATGGACCTCTGGGACTGGCTACCTTGATGTGGTACATTTACTGTATAGGAATGGGAGCATGTGTGTTACATCTTTATATTTCATATTTATGGTGTATGCCCTCATTTATAGCATACACTAGAGTAAATGACGCTTATGTCGGGTGGGACGCCACGAGGGGGTAGCAGATCACAGAACGGGGTGGAGGGGTGTGTCAACTTAGTGTATACATCTGAAATTCTTGGCTACACCCCTGGGCGGGGAGAGAAGAAACCCTGACAGCTGTCGAACCCACACTGGAAAAGGATGCGCCGGCTGGGCCACCGTGCTGTATACCGATGTTACAAGGGGCCTAAGCAGCAGGGGCTGAGGGACAAGGCAAGAACCCTGGCCTAAGAAGCCTCTGCCAGAGATGGTAATAGAGGCAGGCGGCTGGGCCACCAGTAGCCCTGTGGAAGAAAGGACATGCGAGGCCGACCCCCTGGAGGGGTAGGACCCCTGAACAATCGAGTGATGATGCAGCAACTGGGAGCTGGATGTGGGGACTGGGGCCTATTGCGGTCCTTATCCCAGTGCTTATGCTTCCCACTGGTCTTGTCACAAGAAGGCCGAGGAGCTTCTGGCCTGCAGTTCCTGTTCCATGGGTGAGCTTCTGCTTTAGGAGAAAGTTCTCGAGCGTCCACTGGCGGAGGCGCCGGGTGGCCTGGTTGAACTTCTGGCAAACCTCGCAGGCTTGGATGTTGTGGTCTGGGCCTAGGCAACAGACACAAGCAAAGTGGCCACCCTTTGTGGGTATTTGCTGACCGCAGGCACACTTCATGGAATGCTCCACTGATGACACTGGTTTAGAAGACATGAACGAGAAAACCATCGAAATATGGAAAAGTAACTTTGGTGAGAAAGTAGAAAAAATAAACACGCACAATAGAAAAAGGTACAAAAATGGTGGTCAACTGTAGCTGCGGCAGTTTCCAGAGGTCTGACATGCACTGGTCAATGACAGAAAAGAACTGAGAAGGGCCGCCCACTCTTACAGGGTTTGCTGACATCAGTGGGTAACGTCGGTGGTGGCCGGCCCCCTCTGCTAGGCTGCTAGCTAGAAAGTTTCTGTGTGATCCTAGTGCCTGGTGGCCAAGTCCTACCAGTGTGGCTTGCTCAAGAGATACCCTCGAACTAAGATCATGGGTTACAATCTGAAGAAATGTTTGCTTAGTATCTGACTCGGGTAGAGATTCTGCCAGGGGACTTTAGAGAGGTCCAGAGGACCTTGATAACTATTCACATGCTCAAAGTGGCTGCTATGAAAGCTCTCTTACCCATAGTGTTAATCTTGAGGGATTCCTTATTATTGGGGTTCACTGTAACCTCTTGAGGAAGGACAGCCTTGTCATTTTCCGCTAGGATGACAATTTTTTTCCGCAATAGGCTGAGAAGCCAAAATTAGCCTATCCTTAGGCGAATACTTATGGTCTATTGTTTTACAGATGAAAAGAATAGTGGCTGGCCCAGCCCTCACAGTGTCCAAAAGGGTTTCAAAGGCTGAAGGAACTGGAGGTGTGAGGCGAACAGGTATGTTTGGGACATGGAGCCACTCCAGACACAGTCATTTACCTGGGCTGAGGGCCCGAAATCTCAAGAGCTAAAGTAGCTTGCATATTCCTAAGCAAGGTCTGAAAGGAAAGATCTTCCTAAGGAATAAAAGTAAGAGCTGAAAATTTGTCCAAAACTGTAACAAGTGTCATTGTCACCGCCATCAGAAAGAATGAGGTCAGCATCAGACCCGTCCCCCTCGGAAGAAGAAAATGGAAGTGGTGTGGACCTTGAAAGGCCTCCATCAGGCCTTGGCGTCAGATAGACAGGAGATACCAGCACTGGGAAGGGTGCGGGCACTGGCATCAACAGCACCGGCCCTACTGTAGCCGGCACCAAAGCCCTCTCCAAAGAACCCGGCACCAGAGATGGTGCCGTCAGAGCACCCAAGTCAGAAGAAGCCAGAGAAAGGCTCGGATGCAGCACCGGAACAGGCCTAGAAAGGCCAGAGTCCAAAACCCGGCCCAAAGCAAACCCCAAAGGTCCAGCCAGTACCGACGTAACCGGTAATGGTACCTGTGCTGACCCTTGCAAAGAGACAGAAAGAGGGTCAGCGGCATGTGGAACCGGTGTCAGTGGAAAGATTACGTCAAGGGTAAAGAACCTGTTGGTGGTGCCAAACACTCCATCTGGTCTGAAAACCCCGGAGGCACACCCAACCTAGGCCTGAAGGCCCCAGCACTGGGCTCACGGGAAGAGGCAAACGAGCCAGACTCTGTACCCACATACGAGCTGCCCAGTGGTGAAACTGCCCCCGGAAAACCCACTAGAGGACAAAGAGGGGCTCCAGGCAAAATACCCCAAATGACAGCGAGCGCCTGACTGGGGAAAGCTTTAAATCTGCCTTAAAAATGGATCTATTTAAGCTCACCTTCTTGGAGGGTGTATGAATGAGAGATTATTGAATACTGTGATACTGATGTTTTGTTATTTATGGTTTTAACTGCTGAATTTTCTTTTTTCATTGTTCTGTACAAGTGCTTAGATATTGATTTGATTTGCACTTTTTAGAAATAAAACATGAGTTGAGTTGAGAGCCTGTTGGAGAAACCAACATCCCGCTCACTGACCTAGAAGGCCTCTTGGCTGACATACCAGAGGGTGGCCTCGAGTGGTACCGTGTTTTTCCCCTTCTGATGGGACAAGGAAGAATCCGAGGTGCAGCGGTGCCGGGTCCCGATCTGGTCGGGGAATAGGCCTCTTCTTTCTGTGTTCTGCGAGACTGTCTCCCCACCCAACTGCCCATGGTCGCATTCTCTCTGGAGAGGGTGGCAGACCGACTCAGCCTTAGCTGCCAGAGTAGCCTTCCAAAGGAGACTCCCTACCGTCACCGTCCATGGTCGACTCCGCAGAAATTGATGAATCTAATTAATTTTTTTTTAATTAAGAAAATAATAAACAGAAAATGAATGCTGAACGAACTAAACGCTGTTGTCGTATAGACGTGAAGATCAGACTCCCGGTGGGCAAGCAACGTTGTCACTTAAGTGCACTCGATGGCAGGAAAAAAGGAACTGAGGTGGTTGGGGACTGTTGCCAAGATAGGCTATATAGCGCGATGCTAGCCATCATGGTGCCATGCTAGCCCCCTGAAGATCTTTGGCTCCCGCAGGGTCCTGATGCCTCCAACTGAGAACCCAGTAGTGTGAATAAATGGTGAAGACTATGTTCAGGAAAATATGAAAATTACATACCTGCCGTAATTCTTGATCTTTCTGTGTATCTTCACCATTCACCACTAGTGGCTATAGCCCTCCAGGCTAGGACCCCGCAAAATACTTTTTTTTTTTCCCTCTAGAGGCAGAGTCGACGTAGGGGCTGCACCGCCCTCGGTGCTGACGTACTACGTGGCACTTGCAGGTTGGCCAATAACTGCGGACTCCGCCCCAACCTCAGTTCTGCAACGCCAGAGAGGGAAGAAGAAAGGGGTGGAGGGGTGGGGCAAGAGAGCTCAAGGGATAGAAAAAAGGAAAGGATATAAGAACCAAAAAGGAGAAATAAACGACAGAGAGAACAGAAAGAGAAAATGACTAAATTTAGGGATTGGGAGGGACCCAATCTCTGGAAAGGAGGAGGGAAGGGAGGGAAGAAGGAAAAGAAAAAACAATTTGGTGGAGGAGAGGACTACGCTCCCTGACTCTACAGGCCTGGACCCCAAATCCTCGAGGGATGGAGAGAACAGGACCGCCTGGTCCAAACAGTCTGCCCATTTAAAGAGGGAGAAAATAGCCAAGGAGGCAACCTGGCTAAGGCAACAACAAGGCTGTTACGGAGTAAACAATTTTAGGATAAGAGATCCAGGCAGACAAGAGGCAGGCCTGGGAAAGGCAGAAGCAAGACTCTCACAGGGTCGGCAGCTGAAAAGGAAGAAGTCCAGGAGCCAAGAGTGTGTCCTCTCCCCCCACCAAAAGCAAAAGGGAGAACTCCAGGGAGCAAGCCCTAAAATACAAATATAAAAGGGATTAGTCCCAAAGGACATATGAAACCAAGTATACTAGAGGTCTGGAGGAGAGGAGGGGGAAGGTCTTGGCAGCTACAAGCACGGGAGAAGAGAAGACACCCCCCCCAATCCATCCAAGACCCTGAGGAGTCACTCCTCCCTGTGTGCCTCCAGGGTATCCTCCCTCCTGGCCGTAAGGGAAGGAGAGAGCTGAAACAACAGGGAGACACACATGGGGAGAGGACAGCCTAGAGACTGAAGCTCAAGGAGGACGGTGGGCGGTATTTAGTGATGAATGGTGAAGATACACAGAAAGATCAAAAATGATGGTAGGTACGTAATTTTCATATCTTATCTGTGTCAATCTGCATCATTCATCACTAGTTGGTGAGTACTGAGACCCCCAAAGGGGGCCCAATACGTCCCTAAGGGACTAAGTCCCTTAGCCTCAAGTGGGGGAGACCCCTTATAGGCCTGGAGAGGCCCAAGACTGGTCTGGGGGAGACGAAGAACTCCCAGTGGGAGAGGGAAGGTGCCCCGAAAGCTGCCATCTCACCCTACGGGAGAAGAGGTGGGTTCTCCGGAAGGTGGAGGAAATCACCCTACGCCAGACCGGGGTGACAACCGGGCTAGGCGAAGCCATGCCGTCCGCCTATTGCAGATCGCTGTCCCTACAATCCTAGACACTACCTCGCTGGCGTCGTAAGATGCCCTAGCTTGGTGCCTTGTTAGCTCCAGGCCCTGAGCAGAGAGGGCGATAGCCTGTCTGGTTTCCTCCATATCAGGCATTGAAGCTAGGAGTTGTCCCAGCCTCGACCACAAGAACCTATCACAGGAAGCATAGTGGGCCTGATGAGAAGCAATGGAAAGGTAAAGCCGTGCCGAGTAGAAGGTCCTCCTCCCCCAGAAGTCAAAATCCGAAGAGTCCGAGTCATGGGGACAGTCATGGTGAAGGATGTGAAGCCCAGAGGGAATGTCCAGCTGCGTCAGACCCGAAAGGAGGGTGAGGCATGTGCCCTGGAGACTCTGGGGGAGTGCAATACCGCTGGCGCAGATCTCTAGGGGCTGGGACAGTGGAGAAGGGACGCTGCCAGTGCCGAAGTGACGCTTCCAAGAAGGGGACAGGCCAGGCGGGAACCACCAGGTTGGCCGCACTGTATTCACCTAAGAAGGTGCGTGTCACTTGGTCGGGATTGCCTTCAGAGGATGGGGTAAGATGGAGCTTGTCCAGCATCTTCACGAAGAAGCGCTGACACGCTATGAGATCAGACGCTGGGGAAATGTGGATAGAAGATTCCTCTCCCCCTGAGGAGGGGGGATGAGGCGGATGAGTCTGGCGATTCAGGGTCAGGCTCTGCAGGAGCACGGTGGAACAGCTGCTCGTCCATGGCCCTAAGGTAGGAGGGGAAATGTGCAGCTGATCCCCGGAATTGCTCGCAGGTCAGAGGTCCCCTAGGACTGGGAATACTTGGGAGAGAAGGAGATGGAAACAAAGGTATGGGGGCCAAACTCCTAGTGGGAGGAGTGCATCCTCTGCCCGGGCAGGGGGGGCCTAGCGGAGGCTCCCAACAGCGATTGAGACCCGGAGACCCAGCAGCTAACAACCGTTCAACTGGGTCGGAACAGCTGGAGCTGTGTCCGAGGGAAGAATCCCCCCAAGAGGCGACCGGGGCCATGTGAGCCCAGAAGGACGGTCCCTGAGCTCTAAAGCAGAGCTCCCTCTCAAGGAGAGAGGAGGGAAAGGGTGAGGATCCACACTACAGTTCCTCCCCAAACCCAGGCGGGTTCCACGGAGGGGCTGCTGCGCTGAACCCAGGCCCCTCGACCACTCAGACTCCAAAAGAGCCCTCTTACTTGATACCACTAGCCAAGGCAGCGGACAACGGCGCGGGGACTCCAAAGAGACCACCCAGGGAGTAGCGCCCGCGGTGCCCCGGGCTGTCCCAAACTTGTACTGTCCAGGCACACCAAGGAAGGGGGTGCCCCAGCTGAAGGGACAGACAACTCGATGACTCTGGGCTGCGGAGCAGCGGCCACCTGCACCTCTGCTGGCCGGTCAGTGCCACTGACCCCAGAATCAGCTGGAACTGTCTGACCCACAGAGGGAGGCCGAGTGGGGGCTGAAGTCGTGAACACGGAGGGGTCGGAGGATTCTGAGGAATCCAAGAGCCAATCCGGATCAGACACAGAGTCCTCCTCCGAAGTGGACGAAGAGGCCCGATGCCAGATCACTCCTCGATCCCTACCAGTTCCTGAATGGTGAGCGGCTTCACCCCCAGCCCCGGTATCGCGAGCAGCAGCGGAGCCAGACGCGACACCACGCATGGCGCCAAAAAAGGAAGTGGCAGTGGCTGCGGCACTGCATCCACTCTCGTCGCCGCAAAGGGCACCCGAATTGAGGTTGGCACCGACCACAGCACTGCCTCCCTCCCCAGTGCCGCGCACAGCACCGGAGCCAGAAGCGGCACCGCTTCCCTTCCTGGCGTCATGAATGGCACCAGAGTCAGAAGCAACGCTAGCTCCAGCCTCGGAGCCGTGGGCAGTTCTGAGACCAGGAACAGCCCCAAGAACGGTGTCAACACCTCCCATGGCACTGTTACCATCCTTGGCACTGCGAACGGTGCTGGGAGCGAAAGCGGTGCAGAAGGACAGCCTGGCGTCACCATGGCGCCGCAAGCGGCACCGGATCCAAGAGCGGCACCAACAGACGGCCTCCCAGTAAAGGAACGGTGTGCTTCACCTCAGCAATGCACACTGCTCCTAGCAGTCGCAGACTAGTATTCACAGACTCCCATCTCCCAGGTGACAGTACGATGCACTGCTAACTCACCACTGAGCTTCATCTCTCCCTTTCTCCCAATAAGCAGCGTGCTTCACCTCTACGATGCACATTATTCCCATCAGTCTCAGACTAGTATTCAAGAGATTGCATGTGAACCCCTGCCTCTCAGATGACAGCACAATGCAATGGTGGTGCACTACTGACCCCCCCCATCTTTTTTGCAGTGTATGCAATTCATGGGGTACTCCACCTCAACATTAAAGAACTGTGCACCCCTGAATAGTCTAGGCTAATAATTTCGAACATTTCATACTCTGACACAGTGTTCCAACTCACAGTAAAGTGACCACTGACAGACCAGTTAACTGGGATTGCTTACCTGTTCTGTGTTCATCTGGCATGGTTCATGTGCTGAACTTGCTAAAGGAATGTCTCCACCTTCCAGGAAAAGGTGAACCAATGCAGCATACGTCTTAATGGCAACAAGGAGAAAATTTGGCACTGTGAGCAGCAAGTGGTACAACCTTCCGTCGAGTCTTGGCACCACACTGTAAAAGAGAGGACAAGGATTATAGTGTGTCGTCTGCAGCGACACAAAGGACTGACAGCTAAAGTACTGCCAGAAGTCTCTGAATAACATTTCAGCTCTGTGAAGCCTTGCTTTGTGAACGTCAATCAAATGGGTAAAAATTTTAAACTACATACTCACTGTAATTCTCGATCTTCTAAGATTATCTTCATCACTGATTCACGCCTATGGGTCTGAGTAGGAGGCATTTGGACCTGATGGGAGCCAGAACTTTTTAGAGGGCTGCCGACGAGGTTAGCAGCATGCATGCAAAGCACCATAAATGAGCACACATAGTTGCCAGCATACGTTGGCGCCAGCCCCCAACCACCTCAATACTTTTTTTAACGAGGAGGTACAGCATAACTTAACAAGTACCTATGCACTTAATCTAAGGGCATAAGATTGCCCTGGTGGTCCCTGAAAGAAGGGCCACCAAATCCAGTAACAGTGTCTTTACAGCCCAAACCAAGAATAATGCGATGAAGACCAACACAGCTATACTGGAATAAGACTGAGGGATGGTGGGCGGGTGGGTGAATCAATGCTTGAGATATTCTTAGAAGACCAAGAATTACGGTAAGAATGTAATTTTATTATCTTCCAAGAATCCATCATCACCACTGATTCCCACTCATGAGTCAGAGTACTAAGCTCAGACAAAGTCCCATGGACTACAGCTGAGGGCTCACTCAGAATAGTAATCCATTAAGGAATGTCCTGCCAAAGGTGGCATATTGCTTGGCATGGACATCCATGGCATAGTGCTTGGTAAAAGTGTGCACTGTGCTCCAAGACACAGCTCTGCAGATTTCTCCAACAGGCACAGAGCAAATCTCTGTCAGGGATGTGGCAACCACTCTGGTGGAGTGGGTGCGTACGCTGCCCTCCAATTTAATCTGATCAATGGCATAGTAGTGGTAAAGACAATTTACATTCCAGGCAGAAATGCACTTGACTGTAACATGCTGTCCCTTACGATTAGGATCAAAGGAGACAGCTGTTTGGATTGTCTGAAGTCCTTGGTTCTGTCCAGATAAAACCTGAGGACCCTCTTAACATCCAGCGACTGGAGTCCTTTCTTCCTCATTCTGGAAGCCTGCAAAGTAGGTAGGCAGGACTAAGGCCTGGTTAAGAAGAAACTGCAACACGACTTCTGGTAGAAAAGTTTGAGTGTGTACGGAAAACTACTTTGTCTTTATGGAAAACAGTAGATGGAGGATCTGTGACCAAAGCATAGATTTCAGACACTCTGCAAGCAGAGGTGATGGACACCATAAATGCTGCTTTCCAAGTTAAAAACTTCAAGACACACACTGGATGGGGCTCAAAGGGATTGCAAGTGAGCATATCTAACAAAAGGTTGGTATCACGGGCAGCTACTGATTTCCTGATGGGAGGCCCTGTGTGTAAAATGCCTTTCATGAACTTCTTGAACTGTGGCAGTTGAGCCAAGTAGATGGGCTTGTGGTATGGTGAGACAGGTGGGCCTTTACTGAGGATACTGCAGGCCAGCATTAGAAAGGTCCAGTAGGTACTTCAGAACCTTGTCTGTTGGGTACCTAAAGTGGTCAATGAGAGTTTTGGAAAGAACAGTTACGTAAGAAATCTCAGCCATCAGGGTCACACCCTAGGAACTTCACCATCGGTGAAGCAGGATCCACACAGAAGATTTTTAGCAGTATCACTGGGGCCGCCCATACCGTCATCGGCCAATGTCAGCAGCCCTATACCGCTCCCTCCTCAGTTCTTTCCCCTGGAGACTAGGGAGCAAACTCGTGCCATAGGGAAACGAGGAGAGGGGGAGAGGGAGGGAGGGAGAGAGAGTGAGAGAGAGAGAGAGACCAGGCCAAAATAAAAGGCTGGATACACCAGTAAGCCAGTTCGGCGAAGAGAACTCCATAAGAGGGGGATGTTGGGAGGGAAGGCAGACCTGATTACTGAGATCTCCTCGAAGATCCACTGTAATGGTAAGTTCCTACGTAACTGTTCTATCTTCCTCAGGGGTATCTCAATCATCAGGTCACATCATAAGAATGAGTCCCAAGCAGTTACAGATGCAGCAAGACAGTCTGGGAGGAAGGCCAACCAAAGCCTAGGACAGGAGACCCTACAAGACAGCCCGGCCGAAGCCTGCTTGGGCTCTAGAGGCAATGTCCAGACTAGTGCTTAGTGAAGGTATGGACAGTACTCCAGGTGGCAGCAGCACAGATGTCAGTGGTTAAGACCCCCTTGACACAGGCCACAGAGGTAGCCATGCCCCTTGTGGAATGGACTTTCACCACCCCTGCAACTCTTTGCAATGCTTGCCATAGCAGAACACAACAGAATGTGCCAACCATTTGGATAAACATTGTTTAGAAACCTGAATACCCTCTCTTCCTGGGGCGAAAGAAACAAAAAAGCTGCTCTGACTTTCTGCAGTACTTACTTCGGAGCAGATAATATTTCAAAATTCTGCGCACATCTTACCTATGGAGCAGTGCTTCCCCTGGACTGGCACACTCAGGAAAATAAACAGGTAGGTGGATTGACTGGTTCTGGGAACTCAAACACCACCTTAGAAAGAAACGCAGGATTCGTGCCTTTGTGAAAAATCAAATAAAACTCCTCACATCAGAGAGCCTGAAGCTCAAAAATCCTTCAAGCAGAAGTAACAGCAACCAAAAATAATGCTTTCCAAGACAGAAAGCGTAGCTCACAAACCGCAGCTGGCTCAAACAGAGACAGGGTCAACTTCTTCAAAACAAAATTAAACTCTCAAGCCAGAACAGGGGAACAGATTGGAGGTTTCGGATGCAGGATGCCCTGAGAAATGTACGGGACACATCCAATTGAGCCATGGTGTGACTGCCCATGGGCTAATAAAAGGCAGAGATAGCCGAAAAATGCACCTTGAAGGAGGAGTACTGGAGACAAGAGTCCAACAGAGATACCAGGTAGTACAGAATCTGGCTCACTGGGCAAGTGAAAGGGTCCAGATGATGTCTGGCAGCCTAGATGGCAAACCTCTTCCACTTCATGGCATATGTGGCTATAGTAGGGAGAGCTTCCGAGATGCCACGAGAACACCCGCCACTCTCTGAGACACCCCAAACCGGGCGATGGCTATGTCCTCAGAGGCCAGGCATGTAGACGAAGGGACTTGAGATTGGGATGGACCAGTGTCCCCGGAGCCTGTGTCATCAGATCCCTGTAGAGAGGCAGAGGGACCAGAGGTTCCTCTGCTAACTGTTGCAGTAATGGAAACCATATCTTCCGTGGCCAAAATGGTGTGACCAAGATCATGCTGGCCTCCTCCATTTGCAGTCTGATTAGTACCCTCTGTATCAGAGGAAAAGAAGGGAAGGCGTAAAGGAACCTCCCGCTCCAGGAGAGGGGCAACGTATATTGCCAGAAAACTCCAGGCCCTGGATCTAGCAAGCAGAAACTGGGTAGTTTTGAGCTGAGTGGGGATGCAAAAAGGTTCAATATCTTCCGTGGCCAAAATGGTGCGACCAGGATCATGCTGGCCTCCTCCATTTGCAGTCTGATTAGTACCCTCTGTATCAGAGGAAAAGGAGGAAAGGCGTAAAGGAACCTCCCGCTCCAGGAGAAGGACAACGCATATTGCCAGAAAACTCCAGGCCCTGGATCTAGCAAGCAGAAACTGGGTAGTTTTGCGCTGAGTGGGGATGCAAAAGGGTTGAACTCTGGAAGACCCCATCTGGCGAACAGATCTTCCGAGACAGATGCATGCTGGACTGCGTCCTGCTGAGGCTGTCCGCCACAGTGTTTAGCACGCCTGAGACGTGGACTACCAAAAAAAAAACAGACTGTGGTCTAGTGCCCAGTACCGTACTCTCATGGCCTCTCTGCTCAGGGGGTACGAATGCGTCCCCCCTGTTGCTTGGTCATATAATAGACAACACTGTGATGGTCCAACTGGATCAACAGCTGACTCGGGAGAGGATTCTGAAAAGCCTGTATGGCATACAGGACCGCCCTCCTCTCCAGGACACTGATATGCAGGGAGGTTTCAATCTGGGACAATGATCCCTGAGTTTGAAAGGGACCCAGGTGCGCCCCCCAGCCCGAACCAGAAGCATCCATAGATACATAGACAGTGTCGGCAGATAAGGGGCTATGGCCCACCCAGTCTGCCCATTTGAGCTTGTAAGTTCAGTTTATGTTTTCCTAGAAGTCTGTTGCCCCTTGCCCCTGACCTCCAGAATTCCTTTATGTCTATCCCATGCATTCTTAAATCCCGTGATTGTTCCACCCTCTGTGTCCTGCCACCCAGCCAGTTACCTACCCACCACACTACTGTCCTGCCCACACCCATATTCCCCAGTTTGTGTAGTAGTCTTCTATGTGGCACAGTGTCAAAGGCCTTGCTGAAGTCCAGATAGGCCATGTCCACTGCCCTCCCCTGATCCACCTCCCTAGTCACCCAGTCAAAAAATTCAACGAGGTTCGTCTGACATGACCTCCCCCTGGTGAAACCATGCTGCCTTGGGTCCTGTAGTCCATTGACAACCAGATGTTCCACCAATCTCTCCTTCAGTAGTGTTTCCATGATCTTCCCCACTACCGAGGTGAGGCTGACTGGTCTGTAGTTCCCCGCTTCCTCTTTGTTCTCGCTTTTATATAAGGGGACTACATCTGCTGTCCTCCAGTCTTTGGGTACCTCCCCTGTTTCCAGTGATCGGCTAAACAGGATAGCCAGAGGTTCAGCCACAACCTCTCTTAGTTCTTTAAGGACCCTGGGGTGCACCCCATCTGGCCCCAATTGCTTTATCAACTCTTGTTACTTCCAGTTCCTTCAGGATCCTTTCTCGTGTAAAGGGACTTGTGTCCATTTCTGCACCATTCTCACCCCTTGTACTCCCTTCAGACCCATTACCCTTCTCTTCCTCAGTAAAGACTGAGCAGAAATACCTGTTCAATATGTCAGCTTTACTGTTGTCATCCTCCACACAGTCCCCATCCTCCCCCTTCAGTCTCACTATCCCTCCGTCTTTCTTTTTTCACTTATGTACCTGTAAAAGGTTTTGTCCCCTCTACCCACTGATTTTGCAATGTGTTCTTCCGTCTGAGCTTTGGCTTCCCTTACTGACCTCCCTGCCTCCCTTTGCTTCTCCTGGTACTTCTCCCTATCCCCTTCTGCCTGTGTCTTTTTGTATTGCCTGAATGTAATCTTTTTGGCTTTCACTTTCTTTGCTACCTCTTTGGAAAACCATAATGGTCTCCTCTTCCTTTTCCTCTTGCTAACCTGCTTAATGCATAATTCTGTTGTTCTTGTAATCCCCATTTAAATACTACCACTGTTCCTCAACCCCTGATTCCTGTCCCATTCCCTTAATGCCTCTTTCAAGTATCTCCCCATTTTCCCAAAGTCTGCCCCCTAAAATCCAGGATCGTGTTTTGTGTGGTTTGGTTCTGCTCTTTCTGTGATTTCAAACCACAATGACTGGTGGTCACTGTTCCCAGGTGCTCCCCACTGTTACCCCATCACACTGTCCCTGTTTGTGAGCACAAGGTCCAGTATTGCCTTCTGCCGAGTTGGTTCCATGACCAGTTGCTTGAGGAAGGCACCTGAAGGAAGTCCAGGATAAATCTGCTCTAGTTGATGCTGCTGCTGGGATGCTCCAGTCCACGTCTGGAATATTGAAGTCTCAACCAGTACTACCTCACCCTTGTCTGCCATCCTTTGGATGGCTAGTATCAACTCCTATCTGTTTCTTCCTCCTGGGCTGGTGGTCTATAGACCACACCTGTGCGGATAGCTGTCCCATTTTCCTTTCCAGCTTAACCCACAGTATCTCTCCCCCATTTTGTTCCTCCTGGATCTCTGTGGCCCTTATGTCATTTTTCACATACAGTGCCACTCTTCCTCCCTTCCTGCCTGCTCTGTCTCTTCTGAATATGTTGTAGCCAGGTATGGCCATCTCCCAGTCGTGGTTATCATTACACCAGGTTTCAGTGATGGCCACAATGTCCAGGTCTGACTGCACCATGACAGCCTCCAGATCTTCCATCTTGTTGCTAAGGCTCCTGGCATTTGCACACATGGCTTTCCATGATTTGACCTCCTAGACTGTTTGCTGTTACTCCAGCCCTTCCTTGGTTGTCCTTTATCCCTGGTTCTCCTTGCTGTCTGCCCTTCTGCAGAATTTTGCCCCTTTTCTGCCTATCCACTTCTTGGGCACTAATCTCCATCTTTGACACTGCTTTGAAGAGATAGCCACTCCTCTGGTTCACTGGTTCCACTGCTAGCTGTGGGGGATGAGAAGTAGGTACCCTCCTTGCTGGCCTGCCACCCCTTTCGTTAGTTTAAATGCTTGTCAATGTAGCATTTAAACTTATCAATGAGTGCTTGATTCCCTCCAGGATGGATGCAGGCGTCAGGCTTGAACAAACCTCCATCCTCCAGGTGGGTCCCCAGTCACCAATGAATCCAAACCTTTTCCACAGCACCAGTTCTTCAACCATGAGTTAAAGTTCCTGTGCATGCATTCCTATGCTCTCCTTGCCTCTGAGGTAGTACCTCTGAGAAAGTGACAGAATTAGCTACTTGCTTGAGACCCTCCCCAATTTCCTAAACTCTTCCTGAACTTCCTTTGGCTCCCCATTTGCCAGGTCATTAGTACCTAGGGTGGATAATGACATCCGCTCACCCTCCGTCTTGGCCCCAGTGATCCCCAGGATCTTCCTTCCATCCCTCCATGCAGTGGCACCTGGTGAGCACCTCACCTCCCTGTCCTCCCCTCCTGTGTCCCTAGCTGGATCCCTCTTATGATGGAGTCCCCACCAGGATTCGCCTCCTCCTCTGGGGTCCACTGCTTTCCCCGCTGAGGTCACCTCCTTCGCTAACCTCCACATTCTTTCCTTCCACTTCTCTGGGTACCTCTATTTGGTTGTCCTCGTTTGCCAGTATGGCATATGAGTTCTTGAGTGGAATAGGATCTGGGATGTGCCTCTGCCTGACCGCTCTAACCCTCCCTGAGCCCACTGTCATCCAAGTGCTCCTCATTCTCGGCATCCTTTGAGGCAGTTGCATTGGACTGGGTGGTCTCTGGATAGGGGTGATGGTACTCCTGACCCAGTTTACTTCTGCTCTGGTCTGGCTACCTCATCCGCAGTCAGAGAGATGCATGCAGATAGGGCAGCACCTCAGTGTCCAGAAGGTCTGCCTGAATATGGCTGCCCCACAGCCACTGCATTGCACCACTCCCACATTATACTGCAATTATACTGCTATTCCACTACTTGTCTGCTACTGAAGCTCTCCTAGTTCCTTTTTATTAATTTACTGTCCTAAAATCCTGCTACTGATCCTCAGATAATTTTCTTTAAAAAAAAAAAAAAGCAATAAAATAAAACAAATAAATAAATGAGTCAAAACAATTTGTCGTGCTGAGTGGGCTTCTTCCCTTACTCCCTCCTACTTCACACCCCTTACTATACCCTGTGTTTAGCTCCTGTCAATCAGATTTAACAGGGCATATAATTAAGAGTTGGGGAAGGGAGGAGGAGGGCGAAATTTTGCAGCAATTAAAGACAGCACAGAATTACACCACCACTACGTTTTAAATTTTCAACAGCCCAAAAACAATTCTAAGTAAAGACAACAAAGAAAGTACAGTGTCACTAAAAGCCCACAATCTTAAGTTTAAAAGAAAAATAGCAATTACCAGTTACTCTAAAGCACTGAATTGAATATGTTTCCTTCCTTCCCCTTCTGGCTTCTTCTGAGAAAATAAAACTCTACTTGCTACCTCAACTCTGACTAAGCCCCACCTCCAGTCATCACGTAGCTGAGGTCAGAGGCCAGACAATTAACACCCTTCACCCAACTACAGGGCAGTCAGACAAGCTAAGATAAAATTTTGCAGCAATTAAAGACAGCACAGAATTACACCACCACTACGTTTTAAATTTTCAACAGCCCAAAAACAATTCTAAGTAAAGACAACAAAGAAAGTACAGTGTCACTAAAAGCCCACAATCTAAGTTTAAAAGAAAAATAGCAATTACCAGTTACTCTAAAGCACTGAATTGAATATGTTTCCTTCCTTCCCCTTCTGGCTTCTTTTTATCCATGGTGTGGATCTGCTGGGGGAGGTTATCTGGAATTGGACCCCCAGTAACAGGTTCTGTGGACCCATCCACCACTGGAGCACCCTGTGGACTTCGGAGGAGACAAGCACTAACTGATCTAATTTGTCCGTGCGTTGGTCCCACTGCACACCGAGTGTCCACTGGGGACTCACATGTGCAGCCTGGACAAGGGGACTGTGTCAGTGGCTGCGGCGATAAGATCCAGTAGCCTTAGGTACACCCTCACAGGAATATAGCGGCTCTGGGCAACCTCCTGAGCCGGAGAAATTAGGCAAGCCATCCTTTTGAGCGGTAGGAAGGCTTTGTCCTGTGCCGAGTCCAGAACCATCCCTATATGCTGCAACCTCTGGGATGGAATCAGGGTGGACGTGGATAGATTGACAGTGATGCTCAAGGAGAGAAACGACTGAAATGTTCTCTTTAGGGTCCAGAGGAGCTGTTCCCCGGATGAAGCCTTTAGGAGCCAGCCATCCAGGTAGGGGAAAATGTACAATCCCTCCCTCCAGAGAGCCGCAGCTACTGCTGCTAAGCACTTTTTAAAGACCTGGGGCACAGAGGATAAACCAAAGGGCAATACGTTGAATTGTTAGTGCATGCCCTGAAAAACAAACCATCCGTGGATACACTGAGATATGCAGGTAAGCATCTTGCATATCCAGGGAGCACAGCCAGTCACCCTGCTTGAGTAGAGGCAGCAGGCCTGACAGAGTGACCATGCAGGATTTTGTGTACTGGATATAAACACTGAGGTCCTTGAGATCTAGAATAAGCCTCAGATCTCCGGTTCTTTTGGGGACCAGGAAGAACCTGTAGTAAAATCCCCTGTTCCTTTGGTGCCCCGGCACTGACTCGATGACCTTTTTCCGAGGAAGGGACTGCACTTCTTCCCGAACAGTCAGATGGGCTGGAGAATACTGGAGGAGTCTCTGGAGGCATCTCTACAAGTTCCAGAGTGAGTCCTCTCTCTATTATCCGAAGAATCCAGGTATCTGAAGTGATGGTTCTCCACTGATTGAGATGGAGGGAGAACCGACCTCCAACCACCACCTCTTAGTCGGGAACTGGAAGAGAGGGGTCTGGCAAGGAGTCAAGCTGAGGTGGATCCTGCTGCTGGGGCTGATCCGTCACCACAGGATTCTTTGCTGTAGCGCCAGAGGAGGAGGTGGTATGCAAGGCAGAGGAAGCCCTTCTCTTGCCCTGAGGATGGGTGGCTGCTCTGGACTTGTGGGACATCTTGCAAAAGGGAGGGTGTTGTCTGCTCCTAGGCTGAGTATGGTAGAGCTAGTGGACAGACTTGATAGCCCTGCCAGATGCCTGCAGGTCACTGATGATGTCTTCGACATCTGGCCCAAATAACTTGGAGCCATTATAAGAGGCATTGAGCACCTTCTACCGGACATCTGCAGCAAAACCTGAGACCCTCAGCCAGGCGTGCCTACGAAGGCAAATGCCTGTGAGAGCAGCCTTGGCACCAGTATCAGACATATCATACAAGACCCTGAGGAGATGCTTGCTAATATCCTCAGCATTCTGCAAGGATTTGAGAACCTCCTGTTTCTAGGAGCACTCTGGGAGGGCCTAGGCAGCCACCTTGCCCTTCCTCCAGATGGTATTCTTGTATTTAACCATATGCGAGAGAGGCAATTAGCAATCTGCAGCCCCAAAGCAGAGGAGGCGTAATACCCTCTTACCTCAAAGGTCAATCTGCTCAGATTCCCTGTCATGGGGGAGGGAGGGAGCTGAGGTGCTTTGGCATCTTGGACCTGTCATGAACTGCCTTAATGACCACAGAATCGGTCTTGGGTTGGGCAGCATAGTAAGGTAGACCCTGAGGGGCATGATACAACTTATTTGCCCTACGGGGGCATGGCAGGGACCATGTCAGGCCTATGCCAGGCAGCAGTAGTGCATGTCTCAAGGCTGGGAGGATAGGAGGAATGACTTTAGGAGGAGATTCTGGGATTTGCAGGAGTCCACCAGCTCCCATCTGGTGGCATCCGCTTTGGACAGCTGCTTCATCATAACATTAAAGAAAGTAGGGTCCTCTGCAGGTGACCTGGAAGTAGGCGTGACAGAGTCCTCACTCACTGAGGAGGAGATGGACCTGTCAGAGGAAAGAGGTTCCTCCTCTTACTCACGTAGGATGTAGTCAGGATGGTACTCTTCCTCGACGCTGACCTGCTCTATCTCGAGGTCTGACGAACTAGGGACCGATGATGACCCACGGGGAATCGCCCAAGGAGGCCAAAGAGCCACCTTCTCCTGTGCCACGGACTGCTTGCCGGCCCACGCCCGGAAAGCAGAGATGGCTGCCAGGTGCACCTTGAGGGTCATCGACCGAAGCCCTTGCTGGGAAAGGGACCACAAGTAGTCCAGAATGCTAGCCAGCAGGCAGGACGAGGGGTCCAATCCCTTGCCCTGACACCAGATGGAGAATCTCTTCCATTTGAAAGCATAGGATTTTCTGGTTGACTCATGGCGGGATGCCTCAACGACATTAAGGACCTCGTTGGAAATACCCAAGGCCTGGAACTCTAGCCACTCAGGAACCAGGCCGTCAGGTGCAGGGATTGAAGGCCCAGATGGAATACCTTCCCTTGTTGATAGAGAACAGTTCCGGGGCAGGCTGGAAGCCGCCTTGGGAGCCTGGAGCTGAGGCTGAGGAGATCCGGATACCAGAACTGGCGAGGTCAGTCTGGGGATACCAGGATCACCTGCGCCTTGTCCCTCCTGACCTTGAGGAGCACCTTGTGGATTAAGGGCAGAGGAGGGAAGGCATAGAAGAGGCCCGGGGTCCAAGGCCTGGAGAAGGCATCCCCATGCAGCGAGCCATGCTGAGGGGGGTGGGCATGGTACAGCCTCAGCTTGGCATTCTCCCTGGAGGCAAACAGGTCCGCCTGAGGTGTGCCCCAGCGGGAGAACAGGTCTTGAACTACCTCCGGCAGGAGAGGCCACTCGTGAGATGCACTGTCTATCTGGCTGAGGGCATCGGCCAGACTGCTCGAGGCTCCTGCCACATGAATAGCTAGAAGATCCGCCTTCAGGCTGAGCACGAGAGACCAAATGTGAAGAGCCTCCTTGCACAGAGGCAAGGAGTGCATCCTGCCCTGTCTGTTGAGATAGTACATGGTCGTGGTGTTGTCCATCTGGACCTGGACAACTTTACCCCGAACAAATGGAACGAAGGTGGTCAGGGTTGGCCGGACCACTCGGAGCTCCAGCAGGTTGATGTGGCATCAGGACTCCTGAGGGGACCAGAGTCCATGGGCTCTGTGCTCCCCCAGATGGGCACCCCAACCCCTCAGAGAGACATCAGTCGTCAGGATGACCGTTGACTCGGGACGGACAAATGGGATTCCCTCCAGCAGATGAGCAGGGACGAGCCACCGCTGCAGGCCACCCCACATCTCCTGGGTCACAGAGACTGGCTGGTCTAGATGACCTGAGTGCTGAGACCACTGGCAGGCCAGCCCCCACTGCAGGGGGTGCAGATGCCAGCGGGCCCAATGGACTACGCCGGTGCAGACTGCCATGAGACCCAGAAGGCGCAGGAAGTCCTGGGCAGGAAGCAATTGCTCAACCTGAAATGACTGGGCAAAGGAGGAAAGGACCTCGGCCCTGTCCGCCGGGAGCCAGGCACTGGCTCGGAGAGAGTTGAGCTCCGCCCCAATTAACTGAATCATCTGCGAGGGCACGAGTTCTGACTTGGCCTCGTTGATAAGGAGGCCGAGTTGAAAGCAAGCCTGGAGGGCTAGATCTCTGGACCGCTCCACCTCCAACCTGGAGGGACCTGCTATCAGCCAGTCGTCTAGATAAGGGTAGACCCGGACCCCTTGGTGCAGCAGGAATGCTGCCACCACTGCGATGCATTTGGTGAATACCCTGGGAGCTGATGACAGGCCGAAGGGCATGGCCCGGAACTCATAGAGGGTTCCCTCTGCCAGAAAGCGGAGGAACCGCTGATGAGACGGACAGATTGGGACGTGAAAGAACGCATCCTGGAGGTCCAGGGAGGAGAATCACATGCCCTGCTCCAGGGATGATATTATTTGAGCCAGGGTTACCATCCGAAAGATGCGTGGCCTTAGGAACTTGTTCAGGTCATGCAGATCGAGAATGGGGCGTCAGCCCCCCATCCATTTTGGAACCAGGAAGTACCTGGAAACAAACCCTGGGCATCGAGGAGGATCTGCCACCTTGCTGACAATCCCCTTATGGAGGAGCTGGTCGATGTCATCTCGGAGAGCCGACTGGGAGGCTGCTGACCCGGTAGCCCCTGTTGGGCACGGGCTCGAAAGGGAGGAACCTGCTCGAACTCCAGAGGCAGGCCCCTGCCGACCACTTCCAGCACCCAGCGGTCCGTGGTGATATCGGACCAGGAGGAAAGGAAGTGGCTGAGCCGGCCCCCCATGGGGAGACCCAGGGGAGGTGAGACGAGGTTGGGGGCAGCACCCTGCAACCTGTCACTGGGCAGGCTTGGAGGAGGAGGGACAGGCCGAGGAGCCACCAGGGCCCTTACCTCCTGGCTTCCTGACCGAGAAAGCGGCGGACTTGGCTCTAGGGTGACAAGTTTGAGCCTGCTGACCCTGCTGCTGGTGCTGCTGGGCAGATCTTGCCACAGGAGCAGAGGGACAAAATGGCTTACGCTGCTGATGGTGGCCTTTCTCCATCTGTGCAGATGTGACCGAATCTAGGGTGGCACTGGATTTTTCAATACGTTGGAGGTGGCCCTCCACACCAGGCCCAAACAGGTTGCTGCCCAGAAAGGGAACATCTGTGAGCTTGTGTTGGGTGTCTGCCGTGAAGGTCAAGATCTGCAACCAAGCCCTGCAGTGCATGGCCATTGCGGCTGCTACAATCGGGCACAAGAGTCTCCAATGTCCAGAGCCGTCTGGAGCTGCTGCTTTGCCACCACCCTTTCCTGATCCCGGACCTGCTTGACCATGGTCTGGAAGTCGTCTGGGAGATGAGGGAGCACCTCATCCAGGGAGCCCAAAAGGGCGTGAGAGAAGTGTGCCATCATAACAGCCAAACTGGCCTGGCGAAGGCCCAAAGAGGCAGCAGCGTACACCTTTCTCCCTGAATAGTCCAATTTCTTGGGACTCCTTATCTGGGGGCTTGTCCACGTCCCTCGTGTTGCTCGAGCACCTCAAGACAGAATCTGCTACCAACCCCTTGGCCGAGGGGTGCTCCAAGAAGCCGGAGAGAGAGAGAGCCAGTAGGGACTGTGTACTTGCGGGCCATCCTGGCTGATGGTGCAGGGCAGGAGGCTGGGCACTGCCAGAGTTCTAACGCCAGGCCCACAATGGCCTCAGCTACGAGGAAGGCCTCCATGGGAGAGTCCCCCTTGTTCAGAATCTCCATAAGGGGATATCTGGCCCGTTTCTGCACGGGTTCGAGCGGCATCCCAGTGGACTCTGAGATGAGCCAAAGGATACCGAGGAATGAGGTGGGGCTCTCGTCCACAGAAAGACCCCCCCCCCCGAGGATTCCAGGTTGACTGGACGGGAATGCAACGAGGAGTTTTCGGACTCCGAAGAGTCCGCGTACAGTTGGTGACCGCCTGAGCCACTCTCCACTCGCCGAGGGCGATCAGGGGTGAGAGTGACGACAACCAATGGGGCAAACCTTGAGCTGGCCGAGAATCCTTGGTCGGCGCCCCATTTTTCGGTTGGGGAGGCGAAGGTTCCACCACAATGGGCGGGGCAGCCGGTTTTGGCTGAGCCATCGGCACCTCGACCGGAGAACTGGCGGCGGGAGTTGGCTTCAGCCATTCAGGCGACAGCCACTTAACTGCCGGTGTGGAAGCCGGTGACGGCTTGCTGCCAGCCAAAAGGAGCTGTTGCCACATTAGATCCTCATAGCGCTGATGCAACTTGCGCCGGAGCCTCTCCTCAGCCGAGAAGGATGAGGAAGAAGAGCGGCGGTGCTGCTTTCCGCGATGTCGGGACAGAGACTGCTGATGTTGGCGGGATTTCCCTGAAATGGAGGAGGACAGAGACCATCGGCGGTGCCGTAGGCCGAGGAAAGAATGGGGGAAACCCACTGCCCCTCCGGTTTAGGGTCCTGGGCTGGGGACTTCGGCTCAATGGTCTGAGGCAAGTCCTCGGAAGGCACCGCTGTCTGAGAGAGAGAGTTGTCGGCTTCCTTGGTCGACAACCTGTCGGTGAGCTCGAGAAAAATCTCGGCCACATCGACAGGCATTTCGGCCGACTGGTCTGATGGGGACACCGTGAAACCAGCGGCCCGGAGAATGAGATCTCTCCTGCTCCCAAGAGCGCTGACAGTGGATCTCACCATTTCTTCTGGATCCTTTAACCGGGACCGAGGGGTGTGAGACCCAGAAGGACACTCCCCTTTAGTCAAGAGGGACTGGCACAGCTCCTGAAAGGAAGCCATGTAAGAAAAGCCCAGTTGGAGAAGAATAAAGGCTGAAGCCAAAGAGGAGCTCGCCGCAAACTGGGCCGCTTCCTCCTCGAGGGCCGTGAACTGTTCCAGTTGTTCCACAGAGCCCCCTGCCGCAGACAAAACCCAATGGGCCTCCTTCGATTTAACCGGCTGGTACCGTTTCTCTGGTTGACCCAGCTGGAGTCGGGCAGCGCAGTCTTCGAGCACCAACAGAGAAAAGGACAGATACATCTCGCATGACTGCGGATCATAGTCGTGCCCGAGGCAATAAACGCAAGAGGCGTGGGGGTCAGTGCGCGACATCTTCTGCCCACATGGACACCGGCGGAACCCGGGAACTTTTCCGGTCTTGTTCTTCATCGCAGCCACGAGGGAAGAGGGTGAAAACTGAACTCAAATGAATTTCAAAGTAAGTTTGGGGAGCCAGGGCCTGCAAAACGAGAGAGTGCTAAGGAGGGAACCTGATGCTTCCAAGCGGTAAGGAAGATCTGGCGTCATGGGGCGGAGCTGAGGGTTTCATCACCCGGGTGGGTGGGAGGAGCTAACTTGAAGACTTTCCAGCCCATCTTAAAGCAGCAAGGTATCTGCCAGGCAGTGTGGATCGAACAACATATCCACGCCCCTAGAAATGAATGGTTTACAGCAAGACATTTTGTAACACAGTAAAGGAGGTTTTAAATGCTTAAGTATTACATGTTCAGAAGCCTTTGCTCCTTATCCCTGTTCAGAACACAGCTAATTATATAGCTCTTGTACCGCTATTTATATACCAAAGAAACCTTACACTATTTATTTATAAGCTGCCTTATTTGCTGTTTCATACTAAACACTGGCAAACAAAATGAAGCATTTGTGTGTTACCAGAGGCTACTATTGCAAGCCATTGGCTCAAATTTTCATTTTGACCCTTCTGGATTTGGGGATTCTGAAAACAAATGGCAAGAGAGCCACATACCTCATATTTCATTATTGTTTGTGGCTCCTCTTTACTTTTGAGCCCACAGATGGACACAGCAGCAGGGAAGGGAACAGACAGAAAAAAGGGCTGCTGCTCCTGTCCACCCAGTTGCTTTATAAACAGGTTACTCAGGCCGGTCCGTCGGCGCAGTGGCTGGATTTCCACTTGCAACGCCGGCCACCCAGGTTGGGAAATGGACCCAGGTCGTCGGAGGGCTGGTGGGAGAAGGATGGAGCGTCCCTTGGACTGATCTCCTTCTCCGGGGGGAAGGTTGTGAGTACGTCTGGTGCTTGATGGACCCCTGGCAGAGGCAGGGGTACTGCAGTGACCAGTGCCTGAGTGTGTGCAGGGAGGCGGGGCGGATGCCGAATGTCACTGCATGTCCCCACCTCCAGAAAAACACAGAAAATCATGCCAATCGTTCTGGATGACACTGCCCCCAAAGTCTGGCCTCCATGGCTCTCCGCCACTCCACCCACCAACTCAGTTACGGCTCCACAGGCGTCACTGCAGGCCCTGGACCCCGCCCTGGGGGAAAAGCCAGGTAGGCAATGTCGGCTACGCCAACACCTTTTCCCACTGTAAACGGGCAGGTAGTGCTGCCGTGGCCCCGCCCTGGGGGGTAAAGCCAGGGAGTATTGGTGGGGAGAAGGCAGTCATTGGGGAGTGAGGCAGGTGTACGGAGTGGGGCTGAAGGTGGAGCGACTGGGGAAAAAGCATACTAAATAAAAAAATTTTTTTTTTAAAATAAAGAGGTTATTCACCTGTAACAGTAGTTCTAGGAGTGGTACATGTTGTTCATATACACTAGCTGGCATGTCCTTTCCCTTTAAGAATCTTGCCGGAAGGTCTCAAAGCTGGCTCCTCCCAACCATCAGGGTGGTATATGCCTCGGCTCAGCCCCTTGACTCTAGTTCTTGCCCGCTGGAAGCAAAGGGTTGTGCGTCGAAGCCGGGGAGGTCGGGTGGGTTCATGTGGATGAACAACATATACCACTCCTAGGAAGTACAGTTATGTAAGACCTTACCGTAACAGTAGATCTTTGAGGAGTGTCTCTTGCAGCAGGTAATACACTTGGATCTTCGCCAGAGGTCACTGTTGCGTACGGCAGCTCTTCTAGCAGTCTTTTCCAGAGGCTGCCCACACATGACATCACCTTCCTGTTTCCTATATAAGTGTGGGCGGTCCCTGGTATCCTCAGTCTTCCCCGCCAGATTCAGCTCACTAAGCGAGGACCGAGGGGTAGCCGAGCTACCAAAGGTAATCCAACCCAAAGTCATTAGACCAAAATTTGTTCTCCTAGAGAAAGAGGGGGATAGAGGGCGGGATTGTACTTGCTGCAAGACACACTCCTCAAAGATCTACTCTTATGGTAAGGTCTTATGTAACTGTATTATCTTCCACGGAGAGGTCTCTTGCAACAGGTAATACACTTGGGATGAATCCCAAGCAGTAAACCCAAGAAGGGTGGTCATTATGACAGGAGGCCTTGTAGGACAGCTCGGCCAAAGGCTGTCCTACGGCATGAAGCAACGTCTAAGTTGTAATGCTTCATGAAAGTATGAATCGTGGACCAGGTAGCTGCGTTGCAGATATCTGTAATAGAGGCCCCTTTAAAGCAGGCCACTGTGGTGGCCATAGCTCTGATAGAATGGGCGTGGACAGGTCCTGGTAATGGCTCGTTGTAGTTTGTGTAACAAAATGCTATACAGTGTGCTAGCCAATTAGAGAGGTTCCGTTTAGTGACCGGGAGACCTTCACTGCTTGAGGCGAGGGTAACAAAAAATTGAGAGGTCCTCCTAATCGATTTAGTTCGATTAGTGTAGTATCATAATATACGATGGACATCTAGAGTATGTAGGAGGTATTCACCTCGATTGGAGTGTTCAGGATAATATACTGGTAACTCCAGGGATTGATTTAAGGTGTGTTCAGACACTACCACAGGTAGGACGGAAGGGTTGGTACGAAGTGCCACCACTCTGTGAAAAATTAAGTAAGGTTCTCTACACATGAGAGCATGAAGCCTGGAAATACGCCGAGCCGAAGTGACAGCCACTAAGAATAGTGTTTTCCAAGAAAGAAAACAGAGGTCACAAGTGGCCGCTGGTTCAAAGGGCTCGAGAGTCAATTTCTCTATTAGAAAACTGAGATCCCACGGAGGAGTGGGTCTTCTGATAGGTGGCTTAATATGTAACATTCCTCTTAGAAACATTTTGGCTAGATGATGTTGATACAGTAATCTGCCATCGAGGTTCATGGAAGGTCAAAATAGAGGCCAAATGGACTTTGACAGAGGAGTAGCTTAATCCTGTCTCAGCAATCGAGGCCAGATAATCCAAGACTTTCGTCAGTGGACAGGAATAAGGATCCAATGACCGGGAAGCAGCCCAGATGGAAAAGCATTTCCACTGGTGCTGTTTCCCTGGTTGCTGGTTTGCATGAGGCCAGTAAAATATTAGTCCTACTGGCAATGGAACGGGGTCCTCCACTTAGAACTGTTGAAGATGGGGAAACCAGACCTGCCGAGGCCACAGAGGGGCTATGAGAATCATGGTGGCAGGTTTGAGTTGTAGTTTCAGTGGAGTCCGTTGCAGGAGAGGGAAGGGGGAAGCATATAAGAACAGTCCTGTCCATGATTGGGACAGGGCATCTATAGACCGTCCCTTTTTGCTCGGGATAATGGAATAGTATCTGGGGAGACGGTGATTGACTGGGGAGGCAAACAGATCCAGGTGCAGGGTCCCCCTCAAATTCTCATCAATGACTGCTGCTGAAGCTGCACTAGCTGCTGCATGCGAGATGAAGATGGGGGGGAAAATGAACTGAGGATACCAGGGACTGCCCACACTTACATACAAAACAGGAAGGTGATGTCATGTGTGGGTGGCCCCTGGAAAAGACTGCTAGAAGAGCTGCTGTGTGCCACAGCAACCTCTGGCAACGATCCAGGTGTATTACCTGCTGCAAGAGACCATTCCGTGGAAGATCTACTGTTACAGGTGAGTAAGAATAGGTTACTCACCTGTAACAGAAGTTCTAGGAGTGGTATATGTTGTTCATCCACACTTCTTGGCATGTCCCCTTCCACTTCAAATCTTGCCAGAAGTCTTCAAGCTGGCTCCTCCCACCCACCTGGGTGGTATATACCTCGGCCCCCATGACGCCAGATCTTAGCCCGCTGGAAGCAAGGTTGTGCACCCGAAGCCGGGGAGGTCGGGTGGGTGTGTGTGGATGAACAACATATACCACTCCTAGAACTACTGTTACAGGTGAGTAACCTGTTCTTCTAGGAGCGTGGATATGTTGTTCATCCACACTTCTTGGCAGACTCAGCAGTTCTCCGGGAGGAGGGAGGAAAGGAGCACACCCCTACTTAGGAAATAAAGACTGGAGAACCAAGGCCCCAAAACCAGCATCCCGGCGTGACTCAAGGTCGATGTGGTAGTGGGTAACAAAGGTGTTTGCTGACTTCCCGGTAGCAGCCCGACAGATTTCCTGGATAGGGATGTCCCTGGAAGCAGCCACCGATGCAGCAGTATGGCGGCTAGAATGAGCTCTTATCCCACTGGGAGGCTCCTTGCCCGCCAACTCATAGCACAGACCTATGCATGATGTAATCCATCTTGCTATGGTCCGTTTGGCTGCAGGTCTGCCAGAAGCGGCTTCAGCGTAGGTGACAAACAGCTGGCAAACCTCTCCACGAATTTCCACCGTTCTTTCCTTGTAATAGGAGAGAGCACATCTCAGGTCCAAAGTATGGAGCCTGTACTAGGCGTCCAAGGTGTAATTAGGGTAGTATACCGGCAGAGTCAGCACCTGGTTAAGGTGAAACTCTTGACACCACCTTCGGAAGAAATTTCAGGTGGGGGCGCAGGATAACTTTGTCCCTGTGGAAGACCAGATAAGAGGAGTTCACCGAAAGCACCTGGAACTCCCCTGTCCTTCTGGATGATGTGATAGCCACCAGGAAGGCCGTCTTCCATGACAAGTGAGAGAGCTCACACTTGTGAATGGGTTCGAATGGCTTGCCCATGAGCTTTGCCAAAACCAGCAACATATCCCACGGAGGTGGAGATTCACGCACCGGAGGGGATATGTGATCCAGGCCTTTGAAGAAGCGCCCGACCACTGTCTCCTGCGCCAATGTCGGCTGACCGGCCCGTGCCCGGTAAGCAGAAATGGCTGCCAGGTGCACCCTAAGGGTCGAAGACCGTAGACCCCCTTTGGAGAAAGACCAAAGGAAGTCGAGAATGTTAGCCACAGAACAGGATAAGGGGTCCAGACTCTTACCATGAAACCAAATAGAAATTATTTTCCATTTGAAGGCATAACATTTCCTGGTCGATTCCTTTCTGGATGCCTCCACCACGGTGTAGACATCTTCGGAAAGACCCAAAGCCTGGAACTCTAGCCGCTCAGGTACCAGGCTGTCAAGTGCAGGGATTGATGGTCCGGATGAAATACCTTCCCCTGATTCAGAGATATCAGGTCTGGGCGCGTACAAAGCCGCTCTGGGGGCCTGCAGCTGAGGCTGAGGAGATCTGGGTACCAGAACTGGCGTGGCCAGTCTGGGGCTACCAGAATCACCTTTGCCTTGAGTAACACCTTGTGGATCAAGGGAAATGGAGGGAAGGTGTAGAAGAGGCCTGGGGTCCACAGCCTCGAGAAGGTATCCCCCTGCAGCAAGCCCTGCTGAGGGGGGCGGGCATGATACAGCCTCAGCTTATTGTTTTCCCGTGAAGCAAACAGGTCCACCATCGGTTTGCTCCAACGGGAGAACAGGTTGTAAGCTACCTCTGGATGGAGAGACCACTCGTGGGATGTCTGGCCTAAACGGCTGAGAGCATCTGCCAGCTGGTTCGAGGCTCCTGTCACATGGATGGCTAGGAGATCCGCCTCCAACCGGCTTATGAGGGTCCAGATGCGGAGCGCCTCCTTGCACAGCAGACGGGAGTGCATGCCGCCCTGTTTGTTGAGGTAGTACATGGTCGTGGTATTGTCCGTTTGGACTTGAACCACTTGCCCCCAGAGCTGAGGAGCGAAAGTTGACAGTGCCAGTTTGACTGCTCTGAGCTCCAACAGGTTGATGTGGCATCGGGACTCCTCGGGGGTCCAGAATCTGTGGGCCCTGTTGTCCCCCATGTGGGCTCCCCAGTCCATGAGAGAGGCATCAGTTGTGAGAACGACCGTCGGCTCGGGGCGGACAAATGGGATCCCTTCTTGCAACCGGTCTGGGGCGGCCCACCACTGGAAAGCGTCCCACATCTTCTGGGTTACAGTGATCAGCTGGTCGAAATGACTGTGGCACTGAGGCCACTGGGCGGCTAGATCCCATTGAAAGGGGAGCATGTGCAACCGGGCCCAACGGACCACCCAGGTGCACGCCGCCATGTAACCCAGAAGGCACAGAAAGTCCCAGGCAGGGCGCAAGTGCCCAACCAGAAATGATTGGGCAAAGGAGGAGAGAACCTCTGCCCTGTCTGATGGGAGCCGAGCTCTGGCTTGACAAGAGTCAAGTTCTGCCCCGATAAAGCCCATCACCTGAGAAGGCACAAGTTCCAACTTGGCCTCGTTGATCAGGAGGCTAAGTTGGGAGCAGGTTTGGAGGGCCAGATCCCTGGACCTCTCCACCTCCTGATGGGTGGAACCGGTCAAAAGCCAGTCGTCGAGATAAGGGTAGATTCTGACTCCTCGACGCCGAAGGTGGGCCGCCACCACTGCAATGCATTTGGTGAAGACCCGTGGGGCCGATGACAGGCCGAACTGCATGGCTCGGAACTCGTACAGGGTCCCTTGACCCTGAAGCGGAGAAACCGCTGGTAGGACGGATGGATAGGGACGTGAAAGAACGCGTCCTGTAGATCCAGAGAACAGAACCACATGTTGCGCTCCAGGGATGGTATGATCTGGTTCAGAGTTACCATCCGGAAGGTGCGAGACCTGAGATACTGATTCAGGTCATGGAGATCTAAGATGGGGTGCCAACCCCCTGTCCGCTTGTGCAATAGGAAGTACCTGGAAATGAAGCCTGGGTCTGTCGGAGGATCCGGCATTGGAGCAATAGCCTCCTTGAGGAGGAGGAGCTGAGCTACGTCATCTTGAAGAGCTGACTGGGTGCAAGCTGAGATCCTTTCCTCCTGAGGGGTGTGGGCTCGGCTGGGGGGGGGTACTGCTCGAACTCTAGAGGCAGTCCCTTACCGACCACTTCGAGAATCCACCTGTCCGAAGTGATATCGGACCAGGCGGAAAGAAAGTGGCGGAGTTGGCCCCCCACGGGAGGACCCAGAGCTGGCATGATGGGAATGGGGGAAGCAACCCCTAACTGAGCAGGCTTGGAAGAGGAGGAGGAGGCCCTGCGCCTCGGCCTCCCTTACGGGGCTGTTGAGGGCCCTGCTTGGGCCATGGGCGCCAAGCTTGAGCCTGCTGCTGTTGTTGCTGCTGACCTCCTTGATAGGAGGGCTGCCTGACCGCAGAGGAAGAATGCCGAAATGGCTTCTTCTTTTCTTCTGTTGGTTCTTGCCCGAAGAACCCTTAGCAGAAGTAGCATCCAAGGTGGCACTGGACTGCTCTATACGCTGAAGGTGACTGGCCACTCCTGACTGAACAAGTTGGTACCCAGGAAGAGCACATCAGCAAGCTTGTGCTGGGTATCCACCTGGGAAGGAGGAAAGCCTCAGCCAAGCCCTGCGGCGAGTGGCCACTGCAGCTGCTAAAGAGCGGGCACAAGAATCTCCCACGTCTAAGGCCATCTGGATCTGCTGTTTTGCGACAGCACGGCCTTGGTCGCGGACTTGCTTGACCGTGGTTTGCATGTCCACTGGGAGATGAGGGAGGATCTCGTCTAATGACGCTTGAAGGGCATGAGAGAAGTGCTCCATAATAACTGCCGAGGTGGCCTGACGAAGACCCAAAGAAGAGGCCGCATAGACCTTACGGGCAGAATGGTCCATATACTTGGACTCCTAGTCCGGGGGTCAGTCAGTGTTGGCTGAACTCCCAGTACGCCTGAACACAGAGGTAGTCACCAGGCTCTCAGCAGAAGGGTGCTCTGTGAACCCCACAAGGGACCCCATGGGCACCGCGTACTTACGGGTCATACGAGCAGATGGTGCTGGGCAGGAAGCAGGGCGCTTCCAAAGTTCAAGAGCCGGGCCCACGATAGCCTCGGCTACTGGAAAGGCCTCCGTCGGGGTATCCCCCCCTCTCTTAAGGATGTTGGTGAGAGGGTACTCCGCCTTTTTCTGGATGGATTCCAGGGGCATTCCGGTAGAGTCAGAGATGAGGCGGAGGACGCCCTTGAAAGAGGAAGGACCTTCCTCCAACCCTGCCATGGAGGACTCATCATCCCCGGGATGTGAGTGCAGTCCTGTGATGTCCGAAGAGTCAGGATAAAGCGGTTTACCGCCCAAGTCACCCTCGATGCACCAAGGGTGATCCGGGGTGACCGTGATAGACAGGCGCCGGGGATCTGGCCGATCCTCTTTCGAGTGAGCCCCTTCCCGAGGCTGCTTAGGCGGTGGTTCCATCCGGATAGGTGGAGAAACCGGTTTTGGCCAAACCAGAACACAGGCCGGCCCCGCGGGCGGGGGAACCGAGGGAGTCAGTTCCGAAGGCAAAAGCCAAGTGATGGCCGGGGTGGACGGTGGAGCCGGCCTTTGACTGGTCAAAATAAGCTGTTGCCACATGAGGTCCTCATAGTGTCGACGGAGTTTCTGCCAAAGCCTCTCCTTGTCCGAGGAGGATGAGGACAATCTGTGGCGCCGCCTCTTTTTAGAGCACTTATGGCTCTTCCTTGATCGTTCGGCCGAGGGGGTTCTAGACCTCAGTCGAGATCGGAGAGGCCGACTCGGTCAATCATGAGACACCGGAATCGGTGAGACCCGAGGGTCTGGAACAGGTTCCTTGATGAGGACACCAGCAGGCTGGGTCTCCTCATCAGGAAAAACGAGGACAGGAGTCCTCTCCAAGGAATTGTTGGGCAGAGCCGGTGATAAAGGGTCGATAGGATCGAGGACTATTTCCACTTCGTCGACCACTTCCTCGGTCCCCTGGCCAGACGGAAGGTTTGTAAAGCCGGTGGCCGAGGATGCGATCTCGACTGAAGTCGAGAGCGCAGTGTCCCGGGACTCAAACCTTTCTCAGTCCCAGGAACGTCTTCGTCAGGACGAAGACATCGGGTCCTTGTCTCTCTTCCGAGAGCAGGAGGAGTGCAAGCCCGAGGGCGCCTCACCCCTGGTGGGGAGAGACTGGCACAACTCCTTGAAGGAGCCCGAAAAGGTGGAGTCAAGGTTCAGCAGAACGAAGAAGCTTCGACTGGCTGTAGCTGCTTCCTCCTCGAATGTCTTCATTTGTTCCAGCTGGTCAGCGGATAACACGGCCGCGGAAACCGCCCACCTCGCCTCCTTCGATTTCACCGGCGGGTTGCTTTTCTCCAGTCTCCCTAGTTTCAAACGTGCCATGCGGTCATCCAGGACGTTGGGATGGAAGGCCAAGCAAAAGGTACATGTCGAGGTGTCATGTCCGGAACCTAGGCAGTAAATGCACGTTAGGTGGGGATCGGTGCTCGACATCTTCTACAGCGCGGGGCACCGGCGAAACTGGGAAGATTTTTCCTCCATATCCATGGTGGAATCGCAATCGCTAACCTCGAACGAAGTTTTGAAAAGTAATTTCGGTAAATACCGACGCTTTGAATCCAGGGCCTGCCGAATTCGCTGCAAGAGCACGAACCTGCATCTTCCAGCAGAAAGAAGATCTGGAGTCATGGGTGGAGCAGAGGGTATATACCACCCGGGTGGGTGCGTGGGAGGAGCCAGCTTGAAGACTTCTGGCAAGATTTAAAGTGGAAGGGGACAAGCCAAGAAGTGTGGATGAACGAACATATCCACGCTCCTAGAACCTGTTTTTCTAGGATTGTGGATATGTTGTTCTATCCACACTAATTGGCAGACTCCTAGCAGTTCTCCGGGAGGAGGGAGGCATGGTGCAAATCCCCGAATACTTACTTGGGGAACAAAGATTTGGAGAACTGAGGCCCCAAAACCAGCATCCTGGCGTGACTCTAGATCAATGTGGTAGTGGGAAATGAAGGTGTTTGCTGACTTCCAGGTAGCAGTCCTGCAGATATCCTGGATAGGGGCATCCCTAGAAGCAGCAGTATGATGGGTGGAATGAGGTATTATCCCTATGGGAGGCTCCTTGCCTGCCAGCCGGTAGCAGAGATCAGTGCAGGATGCTATCCATCTGCCAATCGTCTGTTTTGCTGCAGGTCTGTGTGACAGGGTTGAATAGGACCCTGTTCCAGTTGTTATGGAGAGTTTGAATGCAGGGATCTGTTCTGTTCTTTCATTTCCTATCTCGTCTGCCTGGTTGCGCAACCAAATTTTCCTGTGAGACCTAGGATTTGATCACCCCGACAGTCTCGAAATTCTTTGCCTCTCACCGTCTCTCAGTCTTCCCTTGCTGTTTCTGTCTTTTCCTACCTTGCTTATCTGCTAGTATAAAAATATATGCAAACCATTATGTAGAAATGTAACTGATAGTGGTATCCCTTTGTTTAGGAATTATATAGTGTTACTGTTGAAATGTATATAATTATAGTTTGAGATGATTGCAAAAAGCTATTGGGAACTTAGGAGGGTTAACCTGAGAGCAGTTTTTAATCCCTTTTTCAGAAGCTATGGAGAAGGGGCCTCAGTTCTGGGACATTGTGTTCTTGCTGCACCTGCATGAAATTGACAAGAACATTTTAGGAAAAAACAGGATGCTTGTTAAGTAGGGGGGTTGCAAAGACTTATGAGAGAGAGATGCATTGTTTCGAGAGAGACACAGACATTGAAGGAAAACTCAGATGGATCCTCTCTGTTTATTCGGCCCTTGCAAATAGTTATACTGAACAACTTTATTTTTGTATGTTATTGCTAGTACTAATAAACACTGTTTGCCAATTCTACAACTGCTCCTGGTTTTTCCTATGCTTCCTGACCTGTGCCTCGATGACAGTTTGCCAGGTGTGGCTTCAGCGTAGGTGACAAACAGCTGGAGAACCTCTCTCCGAACTTCAGCCATGCACTCCTTGTAATAAAAGAGCGTGCATCTCAGATCCAAGGTATGGAGCCTGTACTCGGCCTCCAAGGTGTAACTGGGGTAGTACACCGGCACAGTCAACACCCGAGTTAGGTGAAACTCTGACACCACCTTTGGAAGGAACTTCGGGTTGGGGCGCAGGACAACCTTGTGCCTGTGGAAGACCAGATAGGGAAACTCAACAGAGTGTGCCTGGAGCTCCCCAATCCTTCTGGCTGACGTGATAGCCACCAAGTAGGCGATCTTCCACAACAGGTATGACATCTTGCACCTGTGCATTGGTTCAAATGGCTTGCCAATGAGCTTCGCCAGTACCAGCAGTAGATCCCATGGTGGTGGTTTACGTACCTGAGGTGAAATGCGGTCGAGGCCGTTAAAGAAATGTCAGACCACTTTCTCTTGTGCCACCGTCTGCTGACCAGCCTGTGCCTGGTATGCAGAGATGGCTGCCAGGTGCACCTTAAGGGTCACAGACCGAAGACCCCCTTTGGAGAGAGACCAAAGGTAGTCAAGAATGCTAGCCACTGGACAGGATGAAGGGTCCAGGCCCTTGCCCTGACACCAAATGGAGAATCTCTTCCATTTGAAGGCATAGCACCTCCTGGTCGACTCTTTCCTAGATGCATCAACAACAGTGAGGATATCACTGGAAAGACCCAAAACCTCAAACTCTAGCCACTCGGGAACCAGGCTGTCAGGTGCAGGGACTGAAGGTCTGGATGGCATACCTTCCCCTGAGTGATTGACAGCAGGTCCGTGCGTGCTGGAAGCTCCTTGGGAGCCTGAGGAGATCTGGATATCAGAACTGGCGGGGCCAGTCTGGGGCTACCAGGATCACTTTTGCCTTGTCCCTGCTGACCTTGAGGAGCACCTTGTGAACCGAGGGAAGGCATACAAGAGGCCTGGGGTCCACAGCCTCGAGAAGGCACCCCCCTGCAGTGAGCAGGCATGAAACAGCCTCAGCTTTGCGTTTTCCCTGGAGGTGAACAGATCCATCAGAGGTTTGCCCCAGTGGAAGAACAGGCTGTGTACTACCTCTGGATGGAGAGACCACTCGTGGGACGCCTCGCCCACATGGCTGAGGGCGTCTTCCAGTTGATTAGAGGCTCCTGCCACATGGACGGCCAGGAGATCTGCCTCAAGACAGCTCATGAGGGTCCAGATGCAGAGTGCGTCCCTGCACAGAGGCTGGGAGTGCGTGCCGCCCTGCTTGTTGAGACAGTGCATGGTCATGGTATTGTCCATCTGGACCTGCACCACCTGGCCCCGAAGGAACAGAGCAAATGCAGTCAGTGCCAACCGAACTACTCAGAGCTCCAGCAGGATGATGTGACATCGGGATACCTTGGGGGTCCAGAGCCCGTGGACTCTGTGATTCCCCATGTGGGCACCCCAGCCTGTGAGAGAGGCATTGGTCGTTAGGATGACCGTTGGCTCGGGGCAGACAAACGGGATCCCCTCCTGCAGATCTTCTAGGACAGTCCACCATTGGAGAGCGTCCCATGTCTTCTGGGTCACAGTGACCAGCTGGTCGAAGTGACCATATTGCTGAGTCCACTGGTCGGCCAACTCCCACTGAAGAGGGTGCATATGCCACTGGCCCCATCGGACCACGGAGGTGCAGGCCGCCATGTAACCCAGAAGGCACAGGAAGTCCCGGGCAGGGCGCAAGTGCCCAATCAGAAATGATTGGGCAAAGGAGGAGACAACCTCCACCCTGTCCGCCGGGAGCCTGGCTCTGGCTCGGCAAGAGTCGAGCTCTGCCCTAATGAAGCAGATCACCTGCGAAGGCACCAGTTCTGACTTGGTCTTGTTGATTAGGAGACCAGGTTCGATGCAGGTCTGAAGAGCCAGATCCCTGGATCTTTCCACCTCTTGTTTGGAGGGACCCGCTATGAACCAATCGTCGAGACAGGGGTACACTTTGACCCCCCGATGCTGAAGATGGGCCACCACCACTGCAATGCATTTGGTGAAGACCCGGGGGGCTGATGACAGGCCAAACGGCATGGCTTGGTACTCGAAGAGGGCTCCCTCTGCTCGGAAACGGAGGAACTTCCAGTGTGATGGACGGATTGGGACGTGAAATAATGCGTCCTGCAGATCCAGTGAGCAGAACCACATGTTCTGCTCGAGAGATGGTATGATCTGAGACAGAGTTACCAACCTGAATGTGCGAGACCTGAGAAATTGGTTCAGGTCGTGCAGATCTAGAATGGGGCACCCCCCCCCCGTCCGTCTGGGATCAGGAAGTACCTGGAAACGAACCCTGGGTTGACAGGGGGGCTCCACGACTCTGGCCACTACCTCCTTGCGGAGGAGTTGGGTGATGTCATCTTGGAGAGCTGACTGAGCTTGCACAGAAACCATTTCCTGCTATGGGGTGCGGGCTTGGCTTGGTGGGTACTGCTCCAACTCCAGAGGCAATCCTTGGCCAACCACTTCCAAGATCCACCTATCCGCTGTGACAGCAGACCAGGCAGAAACGAAGTGGTGGAGCCAGCACCCAATGGGAGGAAGCAGAGTGGGTGTGACGGGTATGGGGTTGGCGACCCCCATCCCGTCACTGTGCAGGATTGGAGGAGGATCAGGGCTGCCGAGGACCCTGGCTTGGGCCGAGGCCGCCAAGGTCGAGCCTGCTGCTGTTGCTGCCCCAACTGAAAGTGGGACTGCTTGGCCACAAGCGCAGAAGGCTGAAAGGGCTTTCTCTTCTGCTTTTTGGAATCCTGGGATTCCTTCTGGGCAGAAGTCACGGAGTCCAAGGTGGCATTGGACTTTTCTATGCGATGGAGGTGACCATCCACTCCTGGACAAAAAAGATCGGTGCCCAGTAAGGAACATCCGTCAACTTGTGCTGAGTATCTGCCAAGAAGGTCGAGATCCTCAGCCAGGCCCTGAGGCACATGGCAACTGCCGCCGCCACCGAGTGGGTGCAGGAGTCCCCAATATCCACAGCCATCTGGAGTTGCTGTTTGGCAACTGCCCAACCCTGGTCATGGACCTGCTTGACCGTGATCTGGAGGTCTGTGGGGAGGTGAGGAAGAACCTCATCTAGAGAGCACAAGAGGGCATGAGAAAAATGCGCCATGATGACGGCAGAGCTTGCCTGATGAAAGCCAAGCGAAGAAGCAGCATAGACTTTCTGGGGTGAATGGTCCAGTTTCCTGGACTCTTTGTCCGGAGGACTACTAGTGTCTTCTAAATTACCCGATCGTCGAAACACAGATTTGGTCACCAGCCCCTTGGCTGAGGGGTGCTCTGCGAATCCAGAGAGGGAGCAGAAGGGAACTGCATATTTGCAGGCCACCCGGGCTGAGGGCGCAGGGCAGGTGGCTGGGTGCTGCCACAGCTCCAAGGCCAGGCCAACAATGGCCTCGGCCACAGGGAAGACCTCTATCGGAGAATACCCTCGTTTGAGGCTGTCAGCGAGAGGATATTCAGCCTTCTTCTGAATGGGCTCCAAAGGCATTCCTGTAGATTCGGAGATGAGACGGAGGATGCCCATGAAGGACGTGGGACCCTCCTCCGTCAAGAGACTCCCGATGGACTCGTCATCCAGGGGACGGGAATGCAAGTCAGAGTCTGGGTAGATTGGCCGGCCACCTGTATCTCCTTTGACCCGCCTGGGATGGTCTGGAGTGAGGGTGACAGGCAGCCTATGCGGAAGGCCCTTGACGGGCCGAGACTCCTTGAAAGGAGCCCCTTGGGTAGGCTGTTTAGGTGGTGGCGCCACCCGAATTGGTGGAGAGGCCGGTTTTGGCCGAGCCGGGTCTTAACTGGCTCCACAGGCAGAGGTGCGGTATCGACCGGCTCCTGGGGAGGAGGTGTCGAGCTGGAGGGCGACAGCCAAGTGATGGCTGTGGTGGAAGCCAGAGCTGACTTTGGTCCAGCCATAATCAGCTGCTGCCACATCAAGTCCTTGTAGCGTCGATGCAGTCTGCGTCAAAGCCTCTCCTCTTCCGAGGAGGACGAGGAAGAATGGCGGCGGTGCTGCTTCTTGGAGCACTTGTGTGATTTCTTCGGCCTGTCAGCTGAAGGAGTCCGAGACCTCAACTTGGACCATCGGGGGACCCACGAGGCCGCTCGGAAGGAGCCAGGAAAAACCGCGTCTCTTCCAGGTCAGGGACCGGGATCGTAAAGAGGTTCCCAACAGGCTGGCTGGTCTGGTGAGGACCAGAGTCCTGAATAAGGAATTGTCACCCTCATCAAGCGATGATGGGTTGACGGGGTCGAGCACAATTTCGACCGGGTCGTTGTCCAGCGTCTGAGCCGGCTCACCTGAAGGGGGTACCGTGAAGCCAGCGGCTGAGGCCGCAATCTCGACCGAAGTCAAGACAGCAGATTCCTGGTACTGAGATCTCTCACAATCCCAAGAACATCGTTGATGAGACGAACCTTCTCTTGACTCCTTGTCCTTTTTACGGGAGCGAGAGACGTGCGTGTCCGAAGGACCCTCCCCTTTGGTGCGGCGAGACTGGCACATCTCTTTGAAGGAGCCTGAAAAGGTGGAGCCCAAATTGAGTTCGATGAAGACCAACAAGGAAGAGGACCAATCAGTGGCCCATGCCGACTCCTCTTCAGAGGCCTTCACCTGCTCCAGTTGTTCAGCGGACCCCGAAGCCGCGGAGACCGCCCAACAGGCCTCTTTCAATTTGACCATCGGGTTCCATTTCTCCAATCTGCCCAACTGAAGTCATGCAAGATGATCGTCCAAGACATTGGGTTGAAACGCGTGACAAAAGTGACATGCCTGGGTGTCATGGGTCTGGCCCAGGCAACAAACGCATGAGACATGCGTGTCAGTCTGAGACATTTTTTGACCACGTGGGCAGCGGTGGAAACTGGGTGAGGACTTGTCCTCCATAGCGGTCGTAATCGCGAAGCGATGTGGAGAAACTCGAATGAGTTTAATTTTAGGTAAATCCGAAGATTTGTTCGCCAGGGCCTACTGTAACGTGAGAACGATAAGGAGGGAACCTGAATCTTCCAGCAGAAAGGAAGATCTGGCATCAAGGGGCAGAGCCGAGGCATATATCACCCGGGTGGGTGGGAGGAGCCAGCTCTGAGACCTGCTGGCAAGATTTTTAAAGGGAAAGGACATGCCAACTAGTGTGGATGAACAACATATCTACGATCCTAGAAATAATACTTCATTTTCAGGCATATAAGGAGAATTAAGGGGAAATACAAAGCAAGCCTCAACTGTATTAATTCTTTGAATCTCCACTTGCCAACCAGGAGTCCCTTTCTCAACATTCTATTTCTAATTAGTTATGACAATACCCCTTTAATAATGTTTATTATGCATAACATTTGTATGTATTTTACATTTGCACATAAACACCTGACACTTTATTGCTGCACACAAGCACTTTATTTACTAGCACTTTCAAAATGCTATATAGTACTTTATTTAATCAGCTAGCAAATAAGTCTGGCAAGTTAGCCATCTCTGTGCTTTCTTCACTTAAAGCAAGATTATGGGAGGTCAAGGTGAGGGACGGAAGGTGAAAAAGAAATATAGTGAGATGGAAAAAGATCTAGAAGGAATAAGTAAGAACTGTTGTAGGTGGAGCACCAAGTTTTCCCGTCAGCGAAAACGCCGACCTCCCCCACAGCGACGGCACAATACTGATGCAGATATTGTGCCACCTCTGGATTCCTTGTTTTCTGTGGGGGGCTGTGCCCCCACACCATGTGGGGGCTCTGCCCCCTGCACCCCCCGGACTCTAAGATTCCAACTCCAGGTTGGAGTTGGTCCATGGAGGGGGTGGAACACTGGGGGAAGGCGAAACAAGGAAAATGGACCATTACCACGAATGTCGCCGTAATGGTCTTTTTCCTTGTTTTGCTGTCGGGGTGTCAACGAAAAGGGGTGCTACTGTTGTAGGCAGCGAACCTACGTCATTTGTAGAAAAGAATAGGAAAGTTATTCAGGAGCACTGTTGCACAACAGGTTTATATAGGGAGAACAAAAAGAGAATAAAAGTAGTTACGTAAGAATTTACCGTAACAATAGATCTTCGAGAGGAGATCTTGCAGCAGATATTACCAATAGAACTAATGCCAACAGGCGTTAGGACCCCACAGAAAAATCTTGTAGCTAGCAGTCTGATGTGCAGGACCGTCCCCGACATTGGCTCCATCTGACATGGTATAAAGGGGGCGGCCCCCCGGTGTCATCTCAGTTCTCCTGCCAGAGACCTGGCTGAAGTAAATGAAGAATCGAGCAGGATCTCCCCAATACTAAAGAAGGGTAACAACAGTAATTGCTGGGGGATGGTGGGTGGGAAAGCGCCTCTCGAAGATCTACTGTTACAGTAAGTTCTTACGTAACTGTACTATCTGACTTCAAGGGGGAGCTCTTGCAGCAGATATTACCAACAGGACTGAGTCCCAAGCAGTACCCAAAGATAGGCCCAGGTCTGACGGGTGGGGGAGAAAAACCAACAGCCGAGGAGCCTCAAGAGAGTAGGCCCTGTAGGACGGCTAGTCCGAAACCTGCTCTTCTCCCAGAGGCAATGTCCAGGCTGTAATGCCTAATGAAAGTGTAAACTGTGCTCCATGTCACAGCAGCACAGAGGTCTGCCAAGGACACATTCCTCAATGAGGCAAAAGAGGTAGCCACAGCTCTGGTGGAGTGGCCCTTGATCAAGCCCGGCAAGGGCTTACTGTGGTGCTCGAAACAAAAGGAAATGCAGTGGACTAACCACCGGGTTAGTGTCTGCTTGGTGACAGGAGCCCCTGTCTTCCTGTGAGCAAAGGAGAGGAACAACTGGTCCGTCTTCCTGACAGAACTGGTTCGGTGGATGTAATAACTTAGAACTCTGAACATCCAGAGTATGCAACAATGCGTCCCCTTTATTGGAGAACTCTGGAAAGTAAACTGGAAGCTGGATGTCCTGGTTCAGCGTCAGTTCGGCACCACCTTTGGTAAAAACTTGGGATATGTACGCAGGGCCACCCTGTCCCTATGAAACACAAGATAAGGCTCCTTGCACATAAGGGCCTGAAGCTCAGAAACCCTTTGAGCAGAAGTAACAGCAACTAAAAACAGTGCTTTCCAAGAGAGAAAGTGAAGCTCGCAAGTCGTGGCTAATTTGAAGGGAGGCAGGGTGAGCTCCTTGAGAACAAAAAGGAGATCCCAAGAGGGAACAGGGTCCCTCCTCGGGGGTCTGATGTGCAAGACACCTCGCAGAAAGGTCTTACACACATTAAGCTGTGCCAGAGTCTTCTCCCCGAACGGTGCATGATAGGCTGATAAGGCACACAGGTGCACCTTAATGGACGAGTAGCTCAAGCCCAGGTCCAAAAGGTGGAGAAGGTAGTCTAGCACATGCTTGACCAGACAATCCAGAGGATCTAGAGAACGTGCTGTTGCCCAGAGGCAGAAACACTTCCACTTCATGGCATAGGTGTCCTCGCTGCTACTAAGACCTCAGCCACCCTGCTTGACACTCCTAACCTCTCTTCTGCTAGGGCTGCATGAGCCAGGCGTGCAAATGAAGAGACCGCAGAGCAGGATGGATGAGCGTTCCCTGCTGAGAGAGAACGTGAGTGGAGAGGGGCAACTGCACAGTAGGCTCCATGGTCAGCTGCTGTAGCAGTGGATACCAGATCTGTCGAGGCCAAAGAGGAGCTACCAGAGTCATTCTGGCCTCCTCTGTCTGCAACTTGAGCAGGACTCTCTGAATGAGGGGGAAGGCATACAGAAACCTCCTATCCAGGAGAGGGACAATGCGTCTCGCCAGAAAACACCAGGCCCTGGACCTAGCGAGCAAAATTTTGGCAGTTTGGCGTTGCACTGGGACGCAAAGAGGTTCAGCTCTGGTCAGCCCCAAAGACCGAAGAGGTCGTCTGCGACTTCCTGGAGCAACTCCCACTCATGGTTCAGTGACCAAGAGCGACTTCGATTGTCGGTGAGAACATTCTGGCTTCCGGGCATGTGCACTGCCTTGAGATCCAGATGGTGTTCTACTGCCCAGTCCCAAACTCTCATGGCCTCCCTGCATAGGGGAAGTGATTGAGTGCCCCCTTACTTGATGATGTAGAAGACAACCGGGGTATTGTCTGACTGCACCAAGAGAGGACCCCAGATACCTGTTCCTGAAAAGCCCAGAGGGCATATTTATTTATTTAGTTTTTGTTTACCGGGTAGGTGCACTAGCCAACAAGACTATTTTCAGGCATGACCCGGGAGGGTACAGAGACAAACTACAGGAAAAACATATTAGTACAATACTACAAGTGACAAGTAAGTGTTTGAGTAATTAACAGCGGTAAAACTGACAAAACAATACATCATTTAGGTTAAGCATGTAACAAAATACAATCAGGTCATTTTTAGAGTGACTGAGCAGTACACAAGTGAAGAGGAATAGAGCGCAGTGAGAGCAAGTAGTAATAAAGTAGGAGACGGGTTGGTAGTGGGAAATGGAAGAAAGAAAGTGCTCCCTGTTGGAGTGGATACCAGGGTCAATGGATAACGTGAGGAGAGGGGTCGGATTAGGGAAAGTGAGGGCTAGGGTGGTTTGAAACAGGAGCAGACATAGGAGTAGAAGGTATAGTGGCGTAGTTCTCTTTTGAAGGAGATGTGGGAAGCGGATTGACGTAAGGTTAGTGGGAGTGTGTTCCAGAAGAGGGGTGCATGACAGGCAAAAGCATGGCCACCTTTGGAAGTGCGATATCTTGGAATAAGAACAGGGGCATGGTCAGCAGAGCGCAAGGCATAGTTGGTTTGCTGGTGGAGAAAGAGACTGGCGAGGGGTTTGGGTGTACGGGATCTGGTGATGTTATCAGTAATGGATCCGAGAGCATAATACCTAAGCTCTTGAGGAGGAAGCCATCCCAGATCTGAGTAGAGGAGACAGTGATGTTTCAGCCAGGGGGAGAAGGAAGCAAAGGGACAGATATTATTATAGGTAACATCCCACTTTTGTAGACTTGAGTTACAGGCAGAGACGTAAGCGGCAACCCCGTAGGTAAGTCAGGGGAGTAACATCCCACGGGCAATAGCAAGCCTGGCTGAGGGGGTGAATGCATAGCTCATACGGTAGGCGATGCCTAGTTTATTTATTATTTTTATTTATTTAGTTTTTGTTAACCGGGTAAGTGCACTAGCCAGCAAGTGACTGTTTTCAGGCACGACCCGGGAGGTAAAATTACAGAACATAACGATACAGTAAGGATAACGAAAATACATGATGCACAGAAATACAGGAAGATACATATGGCAGGATACAATGCATGACAAAGGAAAATACAAGGCAAAATACATTTCAAGGACATTTTCCATTGAACGCATACATAAAATGCATTGAAGGACCTAGGAAAGGGGAGAGGATAGGTGTAGGGTAAGCCAGAAACAAGATGGAAAATGACAAAAGGGGAAGGTGAGGAGGTGAGGAAAGGATAGAGGGAAGGATAGAGGGCAAGGGGCCAAAACGGGGGCTAAAAGAAATGGCTAAGAATATAAGGACAGAGAGGTGGCAGGAATAGGGAGGTAGGAGGAGTAGGAGAGGAGATGGCCGGGAGAGGGAGTGAGGTTAAAAGAAAGCCGCCAAATATGGCAGCGGCGATACAAGGTTCCAACTCTGCGGCGAGTCATTGAGCCGAAAGACGGCAAGGGAGAAAGGTGACAGGTGGTTACGCAAAAGACGCAACAGCGGCAAAGGAGCAGAATGCGGCTGGGTTGGTGGAACCAATAGACGGCAGGGCAAGGGTGATGATGCTGTAAGAGGAGGAGAGAAGCGAAAGAGTTACAGCAGTAGCGTGAAAGGTAATAACGCCAAGCCGAGCCAGTGGAACCGAGAGACGGCAGGGCAGGGAAGAAGAGGTCAGAGGAGGTAAGCTTACGGTAAGGGAGGTAATAGGGAACAATGCTCAGCTGGGAGGTGGGACGAGTGAACGGGCAGGGGTGACTCAGGAGGAGGTAAGCGAGGCAAGCAAGCAGAGAAAAGAAGGGGAGGCAGAGGGGAGGGGAAAGGAGAGTGCAGGAGATGTGGTCGGGGGAGAGAGAGGAGCAGGGAGTTGAGTGAAGGAAGGCTGAGAGGTGAGGGAGAAGAGAACAGGGATCAAGGGAAGCCAAGTGGTGGCAGGAAGTAAACAACAACTTGTAAGTGGCAAAAGCTAATATTGGCATACAGTCAAACAGATTCAAGCAGCAATTATAGTAAAACACCACATAAAACAACCATTGGGAAAGGCACAAGTGCTAGCAATAAGGAAGTGGGAAAACAGGTTAAGAGCAAGGGATCAGGTAGGATCAAAGCAAACACATTTGTCCAAAGCAGTAAGAAAAGTCCTGAGTTTGCCCTTAAAAGTTGCATGAGTAGGGACATCCCTTAGTTCCTGAGGCAGCAGGTTCCACAGGTGAGGAGTAGCATACTGGAAGGAGCCCATGCCCTTTTTTGTCCGACAGAGGGGGATGGATAATAAGGTCTGATCTGCAGATCTAAGGTTCCGTGTGGGAATAGCTGGTCTAAGGAGTTCTGATAGGATAGCAGGTTTGGATGTCCTTATGATGGTATCTGATAGATTGTACAGGTAGTATTGTCTGGTAGAGGAGAGAGAGCCAGCCAAGGTCTTGATATAGTTGGCAGTGATGCTGCAGTCGAGGTGCTTTGGTTGCATACCTGCATACATTATTGAAAGTAGTGTCCCACAGATGCAGTGCAGATTTATTGGCCAAAGACAGAATGGGACAACCATATGTAAGGGTTGGCAACAGTATACCTCTAGCTACTGCCAGTTTAACAGCAGGGGTAAGGAGGTAGTTGGTTCTGTAAGCAGCCCCTAACTTGCAATTGACTGACTTGCAAGTATCCTGGATGTGTGTTTTTAGGTCCAAGGTTTGGTCGAGGTGGATGCCCAGCAGGAGTGTAGCCAGAAATTTCCATTTTGTACACAATCTCCAACAGTTACACCCCCCCAATTAAAAAAATTGACACATCCTTTCCAAATGGCACCCCCTTCCAAACAAGTCAGATTGTTGTCAGATGACTCCTCTACTCTCTAAAGAGGTTATACATGATTGGACACTCCTCAGTGGCCTACACTAACCCAAATACTACAGATTAGAATGATAATATTAACAGAGTGGCTTATGGTTTGTGACAGGCAATCAACAAAACTGTACACAAATGTGTACAGTGAGTATGCCTGTCTACACCCTTGATGCCCAGGTAACGGAAAGAAGTGACAGGTTCTAGTGGGTTCCCATCAATGTCAGGAACAGAGATAGTCGAAGGACATGATCTGAGCTTGTGAGTGCAGCCAAATAGCATGACTTTGGTTTTGTTTGTGTTTAAAACAAGGCGTTGAGAGTTCAGCCAGTGTTGTACCGAGTGAAAATCAGCAGTGAGGGCAGCATTCAGTTCCAGAACGTTATTAGAGTGAGCATAAACGACCAGGTCATCCGCATACAGCAGTGAGTGACCAGTGGTTACCATCTCTGGGAGATTATTTACGAATAATGAAAATAGAAGAGGGCCAAGTATGGACCCCTGAGGGACACCAATGTTGATGACAGCACTGTCTGAAATCGCTGAATTAAACTTCACAGCCTGGGTTCTGTTGGTGAGGTAGCTTTTAACCAGGTAGTTGCTGGAAGGAGAAGCCCAAGGTACTGAGGGTAGAGAGTAGTAATGTATGATCAACCAGGTCGAAAGCTTGGTTATGTAATGAAGACTGCCCTCGTTAACTTCCTCTATCCATGTTTGTGACAATGTCAGAAGAGAATTTTACAAGTGCAGTCATGGTGCTGTGATGCTTTCTAAAGCCATGTTGGGCTGGACTGAGCAGATTGAAGTTCTCAATGTATTCTGTGATTTGTGTTGATACTATTTTTTCCAGGATTTTGTTCAGGACACACAAAATAGCAATAGGCCGGTAGTTAGATGTGTCATTTTTGCTACCTTTCTTAAATACTGGAGTGATTCTGGCTGCTTTCCAGACTTCAGGGACAACGCCATTGGAGAGAGAGAGAGGGTGAATATTCTTGCTAGAGCTTAGAGCAGGTTTAGAGCTTAGAGTTTAGAGCTAACATGCTTACAGGTAGATTGAATATGGAGGTCACAACTCAGTGATGGGTCAAGAGTGACCCCTAAGTATTTGAAGGAGTTTACCACCCCAACTGAAGAGCCATCCAGGGAGGAGACATTGAAATGACCTTCGGAGTGTTTGAGTTTGAGCTTGGACCCAAATAGCATAGCTTGGGTCTCAGTGTTATTTAGGATAAGTTTGTGATTTGCTAGCCACTGTTGGATAAGCTGAAAGTCAGTGGAAAGTCGAGAGTTTATGTTCTCTATACTATTGGAACTAGTATACGATACAATGTCATCTGCATATAATAGAGAGGAGGTTTTTAGGAGACTGGAGATGATATTGTTTATAAAAATTGAGAAAAATAGTGGACCTAAGATGGACCCTTGAGGTACACCAATATTGTTGGTGACCTTGTCAGAGACGGTGGAGCTGAATTTCACAAATTGAGACCAATCAGTCAGATAGCTATTAAACCAGTTTACAACATTTGATGAGAAACCTAGAGAGACGAGAGTGGCAATGAGGATGGAATGGTCAATAAGATCAAATGCCTTGATTATATCTATGAAAATGGTCCCCGTGAGCCAGCCAGAATCCATGGCCACTAGGGTGTCAGACGTGAGTTTGAGCAGGGCAGTAATGGTACTGTGTCCCTTCCAGAAACCATGTTGAACATCAGTAAGGAGGTCATTTTTCAGAAGAAAGTCAGTAGTTTGGAGGGTAGCCAGTTTCTCTAGCATTTTGCTGAGTGTAGACAGTATGGCAATAGGTCTGCAGTTTGTTGGGTTAAGCGGATCACCCTTTTTGAGTACAGGGGTAACTCTGGCCATTTTCCAGATGTCCGGGATGGAGCCTTGACACAAAGAGAGAGTGAAAATCTTTGCTAGGGGGACTGCTAATTTTAGGAGCTTAGGGAATTAGGCTCCAAGTTATCAGACCCCACGGCTGTGTACTCTGAGATGTTCCGTAGAAGTCTGAGAACCTCATGCCTATGTACTGATTTGAAGTGGAAAGTGGGCCCGGTGGGGTTTGCTTGTGGGACCGTGTTTGAAGGGGGAAGGAAACTGGAGGTGTATTGAGTGAGGTCAACAAACTGCATATTAAAGAAGTTTGCAATAGTGAGGGAATTGTTACAGTGGATGCCATTAAGAGTCATGTTATTAGGCGCGGTGGACTGATCTGAGCCTAGGAATTGCTTAATATGGGCCCAGAATTTTTTGGGGTCCCCCTGGGAGGCAGTTAGTAAAGCCTTACAGTAGTAGCTTTTTGCTTGCTTGTTGTCTTTCTTACAGGCATTTCTAAGTTCCCTGTAGGTACGTAAATCTTCTAGTAGACCATATTTCTTAAACCGAAACCAGCTTTTGTCCCTCAGACGTAATTTAGAGAGAAGATCAGATTTCAGCCAGCGGGACAGTCTATTTCTTACTCTTCTGGTCACTAGATGACTGTGGTTTTCTTGTAGTGTCCAGAAAGTGGACAGGAAGATATCTAGGGCAGACTGTGCATCCGAACAGCTATAGAGAGAGGACCAGTCAGTACAAGCAACGTCAGCCAGGAAGGCCTGAGGGTCAAAATTAGCGTAATTACGGAAGGTAATGAAACGGGGCTTCGTGGGTTCAGGCCTACCTTTGCCCCAGATGCAGAAGGTCGGGGAGTGGTCAGAGATGGCATCAGGAAGGACGCCTACATCCACGATGTTCTCAGGGCGGTTCGTCACAATCCAGTCCAGTAAGGTGCTGGTATTAGATTGAGGAGCGGTTCTTGTAGGTGAGAAGATAAACTGATGGAGGTTGAAACGTGAAGTTTAGTCAGGGCCATCACTTGTGAGCCTCCCAGCCAGTTAATGTTAAAATCTCCTAATAAAAGAACTTCACTATTTCCTGAGAGAGAAGTGGTTTGGTCGAGTAGCTTATCAAGTTCATTTAGGCCATGTGTAGGGGGATTGCAGGCACAGACAATGCGCAGCTTCTTTGTGCATAAGGTGAGGAGGGCATGAAGGGCCTCACAGTGATGTAAGGGAGATGAGTTAATTATAGAGAGCTGGAGGTGAGACTTGAAATATAATGCTGTTGCGCCACCCCGCTTCGGCGTAGGCCTGTCTTTTCTCAGGAGATTATAAGATGGAAGTGAGCAAAAAGAGTCAGGGGTGGATGGCTTCAGCTAAGTTTCAGTGAGGCATATTATATCTGGCTTATAGAGTGTGGTCCACGATTCGAGTTCAGCAAAATTCCGCACAAGGCTCCTAATATTATGGTGTGTAATGAGTAGACCTTTGGCATCTGGAATAGAGGCAGCTGCAGGAGTTAGGCCCTGGATTTGGTTGTGCATCTCCAGATAGCAGAATGGCTAGTAAGAAGAGGTACCAGAGCTTATGGTGAGAGAAAGGTGACAAGGCACAAGCTTATCGGGAGCTGAACTTGTGTACATAGGCAACCAAGTGGATCCATGTCTTTTTAGAAGTAACGGGGAAGGATCACAACGAAAAGCAGGTTCCATGAGAAAATTTGAGAATACAAAGTCATTTTGTTTATAGTCAGGGAGGACGGATTATAGGAGGGACCTTAAGGATGGACAGATGTAGCAGATGCAGAGTACCAATGAGGAAAAATATCAGCCACAGTTTATTCATTTTTAGGCCCCAAAGCTAGCAGGCCAGGTGGAGTGGCAGAGTAGAGGAGAGTTAGGGCAGAAGAGTGGGTAGGGATGTAGAGGAGAGTGAGGGCAGAAAAGGGTGTAGGGATGTAACAGAGTGATCACTAGTTTACAGGGTTTGGTAAAGCGGATTAGAGTGAGGTTGTCAGCAAGAGGCTGAGGATGGAGACCTATTAGCCGAAAGGGAGGAATTAGAACTGTGGGCAGTTTGGAAAGAAAAAAAAAATAGCAGACACCAGACTATTAATCCCAGGGAGCTGGAAGACTTAATAGGGGATGGGGGAGGACTGCAAGTCGTAGAGAAGAAAGGTGAAGGAGGGTAGCTTATACAGCTAGTGGAGGCCTGGATAATACCATCCAGTGGTCGAGACTGGTAGCAGTGAGGCACTTCCAGTGGCAGAGGACAAAGAAAAACTTCTGAGTGCTTAGTTATGCTTCGTTATGAGAGTTAATTTTGAGGCTGCGTTATTAGAAGTGGGAGGGCTAGTAGAGTATAAGACAAAAGAATTAGGGATGGACAGTACTGGAAAGTTCCTGGGTTAAGCTGAAAGGAAAGTAGGGTAACTATAATGTTGTTCAGAGTATGTCACAGAGTGACGTGCAGGGGAGAGAGGAGTGAGAGAGCAAGCGGGGTGGAGTGAGAAAAACTAGGCAGGGACAAGTACAGTATTTAATAGGCGGCCCATGGGGAGGGGGAGGGAAGGAAGGAAAGAAAACAGAGGTAAAGTGAGTCCAGGAGCCAGGGTTTTAGCCTGGGAAAAGCAGTACAGAGAGGCGCACCAATCGGAAGCCGTGCGCTGCCCTGTGGGCCAATCGGCAATCACCAGAAAAAAGGTGCTCCAATCAGAGGTGATGCCACCGCTCAGCTTTGGAGAAGAAAGTTTAGCGGTAGTACCTTGGGTCAGAGTTCAGGGAGCAGGACCAGGAGGGCAGCTAGAAATCCTTGGGTTCGGCGGTAGTGGTGGCAGCCAGGAAAAATGGCCGAAAGGTGTCGCCGTATCCGAGGGTGCCGCTCGGTCCGATCTATGACAGAGAGAGAAAGGAGAAATCGGTGTTAGATATAGAGAGAGACTGCAGGCATGGGTGATCATGGCAGACCGTCAAAGTAGGGGTGGGGAAGAAAGTAGAAACAAAGACAGCAAATTAGCAATTTGAAGTAGGGTGGGGTTTCAGAGGGACAAAGAGATAGAAATGACTGTAAAACAGATTATGTTTCAGCCTGAAATACGAGTGGGATGGGTCAGGGTCAAGTCAGTCTGGAGAAAGAAAAGAGATTAGTAAAATTTACAGTGCAAGGGGGGAGCTGAGGTTACAGCAGAGAGGAGAAAAAAGTATGAACAATAGCAAGAACAGGTAGAAAGGGCAGTAGGGTAAAAACAGTCAGCAGTATTAAGGAGAAAAACCTGCTCTATGTGCCGTATGGGGCATTAACACAGTTCGAGTGCAGTACAAAATTAATTGCAAATATTGAGACCCACTCTATATAGCTACGCTAACAGTGAGAAACAGCCAAAACTAGTACACAATTTATGGGTTACAGTTATAATCAAAACTTAAAACAGAAGTAAAGTGAGTCCAGGAGCCAGGGTTTTAGCCTGGGAAAAGCAGTCCCAGAGAGGAGCACCAATCTGAAGCTGTGCGCTGCCCTGTGGGCCAATCGGCAGTCACCAGGAAAAAGGCACTCCAATCAGAGGTGATGCCACCGCTCAGCTTTGGAGAAGAAAGTTTAGCGGTAGTACCTTGGGTCAGGGTCCAGGGAGCAGGACCAGGAGGGCAGCTAGAAATCCTTGGGTTCGGCGGTAGTGGCGGCGGCCAGGGAAAACGTCCAAAAGGCGCCGCCGTATCCGAGGGCGCTGCTCTCATTTCGAGAACCTTGATATGAAGAGACCGCTCTATATGGACCAAGCTCCTCTGGTCCTGTGATTCCCTAGATGGGCCCCCCCAACCTAAATTCGAGGCGCCCGTCACCAGAGTTTGCGACGGGCGTGGTCTCTGGAAGGAGACTCCTCTCTCGAGATGCGGAAGGCAGAGCCACCTCTGGAGAGAATGACGGATCACTGTTGAGACCCGAATAGGGTGATCCAAGTTGTCCACTGCCTGGTCCCACTGAACCTTGAGATGCCATTGCAGAATGCTCATGCTCAGCCTGGCGAGAGGGACAGTAGCTATGGCCACTGCCATGTGGCCTAGTAACTGCAGGATTACCCTTCGCTGGAAGTGAAATTGCTGCCTGAACCCTGCGGGCTAGGCCCATCAGACGGCCTGCCCTGTCTTATGGCAGGAAGGCTTTGCCCTGGGTAGTGTCCAGGACAGCTCCGATGTACTGAAGCTGCTGGGAGGGCCAGGGTTGCGATTTCAGCCAGTTTACAGTGACGCCCAGGGAGAGAAATAGATTCCTCGTTTCCTCCGGGTCCAAAGCTAACTGGTTTGCTGACTGAGCCGAAATAAGCCAGTCGTCCAGGTGTAAGGGTAGACTAAGTAACCTTTCCTCTTCAAGACCGCTGGCACTTGGTGAAAACCCTGGGTGCCAACGAAAGGCCAAAGGGCAACATCCTGAACTGATAGTGTTGGTCTTGAAAGCGAAAGTGTAGAAACCTCCTGTACAAGGGCAGTACCTTGATATGCATGTAGGCGTCCCTGCATATCGAGGGAGCATAACCAGTCTTCCTGATGAAGGAGGGGTAACAGGCTTGCCAATGTCACCATCTGGAAAGTACAGTTACGTAAGAACTTACTGTAACGGTAGATCTTTGAGAGGAACTCTTGCAGCAGGCTATAACCATTAGGACTAAAGTCGCAGGCCTTAGGACCCGCCGGAAAAAACTTAGCTAGCAGTACCCAGCGGGGACCACCCCCTGACGTCGGCTCTGCCCCAACGTCAGTCATACTACAAAAGAGGGCGGACCCCAGCTCCACCTCAGTTCACCTGCCAAGGACCCGCAAGAGGATCCTAGCAAGCGGACCAGGCAAAGCCTGTTCTAGACGTGCTGAAAAACTCTCCAGGGGGAAGGAGGGCGTGAAAGCAGCGCCTGCTGCAAGAGCTCCTCTCAAAGATCTCCCATTATGGTAAGTTCTTATGTAACTGTACTATCTTACTTCGAGGGGAAGCTCTTGCAGCAGGCTATAACCATTAGGACAGAATCCCAAGCAGTCCTGCACCAAGGAGGTGACTAGCCCCGGGAGGTAGGATGATAAAAACTGTGAAATGATGAGCTGAAGGCTGGAAATCAGTACATTAGGACAAAAGTCTCTGAAGGACTGCCAGGCCGAAACCGGCACGGCGCCTGGAGGCAATGTCCAGGCTGTAATGCCCAACGAAGCTGTGCACTGAATTCCAAGTAACAGTTGCACAGATGTCTCCAATAGAGACGTTCCTCAAGGAGGCAAAGGAGGTAGAAACTCCTCTAGTGGAATGACCTCTAACCAAGCCCGGCAGAGGTTTGTTGTATTTGTTGTAACAAAATACTATACTGGGAAATGGCCTGTTTAGACACCGGTTTGCCCAGATGCTGAGGCGCAAAGGCCACAAACAATTGCTCCAATTTGCAGTGAGCAGCTGTCAGCTGAAGGTAGTACTTCAGAGCCCTGTGGATGTTCAACGTGTGTAGGACAGCCTCTCCCCAATTGGCAGGGGTAGAATAATAGACTGGAAGGTCAACTGACTGACTGAGGGTCAACTCTTAGAGACCACTTTTGGCAGGAAAGTACAGTTACATAAGAACTTACCGTAACAGTAGATCTTCGAGAACAGCTCTTGTAGCAGGTTACACCATTAGGACTGAAGCCGGCAGGCGCCAGGACCCCACGGAAATTTTCTAGCTAGCAGTATTCAGCGGGGGACCGCCTCCGACGTCGGTCCCGCCCCCGACGTCAGGCATAGTACATAAGGAGGCAGTCCCCCAGAATCCCCAGTTCTCCCGCCGGAGACTCCCGGCCGCTGGATGACATCAGAAGAGGAGACTGAGGATCCGCCATCAAATGGCAGTCAGAGATGCTGAGAACACCTGATCCTAGGAGAAGGATATTGGAATTAGAATCTACCTCCAGCGGGGATGGTGGGAGGGAAAGTACCTGCTGCAAGAGCTGTTCTTGAAGATCTACTGTTACAGTAAGTTCTTACGTAACTGTACTATCTTACTTCGAGAAACAGCTCTTGCAGCAGGTTACACCATTAAGACTGATTCCCAAGCAATAATGGAAATTCCACACCATTGGGAGGGGGGAAGGTAGAGATCCTTAACAGAACGTAAACCTAGGACAGAAGTCCTTGAAGGACTGCTAGACCAAAACCTGCTCTTCGCCTCGATGCAATATCCAGGCTATAATGCCTGATGAAAGTGTGCAGAGAGCTCCAAGTAGCTGCAGCACAAATGTCTGAGGTGGACACATTCTTTAGGGCCGCAAAGGAGGTAGCCACCCTGCTTGTGGAATGACCCTTAACTGCACCCGGTAAGGATTTGTTGCGCTTCTGGTAACAGAACGTGATACACTGAATAAGCCATCTGGACAGCGACTGTTTGGAAACAGAAGCTCCCATCATCCTGTGGGCAAAGGAGACAAAAAGCTGGTCCGATTTTTGGTGGTGTTTGGTTCTGGTCAGATAGTATCAGAGACACCTATGCACACCTAGAGTGTGCAACAGGGCCTCACCTCGATTAGAGTACTTGGGGAAATACACTGGTAGATCGATGCCCAGATTAAGGGTGAGAGCCGAGACCACCTTAAGCAGAAACTTAGGATTAGTCCATAGGGATACCCTGTCTTGGTGAAAAACCAAATAAGGTTCTTTGCACATAAGTGCATGAAGTTCAGAAGTTCTTCTGGCCGAGGTGACGGCAACTAAAAACAACATCTTCCAAGAAAGAAGACGTAGCTCGCAATCCGCGGCTGGTTCAAAGGGTGGCAGCGTAAGCTGCTCCAGGACAAAGGGTAGATTCCATGGCGGAATCGGATCCTTAATCGGAGGCCTATGGTGGAGAACACCTCTCAGGAAGGCTCGTGCCATGTCCAACTGAGATACAGTGCGTTGGCCTATAGGAATGTGATAGGCTGAGATGGCACATAGATGCACCTTAATCGAGGAGTAGGCCAAGCCTGTCTGAAAAAGGGACAGGAGGTAGTCCAAAACAACCTTTCTGGACAATCCATAGGTGAAAAACCGCGTGCTTGAACCCATATACAAAATCTACACCACTTCATGGTGTAAGTAGCATGGGTAGCCGGTTTTCTAGCAGCAGCAAGAATGCCTGCTACCTCTTGCGAGACTCCGTATCGCATCATGGATATGTCTCTAGGAGCTAAGCATGCAGGTTCAGTGAACGAAGGTCTGGATGGACCAAGGAACCTGCCTCTTGAGACAGCAAGTGGGAGCCGATTGGCAGAGGCACTGGAGGTTCCCGGGACAGCTGATGTAGTAGAGGGAACCAGATCTGCCTGGGCCAAAACGGCACGATAAGTTACCAGCGTCGTTGGCTCTTTGCAAAGTTTCAGAAGAACCCTCTGGATCAACGGAACGGGGGGGAAAGGCATAGAGGAATCTGCCCACCCAGGAGAGGAACAACGCGTCTCGACAGAAAACACCAGGCCCTGGATCTAGCGAGCAAAAATTGGGCAGTTTTGCATTGGATGGGGACGCGAAAAGGTCCAACTCTGGTGTACCCCATCTGCGAAACAGATCCTCTGCTACCTCCTGAAGTAGTTCCCACTTGTGGACTCTGGCCTGAGAGCGGCTCAGGCCATCTGCGATGACGTTTTCCACTCCTGGAACATGAACGGCAATGAGGTTTGCGCCATGTTGCAAAACCCAATCCCACACCCTCACGGCCTCCCTGCAAAGCGTAGGAATGGGTGCCTCCTGTTTGTTGAGGTAATACATCACTGCAGAATTGTCTGTTTGTAACAGAAGTGTACCCGGTGGAATCTCCGACTGGAAGGCCTGCAGGGCGTAAAGAACTGCCCTCATTTCCAGGATATTTATGTGGAGATGAGTCTCTTGGTCTGTCCACAGGCCCTGAGACCTGACACCGTCGAGGTGTGCTCCCCATCCGAGCCCTGAGGCGTCCGTGGAGAGCGTCGCAATCGGAGATGGCGCAATGAAAGGGACTCCCGACGATGAATTCTTCGGATCTAGCCACCATTGCCAATCCCGGATTACGGCCATCGTGATCTGGATTGGGAGCTGCAAATGGTCTTGCTTTTGATTCCATTGGACCCATAATATCCACTGGGTCACCCGCATGTGGAGACGGGCTAGGGGGACTGTTGCAATAGCTGCAGCCATGTGTCCGAGCAGGCAAAGGACCAATCTGGCAGGAACGGTCTTCTTTGCCAGAATGTCCCTGATGAGGGATCTGATGTGTTCCGCTCTGTCCTGGGGGAGGAAAGCTTTCCCCTGGATGGTGTCCAGAACTGTGCCTATGAACTGCAGAGTCTGTGACGGAACCAGGCGTGACTTCTCTCGATTGATAATGATGCCCAACGTCTCAAACAGAGACTAAGTATAATGAATGGCGGACATCAGGGCCTCCCGAGAGGGCGTCATGAGAAGCCAGTCGTCCTGGTAGGGGAACACATAGTGGCTTTGTCTCCTCAGAGTTGCCGCTACAACCGACATGCACTTCATGAATACCCGAGGTGCTGATGACAGTCCGAAGGGGAGGGCTCGGAACTGGTAGTGGTGGCCCTGAAACTCGACGCGCAGAAACTTCCTGAGCGCTTGAGCAATAGGTATATGCAGGTAAGCGTCCTCCATGTCCAGGGACGCTAGAAAGGCGTCCTGCTTGAGCATGGGAATCAGACCTGGGAGGGTTACCATGCGGAAGCGTCTGTACAGGACTGACTCGTGGAGATCGCTGAGGTCCAGTATCGGACGGAGGTCCCCTGTTTTCTTTGGAACCAAAAAGAAGTGAGAATAATGTCCTGCACTCCTCTGGTTCCTTGGAACGTGCTCTATAGCTTCTTTTTTGAGAAGCGTGAGCACCTCCTGCTGTATGAACAGGGCGTGCTGACCCAAGTAACGGGAAAGCAGGGGAGGTCTTGCCGGTGGGTGGTCGAGAAATTCTATGAAATGGCCTTTCTTGACCAGTTGGAGAACCCACCGCCGTGTAGTAATCGATCACACCCTAAAAAGTGGCGGTGATGTGACCCCTGACCTTTTGTGCCCGCTGATCCAGAGGAGGGGCGGGCGGGAAGGAGTCATGCTGTGGCAGCACTGGTCCCTGCAGGCTGGGCCGGTTTAGTGTGGTGGCCTCTGCCTGGGGACGACTGGCCTGGGCTTTATGCTGAAAGGTGCCCCTTGTTGCTGGCTCGAACGCGGGTGCTGCCTTTGTTGCCAGTTGCGAAACGGCTCTGGTTCCACGAAGGAACCAGGCCTAGATCTGTACATGGCCAGTACAGACCTGACTGCCTTCCCAGCGTCCTGGAGTTTGGTGATAACCTTCTCCAAGGATTCACCAAAGAGTACTTCACCGTTGTAGGGGACGTCAAGAATGTTCTTCTGTACGTCCGGGGTGAAGACGGAGACACGGAGCCAAGAGTGTCTCCGGAGACAAACGCCTGAAGCTGCAGCTCTGGCAGACGAGTCTGCAGAATCGTATGCGGCTCGATTAGTACTTGGGTACCCACATCAGACCCTGTGTGGAGAAGGTTTAGGAGCTCTGCCTTCTGATCGCCATCCGGGAGTTTATCGACCAGGTCCTGGCCCTGTTCCCACAGGGCGTTCTGAAACTGTACCATGTGGGTTAGGTAGTTCAGGGACCTGATGGCGCATGTAGCAGCCATATACGTGCGCCTCCCCAGGGCATCCAATTGTTTGGATTCCTGGTCCGGTGGCTGTGTGCTCATATGTTGTGGTCTTTGGGACTGGTCGTGTGAGGCCGTAATGACCAGGGAGTCTGCAAGAGGTTGTTGAGCCAAGTACTGATCCTCTCTTGGGGCCTTGTACAGGCGGTCAGCCTTCTTCGGCACAGTGGGAGTGGAGTGCACACTTCCACGCAGCCTTGGTGACGTCCGCGAAGGTCTCCACCAAGGGTGGCACTACCACAGGCTTTGGGTCTTTCTGCCGAAGATAACGGGCAAGGCGCTGTCGTTTGGGGTCGAGGTCTTCAGCATCCCACCCCATGTTGTCTTGGATGTGCCTCATGATCTCAGCGAACGAGGCTGGAGAGTCGAAGAACCGCCTGAAGCCCGGACTTTGACTGGAGGGGGCTGAGACCGAGCCCTGGAGGGAGAGTGGTCCGATCTGGTGGAGCCTGAGCTATGGGAGTCCGAGGCCCAGTTCGGGGATCTGGACCTTACTTTCTCCCGGTATTTGTCCCGGTGTTTATGGGCCTTGGAGGAAGAATTGCATTTGGAGGAAGGTTCTTGGTCCATCCTTTTCAGTTTTTCTTCCAGCAGATAAGCCTGAAGTGCTTTCTGGCGGCGGATCCTGGTGCGGCTGTTGAACCCTTGGCAAAAGGTGCAGGTCTTGGTATCGTGGTCTGGGCCTAAGCACCGCATGCAGGAGGAATGAGGATCCTTAAAAGGGATCTGTTTTCCGCAGGCACACTTGGAAAGGTGTCCCTCAACAGAAGGAGTTTGAGAGGACATCAGTTTGAAGAAACTAAAGAAGTTCTAAGTCGTCGTGCGCTAGGTAGAGACCGAGTGGCCGATGCTGGCGAGTCCATGGCAGGAAAAGAACTGGGGATTCTGGGGGACCGCCTCCTTATGTACTATGCCGGACGTTGGGGGCGGGACCGATGTCGGAGGCGGTCCCCCGCTGAATACTGCTAGCTAGAAAATTTCCGTGGGGTCCTGGCGCCTGACAGCTTCAGTCCTAATGGTGTAACCTGCTGCAAGAGCTGTTTCTCGAAGTAAGATCTTAAGATTTGTTCTAAGGGAAACTCTTTACTGGTGAAAAATTACATAAGGCTCCTTACACATAAGGGCCTGAAGCTCTGAAACTCTTCGAGCTGAGGTTACAGCAACTAAAAAAGAAACCTTCCAGGAAAGAAAACATAGCTCACACTCCGCTGCATGCTTAAGGGGGGGGAGTGAGCTTCTCCAACACAAAAAAGAGATCCCAGGGAGGGATAGGATCCCTAATGGGAGGTCTCAAATGCAAAATGCCTCGTAAAAAGATGCAGGCCACATCCAACTGAGCTAGGGTCCTGTCCCCAAAAAGGACGTGATAAGCAGAGATAGCTCACATGTCCACCTTAATGGATGAATAGCTCAAGCCTTGCTGGTATAAGGAGAGGAGGTACTGTAACGCTGAGTTCAGCGGACAGAAAAGGGGGTCCAGGTGCTGAGACAAAGCCCATAAACAAAAATGCTTCCACTTCATAGCATAAGTGGAGCGCGTAGAGGGCTTCCTCGCTGAGATGAGGACTTCCGCCACCTCCTGGGAAACTCCATATCTGGATCTAACTACATCTGTAGGAGCCAAGCATGAAGGTGTAGTGACCTGAGATCTGGATGAACCAGCCTGCCCTGATCCTGGGACAGGAACTGCGAGCATATTGGTAGCGGAACTGGAAGTTCCGAAGACAACTGCTGAAGTAGTGGGAACCAAATCTGCTGAGGCCAAAGTGGGGCGACAGGAATCATCCGAGCCCCTTCAGCCTGCACTTTCAACAAGACTCTCTGAATGAGAGGGAAGGGAGGGAAGGCGTAAAGGAACTTCCCTGCCCAACAAAGGGACAATGCGCCTGGCCAGAAAACACCAGGCGCGTGTTCTTGCGAGCAGAAAACTGGCAGTTTGGCGTTGCGTGGAGATGCAAAGAGGTCCAGCTCTGGACGACCCCAAGTGCTGAAGAGCTGGTCCGCTTCTAACTGGAGTAGCTCCCACTCATGCGCCTTTGACTGAGACCTGCTTAGGTTGTCTGCCAAGTCATTTGGGTGCCTGGAACATGGACGGCGGACAGAAAGATGCAACACTCCAGCGCCCAATACCAGACTCTCATCGCCTCCCTGCATAGGGGGTAGGAGTGAGCCCCCCCCCCTTGCTTGTTGATGTAAAAGACAACCGCCATGTTGTCCGTCTGAACAACAAGAGAGCCTGGTATGAGGTCCTCCTGAAAGGCCCTTAGAGCACTGAGGGCTTCTCGCATTTCCAGAACACTGATGTGGAGGCTGCTTTCCTCTGGGGTCCAGACGGCTTGAGTCCGGCGGTCTCCAAGGTGCACCCCCAACCCAAATCGGAGGCATCTGTTGGTCAGAGTCCCGCTTTGGGGCTCCTGATGAAACTGGACCCCTTTCTTCAAATTCAGAGGATCCAACCACCAAAGCAGGGTCCTCCTTACTGGCTCTGAGTTCCTGACCATACAGTCCAGACCGTCTGAGCTTTGGTCCCACTGCACCATGAACATCCACTGTGGGACCCTCATGCGGAGGCAGGCCAAGGGAACTACAGGGATGGCCTTCGCCATGTGCCCCAGAAGTCTGAGGAAGGTCCTGGCCTGGACCGGAGGGGTTACAAGAACTGACCCGGCTACCTCCTGCAGGTGATCTCTCTCCTCTCCTCTCCTGGGGGAGAAAAGCCATGCCCTAGACTGAATCCAGGATCGCACCTATAAAGACGAGTTTTTGGCTGGGCTCTGGGGAGGACTTTGGTAAGTTCAGGGTGATCCCCACCTCTCAGAACAGAGTATAATTGTCTCCGAGAGCTTGAATTAGGCACGTCCTTGACAGGGCCGCTAGTAGCCAATCATCGAGGTAAGGAAAGACGTAATGCCCTTTGCATCTTAGAGCCGCAGCTACCACTGCCAAGCATTTGGAGAAGACTCGAGGAGCGGAGGAGAGGTCGAACGGTAGAACCCAGAACTGGAAGTGGAACCTCAAGTACTTCCTGTGAGGGGGGGAAAGACCCCGAAGAGCATGTATGCATCTTGCATGTCCAGGGAATAGAGTCAGTCTCCCTGGTGCAGCAGAGGGATAAGATCTGGAAGGGTCACCATCCTGAACCTTTGATATTCTATGTAATTGTTTAGAGAGCTGAGGTCCAGGATGAGGAGAAGGTCTTGAGTCTTCTTTGGAACCAGGAAGAAATGGGAGTAATACCCTTTTCCTCGCTGCTGCGGGGGGGAATAGTTCTAGTGCTCTTTTTCACAAGAGGACCTGGATTTCTCCTTCTATAAGAGGAACATAAGGAGGATATCTTGAGGACCTTGGAGGAGTTTCTGGAGGAATCTGCGTGAACTCCAGTGTATGTCCCCTCCTTACAAAGTCTAGGACCCACTGGTCTGCCGTGATTGAGCTCCATCCCTCCAGATGGAGGGAGAAGCGACCCCCTACTGCCTCCCCTGGTGCCTCCTCTGGAGGAGGGAGGGTCAACAGGGAATCGTTGGGCAGAGCCGGGAGTGGGGACAGAGGTTTGGGAGGACTTTGGGCCTCGAAAAGGAGCGCCTCCAGGCTGCTGGTTGCCGGCTTTCCTTTTAAAGCCGCCCCTCTGACCCTGGTGGTTACCATGGGCTTGCTGGCCTGAGGATTTATGAAAGGGCCACTTCCGAAAATGCTTCTGGTCGCCCTTATACATTTGTCAGACGGACCAGATGGATTTGCCCGACTCTTGGAGACGAGAGATAAGACCGTCGGTCTCCTGCTCGAAGAGAATGGAATCCTGGAACGGGAGGTCCCTGATCCCGGCCTGCAGATCCTGGTGAAATCCGGAGACTCTGAGTCAGGCATGGCGCCTTAGGCAGACACCTGACGCTGACGACCTGGCCGCCATATCAGCAGTGTCGTGCGAAGCACGAAGGACATGTGTGCCCACGTCCGAGCTTGATTTCAAAATGTCCAGAAGCTCCATCTTCTATGTGGAGTCTGGCATGGCATTGGCTAGCTCCTGTCCCTTCTCCCAAAGTGCATTCTGGTACTGGATTATATGAGTTAGGAAATTTAGGGAACAAATGGAGCAGGTGGATGCAGAATATACTTTATTGCCCACCTGGTCCAAGTAACAGGATTCCTGGTTGGGAGGCTGGGAGCTGAGATGTCTTGGCTGCTTAGATTTGTCGTGAGCAGCTGCTATCACTGTGAAGCCTGCCTGGGGGTTCTCAGCCAGGAAAGGTTCATTCCTCAGGGCCTTGTATAGCCTGTCTGACTTCTTGGGAACCGCCGAGACCAAGGATGGACGCTTCCAAGTTATCCTTGTAAGATCTTGGAAAGTGTCAACCAGAGGAAGCACCACCAAGGGTTTGGGCTCCTTCTGCCTCAGGTAAAGAGCCAATCTCTGGCATTCTGGATCCAGGTCCTCTGTCTCCCATTCGTTAGAGGCCTGGATGTGCCTCATGATTCCAATGAAAGTTGGATCATCAGGAGGCAAGTGGGGTAGATCCCTTTCGCCAGGAGAACCCCCAACTCCTGAGAAAGATGAAGAAGACGAGGAAGACCTGCTCCTGGACTGGGAAGAGTCTGAGTTGTGTCTGTAAGGGCTACCCTCACCTGAGCATCGGTGACTGCCGGACCGATGTCGGCTCCTGGACCAAAGAAGGAGCGGGGACCGATGCCCGTCCTTGGACCGGCATCGGCTAGGGGAGCGAGCCCACCTAGAGGGAGATCCATGGCGGCTGCGGGACCTGTTCCTGGGCTTAGACCAGAGATGACTGCCCAATCGGGAACAAAGCCAACAACAGTCTCTGGACCAAGACCAGGAACATACTCCCGAGGGGGAGTGGGATTTGGACGACTTGCGAAATTCCTTGGGGGTCTTAATCAATGATCTGGTGGGCACACCCTCGGGTTCTTTGTTGTCCGACTGGTCAAGAACCAGTGTGGGGTCCAGCTTCCGTGGAGCCTCCTCCTTTTTAACTTGGCTCTATCAAAAGGAGAAGAGCTCTTGTAACTCCTCCTTCGAGAACACTGATGCCACAGTCCCCTGTAAGGGGACAGGAGAAGTCAGGAGGTCTGGCAAAGCTTTTGGGGAAAAACCCGCAGATGAGCCCTCCGCAGTCAAAGACTTCGGGGCTGGCAACGGCACCTGACTGGCGCAGGTTCACCGGCAGCCCCGTTGGCCTTTGGCACTTGAGCCGGCGTCGGCTCTGAACTGGCCGGTTTGGAGGGACGGGACCCCGTGGTGGCCTTTGCCTGGGAGTCCTGATCCTTAACAGGCTGTTTACCTGAACTGGGTAGGGCCGTTACTGATGCTGGTGGGGCCAAGGCACGTGCCGAAGAGGCCTTGGCTGAGTCCGCCGGGGCGGAGGTTACACACAGCGGTGTGACTTTTGTCTTCGTTGGCTTGGTCTGAAGAGGTTCTTGCCTTGGCTGGCGTCGGTGTTTTGGCGGGAGGCTCCGGCCTCGACTTCCTCCTTGTGCCTGGAATGCTTCGGACGGTTGGACCCGCCTGAGCCTAAGGAGGAGGTCTTTCTGGGGGCGAGAATGGGACCAAGCAGTCCTTTTCCCGGTGCGCCCTTTTTCCCCTTGAGAGGTTTGCAGAACGTCTATCTTCTGCTCCAAGGTGAGCTTTCAGGGACTTCAGGCATCTGATGAGAGTCCTGCTGGTGAAGCCCTTGCAGATCTTGCAGGAAGCACTGTCATGGTCTGGCTCCAGGCAGAAGATGCACGCTTTGTAGCCATCCTTAGATGGGATTTGGTGGCCACAGGCACACTTTGTCTTCTTGGGACTGGAGGAGGAGACCGACGATGGTGACGACATGCGACGGTACCAAGGTCAAAAGAGGGAAAAAACTAACTGCAGGGTCGAAAAAAACAGAAAAAACTGTCGAAAATACTAAAAGATTCACTGGAACTGCTTGAAAAGCGCGCTAATAACTTCCCAACAACAGCAGGTCTGCAGCGGGAAAGAACTGAGGTGGAGCCAGGGTCTGCCCTCTTTTGTAGTATGACCAATGTTGGGGAGGAGCCGATGTCAGGGGGCGGTCCCCACTGGGTACTGCTAGTTAAGTTTTTTCCAGTGGGTCCTAAGGCCTGTGGCATTAGTCCTAATGGTTACAGCCTGCTGCAGGAGCTCTCCCTCGAAGTAAGATTCTCTGGTATCTGATAAACAGATTGAGTTGGCTGAGATCCAGTGTGGGACGAAGATCTCCCGTTTTCTTGGGAACCAGGAAAAAACGGGAGTAGAAGCCTGTTCCCCACTGGGTAGGGGGAACCGACTGAATAGCCTTCTTCTGAAGGAGGGACTGTATGTCATCCGCCAGAAGCTGGGCATGGTTGGGTGAACAATGGGGAATTGTCCGGGATGCTGAGACACTCGAGAGGGTAACCCCTCTGAATGGTATCTAATACTCATTGGTCTGAGGTGATACCGGACCATTCTGTGAGGTAAAGGGAAAACCACCCTCCTACTGTCTCGTTCTGCATGACCCGAGGATGAGGAGGGGGCTGTAGCGAGTCAGGCTGGGGTGGGGGTTTGGGCCTGAGGAGCTTTGAGTTGCTTGGGGCCCTGGGCACCTTGAGGGACAGGGTGGCTGCACCTCTTGAACTCCTTTCCTTGGGGTTGCTTGCTCCCTTGCTGTCCCTGACCTTTACGAAAGGGACAACTGGGACCTTGAGGCTCCGACTTATACATCCTATGAACGTCGGTGACAGCCTTGCCTGAATCTTGCAGGCTTCTGACGAGTGACTCTACCTCCTGGCCGAACAATACTGGGCCCTTTAAAGGAGCATCCAGTATGGAGTCCTGAAGGGCAGGGTGAAAACCAGACACCCTAAGTCAGGAGTGCTTCCTCAGACAGATTCCCGGTGTGGCCACACGAGAAGCCATGTCCACCGAGTCATGAGAACGGAGGACGTGCTTATCCACTTCCAATCCGGACTGGACATAAGCTATGATTTCATTCTTACTGTCAGAGTCAGGCAGAGTTTAATCAGTTCCATAGTCTTTTCCCACAAAGACTGTTGGTAGGTGACCATGTGGGCCATAAAGTTCAACGAGCGAATAGAACCTGTGGCTGAAGAATATACCTTTCTGCCTCAATAATCCAGTTTTTTGGACTCCGGATCAGGGGGCTAGGTGCTCAGGTGCTTGGGCTGACTGACATGACCATGAGCAACTACCAGCACCAAACAGTCTGCCTTAGGTTGCTTCCCAAAGAAAGGTTCCTCTTTAGGTGCTCTATAAAGTCTGTCCACCTTTCTAGGTAGAGCTGAGGTGGACGATGGTTTCTGCCACGTAAATCTTGTGACGTCCTGGAAGGGCACCACCAGCAGTGGGATAACTAGAGGTTTGGGTTCTTTGGACCCCAGAAACTTGGCTATCCGCTTCTGTTCTGGGTCCAGTTCCTCAGTATCCCACTCATAAATGGACTGTATATGGAGCATAATGTCCAAGAACGTGGGGTTGTCCAGGGGGGACCTGGGCGAGTTCCTGGGGCCTAGGGATGAGAGAGGAAACCCTTCCTCATCTGAGGAATCCGAGGAAGAAGGGCTTACAGCATCGTCATCCGAGGAGGTTGGGCGCCCACTGGAGGAGGGGACCGGGGACGAGTGCCTTCTCCTCTCTCTGCCTTTTGGATCTGGTGGGGGGTGGTCACCCTCATCAGGTTTCTCAGGAGGTGGAGGGGGCCCCGTTTGAGGCTCCCTAGGAGAAGGGTCAGGGGGTCTGTACAGCAGGTGCCCTTTGACCGTGCCCTTTGACCGTACTCCACCAGGTCGAAAAAAGAGATCCGAGGTCCGCCAAGGGAAAAGCAGGTGGGGCAGGTGTCGGATTCGCAGGACTGGGTGTCTGCAGATCTTGAGGATCTGGTGTCCCATCAGGGGAACCCCCTTTGGCAGTGTCTGGCTGCTGCTTGACGTCCATGTCTTTGGGGGACCCGGCGACCGGAGTAGGACCCTCAGGTGACCGACCTTCCGAAGGTGGGTCGGGCATCCGTGTGTCATCCGGCGATGGCCTCCAATCTGGCGTCAGGGCCCGAGGCGCAGAAGAGGGCGACCGGCTCAAGGGGCGCTTGTCAGCTGGGAGCGGGCGTTCCTTGACCTGAGGAGGAGACGTCTGATGGCAAATGACCTTCTGTCGCCTGTCTGAGTTGTCCGGTCGTTTGTTTCTCAGACGACCCGTCGGGCTTATGGCTGGAGTCTTTAGGACTGCTGGAGGGCGACTGTCCTTCCCTGGTCGACCCAGTTGAGGATTTGTGGGGTTGGTGGGCCAGGGAAGGCTGGGTGAATGAATGCCTGGAGGAGGAGGAAGGCGGCTCCCTGTGCTTACCTTGAGAAGAGGAGGGAGTCAACTTCGCAGATGTCCCTGCAGGAGTCAGAGGGACTGAACCCGACCTCCCGCCAGAGGCCAAGGACGAAGACGCCCTGCCTGGCCCTAACCTCATTTCCCTATGATGTTTCCCTCCCGAAGCCTTCTCTCGGGGGGGGGGGGTCCTTGACGGAAGAGGAAGAGCTGCTCTCCGAGGTCCTCTGCATAGCCACCACCTTCAGCTTGAGGAGACAGGCTTTAAGGACATTGGCTCTCCAAGTCCTAGTCTTATTGTTGAACTTCTCGCAGTGCGGGCAGTTGTCAGGCTGATGGTCGGGGCCTAGGCAGATGAGGCAGGCCACATGGCTGTCCTTGGCCGGTATCTGCTTCCCGCACGCACACTTGGACTTGTGCCATGGTGGCGAGGGGGAACACATACGAGAGAATGACGATCAAAAACTAAACTATTAGAAAAAATGGCAAAAAGTGCAGTTGATCATGTAAAGGCGCTTGTGGAGCCAAACTAAGTGGGTCGATGGCGAAAAGAACTGAGATGGTGCCGGAGGCCTCCCCTTTATACTTATCGGCCGGACGCTACGGAGCTAACGCCGGGGCGTCCCCACCTCAGACTGCTAGCGAAAATTTTTTTCCGTGGGGTCCTAACGCTTGACGGCATTAGTCCTGTTGCAAGAGCTCCCCCTTGAAATCAGATCAGGGCTTTGTGTGCATGGATTGAGCAGGGAGCCAATGCAGGTCCAGAAGGGTTGGGGGTTGCAAAGGTTGTCACTTTGAGGATTGTGGTAGTATTTGCGCTTCAGGAATTAGGCGGTATGCTTGCAGATGTTACGGAGGCGTCTGCATTTGTTCCAGAGGGGAAGGGCGAGGGATATTTTATAGGCAACCCTTTTTCTATTCCTCTCTTTCATTAGGGACAGTAGTTCCTTAGTGATTCAAGGGGTACAACTGCCTCTCACTCTGCGGGTGGTGAGTGGGAAGTGACGGTCCTGGATCTGAAGGAGGGAATCAATGTGAAAACCGACCGCAGATGACACATCCATGAGGAGAGAGAGCTGGCCAGCTTACTGTACGGACGCCCTCAATAAGGCTGGAGGTGTCAGGGCAATTAAAATTTCTGAAGGACAGGTATTTGGCCGGGGTGGTGTTGGGCTTTGTGGACCAGATGATGTAAGTGGGGAGTGATCGCTGATACAGTCCGACAAGATTCCTGCCTGGAGAACCTTGTCCTCTCTGTTGGTAGCCAGCCAATCTAGCAAGGAGTGGTTATGTGTGCAGGCGTTGTGTCTGGTGGGGATGGAGATGGTTTGTACTAGGTTGTGCAGTTTTAGCAGTTTGGCCCAGTCAGGTTCATCGGCACTTAACCAGTTAAGGTTGAAGTCCCCAAGGAGTATAGTATCCCTTGACGGGGTGAGTTGTCCCAGGCCAGCTAGGAAGTTCGATAAGCCTGGGACACCCCCAGCAGGGGGGCTGTAAAAGCAACCTAGATTAAATTTTTTTTGAGGAACCAAGGGTTAGTTTAGCAATGAGCCACTCGCAGTGGGGTGCGGGGTCAGAGCTACGGATAGCGGTAGCTGAGAGGGGTTCTCTAACATACAGTGCCACACTACCACCCTTCCTTTTACCAGGGCAGTCTAGGCATAGCAAGGTGTAACCTGGCAGGTGGTATGTGGCATCGGGGATAAGTGATTTTAGCCAGGTTTCCGTGAGGCTTATATAGGGAAACCCAAGCTTCAAGATCGGAGAATTTGGATGGGAGGCTGCATATGTTTAGATGTGCAATCTTTATCCCTGGGAAGCTAGCCCAGTTTATGTTAGAGTGGTCAGTTGGGATATTTGTGGGGCTGGGGTTGCTTTCTATATCACCGGCGAGTAGCAGTAATGAAAAATTAGTACAGTATGGGGGGGGGGGGAGAGATAGGGTGAGGGAGTGCAGAAAGAGGCCAAGTAGGCGACTGTCGTGGTTAGATAGGAAGGCAGAGAGTAAGGGGCCCAGGGGAGTTAGTTCCCATCTATCACCTGCAGAGGGCAGCACATCACACTTACAAATGTGGGAGGAGGAGGAGGAGAAGCATTGCTGATCATGGGCAAGTGTAGAAGCACAGAAATCAGACACCATCAGCAGGCCTAGTAAGGAGGTGGCCTGGCGTGGCCAATATGGGGAGTAGGCACGGCTTCATTTTGTGCTTGCTATAACAGCAATGCACCTTGTGACTGGGTTGAATAGGGCCCTGTCCCAGTTGTTCTGGAGAAAGAGTTTAAATGCAAGGATCTGTTCTATTCTCTCCTTTTCAGTTCTCTTGTCTGTCTGGTTGCACAGCCAAATTTTCTCATGAGACCTAGGACTTCATCAGCCTGAAGGTCTTGCAATTCTCTGCCTCTCGTTATCTCTCTACCCTCACATGCTTTTCTGTCTTTTCTCCCCCCTTGCATATCTGCCTGTATAAAAATATATGTGAATCTTCTTGTGTAAATGTAATTGATGCTGGGATCCCTTTGTTTGAAACTGTATATGGTTATACTGTTGAAATGATTGCAAAGCTAAAACTGTATATAGTTATACTGTCGAAATGATTGCAAAGAGCTGTTTGGAACTTAAGGAGTTAACTTGTTTGCAAACTCTCTGAGAAGCTGAAAGCAAGAGGTCAGTTCTGGGTCACAATGTTCTTTTTGCTGCACTTGTTGAAACTTACAAGAACACTATGTGAGAAGTATGCTGTTTCCTTAACGAGTGGGTATTGCAAAGACTTATAAAAATAGAGCTGCAATTTCTTGTAAGAGAAACACAGAGACTGAGATTGGAAGTTGAGAAGAAACCCAGATCGACTTTCTTTGTTTATACTGCCTTTGTAAATAGTTATACTGAACAATTTAATTATTTTTATTTTACTGTTAATAATAAATCACTTGTCGCGAATTTAACAACTGCTACTGGTTTTCCTATGCTTCCTTTTTATTTATTTAGTATGATTTTCCCCATTGCTCGCCATCAGCCAGCACTGCATCTCTGTCTCGCCTCCAACGACCACCCACCACCCACCGACATACTCCCCTGGCTTACCCCCAGGTGGCCACGGCACTTACCCGCCCATCTGCGACGGGAAAGGTGTCGACAAACCCGACTTTGCCTCCCTGGCCTCACAGCGGTCCGTGGAGCTCTGTAACTGAGTCGGGCGGATGGAGTGGCGGAGAGCCATCGGAGGCCAGGCACTGGGGCGCGCCATTCAGAGCAATCAGCGTGATTTTTTTTCCTGGTGGTGGGACGCAGTAATGACGCCCAGCATCCATCCCCCTCTACACTCAGACGCCGTCCCTGCAGTACCCCGCCTCCGCAGGGGTCCGTCGTGTCGACGTGTTCCAGCCCTCCCCAGAGAAGGAGAGCAGTCCACGGACGCCTCCATCCTTCTTCCGTTGTTTTGCTCGACGACCCGGTCCGCTCTCAACCCGGTCGCCGTGTCACAAGCGAAATCCAACTGCTGCACTGATGGACTGGCTTTTCCTATGCTTCCTGACCTGTGCCTCGATGACACACCTGTAGCAACTGTTGGCAGTGATCGTTGAGTGGTTAGAGCTTCTGCCTGTAGCAGTGGATGTGCTGTAGCCCAGGTTCAAAACCCACAGCCCCACTTTGGTGATGATAACACATAAAGCTAGGAGGGGAGTATAACTCAGGTGGGAGAGGGGCAGGGGTAATGAGAGGGGAAGTTAAGGGGAAGTGGAGAAAGTACAGGGGCTGTGTGAAAATAAGTGTAGGGGGAGGGTGTGGCAGTTGTTTAAGAATGGGCTCTAAGGTGGGGAAGGAGCAGGGGGAGGAAACTTCACTGTTACTTCAGGGGCCGGGTGGACTAATCAAGTGGAGGTAAGGATGGGGGTGCAAAAATGGGCTGATAAATTCACGGAGGCATAAAAGGATGACCACCCCTGGGAGGGAGGGTGGCTGGAGCAGGTTGGGTGGGTTGAGCCTAACGGTGCCGCGCCTCAGAATGAAGGAAGTAGCAGTGGAGCAGGCTGGTCGTGGGGAGGGGGGAGAGCTCCTGGATGTGCTGGCTGCCCCTGGATGCCTATAATGGTGGAGTGGCGCTGCCCAGCTGTCCTGGAGCTGGGGAGAGAAGCACAAAGGGAAAGGTTAAATATTTCAGGTAAGGAGCGGGTGAAAGAAACTTGAGCCAGAGGGTGAGAGAGGGAGTCAAAGCCCACGTCTCGACTGCAGGAAGTAGATTCTTTGGACATTCATTGATGCAGTAAGTGAAACGGAAAAATTCCATTTCGACCTCAAGTTCTCGTCGATGACTGCTGCTCTCCGCACTAGCTGCTGTGTGTGAGCTGAAGATGGCAGGAAAATGAACTGAGGATACCAGGGACCACCCACTCTTATACAGGAAACAGAAAGATAATGTCATGTGTGGGCGGCCCCTGGAAAAGACTGCTAGAGAAGAGCTGCCATGCACCAAAGCACCCTCTGGCGATGACCCAAGTGTATAAGCTGCTGCAAGAGATTATCCCCGTGGAAGATCTACTGTTATAAGTGGGTAACCTGGTTTTCTAGGGACGTGGCTATGGTGTACTTTCCTCACTTCTGGCAGATTCCTAGCAGTTCTCCAGGAAGAGGGGGCAAGGCTTACATCCCTTATTTACGGAACAGAGATTGGAGAACTGAGGCCCCAAAACTAGCATCCTGGTATGACTTAAGGTCATTGTGGTAGTGGGAAATGAAGGTGTGTGCCAACTTCCAGGTAGCAGCTCTGCAGATTTCCTCGATAGGGATGTCCCTGGAAGTAGCCGCAGAGGCAGCGGTATGACGGGTGGAATGAGCCCTTAGCCCTACGGGAGGCTCCCTACCTGCCAACCTATAGCAGAGGCTGATGCAGGATACAATCCACCTGCCATTCGTCCGCTTGACTGTCAGGCTGCCAGGTGTGGCTTCAGTGTAGGTGACAAATAGCTGGCGAACCTCTCCCCGAACTCCAGCTGTGTGCTCCTTCCAAAAAGCTAGCACTCACCGCAGGTCCGATGTATGGAGCACGTGCTTGGCCTCCAAGGTGTGGTTGGTGAAGTACACCTGGAGAGTAATCACCTGGTTAAGGTGAAAATCAGACACAACCTTTGGGAGGAACTTTGGTTTGGGGTGAAGGACAACCTTGTTCCTGTGGAAGACCAGGTAAGGAGACTCCACCAAGAGCGCCTGGAGCTCACTGATCCTTCTAGCTGACATGATAGCCACAAGGAAGGTGGTCTTCTATGACAGGTGAAACAATCTCACACCTGTGCACTGGTTCGAATGACTTGCCCGTGAGCATTGCCAACACCAGCAACAAGTTTCAAGGTGGTGGTAGTTCATGCACTGGAGGGGAAATGTGGTCAAGGCCTTTGGAAAAGTGCCAGACCACATTCTCCTGTGCCACCGACAGCTTATCAGTCTGTGCCCCAGCTGCCAAGATGGCTGCCAGGTGCACCTTTAGGGTCATCGACCTAAGGCCCACCTGAGAGAGGGAGGGACCAAAAGTAATCGAGAATGCTAACCACCGGACAAGCTAAGGGGTCAAGCCTCTTACCCTTTCACCAAATACAGAACCTCTTCCATTTGAAAGAATAGCATTTTAGGGTCGACTTCTTCAGAAATGCCTTGACTACAGCGAGGACATCATCGGAGAGACCACAGCCTGGAACTCTAGCCGCTCAGGAACCAGGCTGTCAGGTGCAGGGATTGATGGTCCAGATGGAGTACCTTCCCCTGATTACAAGAGAGCAAGTCCGGGCGCAGAGGAAGATGCCTCGGGAGCCTGCTGCTGAGGCTGAGGAGATCAGGGTACCAAAACTGGCAGGGCCAGTTCATAGCCACCAGGATAATCTGTGCCTTGTCCCTCCTGGCCTTGAGCGACATCTTGTGGATCAAGGGGAACTCAAGGAAGGCACAGAGAAGGTGTCCCCTGCAGTGTTCCCTGCTGGGGCACAATATAGCCTCAGCTTTGCGTTCTCCGGGAAGACAAACAGGTCCATCAGAGAGTGTTGCCCCAATAGGAGAACAGGATGTGTACTACCTCTGGATGGAGGGACCACTCATGAGACGCCTCGCCAATGCACAGCTGAGGGCATCTGCCAGCTGGCTGGAGACACTGGCCACATGGATGGCCAGAAGATCTGCCTCCAGGCTGAGCAAGAGGGGCCAGATGCAGAGAGCTTCCCTGCACAGAGGAAGGGAGTGCATCCCGCCCTGTTTGTTGAGGTGGTACATGTCACAAACCCACTCCTGGGGTCAGGCCCTCTGCTACCACAGTGTTTAACCGTTAAGTGCGATTCGTGAACAGGGGACAAACAGGAACACCCTCCTGTCTGTTTTGGGTCCAATCAACTACCAGTCTTGAGTCCTGGGGTCAATTATGAACCCTTTTGAGCTAGCACACCCAAGTAACAGGTCCAAATATCACACTCTCTTCACGGAAAGCAGCGCAATATACTTGGCCCAGCGAGCATACAACCAACTGGGCTCACAACCCCCTTCCGACTCAGCTGCGATGGTATTTTTCTTACCTTGCTGGATCTTTACACAGATCATTAGCGTGGCTGCATAAGGTGACACAATTAGAATTTAACAGCTGTGTTAGAATATTAAGACTGTTTCACCATTCACACATAAATTGAGCATGTCTCAGGCAGCATTTTAAGGAAAAAGTACAGTTACGTAGGACCTTACCGTAACAGTAGATCTTCGAGAGAGGTTCCTTCAGAAGGTCATTACATATTGGGACTGGCGCCACCTGGCGTCGGGCGGCACGGCAGACTTTTCCAGCAATCCTTGACAGGGGACCGCCCACCCGATGTCACGTGACTGACGTCAGCGTGGCCGTATATGTGGGCGATCCCCATAACCGACCCCCAGTTCTCCCGCCGGAGTCAGGAAGAGGCCTGACAGCAGGAGCAAACAGGATTTGGAGTCCCTGTGTAAGAAATAAAATGAGGGGAAGAAGGGAGGGAAAAATATGACCTACTTAAGGAACCTCTCTCGAAGATCTACTGTTACGGTAAGTTCCTACGTAACTGTACTATCTTACTTCGAGAGGGTTCCTTCAGTAGGTCATTACATATAGGACAGAGTCCCAAGCAGTCTCTCCAAAGAGAGAGACCAAGAGAAACAAGGGAGGAGGAGAAAATAACTCCAGCGGAAACTGGGAACTAGAATAGACCCAGCCTAGGACAGAAGGCCCTGCAAGACAGCTAGGCCGAAGCCAGTTCTCTGCCTAGAAGCAATGTCCAGACTGTAGTGTTTAGTAAAAGTGTGGACAAAACTCCAAGTAGCTGCAGCACAACCGCAGAGACATTCTGCAAAAAAGCCGCGGAAGCAGCCATGCCCCTAGTAGAATGACCTCTGATGGGACCCGGCAAAGGTTTTTCGTACTTTAGGTAACAATGCCGAATACAGTTGCCTAACCATTTGGAAAGGAACTGCTTCGCCCTTCAACCTGGGGGCAAATGAAACAAAAAGCTGATCGCAGCTACGGAAATCCTTGGTTCAGTGTGTGTAGCACCGAAGGATCCGATGGACGTCCATGGTGTGCAGGAGCACCTCACCTCTTTCCGAAGGGGACGGAAAGTAAACTGGAAGCTCTACTGACTGGTTCAGTGTGGCTTCTGACACCACCTTGGGTAAAAGCTTAGGATTTGTCCTGAGGACCGCCCGGTCCTTGTGGAAAATAAGAAAACCAGAGTGTGAAGCTCCGAAATCCTTCGAGCTGACGTAATGGCAACTAAAAATAATGTCTTCCAGGAAAGGAAGCACAAGTCACAGCTCATGGCTGGTTCAAACGGGGTAAGAGTGAGCTTCTCCAACGCAAAGTTCAAATCCCAAGGTGCGGTTCGACTGTGGATGGGGGCTTTCAGATGGAGGATCCCTTTCAGAAAGGTTTTTAAGACCTCCAGCGGAGCCAAGGGTTTACCATCCACCAGCTCGTGCTACGCCAAAACTGCCGAAAGCTGGACCTTCAAGGAAGAATATGACAGACCTGAGTCTGACAGATGAAGGAGGTATTCCATGACATGTGGGTCAGAACAAGAAAAGGGGTTCCACTTCTTGGTGGTCGCCCAGATGGAAAAACGTTTCCACTTCATGGCATAAGTGGAACGAGTGGAGGGTTTTCTAGCCTCCAAAAGAACCTGAGCTACTTGACAGAAGACCACAAAGCGAGAAATCGCTATGTCTGCAGGAGCCACGCATGAAGATGCAGAGTCCTGAGCCCCGGATGAACAAGGCGACCTTGATACTGAGTCAAGAGGTCGTGGGTCACTGGAAGTGGAACCGGTGGTTCCCTCGACAGTTATTGTAGCAGCGGGAACCAAATTTGTCTCGGCCAGAGAGGGGCGATGAGAATCATCCTCACCTTCTCTGCCTAAAGCTTGCGAAGGACCCTCTGGAGAATGGGAAATGCAGGGAAGGCGTACTAAAATCTCCCTGTCCAGGCGTGTTGTGCCAGAAAGCACCATGCCCTGGAATGAGTGAGCAAAAACTGGGAAGTTTTGTGTTGTATTGGGAGGCGAAAAGGTCGAATTCCGGGCAACCCCATCTTAAGAAAAGAGATTCTGCCACTTCCTGATTTAATTCCCATTCGTGAATTAGAGTCCGAGACTTGCTGAGACTGTCCGCCAGGACATTTTGAATGCCAGGAACATGCACGGCCACTAGGGCCAGATTGTGCTGGACCGCCCCGTTCCACACTCGTATCGCCTCCCTGCACAGGGGGTATGAGCGAGTTCCTCCTTGTTTGTTGAGGTACCAAACTACCGATATATTGTCCGTTTGGCTCAGCAGTGATCCCCCTTGGGAAAGAGGGTCTGGAAGGCCTGTAAGGCGTACAAGACCGCCCTCATTTCCAGAACGTTGATGTGTAATGATGCCTCCAAGTTGGACCACAGTCCTTGAGCTTGGTGCTCCCCTAGATGTTCTCCCCATCCCATGTTCGATGCATCTGTAGTTAGGGATGCCAAAGGAGCTGGGCTCCTGAAAGGAAGACCCAAGGAAAGGTTGCAGTGGTCCCTCCACCACAGCACTTCTTTCTGAACTGCTGACGACACCAGGACTGGATGGTTCAGGTCATCCAGGAGCTGATCCCACTGCACCAGCAAGGACCACTGAGTAACTCTTATGTGGGCCTCGCCAGGGGAACAGTAGTTATGGAGGCTGCCATCAGGCCAAGAAGGCGGAGGATCTCCCGGGCTGGGATGGTCCTGGATGAAGCCACCCACGAAGCCTAATGGATCAGGGTCTCCACCCTGTCTGGAGGAAGGAAAGCTCTGCACTGGACCATCTCCAAAACCACCCCAATGAATTGTCTCTGGGATGGTGTCATGGATGACATGGGGATACTGACAGTAATCCCCAGTCTGCCAAAGAGGTCCAGGGTAAAGGAGATAGCCTCCAGTAAAGAGTCCCTGGACAGGACTGAAATCAGCCAATCGTCCAAGTAAGTGAAAACCACAATACCCTGGTGGAGTAAAGAGGCCGCCACAACCGCTAGGCACTTGGTAAACACCAGAGGTGCAGAGGACAGACCAAAAGGGAGTGCCCAAAACTGGAAGTACTCCCCCTGGAATTGGAAACGCAGGAAATGACGGTGGCTGGGGAAGATCGGGATGTGCAGGTAAGCATCTTGCACATCCAGAGCGCACAACTAATGATTCTCCAGAAGGAGTGGAAGACAACTCTGGAGCGTCAGCATCCTGAACTTTTTGTACTCGACAAAGCGACTGAGGCTGCTCAAGTCAAGAATGGGTCTGAAGTCTCCCGGCTTTTTTGGAACCAGGAAAAAATGGGAGTAGAAACCCCTGCCCTTTGCTGGCGGGGAAAGCGCTCTACTGCTTCCTTGAGCAAGAGGATTTGAACTTCTTCTCGAATGAGAAGAGCCTGATCCCTGGAGTAAGAAGACCTTTTTGGTGGAGATTCTGGAGGAATTTCCAGAAACTCTATAGTGTGTCCGACAGACACCAACTGCAGGACCCATCCGTCGGAGGTTATCGCCTTCCATGCCTGTGCATGGCGGGCGAACCTCCCTTCCACCTACTCCTTGTCGTGAGACTGAGGAGTTAGTGGGGACGGGGAATCAGGAAGTGGCAGGACGTTAAGGGGAAGGACCTCCTGAACGTCTCTGATTCTTGGAGGCTGGAGGAGTGGCGGAACCCGTGGCCTTGCGTTTGCCCTGGCGCTGAGCCGGGGCTTGCTTCCTCTGCCCCCAGGTCCTTTTCCAAAAGGGCTGTTGGTGCTGTTGAGTGCCGATCAGTACATGGACCTTACTGATATTAGCGCGAGACCTCTGTCCTGGAGATCGGTAATAACATCTTTGGTGTCGCCACCAAAAAGCACCAAGACCCGGAAGGGGGTGTCCTAAATCGCAGATGGTACCTCGTTGGTGACACCAGAGATGTGGAGCCAGGAATGCTGGCCTTAAGGCGATGACAGGTGCCGAGGCGCGAGCTACAGAATCGAAGGAGTCGTATGTGGCTCGCAAAGCATGCCTACAGGAAAAGCAAGAGAGGTGAAGATCCTTGGCAAACTCCTCCTGGAGGCTCAAGGGTTCCCTCGACTGGACTCAGGCCTCTAACCTGGCTAAGGTAGCCTTTTGGTGTGACACCATGTGGGCCACATAGTTGAGGGACCCGAGCACACATGTGGCCGAAGCATAAACTTTTCAGCCGAACTGGTCCATCTGTCTCGACTCTTTGTCTGGAGGAGAGGTGCTCATGTGCCTGGGTGCAGCGGAGCGATCATAAGCAGCTGAAACATAGAAACATAGACTTTGATGGCAAATAAGGACCGCTAGGCCCATCTAGTCTGCCCATTTCCCTACCTACAGGATAGGCCGCAGATCCTAGTTAACCAACAGCCTATATCTTCCTGCCCCCCCACAAGAATTGCCTTATGTCTGTCCCATGCATTCTTGAATTCTCCCATAGTTTTAGGCCCCACAACTTCCTCAGGAAGACTGTTCCATGCATCCACTACCCTCTCTGTGAAATAATACTTCCTCACATTGCCCCTGAACCGCCCTCCTTCTATCTTTAAACTGTGTCTCCTTGTTCTTGCAAGTCTCTTTTTCTGAAAGATGCTACCCTCTTGGACTTTGTTGATTCCCTTGAGGTACTTGAAAGTTTCTATCATGTTCCCTCTCCCTTCTTTCCTCAAGGGTATACATATTAAGCTCCTTTAGTCTCTCCTCATCACGGTCTCTTGCAGACCCTGCACCATTTTAGTTGCCCTCCTCTGACTGCCTCTATCCTATGTCCTGCGGAGATGGGGTCTCCAGAACTGGACACAGTATTCCAGATGGGGTCTCACCAACTGTCTGTACAGAGGGATAACAACTTCCTGTTTTCTGCTGCTGATGCCTCCCTATACATCCCAGTATACCCCCAGCCCTCCCTACTGCTTTCTCACATTGCTTGCAAACCTTAAGGTCATCTGATATGAGTTACCCCAGGTCCCTTTCCTGTTTTGTTGTTGTTACTACCTCCCACCCATTGTGTATTCTTCCCTGGGTTCTTGTTTCCCAGGTGCATTATTTTGCACTTTTTTGCATTGAATCCTAGCTGCCATATGTCTGACCATTCCTCCAACCTTGCCAAGTCCCTTTTCATCCTTTCCACGCCTCCTTGTGTATCAACCCTGTTGCAGATCTTTGTGTCATCTGCAAAAAGGCATACTTTTCCTTCCAGTCCCTCTGCAATGTCACTGATGAAGACATTAAAAAGGACTGGACCCAATACTGAACCCTGCGGTACCCCACTAGTAATCACCCTTTCTTCACAGTGGACTCCATTTACAATTACCTTCTGTGTCCTGTTGTCCAGCCAATGTTTTACCCAGGCTACCACCCTGGGACCCACTCCCAGGCTGGTTAATTTGACTAATAATCTTTTGTGTGGGACTGTGTCAAATGCCTTACTAAAGTCTAGGTAGGCCATGTCCACAGCCCTCCCTGGTCTACTACTTTGGTCACCCAGTCAAAGAAATCTATTAGATCTGTCCTGACATGACCTTCCCGCTGTGAACCCATGCTGCCTTGGATCCTGTGCTCCACTGACCTCTAGGTACTCAACTATTCTTTCCTTCAGAAGTGACTCCATCACTTTCCTACCACAGAGGTCAGACTGACAGGTCTGTAGTTTCCTGCCTCTGTCTTGGTCCCACTTTTGTGAAGGGGAATCACATCCGCCTTCCTCCAGTCCTCGGGTACCACACCATCCTCCCATGATTTATTAAAAGAGTAGTCAGTGGTTTCACTAGTTCCTTCCTTAATTCTTTTAGAATTCTGGGTGAATTCCATCAGGACCCATTGCTTTGTCCACCTTCAGTTTTAGGAGTTCTTGCAGAACCCTTTCTTCTGTGAAAGGACTGGGATCGACTCCGTCATCAAAAGTGCTTCTGTTAATTGGATTAGGCACTTCCCTCCTCTTTGGTGAATACTGAGCAGAAATATTCGCTCAGTATTCCTGCTTTTCACTGTCCCCTCTGCCCACCCACCGTTCATTCTATTCAGCCTCACTATCCCTCCCTTTGTCTTTCTACGCTCGCTGATGTACTTATAAAAGGTTTTATCCCCCTTCTTAACTGAGTTGGCTATCTTTTCCTCAGTTTGGGCCTTTGCTATTCTGACTTCCCTCCCTGTTTCTTTCTGCCTTAACTGGTACAGCTCTCTGTCCTGCTCCTTCTGTGTTTCCTTATACTTCCCGAATGCTATCTTTTTCTTCCTGACTTTCACAGCCACCTCTCGAGAACCATAGTGGCTTTTTCTTTCGATTTTGATTTGTTTATTTGCTTCACACAAAGGCTTGTTGCCTCTGTGATGGCAGTTTTGATAATTCCCCATTGTTGCTCCACACCTCCTTCTAGCCTGTTTGCTAGTGCTTTTCTGAGGCACTCTCCCATCTTGCCAAAGTCAGCCCTCCTAAAGTCCGTACCCTCACTTTTGTATGGCTTGACTCTGTAGCTGAGTTTAACGTGAACCACACTGTTTGATGGTCACTTGTCCTCAGATGGCAACCCACTTCTAGATCTGAGATCCTCTCACTGCCCCGCTTGAGAGTACGAGGTCTAAGATTGCTCCCTCACAGTGGGTTCAAACTAGCTGTCTAATGCCTGCCACCTGTAGGGCATCAAGAATGGCCCTGCTCTTGGATGTGGCTGCAGCAAATGTGCTCCAGTTAACATCTGGCATATTCAGGTCTCCCATCAACAGTATCTCCCCTTTCTCTGCCATTCTAAGAATGCCTTCCATCATATCCTTGTCCATTCCTTCCCTGACATGGGGGTCTGTACACAACCCCTGTGCGGATTGTGGTGCCCTTTCCAGTCTCCAAGGTGACCCACAGTGCCTCCTCTCCTCCCTGTTTACTCTTTTGTTCAGTTGCTTTTATCCTTCCTTTACATAGAGAGCTACTCCTCCCCTCTTCTCCCTGCCTGTCTCTCCTGTAGGTTATGTACCCTGGTATGTTAACATCCCAGTCATGGTTCTCTGTGTACCATGTTTCTGTGACTGCTACGATATCCAAGCATCCCTCTTCCATTAAGGCCACCAGCTCAGGGAGCTTGTTGCCCAGACTATGGGCATTGGTACTCATTACCCTCCATTTCTGATGGTCTTACCCCCTTTTGCCCCATCCCTGTCCTTCTTGCCATTGTCGCTTTCTCCATTTACCCCTGCCCTTCTCCCTATCGACACCTCCATGTTGGTGTTTGCCACACTTACTACCGTGATTGTTTGGGGGGGGCTAGGATTTTCCTGCTCCTTTCCAGTGCCTCCCCCCTTGGCTAGTTTAAAAGCTTGCCAATGAAGCATTTAAACCTATCACCTAGGATCCTGGTTCCCTCCCGGACAGATGCAGCCCATCATGCCACTATAGGCTTGCATCACCCAGGTGACCCCAGTCCCCAATGAAGCAAATCCCTGAGCTCCACACCAGTTTTTCAACCACTGATTGAATCCCATGGTATGGAACACCCTAGCCTCTCCTATGCCATAGATGGGTAGCACTTCGAGAAGGTTACCGTGCGTGCTACTTGACTAAGGCCCCTCCCCAATTCCACAAACTCTTCCTGCACTTCTCTAATCCCGTTCTTAGCCAGGTCATTTGTCCCTAGGTGGACAATGACATCCAGCTCCCTCCCCTATGCAGCTGCTCCAGCAATCCTGAGGATTCGCTCCCTGTCCCTCCAAGCCATGGCGCCAGGCAGGCACCTTACCTCCCTCTCCCCTTCCTTGCCCAGTTCTACCATCCTAACAATGGAGTCCCCCACCAGGAGTTGTTTCCTTCCCCTGCAGGGTCCCCTGCCACCCTCCTGTGGGTCTCCTTTGTGGAGGTTCCCAGCATCCTCCTTGGTCTCCACTGTGGTGCCTCCATAGAGGAACCACACTTTGCCAGAATGGCACAGGAATTGTGGAGAGGTACAACTGGAGGGATGCGCCTCTGTTCCACCACCCTCACCCTCCCTGAGCCCACTGTGGTCCAACCGCTCCTCTTTCTTGGCAACCTCTGAGGCAATGGCAGTGGCACTGGTGGTCCCTGGATGGAAGAGGAGGTCCCACAAATCCTGGCCAACTCAGCCTGGAGATGAGCAACCTCCTCCCTCAGCCCAGAGAGGTGCCTGCAGATGGGACAACACCGCATCCTCCAGAACATCTTTCGGAAGACTGCTCCAGTCAGGAAGAGGACCAGCCGGGCAGTGGTCTCCAGAGTACCCCGGTGGAAGAAATGATGACAGAGTCTGCCTTAGGATGCGTCTTAAGAAAAGGAGCTTCCTTCGGCGCCTGGTATATCCTGTCCGCCCTCTTGGGGACAGCCGGGAGAGAATGAGGCATCTGCCAGACCATACAGGTGAGGTCCGGGTGAGGCCCGATTCATGGAGGGATCGGGACCGGGAACAGAGATGCTAAGTCCAGGTGCTCGGCTAGTCTGCCTCATGGGGTCCTGATCCTCTGACTCCCAGTCGGAAAAATCCTTCATGGACCTCAATAGATCAAAGAAAGCAGGGTCCTCCGGGGAGGGAGGGGGGACTTAGGAGAACCTTGGCTTTCAGACCCTTGGGTTCCTCTAAAACATCCTCTGCTGACTCGACGGAATCCTCGGTGGTCTCATCATCATAGTCATTATCCACCCCCTCGTTTGGAAGACCACGAATGTCCAGGAGGACAATCGTTTGACATGCCATCCCCGAGACAGGAACTGTGGAAGGTGAGGAGCTCCTCAGGGACGGAGATCTGGGAAAGCGTGGATGTGGGAGTCTACTCTCCAGATCTGATACTAACTCCGAGCGTGCCCCTTGCCACCAAGACTGGATTAAAGTCATGAAATCCGGCGTAGCCGGACGTGGTGGAGGAGGAGGAGGAGGTGGAGGAGGAGGAGAATGTGGAATTACCGGTGGAGGGGGGTAGTGATACCCCTGGTAACCCTAGAAGTGGTAGCCTGAGTAGGGATTGTAGCTAGGGTAATACTGTCCCAGGGAACTCCAGTCAGGAAGAGGACCAGCCGGGCAGTGGTCTCCAGAGTACCCCGGTGGATATTGTGGAACAGTACGGGGTCTGGAATAAACCCCCGTCATCAGGGGTATGACAGAGGGGGGTCCCACGTTGGACCCGCCATTGTGTAAATTGGTGGGAGGTCCGGCGTCGGGATACCCAACGTCAGCGTTACCGATGTCGGGACTGGTACCACCTGGTCCGGCGCCGGAAGGGGATCCAGCATCGGAGGGGCTGGCGTGAGGGCTGAACAAAGGGGACCCGAAGGAAGGACCGTGACCTGCACCGGAGCCAACGGCTGGGGCAGACCACGGGGTCTAGGCTGAGGAAGAGTAGTCGGAGGTTCCAGCGTCGGGTTCAGAGTTGCCGGATCGGGGCCGGAGTAGTCGCCGGCTCTGAAGGGATCCCACCAGATGGAGAAGGAGGGCCTCCATTGTTAGGCCTGACAGCTGAGGAGGAGCCTCCTGCCCCATGACCCCATCAGGGGAGCGCGGGACTGACCCCGATGAAGGGTCTTCGACGTTGAGGGGTCCCGCGCTATCCTCGACAGACATACCCGCCTGAGAAGGGGAGGATACTGGCTGGGGAAAAGATGGGAGAGGGGCAGTTTCCACTTCGTTCTACTGGACGTCGGGTGAGGCGCCGTTAAGTCCCGATGGGAGAACCAAGCCTGAGCGGCCGTCGGAGATGGGCGTCTTACCAGATGAAGTCGGGTGGATGGGGGAGGAGCCCCTGGCCGACTTCTCGGCTGTGACTGGGCAGGTCCCTGAAGGCTGGGGAGCCGACTTACTGGTGACCGGGCGGGCCCGGAGGACCCGGGGGGCCAACTTAGCGGCTGTTGCAGTGCGGCCATTGGAGGAGCCGATGGACGACTGACCCGCGGAAGACTTGTCAGACTGAACGTCCGAAGGCTTCTTAGGCAGCGGCTGAAAGGTGGCCTTGCTCGTTGAGGGCCATGAGGCCTCAGGCTGGGCCTCCATGGAGCAGTACCGCTCCCTGGATTTCTCCTTGTGGTGTTTCTTGGAGGGAGAAGATTTTTCAGAGGAGGACTTGTGGATCTTGTCCATTTGTTTCTCTACTGAAGCCAGTCGGACTTTTTAAAAGATGGGCCTCCAAAGCCTGCTGTCTCTGCTTTTTGGTGGCCTGGTTGAAAGTTTGGCACTCCGAGCAGGATGAGACTGGATGGTCTGGGCCCAAACAGATCACGCACTTCAGAAGTCCACCCTTGTGAGGAATTTGCGTTGCCACAGGACGAGTACTTCTTCTTAGGAGAAGACATAAGCATAAAGAATTGAAAAAGAATAGCGAAGGGAAAAATTTGACACGAGGAACTAACACGATGATTGCTACTAGAAGTCCGCTATGTGACTGACACGAGGTGACGATGGGAAAGAACTGGAGGGCGGGGGCGTGGGGACCGCCCATTATATAAGGCCATGCTGACATCGGTCACGTCACATTGGGTGGGCGGTCCCCTGTCAGAGATTGCTAGAAAAGTCTGCCATGCGGCCCCACGCCAGGTGGTGTCTGTCCAATATGTAACGACCTACTGAAGGAACCCTCTTGAAGTAAGATGCAAAGTTTACTAAAATTAAACAAAGTTAATAAAATACAAAACGCAAAACATATATACATTAAGGGTACAGTTCGAAAATAAATGGACAATTATAAACAAACCGCCTTGTACTGAATAACTAATCCTACCCCAGTTTTAGTTGGTAAATATTGGTGCTGAAATTACCTATTTTGGCAGAAGTGCCTCTCTTTTGAGACCAGGAACAAGTGTCCCTTAAAGTCCAAAACACAAGTGTCAGTCCTTTCAGCCAGGCTTCACCATTATCAGAGTGGCTATACTGTCCCACCCTCCTTGTGATGTCACAGCACATGAGGTCACTCTTAGCCCTGTCATTAATTTGTAACAACCAATGTATAACCAAATGTTTCAGCTTACTGCCTGTTTGAAATCTGCAAAGACAGCAATATTTTAAATATAACAAAACAATCTCTTCTTAATCAAAGCATAGTTTATGACAGCATTCCCTTTTGATCTCTCAGCAAAACAGTCTGAGACCCACCTCTCAACATCATGAGACTTTTGACAGACCGCCTAGGAAGCATTCTCCCTCCTGTCACCTCGTAAAAAGGCAATATTTTCACTTCAAAGCACCAACTCTCTGAGAACATGACTTTTATGATTTCCACACAGGTTTTGTTAGGCATGTGTCAGTTTCTTTTAAAGTTAGCCGTTTCCTTCCACTCAGAGAGAGAACAGTATATTTTTGAAAATCCAAGGTTCCATGATGCTTTGCTGACTGCCAAGTTTCACAAGCAGAAATTCAAAAACATATATTTATAACAAAATTATAAACAAATAGTAACAGGTTAGACGGCTATTGCGACAGTACATGGTCATGATGTTGTCTATCTGGACTTAACAACATGACCCCGAACATGTGGAGCAAAGGCTATCAATACCAGCCGAACTGCCTGCAGTTCCAGCAGGTTGATATGGCACTGGGACCCCTCAGGGTTCTAGAGACCATGGACTCTGTGTTCCCCCAGGTGGGCATTCCAGCCCTTCAGGGAGGCACTGGTCAACAGGATGACTGTTGGCTCTGGGTGGACAAACGGGATCCCTTCCTGCAGGTGTTCTGGGACTAACCACCACTGGAGGGTGTCCCACATGAGTTGGGTCACAGTGACAGACTGGTCAAATTGGCCCTTGCATCAAGATCATTGACTGGCCAGCTCCCACTGGAGAGAGCGCATTCTCCAGTGGGCCCAACGGACCACGCTTGTGCATGCCACAATGTAACCTAGGAGGCACAGGAAGTCCCGAGCATGGTGCAACTGCCCAACCCGAAATGACTGGGCAAAGGAAGAGAGAGCCTCCACCCCGTCTGCCGGAAGCCGAGCCCTGGCTCTGCAAGAGTCGAGTTCCACCCTGATGAAATGAATCAACTGTAAGGAAGCAAGTTCCGATGTGGCCTCGTTGACCAGGAGGCAAACAGAGATGCAGGTCTGGTGGGCCAGATCCCTGGACCTCTCCACCACCTCCTCCTTGGAGGGACCCATGATTAGCCAGTCGTCCAGGTAGGGGTTTAGTCAGACTCTCCAGCACTTCAGGTAAGCTGCCACCACTGCAATGCATTTGGTGAAGTCCCTGAGAGCCGGGGACAGGCCAAATGGCATGGCCTGGAACTCGTTGAGGATCCCCTCCATGCGGAACCGAAGGAACTGGCGGTGGGACAGACAGATTAGGATGTGAAAGAACACATACTGAAGATCTAGAGAGCAAAACCACATGTTCTGATCAAGAGATGGTATAATCTGAAACACAGTGACCATTCTGAAGGTGCGCAGCCTGAGAAACACGTTCAGGTTGTGCAGATCTAAGATGGGGCGCCAGACCCCCGTCCGGTTTGGCACCAGGAAGTACCTGGAGACAAACCCTGGTTGTACTGGATGGTCCTCAACAGGAGCCACGAGCTCCTTGAGGAGGAAACATAGAAGATGATGGCAGATAAGGACCGCAAGGCCCATCTAGTCTGCCCATTTTTTTTCTACCTTATGAATGTGCCATAGGCCTTTACTCTGTCAATGGCCTATCTATTCATACTCATCTGTATTGTTCCCTTATGCCTATCCCATGCCTGTCTGAAGCCCTGCACTGTATTCATATCCACCACTTCCTGAGGTAGGCCATTCCATGCATTCACCACCCTTTCTGTGAAAAAGAACTTCCCCACATTACCCCTTAATCGGCCTCCCTCTAATCTCATGCTGTGTCCTCTTGTCCTGCTATTTTTCTTGTATTGAAAAATGTCAGACTCTTTCACCTTGTTAATGCCCTTAAGATGTTTGAATGTTTCGATCATATCACCTCTCTGCCTCCTTTGCACTAGGGTATACATATTGAGCTCCATTAATCTGCCCTCATATGTTTTCTGATGCAGCCCCTGCACCATTTTGGTTGCCCTTCTCTGGACTGCCTCCATTTTGCTAATGTCCTTGTGCAGTTGTGGCCTCCAGTACTGCACGCAGTACTCCAGATGGGACCTAACCAGTGTCTTGTAAAGAGGGATTATTACTTCCCTCTTACGACTTGTGATACCCCTACTAATACACCCCAACATCCCTCTAGCCTTACCTACTGCTTTAGTGGTCTGCTTGGATGATTTCAGGTCATCTGTGATGATGATGCCCAAGTCTCTTCCCTTGTGATTGCCAGCAACTCCCCTCCCAACCTTTTTTGTGTTAAACCCCAGTTGCCACTATTCTGACCATTTTGCCAGTTTATCCAGATATCTTTTCATTCTGCCCACCCCATCTGGGTCATCTACTCCGCTGCAGATCTTGGTGTCATCTGCAAACAGACAAACCTTACCCTCCAATCCATCTGCAATGTCACTGATGAAGATACTGAAGAGGACTGGCCCCAGGACTGATTCCAGAGGTACCCCACTTGTGATCTGCATCTCTTCTGACTGTATACTGTTTACCACCACACTCTGTTTTCTGCCCACCAACCAGTTTGTCACCCAGATGACCGACCTCTGACCCACCCCAAGCCTACCCAGCTTATTAATCAATCTTTCTATGTGGAACAGTATTGAAAGCTTTGCTGAAGTCAAGGTAGGCGACATCAACTGCACCCCTTTGGTCCACCACTCTGGTTACCCAGTCAAAGAAACCTATGAGATTAGTTTGACGGGACCTTCCTGTTGTAAACCCATGCTGTCTTGGATTCTGTGCTCCTATGGATTCCAGGTGTTGAACTATCCTTTCCTTAAGGAGTGCCTCCATAATCTTGCTCACAACTGAGGTAAGACTGACTGGTCTATAGTTCCCTGCCTCCTCCCTGCTGCCACTCTTGTGAAGCAGGATCACATGAGCCCTACTCCAGTCTTCTGGGACCTCTCCTGTGCTCAGAGACTCAATAAACAGTTCTGCTAATGGCTCTGCTAGTTCCACCCTTAGCTCCTTTAGTACCCTGGGATGTATGCTATCAGGTCCCATTGCCTTGTCCACCCTGAGCTTAGCAAGCTCTTGTAGGACCCCTTCTTTTGTGGAGGGACTTGTGCACACCTCTCTCCCCCATGTCCATGGTACTGAGCTGTGGGCTCTGCCCTACCTTCTCCTCAGTAAATACTGAGCAGAAGTATCTATTTAGGATATATGCTTTTCCTTGGTCCTCCTCCACACATTCCCCCTTATCCCCTTTGATCTTAGCAATACCCCTCTGGACTATCTCCTTTCACTAATTTATCTATAGAACGTCTTGTCCCCTTCTTTTACTGTTTATGCTAGGGTTTCCTCAGTTTGGGCCTTTGCCTGCCTTACTGCCGTCCCTGCTTCTCTTAGGGAAGTTTGGTATGCCTCACTATCTCCATCCCGCTCGGTTCCCTTATATTTCTTGAAGGCCAACCTCTTGCCTCTGATCTTTTCTGCTACTGTTTTTGAGAACCAAAGTGGTTTTCTCCTTCTTTTGCTTTTCTCCCTAACACAATGGGATGTTGCTTCAAGTATTGCATCCTTAATGCTTGCCCACTTTGCCTGTACCCCCTCACCTGTATTTCTTCTTGCCAGGGCTAGCTTAACTCTGTTGGCCATCTTATCAAAGTTAGTTACAGTGCCATCATTTTGCCTTGAAATGGGATGACTTAGTTATAGTGGCCAAATTGTACCATACCATGTGATGGTCACTGGCCCCCAGGTGACTTTCTACCTGGAGACCTGTGATCCTTTCCCCATTAGTCAGTACTAGATCCAGGATAGTCCTGTCTCTTGTGGGCTGCTGTACCAGTTGTTTGAGGCCCTTCCCCTGCAGGGAATCCACTATGTGTCTAGTTCTGGCAGATGTTCCTGCTGATATTGACCAATCTGTATCTGGCATGTTGAAGTCTCCCATTATCAGAACCACCCCTTTAGCTGGGAGCTGGTCAATGTCGTCCTGAAGGACTGACAGGATGTTGATGGACACTATGTCCTCCCGTGGGGCATGGGCTTGGCAAAGCAGGTAAGCCTCGAATTCCAGAGGTAGACCCTGACTGACCACTTCGAGAACCCACCTGTCCGTGGTGATAGCGGACCAGGTGGAAATGAAGTGGTGGAACCGGTTCCCCACAAAAGGGCATGGGGGAGGCACCCCCATCTCGTCACTGGGCAGGCTTGGGGGCAGAGTTAGGACCGGCTGAGGAGCCACCGGGACCCGGCCTCCTGGCTTTTGGCTGACCGTGGCCACTGATTTCGGCTAGGGATGCCAAGCCTGAGCCTGTTGTCCAGCCTGAGGCTGGGTCGGTCTGACCACAGGGCCAGAGCGGTGCCAAAAGGGATTCTTCTTCTGTGATTTAGAGCCCTTGGGATCCTTCTGGGTGGAAGTCACTGAGTACAAGGTGGCACTGGACATTTTGATGTGGGTGAGATGTCCCTTGACCCCAGGCCCAAACAAGTCGGTGCCCAAGAGGAGGACATATGCCAGTTTGTCTTGGGTATCTGCCATAAAGGTCGAGATACTCAGCCAAGCCCTGCTGCACATGACAACTGTGGCCGCCATGCAAGGGTCACCGATGTGCATGGCAGTCTGGAGCTGCTGCATAGCCACTGCTTGGCCCTGATCCCGGACTTGCTTGACCGTGGTCTGCAAGTCCGCTGGGAGATGAGGAAGTACCTCATCAAGCATGCCCAGAAAGGCATGGGTGAAGTGGGCATTAAAGGGGCTGAACTCACTTGCCGAAGGCCGTGAGAAGAGGCAGCATAAACCTTTTTGGTCATGTGGTCCAATTTCTTGGTCTCCTTGTCAGAAGGCTTATCAACATCTGCCTGTGCGCCGGAACACAGAGTTGGACACCAGACCCTCAGCTGAGGGGTACTCTGTGAATTCTGAAAGGGAGCCTGTAGGGATCGCATACTTGCGAGCCATCCAGGCTGGTGGCGTGGGACAAGAGGCTGGATGCTGCCACAGTTCCAGTGCAGGCCAAGGATGGCCTGAGAGACCGGGAAAGCTTCCCCAGGGGAGTCACCCCGGTTGAAAATCTTAGGAAGTGGGTACTGAGCCCACTTCTGGACAGGTTCCATTGGGAGACCCAGATTTGGCAGAGAAGGCCACTGAAGGAAGTGGGGCCTTGCTCCATTGATAAATCCTCAGCTGACTCCACGTCCACTGAACGAGAGTGCAAGAAGGAGCCCGTAGACTCCGAGGATTTGTTAAATAAAGGTTGATCACCAGAGTTCCCGCTGACCCTACGGGGTTGGTCAGGAGTAATGATGACTGACAGCCGATGAGGAAGTCCTGATGCCAGGCAGGCTTCCTTACATAGAGGGCCAGACTTTGGCTGTTTCGGTTGTGGCTCCACCAAAATTGGCAGAGAGACCGGGAGAGGCCGAGTTGGTTCCTGTCGAGTCAGCTCCTGCTGAGGCGGGGAAGGCTGAGGCCTCTGCCACGAAAGCCATGTAATGGCCGGGGTCGAGGCCGGAATGGGCTTCATCCCAGTAAACATGAGCTGTTGCAATGTAAGTTCCTCATAGCACCAACACAACTTATGTTGGAGTCTCTCCTGGTCTGAGGCAGAAGAGGAGAAGCAGCGGCGCTGCCTGCCTGAATGCCGAGAGTGCGAATGTTGGGACCGACGAGGGCTGCTCAGCTTGGGGCTACAGGATTGGTACCTTGGCAGTCGGGGCCACCGCCACAGGGTCTCAGAGGGAGCCAGTGAGAGCCGAGCATCCTCCTGGTCTGGAAGATCCTGTGCGAGCGTTGGCGATTCAGCAGACTGGTCCATCCCTCCTTGGGAGGTGAGAGGCAGGAATAAAGTCCTAGATAAGGAGGTATCGGCCTCGTCTTGCAACAATGGGTTGACCGGCTCAAGAAAAATCTCAGCCAGGAGATTGATCTATGTCTCAACCAATTGGCCAGGCAGGGAGACCGTGGGGCCAGCGGCCTGGGCCAAAGGGTCAACCAAAGTCGGAACTTCCGAGGGAGTGCAGGAATCCGAGGCTCTAGAGTGCTCACAATCCCATGATTGATGAAGAGATATTTTCTTGGTCTCTTTCTTCAATTTACATTTAGACTTAGTGCCTGAGGAGGGACCCTGCCCATGGGTGGGAAGGGCCTGGCACAAATCCCTGAATGCCCCCAAAAAGGAGGCACCCAAGGGGAGTGGCAAAAAGGCTGTAGCTGATGAAGACTGGGCTGCAGCAAGGTGTGGCACAGGCCGCAAGCCTGGGAATTGTGCTCATGGACCAGACAATAGATGCATGTAGTGTGTGGATCCGTCCGAGGCATTTTCTGCTTGCAGATGCATTTCTTGAATCCTGACGTTGACTTCGCTTCATCCATAACGGATGATAAGAAAGAATCACCTGAAGACAAGATTTTTCACAAACTATAAGTTTTAATAAGCAAAGGGCCTACTCAGCGTGAGCGACAGAGGGAACCATCTTCTTCTTCCAGTGGAATGGAAGATCTGACGTGTCAGAGCGGTGCTAGGGGAGGATGGGAAGAGCCAGCTTGAAGATGTTCCGGCAAGATTTAAAGGGGAAAGGAACACTGCCAAAAGTGTGGATAGTACACCATATCCATGGTCCTAGAACACTAAGCTCTGTGGGAGGGTGGACAGTGATGTGGGAAAAAAGGAAATGCATAGAGACTTACAAAAGCTGTAGGGGTGGTCAAGAGTTTGTCAGTTGAAATTCAATGCCACAAAGTGCAAGGTGACGCACTTAGGGAACAAGAACTCCAGGACAGAGTACTGGATGGCGGGGTGAGATTCAGTACCACAGCTGAGGAACAATACCTTGGAGTTATCATGAGTGACTCCCTAAAGCAACTGAGTCAGTGAAAAAAGTAGTTAAGTAAGAACTTACCGTAACAGTAGATCTTTGAGAGAGGCTCTTGCAGTAGGTAATCACCATGAGGACTGCGCCCCCTGGTGTCAGGACCACACGGAAAACTTTAGCCAGCAGTGTCTGACAGGGGTTTGCCCACCCGACGTCACGTGACCGATGTCAGCGTGACCCTACATACTGGGCTGTCCCCACGCCCACCTTCCAGTTCTCCCACCAGCGACCTCTGAGGAGGAGCGACAGGAGAAAAGGAAACAGAGACTCCTAGATCCCTGAATGAGCTATAAAAAAAGGCAAGAAACCAAATAAATTTGGGGGATGGAGGGAGGGAGGGAAAAAGGTTACCTACTGCAAGAGCCTCTCTCAATGATCTACTGTTATGGTAAGTTCTTATGTAACTGTACTATCTCACTCCGAGAGGGCTCTTGTAGTAGGTAATCACCTTGAGGACTGAGTCCCAAGCAGTGTGAATCAGAAAAAGCTGAAACACGGGAGACAAGAAAGGAAAAAAACTGCTAAATGCAGACAGATCAGGACAGGAATCCCTGAAGCACAGCTAGGCCAAAACCTGCTCTGCGCCTAGAAGCAATGTACAGACTGTAATGCTTTTGTGAAAGAGTGGACTGAACTCCAGGTAGTCAGAGTACTAAAATGTCAGCATGACACATTCCCAAAACATGCAGTGAGGCAGCTACACCCTGGTGGAATGCCTCAACCTCCCCTTAAGGGTTTTATCATACTTGGTAATAGAAAATGAAAATTACGCATCTACTGTAATTCTTGGATCTTCTTGTATCTTCACCATTCATTACTGTTGGGTGTCAGCGGAGGCACGCACCTGCCACGAGAGTTTTTTATATATATATATATATATATATATATATATATATATATATATATATGAGTCGGCGAGTGCCAATCTCTGAGTGACGCCCATGAGCTGAGGGCTAGCGAGAGGCGCTGACTCCTCCATCCCAGTTCTGTTGGCCAGAGAGGCTAAAAAGGGTTAGAAGAAAGAGTGAGGGATAGAAAAAGGAAAGGATATAAACTGAAAAAGGAATAAGCCGATAGAGGATAGAAAGGAAAAGAAGAACTGCCTACCGTAAGTGACCGAAGGGCCTCACCTCTGGGGCGGCTCTAAGGGAGGAACAGATAGGGAGGAGAAAGGAGAAGGGCAAAAGGAGAGAAGAATAGGAGGGGAGGCTAGGAGGGGGGAAGACTGCCGTTGGCAATTAGTTAAGGGTTATAAGCTCGGAACCACAAACAAGGGAGCAAGGATCCCATTTTGGAATTGAAAGAGAAGGTCAACTGAACTTCTCACTCAGAATGGACACCAAAGGCAGGTTCCCCAACCTCCTGCCTACCCGTTTTTTTCCAGACTCCAGCCGAGCTCTTTAATCATTAAGAAGGAAAACTCTGTTCCAAACAGAGCTACCAGCTAGAGGAGGAAGCCCACCAGTATTTTGTTAAGTGATAACACAGTATTATGTGAAAATGGGGGCCGAGGGGTGTTCCCTATGCCAAAGAGAGAGAGCGGGAACTCAGTCGGACTCCCTAGAGGCAAGGCAGGGAACACCCTTTAAGGAAATTGGAGTGCTAGATAACACTACACCTGTAGAGGGTGACATAATAGGATTAAGACTTGCCAGAAGTGGTCTGAAAAAGAGAAGTCGAGTCCCGAAAGGGATTGTCTCTTTAAACTGTGAATTGAGAAGAAATGGCTGGGGAGAACCAAGAGATGCCCATTAAGGGCAGTCAGAAAGAGTTCCATCAGGACAGGTAAATGAAGCTCGTTCCTCCTATTCTCAGAGGGAAAGATCCGTTCAGAGGATCGGAAAGTGAACATATAAAACAAAAAAAAAATTTTTTTTCTTTTGGCTTAACGGCTCAGGGAGAAAAAGGAGGGACGAGTAGGGAGGGGGAGACGCCGCAGTAGGAGGCCCTTGAGGGGATGGTGGGAAGGATTCAGTAATGAATGGTGAAGATACAAGAGAAGATCAAGAATTACGGTAGGTACGTAATTTTCATATCTTCCCTTGTCAGTCTTCACCATTCATTACTGTTGGGTGAGTACCAAGCCCCCTCCCCCTAGAAAAAGGGGGAGGGAGAGAGAAAACCCCTGAGGGAACAGACCTCTCAGCCTCCTACTGGTGACAAGTAGAGAGGGGGAGACCCTGACCAACAGAGAAGAGTCTAAGGTGGGTGAGGAGGAGAAGACGCTCCCAAGGGGCTGTGGGAAGGGGGTTGCCCCTGAAGACGTCTCCTCGACCTACGGGAAAATAGGCGGGTCCCCCGGAAGGCAGAGCCAGTCACCCTACGCAGGGCCATGGGTGACAGTCGGGAGAGACAAAGCCATACAGTCTGCCTGATGCAGATCGCTGTCCCTACTAGCCTGGATGCCACCTTGTTGGCATCATAGGATGCCCTCGCTTGGTGCCTTGCAAGCTCCAGACCCTGTGCAGAGAGGGCAATGGCTTGTCTAGACTGCTCTGAGTCAGGTAGCAAAGCTAAGACCTGAGCCAGCATCGACCACAGATGCCTGTTGTAGGCAGCGTGGTGAGCCTGATGGGAGGAAATGCACAGTAATGCACGACCAGAAGAGAAAACTCTTCGACCCCACCGGTCAAACTCAGCAGAATCCGTGTCCGGAGGCCTGTCGTGCACTGGGCGGCGAAGCCCAGAAGGAGTATCTAGGGACGTCAATCCCGAAGGTGGGTGAGGTAGAGAACCTAGAGACTCATGGGGGGCACAATAGCGTCTTCTGCAGTCTCCTGGGGCTGGAGAAGGAGTGGCTGGAGACTGCCAGGTACGGATAGACGCTTCCTGGAAGGGAATCGGCCAGGAAGGCACCACCAAATGCCGGGCGCTGAATTCACTGAGGACAGCACGCGTCTGCCGCTTGGTATTGTCTCTACGAACGTAGGAAATACGAAGCTCCAAGACCATCCTCGAAAGGAAACACTGATAGTCAGTGAAGTCAGCGTCAGAGGAAAGGTGGACAGGAAGTTCCTCTTCCTCAGTTGAGGAAGACGAGGAGGAAGTGGAGCTCGAATGTCCAAAAGACTCCTGTGGCGGGGGGGACAGGTGAAAACCTGTTCGTCCATGGCCCTAACATAGGATGGGAAGGCCGACGCAGTAGCTCTGAACGTCTCCCAAGTTAACGGCCCAGTGGGCACAACATGGCCTGGGAGAGAGGGGGGTGGTTGCAGAGGGATGGGCGAAGGGCACCTTAAAGCACGTGCCTGGCCTCTGCCAGAGCTCTGAGATCCAGGTAGCGATGCCGCCAAAACTGGGGACCCTGTGATCACGCCGGGTTGCGTAGAAGAAAGGAAGGGAGGCAACTCCGGAAAGAGCCCTGAAGGGGAATCTCCCCTCTGGCGTGCCTGGGATTGCATGAGTCCAGAAGGGCAACCCTCAGAACCGCCACTAGAAGGCACTCTGGAGACCTTTAGAGAAAGGTGAGGGATCAGCGCTACGACTCCTCCCCGTACCCCGCAGGGCGGTGGGGGCTCGACGCTGCTCTCGACCTCACCTCTCAACCCTTCGACCTCAAGCAGCCCTCTTCCTCGAAACCAGCGGAGGAGGTCCCTGCCGAGCAAGGCCCTCAAGGGCGCCATCAGGCAGGGTCCTCCTCCCTTGCTGAAGGACCCGAGCAGCACCGGAGGGCGGCTGCCTGGGACCTAGCAGAAGAGGGAATCCCTTCTTGTACTCCCGAAGGGTCCACCACAGATGACTCCAGGCCACCCCTAGCCATGGAGCCCTCCAGACTGACCAGCTCCGGGGAGTCCGGGAGAGGGATAATGGACCGTCTAGCCCTGCGGCCTACAGGAGGTTCAGAGCCAGAGGACTCTAGCTGCTGGTCTGTGTCCTCACCTGAGTCGTGCCCCTCCAAGGGGGGTTGACAAGGGAAGACTACAAACCAACCACAGCAGGAACCTGCCCCAAGGTGGCACCAGGCCTGGTACCGCCATAGGCCGCAACGAGCAACACGTCCGCCGAGTCATCCGTCCCCCTGGCGGTGCCCGGTTCCCGGGCTGCACTGCGAACGGTGCCGCCCGAGCACCCGACACGGCACCAAGATCTGGTGCGGCACAGCGAACGGCACCATGCATGTCCCCGGCACTGCGAACGGCGCCGAGGCCCAGCGCGGCACCACCGACGGCGCCGGCCGAGTCCTCGGCACAGCGTACGCACCACCAACGGAGCGCCAGCCTCAGCACCGCATATGGCGCCGGTGAGCCCAGCACAGTACCGCCGATGGCGCCGCCGAGTCCCTGGCACCGCATACGGGCGCGAGGCCCAAGGTGGCACCACCGCGGATGCTGCCCGAACCCACGGCGCTGAGGCACCGCCAGAGTCTCCGGTGCCGCGAACGACGCCAAGGCCCAGAATGGCACTGCCTACGGCCCCGACCGAGTCGCCGGCGCCATGAGAAGAGGAAGACTCTACGGCGAGGAAAGACGGTAACGAGGGCCCACCAGCACCGGGCCCCGCAGCCAGGGGCCGTGACACCGGGGGAGCCTGCACCTCCGCGGAGGTGACTGCCTGGACGGTGCTAACAACAGCACCTCCCAGGTGGGATCACGCCATTCTCCGGGCAACAAGAAGAAACCTCCTTCGGCAAGGCTGGAAGTGGAGGAGGTTTCCTCGCCGGGTCAGAGCAGACCTGGGAGGGAATCGGAGGAAAGGTCGAGAGATCTGGCCTGGGAAGCCCTAGGGCGATGTCGTCCTCCGAAAGTCGGCGGAGCTCGACCAACTCGCAATGCGCGGAGTTCTAAAACACGGCGGTCCATGGAGAAGCAGGTGTCGCTATGGTCCATATCATGGTAGGGTCCCAGGCACCGGAGACAAACATCATGACGGTCCAAGACGGAAAACTGCCGGCCACAAGGGCACCGACGCATAGGGGCACGGCCCGCCTTAGACTTACTCTTGCCCCGAACCAGACATGATGCTAAACAATCAAGGATAAAACATAGAAAGGCTCGTGTCAAGCCGAAAGAAAAACAGTAATGGAAATATCTCACCAGACTACTGACGCTGGAGAAAATACTAGGATGAAGGAGCGAAATAAATTTCAAAGGCCTATGACACAATAAACTATCAAACTATCGGAAACTCGTGCAGCAGGTGCAGCCTCGATGAGGGAGAAACAGAACTGGGATGGAGGAGGAGTCGTGGCGCCTAACGGCTCACTGCACTCTCACGAGCGCCACTCCAGGGGCGCCGCCGACGCTGACTCCTTTATATTAAAAAAATAAAAAAACTCCCGTGGCGGGTGCGTGCCTCCGGCTGACACCCAACAGTAATGAATGGTGAAGATTGACAAGGGAAGATCAATGCAGTTTGCCAACCATTTAGATAAACACTATTTGGAAACTGCGGCACCTTCTCTCTTGGGTGCATAAGAAACAAAAAGCTGATCCATTTTCCGGACAGACTTTGTCCTGTTAGTGTAACAGCGTATGATTCTATATACATCTAAAGTATGTAGAATCGCTTCTTCCTGATTAGACTGCTCAGGGTAATACACTGGAAGTTGAATCGACTGGTTTGAAGTAAACTCAGAAACCTTCTTGGGTAAGAACTTAGGGTTGGTACGAAGAGCCACCCGGTCTCTATGAAAAATCAAATAAGACTCCTTACAGATCAGGGCCTGAAGCTCTGAAATCCTTTGAGCTGAAGTAACTGCCACTAAGAAAAGTGCTTTCCAGGACAAGTAGCGCATATCACAAGAACCAGCAGTTTCAAAGGGAGGCAGAGTCAATTTTTCTAAAACAAAATTAAGACCCAAGGTGGTGTGGGACTGTACACCGGAAGTCTGAGATGCAGAGTTCCCTTCAAAAACATCTTAGAAACTTCAAGTTGAGCCAGTGTCTTACCATCTACCAATGAATGATAGGCAGAGACGGCCGACCGTCAGACCTTTAAAGACGAGTAACTCAGGCCCAAATCATACAGGTTCAAGAGACACTCCATGACAGACGGAACAGGGCACGAAAAGGGGTCCCAACCTAACGAGGCGGCACAAATGGAAAACTGTTTCTACTTCATAACATATTTTGTTCTTGTAGAAGGTTTTCTAGCCTCAGTGAGGATTTGCGCCGCTCTGGAGGAAATTCCAAAGTGTGAAACTGCTACGTCCTGAGGTGCCACGCATGAAGGTGAAGGGATTTCAGTCCCAGATGGACCAGCATGCCCTCCTCCTGAGTCAGGAGACCTGTGCAGAGGGGCAGGGGAACTGGAGGTTCCACTGCTAACTATTGAAATGGAAACCAAACTTGGCGGGGCCAAAACGGGGCGATCAGAACCATATGGGCCACCTCTGCCTGGAGCTTGAGCAGAACTCTCTGCAGAACTGGAAAGGGAGGGAAGGTGTAAACCTCCCTGTCAAGCAAGGAGATGGCGTGTCTCACCAGAAAACACCATGCCCTGGAGCATGCAAAATTTGAGTAGTTTTGCATTGTATGGGGAGGTGAACAGATCCAGTTCCAGGCGACCCCACAGGTCGAAAATGTGGTTGCCCACCCACTGCTTAAGTTCCCATTCGTGAGCACTTACTCTGGTGTGACTGCGACTGTCCGCTAGGACATTTTGCACACCCAGTACGTGAACAGCTGTGAGGTAAATTCAGTGCAGAACAGCCCAGTTCCACACCCACATCACCTACCTGCATAGGAGATACGAGCGAGTGCCTCTTTGCTTGCTGAGATACCAGACTATGCACATGTTGTCTGGAGTAACAGTGTGCCCTGGTGAAGCAGGTGCTGAAAGGCCTGAAGAGCAAACAGCACCACCCTCATCTCAAACACATTTATGTGAAGAGAAAGCTCTGTTTGGGACCACATGCCTTGAGTTTGTGGTCTCCCAGATAAGCACCCCAACCCATCCCTGATGCATCTGTTGTCAGAGTCTGGGAGGGAGGAGGGGACTGAAATTGGAACCCCTTGGTGAGACTGGAGAGATCCTGCCACCACAAGAGATCCCTCTGCATCAAATCGGAGACCATGACCATCTGGTCCAGGTCGTCCAGTCTCTGATCCCACTGAAAGCAATGCGTTCACTGCGAAATTTGCATGTAGAGCCTGGCTAAAGGCACTGTGGGGATGGCTGCCGCCATAAAGCCCAGCAGTCTAAGAATCGACCTGGCCAAGACCTTCCTGCTCGAGGCCACTAAATGGGCCTGTCTCTGGCAGGTGTCTGCCCTGTCTAGAGGGAGGAAAGTCATACCCTGTACTGTATATCCATCACTGCTCCAATAAACTGGAGACATTGTGAAGGGGCAAATTGGGATTTTGGGAAATTCACAGTGACCCCAACTTGTGTAAAAAGATCCAGGGTAGCTGACAGGGATAGTTCCAGTTGCTCCCTTGACGGGGCTGACAGAAGCCAGTTGTTGAGGCAGGGGAACACACAGTGGCCCAGATGCCTCAGGGCCGCCGCCACTACTGACAGGCACTTGGCGAAAACCCGAGGTGCCAAGGACAGGCCAATGGGAAGGGCCTTGAATTGGTAATGTTCCCTCTGAAAGGAGAACCAGAGGTAGCGATGATGGGCCTGAAAGACTGGAATATGCAGGTAGGCATCCTGCATATCCAGAGTGCAGAGCCACTGCCACTTGTGCAGAAGGAGCAGCAGACCTGGGAGGGTCAGCATTCGAAACCTTTTGTACTCTATGTACAGGTTCAGAGCACTGAGGTCCAGAATAGGACGCAGATCTCCAATCTTTCTGGGAACCAGAAAGAAGTGGGAGTAATACCCCTTTCTTTCCTGGTGGTAAGGGATGGGCTTTATTGCTTCTTTTTGTAACAGAGCCCGGATTTCCTCTCGAAGAAGAAGAGGGATGTGCACCTCAGGGAAATGTGACTGCACCGGAGGCCTGTCTGGGAGTTTTCCCAGAAACTCCAGAGTGTAGCCTTGCTCTATGAGCTGAAGGACCCATAGGTCAGTTGTCACTGCTCTCCACCCTGGCAGGTGACAGGCGAATCTTCTGCCCACTGGCTCCTCCAATGGACCCTGAGGAGGGAGGTCGGACTGTGAGTCAAGTGAGGGAAGAGGGGTTTAGGAGAGCTGCACCCTAAGTTCTCTGGGCTTTCGCCGGAGGGGTGGCTGCGGCAGACGGAGACCAATGTTTGGGCTGATGTCTGGCGGTCTGCTGCTGTTTTGATTCCTTTTTCCTTGTTGACGAAAAGGTTTCTTTACCTGGAACTCGGGTCGGTACATGGTATGCACTGACCTGAGAGTCTGGCCCTTGTCTTGCAAGCCAGTGATGATATCCTGTGCATCTCCTCCAAACAGGACGAAACCTCTGAAAAGGGCATCCTGGATGGCCGTTTGGACATCTTGAGCCAGACCCGACATCCTCAGCCATGAGAAGCGTCGGAGGCTAACAGCCGTAGCTGCCCCCCTCGCCGAGGAGTCCACTGTGTCGTATGTGGCCCTGAGGGAGTGCCTGCAAGCCACTATGGCAGATCGGATGGAGTCCACTAAGATGGACTATGAATCCAAGTCCGGTGGAGCCTCTAAGGCTGGTTCTAACTGGGTGAACAGTGATTTTTGATAGACCAGCATATGGCTCACATAATTCAGTGCCTGCATGGCCAATGTGGAAGAAGAGTAAAAGTTCCTTCTGAATTGGTCTAGCTGCCTCAACTCCTTGTCAGGAGGAGAGGTGCTTATGTGCTGGGGCTTGGAAGATTGGTCATGGGCTGCTGCAATAATCACCGAGTCTGCCTTTCAGTGGGCACTTAGGTAATCTTTTCCCTCTGGCATCCGATAAGTGCAGTCTGCCTTCTTGGCCACTGCCGGGATTAAGGAGGGCATCATCCATATGGTGGATGCTAGGTCCTCATGCGGCTCCAGCCGGGGGAGTAAGAATAGGAGTTGCCTCCTGCATGTCCAGGTGTTCGGCCAGTCTCTGGCATTTTGGATCCTGGGCATCAGTTTTCCAGTCGTAGACTTCTGCTATTATGCGAAGCAGGTCTGCCAATGAAGGATCCTCCTGGAGGGACTTGGGGAATTCCTTCAGCTGAGGTTCCCCAATGGGTGGGGTTTGAAACCCTGAGACCCCCGATGAGAAGGAGTCAGAGTCAGAATCCTGGTCCGAATCTGATGAGTGGACGTTGGGACGACTCAGTTCACCAGAGTCTGGAGGCGGCCTCTCTAGCATGCGGCCTGAAAGCAGCTCCTTCGGACGGGCCGGTGTCGGGGGATGCCGTGGTGTTGGCCTAACCAGTTGGACCCCTGGGCTCCTCACTGGGAAGTTGACAGCTGTTCAGCTCCGAAACGAAGCTGCTTTTTGGTTTCGGAAACACCAGGACTGGAGAATTGCTTTTTAAAGTCCGTTGGGGTCTAAGTAGAGGCTGTGGGGCTGGTATATAGCTCTGAGGTAAGTTCCAGCGCTGGGTACCCGCGTAAGATAATGAGACGTCGGGTACCCTGGCGAAAGGTAGGCAGGCAAGCTTGCTGTTGCTAGCCTTGCTTGTAGAGCAGAAAGCAGCTAACTAAAAGAAGCTACACTTTCTTATTAATTTAACACTTGTATCTCAGCAGGAGTCAGTATCTGTTGAGATTAAGCAGACAGATACTTTACTAGAAGTAGAAGGGGTCTTATTTAGGGTTAAAAAAAAGAAAGAAAAGAAAGAAAGTCAGTGTGTGTTCTGTGCTGGGAAGGGTACTGTATCAACTTACTTTACTAAACCAGTAGGAGGAGAGAGAGCTTAATTGGGGTGTGGCTTAGACACTATAAAAGCAGATGACTCAAATTACAACTTCCTGTTGCTAGCCTTTTTTCTTGCTAATTGCCCTCCATCCCACCCACCCTAAGCCAGTTCTACTTTAATAGCCACTGGATTTGACTGTCAACAGGAACTTCCTGTTTGGCAGTAGGAAACGAAGGATCATAGAGAAACACTGGTTTTGTCAACCCTAAAGGAAAAAAGTAGCTCACTCCCCCCCCCCAGCTGCTGGTGGTCTGACACTGAGCTAGGAAGAAGGAGGCTACTGAAGAATATAGGAAGTTGATGTCCCAGAACAGGAGGGGTGAGAGGTATAAGGAGAGCAGAGAGTAAACATACAGAGAAACAGGAGACGGGACACAAAATAAGACATGACAGGAGTGGTGCAGTGCAATGGCTGTGGGGCGGCAGTGTTCCGGGAGACATTCTGGAGGCTGCGATGCTGCCCTATTTGCAGGCACCTCTCTGGTCTGAGGGAGGAGGATGCCCGTCTCCAGGCTGACCTGGCTAGGATTCGTGAAACCTCCTCCCCCACCCAGGGACCACCAAGGCCAATGCCATTACCTCAGAGTTTGCCAAGAAAGAGGAGAGGCTGGACCAGGGTGGGCTCAGGGAGGGAGAGAGTGCTGGAAGAGAGTTGCATCCCTCCAGCTGTACCTCTCCACAATTCATTCGCTCTTCTGGTGGATAGTGGTTCCTCTATGGAGGCACCTGCAGTGGAGACCAAGGAGGATGCTGAGAACCTTCACAAGGGAGACCCACAGGAGGGTGCTACGGGACCCCCAGGGAAGAAACAACTCCTGGTGGGGGACTCAATCATTAGGGGGTAGAAATGGGGAGGAAGGGAGAGGGGGTAGGTGCTGCCTGCTCACCACGTTTGGAGGGACAGGAAGCGAATCCTCAGGATCATGGAGCAGCTGCACGAGGAGGGAGCTGGATGTCATTGTCCACCTAGGGACAAATGACCTGGCTAGAATTGGATCAGAACAGTGCAACAGGAGTTTGTAGAGTTGGGGAGGGGCCTTAGACAAGTAGCGCATACGGTAACCTTCTCGGAGGTGCTGCCTGTCTATGGCAAGGGTGATGCTAGGGTACTCCTCACCAGGGAATTCAATGAATGGCTGAAAAACTGGTGTGGAGCTCAGGGTTTTGGCTTCACTGGGGAGCCAACTGGAGGGATGCAGACCTATACTGGTGTGATGGTCTGCATCTGCCCCGGGGGGGGGACCAGGATCCTAGGTGAGAGGTTTAAATGCTTCATTGGCAAGCTTTTAAACTAGCCAAGGGGGAGGCACTGAAAAGGAGCAGGGAAATCCCAGCCTCACCCACAAAACATGGTCATTTAGTGAGGCACACCAAGGTAGAGAAGCATAGTAGAGGACAGAGGTAAAATGTAAAAAAAGACAAAGGCAGTAAGGACAGGAATGGGGCTAAAAGGGGTAAGGCCATCAATAACTGGAGGGTGATGAGCACCAATGCCCATAGTCTGTGTAACAAGCTCCCTGAATTAGTGGCCTTGATGGAAGAGGGTTGCCTGGATATTGTGGCAGTCACAGAAACATGGTACACAGAGAACCATGACTGGGATGTCAATCTACAGGAGGGACAGGGAGGGTAAAAGAGGAGGAGGAGGAAGAGGAGTAGCTCTGTATGTAAAGGAAGGGATCAAAGCAACAGAACTAAAGAGTAAACAGGGAGCAGATGAGCCACTCTGGGTCACCCTGGAGACAGGAAATGGCACCACAATCCGCATGGGGGTTGTATACAGACCCCCATCTCAGGGGGAGGGAATGGACAAGGAAATGATAGAAGGCTTCCTTAGAATGGCAGAAAAAGGGGAGATATTGTTGATGGGGGACCTGAATATGCCAGATGTTAACTGGAGCACCTTTGCTGCAGCCACATCCAAGAGCAGGGTCATTCTTGATGCCCTACAGGGGGCATGCCTCAGACAGCTAGTACTGGAACCCACTCAGGAGGGAGCAATCTTTGACCTAATACTCTCAAATGGGGACGGAGAAAGAATCTCAGATTTAGAAGTGGGTAGCCATCTGGGAACAAGCAACCACCAAACAGTGTGGTTCACAATAAACACAGTCATACAATCAAGCCATACAAAAGCAAGAGTATTGGACTTTAGGAGGGCTGACTTTGGGAAAATGAGAGAGTGCCTCAGAAAAGCACTAGAAAACAGGCAAGAAGGAGGGGTGGAGGAACAATGGGGAGTAATCAAGACAGCCATCACAGAGGCAACAAGCCTTTGTGTAAAGCAAATCAACAAAACAAAACGAAGGAAAAAAACGCTATGGTTCTCAAAAGAGGTGGCATGGAAGGTTAAGGAGAAAAGGATAGCACTCAGGAAATATAAGGAAACACAGAAAGAGCAGGACAGAGAACTTTATCAGTTAAAGCAGAAAGAGGTTGGGAATGCAGTCAGAATAGCAAAGGCCCAAACCAAGGAAAGGACAGCCAACTATGTTAAGAAGGGGGATAAGACCTTTTATAGGTACATTAGGGAGCGAAGAAAGACCAAAGGAGGGATACTGAGGCTTAATAAAGGGGAGGGAATGTGGGTAGAGGGTGACAGAGAAAAAGCAGGGACACTGAACGGATATTTCTGCTCAGTATTCACAAAGAGGAGAGGGAGGTACCTAAACCAACCAAGAGAAACACTCTGAAGATGGGGGTCGATACCAGTCCATTTACAGAACAAGGGTTCTGAAAGAACTAATAAAATTGAAGGTGGACAAAGCAATGGGGCCTGATGGGATTCACCCAAGAATTCTAAAAGAACTAAGGGTAGAACTAGTGACACCGCTGACTACTCTCTTTAACAAATCATGGGAGGATGGAGTGATACCAGAGGACTGGAGGAGGGCAGATGTGATTCCTCTTCACAAAAGTGGGAGCAGGACAGAGGCAGAAAACTACAGACCAGTTAGTTTGACCTCAGTTTGACCTCAGTGGTAGGGAAAATGATGGAATCACTTCTGAAGGAAAGAACTGTTGAGTACCTAGAGGCCAGTGGGGCACATGACCCAAGGCAGCATGGATTCACGATGGGAAGGTCGTGTCAGAGGAATCTAATAGATTTCTTTGACTGGGTGACCAAAGTAGTAGACCAGGGAGGGGCTGTGGACATGGCCTACCTAGATTTTAGCAAGGCATTTGATACAGTCCCACACAAAAGATTAATACACAAGTTAGCTAGCCTTGGAGTGGGTCCCAAGGTGGTAGCCTGGATAAAAAATTGGCTAGACAACAGGACGCAATGGGTAGTAGTAAATGGAGTCCACAATGAAGAAAGGAGGGTTACTAGCGGGGGTACCGCAGGGTTCAGTATTGGGAACTGTCCTTTTTAATGTCTTTATAAGTGACATTGCAGAGGAACTGGAAGGAAAAGTTTGTCTCTTTGCAGACGACACAAAGATCTGTAACAGCGTTGATACACAAGATGGAGTGGAAAGGATGAGAAGGGATTTGGAAAGGCTGGAGGAGTGGTCAAATGTATGGCAGCTCAGATTCAATGCAAAGAAGTGCAAGGTAATGCACCTGGGAAACAAAAACCCAGGGGAAGAGTACACAATGGGGGTGAGATACTGACAACAGTAAAAATGGAAAGGGACCTGGGGGTAAATTATATCAGATGACCTTAAGGTGGGCAAGCAATATGAGAAGGCAGTAAGGAAGTCTGGGAGGATACTGGGATGCATAGGAAGAGGCATCAATAGTAGAAAAAAGGAAGTTGTTATCCCTCTGTACAGACAGTTGGTGAGACCCCATCTAGAATACTGTGTGCAGTTCTGGAGACCCCAGCTCCACAAAGACACAGACAGAGTGGAGGCTATCCAGAGGAGAGCAACCAAAATGGTGCAGGGTCTGCACCAGAAGACATATGAAGAAAGACTAAAGGAGCTTAATACGTATACCCTTGAGGAAAGAAGGGAGAGAAAGGACATGATAGAAACTTTCAAGTACCTCAAGGGAATCAACAAAGTCCAAGAGGGTAGCATCTTTCAGAAAAAGCGATGAGCAAGAACAAGGGGGCACAGTTTGAAAATAGAGGGGGGACGGCTCAGAGATAATGTGAGGAAGCATTTTTTCACAGAGAGGATTATGGATGCATGGAACAGCCTCCCTGAGGAGGCTGTGGAGTCAAGAACAGTGGGGGAATTCAAGAATGCATGGGACAGATATAACACAGTCCTAGTGGGGGGTAGGAGGAAGTAAGCTGTTGGTTAACTAGGATCTGCAGCTTATCTGTTAGGTAGGAAAATGGGCAGACTAGGTGGGCCAAGCAGTCCTTATCTGCCGTAAAATTCTATGTTTCTATGTTAGACACGTATCCTGGTGCATGAAAATGAAAATTACGTACCTACCGTAATTCTTGATCTTCTTGGACTAGTCTCCACCACTCATTCACACTATTGGGATCTGCGCCGGAGGCACTAGGACCCATCAGGAGCAAACTTTTGCTGGAGGGTCGGCGCCAGAGATTGGCGCCCAGCGGCTGACACCGCGAGCCTAGCTCGTGCGTCAGCGACTATCTTGGCGTCGATCTCCAACCGCCTCAGTCCATTTTACCAAGGAGGTGCAGCGTAACTAACCTAGAAGGGTAGCCTATCCCAAAACCGGACATAAGATAGTCCGGCGACCTGCAAGAAGGGCTAACAAAGAAGTCTTCACGGCCTAAAGATCTGAGGGAGTGAAGACCAACAAGAAAGGTGAGCTCAGGGATGGAGTGGAATGGAAGAGTGCAGGAGATTCGCCCAAGAAGATCAAGAATTACTGGTAGGTACGCACTTTCATATCTTCCTGGACATAAGTCTCCACCACTCATTCACACTATTGGGAGAGTACCGAGCTAATAAGCCCCCGAGAGGGCGGCAGGAGAGACCAAGAGCTCACGTTTCTAGAACAGAAGTCCATTGAGGATGGCTCTGCCAAAGGAAGAATGCCGTCTGGCATGGACATTTAGTGCATAATGTTTAACGAAAGTATGCACTGAGCTCCAGGTGGCTGCATTGCAGATGTCTGCGATGGGCACGTTGTGGATTTCCGCTAGGGATGCCGCGACTGCTCTGGTAGAGTGAGCGTAAACTCTACCCTCCAACTTAACCTGCGCCATGGAATAGCAGGTTCGAAAGGTTTCCGAGTGAGCATGACTAGCACAACATTAATGTCCCAGGCTGCGACTGGACGTCTTGTAGGAGGTCTGGTATGCAGAATCCCCTTAAGAAATCTCTTAACCATAGGTAACTGAGCCAGAGTTAAGGAAATAACGGGCTCATGATACGCTGAAATGGCACTAAGATGAACTTTCACTGTAGAGTACTGCAGACCCAATTTGAAAGGTCCAAAAGGTACTCAAAACCTTATCTGGTGGACAGGAAAAGGGATTCAAAGAGGACTTTGCACACCAGAGGAAAAAACGCCCACTTGGCTGTGTAAGCCGAGTGGCTGGCTTCCGTGCAGCCAGAAGAATATCTGAAACTCTTCGAGAGACATTGAACTGGTTTACTTCTACCTCTTCGGGAGCCAAGCATGAAGGTGAAGTGATCTCAGGTTGGGATGGACCACCGGTCCCAGAGTCAGAAGGTTCATCTGCAGGGGAAGTGGCCTCGGAGGAACTGCCAACATATTGTTGAGTAGTGGAAACCACAGCTGCCGAGGCCAAAAGGGAGCAATGAGAATCATTTTGTCCCCCTGGGATTCGAACTTGAGGAGTACCCTCTGAATTAGAGGAAGAGGCAGAAAGGCGTAAAGAAAGCGTTTTGTCCACCGCTGCCTGAACGCATCCTGACAGAAAATGCCAGGCCCTGGATTTCTGGAGCAGAAGAGAGGCAGTTTTGCATTGAGTGGGGATGCAAAAAGGTCCAGGTCTGGAGTTCCCCACTCTTCGAATAGTGACTGAACTATGGTTGAGTCGAGAGACCACTCGTGAGGGTCTGTCTCTGTTCTGCTGAGACGGTCTGCCAGTTCGTTCTGAACACCTGGCAGGTAGACCGCTTGAATTAGAGCCTCGTGCTCCAAGCACCATTCCTATACCCTCATTGCTTCTCTGCATAAGGTAAGAGTGAGCACCGCCTCTGCTTGTTGATGTAATACATCACTGCTTTGTTGTCCGTTTGAAGGAGAATGTTCTTGTGACACAGAATGTCCTTCAAAGCTTGGACCGCATAAAGGACGGCTCTCATTTCTAGGACGTTTATGTGGAACTGGGACTCGACTTGAGTCCACGCACCTTGAGTGTGGAGAGCTTGACAGTGAGCTCCCCACCTCATTAGGGATGCGTCCGTGGTAATGGAGATCTGATGGTCCAGAGGAGCAAAGGGCTACCCCTCCAGGAGATTGCTCTCTTGAGACCACCAGGTGAGTGACCTCCTTAAACGTTTTGTCACCTTGATGAGATAGGACTGCGGGTGAGTGGTTGGGGACCACTGAGTACTGAGCATCCACTGGGTGGTTCTCATGTGCAGACGTGCTAGGGGTACAGTGAACACTGAGGATGCCATGAGGCCTAGCATCCGTTGCATCGAGAGAGCTGTGACTGAGCTGTTTTCCCCGATGTGACGGGCCATCTGAAGGATATCGTTCCTCCTGTCTTCTGGAAGAAAAGCCTTCACACAGGAGGTGTCCAGAAGAGTCCCTATAAAAAGGAGCCTCTGGGAGGGCTGCAGTTGCGATTTCTTGAGGTTGAGCAGAACTCCCATGGACATAAGGAAGCGCGAGGCCGTCTCCACGGCGTCCAGAGTCCCTTGCCTGGAAGGGCTTGCTAGAAGCCAATCGTCCAGATAAGGAAACACCTGAATTCCGACCTTTCTGAGGTGCGCTGCAAGAACTGCACAACATTTTGTAAAAACTCGTGGCGCCGTGGATAGCCCAAAGGGCAGGACTCTGAACTGATAGTGCTGTCCCAGAGCCACAAACCTCAGGAATTAGTGATGCCTCGGGTGAACAGGAATGTGCTGGTACGCGTCCTGCATATCTAGGGAGGCTAACCAGTCGTGTTGGTGGAGCAGAGGTAACAGAGTTCCCAGAGAAATCATTTTGAATTTCTCCTTGGGGAGAAATTTGTTTAGCTTTCTGAGATCTAGAATGGGCGCATACCACGGACTTCTTTGGAACCAAAAGTAATGGAGTAGAACCCGTGTTTCGTGGTGCAGTGGCACCACTTCTACTGCCCTGTTGTTCAGAAGGCTCCTGAATCCGGGCGGGCGAGAAGGTCTGACTGCCTGGGCTGCCGTTTGGGGGGACGATCTGGAGGGGTCTTCACAAGATTGAGTGAATACCCCTCGCGAATTATCCGAAGGACCCATTTGTCTGAGGTTATGGACTTCCACTGGTTGTAGAAGTGCATCAGATGACCTCCCACCGAAGAAGAAAAGTCCACCTCGGGCAGCTGAGATGGAACTTGGGCCGGCAATTCATAAGGTAGTGCTGGGCGCTGTGGGCCCTTGCACTTTCTGTTGCGCCTTCTTTTGAGGTTGGGCAGGTTGATTCTTATGGAAACTTCCTCTGCCTTGAAAGGACTGGCGATTATGAAACTGTCGTTTACTGGCATGCCCTTGAGAGGGGGCAGGAGGGGGCCGAGCCAACTTAATGGCTGACCTAGTCTTTTGTGTAGCTTCAAGAGCTTGCTCTACCTGAGGACCAAAAGATATGCACCGCAGCTGGCAATGCCATCACCTGCTGCTGCGCGGCCATTTGTAAAGCCCGAACGCGCAGCCAGGAATGACGCTGGTGCAAATACCAGCAGCCGCTGAACGGGAAGCAGTGTCAAAGCATCCATGGCTGCTTTAACCTGCTGGTTATTAGATTCAATACCTCTGGTAATGGTTTGAAGAAGCTCTGGCTTTGAATCCGACCCGGTAGGGCTTCAACCATCTGTTTAATAGAATGCCACAGGATATACTCATACTGACAAAAATAGCTTTGGTAACTGGCAATACGCATACTTAGAGTAGAAGCAGCAAAGACTCTCTTACCTAAGGTGTCTATCTTACGAGATTCTTTGTTAATAGGTCGAGCTGTAGTAGCTTGAGGAAGAACGACCTTATCATTCTCTGCCAGGACTACAATAGGATCCGCAAAGGCTTGAGATGCCAAAATGGGACGATCCTTGGGAGCTGAATATTTCCTATCAATAGATTTAGCCACCGAAGGGGTAAGAGCAGAATTATTCCATACCATTTGAGACAGCGTCTCGAAGGAAGGCTGAATCGGAGGAGTCAAACTGTGAGGGATCTCCGAGGCATGAAGATATTGGAGTCTCAACAATTTCCCAGGATCGATGTCTGCAGTCAGGAGAGAAAGTGTGGAACTCAGATTTTTCAACAGAGACTTAAAGGATAGGTCCTCGACCACAGGCTCTGCAGCAGTAATAGATCCTGCTTCGTCCACTTCATCACCCAACCGAAGGTCTGGGTCAGGCTCAACGTCATCTCCTGACAGTCCAGGAGGGACTGTATGGACAGGAAAGGAATGAAATTCAGAAGAAGAGGAGGAAGAAGGAAACAAGTGAAAAGAGGAGTCCCTGAGAGCCGCCGGCGCTGAGGAGGTGCATGGCACCGAGAAGCCGCACGGCGCCGAGCGCAGTATCGACGCCGAGAGGCCACATGACGCCGAGGGCGCCAAAAACACTCCCAGACTCCAAAAAACAGGTTTTGAAGGAAGAAGAACAGGAGATAAGGGCATCGGTGTGGCCCCCTGCGCCGCAGCCATGTGAGGGGGGGAACACCTAAGCGCGGAGTCGACGGCACCAAAGAAGGTGCCGCTTGACCAGGAAGGTCCAACCGCCCTACCTGATCGCCCAGAGAGCCCGAAGGCCCACGAGCGACCGAGCCAGGTAGCCGAACCAACCTCCGAGCCCATTGCTCCATAAGAGCGGCCCACTGATGAAACTGCTCATCTGAAGACCTACCTGCGGGCGGGGTAGGGCTCCGGTGTTGAAGCCGCCGGCTACCAGAAGCAGAGGTTGGTGACTCTGAAGGAGGAGACCGCAATAGCCCCGATAACCGAAGCATCTACGCATGACATATCAGAGGGCGCATCTCGAAAGTGACGCCTCTCTTTAGACCTGTGGGTCAAGAAGAGCTCGAGGCCAACGGTGCCGAGAGTGCGACTGTTTATTTTTATAAGCTCGAGGGACCCGCCCATCCCCTGGCATTGACTGACTGTTGTCAGACCTTCCCTCCGAGAAGGCGGCAGACTGGACCCAGCCCGACTGAATAGCTTATACGAAGTCTCCTACCATCACCTGACCTGCTCATGGTCGACTCCGCCAAGGTAGGCTGAGACTTCTTTATTGTATTTATTTCAAAAATAAGAATAAATTTAAGCGATACTGTATCGAGATAATACTACAAAATAATAAAAACTGAAAACTATGCTGCTAGTTTGAAGTTTGACTCCTGACAGGCGAGCGACGTCGTCACTGAAGTGCACTTGATGGCGGGAAAAAAGGAACTGAGGTGCTTGGAGGGTCGACGCCGAGATAGTAGTTACCGCACGAGCTAGGGCTCGCGGCGCCATCTCTGGCGCCGAACCTCCAGCAAAAAGTTTGCTCCCAATGGGTCCTAGTGCCTCCGGCGCAGATCCCAATAGTGTGAATGAATGGTGGAGACTTATGTCCAGGAAGATCCCTGATTTTGGGGGGGAAGGGGTAGCCCGAAGGGTTATACATGTGGAAATGAGGCAATGTGAACCCCAATGGAGGGCAACCCACTGTAAGGCCTGACAGGGTGCCGGGGACCCTGTGGAACTCCGAAGTCTGCGCCTGAGGGACCCGGAAGAACCGGGTTCAACACTGGGCCGGCAGGTGGCGGACGTGCTGGAGGCTGGGGAGTCCCTGATGGGGGAGCAGTTGGCTGGGTTCTGTTAGGATTGCCAGTGCGTGACCCCAGATCCGGAGACAAGCTAGGCGGTACAATGCCTGCCGGAGGTCCCTCATTCTCTGTCCCTCTGGAAATAGGGGAGGGAGGAGGAACCACTTCCAGTGGTGAGGAGGGGGAGACCTGTATGGGGGAGCCCTCCAGGGGAGGCTGAGAAAGGTCTGGCAACTGGGATTAGTCTGGGCCATCGCTGGACCCTGTCGCCAGGTCGGTCGAGCGGGCATCGGCAGAGCCGGTGCCCGACAAATCGGCTGTAACGTCTGCACGGACATTGGGCAAGCAGACACCTGACTTATCAGTCGAAGCTGGGTGAACTCTGGAATTTACAGACCCTGACAGAACAGCCTGAGGTGGGCCGTCGTCAGGAGGCCCGATGAGTGACTTATCAGCCCCTTTCGGTGCGATAGACCCAACAGGAAGAAATGCGTCTAAACGGGGGCCAAGATCTCCGCGGTCACTAAGATTAGTGGCGGCGGAAGGCCTGAGGACTGCTCCTTAGGCGGGGCAGGCTGGGTTGTGGTGGCCAACTTCCCAGAGGAAGAGGACCGACGCTCACCTGAGGGGCCCGCAGGTGGCCTTGTGAGGGAGGGGGACCTGTCCTGGTCCCGGTGCTTCTCCATCTTATTCCTGGATTTGGTTGGCGAGGATGAAGCGCTGTGAAGTTTTTGGAGCTCTTTCTCTATTGTGGGCATTCGTTGATTCAGGAAGTGAGCTTTGAGGGCCTGCTGGCGGCGCTTCCGTGTGGCTGGGTTGAAACTGGCGCAGGCCTCACAGTCCTCAACCTTGTGCCTAGGTAGAAGAGGCAAAGAGAATGTGAATCCTTGTGCAATAGTTGTACGCCACACAAAGCACACATTCTTGTGCTCGACGTTTGATGATGACATGCACAAATAATAATTCACTGAAAAAAATTGAGAAATAAATGGATACTCATCCGAAAAGCAGTCGAATTGCAGTATACGATCTCTGCAACGTCTCACATGATCAGGTCGATGGTGTGAAAGAACTGCAAGGCAGGCATGGGGACCTCCCACTATAGCCTGCCTGCATGGATACGGTCCTGCACACACTTTATACACTCTGTTTTTTGGGTATTGCTCTGGCGGTGTTTCCGCTTTTCTGGGGACTCCTACTGTACAAGATTTTGTATATAATGGACTTAATCTGTATATGACCTGTATATAATGCGCTGCTCGCAGCCTTGGTGATCCGTTGTAATTGTTCTGACCATTTGTATGTACCTGGTAACTACATTATGTTTCTGTTTTCCCTGACTCTGTATTACTGCCTTAAGTGTATCATATTTTACTATGTCGTCTTTCCTGTACTCTCCCGGGTCGTACCTGAAAATAGGCAAATGTCTTGTCTAGTGTACTTACATGGTCAACAAAAGCTAAATAAATAAATAGGGTCACGTTGACGTCAGTCACGTGATGTCGGGTGGGCAGTCTCCCGTCAGACACTGCTAACTAAACTTTTCCATGTGGTCCTGATGCCAGGGGGTACAGTCCTCAAGGTGATTACCTACTGCAAGAACCCTCTCAAAGTAAGATCAAGGCTTACAGCAAGGCAAATAGAATGCTTGGATGTATTGGGAGGGGTATTGATAGGAAAAGTGATGCTGCAAGGATCCCCAGGGGCAGGGATGAGCAATTATGACCGATGTCCGCCCCATCCCCCTGACGTGTGGTGCCGGCCACGTCGGTACCCTAGCCTCCGCCAGAGGTCCCCAATACACCGGACACTCAACCCCCCCCCCCAGGAGATGGAGAGCAGTCCCAGGGATGCTCACGCCTTCCTCCCCACAGCCGATCCTCCGACTCCCAAGTCCGTCCCCGAACCCAGGATGTCAGCACCGCAAATGGACGCCTTGCTGCTGCGCCGGCTCTCACTACTTTTCCTGCTGCCTCTGGTTTGTATTGCAAACATAACTTTCAAAGTTTCTGTCATTAGCTTTCTTTAGGTACCAACGATGCACAAGGAATCCACCAAATGGCAGCACTATACACAATAATGCACGGGCAACCTACAGCAAGTCCTGTTGGCTCACATAGGGATTCTCTTTCTCATGTTTGCTGTTTTTCTTAGGGTTGCAAGTTTAACTTAACCTCAATACCAACAAACTCTGGCCAGAGCCGATACAGCTGCAACCGAGCTTTTGGAGGTCATGGCGAATACGGCAAAGTCCACCGTGTCCAAGATGGCCACCAAGCTGGACTGCGCATGTGCGACTACTCATGCATGCGTAATACAGTTCCGTGCCTATCTTGGATAAGGCAGACTGAGATGTCTTCTGCTGTGACCTCCACAAGTTCGGCTAAAGCCGTATCAGCTTTGGACAGATCTTGTTGTTAATGGCGTTTCCTCAGTAAGGAGAGGTTCTATCCCTCCCTGCCAACACATCAGCCAATGGTATATGCAGTGGGCTCCCACAATAGCCTGCTACAGTGACTCAGGACTGATAAAGCTGAAGGGGTTCTGCCCTTTCATATTTACTATCGAATTTATTCCCATTTCCCCTCCCCAAGCTACCTCTCGCTGCATATAACATCTGGCTGAGAGGCAGATCAGAGGTTCCAAATCAACACTCTTCAAACGAAGGAGACCTAAGTCAGATCCCTAAAGTCAGAGGGATTTTACAGGACTCCAATTTATGTGTCTTATTGGAGTATTAGACATAGATGTAAGGTATAAAGGTAAGGCTAGATCTGATTGTGGCAGGATTAGAATGGTGCCAGAAGAAGTGTGTGTGTGTGTGTGTGTGTGTGTGTGTGAGGGGTGCTGAACAAATAGGCAAAATCAGGGAGACCTCCTGCAAACAGGGATAACTGGAAAGTCTGGCAGATGTTAGGTGCCTTTACCAAGTCATTTAGAACGGGGTGCCACTACCCCCAGATGAAGCTTAAGCTGTATGAGGAAAGGGCTTCCATTATCCAGCAGAAAGAAAGGTGGGGATACGACAAGGTCCTAGATGGTTCCAAGCAATTGCTTTCCTAGGAAATTGCACATGTTCTGCAGACACCAACACTGGATGTTTGGAAAGAATCTACGTAACTATATCTTTATTTGCACAGTCCTGGGGTAGTAGTTATGACAGACAGTGCTAGCATGCTGGGGAAACAATCAGATAGAAGACTACTGCGAGGGGAGGTTACTTAATAAAGACCTACCTGTAGAAAGCGAAAGGCAGCAGCCTGGTCTGCATGTCAGAGCCCAATCTGTACAAAATCTCGTACGGAGCTCGTTCTGGTAAAAAGAGGGGAAACAATATAATTTCATCTTAACACATCTCTCATACCTTAGCTAACCTGAATTATTACAAAGGACCCTCAGTACATGGCTCTCTAATAACAAATGACCCCTCTCTAGTGAAACAAGCACCCCCCCAAAGTGAAATGGTCTTTAGTGACACAAAGCCCCATAGTATAAGGTCCTCTACTGGTACACAGTCCCACAGTGTTAACCTCTCTAGTGATACAAAACACAAAAATTACATTCTCGCCATAACTGCAGGTCTTCCAGAACATCTTCACCATTGATTCATACTGATGAGTCTGGGGCCAGAGGCACCAGGATCTCGCGAGAGCAAATGTTTTGCAGTCAGGGATCTCATATTGGCTACTGACGGCACCTGCACACCTCACGTGGTGCCACATGCGCCAGCCAATAACCATTGTCAGCTTCCTCATGCACCTCAGTTCTGTCTGCCACAAAAGATAGAATTAGATACTCTGTAGCCCAAAGAGACAGTAAATGGATATAGAAAAAAACAGTAGAAAACAGGAAGTTGTTGGCCCTCTGTACAGACAGTTGGTGAGACCACATCTGGAGTACTGTGTACAGTTCTGGAGACCCCATCTCCACAAAGACATAGACAGGGTGGAGGCTGTCAAGAGGAGGGCAAACAAAATGATGCAGGGTCTGCATCAGAAGACATATGAAGAAAGACTAAAGGAACTAAAGATGTATAGCCTGGAGGAAAGGAGGGAGAGGGGGACATGATAGAAACTTTCAAATACCTCAAGAGAATCAACAAAGTCCAAGAGGGTAGCATCTTTCAGAAAAAGAGATGTGCAAAAACAAAGGGGCACAATTTGAAGATAGAGGGGGACGGCTCAGAGGTAATGTGAGGAAGTATTTCTTCACAGAGAGGGTTGTGGATACATGGAACAGCCTTCCTGAGGAGGTCGTAGAGTCAAAAACAGTGGGGGAATTCAAGAATGTATGGGACAGACATAAGGCCATTCTAGTGGGGGGTAGGACGAAGTAGGCTGTTGTTTAACTAGGATCTGCAGCTTATCCGTTAGGTAGGGAAATGGCCAGACTAGGTGGGCCAAGCGTTCCTTACCTGCCATCAAATTCTATGTTTCTATGAAACTAAAATGAACAACTAAATAAAACTCGACTACCAACTCAGAGTCTAAGAGTTGGGCCTACCAGGTGGCACAAGGTTAGTGTGTCTAAGAAAAGAGCCAGAGCCTCTTATTACTAGCTAGACAGGGTGTGGACAGTGACAGAGAAAAGGACAGGGCAGCAGCCCTAAGCAGATGGTTCTGGCAGAAATAGCAAAAAGGGGAGGTCCAAATGGGACTCCCTTGTAAATGAGATGGCAAGTGTACTAAAAACTGGAAATATGACATCTGGGCTCTGTCGTCGAGGCACGGGTCAGGAAGCATAGGAAAAAACAGAAGCAGTTGTAGAATTCGCAAAAAGTGTTTATTAGTACTAGCAATAACATACAAAAATAAACTTGTTCAGTATAACTATTTCCAAAGGCAGAATAAACATAAGAAATCTATCTAAGTTTTCCTTCAATCTCTGTGTCTCTCAAAACATTGCAGCTCTCTCTTATAAGCCAGAAGGGGAAGGAAACATATTCAATTCAGTGCTTTACAGTAACTGGTAATTGCTATTTTTCTTTTAAATTTAGATTTTGGGCTTTTAGTGACACTGTACTTTCTTTGTTGTCTTTACTTAGAATTGTTTTTGGCCTGTTGAAAATTTAAAACGTAGTCGTGGTGTATTTCTTTGCTGTCTTTAATTGCTGCAAATTAGTCTTGGCTTGTCTGACTTGCCCTGTAGTTTGGGTGAGGGGTGTGAATTGTCTGTCCTCTGACCTCAGCTACATGATAACTGGAGGTGGGGCTTAGTCAGAGTTGAGGCAGCAAGTGAGTTTTATTTTCTCAGAAGAAGCCAGAAGGGGAAGGAAACATTCAATTCAGTGCTTTACAGTAACTGGTAATTGCTATTTTTCTTTTAAACTTAGATTGTGGGCTTTTAGTGACACTGTACTTTCTTTGTTGTCTTTACTTAGAATTGTTTTTGGGCTGTGAAATTTAAAAGCGTAGTGAGGTGAATGTATTTCTTTGCTGTCTTTAATTGCTGCAATTTTCCCCCCCTCCCTTTCCCCCAACTTTAATTATATGCCCTGTAAAATCTGATTGACAGGAGCTAAACACAGGTATAGTAAGGTGTGGAATAGGAGGGTATAAGAGTGAAGAAGCCCACCCTCAGCACGACAAGTGTTTTGACTCATTTATTTATTAATTGGTTTCTTTTCTTTTTTTTTTTTTAAAGAAAAGTATCTGAGGATCAGTGGCAGGATTTTTAGGACAGTAAATTAATAAAAAGGGAAATAGGAGAGCTTCAGTAGCAGACAAGTAGTGGAATAGCAGTATGATTGCAGTATAATGCGGGGAGTGGTGCAATGCAGTGGCTGTCGGGCAGCTATATTCAGGCAGACCTTCTGGACACTGAGGTGCTGCCCTATCTGCATGCATCTCTCTGGAATGTGGGATGAGGTAGCCAGACTCAGAGCGGAAGTAAACTAGGTCAGGAGTACCGTCACCCCTATCAGGAGACCACCCAGTCCAATGCAACTGCCTCAAAGGATGCCGAGAACGAGGAGCACTTGGATGACACTGGGCTCAGAGAGGGTTAGAGTGGTCAGGCAGAGGCACATCCCAGATCCTATTCCACTCAAGAACTCATATGCCACACTGGCAAATGGGGAAAACCAAATAGAGGTACCCAGAGAAGTGGAAGGAAAGGATGTGGAGGTTAGCCAAGGAGGTGACCTCAGTGGGGAAAGCAGTGGACCCCAGAGGAGGAGGAAGCGAATCCTGGTAGAGGACTCCATCATAAGCGGGATCCAGCTATGAACACAGGAGGGGGAGGACAGGGAGGTGAGGTGCCTACCAGGTGCCACGGCACGGAGGGATGGAAGGAAGATCCTGGGATCACTGGGAAGGTAAGACGGGAGGGTGAGCTGGATGTCATTATCCACCTAGGTACCTAATGACCTGGCAAATGGGGAGCCAAAGGAAGTTCAGGAAGAGTTTAGAGATTGGGGAGGGTCTCAAGCAAGTAGCTACTTCTATCACTTTCTCGAAGTACTACCTGTGAGAGGCAAGGAGAGCATAGGCTGCATGCACCAGGAACTTTAACTCATGGTTGAAGAACTGGTGCTCTGAGGAAGGGTTTGATTCATTGGTGACTGGGGACCCACCTGAGGGATGAAGGTTTGTCTAGCCTGACGGCCTGCATCCATCCTGGAGGGGAATCCAAGCACTCAATGATAAGTTTAAATGCTAAACTGACAAGCATTTAAACTAGCAAAGGGGGGTGGCAGGCCAGCAAGGAGGGTACCTACTTGCTCACCCCCCACAGCTAGCAGTGGAACCAGAGGAGTGGCTATCTCTACAAAGCAGTGTGCAAAAGATGGATATTAGCGCCCAAGAGATGGATAAGCAGAAAAGTGGCAAAATTCAGCAGAAGGGCAGACAACAAGGAGAACCAGGGATAAAGGACAACCAAAGAAGGGGCTGGAGTGGAACAGCGAAACAGTCTAGGGAGGTCAAATCATGGAAAGCCATGTGTGCAAATGCCAGGAGCCTTAGCAACAAGATGGAAGATCTGGAGGCTGTCATGGTGCAGTTAGACCTGGACATTGTGGCCATCACTGAAACCTGGTGTAATGATAACCACGACTGGGAGATGGCCATACCTGGCTACAACATATTAAGAAGAGACAAGGCAGGCAGGCAGGAAGGGAGGAGGAGGAGGAGTGGCACTGTATGTGAAAAATGACATAAGGGCCACAGAGATCCAGGAGGAACAAATGGGGAGAGATACTGGGTTAGTTGGAAAGGAAAATGGGACAGCCATCTGCACAGGTGTGGTCTATAGACCACCAGCCCAGGAGGAAGAAACAGAAAGGAGTTGATGCTAGCCATCCAAAGGATGGCAGACAAGGGTGAGGTAGTACTGGTTGGAGACTGTTATCTCCAGACGTGGACTGGAGCATCCCAGCAGCAGCATCAAACTGGAGCAGATTTATCCTGGATTCCTTCAGGGTGCCTTCCTCAAGCAACTGGTTATGGAACCAACTCCGGCAGAAGGCAATACTGGACCTTGTGCTCACAAACAGGGACAGTGTGATGCAGTAACAGTGGGGGAGCACCTGGGGAACAGTGACCACCAGTCATTGTGGTTTGAAATCACAGAAAGAGCAGAACTTAACCACACAAAAACACGTATCCTGGATTTTAGGGGGGCAGACTTTGGGAAAATGGGGAGATACTTGAAAGAGGCATTAAGGGGATTGGGGCAGGAATCAGGGGCTGAGGAACAGTGGGCAGTATTTAAAATGGGGATTACAAGAGCAACAAAATTATGCATTAAGCAGGCTAGCAAAAGGAAAAGGAAGAGGAGACCATTATAGTTTTCCAAAGAGGTAGCAAAGAAAGTGAAAGCCAAAAAGATTGCATTCAGGCAATACAAAAAGACACAGGCAGAAGGAGATAGGGAGAAATATAAGGAGAAGCAAAGGGAGGCAGGGAGGTCAGTAAGGGAAGCCAAAGCTCAGACAGAACACATTGCAAAATCAGTGGGTAGAGGGGACAAAACCTTTTACAGGTACATAAGTGAAAAAAGAAAGGCAAAGGGAGGGATAGTGAGACTGAAGGGGGAGGATGGGGGCCGCGTGGAGGATGACAACAGTAAAGCTGACATACTGAACAGGTATTTCTGCTCAGTCTTTACTGAGGAAGAGGATGGTAATGGGTCTGAAGGGAGTACAAGGGTGAGAATGGTGCAGAATGGACACAAGTCCCTTTACACGAGAAAGGGTCCTGAAGGAACTGGAAGTAATAAGAGTTGATAAAGCACCGGGCCAGATGGGTGCACCCCAGGTCCTTAAAGAACTAAGAGAGGTGGTGGCTGAACCTCTGGCTATCCTGTTTAGCCGATCACTGGAAACAGGGGATGTACCCAAAGACTGGAGGATAGCAGATGTAGTCCCCTTATACAAAAGGGAACAAAGAGAAGCAGGAACTACAGATTGGTCAGCCCCACCAGTATGGGAAGATCATGAAAGCACATGACTGAGAGAGATTGGTGGAACATCTGGTTGTCAAAGGACCACAGGACCCATGGCAGCATGGTTTCACCAGGGGAGGTCATGTCAGACCAACCTTGTTGAATTTTTGACTGGGTGACTAGGGAGGTGGATCAGGGGAGGGCAGTGGACATGGCCCATCTGGACTTCAGCAAGGCCTCTGACATTGTGCCGTTACATACAGGTTACTCACCTGTAACAGGAGTTCTAAAGGAATGGTATATGTTGTTCATCCACACTCATTGCAGCAGGTATCCTTGCCGCTTAAATCTGCCGGAAGGTCTTCAAGCTTGCTCCTCCCACCCAATTCGGTATAACTCGGCTCTGCCCCATGACGCCAGATCTGGCCGCTGGAAGCCTCAAGGTTGTGCGTCAAGCCGGGAGGTCGGTGAGTGTTGGATGAACAACATATACCATTCCTAGAATTCCTGTTACAGGTGAGTAACCTGTATTTCTAGGGACATGGATATGTTGTTCATCCACACCCATTGGCAGACCTCCTAGCAGTTCCTCCGGGAGGAGGGAGGCAAGACGCACACCCCCAATACTTACTTGGGAAAGAGAGACTGAGAACGAGGCCCCAAAACCAGCATCCCGGCGTGACTCAAGGTCGATGTGGTAATGGGTAATGAAGGTGTTTGCTGACTTCAGGTAGCAGCCCTGCAGATTTCCCTGGATATAGGGACGCCCCTGAAGCAGCCACTGCTAGCAGTGGTGGCGGGCAGAATGTGAGTCTTTATCCCTCTGGGGAGGCCCATGCCCGCCAACTTATAGTAGAGATCTATGCGAGGAGGTTACCCACCTGCTTATCGTCCGGCTTGGCTGCAGGTCTGCCAGATGCGTGCTTCAATGCTGGAGTGACAAACAGCTGGCGAACCTCTCCCGGATTTCAGCCGTGGTGCCTCTTTATATTGCAGCGGTACTCTTCAGGGTCCAGAGTATGGAGCCTATATTCGGCCTCTGAGGTGTGATTGGGGTAGAACACCGCAGAGTCAACACCTGGTTTAAGGTGAAACTCCGACACCACCTTCGGAAGGAATTTCGGTGGGGGGAGGACAACCTTTGTCCCTGTGGAAGACCAGGTAAGGAGACTCGATGGAAAGCGCCTGGAGCTCTCCCCATTCTTCTGGCTGACGGGATAGCCACCAAGAAGGCGGCCCTCCTACTTACAGGTGTGAGAGAGCACACACTGCATAGGTTCGAATGGCTTGCCCATGAGCTTTGCCAGTACCAGCAGATCCCACGGAGGTGGGGGTTCTGACTGAGGGAAATGTGATCAAGGGCCTTGAAAAAGCCGCCAGATCACCTTCCTCCTGTGCCATCGATTGCTTCCCGCCCGCTGCCCGGTAAGCAGAGATGGCTGCCAGGTGCACCCTTAGGTCGCCGACCTAAGCCCTTGACTAGAAAGGACCACAACAGTCCAAGATGCTTGCCAAGGAACAGGAGGAAGGGTCCAAGCTCCTTGTTTCCTGACACCAAATGGAAAAACCTTTTTCCATTTGAAGGCATAGCATTTTCTGGTCGACTCTACGGACGCCTAACTACATTGGAGGATCCCTGGTCTGAAAGACCCAAGGCCTGGAACCCCTAGCCGCCAGGAACCAGGCCGTCAGGGTGCAGGGATTGAAGGTCCGGATGGAACACCTTCCCTGATTGACTGAGAGCAGGTCCGGCGAGCTGGAAGCTGCCGCGGAGTCCCGGAGCTGAGACTGAGGAGATCTGGTACCAGAACTGGCGAGGCCAGTCTGGGGCTATCAGAATCACCTGCGCCTTCTTGTCCCTCCTCGCTTTGGAGAAGCACCTTTGTGGATCAAGGGAAATGGGGGAGCGGTGTAAAGAGGCCCGGGGTCCACTGCCCCGAGAAGGCATCCCCCGCAGCGAGCCCCCTGCTGAGGGGGCGGGCATGAACAGACTCTGCTTCCATGCTTCCTGAGGCAAAATGTCCACCTGAGGTGAGCCCCAATGGGAGAACAGATGCTGTACTACCTCCGCAGGAGAGACCACTGCGGGATGCAGCCCCATCCGGCCCAGGGCATCGGGCCAGGGTGTTGGAGGCCCTGCCACGTGAATGGCTAGGAGATCCGCCTCCAGGCTGCTTGCGTACGAGTGATCAAATGCTGAGAGCTTCCTCGCATAGAAGCATGGAGCGCGGCTCCCCGCCTGGCGGTTTAGATAGCATGATGGTGCGTGGTATTGTCCGTCTGGACCGGACCACTTGACCCCGGGAGGAACGGAGCAAAGGCGGTGAGAGCTTAGGCGGACCGCCGGAGCTCCAGCAGGTTGATGTGGCATCGACTCCCGGGGACCAGGAGGCCATGAGCCCGGTGGTTCCCAGATGGGCACCCCAACCCATCAGAGAGGCATCGGGTCGAAAGAGAGACCATCGGCTCGGTCGGACGAGCGGGATGCCCTCCTGCAAATGATTCTGGAACGGGTCCACCACTGGAGAGCGCTCCACATCCCCTGTGTCACCGACAAGCTGGTCCAAGGATCGCAGCTGCCAGGACCACTGGCTGGCCAGTCCCCACTGAAGGACGAGATGTTCCAGCGGGCCCAACGGACCACGCTTGGTGCAGGCCGCCATGAGACCCAGGAGGCGAGGAAGCTCCCGGCAGGGCGCAATTGCTCCAACCAGAAATGATCGGGCAAAGGAGGAAAGAACCTCGGCCCTGTCCGCGGAGCCAAGCGCTCTGGCTCAAGAGAGTCGAGCTGCGCCCGATGAATAGAATCACCTGCTTGCTCGAGTTCGGACTTCTGGCCTCGTTGATAAGGAGGCCCAGTTGAGAGCAGACCTGGAGGGCCAGGATCTCTGACCACCCCACCTCCTTCCTGGAGGGAGCTACACGCCAGTCGTCCAGGTAAGGGTACACCCGGGACCCTCGGGCGCCGCAGGAATGCTGTCACCACTGCCATGCATTTGGTGAAGATCCTGGGAGCTGGAGACAAGCCGAAGGGCATGGCTTGGAACTCTCGAAGAGGATCCTTCCGCTGGAAGCGAAGGAATCTCGTCGCTTACCAAAGCCCTGCTGAGAAAGGGACCACAGATAGTCCAGAATGCTTGCTAAGGGACAGGCAGAAGGGTCCAAGCCCTCCTTCCCTGACACTACAATGGAGAATCTCTTCCATTTTGAAGGTGCAGCATTTCCCGGTCACTCCTTATAGGACGCCTCAACGACGCTTGAGGACCTGGCCTGAAGGACCCAAGACCTGGAACTCTAGCCTCAGGAACCAGGCCGTCAGGTGCAGGGACTGGAAGGTCCGGATGGAATACCTTCCCCTGGTTGACTGAGATCAGGTCCGGGTGGGCTGGAAGCCGCCTCGGGAGCCTGGAGCTGAGGCTGAAGAGATCTGGATACCAGAACTGGCGGGGCCAGTCTGGGGCTACCAGAACCACCTGCACCTTGTCCCTCCTCGGGCCTTGAGAAGCACCTGTGGATCAAGGAAATGGGGAAAGCGAGAAGAGGCCGGGGTCCACGGCCTCAAGAAGGCATCCCCTGCAGTGAGCCCCTGAGGGGGAGAGGCAGGAACTGACCAGCCTCATTCCTCCTGGAGGCAACAGGTCCACCTTGAGGCGCAAGCTCCCAGTGGGAGAACAGATCTTGTACTACCTCCGTGGACAGGACCTCGTGAGACGCAGCCCCTATCTGGCTTAGGGCACGGGCCAGGGGTGCTGGAGGCTCCTGCCACGGAATGGCTAGGAGATCCGCCTACAGACTGCGACGACGAGAGACTATATGCGGAGAGCTTCTTGTATAACAGCATGGAGCGTTGTCCCGTTCTGGCGGTTCAGATAGCATGGTCGTGGTATTGTCCGCCTGGACCTGAACCACTTGACCCCGTAGAAATGGAGCTGACGTGCAGTGAGAGCTGTGGACCACCGGAGCTCCAGTAGGTTAATATGGCATCGGACTCGGGGAAACCAGAGACCATGCGCGCTTGTGCTCCCCCCCAGATGCGGGGCACCCCAACCCATCAGAGATGGCATCGTCAATTAGAGAGACCGGCGGTTCGGGCGACAAACAGGATGCTCTCTGCAGATGTGCCGAACGGTCCACCACTGGAGAGCATTCCACATCTCCTGGGTCACTGTCACAGGCTGGTCCAACGGATCGCAGCGCTGTGACCACTGGCTGGCCAGTCCCCATTGAAGGGGACGCATGTACCAACGGGCCCAACAGACCACGCTGGTGCAGGCCGCCATGAGGCCCAGGAAGCGCAGGAAGTCCCGGGCAGGGCGTGATTGCCCAACCAGAAATGATTGGGCAAAGGAAGAACGAACCTCGGCCCTGTCCGCCGGGAGCAGTGCTCTGGCTTGAAGAGAGTCGAGCTCTGCCCCGATGAAGAGTATCACCTGCTTCGGCATGAGTTCCGACTTGGCCTCGTTGACGAGGAGGCCAATCTGAGAGCAAACCTGGAGGGCCAGATCTCTGGACTGCTCCACCTCAGCTCTGCAGAGGGCTGCAATCAGCCAGTCAGTCCAGGTAGGGGTACACCTGACCCTTCCGGCATCATAGAGAATGCTGTCACCACTGCCATGCATTTGGTGAAGACCCTGGGAGCTGGAGAGAGGCCGAAGGGCATGGCCCGAACTTAGGAGGACCCTCCGCTTCTGAAGCTGGAGGAATCTCTACTAATGAGACGGACAGATCGGGACGCAAAGAAAGCGCCTTGGAGGTCCAGGGAACAGAAACCACATGCCTTGTTCCAAGGATGGTATTATCTGAGCCAGAGTGACTCATCCTGAAGGTCCGAGACCTTAGGAACCTGTTCAGGTCGTGGCAGGTCGAGGATGGGGCCAGCCCTCCATCCATTGGGGACCAGGAAATACCTGGACACAAACCCGGTCTGGAGGAGGATCCACCACCTTCCTGATCACCTCTTTGCATGAGTAGGGCAATATCGGCCCGGGCGGCCAACAGCGAGGCTGGGCGGACCCCGCTGCCCCCAAGGGGCGATGGCCTCGAAGGGAGGGGAGCCTGCTCGGACTCCAGAGGCGGGCCTTTCCTACCACCTCCACACCCAGCGGTCCGTGGTGATATCGGACCAGGTGGAAAGAAGTGGCAGAGCCGCCTCCCAACGGGGGAAACCCAGGGGGGAGTGACGAGGCTGGGGGCGGCACCCCTCAACCCGTCACTGGGCAGGCTTGGAGGAGGAACCGGCCGAGGGACCTCCTGGGCCTTTACCTCCTTGCTTCCTGCTGGAGGAAGCTTCCGGCTTGGGTTTGGGACGCCAAGCGCGAGCCTGCTGGCCCTGTTGCTGGTGCTGTTGGGCCGGTCGAGCTGCAGGGGCCGAAGGACGACGGCCTTTGTCCCTCTGGGCGGAGGTGACCGAGTCCAGAGTGGCACTGGACTTTTCGATCCGCTGGAGGTGTCCCTCCACTCCAGGGCCGAAGAGGTCAGTCCCCAAGAAGGGGACGTCAGCCAACTTGTGCTGGGTATCCGCGCATGAAGGTGGATATCTCAGCCACGCTCTGCGTGGGCATGGCCATCGTGACGCTACTGACCTGGCACAGGAATCACTTCGTCCAGAGCAGTCTGAAGTTGCTGCTCGCCACCGCCTCTACCTTTGATCCCGCACCTGGATGGACCGCGGGTCTGCAGAGTCGGCCGGGAGATGAGGGACAACTCTCATCCAGGGAGCCCAAGAGGGCGGGGAGAAGTGTGCCATCAGCACGCGCCGAGCTGGCCTGTCGGAGGCCGAGGGAGGACGCAGCGCATAATTTGGCGCCTGCAAAGTCCAGCTTTTTGACCCCTTGTCGCGGGGCTATCCACGCCCCAGCGCTACCAGAACGCTGGAAGAAGCTGTGGGTGACTAACCCTTGGCAGAGGGGTGTCCCGGGAGAAACCAGGCAAAGAGCCGTAGGGACCGATACTTCCTGGGCCATTCTGGCCGAGGGCGCAGGGACAGGAAGCAGTCATGAGCTCCAAGGCTGGGCCGATAATTGCCTCAGCCACCGGAAAGGCCTCCGAGGGGGAATGCCCTTGGTCCAGTATCTCCGTCCAGGATACTTGGCCCGCTTGGACATGGGTCGCGCGCTGCATCCCGTGGACTCCAGATGAGTTGAAGCAGACCCAAGAAGAACGATATGGCTATCGTCCAATGACTGGCCCCTGAGGACTCCAGGTCGACCTGCCTGGAGAACAGGGAGGAGTCGCCTTGATTCCAAGAGTCTGCGAAGAGCTGCCTCGGCTCTGAGCCACCCTCTACCTGCCGAGGATGGCCGGGAGTGAGGGTGACCCGACAACCTGTGGTGCAGGCCTGACCCCGACCGGCAACCCTGGTTCGCGCCCCAGACTGCCTGGGAGGGCAGAGTTCCCACCACAATCGGTGGAGTAGCCGGTTTCGCCAACAACCGCCCTGAACGGCATCTCGACTGGGGCGAGCAGTTGCTTCAGTCGTTCAGGCGACAGCCACTTGATGGCCGGGGGCTGAACCGGAGTCGGTTTAGTCCCAGACCACAGTAACTGCTGCCACATAAGCTCCTCGTAACGTCGATGTAATTTATGTCGAAGCCTCCCCTCATCCGAGGAAGAGGACGAGGAGGAACGGTGTCGCTGCCTACTTCGGTACCGAGACCGTCGATGTCAGCGGGAACGGTTTAACCGAGATGAAGTCCGAGACCGAGACCAAGACCCTCGGGGAGACTGAGGGTGGGTCTGGGAAGGGGCCGGGGACACCCGCCTTCCCTTGGCTCGGCACTTTATCCGGAGACTGCGGCCTGAAGGCGCAGGCAGATCCTCGGTCTCCAACGGGGGAACCGGTGAAGTTGGGTTGTTTGCTTCACCAGTCGACAGCCCGTCCGACGGGTCGAGAAAAATCTCAACTGCGTCGACAAAAGTCTCGGCAGGCTGGCCTGGAGGGGACACCGCTAGAAGCGCGGCCTGAGCGCAACTCGCCTCAAGTTGACGGTCGGCTGTCCGGGAAGGAGACTCTCTCCCGCCCCACTAACGCCGACAGTGGGACTTACCTTCTCGACTTCTTCTTCTTGGGCTGAGAAGAATGTCCCAATGGCCCCCTCTCTTCGTGGAAAGGGACTGACAAAGCTCTCAAGCAGGCAAGAGTATCGAGGAACTCAGAGAGCGGGATAAATGCGGCTGCCGAGGAGGGGAAGATGCGGTCTGGGCGCCTTCCTCGACAAGGCGATCATCTGCTCGAGCTGCTCAGCCGAGCCAGCCGCCGTGGACACTGCCCAACGAGCCTCTTTTGATTTTACCGGCGGGAAACGCTTCTCGGGGCGCCCGATCTTCAATTGGGCAGCACGATCATCCAGGACATTGGCTGAGAAAGAGCGGCACAACTCGCAGGCCTGCAGGTCGAATCTAGGCCTAGGCAGTAGACGCACGTGGAGTGTGGATCCGTCCTGGACATTTTCTGCCTGCAAGGGCACCTCCGAAAGCCGGGAATAGATTTGTCCACGCCAGTTTTAGGAAGATAAAGACCAAGTTTAGAAAACCAAAACCAGTTTCGGACAAACCAAGAGTTAGGATCCAGTCTAAAACGCAGAGCGCTAAGGAGGGAACCTGAACTTTCAAGCAGTAAGGAAGATATGGCGTCAGGGGGCGGAGCCGAGAGTTTTACCACCCGGGTGGGTGGGAAGAGCCAGCTTGAAGACCTTCCGGCAACAATTAAAGCGGCAAGGAACCTGCCAATAAGTGTGGATTGAACAACATATCCATGTCCCTAGAAAGAAGACTGTTACACAAACTGGGGAATATGGGTGTGGGCAGGACAGTAGTGTGGTGGGTAGGTAACTGGCTGGACGGCAGGACACAGAGGGTGGTGGTAAATGGCTGTCACTCCACAGAGGGAAGAGTGACCAGTGGGATACCACAGGGATCAGTGCTGGACTGGTCCTATTCAATATCTTCATCAGTGACATTGCGCGTAGGGACCTAGAAGGCAGAATTTCACTGTTCGCTGATGACACAAAGCTCTGTAACAGAGTAGACACACCAGAGGGTGTAGACAGAATGAGAAGGGACCTGCAGAAACTTGAAGAATGGTCAAGGGTTTGCAGTTGAAATTCAATGCAAAAGAAGTGCAAGATAATGCATATGGGGCACAAAACCCTGGCACAATATGTCAGTTGGGGGGTGGATATAGCATGCACCAAGCAGGAAAGGGATCTTGGGGTTATCATCTCTGATGACCTCAAGGTAGGGAAACAGTGTGACAAGGCAGCAGGTAAAGCAAATAGGATGCTGGGATGTATAGGCAGGGGCATCACCAGCAGGAAAAGGGAGGTCATAATTCCACTATACAAGACACTAGTGAGGTCCCACCTGGAGTACAGTGTACAGTTCTGGAGACCTTACCTACATAAGGACGTAAACAGGGTAGAGAAGGTTCAGAAGAGGGCAACAAAGATGGTGCATGGATTGCATCACAAGTCCTATGAGGACAGGTTGAAGGAACTGAACATGTACTCCCTGGAGGAGAGGAGGGAGAGAGGGGATATGATAGAGACATACAAGTATCTTACAGGGAGGAACAGGGTGCAGGAATACACTATTTTTAGGCAAAAAAGATGTTCCAGGACTAGAGAGCATGGGATGAAGTTGGAGGGAGGACGATTCAGAGGAAACATGAGGAAGAATTTCTTCACAGAACAGGTGGTGGACAAGTGGAACACCCTGCCAGAGGAAGTGGTGGGGGCTGAAACAATCACGGGATTTACGAATGCATGGGATAGACATAAAGGAATTCTGGAGGTCAGGGGTAAGGGGCAACAGACTTCTAGGAAAACAAACTGAACTTACAAGCTCAAATGGGCAGACTGGGTGGGCCATAGGCCCTTATCTGCCGACACTGTCTATGTATCTATGTATAAGTCTTTGCAACCTCCCTACTTAACAAGCATCCTGTTTTTTTCTAATATGTTCTGGTAAATTTCAGGCAGGTGCAGCAGGAACACAATGTCCCAGAACTGAGGCCCCTTCTCCACAGCTTCTAAAAAATGACTTAAAAACTGCTCTCAGGTTAACCCCTTGAGTTTCCAATAGCTTTTTGCAATCATCTCAAACTATTATTATATACATTTCAACAGTAACACTATATAATTTTTAAACAAAGGGATCCCAATATCAGTTACATTTCCACATAATGATCTGTGTATATTTTTATACCAGCAGATATGCAAGGGGGAAAAAACATAAAACAGCAAGTGAAGACTGACAGACAGTGAGAGACGAAGAATTGCGAGACTGTCGGGGTGATCAAATCCTAAGTCTCATAGAAAAATGTGGTTGCGTAACCAGACAGACAAGAGACAGGAAAGGAAAGAACAGAAAAGATCCCTGCATTCAAACTCTCTGTAACAACTGGGACAGGGTCCTATTCAACCCTGTCACATACACCCCACTCCTTAAGAGGGAACCTGTTTTATTAAACAGGTTTCCAAAACTTTCTATTAATTTTCTACTAATATTAGCTTCTAACTTTCAGAAATTAAGCACATGTGCAGTATCCTTTTTTCTATAACAGTACAGCAAACAGTAAAGTTTAAACTCATACATTTGTTTTTCAACCTTCAGAACCCTCAATTCCTGATCCATATCTTGACACAAAATCAGCATTGCTATTCTCTTTACCAGATTTGTGTATCACCTTGAATTTAAATGACTGTAGTGCCAGGTACCACCTTCTGATTCTGGAATTTTTATCTTTAATTTGGTTACATCAACAGAGAGGACTGTGATCTGTTACAAGAACAAAGTCAGTTCCTAACAAATAAAACTTAAGGGACTCCATGGCCCACTTTGCTGCTAGACATTCCTTTTTAATGGTGGAGTACCTTTTCTCTCTGTCATGCAACTTCTTGCTTATGTACAGAATAGGATGTTCTTTCCCATCTATATTTTGACTCAGGACTGTACCTAGGCCTACCTCTGATGCATCTGTCTGTAACAAAAATGGCTTCTCAAAATCTGGGCTTCTCCAAATGGGGGCTGAACATAATGCAGCCTTAATGGCTTGAAAAGCTTCATCACACTCTGGGGTCCATTTCACATTATTTGGGTACAGTTTTTTCGTGAGTTCAGTGAGGGGAGTAGCTAACTCAGCAAAGTTGGGAACAAATCTCGGATAATAACCAGCCAGCCCTAAAAATGACCTGACGTGTTTTGTTTTTTTTAAGGGACAGGGCTGTTAGTTACAGCTTCTATTTTAGAAATTTCTGACTTAATTTCTCCATTTCCCGACACATTGCCCAAATATCTGGTTTCCTGCATGCCCAATGCACGTTTGGTAGGGTTAATAGTCAGACCTGCCTTTTTGATTGACTGGATAACTGCTCGTAGGTGTTCCAAGTGGATTTTCCAGTCTGGACTGTACACCATGACATCATTCAAGTATGCAGCACAATACCCAGTGTGAGGGGATAAAATGACATCCATGTACCGCTGGAATGTAGCTGGCGCGCCATGTAAACCAAATGGCATAGTGGTGAACTGATAGAATCCAACAGGAGTAGCAAATGCAGTTTTATCTCTGGATTCTTTAAAAGGAGTTGCCAGTAACCCTTGGCGAGAGATCGAGGGTACTGATATACTTTGCACTCCCCGGTCTGTCCACCATATCATCTATTTTGGGTATAGGATAACTGTCAAATTCTGACACTTCATTAAGTTTCCTAAAATCAAAGCAGATTTTAATACCCCTTCTTTTTTGTTTACAATTACCACTGGAGATGACCAAGCATTCCTCGACTCTTCTATGACACCCAATTCTTTCATTTTTTGTATTTCCATAAGCACGTCAGCTCTTAACCGCTCTGGTAATCTGTATGTGTTTTGCCTAATAGGGCGAGCATTCCTTGCCACTATTACGTGCTTGACCCCTTTTGCTTGGCCTGGTACTGTGGTAAAAGTACTGTTAAATGTCTTTAGCACATTACGAATTTCTGCAGTTTGTTCTGAGGTTAAGGAAACATTTACCTTTACAGCATCAGCAGTTACAGTTTGTTCCAGTCATCATAAGCTACATCAATATCTTCTTTATCAGTTTCTGGTAAAACTAGCAAAGCAGCTTTTGGCATTTTTTCAACCCATTTCTTGAGGAGGTTAGCATGGTATATCTTAGTAGGATTTTTCCTATCAGGGGTCTCAGTCTCGTAGTTATTGGTGTCAGTAGGTCTAAGTACTCTATAAGGCCCTTGCCACTTCATTAACAGTTTATTTTCTGTTGTGGGTAACAGTAGCAAAACCTTTTTACCTGGCTCAAAAACTTTTTCTTTTACCCCATGGTCATAATATACCTTCTGCTGGTTTTGGGCCTCTTCCTGATTACTATGGGTTTTCAACATATTTTGCCAGCTTCTTTCTTAGGGCACACATATAAGATGTTACAGATTGTTTCTGAGTGGGGTTATCTTCCCACGTTTCTTTTATCACACCCAGTGGCCCTCTTGGCTGCCTACCATACAGAATTTCAAATGGTGAAAACCCTGTTGATGCCTGTGGCACTTCTCTGTAAGCAAAAAGCAGGTAAGGCAAGTATTGGTCCCAATCTTTCCCTTCCCCTTTTACAAACCTTTTTAATATGTGTTTTAGGGTTTGATTAAAACGCTCAACAAGACCATCTGTCTGAGGGTGATAGGGGGAGGTTCTCATTACAGTGATACCTAGTAGTCTGTACAGCCCCTTAAGTAATGCAGCACCAAAATTACTACCCTGATCAGTAATAATTTCTTTAGGTATGCCCACTCTGCTGAAAATTTTTGCAAGCTCTGCTGACACTTTTGAAGCTGTGACAGTACGCACTGGAACTGCTTCTGGGTATCGAGTAGCATAGTCGCATACTACCAGGATAAATCTATTACTCTTTTTACTTTTGTCTAAAGGACCAACCACATCCATTGCAATTCTCTCGAAAGGCACATCAATCAAGGGTAGCGGCACCTTGTCTTTTCTAGTGAATGGGACTACTTTCTGACACTCAGCACAGGAATTACAGTAGGGAACAACATCTTCATGAATTCCAGGCCAGTAAAACCTATACAGCAATCTGGAAAGGGGTGCGATCCCTCCCTTAGTGACCAGCCACAGGACTACCATGTGCTATCTGTAATAACTCTGTTCTATACTTCTGTGGCATAACCAATTGTTCTGTTTCTGTGTCTAAGGTTTAACCCAAACTCTGTACAGTAACCCATTACATTTTTTAAACATTGATCCACCCTGTTTTGGTTTCACCCCAGCTGCTTAAAATAACCCTGGAGAGAAACATTGTTAGCGTCTCTGAAACAAAATCACAATCAGTTATCAGTTTAGCTTCAGCATTCTCATATTTTAACCCTTTATGTCCATCAGTCTTTTGTTGCCACTGTTTCTTCAGGTGTAGTCTTTTCTTTCCTGGACTTCTGGATCTTGGAGCTGTTCTCAAACAAGTCCGAATCAAAGTCACTGAGAGGAAAGGTGTCCCCACCATTTGAAATTTTATTTGCCTGTGCTCTTGTTACCACTGCTGCTAAAACTGCAGGGTTCAGTTCCTCTGAGATTAACTCAGTAAATCCTAGACAGTCGTTTCCAATAATCATGGGTACAGGTAACTTAGGTACTACTCCCATTTTCATTTGGTGTGACACACCCTTAATGGTCAAAAGTCACTTGGGTGGTGGGATAGTATCCAGTGTCCCCGTGGATGCAGATGACACCAGTACCTGGTCCTTTTGCACAGAGTTTTCCCAGAACTTCAACATGCACTAGGGTATGTCTGCTTCCCGAATCAATGAGTCCCTTTACAGTCTTATCCCCCACCTTCACATCTGTTAAGTACTTGCTCCAATTTGCCAAGGACAAATCTGCTCCAGTGCCACTCTCCTTACTACAGCAGTTTCTTGCAATATGGCCTGGCTTGTTACAAGTATAACAAATAATGTCTTTGGGGGCAGATTTGTTACCATCACTCGAGTTTTTATCAGACTTTGAGTTTAAATGGGAAAAAGAAGGTCTTACCAGTGCTTGGCTGTTACCTTACTGCTGCAGCGTCTGTCTGGCCATCTGATAGTCCTCGGCCAAAGAAACAGCCTTTTCCCCACTTCCTGGTTGATGTTCTTTCACCCAAAGCTGCACATCTGTAGGTAGGATGTTGATGAATTGCTCTGTTGCAAATGTATTGATCTGTGGGACTATTTTTCCCTCTGGTTGAAGCCACTTAATAAGGAGCTTTCTGAGTCGGGTGAAGGCTTCTCGAGGATTGTCAAATGCATTGTACTTCAGAGACCGGAGTCTTTGCCAGTAGGTCTCTCCTGAGATGTCGTATCTGCTCAGGATTTCTTTTTTCACAAGGTCATAGCTTTCTGACTGTGCAGTATCCATACTGTTATAGGCAAGTTGGGATTTACCTGTCAGGTAGGGTACCAGTCTCATTGTCCCATGCTGCTTTTGCCATTGGCAGGCTGTGGCGACTCTTTCAAAAGTTGTCAGGTATGCCTCGATATCATCCGAGGGATACAACTTTGTAAGTTTAATGTCTTTTAAGTTGTTTGTACTGTATATTGTTGCTCTGCTGGACCAGTGCCAGATCCTTCTGCTTTGATAGCTTGCAAGGTATCCAGCCAGCGCTGCTCCTGTCGCTGCATCTCTTTCCTTTGTTGCTCCTGTGGCTGCATCTCCTCTGCTTCTCTGTCTCTTTTTGTTGTATAGCCCACCATTTGAAAAAGTCCATCAGGCTTTCAGGTTCTGTCACTGCCTGTTCTTTTTCCGTAACTTGTGCTGGCTGTACAATCTCAGCTTGGACTTCTGTCTCTGCTAGTTTGGCTGCCATTCTCCTGGTAACCACTCCTGGACTTGCTGTAGCAGAATCCATACCTTTCTCTATGCTTCTCTAGTACTAGGTCCAGTACCCAAGCACAAAACTCCTGGCTTAGAGTATGCACGGCGTAAATCCCACTTGGGCCGACACCATCTGTCGTCGAGGCACAGGTAAAACCAGGAGCAGTTGTAGAATTCGCAGAAAGTGTTTATTAGTACTAGCAGTAACATAAAAAATAAACTTGTTCAGTATAACTATTTCCAAAGGCAGAATAAACAGAGAAGATCCATCTGAGTTTTCCTTCAATTTCTGTCTCTCAAAACATTGCAGCTCTCTCTTATAAGTCTTTGCAACCCCCCCTCCTTAACAAGCATCCTGTTTTTTTCTAAAATGTTCTTGTAAATTTCAGGCAGGTGCAGCAAAAAATGGAAATTACGTACCTACCAGCAGAGTCTTCTCAGCCCAAACAACGAGGAGGTGAAGACCAGAACAGGATGAGTGAGCTCGGGGGATGGTGGGTGGGCGTGTGAATGAGTGGTGGAGACTTCGTAGAAGAAGATCAAGAATTACAGTAGGTACGTAATTTCCATATCTTCCTGGACAAAAAGTCTCCACCACTCACTCATACTAATGGGAGAGTACTGAGCTAAAATAATCCCCCAAGACGGACGGCAGGAGAGAGGAGCTCACCTGGGACAGAAGTCCATTAAGGACTGTCCTGCCAAAGGACTGATGCTGCCAGGCATGGACATCCAAAGCATAGTGCTTTACGAAAGTGTAGATGGAGCGCCAAGTGGCCTCATTGCAGATGTCCGCAATGGGCACATTCTGGATTTCTGCCAGAGATGCCGCAACTGCTCTGGTAGAATGAGCGTATACTCTGACTTCCAGCTTAACCTGTGCCATGGAGCAGCACTGGCATAGGCATGCCACTAGCCATGCTGAAATGCATCTGACAGCAACAGGCTGGCCCAGCCGGGCTATGCTGAAGGAGACAAACAGTTGTTTTGACGTGCAGATTTTTTAGTTCTGTCTCAAAAGAACCAGAAGTCTCTTCACATCCAGCGATCAGGGTAGTGCTCACCCTCATTCTGGAAGTTCATGGTAGGTAGGAAGGATCAAGAGCTGATTCAGATGGAATTCGAGACAACCTTGTGTAGAAACTTAGGGTGGTCCTAAGAACCACCTTGTCTTTGATGAAATATAGTATATGGAGGGTCTGTGACCAAAGCATGTATTTCAGACACTCTACGAGCAGAAGTGATGGCTACAAGGAAGGTGGTCTTCCAAGTCAGAAACTTCAGCTCACAAGTAGCTAGGGGCTCGAAAGGTTTACTGGTGAGCATGTCTAGTACAAGGTTAATGTCCCAGGTGGCTACCGGTAGTCTGACCAGTGGCCTAGTATGTAGAATACCCTTAAAAACCTCTTGACCACAGGTAGCTGAGCCAGAGACAGAGGTGTACGGGCTCATAGTGCAGCTGAGATCGTATGAAATTGAACCTTACGGATTTGAGTAATGCAGGCCTGTGTTTGAGAAGAGATCTAGAAGATACTCTAGGACCTTGTTTGGTCAAGCAGGAAAAAGAGTTCAGGAGGATTTTGCACACCAGACGGAGACACTGCCGCGAAGTTTTCAAGTAGCTGGTCATGGCAGCCAACAGAATATCTGAGACCCTATGTGAAACATTAAACCTGTTCTCCTCTCTCTTCAGGAGCCAGTCATGGAGATGAAGGGACTTCAGGTTGGGATGGACCACAGGGCCCTGGGTCAGCAGGTTTGTAAGAAGTGGAAGTTTCTGACAATCTGTTGATTAATGGAAACCAGAGCTGACGAAGCCAGAATGGGGAGATGAGGATCATTTTGCTCCCCCTGCTCCTCTAGTTTGAACAGCACCCTCTGAACTAGGGGAAGAGGAGGAAATGTGTATAGAAAGCGTCTTGTCCACCGCAGTCTGAATGCATCCTGACAAAAAACGCCAGGTCCTGGATTTCTGGAGCAGAAGAGAGGCAGTTTTGCATTGAGTGGGGGATGCAAAAAGGTCCAGGTCTGGAATTCCCCACTCTTCGAAGAGTGACTGCATAACGTTTAGGTTGAGAGACCACTTGCGAGGGTCTGTCTCCGTTCTGTTGAGGCGATCTGCCAGATCGTTCTGTACTCCCAGCAGGCAGACTGCCTGGATCAGAGCTTTGTGTTCCAGGCACCATTCCCACACTCTCATCGCTTCCCTGCATAAGGGGTAAGAGTGTGCTCCGCCCTGCTTGTTGATGTAGTACATCACTGCTTTGTTGTCCATTTGAAGTAGAATGATCTTGGGACGGAGTATGTTCTTCAAGGCTCAGACTGCATACAGGACGGCTCTCATTTCTAGAACATTTATGGGAAGCTGAGACTCATCCTGACTCCATCGACCCTGGGTGTGGAGATCCTGGCAGTGAGCTCCCAATCCCAGTAGGGACGTGTCCATGGTGATGAAGATCTGGCATTCTAGAGGGGCAAAGGGATAACCTTCCAGAAGGTTGTCCTCCTGAGTCTACCAGGTGAGTGACCGTTTCAGAGGTTCCGTCACCTTGATGTAGAAGGTCTGTGGGTGCATTGTCAGTGACCACTGAGTGCTGAGCATCCACTGAGTAGTCCTTATGTGAAGATGAGCCAGAGGCACAGTGAACACTGAGGATGCCATGAGACCCAGCATCCGCAGCATCGAGAGAGCTCGAACTGAGTTGTTCTCTCTGATGACGTGGGTCATCTGAAGGATGTCATTCCTTCTGTCCTCTGGAAGAAAGACTTTCGCGCTGAGGTGTCTAGAAGGGCCCCTATGAAGAGGAGCCGTTGGGAGGGCTGTAGCTGTGACTTTTCCAAATTTAGCAGGACTCCAATGGACGTGAGGAATTTTGAAGCCATAGCCACGGCTTCCGGAGTCTCTTGTCTGGAGGGACTTGCTAGGAGCTAATCGTTAAGATATGGGAACATCTGAATTCCGAGCCTCCTGAGATGCACTGCGAGAACTGCAAAGCACTTTGTAAAGACTTAAGGCGTCGAGGATAGCCCAAAGGGCAGGACTCTGAACTGGTAGTGTTGACTCAATGCCATGAATCTGAGGTATATGTGGTGGTTTGGGTGTATGAGAACATGTTGACAGGCGTCCTGCATGTCCAGGGAGGCCAGCCAATCGTTTTGATGAATCAGAGGTAAAAGTGTTCCGATTGATATCATCTTGAACTTTTCCTTGTAAAAGAATGTGTTTAACTTCCTGAGATCGAGAATAGGGCACATGCCACCTGTTTTCTTTGGAACTAGGAAGTAATGGGAGTAGAAACCTGTGTTCTGCTGATCCAGCGGGATCACCTCTACTGCTCTGTTGTTTAGAAGGTCTTGAATCTCAGAAGCAAGAAGGTCTGACTGAGAGACAGACAGCTTGGGTTGTCGTTTGGGTGGGTGATCTGGAGGGGTTTCTGAAAGATTTAGAGAATACCCCTCACGGATTATCCTGAGAACTCACATGTCTTACATGATTGACTTCTATTGTCAGTGTCAGTGGCTCAGTAAGTAGCACACTCGCCTCTGAGGCCAGGAGATCAGAGGGCTGTGGGTTCAGTTCCCACATCTGGCACTTGGGTTAATATCCTAGTACTGACACTGTAGTGCAGCATGAGAGGGGGGCTGTACTTCTGAGGTGCCATCTTTCGGATGAGACGTTAAACCGAAATCCCATCTGCCTGGATTGATGGTAGTTCAGGTGGATGTGAAAGATCCCATGGCACTTATCGAAAAGAGTAGGGGAATTTCCCCGGTGTCCTGGCCAAATTTCCCTCATTCACTAAAAAAATACCACCAACAGCTTAATCTGGTTCAAGGACAGCTGGCATTCATCTGTATCCCCCTCCCCCGGGTCGTGCCTGAAAATAGGCAGGATTTGTCTAGTGCAGTTACCCGGTCAACAAAAACTAAATAAATAATTTGTCATAAAACTGAGTCAGATGCCCTCCTACTGCTGAGGAAGAGTCCCCCTCAGACAGCTGAGGTGGGACTTGGGCCGGAGTCTCAGAGGGTGGCATTAGGCTCTTTGGGGCCCTGTGCCTTCTGCTGCATTTTCTTTTGCGGCTGAGGGGTTTGGTTTCTGTTGAAACCCCTTATGCCTTTACCACGAAAGGACTGAAGGTTATGAAACTGATGCAGATTCCGCCCCTTTGAGAGGCTGCGGATGGTGGTTTGGCCTTTTTGATAGCCATTCTAGTTTTCTGTGTGGCCTCTAGTGCCTGCTCGACCTGAGGACCAACAGGTACATACCCTCAAAGGGTAAAGCCATAACTCTCTGCTGGGTATCATTTGTGAATCCCGATGTGCTCAACCAGGAGTGGCATCAGGTGCATATACCGGCCGCTGCTGCTCTGAAGGCATTATCAAAGGCATCGATGGCAGCTTTGAGCTGCTGGTTATTGGATTCAATGCCTCTAGTAATGGTTTGAAGAAGCTCTGTGTTAACTTTTGAATCTGGGAGAGCATCTACTGTGGCCTTGAGCGAATGCCACAGTGTATACTCATACTAAGAGAAGGAGCCTTGGTAGCTAATAATGTGCATGCCCAGGGTGGAAGCAGCAAAGACTCGCTTTCCCAAAGTGTCGACTTTGCGAGATTCCTTGTTTATCGGATGTGCCGTAGATTCTTGCAGGACAACGGCTTTGTCATTCTCTGCCAGGACAACTATGGAATGAGCAAAGGCTTGCGAGGCCAGAATGAGCCGATCCTTGGGAGGGGCATATTTCCTGTCCATGGATTTAGCCACAGAGGGAATAAGCGCCAGATTATTCCACACCATTTGAGAGAGAGTCTCAAAAGAGGGTTGCGTGGGGGGAGTCAATTCCACAGGAATGTCCGGAACGTGCAGGTACTACAGACGCAACAATTTATCAGGATTGATCTCCAAAGTTTGGAGAGAGTGGTATTCATGTTTCTAAGCAGAGACTTAAAGGAAAGGTCCGTGACCAGAGGCTCTGCTGTAAGAGAAGATTTATTCACCACCCCTAGGGAGGAATCGTCGTCAAAGTCGTCCTCCAATAGAAGATCAGGATCAGGCTCAATATCATCTCCTACTAGTCCCAAAGGGACTGTATAGATAGGAAAGGGAGGAAAAGAAGGAGGAGGAGCACCACGAATCGGATTCGAAAACCCCAATGTCGCATGTGGCATCACAAGAAAAGGTGGTGCCAAAAACACAGGTGGCGTCGGCACAGGACGCGGTGCCGAGCACGGCACCGAACCAGAGGTTCCTGACCCCCCCACTCGCAGAGGAAAGTCAAAGAAATTCAGCAGGAGATAAAGGCACCGATGTAGACCCCTGTGCCACAGCCGTATGAGGGGGAAAAACACCAGAGCATGGCGTAGAAGGCAGCGAAGGAGGTGCTGCACTACTATGAAGCCCCAACTGCCCTGCCCACAGGTCCGAAACCGATAAGCCCAAAGGCCCAGCAACGGACTCGCTGGCTCGGGCAGACAGTACAACCGTCAAACCCCTTGCTCCATAAGAGTGGCCCAATGGTGAAACTGCTCATTGGAGGACCCCTGGGACTCCGGAGTCGAGGATGCCGGTCACCACAAACAGAAGCCGGAGAAGACCCCAGAAGGGATGGAGTTGGGCCCCTGCCGCCGGTAACCAATGATCAATCCGCAGATGTACCAGAAGGTGACCTTGAGCAGTGCAGTTTCTTTTTCGACCGGGAGGCCGAAGAACTCGAGGCCAAGCAATGCCGAGTCCTCGATGAGGATCGAGAATGGGACTGCTTCTTTTTGTGCTTTCGGGAAGACTGCCCATCTCCCCAAGCACTGGACTGCCAGTAGTCAGACCCCCCCCCCTTCATAGAGGGCGGCGGACCAGACTCAGCCCTGCTGACAACACAGCTTTCATGTGAAGGCTCCCTGCCGTCATCTGCCCCGTTCATGATCGACTCCGTCGAAAGAGGGCTGGAGACTTCTTCTGATGAAATATTTACTTACTGAATTTTACTTATTTATTTTTCTTTTAAACTAAAACTAATCAAAACTGAAAAGACTATAGCTGCTGTCATATAGATGTGAAGTTTTGACCCCGGCGGGCTAGCGTTGTCGTCAATGAAGCGCACTCAACAACGGGAAAAAAGGAACTGAGGCGGTTGGAGGGTCGGCACGCCGAGGTAGCCTAGTATATTGACCAAGCAAGGGTGCTGCTTCCTCATGGTCCTACCCAGGCGCCGGCCCTCCTGAAGATTTTTCACTCCTGCGGGTCCTATCGCCTCTGGCGTAATCCCATTAGTGCTAATGAGTGGTGGAGACTTTATGTCCAGGAAGATCACAATGTCCCAGAACTGAGGCCCCTTCTCCACAACTTCTGAAAAAGGGCTTAAAAACTGCTCTCAGGTAAACCCCTTGAGTTCCCAATAGCTTTTTGCAATCATCTCAAACTATAATTATATGCATTTCAACAGTAACACTATATAATTTCTAAACAAAGGGATCCCAATATCAGTTACATTTCCACATAATGATTTGCATATATTTTTATACTAGCAGATATGCAAGGGGGAAAATACACAGAACAGCAAGTGAAGACTGAGAGACAGTGAGAGGCAAAGAATTGCGAGACTGTCGGGGTGATTAAATCCTAGGTCTCGCAGAAAAATTTGGTTGCGCAATCAGACAGACAAGAGACAGGAAAGGAAGGGACAGAACAGATCCCTGCATTCAAACTCTCCATAACAACTGGGACAGGGTCCTATTCAACCCTATCACAGACTCCCAGAAAAGAACATCTCCATACTACCAGGCAGAAACTGAGTAACCTGACATTGTGACAGGAAAGCAAATTCTAACTCAGCCCTCACCTGGGACATGAAGATAGTACAGTTACTTAAGAACTTACCGTGACAGTAGATCTTTGACAGGAGCTCTTGCAGCAGGCTGTAACCATAAGGACTAAGCAGCTGAGCACCAGGACCCCAGAGAAAACTTCTAATTAGCAGTCTTCAGAGGGGACCGCCCCCGATGTTAGCAAATGGTATAAAAGGGGCAGTCCCCAGCCCCACCACAATTCTCCTGCTGGAGACCTGGCCCTTAGAAGCGGAGGAGAACCGAGGAGGTTTGAAAATAAACAAAGGGAAAGCATAAAAAATACCAGGGGGAAGAAGGGAGTGAAAGCAGTGCCTGCTGCAAGAGCTCCTCTTGAATATCTATTGTTATGATAAGTTCTTACGTAACTGTACTATCTTATTTCGAGTTGGAGCTCTTGCAGCAGGCTATAACCACTTCGACTGAGTCCCAGGCAGTCAAGGAGAAGAGAATGACAGGTACAGGTGGAGGCTAAGGGTAGACAAAGACCTTCAGGACAGCAGGCCTTGAAGAACAGCAAGACCAAAGTCAGTCCTACGCCTGGAAGCGACGTCCAAATTATAATGTTTGACGAAAGTGTGAACAGAACTCCAGGTAGCAGCCGCACAAATATCTGCTGCGGACACATTTTGCAAGGAGGCGAACGCAGTAGCAACACCCCTGGTAGTGTGGCCTTTTACCGGGCTCAGTAAAGGCCTGTCGTACTTACGATAACAGTACACAATGCAGTTAACTAACCACTTAGACAATGTCTGCTTAGTAACTGGGGCCCCTTCAGATCTTGGGGCAAAGGAAACAAACAACGGTCGGTCTTTCTGAAAGGACTGGTGCAGTTGAGATAATAATTAAGCGTCCCGTGAACATCCAAAGTATGAAGTAAAGCCTCCCCTCTGTTGGAATACTCTGGGTAATAGACTGATAGATGGATGTCTTGATTCAGAGTAAACTCGGACACCACCTTCGGCAGGAAGTTAGGATTCCTCAAGGAAACCTTGTCCTTATAAAAACTAAATAAGGCTCTTTACACATCACAGCCCAGAGCGCGGAAATCCTTCAAGCAGAAGTAATGGCAACCAAAAACAACGCTTTCCACGACAGAAAGCATAGCTCGCATTCTGCGGTCGTTCAAAGGGAGGCAAAGTAAGCTTTTCCAGCATAAACAAAAGATCCCATGGAAGGACCAGGTCCCTAATGGGAGGTTTCAGGTGCTGGATGCCCCGTAATAAAGTGTGGAACTAATGGGCAAGGGTCTTGCCCTCTCTAGGTGCATGGCATACAGAGATGGCAGAAAGGTGCACCTTGATGGAGGAGTAACTCAGACCGGTATTGGATAGAGAGAGGAGATATTCTAAAATGGAGTTCGCTGGACAAGTGAAAGGGTCGAGTCAGTGGGCCGAGGCCCTTAGGCAGAACCGCTTCCACTTCATAGCATAGGTGGACCTAGTGGAACGTTTTCTAGTAGCCATTAAGACATCAGCTACTCTAGGGGAAACCCAAAATCTGGCAACTGCTAAGTCTGCAGCACCTATGCATGCAGGTGCAAAGACCTGAGGTCCAGATAGACTAGAGTGCCTTGGTCCTGAGACAGCAAATGTGAGCTCAGAGGCAGAGGAATTGGAGGCTCCATCGCTAACTGCTAGAGCAGAAGGAACCAAATCTGACGAGGCGAGGCGAGGAGAGAGTTGTGAGGATCATCTTCACTCCCTTCAACTGCAGCCTGAGAAGGACCCTCTGGAGTAGAGGGAAGGGAGGGAAAGTGCACAGAAAGCTCCCTGTCCAACAGAGGGACAACACGTCTCACCAGAAAACATCAGGCCCTAGATCTAACAAGCAGAAATTGGGCAGTTTGACATTGAGTGGGGACACAAAAAGGTCCAACTCTGGTTGTCCCCATCTGTCGAACAGTTGCTCATTGACTGACTGGGGTAGTTCCCATTCGTAGGCTCTGGACCGAGACCTGCTTAGGCTGTCAGCCAAGACATTTTGGACACCTAGAACTTGCGGTGAGTTCCAGGCAATGCTCCAGTTCCCAATACCAGACGCTCATGGCCTACCGGTAAAGGGCGCATGAATGAGTTCCCCACTGCTTGCTGATGTTAAAGACCACCCACATATTGTCTGTCTGGATTAGCAGAGGGCCTGGAAGAAGTTCCATTTGAAATGCCTGTAGGACATAGATGACCGCTCGCATATCTAGAACGTTGATATACGATTGCTCTAAAGGGGACCAGGTCCCCTGGTTCTTCCGGTCTGCTAACTGGGCTACCCAACCCTGCCCTGGCGTCTGTGGTCAGGACCTGCCGCGGGGAATCCTGTCTGAAGGGGAACCCTTTTAAAAGGTTGGCAGGGTCCATCCACTAAGTCAGGGTCTGACGAACTGGGTTGGAGACTGTGACAGGTTGCTCCACACTGAACATTGGTCCCACTGTACCCTGAGTGTCCACTGGGGACCCTCATATGTAAGCGAGCCAGAGGGATGGTCAGAATGGCAGCCGTCATGTGACCTAGCATTCATAAGAATGCCCTGGCAGAGGCTTTTTTTAATTTATATTTTATTCATTTTATGTTAAACAAGTAACATATACAAATACTGTACATCCGTACAAGGAACAATCAATTACACATATAGCATTGGGATGTGAACATCTCAGGATATACAGGATAGAACAGTATCCCTTGTTTATATGCTGAATCAAGAGAGGCTACCTGAAGATAAAATAGATTAAGATCTAAAAGTCCAACTCTGTAGAACTGTAGCCCAGGAGCGTATGACATAACTCCCTTAAAAACAAGTAATCCGAAAATGTATCCCAAACATTCCTGTGCCCAACTGGGCAATAGGTGTCATACATAGACAAAATGTAAACAATTCTCTTGATGGATTAATAGCCATGCTTACAACCTTCACTCCCCAGGCTTAATATAGATAAACATTTTCACCATGCAGTTCAAGGTAGTTACACCTTAGGATTTAAGTAAATATTCCCACATATTATATTTATTAAACATTAGGGCTTACACCTCATCAGAATGGCAAAGAACAAATTCAGGCAGCACTCTAACTATGAAATAACTGAAATAACTTTATTAATTCAGATGGGTCTGGCGCTAGAAAGCACAAGAGCTGTCTTAAGCTGAATGTACATAAATTAATCCGTCATAAATTGGTAACACTATCAATCAATCAATCAAAGTCTTTATTTAACCAGGCGATCACCGTTGAGCAAGCTCATTTTCGAGGTGGACCTGGGTTTGTTAACAAGGAACAATATACATGGGATGCAACACACAAGAAAATAGTAATAATATAAAAAAAGCGAGATACAATAATACAGTATATACAAAGTATCAGCAGGTAGCATTGACAGTAGTATATGTTTGGAATAGAAGATACAGATAGTTTTGGGTAGGACACAATTTTTCATAAAAGTAAAGAAATACACATACCAGGTGCACCGAACACAAATAAAACCTAATATAAAAAGATATATAGTGATACGATATGGAGAATTTAGAGCTGGAACCAGGGTCAAAGGAATGTGGAAGGGACAGATATGGGGGTAGAAAAAGGGGAGAGGGAAGAGTCGATTATAGATGTGATCAGTCTTTTAACAGTAGTAATTAGAGTGTGCTTGGACTTATAGGAGTCACTATTTAGGGTAGACAGGCACAGGACTCCTTATTATGATGCAGATATAGAGATTTAAAAGCTGCTAGGCTGATGGGGTGAGTTAATTTCAAAGATTTTTGCACCTTGTTCCACAGTTGAGGGAACACAAAGCTGATGGCTGCTCTGCCAATGCGAGATTTTGCTTTGTAAACATAAAGGTAGATATATGAGGTGCTTCTCAGGGCATACTTCCCCAGAGTGCACAAAGGTAAACAGTCAGAGATATACTGGGGTAGTTTATTTGAGATAGCCTTGTATGTCCAAACCGTAGCATTTTTTTGCTGTCTGTAAGCAAGGGATGACCATCCTACTGCCGTGTACAATGCACAGTGGTGGGTTGAGTATGGAAGACCCGTGATAAATCTTATGGCTCTGTGATAAAGCGTATCGAGTTTGGCTAGGGTACCTGCAGGTCCCTGACTATATAGAAAGTCTGCGTAATCCAACAGGGAAAGAAAGGTAGTTTGAACCAGTTTCAGTTTAGCGTCTCTTGTAAGGAGATTATTAATCCTAAAGAACAGACCAAGTCTTTAAGTTTCTTTGCCAGTTCTTCTAAGTGATTTGTGAAAGTAAGTCTATGGTCTAACCAGACCCCCAGGTACTTGAACTTTGGTACGTAGTCCAACTGCTCACCTAGAATGGTAGTGATCTACGGGAGTGTCCCAGCAATTGCAGGATTTATTGCATTTTGAAGGGGCGAGAGGAACATTGCTTTGGTTTTTTTTCGCATTTAAGAGCAGTTTCTGGTTTATAAGCTGATGTTGCAGCAGATTAAATTCATTTTGAAGGGCATTACATGCCGCTTGAGGTGTGGGGCTACTAGCATAGAGTACCGTATCATTCGCGAATAGGTGTATTTGTGCTTCTTTGATGGGGGCATCTGCGTTGTTAATATAAATGGTGAAGAGCAAGGGACAAGGAATGGAACCTGCGTTGCACCCCTCAATAGGGTTTTAGTGGAAAACTTCATCTGCCTTTACTTGCTGAAGTCGTCCTGAGAGGTAGTTGGAGAACCATTAAGGGATAGCGAATCCAAAGCAATGTTCTGGAGGGACGACAGAAGCAGTCTGTGATCAACAGTATCGAATGCCTTGCTTAGGTCCAAGAAAACTGCACAAAGTTTTTTTTGTCTAATTCAAGCTGCCAGTCATTTGTCACCTTGGCTAGAGCAGAAATTGTACTGTGCTGTGCTCTAAAACCGGGATTGTAACGGGTTGAGCAATTTTTCTGATTCCAGGTACTTCCAAAGCTGGGAGTTCACTATTTTCTCCAGCATCTTTGACAGGATTGGAAGTAGGGAGATTGGCCTGTAGTTATTGAGGTCACTAGGATCTCCTGACTTAAACAAAGGGACCACAAGTGCATTTTTCCAAATGGGCGGTAGGTCACCCTGGGACAAGGATAAGTTGAAGAGATGAGTAATTGCGACTGCCAGGACATGGTAACCGACCTTTAAGAAGTACGGGTCAATGAGGTCGGCCCCAGCACTTTTCCTAGTGTCCAGCTGAAGGAGAAGATCTTCGACTTCTTTCAGGGAGGTAGGCTGCAGAGAGAAGGATGGACTGAGGATGGGTTTTTCTTGTGTGTCCAATCTAAGTTGTTGGTGGAGGATATTCGCGGGAGAGGAATCAAAGGCTAGCCCTGCAGTGGCAAAATGATTATTGAGAGCATTGAGGATAGACGGTCTGTCGGAGATGACAGTATTGTCGATCAATAATTTAGTAGGTAGGGAATTTACAGTGGTGTGACCTTCAATGTCTTTGATAGTCTTCCAGAATTCGGAGGCATTTCTTGAGGAGCTCTCCAGCTGAGAGCGGTAGAAATTAGCTTTGGCTTCTCTGACCATTTTGGTGCAGAGGTTCCTCGCCCTCCGGAAAGAATTCCAGTAATTTATTAAATTAGTTTCCTAGCAGTTCTCAGAGTACATCCCTACTCCATAAGCATCTTTCATCTTCTGTAAACCACCGACAGGATTTGTTTCTTGCACCTAATTTTACTTATGGGAGCATACTGTTGAGAGCCCCTTAGCACAATTTCTGAGAAAATATAAGCCGTAGTCAGGGACTTGGCTAGATAGAAGTCCTGCCATCGCATGGAGTCTCTTAGGTCTGATATATACCCATGGAGATCAAAGTTGCATATGCACCTTTTAAAGGAGAATTTTGGTACAGTTGTGGATTTAAGAGTGGATCTTACACACGCGATGAAGCAATGGTAGCTAATATCAGAGAAAAAGACGCCAGCGTGGGAGAATAAATGGGGTTTGTTAACTAAAATGATATCCAAGAGAGTACTGTTATTAGGGTTGAGCTTCTTAGGATGAGTAATTATGCACTTACCAGTTTAATGCTGAGGTACTCGGTCTAACCAAACCCAACTGTAACAATCTTGGACTTAATAATAATCCAACTCGTGTACTATTATGAAGAACAGGGAGAAAAAAACAAACCCTTACCGTGATCACAAGATCAATAAGAATTAAAGCAATACATGCTCAGTCCAGCGTTTCAAGTGTCCTCCTCTGTGGTTGCCGACACAGTACCCTGCTTTGCCACCGCCATTTATGCTGCCCATTTTCCAGCACCAACTGGGTCTGTAAACACATAAATCTTGCTCTCATGAACGACATGTAGCTTCGCTGAAAACTGGATGGTATGTGAAATATTTAATCTTTTAACGAATGTTGAACTCTATCAAATTTTTTCCTACGGAGCCTAGTAGCATAGGCAAGGTCGGGGAACACGTGTACTGTAGCGCCCTCCACACTTAAGAGGCCCAAACCGTCTGGCCAGATTCAAAAGCTTGTCTCTAGTTCCCACACTGTCCAGTACCACAATCATGACCCACGATAATTCAGCAGGGGTTCAATGTAAAAAACAGAACGAAACTGCGTAAACATTACGAAGTGGTGCTCCAGATGGAGGCGGCTAACCTCAAGCAGACTGACAGAAATTAAGCTAAAGGCATAACACGGAATTAGCTGCAAAATGCAAAGTTTATTCAACAAGACCAGACCCGTTGGAATAAACTTTTTGTATTACAACAATCAGTAGTTAATCATTCCTTTAGCTTAATTACTAATTCAACAGGGGTCCTGGTACGAGGTGAGATCCTATAAGCTTTCACAATCGGTACCACCAATTCCGGGATTTGTGGACGAAACTGCTCTTTAAACCAATCTGATGAAAACAAAATGGCATGATCACCTTCTGAGCCTTCCTGGCAGTCCTATCAGTCAAATATTCTGGCTACGTACCTGGTTTTCGAATACTTTCAGCCTGTTATTCATATGTTGTGTTTCTTTTGCTCTTTGAGCCATCATGCTTTTGCAAGCTTCTGAGTGTCGGCATCTCTCTGTCATTTCTCCCTGAAGCACGTCAACTGCAGTTTCCACTGTTACAATGCGATTGGTGAGTAAATCCAATTTTTGGCTCACCAAATTCATAGACACAAAGAGCTGGTGCATTGTGCGGCCCAAAGACTGCAAAGTTTACTCTACACCATCCCCTTCGACGAATTCTCGCTACATGGAGTGGGTACTTGGACCAGCGGCGGTTCCCTTGCCTCCGTGTTTTCTTCCATTTGGTTGTTGTTGATTCCGATTTGACTTGCTCATTCTGTTAAGCGGACTTTTTCACAGCTTTAGTGATCAGTTTACTTTGTAATTTAAGTTTTAAAAGATTGTTTTAATAAGTTTAGAAGCGATATCCTGAGGAGCTGAGGTGAACCATGACTTCTCTGCTTGGGCTCCACCTCCCTAGCAGAGGCTTGACGGGATGAGGAGACAATCAGAGCTTGGGACAGAAGGCAGTCCCGCCCTGTCTGGTGGTAGAAAGGCTTTACCCTACACTGTATCCAGTATGGCCCCGAGATATTGGAGTCTTTGGCTGGACCATGGGAATGACTTCGGCAGGTTCAGTCTGATCCCCAGTTCTCTGAAGACAGTAAAGGTCTCTTCTAGTGTCCGTAACAGCTGAACCCTTGTGGATGCTGTCAGTGCAGTTATTTTGCTCCATCTCTCCAGACAAAGGGAGACGCGACCCCCCCCCCCCAACAGCCTCCACCAGGATCTCTGCTTGGGGGGGGGGCGCCTGGCAATGAGTCAGGCTGAAACACCGGGAGTGAGCAGAGTGGCCTGGGAAGATATGGTAGTTCTGGACGAGGAACCCCCAGAGGTCCGGGAGGTGGCCTTGAGTTTAAAACCACCTCACTGCTGCTGGTTTTGAGACTGCTGTCTGGGGGACCTACAAAAGGACTGCTTCTGAAAAGGTTTCTGGTTGGCCTTGTACATCTTCTGGACCGACCAGATAGCCTCGCCAGAATCCTGGAGGTCAGCAATAAGTTTTTCGGCTTCGTTCCCAAAGAGGACCGAGCCCTTAAAAGGGAGGTCCATGATTCCGGCCTAAAGGTCCTGGGTAAAGCCTGAGACCTGAACCCATGAGTGGCGCCAGACACAGACGCCGAGAGCTGCTGTCCTGGTGGCCGTATCTGCTGTATCATAAGAGGCATGCAAAACATGTGTGCGTATGTCTGAGCCCAACTTCAATAGGTCCAGAAGTTTAGTCTTCTGTGGCACAACTGGCAGATCTTGGACCAATTCTAAGCTCTTTTCCCACAAGGAGTTTTGGTATTGCACCAAGTGGGTGAGTAAATTCAAGGACCTTATAGAACAGGTGGCAGTGGCGCATGTGACGCTCTGCCATCTACTTGTCATTATGTTGTATATTTGTGATATAAATATATTTTATGTGAATGTCTGCTTAGGGAATAGTAGCTAGCAGTTTGAAAAGGGGCCTGACCTTTGACAACCCCCACACACACACACAGTAACTGCAGTAGCAGATGGCTAGTTTCTCCTCTGTTGAGACACAGTGCTACTTTAATCTGCTGGGGATAAGGTATGCATTTTATAACCCCTGAGAAAAAGGACATTTTAACAGATTCCTGTTAACTTGTAAACTGGAAATCATTTTGTAGGCCAGGAAGCTGGTAGTGAGATCAAAGAGACTGTCACATTTTAATACTGTTGCTATCTTGCAGAATTCCAGCCAGCAGAAAAATAACATCCTTTTGTATATTCTTACTCAGGTTAGTAAAAAAACGAAATGTGGTAGCCGTGTTAGTCCAGTCAACAATGTAGAGAAAAAAAAAAAAACAACAGATATGTTGCAGGTGATACCTTTTATTGGACTAACAAAATTATTTTTAAGACTAGCTTTCGAGAGATAAAATTCTCTTCCTCAGGTCAAAGTGAAAACAGCTGAGCAGTATGACAGATATAAAGGTTGGATGTGGATTCAAAACCTAGACTAGCAGTTTACAGATCAAAGCATTGCAGTCAATTTGCACCTCTTACAAACAGGAAGACTAATTTTCACTAGAGTGTGTCTGTTGGAGAGATCAACTTGTAAGATCAAACGGCTGCCTAATTTTACTCTGACTCTGGACCATTAATTAACATTTGTAAAAAGTCAAGACAGAAAGAAAATACATACTGTACTTAAAATACATTCTTAAAAAGGTACCTGTTAAAAGAGCCAGAGAGTGCTGATGTGAGGGTTTAAAAAGAAACTCTGAAGTACTGCTTTAAGCATAATCACTGGTAGTGTATTAAAAAACCAACATCTTTGTTAAGTCATTTTTCTTTAGTGTCAAAATATTGCATCATTTTTATTTTAAAATGTTCGTCAATCCTGGCTGTTTCTGAAGTTCCCTTTTAACACTCTGACAGTAAAATCACTGGTGGAGTGATCTGGTCTAGAAAAATGTTCCCCTACTGGCGTATTTTCATTTTTACGGGTAACTGTGAATCTGTGGTGATTCATTCTTGTTTTGAGTTCTTGTCCGGTTTTCACCAATATAGCTGTCTTCCTCACATTTTCTGCATTGTATCATGTATATTACGTTGCTAGAAGAACAAGTATGCAAGTTTTGGATTGTAAATGTTTTTCCATTATGACTGACACATATCTCAGGAGAGATATGTGTACATAGATTGCAGTGAGGTGCTTTGCATGGTTTTGTACCTTTGTCACCTAGTTGGAGCTCAGAGGGAAGTTTGCTTTGCACCAGTTTCTGCTTCAGGTTTGGTGGCTAGCGGAAGGCAAGCACTGGTGGAGTGGGAAATATATTTTTTAGAGTTTCATCTTCAGACAGTAGTGGCTGTAGATCTTTAATTATTTTCCGTAGTTTTTCCAGTTCTGGATTGTAGGTTACTACCAGAGGTGTGTGATCAGAAGTTCTCTGTGGCTTGTACCGTAGTAGTTCTTCCCTAGGCCTACGGAGTGCAGAATGGATATTCCTGTCAATGGAACTGGTTTTATATCCCTTCTGTCTGAAAGCTTCTTTTACTGTAATAAGGTGTCTGTCCCTGTCATCTTGATTAGAGCAAATGCGGTGGTATTGAATGGCCTGGCTGCGTATAATGGATGTTTTGGTATGAGAGGGATGGTAGCTCGAGCTGTGCAGGTAACTGCATCTGTCTGTAGGTTTTCTGTACACAGATGTTCACAGCATTCTAATTTTTAGTGTGACTCTGGTATCCAGGAAATGCACACACTTAAGAGTAATTTATTTGGAATTTAATGGAAGAATGAAAGTTCTAGGGACATGGATATGTTGTTCATCCACACTGTCTGGCAGGTATCCTTGCCGCTTTAAATCTTGCCGGAAGGTCTTCAAGCTGGCTCCTCCCACCCATCCGGGTGGTAAAAACTCTCGGCTCCGCCCCATGATGCCAGATCTTCCTTACCGCTTGGAAGCTCAGGTTCCCTCCTTAACGCTCTGCGTATAAGACTGGTTCCTAATTCTTGGTTTTCCGAATTTAAAAGTTTTGCTTATAGACTTGGTCTTCTATCCCTCCGGCTCCGATGGACAAATTGACTCGGTTTTAAGTGGTTTTGCCCTTACCGACCGAGAAGATGTCTCGGACGGATCCGCACTCCACGTGTGTGTACTGTTTAGGCCTTGAGCACGACCGCGGCTTGCGACCTTGCTCTTCCTTCTCCAGCCCTCGTCCTCGAAGACCGTGCTGCCCATTTACAACTGAGCGCCCCAAAAGCGTTTTCCTCGGTAAAGTCTAAGAGGCCCGGTCGGCGGTTTCCGCGGCGGGCTCGGCCAGATCAGCTAGAGCAGATGATAGCCCTCGAAAGGAGAAGGACGCGGGCCGCATCTTCCTCGACCATGCATTTATCCCACTCTCCTGGGTTCCTCTTACACAGCTTCCTTTAAGGAGCTTTGTCTGTCCCTCTCCACTAGGGAGAGGGACCAGCGTCTGCTGGACCTTCTTTCGGTCAAGAAGAAAGATAAGGTAAGTCTCTTGGCGACACTCTTGGGAGCGGAAAGGCCCTCTCCCGAGTTGTCGGCCATCGACTTGATCGATCGTTAACCGACCACTGGTCTCACGGTGTCCCGTCAGGTCAGTTGACCGAGACTCCACGTCGGCTCATCGAGATCTTTCTCGACCCGTTGGCAGGGTTGTCGACCGCGAGCCGAAAATCCCTCTCCCCAGTTCCCCGGTGGGAGTTGAGGATCCGTGGGCTTGCCAGTGCCTCTGGTTCTGGGTCCTTGGGTGTTCCTCAAGCCGAGGAGGAGCTGGTTTCACCTGTCCCCTCCGCACCGTCCTCGGAAAAGCGAGGGTTCTCGGACTTCTTGGCGGTCCAGCCGATCCCGCCCGTCATAGGCGGTCTCGGCACCAGCTGATGTGGCGCCGCCACTCGTCCCTCCTCCCTCGGATGAGGGAAGCGGCGCAAGGATTCGTCGACGATCTGAGGACCTCGTGGCAGCAGCTCCTTCTGACCGGGAACAAGCCGGCGCTGCGCCTTCCCGACCATTAAGTGGCTGTCACGGACCGGCAGAAACAACCCTCGTTTTACCGAGGGCCTGTTCCCAGGCGGTTGTTTGGCCAAAACCAGCTGCCCCACCGATTCCGGTGGAACCTCCGCCTCCACAGCTGCTGTTTGGGGCTCCGACCAAGAACTCTTGGTCGGCTCAGGGTCTGCCCCATAGGCTGTCGGTCACCCTCACTCCCGATCGCCCTCGGCAGGTGGAGGGTGGCTCAGGCCCGAGGCAGCTCTCTGCGAACTCTTCTGAGTCCAACGACGATTTCTCCTTTTTCTCCAAGCGAGTGGACTTGGAGTCCTCTGGAGGTCAGTCGCTGGACGACAGCCCTTCGTCCTTCCTGGGTTTGCTCAGACTCATCTCGGAATCCACCGGGATGCAGCTTGAGCCCGTATCCAAGCAGGCCAAGTATCCCCTCACGGAGATATTGGACAGACGGGATTCCCCTGCGGAGGCCTTCCCTGTGGCTGAGGCTATTGTGGGCCGGGCCTTGGAGCTCTGGCAGCGCCCTGCTTCCTGCCCTGCGCCTTCGGCCAGGATGGCTAGGAAGTATGCAGTCCCTACCGGTTCCCTGTCCGGTTTCTCGCAACATCCCTCGGCCAAGGGGTTAGTTACCGACAGCGTTTTCCGGCATGCCGGAAACGCTAGGGACGTGGACAAACCTCCCGACAATGAGTCCAAGAAATTGGACTATGCCGGGCGAAAAGTCTACGCTGCATCCTCCCTTGGCCTTCGTCAGGCAAGCTCGGCCATGCTTATTGCACATTTCTCCCATGCCCTGTTGGGCTCCCTGGACGAGGTAGTCCCTCATCTCCCGGCTGACCTGCAGACCATGGTTAGGCAGGTGCGGGACCAGGGCAGTGGCCAAGCAGCAACTTCAGACTGCTCTGGACATTGGAGACTCATGCGCCAGGTCAGTCGCGGCTGCAGTGGCTATGCACCTTCGGGCATGGCTGAGGATATCCACCTTCATGGCGGATACCCAGCACAAATTGGCGGATGTCCCCTTCCTGGGGACCGACCTCTTCGGCCCTGGAGTGGAAGGCCACCTCCAGAGGATCGAAAAGTCCAATGCCACTTTGGACTCGGTCTCATCTGCTCAGAGGGACAAGGGCCGCAGACCGCAACCCAAGCCCTTTCGTCCGTCTGCGCCCCCGGCCCAGCAACACCAGGGCCAGCAGGCTCGCGCTTGGCGTCCCAAACCCAAGCCTGCGGCTTCCTCCTCCAGGAAGCAGGGAGGTAAAGGCCCAGGTGGTCCCTCGGCTGGGCCCTCCTCCAAGCCTGCACAGTGACGGGTTGAGGGGTGTCGCCCCCAACCTCGTCACCTCACCCCAGGTTCCCCATTAGAGAAACGGCTCCGATACTTCCTTTCCGCCTGGTCTGCTATTACCACAGACAGGTGGGTGTTGGAGGTGGTAGGAAAGGGCCTGCCTCTGGAGTTCGAGCAGGCCCCACCCTTCAGAGCCATCGCACCTCAGGGGGCCTCGGGGTCCAAAGCCTCGCTGTCAGCTCGCCGAGCCGACATCGCTCTCCTCCTCGAGAAGGAGGTGATAAGAGAGGTGGCGGACCCTCCCTCAAACCTGGGGTTCGTGTCCAGGTACTTCCTGGTTCCGAAACGGACGGGGGCTGGCACCCCATTCTCGACCTACACAAGTTCCTAAGGTCTCGAACCTTCAGGATGGTCACTCTGGCTCAGATAATACCACCCTTGGAACACGGCATGTGGTTCTGCTCTCTGGACCTACAGGACGCGTTCTTTCATGTCCCTATCCGTCCGTCCCATCAAAGGTTCCTTTGCTTTCGAGCGGAGGGATCCCTTTTCGAGTTCCAAGCCATGCCCTTGACTTATCTCCAGCTCCCAGGGTCTTCACCAAATGCATGGCAGTGGTGACAGCATCCCTCTGCGCCGAGGGTCGAGTTTACCCTTACCTGGGCGATTGGCTGATAGCAGCCCCTCCAGACAGGAGGTGGAGCGGTCCAGAGATCTGGCCCTCCAGGTTTGCTCTCAGGTCGGCCTCCTCATCAACGAGGCCAAGTCGGAACTCGAGCCGAAGCAGGTGATTCTTTTCATCGGGGCAGAGCTCGACTCTCTTCGAGCCAGAGCACGGCTCCCGGTGGAAAGGGCCGAAGTTCTTTCCTCCTTTGCCCAATCATTTCTGGTTGGGCAACTGCGCCCTGCCCGGGACTTCCTGCGCCTCCTGGGTCTCATGGCGGCCTGTACCAGCGTGGTCCGTTGGTCCCGCTGGAACATGCGCCCCCTTCAGTGGGGGCTGGCCAGCCAGTGGTCCCAATGCTGCGATCCATTGGACCAGCTAGTGACGGTGACCCAGGGGGTGTGGAACGCTCTCCAGTGGTGGACCGTTCCAGTTCATCTGCAGGAGGGCATCCCGTTTGTCCGCCCCGAGCCGATGGTCTGTCTATCGACCGATGCCTCTCTGATGGGGGGGTGCCCATCTGGGGGAACACCGGGCGCACGGCCTCTGGTCCCTGCGGGAGTCCCGATGCCACATCAACCTGCTGGAGCTCCGAGCGGTCCGCCTAGCTCTCACCGCCTTTGCTCCGTTTCTTCAGGGTCAACTGGTCCGGGTCCAGACGGACAATACCACGACCATGTACTATCTAAACCGCCAGGGCGGGACGCGCTCCATGCTTCTATGCAAGGAAGCTCTCCGCATCTGGTCACTCGTGCGCAGCCTGGAGGCAGATCTCCTAGCCATTCATGTGGCAGGAGCCTCCAACACCCTGGCCGATGACCTAAGCTGGATAGGGGCTGCGTCCCACGAGTGGTCTCTCCTGCTGGAGGTAGTACAAGATCTATTCTCCCACTGGGGCACACCTCAGGTGGACCTGCTTGCCTCCAGGGAGAATGCGAAGCTGAGGCTGTTCCATGCCCACCCCCCTCAGCAGGGCTCACTGCAGGGGGATGCCTTCTCGAGGCCGTGGACCCCGGGCCTCTGCTACACCTTCTCCCATTCCCCTTGATGCACAAGGTGCTGCTCAAAGCAAGGAGGGACAAGGTGCAGGTGATTCTGATAGCCCCAGACTGGCCCCGCCAGTACTGGTACCCAGATCTCCTCAGCCTCAGCTCCAGGCTTCCGAGGCAGCTTCCAGCTCGCCCGGACCTGCTCTCAGTCAATCAGGGAAAGGTATTCCATCCGGACCTTCAATCCCTGCACCTGACGGCCTGGTTCCTGGCGGCTAGAGTTCCAGGCAGCGGGTCTTTCCGACAAGGTCCTCAACGCGTAGTTGAGCGTCCTGTAAGTCGACCAGAAAATGCTACCTTCAAATGGAAAAGATTTTCCATTTGGTGTCAGGAACAAGGGCCTGGACCCTTCCTCCTGTTCCTTGGTGAGCATATTGGACTACCTGTGGTCCCTTTCTCAGCAAGGGCTTAGGTCAGCTTGACCCTTAAGGTGCACCTGGCAGCCATCTCTGCTTACGGGCGGGCTAGGAAGCAGTCGGTGGCGCAGGAGAAGGTGGTCTGGCGCTTTCAAGGCCTTGATCACATTTCCCCTCGGTCGAGAACCTCACCTCCATGGGATCTACTGCTGGTACTGGCAAAGCTCATGGGCAAGCCATTCGAACCAATGCACAGGTGTGAACTCTCTCACCTGTCGTGGAAGACCGCCTTCTTGGTGGCTATCCGTCAGCCAGAAGGATGGGAGAGCTCCAGGCGCTCTGCATCGAGTCTCCTTACCTGGTCTTCCACAGGGACAAGGTTGTCCTCGCCCCACCGAAATTCCTTCTGAAGGTGGTGTCGGGTGTCACCTTAACCAGGTGTTGACTCTGCCGGTGTTCTACCCCAATCACACCTCGGAGGCGAATATAGGCTCCATACTCTGGACCCTAGAAGGGCTCGCTTACTATAAGGGGCGCATGGCTGGAAACTCGGGAGAGGTTCGCCAGCTGTTTTGTCACCTATGCTGAAGCCACACCTGGCAGACCTGCAGCCTAGCGGACGATAGGCAGGTGGGTCACCTTCTGCATAGATCTCTGCTATAAGTTGGCAGGCATGGAGCCTCCCAGAGGGATAAGAGCTCATTCTACCCGCCATACTGCTGCATCGGTGGCTGCTTCCAGGGACGTCCCTATCCAGGAAATCTGCAGGGCTGCTACCTGGAAGTCAGCACACACCTTCATCACCCATTACCACATCGACCTTGAGTCACGCCGGGATGCTGGTTTTGGGGCCTCGGTTCTCCAGTCTCTCTTTCCCAAGTAAGTATCGGGGGTGTGCGCCTTGCCTCCCTCCTCCCGGAGAACTGCTAGGAGTCTGCCAGACAGTGTGGATGAACAACATATCCATGTCCCTAGAAATACAGGTTACTCACCTGTAACAGGAGTTCTAGGAATGGTATATGTTGTTCATCCCATATTTCCCGACCTCCCGGCTTGACGCACAACCTGAGCTTCCAAGCGGGCAGATCTGGCATCATGGGGCGGAGCCGAGTTTTACCACCGGGTGGGTGGGAGGAGCCAGCTTGAAGACCTTCCGGCAAGATTTAAAGCGGCAAGGATACCTGCCAGACAGTGTGGATGAACAACATATACCATTCCTAGAACTCCTGTTACAGGTGAGTAACCTGTATTTATTGAAGCTGTCAAAAAATTGTTTTAAGTTTTCCTCTCCTGCTGTCCATATGATAAAGATATCATCAATATATCGATAGTATTTTAATGGTTTATGATGTTGCGTGCTGAGGAATTTTTCTTCTAGATCTGCCATGAACAGATTGGCATACTGTGGTGCCATCCTGGTGCCCATAGCCGTTCCCATATTTTGAAGGTAAATGTCAGTGTTGAAGCTGAAATAATTGTGTGTAAGGATGTATTCCATAAGTCTGGCTATCACATCGGGCAGATATTTGCTCTCTGTGGTGGCTTTTGACAGGTATTCATAGCATGCCATTATGCCATCTCTGTGAGGGATGTTGCTGTATAACGATTCAACATCCACTGTGACCAAAACAGTGTCAGGTGGTAACTGGTCAATACTGTGCAGTTTGTTTAGAAAGTCTGTAGTATCCTGTATGAAGCTGTTTGTGTTTTGCACCAGTGGTTTGAGTATACCTCCCATGAGTCCATAAATTCCCTCAGTTAATGTGTCAATTCCAGATATAACTGGTCTGCCAGGGTTTCCAGATTTGTGAATTTTTGGTAATGTGTAGAAGGTTCCTAGTGCTGGCATTCTTGGTATCAGATTTTCCAGTTCCTTATGTGTATGTTCTGGAAACATGCTGATTAGTTGTTTCAATTTTTTCATGAATTTCTTTGTGGGGTCTGCGGTTAGATTCCTGTAGTTGGTGTTGTCCAAAAGTTGTCTGTAGCCTTCCTGTAAGTAGTTGGCTGTATCCATAATCACAACTGCTCACCCCCATCAGCAGGTTTAATGGTGATGCTCTTATTGTTTTGTACGCTATCAATTGCTTTTCTTTCCAAAGGTGAGAGGTTGTATAGAATTTTCCTGTTTGCTGAAGATTTGTGATCGTACCCAATGTCTAAAGCGGTCTATATAGATGTCCAGTTTAGGGTTACGTCCAATCAGTGGAGTAAAGTGGGAATGCTTCTTTTTGTGGTTATAACTCCTATAAGATGAGCCCTCTTGATTGTGGAAGAATTCTCTCAGTCGTAACCTTCTAAAGAATTCCTCTAGGTCTGAGTCCAGTTGTATTTCATCAAGTTTTGAAGAGGGACAGAATGTCAGACCTTTAGAGAGAACTGACATTTCGGGCTGTAATAGTCGATGGCTAGAGAGGTTATTTATTCCATCGGACATGGTCATCTAACTGTCAGTCCTAGTGAGGTCTGATTCAGTGTTCGTTGTGGACCCATATCTGGGGTGTATATTCACTTCCATTTGGCAACTGATGTGTGGCAAGGTAGGGTCCTCTGTGTGCTGTATAGTTTTAATTCCAAGAGGCTGAATGTCTAAGGTTCCCTCTGAGGCTGACTGTTGTGTGCACTGTGAACTGGGCTCCTCTCTAGTCTGTGTTGTATTGGAAGCAGTCCACAGGAAGGTAAGGTCCTCAGTTTCTATGTCACTGTGAGACATGAAACCATCATGCTCCTTCTGTAGGAGAATCTATAGTTTCCTTTTAATTGCAGCTCGTTGTTCTCTGATGTAGAGGCACTGGAGTTCCTTTTCTAATTCTTCTGTTCTTCTATTTTGCTGTCGTAGGTTTTGAAGTATTAGGCTAGTTTGTGATTTTATCATTTTCTTTTTTCTGTACAGTTGGTGTATAAGTCCATTTCGCAGTCTTTCACCGGCACGCTTGCAGAGTCGTTGTGCATACCATGAGTTGCGTGAAGTGGTCAGTGGGTTCTTGATGAAAAGACCTCTTGGAGTAATATTCCTTTTCTTGCAGGTTGAGAGGAAGAATATGTCACTATTGAGTTTGATTTCCTTCTTTGTCAGCTTGCTTAGTTTCCACTTTTCACGGCTAAATGCAGTATCCTCCATGTTTGTAAAAAATGAAATGTGGTAGCCGTGTTAATCCAGTCAACAATGTAGAGAAAAAAAAACATGTTGCAGGTGATACCTTTTATTGGACTAACAAAATTATTTTTAGACAATGGTACGTATTTTCTTTCTGTCTTGACTTTTTATAAATATTAATTAATGGTCCAGAGTCAGGGTAAAATTAGGCAGCCCTTTGATCTTACAAGTTGATCTCTCCAACAGACACACTCTCCAGTGAAAATTAGTCTTCCTGTTTGTAAGAGATGCAAATTGACTGCAATGCTTTGATCTGTAAACTGCTAGTCTAGGTTTTGAATCCACATCCAACCTTTATATCTGTCATACTGCTCAGCTGTTTTCACTTTGACCTGAGGAAGAGAGTTTTATCTCTCGAAAGCTAGTCTTAAAAATAATTTTGTTAGTCCAATAAAAGGTATCACCTGCAACATATTTGTTTTTTTTCCTCTTACTCAGGTTACAAATTGATTACAGACTAACAGTAACCTCATGAGCTGTGACCTCACAGAATAGGAGGGACATGCTGGATTATCACTCTGGCTGAAAGGAGTGAGGCACTGCATCTCTGAACTCCTAAAAGGCACTTCTGTTAAAAACAGATAACACCCAAATGGAACTTAGCTAGGCTAGAAATTTAAGTATCAGGTGTTTTGTTTCTGTAAAATTCCAATTTAGTTCTTCCTAAGTGCTTATGTGTTCTATGTTTTCTATGTATTTGCTATTTTTTTTTAATTCCAGTAAAACTTTTGGTTTCCTTAATCCTGCTTGAGACTTTTCTTTTGCATATGGAGGCTGAAATAGTATTGGGTAAGTTTGACAAGAACTATTAAGGGCTTAAAAAGTGTGTGTTACTGTCTTGCTAAGGAAAGAATATACCTAGGTCTCAAATTGAGTCAAAAGGGTAGACATTTGAACCTGGCTGGGTGCCCACAGGGTGAAGTATTTTACTGCATCCCCCGAAGAGAGTACATATCTGAGCCTGTTAATTGGGTGTGCTAGCAGAAAAGTTTGACACCAGGACTCGAGGCTAGTAGGTGATTCAGACCCAAAACAGACAGGAGGGTTACCCTGTTTGTCTCCTGTTGACATACTGAAGTTTCGAGGTTTGGCACTGTGGGAGCAGACGACCTGACCTGCATTTGTGACAGCGCAGACCTTCTTGCCTAGCTGGTCCAAGTGCTTGGACTCCTGGTCAAGAGGCTGGTTACTAAGGTGATTGGGCCTCTTGGACCTGTCATGGGCCGTGGTGATTACCATGGAGTCAGCCACAGGATGTTCAGCAAGGAAGGGCTCATCACTTAGAGCTTTGTAGAGACGATTCGATTTATTGGACACGGATGAAGAAGAGAGATGCTTCCAGGCTAGCTTGGTAAGGTCCTGGAAGGTGTCTACCAGCGGAGGCACCACTAAAGACTTAGGCTCCTTTTGGCAAAGGTACTTGGCCAGCCTACGCCGCTCTGAATTCAGGTCTTCTGTCTCCCAGCTGTTCATGGCCTGGATATGCTTCATGATGTCCATGAATGTTAGGTCATCAGGAGGGGACCTAGGGGTGTCCTTGTGGTCCAGAGTGGGAGGATGACCCCTGGATACAGAGGCTCTGGAGGAGGAGGAAGTCGAGCGGCGTCTCGAGTCACAGGAGGTCACACGTTGGCTTCTGCCCTTGGAGTGGCGCCGGCGACAGTCTGAGGACCTAGACAATGAATACCTGTGCCTTCAGCCCCTGTACTTAGAAAGATCCCTATGCCTGTTGCCAGGGTGCGGAGAAGGGCTCTTGGGTGGCGGAGTAGGCTCCCTGGGTTCTGGCACAGTCTCCACTGTAGTTGGCTTGGTAGGAGTGGGGAGAGGCTTCACAGGGAGAAGATCGCCTTTGACCTTGTTCCATCAAAAACGAAAAAGGTCCTTCACCTCACTAAGAGGTATCTAAGGGACCAATGGGACAGTGGGTGCCTGGGGCTGTGGGTCAGCAAGTGTTGGGAGAGCTGGTGTTGAACGTCCAGGAGTCGGGTCCTTGAGAGTTGGAACCTCAGACATCAGGCCCTCCGGTGTCAGTGTAGGGGAGACAGTCATGTCTACTGGCGATGGCTGGGGCGTCATTGGATTTCACGCTGGAGTACCGGGCATTGAAAGAATAGGCATCTGCTGGAGTCGGTCTGGGGATATGGCCAGTGCCGGCTGAGCAGGAGCCTGCGGAGAAGACACCGTGGAATGGGGCAGATGTGACACGGAAGTCGCAGAGGTGGACGCATACTCCTGGCATTGAGGGGCCTGATTTGAAGGCTTAGAGGCCGTAGCTGATGCTGGGGCTGGGTAGACAACGGGTATGGACCCACCGTCTGTATTAGCACTGGCTGCGCCACCTGAGGAGGAGACAGAAGATTTAGGAATAGCCCTCACCTTCAGGGGCTGCAGGGCCGAGAGCGAAGTCACAGACCCTGCGAATCTCCGCCCACCGTCAGCACCAAGGCGGGAGGTTTATCCACTGGCTGCCCAGAAGAAGTGAGAGCAGGCCGGTGAGAATGGTCTGACCCCCGGTGGGAGGAGGAACCAGAAGCGGTCTTCTTCATGTGAGGAGACCTAGAACGGGAGCTGTCCAGGTCTTCTCCTTGTCCTTATCTCGGGACGTGTGCTTCCCCGAAGACATCTTCCAGTGCGTCGCTGATGATGTGGAGGCCCCCCCCCGAAAGGGAGGAGGAAGACGAAGATGGGTCTTTCCCCCCCGAGCACTGCTTCTGCATGGCGGCAAGCTGTTTTTCAAGAAGGTGGCTTTTAAGGGTCTTCTGGCTGTGAATTCTAGTCCTTTGGTTAAAGCTCTGGCAGTGTTGGCAGGCCTCCGTATCGTGGTCTGGGCCCAGACAGAAGAGGCAGGCCGTGTGGCCATCCTCTGATGGGAGCTGCTTGCCGCATGCACACTTGGACTTTCACCACTCAACTGAGGACGTTGGAGAAGACGAGCGGCACAGTAAAGGTAAAAGAAATCACTATTTTAAAGAAAATAAAGAAACTAGATAAATGCAATGGTATTTTATCAGGCAGGAGGCATCCATGGAGCCAATGCAAATAGGTCGACAGTGGAAAAGAACTGAGGTGGGGCTCGAACCACCCTTTATACCAATGGCTGACGCCGGAGGCAGGTCAACGCCAGGGGGCGGTTCCCCACTGAAGACTGCTAGCTAGAAGTTTTCCATGGGGTCCTGGCACCTGGCGGCTTATGGTTATAGCCTGCTGTAAGAGCTTCAACTCGAAGTAAGATCAAGCACTACCTCAGGCAGATTGATTGGCCACCACTAGATACTGCAGAGGATGTTGACAAGGCACTGGACTTTTTTATAACAACCTTCACCAATGCATGCAACATTTTCACCCCATTTAAAACCCCCGTAAATATAAGGGAACAAACAACATTTGGATCACTCCTCGAGCTAATGAAAGCTAGAGATAACCTCTGGCACAGTGCAAGAGCTTCTGGAGAACCCTGAGACTACCTAAAATACAGAAATGCAAGAAACAAATGCACTAAAGAGATTAGGTTGGCTAAAGCTACACATTATAAGGAACAACTAGAAAAAACCTGGGGCAACAGCAAACTGTTCTGGGATAACCTAAAAAACCCAATTGGTAAAGAAGCCAAAGCACCCCCTAATATGATCATATCTGGAAATACCACTACCCAGTGCCCTAAAAAGAGAGAAACTTTCAATGTGGCATTCACTGACCTGAGCTCTGTTCTACCACCTGAATATCTGACCACCCAGGAGTCTAAAGCCCAGCTGAAATTTGCCGTCTCTACTCAGTCTAACCCCAACTCACCTCAATTCTACTTCAGGCAAGTCACAGTGTCAGAGGCTAAGAAATATGTAAAGAGGGTCTCTGGCAAAACTAGAGTTTGAGGGGATACCACTGACATGAAAATCCTAGCCCTCACCCTAGACAAGACAGCCCATCCTATAACAAAGATCTTTAAAGGGACACTGTCAAACTTTCTGGCATGATATAATTATTAGGCAAAACCCCGCATTTTATGATTGCTTACTTTCTCTAAAATTCATTAATGCTCCTGGTTGTTTTATCTGCCTCCTTGCTTATTAGAACTGAAATGCATGGTAATGTATAGCTATGCCCAGACTTGTTTTGCTTCAGATCACTGAACTACTTAGTGCACACTTCCTGAACATTAGAAACACCCTCAAACAGTGCAGCCACTCATGATACAATAGTCTTTTCTACTCCCACTACCTAATGAGTGGCTGGATTGTGTTGGGGGACGTCGACGGCGTGGCTGGTCCCAGTTGTACTGCTGAAAATCTTCCGTGTGGATTCCCCGTATCCAGTGGAAAAGGTTCCTAGGGTGTTACCTGATGACTGAGATACCCACGAAGAAGATATCTTTCTGGTGCACAACTGCCCCTTATAGACATGGGCGGGGGGGGTCGTGTGGGAAGGAATGAAGTGCACCCTTCAGAGCAGCCTTACATTGGCACACACCTATTCATCAAGCTTTATACACTTAGATTGCGGTCAGCAGTGGAATGCCACAGTAGTGTTGGGCTCACATGAGGCCTTTTGACAGCCCTGACAAGCTGAATGTCATGTAGTTCCACAAAAGCACACCCTGAGAAAGGGATAACGGTTTGGCGATATGTGCCAAAAAAAAGGTGGTGGACCTAGGACAGGTGAAGTCCCCTTATTTCACCCCACCCACCTGCTCTGCCTGGTCTGCCTCCTCCTCACTGGCACCTCCCTCATCTCACCCAGAAGGTTAAATAAAGTATCTCCTTGGAGTCCAGTGGTTCCCTTTAGGATCCTGCTTGTGGGATGCAAGCCCAGGTGACTGGATCAGGGACCAGAGTTAGAAGTAAGTGAAGGCTGGTAAGGAGTGTTGACCCCCTATGGAGCTGTAGGGGTGGGAAAAGAACACTGCAGGAGATGGAAGGAGGTTCCGAGGTGAGGACAGGGTGCTTGTTCCATAGGTTTACCACTCTCTTTTAAACTTCAGGAAAACTCTATGCATGCTGAGATTCTATTCTAACAAAGGACTTTCTTTAGTCTTAACTTACTTTTCTCTGCTGATTCAAAGAGAATGAGCCAGGACTGTCCTTTACCCTTTCTCTTCTCCTCCAACAAATGGATGATCTCCACACAGGTTGTGAAGGCTTCGGAGAATTCCTTGGTCTCCTGCAAGACAGTAGACAACACTGACAGCAATGGAGCAAATAGGGATTATACACATACACCACAGTCTCATAACATGACCAACAGGGAAAGCTGTGTTGAGAGATAAAAAACCTGTTTGCTACCATATTGTTTTATTTATTTACCCAGGACAGACCAACTAAGATGATTTACCAGACAAAACAGTAAATCATGGAATTTCATGGTATCGGGCATTATACACTGTACTACTCTGTGGTCTTCGAGCCACAGGCGTCAAGACACAGCTGGAACCAGAATCTTCAGGTACAGTGGCATCAGTGAGTAGCACAACGTAAAGTGTTGTTTGCTGCTCATACAGCAGCACTGGTCCCAACTGTCTCAGTAACTTTGTTAGCGAGGAGGAAGAGCTACCTAGCTACCTGAGAACTATGAACGCATAATAAACTAGGGCAAGAGTACATGCTGAGGGTGTACTTGTAGAGGAAGTACTTGCTGAGGCAGTACATGCTGAGGGTGTAGTTGCTAAAGGAGTATTTGCTGAGGTAATACTTCCTGAAGGAGTATTTGTTGAGTGTACTCTTGTTCAGGGTATACTGCCGGAGGAAATATTTTTACAGCATGTACTTTCTGAGGAAGTGCACAATGAAGGAGTATTTGTGGAGGTAGTACATGCTGAGGAGTACCTACTGAGGGGGTACTTGCCGAGGGAGCACATGCTTATGGGGTACTTGCTAAGGGGAGTACCTGAGTAGGGAGTACTTATACAGGGCATACTTAATAAGTGTGTACTTTCTGAGGGAGCACTTTGTGAGGTAGCACTTTCTGAAGGTGTATTTAATGAGGGAATATATGTTACGCATCTACTTTCTGAAGGAAGCTTTTGCCAAGGGTGAATTTGCTGAGGAAGTGCTTCCAGATGGAGTATGGGTGTACTTGCCAGAAGTGTACTTGACAGTATATTTTATGAGGAAGTATGTCTAGAGGGAGTACTTGCTGAGGGAGTATGTGTTGTGGGAGAAGCTACTGTGGGTGTACTTGTTGATGAAGTAATTGCTTAGGGTGTGCATACTGAGGGCTTATTTTACTGAGTGTACGCTTGGCGAGAGTGTATTTCCTGAGAAAGTACTTTCTCAGGGTGTACTTAAGGCATTACTAACAGAGGGAGTACTTGTAGAGGGTATACTTGTTGAGGGTGTACTTGGTGAAGAGCTACTAGTTCAGTATGTACCTGCTGTGGGAGTACTTGCTGAGGAAGTACCTGCTGATAGAGTACTTACTGACAGTATGCTTGTAGAGGGACTATTTGCTAGGGATGTACTTGCAGAGAAAATACTAGCACATCAAGTACTTTTGGAATGATCTCTTCCTAAGGGGGTACTTGCTGATGAAGTACTTGCACAGGATTACTTACTTTGGGAGTACTTAAGGAGAGTATACTTGCCAAATGTGTACTTGCTGGAGGAGTACTGACAGAGGATGTACTTGCTGAGTGTAATTACTAGGGGAGTACTTACTCTGGGTGTATGTACTGTGGATGCACTTGCTGATGGTGTACCTGTTGAGAAAGCACTTTTTGAAGGAGTGTGCACTTACTGCAGGAGTTCTCGCTAAGGGTGTAACTCAGGGAGTGCTTATCAAGAACATCATTGCTGAAGGAGTATTTGCAGGTGTAGTTGCTGAGGGAGTGCTTACTAAGTGAGTATGTGCTGAGTGTGTTCTTGCTCAACCTGCACTTGCTGAGGGAGTACTTGCAGACAAACTAGCTGAGGAGTACTTGCTAAGGAAGTATGTGCTGATGACATACTTCCAGAGCTAGTACTTTCTGAGGGTGTATTTGTTGTAAGTGAACTTGCTGAAGAACTATTTGCAGAGGGTGTATTTGTACAGAGTACTTGCAGAACATGTACTTTGTGGGGGAGTACTTGCTAATAAAGTATATGCAGAGAATGTTTGTGATAAGAGTGTACTTGCTGAGGGAGTACTTTTGTAGGCTGTACTTAATGAAGGAGTACTTGGTAAGGGAGTACATGTGGAGGGAGTACTCGATAAGCATGTACTTTTTGTGGGAGTATTTGTTCAAAATGTGTACTTGCGCTGAGGGATCATTTGCTGAGGAAGGACTTGCTAAGTGTGTACTTGCAGAATATGTACCTTCTGAGGGAGTATTTGTTGATGATGCAGTTGCTAAGGCAATACTTATTGTGAGTATAGTTGCCAAGAATGTACTTATTAAGGGTGTATTTACTCAGCGTGTACTTGCTGGGCATATATATGGTGAGTACATACTTGCTCAGGGTGTACTTGGTGATGGAGTGCTTGCTGAGAAGAATCTGCTATGGGTGCTCTTACAGAGGTAGTATTTTAAGAGTATGTACTTTCTGAATGAGAACATACTAGGGGAACAGCTGCTGAGGATCTTCTTGCAGAGGGTGTACTTACAGAGAGAGTACCTACAGAGCATGTACTTTCTGAACGAGTACTTCCACAGAATGTACTCTCTGAGCAAGTATTTGCTGAGGGAGTAAGTGTGGAGGGTGTGTCCTCGAGGCACAGCTCAGGAAGCATAGGAGAACCAGGAGCAGTTGTAGAATTCACCAAAAATATTTATTTGTACTAGAAGTAACATAAAAAATAAACTTGTTCAGTATAACTATTTACAAAGACAAAATAAAATAAAATAGAGAAGATCCATCAGAGTTTTCCTTCAATCTCTGTGTTCATCTTTTTCAAGCAACTGCAGCTCAGCTCTCTTATAAGTCCTTGCAACCTACATTCTTAACAATCATCCTGCTTTTTCTAATATGTTCTAGTATATTTCAGGCAGGTGCTGGCAGGAACACAGTGTGCCTGAGCTGAGGTCCCTTTTCCACAGCTCTTCTGCAAAAGGCTTAAAAATTGCACGCAGGTAACTTCTTGCGTTTCCAATCATCTCAAACTGTAATTATATACATTTCAAAAATTAACACTATATAATTTCTAAATAAAGGGATCCCAATATCAGTTATATTTCCACATAATGATTTGCACATACTTTTATACCAGCAGATATGCAAGGGAGAAAAAGAGACAGTGAGAGGCAAAGAATTGCGGGACTGTCAGGGTGATCAAATCCTAGGTCTCACAGGAAAATTTGGTTACGCAACCAGACAGAGAAGAGAGAGAAAAGGAGAGAATAGAAGAGGTCACTGCATTCAAACTCTTTCCATAACAACTGGGACAGGATCCTATTCTACCTTGTCACAGGGTGTATTTCCCGAGACTGTACTTACTGAAGGTGCACTTGCAGAGTGTCTACATTTTAAGGGAGTACATGCTGAGGGAGTACTTGCAGAAGGTGGACTTGCTGAGGGAGTGCGTGTTGAGGGAATACATGCCGAGAAGTACTTCCTAGATAAATACGTGCTACTGCTGGGGATTACTTCTGTCGTATTGAAGCTGCTGAGGGGTACTTCCTAAGGGAGTACTTACGGAGAGTGTACTTGCATAGAGAGTACTTGCTAATCACTTTTTTCCTAGGGGAGTAGTTGCTAAGGGTGTACTTTAAGAGGGAGAACAAGCTCAAAGGTTACTTTGCAGAGGAAGTACAGTGCTGATCATGAAAAAGGTCTCTCTTACTACAGCATGCCCCCTAAATTTGAATTTCAGAACTTACTTAAAATATGGCTATCCCTTTTTTCCCTTTTGGACTCAGTCCATTTACATCATAAGTGGCACCTGCTGTGAAGTCATAATCCTCTGCTTGTGCCATCACAACCTATTGCCATGGATACAAGTCTATTGACAAGAACACTGTGACATTAAAGCAGGAAAAGCAATGGAGGCAGATGAAGTCGAAAAGGCAAAGAGTGTTTTCATTCAAATGTCTTCAGCAATAAAGAACAGAATACCCAAAAAATGCAATTCTGGGGGTTGGGGGATCTTATGAGACTTGACATCTCCCGATACCAACAGTAATGTTTTGAAAAGCATGGAAAATCCTTTTAAGGTACCACAGAATAATTGAATTAAATTCCCAATAAAACAAAGGAGTCGCTGCAACATGCATACCTCATGTGCTGCAGCATTCTACAGCAACAAGCAACTTTCCTGGTATCACCACTGCACATGGTAAGGGAGTATTTGTTGAGAGGGGTACATGGTGATAGAGTACTTGGAGGGCGTACTTACTGATTGTATGCTTGCTAAAGGTGTACACGATGAAGGGGCCTGTGCCAAAGAAGTTTTTGCATAAGGTGTACTTGCTGAGGGAGTACTTGCTGAGCGTGAACTTGCTGAATGTGCACGTGCTAAGTGTGAACTTGTGGAGCTTGTACTTGCTGAGCATTAACTTGCTGAGGAAGTACTCTGTGTTGGTGTACTTGTCAAGAGTGTACCTGCTGAGGGTGCACTTGTTTAGGGAGTACTCGATGAAGACAAACTTACTAAGGTAGCACTTGCTTAGGGTATACTTACTGGGGGAGTACTTACTAAGGATGTATTTCCTGAGGCAGTACCTGCTGATTGTGTTCTTGCAGAAGATGTATTTCTGCTTTACGTGAGGGGACATGATGCAGTTGTTTATGAATAGTGTGTACTGCTGAGTGTTTAAGGAAGAGGACTGCAGGCAGTTTCCATGAGCAATAAAATCCCGAACAGCACTCTGAATGACCACGTCTGTGGTTTAAGATGATTAGTTTTCTAAATATCTGCTCGGAGTGGACGGATGGTGAAGAATAATCCTTAGATATCATGTGTAGGCAACACAAAGCAGGTTGCAGCTCTAACGTACCTTTGCTTGTAGTTTGCAGGAGACAAGATCCATCATCCAAAAGAACAGTAGACAAATCAGGAACTGAGGAGAAATAAAAAAAAAAGAAAAGTTACAGTTGTGTCCAGTGTTGTTGTGTTCTGCTGTTTCATGGGTCACATGTCATTGCAACATTTTGTGGCAGCCCGTAACGCGATGACCGTCTTGTGCTGCGGAGATGCCAATACTTAGATGCTGTTTCGCTTCCCATCAATAGGGTGTATCACTGTTCAAGTCAAACTGGATCTTTGGCAGTAATCACTGAAAACTGACCCCAGAAAACCACCTTTCCCTTTTTGTAGAAACATGTTCTTCTTGGGATATTTAGGTGACCACCTGGGGAACATGCATCTGGAATTTCAGTTTAATCTAAGTAGAAATGTCAAAGTTGTTAGCCATTTTGTGCAATATCTGCCTAGCAAAGACAGGCTCTCAGAGTAGAAATCTGTCCTTGCATCTTGGCAGTTATCACTTAAAAACAACCCCTGAAAAAGTACAGTTACGTAAGAATTTACCGTAACAGCAGATCTTCAAGAGGAGCTCTTGCAGCAGGCAACACCGGTATGACTGAAGCCGCCAGGTGCCAGGACCACACGAAAAACTTCTAGCTAGCAGTCTATCGTGAGGGGCCATCCCCGCTGACATCAGCACGTTGATATCTGCCTGTCCTATAAAGGGGGTGGTCCCCCAGACCTACCTCGTTCTCCTGCCGGAGACTCAGACACAAAGTAAGAAAGGAGGATCGAGGCAGTTCCTCAGAGCCGAGGAAAAGTAGAATAAATGTGAAGGAGGAACAGCTATCAGGGGGAAGGAGGGAGGGAGGGAAAGCAGCACCTGCTGCAAGAGCTCCTCTCGAAGATCTATGGTTATGGTAAGTTCCTACGTAACGGTACTATCTTACTTCGAGGGGGCTCTTGCAGCAGGCAACACCGGTAGGACTGAGTACCAAGCAGTACCAGAACTGACCGTAAGTCAGCCGGGAGGAGGTAGAAAACAAGAGCACGCTGCTCAGGAAAGAAGGCCCTGAAGTACAGCTATCCCGAAGTTGGCCCTGCGTTTGGAAGCAATATCCAAGCTATACTGGCAGACAAATGTGTGAACCGAACTCCATATGGCAGTGATGGAAGAGGGACGCCTGAATATCATGGCAGTCACAGAAACATGGTACACAGAGAACCATGACTGGGATGTCAACATACCAGGGTACACAATCTACAGGAGGGACAGGGAGGGTAAAAGAGGAAGGGGAGGAGGAGTAGCTCTCTACATAAGGGAATGAATTAAAGCAACATAACTAAAGGGTAAACAGGGAGGGGAGGAGGCACTGTGGGTCACCCTGGAGACAGAAAATGATAGAAAGAATCCTTAGAATGGCAGAAAAAGGGGAGATATTGTTGATGGGGGACCTGAATATGCCAGATATTAACTGGAGCACCTTTACTGCAGCCACATCCAACAGTAGGATTATTCTCGATGCCCTACAAGAGGGGCATGCCTCAGACAGCTAGTGTTGGAACCCACTCAGAAGGGAGTAATCTTAGACCTGGTACTCTCAAACGGGCATGGAGAGAGGATCTCAGATTTAGAATTGGGTAGTCATCTGGGAACAAGCAACCACCAGTGTGGTTCACAATAAACACGGCTGTAGAGTCAAGCCATACAAAAGCAAGGGTGTTGGACTTTAGGAGGGCTGACTTTGGCAAAATGGGAGAGTGCCTCAGAAAAGCATTAGCAAACAGGCAAGAAGGAGGGGTGGAAGAACAGGGAAAAATCAAAACTGCCATCACAGAGGCAACAAGCCTTTGTGTAAAGCAAATCAACAAAACAAAAACAAAGGAAAAAGGCACTATGGTTCTCAAAAGAGGTGGCACGGAAGGTTAAGGAGAAAAGGACAGCATTCAGGAAATATAAGGAAACACAAAAGAAGCAGGACAGAGAACTATATCAGCTAAAGCAAAAGGAGGCAGGGAAGGCAGTCAGAATAGCAAAGGCCCAAACTGAGGAAAAGACAGCCAATTCTGTTAAGAAGGGGGGATAAAACCTTTTACAGGTACATTAGGGAGTGAAGAAAGATCAAGGGAGGGATACTGATGCTTAACAAAGGGTAGGGAATGTGGGCAGAGGGTGACAGTGAAAAAGCAGGGATACTGAACGAATACTTCTGCTCAGTATTCACAAAAGAAGAGATGGGGGAGGTACCTCAACCAAACAAAAGAAACACTCTGGCTAGGGGGGTTGATACCAGTCCATTCACAGAAGAAAGGGCTCTGAAAGAACCCTTAAAACTGAAGGTGGACAAAGCAATGGGGCCTGAAGGGATTCACTCCAGAATTCTAAAAGAACTAAGGGGAGAACTAGTGACACCATTGACTACCCTCTTTAACAAATCATGGGAGGATGGGGTGGTACCTGAGGACTGGAGGAGGGCGGCTGCAATTCCACTTCACAAAAGTAGGAGCAAGGAAGAGGCAGGAAACTACAGACCTGTTAGTTTGACCTCAGTGGTAGGTAAAATGATGGAATCACTTCTGAAGGAAAGAATAATTGAGTACCTAGAGGCCAGTGAGACACAGGACCCAAGGCAGCATGGATTCACAGTGGTAAGGTCGTGTCAGACGAATCTAATACATTTCTTTGACTGGGTGACCAAAGTAGTAGACCACAGAGAGGCTGTGGACATTGCATACCTAGACTTTGGCAAGACATCTGACACAGTCCCACACAAAAGATTAATAATCAAATTATCCAGCCTTGGAGTGGGTCCCAAGGTGGTAGCCTGGGTAAAAAACTGGCTGGACAACAGGACACAGAGGGTAATAGTAAACGGAGTCCACTCTGAAGAAAGGGGGGTTACTAGCAGGGTACCGCATGGTTCAGTACTGGGACCAGTCCTCTTTAATGTCTTTATAAGTGACACTGCGGAGTGACTGGAAGGAAAAGTATGTATCTTTGCAGATGACACAAACATCTGCTACAGGGTTGATACACAAGGTGGGGTGAAAAGTATGAGAAGGGACCTGGCAAGGTTGGAGGAAAGGTCAAATGCATGGCAGCTTAGATTCAATGCAAGAAGTACAAAGTAATGCAGCTGGAAAACAAAAACCCACGGGAAGGGCACACATAGGGAGGTGAGATGCTAACAACAATAAAAATGGAAAGGGACCTGGGAGTAGTCATATCAGATGACCTAAAGGTGGGCAAGCGACTTGAGAAGGCAGTAAGGAGGGCTGGGGGGATACTGGGATACACAGGGAGGGGCATCAACAGTAGAAAACAGGAAATTGTTATCCCTCTGTACACAGTTGGTGAGACCCCATCTGGAATACTGTGTGCAGTTCTGGAGACCCCATCTCTGCAAGGACATAGACAGGATGGAGGCTGTCCAGAGGAGGGCGACTGAAATGGTACAGGGTCTGCACCAGAAGTCATACAAAGAGAGACTAAAAGAGTTTAATACGTATACCCTCGAGGAAAGGAGGGAGAGGGAGGACATGACAGAAACTTTCAAGTATCTCAAGGGAATCAACAAAGTCCAAGAGGGTAGCATCTTTCAGAAAAAGAGATGTGCAAGAACAAGGGGGCACAATTTGAAGATAGCAAGGGGATGGCTCAGTGGTAATGTGAGGAAGTATTTTTTCACTGAGAGGGCTGTGGATGCATGGAACGGCCTTCCTGAGGAGGTCATGGAGTCAAAAACAGTGGGGGAATTCAAGAATGCATAGGACAGGCATAAGGCAATTCTAGAGGGGGTAGGAGGAAGTAGGCTGTTGGCTAACTAGGATCTGGAGCTTATCCATTAGGTAGGGAAATTAGCAGACTAGGTGAGCCAAGCAGTCCTCATCTGCCGTCAAATTCTATGTTTCTATGTGGCAGCTGCACAGATGTCCGCAGCAGACACATTCCTGAAAAAGGCAGCAGAGGTGGCCATACCCCTGGTGGAGTGACCCTTGACTGCTGCAGGCAAGGTCTTGTTGCACTTACAGTAACAGTACACAATGCAATTTGCTAACCATTTCGACAAACACTGTTTCGAAACAGGTATACCTTCTCTTTTGGGGGCAAACAAAATAAACTACTGATCAGTTTTTTGAACCGGTTGGGTGAGATTCGTATGATAACGGAATACCCTGTTAACATCCAAAGTGTGCAGTAAGGCCTCCCCCTGATTAGAATATTCAGGGAAATAAACAGGTAGGTGGATGGACTGGTTGAGCATGAACTGAGACACCATCTTACGCAAAAACTTAGGATTGGTATGCAAAGACACCGTGCCTTTGTTAAAAACTAAATAATGCTCTTTACACATCAAAGCCTGAAGCTCGGAAATCCTTTGAGCGGAAGTAACAGCAACTAAAAATAGCGCTTTGTATTGACAGAAAGCGCAGCTCACAGCCGGTTGAAAAGGAGGCAGTGTGTGCTTTTTGAACATAAAAAGAAGGTCCTATGGCGGGACAGGGTCCCGAATGGGGGGTTTCAAATGTAGGATACCCCGCAATAATGTGTGGGATACCTCCAAACGGGCAACAGTTTTGTCCTCAGTAGGTGCATGGTACATAGAAATAGTGGAAAGATGCACCTTTAGCGAAAAGTACCCCAGACCAGAGTCCAAGAGGGAGAGGAGATACTCCAGAATCAGATTCACTGGACAGGTGAAGGGTTCCAGGTGATGTGCGGTGGCCCATTTGGAAAAGCACTTCCACTTCATAGCACAGATAGCCCTCGAGGAAGGTTTCTTGGCAGCCACCAAGGCATCAGCAATCCTGTTAAAAACTCCAACGCGGATGACAGCTAAGTCTGCAGGAGCCGGCATGGAAATGTAGAGACTTGAGGTCTGGATGGACCAGGGTGCCCTGCTTCTGGGAGAGCAAGCCAGTGCACAGGACAAGGGAACTGGAGGTTCCACTGCCAGCTGCTGCGGCAGAGGGAACCAAATCTGATGCAGCCAGTAGGGAACTATAAGAATCATCTCTGACTGAAGCTTGAGGAGGACCCTCTGCAGAAGCAGGAAGGGAGAGAAGGCATACAGGAACCTCCCTTTCCAGAAGAGGGACAACACATCGCCCCAGAAAACTTCAGGCCCTGGATAGAACGAGCAGAGAAGTGCCAGTTTTGTGTTGAGTGTGGATGCAAAAAGGTCCAACTTTGGGTGTCGTCACCTTTAGAAGAGGTCTTCGAACACCGAGGACATGAGTTCCCATGTGTGCATCCTTGACCTGGACCAGCTTCGACTGTCGGCCAGGGCGTTTTGGTCACCTGGAACACTGACGGCTGATAGTTCCAGGCCATGCTCGATGGTCCAATACCATACCCTCATGGCCTCCCGACAAAAGGGGTAGGAATGAGTGCCCCCCTGCTTGCTGATGTAGAAGACTTTGGACATGTTGTTCATCTGCACCAATAGCAGGTCAGGAAGAATGTGGGTCTGGAAAGCCTGCAGAGCATACAGAACTGCCTGCATCTCCAGCACATTGATGTATAGATGCTGATCAAACTTGGACCAAATGCCCTAGGTTTGATGGTTGGATAAGTAAACTCCCCAGCCCAGGACCAAGACGTCCGAGGTGAGAATCTGCTGTGGAGACATAATTCGGAGGGGGAACCCCCTCAGAAGATTTGAGGCTTCTGCCTCCACTCCAAGGTCATCGGCACATTGATCCCACTGGCTTTGCAGAGTTCACTGGGGAACCCTCATATAGAGGTGGGCCAGGGGAACCGTGGCTATAGCTGCCACAATGTGCCCCAGCAAACGAAGGAACACCCTGGCTGGTAGCTGACGACTGGATGACATCAGCCGGGCCTGCACTATCAAACGCTCCACTGTTCCCAGGCAGGAAGGTTTTGCTCTGGGACGCGTCCAGAACCACTTCTATTTACTGGAGGTGTTGGCATGGACAGACAAAAGACTTTGGTAGACTGATCGTGATCCCTAGGGTCTGGAAGAGATGAAAGGTGCCTTCCACGCCTGTTACATCCCGGGGCGGGGTGAGCAGCCAATCGTCCAGTAAGGGAACACACAAAAGCCTTGCCTCCATAGAGCTGCAGCTACCACTGCTAGGCACTTGGTAAAGACCTGAGGTGCCAAGGAAACACCAAATGGGAGGACTCAGATCTGAAAGTGGTCCCCCTGGAAGCAGAAGCAGAGGAAATGGTGACGGGCTGGGAAAACCTGGATATGGAGACAGGCATCCTGCATATCCAGGGAACAGAGCCAGTCCCCTTGATGAAGGAAGGGTAACAGTTCCTACAGGATAACCATCCTGAACCGCTTGTACTCTATGTAGAGGTTCAGATGGCTGAGGTCCAGGATCGGCCTCAGGTCCCCTGTCTTCTTGGGGATAAAGAAAAAGTGAGAGTAGAACCCCTTCCCTCTTTGAGCCAGGGGGATGGGCTCCATGGCCTTCTTGCGTAGGAGAGCCTGAATCTCTTCTCGAATGAGGGCGATGTGGGCCTGAGGGTAATGGGAGAGTGAGGGAGGGTTTTCTGGAGGGGGTCCCAGAAACTCGAGGGTGTGACCCAATTCGATAATCTGAAACACTCACTGATCTGAGGTTACTGTGTGTCACCTGTCCAGATAAAGGGGGAATTGACCCCCGACCGCTTCCCCAAGGCCCTCTGCTAGGGGGGGCTGTCAGGCAAGGAGTCAGGCAGTGGAACCAGTGGCAGGCAGAGTGGCTGTGGGTGCTCTGGGGCACAAGGGGCTGGCGCTTTGGCTGGCGGGGTATTTGCCTTAGTCTTAAAGGGTCCTTTTGGCTGTTGGCCTGTGGAAGGCTGGCAAGAGGACTGACGTTGGGAAGACCTCGGTTTTGACCGGTACATGGAATGTACCAACCGCAGGGCCTTGCCTGATTCCTGGAGGCGGGAGATGATATCCTGGGCATCTCCCCCCAAACAAGACAGAGTCACAGAAAGTGGAGCCCATAATTTTGGCCTGTACATCCAAGGCAAAACCCAGACACCCTGAGCCATGAATGGCGGTGAATGCAGATCCCTGCTGCTGCCACATGCCCAGAGGCACTTACAGTATCATAGGCAGCCCTCAGCACATGGTTGCCCACATCCGAACTGGATTTTAAGAGTTGGGACAACTGCATTTTAGTGGAATCTTCTGGGAGGGTTTGGACCAGATCCCTCACCTGATCCCAGCGGACATTCTGGTACTGAACCATATGGGCCAGATAGTTCTGGGCCTGAATGGCCAGAGTGGCAGAGGCATACACCTGCTTGCCCAATTGGTCCAGCTGGTGAGATTCCTTGTCTGGAGGGTTGGTGCTGAGATGTTCAGGCTTTTTAATGTGATGATGAGCTGTGTTCATGACCACTGAGTCCACCGTGGGGTGTTCTCCCAAGACAGGTTTTCCCACTGGCACGTGGTAAAAGCGATCCGCCTTCTTAGCCAAGTACGGGGTGGTTCCATGCCACCTTGGTGAAAATTCTCATATGAATCAATAAAAGGAGGGACCAACAAAGGGAGGGGCTCCTTCTTCTGGAGATATATAGTCAGACAACGGCACTCCAGGTCAAGCTCCTCTGTCTCCCACCCCATAAGGGATTGGATATGGTGCATCACATGAAGGAAAGAGTGACCATCAGGGGGAGACTAGGGGTCTTCTTGGGTGGTTCCTGACCATCAGAGGAGCCCCTAGAGTCCTTTGACGACTCTGAGGAGGAATTATCTCCTGACTGATCACTGTCTGGGACCAGCATCTGGGGGTGAGTGTCGTCCCTATGCTGGTCCAAGGTCCCCTTGTGACCCACAGAAGACCCTGTGGTATGGGGATTGCTGTGTCCTGCCCAGTCTGGATCCTGAGGAGGGGGTCCTGGGAAGGAGGAGGGGGAGAAGGGCACCTAGGTGCATCCTTGTCCTTCATAAAGGTCCACCAGGCCATAAAGAAGACATTATAATCCACTGGCGGAGGTGGACTGTAAGGTGGATATGGGTACTATGGAGGAGGGTATGGATACGTGAGTGGAGTAGCCAGCATAGGGTACCCAGGCGTTGGACCAGCAGGCACTGGCTGGGGATCCTTGGGATGGCTAACGGATGGCGGCTGAGGCGCAGGCTGGGGCAACGGCAGCTGAGGAGTCGATGGTGTAGCTTGTGCTGGTTTTTGTCAGTCTGGTGAAACAGTCGACACAGGCCCCAGAGGCGAGGCAGGCACCTGCAGGGGGAGGGGGGAGTTCCCTCGAGGCAGGGGCAAAGGCATCGCCTGCATGCAGAAGGAGGCGAGTACTTGCTCTGGGCGATGCCTGGAAGGGCTAGCACCAGTCCAGGAGTCGGGGACCGACGACGGCAACACCTTGACTGGGGTGGCAATGGGTGAAAATCCATCCCCGGAGATTCCCACCCCGGTAGAGCTGCCTAACTGAGGACCCGTGGGGAGTAAGGGCCTGAGCGTCAAGGGCTGGGAGGCAGGGGACGAAGTCTGCTGCCCCGAGGAGCTGCCGGCAGTTATGGAAATGAGGGTGGGTGGCTGGGCCACTGGCAACCCAGAGGGAGAAAGGGCTGCCAAGGAAGTAGGGGCCGACCCCCCATGTGAGGAAGACCCAGAGGCGGAAGCCGGTTCATACGGCGACCGCAAGCGAGAGGCTGACCAAGGATGGTCCTGCTGCTCGTGCTTCCCGCTGGACTCCTTCTGGGAGGAGGAAAAGAAGAAGATGATGCCCCAGAGGCCGGGGAACTGGAACAGCTTTTAACCTGAAGCTCCTTTTCCATTGCGGCCAATTTCTGCCGAAGCAGGTAGCTTTGAAGTGTCTTCAAGTTGCATCTCCATGTGGCCTGGTTGAAGTCCTGGCAGTGTAAGTCTGCAGGAGGCCTCGGTGTCGTGGTTGGGGCCTAAGCAGAGCAGGCAGGAAGAGTGGCGGTCTTTGTCGGGTATCTGCTTGCCTCAGGCACACTTTGTAGGCCGGTCGGAAGACGAAGCTGGAGCAGAAAACATAACGGGATGGAGAAAACACCGAAAATCGATGCTAATACTACGGAATGAAAAAGAAAAGAAATCACGTTTGAACACGAAGGAAATAGTGGTCGATTGAAGCAAGCATCCGTTGAGGTCTGACGTGCGTGTGTTGACGGCGGGAAAAGAACTGGGGTAGGTCTGGGGGACCACCCCTTTATAGGATGGGCGGATGTTAGCATGCTGACATTGGTCGGGGTGGTCCCCCGCAATAGACTGCTAGCTAGAAGTTTTCCGTGTGGTCCTGGCACCTGACAGCTTCCGTCCAACCGGTGTTGCCTGCTGCAAGAGCCCCCTTGAAGTAAGATTTCTCTTTCCCTTTTCATAACAACATGTTTTTGTTGGGGTATTTAGGGGACACCTTGGGAAACATACATCTGGGATTTCAGCTTAGTTTAAGCAGAAATGCCGAGGTTAGTAGCCATTTTGTGTGATGTCTGCCATGCAAAGATAGGCTTTCAGATCAGAAATATGAAAATTACCTACTTACCATATTTGCTGATATCTGAGAGTATCTTCACCATTGATTACCACTTATGGGTCTGTGACGAGGCACTAGGACTCTGTGGGAGCAAATCTGTTTGCTGGGAGTGAGTAGGCCATGGAAGCTGAGCTCAGCGCCTGCACACACCCACGTGGTGGTGTGTGCTAGTCAATAACCATTGCCGGCTCCCTCACTCACCTAAGATCTGTTTGCCAGGAGAGAAGTGAAGTTGGGGAAAACAGAGAGACGGCTAAGAAGCAGGGTCATCCTGGACTCCCTGCAGGGGGTGTTTCTCAGGCAACTAGTCAAAAAGTCCACTCGAGATAAGGCAATACTGAACCTATCTATCACTCAATCAATCAAGCAATCTTTATTTAGCCAGGTGAAACTCCACTGAGCAAACTCATTTTCAAGGAGGGCCTGGTAGGTACAGAATAAATAATACAGTAGCACAATAGAACATATAGTGCTCGCAAACAAGGACAGTGTTGCACATGTCAAAATTGGAGTGTCACATGGGGAACCAGCAATCACCTTACAGTGTGATTTAACAAAGAGAGTGACAAACTACACAAAGATGAGGGTCCTGGTCTTTAGGAGGGTGGATTAAAAAAAAATATGGGGGAATGCCTCAGACACAACCTAGCAGAAGGGAACTGCTTGGGTGGGGTACAGCAACAGTGGGGTACATTGAGGGAAGGCATGGTGAAGGCAAAAAAACTCTGTGCGAAGGAAGTGAGTGAAAACAGGAGGAAAATGAGATCACTATGGTTCTTGAGGGAAGTGATTGCAAAGGTAAAGGCTAAAGGGGTGGTATTCAGGAGGTATAAAAAGACGCAGAGGGAAGAGGATAGGGAGTTGCACAACGTAAAGAAGATGGAAGCAGGGAATATGGTGAGGAGCACAAAGGTGCAAACAGAGGGAAGGATAGCCAAAGGGGTAGCCAATGGGGACAAAACATTCTTCAGATACATAGCGAAAAGAGGAAGACAAGGGGAAGGATTGTGAAGCTAAGAAAGGCAGGGGGAGACTGTACAGAGGAGGATCAGCCAAAAGAAGATATCCTAAATAGGTACGTCTGCTCAGTCTTCACAGTGGAGGGAGAGGGAGGCGAACCACACAGAAGCAACAGAAATACTGGTGGGAGGGAGGTGATCACAAGTCCATTCACAGAGGACAGAGTCCTGAGAGGACTTGCAAATTTGAAAATGGAGAAGGCTATAAGGCCAGACAGGATACAGGGTGCTGAGGGAGCTCAGGGAGGTACTAGCTGCACCTCTGACATCCCTATTCCAACAATGAACTGGAAACGTGAGTGGTTCCAGAGGACTGGACGAGGGCAGATGTGGTCCTTCTCCATAGGAGCAATGGCAGAAAGGAGGAGGCTGGCAACTATAGACCAGTCAGTCTAACGTCAGTGGTAGAGAATCATTAAGAAGTACAGTTTGGAGTTTCATTGCTATGCTAATGATACCCAGCTGTATCTATTCTTTGCCCCTGGGACATCCAATGCGGTGGACGCACTTAACAACTGCCTGGCCAAGAGTAATCACTAGATGGCCTCCAGCTGGTTGCAAATGAACCCTGATAAGACAGAGGTACTGGTGGTGGAGTTGAACAGAAGGAATGATAGGATGGCCTCTGATGCAGAGACTGGATTGTTCCTGGGATCTGTGCCATTGAAGACCTTCTCTGGGGTGCGTGACCTCGGTGTTATTCTCGACAGCGGATTGACATTTGAATCTCAGGTGTCGTCCATTGTCCGGTCCAGCTTTTTTCATCTGAAGAATATCGTGAGGATCAAGCACCTGGTTCTGCCTCTGGACCGCCACATCCTAGTGCATGCATTTGTGACATCTAGGCTTGACTACTGTAATGTGCTCTACCTCGTGGTCTCTGAAGGTACCCTCTGTCGACTGCAGCTGGTGCAGAACGCAGTTGCCAGGTTGTTGATGGGACAGTCTAGATACTGTCATGTCACCCCGGTGCTGCGTGATCTGCACTGGCTGCCTGTTCGATGAAGGCTTCTCTTTAAGGTGGGCTTGCTTACCTTTAAGGCCCTACATGGACTGGGCCCTGGCTACCTGTTGGACCTTCTAACACCCGCTGCCGCGGTCTGCTCCCTTCAACCCTCCTCTAGGGGCCTCCTGGCAATTCCCAGGGTGAGGTTAAGAACTGCTGGTAACAGAACTTTTAGGGTCGCCGGCCCCGTACTGTGGAATTCGCTTTCTCCATCAGTAAGGGAGGCCCCTTCAGTTGAGGTGTTTAAGGCCTGTCTCAAGGCTTTTTTGCTTACCTGGGCATTCCCAGACACTGTTCTATAATTGATACATGGGTTATCTAACTGTTATTGAATTCTGCTGACAATCTAGACCCTTGTAATGATGTTATATGAAGTTTTAAGTAGAATGTTGATTATTTATAATGTTTAAATTTTGATGTTTTTATTGTACAGCGCCCAGAGCCTCTGGGATTGGGTGCCTGAAAAATAAAAGATGCCTTACCTTGCCTTAAGAAGCTAATGGAAACACTATCAAAAGAAAGACTAGTATTTTGAATTCAGTAACTTAAAAGACCTGAGGCAGCATGAATTCCGGGGTGGGTGGGGATGTCACATCAGATGAACCTGCTTGATTCCTTCAACTAGGTGGCCAGGAAAATAGATCAGTGTGGGGCAGCGGACATGGCACACTTAGACTTCAGCAAGGCTTTGGACATAAGGAAATTGGGCAGTTCAAGTATGGGACCCAAGGTGGTAAACTGGGTATGGAACTGGTTGGTGGATAGGCCACAGAGGGGGGTGGTAAATGGCACTCATGCTAAAGAGGGGACAGTGAACAGCAGGTTACCTCAGGGCTCAGTGCTGGGACCAATCCTCTTTAACTTCTTCATAAGTGACATTGCAGAAAAGCTGGAAGGGAAGGTACTCCTCTTCACTGATGACACCAAAATCTGCAACACGGTAGATACTCCGAAGTGGGTGGAGAGAATGAGTAGAGACCTGAGAAAACTCAAGGAGTGGTCGAGGGAATGGCAGCTGGGTTTCAATGCAAAAAAGTGCAAAATCCTGCACCTATGGCACAGAAACCCAGAGGTGGTATTGACAGTCACAGAGCAGGAAACAGACCTGGGGAATATCGCATCTGATGACCTCAAGGTGGCGTGGCAGTATGACAAGGCAGCAGGCAGGGAATCAATAAAAGGAGAGAAGTGATGTTACCACTGTATCGACCATCAGTGAGATCACCATCTGGAGTACTGTGTCCAGTTCTGAAGATAACATCTCAGGAAGGACATAGACAATGTAAAGACTGTCCAGAGGAGGACACAAAAATGTTGCAAGGACTGCATCAAAAGCCCTATAAGGAGAGACACAGGGAGCTCAATATGTACACCATGGATGAAGGGTGGGGGCATGCTACATACCTATAAGTATCTCATGGGGGTGAGCACGGTACAGAAATGGAGTATTTTTCAGAGGAGAAGGTGCATCAGGACAAGAGCGCATGTAATGAAGCTGGAAGGGGAAAAGTTTAGGAGGGATGTCAAGAAGAACTTCTTCACTGAAGGAGTGGTGGACACCTGGAACAGTTTGTTGGCAGAGGTGGTGGAAGCAAAAACAATGGTGGGCTTCAAGCATGCATGGGATAGGCACAATAAAATCTTAGTAGAAAAATGCGGAAGGGGGTAGCAGCCGGAGATCAGGTATGGTCTGCAGTAAACAGTATAGGCAGGCACAAACTATGCGGACTGGGAGGACCAAGCAGTCCTTATCTGCCAACAGATTCTATGTTGGTTTCCTAGCCCAAAGGGATAGGAAACGGATATAGGAATATAAATAAACAAAATAAAACCCGACTACCAACGTTTAGACAGAGAAACAGGGCACACTAGGTGACACAAAGGGGTAGCTGGGTAAGGATCCAGAGCGTTGCACCACTACCCAGACAGGAGGTGGATAGTGATCTTTTCCCCCCCTCAACTTTCTTTCCTCTGGTCACCAGCCTCTGGGATCTCTCTCAGATGTAGCCACTTGGCAGCTTGTCCCGCCCGCCTGAGACCCCTTGGACCAAGGTCCCACCAGGAATTTCATCCTACACTCCTGGCCTGCTTAACCCCCTGGCTTGTACCCCCCCAAGGCAGGGCCACCAGCCACATACCTTGGCGCTCCTCATAATCCAATCTGCAGGCGGAGTGAGGCTGGGGGATATCGGGGACCTGGATGGTGTGATCCGGCGGTGGGCGACTGATGTGTCCCCCGGCTGTAGCACCCCAGCCTCTGCTGGGAGTCGCTGATGCCAGGGGATTCACAGCCCACCCTCCCCAGAAGAGGAGAGCAGACCTCTGGATGCTCTATCCTCTCCTCTCCAGCCAACCCCTGGCAACCTGAGTTCGCTCCTGAACCCAGGTCACCGGCGTGGTGCAAGGTGTGGCATTCAGCACCTCAACCCTCAATGCCACTTGGCCGGCTGGATAGTGATCTTAAAGGCAGCAGTCCTGAAGCATGTGGCTCTGGCAGAAAAGGCAAAAAGGGGAATGCCCAGAATTGGGACCCCTTATAACTGAGATGGCACAATGTGCCAAATAGGAATCAAACAGACTCCTGGAAAAAAAACGGATCCCATGCTACCAGATAGAGGACTGACTGAATAGCTAGTCAAAATATGCCCCCTTTTTTCCATTAGGGAAAAAGGGAAGGAATGACAGGTGCATGTGGAGCTGTAAGCCCGAACAGCCCAAAAGAGTCGAGATGTGTTCATCTCCCAAGGTACCCTTAAGGTTAGCAGGCTAACAGTCCAGCTGGGAAAAGGAAGAAAAATGGCATACCAACCAAAAATAGTCTGACACAGTCAGAAGAAAAAGGTATATAAAAAAAATGGCCTGCTTTTCTTGCAACCACATGGATGTACGTTCCCGTGTTAGAACTAGTGTACTTGATGCAATCCAATGCATAGCACCTCACACTGACAGTGCAACCACCAAGTGGAGTTCGATTGGATAGTTCCCAGAGGCACATATGGCATTTAGCAAGGAATAGGTATATATCCCAAGAAGGGGATATACCCCAGGCAGAGGGAGGGAGGCAAGAAGAAAGGAAGGTAGGGAGGAGATATCTTCATCTCTCTTTTTTTTTGGGGTGGTATGAAAGCCCTGAAAGGACCCTCACCCCAGTTTTTAGTTGTTTTTTTTTTGTGGGGACTCAACAATGAACCTCCAACCCCCTTTCAGTAGTTTTGAAAAACCATTCTAGCGAGTGCAACTGAGGAGATGCATAACACTAGTGGTGCCAGCCAGCACTGACAGGGTGAGCTGCCCAGAGGCCCTGGCTCTGCTAGAGTGGGAGGGATGGTGGGCAGGTGTGGTAATCAATGGTGAAAATACTCTGGAGGATCAATGAATCAAAGTTCCCCACTGAGTCCCACTTATGGATGAGAGTACCAAGCTTTCTTTTTTCCCCTCAGAGAAAGAAGTAGGCTCACCAAGATGGTAACAGATACCCTCAGCCCTCTGCATGACAGAGAACACATGAGGGCAGGGGCCTCTTACAGGTCTAGCAAGACCTGAGACTGGTCATGGCCAGGCCAGGGCTTCTGTGGCACAACAGCAAGAGGGTTCTCCGACAGTTCTCGTCTGACCCTAGGGGAGAAGAAACAAGCCCCCAGGTAATGCAATTAAGCCAAGTCAAAGGTGGCAGTTGGGAGAGGTGAAGCCATGCCATCTACCTGATGCAGACTGCAGTTCCTGCTAGCCTAGAAGTCACCTCACTGGCATCATGTGCTGCACTTAGACTGGTGCTGAGCTGCCTCCAGGTATCAAGCTGAAAGGTCAAATACTTGTCTGACTGACCCGCTCTGAGGCATTGCAAATAGAAGCTGACTTAACTGCAACCATACAGTCAGGAGGCAGCTGGTCTCGAACACCAGACCCACAGAACACAATTCTAGAAGTCTTCCTAACTTCAAAGTTCCATCATTTTATTATGATAAAAAAATGTGAAGCAGCATAAAAACAACCTAAATCTGGTGGCGTATCCACAGCGTAGTTCAGTTAACACAGTCAGGAGGCAGGTCTTGAAAAGAGCCAGAGTGGCTTGAAATGTAGTTTATCTAGTGGTGTTCGATAAACTCCTAAGTTTCAAGTTGCTCTGGCTCTTTTTCAAGATCTGCCTCCTGACTGTATGAACTACGCTGTGGATCCACCAGCATCCCTCTGTGCAGTCTTCTTGCCTGCTATTAGCTGCAACCATAGGCAGCAGATGAAGGTCACCATATGTGGCTGGTGTGCAGATATGCATATGGGGGTGCGTGCCAAGGTGAAAGCCTTCCTGCCAAGGACATCCATCTGAGTAAAATCTGCCCCTAGAGGTCAGTTACATGGGAGGTATCAAGTCCACAATGGGGTCTGCAGTACCTCAAGATCAGAAAAGGGGGAACGTATCTCACCTGCAAGAGGTCTCTGGGGATCACTGGATATGAAAAGAGGCACCTCCACACTGCCCTGGATGCCTCCTCGAAGGTTCCAGGCCTATGGAAGAACGATAAGTGAAAATTACGTACCAACCGTAATTCTTTATCTTCTCATGTATCTTCACCATTCATTACTGCTTGGGTGTAAGCTGGAGGTGCACACCCACCACGGGAGTTTATTTTGTTTTTTTTCCCAGAGGAGTAGGCACCAATGGCGCCGCCCCCAAGAGTGACGCATCACGTGATGCTTGGGGGGTTGCCGTTAGGTGCTGCAGACTCCTCCTCCATCCCAGTTCTGTTAGCCGGAGAGGCGAAATAAGGACAAGAAAAAGAGAGCGAGGCAAGAGAGCCGAGGGACAGAAAAAGGAAAGGATATAAACTGAAAAAGGAATAAGCCGGTAGAGGACAGAAAAAGGAATGCCTACCCTAAGGGACCGCAGGGCCTCACTCCTGGGGCGGCTCCAAGGGAGGAACAGACAAAGGAGAGAAAGATGAAGGAAATGGAAGAGAGGAAAAGAGAAAGAGGGATGTTGGGAGGAGAGAACTCTGCCGATTGAGAGGTTGGTTTAAAGGCTTATAAGCTCGGAACCAAAAACAAGGGAGCAAGGATCCCACTTGATAAAACCAAAGAGAAGGTTCAACTGAACCGCTTGCACAGCTTGGACTCAAAAGGCAGATTCTCTACACCTCCCGCCATCCCCAACCTCTTAAACTCTAGGTGAGAGCTCACAGACTGCCAAGGCAGAAAATCTGTTCCGAAAGGAGAGTGCCCAACTAGGAAGGGGAAGGAAGCCCACTAGCACCTTAAGTGCTAACACAGATGTGTGTGGGAAGGGGGTGTTTGAAGCCCTACAGAGGGCACCCCTTTACGTGAAGGACAGAGTGGGAACTCAATCAGACTCCCTGAAAGCAAGGCAAAAGATCACCAGTTCAAGGTAATTGTAGCGTCAGGACAGTGTTAAACCAGTAGAAGCTGACACAATAGGAGATTGAGAATGCCATAGGGGACCTAGAAAGAGGGAACCGAGCCATTTAAGGGATGGTCTCTTTAACTGTGAATTGAACAACATGGCTAAGAATGAGCCAAGAGGTCACCCCTAGAGGAAATCAGAAAGAGTTCTCTCAGGATAGAGATAAATCCTACTCATTCCCATTTTTCCCCTCAGGAAATTGTATCTGTCCAGAGAAGAATGGAAAAAAATCAAGATTTTTTTGTTGTTTTTGTTTTGACTTAAAGGCCAAAGAAAAAGAGGGGAGGAACGAGTAGGGAGGGGGAGACGCCGCAGTAGGAGGCCCTGAGGGAAGGTGGAGGAATCAGTAATGAATGGTGAAGATACAAGAGAAGATCAAGAATTACGTAGGTACGTAATTTTCATATCTTCCTTGTCAATTCACCATTCATTACTGCTTGGGTGAGTGTTGCCCCCGGGTGGGGGACAAGAGAAACCCTGAGGAACAAGACCTCAGCCTCCTGCTGGTGGAAAACAGAAGGGAGAGACCCTGGGCTAATTAGACGAGAAGCCTAAGGCTGAGGAGAGCTAGGAGGTGTCCCCTGGAGACGAGGAGGTGGAGGAAGCACCTGCAGAAACCTCCTAGCCCTGATGGAAAAAAGACAGGTCCCTCGGAAGGCGGAGTGAATCACCCTACGCCGGGCCAGGGGTGACAATCTTGATAGACGAAGCCATGCCGTCCACCTAATGCAGATTGCTGTCCCTGCAAGTCTGGAAGCCACCTCATTGGCGTCATAAGATGCCCTTGCCTGGTGCCTTGCCAGTTCCAGGCCTATAGCAGAGAGGGCAATGGCCTGTCTAGACTGTTCCGTGTCAGGCACTGATGCTAGAAGCAGAGATAGCATCGACCATAGATGCCTGTTGTAGGTAGCATGGTGTGCCTGATGTGATGCGATACACAACATCGCACGAGAGGAAGAGAACACTCTTCGGCCCAACCGGTCAAACTGTAGAGAATCTGAGTCCGGCGGTCGGTCGTGCGCCAGGCGGCACCTGGAAGGAGTCTCTAGGGACACCAATCCCGAAGATGGGTTGGGAAGAGAACCAAGGGACTCGGATGGGGCACAACACCTCTTCCTGCAGTCTTCCGGGGCCGGAATAGGGTCGACTGGAGACTGCCACGAACGGGTAGACGCCTCCTGGAAAGGAATAGGCCAGGATGGCACCACCAGATGTTGGGCACTGAATTCAATGAGGAATTCACACATCTCCCGCTCAGTATTGTCTCACCTAACATAGGAGATATGGAGGTCCCCAACCATCCTCGAAAGGAAGCACTGATATTTCGTGAAATCAGCATCGGAAGAGAGGTGAGCAGGGGGTTTCTCTCCCTCCGAGGAGGGAGATGAGGAGGATGGGGAACTCGAATGCCCAGAGGACTCCTGCGGCGGTGGGGATAGGCGAAACACCCGCTCATGCATACATATCTAACATATGAGGGAAAGCCACTGCAGTGCTCTGAATGTCTCCCAGGATAACGGACCAGTACGACCGACATGGCCCGGGAGAGAGGGGGTAGCTGCAGAGGAACAGGAGAAGGGCACCTACAAGTAGGTAACTGACCTCTGCTAAGGCTCTGGAATCCGGGGTATGGAGCCCGAGCTGGCGGGGTCCCGGATAACAAACCAGGTTGCAGAACAGAACCCTGGGGATGCGAACCTTGGAAAAGCCTGGAACAGGGTCCTTCCCTGTGACATACCTGGGGCTGCATGGATCCAGAAGGGCAGCCCACAGCAACACCACCAGAGGGGTCCCTTAAGCCTAAAAGGAAGAGGCGGGACTCGGCACTACGGCTCCTACCTGCACCCCGAGGGGTAGCAGGCGGAACTCGGTGTGCCTCACCCCGGCCCCTCAACCCCTCAGACTCTGAGGACGCCCTCCTCCTCGACACCAGCGACAGAGCCCGTCGATCAGGGGGTTCTCCCAAGGGAGCCCCCCGAAGACAAGGCTCCCAGTCCCCCCCGAGGAGGCGCAGCAGCACAGGAGATGGCAGCTCCCTCTGGGAGAACAGACCCCCCAATTCCCAAGCCGGTCCCCCCAAGGGACCCCAGGCCACCCTCAGCCTGGAAGTCCTCAGAGAAAGACTGTTGTGGAGACTGAGGAATGGGTGTGCTGGGTCTCCTGACACCGTGTCCCACAGAAGATTCCGATCCCGAGGATTCAGGAAGCCAGGACGGGTCCACGTCTGAGTCATCTGCTTCCGAGGAAGAGCCGACCAGAAGGACCTCGATACTGGCCACCCCAGGAGTCCCCTGAGAAACGGCACTGCGAATGGCGCCAGTACCACCCACGGCGCCGTTCGGCATCGACGCACCGCAGACAACACCGGAACCCGGCCCCGACCCGTTCGCAGCTCCAGCCGAGTCCCCAGTACGCCCCTGGCACCGGGTCCGACGTGTTGCCAACGGAGTCGACTGCCCACGATGCCGCCAATGGCGCCAGCGAGTTAAACGGCACCGCCAGCGGTGCTGCCTCGATCACTGGTGCTGCAAGCAGTGCGGGATCCGCCCACGCCAGGCAACTGCGGACCCGCGACACTGGAGGCCTGCACCTCGAAGAGATGACTGCCGAGGCAGTGTCCCTATGACCCCGGAGGGACCACGGCATTCCCCGACATCATGAAGAGGCCTCCTCGGCAAGACTTGAAGATGAGGAGGCCTCCTCCTCTCCAGACCGTATAGGCCTGGGAGGGGACCCAGAGGAAGGGTCTAAAGATCTGGCATGGGGGCCTGAGAACGACGCCATCCTCCAAAAGTCAGCGGAGTTTTGCCAGTTTTGAATGCACGGATTTCTAGAACATGGCGGTCCATCGAGAAACAGGCGTCGCATCTATCCATATCATGGCTGAGTACCAGGCAGACATCATGCCGGTCCGAAACGGAAAAATGCCGGCCACAGGAGCAGAGACGCATAGGGGCATGGCCCGCTTTCGACTTACGCTTTAGCTCCCTAACCATATGATGCGAAAATAACTCTTTAAACAGAAAAGTCCTAGCCATAGAAAAATAATAAATGAAATGGTCTTACCGGATAGACGACGTCGGGAAATGAACCAGGATGCAAGAGAAAACAAGGTGTCGAACTTCGACAAAATGGCCTAGTGGCGCAGTAAACTTTCCGACTCTGTGCAGCAGGTGCAGCCTTGATGGCAGGAGAAACAGAACTGGGATGGAGGAGGAGTCTGCGGCGCCTTGCGGCCGCTCCTCACACATCACATGATGCATCACTCTTAGGGTGAGCGCCGACTTCTCTAGGGGGAAAAAAAAAAAAAATTAAACTTCCGTGGTGGGTGCGCACCTCCGGCTTACACCCAAGCAGTAATGAATGGTGAAGACTGACAAGGGAAGATCTGAATTGACATTGAGAACTCCAAGGAGTCCGAACTGCAGGGCTGTAGGATCATGACTTATGAATGCATTCAAGCTGAGTGCTTGGAGCATCGCCACCACAAATCTCTGGTACAGAGCATACTCAGCAGCTGAAGGCTGATGTATTAATGACTAACTGTCCTCTGAGAATATTGATAAAGATGAGGCAATGACTCCACAGACTGAAACAGAAACATAGATTTTGTCGACAGAAAAGGATCTTTAGGCCCATCCAGTCTGCCCCCGTTCCTGCCTATTCCGTCACCACTGACATTAGTTGGTCATAGGTGTCACTCCCTCTCCCATTCCTCTACCTAATATGCCCCTGTACCTATCCCATGTATGCTTGAAGCTCCTCACGGTCTTTGCCCCCACTACCTCCTCTGCCAGGCTGTTCCAGTCATCCACCACACTGAACTTTCCCCCTCTTAGCTTCATTGCATGCTCCTTGCTCAAGTGCCTTCCTTTCTCTGAAATAGGCCCTCCACTTGCACTTTGTTCTCTACTGTGAGGTACAGAACAGTTACGTAAGAATTTGCCATAACAGTAGATCTTCGAGGGAATCTCTGTCATCAGGTCACACCTACAGAACTTGGCCATCAGGATACCACAGAAGCTTTTTCTGCAGCAGTCTATCACGGGCCACCTGCGCCAACATCAGGCTCCGACGTCATAAACCCTATATAAGAGCGGGTCGCCCCACTCCCTCCTCAGTTCTTTCCCTAGCCAGAGGCCATGGGATACAGGAGTCCCACCAGGAAACCGAGGCGAGAGAGAGAGAGAGAGAGAAAGGTGCCCAGCTAGCAGAAAGGTTGGAGCAACAGGACAACCAACTGGAGAGAGAGAGAGAGAGAGAGGGATGTGGAGGCAGGGACGGCATGACATGATGACAGAGATTCCCTCAAAGATCTACTGTTACGGTACGTTCTTACATAACTGTTCTATCTTCTTCAGGGCTATCTCTGTCATCAGGTCACACCTATGGAACGAGTCCCAAGTAGTGCTGAGAGCAAGGAAAGTCTGGGCAGCAGGAAGGCCAGAGGCCTAAGAAAGAAGGCTCTGAAGCACAGCTAGGCCAAAGTCTGCCCTTCTTCTGGAAGTCATGTCCAGACTGTAGTGCTTGGTGAAAGTGTGATCAGTACTCCAAGTGGCAGCAGCACAAACTCGGCTGCGGACATACCCCTGAAACAGGCAATTGAAGTGGCCATGCCCCTCATGGAATGGCACTTAACAACCCCAGGAAGTTCCTTACCGTATTTCTGATAAAAAATAATACAGCTGGCCAACCATTTGGACAAGCACTGTTTCGAAACTGGAGTGCCCTCTCTGCCAGGGGCCCTGGGGCAAAAGAAACAAACAACTGAGAGGCGTTCGATGGTGCGTATAGTAACGCAAAATTCTATTCACATCCATAGTATGGAGCAATGCTTCTCCTGGATTGGCATGCTCTGGAAAATAAACAGGCAGGTGGATGGACTGATTCAGAGTAAACTCAGACACCACCTTAGGAAGAAACATAGGGTTAGTATGCAAAGAGACCCTGTCTTTGTGGAAAATCAAATAAGGCTGCTCACACATGATTGCAATAGCAACTAAAAATAATGCTTTCCACGACAGAAAGCGTAGCCCGCAAGACACAGCTGGCTCAAAAGGAGGCAGGTTCAGCTTTTCCAGTTTAACCTGAGCCATAGCACAGCAGTGGTGAAGACAGTTTACAATCCAGGCTCAAATGCTCTTGATTGTGAAAGGCTGTCCATTTTGGTTAGGGTTTAAAGGGTTGTTTTGACCAACTGTAGTCCTTAGTCCTGTCCAGGTAAAAACTAAGGGCCATCTTAACATCCAATGAGTGGAGACTCCTTTTTCTCTCATTCCAAAAGTTGACAAAGTAGGCAGGCAGGATTATAGCCCGATTAAGATGGAACTCCGACACCACCTTAGGTAGAAACTCGGAGTGTGTACGGATAATTTTTGATCTTCCAGAAAATCTTCACCAGTGGTGATCACGTACTGGTCTGGAGCCAGTAGCACTAGGACTCCACTGGAGTAAATTTTTTGCAGGAGAGAGGGTATCGGTTGCTAATAGCACCTGCACACCTCATGTGGTGCTGTGCACGACAGCCAATAACAGTCGCCATCTCCCTCATGCACCTCAGTCCTGTTAGCCAGGAGAGAAACAACGTGAAGAGAAATAAAAGAGCGGGCTACAGAATGTATAGCCCAAAGGGACAGGGAAAGAAATGGAAATTACGTACCTATCGTAATTCTTGATCTTCTTGGCCGGAGACTCCACCACTCATTCACACTAATGGGAGTACGCCAGAGGCGCTAGGACCCAGCGGGATCAAACTTTTTCAGGAGGGATGGCGCCTGAGATGGAGCCACAAGGAAGCGGCACCACAAGCCCAGCGTGTGCGGTAACGACTATCTCGGCGTCAACTCTCCAACCACCTCAGTACCTTTTTTTTCTGAGGAGGTGCAGCGTACTAACCTAAAAAGGACTAACCTAAAAATCGGACATAAGATAGTCTGAATGACCTGTGTAAGAAGGGTCAACAATAAAGTCTTCACAGCTCAGCCACTGAGGGAGTGAAGACCATAAACAGAGAAGTGAGCTCGGGGGATGGTGGGCAGGCGTGTGAATGAGTGGTGGAGACTCCATCCAAGAAGATCAAGAATTGGGAGTGGGTCCCAGGGTGGTAGCCTGGGTAAAACATTGGCTGGACAACAGAACACAGAAAGTAATTGTAAATGGAGTCCACTCTGAAGAAAGAGGGGTTACTAGTGGGGTACGGCAGGGTTCAGTCTTTTTAATGTCTTTATAAGTGACATTGCAGAGGGACTGGAAGGAAAAGTATGCCTCTTTGCAGATGACACAAAGATCTGCAACAGGGTTGATACACAAGGAGGGGTGGAAAGGATGAGAAGGGACTTGGCAAGGCTGGAGGAATGGTCAGAAGTATGGCAGCTTGTATTCAATGCAAAGAAGTGCAAAATAATGCACCTGGGAAACAAAAACACAGGGGAAGATTACACAATGGGGAAGGAGGTAGTAACAACAACAAAAATGGAAAGGGACCTGGGGGTAATCATATCAGATGACCTTAAGGTTGGCAAGCAATGTGAGAAGGCAGTAAGTAGGGCTGGGGGAATACTGGGATGTATAGGGAGAGGCATCACCAGCAGAAAACAGAGTGTTGTTATCCCCCTGTACAGACAGTTGGTGAGACACCATCTGGAGTACTGCGTCCAGTTCTGGAGACCCCATCTCTGCAAGGACATAGACAGGATGAAGGCAGTTCAGAGGAGGGCAACTAAAATGGTGCAGGGTCTGCAAGAGAAGCCATATGAGGAGAGACTAAAGGAGCTTAATATGTATACCCTTGGGGAAAGGGGGACATGATAGAAGCGCTTAAGCATTCCTCGGTCTAATCAACAAAGTCCAAGAGGGTAGCATCTTTCAGAAAAAGAGATGTGCAAGAACAAGGGCACACAATTTGAAGATAGAGGGGACGTGCTCAGGGCAATGTGAGGAAGTATTTTTTCACAGAGAGGGTGGTGGATGCATGGAACAGCCTCCCTGAGGAGGTTGTGGGGTCTAAAACTGTGGGAGAATTCAAGAATGTATGGGACAGAAATACAGGTTACTCACCTGTAACAGGAGTTCTAGGAATGGTATATGTTGTTCATCCACACTCATTGGCAGTATCCTTGCCGCTTTAAATCTTGCCGGAAGGTCTTCAAGCTTGCTCCTCCCACCCACCCGGGTGGTATAACTCTCGGCTCCGCCCCATGACGCCAGATCTGGCCCGCTGGAAGCTCAGGTTGTGCGTCGACGCCGGGGAGGTCGGGTGGGTCGTGGGGATGAACAACATATACCATTCCTAGAACTCCTGTTACAGGTGAGTAACCTGTATTTCTAGGGACATGGATATGTTGTTCATCCACACTCATTGGCAGACTCCTAGCAGTTCTCCGGGAGGAGGGAGGCAAGACGCACACCCCCTATACTTACTTGGGAAAGAGAGACTGGAGAACCGAGGCCCCAAAACCAGCATCCCGGGCGTGACTCAAGGTCGATGTGGTAGTGGGTAATGAAGGTGTTTGCTGACTTCCAGGTAGCAGCCCTGCAGATTTCCTGGATAGGGACGTCCCTGGAAGCAGCCACCGTTGAGCAGTATGGCGGGTAGAATGAGCTCTTATCCCTCTGGGAGGCTCCATGCCCGCAACTTATAGCAGAGATCTATGCAGGAGGTTACCCACCTGCTTATCGTCCGCTTGGCTGCAGGTCTGCCAGATGCGGCTTCAGCGTAGGTGACAAACAGCTGGCTGAACCTCTCCCTCGACCTCAGCCGTGCGCCCTTATAATAAGCGAGCGCCTTCAGGATCCAGAGTATGAGCCCATGGCCCGCCTCCGAGGTGTGATTGGGGTAGAACACCGCAGAGTCAACACCTGGTTAAGGTGAAACTCCCACACCACCTTCGAAGGAATTTCGGGTGGGCGCAGGACAACCTTGTCCCTGTGGAAGACCAGGTAAGGAGACTCGATGGAAAGCGCCTGGAGCTCTCCCATCCTTCTGGCTGACGGATAGCCACCAAGAAGGCGGTCTCTCACGACAGGTGAGAGAGAGCACACCTAGCATAGGTTCAATGGCTTGCCCATGAGCTTGCCAGTACCAGCAGTAGATCCCACGGAGGTGGGGGTTCCCGCGACTGAGGGGAAATGTGATCAAGGCCTTGAAAAGCGCCAGACCACCTTCTCCTGCGCACCGACTGCTTCCCGCCCGCGCCTGTAAGCAGAGATGGCTGCCAGGTGCACCCTTAGGGTCGCCGACCTAAGCCCTTGACTAGAAAGGGACCATAAATAGTCCAAGATGCTTGCCAAGGAACAGGAGGAAGGGTCCAAGCCCTTGCTCCTGACACCAAATGGAAAACCTTTCCATTTGAAGGCATAGCATTTTCTGGTCGACTCTTACGGGACGCCTCAACTACATTGAGGACCTCGTCGGAAAGACCAAAGCCTGAACTCTAGCCGCCAGGAACCAGGCCATCAGGTGCAGGGATTGAAGGTCCGGATGGAACACCTTCCCTGATTGACTGAGAGCAGGTCCGGGCGAGCTGGAAGCTGCCGCTGAGTCCTGGAGCTGAGACTGAGGAGATCTTGGTACCAGAACTGGCGAGGCCAGTCTGGGGCTATCAGAATCACCTGCGCCTTGTCCCTCCTCGCCTTGAGAAGCACCTTGTGGATCAAGGGAAATGGGGGAAAGGCGTAAAAGAGGCCCGGGGTCCATTGCCTCGAGAAGGCATCCCCCTGCAGCGAGCCCTGCTGAGGGGGGCGGGCATGGAACAGACTCAGCTTCGCGTTCTCCATGGAGGCAAACAGGTCCACCTGAGGTGTGCCCTAAAGGGAGAACAGATGCTGTACTACCCGCAGGAGAGACCACTGTGGGATGCAGCCCCTATCCGGCTCAGGGCATCGGCCAGGGTGTTGGAGGCCCTGCCACGTGAATGGCTAGGAGATCCGCCCCAGGCTGCGCACGAGTGACCAAATGCGAGAGCTTCCTTGCATAGAAGCATGGAGCGGCCCCGCCCTGGCGGTTTAGATAGTACATGGTCGTGGTATTGTCCGCCTGACTCGGACCACTTGACCCCGGAGGAACGGAGCAAAGGCGGTGAGAGCTAGGCGGACCGCCGAGCTCCAGCAGGTTGATGTGGCATCGGACTCCTCTGGGACCAGAGGCCATGAGCCCGGTGTTCCCCAGATGGGCACCCCAACCCATCAGAGAGGCATCGGTCGACAGAGAGACCGTCTGCTCGGGCGGACGAACGGGATGCCCTCCTGCAATTGATCTGGAACGTCCACCACTGGAGAGCATTCCACATCCCTGTGTCACCGGCTAAGCTGGTCCAAGGGATCGCGGTTGCAGACCACTGGCTGGCCAGTCTCACTGAAGGGGACGCATGTTCCAGCGGGCCCAACGGACCACGCTGGTACAGGCCGCCATGAGACCCAGGAGGCGCAGGAAGTCCCGGCAGGGCGCAATTGCCCAACCAGAAATGATCGGGCAAAGGGAGGAAAGAACCTCGCCCTATCCGGGTGAGCCGCCTGGCTCAAGAGAGTCGAGCCGCTCGATGAATAAAATCACCTGCTTCGCTCGAAGGCGACTTGGCCTCGTTGACAAGGAGGCCCAGTGGAGAGCAGACCTGGAGGGCCAGATCTCTGACCACTCCGCCTCCTTCCTGGAGGGAGCTGCTATCAGCCAGTCGCCCAGGTAAGGGCACACCCGACCCTCGGCGCCGCAGGAATGCTGTCACCACTGCCATGCATTTGTGAAGACCCTGGGAGCTGGAGACAAGCCGAAGGGCATGGCTTGAACTCGAAGAGATCCTTCCGCCGAAGCTTAAGGAATCTCTGGTGAGACGGACGGATAGGGACGTGAAAACGCGGCCTGCAAGTCCACAGAGAGCAGAACCACACGCCGTGTTCCAAGGATGGTATTATCTGAGCCAGAGTGACCATCCTGAAGGTTCGAGACCTTAGGAACTTGTTTAGGTCGTGTAGGTTGAGAATGGGGCGCCAGCCCCCCGTCCGTTTCGGAACCAGGAAGTACCTGGACACAAACCCTGGGTCTGAAGGAGGGTCCACCACCTTCTTACCACCTCCTTCTGGAGGAGGAGAGGATGTCGGCTCGACGAGCCGCCAGTGAGGCTGGGATCTTCGGTCCCCGAGGGGCACGAGTCGCCTGGAAGGGTGGTGCCTGCTCGATTCCAGAGGCAGGCCTCTTCCCACCACCTCAAGACCCACCTGTCCGTGGTAACAGCGTGACCAGGCGGAACGGAAGTGCCGGAGCCGCCCTCTACTGGGGACCTAGGGGTGGTGACGGGGATGGGGCGATAATCAGCCCACACACTGGCAGGCTTGGAGGAGGGACCGGCCGAGGACCTCCTGGGCCCTTTCCTCCTGCCTCCTGTTAGAGGAAGCCGGGCGTTTGGGTTTGGGATGCCAAGGCCGAGCCTGCTGGCCCTGGACGTTGTTGGACAAGGCCGGGGCACAGAAGGACCTAAAGGGCTTAGGCTGTGGTTTGCGGCCTTGTCCTTCTGAGCCGGAAGAGACCGAGTCCAAGGTGGCATTGGACTCTCGATCCTCTGCAGGTGACCTTCCACCCCAGGGTCGAAGAGGTCAGTCCCCAGTAAGGAACATCCGCCAACCCAGCTGGGTATCCGGCAAAGGTGGATATCCTCAGCCAAGCCCGCCGACGCATAGCCACCGCGGCCGCCAATCGATCTAGCACATGAGTCCCCTACATCCAAAGCAGTCTGGAGCTGCTGTTTGGCCACTGCTCCTGCCCTGGTCCCGCACTCTGCTTAACCGTAGTCTGCAGATCGGGGGAAGATGAGGATGACCTCATCCAGGGAGCCCAACAGGGCATGAGAAAAAATGCCATGAGGAGCGGCCCGAACTGGCCTGACGGGTCGAGAGAGGACGCAGCGAGACTTTTCGCCCATAGTCCAATTTCTTGGACTCCTTGTCAGAGAGGTTTGTCCATATCCTGGCGTTGTCGGGCGGCCGAAAACGCCATGAGTCGGTAACCAACCCTCAGCAGAGGGTGTTCAAAACCGACAAGGAACCGACCGGGATACTTCCTGGCCATCCTGGCCGAAGGCGCAGGGCAGGAAGCAGGGCGCTGCCAAAGTTCCAGTGCTGGACCCACTATGGCCTCGCCACCGGAAAGGCCTCCGTCGGAGAATCCCTCGGTCCAGAATCTCCGCGGAGGGGATACCCGGCTCTGCTTGGGAACGTGGTTCGAGCCCATCCCGTAGACTCGAGATGAGCCGTTAGTCCTAGGAAGGACGACGGGTATCGGCCCATTGGCTGACCTCCTGAAGACTCCAAGTCCAGTCGCTTGGAGAAGAAGGAGGAATCATCTTCGACTCGGAAGAGTCCTCGAAGAGCTTCCTCTGGCCTGAGCCACCCTTCACCTGCCGAGGTCGGTCGTGGAGTGAGGGTAACTGACAGCCGATGTGGTAAACCCTTAGTGTGATCGAGAATCTTGGTCGGAGCCCCAATTGGTGGCTGTGGAGGCGGAGGTTCCACCGCAATGGTGGAGCAGCTGGTTTTGGCCGAACAACCGCCTGGGTATAGGCCTCGGCAAGTCGAGGGGTTGTGTCGGCGCTCGGTGACAGTTATTTAATGGTCGGGAAGGCGCTGAGTCGGCTTATTCCCCGCCAGGAGGAGTTGTTGTAACATAAGGCTCGTTCGCCGACGCACTTACGCTGCCTCCCTCATCCGAGGAGGAGGACGAGGACGTCAGCGGCGACGCCGCCATCGCGGTGCCGAGCCGAGACCGCTTATGACGGGAACGGCTGACCGCAGAGGTCCGGAGACCGAGACCGAGAGTCCCGGAATTGGTCGGTGTAGGAGGTGTCGGCCGAACCGACACTCCTTCGGCTCGAAGGTCCATCCGAGGGCTCGAACCGAGGCACAGGCGAGCCCACGGGATCTCAACTCCTCCTGGGAAACCGGGAGAGGGGAATTCGGCTGCTAAAGGCGACAGCTCGTTCAATGGGTCGAGAAAACTCGACTTCATCAGTGGGAGTTCAGGTCAACTGACCTGACGGGACACCGTGAGGCCAGTGTCAAGCCGAGCGGTCGATCGAAGCCGACGGTCGACGGCCCGGGAGAGGACCTTCCCGCCTCCCAAGAGCGCCGACGGGAGGGATTCTACCCTTGTCCTCTTTTTGGACCGAGAAAGGTCCAGCAGACGAGGCCCTTCTCCTTAGTGGAGAGGGCAGACAAAGCTCCTTAAAGGAAGCCTGGTAGGAAGAACCCAGAGAGAGCGCTGATAATGCCGCGCCGAGGAAGATACGGTCACCGCCGCCTCCTCTTCGAGGGCGCTACCATCCGCCGAGCTGATCCGCCGAAAGCCAAGGACACCGCCAACCGGGCCTCTTGGACTTCACCGAGGGAAACGTCCGGACGGCTCAGTTGCAATCGGGCAGCACGTCTTCGAGGACGAGGGTCGAGAAAGATGAGCACAGGTCGCAAGCCCGCGGGTCGTGCTCAAGGCCCAGCAGTAGACACACGCGTGAGTGTGGATCCGCCCGAGACATCTTCTACCCGCATGGGCATCTCCGAAACTGGAGTCGATTTATCCATCGAGCCGCGAGGGATCAAGACTGAAGTCTTTTGCAAAATATTATTTTAAATCCGCAAACGGAGAAATAGGAACCAGCCGCTAAACGAGAGCGTTAAGGAGGGAACCTGAGCTTCCAAGCGGTAAGGAAGATCTGGCGTCATGGGGCGGAGCCGAGAGTTATACCACCCGGGTGGGTGGGAGGAGCAAGCTTGAAGACCTTCCGGCAAGATTTAAAGCGGCAAGGATACTGCCAATGAGTGTGGATGAACAACATATCCATGTCCCTAGAAATAAGGCAATTTTTGTGGGGGGTAGGAAGAAACAGACTGTTGGTTAAACAGGATCTGCAGCTTATTCTCTATGTAAGGAAATGGGCAGACTAGGTGGGCCAAGCGGTCCTTATCTGCCGTCAAAGTCTATGTTTCTATGTTTCTATTACAGTAGGTATGTAATTTCCATATCTTCCTGGACATAAAGTCTCCACCACTCATTCACATTAATGGGAAAGTACTGAGCTAAAAAATCCCCCGAGACGGGCGGCAGGAGATAAGGAGCTCACGTGCTTAGGACAGACGTCCGTTAAAAATGGTCCTGCCACACGACAGATGTCGTCTGGCATGGACATCCAAGGCACAGTGCTTAACTAATGTATGCACGGAGCTCCAGGTAGCTGCATTGCAAATATCTGCAATGGGCACGTTACGGATTTCCGCCAGAGATGCTGCGACTGCTCTGGCAGAATGAGCGCACACTCTGCCTCCCAGCTTGACCTGTGCCACAAAATAGCAGTGGCGAAGGCATGCCACGAGCTACGCTGAAATGCATCCGACAGCAACAAGCTGACCCAGCCTGGTCTCGCTGAAGGAAACAAACAGTTGTTGAGCCTTGCGAATTTTCTGCTCTATCTAGATAGAACCTAATGCTCTCTTAACATCCAGCGAATGAAGGGTATGCCCTTCATTCTGGAAGCTTTCCAAAGTAAGTAGGAAGGACTAGAGGTTGGTTTTGATGGAATTCTGAGACAACCTGTGAGAAACCTAGGATGAGTCCTAAGAACTACTTTGTCCTTGTGAAATACAGTGTACGGGGGTCTGTGACCAGTGCGTGTATTTCAGAAACTCTACAGGCCGAAGTAATGGCCACCAGGAAGGCCGTTTTCCAAGTGAGGAACTTCAACTCGCAAGTAGCTAGTGGCTTGAAAGGTTTACGAGTGAACATGTCTAGCACAAGGTTAATGTCCCAGGCTGCAACTGGATGTCTAGTATGCAGAATACTCCTAAGAAACCTCTTAACTATGGGCAACTGAGCCAGTGACATGGAAAGTACCGGCTCATGATATGCCGAAATGGCACAAAGATGAACTTTGACCGTGTAGTACTGCAGACCTGTGTTAGAGAGATCTAAGAGATACTCCAAGACTTTATTCGGTGGGCAGGAAAAAGGATTCCAAGAGGATTTTGCACACCAGATAGAGAAACGCTTCCATTTAGCTGCGTAGGTTTTTCTAGTGGCCGGCTTACGCGCAGCCAAAAGAATATCTGAAACTCTACGAGAAACATTGAACCTATTCACCTCTACCTCTTCAGCCAAGCGTGAAGGTGAAGCAACCTCAGGTTGGGATGGACGACAGGACCCTGAGTCAGAAGGTTCATCTGAAGGGGAAATGCTTTCGGGGGGGGTTCCCGATAGTCTGTTGAGTAGCGGGAACCATATCAGCCAAGGCCAGAAGGGGGCAATGAAAATCATTCTGCCCCCCAAGACTCCAATTTGAGCAGTACCTTCTGAATTAGGGGACGAGGAGGAAAAGTGTACAGAAAGTGTTTTGTCCACCGCAGCCTGAACACATCCTGACAAAAAATGCCAGGTCCTGGATTTCTGGAGCAGAAGAGAGGCAGTTTTGCATTGAGTGGGATGCAAAAAGGTCCAGGTCTGGAGTTTCCCACTCTTTGAAGAGTGACTGAACGATAGTTAAGTCGAGAGACCACTCGTGAGGATCTGCCTCCAATCTGCTGAGACGGTCTGCCAGCTTGATTTGTACTCCTGGCAGGCAAACCGCCTGAATCAGAGCCTTGTGCTCCAGGCACCATTCCCACACTCTCATTGCTTCCCTGCATAATGGGTAAGAGTGTGCACCGCCCTGTTTGTTGAAGGAGAATGTTCTTGTGACAGAGAATGTCCACCAAAGCTCAGACTGCATAGAGGACAGCTCTCATTTGCAGGACGTTTATGTGAAATTGAGACTTGTCCTGAGTCCACGTACCTGGGTGTGGAGATCCCAGCAGTGAGCTCCCCAACACATCAGAGATGCATCCGTGGTAATGGAGATCTGATGATCCAGAGGGGCGAATGGATATCCTTCCAGAAGGTTGTCCTCCTGAGACCACCAGGTGAGCGACCTCTTCAGAGGTTCCATCACCTTGATGAGAAAGGACTGAGGGTGAGTGGTTGGGGACCACTGAGTACTGAGCATCCACTGAGAGGGTCTCATGTGGAGACGAGCTAAGGGTACAGTGAACACCGAGGATGCCATGAGGCCCAGCATCTGTTGCATCGAGATAGCTTGACCCGAGCTGCGTTCTCTGATGTATCGGGCCATCTGTAAGATATCGCTCCTTCTGTCCTCTGGAAGAAAAGCCTTCGCACTGGAGGTGTCCACAAGAGTTCCTATGAAGAGGAGCTTCTGGGAGGGCTGCAACTGTGACTTGTTGAGATTCAGCAGGAGTCCCATGGACGTGAGGAAGTCTGAGGCCGTTGCCACAGCCTCCAGAGTCTCTTGCCTGGAGGGACTTGCTAGGAGCCAGTCGTCCAGATACGGAAACACTTGTATTCCGATTTTCCTGAGGTGCACCGTGAGAATTGCACAACACTTTGTAAAAACTCGAGGCGCCGAGGATAGCCCAAAGGGCAGGACTCTGAACTGATAGTGTTGACCCAATGCAACGAACCTTAGGTATCTGTGGTGCTTTGGGCATATGAGAATATGTTGGTAGGCATCCTGCATGTCCAGGGAGGTTAGTCAATCGTGTCAATGAAGCAAAGGTAGCACGGTACCTAGTGATATCATCTTGAACTTCTCCTTGTGAAGGAACTTGTTTAGTTTTCTGAGATCCAGAATGGGGAGCATGCCGCCAGTTTCTTTGGAACCAGAAAGTAATGGAAGTAGAAACCTGTGTTTCATTGATCCAGTGGAACTATTTCTACTGCCCTGTTTTTCAGAAGGTCTTGTGCCTTGGAAGCAAGGTCTGACTGTACTTCCGACAGCCTGGGCTGTCGTTTGGGAGGATGATCCGGAGGGGTTTCCGAAAGATTGAGAGAGTACCCTTCGCGGATTATCTGGAGGACCAATTTGTCTGATGTTATAGATTTCCACTGACTGTAGAACTGAGTCAGATGTCCTCCCTCCACTGAGGAGGAGTCCCCCTCGGACAGCTGAGGTGGGACCTGGGCCAGAAACTCAGAAGGTGGCACTGGGCGCTTTGGGGCCTTGTGCCTTCTGCTGTGCTTTCTTTTGTGGCTGAGGGTTGTGGTTTTTGTTAAAACCTCCCTTGTCTCTGTCCCAAAAGGACTGATGGTTGTGAAACTGACGCTTATTCATACCTCCTCTGGAGGGAGTGGGTGTAGGTCTAGCAGTCTTAATGGCAGACCTAGTCTTCTGTGTGGCCTCCAGAGCTTGCTCCACCTGAGGACTGAACAGATACATACCGTCAAAGGGTAAGGCCATAACTTGCTGCTGGTCGTCGTTCGTGAAGCCCAAAGTATGTAGCCAAGAATGGCAGTGGGTGCAGATGCCAGCCGCCGCCAGGGAAGTGGTATCAAAGGCATCCATTGCAGCTTTCACCTGTTGGTTATTGGATTCAACACCCCTAGTTATGGCGTGAAGCAAATCTGAGCTAGCTTCCGATTCGAGCAGAGCTTCCACCATTTCTTTGAGGGAATGCCAAAGTACATACTCCTATTGAGAAAAATAGGTCTGGTAGCTGGCAATGTGCATCCCTAGGGTTGAGGCATCAAAGACACTTTTACCTAAGGTGTCTATCTTACGAGATTCTTTATTTATTGGTCGGGCTGTAGATACTTGAGGAAGGACAGCCTTATCATTCTCTGCCAAGATCACAATGGCATCAGCAAAGGATTGTGAGGCCAAAATAGGACCATCCTTGGGAGAAGCATACTTCCTATTGATGGACTTAGACACGGAAGGAATGAGAGCCGGATTCTTCCATACCATCTGTGAGAGGGTCTCAAAGAGGGCTGTACCGGAGGGGTTAAATCCATAGGGATCTCCAGGACATGAAGATACTGGAGTCGCAAGAGCTTCCCAGGATAACTTTCTGAAGCTTGGAGAGAAAGAGTGGCGTTTAAATTTTTGAGCAGAGATTAAAGGAGAGGTCTTCCACCACAGGCTCTGCAGAAGGACTGATCCCTGCTCTGAGGGCATTATTATCAACATCATCACCGAGACGAAGATCTGGATCAGTCTCAAAATCATCTCCTAACAGTACAGGGGGGACTGCATAGACAGACAAGGAGTGAAAATCAGGAGGAATAACAGAAGAAGAAAGAATCGGAGTCGAAAACCCCTGAAGACCAATCGGTGCCACACCATCCCCCGGGGTAGAAGAAGAAAACGGCGCCGAGAATAAGGAGGAGGCACCCGACGAAGCGGTGCCGCTGCCTAGAGGGCCCATGGCACCGTGCAAGGTGCTGAATGAGCCCACGGTGCCCCGGATGGCGCCGAGGGTGACCCAGAGGTAAGAAAACTGCAATTTGAAGTGAAAGAGGGAAAAATGGTAGGAGATAGAGGGACCCCTGCAGCACAGCCATGTGAGGGGATAAACACCGGAGTGCAGAGTTGACAGCACTGAAGAAGGCGCCGCGCTACTAGGAAGGCCCAAAAGCCCTACCTGTCCCTCCGGAGCCGAATAGCCCGAAGGCCCCGGTGTCTGAGTGACCGTCTCGGGCAACTGGACCAACCTCCGAGCCCACTGCTCCATAAAAGCAGCCCACTGGTGAAACTGCTCATCAGAAGCTCCTTGGAAAGGCGGAGAGGGGCCCCGATGTCGAAGAGGTTGGCCATCGGAGACAGAAATCGGCGACTCTGATAGAGGTGGAGACCGGTGCCTGGCCCCAACAACTGACCGTCTACGCGCAGACATACCAGAGGGTGACCTCGAGTGATGCCTTTTCCTATTCGACCTATGTGTCAAAGAGGAACTCGAGGCCGAATGGCGCCGAGAATGGGACCATTTCCTTTCATGATTTTGGGGGACCAGCCCATCCCCGGAAGTACTGGACCGCCTGTTGTCGGACACTCCCTCTCCAGGGAGGCAAGAACCGACCAGCCCGCTGACTGAACAGCTTTCATATAAAGTCTCCCTACTGTCACATGACCCACTTCATGGTCGACTCCGTCAATGGAGGGCTGAAGACTTCTTGATGTACAATTTAAATATATAATCAGTACTGATTCGAAATAGAACTACAAAAAAATAAACTGAACTATTGCTGCTAGTGAAGTTTAGCTCCCGACGAGCGAGTGACATTGTCACTAAAGCATACTTGACAGCGGGAAAAAAGGAACTGAGGCGGTTGGAGGGTCGATGCCGAGATAGTCATTACCGCACGAGCTGAGGCTCGTGGTGCCGCTCCCCGCGGCTCTATCTCAGGCGCCGGCCCACTTGAAAAGTTTGCCCCGCTGTTCTAGCACCTCCGGCGGACTCCCATTAGTGTGAATGAGTGGTGGAGGCTTTATGTCCAAGAAGATCTGGAGGGTGGGCGTGGGGACAGCCCCTTATATGGCGTAAGGCCGATGCCGGTCACATGACGTTGGGGGTGGTCTCCTGCTATAGACTGCTAGCTAAAGTTTTCCGTGGGGTCCTCGCACCTGGCGGCTCAGTCCTAATGATTATTATCTACTGCAAGAGCCCTCTCGTAGTAAGATCAAGAATTACGGTGAGTATGTCATTTTCATATCTTCCTGGACCTTATCTTCACCACTGATTCACACTGCTGGGTTAGAGTACCAAGCTCAGACAAAAATCCTCAGAGCAGGGCATTAGAAGATGGAGCTCACTCAGGACAAAAGTCCACTAAGGATCTCAGGACAGAAGTTCGATAAGGATTGTCCTGCCAAAGGAAGCATGGTGCCTGGCATGGACATCCAGGGCACAGTGCTTGATAAAAGTAAACACTGGGCTGCAAGTAGCCACTTTGCAAATATCAGCCATGAGGACAGAGCAGAGTTCTGCCAAGGACACTGCAACTGCTCTGGTGGAGTGGACATGAACTTGGCCTTCCAATTTGACCGGCGCCATGAAGTAGCAGTGGTGAAGGCAGGCCACTATCCAAGCAGAAATGCATTTGATCATAACTGGCTGACCTAGTCAGTTCGGGTTGAAGGAGACAGAGTTGGTTGGACTGAAAGATGTCCTTAGTTCTATCAATGTAGAACCTGAGGACTCTTCTAACATCCAGAGGTTGGAGGGTGCGTTCCCGCTCATTCTGGAAGTTAGGAAAGGATGTGGGCAACACCAAGGGTTCATTTAAATGGAACTCCAAAACCACCACCACAGGCAAAAACCTGGGGTGTGTGAGGTGGACCACGTTTTCTTTATGGAAGACAATACAAGAGTGTGTGACCAAATCATGTATCTGAGAGACCCTACCGGCAGAGGTGGTGGCCTCTAAAAATGTTGTTTTCCAAGTAAGGAATTTGAGGTCGCAAGTAGCCAGGGGTTCAAAGGGCTTACGAGTGAGCATGTCCAGCACAAGTTTGATATCCCAGGGGGTGACAGGTTTCCATACTGGGGTCTTGTGTGCAGGATGCCTTTTAAGCATCTCTCGAGGAGAGGCACTTGAGCCAAGGTAAGGTTCTGGACTGGTTCATGGTAGGCAGAGACAGTACAAATGTGAAACTTTACAGAGGAGCATTGTAGTCCAGCATCAGAAAGATCCAATAAATACTCCAAAACCTTGTCTGGTGGACAGCAGAACGGATTCATATGGGATTTGGCACACCATTCTGAGAAACACCCCCATTTGGCTGTGCAAGCCTTTCTGGTAGTAGGCTTAAGGGTAGCCAGGAGAATCTCAGAAACCCTCAGAGAGACATTAAACCTGCTCACTTCTACCTCCTTAGGAGCCAAGCATGAAGATGAAGGCAGCACAGACTGGGACGGACCAGGGATCCCTGTGTCAGAAGGTCTGTCTGTAGCAGTAGAGGCCTCGGAGGGGCCACTGATACCTTACTGATCAAAGGAAACCAAATCTGCCATGGCCAATATGGGGCAATCAGAATCATTTCACCCCTGTGGGCCTCCAGCCTGAGCAGCACCCTCTGAACTAGAGGTAGAGGAGGAAATGCGTACAGAAAGTGATTTGTCCACCGCAGCCTGAATGCATCCTGACAAAAAACACCAGGTTCTGGATTTCTGAAGGAGAAGTGAGGCAGTTTTGTGTTGAGTGGGGATGCAAAAAGGTCCAGGTCTGCAGTACCCCACTCATCAGACATAGATTGTACGACGTCTGGAGCTAAAGACCACTTGTGAGGATTTGCTTCTGTCCAACTGAGTTGGTCTGCTAGTTTGTTCTGAGCCCCTGCCAGGTAAACTGCTTGAATCAGAGCATTCTACTCCAGATACCACTCCCATACCCTCACAGCTTCTCTGCAAAGCAGGTAGGAGTGTGCTCCCCCGTTTGTTGATGTAATACAAGACTGACTTGTTGTCCATCTGAAGAAGGATTACCTTGTGCAGACAAAGTCCACTGAGGCTTGAAGGGCATAAAGAACTGCCCTCATCTCCAAAACACTGATGTGGAGATGAGATTCTGTCTGAATCCAGACTCCCTGGGTGTGGTGGCCTAACAGTGAGACCCCCATCCCAGGAGAGATGCATCTGTGGTGAGTGTTATCTGCGATTCTGGTGGAGTGAAGTAGAGACCCCGAAGAAGGTTGTCCTCCTGCACCCCCCATGCAAGTGACCGACACAGGGGGTTGGTCACCTTGATGGGGTAAGCCTGAGGATGCACTGTTGCAGACCACTGTGTACTGAGCATCCACTGAATAGTCCTCATGTGCAGTCCTGCTAAAGGCACTGTGAAGACTGAAGAGGCCACAAGGGCTAACATCCGCTGCATGGAGTGAGCACGCAAGTTGTTGTTCTCCATGACGAAACGTGCCATCTGAAGGATGGCGTTCCTTCTGTCTTCCAGGAGGAAGGCCCTCGCCTTGGTAGTGTCCAAGAGAGCCCTACGAAGAGGAGCTGCTGTGAGGGTTGAAGCTGTGACTTCTCTAGGTTTAACAGGACCCCCATGGAGGTCAGGAACTGAACTGCTGTGGTCACTGCCTTTACTGCGCTTGCCTGGACAGACTTGCCAGAAGCCAGTCGTCCAGGTAGGGGAAGACCTGTAGCCTGAGCTTTCTAAGGTGCACTGCGAGAAATGAAACACAGAAACATAGAATTTGACAGCAGATAAGGACCGCTTGGCCCACCTAGCCTGCCCATTTCCCTACCTGATGGATAAGCTGCAGATTCTAGTTAATCAAGAGCTTACTTCCTCCTACCCCCCACTAGAATTGCCTTATGTCTGTCCCATGCATTCTTGAATTCTCCCACTGCTCCCAACTCCACAACCTCCTCAGGAAGGCTGTTCCATGCATCCACAACCCTTTCTGTGAAAAAATACTTTCTAACATTACCTCTGAGCCGTCCCCCCTCTATCTTCAAATTGTGCCCCCTTGTTCTTGCACGTCTTTTTCTGAAAGATGCTACCCTCTTGTACTTCGTTAATTCCCTTGAGATATTTAAAAGTTTCTATCGTGTCCCCCCCCCTCCATTCCTCAAGGGTACACAAATTAAGCTGCTTTAGTCTCTCCTGGTATGGGTTCTGGTGCAGACTCTGCACCATTTTGGTTGCCCTCCTCTGAACAGCCTCCACTCTGTCTATGCGGAGGTGGCGTCTCCAGAATTGCACGCAGTACTCCAGATGGGGTCTCACCAACTGTCTGTACAGAGGGATAACAACTTCCTGTTTTCTACTGTTGATGCCTCTCCCTATGCATCCCAGTATCCCCCTGCCCTCCTTACTGCCTTCTCACATTGCTTGCCCACTTTTAGGTCATCTGATATAATTACTCCTAGGTCTCTTTCAATTTTTGTTCTTATTCTCTAACCCCCCATTGTGTACTCTTCCCCTGGGTTTTTGTTTCCCAGGTGCATTATCCTGCACTTCTTTGCATTAAATCTGAGCTGCCATATATTTGACCATTCCGCCAACCTTGCCAAGTCCCTTTTCATCCTTTCCACCCCACCTTGTGTATCAACCCTGTTGCAGATCTTTGTGTCGTCTGCAAAGAGACATACCTTTCCTTCCAGGTGCACTCCAATGTCACTTATAAAGACATTAAAAAGGTCCGGTTCCAGTACCGAACCCTGCGGTACCCTACTAGTTACCCTCTTTTCTTCACTGTGGACTCTGTTTATTATTACCTTTTGCGTCCTGTTGTCTAGCCAGTTTTTTATCCAGGCTACCACATTGGGACCCACTCCAAGGCTGGCTAACTCGTATATTAACCTTTTGTGTGAGACTGTGTCAAATGCCTTGCTAAAATCTACATAGGTCATATCAACAGTCCCTCCCTGATCTACTACTTTGGTCACCCAGTCAAAGAAATCTATTAGGTTCATCTGACATGACCGTCCTGCTGTGAAACTATGCTGCCTTGGGTCCTGTGCCCCACTGGCCTCTAGGTACTCAACAATTCTTTCCTTCAGAAGTGATTCCATCATTTTCCCTACCACTGAGGTCAAACTAACTGGTCTCTAGTTTCCTGCCTCTGCCCTGCTCCCACTTTTGTGAAATGGAATCACATCCGCCCTCCTCCAGTCCTCAGGTACCACTCCATCCTCCCATGATTTGTTAAAGACAGTAGTCAGTGGTGTTACTAGTTCTACCCTTAATTCTTTTACAATCCTGGGGTGAATCCCATCAGGCCCCATTGCATTGTCCACCCTCAGTTTCAAGAGTTCTTTCAAAACCCTTTCTTCTGTGAATGGACTAGTATCGACCCCCCTATCCAGAATGTTTCTCTTGTTTGGCTTAGGTACCCCCTTCCGCTGAATGACTTGAGCAGAAATATTCATTCAATATTCCTGCTTTTTCACTGTCACCTCTCCGCCACATTCCCTTCCCTTTATTAACTCTCTGTATCCCTCCCTTGGTCTTTCTTCACTCCCTAATGTACCAATAAAAGGTTTTATCCCCCTTCTTAACAGAGTTGGCTATCCTTTCCTCAGTTGGTGCCTTTGCTATTCTGACTGCCTTCCCTGCCTCCTTCTGCTTTAACTGATAAAATTCTTTGTCCTGCTCCTTCTGTGTTTCCCTATATTTCCTGAATGCTATCCTTTTCTCCTTAACCTTCCCTTCCACCTCTTTTGAAAACCATAGTGGTTTTCTCCTTCATTTTGTTTTGTTCATTTGCTTCACACAAAGGCTTGTTGCCGGACTTGCCGCTGTGATGGCTGTTTTGATTATTCCCCATTGTTCCTCCACCCCTCCTTCTTGCCCATTTGCTAGTGCTTTTCTGAGGCACTCTCTCATTTTCCCCAAAGTCAGCCCTCCTAAAGTCCAATACTCTTGTTTTTGTATGGCTCAACTCTAGGGCTGTGTTTATTGTGAACCACACTGTTTGGTGGTCACTTGTTCCCAGATGGCTACCCACTTCTAAATCTGAGACCCTTTTCCGTCCCCATTTGAGAGTACCAGGTCTAAGACTGCTCCCTCCCGAGTGGGTTCCAACACTAGCTGTCTGAGGCATGCCCCCTGTAGGGCATCAATAATGACCCTGCTCTTGGATGTGCCTGCAGCAAAGGTACTCCAGTTAACATCTGGCATATTCAGGTCCCCCATCAACAATATCTCCCCTTTTTCTGCCATTTTAAGGATGCCTTCTATCATTTCCTTGTCCATTCCCTCACCCTGAGATGGGGGTCTGTACACAACCCCCAGGCGGACTGTGGTGCCATTTCCTCTCTCCAGGGTGACTCATAGTGACTCATCAACTTCCTGTTTACTCTTAAGTTCTGTTGCTTTAATCCCTTCCCTTATATAGAAAGCTACTCCTCCTCCTCCTCTTTTACCCACCCTGTCCCTCCTACAGATTGTGTATCCTGGTATGCTGACATCCCAGTCAAGGTTCTCTGTGTACCGTGTTTCAGTGACTGCCACAATATCCAGGCATCCCTGTTCCATCAAGGCCACTAGTTCAGGGAGCTTGTTACACAGACTACAGGCATTGGTACTCATTCCCCTCCATTTTTTGATGGCCTTACCCCTTTTAGCCCCACCCCTGTCCTTACTGCCTTTTTCTGCATTTACCCCTGTCCTGCTCCCTGACTTCTCTACCTTGGTGTTTACCTCTCTACCTACTGTGCTTTGTGGGGGAAGGCTGGGATTTACCTGCTCCTTTTCAGTGCCTCCCCCTTGACTAGTTTAAATGCTTGCCAATGAAGCATTTAAACCTATCACCTAGGATCCTGGGTCCCCCCTGGACAGAAGCAGACCATTGCACCAGTACAGGCCTGCGTCCCTCCAGGTGGCTCCCCAGTCCCCAATGAAGCCAAAACCCTGAGCTCCACACCAGTTTTTCAACCATTCATTGAATTCCATGGTGCGGAATACCCTATCAGCATCCTTGCCATAGACAGGCAGCACCTCTGAGAAGGTTACCGTACATGTCACTTATCTAAGGCCCCTTCCTAACTCTACAAACTCCTCTTGCACTGCTCTGATCCCATTCTCAGCCAGGTCATTTGTCCCTAGGTGGACAATGACATCCAGTTCCCTCCCTCGTTCAGCTGCTCCCGCGATCCTGGGGATTCGCTTCCTGTCCCTTCGAGCTGTGACGCCACACAGGCACCTTACCTCTCCTTTGTGGAGGTTCCCAGCATCCTCCTTGGTCTCCACTGCAGGTGCCTCCACAGAGGAACCACTCTTTGCCAGAACAGCATATGAACTATGGAGAGGTACAACTGGAGGGATGCACCTCTGCTCCACCACCCTCTCCCTCCCTGAGCCCACCTTGGTCCAACTGCTCCTCTTTCTTGGCAACCTCTGAGGTAGAGGCAGTGGCCCTGGTGGTCCCTGGGTGGGGGAAGAGGTTTCACGAATCCTAGCCAGGTCAGCCTGGAGACAGGCAACCTCCTCCCTCAGACCAGAGAGGCGCCTGCAAATAGGGCAGCATCGCAGCCTCCAGAATGTCTCCCGGAACACTCCCGCCCCACAGCCATTACACTGCACCACTCCCATCTTCACTTATTTTGTGTCCCCTCTCCTGTTGCTTTGTATGCTTACTGTCTCCTTCCTCTATGGATTTTTACACCTACTTTCCGACTGCCTATGTGCACTTACAACTCTCGCCCTTCCTGTTCTGGGACAGGAAAGTACAGTTACGTAAGAACTTACCGTAACAGTAGATCTTCGAGAACAGCTCTTGCAGCAGGTAACACCATTAGGACTGAAGCCGGCAGGCGTCAGGACCCCATGGAAATCTTCTAGCTAGCAGTCTTCAGCGGGGACCGCCTCCGACGTCGGTCCCGCCCCCGACGTAGTACATAAGGAGGCGGTCCCACCAGATTCCCCAGTTCTCCCGCCGGAGACTCCCGGCCGCAGGATGACATCAGAAGGGGAGACCGAGGATCCACCATCAGAAGGAAAAGAGCAAAAGCTCCTGCCAAGGCCTGGTAGGCCATACCTCCTCCAAGGGGGAATGGTGGGCGGGAAGGTACCTGCTGCAAGAGCTGTTCTCGAATCTACTATTCTGAGTGAGTTCTTACGTAACTGTACCTATCTTACTGAGATACAGCTCTTGCAGCAGGTAACACCATTAGGACTGATTCCCAAGCAATAGCGCCTGTAAGCATTCTGGGAAGAGGAAATTAGGAGAGATCTTGAACAAGTCCTGACTCTAGGACAGGAGACCCTGTAGAATGGCCAGGCCGAAACTGGCTCTCCGCCGTGATGTAATATCCAAGCTATAGTGCCTAATAAATGTATGCACAGAGCTTCAAGTAGCTGCAGCGCAAATGGCCGAGGTGGAGACGTTTTGCAGTGCTGCAAAGGAGGTAGCCACCCCCCTTGTCGAGTGGCCCCGGACTGTACTCAGGAGGGGCTTATGCTTGTTGTTGTAGCAAAAAGAAGTACACAGAACAAGCCAGCAAGAAAGGGTCTGCTTTGAGGCTGGTTGGCCCAGCATCCTCTCAGCGAAGGAAACGAATAGTTGCTCCGACTTGCGAAGCTGTTTAGTTCTATTCAGGTAGAACCTTAAGGAGCGGTGAACATCCAGGGTGTGAAGCAGCGCCTCTTCTCTATTAGAGTACTTGGGGAAATACACAGGCAAATCAATGTCCTGGTTGAGAGTGAGGGCAGAGACTACCTTAGGCAGGAATTTAGGATTCGTCCTCAGAGACACTCTGTCCTGGTGAAAAATTAAATAAGGCTCCTTGCACATGAGAGCGTGAAGCTCGGAAACTCTCCTTGCTGACGTGGACAGCAACTACAGATAACGCCACGACAGAAAACGAGCTCGCAATCCACGGCAGGTTCAAAGGGGGGAAACGGAGTTGTTCCCAAGGACAAAGAGTAGGTCCCAAGGAGGAACGGGATCCTTGATGGGTGGCCTAAGGTGTAACACCCTCTCAGGAAATCTCGAGAGGCATCAAGCTGTGCCACTGTAAGCTGTCCCACCGGTACATGATATGCAGAAGATCGGCGCGAGGGGTGCACTTTAATGGAGAAGTAGAAGCGAGGCCCGAATGGAATAGGGAAAGAAGGTATTCCAGCACCCTTTCACAGGGCATTCTAAAGGGGAAAGGCGTGCCTGCGACCATAAGCAAAAGCGGCGCCATTTCATGGACTCACGCCGCATGCATTGTCGGCTTTCTGGGACAGGAACTGGTCCACCCTTGCAGACCCTCGACGCATAATGGCTATGTCTCTAGGAACCATGCATGCAGGTTCAGTGTGAGCGAAGTCCGGTGGACTAGTGAACCCTCCTCCTGAGACAATAGGTGGGAGCTGAAAGGCAACGGAACTGAGGTTCCCGGACAATTGCATGCTCCCTCGCGCAGTTTGAGAAGAACTCTGGATCAACGGAAGGGAGGGAAAGGAGGAATCTGTCCGCCCAGGAGAGGGACAACTGTCTCGCCAGAAAACACCAGGCCCTGGATCTAGCGAGCAAAAATTGGGCAGTTTTGCGTTGGATGTGGAAGCGAATAAGTCCAACTCTGGAGTGCCCCATCGAAGGAACAGATCCTCTGCTACCTCCTGAAGAAATTCCCACTCGTGGACTCTGGCCTGGGAATGACTCAGGCCAGCCGCGATTGTGTTGTCCACTCCGGGAACGTGAACTGCAATCAGACTCGTGCCGTGTCGGATTACCCAATCCCACACCCTCATAGCTTCCCTGCAGAGAGGGTAAGAGTGTGCGCCTCCTTGTTTGTTGAGGTAATACATCACCGCCGTGTTGTCTGTCTGAAGCAGAAGGGTACTCGATGGTATTTCTGACTGAAAGGCCTGCAGGGCGTAAAGGCCCGCCCTCATGTCCAACACGTTGATGTGGAGGTGAGCTTCTGGAGGGGTCCATGTTCCCTGGAACCTCACCCCGTTCAGGTGTGCTCCCCATCCCAGCCCTGAGGCGTCTGTGGAGAGGATTGCCTTCGGGGACAGCGCTGTAAACGGGACACCCGCAGAAAGTGTCCCTGGGTCTAGCCACCATTGCCAGTCTTGAATCACGGCATTCGTGATTCTGACCGGATGCTGCATATGGTCTTGCCTTTGGTCCCACTGCACCTTGAGCATCCACTGAGTTATCCACATGTGGAGCCTTGCCAAAGGGACGGTTGGAATGGCCGCAGCCATGTGTCCGAGCAAGCGAAGGATTAACCTGGCGGGGACGGTCTTTTCCACTGAAAGATCCCTGATGAGGGATCTGATGTGTTCCGCTCTTACGTCGGGAAGAAAGCTTTTCCTTGGGCGGTGTCCAGAACTCGCCTATGAACTGCAGCTTCTGGGACGGTACTAGAGAGACTTCTGTAGTTGATAAGAATCCCCAGAGACTGGAACAGATCCTGGGTGCTCTGAATAGCCATCAACAGTGCCTCTTTGAGGTGGCCATGAGAAGCCAGTCGTCCACGTACGGGAACACGTAGTGGCCCTGTCTCCTCAGAAACGCTGCCACGACTGCCATACACTTGGTAAAGACCCTGGGGGCCGAAGACAGTCCGAATGGAAGGGCCCGGAACTGGAAGTGGTGGCCGAGAAACTCGAAGCGCACGAACCTCCTGTGAGCTTGAGCTACTGGGATGTGCAGGTAGGCATCCTGCATGTCCAGGGATGCTAAGAAGGCGTCCTTTTTCAGCATGGGAATGATCCCTTGGAGGGTCACCATGCTAAAACATTTGTAGGTGACCGACATGTTGAGGTCGCCGAGGTCCAAGATTGGACGGTGGTCCCCTGTTTTCTTCGGAACCAGAAAGAAGTGGGAATAGTATCCGGATCCTATCTGGCTCTCTGGGACATACTCCACCGCTCCCTTTTGCAGGAGCGCGAGTACCTCTTGCCTGATGAGAGATCTGTGCTGACCCGAGTAACGGGAGAGCAGAGGAGGCCTTGTGGGTGGCTTGTCCACAAATTCTATAACGTGGCCTCTTTCGACCAACTGAAGGACCCACCTGTCTGTGGTTATGGACTGCCACCCTGGCAGGTGGTCATGTGCCCCGACCTTGGTGTCCGCTGATCCTGAGGGGGGGGCCGGAAGGAGTCATGCTGTGGCGGCTGAGGGTCCAGCAGGCTGGGTCGACTTAGCTGGTCGCTGACCTTGGCCCGCTGACGACTTCCCTGGCTCTACGGAGAAGGGCCCTCTGTTGAGGACCGGGCGGGACTGCTGTCTCTGCATCCGGCCTTGAAAAGCGGCTTTGGTTCCTCACGAAGGAACTAAGCTTGGGTCTGTACATGGCCTGGACAGACCGTATCGCTCTTCCTGGCTCCTGAGCTTGGTGAGGACCTTCTCCGAGGACTCACCAAAAGAACTTCTCCGTGGAATGAGGCATCCAGGATGTTCTTCTGAACGTCCGGTGAATCGGAAACATGGAGCCATGAGTGTCTCGGAGGCATACGCCTGAAGCTGCCTTGGTCAAGAGTCCAAGAATCCACGTGCTCGCAGCACCTGGTTCCCACGTCGCAACCCGCACGGAAGGAGCTGTAGCAACTCCTCCTTCTGCTCACCTTCTGGCATCTTTTCCACCAGATCCAGTCCCTGCTCCCACAAGGCGTTTTGAAACTGCACCATGTGGGTCAAGTAGTTGAGGGATCTGATGGCGCAGGTAGCGGAGGCATATGTGCGCCTGCCCATAGCATCCAGCTGTTTGGACTCTGGGTTCAGTGGCAGGGTGCTTAAATGTTGCGGCCTCTGGGATCGGTCATGAGAGGCTGTAATGACCAGAGAATCGGCCAGAGGATGTGATGCCAAGTACTGGTCCTCCCTAGGGGCCTTGTACAGGCGGTCAGCTTTCTTCGGCATCGCCCGGAAGCGAGTGTGGACGTTTCACGCTGCCTTAGTGGCGCTCACGAAGTGTCCACCAAGGGTGGCACCACCACAGGCTTAATATCTTTTGCCGGCAAGATATCGTGCAAGGTGTAATCTTCTCGGGGTCTAGTTCCTCTGCGGCCCCAGCCCATGTTCTCCTGATATGTCTCATAATCTCTGAGAACGATGGTCATCCGGAGATCTTGGGAGCTCACGTGGGTCCAGAGAAGGGACGTTGATCGGAGAGGGGGATCTGGATCCGTCCGAGAAGTCCGATCCCGTGTTCTCCGTCGAAGGCGAACGGCGGCGTCTTCTGGGTCTCTTGGGGCTGGGTGACCCAGAAGAAGATCTGGACAGAGGTCTCCTGTTTCGTGATCTACCCCGAGGAGGGTCCGTAGGTACTCGGCCCGCATCCCTGGGTGAGGTAGGGGGCGCGGGGGCTGACTGAGTAGCAGGAGGAGGAGGTGGTGTGGGAACCACATCCCTTTTAATGGTGTCCCACCAGGAAGAAAACAACTCCTTGACCTCGGATAAGCTGAGGTCCGACGACGGACCGGGCGCCGATGGCCGGTCGTCGGGTTCCGGCGTCGGCTCCTCAGGTTCCAGCGAGGGTTCCCTGGGGGGTACGACGGGACCGGGTTCGCCTGGCCTGGTCCTCGGCTAGGGTCAGGCCCTCCGTGATCGCCTCTTGCACCGACGCCGGTGGGAAGCTAGGGGTCCTCTTCTCGGTAGATGCGATCGCCGTCCTCGGCCGGCACCTCCGTGGGAGGCTAAGGCCTGACTGGCAACGGGTGTCTGGCGGTTGACGGTTCGGGACTAATGGTGGCTTGGCCGACGCCGGAGGGGCCGACGATCTTCTGAGAGAAGTTGCCCTTGGTCCTCTGCTGAGGAGGAGGCAAAGAGACTGACTCTGGCGCGGGTTCCGAGTCGCGAGGAACCGGACTTGTGATGGTGGTGACGGTCCCTGACCTCGACAGGGCCTTGGTGGCTGAAGACGAAGAAGGTCTGGAGGTCTTGGCCTGCGGAAGAGAAGAGAAGAGGAACCCGAGGAGGACTTCACCGCTGCAGGGGGAGGCTGGGAGTGGGCCCGTGAGGGGGAGCGGTCGGACCGGGAGCCGGAGCTACGGGAGTCAGAGGCCCTAGACGGGGACCTGGATCTCACTCTCTCTCCCTATGCTTCTCTAAGTGTCTCCGGGCCTTGTCGGAAGATTCCCCCCTGGAGGCTGCGTCCATGGCTTTAATCTTCTCCTTGAGCAGGAAAGCCTGAAGGGCCTTCTGGCGACGGATCGGTCCGGCTGTTGAATCCCTGGCAGAAGGAACAGGCCCGGGTGTCGTGGTCTGGGCCTAGGCACCGGACGCAGGCCGAATGTGGGTCTTTGAACGGGATTTGCTTCCCACAGGCGCACTTCGAAGGATGGCCTTCAACGGAGGTTGGAGAGGACATCAGATAGAAACTGAGCCGAGAAAACAAACTTTTTTCCCCGAAGGAAGAACTTAACCAGGCGTCGCGCGCTAGAAACGAACCAAAGGGTCGAGACATGCAAGCCGGTCGTGGAAAGAATCAGAGAATCTGAGCGGGACCACCTCCTTATGTACTAGCCGGACGCCGGGGCGGACTGACGTTGGAGGTGTCCCCTCGAAGACTGCTAGCTAGAAGATTTCCGTGGGGTCCTGACGCCTGCCGGCTTCAATCCTAATGGTGTTACCTGCTGCAAGAGCTGTATCTCAAAGTAAGATCTGCCAGTACACCTGAACACAGAGGCGGCCACCAGGCTCTCGGCCGAAGGGTGCTCTGTGAACCCCACAAGGGACCCCATGGGAACCACGTACTTGCGGGCCATGCCGGCACATGGTGCTGGACATGAGGCAGGATGCTGCCATAGTTCGAGCACTGGACCAACAATGGCCTCGGCCACAGGAAAGGCTTCCGTTGGGGTATCCCCTCTCTTGAGGATGTCCATGAGATGGTACTCCGCCTTGTCTGGATGGGTTCCAGGGGCATCACTGTAGAATCAGGGATGAGACGGAGGATCCCTTGGAAGGAGGAAGAACCTTCCTCCATCCCTGTGCCAATGGATGACTCATCATCCCCCGGGATGAGAGTGAAGCCCCGTGACATCCGAGTCCGAAGAGCAGGGGTACAGCGGACTGCCACCCAAATCATCCTTGACCCACCTACGGCGGTCCGGGGTGACTGTGACCGACAGAAGTCCGGTATCTGGTTGGTCCTCTTTGGAAGGAGACCCTCCCACGGGCTGCCTATTGGTGGAGAGACCGGTATAGGCCAAACAGCAAGTCGCGCCGGCCCCACGGGCAGGGGAACCGAAGGCTTCGGTTCTGAGGGGGTCAGCTTTGGCCTAGGAGGCTAAAGCCAAGTAATGGCTGGGTTAGGAGTCGAAGTCGGCTTGTGCCCAGACAATATCAGCTGTTGCCACATGAGGTACTTGTAGCACCGGAGTTTCCGTTGGAGCTTCTCATCAGCGGATGACCGGTGGCGTTGCCTCTTTTTGAAGCGCTTATGGCTCTTCCTCAGCCATCCAGACAAGGGCTTCTAGACCTCGACCAAGATCGGGCAGGCCGACTCGGTCACTCGGAGACACCAGCGGGACCAGTGAAACCCAGGGGTCAGGAACGGGTCCTCGATGGGGACACCAGCAGACTGGGTCTCCTCATGGGGGAACACAAGGACCAGAGTCCTTTCCAAAGAGTCGTTGACCGGGGCCGGCGACAGTGGGTCGATTGGATCGAGAACAATCTCGACCTCATTGGCCGCATCCTCGGTTGGCTGGCCCGATGGAAGGTCCGTGGAGCCTGCGGCCGAGGAAGCGCTCTCGACCGAGGTCAAGACCACGTGCTTCTGGGACTGAGACCTCTCTCGGTCCCAAGAGTGCCTTCGCCGAGACGAATACGTGCTCGGTTCCTTATCTCGCTTGCAAGATCGGGAGGAGTGCGAGCCCGCGGGCGCCTCTCCCCGGGTGGGGAGAGACTGGCACAACTCCTTGAAGGAGCCCAAAAATGTGGAGCCCAGGTTGAGTGGAACGAAGAAGCTTTGAGTGTCTGAAGCGTGGGCAGCTTCTTCCTCGAACACCTTCATGCATTCCAGCTGTTCGGTGGAACCTGCAGCCATGGAAACCGCCCACCTAGCCTCCTTGGACTTCACTGGAGGATTCCTTTTCTCCAGTCTCCCTAGTTTAAGACATGCCAGGCGGTTGTCCAGGACATTGGGATGGAAGGCCAGACAAAAACTGCAGGACGAGGTGTCATGGCCGACACTGAGGCAGTAGACGCATGTGAGGTGGGGATCGGTGCATGACATTTTTTGGCCGCAAGGACATTGGCTAAATCCAAGGGAAGATTTCTCCTCCATGATCGATGGGGCGAAGAGGCGATCGCTAACTCGAACAATTTTTAATTTCGGTAAAACCGAAGTTTTGAAAGCCAGGGCCTACGAAATGCGTGAGCACGAGGGAGGCAACCTGTATCTTCTGGCACAAAGGAAGATCTGGCGTCACTGGGCTGAGCCGAGGTATATACCACTTGGGTGGGTGGCAGGAGCCAGCTTGAAGACTTCCGGCAAGATTTATAGGGGAAAGGGAAATGCCAAAGAGTGCGGATGAACAACATATCCACGCTCCCAGAATAATTTCTTTAGGTATGCTCACTCTGCTGAAAATATTTGCAAGCTCTGCTGCCACTTTTGAAGCTGTGACAGTACGCATTGGGACTGCTTCTGGGTATTGAGTAGCACAGTCACATACTACCAGGATAAATCTATTATCTTTTTTACTTTTGTCTAAAGGACCAACCACATCCATTGCAATTCTCTCAAAAGGCACATCTATCAATAGTAGGGGCACCTTGTCTTTTCTAGTGACTGGGGCTACTTTCTGACACTCAGCACAGCAATTACAATAAGCAGCAACATTTTCATGAATTCCAGGCCAGTAAAATCTCTACAGCAATCTGGCAAGGGTGCGATCCCTCCCTGAGTGACCAGCCATAGGACTATCATGTGATATCTGTAACAACTCTGTTCTATACTTCTGTGGTATAACCAATAGTTCTGTCTGTTTCTGTGTCTGAGGTTTAACCCAAACTGTGTACAGTAACCCATTACGTTTTTTAAACATTGGTTCACCCTGTTTTGGTTTCGCCCCCTGCTGCTTAAAATAACCCTGGAGAGAAACATTGTCAGCTTGCTCTGAAACAAAATCACAATCAGTTATCAGTTTAGCTTCAATATTTTCATATTTTAACCCTTTATGTCCATCAGCCCCGTTGCCACTGTTGTTTCAGACGTCTTCTTTCTTTCCTGGACTTCCAGATCTTGGAGCTGTTCTCAAACAAATCCGAAGTCACTGAAAGGAAAAGTGTCCCCACCGTTTGAGATTTCCTTTGCTTCAGCTCTTGTTACCACTGCTGCTGAAACTGCAGGGTTCAGTTCCTCTGAGATTAACTCAGTAAATCCTGGACAGTCATTTCCAATAATCACGGGTACAGGTAACTTAGGTACTACCCCTACTTTCATTTGATGCGACACACCCTTAATGGCCAGAGTCACTTGGGTGGTGGGATAGTATTGAGTGTCCCTGTGGATGCAGATGACGCCAGGTCCTTTTGCACAATGTTTTCCCAGCACTTTAACATGCACTAGGGTCTGTCTGCTTCCCAAATCAATGAGTCCCTTTATAGTCTTATCCCCCACCTTCATATCTGTTAAGTACTTGCCCCAATTTGCTAAGGACAAATCTGCTCCAGTGCCACTCTCCTTACTACAGCAGTTTCTTGCAATATGGCCTGGCTTGTTGCAGTTATAACAAATAAAGTATTTGGGGGCAGATTTGTTACCCCCACCAGAGTTTTTATCAGACTTTGAGTTTAAATGGGAAAAACAATGTCTTGGTTTGGCTGTTACCTTGCTGCTGTGGCGTCTGTCTGGCCATCTGATAGTCTGCGGCCAAAGAAACAGCCTTTTCCTCACTTTCTGGTCGATGTTCTTTTACCCAAAGCAGCACATCTGTAGGCAGGATGTTGATGAACTGCTCCATTGCAAATGTATCGATGATCTGAGGGACTGTTTTGCCCTCTGGTTGAAGCCATTTGATAAGGAGCTCTCTGAGTTGGGTGAAGGCTTCTTGAGGATTGTCAAATGTGTTGTACTTCAGGGACCGGAAACTTTGCCTGTAGGTCTCTCCTAAGATGGCATATCTTTTCAGGATTTCTTTTTTCACAAGGTCATAGTTTTCTGACTGTGCATGTCCATACTGCTGTAGGCAAGTTGGGCTTTACCTGTCAGGTAGGGTACCAGTCCGATTGTCCATTGCCGCTTCAACCACTGGCAGGCTGTGGCAACTCTTTCAAACGTTGTCAGGTATGCCTCGACATCATCCGAGGGATACAACTTTATAAGTTTAATGTCTTTTAAGTTGCTTGTACCTTGTTGCTCTGCAGGACCAGTGCCAGGTCCTTCTGCTTTCACAGCTTGCAAGGCATCCGGCCAGCGCTGCTCCTACCACTACATCTCTTCTCTGCTTCTCTGTCTCTTTTTGTTGTATAGCCCACCAATTGAAAAAGTCCATCAGACTTTCAGGTTCTGTCACTGCCTGTTCTTTTTCCATAACTCGTACAATCTCAGCTTGGACTTCTGTCTCTGCTAGTTTGGCTGCCATCCTTCTGGTAACCATCCTGGACTTGCTGCTGCAGAATCCATACCTTTTTCTATGCTTCCCTGGTACTAGGTCCAGTACCCACACACAAAACTCCTGGCTTAGAGTATGCACAGCAAAATCTCACTTAGACTGACACCATCTGTCATCGAGGCACAGGTCAGGAAGCATAGGAAAAACCAGGAGCAGTTATAGAATTCGCAAAAAGTGTTCATTAGTACTAGCAGTAACATAAACAAATAAACTTGTTCAGTATAACTATTTACGAAGGCAGAATAAACAGAGAAGATCCATCTGAGTTTTCCTTCAATCTCTGTGTGTCTCCGAAAACATTGCGGCATTCTCTCTTATAAGTCTTAGCAACCCCCCTTCTTAACAAGCATCCAGTTTTTTCTAAAATGTTCTTGTATGGTTCAGGCAGGTGCAGCAAGAACAGTGTCCCAGACTTGAGGCCCCTTCTCCACAGCTTCTGAAAAAGGGCTTAAAAACTGCTCTAAGGTTAACCTCTTGAGTTCCCAATAGCTTTTTGCAATCATCTCAAACTATAATTATATACATTTCAACAGTAACACTACATAATTTCTAAACAAAGAGATCCCAATATCAGTTACATTTCCACATAATGATTTGTATATATTTTTATACCGGCAGATATGCAAGGGAGGAAAAGACAGAAACAGCAAGGGAAGACTGAGAGGCAGAGAACTGTAAGACTGTCGGGGTGATCAAATCCTAGGTCTCACAAGCAAATTTGGCTGCGTAATCAGACAGACAAGAGACAGAAAAGGAAAGAACAGAACAGATCCCTGCATTCAAACTCTTCATAACAACTGGGTCAGGGTCCTAACTCAACCCTGTAACAAGGAGGAGATCCAGAAGACCTCCAGAGAAGCAACTCCCAAGGTCCTCCCACCCTCGGTGTTGCAGGAGGGCCCAGTACTGCCCGCGGTGCCGCTCTTTCCACCAGAGCCGTGAATGGCTCCAGGATCCGGGGCAGTGCTGAGGTAACCATCGGGCCGGCTCCTGCAAGCACAGGCCATGACACCGGTGGAGCCTGCACCCCTGAAGAGGTGACTGACAGTATGGTGCTCCCAGCCTGGTTCCCGAAAGAACCAGAAAATGCCTCCAGCACTGTGGTAGGAGCCTCTGCCCTGGCAAGGCTAGAAGAGGTGGAAGCCCTCTCCTCCCTGGTCTGTACAGATTCGGGAGGGGACCCAGAAGAAGGGTAGAGAGAGATCTACGCTTGGCATCCTGAGTGCGGCGCCATCCTCTGAAGGTCGGTGGAGCGCGACTGACCTAACATGCCATGTTCCAGGATGTGGCGATCCATGAAGAAGCAGGCATCGCAGTTGTCCATGTCATGATTTGGACCAAGGCAGGTAAGGCATCATTCATGTTGGTCCAAGACAGAAATCTATCGGCAGCAAGAGACACTGACGCATAGGAGGCCAGCCCGTCTTAGATGAACGTTGTTTGTCCCCTTACGAACCCAACATGACTCGCAGTACAAAATAACTAAAAACACAGTAAAAGACTCGGCGCCGAATCACATAAAAAGGAAAGGTGTTACCGGTGCTGGAACAGAAACAGCGCCAAGTAGTAGGAGACAGAAGGAAATGAAAATTACGTACCTACTGTAATTGTTGATCTTTCTGTGTATCTTCACCATTCATCACTAGTGGGTTATAGCGCCGGAGCTAGGACCCTCGGAGAACTCCCCATGGGTGGAGCGACACAGGGCAGCGCTCCTCGAGGCCGATGTTCCACGTGGCGCCCAAGTGGTTGGCCGCTATCTGTCGTCGACTTGCCCCAGCCCAGTTCTCAAAACGCCGAGAGTGTAAGAAAAGGAGGGTGGGATAGAAGAGAGCCCAAGGGATAGACAAAAGGAAGGGAATAATGAACTAAAAGGAGAAATAAACGACAGAGGAGACAGGAGAGAGAAACCAGAATTGGAAATTGGGGAAAGGGAAGGAGGCCCCAATCTCTGGAAGGAGAAGCAGAAGGGATGGATAAGGGAGGGATAAGAGAGGGAAGGGGGGGGAAGAGAACCACACCCCCGGGAACGGTCCTGCATCTTAGGATTTTAGCAATAATGATAGCTCAAAACTGGGCTGTCAAGGTTCAGCTGCCAGAAGGCAAGGCCTGAAATGTTTAAGCAGCATGGGCCTAGAAGGACCAGCCTTAACAGGGGGCAGGATGGAGGTGTGTCTCAAACCCCCCCCCCCCCAAAATAGGAGGGAAAAATTAAACTGCCATGAGGGCATAAAAAATAAACTCAAAATTTAAGTTCATAAAAAAAAGGGCGCCCCAGCACACTCCACTCCTCCGAAGAATTGAGGGAGAAGAAAGAGATAAGGAGAGAGCGCCTCTCCCTACCCATATACCCCAATAATACCCCCTAAGGGATAAATTCATCCCTGTGTGTCTCCAGGGTCCTCTTCCTCGTAACCACGAGGGAGAGGAAAGCGAGGAAAAAAACAGAAGACACACAGGGGGTAGGAGGGAGCCCAGAGACTGAGGCCCTAGGGGGAAGGAGGGTGGGATTTAGTGTTGAATGGTGAAGATACACAGAAAGATCAACAATTACGGTAGGTACGTAATTTTCATATCTTATCTGTGTCAGTCTTCACCATTCATCACTAGTGGGTGAGTACCGAGCCCCCCCCCGAAGGGGGCACTGAATTACCCCAAGTGACTAGGTCCCTTAGCCTCCAGTGGGTGAGATACAGGAGGAGAGAACCTTTACAAGCCTGGGGAGGCCTGAGACTGGTCTGGGTGAGACAGGGAGTCCCCAGTGGGGGAGGGAAGGTGCCCCGAAAGTCGCCGTCTCAACCTACGGGAGAAAAGATGGGTTCTTTGGTATGTGAAGTAGATCACCCTAAGCTGGGCCAGGGGTGATAACCAGGATAGGTGAAGCCATGCCGTCCACCTAAGGCAGACTGCAGTCCCTACCACTCTGGATGCCACCTCACTGGCATCATAAGATGCCCTTGCTTGGTGCCTTGCTAGCTCCAGGCCCTGTGCATAGAGGGCAATGGCTTGCCTGGTTTCCTCCGCATCATGCATTGAGGCTAGGATCTGTCCTAGCCTGGACCACAAGAGCCTATCGTAGGTTGCAAAGTGGGCCTGATGTGCTGCAACAGAGAGGGAGATCCGTGCCAAGTAGCAAACTCTTCTCCCCCAAAAATCGCAGTCCGCAGAGTCAGAGTTTGGGGGATGGTCATGGTAAGGGACACGAGGCCCAGAGGGGGTGTTCAGGGAGGTCAAACCTGAAGAGGGATGAGGCAGAGAACCTGGAGACCCGGGGTGAGCACATTACCGCTGGTGTAGGTCCCTTGGGGCTGGAACAGTGGAGAAGGGACATAGCCAAAGCTGATGTGACGCTTCCTGGAAAGGAAGAGGCCAGGTAGGAACCACCAGGTGGGCCGCACTGTACTCGTCTAGAAAGGTGCGCGTCACATGCTCGGGATTGCTAACCAGGATTGTAGTAAGATGGAGCTCGTCCAACATCCTTGCGAGGAAGCACTGATAAGAAGAGAGATCAGACGCTGGGGAGATGTGGACAGATGGTTCCTCTCCCTCTGTGGAGGAGGAAGAAGATGAAATTGAGCTCCGAGGTTCAGGGTCCGGCTGCACGAGAGCATGGTGGAACACCTGCTGGTCCAGGGCATGAAAGTAGGTGGGGAAATGTGCAGTGGAACCTCTGAACTGCTCCCAGGTGAGAGGTCCCCTAGGACCGGGAATACCTGGGATAGCTGGGGATGGAGACAGAGGCTCGGGGGACAAGCACCTAGCAACAGGAGAATGGTCTCTATCAGGGCAGGGGGGCCAACAGGAAACCCTTTGCAGGGAGTAAGATCCGAAGGTCCCAGCAGCTAACATCTGTTCAACCGGACTGGAACGGTCAGAGCTGTGCCCAAAGGAAGAAATCCCCCGTGAGATAACCGAGACCATGAGTCCCCAGAAGGACGGCCCCTGAACTCAGAAGTTAAAGTCCCTCTCGAGAAACTCGTCCAGGGAAGAGAGAGGGTCTGCACTGCGACTCCTCCTAGAACCTGGCCGGACTCCAGTGCGGGCACGCTCTGCCACACTCCCACCCCTCAACCCTTCAAAATCGGAGAGGGACCTCGTCCTCATAGCCAACAGCCTAGGCAGCTGGCAACTCTGGACGGTCTCTGAGGAGTCCACCCAGGGAGCAGTACCTTCCTCTTCCTGGCGTGCCCCGGGCTGTCCCAAACTTGGACTGTCCAAACACACCAGGGAAGGGGGTGCCCCAACTGGAGGAACAGAAGTGCCAGTGGCCCCAGGTTGCAGGGCAGTGGCCACGGGGACCACCGCTGGCTGGTCAGTACCACTGACCCTAGGGCCTACCGGTGACAACTGACCCCCAGAGGGAGGCTGAGTGGGGGCTGATATGCTAGAAACGGTGGGATCCAAGGATTCTGAAGAACCTGGGAGCCAATCTGTATCAGACCCAGAGTCTGTCTCCGAGAAGGCAGACTCCGAGGTCCAATGCCAGACAACTCCCTGATTCCCCCCAGTTCCTGGACCACGAGTTGGAGCACCTTCCAGCCCAGTGCAAATGGTGCTGGAGCAAAGTGTTAAGCCCGATGTTCACCCGGCACCCTTGGCTTACGGGTCGGTGCGGCCCAGTATGGTGCATAGCGACACCAAAAGCCAAACGCGGCCCGTGCCGATTCAGACCCTCCCAGTGGCACCGTAACGGGTACAGCCCCGAGCATGGTGCAAGCGGCGCCTGGAGCCAAGGTCAGTGCCGACCGCAGCACCTCCCCCATCCTCGGTGGAGTCAGGGGTAGCGCCGGCTCCAGTCCCAACACCGTGCACAGCGCCAGAAGCAGCAACAGGCCCAGAAACCACCAACTCACCATCCCTAGCACCGCTGAGAGCCCCAACGCTGCGAACGACACCAGGACCAAGAGTGGCGCAGAGGACAGTGCCGGTCCAGACCCAGAGGGCCCGGAACACGACTCCGAGGAAGCCTTCACTTCTGAAGAGGCGACTGCCAAAGCGGTGCCTCCCGACTGTCCCCCGAGAGGGACAGACTGGGCCTCCTGCACCGTGGAAGAAACCCACGCCATGGCAAGGCTGAGAGAGGCAGGGGCTCCCTCCTCCACGGGCCGTATAGGACCGGGAGGGGACCTGGAGGAAGGGCCGAGAATCCGTGCATTGGCCTGCCGACTGCGCGCTCGTCCTCCGAAAGTCAGCAGAGCACATCCGACTTTAAAGGTGCGGTTTTTGACAACTCAGCGATCCATGGAAAAACAAGCGTTGCAGTTGTCCATGTCATGGCTTGGGCCGAGGCAGGAAAGGCAGCGGTCATGCTGGTCTGTCACGGAATAGAAGTGGCTACAGGGGCACTGATGCATAGGAGACCGCCTCGCTTTCCAAGTTTTTTTGCCCTCCCCCCGATGAGACATGACTGTTCGGTAAACAAATACAAAAACAGTACTCGACGCTGCTTTAAAGAAAAAAGAAAGATCTTACTGGCCAGAAGTGTTGTCGAGCAGGCAACACCTAAGCAGGCCGACGAACTAGGCTGCAAAATGCAATTCAAATACAGTCTTCACTCGACGGTGGGAGAAGAAGAACTGGGGCTGGGGCGGAGTCGACCACAGGTAACAGCAACCTGCGAGCGCCACGTGGAACGTTGGTCTCTGAGGCCGGCGCCGTCCCCAGCGCCGATCTACCATAGAAAAAAGTATCCCGCGGGTCCTAGCTCCGGCACTATAACCCACTAGTGATGAATGGTGAAGACTGACACAGACAAGATCTGACGGCATCGAAAAACCAGGCCACGGTGTCAAACAGCGTTGAACTACTAGGCCGCAATGACGTATCTTCTTTTGCTGGTGAGGTGCTGCACGTTCGATGGCGGGAGAAGTAGAACTGAGGTAGAAGAGGAGTTGGTGGCAGTTACTGGCCAACCCTTGAGAGCTACATATACGTCGGGCTTGAGTGTGGCACCGCCCTTGCTCCTCCCCTTGAAAAAAAAATAATATACTCCTTCGGGGTGCTGCACCGCTGGCTTACACCCACCAGTGATGAATGGTGAAGATACACAGGAAGATCAAGAATTACGGTAGGTACGTCATTTTCATTTCTCGCAGTGTACCTTAGAAAGCTCAGGCTATAGATCTTCCCCTGCGTGGACGACTGGCTCCTGGCAAGTCCGTCCGGGCAAGGCATAGAAGAGGCAGTGACCACAGGGAAGATCCACAAAGCACTTTGTAAAGACTCGAGACACTGAGGATAGCCCAAAGGGCAGGACTCTGAACTGACAGTGCTGGCCCAAGGCCATGAGGTGTAGGAACATGAGGTGTTTTAGGTGTACTGGAATGTGCTGGTAGGCGTCTTGCATGTCCAGGGATGCCAACCAGTCCTGTGCCTTAAGAAGTGGTAGCAGGGGTCCGAGGGAGACCATCTTGAACTTCTTGTGGTACAGAAACTTGTTTAGTTTTCTGAGGTTGAGGATGGGGCGCATACCCCCTTGTCTCCTTTAGAACCAGAAAGTAATGGGAGAAGAGGCCTGTACTGCGTTCTGCTGGAGCGGAGGCACTACTTCTACTGCCCTGTTTCTCAGAAGGCCTGCTATCTCCGAAGTGAGAGGGTCCGTCTGGGAAGCCGATAGAGAGTGCTGCCTCTTGGGTGGATAGTCCAGGGGATTTCTGAAAAGTTAAGCAAGTACCGCTCCTGGATGATCCTTAAAACCCACTTGTCTGTGGTGATGGACTTCCACTGACTGAAAAAGTAAGTCAGACGTCCCCCCAATGGGGAGAGGTTCCCCTCGGGCAGCTGAGGCAGAGCCAGGGCCGGAGACTCAGAGGGTGGCACTGGGTGCTTTTGGGGCTTGTCCCTTCTGCTGAGTTTTCTTTTGCAGCTGAGGATACTGGTGCTTGAGTGGGGCTCCACTGCCTCTCCCACAAAAGGACTGCCTGTTGCAAAACAACTGACTGCCTCTTTTTTGTGGATGTGATGGGGCCAGCCTCGCACATCCTATGGCTGTCCTAGTCTTCTGAGAGACCTCTAGAGACTGCTCCACCTGCTGGTCTAATAAGTAAGTGCCATCGAAGGGGACATTCATAACCTGCTGCTGAACATCAGTGGAAAATCCTGAGGTCCACAGCCAGGAATATCTCCTTATGCAGATTCCTGCAGTGGCAGCAAGAGAAGCAGTGTCATATGCATCCATGGCTGCCCTTAACTGATGACTGTTGGAGTCTATACCATGAATGACAAGTCGAAGTGGCCACTGTGAAAGCCCTCTTTCCTACAGTATCAATCTTATGCGATTCCTTATTAATGGGGTGTGCCATAACCTCTTGAGGAAGGAAGGACTTATTTTGGAATGGAAACAGGCTTATTCCACATTGCCTCCGAAATGGTCTCAAAGTCTGGAGGAGCAGGAGGTGTGAGGTTAACTGGAATGTCAGGAACATGAAGCCACTCGAGATGCAGCCACTTACCTGGCTCGACAGCAGAAGTCTCGAGAGCAGGAGTAGCCTGCATGTTTCTCAGTAAAATCTGAAAAGAGAGGTCCTCCTGAGGGACAGAAATAGGAGCTGGAGGTTGGCTCTTCAGGCTGTAAAAAGTGTCGTCATCACCGCCCTCAGAGAAGGAGGTCGGGGTCAGACTTGTCCCCCGCCAAATCTCCCTCAGAAGAAGGTGCTGGAAGGAGTGGACCTTGTAAGACCTCGCCCAGGCCTAGGAGTCGGACAGACTGGTGACACCAGGATCGGCGCCAGACCCAAGGGAGCCAGCACCGGACCCGATGCCAGGCCCAAATAAGCCAGCACCAGACCTGGCCTCGGCCCCTATGGAGCCAGCAACCAATCTTGCACCAGTCCACGGGAGCCGACACAGCCAAAGAACCCAAGTCAGGTGAAACCAGGGGCAGTTTCTGATACGGCATCGGGACAAGCCTCAAAAGGCCAGAATAAGGAGCCAAGCCAAAATCAGCCACAGAATGTCCAGCCAGCACTGAAGTGACCGGAGACGGTACCTGTACTGATCCCTGCAAAAAGACAGAGCAAGGGAGGGCAGCACGTGGAACTGGCGTTGGCGGCGCAGTCATCATCAAGAGATCAGGATCCATTGGCAGTGCCAAATACTCTACCCAGCCCGAATGCTCCAACTGTGATCCTGAGGGACCCAGACCAGAAGGCCCTGGCACCGGGTCTGCAGGAAGGGGTAGACGAGTCAGATGCTGTACCCATTGCTCCATACAAGCTGCCCAGTGGTAAAACTGCCCACCGGAATCTCCACAAGAGGACAGAGTGGGACTCCGGACCTGAGGCCTGTAATGACCATGCACAGAAGCTGCCAGAGAAGCCAATGGTATTGGTAAAGGCTTTCTGCTTCCGGACATAGAAGATCTCTTGGCAGACATACCAGAGGACAACCTCAAGCGGTACCGTTTTTTCCCTTTCTGACGGGAAGAGGAAGAACCCGTGGTCAAGTGGTGCAGGGTCCCTGACCTGGATCGGGAATGGACCAGCTTCTTTTAATGTTTATGGGAGAACTATCCTCCCTCCAAAAAACAGGACTGCCTTTAATCGGACCACCCCAGAGAGGGGGGCAAACCAGACATAGCTCTGCTGCCTGAGCAGCACTCGAAAAGAGATTCCCTACCATCACCATCCATGGCTGAAGGCTGATGCTTGTTAGGGTTTAGAAGAAACTGAAGAAAAATCTTTCTTTTTTTTTTTTTTTTAAACCGACAGAAAAATAACAAATACTAGCTAAAAACTGAACAAACTAAACAATGTTCTCGTATAGATGCAAAGATCAGACTCGGTAGACAAGCAATGTCGTCACTGAAGCGCACATGACAACGGGAAAAAAGGAACGGAGGCGTATGACGGCCGTTGCCAAGATAGGCCATGTAGTGCGAACTAGTCTTACGGTGCCACGCATGCCTGCAGCCTATACTGGTACCATCCCTCCTTAAGATTTTTGGCTCTCGCAGGGTCCCAACACCCCTGGCTTGAACCCAGCAGTGTGAGTCAATGGTGAAGATAAGATCCAGGAAAACCTCTGGTATTGCTGTATATGACTTCTATTTTTGTAATGTAATGTTATTACAGTTTTTTTTTTCCTCCTCTTGATATATCCCTGCTTCCACTCACCCTCAGGTCATGCCTGGAAATAAGCCGTTAGCAGTGCAGTATGTCTTTCCTGGTGAAACTTTTGAAATAAATAAATAAATCAATAAACAAACAAATAGATACATAAATAAAATCAGCCTGGACACATCACAAGAAGCTTCACTTCTCACCTGCTGTGATCTGCTCCCCAGCTCCGGCATTGCTTCTCCTTTTCTTACTCCACTAATCCATCTTCGTGAAGTACAGTACAGGAATGCAGCAGACACCCATGGGCAGTCAGAGGAGGGAACAGCATTTTCTGAGGAAAGGGAACTGCAGCAGCAAATAAAATAACTGCGATTAGTAAATAGATGCAATCTACAGTACATTTAGAATACTCAGAGACAATGGGGAAAATGTATATTTAGAACAGAGTAAATGGGGGCAGCATACATTTAGAACACTCAGTAAATGGGGTACCATACATTTACAGCACTCATCATATGTGGGCAATGTACATTTAGAACACTTGAGAAGTAAATGGGGCAACGTAAGTTTAGAACACTCAAATAATGGGGTAATGTACATGTAAAACACTCAAAGTAAATGGAGGCAACGTAAGGTTTACACATTCAGTAAATGGGGCACTGTACATTTAGAACACTCAGTAGATGGGGTAACAGAAACACAGAAGCTGATGGAATGGAAAAAAAACACATTGGGCTATCTAGTCTGCCCATAATACCCTCTCCTACCCCGAGACCGAGTGTCTATACAGGGTTTATGCCCACGCTACCCGCCCCCATGTTCCCTGCCTTGCTGCTACACTCAGGGTGACAATTAAACCCTTAGCTCTGTCCTGACTGCATCAGATGAGGCAATGTACCTTTAGAACACTCAGTAAATGGGGCAACATACGTTTAGAGCACTCAGTTAATGAGGCAACAAACGTTTAGAATACTCACAGAATGAGGCAACGTACATTTAGAACACTCAGACTAATGGGGACAATATACATTTAGAACGTGCAAAGTAAATGCAGGCAACATAAGTTTAGAACAATTAGTAAAGGGGGGCAACATTAATTTAGAACGCTCAGACAAATGGATGCAACGTGCATTTAGAAGATGCAAAGCAAATGTAGCCAACCTAAGTTTAGAACACTCAGTAAATAGGGGCAATGTACATTTAGAACACACAGACTAATGGGAGCAACATACTTTAACAGCATGCAAAGTAAACGTAGGCAACGTAAGTTAGAATACTCAGTAAATGGAGACAATGTACATATAGAACACTCGGTAAATGGAGGCAATGTAAGTTAAAACACTCGGTAAATGGGGCAACATACATTTAGAACACTAAATAAATGGGGGCAATGTAAATTTGGAACACTTAAAGTAGCTGGCTCCATGGCGCTGAGCTGTAGACCACCTGCTTGGCACGCTGGTGGTCCAGGTTGAGCCCCGAGCCAAGGGTCCCACTATTTAAAAATCTGCACGGGCGCTAATGGGGGTTAAAAAGTTTCGCAATTTTGTTTACATTATTTACGTTTTTTTCATTCTGCCAACTGGTTGAAAACACAGAAGAAGCAGCTCAGGAGCTCTCTAAACTTGACATTGCGGTTACACTGCCCCAGAGACCGACTAGCACGCCGTTGGCCTCCAAACTAGCACAGAAGGCCTGGAGCAGAATACCTCAGAGGGAGCAGCGCCGTAGAGAGGGAGCCTCAGCACTTCAGCAGATAGTGGAGGGACTGAGACAGTAAGCCATGACCATGCCTGAGACCACAACAGCCAACCAAACAGTGAAGTGAAAGGACTTATGGACCTGCGTACTGCCCATTTTCTTTCCTTACAGGTAGGCCGCCTCAGTTTTTCCCCCTCAAACTTAACTCACACGCGACTTCCTGGCTGCCCACCCTCCCCTGGGTACCCCTTCCCCTGCTGGTCCACACTTATTTGGTGGTGCTACACTGGGGGACCCTCTCCTGAAGAAGCTGGGGACCCTCTGTCCCCACAAACAGATGAATCTGGGGCAGCCTAGTGTGGTGTAGGCTGCACGACCTCCCAGAACATCTATCACTCTCGATGGAGCTATTCATACAGCAGGGACCTTAGGAGGGGAGGGAAACATGGGTTGAGGGTGGAGCGCAGGGGGGTTGGCGGGGGGAGGAGATGAGCTGGACAGCTCTGTGAGCATCCTTATGGCCACGACGACAGAGAGACCAAGAGCCAGGTCGGAGGCACCTTTTATTCGTAATATTTACTCCCCATGTTGCCCCCTTAGTAACTCCTGGGGTGTTCTGCTCTTTGATATGGGCTTCTAACCTCCCCCGGCAGCGGGGGACCTACGAGGGTAACTTACCCTATTGAACGAGGGGACCACTCTGCCCTCACTCCCTGGGTTCCGGAGGTGAGATTGTGTTCCCTCTGTATTACGCTTTGGATGGACTTATGGTCGATCCCTCCTGCCTCCCCTGTTATGCCTCACCCCACGCTGTCTCGGGAGGGGGCGGGGCTAAATCAGCTTGTCCCGCGTCCCCTGGGCATGCTGGGGGCGAGTATAAACAACATAGCAGATTGGTTCAATGTATTTGAATGGCCCAAGAAGTGTAGTCACCTCACAATTAACCCTTTGAGAACTGAATATGTGTGAACGTATATAGATTCTGGACGTATATATACATCCACAGTCTTCTAAGGGTTAATAACCGAATCTGAAGGTTTTAGGTTTAAAACTTTCCCACTCACCTTGGTGGAATATGAGGCATGATCACCCCATTACAGAGACGTACTATGTCTGGTCTACCTATTAGATGGACCATACCAAAATCTGGCATACCCTGGAGACTGATTGCTCTTTAGCGACCAACCCCATGGAAACCCTCAGTAGTTCAGCAGCACTTGCCCAGTTGACAGGATACTGCATTAAAATGTTCCCCCAGTTTTCCTATTTAGTGTTTAAACCCTACTGTTCGCAGTTTGAGGATGTTGTTCCTTACTGATTTCCACACAGACAGTCACATCTTCGATTAGCAGATTTGGAGCCGGGCAGAGTTCTCAACACGGAGCTCAGCAATACTCCACATGGTATCAGAGATTTTAAAATGGCGAACGCACCACTCCAGATTTTTTCTTTGAATGTGAATGGACTGGGTAGCCTTGTAAAAAGATCGAGAATGATCTCACTGTTTAAAAAGAGCCGAGCAGGGATAGTATATGTACAGGAAATGCATATCACTATGATTGAGCACAGAAAGCTTGCAGGGGGGGGATTCACCCAGGTGTTTTCCTCCTCCTTCACTAACGGAAGGAGAAGGGAGGAGGGGGGTCACCTTACTGATCTCTGGCCACACTCCTTTTCAGGCCACACAGGAATGGGTGGACTCAGAGGGCTGCCTGGTGGTGGTTCAGGGGCTGCTGCAAGATAAAGAAGTAACCCTGGCCAATGCCTACTTTCCCCCGGGATCAACTATACAGACAATACGATTCCTCCTGAGTAATGTTGTACAACTGACCAAGGGTACCCTAATATTGGCGGGTGATTTCAATATTTCCCGTAACCCTAATTTGGATTCCACTGAGGTGGCTAGGGGTAGGCAACCTGCTTCGCATAAATTCTTTAAGCGATTTGTCCAGCAGGTGGGCTGGCTGGATGTGTGGCGTAACCTTCACCCCAGGGACAGAAGGTATTCATTTTACTCTGCAGTGCATGGCACTTACTCCAGGACAGACCATTGCTATACACAAAAGGAATGTCTGGGCATCCTTAGAGAGGCCACCATGGTGGAGATCGCCCATTCTGACCATGCCCCTGTGATTACAAAGTGGGAACTAGGGATGGAGAGACGAAACACGATTTGGAGATTTAACCCAATCCACCTTAAAAGTGCCCCCTTCCGGGAATTTCTAGATGACAAAATACAGGAGATCCTGGAAGACAATTCTGACCTCGGGACTGCGTCAGCAATCAGGTGGGATACCCTAAAGGTGGTCCTTCGAGGCCACCTAATACAACATACATCAACCCTGGCAAAACAGCACAGGAAGAGACAATCCCACCTGGAATAAACCCTTAATTTTCTCCAAGCTGCACACCAGCAGGGGGACATTTCGGTCGCTGCCCAACTTAAACAGACTAAGCAAGATTTGGATGCACTGGTTTGGCAACACACAGAAATAGCCCTAGCTTTTCTAAGATAACAACATGGTGAGGGTGGCCCGCAGGCCTCTTGTCTCCTAGCCTTCCAACTGCGTCAGCAAAGATGGCTCTCAACCATAGCTGCCATCAGGGACCCTAATTCTGGCACCCTATGTACGAGACTGGGACATATTACCCAGGCCTTTAGTGAGTATTATAAGAAACTATACACCCGACCACCCTCAGAACACACTGACATTAGTGCATTCCTCTCCCCACTAGGCCTCCCCAGACTTACTGGGGAACAACAGACCTCTCTGATATCCCCTATATCTCAAACGGAATTAGTGGCTGCCATTACCCGGTCCAAAACTATGAAGGCCCCCAGCCCGGATGGGTATGGTACAGAATTTTATAAGCGCACGGCGCAGTGGGTTGCCCCACTCCTCTTGCAGGTCTATAATGAAGTACTGAGTAGAGAAGGTTCAGAGGAGGGCAACAAAGATGGTGCACGGATTGCATCACAAGTCCTATGAGGACAGGTTGAAGGAACTGAACATGTACTCCCTGGAGGAGAGGAGGGAGAGAGGGGATATGATAGAGACATACAAGTATCTTACAGGGAGGAACAGGGTGCAGGAATACACTATTTTTAAGCGAAAAAGATGTTCCAGGACTAGAGGGCATGGGATGAAGTTGGAGGAGGGCGATTCAGAGGAAGCGTGAGGAAGAATTTCTTCACAGAACGGGTGGTGGACAAGTGGAACACCCTGCCAGAGGAAGTGGTGGGGGCTGAAACAATCACAGGATTTAAGAATGCATAGGATAGACATAAAGGAATTCTGGAGGTCGGGGTAAGGGGCAACAGACTTCTAGGAAAACATAAACTGAACTTACAAGCTCAAATGGGCAGACTGGGTGGGCCATAGGCCCTTATCTGCTGACACTGTCTATGTATCTATGTACTGCAGGGATTAGGAGACTCCCTACCTAGCTGGTCACATGCAGTGGTCTCCCTCATTCCCAAACCAGACAAGAACCCTTACTATTGCACCTCATATCGCCCAATTTCAGTCCTAAATGCAGATTATAAATTCTTTATGTCCGTCCTGGCCAAGCGCCTGGATACTGTCCTTTCCTCTATAATTAACCTGGATCAGACAGGATTTATTAGCCCCAGATCTACAACAGATAATACAAGGAGAGCACTCCACTTAGTCCAAGAGACGCAAACCCACAAAAAACCCTCTGTCCTTCTCAGCCTAGACGCTGAGAAGGCATCTGACAGGGTATCATGGCCCTTCCTGTTTGCTACTATGTCAAAAATAGGCCTCCCTGTCCCCTTTATTTCAATGATTAAAACACTTTACTCTTCCCCTCAGGCCTGTGTAAAGGTCACAGGACACCACTCCTCCTATTTCCTTTTATTCAGGGGAACTCGCCAGGGTTGCCCTTTGTCTCCTTGCCTAGTCGCCATTTTCATTGAGCCACTAGCGCAAGCCATCAGACGCTCCCCTCGGATAAACGGGATCCAGATGGAGGGGATGGAACACCATATAGCTTTGTATGCCGACGATGTTTTGCTTTTCCTAGCTAATCCCTCTCAATCCATCCCAACTGTCTTTAACATAATAGAACACTTTGGCAGATGCTCAGGATACAAACTTAATACCACCAAAACGGAGTCTCTGACCTTTAGTTTCACCCTTTCTTTAATATTTAAGCAACTGTTCCCATTCCGTTGGGATCTGGGAAGACTGAAATACCTAGGCATTTATCTCTCACAACAGGCAGGGAATGCAATGAGAAACAATTATGACCAATTCTACACCCAACTCCAGCGGACCTTGCATGGTGGAGTGTCCTCCTGCTGAACCTCCTCCAGAGAGTGGATGCTATCCGGATGGTTACTCTACCCCAAGCTCTCTACCTTTTCCAGAATGTACCCATACGTATCACAGCTAAAACATTCCGAGTATGGAACAAAGCCATCTGTAGATTTATATGGACTGGGAAACGCCCTAGAATAAGGCCCTCAATTCTTTATCTCCCAAGAAGAAGTGGAGGGCTTGCCCTCTCTAACCTTAAACTGCACAATTGGGCCTCACATCTCTCCTTTCTTCTCTGTCCGTATTCGAGGGAATGGCCCGACCTTTGGAGAAGTGAGAAGGTCTTCTGCCTTTTAATAACCTGGTTAGGACAACCTTATACTGCTCACCCCCCCATCTTCAAGATTGGGTGACCCCGAACCTGTGGATCGCACACCAGATAAAAACCTGGAATGCGATTTGCAGATATTTCTCTCTTTCTCCATACCTACTTTTTCTATGCGCAATAGCCTTCTTGGAAGATTTCTTCCCGGCCACTTTTGACCACACATTCGACTCCTGGGACCGTCTCCGACTCTCAATTCTCACACAATTCCTATATGAAGGGGAGTTAAATCCTTCCAGGAGTTGAGTCATAACCATGGTCTAAGACAACTAGACTTTTATCGATACCTGCAACTGAGACACTTCTACTACTCCCTTCCAGCAGAGCTACGAAACCCTGAGACCCCCGATAACCTATCTCCAGCAAAGCGTTGCCGCCGGTGGGGTTCCCCACATCATCTCACTTTTCTACAGGGCCCTCGGAGATACTTTGGGGACAACCACCGAGGGGATATGTGCAAAGTGGAATATGGAATTAGGCTTCGATATCTCCACACAACTGTGGGACAGTGGCTGTCTGCTAACATCCAAACTTACCTATTCCCACTGCTGGAGATTATTCTCTTGGCAGATAATGACCAGATACTTTTGTACCCCAGCAATAACAGCCCACTTCTCAACAACACGATCAGGGGCATGCTGGCACCAGTGTGGTGAACTCATAGCACACCACACACACATATTCTGGTCATGCCCAAGTATACAACCTTTCCTGAATTCTCTACAATCCGAGTTGACTGATCTCCTCGGACGCGCACTCACCCTCAATGCTGACCTTTTTTATACTGAACATCTTTCCCCAAGGACTTAGAGACACCCATACACGTTACCTGGTGGGGATAGCCCTAATGGCGGCTAAGAAAGCCCTGACCAGATGCTGGCTCACTTCTCAGGTTCTCACAGTGTTGGAATGGAGGGAAATAGTGACCCGCATTTATAGGTCAGAAAAGATCTCCTATCACCTGAATGATCGGTCTGACTTGTGTACATTGAAATGGACTAGATGGATTTTATATATTATGACCAAAGACACAACATTCATTCCTTGATCCCTATGCCTGTGAATACTTAAGTAGCTAGTCATATTAAGACCTATGGGAGGTGTTGACTAGTCTCAGGGACCTAGGTGGAAAATGACCTTTCTGAGAAAAGCGTATGTAGACTCCAGTCGTTCTGACCCTACCTGGGCCTGGTATACTGTATGACATGGGTCTATAATATTTATGTACTCTGTATAAACTGTGTAACTTATATGTAAGATTGATGTCCGGCTCCACCCTCACTTGTGTGTAACAATGAATTTGTGACTCTTAATACCCTGTACCCTACCTATGTGAAAAGTAAAAAAAAATTATAATAATAAAAAAAAAAAAAAGAATTCTTTCATTCTGTCAGTCAGCTGAATTAGGAGACTGCGGGTGAGGAAGGGAATCTGCAGTCAATGAGGTGGGCGTGGAATCGGGAGAATTCACTAACAGAGGGCACGGGACACACAAATGCATTGAAACGAGTTGTGTAGCGTCACACTTTCACACTAAATGGAACCGTGCAGCGTCCGCCATGTTCCTGACTCCAGGGCTTTACAACATTAAAATAAAGTAAGTTCCACCACGTAAACAAATTCTTTCCTTGCAAAAGCTTATTCGGGGGGCTGCAGGGTTGGACAGTTTTCCTTTAAAGCTGTTGATTTTATGTTTCCCTTCATGTAAAATACAGGACCCATTTTATAAGCGAATTAGACATTTCTAATGCATAGCCAGGGGCTGAAGGCACTTGGCCTGCGATCCCGTGCCTCACTATGCCCCTGGCTGTGCGTTAGAAATGTCTAATGCACACCCCCTCATTTCTTACTGCTTATGAGAGATTCCTGGGGTTTCAAACATTGGCTTATTCTTAAGAGCAATGTATTTTCTGTCCGCCTGTTTGGAAACATCTGCCACAGTAGCAGGCCTATGCCAAACCACATCAAAGTTTATAGGGAGGTTTGTACAGGTTGAATCAAACTGACCAGATTATTGGGCACATTTAGGAACTCCAGCTGGAAGCGCGTAGCCTGGTCAATGGCTGCTGGCTCAAAATTCAATGACAAATGCAAATTTCTGAGCACAGCCTGGAAAGAAAGATTTTCCTGAGGAACAGATAGAGGAACTGGTTCTGAGACCTCTGGACCAGTAGTAGCGTAATCATCTCCACCTTCAGAGATAATGAAGCCACAATATGACTCATCTCCCTCTACATACTCCTAGCAAGGAGGACAGTAAAGGGAGGGGGTCGCAGAGCTGACAACGCAGTGTGCAGCTGCGGCAGCATCGGTGACACTGTCCTAGCCCCAGGGGTCGAAGTCTTGGTGCCAGGGGCTGCACTGGAACTGACACCGCAGGCGGCACCAGGAGGTTTCCTGGCACCGTCAGCCCATGCAACACCACATTCGACATTGTACATGACAATGGGTCAGGCCCAAGGGGCCCAAATGGCACTAGATGTGACACCAGACATGGTACTTACAACCCAGCCAGCACCTGAGTGACTGGCAGTGGCACCATGGCTGTCCCAATCCCAACAAGACGGAGGCAACACCAAAAGCAGGACAGACGACGGTGGTGCCACTCATGGCAAGGGATCAGAGGCCAATACCGTAGACAAGCACACTACCAGACCCAGGGGCACCACCAGTGGTGCTAGCTCAGCCGAACTCGAGGGGTCAGGGGCCTACGCCAGAAGCAGTGCCACATGGGCCAGATGCTGCACCCACTGCTCCATATGAGCTACCCAATGGTGGGACTGCCCACTGGTGTCCTCTCTAAAAAAGAGGGGAAGGCTCCAGGCCACAGACAGTGAGCTTGCAGGCCTGGATGTCCCCAGTGTCATCAGAGACAACGGTGGTACCCTCCAACCTGTGGAAAATGAGTGCCTCAAGACAGACCTCACAGAGGGTGACCTTGACTGGTGCCATTTCTTCCCCTTCCTATGAGAAGAGGAAGAGGCCGAATTTGAGCAGTGCCTGGACCCCGAAGCTGAGCATGTGCAGGATCGATACTGCTTCTTTCTGTACTTATCAGAGGACTGTCTTCCCTTGTGGGTACAGGACTTCACATTTTTGGAACCCTGCTCAGGAGAAGGGGGTAGAGTGGACACAGCCCTGTTGTCAGAGCAGCCTGCCTCCTCAGGCTCAGTACTGTCCATCACTGTCAACTGTTTTAAACATAGTAGGGCTAAGAAGGAAACTAAAATGATTTATGTGAAAGAGGCTAAACTGACACAAAAATAACAAACACTAAAGTTAATCTGAGGACCTGAATGCTGCCTTTATATAGACGGTGAAGTTCTGACTCCCAGAGGGGGAGCGACATGGTCACTGATGGGCACTCGATATCAAGAAGAAAGGAACTGAGGTGGTTGGGAAATGGTGCCACTGTATACCAGCGGGCGAGTGCACCTCTGCAGGATGGCGCACATGCGGTGCCTACCATGTCACCAGCCCTCTGAAAAGTTCTGCCTCCCACTTGGTCATAAGTACCTCTGGCTTAGACCCACCAGTGGGACTCAATGGTGAAGACTGATTCTTGGAAGATTTGCTCCATCCAGGGGAAGAAAAGATCTGAGTGCAAACGGGGCGGGGTCAGAGATCCACATGGTTGGGTGGTAGGAGCAGTCAAGCTTGAGGACTGTTTCAGTGATAGATCATGCTTAGTGGACTGCCTAAGAGTGGAAAGTGAACTGCATCTAGTTACAGTAGTTAGAACCAGGGGATACCACTTGTTGGTCAGCTGACCTCTTGGCGAAGTGCTGGCAATCCATCAGTTTCTGTAGTTCCTCTGGGAGTGAGTCACTGCTCTGCATCTTCCACTGGGAGCAAAGCACCGGCTCCAACACTGGCCACCACATCTGGAGCAAAGAGAAGCAAAGGGGGTGTAGTTAGCGCTACTGCCTTCACATTGCACAACTACTTTTGAAGTTAATATGCTTCATCAGAACCTATTTCTCCCTGAAAAAACTAAGTTATAGACATCCCAATAAAGAACAGTGGTGTTAAAAAACAAAAGCTGAGTAACCACATCAAAGTATTTTTTTCCTTTCATGATAAGATCCCAACTCCAAGTAAATGCCTCCCCCAAACAAAGACTGGACACTTGTAGCACAACCCTAAACATCACTGTGTTTCTTTTTTTTTTTTTGTATTATATGTTTATGCACACCCCCTTACCAGCCCAGCCACCTGCTCCTTCGGGCAGCCAAACCTTACCACACTGCTACATCCATTCGCCGTCTGCTGCTCCTTCAAGTGCTGTCCCCAACTGACCCACCATATCCCTTCATTGGGGGGGCCCCTCCTGCCCATGGCAGGGACCAGGAAAGGGAGACTGCCATGTGCACATAGGCACAACTTCAATCCTCATTGGGCAGCGAGGGTGCAGCTTGTGGGCTTCCCAGTGATGGAGGGATGCCACCATCATCTGGTGGCTTGGGAGGCCATTTTCCTTTGTTCCTGGTGTCCTCCACTCGAGCGCAGGCCATGGCGTCCTGGTGGTCGCGCATGCGACGTGTGGTCACCCATGCTGCAGTGCGTGATGTCAAAACTGGCCACTAGGAGCTGCCAAAGGGCGATGTGCCCTTGGTCCTCCCCCGGGAGGAGAGCGTCCATGAGACGCTGTTGGACCCTCCCTGCCGGCCTCTGCTCCTGTAGTCCCAGGTTCGGACGTGAACCTGGGTTACCAGCATGCTAGGCGATCCCATATTGCCAGGCGCCATGGGGCTGGCAACATCCCTATGTTTCCACTCCTCAACAAATAGCTTTTTCTGTTGCTGGAAGCATCAGGAAAGCTTTGCCTAGCTTGTGTGAATGTAAAAGCAGAAGAAACTGCAGCAACAGGATGGTCCAAAAGGACAGTTTATTTCGTGAAGCAGAATCTGTATCCCAGTTGCATATAACGAGGCAGCATCATAGTTTACATAGTTTATGGAGAATGAATTGGTTGACTCATAAAACACACCGAAAACCAAAAAAAAAAGTTATTTACTTACGGGAACAGTAGATCTTCGAGAGAATCTCTTTCATCAGGACACACTTTTGAAACTACACCCACATTAGCGCTAGGACCACATGGACACTGTTGCAAGCCAGGGGCCACCCACGATAACATCATGCATCAGTGTCTACATAAATGTGGGTGGCTCCATCTCTCCTCAGTTCCCCGATGGAGATTATGCTCAGAGGACCTCTCTGTGGGGAACCAGGAGATAAGGGCAGCACCCAGCATAACAGGTGACAAGGGGTGCTGGAAAAGGCAGTCTGGAATGAAGCAAAGCAGGACATTCAATGCTATACCTCTATGGGGAAAGGACAGTGGGAAAGCATGGCGTGATGAAAGAGATTTTCTCAAAGATCTACTGCTACGGTAAGTACGTAACTGTTCTATCTTTTTCAACATCCCGCTTATAGACTGATCTGCCAGGAGTGCACCCCATCCTAGTAGCGAAGCATCTGTGGTGAGTACTCTGGCTCCCTTTGTTGGAAGGGAACCCCTTCCCAGAGATTTTCTATGTCTTTCCGCGAGTCCATGGCTTGAAGCATGCGACTGGAATGAGCTTTGACAGTCTTTTTTTTTCTGAGCCCAGTGAGCCCATAGGTGATACAGAATGCCCATCATGTAAAATCTGGCGCCAGGGACCATAGCTGTGGTAAAGGTCATGTGACCCAGAGGTCTCAGGAAGTGTCTGGCTGGTTTTGGCTGGCCAAGGAAGAAAGATTTGCTAGGTTTTGAAGGTCGTGTGCCCTGTCGAGTCGGAGCAGGGCTTTTCCTTTCTGTGTGTCTAGTTCTGTTCCAATGAATTCCAGTAACTGGACTGGTTTGAAGTGGGATTTCTGAGGATTGATAAGAAAGCCCAAGGACTCCAGAGTGCTCTGTGTTAGGCTGAGGGAGTCTCTGACCTTCTGTGGAGACTTGTCCACTATTAGCCAATCGTCCAGGTAAGGAAAGACAGACACCTGCTGTCTCCTGAGATGAGCTGCCACTACTGCCAGGCACTTTGTGAAGACCCTGAGCACCGAAGAGAGGCTGAAAGGCAGTGCTGCAAACTGATAATGGCCTGAAGGTAGTCTGAACAGGAGGAATTTTCTGTGGGATGGCCTGAGTGGAATATGGAAACAGGCGTCCCTGAGGTCTAGGGAGGCTAGCCAGTACCCTTTTTGCAGGGATAGTATCACCACAGACAGAGTGACCATCTTGAATTTGGGATTGAGCAAGTGTTTGTTCAGGTACCTGAGGTCTAAAATGGGCTGCCAGTCCTCATTTTTTTTCTGAATAAGGAAATATCTGGAGTAGCGACCCTTTCCCCACTGGTGGAAGGGAACTCTTTCCACTGCTTTTGCAGACAGAAGGGACTTTACTTCTAACTCCAACAGTAGTTTCTCTGTAGGAGTTGAGGTTTCAGTGACTTCTGACCCTGTTGAGTGGGAAATTTTTTCAACTGCAGGCTAAGTCCCTGACTCACTACCTCGAGCACCCACTTGTCTGAGGTGATGAGCTGCCATTGGTGCAGTTAGTGGGCCAGCCTTCCTCCTACTGGGGGAAGCGAACTGGCTTTTGTAGTCAGACTTGCTTAGATTGAGTTTTTCAGGGAGGAGAGGGATCAGACCGCCTCTGTGCTCTCCTTCCTCTTCCCCTGGAAAAAAAACTCTCATCTTAGAGTAGTCCAGGGGCATCGACATAGGGTAAAAGGCCCTGGGATAGTATGCTCTGCCTCTATTCCCCCTGCTTTGGGATCTTTGGGAAGTAGAGGCTTTTTCTTTTGCAGCACTACTTTGATAGGTGGTTTTGTATTCCTCCACCTTCTTCATGTAAGCTTCTGTTCTGTCACCAAACAGTGAATTATTCTCACAGGGGAAAGCAATAGCTTTAGTCTGAGTGTCTTGTGAGAGGTTGGTTGTTCTTAGCCAGGCATAGCGCCTAAGGGAGATGGCCTGGGCCATGGCTCTGAAGGCAGTGTCATTAGTGCCCACTGCCATGTGAAACTGGTATTTTGTGGCTTCTAAGGCAGTTTTTACAGTTTCTGCCAGGTCCTGAGCCACTCTGTCTGGATCTTGTTGGCTAATAGCTAGCACTGAGTTCCAGAGGGCTTTCTGATACTGAGCTACATAGGCCATGTAAGTAGAAAGGCGAAGCAGCAGGGAAGCTGTTGTATACGATTTTTTAGCCATGGAATCTAGCTTTCTAGATTCCTTTTTAGGAGGTTGGGAAGACGGAGGCACTTTAGGTTTGTCACATGCAGCAGCCTGTACAACCCCCTCATGGTCTGGGTGGATGTAAAGAAATTCAGCATTACTTTTCTCCAGCTGGTACTTTATCTCAATGTTCTTGTCTACTCTAGGAATGGAAGTGGAATTCTGTAGTAATATGTTGCCCTGCAAAGTGATGTATGGGCAGAAGCAACTTTTTAGTGGGAGTGAGACCCATCATATCTAAAAAGTCTTCCTCCTCCTCATGGTCAGTGGTCTCTTGGATAGTGAGATCCGGAGTGTCCACCATACGCAGAATAAAAGTATAGTGAGAGGAAAAAAAAATCCTCCTGGCCATTAGAGGGAGAGCCAAACTGTTGGACAGCGGATATGTCTGATTTTAAAGGTTCACCCTCTTCTTCCTCCTCCTCACCCTCATAATAAAAGCCCTGGCCAAGCCCAGGGTCTGAGGGGCATTAACGTCAGGAGGGGCATTAAAATGTTTGCCCATAGCCTGAAAAGTCTGGTACAATTGCCAAGCCTTAGCCATTTCTTTATCAGAGGGTGTATCTTTTTGAGTCACTGGCCTCTCCCTTTGCTCTTCAGAGAGAGGGGCAGTGATATGTTTTTCTTTTTATTTCTTTTTTGCAGGCACTGAATCAGGAACCTGCTCATTATGTCTATTTTTGGCTTAGTCACTATTATTGTTATCAGGCTTATTTTCTAGTGGGTCCTTGCAGGACTTTTCTTTAAATTTATGAGAAGATGACCCCTCCTCAGGGTTTTTGTTAGGGGGGAGGCAGACCGAGAAGCCATAATTTCCAGTCTTCTAGCTCTATTTGAAACCGTTTTAGAGCAAAATATTGAGCAGAGGTCACAGTTATGCTCTGGACCTAAGCAACTTAAACAGAGATTGTGGACGTCTGCCTGTGACAGGGCTGAATAGGACCCTGTCCCAGTTGTTATGGAGAGTTTGAATGCAATGATCTGTTCTATTCTCTCCTTTTCTGTCTCTTGTTTGTCTGGTTGGCAACCAAATTTTCTCGTGAGACCTAGGATTTGATCACCCCGACAGTCTTGCAATTCTTTGCCTCTCACTGTCTCTCAGTCTTTTCCTCCTTTGCATATCTGCTGGTATAAAAATATATGCAAATCATTAGGTGGAAATGTAACTGATATTGGGATCCCTTTGTTGAGAAATTATATCGTGTTACTGTTGAAATGTATATAATTATAGTTTGAGATGATTGCAAAAAGCTATTAGGAACTCAAGGAGTTAACCTGAGAGCAGTTTTTAAGCCCCTTCTCAGAACCTGTGGAGAAGGGGCCTCAGTTCTAGGACATTGTGTTCTTGCTGCACCTTGTCATCGAGGCGCAGGTCAGGAAGCATAAGAAAAACCAGGAGCAATTGTAGAATTCACCAAAATATTTATTTACACTAGCAGTAACATAAAAAAATAAACTTGTTCAGTATAACTATTTACAATGACTAATAAACAGAAGATCCATCTGAGTTTTTCTTCAATCTCTGTGTTCCATTTTTTCTCTCTTTAAGCAACTGCAGCTCTGCTCTCCTATACATCTTTCCAACCCCCATTCTTAACAAGCATCCTGTTCTTGTAAGTATCAGGCAGGTGCTGCAAGAACACAGTGTCCCTGAGCTGAAGCCCCATTTCCAAAGCTCTTCTGCAATAGGCTTAAAAATTTAACTCAGGTAACCTCTTGAACTTCTAATAGCTTTTTGCAATAATCTCAAACCACAATTATATTTATTTATTCTTATTTATTGAAATTTGGTAACTGGGTAGGCCCCCTGAGACAAAACTGTCCTTTTTCAGGGGTGACCTGGGAAGTGCAGTACACTGATAGTGCATTCATTGACACAAGAAATTAGACAAGGAGTAGTCATACAGTAAAAGAGTTCATAAATTACATTCAGTTATGTAAAATAAGCAATCTAAAGCACAGTCATACAGTAAGAGAGTACATCAATTACATTCAGTTAGGCAAAAATAAGAACCCGAAGCACAGTCAATAAATCCTTATATACATTCAGACATCATTTACATTTTTTCTGTCTTGGAGAGCAGGGGAGAGAGAGAGAATGGGAAGTTTTGCTAGGAGAATCATGCAAGGAGTGAACAGGGGTTAGGAGTCAGCGGAAGCAGAGGCAAGGTGGAGCAGTTAGGTGAGTTAACAGCGACCTTTGAAATAGAAAGAGGGAGGTGCAGACCAGTATAGGAGAAGGAGGTAGAGAGTTCCAGTGAGACACAGCAGAAAATGCAAATGATCTCCGAGGCATGGAGTGTCTTAAGTTTGGCACTGAGAGAAGAGGCAAGGAGGTAGATCTGAGGGTATGTCGAGGGAGATGACGTTGAACAATATCAGCAAGGCAAGGAGGAGTGAAGCAATGTACAAGCTTATGTATAAAGCTTAGTGTGGCATAACGTATTTAAATTCATAGGGTAGCCATCCTAGGGCAGAGAGGACATTACAGTGATGTGCCAAGCATTGGCCCCGAGAGCAAACCTGCCAACTCTATGGTAAGCCTGTGACAGTACAGATGAGGAAGCAGAGAGTAGTAATGGAGCACCATACATAAGGAGGAGCAGGAGTGTGGCATCCGCAATCTTGCGGCATGAGGTCAATGTAAAGAATGGATGGATGCAGAACAGGACACCAATTTTTTGGTTTATAGTTTTAGTGATGGCTGTAATATGCTCATCTAGGGCAAGTGAGGGATCTAAGGTGACTCCCAAGTATTTGAAGGACCGGATTAATTCGAGTGCATCCCCGTACATGAGAGGATAGCCAGAGGGGGAAGGGTTGGTGCGGACGAGTTGGAGAATAACATGCTTTTTTTTTCACTATTAAGGACAAGCTGCTTCTGAAGGAACCAGTCCTCAAGGGTGTGGAAATTGGAGACTAGCGTTGAATTGAGCCACCCGATATCAGAAGAGGAACGGTATATGATAGCATCGTCTACATAGAGGTGAACAGAGGCCCCACCACAATTATTAGGGAGGTCATTAATATACAGAGAAAAAAGTAATGGGCCCAATATGGAGCTGTGGGGGACACCATGGGTAATGGGCCTCAGGTCAGATAGGGAGACTGCCCACTTTACTTTTTGGGTACGGCTGTAAAGGTAACTTTGGGTCCAGGACAGGCAAGTGGCATCAAGACCAAGGGCATGCAGTTGTTGTAATAGAAGGCCATGGTTAACTAAGTCAAAAGCTCTGGTTAAGTCTACGAAAATTGCTACAGTGGCTCGGCCATGGTCCATCTCATAAAGTATGTCAGAGGTGACTTTAATTAGAACTGTAGGTATACTGTGGTTTTTCCTAAACCCATGCTGAGAGGATGAGAGCAGATGGTGGAGGTCAAGGTCAATTATACACATTTCAACAGCAATGATATATATTTTCTAAACAAAGGGATCCCAATATCAGTTACATTTCCATACAATGATTTGCATATATTTTTATATCAGCAGATATGCAAGGGAGAAAAAGACAGTGAGAGGCAAAGAACTGCGAGACTGTCGGGGTGATCAAATCCTAGGTCTCACAGGAAAATTTGGTTGCACAACCAGACAGAGATGAGACAGGAAAGGAATAGAACAGAACAGTTCCTTACATTTACACTTTCTTCATAACAACTGAGACAGGATCCTACTCCACCCTGTCACGCACCTGCCTGAAACATACAAGAACATTTTAGAAAAAAATAGGATGCTTGTTAAGGAAGGGGGTTACAAAGACTTATAAAAGAGAGCTACAATGTTTTGAGAGACACAGAAATTGGAGGAAAACTCAGATAGATCTTCTCTGTTTACTCTGCCTTTGTAAATAATTATTCTGAACCAGTTTATTTTTTTATGTTACTGCTAGTACTAACAAACACTTTTTGCAAATTCTATAACTGCTCCTGGTTTTTCCTATGCTTCCTGACCTGTGCCTTGATGACAGATGGTGTCAGAGTGGAATTACGCCATGCATAATCTAAGCCAGGAGTTTTGTGCGTGGGTACTGGACCTAGTACCAGGGAAGCATCGAGAAAGGTATTAATTCTGCAGCAGCAAGTCCAGGAGTGGTTATCAGGAGAATGGCAGCCAAACTAGCAGAGACAGAAATCTAAGCTGAGATTGTACAGCCAGTACAAGTTATGGAAAAAGAACAGGCAGTGTCAGAACCTGAAAGCCTGACTGCCTTTTTCAAATGGTGGGCTATATAACAAAAAGAGACAGAGAAACAGAGGATAGAAGAGATGCAGTGACAGGAGCAGCAGAGAAGAGAAGCAGCAAATGAAAGAAGAGATGCAGCAACAGGAGCAGCGATGGCTGGATGCCTTGCAAACTATAAAAGGCAGAGGATCTGGCACAGATCCAGACGAGCAACAAACACAAGCAACTTAAAAGCCATTGAACTTACAAAGTTGGGCCCCTCGGATATCGAGGCATATCTGACAACTTTTGAAAGAGTTGCCACTGCCTGCCAATGGCCAAAGTAGCAATGGACAATCAGAGACTGGAACCCTACCTGACAGGGAAAGGCCAACTTGCCTACAGCAATATGGACACTGCACAGTCAGAAAACTATGACCTGGTGAAAAGCGAAATCCTGAAAAGGTATGACATCTCAGGAGAGACCTACAGGCAGAGATTTTGATCTCTGAAGTACAACTCAGTCGACAATCCTCGAGAAGCCTTCACCCGACTCAGAGAACTCCTGATAAAATGGCTCCAATCAGAGGGCAAAACAGTCCCACAGACTATAGACACATTTGCCATGGAGCAATTCACCAACATCCTGCCTACAGATGTGCAGCCTTGGGTAAAAAAAAACAAAAACAAAAAAACAAACAAAAAAAAAACAACCAGAAAGTGGGAAAAGGTTGTTTCTTTGGCCGAAGACTAGCAAATGTCCAGACCGACACCACAGCAGCGAGGTAACAGCCAAGCACTGGTAAGACACTATTTTTCCCATTTAAACTCCAAATCTGATAAGAACTCTGGTGGGGGTAACAAATATGTGTCCAAAGACGTTAGTTGCTATAACTGTAATGAGCCAGGTCATACTGCAAAAAATTGCCGTTAAGAAGAGTGACACTGGAGCAGACTTGTCCTTGGCAAACTAGGGCAAGTATTTAACAGATGTGAAGGTGGGGGATAAGACTGTAAAGGGACTCATCGATTCAGGAAGCAGACAGACCCTAGTGCATGTTGAAGTGCTGGGAAAACACTGTGCAAAAGGACCAGGTACTGGTGTCATCTGCATCCACTGGGACACTCGATACTATCTCACCACCCAAGTGACTCTGACCATTAAGGGTGTGTCACACTAAATGAAAGTGGGGGTAGTGCCTAAGTTACCTGTACCCTTGATTATTGGAAATGGCTGTCCAGAATTTACTGAGTTAATTGCAGAGGAACTGAACCCTGCAGTTTCAGCAGCAGTGGCAACAAGAGCTCAGGCAAAGAAAATTTCAAATGGTGGGGACACTTTTCCTTTCAGTGACTGATTCGGACTTGTTTGAGCACACTTCCAAGATCCGGAAATCAAGGAAAGAAAGACGATGCTTGAAGAAACTGTGGCAACAAATGACTGATGGACATAAGAGGTTAACATATGAAAATGCTCAAGCTAAACTGATCGCTGATTGTGATTTTCATTCAGAACAAGCTAACGATGCTTCTCTCCAGGGTTATTTTAAGCAGCTGGGGGCGAAACCAAAACTGGGTGCACCAGTGTTTAAAAAATGTAATGGGTTACTGTACAGAGTTTGGGTTAAACCTCAGACACAGGACCAGATAGAACAATTGGTTATACCACAGAAGTATAGAACAGAGTTGTTACAGATAGCACATGATAGTCCTATGGCTGGTCACTAAGGGAGGGATCGTACCCTTGTTAGATTGCTGTACTGGCCTGGAATTCATGAAGATGTTGCTACCTATTGCAGTTCTTGTGCTGAGTGTCAGAAAGTAGCCCAGTAACTAAAAAAGACAAGGTGCCCCTACCCTGGATAGATGTGCCTTTTGAGAGAATTGCAATGGATGTGGTTGGCCCTCTAGAAAAAAGTAAAAAGGGTAATAGATTTATCCTGGTAGTATGTGACTATGCTACTCGATACCCAGAGGCTGGTCCAATGCATATTGTTACAGCCCCAAAAGTTGCAGTAGAGCTTGCCAATATTTTCAGCAGGATGGCCATACCAAAAGATATTATTACTGATCAGGGTAGTAATTTTGGTGCTGCATTCCTTAAAGAGTTGTACAGACTATTAGGTATCACTGCCATACGAACCTTCCCCTATCACCCTCAGACAGACAGTCTTGTTGAGCATTTTAACCAAACCCTAAACGCATGTTAAAAAGGTTTGTAAAAGGGAAGGAAAGATTGGGGACCAATACTTGCCTTACCTACTTTTGCCTTACAGAGAAGTGCCACAGGCATCAACTAGGTTTTCACCATTTGAAATGCTGTATGGTAGGCAGCCAAGAGGGCCACTGGATGTGATAAAAGAAACATGGGAAGATAACCCCACTCAGAAACAATCTATAATGTCTTACACATGTGCCCTAAGAAAGAAGCTGGCAAAATATGTTGAAACTGCCCATAGTAATCGGGAAGAAGCCCCAAACCAGCAGACGGTATATTATGATCATGGGGTAAAAGACAAAGTTTTTGAATCAGGTGAAAAGATTTTTTTACTGTTACCCACAACAGAACACAAACTGTAAATGAAGTGGCAAGGGCCTTATAGAGTGCTTAGACGTACTAGCACCGTTATCTACCAGACTGAGACCCCTGGCAGGAAAAATCCTACTAAGATATACCATGCTAACCTCCTCAAGAAATGGGTTGAAAAGGCCAAAAGTTGCTTTGCTAGTTTTACCAGAAACTGATAAAGCGGATATTGATGTAGCTTATGATACACTGGAAAAAACTAACTGCTGATGCTGTAAAGGTAAATGTTTCCTTAACCCCAAAACAAACCACAGAAATTCGTAACTTGCTAGACATTTAACAGTACTTTTACCACAGTACCAGGCCGAACAAAAGGGGTTGAGCACGTAATAGTGCCAAAGACTGCTCATCCTATTAGGCAAAAGACATACAGGTTACCAGAGCGGCTAAGAGCTGACGTGGTTAAGGAAATACAAAAAAAAAGAACTGGGTATCACAGAAGAGTCAAGAAGTGATTGGTCATCACCAATGGTGACTGTAAACAAAAAAGAAGGGGGTGTTAGAATCTGCCTTGATTTTAGGAAACTTAATCAAGTGTCAGAATTTGACAGTTATCCTCTGCCTAGAATAGACGATGTGGTGGACAGACTGGGGAGTGCAAAGTATATCAGTACCCTTGATCTCACCAAGGGTTACTGGAAAATCCCTTTAGCTAAAGAATTCAGAAATAAAACTGCGTTTGCCACTCCTGTTGGATTCTATGAGTTCACTACCATGCCGTTTGGTTTACATGGCGCACCCGCTACATTCCAGCGGTACATGGATGTAATTTTATCCCCTCATACAGGTTATTCTGCTGCATACCTGAATGATGTCGTGGTGTAGAATCCAGACTGGAAAAACCACCTGAAACACCTACGAGCAGTTATCCAATCGATTAAAAAGGCAGGACTGACAATTAATCCTACCAAGTGTGAATTGGGCATGCAGGAAACCAGATATTTAGGCTACGTTTTGGAAAATGGAGAAGTCAAGCCTGAGATTTCTAAGATAGATGCTGCAGCTAAGAAACCTGTCCCCAAAACAAAGAAACAAGGACATTTTTAGGGCTGGCTGATTATTATCAGAGATTTGTTCCCAACTTTGTTGAGTTAGCTACTCCCCTCACTGAGCTCATGAAAAAACAGTACCCAAATAATGTGACATAGACCCACGAGAGTGATGAAGCTTTTCAAGCCATTAAGGCTGCATTATGTTGAGCCCCTGTTTTAAGAAGCCCAGACTTTGAGAAACCATTTTTGTTACAAACAGATGCATCAGAGGTAGGCCTAGGTGCACTCCTGAGTCAAAATATAGATGGGATGGAAGCAACCTATTCTGTACATAAGTAGAAGTTGCATGACAGAGAGAAAAGGTACTCCACCATTGAAAAGGAATATTTAGCAGCAAAGTGGGCCATGGAGTCCCTTAAGCTTTATTTGCTAGGAACTGACTTTGTACTTGTAGCAGATCACAATCCTCTCTGTTGGCTTAACCAAATGAAAGATAACAATTCCAGAATCACAAGGTGGTAGCTGGCATTACAGCCATTTCAATTCAAGGTGATACACAAATCTGGTAAAGAGAATAGCAATGCCAATTTTCTGTCAAGATATGGATAAGGAATTGAGAGTTCTGAAGGTTGAAAAGCAAATGTATGAGTTTAAACTTTACTGTTTGCTGTACTGTTATAGAAAAAAGGATACGGCACATGTGCTTAATTTCTGAAAGTTAGAAGTTAATGTTAGAGAATAAATAGAAAGTTTTGGAAACCTGTTTGATAAAACATGTTCCCTCTTAAGGAGGGGGGTGTATTTGACAGGGTTGAATAGGACCCTGTCCCAGTTGTTATGGAGAGTTTGAATGCAAGGATCTGTTCTATTCTTTCTGTTTCTTGTCTGTCTGGTTGTGCAACCAAATTTTCTCATGAGACCTAGGATTTGATCGCGCCGACAGTCTTGCAATTATTTGCCTCTCACTGTCTCTCAGTCTACCCTTGCTGTTTCTGTCTTTTCCTCCCTTGCATATCTGCTGGCAGTGGTGTCATGCCGATAGGGCCCGAGGGGGTATGTGCCCAACCAATATAATTGCCCAAACTAGTAAAAAACACATTTTTGTTTTTTATTTTCCATAAAATCCCAATGTCCAAAACAATATAGGGTTTTTATGAACTTGTTGGTGGTGGGGGTGGGGTGTGTGGAGCTACTTACAGCTAGTGGGCTGGTGTGTGAAATGAGATTAGTGGTTTGTGATGACTTTAGAAGTTATTTCCACCAATGACTTCTCCAGTTTGTGCTGTCTGCTTGTCTCCAAGGATCTCTCCAATCACACAATGAAGCTGACACGTGGCAGCAAAGCTTGCTTTTTCAAGTGCCATCTTCACTGTGCACGTGAGTAGGACAGACTAAGGAGATGACCCACGTGAGAGAAGGCTGCAACTAAGGAGTTTAATTAAACATTCACCGGCGGCAGGCTGTGGTATTGAGTGAGATTGGCAGTGGTCATGGCATGGACGGTTGGGTATGTTCTGCTGCACCGTCGTCCTTTCCCAGGAGAGGAGTAGTGGCAGTTCCAGCAGCAAGGGGAGGCGGGTGAGTCAGAGCGTCGTCATTCCTGGGGTTGGGCGGGCTTGGGTTGGTTTGTAAAAGTGCTCTGCTCTGTTCTCTGAGGACATTGGGTGCATGTAGGGGGACCAGGTGAAGTGGGTGAGATGTGTTATTCTTCAGTGCTTTGTCCAGTGTCCATCTTGACTAGCCGGTGCTCGCCCACAGCTGAGGAGTTCTGTGCTTGGTGGACTGAGAAAAGGCAGCAGCTCAGTTTCAGCCTGTGTGTGGTTCCGGTGGGAAAGCAGCAGGTGCCGCAGTGCTGGAACTCAGGGCAGCAGGGACTGACTGTTGGTCTGGAGTGAATGGATCATAAGTGCACACATTTTTCCCTTCTGACACCCCTCCCCACAAACAAAGAAGAGTGAACATCTGTGTAACAATCACCTCATCTGAATAAATTCAGGTTATGTTGACCTGATGTATTAAAAATTCAGTTTTGTTTTTTTTCACAGATCCTGGCAGGTGCAAAATGTGTAATACACTCCATCAAGGAAATTAACTGTGTCCCCACACCCACCCAGTATTTTTCACAAGTGTCACCTGCCATGATCTGGGAAGAGTAAGCTGCACTTTTTTTCTATACATAGCATTAGCTTAACGTGAATGAATGCAGAAGAGGGGTGCACCCAGCTTGTGATACTTTAGGACTTGTAATCCATAAAAAACAAGCATTTTAGCCATCTAGTCTGTTATCCTTCAAAATGTGTTTGCTGCTATTCCGTGAAGTAACCTAATTTTCCCTTTTTGTTAATTCCCGGTGCCACAATATTAAATGATATGTTTATGACCAAGCCATTTGTGAACAGTTTGTGAAATGAGTGTTTATTTTGCGCTAAGGTGTGTGTGTGTGTGTGTGTGTGTGTGTGTGTGTGTGTGTCCCATACAAAGGACACAGTGAAAATCTGTCTAATGCAATCACCTCGTCTGCAGCTTTATTTTCACAGATCATCCAAAGAAAAAGCTGGCACGGAGGAACAACGGGGAGAGCTATGGCATTGAAATCAACATCAAAGAAAACGCCTTTTGCCCCTGTACAACTCTATCCTAGAGGGGGACGCACCACCCCCATCATGGTCATTCGCAACTATTTCTGTAATCCCGAAACCTGGGAAAAATCCCCAGCTCTGTAGTGCATACAGGCCCATTTCGGTGCTTAACTGTGATTACAAGATGTTTATGCATATACTAGCACAACGTCTAGACAAGATAATGCCTGAATTAATAGAACAAGACCAGGCGGGCTTTGTCAGACAACGCTCTACAACAGATAATATCAATCGTACCCTACATATTTCCCATAAAGATCAGGCAAGCAGCTGACACCCCATCGGTCCTCATAAGCCTTGGCCTTGAAAAGGCGTTTGATAGAGTATCATGGCTTTTCCTTTATAAGGTCTTGGCCAAACTGGGAATACCCAGAACCCTTATAGGGGTCCTACAAAACATCTACTCTTCCCCACAAGCATGTGTCAAGGTGGGAGGCCATCACTCAAGATATTTCCATCTGAAACGGGGGACTAGGCAGGGATGTCCGTTATCGCCTCTGCTGTTCGCGGCATTCATTGAACCACTAGCTCAATCTGTAAGAGAGGCAGGAAACATCACGGGTGTGAATATGGGGGGTACGGAGCATCGAATTGCTGTGTACGCGGATGATGTTCTATTGTATCTCACAAACCCTGAACAGTCTATTCCGACCATTCAGACACTACTGGATCAATTTAGTCAAGTTTCCGACTATAAGCTGAACCTAACAAAAACAGAAATACTTACATTTCATTACACTCCTTCTTCGTATATTACCTCTGTCCTCCCATGTAAGTGGAATCTCACAAAACTAAAATATCTGGGTGTATATATCTCTCAAAAATATGAAGAGTTCTTTAAAAAAACTATGATCCTTTTACAGCACAACTTAAAACAGACCTAGGATCATGAGCCACACTACCCTCACTCTGAGCACAGAATTGAGTTAATAAGAATGGTCACCCTTCCCGGCACTGCACCTATTCCAGAATATCCCAATTTTATAATAAAGAGAATCTTTGGGGAATGGAACCGACTTATCTCCAGGTTTGTCTGGCTGGTAGGAAACCCGAGTCAAGATGAGGATTCTGACTCTCCACGTGAGTGAAGGGGACTAGCACTACGGACTTGCAGCTATATTATCACCAGCAATGCTGACACACATAATGGCGAGGCAGATTGGGGTAGGTCAGCCACACTGGTTGCAGACAGAACAAGATCTTTGGCCAGATGAGGAGTATTTTCAACACATTTATTATATGGGACAGAGACGGGACCCCCTGTCTCAAAAGAGCCCTGGCTGATTGCTCGCTGTAGGGCATGGCAGCAAATTAAAGAAACCAGGCCTTAGACCCTTTTCTGAGCCTACTATGTCCAATAACGAATCTAAGTGATTTTCTCCCTAATCGGTTATATCATGGATTTCGGATTTGGGAGATATGGGTTGAGATACCTTCCTCAAATCATGACTCAAGGTGAGATGTGGCCTTTTAGTGAAATACAGAAGCAATTTAATATTCCGAATAGGGATTTTTATCGGTTCCTACAGCTCCGGCACTACGTTCAGGGGCTTCCGGAGGTAGTCCGTTGTCCTGAGAGATACCCTGCGCTGTTAGGGGTCCAGCTTCAATTAAATAAAGGTGGGATGGGAACCCGATTGCTTTCCCTTTATTATAAGGCCCAAAACACACAGGGAGAAATTTACACGGAGAATATCCGCACAAAGTGGCAAGGGGAACTGGGAACCCCTTTCATGCAGGAAGACTGGCGGAGAGCTTGCAAGTACGCCGCCCGAGTCACTTGTTCCCATCAGTGGCGGGAATTTGCATGGAAGAATCTAATAAGATTCTTCAGAACACCAGTTATAACCAGTCATTACCCCGGGGCGGCCTCGGCGGAGTGCTGGAGTCAATGCGGTGAAACCAAAGCCACACACCCACATTATGTGGTCGTGTGAGGCCCTCAAACCATTTAGGGACCTTTACAGGATCATCTGAGAGATATTTCATCCTCAGCTCAATTGACTAGGGAGATGTTTCTTTTCTAGACACCCACAGGAGTTAAGGAACCCGAATAGTAGATATCTCCTACACTTACTGTTAACTGCAGCCAAAAAGACTATTACTAAGCTGTGGCTGACAGATAAAAACCTACAATACCTGAATGGTGGGTATAACTAAACAGATCTATCAGCTAGAACAAATAACACATAGACTGAATGAAAGAAGGAGAAATTTGTGGAAAGGTGGTCCCGTTGGCTAATATACTATATGCTTCAGGACGACTCCTTTGTACCATGAGAGGGGGCTGCCAGTGAGCAGGGATAGTCTACAAACCATTAAGGAGCCGGGCCCACTCCGCGGGGTCAGAAGTGGACTTATTGGTAAGGGGATTGGGCCTAAAATATGCCTGGAACCCAAGTGGGTCAAGGTAAGAAGGATACAGTCCGTACCCTCTTGAATCTCCGAAATTCAATGGGAACGATAATTACACCTTGGACTATTAGCAAGAGAGACAGACTAATCGCACTAATTAGGCCCACTAAACTTAACAATAGAACAATGCAGGCCAGGTGGCTTAGCGGGATACTCCTCATCTGATGGTTTTAGGGGGCATATACTTCTGACCTGGCGGAGCCCCACATGAAAGAATGGACAGGTAATAGGGTAGAATATAAAAGCTTATATATACTTGACAAATGGTATTACATGATCAAGTTTGTCTACCATATAAGGCTCAAATCAGACAGTCGCACCTTTGTAACTCTGCCAAAGTTCAAATACAGATATGTCTTTATAACTTATGAAGGATGGTGGGAATCCACAGGTTCCATACTGAGTCGGAGGTGCTCCCAGGGAGCGGGGAAGAGTGTCCTGCTGGGAAAGGGCCCTAGGATCTCATGGGTACCAATTGGACCAAAACAGCTTAGAAAGTCGCCTTGTCCTCATGGCCTTTGGGAAACCCTCGATAAAGTGGGCTCCTAGGAACCATTGTACTGCGAGGGATTAACCACATCAAGATATACTAAAATTATCCATAGTCCCAATAGCAGATTGATGGGGCCAAAATATAACCAGACGCCTGGATGTGCTTGGGGAAGGTATCCTAGGCTCAGTGGCCCCTAGAGTAGAAAAGGGTATTTGAATGGAAGAGGGGCTTAAACCTTCATGGGAACTAACTTGGTTAAAATTGCTTAGAAACACCCTCTTACATTTGGACCCTGGAAAGTCCAGGTAACAATAATCTCCCTAGAGGCGATTGTCATCAGATGGGGATTGACTTTACTAAAATTGCCAGTTAATCCCAATAACAAGCAGTTAAAGACCAACAAAGTACAGCCGGATGCCTTTCCGCATACCGGGGAGGCAATGCTTCTGACTCAGGGGGACCCTAAAAATAATAAAAAGTATTGAAAACTTGCACTGATGAAATTTTCCTAGGCTATGCACCTCATTGCATCTAGCCACCTACCGAGTTGTATTTGATTAATTAACCTACTTACTTTGTAAGATTCCAATCAATTAACTGTATTTATGTAAACCTGTCATTGTTGTAATTGTTGTATTTGTGGTATGTACCTGTATGTTGGAAAAAATCCTTTTCTTTTTAATAAAAAAGAGATTTATAAAAAAAAAAAAAAAAATCAACATCAAAGAAGGAAAACCAGGCACTGACCCCTCTGCCATTTTCTCTGGTATGTTGGGTTCAGTAAAGAATCACAATGGCAGATGGAAGTTAAAAATGTTCTTTATTCCAGTTTAAATTTATTGGTGAGATAGAAAATGAGCTTGTGGTTCTCCCACAGCACCGTTTCGCATATGAAAATGTATACTTTCTCAAGGTACTATCTGCCCCCCCCACCTGTACCTCATATTATTATTCTAAGCATGCATACATTTCTAGGAAGCTAACCTGGGAGCACAAAAATATTAAAAAAAAAGTGATTAATGTGACTAGTGCTATTAACAGTGCAAACAGACAATATAAACGTTAAAAACATCCAATCTGTTTGCTCTAATAACCCCAATAGTTCTGTATCATGTCTATTAATGTTCTAGTTTCAAAATATACATTTTTTCCGCTGTGCAGAGAAGAATTAACATAAATCTCTATTTGTAAGCCAAGAAATATTGCACTTTGATTAATATGCAACATCATCCAATGTATCTGTTTTGCAAGGTTTGGCTCTGTTATGGCAATAACATGCACGCCCACTTACAGTGGAGCTTATCTGCGCAACCAAAATGGACATTTTATCATTTATTTTGTCTGTTTTCTCTATTTATAACACCAGTTACCTTAATCGATTTTCTTAAATAATTTTTGTGCTCCCGGGTCCACCACATAGTAATTTATACACGTTTTGAAGTGTAAAAATTAGGTAAAGGTGCTGGGGGTGGGTACCTTCAGAAAGTTCACATTAGCATAGGCAACATGTTGGCATGTGAGAACAACATGCTCATGTTCTGTCTCAATACTAAATTCCTGGATGGCTTATTCAAATTGAAATAAAGGACTTTGATAACTTTTAACTGACTTCAACAACCTTTACTGAATCCTGCATACAGTACCAGAGAAAGCGATGTAAGGGGTAAGTGTCCATTTATCCTGCTTTGAAAAAAGTTGAACACAGAGGACATATATTGATGGGACCAGCTCTATGATGGTCTTACTAGTTTGGGTTATGATGAACCCCAAAACAGGAAAGCACTTAATTCAATCTCTGGAGTGCATGCCTTATTTTTTCCATTGTTTTCACCATGTTTGGAAAAAAAAAGAGGTGCTGTTTCAGTATGTGCCTGAAAACAAACAAAAGTAAAAATGGTAATATTAAATGGATGCTGAAAATATAATTAAAATCGATGTTTTGACCATAGACCTTCAGGAATTTTCTAAAAGAGGATTAAAAAATGAACTTTGCTTTTTTCTCCTTATGTAAATCTTGATGAAGACATGTGGTTGAAATGTCAGTTCTAACTCTCTTTTCTATTTTCAGCGTGCATTTAATATTACTGTGTATGAGTGGCAGTGCCCAGCCTTTACTTGCACAGTCCTGTTTTGTGCGTTTGTCTTGGTTAGACAACACTGAGAGCACTGAATCCCATACTGGATCAGTACACTACACAAACTACTTGTGAAGGGCCAGCACAGGGGCCACTGTGGACCCCTAACCACAACAGGCCATGTATCCATTTCAAGGGCAATATAAAAAGTTCAGCTGTACACTGTTTACAATTTACTGTCTCTGTTAAAATGTTGTTTGTTTAAGGCAGCTAAAATGGTGTACGGTCTGCATTAGAAGCCCTATGAGGAGAGATTGAAGGACCTCTATCTGTACTCTGGACCTTATTTACCCCTGTGAGGTGTTTATAGGTCTCTGTCATCTCTCTCTCTCTCTCTCGGCCCTCTTTCATCCAGGGTGACACCCTGGAAGAAAGAGGGGGATATGACAGAGACCTATAAATACCTCACGGGGTAAATAAGGTTCAGAGTAGAGTATTTTTCAGAGGAAAAGATGTATGAGAACAAAGGGACAGGCAGGGAAGTGGGAAGGGGTAAATTCAGGAGCGATGCGAGGAAGTACTTTTTCTCTGAAATAGTGGTGGATGCCTGGAAAAGTCTTCCAGGGGGTGGTGGGAGAAAAAGCAGTGGTGGACTTAAGCAACCAAGGAGGAAGCAGAAGGGTGTCTTAGTGGGAAGCAAGGGATGGGGAGGGGGCCAGAGATCAAGTCGAGTGTGATCTGCAGTGACAGGATTGACAGAGCTTCTACAAAGTTTGGATGTAAGCTGTTCACTGTCTCTGTTAACATTTTGTTCTGCACTGCAGACTACAAGCTGTCATTGTAAGAAATATTGTATGCTATGTTTGACACTGTGTCCTTTGCCTTATGCGTAACAAAACTTATCATTGCTCCATCATTATGATGGCATTTAACATGTTGTGGAAAAGCTTCCTGTCCTGCTAAAGTCACCAAAATGCACCATTGGACTTCAATTTTTCAAAATGTTCCCGAAGTGCCCAAACCCCTAGAAAGGTTTCGATTTCGTACCCCTCCAAAATTTCTAGTCACATGACGCCCCTGTCTGCTGGTATAAAAATATATGCAAATCATTAGGTGGAAATGCAACCGACAATGTTTTGAGAGACACAGAAATTGAAGGAAACTTAGATGGATCTTCTCTGTTTATTCTGCCTTTGTAAATAGTTATTCTGAACAAGTTTATTTTTTTTTATGTTACTGCTAGTACTATAAACACTTTTTGCGAATTCTACAACTGCTCCTGGTTTTTCCTATGCTTCCTGACCTGTGCCTCAATGACACTGCCCTGGCCACTATCTTAGAGCACTCAATACAATTTTTAAAACCAGTAGGTCCAGTTTTCTTTTTAGGTATATCTGGCATGCCAGTTCATCAGTAGACCTTAAACAAGTATTCACAAAAAGGAAAAATAAATCGATCAGTTCTCAAGCACTAGGGAACTGCGAAGAAACAGTTGCAAAAGCATTACAAATAAGAAGTTTATGCTTGAAAAACGCAGTTCTAGAGAAATAGAGGGAACCGCAAAGCAAATAAAGGAAATAAAAAGTGCGTTTATTTGGTAAAAAATGCTAACATTTTACCTCACAAAAAAGAGCGGGAACCGCAGTTGGAACCGTTGAGGAAAACTGAATTTGTGGTTCCCAGGAACCGAAAGGAACCACTAAAATCCGCAAAAATCAAGAAAACAGCTCAGAAAACACTAAAGGCAGCACTAAAACAAAATTCTACTGACTATAAAAGAAATTAACTTCCTCAAGTGAACTTCTAAAGAGAGGACTCCAGGGCAGTGTTGCTCTAGTCAGCGGAGAGATGAATCTGACTGGCCTCCTGCTCTAGCTACAGGCAGCACTTTCTCTGCTGCTCTCTGACTGGCTGATGCCATACATCATTAGCATTGTCTCCTGCTCCAGGGCAGCTGAACCCAGCTGGCATACTGCACAAGTACAAGCATACGGAAGGATTCCTGGGGTGAGAATTTCCATTTATGCAAATCTTGCTCTATTGTGTTAGTCTGTTTCCATTTTAGAGGCACTCTTGTTTGGGTCAATGCTGAGATAGTGAATGTGGTTAGGGGTCCAGGTAAGGCCAAGCTGCGTCACTATGTGTTTATCTACTGCTGCGTTTAAGTACACTACCTGTGTTTTAGAGAGGTTAAGTTTATAGTCTGACAGGACTCCAAATGCTGCTATAGCCTGTAGGGCTAGCTGTTTGTGGATTAGAAATGTGTAGTAAGATATCATCCACATAAATAGATAATTTGTAGGCCAAGTTGCCTATCTTTATACCTTGCACATCTGGGTTTAATTTCAGTTTAAGTGCTAACCGTTCTAGGAATAAGTTAAACATGAAACCAGAGAGAGAGGGCAACCCTGTCTGGTGCCTCTTTCCAGTTTCATGGACTCTGACATGACTCCGTTGCAAACCATCCTCGCCTGGGCTTGGGAGTATAGTACCTAAACTCATGTTATAAAAGAATCAGGGAAGTCAAATCTCCTCAGGACAGCAAAAATAAAGAGCCAGGTCACTCAGTCAAAAGCCTTCTCTCTGACCAAGGAGATCAAAACCGTCAGAATGGTTGGCTACCAGGACACCAACAAGATATGCAACAGCATACATAGGTGATCCAAAGATGCTCTATATGCATGAACCCCACCTGCTCCGGCCATATCAAATAGCCCCATACCCTATTCATCCTGTTTGAAAGGATTTTGGCTAGTATTTTAAGAGCCTTGTTTATTAAGTATATAGGTCTATAACTAGTAGTTTGCTCAGGGTCCTTTCCTGGCTTGAGTGGCACCAAGATGAGAGACATGGACAACGAGGCATCACGAAGACCCTCATTATGCATATGCCCAAAAACACGGGTAACTAAGGGGGGTCCGAATCAGCCTCAAAAGTTTTGTAAAAGTTGGCTGGGAACCCATCTGGGCCTGGAGCCTTATCTAATGGTAGAGATTTAATTACTCTAGAGCAGGGGTTCTCAAATGGTGAGGCCAGCCTCCCTGGGGAGGCCCCAACCTGTTCCAGGGGAGGCTCAAGCAACTCTTGAAAAAGTATTATATTTCACTTTTGAACTTTATAGATTTTGTGTGAAGGGATAAGGCAAACAAAGAGGATAATAGTAGGTGAATTTATGTATTTATTCACAAGTCTGTGACCAGGGAAGGTACTGTACACTGAGCCATGGCTTATATCAGGTGTACCCAGGGAAGGGTAGTGAGAGAATACAATTCAAAATGTTACTGCAAAACACTCGAGCAATATAAAGTGAATTAAAGTGCAAACAAATTAAGAACAATAAACTAACAATGCGAGAACACGTGATCAATTAGACTGGCAGCAGAACTGTCCAAATACAAGAGTTAACCATAAAGGTACTAGGAATAGAGCAGGAGGAAGCAAAATGATCCCTGAGAAGCTGCTTAAGAGCAGAGTGAGAGTGGAGAGGCAGAGGTCAGCAGGAAGGTTATTCCAGATAGAGGGGAAACAGAAAAAGCAGTCTGACCCATGAAGGTATGGCAGTAAGGGGTAACAATGGTTCGAGAGTCAAAATATTGGAGCAAGTAGGTTGTCCTGATTGGGGGGGGGGTTTATAATAAGCTTAATAACATGAGAGCCAGCTATTTTTTCTATGGGGAGGCCCAAAAATATTTCAGAATTTTGGGGGAGGCTCAGGATCTTTTCCATGGCTTAGGGGAGGCTCACTGTGACAAAGTTTGAGAACTGTTGCGTCTAGAGACTTCCGTTTCTGATATATTTCTGATCAAACATAGGAAAGATAACTTTTTCCTACTGTGCTGCTTCTGTCTGGAACACTTTACCTCTCAATGTTAAGCAATCTACATCTGTTAATACTTTCAACATGGCAGCTTTTAATCATTTTAAAAGTCTGAACGAATGTGTATGTAAATGAACGTACTGTATTACTGTTATTTCTGTATTTTTATACTGTTAAAATAAACAGGTTACTCACCTGTAACAGTAGTTCTAGGAGTGGTATATGTTGTACATCCACACTGTTTGGCATGTCCCTATCCCCTTTAAATCTTGCCGGATGGTCTAAAAGCTGGCTTCTCCCACCCACCCGAGTGGTATATCCCTCGGCTCCACCCCTTGATGCCAGATCTTGCCCTCTGGAAGCAGAGGGTTGTGCGTCGAGGCTGGGTGGGTTCGTGTTAGTGAACAACATATACCACTCCAAGAAAGTACAGCTACGTAAAAACTTACCGTAACAGTAGAGCTTTGAGGGATATCTCTTGCAGCAGGTAATACACTTGGGTCATCGCCAGAGATCGCTGTGGCATATGGCAGCTCTTCTAGCAGTCTTTTCCAGGGACTGCCCACACATGACATCACCTTCCTGTTTCCTATGTAAGTGTGGGCGGTCCCCGGTATCCTCAGTTTTCCCAAGCTGATCAGCTCTCGGCTGTTTATGACTGAGGGAAGCCGAGGTACCATAGGTATCCCAACCCATAAGTCACTGGACCAGAATTTGTTCTCCAAAAGAAGGAAGGGGGATGGAGGGCAGGATCGTACCTGCTGCAAGAGATACCCCTCAAAGATCTACTGTTATGGTAAGTTTTTACATAACTGTACTATCTTCCATGAGGTGATCTCTTGCAGCAGGTAATATACTTGGGATGAATCCCAAGCAGTAAACCCAAGAAGGGTGGAATTATGACTGGAGACCTTGTAGGACAGCTCGGCCAAAGGTTGTCCTATGGCGTAAGGCAACGACTAAGTTGTAGTGCTTTGTGAAAGTATGACTGCGGACCAGGTAGCTGCATTGCAGATATCTATGATAGAGGCCCCTTTAAAGCAGGCCACTGTGGTGGTCACAGCTCTGGTGGAATGGGCTTGGGCAGGCCCTGGTACTGGCTTGTTATATTTTGCGTAACAAAATGTGATACAATGTGCTAGCCAACTGGAAAGGGTCCGTTTAGTGACCAGGAGACCTTTCCCTGTTTGAGGCGAAGGTAACAAAAAGCTGAGAGGTCTTCCGAATCGATTTAGTTCGATTAGTATAGTACTGTAATATACAATGGACATCTAGAGTATGTAGGAGGTATTCCCCCCTTGATTGCAGTGTTCAGGGTAATATACTGGTAACTCCAAGGATTGATTTAAGGTGTGTTCTGACACTACCTTAGGTAGGAAGGAAGGATTGTTACGAACTGCCACTCTGTCTTTGTGAAAAATTAAGTAAGGTTCTTTACACATGAGGGCATGAAACTTGGAAATACGCTGAGCCGAAGTGACAGGCACTAAGGATAGTGTTTTCCAAGAAAGAAAACGGAGGTCACAAGTGGCCGCAGGTTTGAAGGGTTCAAGAGTTAATTTCTCTATCAGAAAATTGAGATCCCACGGAGGGGTGAGTCATCTGATAGGTGGCTCAATATGTAACACACCTCTTAAAAACATTTTGGCTAGATGATGTTGATACAGTAATCTTCCATCAAGAGGTTCATGGAAGGCCGAAATGGAGGCCAAATGGACTTTGATAGATGAATAGCTTAATCCTGTCTCGGCAATCAAGGTCAGGTAATCCAATATTTTCATCAGTGGACAAGAATAAGGATCCAATGACAGGGAGGCAGCCCAAATGGAGAAGCATTGCCATTTGGCATTATAAGTTGCCCTGGTCGCTGGCTTACGTGAGGCCAATAGAATACTGGCCACAGGGGAGGACACTTGGAGATGTGCTATGAAAGTGCCCTCAGGAGGTAAGCGTGAAGGTGTAGTGACTTCAGGTTGGGATGTAGAAGGGTCCCTTGATTCTGACTTAAGAGATCTGGTCTTATTGGTAATGGGATGGGTTCCTCCACTGAGAACTGCTGAAGCAGGGGGAACCACACCTGCCGAGGCCACAGAGGGGTATGAGAATCATGGTGGGAGGTTCCAGTTGTAATTTCAGTAAAGCCCATTGCAGGAGAGGGACCGGGGGGGCATATAAGAAGAGTCCTGTCTATGACTGGGACAGGGCATCTATAGACCGTCCCCCCTATTTGCTCGGGATAATGGAATAGTATCTGGGGAGACTGTGATCGACAGGGGAGGCAAACAGATCCAGTTGCGGGGCACCCCACAAATTAAAAATTCTCTGAAGAACTTTGTGATGAAGTGTCCATTCCTGTGTGGAAGACTGGTGACTGAGAAGGTCGGCCAAGATACTATGGCGTCCTGGTAAATGGATGGCTGTCAATAAAAGGTGTTGCCATATGGCTTCCTGCCAGACTGCAATTGTCTCCCTGCATAGAAAACAGGACTTCGTATGTCCTTGTTTGTTGAGGTAGAAAACTACTGAGGTGTTGTCTGATTGAATCAGCAATGGTCCCGGGGACAAGTGAGGTTGAAAAGCTTGTAGGGCTAAGCGGACCGCCCTCATCTCCAGGAGATTTATGCAGGGAGGTGGGGGAGAACGGGTCCACTTGCCTTGTGTCCTGTAAGGATGCAGGTGTGCACCCCACCCTTCTAGGGATGCATCCATGGTCAATGTCTGCTTGGGTGGGGGAGATTGGAAGGGCATGCCTTGAGATAGATTGGCTCTGTGAGTCCACAATAATAGGGCGGACCGCAACGTGGGAGTGACTCTGATTTTGTCTTCGATATTTTCTGTTCTTTGAGACCATTGGTTCTGGAGAACCCACTGGACTAGTCTCATGTGAAGATGGGCAAGCGCCACTGTAGGGATGGTAGCAGCTATGTGCCCTAGGAGGCACAACATAGTCTGGCTTTGACTACTTTTTGAGCTTGTATCTGAGAAGCCACAGATAGCAGCTTGTCTTGTCTTTCGGCTGGGAGGTAAGCCCTGGTGGAGACAGTGTCAAGGACCGCTCCTATATATTGGAGTGACTGTGTAGGGGTCAGATTGGACTTCAGCCAGTTGACTGTAATCCCTAGGAAATGAAACAGAGTTAGGGTTGCTTGAAGGCAGGAAAGCAGAGAGGTTTTGGGCCCTGCCTTGATGAGCCAGTCGTCCAGATGTGGGAAGACAAAGTGCCCGTCCCATCATAGGGCTGCTGTTACTACCGCTAGGCACTTGGTAAACACTCTTGGGGTGGATGAGAGGCCAAATGGGACTACCCGAAATTGGAAATGTTATTCCAAAAGGTAAAAATGAAGAAACTTGTGGTGGGCAGGATGGATGGGGATATGTAGGGAGGCATCTTTCATATCTAGTGCACATAGTCAATCCCCTTGTTTCAACATTAGCATGATGGAAGTTAGGGTGACCATGCGGAACCTTTTATACTGCATGTGTAGGTTCAATTGTCTGAGGTCTAGTATCAGTCTGAAATTTCCAGTTTGTTTGGGCACCAGGAAGAAATGGGAATAAAAGCCCTTTTGATGCTCTGCAGGGGGTACCGGATAAACAGCCTTCTTGATCAGAAGAGCCTGGAGTTCCTCCTGGAAAATGGGAATGTGGTCGGGTGATCTGAAGTACCCACTCGTCTGATGTGATCATTTGCCAGGCCTCTGAATGGAGGGCAAAGCGACCGGCCCTGGCTTCCAAGGCCTGATTGAGAAAGTGTGGACAAAGCCCCAGTTGGTCATAGGTGGGCTGACCAGCCCCACCAGAAAGGTGGGAGCGGGAGGCCTTGGTGGCAGAGGTGTTGGTCCTGAAAGAAGGCTGGGAGTGACCATGGGAGCCACCTCTATGTCAGCCTCTGTATTTTCTTCTTCTTTTTGAGAAAAAAAAAAGGAGTATTAGGGACTGTACGATGGCTGGGGAGTATGATACATGCCATGTACAGTACGTAGTGTCCGTCCTGAAGACTGGAGATCATCTATAAGTGTTTGGGTACCTGGGCAGAAAAGTGTAGACCCATTAAAGGGAGCACTGACCACTCTATGCTGTACATCTGGTGTAAAGCCTGAGACGTGAAGACAAGCATGGTGATGCAAGGTAATGCTGGTTGCTGACATGCGGGTTGAAGTATCGACCACATCATATGCCGAATGAAGTAGGTGTTGGGAGATGGAACTGCCAGTAGATACTGTAGCCAGTAATTGATCCCTTTCATGTGAAGGAGGCAGTTTATTGACTAAGTTTATGGCAGATGACCAGAGTGTAAGCTGGTACCTGACCATATGTCCCATATAATTTAGGATTCTTAGATTCATGGTACTGGATTGGAATACCTTTTTTTCCAGGTAATCTATCCCATGGGAGTCTTTATCAGGAGGTAAGGAGCTCATATGTTTTGGTCGCTTAGTATGACCATGAACGGCAGCAATCACTACTGAATCCGCTTCAGGAGTAGTGGAAAGGAAAGGATGATCCAGAGGAGTATGGTAGAGGCAATCCACCTTGCAGGAAACAGCTGTAACCGTGGAAGGCAGGCTGATTCCAGGCTGCAAGCATGGTATTTTGGTAGGTTTGTATAAGTGGGGGTACCACTAGTACTGGCTCTTCTGGTAGTTCTAGATAGTCTGCCATATCCTTTCATTGTCTGTCATGTTCGGTAGTGGAGAATCCCATGACTTTTTGAATTTGGACAATCATCTCATGGAAGGATGGGTCATCAGGAGGAGAGGCAGCCGCCTTGCGGGATAAATTCTTTTATTTATTTCAGATTAAGATTAACACCTTTGAGTCAGAGACTCATTTACAAAGATTCCAAGTCATATAAGGTACGAAGACAGACAAAACATAGTTACAGAGTCAATACAGAACATTTGCAAAATTAGTTACAAAGTTACAGACTGTAGCAAAAAGAAATCATTGAAACTAGTCATTCAGGAAACCAACAGTACTTGAGTATACATAAGTGCGTTAGGATGGTGAGATGTAGGTACCAGGAGACTGAGAACTAGGAGTAGGAGCGTATAGTGAGAGTAGGGAAAAGCAGAGTTATGAAGTACTACCTAATGGCAGACTAGAAAGGTATAGAGGAGCGGCCAGAGTACGGCTTTATCATCAGAGGCATAGGTGGAATGTGTAAAGGGGGGGCAGAGGAGAAACCCGGAGACCTAGTAGAGTTTGCGAAAGGGGGCAGACGTTGGGGGAGACAGGTGCTGGAAGCAGTGGGAGAGTTTAGAGAGGCAGGGCTGTGGGTGGAGGGGAGAGAAAGAGGAGGGTGCAGGGACAGTAGGGTGAGTGGAGTGAAGGGGGGAGATAGGGGTGGACGTGAGGAGAGGTAAGAGGCCAGGGAAGCAGTAGCAGGAGTGGGTTAAGGATTTCAGGGGCAGTTACAAAGAGAGGTAAGATTTAAGGAGGAAATATCCAAAAGAGGGGACTGGGGTTGGAAATCCAGGTCTGGAAATTCCTCATCCTCCAAATCTCCAGTGAAATCTGCCGGAAATTCAGCCTCGTCTGATAGGTAGTCATCCATGTACGAGGGAGGTGACCAGGGTGGGGAAGGGTCTCTGTCACCCTGGAAACATTTAGGTGGAGGAGTAGGAGATCGGGACGGGTGACTCGGCTCCCCTGGATCGGGGGGCTGAGTATGCCTAATGGCTTGTAAAACCTGCTGTACCACTGAGGCCACGTCCGGGGAGAATAGGGAGGGGGGCTCTGAGAAACCAGGGGGATTGTTGAGGAATTGGACATGAGGTATTAGCAGGTCTTGTACCTGGGTGATAGAGCCCAGGGTCCCGATCCCTGTCTGCCTGGCCCCAGCAGAATATATCTGTGAGGAACGAGGGGTGGAATGCATAGCATTTTGGTGTCTAAAGCAGGGTTGGCTTATTAGTGGCGCAGATGAATTTAAAATGCAGAGCTGTGCCCTGACCAGATCACAGCCCTCTGCCTACTGCCTCAAGTCTACAGGCTCGGACAGAGAAACACAGCTACCAAGGCTAATTAAGCTACTTCACTGAGACTGCTGTGCTGTACTCTGGACAGAAATACAGGTTACTCACCTGTAACAGGATTTCTAGGAATGGTACATGTTTTTCATCCACACTGTCTGTCTGGCAGGTTCCTTGCCGGAAGGTCTTCAAGCTGGCCCCTCCCGCCCACCGGGTGGTAAACTCTCGGCCCGCCCCCATGACGCCAGATCAAGCCCGCTGGAAGCCAGGTTGCATCAAGGTCGTGGATCATGTGGATGAACAACATATACCATTCCTAGAACTCCTGTTACAGATGAATAACCTGTATTTCTAGGGACATGGATATGTTGTTCATCCACACTGTCTGGCAGACTCCTAGCAGTTCTCTGGGAGGAGAGAGGCAAGGCGCGCACACCCCCTACTTGGGAAATAAAGACTGGAGAACCGAGGCCCCAAAACCAGAATCCCGGCATGACTTAAGGTCGATGTGGTAGTGGGTGATGAAGGTGTGTGCTGACTTCCAGGTAGCAGCCCTGCAGATTTCCTGGATAGGGACGTCCCTGGAATCAGCCACCGATGCAGTGGTATGGCGGGTAGAATGAGCTCTTATCCCTCAGGGAGGCTCCGTGCCCGCCAACCTATAGCAGAGATCTATGCAGGAGGTGACCCACCTGCCTATCGTCCGCTTGGCTGCAGGTCTGCCAGGTGTGGCTTAACAGATGGCGAACCTCTCCCCGAACTTCAGCCATCTGCTCCTTATAATAAGCGAGCGCTCTTCTAGGGTCCAAAGTATGCAGCCTATATTCGGCCTCCGAGGTGTGATTGGGGTAGAACACCGGCAGAGTCAACACCTGGTTAAGGTGAAACTCCGACACCACCTTCGGGAGGAATTTCGGGGTGGGGGCGCAGGACAACCTTGTCCCTGTGGAAGACCAGATAAGGAGACTCGATGGAAAGCGCCTGGAGCTCTCCCATCCTTCTGGCTGACGTGATAGCCATTAAGAAGGCGGTTTTCCACGACAGGTGAGAGATGTCACACCTGCGCATCGATTTGAATGGCCTGCCCATGAGCTTAGCCAATACCAGCAGTAGATCCCACGGAGGTGGAGGTTCTCGCACCGGAGGGGATATGTGATCAAGGCCTTTGAAAAAGCACCCAACCACCTTCTCCTGTGCCACTGACTGCTTCCTGGCCCGCGCCCGGTGAGCAGAGATGGCTGCCAGGTGCACCTTAAGGGTCGACGACCGAAGCCCTTGCTGAGAAAGGGACCACAGGTAGTCCAGAATGCTAGCCAAGGAACAGGAGGAAGAGTCCAGGCCCTTGCCCTGACACCAAATGGAGAATCTCTTCCATTTGAAGGCGTAGCATTTTCTGGTCGACTCCTTACTGGACGCCTCAGCGACGCTGAGGACCTCGTCGGAAAGACCCAAGGCCTGGAACTCTAGCTGCTCAGGAACCAGGCCATCAGGTGCAGGGATTGAAGGTCCGGATGGAATACCTTCCCCTGATGAACTGAGATCAGGTCCGGGTGGGCTGGAAGCCGTCTCGGGAGCCTGGAGCTGAGACTGAGGAGATCTGGATACCAGAACTGGCGGGGCCAGTCTGGGGCTACCAGAATCACCTGCGCCTTGTCCCTCCTCGTCTTGAGAAGCACCTTGTGGATCAAGGGAAATGGGGGAAAGGCATAGAAGAGATCCGGAGTCCATGGCCTCGAGAAGGCATCCCCCTGCAGCAAGCCCTGCTGAGGGGGGTGGGCATGGAACAGTCTCAGCTTCGCATTCTCCCTTGAGGCAAACAGGTCCGCCTGAGGCGTGCCCCAGTGGGAGAAGAGATCTTATACTACCTCCAGCAGGAGAGACCACTCGTGAGACGCAGCCCCTATCTGGCTTAGGGCATTGGCCAGGGTGTTGGAGGCTCCTGCCACGTGAATGGCTAGGAGATCCGCCTCCAGGCTGCGCACGAGAGACCAAATGCGGAGTGCTTCCCTGCACAGAGGCAAGGAGTGCGTCCCGCCATGGCGGTTGAGGTAGTACATGGTCGTGGTATTGTCCGTCTGGACCTGAACCACTTGACCCCATAGAAACGGAGCGAAGGCGGTGAGAGCTAGACGAACCGTTCGAAGTTCCAGCAGGTTGATGTGGCATCGGGACTCCCGAGGGGACCAGAGGCCGTGCACTCTGTGCTCCCCCAGATGGGCACCCCAACCCATCAGAGAGGCATCGGTCAATAGAGAGAGAGAGAGACCGTCAGCTCGGGGCGGACAAACGGGATGCCCTCCTGCAGATGTGCCAGAACGGTCCACCACTGGAGAGCGTTCCACATCCCCTGGGTCACTGTCACTAGCTGATCCAGCGGATTGAAGTGCTGTGACCACTGGCTGGCCAGTCCCCATTGAAGGGGGCGCATGTACCAACGGACCATGCTGGTGCAGGCCACCATGAGGCTCAGGAGGCGCAGGAAGTCCCGGGCAGGGCACGATTGCCCAACCTGAAATGATTGGGCAAAGGAGGAAAGAACCTCAGCCCTGTCCGCTGGGAGCCGTGCTCTGGCTCAAGAAAATGTATCACCTGCTTTGGCACGAGTTCCGACTTGGCCTCGTTGATGAGGAGGCCAATCTGAGAGCAAACCTGGAGGGCCAGATCTCTGGACTGCTCCACCTCCGCTCTGGAGGGGGCTGCAATCAGCCAGTCGTCCAGGTAGGGGTACACCCGGACCCTTCAGCGCCGCAGGAATGCTGTCACCACTGCCATGCATTTAGTGAAGACCCTGGGAGCTAGAGACAGGCCGAAGGGCATGGCCCGGAACTCGTAAAGGGATCCCTCCACTCTGAAGCAGAGGAATCTCCGATGGGACGGATGGATTGGGACGTGAAAGAACGTGTCCTGAAGGTCCAGGGAACAGAACCACACGCCTCGTTCCAAGGATGGGATTATCTGAGCCAGAGTGACCATCCTGAAGGTCTGAGAACTTAGGAACCTGTTCAGGTCGTGCTGGTCGAGAATGGGGCGCCAGCCTCCCGTCCGTTTTGGGACCAGGAAATACCTGAACACAAACCCTGGGTCTGGAGGAGGATCCGCCACCTTCCTGATCACCTCTTTTTCGAGGAGCAGGGCAATATCAGCTCGGCGGGCCAACAACGAGGCTGCGGACCCCTTGGCCCCCCGAGGGGAGACGGCTCGAAAGGGTGGAGCCTGCTCGAACTCCAGAGGCAGGCCCTTTCCTACCACCTCCAACACCCAGCGGTCCGTGGTGATGACGGACCAGGTAGAAAGGAAGTGGCGGAGCCATCCCCCCACGGGGGGAAAACCCAGGGGGGAGTGACGAGGCTGGGGGCGACACCCCTCAACCCGTCACTGGGCAGGCTTGGAGGAGGGACTGGCCGAGGGACCTCCTGGGCCTTTACCTCCCTACTTCCTACTAGAAGAAGCCGTGGGCTTGGGTTTGGGATGCCAAGCGCGAGCCTGCTGGTCCTGGTGCTGGTGGGCCGGACATGCCGCAGGCGCAGAAGGATGAAAGGACTTGTGCTGCTGCTGCTGTCGGCGGCCTTTGTCCTTCTGGGCGGAGGTGACCGAGTCCAGAGTGGCATTGGACTTCTTGATCCGCTGGAGATGACCTTCCACTCCAGGGCCGAAGAGGTCAGTCCCCAAGAAGGGGATGTCCGCCAATTTGTACTGGGTATCCGCCGTGAAGGTGGATATCCTCAGCCATGCTCTGCAGCGCATGGCCACCGTGGCCGCAACCGATCTGGCACAGGAGTCTCCTATGTCCAGAGCTGTTTGGAGCTGCTGCTTCGCCACCGCCCTACCCTGGTCCCGAACCTGCTGGACCGTGGTCTGCAGGTCAGCTGGGAGATGAGGGATCACCTCATCCAGGGAGCCCATAAGGACGTGGGAGAAGTGTGCCATCAGCACGGCCGAGCTGGCCTGGCGGAGGCCAAGGGAGGACACAGAGTACACCTTGCGCCCGGCGTAGTCCAGCTTTCTGGACTCCTTGTCGGGGGGGCTTGTCCATGTCTCTAGCGTTCCCGAATGCCGGAAAACGCTGTCGGTGACCAATCCCTTGGCAGAGGGGTGTTCTGAAAACCCGGGCAAAGAGCCGGTAGGGACCGCATACTTCCTGGCCATCCTGGCTGAGGGCGCAAGACAGGAAGCAGGCCGCTGCCAAAGCTCCAAGGCTGGTCCTACAATGGCCTCAGCCACCGGAAAGGCCTCCGTGGGTGAATCCCCTTGGTCCAGTAACTCCATCAGGGGATACTTGGCCCATTTGGATATGGGCTCGAGCTGCATCCTGGTGGACTCTGAGATGAGTCAAAGCAGACCCATGAAGAACGATGAGCTTTCGTCCAGTGACTGACCCCCGGAGGACTCCAGGTCAACCGGCCTGGAGAACAGGGAGGAGTCGTCATCGGACTCCGAGGAGTCCGCGAAGAGCTGCCTAGGGCTTTAGCCACCCTCCACCTGCCGAGGACGGTCGGGAGTGAGGGTGACTGACAACCTGTGGGCAGGCCTTGACCCGACCGAGTCCTTGGTCGGCGCCCCCGATTTCGGGTGTGGAGGCGGAGGTTCCACCACAATCGGTGGGGCAGCAGTTTTCGGCTGAACAACCGGCCCAGGTTTGGGCATCTTGACTGCAGCGAGGGGTTGTTTCGGCCGTTCGGGTGACAGCCACTTGATGGCTGGGGAAGGCGTCGGCTTGCTCCCGGACAAAAGTAACTGCTGCCACATCAGGTCCTCGTAGCATCGACGCAATTTGCGCTGAAGCCTCTCCTCATCCGAGGAGGAAGACGAGGACGAAGAGGCAGCACCGCTTACCTCGGTGCCGAGACCGAGACCGCCAATGTTGGCAGGATCGGCTGGACCGAGAAGAAGTTCGAGACCAAGACCGAGATCCTCGGTGTTTACGAGGACGGGCCTGAGAAGGAGCAGGGGACACCCACTCTTCCCTCGGCTCGGATGCCTTAACCGGGGACTGCTGCACCGGGGGCGCAGGCAGATCCTCGGTCTCCACCGGTGCAACCGGTGAAGAAGGGTTGTCGGCTACACCAGTCGACAGGCCGTCCGACGGGTCGAGAAAAATCTCGACCGCATCGACGGGTTTCTTGGCCGGCTGGCCTGACAGGGACGCCGTGAAGCCAGCGGCCTTAGCCGCAACCTCGACCGAAGTCGACAGTCGGCTGTCCGGGGAAGGGGACCTCTCCCGCTCCCGTGAACGCAGACAATGGGACTTACCCTTAGAATCCTTCTTTTTGGACTGAGAGGAATGTCCCGATGGCCCCTCTCCCTTCGTGGAAAGGGATTGGCAAAACTCCTTGAACGAAGCTGAATACAAGGTACCCAAAGAGAGTGGGATAAATGCCGCGACCGAGGAGGAGGAAGAAGTGGCCCGGGCCGCCTCCTCCTCGAGGGTGATCATCTGCTCGAGCTGCTCAGCCGAGCCAGCCGCCGTGGTAACCGCCTTCAACGGGCTCCTCGACTTTTACCATGGATAGCGCTTCGGGTGCCCTAGCTTTAACCGGGAAGCGCGGTCCTCCAGGATGTTGGCCGAGAACAAACAGCATGACTCGCAGGCCTGCGGGTCGTGTTCTAGGCCAAGGCAGTAGATGCACGTGGAGTGCGGGTCCGTCCTGGACATTTTCTGCCCACAAGGGCACCGCCAAAAACCGGGAGTCGATTTGTCCATCGCAGCCGTGAGGGAAAAGGAAGACCGAAGTCTTGAAAATTTTAAAATGAGTTTCGGGTGAACTGAAGAATTAGGATCCAGTCTATCACACAGAGCGTTAAGGAGGAGACCTGAGCTTCCAAGCGGTAAGGAAGATCTGGCGTCATGGGGCAGAGCCGAGAATTTTACCACCCGGGTGGGTGGGAGGAGCCAGCTTGAAGACCTTCCGGCAAGATTTAAAGTGGCAAGGAACCTGCCAGACAGACAGTGTGGATGAACAACATATCCATGTCCCTAGAACTCAAATTATTTGGCCCTTGGCTGCTTTTCAGAACTTGAACTTTGCATTGTTTTCTGCTAGAATTGTATGCATTCATTGGGTAACACTTTGTGTCTTACTATATTAATTTGCACCTAGCCACCTAAATGTTTAGTGAATTGCCAGTTTGCTTGTAGCAAATCACTCTCACCTTTACTGTTTATTTTTATGGCTAAGTCTCTGTTCTGATTCAAACTTTCTTTCTTTCACTGCTTGATTTTTGTCTAATCCTGCTCTGTTTTCTAGCCCCTGCCATTTTCCTGTGGACTCCCATTTATGTAGCTCTTTGACCCTCCCTGCGTTTAAGTTAAGAGACCAGCTCTGCACATTTAACCTTTTTTTTTTTCACGTATCCCCTTCCTGCCCTTTGTGCTGGCTTTTGTATGTTAAAGTTCTCCCCTGTGGAGCTGCCTATAATTTGTTCTCTCTGTCCCTTTTTTCCTCAAGGGTTCTGTTGCCCTACTTGGGCCAGGAGTTCTCCCTCAAACAAACTGCCACCTGCAGCTCGTATACCTCTGCTGGACCTACCCTGCCCTAACTGAAGGTACGGAGCTGCTCGGACCTGTGTCCCTTTTTGAATTTCTGGCGCCTAAAGAAGGGTTGGCTGGGGGTCTGAGGCTAGCCAGCAAGCATGGCAGACGTGTGCTAGTTAGCTACCCAGGACACAGTCATTTAATTTGTTTTAAAAGCTGTTCACCGTGTTCTAAAAATCCAGAATATTGGCTGTTTACTTCCCTCTTGAGTCATGGCATCGAGCAAGCAAGGGAAACTGCATTTTGAGGCTCAGCAATCATCTAAAGAGAGTAAGGCGGCAGAGACTGTGACCAGACATCAGGCCCCGAACCCTGGGTACATGGGAAAGCGGTGGTAACTTACTATGGAAAATCTCATTAAATCCTTAGCCGGTGTTCCCTCTACACTACTGCAGACGCAACAAGAAATGAAGGCTGGCTTTGTATTACAGCTCAACTCACGCACCTGCAAGGAGTTGTCACTGACCTCACGGAAACTTCAGCCGAGCACTCCAACCAGATCATGGAGCTTGAACACAGGGTGAGTGAATTGGAAGACTCCCTGTCGGTAGTTTCAGCAGAGAGAAATGAACATAAGACCTCCCTGGCTGAACTGGCAATGCATGTTGACGACCAGGAGAACCGCCCCGAAGGTCAAACCTCCGTATTATAGGGTTTCCGAAGGCACAGAGGGTCGGAACCCCACCAGAGAAATACATCGCTGGTTGGTGAAACATCTAGGCCTCCTGGAGGAGTGTGATAGGTTTGAAATTGAGAGGGCGCACTGGGTGGGCCAGCCACCTAAACCCGGAGAGAGACCGCGACATTGCGAAATTAAATATCTGCACTACACAGATAAGAAGACAGTCAAGAAATCTGGCCCAATGTCCTTCAAAAACATGAAAGTGTTTGTGTACCAAGATTATAGTAAGGAGCTGCAGAGCCAACGCCAGAAATTTAATCAAATCAAAAGTAAACTGCATCGGATGGGATGGGATGGTCATTTACCAGGTGCTCTATTCATCGACCTGTCCAAGGCCTTCGACCTGGTCAGCCACAAACTTCTCTTTTCCAAACTCCACTGACTGGGACTGGATGCGCACTCATCCTCTTGGTTCGAGAGCTACCTGATCAATAGAACCCAAAAAGTCCGTTGGAGACACAATCTGGCACTAGACCCATGGTCTCCAGGGTACCCTAGAGCTCAATCCTTGGCCCCCTGTTATTCTCACTCTTTCTCAAAAACATTGAGGGGGACTGCGTGCTGAGCAACCTCATTCTATATGTGGACGACACTTTCGTCTACTGCAGTGACCCACAACCCAGTGTCATCTCCGCCAAACTGCAGGCCTGTGTCTCAGCTCTCGAGGTCTGGTTTACCTCTAATTCTCTAACGCTGAATAAAGAAAAAACTAAGGCTGTCCTGTTTGGGACTAGACGCCTGGGCACTGACAGAAGCGAGCTACTCCAGCTCAACACTGCCCAAGGGAGGAGAGTAGAGGTCATAGACAGGTTCAAGTACCTTGGGGTCCTCCTTGACCAGGAGCTGACCTATAAACCCCGCATTGACTCCTTAACACAATCCATCCACCAGAGGCTTGGTTTCCTCTACCGGCTGGGAAACTCCCTCTCTGGCGAAGTGCGACGAGCCATAGCCAATTGCAACCTTCTCTCATCCATCCTTTATGGTGCCCCCCTGCTACAGTTCCTCCGAGAGATGGAGCTCAGCAAACTCTCAGTGCTCTATCACAGAGTGGCTCACTTTGCAACAAACTCCTCCCCCAGGAGGCATCACTGCGAGGCCCTCACGGACCTAAACTGGCTCACCTTACGGCACAAGTTGGCCAACTCCTCTGCCCGTCTTGCCTTTATATTCACCTTCTTCGGCCCTCCTCCACACCTGCGTGGGCTGCTCACTCCTAAAGTCCAGCGCCGAACCTTGCGATCCTCGGCAAGTCATCCCCTTGATATCCCCATGTTCGCACCAACCAAGGCAAGCGCTCCTTCCAGTATGCTGCTTCCTACATATGGAATGCCCTCCCAGCAAGTCTGGTTGACAAGCCTACTCTCCTAGGGTTTAAGTCAGGCCTCAAAGTGTATCTTCTGGAACTCAGTCTCTGTGGTTGTAATCGCTAGCCCCCTGCCTGGGCCTACTGCCATGCTATCACCAGTTTAACCATGCCTACTTACCCCGTGAATCTCTTACGGAAAATTGTTAAACGTACTGTGTACTTGTCTTAATACTTGTGAGCCTTGTGATACCTGCTGTCTCTGTGCTAAACGTTTGATACCTACTCCCCAATATGTATCAGCTGAAATTACTGTATATTGATACCTATGTATTTACTGTAACTAATTCCTGGTCGCCCCTGAAAAAGGGATCTCTGGTCTCAGTGGGCTTACCCGGTTACCAAAATCTAAATAAATTATGTCTCCTGCTCGCCTTCGTATTGACAGACCAGGCCAAGCTCCGCGGTTTTTTGTCTGCCCCAAAGTGGCTGAAAAATTGGTAGAAGAGGAGGAGGAATCCAGGACAGAAAGAGTGCAGCCAGCTCCATCCTGATTACAGATAAGTACTCTATTTAATTGTGCACCCCCTGTGGCTCTTATGTCCTTGATGCTGCGTGGGGATTAGTAACTTCTCAACTTCTCTAAGGTCTCCAGTCCTTGGCCTATGCCTCTGCGGTTAGTCTGTATTGTTGATGGGGGCTCTCATCGAAATCCTGGCCTAATGTGGGCGCATTGTTGACTTTTGAGGACCGCCCGACCGTGTCTAGGGACACGGGTACCAGCAGGGCGGTCATGCATCTCGTTGATGTGAGCACTGATTTCGGCTGACTATGCGGGGCAATATGACTGTTCCACAAGAGCTCATCCGGAGATCAATTTTCAACTGAACTATTTTTAGCCATACCAATATAATTACTATGTTCTGGTTCTGAAATTAATTTACTGCCTGTTACAGCTTTTTGCAATTGTCTTGTTTAAACTGGTGTCTCACTACTTTGATACAAAACTCATGATGATTTTTCACCCAATTGTCTGCCCCTTGTTTGCAGTGGGGAACTTAGCAGGCACTGTTGTACCTGCAAAGGGGGTGAGGGGGTTAATGCTTTGTTTACTGGTTGGGTTCCTTATGGAAGGGTTAGGTTTGAGGTGGAGTTGTTTTGGCGGGGTTGTTGTAAAGGGAAGTTGTTAGGGGAGGTTGGAGGGATGGTGGACTGCGCTGGTGGCATGGCGTGCATGGTTCTGGGTGCCAGCCCCGCAGTGCCTTTAAACACTGGCATGGGCACCTCTAACGGGCTGGTTTTGGCACCATTTGGCATGCTCACAGAGTCTGCTATGGGGGGGGGGTTATCTGAACGTTGTTACATTGGGGCAAATGTTGGGGAGGGAGAAGGGGTGTTTGGGTTGGCAGTACAAGTTTTTGGGAAAAAATGGTACTTGATGTGCAGTTTCTTTTCTGTTGTCATTGGATGTGTTTTAAATGCAAAGAAATATGGGGGATGATATCAAATTTGTGACTTGGAATATTAATGGCCTCATGTCCATCCTGAAGCACTGAAAAGTTCTGGCGGATGTCCGAAGGATGAAAGGGCAGATTTTACATTTGCGGGAGACTCATTTCTCTGCCCCAAAGCCCAGAAAACCACTGACTTCATGGGTGGGACCTGGGTGTCATCCACCTTTTCCTTGAAGGCTCGGGGGCATCAATATGGTTTCCATGTGGTCTACAGGTTCACATACTGGGGACATTAGTGGATTGTGCAGGCAGGTATGCTCTTACAAGGGTGGCTATCCTGGGGAAGGGAGTCTTTTCGATTGGGTCGGTCTATGCTCCAAACGTGAAGGACCCAGGGTTCTTTCAAAAATTAGCTCTGGATATGTCTATATGGGACGGTCCCTGGGTACTTGGCAAGGATTTTAACTGTGTCTTAGATACAGTTTTGGATCGCTCCAATGTATCCCTGGTGTCCCCATCGAGAAACGCCAGGGTCCTGGAGGAGTTACAAACCGAACTAGGCCTGATAGATGCTTGAAGGCATGCCAATCCATCTGGGAGGAACTATAGCTTTTTTCGCATGCGCACCACTCCTATGCTAGTATAGAGAGGTCAAACAATCTCTTATCTATCCCACAGGAAGAGGAGTGAGGAGAAGGAGTTAGCTTTTATGAGAGCTAAAATTAAAGCTTGTGAAAAAGCCCACACGTTGAAACCAACTAGAACCCTGTATGATGTTATTCAGAAACTGAAGTGGAAATACAATACTTTAAATAGCTCACAGTTGGAAAGGTCTATTCTGCTAGCAAATGCTGGAGCATACCTTGATGGGGACCGTGGGGGGAGGCTCTTAGCGTGGCAGATAAAAACAAGCATTTGTCAATGCCGAATGTTTGCTTGCTGGTATTAGCACTGGAAATGCATGAGTTAACAGATGCAGTGTAGAAATGGCAGTGAAGTACTGAACTTCACGCCAACTCCACCTCCACCCTGCAGAGACGGACAGGCATTGGGGCATGCGTTTGGGTTGCTGCCCAAATGTTCATGCCACTTCACCTCACTCTATCCTGCAGACAATGACAAGTGTTGAGGTGTGCCTTGGGGTGTTTGGCTTTACAGTCACCACACTCCATAAGGAGATACGCTGGAATGGGTGCAACATAGAATGGGGCGAACTGTGGAGCCGAAGAGTTCAAGGCACAGCTTGATGCCTGTCAGTGGGTGCAGGGTGGGGGAGTGGGGTTGGAATGGCATGAGCATTACATTCGGCAATCCAAAGGCATACCCCTGATGCCTGTCAGTCTGTACAGGGTGGGAGGTTATGGTTAGAAACTGTAATGCCCCGGGCATGTGTTGGTATTTGCAGTACAAATTTCCACCATGGCCATTTTGTGGCCCCCACCTCATAAAAGCATTTGGGACCTCTTCTCATGAACAGTGGCACTGTGATTTTATCAATGTGTCCCGAAATTTGAGTTTCCACAGTGACCGTGCCATTGTGCGCCAGATGTACGAAAACACAGATTGGGCAGGATGTGAAGAATGACAGCTGTATCATTCATAAGGATGTATGAAGAGATGGCAATGTTGAAAATATGTAGTGAAAGTATTAAACATGCTCAAACTTCCGAGCGTACGTGGAAACTGCGCAACGCATGCACGTGTAACAGCCATTTAGTGGAATTATTTCACCAAATTTTCAACACAGGCATTTTGTGACCTCTGCTCATGAACACTATCACTATGATTTTCTTAATCTGTCCCGAACATTGATTTCCCACAGCAACCGCGGTATGCTGCGCCAGATGTGTAAACGCATATTTTGGGCAGGATGTGAAAAGTGACAGCTGTGCTGTTCATAAGGAGGTCTGAAAAAAAATGCCAGTGTTGAAAATCTAGAGTGAAAATACTACAAATTTGCGAAGTTACGAGGGTGCGTGGAAACTGTATCACACATGCTTGTAACAGTCATTTTATGAACATTTGTCACCAAATTTTCAACATAGGCATTTTTGGACCTCTGCTCATGAACAGAGTCACTGTGATTTTACATATGAACATACATACAAACATATGAACATACAAATCTGCCAGCAGAACACACAAATCGGTCTATGTAAGTCTGCAGCTAGCACCCTAGATTGCAGCTGCCCCAGTCTCCTCCCCATCAGTTCCTCCTCCACTTGTCCCAGCCCCTGCCCCCAACTCTTCCTCTTGCCTTATCCCACTCCTCCTTAAAACTATTGACTGTCCTACATGTTACCACCCCCTCTGGCAGCGCATTCCAACTAGACACCACCCTCTCAAAGAAGTAGTGCCTCCTCATTTCCCTCTTGAAACGTCCCCCTTTCAACCTTAGTCCCTGCCCTCTCATCTCTCTTCCACTCCTCAGTTTAAACATCTCCTCGGTGGTAGGTTTATTTACCCCCTCAGGTATTTAAATGCTTCAATTATATCCCCCCATCCCACCTCTCCTCCAGTGTGTACATGTTCAGCTCCTTCAGCCTAACTTCATACTCCTTTCCTTCCATCCCCTTTAACATTTTTATTGCCCTCCTTTTCACCCCCTCCAGTAACTTTATATCTCTCTTCAGGTATGGCCTCCAGTATTGCACCTAGTACTCTAGGTGCAGTCTGACCAATGATCTGTAGAGAGGTAGGATCACATCCCTGTGTCTAGATGAGAATACCCTTGTGATGCACCCCAGCATCCTGTCTGTCTTCGCTGCTGCTCTCGTGCAGTGGGCTGAGTTGTTCATGCTCCCAGTTACCAACACTCCTAGATCCTTCTCCTCCTCCTCCTCCTCCTCTCTGATCCCCAACCAACAGTCCCTCTTCTGGTTCTTAGCCCTGCAGTGCATCACCTTACACTTCTTTGCACTGAATCCTAGCTGCCACTCCACCGACCATGTCTCTAGTTTGGTTAGGTTCCCCTGCAGGTTTTCCCATCCGTCCTCTTCATTCACCACCGCCCCCAATTTGGTATAATGTGCGAACAGACTAACCCTGCTCCTCACCTGGTGTGCTATATTGGAGATAAAGAGCCCAAACAGCACCGGGTCCAGCACTGATCCCTGAGTCACTCCGCTTGCAACTGCTCTGGATGCCGAGAGCTCCCTCACCACCACCACCACCCTCTGCACCCTCCCCTGTAACCAGTTCTCTATCCGTTTAGTCAGCTTTTTCCCACCCCCACTGCCATGAGCCCCCCCCAGTCTCCCATGAGGCACTGTATCAAAGGCCTTACTGAAGTCCAAGTACAGGACATGTACCGCATGGCACCTGTCCAACTCCCTTGTCACCCAGTCACAATACTCCATTAGGTTGGTTTGACAAGACCTCCCTGAGATGAACCCGTGTTGCTGCCCATCTTGGAGGCCATTACTGTCTAGGAATGCCACTAGCCTCTCCTTCAGTATCACCTCCATAAGCTTACCCACTATGGACATGAGACTTACCGGCCGATAATTTCCCGGCTCCTCCCTAGGACCACTCTTGTGTATGGGCACCACATGGGCCACCCTCCAGTCCTGAGGCACACACCCCGTTTCCAAGAAGGTGCTGAACAGATCTGCCAGTGGCTTAGCTCACAGCTTCACCATCTCCCTCAGCACCCTGGGGTGGATAGCACCGGGACTTGGTGCCTTGTCCACCCTTATTGCCCTCAGCCCCTCAAGAACCCTATTTCCTGTGATCACTTTGCCTGTCACCTCCCCCCCAGCCCATTCTGGTAGTGTGCCATCCCCGTCCTTAGTGAAAACGGAGCAGAAGTACTCATTTAGTATTTCCACTTGCTCCTCCCACTTTTCCACTCACTCCCCTCCCCGCTTTATCCTTACAATACGTTCCTTGCACATCCTCTTTTCCCTGACATACCTAAAAAAGTCCTTTTCCCCTTCTTTTATGCCCTGTGCGGAACTTAATTGCCTGGAGGCCTTAGCTTTTTTCACCCTCCTGGCAACCTCCCTTGACCAATTCCTGAAAGCCTCCTTATCCTCTCCCTTCCCTGTTCTCCTGTACTTCCAGTATGCAGCCATCTTTGCCCTTACCCCTTGCAGCACTTCCTTGTTCAGCCAGCATACTTTCTTGCCTCTGCTCTTCTTACTCCTGGCCCTGGTGCAGGCTACTGTGGCCTTTGTTAGCCAAGTCTTTATGACTCCCCACTTCTGTTCTGCATCCATCCCCGGCCTTATATCCTGGAGTCTCCCTTGCAGTATTGCTCTCACCCCCCAAAGTCCACCACCTTAGTGCCCATGCCTCCCGTCTCCCTGCCCACCGCGACAACGAGCCACACTGTTTGGTGGTTGCTATCTGCTAGTGGGTCCTCCACCCTTACCTCCCTCACCGAGTCCCCATTTGCCAGTACTAGGTCACGAGTGATACCAAGCCTTGTAGGCCCACTTACCAATTGTGTCAGAAGGCCGTCCTGGAATGCATCAAGGAGCACCTGCTCCCTGGTACTGCTAGTGGCCGGGGTGCTCCAGTCAACCCGTGGTAGGTTAAAATCCCCCAACTATCACCACACTCCCACTTCTACACACCCTCCTTATCTGCTCTGCCAACTCCCCATCCGGTTTCCTGGATTGGGCTGGTGGTCTGTACACCACTCCCATCCTCAGCTTTCTGCCCTTGGAGTCCAGGAGCTGCATCCAAAGCACCTCTGTCCTCTCCTCTTCTCTTTCATCCCTTAGGCATTTAATCCCTTCCCTCACACAGAGTGCAACCCGCCCGCCTTCCAACCCCCTGGTCCCTGCTGTATAACCTGTATTCCCTGACTGCCAAGTCCCAATCATGGTACTCTGTGGCCCAGGTCTCTGTCACTGCAGCTGTGTCCACCTTCCCCTCTGAAAGAAGCACCTGAAGCTCTGCAATTTTGTTCCCCAGGCTTCTTGCATTGAGACAGACCACCTTCCACCCGTAACCCTCCTTCTCCTCACTCTTCTCCTTGGCCTGTGTCCCTCCTCCTGGTAGTCTGCACCCTTTCTCCTCCTTATTCTTACCGGGTGGTGGTGCCTTCTGTATTACACTCAGACCACTCTGCCCGCCCCCTCCTAGGGTTACTATGCCTCCGTCTTTACCTATATCTAGGGAGGTGAGCTCATTAGGCTCCCCTGTTCGGACTTTTCTAATAATATCAGTCTTTTGGGCCCCCCCCCACCCACTAGTTTAAATCCACCTTAGGAGAGATATACCCCTCTAATCCTGCCTTTAATACTCCCCTCCCCTTCCTGCTCAAGAGTACCCTGTCCCCCGCGTACAAGTCACTATTTCCCTAGACCCTATCCCACTTAGGCACTAACCCATAATTTTTGGTGTGGCACCAATCCCTCAGCCCCTCGTTGAACTCCTCAATGCTACCCTTCCTCTCCATGCTTGCACATGGTACCGAGAGTACCTCCAAGAATTTCACCAACTCCCCCACCCCGTCACACTGCCTGCCCAACTACTTGAACCTCCCCCTCAATACTTCCACAGTCTTCCCGCCAAATCATCATGCAACAGTAAATGAGGTTTCTTCCTCCCTCTTGCTACACACTTGAGCAGTGCCTGCCCTGCCTCTCCTGCAGTCAACCTGGGGATAGCTTCAACCCAAATATGGTTGTGCCTTCCCCTTCTCCCCATCTCACCCCTTTCAGTACGAATCCCCAAGATGAGTACCCCTGCCTCTAGCCCCTTTCCCTTCTAATGCCCTTCCACCACCCCAGTATTCACATCTCCTGCCCTTACCCTCGCCCAGCTGCACCATCTGTGACTTCTGTATCTGTACCCCCTACTTCCGCCTCACCCCTTTTCTCTGCCTTATTCCTCCCAACCCCTTCCCAGCCTGACTACTTTCTACTGGGCTTCCCATGTTGGCCTCCCCTCCTCCCCTGCTGATTTCCTACCCCCCTCTCCTATCCCCGCTGTTGATTTAGAGCCCCCCATTCCCTTCTACCCCGATAGTGATGCCCCTCCCATCCTTCCCCCTTCCCGTAGCCTTCTCTCCTCCAGTCACCACACCTTCCTTCCTTACTAGCCCCCCTTCTACACTTTCGTCCTCGCTATCTCTTCCCCTAGCTGTTGCCATCCCTCTCATGCCCCGCTTGTCCTCCTCCCCCTTCAGTATGTTCCTGCTCCCCCTCTCTCTCCCACAGCAGAGGCTTGAATTTATTCCTAGTCAATACCCCTCCTATGTCTCATCCCCCTACTGGTTCCCCCCTCCTACTTGTTGCCCTCCGTGCCACCCCTGGTCCCTCCCTACCCGCAGCCATCTGCTCTCTCCCGGTACTCCTCATGGTCTCTTCTTCCCCTAACAGGAGCCCCCCTCGCCTCAGGCACCCCCTCCCTTCTCCTTTCTTTTCTACTAGTGCATCTGATACTGGGGTTGGTTTCAGTCCCTAGTTGTTCTTCCTCCGTCCCCCCTTGCCATCCCCTATTCCCCCCAACCAGGATGCCTACCATACTCATCTGACCTGCCACTTAAGACTCCACCCTAACCTCCACAGTTCCTCCTTCAAACTAGCCAGTCGTCTACAGACCATTCACCCCCCCCCAATCCTCCAAGCCCAGTCCAGGATCACGGCAGACCCACAACCTGTACACCCCACCACCCTTCCAAAGATGCACGCCCCACTGACATGTGGCACCTGCCCAATTTTGGCCTCCATCTTATGTTACCGGCTCTTACTCACAGGTTCTGTACCCTACTACAACTGTTAGGCCCCTATTTACTCAAATTCCTGTTCCTCCCCACACTAGTCCCTCCCTACTGGCCTCTTGCTGACCGGGGTAATTCAGTCTCAAATCTCATCTGTTAGATACTGTATTACTGTAGCAATCCTAAAGCCTCCTTGTCCATTTTTCACACCTCAGCTACCATACGTTTTATTCTCAGCTCTCATATAGTTTCACTTACCCAGGTAGAAATCCTATTGCACTCCAAGTATTACTCAGCTCAGTTAGAGAAATAAACAGAACAAAAAAATATGTATTATTACAGCAATCATTACAGTATAGCTCAGTTAAAGAAATAAACAGAACTAAATATGTATTATTACAGCACTCCTCAAAGAATCCAGTCATTGCTTTGTCTCCACCCCAGAGACCCTGCTGTAATATAGGACCACAGAGGACACTGGGTGAGAGGGTGGGCAACTCTAAAGTCCCGGCAGAGCTCCGTTGAGCTTGCTCACTCCCCCTCTCTCACTCACTCCTTCGGTTTCTCCCGGCGCTGCATGCTGCCCTTTTGTACTGGGCTCCTGCCTGCATTGGCGCCGTTTTCTGCCCACAAAGGAATTCACAGGAGTCCCGACAGAGCTCCGTTGAGCTTGCTCACTCCACCTCTCTCACTAGCTCATTCTGTTTCTCCTGGCACTGCAAGCTACCTTTTTGTACTGGGCTCCTGCCTGCATTTGGCTCGCTCGCTCGCTCCCCCCTCTATCACTCGTTCATTCTGTTTGTCCCAGCACTGCAGGCTGCCCTTTTGTACTGGGCTCCTGCCTGCGTTGATGCCTTTTTCTGCCCACAAAGAAATTCACAGCTGTCCCCACAGAGCTCCGTTGAGCTCACTCACTCCCCCCCCCCCCCACACTCCTTCTGTTTCTCCCGGCGCTGCAGGCTGCCCTTTTGTACTGGGCTTCTGCCTGCATTGGTGCCCTTTTCTGCCCACAAAGAAATCCGCAGCAGTCCCGACAGAGCTCCGTTGAGCTCGCTCATGCCTCCTCTCTCACTCGCTTGTTCTGTTTCTCCTAGCGTTGCACGCTGCCCTTTTGTACTGGGCTCCTGCCTGCGTTGGCGCCTTTTTCTGCCTACAAAGAAATCCACAGCAGTCTTGACAGAGCTTCATTGAACTTGCTCACTCCCCCTCTCTCGCTCGCTCGTTCTGTTTCTCCTGGCGCTTCAGGCTACCTTTTTTACTGGACTCCTGCCTGCGTTGGCGCGTTTTTCTGCCCACAAAGAAATCCGCAACAGTCCCAACAGAGCTCAGTTGAGCTCGTTCACTCCCCCTCTCTATCTTAATCTGTCCCAAACACTGATTTCCCACAGCGACCGCGCTATTCTGCGCCAGAAGTGCAAAAACACATTTCCGCCAGGATGTGAAAAATTACAGCTGTACTGTTCATAAGGAGGTGTGAAAAATTACAGTGTTGAAAATTTGACGTGAAAATATAACAAATTTGCGAAGTTACAAGGGTGCATGTAAACTGTGCAACGCACACTTGTAACACAGTCATTTTATGGACTGTTGTCACCAAATTTTCAACATAGGCATTTTAGGACCTCTGCTCATGAACAGTATCACTGTCATTTTCTCAATCTATCCCAAAAACTAATTTCCCACAGCGACCGAGCTATTCTGCTCCGGAAGTGAGAAAACACATTTTGGCCAGGATGTGTAAAATGACAGCTCTACTGTTCATAAGAAGGTGTGTAAAAATGCCAATGTTGAAAACCTGGCGTGAAAATCTTACAAATTTGCGAAGTTACGAGCGTGCATGGAAACTGTGCAACGCACGCTCGTAAAACAGTCATTTTTTGGATATTTTTTCACCAAATTTACAACATAGGCTTTTTGAGAGCCCACCTCAAGAACAGCGGCACTGTCGTTTTGTTAATCGGTCCCGAAAGGTAATTCTGCACAGTGACCGCAAAATCACCATTCGGGACCAAATAACGCCATGACAGTGGCTGAATTCATGAGGAGGAGGAGTCCCAATAACCACATGTTGACAATTTGATGCAAAATTCCACAAATTGCGCGAGATATGGCCCAAAGTTGAAAAAAACCTATTTATGCCATCATACAGCTTATAAGTTCTCAGTCGGCTTTGAAGAGTGCAGACGTGTTCCTGGTCCACCGAAGATCGTTGTGCTGGGCTCCGGAGGCAAGTATGGGGTGGGGGGCGTGGGAGCAGGGTGCACAGAGGTGGGCGCGGGTTGGGGAAGGCGCCACCGGACTCAACGAGGGACCGTTTTCTGTTTTACAGGTTTAAAAAAAAAAAAAGAAAGAAAAAATGAGTTTTTTTTTTTTAACAAGACATTTGGCACACTGGGGTGGGCTCCCAGTGTGCCACCTGAGTGTTTTTGGGGCTGTAGCGATAGGGGATTGGGCACCCCATCGGTACATAAATCTTGGGGAAGGGGGACATTATGCCAACAGGGAGCGGGTTCCCCCATCGGCAAATTTACTGGGAAGGATGGCGACTGAAGCCGATGGGGATTGGGCCCCCCATCAGCAAAGAAAGACTACTGGGGAGGGCGCGCATGATGCCGAGGGGGATTGGGCACCCCCTTGGCACACAACAAATGGGGGAGGCATTGCAGTATGCAGACGTGGAATAGATTCCCTCGTCAGCAAATGTACTGGGACAGGGGCATGCGGACGGCAAGGTACCACCCTGCAATGACGGGTCGCTATCTCATTGCAGCAAAGTGATGGACGCTGCAATGACGAGGCGGCCCGATTGCAGCAGCGAAACGTTTCAACTTGGTGGCACTTCTGCAGAACCAGTGTCATCAGGACACTGGGCCTGCATCGGTCCACCAGTGCCAAGACCCCAAATGCAGTGCACCCATTGGCTGCTACAGTGCCACCTCCACAACCCGCTTCTCTCCTAAGCTGCCACATAATGTTTCTTGCGCATGCGCACAAGCAAACATAAAAAAGGGAGGTGGAGAGAACAGTGGCACAAGTTTGCAATAGTCAAGGGGTGTTGGTGCGGAACATGGCAGAGATAGAAAAGGCTTTTGGGGAATTCTATAATGCCCTCTACACCTCTGAGTGTCAGTGGAGCAGAGCGATTACAACAACTTTTTTTTTACAAGTATCCCCCTTCAAAAACTGAGTGAAGAAGCGGCAGATCACTTGGACACTCCCCTGACCAAACAAGAAATTATCTCTGCACTTAAATCTCTTAAGGGAAGGGAAGGCGCCTGGCCCAGACGGGCTCCCTACTGACTTTTTTAAAACTTTCAGTGCTTCCCTTTGGGAACCATTATTTGATATGTTAACTGAGAGCCTGGAGACTGAAGAACTGCCACCCTCCACACGGTCTGCACTAATTACAGTACTACCAAAGCTGAGTAAAGACCCTACAAAGTGCGTCTCCTATAGGCCCATTTCCCTTTTAACTGCTGATTATAGAATCTTGGCCAAGGCTATGGCTTCTCGACTTGATACCCTTCTTCCAAATCTGATACACCAAGATCAATCAGGTTTTGTGCAGGGAAGACAGGGGAAACATAACATTAGACACACACTAAATATTATTTTTCGGTGGGGATGGGCTAAACGTAGACATGGTGCGGCTGTGGTGGTGTCAGAAGCTGAAAAAGCATTTAACCATGTGGAGTAGGGGTACCTTTTCGAGACTCTTGGCAGACTGGGACTGGGAACAGTCTTCGGTAACTGGGTACGTACATTATACACTTTGCTGCTAGCGCAGGTGGTGGTTAATGGTACTCTGTCCAGCCCCTTCACCCTGGCGTGTGGCACCCACCAGAGCTGCCCATTATTCCCATTATTATATGTTCTTTCCCTGGAACCACTGGCTGCGGCTCTTAGGGCACATGAGGGAATTAGGGGGTTTGTAGGGGGTGAAAGAGAGCATAAGAAGTATGCAGATGACCAACTCCTTTACTTACAAAACCCCGCCCAGGACCTGCCAGCTGTCCACCATTTAATGAGATCCTATGGGGTTATCTCTGGCCACAAGGTTAACTGGACTAAAAGTGAACTGCTACCGGTGGGCCTTTTGGATAGGGCTCAATTAATAGCAAGTCTGGGGGGATAGCAAATGGTGGTCCAACTGAAAAATTTGGGTGTCCAGCTGTCGGGCATCCATTGGATCTGTATATGATCTCAATTATAAACCCCTCCTCACCAAAATAGCAGAAGACTGTGACAGAGGGTCAGCATTACCGCTGTCAGTGTTGGGTAGAGTTGCAGTGGTGAGGATGAAAGTCTTGCCGAGGTGCCTCTAGCTATATCAGTCATTCCCTATTAAAGTTCCCCAGACCCATTTTGAACTCCTAAATACTGTAATTCATAGGTTCCTATGGCGGCGGTGGGGCACAGTGCCAGAATAAGGAGAGCCACTTTACAATTACCACCCAGGGAGGGGGGCTCTGGATTGTCCAACTTTAGGGCTTATTACTGGGCCGCGCAGTTGGCCTTTCTGCCCACTGGTTTGTTACCCAACAGGGTGCTCTTGGCTGGGCCTGGAGGACTTGCTAAATGGCAACCTGAGGAATGACATTCTGGTGGGAGCCTTAGGGGCCCCTGGAGGGGAGAAATTACTCAACCTTTTTACATACATCACCCTAGGGATATGGGTTTGTGTACATGAGCATATTAGACACAACTGCAATGAATCTCCACACTTGAGCCTGCTGACAGCAATGTGCAACAGGGGTCCCTGAACGCTCACTATAATTCAGTGCCTCTGGAGCTGGAGAAGAGGGCTAATATCCACAGAGCAGTTATATGAGGGAGGTATGATGAAAAGCTTCCAAATGATTTGCAAAGAATAGGGGATCCACCCTGGTGATTTTTTTGTGTACCTGTGGGTTCGTTACAGGTGTGGTGACATGCTTTCTGCTGTTCATGGTTGGTCTACTCCCTCCCCATTCGAGGAGGAACTTTTCAGGCCCCAACTAGGGCAGAAACTCCTCTCCGTCTTTTATCGAATGATACAGGGACTCCAACAGCGCTCTTATGATTATAGTAGGCTTAATAGGAGCAAAGACTTGCTTCCCCCATGGACTGTCACACCTGGAAACTGGCATGCTCCCACTACATAAACTGCTCACACAGCAATAAGTTGCGCCAAATCCAGCTGAATCTTTTACACAGGGCCTATATAACTCCTATTAGACTTAATGCTATAGACAGTTCAAAATCTGAGCTATGCACTAAATGTGGAATAGAGGCCAGTGACTTCATTCATTTAGCCCTGACATGTCCCAAGGTCGCCCCTTTTTGGCACTCCTTCAATAATATAATGAGTCAGGTGCTTGGTTAAGCCCCTTCAAAGTCCCCCCTCGAGTTATTATTGGTGGCGGATCCAGTCCACCCCAAGCGGGAGACTTACAACCCCCTCTGGTGGCTGGCACTTAATGCTAGGAGGACTCAGGTCCAGGTTTGGATGTTGTCTTCCCCTCCATCAGTTGCTAGATGGGTTGGTAACCTTAAGTCATGTATGACCCTTGAGAGGGCACAGATGAGCACACTGGGTAGACTACATAAGTTTCTTGAGGTTTGTCACCCACTGATTGCAGCAATGGAGTCCGGGGTATTCCCAACATGATGTAATGATGCCTATTTTGATATGTGATTGTATCCCATTGTTAATCTGAATATGTAATATACCCTGCGCTTGGTATTTTTCATTTGTAATATGACAACAGATTGTATGAAACTGTTGTATGTCTGTATACGTTTTGCACATCTTTAACCCAATAAACTATTTAAAAAAAAAAAAAGGGCAGGGTTGGCTGATTAGTGGCGCAGACGGATTTAAAATGCAGAGCTGTGCCCTAACTAGATCCCAGCCCTCTGCCTGCTGCCTCAAGTCTACAGGCTTGGACAGAGAAACGCAGCTCCCAAGGCTAATTAAGCTACTTAACTGGGACTGCTGTGCTGTACTGTACTGTGGACAGAACTCGAATTATTTGGCCCTTGGCTGCTTTTCAGAACTTGAACTTTGTACTGTTTTCTGCTAGAATTGTATGCATTCATTGGGTACCACTTTTTTTTTTGCAGATTTTTCTGTTAGCAGATTATATCTTCTAGCCACTAGAGGGCCATATCTCTGATAGGAGCGAAATTTACTGTGTCCACTCCACCATTAGCAGGTTATACCTATCCAATACCAAGTCTGCTATCCTTATCACTCCGTGCACATGCTGTCTGCCTCCTCTGTCCCTGCGGACATACACTATGTCACATAACACCCTTGCTCCTCTCTTAATCATTCTCTTTCTCTTTCCACTTAACTATCACAACACACAACCTCATGACTAGTGGCATACCATGGAGCACTATGCCGCAAGACACAGCTCAGTCTATCTCACCCACACATACCACCCTGGGAAATAACTGGTACAATCTTCGTCTGGAGTAGCTCCTCCTTCTTCAGTTTCTCACCTTGTGCAGTAATACTTCTACTACAAAACCAACCTCAAGGAGACAACCTAAGGCAGTGAAACTTCTTGCCCACTATCTTGCAAGGACAGCATTTCTCCTACTGCTTTTCACTGGAAATGTCCACCCGAATCCAGGTCTCCCGGCACCTCCGAACTCTCAACCCTGCAAACTTGGGTCCCTACTGATTGCCTCCATTAATATACGCAACTTACTGCCCAAGCTTGATGATCTCCAGGTCTGGGTGTCTCTTCATAACCTCGATATCCTCACTCTTAATGAAACCTGGCTCTCTCCCCAACATTCCTGAAAATGCAGTATCCATTCCCAGCTATGTCCTTTTCAGGCTTGACCGTATCAGGAAACGAGGTGGGGGCTGTGCCATTTATTTGAAGGACACCCTTTAAGAACAAGTCCTCCCTCTACCTTCCCTTGCCAAGAACTCCCAAATGTTGGCGGTTAAAATACATCTTGGTCAGTAAGGTAAATCACTCAGTCGTATCTGTGTATATCCTGTGTATATCCCCCCACGTGAACAAGCAACTGGGTTTCAACTGGTCACGGACTTCCTTGACAATCACACCCACAGCAGTGAGACGACTGTCATGGGAGACTTTAATGTGAACTGGCAGGCTCCCGAAGCTAGCCCCTACAAAGATGCCACTGCTGCAATAGATATCACCCAAATGGTTGCTACCCCCACAAGATTCAGCTACAGGACCGGCTGTAGCATCTGCTTGATCTGATCCTCACCACCCACCCTAACAGAATCACTAACACTGTAGTACTCCCTGACTCTCTTAGTGACCATTCCCCTGTAATCTGCTGATGGTCGAATAAGGCAACCAAGTCAAATGCCACTTTCTGCCACCAGCATGTCCTAAAGAAAGGAATGCTTCCCCAATTCCTTGCTGCTGTCTTGCAGACTGACTGGTCACCCATTGACTCCATGAGCAGCATCAACCTGGCCTTCAATTACTTCATTACCCGGTTCAACGAAGTCTGCAACAACTTCGCCCCCTCCTTTAAAAAAAGAAAACTCTGATCCTCCAACAGCCCCTGGATTACTCCCGAGCTAAGCACTTTGATAAAGCACAGGGATAATCGATGGCACCATGCCATGGCATCTGGGCAACAGCCAGACTTGCAGCGCTATAAAGCTGCCAGAAATCAGTGCTCCCAGGTTGTGCATAGAGCCAAACAGGGATTTTACAAATGTGAGCCAACAAATACATGGGGTAACAGCAAGTCCTTTTGGGAAAACATTAAATGCCTCACAGGGAAACCCAACAAATCCTCCCCCTCCATACTTGAAGTCAATGGGACTGTCGTCCAGGATCATAAAGAAATTGCTGACACCTTTAATCACGCATTTACTGATCTTAGCAGTGTCCTACCCCCTAACTTTTTTGATGACTCCACCCTGCCTAGTCCAAATAGTAAAACTGACCACCCCAGGACAACACACCCTTTGTATTTCAGGAGAATATCCCTTGCTGAATTAAGGAAATACCTTCACAAAATCCTATGCAAATCCAGATTCAGCAGTGACACACTGGATCTTAAACTCCTCTCATTTTCCCTCGAAGCTGTCTTACTCCCGCATACTGAACTCCTAAATCTCTCACCCTCCCTCAAACAGTTCCCCCAGCTCTGGAAAACAGCCAGTGTTACACCTGTGCACAAAAACGGTGATAGGTCCCTGCACTCCAATCACCGCCCCATCTCCATCTTACCACCACTCGCCAAGGTACTTCAATGTATTGTTTCGGACCAGCTCTCCGAACATCTCCACAAATATAATCTACAGTGTCCACAGCAACATGCCTTTCGAAAAGCCCATAGCACTGCCACTGCCCTTCTTGAATTTCCCAGCCATATACACAAAGCCCTTGACACAGGACACATACTAGGTGCGGTGTACATTGACCTACAAAAGGCCTTTGACACTGTGAATCACTGGTTTCTGCTGGATTCCCTTCTCTATTCCTGGCCTTTTGCATGAGGTCACGAATTGGTTTGAAAGCTAGCTTACTGACAGGAGTCAACACGCTAAGATCAATGACACTCTTTCCTGTAGCCTCCCGGTGCGCTCTGGAGTACCCCAAGGATCCATCCTTGGTCTGCTATTATTCAGCCTCTTCATAAACAACCTCCCTGCAGCCTGTGTAAATAAAATGATACTTTATGTAGATGATGATGTGCTCTTTTCCACCCATACTGACCCTGTCCCTCTCTCCCAGGATCTCCAGAAGAACTTCAGTTGTGCAGAATCTTGGTTTGATCGGCATAAATTGCTGATGAACTACAGCACAGTCTAAGCCGCTTATTGCAGGGCGCATCCGTGTTCTACCACAATGCCCAACATACAGAGTGGTCGGCATATCGTTTCATGCCAAAAAAAAAAAAAAAAAAAACAACTTCAGCACTACAAAATAAATCTTAAAAGTGCTTAATTTTATTATTACACAGCAAACGAGTGATTGAAAAATAACAGTCAAAACAACATTAAAATGTAAACAATCTGCCTTTCAGCAGCCTACTAAAAGAAATCAGTAATCTTACTTTGCTTTGTGGCAGGGTTGCAGTAAGGGCCCCACATTCTCTCCACCAAGGCTAGCATGTCCCAGTCCGGGGTAATGTTCTTAAACTGCTTCATTGCACGGCGAAAGGTGAGGAGAGCTTCACGGACGTCCCACGAGCTCACTGCTTTCTCCTCGTCAACTCCATCCTCACTGTCCTCGCCGTCTCCTAGCTCCGCATCAACTGCTTCTTCTGGGCACATATCAGTGACGACATCCTGAATGTTGTCAGCACCCTCTGACAGCTTGGCGTTCATATCACCAAGGTGATAGAGCTCGCTGAACTGCTCGCTACTCAGTCCGAGGGGCAGTTCCATGGACTTGGTCCCTTCCTCAGCATCATCATCCTCCTGTATTTCTCTGGTGATGAAACCAGCTTTCCTGAAGCAGCGCTGTACTGTTGTCTGGCTAACAAGATCCCATGACTGTTTCAGTAGACGGACAGCATCAAGTAGGGATATTTCTTTTGACACAGTCACTGGCAGTCATGTTGTCACTTGAGTCAATAGAATCCAGGATCTTTCGTCGCATACAGTGAACATAATGCTGCTTAAGGGAGTGGATTAACCTTTGGTCTAGAGGTTGTGTAATGCAAGTTGTTTTCGGTGGTAGGAAGCACATCTTAATGTCTCTCAGGTTAGGAATTGCTGGATGACCCGTAGAATTGTCTAGCAACAACAGAATCTTTTCCCCCTGAGAGAACGATCCAAGCTTCTGACTCACTCAGTGAAGACATCCACGGTCATCCAGTCAGTTCGGTTTGCCCTATAAATGACCGGCAGATGGTGGATGCCTCTGAAGCAACGGGGAACTGCAGTCTTGCCGATAACCAGCAATTCTTTTTTGTCACTGCCGACCAAGTTGCAGCAGACAAGGAGCAAGATGCACTCCTTACCTTTTTTGTGATCCAGAACTGACTCCGATTTGAATGCCAGGGTACCATAGCCAACACACCTAAAACAAATGTTGGTCTCATCTGCATTTATAAATGTCCTTTGGCTCGTACCCTTCAATTATCCCTGGTAGAACATCGCTGATCCATCGGATAGCACTAGCTGCATCAAGTTTTTCTCCGTGTGCATGCCGAAAACTTTTGTTGCAAATTTTCCAGCACCCTAGCCATCCATCCATAGCAGTGAAGTCAGATCTGCCAGGCGCAACAGCAATGTGCTCGTCTTTTTTTCAAAGCAGGGGTCTATTTATGAGCGCATCATGCCCCCTTGCATTCTCGAACCACCTTAAGAGACCTTCCTCCACTTCACTGTCTTTCCCTTCTCTTTTTCTCTTGCGCTCAGGATTAGCATTACTGTGCCACTCTGCAAGAATTTTGTCCTTGAGGCGCAATAAATCTGCTATTGTGGACTTAATCGAGACACCAAGATGCTGTGCCAAATCACGTTGGCTCATCCGAGGGAGGTCATAGATTTTTTTTCGAAAGCTCCACTTTCTCCCCCAAGCTCATAGTCTTGCATTTCGACACGATGCTGCTGTACTGAGTGAACTGGAAGAGTAAAGAAGCGGTCAGCTTTGTAAAGTTTGTTCGCATTAAGTTCGGCCAATCAAATTATGCAAGTAATAATGGATTAGCCGTTGTCATTTCACTAATTGAACAGCTGATTTTGACAGCTGTCATAGACTGAACTGCTCGAAACAGCAGGTGTGTAACGTTCACTGTAACCGCAAGTTTTACCATTGCGGTGAATGCAAGTGGCAAATGGATTTAAGGATTTGCCCATTCAAAACGATTGCCCGGTATTGCCGCGGACAAAATAAGTGGTGCAGACTGTATAAAAAAACAAGGCTATGTTGTTTTATAACTCCCACAGCAAATTTAGAACAGCCAGCCATACCATCTATAACAAGCAACAACTACCACTCAACCAAGTGCATGAGTTTAAATATCTTGACATTACCCTTGACTCCACTCTTTCCTACAACTCACATGTCCACCTCTTCTCCAAAGCCATTAATTCAAGGACTAGGGTCCTTTACCACCAATGAAGCCATGCGCACTGCTTTAACTAGCTCTATCCTGTCCATTATTGAATACGGGCTAGTCTTTTACAGGGCTGCTTCAGACACAACCCTAAAAAGAATCAGGACCTTTCTTAATAAGTGCTGCAGACTTGTCACAGGAACAGGTAAGTGTGCGCATACCTGTGATCTATACAAACACTTTAACTGGCTCAATCTTGATGGCAGATTAGCCTATCAGACCTGACTCCTGGCAAAGAAAATCTGCCTTCGCCTCACCCCTCCTGTAATGCATGCCTTCATGCAACCCACCCGTAACGCACGCTTTACACTCAAACCCAAGTATCCTTCCTGTAGCCTCCAGGTGCACTCTGGAGTACCCCAAGGATCCATCCTTGGCCAGCTATTATTCAGCCTCTTCATTAACAACCTCCCTGCAGCTGGAGCAAATTCTGCACTACCTCCCAGGCTCAGCGTGCCTTCTTTAGCAGGGCCCGAACACTAATGAATGCCCTCCCTACTGTAGTCTCAAATGAGAATAAACTTGGCCCATACAAGCACAAACTACGTCAGCAGCTTACTAATCTCAACAAGTGACTGCACCTCCTAGGCCTACGGGTCGCCCACTCTCTCCTCAGGCCCCTGCTGCCCACTAGATCACTCTCCTCCTCCTCCTCCTCCTGCCCACCTCTTTCCCCTTCCTCCTCTAACCACCTGGTCCTCCACTCCTATCCCTCTCTTTTCTCACCCTCCCTCCCTCCCTACTGCTTACCCTTCCTGCGTTACCCTTAGCCCAAACAATTTTCATTCCCCTGACTACCCTCCTCTATTTGCCACACTCCTCCGCTCCCCCCTCTCCTTCTCCCTCCATAGCTCCCCATCCCTGCAACATACCACCTGGTTACCCTTGGTCCTCTCCCGCACTCCTTTCCCTTTCCCCCTCCTTGCCACGGCACTTCTGTTGCTTAGCACTTCGTGACAATGCCACAATCTTGCCAGCATTTCCTCCTCCTTGTTCTCCCTCTAAACTGCACACGTGTCATGGTGTTCATCAAACCCCTTGCTATTCTGCTCCCCTCCTCCCACTTTGTTGTACATCTTCTTGATTATGTTCTCCCTGTAATTTTGGACTACGCCACCTGTACCGAATGACTGTATGTTACTTGGACCTATTGTACCTAATGTTTTTACACATGATGCCAATTTTCTCCATGTTTTCTGTACCCATTACATGCAGCCTGAACCAACTTTAGGTGCAATTGTTGCTGTCAGTGTTTTATGATGATCAGTTATCAACTCTCTTTGATTCGATCCCTAAGTTTGTTTATACTTGTCATATTGACGCGGAACCTTTGCAAATAAACCGATGGTTCAAAGGTATTTGTAATCCTAGTACTAAATAAATAAATAAAATGCAGTAGGCTTCCCCATAGGAACGTGACCCTTTGTCAACGGGGCCACAAGGGAAGAAGTAGTAGAATATTTAAATGAAGTCAACGTCGACGGGACGTCGATGGAACCAACAAAAGGTTCATCACAAACTGCCGTGACATTGCTGGAAAGTGCCATCGACAAGAGGGTTAAAAGCCCTGTTGATGAGAAGGCAGTGTGTGAAGGCATTGTTGATGGTGGGCATGTGTAATGATGGCCGTCGACGAGTGTTTTGGCACAGAGGATAAGAAGGACTTCTCCTTCTCTTTTTTTGTGCCATTTGTGAGAATCAGTGGATGGGGAGCTCTTGGGATGAGCCCCCTGATTCTCCAGTAGAGACAATTTCTGCACTATTAAATATGATTCAATCTCCTGCAGCCATCGTCGACGGGTTGCCAGGTTAAAATCCTGGCAATGTATGCAGGAGGTGGTGTCATGTGTGGGTTCCAGACACCTTACACAAGTGGTGTTGGTTGTCGAAACGGTAGATCTTTCTACCGCAATGACAGGAACGAAACAGCGCTGTCTTGCTTGTAGATTCTTTTGACATCTGTCAATGTAGAAAGTGAAACAGAAGAATTCTGCTTCTAAGCTCAAATTCTTATCAATGACTGCTATTCTGTGCACTAGTTGCTGCATGCGAGCTGAAGATAGGTGAAAATGAAATGAGGATACCAGAGACCACCCACACTTATACAGGAAACAGGAAGGTGATGTCATGTGTGGGTGGCCCCAGGAAAAGACTGCTAGAAGAGCTGCTGTGTGCCACAGCGACCTCTGGCGACAACCCAAGTGCAAGAGATCACACTGTGGAAGATCTACTGTTACAGGTGAGTAACCGTTTTTTCAAGGATCATGGATATGTTGTTCTATAAACATTCTTTGGCCAACTCCTAGCAGTTCTCTGGAAGGAGGGAGGCAAGGTGCACACCACCTACTTAGGGAACAGAAACTGGAGAACTGAGGCCCCAAAACCAGCATACCGGCATAACTCTAGGTTAATGCGGTAATGGGAAATGAAGGTGTTTCCTGACTTCCAGGTAGTAGCCCTGCAGATATCTTGGATAGGGACGTCCCTAGAAGCAGCTACCGACGCAGCAGTATGGTGGGTGGAATGAGCTCTCATCCCTACAGGAGGCTCCTTGCCCACCAACCGACAGCAGAGATCAATGCAAGATGTAATCCATCTGCCAGTCGTCCGCTTGGCTGCAGGTCTGCCAGATGCAGCTTCAGCGTAGGTGACAAACAGTTGACAAACCTCTCCCTGAACTTCAGCCATACGCTCCTTGTAATGAAAGAGCACTCATCTCAGGTCGCAAGTATGGAGTCTGTACTCGGCCTCCGAGGTGTAACTGGGGTAGTACACCAGCAGAGTCATCATCTGGTTCAGATGAAACTCCGATACAACTTTTGGAAGGAACTTCGAGTTGGGGCGCAGGACTACCTTGTCCCTGTGAAAGACCAGATAGGGAGACCGAACAGAGAGCGCCTGGAGCTCCCCAATCCTTCTGGCTGACAGGATAGTCACCAGGAATGTGGTCTTCTACAACAGGTGTGACATCTCACTCCTGTGTATTGGTTTGAATGGCTTGCCCATGAGCTTTGCCCTACCAGCAGTAGATCCCACGGTGGTGGTGGTTCATGCACCGGAGGGGAAATGTGGTCGAGGCCTTTGAAAAAGCACCAGACCACCTTCCCTTGTAGAGATGGCTGCCACATGCACCTTGAGGTCGTAGACCGAAGACCCCCAATGGAGACAGACCAAAGGTAGTCAAGAATGCTAGCCACCAAACAGGACAAAGGGTCCAGGCCCTTGCTTTGACACCAAATGGAGAATCTCTTCCATTTGAAGGCACAGCACCTCCTGGTCGAGTCCTTCCTGGATGTGTCAATGACGGTGAGAACATCTGTGGAGAGACCCAAAGCTGGAACTCTAGCCACTCAGGAACCAGGTTGTCCGGTGCAGGGAATTGAAGGTCTGGGTGGAGGACCTTCCCCTGACTGACTGAGATCAGGTCCAGGCGTGCTGGAAGATGTCTCAGGAGCCTGTTGCTGAGGCTGTGGAGATCAGGGTACCAAAACTGGCGAGGCCAGTCTGGTGCCACCAGGATCACCTGTGCCTTATCCCTCCTGACCTTGAGGAGCACCTTGTGAAGGGAAGTGGAGGGAAGGCACAGAAGTGGCCTGGGGTCCACAGCCTCAAGAAGGCATCCCCCTGCAGTGAGTCCTGCTGAGGGGCGTGGGCATGAAACAGCCTCAGCTTTGTGTTCTCCCTGAAGACAAACAGGTCCACCTGAGAGGTGCCCCATTGGGGGAACAGGCTGTGTACTACCTCCGGATGGAGAGACCACTCGTTTGATGTCTCACCCACATGGCTGAGGGCATCCGCCAGTTGGTTTGAGGCTCCTGCCACCTGGATGGCTAGGAGATCTGCTTCCTGTCGGCGCACGAGAGTCCAGATGCAGAGTGCTTCCCTGCACAGAGACTGGGAGTGCGTGCTGCCCTGCTTGTTGAGACAGTATATGGTTGTGGTATTGTCTGTCTGGACCTGCACCACTTGACCACGAAGGAATGGAGCGAATGCAGTCAGCACCACCCAAACTGCATGGAGCTCCAGCAGACTGATGTGACATTGGGATTCCTTGGGGGTCCAGTGCTCGTGGACTCTATGATTCCCCAGCCCATGACAGAGGCGTTGGTCATTAGAACAATCATTGGCTCGGGGCGGACAAACGGGATCCCCTCCTGTAGATGTTCTAGGACTGTCCACCATGGAAAGCATCCCACATCTTTTGGGTTACAGTGACCAGCTGGTCGAAATGACCATGTCGCTGCGTCCACTGGCTGGCCAGCTCCACTGAAGAGGGTGCATATGCCACTGGACCCATTGGACCATGGAGGTGCAGGCTGCCATGTAACCCAGAAGGTGCAAAAAGTCCCAGGAAGGGCGTAAGTACCTAACCAGAAATGACTGGACAAAGGAAGAGAGAACCTCCACTCTGTCCGCAAGGAGTCTGGCTCTGGCTCTGACTCGGCAAAAGTCGAGCTCTGCCCTGATGAAGCAGATCACCTGCGAAGGCATGAGTTCAGACTTGGTCTCGTTGAGACCAAATTCGATGTTGGTCTGAAGGGCCAGATCCCTGGACCTCACCACTTACTGTTTGGAGGGTCTCTCTTTGTGGAAAGAATTCAGCTGACACGCCAATTGCAAACGTGAAAAGTATTTATTAATAAAGAGTACCAACAACAGAAGGAACTCCCTCACCCAGTGCTTCAACTTCTAACAAGTCTTCCTCAGGGGTGTGGTTTCAATACAGAACATCACCCTTTAAATACACCTGCTAATACATAATACATGAGATAGTAAATTTAACTATCAATTTAAAGAAAACATATATTAAAACAGTGTTCTAAATACTTAAACAGTGTGTTATCAAAATAAACAAATGTCATTCTCTACCAGAGATGCATTTCACTTACAAAACATTAATGCTAAATTATTATAAACACTTTTCACGTTTGCAATTGGCGTGTCAGCTGAATTCTTTCCACAAAGAGAGACCCGAGTGACACCACTTTTGGATTTTGTTATCGTTACCAGCTGGCTGCTCGTTGTGGTGAGCACCGAACTGATCCAGCCAAGTCGCAGCATTTTCTCTGTTGTTGTCGTTTGAACTTGCCGCCATTGCTGCAGACAGTTGAGCAGTTTACCTGCGCTTGTCTTTTCATAACAACAACATTCTTTGGACTTACCCTCTTTTCATTATACCTCCTAGTTTGAATTAGGACATTTCAATCCGTTAGTGCTGTGGGTGCTGTTTCAATATTTTGAAAAAATCGAAAAAAATATGCACCAGACAGAAGGAGCTACGGACACAGAAACACCAGAGGTATATGAATGGGAGCATACAGACTTCTTTAACAATCACCGACGGAGAGCAAGGGAACGCCTACAAGGCTCTGAGGTAAACACCGAAATTGATAACAACCGTAAAACTGTCTTTGCTGATTTTGAAAAATCGCTTATAAAAGAAATTGATATTTCATATAATATCTCTACATTAGAGGAATATCTCAGTCGAGGCCAAGCACCACGGGGACTTCGTGTAACTGTAGTTCCTTCTAGCGGGTTAGAAGAATTCCCCTTTAAAGATGAACGGACATCAGCTGCTTCAGAATGCTCTATAGTATTCCTTAAACTGTTAATCAAAAGGGACACCCTTCAATACGAGGCACTTCTAGAAGAAATCAATATTTCTAAAACAAAAGTTTTGTCCCTTAAACATGAAATACAATACCAAACATTTGATTCATGTCTCAAAAGTAAACTTTCCAAATATGAGGCACTAATCTGTCTTTCGGATGAGACGTTAAACCGAGGTCTCATCTGCTTGGATTGGGGGGAAGTTCAGGTGGATGTTAAAGATCCCATGGCACTTATCAAAAAGAGTAGGGGAATTTCCCCGGTGTCCTGGCCAAATTTCCCTCATTCACTAAAAATACCACCAACAGCTTAATCTGGTTCAAGGTCAGTTGGCATTCATCTGTATCCTCTTCCCCTGGGTCGTGCCTGAAAATAGACAGGATTTGTCTAGTGCACTTACCCGGTCAACAAAAGCTAAATAAATAAATAATCACAGAACGCAAAGCTAGCAAACTACTAAGAGACTTGAAGGATTACGAGAGGGGAATATAGTAAGTTGGCCTATACCGAAGGGAGATCGTTCTAATAGTAGGGGGGCGGTCCAGAGTTAGATTTACCTCTAGGAATACTGCAAAGAATAAAAGTAAATTCAGACAAGTGAACTCTCAAGAAGACGACGTGGCAATAAATGAATCTGAAGGAGCAGGAACATCTGCAATCAAACGGGACAAAAACCAGAGAAACAGGAAAACAAAGAGAAGCAAACACGGGGGTTAAAGGTCCAAAAGAAAAACGGGCTTATCCGCTGAGGGAAAAAAAGAGATAAATAAACTACAGATCATTAATCTCGCCACGATTTGTCTTACAGAACATCAGACAAAAGTAGTTGAAAAGGGCTTTAGTTTTATACCTACCCCCCATTAATGACTTCCAAATCTTTGTCGACCTGTTTAAATTCTTCAGGAAGCTGAGACTCAAACTATTTTTTCTACAACAAACGAACAACAGCTAGCACTAACCTTGACACAATGTGTCCCCTTCCTCCTACTTTAGTGACATCCAGAACTGGGGATGAATATGTTGATACTGTCAACACCGGTAACAACAATCAAGTGGCGACATCTGAACATTCAGAAGATTTTGACTATTTAATTGATGCTTTACAAACTACTAGATTTGTGAATCCTAAAGAATCTAAGTTTTATTGAAGGCTCTGAATATGGGGCCACTGCTTCAATGACAAAGGATTTACAGCGTGTTGATGGGTCTACAGATATAAAATATGATCGTGATCTAGTAAGTAATTTAACTTCTGTAATTGTAGACCAGGAAAATGTTCCCACTTTGTCTGTTGAAACTGAAGTTGATCCTTTTAATGAGCTCTCTACAGATCTAGAGGCATTAGAATCACTACTGCAGGAACAGCGTATTGATTCTGACCTTTTGACCTCCCAACAATTGTCAGACAGAGGTATCTTTGGTGCTAGAGAACTTTTATTAAAACTAAGAAGGTCTTTATTTAAACCAAAATCTACATTTTGTCCAAATGTTTACAACACCGCTATTAGTACTTTTGAAAAAGTAGTGTGTCAGCAGGTTAAATCTGTGTTAAATGAGAATGTTCCTCCCAAGTTTAACGTTTCTCAGGCTGAACGGGATGCCATTAATATGCTATGAAAGAACAACTCAATTGTTATAAAACCTGCAGATAAGGGAGGAAATATAGTTATACTTAGTAGAGAACAGTATTGACACTATTAGAAAATGATGCTAATTATGAAAAACTTAAATCAGATCCTACATTGGCTTTTAGAAAAGAATTGCAACGTCTCCTTTTATACTATGTAAATAAAGGAGACATCACTGAGACAGAATATCAATACATCTGGTCAGAGTATCCTGTCATTCCTAGCTTCTACATTTTGCCCAAGATACATAAAAACAAAGAAAATCCACCTGGTAGGCCTATAGTTTCTGGTTTTGATAGTATAACTCAGAATTTAGGCAAGTTTATTGATTTCTTTCTTCAGCAGAGTGTTTTAGAACTGGATTCCTATATAAAAGACACCAAGGATTTGTTGAACAAGATTAAAGACTTGGTCTGGAGTGAGGATTTGACATGGTTAGGTATAGATGTTGAATCTTTGTATACATCTATTAAACACAATCATGGCCTTGCAGCAGTACAATATTTTCTGGACAAAACCATCTTGGATGAAACAATTCCTAGGGAATTTTTGGTAGAGGCCCTTGAGTTTATATTAAGACATAACTGTTTTAAATTTGAGAGCCAATACTATTTACAGAAATGTGGCACAGCAATGGGTGCAGCTATGGCACCTAGTTATGCCACTCTTTTCCTAGGACATTGGGAACAGGTCATTTTTAACCAAGAACTAAACCCATACCTTCCACACATTAAACATTGGTTCAGGTTTATTGGCGATGTTCTATGTATCTGGCAAGGCAGCACTGAGGTAATACCAGAATTTATGCAGTGGCTTAAAGACAACGATCGAAATCTTCGATCTACCTTTGAAGTAGATAAGAAGACAATGCATTTTTTAGATCTGACTCTTACAGTAAGTGAAGATTGTAAGATCATTAATACATCAGGTTTTCGTAAACATACAGCTACGAATTCAGTGTTGCCTGCCGATAGTGCCCATCCACAAAGTCTCAAGGACTCCATGCCTTATAGTCAACTACTAAGAATTCGAAGAAATTGTAGCTCTGAGGACATGTTCAATATACAGGCTGAGGAATTAATTAACAGACTTCTAAAAAGAGGGTATGATCATACCCTTTTAAAAACAGTAAAGGAGAAAGTGAGTAATTTAGAATGAACGAAACTCATTACAGGAGTGAAGTCAGAAACTTAAGTAACTCAGCACCATGTACATTTATTACAGAGTACAATCATAAAGCAGGCAGAATAGGTAATATTATTTGCCGTAATTGGCACATCCTGCACTCAGATGAAACAGTAGGTACAGCAGTAGGACCTAGTCCCGGAGTATCCTTCAGTACAGCTAAAAATCTTAAGGATTTTGTAGTCCATAGTAGACTACAATCTGTACAAACAGAAATGGCAACTACATGGTTGCCTCAAAGATCATCTGGCATTTTTAAGTGCTCCAGATGTAATGTATGCAAATACACCACATCAGGGAAAATATTTCAGCATCCCATGGAGCCTAACGTTAGTGTTGACATTAGACAACTGATTACATGTGACACTAGTTATGTTGTCTATGCCCTATGTTGTACCTGTAAGTTGGTATATATTGGTAAAACTGTTCGTCCTTTGAAACAGAGAATTCAAGAACATATCAGATCTATACTTAACAAGAGACAGGATACACCAGTTGGCATGCACTTTTTAACACATCATTCTTCTAAAGCTGAAGATGTTAAATTTATGGGTTTGCAATGGATCCTGCCCTTAATACAAGGGGGTGATAGACCAAACCGACTATTAGAGAAAGAAAGCTTTTGGATCTTTAAACTCAACTGTGTCAAACCCCAAGGTCTGAATGAAAGATGGGACCGTAAACCATTTTTGAATAAGTAATAAAGGTTTAACCAAACTGTTTTGGTGTTTACCCATGTAAAGAGATAGATATATATAACCTCTCTTTTCTCTCCCTTTTTAGATAATTTTCATCTACCAGGAAAGCACAAGAAATTAAGGCATTGTTCCTGCAAATCTTGATAAAAATGGATTTCTTATCCCTTACTTACATAAGCAAAATTATTTTGGAGAGCGCCTGTGGCAGCCTTCAGTAAATTGCTTATATACATAATATTGTTTATAATAATTTAGCATTAATGTTTTGTAAGTGAAATGCATCTCTGGTAGAGAATGACATTTGTTTATTTTGATAACACACTGTTTAAGTATTTAGAACACTGTTTTAATATATGTTTTCTTTAAATTGATAGTTAAATTTACTATCTCATGTGTTATGTATTAGCAGGTGTATTTAAAGGGTGATGTTCTGTATTGAAACCCCACCCCTGAGGAAGACTTGTTAGAAGTCGAAGCGCTGGGTGAGGGAGTTCCTTCTGTTGTTGGTACTCTTTATTAATAAATACTTTTCACATTTGCAATTGGCATGTCAGCTGAATTCTTTCCACAAAGAGAGACATGAGTGACACCACTTTTGGATTTCGTTATCGTTATGAGCTGGCTGCTCGTTGTGGTGAGCACCGAACTGATCCAGCCGAGTCGCAGCATTTTCCCTGTTGTTACTGTTTGGAGGGACCTGCTATGAGCCAATCATCGAGATAGGGGTACTCTCTGACCCCCCCACCCGACGCTGAAGATGGGCCGCCACCACTGCAATGCATTTCGTGAAGATCCGGGGGGGCTAATGACAGGCTGAACGGCATGGCTTGGAACTCAAAGAGGGCTCCCTCTGTGCGAAAGCAAAGGAACCTTTGGTGTGATGGACCGATCGGGATGTGAAAGAACATGGTCTGTAGATCCAGTGAGCAAAACCACATGTTCTGCTTGAGAGATGGTATGATCCGAGACAGAGTTACCATCCTGAAGGCGCGAGACCTGAGAAATTGGTTCAGGTCATGCAGATCTAAAATGAGCCGCCCCCACCCCACATTTTGGGACCAGGAAGTACCTGGAAATGAACCCTGGATTGACAGGAGGATCCGCGACTCTAACTACTACCTCCTTGCAGAGGAGTTGGGCGGTATCATCTTGGAGAGCCGACTGAGTGTGCACGGAAATCATTTCCTTCTGTGGGGCGCGGACCCAGCTTGGTGGGTACTGCTCGAATTCCAGAGGTAGCCCCTGACTGACCACTTCCAAGATTCACCTGTCTGTTGTGACAGCGGACCAGGTGGAAAGAAAGTGGCAGAGCTGGCCCCCCCACGGGAGGACCCAGAGTGGGCGTGACCGGTATGGAGTTGGCAACCCCCATCCCGTCACTGTGAAGACTTGAGGAGTATCCGGCCTGGGTACCACCAGGACCCTTTCCTCCGGGGTGCTTGGCCTCAGGGGCAGAAGGCTGAAAAGGCTTTCTCTTCTGCTTTCTGTAACCCTGGGATTCCTTCTGGGCAGCAGTAACGGAGTCCAAGGTGGCACTGGACTTCTTGATGTGTTGGAGGTGACCGTCCACTCCTGGACTGAACAGATCAGTGCCTAGGAAGGGAACATCTGTCAATTTGTGCTGAGTGTCAGCCATGAAGGTCGAGACCCTCAGCCAGGCCCTGCGGCGCATGGCGACCATGGCCATAAGCGAGCGGGCACAAGAATCGCCGATGTCCAGCGCCGTCTGGAGTTGCTGTTTGGCAACTGTCCAACCCTGGTTGTAGACCTGCTTGACCGTGGTCTGGAGGTCTGTGGGGAGATGAGGAAGAACCTCATCCAGAGAGCCCAAAAGGGCATGAGAAAAATGTGCCATGACGACGGCCAATCTCACCTGATGAAGGCCAAGTGAAGAGGCAGCATAGACTTTCCTGGCAGAATGTTCCAATTTCCTGGACTCTTTGCCTGGAAGTCTACTGGCATCTCCCTAATTACCCGAGCCCCAAAACACAGACTCGGTCACCAACCCTTCAGCTGAGGGGTGCTCTGTAAATCCTGAAAGGGAGCTGATGGGGACTGCATATTTGTGGGCCATCCAGGCTGCGGACGCAGGAGGCAGGGTGCTGCCACAACTCCAAGGCCAGGTCAACACTGGCTTCAGCCAAAGGAAAGGCCTCTGTTGGAGAATTCCCTCTTTTGAGGATATCAATAAGAGGATATTTGGCCCGTCTTTGAATGGGCTCCAAGGGAATCTCCGTAGATTCAGAGATGAGATGGAGGATGTCCATGAAGGATGTGGAACCTTCCTCCATCGAGTGACTCCCGATGGATTTGTTGTCCAGAGAACGGGAATGCAAATCGGAGTCCTCAGACTCTGAGAAGTCCGGATAGATCAGCAGACCATCCATGTCATCTTCGACCTGCTAGGGGCGGTCAGGAGTGAGGGTGACAGACAGCCTGTGCGGAAGGCCCTTGAAGGGCTGAGACTCCTTGGCAGGGGCCCCCAGTGGGAGGCTGCTTAGGTGGCGGCTCCACCAGAATTGGTGGAGAGGCTGGTTCTGACCAAGCTGGGAGGGTCTTCACCGGCTCCACAGCCAGGAGGACGGTGTCGACCGGCTCCAGAGGAGTCAGCGGCAGCCTGGAGGGCGACAGCCAAGTGACGGCTGGCGTACAAGCCGGGGTTGACTTTGAACCCACCATCAACTGTTGCCACATTAAATCCTCATAGCACTGACGCAGTTTGCGTAGAAGCCTCTCTCCTCTTCCAAGGAGGACGAGAAAGAATAGCGGTACTACCGCATTTTAGAACACCCTGAGTGGCGTTTATGAGATTTCTTTGGCTTGTCAGTCAAGGTGTCCGAGACCTCGACTTGATCATCAGTGGGACCGCGCCGGGCGCTCAGAAGGAACCGGGAGAACTGCAGCTCCTCCAGATCACGGACAGAGACTGTGAAGAGGTTCCCAGTGAGCTGGGTCTCCTCCTTGGTAGGTCCGGTAAGGACCAGGGTCCTGAATAAGGAATTGTCGGCCTCATCGAGCGACAACGGGTCGACGATAATCTCGACCAGATCGTCGTCTCACGTCTCAGCTGGCTGGCCTAACGGGGGTACCATAAAGCCAGCGGCCAAGGCCGCAATCTTGACCGAAGTCAAAACAGCAGATCCCTGGGACTGAGACCTCTCTCGATCCCAAGAACTTTGTTGATGAGACAAATCTTCTCTCGACTCCTTGTCCTTTTTATGGGAGCAGGAGACATGCGCGCCCAAAGAGCTGTCCCCCTTGGTTGGGAGAGACTGGCACAACTCCTTGAAAGAGCCTGAAAAGGTGGAGCCCAATTTGAGCAGGACAAAGAGTGACGCAGAAGACGGCCGATCAGCGGCCCGAGCCGTCTCCTCCTCGAAAGCCTTCATCTGCTCTAGTTGTTCAGTGGATCCCGCAGCCATGGAGACCGCCCAACGGGACTCTCTGGATTTGACCGACGGGTTTCGTTTTTCTGGTTGGCCAAGCTGAAGTCATGCGAGACGATCATTCAGCATGTTAAGCTTCAACGCGCAACAGAAGTTGCAAGCCTGGATGTCATGGGCATGGCCGAGGCAGGAGAGGCAGGAGGTGTGTGGGTCGGTGCAAGACATCTTCTGCCAACAAGGGCAGCAGCGGAACCCAGGTGAGGACTTGTCCTCCATTGTGATTGCAATCGCAAAACTAAGCGAAGAAACTTGAACGAGTTTAAGTTTAGGTAAATCTGAGGATTTGTTCACCAGAGCCTATTCAACGTGGGAGCGATAAGGAGGGAACCTGAATTTTCTAGCGGAAAGGAAGATCTGGTGTCAAGGGGCACAGCCGAGGCATACACCACCCCGGGTGGGTAGGAGGAGACAGTTTTAGACCATCCGGCAAGATTTAATGGAGAAAGGGACATGCCAAACAGTGTGGATAGAAAGTACAGTTACGCAAGAACGTACCATAACAGTAGATCTTCGAGAGAGGCTCTTGCAGTAGGTAATTACATATAGGACTGAAGCCGGCAGGTGTCAGGACCCCACGGAAAAATTTCTAGCTAGCAGTCTCTGGCAGGGACCACCCCCACGTCAGACGACCGGCATCAGGCGATGTCAGTATAAAGGGGCGGTCCCTCACACCCGCCTTCTAGTTCTTTCCCACCAAGGGCCAAAAAGGCAAGACGAGAGAGAAGTGGATATTTCCTTTCTGGAAAAGGAGCTGAAAAAGCTAAGGGGGATGGAGGACAGGAAGGCATTACCTATTGCAACAGCCTCTCTTGAAGATCTACTGTTACGGTAAGTTCTTGCGTAACTGTACTATCTTACTTCGAAAGGGCTCTTGCAGTAGGTAATTACATATAGGACGGAGTCCCAAGCAGTCTGGAACAAAAAAAAAAAAAAAAAAGCACTTGGGAGGAAGAAAACTACCAACAAATAAACCTCTGGCTGTAAGGGTCTTATGATAGAAGACCTTGCAAAACAGCCAACCCGAAACCTGCTCTACGGCAAGAGGCAATGTCCAAACTGTAGTATCTTGTAAAGGTGTGGACGGAAGTCCAAGTTGCTGCTGCGCAGATGTCTGCTGCTGAAACATTCTTGAAACAAGCTGCAGAGGGGGCTAGCCCCTCGGGTGGAATGACCTCTGACCTGACCCGGCAGGGGTCTTGTACTTGTCGTAACAGAAAGTGATGCAATGAGCCAACCATTTTGACAGGCATTGCTTAGAAATAGCACTGTCTTCCCTTTTGTGAGCGAAAGAGACACAACGCTGATCAGACTTTCTGAGATCCTTAGTCCGAGTGGTATAGGTATAGTATCTCAGTATTCTGTGAACATCCAAAGAATGCAAGAGGTACTCCCCTTTACTGGAGTGTTGCGTAAAGAAGGCAGGTAGCTCGATGGATTGATTCAGCGTACATTCTGCCACTACCTTAGGAAGAAACTTAGGATTAGTGCGCAGAGCCACTCGTTCCTTGTGGAAAATCAAACACGGGATTTTACACATCAAGGCCGGAAGCTCAGAAATCCTTGTAGCTGAAGTAACAGCCGAAGTAGCAGCCACTAGGAAGAGAGTCTTCCACAAGAGGAACTTCAAGTCTGCTGAGGCTGCCGGCTCAAAGAGAGGCAGGGTAAGCTTCTCGAGAATAAAGTTCAGATCCCAAGGAGGGGCAGGAATGCGGATAGGGGGTCTCAAATGTAGAACTCCTCTAAGGAAGGTCTTAGAGACTTCCAACTGCACGAAAGTCCTGTCTCCAAAAGGGACATGACAGGCAGAGATAGCTGCCATATGAACCTTTAAGAAGGAATGGCTGAGACCCAGGTCAAAGAGATGATGCATGTAGCCCAAGATTCTCCCAACAGGGCAAGAGAACGGCTCGAAATCCTTGGAAGAGGCCCAAATCGAGAACTGCTTCAATTTCATGGTGTAGGTGGATCTAGTGGAAGACTTTCTAGCCTCCATCAGAATATCGACCTCTAGCGCAGATACTCCGAATCGGGCCTGGGCTACATCTGTAGGAGCCATGCATGCAACTGAAGGGATTTGACACCAGGATGAATCAGGGTCCCCTGATCCTGGGTCAGCATATGCTGTGAAAGAGGAAGAGGAAACGGAGGTTCGTCTGAAAACTGTTGCAGAAGAGAGAACCAAACTTGCCTGGGCCAGAATGGAGCGATGAGGATCATCCGAGCTCCTTCTAAGCAGAGTCTGTGTAAGACCCTCAGAATCAAGGGAATCGGCGAGAAGGCATAGACAAATCTGCCCTTCCAGTTGAGAGACAGAGCGTCCCACCCAAAAATGCCTTACCCTGGAGCGAGCGAGAAGAAGGCGGGAAGCTTTACGTTCTGAGGGGACGTGAACAGGTGTACCTGAGGGATTCCCCAGCACAGAGAGATGTCATCTGCCAACCGTTGATCCAGTTCCCATTTGTGAGCCTTTGCTGAGGACCGGCTGAGGTGGTCCGCCAGCATGTTTTCGACCCCTGGAATATGAACTGCCGTCAGGTGAAGGCTATGCTGAACAGTCCAGTTCCAAACTCTCATTGCTTCCCTGCACAGAGGTTAGGAACGCGTTCCTCCCAGCTTGTTGATGTACCAGACTATGCACATGTTGTCCGTCTGGATGGTCAGATGACTGGGAAGGACGCAAGAGTTTAGAGCCTGGAGAGCATACAGAACGGCTCTGAGCTTGAGCATGGACCAGGAGCCCTGTGTTCTGTGAGACCCTAGATGGGCTCCCCAGCCTTCCCCCGAGGCATCTGTTGTCAATGTTTGGGATGGGAGTTCGAAGCAGAACGGAACTCCCTAGCAAAGGTTCTCTTGCACCATCCACCACTGCAAGTCCCGGACCATGGGATCGAAGACCAGAACTTCCTGGTCTAGGTCGTCCAATGTCTGGTCCCACTGAGACCGAAGCGTCCACTGAGAGATCCTCATATGGAGCCGAGCACAAGGGACTGTCGGAATAGCAGCCAGCATGAGCCCGAGAAGGCGAAGGACTGAGCTGGCGCTGACCCTTCTGTGACTGGACAACAGACTCACGAGTCTGGAGGGTGTCCACTCTGTCCGGAGGCAGAAACGCCGTGCCAACAGTCGTGCCCAGGATGGCCCCTATAAACTGGAGCCTTTGGCAAGGGACCAGATGGGACTTGACCTGGGTGATGGTGATACCCAGGCTGGTGAAAACCTGCAGGGTAAGGGAAAGGGAGTGCAGAAGTTCCTCCCTGGAGGGAGCTGCCAGGAGCCAATCGTCCTGGTATGGGAATACCTGCACCCCCTGTGTACGCAGGTGGGCCGCCACCACAGACAAACATTTGGTGAACACTCGGGGAGCAGAGAAAAGACCAAATGGGAGGCTCTGAATTGGTAGTGGTCCCCCTATAATGAAAAACGAAGGAATCTGCTGTGGTAAGGGCGGATGGGGATATGCAGGTAGGCAGCCTGCATATCCAGCGCGCACAGCCACAGTCCCTGCCGAAGGAGTGGCAGAAAGCTCTGCAGGGAGAGCACTCTGAAACGCTTGTACTCTACGAACATGTTCAGGGAGCTACGGTCTAAAACGGGCCTCATGTCTCCCATTTTCTTTGGAACTAGGAAGAAATGGGAATAGTAACCTGTCCCCCAAAGGTGGGTCGGGACAGGCTCTATCGACGCCTTCGAGAGAAGGGAGGAAATTTCTTCTAGGACCAGAGGAAGATATTCCGTGGAGTAAGATGACCTGGGAGGTGATTTTCTGGGTGGTTTCTGGAGAAACTCGATTTGAGTGTCCTGCTACTATCAGTTGGAGCACCCAAGCATGTGATGTACTCCTCTCCCAACACGGTAGGTGGAAGGAGAACCTACCTCCTACTGGTTCCTCTGGGAGGTCCAGAGGCTGTGGGAGAGGAAAGGAGTCAGGAGGTGTGAGGCAATGCTGGGCTGAGCTCCCGTCGCCTTTTTTTTGGGGGCTTGGCAGCTGGAGGGGCCGATTTTGTTGGCCTGCTTGCCCTGAGGTTTCGCTTTAGGCCGAGAACATCTGCAAAATGGGCAACACTGTCCCTGAGGGGGCCTGTATAAAGAGTCATCAGACTTAAGTGCAGTGCCCTTCTCTTGCAGGTCGGTGATGATGTCCTTGACATCTCCACCGAACAGCACAGAACCCCTGAAGGGCGCATCCTGGATAGCGGATTGCACCTCCGGGACCAATCCTGACCCCCCGGAGCCAGGCATGATGCCGAAGACCTACGCCGAGCTCCGACTTGCTGTGTCCACTGCATCGTACGTGGCATGGAGCATGTGCCGACTTGCTGAACGAGCAGAACGGACGAGATCAGCCACTTTCTGCTTGGTCTGAGACTCAGGAAGGGAGTCCAACTTGGATTCCACCCGACTCAGGATAGTCTTCTGGTAGTCCCCCATATGTGCAACATAGTTCAGGGCCCTGATCCCCAGAGTGGAAGAAGCGTACACCTTCCTCCCATACTGGTCCAGAAGATAGGATTACTTGTCAGGCGGAGACGAGCTGAGATGTTTTTGGTTTGCCGACCGGCCATGAGTGGCACTAATCATGACCGAGTTGGCCTTCAGGTGTGTGTTCAAGGAATCCATGCTCTCAGGAGCCTGGTATAGCCTATCCGCCTTCCTCAGAAGGGGGACTAACACGGATGGTTGTTTCCAAGTGATGGAAACAAGGTCGGCGTGAGGCTCGATCCAGGGTGGAATCAATGTCTGAGCAGTTTCAGGCAGATCCAAATGGGCAGTGAGCTTCTTCCGCTGTGGATCTTGCTCCAGAGATTGCCAATGCTGGACTTCCTGGATTTTTCTCAGCAACTCCATAAAGGAAGGATCTCCTGGAGAAGACTTCAGAGGAGTCCTGGGCCTGGGACGGTCTGGAGTGTATGGCTCGTTGTCAGGATCGGAGCACCCCTCGGTATCGAAGTCAGAAGTTTCCGACAAAGAGGATGAAGATGCTGGATGCCACACCTCGTACCACGCCAGTGACGCGGGTTTGGGAGCGAACTTGGGACGCCGTGGGCAGGTGAGGATTGAGCGCCCATAGGGGCTGCTCTCCTCCCTGCAGGGTGGAGTAGGATCGCCTGGCATGTCAGCGGCTCCTGGTGGAGACCGGGAGCGCTGCAACACATCTGGCAGCACATATCTAGCGTGCCCTGATGTGGGCTGAGATTGCCAGCGTCCTACGCTGGGGAGTGCTAATGCAGCATGGGTGGGTGGGAAGAAAACAAGACCACAAAAGAAAAACGGAAAACCCGGTCTCAATGGGGTAGGCGAAGGGAACTGCCCCCATCCCCATTGTTGGTTTGGCCCCTACCTGTCTTCAGGTTCCTCCATCCCATCCTCCCACGCCAGGGTCTGTCTCAGGAGTGCACCCAAAGAGGAGGCGGCCCCACCCCAGAGGGGTTAAGCCGGGGTACCGAGAGTGGGTAGAGGAGGAGGAGAGAGGAGGCACAGAAGGAGGACACTAGGCAGGGATGATCAGGCAGGATGCCTGAGAGAGGCCCCCAGACCGTGACGGAGGGAAAAAGAATCGGGGGTTTCATATGTTTAAATATTTGATACTTTTTGTTTTTGGTTTTAGCCCCTTTAACATTCCATGAGGTACACAACAGATTGTTACTCATAATACTGCTTTCATATCCATTTTCGCTGAATCTTTCTGCTCTCGGGCAGTATCCCTCCAGTTCCTAGAATATCTCCCAGTACATGGAACACTCCGATAACCCCCCTCCCCCATATAAACAACAGCAAACATAGAAACATATATACAGTAGAGATAATAGGAAACTTTGCCCAGTATCCCCCAATCATTCCTCCTTAATACCCTTTCTACCGATAGGTTATGCCTCGTCCTAATGACCGTACGCCTGAAAAGCACAGCTCATGATAGGCTGTCAGGAGAAGGTGTTCAGCCTGAGCCCTCCCACACTGTGCTTTCACTATACAGTGTGTAAACGTGGCGCAATATATTTGTTAGGTATGAACAGCCATTAAGGGTGACCTGGGAAGCTTAGCCCTTGCAACGGGGATAGTGAAGCAGCACAAAATTGAGGAGTCTGGGCTATGTTAGGAGATGCCAAGGAGTGGAAGGTTAGAGTTTGGCATGATGAAGGCGGGAGGTGAAGGGCACACTGAACTCACTCTGCTTGATAATCCCAACTTCCAAAACTTTGGTCGATTCATTTAGAATCTGGGTAGGCCAGCAAAGTTGATTTCAGAGTGTAGTAGCATGACCATGTCCCACGCTGTCACCAAGGACATGACTTGAGCCTGCTACACGCCCACAATAAGATCGTGTACGAGGTTGGCTAGCCAAGCAATTAGTGGGACTTTTATTGACCAGTAGCCAATCCGGCTTGCCATGTGCCACCAGTCTGCTCCCCCCTCTCTTAATCATCTCTCCCAGGGCTATGTTTCACCTCAGAATTTATAACTGAACTGTTAAGCAAACCAATAAATAACTTTTGAGTGGTACCCTGACATCCCGAACCGTAACAAACACAAAAAAAAAGGGGGGAGGGAGATTTCTTTTTTTAATTGTCTGATTTGTGATATAACATAATGGACTCAGGCGGCTTGGAAAGCAAGAAAATGTAGAGCCCAGTCTGCATTCCTTTTGGAACCGTTCCGTGTCCCTCGGTGTCTCATGTAATGCCGGTACACACGAGTGCATGTGACAGAACCAGGTCAGGGACCCAAATGGGACTAGTCCAATTAAAGGCTCACAAATCCAAATTTCCATCTTGCTTGGTATTTAAAAATGGTGCAGCAGTCCATATATAGAGGGAGTGCAAGCCCAGTGTTATGACACAGGCCGTGTTGTAGTCTATTGAGCTACGCTACTCTTGGGATGCAGGGGGAATCCTCGAGAAAGTCCACAGTAGGCCACAAAACTGCAGTGGCGGTTATAGAAAGATGCATCCAAAATCAAACAAAATTCTAGAACTGATGGAAAAGTGAAAAGCAAGATTTTAATGTGCTAAATTCAATGAATAGGGTGCTCACTGGAGACTGGATATTTGGGGAGGGGGGTTGTTAATCTGGGAAGATTATGGAAGATGGTAGGCAGTTCTCTGCTAGTGTCGGCCACTGAGGAAAACTGCTTTTGGCCTTTGGGGGTCTGGACTATGAGCTTAGCAGGTTAGATTATGCAGAATTTGATGCTGGCAGCATGTACAATAGCTTGGTTGTGACATTGCTGTACTCCGCTTGCAGTGCTTGTACTTGAGGGCTAAGATCGCTGAAAATGTATATAAGATAATCTTCCCAGGTGAATTCCTTAATATCATGGACTTTCGCCAGAATATGCACTTTATCCAGCTAGTTAAGAAGTTGAAATATGACTGGCCTTGTTTTTTTCCACCGGATTTGGTGGGGGCCAGGGAGCATGGTGGGCCACCTCAATTATACAGTCTGGGCAATGAGGGGACAGGCCCACCAGCTTTGCACAAAGTCTCTGGGTGAAGAGGACCACATCTCTGCCTTCTGACGTTTCTGGGATGCCAATGATTACTAAAGTTATTTCTTTGGCTCTGACCTTCTTGGTCTTTGAGTTGATATTCAAGTTTCTTCAGTTTACACCAGAGGTTTACAATTTCTGGGTTTGTTCTGTTTACTCTGTCTTCCACTGAGCTGATACAGGCCTCTGTATCAGACACCTGCACTGTTAGTGCTTCTAGCGCAGGCTTGACGCTTTTGATGTCACCTGCCATGTCCAGGAGAGTGTCTTGAATTTTCTATAGCTCACAAAAGAATTTCTCCATGGTATCATGATCAGCTCCATGGCTGTGAGGAAAGATAGGGGAATCATTGAGCTTCTGCCTTTTGACTGCTTGTGATCTCTCAGGCAGTGGAGTTCCCAACGCTGAAATATCCATTTTGATAGCTTCTTCTGACATTTTCCAGCTTAATTTTGCGATATACTGGTGCTATAGAGCTTCCAGTCCTATGTAGTGATTTATGTTGTGGCTTTTGTACCTTTGTAGCACTTTTTATGCAGTGCTGTGCGGATGCAGAGTCCACTCAGGGGCTGCTTCCTGCATTCAGAGCACCACCTGACCAAGACACTCTGTCTTTACGGAAAATCAAATAGGGAGGCTCACACATTACAGCCTGTAGCTCTGAAATCCTTCAAGCGAAAGTGACTGCAACTAAAAATAATGCTTTCCAGGAAATGAAGCATACGCCACAGCTTGCAGCTGGCTCAAAAAGGAGCCAAGGTAAGCTTCTCTGACACAAAATTCAGGTCCCAAGCCAGAACTGGATTTCTAATGGGAGGTTTCATTTGCAATATACCTTTCAGAAAGGTATGGGATACCTCTAATTAGGCAACCATACAATCATCCACAAAGTCATGAAAAGCTTAACTAGCGACAAAATGCACCTTGCGTGAGGAATACTGAAGACCAGAGTCTGACAGGAACAGTAAGTATTCCAACACTGCATTGACCGGACAAGTAAACGGATCCAAGTGGTTGGAAGTGGCCCATAATGTAAACTGCTTCCACTTCAAAGAATAGGTATGTCTGGTGGAGGGTTTTCTGGCAGGCATCAGAACATCAGTCACTTTAGGTGACAGTCCAAAGCATGCCATGGCTATGTCTTCAGGAGCCATGCATGCAGATGTGGGGATTTCAGGTCCAGATGGACCAGAGACCCCTTGGCCTGTGAAAACAGACCCTTGAACAGCTGTAGAGGTACTGAGGGTTCCACTGTCAGCTGTTGTAGTAGTGGATACTAAATCTGTAAAGGCCATAGTGGGGCAATGAGGATGAATGTTGTCCCCTCCATCTTCAGTTTGAGTAATACTCTCTGTATTAGAGGAAAGGGAGAGAATGCATACAAAAAATGAAAATTACGTACTCACTGTAATTCTTGATCTTCCAAGATATCTACACCATTCATTACTGGTAGGTATAAGCATAAGCCACCAGACCCCGCGGGAGCGTGTAGCTTTAAGCATTTTCAGGAAGAGAGGCCAACGTCAGAGACGGCACCACCCTTGAGGCTGACATATGACATGGCGCTCGCGGGTTGGGTAGTAACCGACGCTGGCCCCCAACCTCCTCAGTTCTGCTCATTGGAGAGGAAAACTAGACAAGAGAGAAAGGGAGGGTGGGGCAAGGGAGCCCAATGGCCAGGAAAAGGAAAGAATATAAACTGAACCCAAAGCCAATCAGAGAGCGAGAGGTACAAACTCTGGGAAGGGCTTTAGGTCAGGGTGACCAGAGCCACTCGGAAGGCCAAAGAAGAAAAAGAAAGAAAGTGAGTGACAGAGAAAGAGACAGAGACCTAGGGAGGGAGAAAAGGGTCCCTTAACCCCAACAGGGGTGAGAAACTCATTGTCCCATTTAGACTTGATGAGCTGAAGGTACTCCACAGAGGGACTCCTTTGTGGAGCCATTTTATGAGGTACAAGGAGTCCGACAGGACTGGACAAAGGTAGGCACCTTACTAGTGGTCCCAATCCCGCCTCCCACCCTTTTTTCTTTTTTTTTTTTTTTTAAGAGAAGCATTTACCTGGTTTGACAGGGAAGAATATGACCCTGTCCCATTTGTTATCGAGAATGGGTTTAAATGCAAGGATCTTTCCTTTTTCTGTCCGGTTGCGCAACCAAATTTTCCTGTAAGACCTCGGACCTGATCAACCCGAACAGTTTTGCATTTCTCTGCCCCTCTCACTGTCTCTCAGTTTTCTCTTGCTGTCTGTTTTCCTCCCTTGCATATCTTCATCTGGTAATATAAAAATTATGTGTAAATCAGTGTATGGAATGAAACTAATAATGGGATCACTTTCGATTAGAAAATATGGTGTTACTATTGAAATGCATATATATATATTTGTAACACGGCTCTGAGTTGGGGTGTGCAAAGCAGCGCGGCGATAGGCGCAATGGCGACAGCTGACTGAAACCGAGCGGGTATTAAGCCAGGCATAACGCCCACTCGGTCAGTACCAGCGGTGGCCATGGAGGCTGCAGAGAGTAGCAGCCCGCTCCGGCAGTACCTAGATCTGCCAGGAGCGAGAGGGTGCAGCACTGAGGTAGCAATTTCAAGTGTGACAGAGCGAATTGAGAAATCGGGAGCGGGCCTGCGAAGACTGTAAACTTCTGCTGTGGACCAGCGACGAAGCCACAAGAGTAGAGTACAGTGGACGCCCCCCCGCCCCTTCCCACCCCACAGAGAAGCAGAGACTGCATGGTGATCAGCCTGTGTGAGCAAGGGCGAGCAAACCGGATAGCACGCCTGCTGCCATGGTGTTCGTGGTCCGCCTCGCTGTCCCCGGAACAGACATGTGTAGCGTCCCTCCTCGATATCGTCCCAGGAACGCCGCTGGACAGCACTTGGTGGACCGTAACATGCAGAGCGGCCGGTCCCGATGCACGCCAGGTGGGCGACAGGATCGCTGCCTCCTGTGTGGCACAGGAAACCGCTCCAGTCGTGAATCTGTTACCAGCGATGCCGTAGTAGTACCTCACCCATGCAGCTCTTGTCGACTTTGGACAGTCCCGGAGCTCTCCGACTACAGGCAGACAGGCAGGGACGACGACAAATTCTACAGCAGTTGGAGCCGCCGAATCATTGCAGTGCGCCCAGCACGTAAGATTAGCAGTGTACCCTAATAAAAAAATTGTCTTTGCACACCTGACTTCTGCCTCCTGTGTTACATGCGGCTGCAGCTGTAACAGAGAAAGTGTCATGTACCGGGCAGAAGGTGATGTCGGCGAAGGCGATGCCGGTAACAGAGGTTGTGCGGCGCGCGTAGAGCCTCTGTTACAAGCGCATTAATCACCTTCTGCTTCGGGCTCTACCGGTGATTAATGCCTGCTGGGTGGCGCCCCCCCCCCCAGCGGGCATTAATCCACCGGTAGCGCCCTCAGCTGGCGGTGATTAATGCTTACATATTTATGATCTGAGATGACTGTAGAAAACGAGTTTACTTGAGTACAAATGTCTCAGCCTTTCGCAGCTGCTGTGGGGACTTCAGGAAGCTCACTGTTCTAGCAGATCCCGCCTGATATTGACGAGAACAAAATATTTTGCAAGGACAGGATGTTTGCTGAGGTGGGGGTGATATAAAATAGCTAAGCTGCAATTGCAGAGTTTTTTTTGTTTTGGAAGAGCGAGAAATTTTTACAAAAAAAATGTATTTTTTGCTTCCGTACAGTTATTCTGAACAGGTTTGTTTTATTTTATGTTACTGCTACAATAAATAAAGTTTTGGTGATTTTTACAACTGCTCCTCGGTTTTCCCTGTGCTTCCTGACCTGTGCCTCGATGATACCTAGGACTGAGGAAGGGACCCTGGAGGACAAGAGGAGTTGTCTCTAAGGCAGGTTGTGGAAGTAGTTGAAGGGAAGGCACTAGTCCCTGGCCTGAAGGACAGATATTTGCGGACAAGAGAGAGCGAATGAAATTCACGGCACAAGAGACTGCAATGGGCCACAAGTTCCTGATGGAGTAAGGAGTCCAAGGTGTTTGCAACACCACTACAACAACCTGACCTGGAGAGGGAGAACTCCGTCTACTCCCGAAGGAGCATGTGTCTCTCTCCCCCAAAGGAGATCCAAAAGGAACCCCGAAGGATAGCTACCCTTAAGGCATAAGGGTTAGAGAAGAAATCTTTGCAAGGGAACCGCTAAGAGTACCCCAGAATAGGCAGTAAAAAAGATGCCCCCCAACCCCTGTGGATCCTGCCAGCTAAGTTGCAGGTTCCCAGAAAAAACAGAGGATCCTGTAGAGTACTAAGAACTAGTTGCAAACTGGTCCATCCTTGCAATACATGCCCATAACAGGGACTGTGTGCCATGGAACACTACCATGGCACTGAGCCGGTCTGATACATAATTCAGAATCGGCCCCTGCAAGAAAAACGGGGTGAACTGGCGCTTCTAGAATCACAGCCAGCGCGATCCCTGGGAGGTCTAGAGAAAGGTGTTCTCTATAAGGAGGAAGAAAAAGGGAGGTCAGCTGTTCCTGTCTGCCTCCCCCCCAAAAAAAAAAAATATAAAGGAGAAGGAAGAACCTCCTCCTCCTCTCTGACCAAATCCACAGCCCTCAGGGGGTGCCAGCTAGATATTATCCCTAGTGAGGGAGAAAGCAAACAGGGAGGTGGCACTGCCCAGAAGCCTGGCCATGAGGGGTAGGTGGGTGGGAAGCTATAATGAATGGTGAAGATCTCTTGGAAGATCAAGAATTAGGGCGAGTACGCAATTTTCATATCTTCCAGAGATCAATATCCACCATTCATTACTGGTGGGTGGGTGCCAAGCACTTCCCTGAGGGAAAAAAATTCTCCCTCATCCCCCTGTGGGGGAGAGCACTGGAGGAGGGTTATTTTTACGAGTTTGGCGGAACCCGAGACTGATCAAGTTCAGGTGGAGACTCCAGTTGCCTGGGAGAGGGAGAGCACCCTGACAACTCACACATGACCCTGTGGGAAAAGAAATGCGCCCCCCCCCCCCAAGAAAGATGAGGTAATCACTTGACACCAGGCCAAGGGTGACAACTGCGAAAGATGAAGCCATACTGTCCACCTGATGCAGACCCCTGTTCCCACCAACCTGGAGGCTACCACGCTGGAGTCATACAATGCCCTCGCCTGGTGTCTCACTAGCTCCAGACCCCATGTGGAAATGGTGATGGTTCGTCTGGTTGCATTGCAATCAGGTGTGGTCGCGAGGATCTGCCCAGCGTATCTCACAGGCGCCTAGCGTAGGCTACCTGTTGTGTAGAGATGGATAAAGTACAGTTACGTAAGAACTTACCGTAACAGTAGATCTTTGAGAGGAGCTCTTGCAATAGGCATCACCGCTAGGACTAAGCTGCCAGGCACTAGGACCACATGGAAAACTTCTGGCTAGCAGTCTACAGCAGGGGACCACTCCCAACATCGGCACACCAACGTCTGCCTCTGGAATAAAGGGGTGATCCCCCAGCCCCACCTCAGTTCTCCTGCCGGAGACCTGTCAGAATAAGCAACAGGAGACGAAAGGTAATCCTGGAGCCACAGCAAAGGCTGATATATGTGGAAAAGAGAGCAGGGGGATAGAGGGAGGGAAAAAACATGCCTACTGCAAGATCTCCTTTCATGGTAAGTTCTTACATAATTGTTCTATCTTTCTTCGAAGGGACTCTTGCAGTAGGCAACACCGTTAGGACTGAGTCCCAAGCAGTGCCAATAAGCCGAGACAACACCCGGGAGGAGAAAGGTCTGCCATAAGGAAAGAAGGACAGGAGACCCTAAAGGACTGCTAGTCCAATACCGGCCCTGCTTCAAAAGGTAATCCCAATCGGTGCTACTTGGTAAGGGGCCAAAAGAGCTGGCACTGGGTGACATGAAGCCACCTGTGGTGGGCATAACCCAGAGACAAGTAGCAGACAGGGCTGGCCGTGCAAAGGAGGGGCCCTAAAAAAACAAACAAAAAGGGATTGGATGCGGTGCTGGTAGCCAGATGAGATGCAATATGCAGTCCACTGCAACTGGCGACAAAAAGATACTGAAGTGCCTGCCCACAAAGGAGCGAGGGACAAGGAAGAAAGGAGAGGATGGCTGAGAGAGCCCACATCATAAGGAAGAGGCTATATGAAAACGGCCCACAGTAAGGAAAAGGGAGAAAGGGTCTCCTTTCAAGGAGATGGTGTGGGAGAATGCACAATAGGATGTGCAACCTGATACAGAGGAAACCCAGACACTACCGACGGTAGGAACTGGATAGGACCTTGAAGCCCTTTCAGAGCTTAAAGGGTGCATAAAGTCCTGTGAGTCTAAGAGGGCTTAGAAATACTTCCAAGAAGAAGTAACAGGAATCCAGTTAGGAGGAAGACATGGAGAATGCCCCCCCCCGAGAAAAGGGCGGGAGAATCCCCAAGAAGTTGAGGCTCCACTTCCCACTGGGAATGGACAGGTAAAGAGGCAAAAGGGATACAACGGTAACCGGGAAGAACCAAGGCACAGGCCCAAGAGGGATGGCGAAGCATCCCGAAGCTAGTGGTCTGGCCATCCCTTGGAAGCTGGCCAGAGCGACTAAGACCTGCACCTGGAAGTGTTAATGGGTCCAGGGGGCAGTATGCTGGCCCCCATGGAAAACCAAGAAATGCTGAGGAGGGCCTGGAAGCAGGAGATGGCTGAGACACAAGGAGGCAATCAAGAAGGAGGAGGTACTTGAGAACTCCATGGTCCAGGTCGCTCTGGACCAAGAAGAACAGGGCAAAAAGAGGGGAAGGGGAATGGGAGGATCCACTGTCCAAAAGGGAAGTAGAGGAGGCCAACGCTGGCGCAGCCAGCATGACACTATAGAAAAAAATTCCCATCCCCTCTAACAGCAGTTGGAGGGGGAACCTCTGGAGAAGTGGGAAAGGAAGAGTAGCATACTTGACCCTAGAGAGACCCCAAGTCCAGGGAGGAGCAGGCAAGGGTTAGACGGGTGGGCGAAGTATGGGGACCAGACAGAAAACATGTTGGTTGCCCCCCTGCCCACTGAAACACGGCCTAGCTCACAAGCCATCTGCGAGGCAGAGCCCACGGTCTGCTGAGGATGGGCTACAGGCAGAACTAAATGTCCGGTGCCCGCTCCACCAAGAAGCAAAGGACAGGCGGCATGGCGAGTGCCCACCTGCTCCTGACCGCCCAGTAACGGTGAAGGGTGAACAACACTGCCTTCAAACCAAGCACCTAGAAGCATAGGAAGAGCTCCGTCTCAATCTCAGAGGCCCCCTTTGAACCCATAGGGTGCTCCCATGGAAACCTCTGGGAAGCATGACCCAGAGAATCGCAGGGGCCACCGCTGCCCAGAAGCTCTGTGGCCACGGGAAGGGGCCAGCAGGGAGCTAGTGACAGGAGACAACTCCCCGAGCCTGACCCTCGGGGGTCACAGTCCTACCAGAAAGGGGAAGGCAGACCCCTGCGGAAACCCTGCAACACCTAAAAACAGAGGCAGCAGCATGAAGCGAGATGGAACTCAGGGAAGGCTGAGACTATCTCCGGAGGAAGGGACAACTGCAGGGCACAGTCTAAAATTAGAGCCAGACGTGTCCGGGATGAGGTTGTAAGGCACCCATCATCAACGACAGGGGCCACGAAGCCCCGTTGCCAACCTCAGGCCGCGGACGCCCCTGTGCAGCCCCTGTCTGAGACATGGGGATGGAGGGGATTCAAATGGTAGCTGCCCTCCCGAAAATAAAGGCAAGAGGGAAGCGGCTGGAGACATGGGCAGCGATAAAAGGATGGGCATGTCTTGACAGAGAATGAGCACAATGCTTAGTTCCTGAGAGGATCCACAAAGGGGGACTCCAGGAAAGCCTTCATGTAGATGAGTACGACCTGGAGACTGGGCCAAAGAGCTAATCTTCAATATGACTGGAGATCTCCCCATGGCCCGTCAGTTCCCAGAGGAGACAGGGGAAAAAAGGTAAGTCCGCTCTGATCCGCAGAAAGGGCTCTGTGACACACATTCCAGGGAAAAACTAGGGTACCTGCCTAAAGAAAAGGCAAGTAGGAAGCCACTGGAAAGAGAGTGCTAGAAAGGCCTTAGGGAACAAAAGGAGAGACCACTCGAGAAATGAAAACATCCTTCAACCTTCTGGGCAGAGGGTAAGGAAACCCCCTAACAACTCCGGTAGCATCCGGAGTGGGGGGAGAAATGGAGTCATGCCTTGAGTCAAGGTGCGGCGCAGGTCACATGGCTGCCTCGGTTCTGTGAGCCTTAGGGGCAGGGGCATCGGGGCTGACGAGGCCCGACACTTGCCCTCAGACTGAGAAGGTGGGTGGTGGGGTAATCTGCTAGGCGTCGAAGGAAGGACAGACCTGCTCTGCCCCGGTGGGTGCAGAAGAGGGGGTGCCCTGACCACAGGGCCCTGCCAGAGTCCTGAAGAAAGGACAGCATGTCCTGGATCTCGTCGCCAAAAACACCAGAGCCCCGGAATGGGGCATCCAAAATGGAGGACTGAATGCCTGGGCCGAAGTCTGTCAGATGAAGCCAGGCACGGCGTCTGAGGCAAACTGCCATCGTGCTCTGCACCAAAGTGTTCACTGTGTCATAGACGGCACAGAGGACGTGGAAGCAGAATGGAGTAGCTGCTCTAAAATGAGCCTTAGAGGAGGAGTCCAGGAGGATTTCTAGAATGCCGGTAACCTGGCCCAAGAGGGACTGCTGATGGACCACCAGCTGCGCCAAGTAATTCTGGGCACTGAGGGCTAACGTAGAGGAATAGTACACCCGCTGACCGAAGTGGGCCAGTTGTTTAGATTCCTTAACCGGAGGGAGTCACCTAGACATTTACACTTTGTAGCCCCCACGTGATCTGCCACTAGTACGACGGGGTCAGCTTTAGGGTGGATCCCATAATGGGGTTGACTGTTTGGGGCGTTGTGAAGCCGATTGGCCTTTTTTAGGTAATGGAGGGACCGATGCTGGCTGCTGCCAGACAGTGGTAGTAACATCATCATGAGGTGCCATGAGGAAAGGGATGACCACTGAGGCGAGCTCTGGGAGGTGTAGGTGTTCCACCAAATGGCATCGCTGAGGATCCTGATCCTCCGCTTGCCAACCCTGCAACGTCTGAATGGGCCTCATCACCTCCAGAAAGGAAGGGTCTTCTGAAAGAGATTTAGGGGTCTCTCTGATCCACATCTCCTCAGGAGAGGAGTGAGAGGGGGAGTCTGGCAGCTAAACGGAATCAGACTCCGAATCCTCTGAGTAGTCAGAGCCCAGTGCAGGGCCAGGCCTGTGACGGTACTGGCGCCCGCTCCAGTGTCAGATGGCGTCTGGGGCAAAACAGGAGGAGCCTTAGGAGCAGGCAGAGGAGGAGCCCGCATCGGTGTTCGGGCTGACAGGGTTGCTGTCAGGGTTGGTGGCAGGTGCTGGACGACGCCCACCAGGAGCTAACAACGCCATATCCGGACCGGATCGATGACACTAAGGAATCATATGGAAGAGAAGCCCCAGAATCAGGTAGGATGTGAGATATGCAACGGGTGACCGTGGAGGGACCCAATGGTGGTCACGTAGGACCGGGTGACAGCCTGAAGGGTGTTGACAGGCGGTCTGGAGCAGCTCCTGAAGGAGGTGGTGGGCCGGGTTGAAGACTCAAAGGGCAGCCAGGGGCTGGGCCCAATGACAGTTGGGGCTCAGAAGCAGGACCTGGCAGATTCTGGGGGGGGGGGAGTCCTGAAGGTGATGCCCGAAGACCTGTAGATGGGTCCGATCTCGGCTAGGCTGGAGATGCCTGGTCCGGAAAAGGAGGGGTGGCGTGTCCCTGCATCGGGCAGTCCGGCACCGGATCCCATGGTAAAGGACTGGTGGCCCTGCCGGCACTGGGTGAGAAGGACTCGGGGTGAGACCCACTGGCAATGGCAGCTGAGAGGCAGGAGGCACCCAAGCTGTGACCGCAATGGAGCGTGTGACAGCTGGTGCTGCTCCAAAGGACTGTCGAACCCGAAAATAGGGTCCGGTGAAGGCGCTGGGGCTGGGCAAGCATCAGTGGAGGTACTGATGACCTGAGAACCGGCCGAGCTCCCTGGCTGAGGGCACTGAAGGGTGAAGGGCCTGAGCGATAGGGCAACTGGATGGAGGAAGGGTCCCCCGAACCTGTGGAGACGCCACCCGACACTGCAGTTAGATTTGGCCATGGGGCTAGAGGTAGCCCAAATTAGAGAGGGCTGGTGGGCCGGAGAGCCCTCCCTCCTGTGGGGGGGACCCAGAGTCGGCTGTGGCCCCTAGAGGAGACTGTGGCCTGGAGGCGAACCTATCCTGGTCCCAATGCTTGTCCCGCTTGTACTTCTTTTTAGAAGGCGTGGAGATCTCAGATGAGGCCCCGGGGAGGAAGATGCACTCCAGGCCTGCGGCTCTTTTTCCATAGCAGCCAATTTCTGCTGAAGGAGATGGGCTTCCAGGACTCTCTGACATCGTCTCTGTATGGCCCGGTTAAACTTCAGGCAGGCCTGGCAGACTTTGGTGTTATGATCTGGGCCTAGGCAGATAACGCAGGAGGAATGGACATCCTTGTCTGGACTCTGTTTACCACAGGCACACTTGAATTTGCAATACAGCAGAAGAAGTCGGCGAAGTCATGCAGCCAATAATAAAATAACGATGAAAAACCATCGAAAATAATAAGAATGCAAAGGCGGTTGACTGAAGCAATGTTCCGTAAGGTCTGATGAGCGCAGATCGATGGCGGGACAAGAAAAGAACTGAGGTGGAGCTGGGGGACCACCCCCTTTATACCACAGGTGGACGTCAGCGTGCCAATGTTGGAGGCGGTCCCCCACTGTAGACTGATAGCTAGAAGTTTTCTGTGTTGTCCTAGCGCCTGGTGGCTTAGTACTAACAGTGTTGCCTACTGCAAGAGCCCCCTCGAAGTAAGATCAGGGGATGCACGGAAGAGAAAACTCTCCTACCCCAGTGACCAAACTCGACCAAGTCAGATTCTGGGGAATGGTCGTGCACGGGACAACGATGCACGGTAGAAGTGTCCAGCCACTCCAGACCAGAGGAGGAGTGGGACATATCTCCTGGAGACCCAGGAAGTGTGCAGTACCTGTGCTGGCAGTCCCTTGGGGCTGGAAAAGAGGCTGAAGGAAACTGCCAGACACTATGTAACTTCTCCATGAAAAGTTATGGCCATGGAGGGATCACGGTGGATTCTGAGCTGTACTCCCCCAGGAAGGACAGCACTGTTTGTGCAGGATTGCGACCTACATAGCGGGGGAAGATGAAGCTCCTCCAGCATCATCGAGAGGAACCACTGATAATTAGAATAATAAGCATCTGACGAGATGTGGGTGGAGGTGTCCTCTTCCCCAGAGGAGGAAGTTGACGAGCAAGAGAAGTTTTGTGCAGGGGGAGGTGGAGCCTAGGCTGCGGGTGTAAAAATGACCTCATCAATGGATCCGAGGTAGATGGGGAACGCTGCCGCCATAGCCCTGTACTGTTCCCACGTCAAGGGCCCCAGGAGTCCAAAAAGACCTAGGAGGAGGCAGAGGGAAAGGAGAAGGAAAATGGCTGAGAGAGAGACTACAGGCCTTCTGCCAGGGGTGCAGGAGTGTGCAGGCGACCCCTCCTGAGGGAGGGGACTGTGCAGCCCGCCCACCGGAGAACGTTCAGTTGGTGAGAAGCAAACGTGGTGCTGTACTTTTTGGGGGGGGGGGGAGAGAGACCCCCTGGTGAGGAAACTGGAGCTGTTCTGGTAGACTAGGGCACCACCTGTCCCCACCGACTATAGACCCCTGTCCACCAGGAGGAGAAAGGAGGACCCTATAGACTCCCACCACTCTAGGCACAGACAGGGGTGCTGAATGCGACCTCACCGCTCCCAACCCGGCAGATAGAGACCTACCCATCAAGAGTGGCCTTCCCAAGGCAGCAGCACACAGAGGGCAAGGCAGAGAATCCGGCACCGGGGTCGGTGTCAAAACCACCCTCGGCACCTGACGCAGCACCCCCTGCTGATCCGGCACCTGATGCAGTGCCACCCTCCGACCTGGCACCGGAGTTCCTGACGGAAGAGTCTGCAGTGCCACAGGCACCGCTGGCAGACACAGGAGGAGCAGCACTGAACAGAAGAAGAGCAGGCTGCAAGGAAGGCCTCAGGCTGGGCCTAGGAGAGCTGGGATGCTCTGTAGAGCCTGGCTGCCAATCGGGATCACCCTGTTCTTCATCCAAACTTGAGAATGACATCAGGGAGATCTCGAACGAAACAACACTGGCAACTCTTCCTCTCCCGTCACCGAGGATGGTGTTGGAAGGAGACCCAGAGGCACCAATGGTGCCATACCACTCCCTGAAGATGGCAGCACTGATTGACGCTGCTAAGGCCAAGTGTATTGCTGAGACATCGACAGCAGGGTTGTTCAGGCTGCCAAGGGGGACTGCGAGGGTGGAGGCCGACTGTACACTCGACCCCTCACGTGGGACTCGGGCCTAAGCAAGACCCAAAGCAACAGAGCCCTTGTCCCAGTCAGTATGTACTGTATAGTACTTGGGAGAGTCCCAGAGGAAGTATCCTGGTCTTGGTGTCCCTGGTGGGACGCTGTCCTCTGAAAGTCAGGGGGGTCCACCCCAACTTCGCTCTGCGCTGAGGGTGTGAAAATTCAACAAGAAACAAGCGTCGCAGCTATCCATGCCATGACAGGGACCAAGGCATGAAAAACACAAGTCATGTGGATCCGTAATGGTCATCGATTTGCCACAGGGGCACCGACACATGGGGCAAAGTCCCACCTTAAAACAGATTTTTTTAGGCCTCAGATTGGACATGACTGCGACGTAACAAAATAACAAAAACAAAAGAAAAGCACCTGACAGGAATCACAGAAGTCACAGGAATTCACAGGTCAAGCAGCTTACACCATGAAGACTTGCCCAAAAATGCAATATCCTGTTGTCCCTTTATTTTTCATATGATGGTCTAATGAGATTTTAAAATGTGACATGCTATCACTATATACCGTTATGGCTGGCAAACTATTCCACTCAGAAACAACCCTCTGTCTGGTTTTTTTTTTCACTTTTTTCCCTCATCACTGATTCGAAGGACTCTCTCAGATGTCACCCATGGCATTTCCCGCATGGCCTGAGACCCCCAGTCCTTTGGCCCCTGTCCTGGAGCTCCGAACTCAGACCTACCTGACAAGACCCCCTGACTTGTACCCCTTAGGTCGGGGCCGCCTTCACTTCTGCGACACTCCTTGAAATCCAATATTGTAGGCTCGGTCTGGTGGACTGGAGGATCGGGACCCAGGTGGGCAGGGTCCGATGGTGGGCGTGGGAGTCAAGGCAGGTAGCCACCTACCCATCAAAACTGCGTTTTTCCTTGTTCTAGTGGTTGCTACCTGAACCCTCCCACGACATATGCAGACTTGCAATGACGCCCTAATGGGCACGCGCATGTTCCTGTGCTAGCCCCAGCTGACATCCACCATGACCCGCCGGCCCACACTTAGAGGGTTGTTGGCTCAGTACCACCCAGCCGCCGTTGGGAGGCACAGTGCTGCCGATACCTACAACCCTCCCTCTCTCCCCCCCCAGGAGAAGGTGAGGTGCTTGCGGATGCTCCAACCTTCTCCTTCCCTGCCAACCCCTGGTGGCCCAAGCTCGCTCCCAAACACAGGTCACCGACAGCTCTCAATGCCACTGGCCCGGCATAACCCTCTGGTTAAACCAGTGGCCCCTTGGCTTAATTTTACAAGGCATCCCCTTCAACTGTTTTTTATGTCCTTTGAAGTTCCTATCATGTATCCTTGCCTCAATTCCCAGGCATTCCCATAGATCATTATTTTCACAGGCCCTATAGACAAGGCACATGTCACCTCTTAATCTTCTGTATCTACGGGAAAACATACACAATTCCCTTAATCTATCATCATAGCATAATGATCTAACATTGGCTACCATTTTCTTAGCTCTCCTCTGCACCCTCTCCAGTCCTTCTATTTGGTCCCGTGTATATGGTCCCCAAAGATGGAAATTATGTACCACCGTAATTCTTGATCTTCTTGGATGAAGTCTCCACCACTCATTCACACTAATGGGACTACACCAGAGGTGCTAGGACCAAGCGGGAGCCAAAAATTTCCAGGAGGGCCAGTGCCAAGATAGGGCCACGCATGCGCTGCACCACGAGACTGCCTCACGCTCATATAGGCTATCTCGGCGTTGACCCTCCAACTGCCTCTGTACCTTTTTGACAGAGATGGTGCAGAGTAAACTAGTCTAGGAAACTAACCTAATCCGGGAATAAGTTACCCCGGATAACCCGTGTAAGAAGGGTTAACCCAACGTCTTCACAGCCTATGCTAACGAGACAGTGAAGACCAGAAACAGGATGCGAGAGCTTGGGGGAAGGTGGATGGGTGTGTGAATGAGTGGTGGAGACTTTGTCCAAGATCATCAAGAATTACGGTAGGTACGTAATTTCCAAATCTTCCTGGACTAAAAGTCTCCACCACTCATTCACACTAATGCGAGAGTACTGAGCTAAAACCAGTCCCCCAAGTAGGGCGGCAGGAGACAGAGCTCACTCAGGACAGAAGTCCATTAAGGATTGTCCTGCCGAAGAAAGTGTGCTGTCTGGCATGGACATCCAGAGCGTAGTGTTTCACAAAGGTATGCACTGAACTCCAAATAGCCGCCTCGCACATCTCTGCAATGCGTATATTAAGAATCTCTGCCAGGGATGCCGCGACCACTCTGGTAGAGAGGTCGTGAACCCAACCTTCCAACTTGACCTGCGCCATGGAGTAGCAGTGGTGAAGACATGCCATGAACCATGCAGAAATACATCTAATGGCAACGGGCTGATTCAGCCGAGGCATGCTGAAACATACAAAGAGTTACTTGAATTTGCGTTTTTCTTTTGTTCTGTTGATGCAGAATCGCAGAATCCTCTTAATATCCAGAGAATGAAGGGTGCGCTCTCCTCCATTCTGGAAGTTAGCAAAGTAAGAAGGGAGAAGCAAGGGCTGGTTGAGGTGAATGTCCGAAACCACTTTGGGTAGGAATTTAGGGTGAGTATGTAGTACCACCTTGTCCTTGTGAAAAACTGTGTGTGTGTGTGTGTGTGTGTGTGTGTGTGTGTGTGTGGGGGTTCTGTGACCAAAGCATGGATTTCAGATATCCCGCAAGTGAAAGTGACAGCCACTAATAAGGCTCTCTTCCAGGTCAGAAATTTCAGTTCACAGCTAGCCAGCGGCTCAAAAGGGTTCACAGGCGAGCATACTTAGCACCAGGTTAATATACCATGTGGCCATCGGTCTTCTGACCAGGGGTTTAGTGCGTAGGATACCTTTTAGGAATCTCTTGACTAACGGTAACTGAGCCAGTGACTTGTTCTGTACTGGCTCAAGATAGGCCAAAATCGCGCAGAAGTGTACCTTCACCGACGAGTGTTGCAGACCTGCGTTCGACAGGTCCAAGAGGCACTCCAACACCTTACTTGGAGGGCAACAGAAATGGTCCATACGGGACTTTGCACACCAGATGGAGAAGCGTTTCCACTTAGACGCGTATGTCTTCCCGGTGGAAGGCTTACCCATGGCTAAGAGCATTTCTGCGATTCTCTGGGAAACCTTAAAGCTGCCCACTTCTATCTCCTCACGAGCAAGGCAAGGAGATGATGGGAGAACAGGCTGGGATGGACCAGAGATCCCTGTGTCAGAAGGTCTGTTCGTAGAGGGAGTTGCCTCAAGGGAACTTCTGACAGTCTGTTGATCAATGGAAATCATACTTGTCAAGGCCAGTATGGAGGCATGAGAATTATCTACCCCCCTGTGCCTTCAACTGGAGCAGCACCCCCTGAACTAAGGGAAGAGGAGGAAATGTATACAGAAAGTGTCTTGTCCACTGCAGTCTGAATGCATCCCGACAGAAAATGGCAGGTTCTGGATTTCTGAAGTAGGATAGAGGCAGTTTTGCATTGAGTGGGGACGCAAAAAGCTCCAGGTCTGGACTGCCCAACTCGTTGAACAGCAACTGAACGATGTCTGGTGTGAGCGACCACTTGTTGGGATCCGCCTCCGTTATGATAAGTCGATCTGCTAGGTCATTCTGAATTCCTGGCAGGAGACTTCTTGAACTGATGCATCATGCTCAAGGCACCTCTCCCACATCCTCATGGCCTCCCTGTACAGATGGTAGGGGAGCGCTCCACCCTGCTTGTTGATGTAATACATCATAGCTTTGTTGTCCATCTGAAGGAGGATCACTTTGTGGCAGAGGACATCCTTCAGGACTCGGAAAGCGTATAAGACAGCTCTCATCTCTAAGACATTTATGTGAAGATGAGACTCCTCTTGGCTCCACACCTGAGTGTGGAGGGCTTGACAATGAGCTCCCAAACCGATCAGAGATTCCAGTGGGGTAAGGGGTAGACCTTGCAGAAGCTTGTCCTTCTGCATCCACCGTGCAAGTGATTTTGTCCGAGGCTCTCACTTTATGTGGAAGGATTACGGTTGCGTGGTCGGTGACCACTGCTTGCTATGGATGATGTCATGAGTCCCAGCATCCGTTGCATCAAAAGGTGCCTGAACAGTTGTTTTCTGTGATGTAACGAGCCATCTAAAGATGTTGTTTCTCCCATCCTCCGGAAGGAAAACCCTCACCCTGGAGGTATCCAGGAGGGCTCCTATGAAGAGGAGCTGCTGGGAAGGTGAAGCTGGCACCTTCTGAGATTCAGACCCCCCATGTGCAGCCGGGCTAGAGGCACTGTGGAGAAGGACAATGCCATGAGGTCCAACATCTGCTGCATCGAGAGGGCTCGAACAGAGTTGCTCCCCCTGATGTAGCATGCCATCTGAAGAATGGCATTTCTCCTGTCCCCTTGAAGGAACGCCCTTGCCTTGGAGGTGTCCAAGAGGGCTCCTATGAAGAGAAGCTGTTGGGAGGGTTGATGCTGGGATTATTCCAGATTCAGAAGCACCCCCTTGAAGTGAGCAACTGAGAAGCTGTGGCAACTGCTTCCTGTGTCTCCTGCCTGGATGGGCTGACTAGGAGCCAATCGTCCAGGTAAGTGAAGACGTGAAATGGAAATTACATACCTACCGTAATTCTTGATCTTCTTGGACGAAGTCTTTACCACTCATTCATACCGAAGGGAGTACGCCGGAGGTGCTAGGACCCAGCGGGAGCCAAACTTTTTCATGAGGGCCAAGATGGAGTCACGAGGAAGCGGCATCGCGAGCCAGGCTCATGCGGTATAGACTATCTCAGCGTCGACTCTCCAACCGCCTCAGTACCTTTTTTCTCCCTAGGAGGTGCAGTGTAACTAATCTAGAGGACTAACCTAAAAATCAGACATTAGATAGTCCAAATGACCCGTGTAAGAAGGGTCAAAAACACAGCCTTCACAGTCCAACCATTGAGGGAGTGAAGACTAGAAACAGAGAAGTGAGCTTGGGGGATGGTGGGTGGGCGTTTGAATGAGTGGTGGAGACTTCTTCCAAGAAGATCAAGAATTACGGTAGGTATGTAATTTCCATATCTTTCTGGACATAAAGTCTCCACCACTCATTCACACTGATGGGAGAGTGCCGAGCTAAATAATCCCCCGAGACGGGTGGCAGGAGAGAGAGAGAGAGAGAGAAGCTCACGTTTTAGGACAGAAGTCCGTTAAGGATTGTCCTGCCAAATGACTGATGTCGTCTGGCATGGACGTCCAAGGCATAGTGCTTAACAAAAGTATGCATGGAGCTCCAGGTAGACGCATTGCAAATATCTGCAATGGGAACATTTCGAGTTTTCACCAGAGATGCCGCGACTGCTCTGGTAGAGTGAGCGCACACTCTGCCTTCTAGCTTGACCTGTGCCATGGAATAGCAATGGCGAAGGCATCCCGCCAGCTATGCTGAAATGCACCTGATAGCAACAGGTTGACCCTGCCAGGTCGTGCTGAAGGAAACAAACAGTTGTTGAGCATTGTGAATTTTCTTCGTTCTATCCAGATAGAACCGCAAAGCTATTTTTACGTCAAGGGGATGAAGAGTATGCTCGCCTTCATTCTGTAAGTTTCCAAAGTAGGTAGGAAGGACTAAAGGTTGATTCAGATGGAATTCTGAGACAACCTTAGGCAGGAACTTAGGATGAGTCCTAAGAACTACTTTGTCCTTGTGAAATACAGTATACGGGGATTCTATGACCAAGGTGTGAATTTCAGATACCCGAGCAGAAGAAATGGCCACCAGGAAGGCCGTCTTCCAAGTGAGGAATTTCAACTCGCAAGTAGCTAGAGGCTCGAAAGGTTTACAAGTGAGCATGTCTAGCACAAGGTTAATGTCCCAGGCTGCAACTGGATGTCTAAATAGGAGGTCTGGTATGCAGAATCCCTTTAAGAAACCTCTTAACCACAGGCAGCTGAGCCAGCGACATGGAGAGAACTGGCTCATGATATGCCGAAATTGCACAAAAATGAACTTTGACTGTGGAGTATTGCAGACCTGTATTTGAGAGGTATAAGAGATACTCCAAGACTTTATTCGGTGGGCAGAAAAAAGGATTCTAAAAGGACTTTGCACACCAGATAAGAGAAACACTTCCATTTAGCTGTGTAGGTTTTTCTGGTAGCTGGCTTGCGTGCAGCCAAAAGAATATCCGAAACCCTACGAGAAACATTAAACCTATTCACCTCTATCTCCTCAAGAGCCAAGCGTGGAGGTGAAGGGACTTCAGATTGGGATGGACTACAGGGCCCTGGATCAGAAGGTTCATCTGAAGGGGAAACGGTTTCGGAGAGGTTTCCGATAGTCTGTTGATTAGGGGAAGCTAGGTCTGACGAGGCCAGAATGGGGCAATGAGAACCATTCTGCCCTTCTGTGCCTCCAGTTTGAGCAGTACCTTCTGAATTAGCGGAACAGGAGGAAATGCGTATAGAAAGCATTTTGTCCACTGCAGGTTGAATGCATCCTGACAAAAAACACCAGGTCCTGGATTTCTGGAGCAGAATAGAGGCAGTTTAGCATTGAGTGGGGACACAAAAAGGTCCAGGTCCAGAGTTCCCCACTCTTTGAAGAGTGACTGACCAACGATTAAGTTGAGAGACCACTTGTGAGGATCTGTCTCCGTTCTGCTGAGACAGTCTGCCAGCTCATTTTGTACTCCTGGCAGGTAAACTGCCTGAATCAGAGCCTTGTACTCCAGGCACCATTCCCACATTGTCATTTCTTCCCTGCATAATAGGTAAGAGTGTGCACCGCCCTGTTTGTTGATGTAATACATCACCGCCTTGTTGTCCGTTTGAAGGAGAACGTTCTTGTGACAGAGTATGTTCTTCAAAGCTCGGACAGCATAAAGGACAGCTCTCATTTACAGGATGTTTATGTGAAGTTGAGACTCTTCCTGAGTCCACGTACCCTGGGTGTGGAGATCCCAGCACTGAGCTCCCCAATCCAACAGGGACGCATCCATGGTAATGGAGATCTGATGATCCAGAGGGGTGAAGGGATATCCTTCCAGAAGGATGTCCTCCTGAGACCACCAGGTGAGTGACCTCTTCAGAGGATCCATCGCCTTGCTGAGAAAGGACTGAGGGTGAGTGGTTGGGGACTACTGAGTACTGAGCATCCACTGAGAGGTTCTCACGTGGAGACAAGCCAAAGGTACAGTGAACACCGAGGATGCCATGAGACCCAGCATCTGTTGCATTGAGAGAGCTCACACTGAGCTGTGTTCTCTGGTGAGGTGGGCCATCTGTAAGGTATCGCTCCTTCTGTCCTCCGGAAGAAAAGCTTTCACACACAAAGTGTCCAGAAGAGTTCCTATGAAAAGGAGCTTCTGGGAGGGCTGCAACTGTGACTTTTTTAGGTTCACCAGGACTCCCATGGACGTGAGGAAGTCTGAGGCCATGGCCACGGCCTCCAGAGTCTCTTGCCTGGAAGGACTTGCTAGAAGCCAGTTGTCCAGATATGGGAACACTTGGATTCCGCTTTTCCTTAGATGCTCCGCGAGAACTGCACAGCACTTTGTAAAAACTCGAGGCGCCACGGATAGCCCAAAGGGCAGGACTCTGAATTGATAGTGTTGACACAACACCACGAGCCTTAGGTATTTGTGGTGATTTGGGTGTATGAGAATATGCTGGTAGGTGTCCTGCATGTCCAGGGAGGCTAGCCAATCATGTTGATGAATCAAAGGCAGCAGGGTACCGACTGATATCATCTTGAACTTTTCCTTGTGAAGGAATTTGTTTAACTTTCTGAGATCCAGAATAGGGCGCATGCTGCCAGTTTTCTTTGGAACCAGAAAGTAATGGGAGTAGAAACCTGTGTTTCGTTGATCCAGCGGAACTACTTCTACTGCCCTGCTGTTCAGAAGGCCTGACTGTGCTACAGACAGCCTGGGCTGTCACTTAGGAGGGTGATCCGGAGGGGTTTCCGACAGATTGAGAGAGTGCCCCTCGCGGATTATCCTGAGGACCCATTTGTCTGATGTTATAGATTTCCACTGGTTGTAAAACTGAGTCAGACATCCTCCCACAGTTGAGGAAGAGTCCCCCTCGGGCAGCTGAGGTGGGACCTGGGCCGGAAACTCAGAAGGTGGCACTGGGCACTTTTGGGCCTTGTGCCTTCTGCTGCGTTTTCTTTTGCGGTTGAGGGATTCAGTTTGTGTTAAATCCTCCTCTGCCTTTGCCATGAAAGGACTGACGCTTATTCCCACCTCCTCAAGAGGGAGTGGGCAGAGGTCTAGCCATCTTAATGGCAGACCTAGTCTTCTGTGTGGCCTCTAGTGCTTGTTCCATCTGAGGCCCAAACAGATACATACTGTTGAAAAGTGAGGCCATGACTTTCTCTTCAGCGTCATTCGTAAAGCCCGAAGTATGCAGCCAGGAATGGCGAGGGGGGCAAATGACAGTCGCCACTGCCCGGGAAGCAGTATCAAAAGCGTCCATTGCAGCTTTAATTTGTTGATTATTGGACTCGATACCTCTAGTTATGGTCTATAGAGCTCTGAGTTAACCTCCAACTCTGGAAGAGCTTCTACCGTTGCTTTGAGTTAATGCCAAAGAACACACTCATATTGAGAAAAATAGCCCTGGTAGCTGGCAATGCGCATGCCCAGGGTTGAGGCAGCAAAGACTCTCTTATCCAAGGTGTCTATCTTGCGAGATTCTTTGTTTATAGGATGGGCTGTAGATTCCTGAGAGAGGACAACCTTATAATTCTCTGCCAGGACCACTATGGCACCAGAAAAGGCTTATGAGGCCAAGATGGGGCAATCCTTGGGAGGGGCATATTTCCTATCTATGGACTTGGCCACAGAAGGAATAAGAGTAGGATTGTTCCACACCATCTTGGAAGGAATCTCACAAGAGGGCTGCACCGGAGGGGTTAAATCCATAAGGATTTCCGGAACATGTAGCTATTAGAGACGCAGAAGCTTCACAGGATCGATTTCCGTGGTCTGGAGAGAAAGAGTAGAATTTAAATTCTTGAGCAGAAACTCAAAGGAAAGGTCTTCTACAACAGGCTCTGCAGGAGGACTGATCCCTGCCCCTAAGGCAGAATCGGAATCAACATCACCACCCACCCGAAGATCCGGATCAGGCTCAAAATCATCTCCTGACAGTCCAGGGGGCACTGTATAGACAGTAACAGAATGAAAGCCAGGAGGAAGAAGAGAAGGAGAAAGAATCGGAGTAAAAAAATTCTCTGGAAACTAGATGGTGCCATACACATTCTCAGCACTGAAGAGAATGGCGCTGAGTACAGAGATGGGGCAGACACAGAAAACTGCATCACGCATGGCATTGACAGGGAGTGCAATACCGCACATGGCGCCGAAGAGGGCACCAACGGGTAGCATGGCACCACACACAGTGCTGACACCAACCTGAGCATGAGGACAGCACCGACAGGGTAAGCAGCGCCAACATCACTTGCGGCACCGAAAATGACCTCAGTGCCAGAGAAGTCAGCACTGCAGTTAACGGCAGCGTTGCAGACGTCTGAGAACTGCGATTTGAAGGCAAAGGATGAAAAATGGCAGGAGATAAAGGCATCGGTGTGGATCCCTGCACCGCAGCCATGTGAGGGGAATAGACACCGGAGCGCGGAGTCGACGGCACTGAAGAAGGCATCGCGTGACTAGGAAGTCCTGACCGCCCTGCCTGCCAATCCAAAACCAATAGGCCCGAAGGCCCCGGCGACGGACTGGCAGGTTCGGGCAGTCGGGGCAACCTCCGAGCCCACTGCTCCATAAGAGCAGCCCAATGGTGAAAATGCTCATCAGAAGCCCCTCCAATAGGTGGGGAGGAGCTGGTGTCGAAGAGGACGGCTACCAGAGAAAAAAAAGCGACTCTGAAAGACACAGACACCAGCTCCTGACCTTAACAACTGACCGTCTACGTGCAGACATAACAGTGGGCGACCTCAAGTGATGTCGTTTCTTCTTCAACCGGTGGGCCGAAGAAGATCTCGAGGTTGAACGGTGCCGTGAATGGAACCGCTTCTTTATGCTGGGAGGGCGGCGCCGCGCACACCAGACCCGCCCGCTGACTGAACAGCTTCATACAAAGTCTCCTCTACCGGTCACCTGCCCCACTCATGGTCGACTCCATCAATGGAGGGCTGAAGACTTCCTTCTTGTAAAAGAATTTATTAAAATATAATTGGTACTTTTCATGATAAAATACAAAATAATAAAACTGAAAACTAAGCTTCTAGTTTGAAGTTTGACTCCCAGTGGGTGAGCGTCGTCGTCACTGAAGCGCACTTGACGGCGGGAAAAAAGGAACTGAGGCAGTTGGAGGGCTGACACTGAGATAATCTATACCGCAACGAGCCTGGCTCGTTGTGCCTCTTCCTCGCGACTCCATCTCTGCACTGGCCCTCATAAAAAAGTTTGGATCCCGCTCAGTCCTAGCGCCTCTGGCGTACTCCCATCAGTGTGAATGAGTGGTGGAGACTTTCTGTCCGGGAAGATCACTGTGTTTTTTGTGAACTTCTCCCTGAACAGGTACTTGTTTAACTTTCCGAGGTCGAGATTTGGATGCATGTCGCCTGTTATCTTGGAACTAGAAAGTAATGAGAATAGGAACCTGTGTTCCATTCTGCCATGCAACAACTTCTACTGCCCTGTTCCTGAAGAGGCCCTGTATCTCAGAAGTAGAAAGGTCTGACAGAGTCTGACAGACTGAGCTGCCGTCTGGGTGGACTGTTGGGGAAATCTCTGCAAAATTGGAAGAGTATCTCTCTCTGACAATCCTGAGGACCCCTTTGTCTGCTGTAATGGATTTCCACTGGTTATAAAACTTAGTCAGGCACCCCTCTACTACCGAAGAGGTGTCCACCTCGGACAGCTGAGGTGGGATCTAGGCCGGATCTTAAGAGGTTGGTACTGGGCACTTTTGAGCCTTGTGCCCTTTGCTGCATTTACTTTTGTGGCTGAGGAGTTGGTTCCTGTAAAAGGCTCCTCAGTCTCTACCTTGAAAGGACTGCCTGTTACGAAACTGTCAACAGTTCCCGCCCCTCTGAGGGGCTGCAGGAGCTGGCCTGGCAATGAGTCATCCACTGTGTCTTCAGACAAAAGCAGGTCAGGGTCAGACTCATCAAGTTCCATTTCTACTCCAGAAGAACCTCCAAAAGGCAGGTCTAAGCCAGCAAATCACAGGAGACGCCGCCACCCAGATCAGTGTAGAGGAATTTAGTGCCATCCATGGCGCAGGCATCAGAAGCGGCACCAGCACCACATGTGGTGCCAGCACTGCTGCTGGCCCTGCAAGACATGAAAGAAAGGAGGAAGGAAAGCAGTACCTGTGCCGGCCCTTGCAAGGAAACAAGGTGAGGGAGGCAGGTGGAGACAGCGTCGATGGCGCTGGAGAGGGCGCCGCGCGCACATCCTGGTGTGACTGACCCGGCCATGACCCAGCAGTCCAAAGGCCCCAGAACCGGGTCCACTGGCAAGGGCAACCAGGACAGATGCTGTACTCACTGCTCAAAAAGAGCGTCCCGGTGATGAAACTGCTCACTGGAGCTCCATCAAAGGACAGAGAGAGGATCTGGTGTCGAAGATTGTGGCCATTAAGAATGGAGCTACAGAGGACCCCACCGGAGTTGGGTCAGGCCTATCGCTTTCCACCACCAATGACCCCCGTGCAGATGTACTAGAGGGTGACCTCGAGCGGCACCGTTTCTTCTTTGTCCGATGGGAGGAAGAACTCGAGTTCGAGTGGAGCTGGGTTCCTGATTAAGGTTGGGAACGAGCCCGCTACTTTCTGTGCTTCAGGTGGACTGTCCCACCCCTCCGAACACCAGAATGCCCATGGTTGGACTCCCCCCCCCCGCAAAGGGTGGAAGACTGGACATAGCCCCACTGCCAGAACAGCTTTTAAGCAAAGTCTCTCTACCATCACCGCTACCGTCTTGGGTCGATTCCGTTGATGGCAGGATTAAAATTTCTTCATTTAGTCTTTTTGTTCTTTTTTTTTAAATAAGAAAAGAACATTAAAAACAGTAACTTAATCGAATACTGAATGACTATAAGCTTCTGTCGTATAGACGAAGACTTGACTTCCAGCAGGCGAGCAATGTCGCCACTGAAGCGCACTCGGTGACAGGAAAAAAGGAACTCAGGCAGTTGGATGGTCAACGCTGAGATAGCCTATACGGGCGTGAGGCAGTCTCGCGGTGCCGCGCATGCATGGCCCTATCTCGGCGCTGGCCCTCCTGAAGATTTTTGGCTCCCGCTGGGACCTAGCACCTCCGGCTTAATCCCATTAGTGTGAATGTGTGTTGGAGACTTTTAGTCCAGGAAGATTTGCACTCAATACTTCATGTGCAGCCTGACCAGGCTTCAGTACAGGGGCATCAATACCTCCCTCTCCTGACTCCCGATGGTTCCAGCGATGCAACCCAGAATTCTACTAGCCCTTCCTGCAACTTCCCTGCACTGGTTAAGGAACTTCATATCATTGGAGACCAGTACTCAGAGATCCTTTCCTGTTACTGGCTCTTTTAGTTCAGTATCATCAAGATAGGATTTAGCCCCTTGGTTTCTGAAACCAGGGTCGCCCCTGAAAAAGGGACCTTCGGGGCTCGGTGGGCCTACCCGGTCACCAAAATTTAATAAATAAAAATAAATAAATAAATGTAACCCCCCTGCAAATGGGGGTTCCCAAAAGACTTCCAGGAGCTTGCTTGAATGCTCCAAGCCTGAATGGTGTTTGGCATTTAAGCCATTTATCAGTGAGTGTTTTTAGAACCTCTGGTACTGTCTCTTTAAGAGCTGTATGCTTGCAGACATAATTAGTTTGTATGGGGACTGTGTGTTTCTTTGATTGAGTACCACTCAAGCTGCTGCTAATTCACTTCATTTTTGCAGTCACTAGGAGTGCAAAGGGAACCTATCTGAAAGATGTAACTGTTTGCCAGAAATTATTTAGAGTAATAATGAAATTACAGTTTGTCTAACCTGCTTTTTGCAGTCAGAACTGTGTCTGCTAGTTCCCATTCTAGTTTTGAACTGCTGAACTGGACCAATCAGTGTGGGGTAAGCTAGCTCTAAAATGGTGCCTTGGACGAATCAGAACTTGGACTCATAATCTGAGCCAGCCACAAGAGGATTGTATGGGAGTGACTCTGGGAGATGTAGTTTAGACTTCAGTGCCTTTTGGACCAACAGCAGCAGTCTATTGTGAGTGACAGCCAATCCAGTCAAGAACTGGGAGGAACTCAAAGGAAGTGCCCGTTTTGTCAGTTGGAGTTCAGTTGAGCTTTGGCAGTGAAGAAGGAAGGAGCCCTGTGCTTTTCAGTGTGCAGTTTTAGTCAAAAACGTGTGTAAGGCCCAGAGTTCCGGTCTGCAGCTTGTGTAACAGCTTGTTAGGACTGAATCCGTCCTGTGAAAAGAATCAAAGGATCTCTGAAGAGTAGAAACCAGGCTCACCCTGTAGAAGACTGGAGGAATTGCTGAAAATTGCACTCGGTCTGTCAGAACTGAATCTGCTGTGTGTTCTCCGGGTATTGTGCAGTAATTGCGATCGGGATACAGATGCAGCCTGCCTGGTATAGTGCTTTCTTTTATATGGATGTGTGAAGAGGTTTGTGTACCTCAAGTGAGCCCTGCTGACATTGAAGGACCCTATCTTATTTGGAGGTCGTGAGTACTAATTCAGGGTCGCTCCCTGTTGAATTGCCACATTAAATCCAAATGGAATTACTGTACTGCTGACTGTTTAATTCTCCTTTTCTCTGTGTCAAAGGGCCCCTACCAGCTGCCACGGTTTGGACTAGCCACTAGGGCTTGGGTACCCAGGGACAGTAACTGATAGGGATAGGCCTGTGCACAGAGCCATAGGTAGATTATTAGAGTGATAAGCTAATTAACCTGATTTCCCCCTGTCCTTGTTATATCCCCCTAAATAAATCAGAGCTGCTTGTTTCAGCAAAGTTATACTGCCTGAGGTATTTGTCTATGTTAAAGTACTGTACTGTGATTGTTGCACTGTATCTCATTCCACAGGAGGTCCCAGTGCCGGAACCAGACCTGGGGGTAAGTGTATACTGTGAAGGTAATTCTGATATATTGTGTGGGCCACTAGTGGGAAGAAAGGGGGGTTGCAGTGTCCCAGAGGGCTGTGACCAAGTTAGTTTAACTACTGCAAACCCTGACCTCTGGGTGGAGGCACCCGCCATTGGATCCAGGCCCCTCAACCTGTTAGTGGCAAATCAGGCAGGGGTAGTAGCCCCTGGGATAGCGCCATCTAGGGGTTACATAAAGATGCATCACTTTACATTTATCCTTATTGAGCTTTAACCTCTTCTTTGTGGCCCATACTGATATATTATTTAGTTCCTCCTGAAAGGATTTAGCATCATTGGTGTTGCCAGTAATGACCCCTATTTTGGCGTTATCTGTGAATTTGTTCAACCAAGCATTAGGTAAGCATTTCATCAATGATATAAAAATATTAAAAAGTATTGGCCCCAAAACCAATCCCTGAGGGACTCTGCTAGTGACATCGGGCCAGTTGGAATAATGGTCTTTAAGGACAACTCTCTGCTGCCTCTGACAGAACCAAGAACTGATCCAGTTCAGCAATAACCCATTAATTCCCAGATCAGAGACAGAATCCATTAACTCTAGGTGTGGCACAGAATTGAATGCTTTGGCAAAATCAGTATATATACTACTGTGAATCCATTGGGATGTTTTGATCGAAAGCTACACTGGCGGGTTGAAAAAAATGTATCAGGTTGGTCATACACGACCCGCTCTTACAAAACCCATGCTGTGTTGAGTCCACCTGATCTGTGTGGATGAGATGGTGTCAGTTACGGGGGCCAAATGACACATGGCAGCAGCTGTGCACATGCGAGTGTACAATCCAGCAGCACGCAGTAACAGAAGAATGGCAGAGCTCAATCATGGACTTTTTCCAGACGTCAGCTCCCTCTTCTGCCTTTACTGCTGGTCCCTCATCTTCTACTGATGCTGCTCCCTCGACATCTACTGCTGCTAGTCCCTCAGCTTGGTGTTAGTGCATAGACAGACCCTGTCCTTATGGAAAACTAGGTACGATTTGTGGCATATCACGGCCTAGAACTCTGATATTCTACCAGTGGATGTAACTGCTACTAGGAGAAGTGCCTTCCAGGAAACGAAGTGCAACTCACAGGTAGCAGCCGATTCAAAGGGAGCCAAGGTCAATTTTTCAAAAACAAAACTGAGATCCCAGGGCGGTACTGGGTTACAAACGGGCGGTTTTAGATGTAGTCTTCACTACACCTAAGTTGGTCTTCACTCTGCCAACTTAAAGATGTCTCGGTGGCAGTGGCAGCCTTCTCAGAGGCTCTTCGCACACTACAGGACAGATATTTCCCAATAACCACCAGGAGGATTAAAGGAGGCAACACCCGCTGGCTATCACATGAACTGCCGGCCCAAATGAAAGCAAGGGACAAAGCATGGAGAGCTTTCAAGGCATCCCCTTCCCCTCCTGTATGGAATGCTTACAGGTCACTTTGTAACTCCTGTAAGCAGGCGGTAAAAAAATTAAAATGCAAATACTTTACCAATCTGCAAAATGAGTCTCTTAGTAACCCCCGTAACTTCTGGGCCTCCATAAACACTCTCCTGAACCCGAAGCCAAATAAACTAATAACTGAACTCACCTCCCCTGCTGGTCCCACAAATGATCTAGGTATCATTGCCGATACCTTCAACAAAATGTTCACTGATCTCACCTCCTACATCGCCAAAATCCCTCCTCAGCCCTCCTCTGACCAAAATAACCACCAAAGGCACCCTAATCCACCTTGCCCTGCTGTATACCTAAGAGCCATTGATTACAGAGTCACTGGTAAACTCCAAAGAGGGCTACCTGCTTAGGGCAGCCCAGGCAGTGATGGCCTGTATCCCTCCTTTTTTAAAGTCATCTCCCCAGCCCTTGTCAGGCCACTTACCCACATTTTCAGTCTCGCTCTCTCAAACTCCATGATACCCGACTCATGGAAACATGTGCATGTGGTACCTATTTTCAAAACTGGTGACCCAACTGCACCAGAAAACTACCGTCCCATCTCCCTCTTCCTGCACCTAAGAAAACTATTAGAAAAAAATCATACACCACCAACTTTCCGTATATCTGGAAAACTACGACCTTCTGACCCCACTCCAACATGGTTTCCACAAACACCACAGCACCTCAGCAGCCCTGGCCTTTTTCTCCAACCATGTCCTTAGAAACATGGACATCGGTTTGGCCACGGGTGCAGTGTTTGTGGACCTTTCAAAAGCTTCCGACTTTGTGGACCATCACCTACTACTTGACACCCTGCTCAACCTAGGCTACTCCATAGATGCGGCTGCTTGGTTCCGCAGCTACCTAGCAAACAGAACCCACTCTGTCATGATAGGCAAGGGTATTTCTTCCACTCTGCCAGTCCACACTGGTGTAGCCCAGGGCTCCACACTGGGGTCTCTATTGTTCTCTCTTTTCATAAATAATCTTCCTGCAAACAGCATAAAATGCAATGCCCTACTCTATGCTGATGACCTCATCATCTACCACAGTGCCAGATCCCTCAAAACCACATCCTCTACCCTCACCAATAACTACTGAGCAGCACAAAACTGGTTCCTGTCCAAAAAAACTCCTGGTAAATGAGAAAAAAACAAAGGCTATGCTCTTTGGCTCAAAGCCATTCCTCACAAAGGTTGCCAATACAAATGACACACTTCTGACAGAAACCCCTGCTGGAACTCCTCTTGATATAGTATCCTCCTTCAAATACCTAGGAGTGGCTCTCGATCCTTCCCTCACTTTTAATGCCCACATTGATAATATTGTAAAGAGGGTCCATCAGAAGTTGGGGACAGCCTACCGGGTCAACCACTTCCTGACCCCTGAAGCTCACCTTGCTATCACCCAAGGAAATCTCCTGCTTTTCCTTGACTATTGCTCTCCAGTTTTCTCCACCACCTCTGCCTCACGTCTCTCCCGGCTAAGTACCACATATAACACCATCTGTCACTTCGTCCTTCAGGTTCCTTACTCCACTCATCACTGCTCTCTTTACCAGTCTTTTGGCTGGCTATCCCTTCATGGCCGCTATGAATATGCCTTGGGAAATCTAGTCGACACCTCTCTCAGAAACTCTCCAACATCACCTTTCTCACCGATTCTCTCTGCCCCTGTGGTTACACGTCCTCTCAGAGACTCCTCCACTCCCCCCTTGTAGTCCCCTGTGTATCTACTGTCACAGGGAGTAAGGCCCTTTCTACCTCTGCCCCCTCTCTCTGGAACAAACTTCCACCTGTCATCAGAAACACACCCTTTCATCAGTCCTTCAAATTGCAACTGAGAGAGTGGCTAAAGTCCCAGACTACCTGTACGTGCTCTCTAGGCAACCCTCTCGCCAAACAGCCACCGTAGAAGCCATACTGTATCTCTCGACTTAACACCTGGATGCTGACCACTAGTCTGTATCTCTTAGCACTGCTTACCCCTTCCTAGGTTCACATGGATCACCATAAGGTATTTCCACCATGCTTTGTCGCATATCCTGACTGATCAAGTGATGTGGGGATCTACAATATGACCGCTCCACATGTGATCAACCATGTATCCGAGACCCAGGCATACACTCTTGTATTTGTTATGAAACTTGTGTATTAGATTTGATGTGTAATGTTTCATTGCTGTTGATTTCATGTTACTCAGTGTATATTGCTCTTTTCTGTAATGTAACCTGTGCCTATTGCTTCAACCTTGTATTGTCTGCCACTGTATGGCCCTGATCACAACTGAAAATGGTCCTTTGGATCAGCTTGCCTCCCCGGTCACCAAAAACATTAATAAATAAACAAACTGCAGAGAAATATCTTAGCAAGATCCAGCTGAGTGACTGGTCGGTCCTCAATGGGTTCATGGAAGGCCGAAATGGCGGCCAGATGTACTTTAATGGATGAGCAGCCTAAGCCTTGGTTGGACAGGTTGCAAAAGTATTATTTATTTATTTAGCTTTTGTTGACCAAGTAGGTACACTAGACAAGCTGTATGCCTATTTTCAGGTACGACCCAGGAGAGTACAATGAAAAATACAGGTTCAAACAAGGTACAATAACAACAAGAGGGGCAATGTACAGAGTCACTCACAGAAGAGCCAGGTGAACATAGATAGTCTACAGTAAGCAGTAATAGGTTTTATATATATATACATATACATATACATATATATATATATATATATATATACACACATACATATACATATACACACAGAAAAAATAGGCCATGACATTCAATGGCAATTACATTGTATGAGTGACTCTCTTACCAGAGCCACATAATTCCTGAGCAGATAAACAAGCAAATCACATGCTTCCTAGAATTAAAGGACAGCAGGCAGTGTCATTAGAGCCTGCAAGAGGGATCCCAGGGTTGGGTGAGTCCAATTTAGAGACCTGGTTAAGGTGGCTTGGGACATCCACATACAGAGGCCAGTTTCAGGTCCTCTGACAGGGAATTCCAGAGACTCAGGTGAGAGAGGGAAGAACAAACATGGTCAGGAAGGGAGTTCCATAGCTTCAGAGCACACTTAGCAAAGTCCCTATCCCCCATAAGGGTACGAGTATAAGGAACTTTGAGCACCCCAGGACCCTGAGACCTGAGGGAGCAGGAGGAGGAGGATTCAGCAGGCCTGAGAAGCTGCACCTGCCCTGGAGGGGTGCCGGTTCTGAGCACCTTTCCTACAAAGCAGCCCAACGCATAGTTCAAGTGACTGGCCGGGGAAAGCCAACCAAGTTTGTCGTATAATTTATAATGATGGGTGAGGTGTGGGGCTGCCAGGGCAAAGTGACAGATGTTGTAAGTCGTGTTCCACTGAGCGAGGTGGACCCTGGGGGTGCTAGTGAATAGGAGAAGGCTGTAGCTAAGTGAAGGAAGCAGCACTCCTCCGGCCAACGCCAAGCGAGTGGCAGACATCAGATTTTTCTTTGCCCTGTAGGCAAGACCCAGTTTACAGTTTACAGCTCTGCAAACATTTAGGATGTGACACCCCAGGTCGAGTTTGGGGTCAAAGATCTGAGAAAGTGGGCCTGAATAAGGGTCAATGATCTTATCTGTGGCCCATATCGCAAAACGTTTCCATTAAGCGGTGTAGGTTTTGCATGTGGATGGCTTCCTGGAGACCAGGAGAATTATGGCAACAGAGGGGGTGACCTGTTGTCTGGCTATGAAGATACCCTCAGGAGCCAAGCGTGCAGGTGTAGGGACCAGAGGATGGGATGCACATGGTCCCATTGTTCTGTGTGAGGAGATCGGGACGAATCAGGAATGGAAGGGGGTCCTCCACCAACAGCTGCTGGAGAAGGGGAAACCATATCTGGCGAGGCCAGAAGGGCTAGAAGAAAAAATTACTTACCATGGTAATCTTGTTTCTTCCAAAGGAATCTTACTGTATTCTGACTAATGCAGTATGGTCGCACCATAGGACTGACTTGGAGCTGAAATGGTTAACAGAACCTATGCAAATAGTGGAATGTTAGGCTTGAGATCATTTTTCAAACCACTGTCTCTGGTTGTACTTCCTGTAACCGTCAGATTCTTACGTAGCATGCATATACAACTATACTAAACTATACTAAAACTGTCTTAACAAGAAAAAACTAATTCCCCCCCATCCCACTTGCAAACCCCTTCATAAACAACAGGGGCATCCCTAAGACTCAAGTCACAGATGCCCAAGAAAACAACAGTTTTGCAGTAATATATGAACAGCTGGAGTGCAGTGTCCATTAGGTTCAAGCAGGTGAGGAAGGGCGGGAGCTCAGAATACAGTAAGATTCCCTTGGAAGAAACAAGATTACTATGGTAAGTAAGTTTTTCTTCAAACCCCAGGAAATCTTACTGTATTCTGACTAATGCAGACTACCCAAGCAGTACCTTTGGAGGTGGGTACAGAACCTGCATAGGGAATAGGCTCTGCAGTACTGCTGTGCTAAACCTGGCATCACTTCTGGCCTGGGTATCCATGCAATAGTGCTTGGTGATTGTGTGGACAGTTTTCCAGGTAGCTGCTTTTGCAGATTTCTAGCAGGAGAATGTCTCTAACAGCTGCTATGGAGGCAGCTGTATCCCTGGCAGAGTGGGCCCTGAGCACCACTGGGGGCTGGTTGCCCACTTTGCTGCAGCAGAACTGAATGCAAGCTACAATCCAGCGTGCAACAGACCTCTTTGTAGCTGGTTTTCCTTTACCCACTTCTCCATAGGTTAGGAACAACCGAGTACAGTCCTGCCTGTGACCCTCTGTATGGTCAAGATAGTAGCTGATCACCCTTTTAACTTCCAGGCTATGCAGTCTGCATTCTCCTGAAGTGGAATGGTCAATGAAAAAAGACAGGCAATGTAATGGAATGATTGAGGTGGAAGTCCGAAACCACTTTGTGAAGAAACTTCCTGTTCGTGCCATGAACAACCTTGTCCCTAAGGACTGCAATATAGTCAGGCTCTGTAGAAAAAGCTTAGAGCTCACTAATCCTCCTGGCAGAGGTGACTGCCACTAGGAACAGTTTTCCAGGTGACATACTTGAGCTCCGCAGCAGACACGGGCTCAAAAGGGGGCTGCATCAGCTGGGCAATGCAGATACTGAGGTTCCACGCTGGGGTAGGGTCCCTATGTGGGGAATGTAAATGCAACAGCCCTTTGAAAAACTTTCTGAACACTGTATTGGAGGCCAGGGATACCCTTGCCTGCCGACAGGTAAGCGGAGACAGCTGCCAGGTGCACCTTCAAAGTAGAGGGAGTTGAATGTGGGCTAGATAGTCCAGGACAACTGGCAAGCCTGTACTACGTCTCTTCCCTCACACCAGACAGAAAACCTTTTCCACTTGGAAGTATAGGTTTTCTTAGTGGAAGGCTTTCTTGAAATCCTGAGTACGTCCATTACCCCTTCTGAGAGATGCAAATTAGCATACTCTAGGTCCTCAAGAGCCAGGCCTTGAGCCTGAGGGAATGGGAGGATGTCAGTAGGTTGTGCCTCCTGGGGAAGCTGATTGGCCTGGCTACTGACATGGAGAGAATCAGAGAGTACCATGGTTGCCTGGCCCAGTCTGTGGCAATGAGGATCATCGCTGCTGGCTGAAATCTGAGCTTGTTCAGCACCCTGAGCAGCAAGGGGAAGGGAGGGAAGGCATATAGGAACCTCTTGTCCTGTCCAGTCCAGCAGCAGTGCATCCAGTGGGATTGTGCCCCTCACAGAAGGTCTGCAGCAATACTGTGGCAGCTGGAGATTGTCTGGGGCTGCGAAGAGGTCCACCTTTGGAATGTCCCATCTCTTGAAAAATCACCTGCAAGACCTGCTTGTCAAGTGACCACTCGTGATGATTCTGGTTGTTTCTACTGAGGGCGTCTGCCAGAACATTGTCTTTCGCTGGAAGGTGTACTGCTGAGAGAGATCTCCAGAAAGTATGCCAAGCTCCAAATTTTCATGGCCTCTGTATACAGTGGGGTCAACCTTGTGCCTCCCTGTTTGTTTATGTAGAATATGGAGGTTGCATTGTCTGTCCTGACTTGTACCACCTGTCCTTGTAGCAGCTTGGCAAATGACTATATACCCAGGAGAACTGCCCTGAGCTCCAACAGGTTTATGTGAAGCAATGACTCCTGTTTGAGCCATGTACTGTGTACAGTGTGCTCCGCCAGGTGTGCTCCCCAGCCTAAGAGGGATGCATCTGTGGTCAGCACCACTGAAGGGGCTTGCTGCAGGAAAGGCATGCCCTGCCTTACATTGGTTCTCTCCTGCCTCCACTGAAAAGCCTGGAGAGTTCCTGTGACTGACACCAACTTTGACAACAGATCCCTTTTTTATGCCAGTGTGCCCCGAGGTCAAAGTGTATGTCCCATATCTGAAACCTGGCCTCTAGCATTGTTGTTACTGCCATATGGCCCAGCAGCTGCAGGAAATGCCTTGCTGGCCTTGGGACATGTAACTTGAAGGAGCTCGCTATCTGTACCAGGCTGTCAGCTCTTCCCTGTGGGAGAAAAGCCATTCCCTATAATGCATCCAGTTTGGCGCCTATGAATTCCAGGAGCTGGACTGGTTCCAGTATTGACTTTGTGTGACTTACCAGGATCCCCAAGGACTGTAGGGTATCTTGTATGACTCCCAAAGCGTCCTTGACTTGATGAGGATGTGACAGGGTGGAATAGGACCCTATTGTCCCAGTTATTATGGAGAGAGTGTTTAAATGCAAGGATTTGTTCTTTTCATTCCTTTCCTGTCTCTTGTCTGGTTGCGCAACCAAATTTTCCTGCGAGACTTCGGATTTGATCACCCCGACAATCTCCTTGCCTCTCACTATCTCTCTGTCCTCTCTTGCTGTCTGCCTTTTTCTTCCTTGCATATCTGCTAATATAAAAATAGGTGCAAATCATTGTGTGGAAATGTAACTGATGTTGGGATAGTTTTTGTTTAGAAAATATATAGTGTTACTGTTGAAGTATACAGTGTATAATTATAATTTAAGATGACAGCAAAAAGCTGTTGGAAACTAGAGGTTACCCTAGTGCAAATCGTTGAGCTTTTTGAAAAAGCTGTGGAAATGGGGCCTCTCGGCTCAAGCACAATGTGTTCTATCAGCTCCTGCCTGGTACTTACAAAAACAGGATGCTTGCTAAGGATGGGGGTTGAAAGGACTTATAAGAGCTAAGCTGTAACTGCAAGAGAGATTTGGAGAACACGGGACAAAAAGACTGAAAGAAAACTTTATTTTTATTTTGTCTTTGTAAATAGTTATACTGAGCAAGTTTATTTTATGATACTGCTAGTGTAAATAAATAATTGTTGGTGAATTCTACAACTGCTCCTGGTTTTCCTATGCTTCCTGACCTGTGCCTCGACGACAGTGGGGACTGGCCTACAATAAGCCAGACATCCAGGTAGGGGAACACTGCCACCCCGCCTCCTTAGATGTGCCACCACCACGGCCAAGCACTTTGTGAACACTCTTGGGGCAGAGGTCAGTACAAAGGGTATTGTCCTGAACTGATAATGGCCTGATGGCAATCTGAACCTGAGGTACTTTCTGTGAGATTGCCTGATGGGGATGTGGAAATAAGCATCCTTTAAGTCCAGTGATGCTAACCAGTCTCTTTGCTTTAGTGCTGGAAGAATGGTTGCTTTTGACAAATGTCTGTTCAGATGTCTGAGATCCAGTATGGGTCACCATTGCCCATTTTTACATTTGCCTGCACGCATGTGCAAGAAACATAGTGCCATCATCCGAGTTTTCGGAGATGTGGCACCCGTCTTCCAATGCAGTCAGTGTGTTTGCAGGCGTGGCCGCAGTTCTTCAATGAACGCTGCAGCTGTCTATGACAGCAGCTGAAAATGCAGTGCCATACAGTTGAAAGGAGAGCTCCGCTGAGGCAGCACTCCCCCTCCATGCTTCCCCACGCAATACCTTGGCCGGCGGGGTGCCCAATCCCCGTCAGCTCCATGGCCCCCACCAAAAAAAAAGCTTTGCAAAATTGTAATGGCTGGCTGGGGGTGCCCAACTCCCTGTCGGCTCCAGGCCCCCCCAAACAGCCTTCCAGCTGCCACGATGGGAGCCCACCCTAGCGTGGCAAATGTACCGTGTCGTCTTCCAGGAAAAAAACAAAACCTGTAAGGAAGAAAAAGATAGCATTCCGGAAGTATAAGGAAACACAGAAGGAACAGGACAGAGAGCTGTACCAGTTAAGGCAGAAGGAAGCAGGGAGGGAAGTCAGAATAGCAAAGGCCCAAACTGAGGAAAGATAGCCAACTCAGTTAAGAAGGGATAAAACCTTTTATAGGTACATCAGTGAGCGTAGAAAGACAAAGGGAGGGATAGTGAGGCTGAATAGAATGAACGGTGGGTGGGCAGAGGGGGACAGTGAAAAAGCAGGGATACTGAACGAATATTTCTGCTCAGTATTCACAAAAGAGGAGGGGGAAGTGCCTAATCCAATTAACAGAAGCACTCTTGATAGGGGGGTCGATCCCAGTCCTTTCACAGAAGAATGGGTTCTGTAAGAACTCCTAAAACTGAAGGTGGACAAAGCAATGGGGCCTGATGGAATTCACCCCAGAATTCTAAAAGAATTAAGGGGGGAACTAGTGAAACCACTGGCTACTCTTTTTAATAAATCATGGGAGGATGGTGTGGTACCCGAGGACTGGAGGAAGGCGGATGTGATTCCCCTTCACAAAAGTGGGACCAAGACAGAGGCAGAAAGCTACATACCTGTCAGTTTGACCTCTGTGGTAGGAAAGTGTGGAGTCACTTCTGAAGGAAAGAATAGTTGAGTACCTTGAGGCCAGTGGGGCACAGGACCCAAGGCAGCATGGGTTCACAGCGGGAAGGTCATGTCAGACGAACCTAATAGATTTCTTTGACTGGGTGACCAAAGTAGTAGACCAGGGAGGGGCTGTGGACATGGCCTACCTAGACTTTAGCAAGGCATCTGACATAGTCCCACACAAAAGATTAATAGTGAAATTAACCAGCCTGGGAGTGGGTCCCAGGGTGGTATCCTGGGTAAAACATTGGCTGGACAACAGAAGACAATTGTAAATGGAGTCCACTCTGAAGAAAGAGGGGTCACTAGTGGGGTACCGCAGGGTTCAGTATTGGGTCCAGTCCTTTTTAATGTCTTCATAAGTGACATTGCAGAGGGACTGGAAGGAAAAGTATGCCTCTTTGCAGATGACACAAAGATCTGCAACAGGGTTGATATACAAGGAGGCGTGGAAAGGATGAGAAGGGACTTGGCAAGGTTGGAGGAATGGTCAGAAGTATGGCAGCTAGGATTCAATGCAAAGAAGTGCAAAATAATGCACCTGGGAAACAAGAACACAGGGGAAGAATACACAATGGGGGCTAGTAACAACAACAAAAAAGGAAAGGGACCTGGGGTAATCATATCAGATGACCTTAAGGTTAGCAAGCAATGTGAGAAGACAGTAGGGAGGGCTGAGGGTATACTGGGATACACAGGAGAGGCATCAGCAGCAGAAAACAGGAAGTTGTTATCCCTCTGTACAGACAGTTGGTGAGACCCCATCTGAGTATCAAGGCCCAGTTCTGGAGACCCCATCTCCGCAAGGACATAGACAGGATAGAGGCAGTCCAGAGGAGGGAACTAAAATGGTGCAGGGTCTGCAAGAGAAGCCGATGAGGAGAGACTAAAGGAGCTTAATATGTATACCCTTGAGGAAAGAAGGGAGAGGGGGACATGATAGAAACTTTTAAGCACCTCAGTGGAATCAATAAAGTCCAAGGGGTAGCATCTTTCAGAAAAGAGATGTGCAAGAACAAGGGACACAATTTAAAGATGGGGGAGGTGTCAGGGCAATGTGAGGAAGTATTATTTCACAGAGAGGGTAGTGGATGCATGGAACAGCCTTCCTGAGGAGGTTGTGGGGTCTAAAACTGTGGGAGAATTCAAGAATGCATGGGACAGACATAAGGCAATTCTTGTGGGGTAGGATGAAATAGGCTGTTGGTTAACTAGGATCTGCGGCCTATCCTGTAGGTAGGAAATGGGCAAGACTAGATGGGCCAAGCGGTCCTTATCTGCCGTCAAAGTCTATGTTTCTATGTAAACAAAAAACTTTCCTCAGCGGCTCTCCTGCCCACCCACTGCGCACCCTGCCCCCCACCCCCACTCACCCTATACTTACCTCCGAGCTCAGCGCGACGATCTTCGGTGGACCGGGAACACGTCTGCACTCTTCAAAGCCAACTGCGAACTGAGGAAATGCCGGTAAGCTGTATAAGGCAATAAATAGGGTTTTTTCAACTTTAATGCATATCTCACGCATTTTTTGGAATTTTGGCACCAAATTTTCAACATGGGGTTTTTGGGACCCCTCCTCATTAATTCTTGAATTGTCATGGCGTTAATCGGGCCCGAAGGGTGATTTCGCAGTCACTGCGCGAAATCACCTTTCAGGGCCGATTAATGACATGACAGTGCCAGTGTTCATAAGGTGGGCTCTCAAATAGCCTACGTTGCAAATTTGGTGAAAGAATTCCTAAATATGACTGTTTTACGAGCGTGCGTTGCACAGTTCCTACGCGACGCTTCTGTAAGTTTGCGAATTTAATATTTGCACTCGGATTTTCAACATTGCCATTTTACCACACCTCTTTATGAGCAGTACAGCTGTCATTTTCACATTTACCAAAATGTACTCTCCAAGCATGTAACGATAATGAGCAGTCGGTCAGCGAAATCAATGTATGGGACACATTAAAAAATCACAGTGACACTGTTCATGAGCATAGGTCTTAAAATGGCTATGTTGAAAATTTGGTGAAAAAATTCCTAAAATGACTGTTTTACGAGTGTGTTGTGCAGTTCCTACGCACGCTCATAAGTTCGCTAACTTTTAATATTTGCACTCCAGATTTTCAACATTGCCATTTTATCACACTTCCTTATGAGCAGTACAGCTGTCATTTTTCACATGTCGCCCAAAATGTGTTTCCCGCATGTAGCGCACAATGGCGCAGTCGGTGTGCGCAATCAATGTTTGGGACAGATTAAGAAAATCACAGTGACACTGTTCAGAGAGCAGAGGTCTTAAAATGGCTATGTTGGCCCGTCGGCACAGCGTTGGATTTCTGCTTGCCGACGCCGCAACCCGGTTCGGGAACGGACTCGGGTCGCTGGAGAGCCCGGTCGGGGGAGTAGGCTTGGCATCCCACGACTGCTCGCCTACCCAGGGGAGGGACGGATGCGCTCGCTGTTCGGCCTTTCGGGCGGAGGCCGGGAGACCAGCAGCAGAGCCTTGACACACATGGGGGCGTGGTGAACGTCAGCTCCGCCTAGACGTTAGTGGCACACCATGCCCCGGGAGAAAACGGGAAATCCGGCCTCCTGGTCTGCCGGATGATGGCTGCCGCGCACCTGTCGGCCCGAGATGCCCTGACGCCTCCAAACCCACCTCAGCAGCACTCAGGGCCTGATGCCTAGTGCGCTGGTTTCCCCCTCCTGGCGCCTTCCCCCTCGGAGGAGGGGGACCCACCCGCGAGGGATATGCCGGGCCATCCCTTGGTCGACTGCGATCTGGGGTGTGGGAGGGGGTCAGGGCAAGGGGTCGGGAGGCATGAGCAGCCGAAGGAGTGGCAGACCAGGAGGCAAGGAGGAGGATAAATAATACAAAAAAAAAGGCAATTTTGAAAATTTGGTGACAAAAGTCCATAAAATGACTGTGGTACGAGTGAGCATTGCGCAGTTTCCACGCACCCTTGTAAGTTCATGAATTTGTAATATTTTCAGTCCAGATTTTCACCAGTGGCATTTTTCACACTTCCTCATGAACAGTACAGCTATCATTTTTCACAACATGGCCGAAATGTGTTTTCACACTTTCTACGCAGAAATGCATGGCCGCTGTGGGAAATCATTGTTCGGGACAGATAAAGAAAATCACAGTGACACTGTTCATGATCGGAGGTCCCAAAATGCCTGTGTTGACAATCTGCTGTAAAAAATCCCCAAACTAATTAAATTATGGGTGTGTGTTGCACAGTTTTTATGCACGCTTGTGACTTCAGTTTTTTTAATATTTTCACTGCAGATCTTCAACACTGCCATTTTTTACACCTCCCCATGAATAGTACAGCTGTCATTTTTCACATCCTGTTCGGAATGTGTTTTTGCACCTGTGGTGCTAAATGCCGTAGTCGCTGTGCAAAAGCAGCTTTCGGCTAACAAACTGATATTGCCACTGTTCATGAGGTGGGGGTCACAAAAATAACATGTTGAAAATTTGGAGTGAAAACACCAACGAACGCCTGAGGCGTTAGAGTTTCCGACCATAACGCCCCACCTTGTAGACAATGACAAGCATCAGGGGTGTGACTTGGGATTCTCGCCTGTAATGCTCATATCATTCCACACCCTGCAGCCAGTGAGAGGCATCGAGGTGTGCCTTGGACTCTGGCCCCAAAGTTCACCCTGTTGTTCTATACTGCACCCATCTCACCATATTTCCTGATGGAATGGGGTGCGCATAAGGGCCAAAGACCCCAAGGCACAGTGTGACACTTGTCGGTGTCTGCAAGGTAGGGTGTGGTGAAATGGCGTGGCCGTTATGCCTGATGACCCAAAAGCACACCCCAATGCCTGTCAGTCTCTGCAGGGTGGTGGTGGGGTTGGCTTCAGTTCAATACTTCACTGCCATTCCTATTATGCAGCTCTGTAACTCCTACACTACCAATGTCAATGCCAGCAAGCAAACATTCGGCATTGACAAATGCTTGTTCTTTACTGTGAGGAAGTATCTTGAGTACAGGCCTTTTCCCCTTTGTGTTGGGGGAACTGGCTCCACTGCCTTTTGTGACAGAAGACTGGATACTTCCACCTCCAGCAGAGCTGTTTCTGATGGGGTAGAAGGTCTGAAACTTCTTGATCTTAGCTTTGGCATGAACTTGAAGCTGAGAGCAAGACCCAGACCCACTACCTCCAGGACCCACCTGTCTGTGGTGATGGACTGCCACTCCTGGAGGTGGTGGGCCAGCCTGCCCCCTACTGGGACTGGGGAGGCGACCCAAACAGACACCTCAGGGTGCTTGTTTGGTCTGAGCTGCTGGCTGTATACTTCAGGCTGTGCAGCCACTACCCTTTTTGCCCCTGCCTCCAAAGTACCCCCTCTGTTGCGGATACTGAGGGAAGGCCTGGAGCTGGAAGAATGGCCTGTACCGGGACCTACCCCTGGCCTGGTGCTTCTGTGGCGTGGATGCCTTTTCCTTAGCCATGGTACTCCTATATGCAGTTTTGCAGTCATCCATCTTTTTCATGTAAGCTTCTGTTTGCTCCCCAAACAGAGATGTGGGCTCACATGGGAAATCTAAGGCTTTCGTCTGAGTGTCCTGGGTCAAGTTGGTCGATCTGAGCCAGGTAAACCTTCTAAGGGACACTGCTGTTGCCATTTGCCTAGCTGCAGTGTTGTTGGCATCAACTGCCATTCTGAACTGTGTCTTAACCCTTAGGCTGCCAACAGAATTAGAACGTCTAGGAATTCTAGATTGACGTATCGGTCCGCGGCCCTGCAAGGGTTAAAGGCCCCTATGTCCCTCTTTTCTGCCTCCTCCAGGTCAGCTGCCATGGGGGCTGGAACAGCTTTAGCAATCTCCAGTACTGTACTCCACAGAGTTTTCTGGGACCTGCAGATGTAAGAGGCCTGCCTAATGACCAAAGAGGACCCCAAATAAGTCTTCTTTGCCTTTGAATCAATCCTTCTGTAGTCTTTCTCAGGAGGATGAGACGCCAGAGGGATGCCAGCTTTATCACAGGCTGCAGCCTGCACGACCCCCTCATGGCTAGGGTGCCCAAAAAGGAATTCCGCTCTTCCGTTAGCCACAGAGTACTTCATATCCAGTCTTTTGTTCACTGGAGTTACAGAAGTGGGTGTCTGCAAGATTTTTGTGACCTGCTTCCTGAGAGATTTATGGATGGGCAGCAGCAGTCTATTTGATGCTGGGACATCCATCATCTCCATGTAGTCCTGCTCTTCCTCCTCCTCCGTGGATTCCTGAGTGGGAAGGTCACGAGTCTGAGCAACTTGTTTTATGAAGGAAAAATAAGATGTGAAATCCTCAGATCCCTTATTAGGGGATTCAGGATGCTGAGGATCTGGGGATATGTCCGGTTCAACAGGCTCCCCATAATCCTCCTCCTCCTCCTCCTCTTCATCATAGAATACCCCCTGCTCCAGGGAACCAGGGCGGAACCAGGTGTTAGAACCTGTGATTGCCTTTCAACTGGAACCAGGGTTCTGGGTTGTAAGGACTAAATGATTTTGATTGCATTTGCAATCTCCTCAGCGGTTGGAACCACGGCTTTCTTCGGTTGCGGTTCCTGTGCTGTATGCTTCCCTTTCTTTTTTCTTTAGACCGCAGTAGCTGGTTCAGTGGCTATATCTGCAGTTCGTTTTTTTGCCTGAGGAACGTTCGCCCCTTTCAGAGGGCTGTTCCTCTGGTTAATTTTGAGGAGGAACTGGTTTATCCGTAGCCGGGTCAGTGGCCTTATCGGACATTTTATCTTGCAGTCTTTTTAATCGCCTCAAACGTTGACTGCGGGAAATTTTTACAAATGTCACAGTATGCCTTCAAGTAGTCAAACCCAAGGCAGAAAACACAAATGAAATGAGGGTCGGCTTTAGCAAATGGTCCCCCACACTCCGTACAATGCTGGAAACCTGTAGGGCCCATTCCTTTCTTGGTTTTCTGTGACATCGAACCAGAAAAGAAAAAATTCCTCTTACTAGTTTTTTTTTTCCCGGTTTAAGTCAACCAGTAAGAACCGAGAGTAACCCCAGTAAAAGAACCAGATACCAACAAACTTAAGAGAAGTCAGAAATATTTAAAATGCAATTGAACTTTACTTCAGTAATGAGAATAAAACGTTGGTTCCCTCTCGGTCGCAAGGAACCGAAAAGGAACTGAAAACTTTCCCAAATAACACTAAATCTACCTGTACACCAAGTACAGTGTTTTAAAATTAAAAAGAAATACTAGGTACTAAAGAAAACCGATGAAAATAAAACTCTTCAAGCGAATGAAGGGGAGCTCTCCGGAGACGTCTTACTGAGGCAAGCGGAGTAAAGAATCAGACTGTTGCAGGAAGTACAACCAGGGACAATGATGTGAAAACCAAGCTTGAGCCTAACATTTCAGAATTTGCATAGGTTCTATTAACCATTTCGGCTCTGGGGCAGACTAATGGTGAGACCATACTGCATTAGTCAGAATACAGTAAGATTTCCTGGGGTCTGAAAAAGATCATTGTGGCTCTCTCCAGTTGGAGTCTGATCAACACCCTAAGTGTATGACCTGCTGCAAGAGATATCCTCGAAGATCTTTTATTTTCTTAGAACCATTCACATAATTATAAAAATGCATCCTATTATTTTTGGTGTTTACTGCTAGGTTATTTTCAAATTCGCTCTTGTTCCTCTTTATAAGCTTTTTGCAATCCCTTAACTTTGTTTTATAGTTTAACCATGATTCCTGTGTTCCCCTGATTTTGGCCAAGTGGTATGCCCTTTTTTTTTTTTTAGATTTATTGCCCACTTTATACCTTTGTTACACCACACTGGAATTCTCTCTCGATTGTTGTATTTCATTTTGAGTGGGACATATTTATCTTCACAGGATTTAAGCCTGTTCTTCAAAAACTTCCATTTTGTTTCCAGAGTCATGCCACTAAAGTCCTCAGTCCAATTCCACCCTTCAATATGTTGATGGATTTCATCTAAGTCTGCTCTCATATAACATCTAACTGAAGTAGCTCCACTCTGAGCAGATGGGGAAATGCTACAAGTCTCGATGGCTGAGAGGGACCTGGAGGTGGTGGTGGATGTCAAAATGAACAACTCGGAGACTTGTAGGAGGGCAGCAGCCAAGGCCAACAGGATGCTGGGATGCATCGCTAGGGGGATCACCTCCAGAAGGAGGGAAGTGATGCTCCCTCTGTATAACTGCTTGGTGAGGCCACACCTTGAGTACTGCGTGCAGTTTTGGGGGCCACACTTAAAGAGGGACATTAAACTCCTGGAGAGGGTCCAGAGGAGGGCAACCAAAATGATTTGGGGCTTGGGGACAGGACCTATGAGGAGAAGGCTGAAGAGCTAAATATGTACACATTGGAAGAGAGAAGGGACCGGGGGCATGATGAGGTCTTCAAGTACATGAAGAGGGTAAATAGGGAGGAATAGTCAGGGTGCTTCAAGGAAGGAGGAGGGGCCACTAGGGGCATGGGTGGAAGCTGGAGGGAAGATTCAGGGAGAAAGGAGAGGTGCTACTTCACTGAGAGGGTGGTGGAGCCATGGAATGCACTGCCTAGGGGCTGGTGGAGGCAGAGACGGTGGAGGGGTTCAAGAGGGGCTGGGACAGGTACAGGGGAAGGGTTCTGGAAAAAATCCAATGCAGCAAGAATATCCGGAACTGGGAAGAGAGAAGCCAGAGAAGGCGAGGGGGGCAACAAGGTCAGCACCCAGGGTGGGGGCTGACCAATCGAGCAGACTCGAAAGACCGTTAGGCCTATTCTGCTGGCATTTTAGTATGTTAGTATGTTAACAGAGAACTGGACCATGCTATGGTCACTTCCGGAGAGAGGTTTTCTAACTGGGCAGTCAAAGACCTCATCCTCGATATTACTTATCAGTAGGTCCAGCGTGTGATTACCTAATTTTCTTTAACATAGTTTTTCAGACATTAGTTCTCCAGAATGTCACGGAATTCAGTTTATATAGTCGACTGTCCTGTTTTCATCCTCCAATCACTCCCTGGGATACTGAAATCTCCCAAAACAATCATGTTCTTGCTTTCATCCTGATTTTTAATTATGTCTAGAAAAGTAGAGTTACGTAAGAACTTACCGTAACAGCAGATCTTTGAGAGGAGCATTTGCTGCAGGCAACCCCATTAGGACTGAAGCCGTTAGGAGCCTGGACCCCATGGAAAACTTCTAGCTAGCAGTCATTAGCGGGGGACCGTCCCCTGATGTCGGCATGCCCACTTATAGTATAAAAGGGGCAGTCCCCCAGCCCAACCTCAGTTACCCCACTGAAGACCCTGGCATGCACAGTAATTGGAGAACTGAGGAGGTTCCTCTAAACTGAGGAAAATGAGGTAACCGTGATGGAGAAGCAGTCATCAGGGGGATGAAGGGAGGGAAAGTAGCGCCTGCTGCAAGAGCTCCTCTCAAAGATCTACTGTTACGGTGAGTTCTTACATAACTGCACTATCTTACTTTGATGGGGCTCTTGCAGAAGGCAACACCATTAGGACCGAGTCCCAAGCAGTGTAAGGACTTACTCCAGTCAACTGGGAGGAGGCAGAAGTCAGCGTAAGGCTCTCAAGAGAGAAGGCCCTGCAGAACTGCAAGTCCAAAGGCTGCCCTACACCTGGAGACAATGTTCAGATTGTAGTGCTGAATGAAAGTGTGGACAAAACTTCAAGTGGCACCTGCACAGATAACAGCAGCGGACACATTTTTAAAAGAATCAAAGGAAGCAGCCATGCCCCTGGTAGAATGGCCTTTGACCAGGCCAGGTAAATGCTTGTTATACTTGCAGTAACAATAAACAATGCAACTGGCTAACCATTTAGATAATGATTGCATCGATACAGGAGCCCCTTCTGTCTTCAGGGTGAATGAAACAAACTTGTCAGTTTTTCGAATGGCACGGGTGAGGTCCAGATAATAGCGAAACTTCCTGGTGGTTGTCCAAAGTGTGAAGTAAAGCCTCTCCTCAATTGGAATACTCCGGGTAATATACAGGCAGGTGGATATTTTGATTCAGAGTAAACTCAGACACCACCTTAGGCAGAAACTTAGGATTAGTCCACAAGGTACCCTGTCCTTGTGGAAAACTAAATAAGGCTCTTTACACATCAGAGCCTGAAGCTCGGAAATCTTTTGAGCAGACATAGTAGCAACTAAAAACAATGCTTTCCACAACAGAAAGTGTAGCTCGCAGCTTGCGGCAGGCTCAAAGGGAGGCAAAATAAGCTTTTGTAAATTAAACAAAAGGTCCCAAGGAGGGACAGGGTCCCTAATGGGAGGCTTCAGACGCAGCATAGTCTGCAAGAAAGTGCGGGACATATCCAGCTGGGCAAGAGTCTTGCCTTCAATAGGGTTATGGTGGATAAATGCACCTTGAGCAAGGAGTAACTCAAACCTGAGTCCGATAGGGAAAGGAGGTACTCTAGAATGAGATTCACTGGACAGGTGAAGGGGTCCAGGTGGCGAGCGGTGGCCCAGATACAGAACTGCCTCCACTTCACAGCATAACCGGCTCTAGTAGAAGGCTTCCTGGCTGCCACTAGGACACCTGCCACCCGGGGGGGAACCCCAAAGCAGGCAACTGCTATGTCTGCAGGAGCCATGCATGAAGATGCAGAGACCTGAGGTCAAGGTGGACCAGAGTGCCCTACTCCTGGGAGAGCAAGTCGGAGCACAGGGACAGAACTGGACAGTCCGCTGCTAGTTGCTGGAGGAGTGGAAATCAAATCTGGTGCAGCCAGTAGGAGGCTATTAAGGTCATCTTGGCCCCCTCTGACTGCAACTTGAGAAGAACTCTCTGCAGTAATGGAAAGGGAGGGAAGACATACAGAAACCTCCCTGTCCAAGAGAGGGACAATGTGTCTTGCCAGAAAACACCAAGCCCTGGATCTAGTGAGCAGAAAATGAAAATTACGTACCTACCGTAATTCTTGATCTTCTCTTGTATCTTCACCATTCATTACTGCTTGGGTTAAGCTGGAGGCGCGCACCCGCTACGGGTTTTTTCTTTTTTTTTTTTTAGAGTCGGCTCCAACGGCGCCGCCCTCGAGGATGACGTACCACGTCATGCGCGAAGGGCGGCCGTTAGGTGTCGCAGACTCCTCCTCCATCTCAGTTTTGTTAGCCGGGGAGGCGAAAATAAAGTGTAAGAAAAAAGAAAGTCAGGCAAGAGAGCCGAGAGATAGAAAAAGGAAAGGAAATAAACTGAAAAAGGAATAAGCCGATGGAGAATAGACAGAGGAGAGAGAATTCCTACCCTAAGGGTCCGCAGGGCCTCCTTTCCGGGGCGGCTCTAGGGAGGAACAGAGAGAGAGAGGAAGAAGAAGAAGAAAGAAAGAAAGAGGCATGTTGAGAAGGAGAACAGTGCCCATCGAGGCATTGTTGGTTGAGAGGCTTATAGGCTCGAAACTAATAAGGAGCAAGAATCCCAGTTGCTAGGACTGAGGAGAGGTTCCACCGAACCTCCTGAACAGACCCAAGAGAGGTCAGACTCTCTGAACTCTCAACATGCCAAGTCCCTTCAGCCTAGTTGAGGGCTCCTAGACTGTCCGAGCAGAACCTGTTCCGGAAGAGTGCCCATCCAGGAAGAGGATTAAGTTCCTTAGCACCTTGTTAAGTGCTACCACAGAAGAGTATGGGAAAGACTATGCCTTCTCGAAGGCAGTTTGTAAGAAAAATAGAGAGGAACTCAATCAGACTTGCTAGGACAAGGCAGACAGAGGCTTGAAGCTGACAAGTTCAGTCAGCAGCTGGAAAAGCTTGGAAAAATAATGCCTGCCAGGGGGATTCCAAACTTTGAGGAGGCCAAGACAGGGCATGGCCACCAGGCTGTGAAACTACATGACCTGAAGAAGGTAAGGAATCGCACCATAGGGCAGTCAGAAAGAGTTCCCTCAGAATTAAAGAAATTTGCAACCGTACTTGTTCCTCTCTACCTTGAGGAAAAAAGAGAATCCATTCATAAGAATGGGGGAAAAAAAAACAGATTTTTTGGCATAAAGGCCAAGGGGAGAGAGGAGCGAGACGGGAGGAGACGCATACAGAAGGGGCCACTGAGGGGAAGGTGGGTGGGTATCAGTAATGAGTGGTGAAGATACAAGAGAAGATCAAGAATTACAGTAGGTACGTAATTTTCATATCTTCCCTTGTCAATCTTCACCATTCATTACTGATTGGGTGAGTACCAAGCCCCTCCCCTGAAAAAAGGGGGTAGAACCCTGAGGGAACAAGACCCCCAGCCTCCTGTTGGTGAGGAACAGAAGGGGAAGACCCTGGCTAACACAAGAGAAGCCTAAGTGGGAGAAGAGCTAGGAGGTGCCCCCGAGGACGGGGAGACGGAGGAAGCCCCTGCAAAAGTCTCCTAGCTCTGGAGGAAAAAAGACGGGTCCCCGAAGCGGAGCGATCACCCCACGCCGGGCCAGGTGACAACCTTTAATAGACGGAGCCATGCCGTCCGCCTAATGCAGATCGCTGTCCCCAGCCTGGAAGCACCTCATTGGCGTCATAAGATGCCCTTGCTTGGTGTCTTGCCAGCTCCAGGCCTATAGCGGAGAGGCAATAGCCTGTCTGGTTTGCTCCTTATCAGGCATTGATGCTGGGCGCTGGAAAGCATCGACCACAGATGCAGAGCTGTGAGCAGCGTGGTGAGCCTGATGTGATGCAATGCAAGCCACCACGAGAAGAGAGAGAACACTCTCTTAGCCCCACCGGTCGGTGTAGTGAATCCGAATCTGGTGGGCGGTTGTGCGCCAAGCGGCGGCGCCGGAAGGAGTCTCTAAGTACACCAAACCCGAGGACGGGTTGGGAAGGTACCAAAGTTCCGAGGGGCACAATACTCGACGACAGTCTGCGGGGCTGGAGAAAGGGCGGCTGGCGACTGCCAGGAACGGATAGACGCCTCCTGGAAGGGGATAGGCCAGGAAGGTACCACCAGGTGCTGGGCACTGAATTCTCCAAGGAATTCACACGTCTCCCGTTCAGTATTGTCTCACCTAATGTACGAGATTCGAAGATCCCTCACCATCCTCGAGAGGAATCGCTGATATTCAGTGAAATCAGCATCGGAAGAAAGATGAGCAAGGGGTTCCTCTCCCTCAGAGGAGGAAGACGAGGATGATGGAGAGCTCGAATGTCCAGAAGATTGCTGCGGCGGTGGGGAGAGTCGAAAGACCCACTCATGCATGTATCTAACGTATGAGGGGAAGGCCGCCGCAGAACCTCTGAACTGCTCCCAGGATAACGGACCCGTAGGACCGACATGGCCTGGAAGAGCGGGGGGTGGATGCAGAGGTACTGGAGAAGGGCACCTACGAAGAGGCAACTGACCTCTGCCAGGGCTCTGAAATCTGGGGAACGGAGCCCGAGCTGGCGGGATCCCGGACAACAAACCAGGCCGCAAGACGAGACCCTGAGGATGCGATGCCTGGAAAAGCCAGGGGGGGAACCTCCCCTGTGACGAACCCGGGACTGCATGGGTCCAGAAGGGCAGTCCACAGCAACGCCACTGGAGGGAACCCCAGGGCCCAAGAGGAAAGGGCGGGGTTTGGCGCTACGGCTCCTAGCCACCCCACGAGGGGTGGCTGGCAGAGACTGGGGCACCTGTCCCCTGCCCCTCGACCCCTCGGACTCCAAGAGAGCCCTCCTCCTCGACTGCAGCGTTCCCCCACCCCGAGAGGAGGCAACAGCACCCGGGAGGGCAGCTGTCACAGGCCCCCTAGGAGGGGGAGCCTCCTCCTCAGTCCCCACCACATCACCCCCCTGGGACCCAGGGCCACCCCTAGCCCGAGGACCCTCAGGGAAGGACGGGAGTGGGGACAGTGGAAGGGGCCCGCTGTGCCGCCTAGCACCCTGTGCCACCGGGGACCCTGACCCCGAAGAGTCAGGGTGCCAGGATGGGTCCACATCTGATTCATCGGCCTCCGAAGAGGACGAGACCAGCAGAATCTCAATGCTGGCAACCCCAGGGATCCCCGGAGCAACGGCGCCGCGAACGACGCCGGTGCCAGGGACGGCGCCGGACGACCTCCGCCCACTCACGACAGCCAGGCCTGGTCCTGGCTCCCCTGCCGCACCAGTTAGGCCCACGGCGCCGCTCCCGGCGTCGGAACCCAACCCGGCGCCGCTGGGAGCACAGACCGGGCCTGTGGCGCCGCGAGCGGCACCAAAGGCCAGGGCGGCGCTGTCTCGATCACCGGCGCCGCTTGAGACGGCGCCGGGCGGCGATCGAGGGTCCACCGGTGCCAGGCCCAGAAATCGTGGGCCTCGACACTGGGGGAGCCTGCACCTCCGAGGAGGTGACTGCCGAGGCGGTGTCCCCGTCACGGCCCCGGGAGGGACCACGACGTCCCCCCGACACCACGAGAGAAGCTTCCTCTTCGGCAAGAGAAGAGGAGGAAGCTTCCTCCTCCGCGGACTGTATAGGCCCGGGAGGGGACCCGGGGGAAGGGCCTAGAGACCTTACCTGGGAATCCCTGGAGCGACGCCGCCTCCGAAGGTCGGCGGGGCCTTGCCGAGCTTGAACACGCAGACTTCGAGGACATGACGGTCCATGGAGAAACAAGCGTCGCACGCGTCCATGTCGTGGTTGGGTCCCAGGCAACGGAGACAGACATCATGCCGGTCTGAGACGGAATAATGCCGGCCAGAGGAGCACCGACGCATAGGGGCGCGGCCCGCCTTCGACTTACGCCTTGCTCCCGAACCGGACATGATGCGAACTAAACAAGGAAAAAAAAGTAATCAAGCACTCGGCACCGCAGTATAGAAATAAAAAGGAACGGTCTTACCGGTATACGGAGTCGAGTGGATGGTCTGAGAAAAACGAGGAGTCTTCAGTTGTGGAAAAAGCGAAACTATACGCTCACGTGCAGCAGGTGCAGCCTCGACGGGCGGGAGAAACAGAACTGAGATGGAGGAGGAGTCTGCGGCACCTAATGGCCGCCCCTCGCACATGATGCGGTACGTCGTCCTCGAGGGCAGCGCCGTTGGAGCAGACTCTAAAAAAAAAAAAAACTCCCATAGCGGGTGCGCGCCTCTGGCTTAACCCAAGCAGTAATGAATGGTGAAGATTGACAAGGGAAGATCTGGGCAGTTTTGTCTTGAGTGGGGACGCAAAGAGGTCCAGCTCGGGATGGTCCCACCTGTCGAAGAGATCTTCAACCACTGAGGGAAGAAGATCCCATTCGTGAGTCTTGGACCGAGACCAGCTTAAGTTGTCGGCCAAGCTGTTTTGTATTTCTGGAACACAAACGGCAGTCAGTTCCAGGTGATACTCTATGGTCCAATATCAGACTCTCATGGCCTCTCTGCAGAGGGGGTAAGAGTGAGTTCCCCCCTGCTTGTTTATGTAGAAGACCACTCACATATTGTCTGGATCAAAAGAGGGCCCAGGAGCAGGTTCGACTGAAAGGCCTGCAGGGTGTGAAGAATCACCCACATCTCCAAGACACTGATGTGGAGATGCAGCTCCTGTGGGGACCAAGTCCCTTGAGTCTGACGGTTTGCCACATGGGCACCCCAGCCCTGGCCATACATATTCGTAGTCAGGATCTGATGAGGCGTCTGTCCGAAAGTGGACTCCTTTGGAGAGATTGCAGGGGTTCAGCCAACATGCCAGAGTCTGTCACATAGGGATGGAGACTAACACCATCTGTTCTAAATCATCTATGCGCTGGTCCCATTGGACCCGAAGGTTCCACTGGGATACCCTCATGTGCAGATGAGCCAGAGGAACTGTCGAAATGGCTGCCGCCATGTATTCTAGCAGCCTTAGGAATGATCTGGCAGGAACTTAGCGAGACGAGGGTACCAATTGAGCCTGTGCTTATAGGCGTTCTGCCCTGTCTGGAGGCAGAAAAGCTCTGCCTTGGGTGGTGTCCAAGATTGTCCCGATGTACTGAAGCCTCTGGCTTGGTCAAGGGGAGGATCTGGGGAGACTGAGGGTGATCTCCATATCCCAAAACAAGGCGAAGGTGGCCTCCATGGTGCTCATCAACTGGTCCCTGGTGGAAGCTGTCAGAAGTCAGTCGTCCAGGTAAAGGAAGACATAATGACCTTGCCTTCTTAAGGCAGCAGCCACTACTGCTAGGCACTTTGTAAAGACTCGGGGAGCAGAGGACAGGCCAAACGGCAGAGCCCAAAACTGGTAAAGGTTTCCTTGGAAGCGGAAGCGAAGGAACCTCCTGTGGGGTAGAAAGACCAGGATGTGAAGATAAGCATCCTGCATGTCCAGTGAACAAACTCAATCCACATGATGAAGTAGGAGAGAAGGCTGGGAAGAGTGACCATCCTGAAGCATTTGTATTCTACGTACTGGTTCAGGTGGCCGAGGTCTAGGATGGGACGTAGGTCTCCGGTTCTCTTTGGAACCAGGAAGAAATGAAAATAGAATCCCTTCCCTCTTTGTGCTGGCAGGACGGGTTCTATGGCTTGTTTTCACAGGAGTGCCTGAATCTCCTCCTGGATGAGGGTGATATGGGCCTGAGGGTAATAGGCGGGCAAGGAGGGACTGTCCAGGGGCATCTCGAAAAACTCTAGAGTGTGCCCTTTTTCTACTAACTGAAGTACCCATTGGTCTGAGGTTATTTTGTGCCATCCCTCTAGGTAGAGGGAAAAACGACCCCCCACTGCCTCCCCCAGGGACCTGGCTGGGGGGGGGGGGTCGAGCAAGGAGTCAGGCTGAGGAACTAGAACAGGCAGTGCAGCCTGGGAGCCCTAGGGGCTGAACCTCCAGTAGCTTGGTTAGTGGCTTTTCTTTTGAAGGCACTTCTGGACTGTTGTCCCTTGGATTGCTGCCTGAGGGGCCGACGAAAAGACTGTTGCTGGGTGGATTTAGGCTGAGAGCAGTACAAGGTATGTACCGTGTGCAGAGCCTTGCCCGACTCCTGAAGGCGAGTGATTATGTTCTGAGACTCCTCGACGAAAATTACAGTGTCGTCGAGGCACAGGTCAGGAAGCACAGGAAAAACCAGGTGCAGTTGTAGAATTCACAAAAAGTGTTTATTAGTACTGACAGTAACATAAAAAAATAAAATTGCTCAGAATAACTATTTACAAAGGCAGAATAAACAGAGAAGATCCATGTGAGCTTTCCTTCAATCTCTGTGTCTCCCAAAACATTGCAGCTCTCTCTCTTATAAGTCTTTCCAATCCCCCTCCTTAACAAGCATCCTGGCTTTTTCTAAAATATTCTTGTAAATTTCGTGCAGGTGCAGCAAGAACACAATGTCCCAGAACTAAGGCCCCTTCTCCACAGCTTCTGAAAAAGGGCTTAAAAACTGCTCTCAGGTTGACCCCTTGAGTTCCCAATAGCTTTCTGCAATCATCTCAAACTATAATTACATACATTTCAACAGTAACACTATATAATTTCTAAACAAAGGGATTACAATATCAGTTACATTTCCACATCATGATCTGTATATATTTTTATACCGGCAGATATGCAAGGGAGGAAAAGACAGAAACAGCAAGGGAAGACTGAGAGACAGTGAGACGCAAAGAACTGCGAGACTGTCGGGGTGATCAAATCCTAGGTCTCATGACCAGATAGACAAGGAAAGGAAAGAAGAGAACAGGTCCCTGCATTCAAACTTTCCATAACAACTGGGACAGGGTTCTATTCAACCCTGTCACAAACAGGACCCCTGAAAGTTTGGACTGCATATCAAGAGCAAAACCTGAGACTCAGAGCCAGGAGCAGCGATGAAAACAAACTCCTGTAGCCGTAGCCCTGCCGGCCAAATCCGCCAAGTCGTAAGAGGCTCAGAGTAAGTACTGTTACGTAAGAACTTACCGTCATTGCAGATCTTCCAGAGGTTTGCAGTAGACAATAACACATAGGACTGAGCTGCCAGGTGCTAGGACTACATGGAAAACCTTAGCTAGCAATGTCTGGCGGTGGATTGCCCACACAGAGTCATGTGACTGACATCGACCCAGTGCTGTCCTAGTGCCTGGCGGCTCAGTCCTATGTGTTACTGACTACTGCAAGAGCCCTCTTGAAGTAAGAACGTGAGTACCCACGTCCAAGCCCGATTTTAGAATGTGCATTAGCTTGGCCTTGCCAGGGTAATCAGGCTGAGCTTGAACCATCTCCAAAGCCTTTTCCCACAGGGTGTTCTGGTACTGGACCATGTGGGCTAGGAAGTTCAGAGAATGGATAGAACAGGTGGCTGAAGCATAGACCTTCTTGCCAAACTGGTCCATCTGTCTAGAATATCTGTCTGGAGGCTGAGTGCCATGGTGTCGAGGCCACTTGGAGTGGTCATGGGCAGCGCTAATGACTACTGAATCAGTTTCTGGATGTTTCCCATAAAAGAGTTAGTTTCTAGAGGAATTATACAAGTGATCTGCCTTCTTGGACATCGCTGGAGTTGTGAAAGTATGTTTCCAGGCAGCCCTATTAACGTCCTTAAAAGAATCAATGAGGGGAGGAACAACCAAGGGTAATGGCTCCTTTTTACGGAAAAAAATGGCCAGCTGACATCACTCGGGATCCAGTTCCTCTGTGTCCCAACCCATAATGGTTTGGATGTGTCACATTACATTCATAAAAGAAGGGTTATCTGTAGGAGACCTAGGGATATCTCTGGGTTCCTCTGGCTCTGAAGGCAAGTCAGAGCCTTTGGACTCATCTGAAAATGTCTGTCTGACTTTGGAGAAGGAGAAGGCGAGTGATGATGCTTGCATCGGTGAGTTCCCAGGAGGCTGGCACCAGCCCTGTCTGACTGCAGAGTAGACTCTCTAGGAGATAGCACTGGTGGCTTCTTAGGAGGGTCCTTAGACTTTTCCGGATTTGGAGGAGGGTCCTTAGTAGGAGGAATAGGGGGCCTCCTCGGGGAATCCTTGTCCTTAAAGTACGCCCACCAAGCTGCAAAGAGGACACTGAGATCCGTAAGCGGATTCTGAGGGGTGATGGGGGGGACCTGCAATGAGGGAGTTAGGAGCAGAGGGTCTCGGTGCCAGTTCCTTAGGCTTTGGTAACCTGGCCATCGGTTCCTGAGGCGTCGAGTTAGCAGGCGTCAGCCCCAAGGGCACAGAGTTGTCTGGCGGTCTAGTGGGAGTTGACAGACTGGGCGTTGGCTCAGGGGTGACCACAGGTTCATCTGAAAACCGTGGAGAGTCGGGTGACGATGGCTGAGGTGTCTCCGGGGGTCGACTTCAGGGTGACTGTCTACCAGACAGGCTGATGCTGACACTGGGCTGGTAAGTCAGCCGGCACCAGCTGAGAAGGAGAGGCCTGTCCCGGGGAGCTAGCTCCCGGGCGGGCAGAGGTGCACTCTCGTGGGGCAGATGAGCGCATGCCCTGGGAGTCACAAAGAGACGTCGGTTCCTGAAGTCGGGGTCGACTTAGCTGATGCCTTGACCAGGAGGGCAATGAGCAAAGATCCGCTGCCCCAAGGCCCGGTCGATCCACCTGACCGAAAACCCGCTTGGTGTACAGGCCTGAATGTCAGCGGCTGAGAGGCTGGGGACGAAGTCCGGAGCACCGAAGAACCACCACCCGAAACTGTGATGACAACAGGGGGTTTAACCCCCGAGAGTCCGGAGAGAGTGAGGGCTGCTGGGGCAGAGGAGAGTGACCTCCTGTGGGAGGAAGACCCAGATTTGGTCGCCAACTTATATGAGGACCTAGATTGGGAAGCTGACCGGGGTTTGTCCCTATGCTTCTCCCAGTGTTTGTGCTTTCTGCTGGACTTCTCCTTGTGGGATGAAGAAGAAGTTGAGGCCCCGGAGGCCGGGGAAGAAGAGGTGCTTTTACCCTGGAGCCCTTTCTCCATCGCAGTTAATTTCTGTTGTAGCAGGAAGGCTTCTAGGGTCTTCTGGCTGCGAATCCTGCTGTGCTGGCTGAAATCCTGGCAGTGCTGCCAGGCCTCAATGTTGTGGTCTAGGCCTAGGCAGAGCAGGCAAGAGGAATGACCGTTCTTGTAGGGGAGCTGCTTGCACAAGCACACTTCGTCTGCCAAAGCTCTGAAGAACAGGATGGAGCAGAAGACATGCAAGAAAATGCTGTAATTTGAAAGTAGAAAGTAAGATAATAAAGCACAGATAAATCGCTAAGAAAATGGTGGTCAACTAGAGCAGAAGGTGTCCATAGAGGTCCGACTTGCGCGGGTCCACGGCGGGAAAAGAACTGGGGGTGGGGGACCACCCCTTTTATACTATAGGTGGTCATGGGGCCGGTCCTCTGCTAATGACTGCTAGCTAGAAGTTTTTCATGGGGTCCTGGCACCTGCCGGCTTCAGTCCTAATGGTGTTGCCTGCTGCAAGAACCCCCCTCGAAATAAGATCCGAGTGCCTCATCTGCACACTGGGACAGAGGTCTATAACACAACCCAATATTAATCTTTGAGTTTGATTCTGGCATTAGACTTATCCATAGCTGCTGTTCATCTGTAAGATGATTATTATTTATTAAGCTTACACTAATACCTTCTTTAATAAGTAGAGCTATCCCTCCACCTCCTCTACCTTGTCTAAGTTTTTTAAATAATTGATACCCCCGGGGGACTAGGCTCCACCAGTCTTCATCGCATCATGTTTCTGTAATTGCTAGGGATGGGCGGATATTCAACTTGATAAGTGGAACTGGTAGGATTTTACACTTTGTGACCCTATCCGGACCGACTGGATACTGCTGTATATATTGGGTCAGGTAGTGGCTGATTTTATTTGCTTCTTTGTATTCTACCTGCGATTCTTCTCTTACCCATTTCGAAGAAACTAGGGCACTATTGTACACGGACGCTGGAGTTCAGAATACATGCTTGATCCTGGGGTCTCCTAGCTCTGCATACCACTGCAGATACGGCATCCGTGTTCGCCTGCTAGCAAGGTAAAGTATAGGCAGCACCTAATGGACCTGTGTTTTTGCTGCCACTTTGTATGGAGTCATTCTGCAGTTTTGTTTTGGGGAAGAATCCTTAACTCCGGAATCTCATGGAAAAATAGTGTATTGAGCAGCGACTTACGATTTGGTTTGATGCTAAATTATCTGGGTAGTTTGAGCGGAAGTTTGCAATTATTCGAGGCAAGAGCGGGAGCTCAACAGAAGTGCTACTGAGCGCATATACCGGAACTGACATGGAATTGACAGGGTAAAGATTAAATTGCTGTCTTTTTTTCCTTTATGCCATGAGCGGTCATGGTTTACAGCACCTCTGAGAAAAAGTTCAGTCGGGATTAAGATTAAGTGAATTTTTAATAAATTGTATGTTTTTTCACAACATAATACTATCCAACCAGATGCAAAACTGGATCCCATCGGATAGCAGTCACAGGGCATCTGGATCCAATATCCAGACAAATTTCGATATCCGCTCATCTCTAGAATTGCACAGAGGGTAATATCTTCAGTTACTAGAATACAGTTTAGTTCCTCTAATTTGTTCTACAAGCTTCTTGCATTAAGAAGCAGGGCCCTCCAATTCTCATCTCTTTGTGTAGGTGGTATTGGACCCATGAGGTTTAAGGTTAGTGTCCCCCCAACCCTGATTTAGTTTAAATGGTGATGTATTGCTTTGTTGATACTCTGTGCCAACACCCTTGCACCCTCCCTATTCAAATGAAGCCCATCTACTGCAAAAAGTTTGGGCTTATTCTGTAAGGCTTCCCAGTTGTCCATATAGTAGAAAGTCTCCCTTGTGCGCCATCTTTTAAGCCAGCCATTCAGCCTGGTTACATCCATTGCTTTTTCTTCCTGCCCTTGGTACTGATAACAAACCTGAAACATCATCACAATTTTTCTCTTTGAGTTTAGTTCCCAATTGTTCGAATACCCTCTGATCAACCAGAAGGGTATATCTTCTAAAGTCATTTGTTCCTACGTGCAATACAAAGACAGGTTCTTTAGTGCCTTTAGTAAACCCTTCCAGACCTCTATCCATGTCTCTGATTCCAGCACCAGAAAGACTGGATTCACTTGTTGTCACCTTCCTATTTTTACATATGTATGTATCCGTACATTTCATAATTGAATCTCCTACGAATATTATATTACGATCTGGAATGCTCGATGTATTAAGGGGGAAGATCCTGCCTACTTTGATCCGATATTTGGGGGGGACTACAGTTTTCTTACAGTGGATTATGTTGTCATGATTCTGCCTAGTTACCGGGTTTCTTTTGTTTTTATCCCCACTACTTATATAGATATTAGGATTTTCATTATTTCCAGTAATTATACCCCCTTTTCCAGGTTCCATTAGTTTTTGGCCCTTTGAAGAACTACTAGTGCCCTGTTTGGACCTATTTTTAGGTGCGTTGTTTTTAACACAGCTAAATTCCACTCTGGTGCATTCCTGGTTACTTGTGGTAGTGTGTAAAGTTCCATCTGCTTCATTTGTATCAACCTGATCACGATCTATGTCCTGAAGAGACAAGAGGGTTAAAAAAGTTGGTAACACACACGGGTGGGGCAGTATCAGTTCTTGTTGTTTTTGTGTTGACACTCAAGTCTCGATTCCTCTTGGGTTGTCTCTTGCCCTCTTCAACAGCATCCACCTGTACACGATTAGTAGTGCATGATTCTAATGTCCCTTCATTCCTAGTTATATCTTTCTCTAAAGTCCGAATATTACCAAAGAGTCTTTTATGCTTTCACGATTGCGGAACCAAACACTGGTCCTCCAATAAGCTACTGTCCTCACTATTATCTTCAGTGGCCCCCATATCATATTCCAATGGTGGCTCATTTGGAATGCCCACCTCAGTACCACAACTGTCTATGGATGAAACTGGTGGTTCACTTTGTCCATCAATAATTTCCACACCTTCTCTGAATCCAGATTCATTTGCATGACTATTTAAATAAATTTGCTTTCCATTAGGCCCTTCACTTATTTGTACCGATTCCCATGTGGTATCAATAGAATTTTCTAGTCTGCGCAGTTGCTGTTGAATGCACAACTGTCATCTTAAACTGTTTAACTCTCCAAGCAAGTTAGAGTTCTGTACACACTTTCCACAAGTAAAATTGTCCCTTGTTTCACCAGTTTCATACATTTTACACACTATACACCTCACAAATTCAGCCTCCATTCTATGACGTAGGTCTGTTTTGCCATGGCATGATAAGGTTAAAATTTTGACTGGGATACTTTCAACAGTATGCACCACCTCTTTAGGGAAATAATCATCCAGTTATATGCCCAGGCTATAAAACAAGTGTCAGAAGGAAATTACATATCTTATATATTTGCTTCCTTAGCCCAGCGTACCTAGTCTTCGTTCTTCCGTATGCACCGGACATGCACTGATGCGCTTGTCTCAGCGTGCAGTGCCATGTGCACGCCCCGGACTAGCTCGCTAGGGTACCTGCACTTTATATCAGGTGACCCGGAACTAGCCTCTGGTGTCACCCCACACCTGTACTGTGTTTAAAAACACTTTAAGAAATCAGTTTGCCACCCAGAAGTCTTTGTGAGCTTTTAAGAGCCCAAATCAATTTGCTGTCCAGAATTTATATGCGGGCTAATGACCACACTGTAAGTCTATTAAAATAAGTAAAAAATAGTAACTTCCTGTGTCTGCCTCGCAGACAAGTATATTGTTGCTAGGCAACTGCCCTCCAATTCTTCCTACTGTTCCCAGTGTGGTGAAATACATACATACATAGACAGTGTCGACAGATAAGGGCCTATGGCCCACCCAGTCTGCCCATTTGAGCTTGTAAGTTCAGTTTATGTTTTCCTAGAAGTCTGTTGCCCCTTACCCCTGACCTCCAGAATTCCTTTATGTCTATCCCATGCATTTCTTAAATCCTGTGATTGTTTCAGCCCCCGCCACTTCCTCTGGCAGGGTGTTCCACTTGTCCACCACCCGTTCTGTGAAGAAATTCTTCCTCATGTTTCCTCTGAATCGTCCTCCCTCCAACTTCATCCCATGCCCTCTAGTCCTGGAACATCTTTTTCGCTTAAAAATAGTGTATTCCCTGTAAGATACTTGTATGTCTCTATCATATCCCCTCTCTCCCTCCTCTCCTCCAAGGAGTACATGTTCAGTTCCTTCAACCTGTCTTCATATGACTTGTGATGCAATCCATGCACCATCTTTGTTGCCCTCCTCTGAACCTTCTCTACCCTGTCTATGTCCTTACGTGGGTATGGTCTCCAGAACTGTACACTGTACTCCAGGTGGGGCCTCACTAGTGTCTTGTATAGCGGAATTATGACCTCCCTTTTCCTGCTGGTGATGCCCCTGCCTATACATCCCAGCATCCTATTTGCTTTACCTGCTGCCTTGTCACACTGTTTCCCTACCTTGAGGTCATCAGAGATGATAACCCCAAGGTCCCTTTCCTGCTTGGTACATGCTATATCCTCACCCCCCAACAGATATATTGTGCCAGGGTTTTTGTGCCCCATATGCATTATCTTGCACTTCTTTGCATTGAATTTCAACTGCCAAACCCCTGACCATTCTTCAAGTTTCTGCAGGTCCTTCTCATTCTGTCTACACCCTCTGGTGTGTCTACTCTGTTACAGAGCTTTGTGTCATCAGCGAACAGTGAAATTCTGCCTTCTAGGTCCTGCGCAATGTCACTGATGAAGATGTTGAATAGAACCGGTCCCAGCACTGATCCCTGTGGTACCCCACTGGTCACTCTTCCCTCTGTGGAGTGAGAGCCATTTACAATCACCCTCTGTGTCCTGCCACCCAGCCAGTTACCTACCCACCACACTACTGTCCTGCCCACACCCATATTCCCCAGTTTGTGTAATAGTCTTCTATGTGGCACAGTGTCAAAGGCCTTGCTGAAGTCCAGATAGGCTATGTCCACTGCCCTCCCCTGATCCACCTCCCTAGTCACCCAGTCAAAAAAGTCAACGAGGTTGGTCTGACATGACCTCCCCCTGGTGAAACCATGCTGCCTTGGGTCCTGTAGTCCATTGACAACCAGATGTTCCACCAATCTCTCCTTCAGTAGTGCTTCCATGATCTTCCCCACTACCGAGGTGAGGCTGACTGGTTTGTAGTACCCTGCTTCCTCTTTGTTCCCACTTTTGTATAAAGGGGACTACATCTGCTGTCCTCCAGTCTTTGGTACCTCCCCTGTTTCCAGTGATCGGCTAAACAGGATAGCCAGAGGTTCAGCCACCACCTCTCTTAGTTCTTTAAGGACCCTGGGGTGCACCCCATCTGGCCCCATTGCTTTATCAACTCTTATTACTTCCAGTTCCTTCAGGACCCTTTCTCGTGTAAAGGGACTTGTGTCATTTCTGCACCATTCTCACCCCTTGTGCTCCCTTCAGACCCATTACCCTCCTCTTCCTCAGTAAAGACTGAGCAGAAATACCTGTTCAATATGTCAGCTTTACTGTTGTCATCCTCCACGTGGCCCCATCCTCCCCCTTCAGTCTCACTATCCCTCCCTTTGTCTTTCTTTTTTCACTTATGTACCTGTAAAAGGTTTTGTCCCTTCTACCCACTGATTTTGCAATGTGTTCTTCTGTCTGAGCTTTGGCTTCCCTTACTGACCTCCCTGCCTCCCTTTGCTTCTCCTGGTACTTCTCCCTACCCCCTTCTGCCTGTGTCTTTTTGTATTGCCTGAATGCAATCTTTTTGGCTTTCACTTTCTTTGCTACCTCTTTGGAAAACCATAATGGTCTCCTCTTCCTTTTCCTCTTGCTAACCTGCTTAATGCATAATTCTGTTGTTCTTGTAATCCCCATTTTAAATACTGCCCACTGTTCCTCAACCCCTGGTTCCTGTCCCATTCCCCTTAATGCTTCTTTCAAGTATCTCCCCATTTTCCCAAAGTCTGCCCCCCTAAAATCCAGGATACATGTTTTTGTGTGGTTTGGTTCTGCTCTTTCTGTGATTTCAAACCACAATGACTGGTGGTCACTGTTCCCCAGGTGCTCCCCCACTGTTACCCCCATCACATCGTCCCTGTTTGTGAGCACAAGGTCCAGTATCGCCTTCTGCCGAGTTGGTTCCATGACCAGTTGCTTGAGAAGGCACCCTGAAGAGTCAGGATAAATCTGCTCCCTAGTTGATGCTGCTGCTGGGATGCTCCAGTCACGTCTGGAATATTGAAGTCTCCAACCAGTACTACCTCACCCTTGTCTGCCATCCTTTGGATGGCTAGCATCAGCTCCCTATCTGTTTCTTCCTCCTGGGCTGGTGGTCTATAGACCACACCTGTGCGGATGGCTGCCCCCATTTTCCTTTCCAGCTTAACCCACAGTATCTCTCCCCCATTTTGTTCCTCCTGGATCTCTGTGGCCCTTATGTCATTTTTCACATACAGTGCCACTCCTCCTCCCTTCCTGCCTGCTCTGTCTCTTCTGAATATGTTGTAGCCAGGTATGGCCATCTCCCAGTCGTGGTTATCATTACACCAGGTTTCAGTGATGGCCACAATGTCCAGGTCTGACTGCACCATGACAGCCTCCAGATCTTCTATCTTGTTACTAAGGCTCCTGGCATTTGCACACATGGCTTTCCATGATTTGACCTCCCTAGACTGTTTCGCTGTTCTACTCCAGCCCCTTCCTTGGTTGTCCTTTATCTCTGGTTCTCCTTGCTGTCTGCCCTTCTGCTGAATTTTGCCCCTTTTCTGCCTATCCACCTCTTGGGTATTAATCTCCATCTTTTGCACACTGCTTTGCAGAAATAGCCACTCCTCTGGTTCACTGGTTCCACTGCTAGCTGTGAGGGTGAGCAAGTAGGTACCCTCCTTGCTGGCCTGCCACCCCCTTTGCTAGTTTAAATGCTTGTCAATGTAGCATTTAAACTTATCATGAGTGCTTGGATTCCCTCAGGATGGATGATGCAGGCCGTCAGGCTTGAACAAACCTCCATCCTCCAGGTGGGTCCCCAGTCACCAATGAATCCAAGCAGCTTCATCACAGCACCAGTTCTTCAACCATGAGTTAAAGTTCCTGGTGCATGCACTCCTATGCTCTCCTTGCCTCTGTGGGAAGTACTTCTGAAAATGATGAAGTAACTGCCTTTGAGACCCCTCCCAATTTCTAAACTCTTCCTGAACTTCCTTTGGCTCCCCATTTGCCAGGTCATTAGTACCTAGGTGGATAATGACATCAGCTCACCCTCCGTCTTGTCTTCCCAGTGATCCCCAGGATCTTCCTTCCATCCCTCCATGCCGTGGCACCTGGTGCACCTCACCTCCCTGTCCTCCCCTCCTGTGTTCCTAGCTGGATCCCTCTTATGATGGAGTCCCCACCAGGATTCGCTTCCTCCTCCTCTGGGGTCCATTGCTTTCCCCGCTGAGGTCACCTCCTTGGCTAACCTCCACATCCTTTCCTTCCACTTCTCTGGTACCTCTATTTGGTTGTCCCCATTTGCCAGTGTGGCATATGAGTTCTTGAGTGGAATAGGATCTGGGATGTGCCTCTGCCTGACTGCTCTAACCCTCCCTGAGCCCACTGTCATCCAAGTGCTCCTCGTTCTCGGCATCCTTTGAGGCAGTTGCATTGGACTGGGTGGTCTCTGGATAGGGGTGATGGTACTCCTGACCCAGTTTACTTCCGCTCTGGTTTGGCTACCTCATCCCGCGGTCAGAGAGATGCATGCAGATAGGGCAGCACCTCAGTGTCCAGAAGGTCTGCCTGAATATGGCTGCCCCACAGCCACTGCATTGCACCACTCCCCACATTATACTGCAATTATACTGCTATTCCACTACTTGTCTGCTACTGAAGCTCTCCTAGTTCCCTTTTTATTAATTTACTGTCCTAAAAATCCTGCCACTGATCCTCATATAATTTTCTTTAGAAAAGAAGAAAAGAAACCAATAAATAAATAAATGAGTCAAAACACTTGTCGTGCTGAGGGTGGGCTTCTTCCCCCTTATGCCCCTCCTACTTCACACCCCCTACTATACCCTGTGTTTAGCTCCTGTCAATTAGATTTAACAGGGCATATAATTAAGAGTTGGGGAAGGGGGGGTGAAAATTGAAGCAATTAAAGACAGCACAGAATTACACCACCACTACATTTTAAATTTTCAACAGCCCAAAAACAATTCTAAGTAAAGACAACAAAGAAAGTACAGTGTCACTAAAAGCACACAATCTAAGTTTAAAAGAAAAATAGCAATTACCAGTTACTCTAAAGCACTGAATTGAATATGTTTCCTTCCTTCCCCTTCTGGCTTCTTCTGAGAAAATAAAACTCACTTGCTACCTCAACTCTGACTAAGCCTCCCCTCTAGTTATCATGTAGCTGAGGTCAGAGGCCAGACAATTAACACCCCTCACCCAACAACAGGGTAGTCAGACAAGCCAAGATAAAATTTGCAGCAATTAAAGACAGCACAGAATTACACCACCACTACGTTTTAAATTTTCAACAGCCCAAAAACAATTCTAAGTAAAGACAACAAAGAAAGTACAGTGTCACTAAAAGCCCACAATCTAAGTTTAAAAGAAAAATAGCAATTACTAGTTACTCTAAAGCACTGAATTGAATATGTTTCCTTCCTTCCCCTTCTGGCTTCTTCTGAGAAAATAAAACTCACTTGCTACCTCAACTCTGACTAAGCCCCACCTCCAGTTATCACGTAGCTGAGGTCAGAGGCCAGACAATTAACACCCCTCACCAAACTACAGGGGAGTCAGACAAGCCAAGATAAAATTTGCAGCAATTAAAGACAGCACAGAATTACACCACCACTACATTTTAAATTTTCAACAGCCCAAAAACAATTCTGAGTAAAGACAACAAAGAAAGTACAGTGTCACTAAAATGCCTTTTAATGAAATTAATTCAAGCCACACTCGAAGTATAACACAAAGCTGCTGATTCAAACTGCTATCGGTGCTATCACATGGCTTTTGGCCTTCTCATAGCTATCAAGTCACTATTTAAAATGCCCCACTTGCTAGGGTACCTGCACTTTTTATCAGGTGACCTGGAACTAGCCTCCAGTGTCACCCCACACCTGTACTGTGTTTAAAAACTCTTTAAGAAATCAGTTTGCCACCTAGAAGTCTTTGTGAGCTAATGACCACACTGTAAGTCTATTAAAATAAGTAAAAAACTAGTAGCTTTCTGTGTCTGGCTCGCAGACAAGTATATTGCTGCTAGGCAACCGCCCTCCAGTTCCTCCTACTGTTCCCAGTGCGATGAAATGCCTTTCAATTAAATTAATTGAAGCCACAGACGAAGTACAACACTAAGCTGTTGATCCAAACTGCTATCAGTACTAGTACAGACTGGTATGGTGCCGAGCAAGGAGTCTTTGATGATGAGCAGAATGTGACGCAGAAGTTTCACTTTGCTCCACACAAGGTGTTGCCGCGATGGTAGGAAAAGCAGAACTGAGGAGGTTGATGGGGGGGCTGGCACTGGTTACTGGTCAACCCGCGAGTGCCACGTCGTACGTCGGCTGCGAGGGCGGCACTGTCTCCAATGTTGGACCCTCCTCCTGAAAAAGCTGAAAATTATGTACCTACCGTAATTGTGATCTTTCTGTGTATCTTCACCATTCATCACTGTTGGGTACTTGGCCGGAGGTCAGGACCCCGCAGGAGGTTTTTTTTTAAAGGTAGGTGGAGCCAACGCACCATCGGTGCCGCCCTTGAGGCCGACGCATTGAGTGGCGCTCGCGGGTTGGCCGCTGGCTGCGTCGACTCCGTCTGCCTGCCAGTTCTGAGTCGCCGGAGAGATAAGAGGAAGGGAGTGGACAAGGAAGTCCAAGGTACAGAAAAAGGAAAAGATACATAAACCAAAAGGAGAATAATGACTGAGAGGACAGAAAGGGAGAAAAGTCGGAAACCAGAGGGATTGGGAGGGGCCCCAATCTCTGGAAAAGGAAGAGGGAGGTAGGGTGGGTAAAGAATTTAGGAGGAGAGGGGGCAGTTAAACATCCCAGACTCTGGTCCGTCTCCAGATTACATAGGAACTGCAAGGAGTAGCCAAAGGCTTTCTGCCAGAATTCAAGGCACAGAATGACTGGCAAACACTCCAGATAAGCAGAGTCGGCTATTCTGGAAGAAGGACAGGGTACAGAGAATTAACACCCTCTCAAGGAAAGATTACTGGTGAAAAAAAAGGAAAACAAGGAGAAATAGGTTGGACGGGAACAGGAAGGAGGAGAGAAAGGAGGGTAACTGTCAACTCCCACCCCACAGGGGTGGAGCCAAAGCACTGGAGAAGGATACCTCCCATGTCCACTCTCCCGAACATTATTCCTATGTGCCCCTGTTTTACCCCACTCCTAAGAAAGAAGAGGAAAGAATGGGCACAGAGAGAGAGGGACCCAGAGACTGAGGCCCCAGGGGATGGAGGGTGGGATCATGATGAATGGTGAAGATACACAGAAGATCATAATTACGGTAGAATGCGTAAGTTTCATATCTTATCTGTGTCAATCTTACCATTCATCACTATTGATGAGTACCAAGCCCCCAAAGGGGTTTCTTTAACACCCTAAGGGACAAAGTCCCTTAGCTCTCAGTGGGTGACACACTAAGAGGAGAACCTTCAGGGCCTGAAAAGGCCGAGGTGGGGAGAGTGAGGCAGGCCCCGGGGAAGGAAGTTGGCCCGACAAGCACCATCTCGCTCTATGGGAGAAGAGATAGGTTCTCTGGTGAGCGGAGTTAATCACTCTACGCCGGGCCAAGGGTGACAACCGGGAAAGACGCAGCCATGCCATCCGCCTAGTGCAGATCACTGTCCCTACGACCCTGGTAACTACCTCGTTGGCATCATAGGATGCCCTCGCTAGGTGCCTTGCTAGCTCCAGGCCATGCACAGAGAGTGAAATGGCTTGTCTGGTTTGCTCTGTATCAGGCAATGAGGCTAGGAGCTGACCTAGCCTGGACCACAAGAACCTGTCATAGGCTGCATAGTGGGTCTGATGTGCAGAAATGGAAAGCAATAACCGTGCTGAGTAGAAAGTCCTCCTACCCCAGAAGTCAAAATCCGAGGAGTCTTGATCTGAGGGCCGGTCACGGTGAAGGACGCGAAGCCCATCAGGAGTATCCAACTGCGTCAATCCGGACTGTGGATGAGGCACGGAACCTGGAGACTCCAGAGATGCGCAATACCTCTGGCTGAGATCCCTTGGGGCAGGGACTCTGGAGAAGGGTCTCTGCCAGGAACGCAATGACGCCTTCCAAAAGGGAGCAGGCCAGGGCGGCACCACAAGGATGGCCTCGTCAAAATCGCCTAGAAAGGCGTGCGCCGAGTGCTCAGGATTGCTAATAGTGGCAGGTGTGAGGTGCAAGTCCTCCAACATCCTCATGAGGAAGTGCTGATACTCAGCGAGATCAGCAGCTGGAGAGATTTGGACAGAAGGTTCCTCTCCCCCAGAAGAGGGGGATGAGGAGCTGGAGGGCACTGGCTGTTCAGGGCGCAGCTGTTCGGAGGGAGGTTGAAAAACCTGACTGTTCATCGCCCTAACGTAAGCTGGGAACCGAGCAGCCACTGCTCTGAACTGCTCCCAGGAGAGAGGCCCGCTAGGACCAAGGATGCCTGGGAGCGCAGGAGAATGCGGCAGAGGAATGGGGACAGAGCCGAGAAAAGATGTTGGCTGACCTCCACCTGGGCTAAGGAGCAGACCGGGAGCACTCGCGGAATGAGGTGCCCCGGAAGACCCCACAGCCGACAGCTGAACAACCATTTCGGTACTGCCTTGGCTGCGCCCGGAAGAATCCCCCCTGTGAGGCGACCGGGGCCATATAGGTCCAGAAGGATGGTCCCCTACCTCAAAAGAATGGGGCTCTCTCAAAGAGACAGAGGAGGAAGAGCAGAGATCTGCACTATGGCTTCTCCCAGAGCCCGGGTGGACCCCCAGAAAAGGCCGTCGTGCCGACCCCACGCCCCTCGACGTCCGAAAGAGCCTTCCTCCTCAAGAGGGCCGGCCTAGGTAGCTGACAGCTCTGGGGAGCACCCGAAGGAGCTATCCAGGGCACAGTACCTTCCCCTCCCTTAGGTGCTCTGATCGGCCCCAAAGTTGGGCAATCTAGGCACACCACAGGTGGGGGTACCACTGCTGAGGGGTCAGTGAACCCACCAAGACCAGACTGCAGAGCAGTGGTGGTCTGCACCACTGCCCGCTGGTCAGCACCCCTGACCCCAGTCTCGGTAGCCACCAACTCCACCTCAGAAGGGGTCTGACTCTGGCTTGTCGAGGAGACTACTGGGCTGCTCACCTCAACAGCCAACTCCAAAGGGTCAGACTGTCCATCTGACCCAGAGCTCGACTCCGCCTCCAAGGAGGTAGAGGCCAAAGCCCTGTGCCAAACAGTAGGAGGGTGCCCAGTGCCATCCTTGCCAAAGGGGCCAGAAACCAAAGCCATGCCCGAGCCGGTACCAGTGCCCCCTACAGCACCGCGAGCGGAATCCATGGGGGCACGGCTTCAGCCCGAACAGGAGCTCCAGAGTCGAGACCAGCCACTGCACATAAGTGGCGCCAGAACGAACAGCATCAGGATGGTGCCGCCCAGCTCCCACGGCACCTCGAGCGGCGCCGAGGGCAGAGGTGGTGATGGCGCCGGCGCCGCCCTCCCACGTCGCTGCAAGCGGCGGCGAGGGAGGCGGCGCGCGGACGATAACGCCAATGGAACCGATGGCCTCATGCGCTGAGCCCCGAGGACACAGCACCGTGCTCAACCTCGGCACCGAGGCGAGACATGGACAAAGACGGCACCGTAGCAGCTCCCACAGTGCCACTATCAGTGTCAGTGCCGCGAACGGCTCTAACAGAAGCCACATCACCGCGCAACAAGTCGGCGCTGACAACAGCTCCGTCAGGGCCCATGGCGCCGCGAACGGCACCGAGGCCCACAATGGCACTGACCAACGGCGTTGAGGATGGCGCCGACCCGGGCCTTGTGAACCGCGGGTCCGACACCAGGGGAGCCTTCACCTCCCGCCCGGCCCCCGAAAGGAGAGGGACGGGCCTCCTGCGCCATGGAAGGAGCCTTGGCAGCGGCTAGGCTACCAGTAGGCGAGGCTCCCTCCTCCTTGGTCCATGTAGAACCGGGAAGGGACCCGGAGGAAAGGCCGAAAGCACGTGGCTTGGCCCGACGAGTGCATGCCTGACCCCCCTAAAGTCGGTGGAGCTAGCCCCACTTGCCTCACGCGTTGTTCAATGACTCGGCGGTCCATGGAGAAACAGGCATCGCACGAATCCATGTCGTGAAGTGGGCCAAGACACGAAAGACACCGTTCGTGCTGGTCGGTGACAGAATGCTTTCGGACGCATGGGCACCGTCGCATGGGGGGGCCGACCCGTCCTAGAAGTTTTCTTGCCCTCCGACTGAGACATGACCTATGGGGAAAAAAACACCAAAAACAGACTCGACGTCGCAGAAATATAAAGAAATGGAAAGATCTTACCAGGCAACGTCGAGTATGGCAAAGCAGAACTGGCAGGAACCGACGGACTCTAGCACCGAAGGAAATAAAGAGATGGCATCGAAGGTTTTTCGGGGTCGAACTAAGCCTCTAGTGCAGCAGCTCCATTCGAGGTGCGACCTCTACGGCGGGAGATGAAGAACTGGCAGGCAGGTGGAGTCGACACAGCCTAATGGTCAACCTGCGAGCGCCACGCAGTGCGTCGGCCTCGAGGTTGGCGCCGATGATGCGTCGGCTCCACCTACCTAAAAAAAAAAGCTCCCGCGGGGTCCTGACTGCCAGCCAAGCACCCAACAATGATGAATGGTGAAGACTGACACAGATAAGATCTTAAAGCTTCATGTTCCTGCAAGGTCTGGCACCTCCAGTTTATACTGACAAGTAATGAATGGTGAAGACTGATCTCTGGAAGATCCTCCCTTTCCAAGACGGACAAGATGTCTCGCGAAAAAACTCCAGGCCCCAGAGCGAGCGAGCAAAAATGCAGCAGTTTTGCATTATGTGGGGATGCAAAAAGATCCAACTGTGGGCGAACCCACCTTTTAAGAAGGTCTTCCACTATGACGGTCAGCAGTTCCCATTCATGCACTCTGGACTGTGACCTGCTTAATTTGTCTGCTAAGGTGTTTTGGACAACTGGTAGATGCACGGCTGAGAGTTCTAGTCCATGTTCCAGAGTCCAGTACCACACTTTCATTGCTTCTGGGCATAGCAGACAGGAATGGGTCCCCCCTTGTTTGCTGATGTAATGCATCACACAGACATTGTCCATCTGCAGTGTCAGTGGCTCAGTAGGTTGCACACTCGCTTCTGAGGCTGGAAGATCAGAAGGCTGTGGGTTCTATCCCCACACCAGGCACTTGAGTTAAATCCCAATACTGACACTGTGTTGTAGCATGAGGGGGGTGCTGCACTCCTGAGGTGCCGTCTTTCGGATGAGACCTTAAACCAAGGTCCCAGCTGCCTGTTCTGGTGGTAGATCAGGTGGATGTTAAAGATCCCATGGCACTTCTTGAAAAGAGCAGTGAAATTTCCCCGGTGTCCTGGCCAGATTTCCCCATTCACTAAAAATATGACCAACAGCTTAATCTGGTTCAATGTCAGTTGGCATCCATCTGTACCCAGGGCTGAAAATAGGCAGAATTGTCTAGTCCTCCTTTCCTGGTCAACAAAAACTAAATAAAATCAAATCTGTATTAACAAAGGACCTGGAGTCAGATGCTTCTGTAATGCCTGAACTGTATAGGACAGCCCTCATTTACAGGACATTTTTGTGTAGTTTTGTCTCAACCTGGGTCCAAATATCCTGTGTTTGGTAAGGGCTCAGGTATGCTCACCATCTGGATCCTGATGCATCCAAAGTGAGAATTTATGTCGGGTCAGAATCAGAAATGGTATGCCCTTGAGCAAGCCAGTCGCTTTGAAAAATCGCTTGGTGAGGTGCAGAAGGGGCAGTCCCTTTATCTTGCTGCTGTTATGATTTTAACTAATAAAGAAGATTATCCTGAACACAACTCAGTGTGTTTTGTTCTTGAAGTGGAGACCTAGGAGCTGAGCTCCTTAGAGACTGTGAATGCCCTTGAGCAACTTATTGCGGTCCATCCACCACATCAGTGCTCATCTCAAAGGAGACGTGACCGACACTTGTTTGTTTAGGTCATCAGTTGACTGATTCCAATGAACTCTTATGGTCCACTGTGAGATTTAAATATGAAAACGGGCCAGTGGCCCTCTACCAACTCTGTCCCTTTCTGTCTATCAGCCTCTGAATGACTGGGCCATCTCTTGGGGCCCTCTAGAAACCCTATCCATTTATATCAGAGTTTGACTGGCTTAGCCATTCTCTGGGGCCCCCTTCCAACTTTGTCTGTTTCTGTCTGCCCCTGACTGTCTGGACCATCCTTTGGGGCCCTCTAACAACCCTGTTTCTCTCTGTGTCTGACTGGTTAAGCCATCTCTTGGGGTGCTCTGCCAACTCTGTTTCTGTCTGCCTCTGACTGGTTAAGCCATCCCTTTGGGTCCTCTACCAACTCAGTTTTGTCTGCCTCTGGCTGAACCATCCCTTGGGGTCCTCTACCAACTCTCTCTCTGTTTGTGTCTGCTTCTGGTTGGTTGAGCCATCCCTTGGAGACCTCTACCCATTCTGTTTCTGTCTGCCTCTGGCTGGCTAAGCCATAACTCGGAGCCCTCTGCTAACTCTGTCCATTTATGTCTATCCACCTCTGACTGGCTGGGCCATCCCTTGGGACCCTCCACCAACCCTGTCTGGTTCTGCCATTCTGCCTCTCACTGCTAGCCCATCCCTTGGAGCCCTCTACCAATGCTGTTTGCTTCAGTCTACCTGCCCCCGACTATCTGAGCCATCCCTTGGACTCTACCAAACCTGTCCATTTCTGTCTATCTGACACTGACTGCTAGGCCATCCCTTGGAGCACTTTACCAACCCTGTCCATTTCTGCCTATCTGCCTCTGACTGGCTGAGCAATCTCATGGGCTCTCTACTAACCCTGTCCATTTCTATCTGCCTCCAACTGGCTCGGCCATTCCTTGGGGCCTTGTACAAACCCTTTTTGCTTCAGTCTATCTGCCCTTGACTGGATGAACCATCCCTTGGGGCCCTCTATCAAACCTGTCATTTTCAGCTTATCTACCTCTGAATGGTTGGACCATCCCTTTTGGCCCTCTACTGACCCTGTCAGTTTCTGCCTTCTGCCTCTCACTGCTGTGCCATCATTTGGAGCCCTCAACCAAACCTGTTTGCTTCATTTTATCTGCCCCGACTGTCTGGGCCATCCCTTGGGCTCTCTACCAACCTTGTCCCATTTTTTAATTTTTTTTAATTTATTTTAGTTTCTATTACTTTTCAATAAAACAAAATACAGAGCAGACCAGATAGAAAAGACAGAGTTGGTACAGAGTCCCATATGGTTTGTTTTAACACAAGTAAATAACTGGTTGTCGCTATAATAAAGCCTCTCTGGGACAGACAAATTGTCCCTTGCCCTTTATTTCAACAAGTGAGATAAAATAACATATAGGGACTGGAATCTTCTTTTGGGGCTCTATGCTCCTCCTCGTGCTGTAAATGAAGCCCTTCTGGTATTTTATGCCATCCTTCTATGGTAGTAATGGTTGCAGCATGCCAGAGCCTAGTAATTGCCTTTTTAGCAGCCAGTATTAAAATAAACAGTAATTTCAGGGTTGATCCTCTATGGAAACTGTTCTCTGGAAGGACAGACATCCCTATCCGTGAGGGAGTAGTGGCCCCTGGACACCTAAAATTGCTTCCAACTCAACTCCCCGTCAAAAGGGGTGAAGGTGAGGGCACTCCCCGAAGACATGGGAGAGTTAGCTGACGCCTGTCCACATCCCTTCCAACATAAACTTTGATGTGGACTTGCATATTCTGCTATGATGTCCCGGTTGCAAGAAAAAAAAAAAAAAAAAAAACACGGTAGAAGAATTTTCAAGAGAATTTTCTCCAGCAAGTTGCAGATGTGAGACAAACTCTGTCTATTTCTACCTATCTGCCTCTGACTGGCTGGGCCATCCCTTAGGGTCCTCTACCAATCCTGTCATTTTCTGCCTATCTGCCTTTGACTAGATGGACAATTCCTTGGGACCCTCTACCAAACCTCTGTGTTTCTGCCCATCTGTCTCTAAATCACTGAGCCATTCCTTAGGGCCCTCTGATAACCCTTTCTGTTTCTGGCTATCTGTCTCTGACTGGCTGGGCCATTCCTTAGGGCACTCTACCAACCCTGTCCATTTCTAGCCAACTGGTGCTACATCCCCTGGTGCCCTCTACCAATCCTGTCCATTTCTACCTATCTGCCGATGACTACTGCGCCATTGCTAGGGCCTTCTACCAGCCTTGTCCATTTCTATCTGGCCCTGACTGGTGGGCTAGCCCTTGGTGAATGATTCCATGACATTTTAATGCCACATCAGAACACTCTGCACAGTCCAGTAAAGCCACGCAAACAAATGAGATATAAGGACTCAGGTTGGGGGGCTACTTTGAGCAGAGGGACACCAGTGACCACAGCATTTGAGGGTAACTAAAAACAGTTACGGCCATGGAATTGTTGTTTAGCAATACCCCAACACCAAACAAAAAAAAAAAAAAACAGTACATCCCCACCTGCAGCATGTCCACACCTGCCCAGAGAACATGTCCATACCACACCTGTCCAGGTAACATGTTTACACCACACCTGCCCAGGCAACAAGTCCATGCTGCACCTGTTAAGGTAGCCTGCCTATACCACACCCATCCAGGTAGCAAGAGACCCATGCTGGCTCCTGAACACAGGTAAATCCAGCAAAGTGAAGGACCCAGGAGACCACTAAACATGGTGGCAGGGCTGAAAACAATTTGTGCCTGAACTACCTCTTTGCATTTATTTTCTACCTGAATCTTGGGAAGCAGACCCTGTCATGAAAACTCTGCAGGCAATCAAGTAAGTGGTGCTTTCTGATATCTGTGCTTGTCTTACCGCTGCAGAAGATAGAAGAAGGGGACACTTGTGCCGACATTCATTTAGTATGGAATTAACTTGTTCAGCTGGCTTCTCGTATTCCATGCTAGAACTCAGTAGTCCCTACAAGAGAAGAGAAAAAACTAGATTATAATTCATAGGAAGTTGTTGAATTCTTCTTCTGCTGGATGTTGAGTGCAATATCATTAAGCGGGAATTGGCTGGATGTTTTGTTGGCTACCAAACCAGCATTATCACCATCTTGCCAAATCGGTAAGAGTGGACCCAAGGAAGCTTTTGCTACTAGTACAGGATACTATGTGGAGGACAAAACGTGGGATGCATCACCATAACATGGATACAAAAACACTCAGAATACAGTGCAAACCACTGATTTCATGCGCATAAAGTATGCTATTGCTTGAGAGATGGTTCCAAGGTACGCAGCGGAAGCCAGGGGATCAAATATGTGACACTTGGTATGCAGAGGGGGTCTGAGGGGTTAAACGTGGGACAGTTGGTATGCAGAGGAGGTCTGAAGGGTTAAATGTGGGATAGTTAAGAGGTGAGCAGGAGAAGACTGAGGAGTTAAATGTGGAACAGTTTAAAGGTATGGACAGAGGAGTCATGATGGGTAAAATGAGGAATGCCCTCCTAATGTGCAACCATTGAGAGTTAAGAACAAAGGGGTTCTAAGGGGTAAAATGATGGACACCCCTCCAAATGTGGGACAATTAAAAGATATGGATAGAGGGGTTCAGAGCGGAAAAATTAGACATCAATCCGAATGTGCTACAGTTGAGAGGTATACAGACAGAAAGGTTCTGATGAGTGAATAAGGGACCTCCCTTCTAAAGTGGGGCAGCTGAGATTTGCAAACAGGGGTTCTGTCAAGCTGAGGAGTAAAATGAGGGATGCCCATCCTAATGTGAGACAGTTGAGAGGTATGGATACAGGGGGTTCCAAGAGATGAAACAAGGGATGTCCTTCCTAATGTGGGACAGTTGAGGGGTATAGAGGGGTAAAATTAGGGAAGTCTAACCCTAATATGGGACAGCTGAGAGAGGTATGGACACATGGATTCTGAGGGGTAAAATGAGAGTTGCCCCTCTTAATGTGGGACAGTTGCGAGGTATGGATGAGGGTCCTGAAGGATAACATGACAGATTGTCCCTATTGTGGAACAGCTGAGAGGTATGGACAAAAGGGTTATGAGGGTAAAATGAGGGATGCCCCCCTAATGTGGGATAAAAGCACGGAAAAAGTGGGACACTGGCACTCATAATGTAGGGCACATCATCAAAAATGAAGATACATGCTCTGAACACCATGTAAGCAAATTTTCTTTAACAGTGCCAAGTTTATATTTGCAATAGCATCCTAGAGAATTATGAATGGATGCTTTAAAGTCTGAATTCACAGCATCTTCTCTGTAGGGCAGCCTCCTTCCCTTGCAGGACAGAAAAATTCCGAATGGTAGAATGAGGGATGTCCCTCATAATGTGGGACAGTTAAGAGGTACAACAGACAGAGACATTCTGAGGGGTAAAATGAGACACACACCACCTAACTTGGGACAATTGAAAAGTATGGAAAGAGGGGATATGAGGGTTAAACCAAGGGATGTCATTCCTTATTTGTAACAGTTCAGTTATGAATAGAGGGGTTCTGATGGGTTAAACTAGGGACTGTCCCTTCCTATTGTGGAACAGCCGAGTGGTAGTGACAGTGGGGTTTTAAAAGGGTAAAAGGAGGGATGTCAACCTTAATATGGGATAGTTGAAAGGTATGTACAGAGGGGTGCTAAGAAGTGAATTAGGGATGCCCTTTAAAGAGCTACTGATGCCTCAAAGAAAACTTTAAAAAACATAATAATTAGGTACAATTCTGCCTGCATTCCATTTCTATTTTGTAAATTTCTCCTCCCCATTATTTATTAAGGAAATGTGTATGAATATATGATCTTTATCCCTCAAGAGTTTCTTTAGAGTCCATCTGCCTCCATAGCTTACTCCCTACTTCAAGTCATAATCCTTGTTGTGACATCACAATCTGTTGCCATGGAAATAATTGTGATACCACAAGCAGTGCTCTATGACTTCAGGCGGGGAGAAAGCAGCCGGAATAAATAAACTCTTCAGGAGCAAAGATTCTGTTTTCATACAAATGACCTCAGTAATGAATAATGGGGAGAAGGAATGCAGCACTAATGGTAGTTTACTTACCTGGTAACGGTGATTGTGGGGGAATATATCACTGAGGCACTCCACATTCATGATATCATGGGTTGTGTACACCTGATAGGTTGCTTGATGCACATGTGACTTGAAGAAAGTCTGTCCCCCACCTGGGGGTCTGCTCTCCTATGGTCAGTTCAATGTATTCCAAAGCTGTATCTGTAACAATGATCTGTTAATACCGTTTGCTGTTAATGAGTGTAAATATGTAGCGACCACTTAACGTTAGCCAATTGTTGTAACTTTATTTTATTACACTGTACATATAGAGATCGGTGATGTCCGAATCTACTAATTTGTAATACTGAGTATTGTACATTTATGCGGTGTACGAAACTTGTTGAGTCTTTCACACGTCTGTTGGGCCGGATGTGGAGTGCCTCAGAGATACAGTCCCCCACAATCACCTTTACCAGGTGAGTAAACTACCATTATGGGGGATAATCTCTGAGGCACTCCACATTCATGACATTATGAGTCATTAAAAAGCAGTAATTATCTGCTAGGGTGGGTCAGATGCGCTGTCTTGTACCTTGTCCGTGTTGCTAAAGGCACAGCTCGTGCAAAGTTAGTTGTCTTGAGATACATCCATTCGATAATGTCTTGCAAAGGTGAGTACTGAGGACCACGTGGAGGCTGCACAGATTTCCTCTGTAGTAGCCATATGTTTCTCTGCCCAAGAAGTTGTGATCGCTCTGGTAGAGTGAGCCTTCAGATTTCTGGGTGTAGTTGAGTTATTCACTCTGTATGCTTCCATGAGTGCTGTTGTAAGGTATGTGGCAATCGATTTTGAAGCTGGTTTTCATTTTCATTTTCCATGAAGTATTACAGTCTACCTGTTTTGTGTATTTCCTCTGTGCTAGATAGGTATGTGGTAAGTACCCTTTTCATACCCAGCATTTTAAGCTGGGGATCGTTTTGTATTTTTCCCTGAGGGAGTTCTGCAGGTTTTTCTATAGTTTGGTTGATGTGGACTGTTGATGATACTTTTAATCCGAATGACATTATAGGTCTAAGGGATATTCTGTCATTGTAGAATGTTAGGAATGGAGGTCTGCATTAGAGTGCCTGTAGTTCTCCTATGTGTCTGGAGGATGCTAGTACCATCAGGAATATTGTCTTTATATGCATCCATTTAAGATGGACTGGTGTCTGTATCTATAATTGCTTCTTGAATGTCTACGGCATTCCTTGCGTAAATGTGTATTTGTTTGTCCCCTATGATAGGCCGTTTAATGCATGAGGTTGAAGTGTTAATGTCTTTTTTTTTTTGTTGTACTTTTTATTTATAGAGTTTATACAAATAGATCGTACGGTAACTTCCTGAACAATGTAATACATCACAGTGTAAGCAACATGAAAAAGATGTGCAGATATGCGATCCATTGTTACATTAGGTACAAGATTTGGGGGGGGGTTCAGATAGCATAAAACAAAATGCTTTCGTGCACATCAATACGAATATCCCATATGGCTATTACTACCAATGCCTATAATATGGCAATTACCATTTAATGTATATTAATAAAGATACCAGGCCATAACGGCCCTTAATTATTAAATACACCTTTAATTCTATAGCTTCTATTACATCTCCCAGTTTTGCTCTCACAGCGTTACATAAAAGATCAATTAAAGACACAAGAGAAAAGTTCAACTTAGGTATTAGCCCATCATCTCCCAAAACTTCTCCGTTATTTAAACCCGAAAGCTGACCCACTGCCCCACCTTCTCCACATTATTAAAGTCCCTGAAAGTGGATATAGCAGCAGAAGGAAATTAAGTCCAAATGTTATTCTGTCCATAAAAACTATGTAGCGGGTTGTTCTGAAGCAGGAAAGATAGTGAATTGATACAACAAAAACTTAATGTCCTACTCCTTCTATTTTTCAGGTGTCTTCAGCCTCTGAATCAGATGAATTGTCTCCCTCTCGGGCTGCCCTCTCAGCCTCCAACTTGTCCACCATCCTCATAGCTTCATTAGGTTCGGTATATATATATATATATATATACACACAACAGGGGTGAGTGGTAAATGAGTGAGATAAAACAGCGTATCATCCACTGCAGTGTGATATTTTTACCCTCTGCTCTACTGTGATGATATGAGACATTTACACACACAGGTCACAAAAGGTCACTGATATCATCACCCTAGGCAGCTTTCCCCTCAGCATGAAAGAAACACCTGTGCTGTTACCATAGACACAAATGCAGAACTACCCGAGAGGTCTCACTGCTGCCTACAGCTAACTCAGTGAGCATTACAAAACACACCTATCCCCCCCCACCCCAACTCATTACTGTGATGCTCTCAACTTGATGCAGCCAGAATTCCAAACAGCACAGCTTCACAGAACAGTCTAAACTACTGCCTGCAGCTAACTCAACTACCACTGAAACACATTCTCACTTGTTCCTCAAACTCTGATTCTCACCCAATTACTGTAACAATTTCAACTTCACTGCAGCCAGAATCCTAAAGAGCACAATTTCACAGAACACTCTGCACTCTGCCTGCAGCTAACTTAATTACCACTGAAAACAGTATCAGCTGTTCTGACACTCTGCCTCTCAGTTCATTACAATTACATGCTCTTAGCTTCACTGCAGCCAGACTGCTAAACAATACAGCTTCACAAAAGTATGTTTCTCATTCCTATCTGAAACTAACTCATTTAGCATTGCAAAGCACACTTGTGTGTCTCTCAGAGTTTATAACACTGCCAGCCCATTCAGAAAAGCTCACACACAGAATGAGCAAACACATTAATAGGAACAGAACACAAGACAGCATAACAAAACTTCTGAAACTCTTGGCCCTATTGTATATATCGAATACATGATGGGCAGATCGTGTGCTATGGCAAATATTGTCACTCCTGCATCGTGAGCTTGGATATCTCACAAGTGCCGAGCTCACTCTGCAGGAGTGACAATATTTGCCATATCACACTCATGCCCATCATGTATCCCCTATATATATATGCCTTTCTTCCCATCGTTACATGGAGTCGAGCAGGCATCAACAAGTTGTTCGGGATCTCCAATACCCTGAGACGTCTCCTGACCGCATCAAATCCTTTCCGTTTCATAAGAGTGGTCGGGGAAAAAATAGGACTTTTGATCCATCTATCTCAATATTGTGCCTTGCTCGAACCGCTTGCAAGATACGATCCCGCACCACCACAGACATGGTGATAAGCATGATTGCTCTGAAACCCTCCATAGACTCTGGTCTCCGAACATTAACCCTGTATGCACGGACCAACTGGTCCTGTAGATCAAGTCCAAGGGTCTCCGATAACCAGGCATTCAAGTAAAGGGAAAGATTTTCTCCTTCTGTGCTCTCCGGGATTCCGATGATCCAGACATTAGCAACACGGGTCACATTTTCCACATGCTCCAATCTGGAGTGAAGCAGAGCCTGCTCCTTCACACAGGAGGCGGCCGTGGTTTGGGTCCTGTTCGAGGATTTCTCTGCATCTTGTGCCGTTTCCGTTAGATGATCCAATTTTTGTTCCACTTGTAGCAATCGGGTATTATACCCGTCCATTTTCTCATCTATACGCTGGACTGTTTGAGTCAAAATCAAAACTGCCGATTGCAGAGACTCCAGTGTGGCCGGACCAGGTTCCCCAGCCCCTGTATCCCCCCGTGGGGACATTTGCTGGTGCAGTCGGAGGTTTGGAGGCCCCGCCACGCGGGGTGAAGAAATTAGTTTTCTGGTCTGTGTTTTTCCGCCCAATCACGGCGTATTCGGTATCCCCAGTACCAGCTGGACTCCTGGGAACAAGTAAACATAAGTTAAAGTTCAAGTTAGGCGTAAATTACAAAAAATAGGCTAAATTAAGTATGCTGAAGTGAGAGCTTTCTGGAAGTGCGTCCGTTTAGCTGGATAGCTAGCCACGGCCCCTCTCCCCCCAAAAGAGTTAATGTCTTTGACAAGTTTATGTCGTGCATTGGGCCTTGTTTGCTCAAGAAGGCCATAAGAGGTCTCATGTTCCATTTGGCCCAAGGCACTATGTCTATCGATGATGACATTACTCCCAGTACTTGTGAAACTGTTTGAAGTTCTGGATTTCTGTGTTTCTGTAACTATGTTGTCTGTGCAATAATTGAGCGGACTTGGGCATTTACTGGGTAGCCAAGACCCAGATTTGTGTCGATCAGTGAACCTAGATGATCTATAGTCTGGCTTGGAATGAGAGGTAGCTTTGTGATTGATTATTACCCAGCTGTGATTTTGTAGGCATTGTACTACCATGTTTGTTCTCAAACGAACTGTTGTGCTGATCTGGTTTTGATCAGCCAGTTGTTCAATAGGGTATTACTTGTATGCCTTTAACTCTTATGTTTGCTACGAATACTATTGTTACCTTCGTGCACATCCTTGGGATTGATGCTAGGTCGAATGGTAACACTTTGTATTGGTAACATTTTCCTAATATGTGAAATCGATGGAATTTGTAGTGTGATGTAGGTGTCTTGCAAATCTAGTGAAGTTAGGTAATCTCCTGATCTTACTTCGAGAGGAAGCTCTTGCAGCAGGTAACACATATAGGACTGATGCCACCTAGTGGCGGTTCACAGCAAATTCTTCTCTAACAGTACCAAGGGGGAGAACACCCCCCGCTGATGTCGGCTCCGCCCCTGACGTCCCCCATATATAGGAGGGGCGGTCCCCACATGCTTCGGTTCTTTCCCGCCATTGGCACGGGTTAGTTCACGATTGGCTACCATTCGTCAGTACCGCACTTGCTATTTCTCCACCATTTTTTCAAGGACATTTTTCCTTCGATCTTCCTCTTATGTCAACTACTTTGAAGGGACACCCTAACAAGTGCTCCTGTAGGCGTCAGATCCCCTCAAAGGAAGGCCATTCCACCTGTCTGTACTGCCTAGGTCCTGACCACGATGCCGGCACCTGCTCTTCCATTGCCAGGCTTTTAACAGCAGGACTCGCATCAGGCGGCAAAAGTCTCTTTCGGCCTTCATCGCTCAGTCAAAATTGGCCGCTATGGAGAGGGCCTCTTCCTCGGGGGAATCAGATCCATCGCCCGCTGGAAAAAAGCACCATAAGGAGAGGCACCACGAGCACAGGGAACGGCAGAGGTCTCATTCAAGGCCCAGGTCCATGGGCTCCCACTCGGCCTCCAGGTCCTGCTCCTTCGGTCATGACTCCCGCCATATGGCTCTCAAGCCTCCCACTTCTGCCTCTGGTTCTTTGGCCCAGAAGTCTTCCGGCACCACCCTGCAGCCAATTAACATGTGCCCGTACACGGAAAAAGGACCCTCCGTGGGCCAACGTAAGTAATCCTCCCTCCCTTTCGGCCTCCTTGTCTATAGCCGACCCGGGAATCGAAAAAGGCCTCGGATTTTTCTTCTAGTAGGACCTCATCACTTACCACCAAAATCTAAGGGTTCCGACCACCGTCAGTCCCCGGTTACGGTGCGTCGTCCGTCGGATAAACACTCCGACCATCCCAAGCCTAAGCCTCCGACACTGCAGCAAAATGGGTGCCAGACCGACGCCCTGACGTCGCTCTGTCGCGTCCACCCTGCCACCAGCCAAGGTGGTGCCACCGCCGGTCACGGCAGTCCTGACGCCGGCTTCTCCGGCCCTGCCTGACGTCAGTTCCGAGGCTACCCCCTCTCCTCAGCAGACGCCAGTCCACCTGCTGTCAGAACCAGACGACGCGGTACCCAACGTACCTCCATCGTCTCCTAACAGACCGACGCTGGTCAACATTGATAACTGGTGCTGGTGTTCCTAAGCAGACGCTGGGTCACCCCAGACGTTGATGAAGGCTCAGGCATGGCTGCTTCTCCCATGCTAGAATCTCGTAGGTTTAATATGGTGCAAGTAATGGAGCTTTTCTCCCACTGGTGGGACACGGACAAGCAGGACCTCCCAGTGGCCCCTCCTTCACCCACACCTCACACTACTCCCATGCCTGATGCTAATAAGAACACTGAAGTGGTTCCCAAACCATCCAGAGACGAGGCTGGGAAGGAGCCGGCTGCGCCCAGGAAATGGAGACAAATCTAGGCAAAGGAGGACCCCATCTAGAAGCTCCTCCCACTCTCCTTCCTCTGACAGAAGACGAAAGAGAAGGAGACTTCGCTCCTCTTCCTCGTCATCTTCGGAGTCGTACGCCAACTCGGACATGTCCTTAACAGACTCCGATGTTGACTCTGCTCAGGGGGACCAGGAGGACCACCCTATGTCTCTGCCCGATGACCCCGGTTTCATGGAGGTCATGAGACACATTCAGGAAAACATGGGTTGGGACACAGAGGCCCTTGACCCCTAGCGCTTGAGACTTGCCAAGTACCTCCGCCAGAAAGATCCTAAGCCAGTGGCATCATACCCATGGTGGACACCTTCCAGGAGGTCACATACGCTACCTAGAAGCGTTCTCATTCCTCCTCTGTGGTACCAAAAAAGGCGCACAGGCTGTACCGGGCTCCTAAGGACCATCCCTTTTTGGCCGAACACCCTACCGCTGACTCGGTGGTGATTTCAGCAGCTCATGACCGTTCGCAGAGGCCCAAACACCTGAGCACCCAGCCGCCCAACAGGGAGTCTTAGCAGCTGGATTCATTGGGCAGGAAGGTGTACACATCTGCCACCTGCAGCATAAGGAGCCTTAATTTCCTGACTCACATGGTCCAGTTCCAGAATGCCCTTTGGGAACAAGGGCTGGACATTGTATAGAGCTTGCCTGACTGCCCCCAGAGGGCTGAGCTTGCCAAGCTCCTACAGACTGGCTCGGACGTGGGCACACACATCCTGAGATCAGCCTACGACTCTGTGGACACCTCTGCGAGGGCGGCCGCCTCCGGCATCTGCCTCTGGCACCACTCCTGGCCCCGGGGTTCGATCAAGACGTACAGACTAACCTTCTGGATGCTCCCTTTGAAGGCTCTGTATTCTTTGGCGAAGAACTGGAGAAAATAATTTCAAAAACTACAGGACTCCGGTAAAGCCGTTCATACCGTGCAGTCCATGTATCATCCGAGACAGGGATGTTTTTGTAGGTCCCGTTTTCGTGGCTGTGGGGGACAACAGCCTCAGCAGCCCTACTAGCAGCAGCATCCGCAGCGTGGCGGCTTTGGTCGTAGAGGTGGGGCCAGGGGCACCTTGACCACCACCTCACGACAGGCTAGACCTGCCACTGCCACCCTCCCTCCCTCGCCCTCCCAACGCCTCACTATCTAGGTGACCTGCCTCTCCCAGACGTCCTGTCGGGAGAGCCGGTCGGAGGCCGCTTTTCTCTATACGCAGACGCCTGGAGATAAGTGACCTCCAACCAGTGGGTTCTTGACCTCATGGAATTCGGGCATTCCATCGAGTTCGATACCATCCTTCTGGACAGACCACCACCCCATCCCGCTATTCGAGGAACATGGTTCTCATTCAGCCGGAGATCCAATCCCTGCTGGACAAGGACGCTATAGAGCCGGTGCCACCAGCCGAGAGAGACGGGGTTCTTCTCCCACTTCTTTTTGGTCCCGAAGAAGTCAGGGAATCTCAGACCCATCCTGGATCTCAGCGACCTCAACCAATGGGTCTCCTACCAGAGATTCTGCATGGTCCTCTCTACCCAACCTCCTACCCATGATTTCAACCAGAGATTGGCTGGCCTCTCTGGACATGCAGGACGCGTACCTGCACATCCCGATTGCCAGAAACATCTAAAGTTTCTGAGATTCAGATTTGAAGGCAGGCACTTTCAGTTCAAAGTCCACCCTTTTGGTCTCTCTTCAGCCCCCAGGGTATTCACCAAGTGTCTGGCAGTAGTTGCTGCGGCGCTTTGGAGAATGGGCCACTCTGTGTTCCCTTACCTGGACGACTGGCTCCATCTAGACCCTGCCTGTTGTAAACCATCAGGGACATCTTAGCGCTGTGCCAGCGTCAGGGCATCATGGTAAACCAGGACAAGTCCCAGCTGTTCCCATCACAGGGACTTCCAATTTATAGGGGCGTGTCTGGATACCACTCTCGAGAAGGTTTTCCTTCCTTCCGACAGGGCAGGTGCATCCAAGCCTTAGCGCATCATGTTTCTTCAGCCTCAAAGATTCCTGCCAGACAGCTTCTCAGGCTGTTGGGCCACAGTTTCGGTGCCGCTTGTGAGATTGCGAATGCGGGCCATTCAATGGTCCTTATGCGTCCAGTGGGATCAAACACAGGACAAATTGGATACCTTGACAGGGATCAGAGAGCCAATCCGCTGAGAACTACGCTGGTGGATGTCGTCCCAAAATCTTCTGGCGGGGCTTCCGCTTCAACTCGGGCCCCCGTCCCAGACAGACAACAGACGCTTTATGCTCGGGATGGGGAACACACTTAGAGACCACAGGACTCAGGGTTCCTGGTCCTCAACAGAGGAGAACCTGCACAACAATGTCCTCGAACTGAGAGTGGTTCTTTACGTGCTCCAGGCCTTAACCTTTGCCCTATCGCCCGGCCACCTTCTGATCCAGACGGACAACACATCCGTGGTGTTCTACATCAACAAACAGGGTGGCACACACTCTTACCCTCTCTGCCGCGAGGCCATGTGAGTGTGGGACTGGGCACTGGGCCATCATCTCTCCATCTCGGCTGTTCATGTCCCAGGGACACAGAACGTGCTGGCCGATGCTCTCAGCAGAATGAGGTTGCAGGCCCACTAATGGGCCTTGCTTCAGGATGTCGCAGACCAAATCTTTGCCAGATGGGGGACACCAGAGCTAGATCTCTTTACATCTCAATCCAATGCAAAACTGCCCAGTTTTTGCTCGCTAGGTCCAGAGCCTGGAGTTTTCTGGCAAGACGTATTGTCCCTCTCCTGGAAAGAGTGATTCCTCTATGCCTTTCTCCCCTTCCACTGCTTCAGAAGGTACTCCTCAAAGCACAGTCAAAACAGTCCACCATGATTTTGATAGCTCCTCTGTGGCCTCAACAGATTTGGCTTCCCTTACTACAGGGTTTGATTGCAGAGCCTCCGCTTCCACTTCCAGTCTTGTTACAGCTTCTATCCCAGGACAATGGGTCCCTGGTTCATCCGAACCTGTGCTCCCTTCACCTGCATGCCTGGCTCCTCAAGACCTAGCAGAGTCTTGGTTTGGAGTCTCAGACAAGGTGGCACAGGTCTTCGCAGAAGCGCGCAAGCCTGCTACTAGGGCCACTTGCGCTATGAAATGGAAATGTTTCTGCTTATGGGTAGCAGCCAGACAGTTGGACCCCCTGGTCTGTCCGGTTAACACTATCCTGGAATACCTGCTTTCCCTTTCGGAGTCACGTCTTAGTTACTCCTCCATCAAGGTACACCTGGCTGCTGTCTCTGCCTATCACATGCTTGTCCAGGGTAAGTCGGTGGTTCAACTGGAGGTGTCTAAAGCCTTTCTGCATGGCATTCTGTACATCAGATCCCCTATCTGAGATTCTGTCCCTCCTTGGGATCTGTTTTTCATTCTGGAAAAGCTGACACTTCCCCTCTTCGAACCGGCCATGGAAGCTGAGCTTCATTTTCTGTCCTGGAAAACCCTACTTTTGGTGGCCGTCACCTCGGCGAGGCACATTTCAGAGCTTCAGGCCCTCATGTGTAAGGAACCCTACCTGATTTTCCACAGGGACAGGGTTGGCCTTCACTCCAATCCTAAGTTTCTACCTAAAGTGGTTTCAGAGCTCACCTTGAACCAGGTGGTTCAACTTCCAGTTTACTAGCTGGAATATTCCAACAAAGGGAAAGCGCTTCTCCACTCTTTGGATGTTCACAGGTTGCTGTGCTATTACCTGTCCAGAACCAAGGGGGCCAGGAAATCTGATCAACTGTTCGTCTCCTTCACGGACAGGTCCTTAGGACGCCCAGTTACCAAGCAGACGCTTTTGTGTTGGCTGGTTAACTGCATCACCTACTGTTACCAGAAACATAAGTCCTCTCATGGCACGATCAAGGCTCATTCCACCAGGGCAGTCGCCACCTCCTTTGCAGCCACAAAGAGGGTTTCGGTGGCTGACATTTGTGCTGCCGCCACATGGCATTCTGTTCACACCTTTGTCAGGCATTACAGCCTAGATACAGTTTCCAGATGTAGAGCAGGGTCTGGCCTTGCGGTCTTGCAGGACTTGGTCTCCTGAGGGATCCCTCCTGCTCCTGTCTCCCTGCTTTCTTTCTCCCCCTCCCGAGGGTTATCTTAAGTTTATACTGCTTGGGAATCAGACCTATGTGTGTTACCTGCTGCAAGAGCTTCCTCTTGAAGTAAGATAGTACAGTCATGTAAGAACTTACCGTAACAGTAGATCTTCGAGAGAAGCTATTGCAGTAGGTATGATCTCCCACCCTCCTTCCCCCAGGATCAGGCCATCCGCACATGTTGCCTCATGTGATCCTGCATTATTTTCCGTTTGGCGTGCAAGAACTGGAGTACGTGGGGACCATCTCTCCTAAATATGGGGGACATCGGGGGTGGAGCTGACGTTGGTAGGGGGCGTTCCCCCCTTGGTACTGCTAGAGAAGAATTTGCCATGAACTGCCACCAGGTGGCGTCAGTCCTATATGTGTTACCTGCTGAGAGAGCTTCTCTCGAAAATGTACTATTATGGTAAGTTCTTACGTAACTGTACTTTCTTATAACCCTGAGGATGGACCTGATTACTTCAATTTGAAGGGTTTGTATTGTACAGAATTGTTCAGGTGTTTTAGGTCTGGAACTGGGTGTAGCCCTCTGGTCCCTTTTTGGGTACCTCGTGATGTGCTACCCTGTCTATGGTCTTGCTGTACAGTAAGTCTGTCAGTACTGTTTGACTATCACATATACTTTTCTGATTACTTCTAAGACCCACCTGTTTTGTGTGGTTTGCTCCCACGCTTGGGTGAAGTGTAGTAGTCGGTCACCGACTGGAATGTTCGGGTATTGCTTGTAGCAATAGTAGATGTTGTTGCAACTAAGTTCTGCAGGGGGAGTAGTTTCCTCTACCTTGGTTGGGAACCCCTCTACCTCGATATCTGATGTAATGGTTTGTTGGTGGGTATGGCTGCCTGTAGTAGTGTATCCTGTAGTTGTAACTGCCCCTGTCTTGTCTTGAAAGGAATGGGCATGGTACGTTTGTCTAGCTGGCAGATAAGTGGATCTGTTTGACTGGTCTTTGGTGTCTTGTCATCCTCTTTCCTCTTGAGGTATCTTTCTAGACCCTCACCGAACAGTAGGTTGCCTTTAGAAGGTAATTTATGTAGTATCACTTTAGAGTCATTGTCCGCCTTTCCTTAGATTCATTTACAGAGACCTCTGTGCTCTGTTATTAGGAATGTGGCGTGTGAACTAATCTCTAAGAAAACCACCGACATGTCACCCAGGTATTTGGTAGATAGTACAGTGTTTTGCAGGAGTTGGGATTCCCACATAAATTTTTTTTTTTTTTTTTTTATCATTATGACCTCTTGTAACTAGGTGAGTTGCACTCTCGTAGCATAGATGGATGTTGTAGCAGCTCTGTCTCCTAAGCCGGCTAGTTATGCTTATTTCTTTAAGCTACCCTCTAATTTTAGGTCTATGTGGTCTTGGGACCTGAGGCCACTTCGGTAGATAGCACAGCCTTTTTATTAGCGAAGCAATATGAGGGTCTGTTGTCAGTGGTATGTACCCCAAAGCAAGTTTGTCTGCTTGAAGAGGGTACACTTTGCCCCAAGATCTGCGTTCTGGACTCGCTCTGGTTTGGCAGACTCCCATTCTTTAATCATCACCTCATTAATAGATTTGTATACTGGGAATATGTCTGCGTGCTTTTGCCAACCGTTAAAATGTGGGGATTAGCTTGGACAGTGGGGAAGGAGTTGTTGTACCAAACCCCACCTTAACCATTGTGTTTCGCACTAATGTCTGTATTTGATCAGGCAAACACCATTTGGACGTTAGTGTTTGTGTAACCACCTCCATCTCTGTTTCTAGATCGGAGTGTGTTTCTGAGTCCGGCTGTGGTAAGTGGGGTTCTGTCCCTGCCGGAAACCAACTTTATTTCACATGGTGTTTTACACTAGTTGTTGTGCCTGCATCGGTTGATTATTTTGGTACAGAATTGTTGCTGTGTCTACTAAATCCTGCCCAGTGGAGGATTTGGGATTGCAGGTGGCATATTTGTTTGTGCCTTGTCTTTAGTGTTTTCACTGATGTCTTCCCCAGTGTCTTCCTGGTCAGATGGTATGGGTGCATTTTCTGCATCTGATGCGCACAGTCTGCCTAGTTGTTTTGGGGCTAGTGGCACTTTGCACTGGCTGTAGCTCTTTGTTCTGGCCATTAGAGTAAGTTGAGAAAAGGGTACATAGGGAGGGCAGTGTTGGGGGGGGTTACATATATTGTTTATTATTTCCCTTAATTCTTCCCCATGCACAGTAATCAATAATGTTCTGCACTGTACAGGCTATTGTTGTGCCTGTGCATTAAAGTGTGCACTCTCTCTTTAAATGTAGGTAGAGTGTGTGAGGGACTCAGTGTTATGCTGCCTTGCCCACAGCCGTGGTAATAGTGCTGCCCCAATGTATTTTTCCCATTGTTAATTTTAAAATCATTGCGTTTCTATTTGCATTGTGGTCTGCTGTTGCAGAGCGGTTGGTGCTTTTAACAAACGCCCTCTGTGCTGGTTGGACATTCATGAGTGTAGTCGCGTTCTCCACAAGATGGCAGCAGTGACTCTTATCCAATCCACACTGTCTGGCGGCCGTCTACACCCATAAATCCTGCAAAGATAAGGGGAAGGTGGAGAGCTTTTCCAAAATCACAGCAGCAAGTCTCGCAATATTACTTCTCGTGGCTGCCGATCTGGATAGGCAAGTTAGGTTAGTCTCGCAATGCTCCTCCTCCTTGCGAGACTTACTTTGTTTATGGTGTTTCAGTTGGGTAGATGATAGAGGTTGATAGAAGAAGGCGGTGAGTATAAAAGACATAATGTGCCATAAAAAACTCTAGACAGCACGTCATTTTGAGGTGAGGCACAGAGGGACTGAGAAAATGCTTCGGAGACTGTTTTGTACTGACGTCTTGAGTGAGCGCTTCAGATGCTACTATGTTTGTAATGGGGAACTGTGGCACATTACTTGGTATTTTAGAAGTCCAGGATGCTGGCAGGGTACTGCGGACGTTCTAAGGTAGTCACTTGCTCATTTAATAATGGATAGACTCTGGAACTGCTGGCAGGGGCTCCAGGTCATCAGGCACCTTAGTAAGGTGGTATGCTTGTTCTGAAAGCACGTAGAGAAACTCAGAGGATATGCCCAATTAAGGAGTGAGAGCCTTTAATTGTTTAGTAGCCTCTGATGTACTGAGCTCCTGGGACCACTGGTAGGGGCTTCCAGATAACTGTGGCTGTGAAATCAGTTTGGTCATCTGTGAAAGATCTCAGACAATACATGGCTCGATTAGCATCCTTTAAATTGTGGTGACCTCCACGCAGGATGCACAAATTCTTCCCATCTGCTGATGGGCGATGGGAACGCTGCATTGCTTGCAGCTCTTAGTTTTTGCCATTGTAATCTGTGAATAGATATCAGCAAGTACTTGGCTCTATTAGAATTTTTTAACTTTCCATAAATGTGATATTTTATCTTATTCAAGCCCTTTGTATTAAATTTATAGGGCTAAGACATTAATTCACAGTCCTGTGCATTACTTTTGGCCCATAGGATACTTTGTTGTATCTCAATAATTAACATGGGTATGTTCTTTTAAGAGAGTAAAAGTGTGTTGTGAGGTGGGGGGAAAGCAGATTGACTTAAGGCAATGTTGCCATGGCTGCAGTGTTAAATCCCCCTTTTAGTATGCTTGTTAGCACTGCTTATCTTTAGGGACACACAGTTTGTCAGCCAATGCTAGTTGTACTGCTAAACATAGTTTCCTTGCGTTACCTACCTGTATTGTGGCAGAAACGCTAGTCTCCATTCATCTAGCATTTGTTAGTTGTGTTGGCCGTCGTGAGATCTATGGGGAAATCCAAATCTAGCTATTTACCCTCCTCCAATATGGCGTCTGAAGCCTCGCGAGTACGGAGAGCCAATCAGATTACAGCTCTCGTGCTGGGTGAGATTTTGGAGGAGGAAGAAGGCACGGGACATGGCCAAGCTGCGAGGAGCTACAACAGGACCTGGGGCCATAAATACAGGTTACTCACCTGTAACAGGAGTTCTAGGAATGGTATATGTTGTTCATCCACACTCACTGGCAGGTATCCTTGCCGCTTTAAATCTTGCCGGAAGGTCTTCAAGCTTGCTCCTCCCACCCACCCGGTGGTATAACTCGGCTCTGCCCCATGACGCCAGATCTGGCCGCTGGAAGCTCAGGTTGTGCGTGCCGGGAGGGTCAGGAGTTGTAGGTGTGTGAACAACATATACCATTCCTAGAACTCCTGTTACAGGTGAGTAACCTGTATTTCTAGGGACATGGATATGTTGTTCATCCACACTCATTGGCAGACTCCTAGCAGTTCTCCGGGAGGAGGGAGGCAAGACGACACCCCAATACTTACTTGGGAAAGAGAGACTGAGAACCGAGGCCCCAAAACCAGCATCCCGGCGTGACTCAAGGTCGATGTGGTAATGGGTAATGAAGGTGTTTGCTGACTTCAGGTAGCAGCCCTGCAGATTTCCTGGATAGGGACGTCCCTGGAAGCAGCCACCTGTGCAGCAGTATGGCGGTAGAATGAGCTCTATCCTCTGGGAGGCTCCATGCCCGCCAACTTATAGCAGAGATCTATGCAGGAGGTTACCCACCTGCTTATCGTCCGCTTGGCTGCAGGTCTGCCAGATCACGGCTTCAGCGTAGGTGACAAACAGCTGGCGAACCTCTCCCAATTTCAGCAGTCGCTCCTTATAATAATGGCGCCTTCTAGGGTCCAGAGTATGGAGCCTATATCGCCTCCGAGGTGTGATTGGGGTAGAACACCGGCAGAGTCAACACCTGGTTAAGGTGAAACTCCGACACCACCTTCGGAAGGAATTTCGGTGGGGGAGGACAACCTTGTCCCTGTGGAAGACCAGGTAAGGAGACTATGGAAGCGCCTGGAGCTCCCATCCTTCTGACTGACGGATAGCCACCAAGAAGGCGGTCTTCCACGACAGGTGAGAGAGAGCACACCTGTGCATAGGTTCGAATGGCTTGCCCATGAGCTTTGCCAGTACCAGCAGTAGATCCCACGGAGGTGGGGGTTCCGCGACTAGGGGAATGTGATCAAGGCCTTGAAAGCGCCAGACCACCTCTCCTGCGCACACGACTGCTTCCCGCCCGCGCCCGGTAAGCAGAGATGGGCCAGGTGCACCCTAGGTCGCCGACCTAAGCCCTTGACTAGAAAGGGACCATAATAGTCCAAGATGCTTGCCAAGAAACAGGAGGAAGGGTCCAAGTCCTTGTCTGACACCAAATGGAAAACCTTTTCCATTTGAAGGCATAGCATTTTCTGGTCGACTCTCACGGACGCCTCAACTACATTGAGGACCTCGTCGGAAAGACCCAAGGCCTGGAACTCAGCCGCCAGGAACCAGGCCGTCAGGTGCAGGGATTGAAGGTCCGGATGGAACACCTTCCCTGATTGACTGAGAGCAGGTCCGGGCGAGCTGGAAGCTGCCGCGAGTCCTGGAGCTGAGACTGAGGAGATCTGGTACCAGAACTGGCGAGGCCAGTCTGGGGCTATCAGAATCACCTGCGCCTTGTCCCTCCTCGCCTTGAGAAGCACCTTGTGGATCAAGGGAAATGGGGAAAGGCGTAAAGAGGCCGGGGTCCACTGCCTCGAGAAGGCATCCCCAGCAGCCCTGCTGAGGGGGGGGCATGGAACAGACTCAGCTTTATGCCTCCCTGGAGGCAAACAGGTCCACCTGAGGTGTGCCCCAATGGGAGAACAGATGCTGTACTACCTCCGGCAGGAGAGACCACCTGGGATGCAGCCCCTATCCGGCTCAGGGCATCGGCCAGGGTGTTGGAGGCTCCTGCCATGTGAATGGCTAGGAGATCCGCCCCAGGCTGCGCACAGTGACCAAACGCGGAGAGCTTCCTTGCATAGAAGCATGGAGCGCGGCCCCGCCCCGGCGGTTTAGGATAGGCACATGGTCGGGTATTGTCCGCCTGGACTCGGACCACTTGACCCGGAGGAACGGAGCAAAGGCGGTGAGAGCTAGGCGGACCGCTCGGAGCTCCAGCAGGTTGATGTGGCATCGGGACTCCCGCGGGGACCAGAGGCCATGAGCCCGGTGTTCCCCCAGATGGGCACCCCAACCCATCAGAGAGGCATCGGTCGATAGAGAGACGGTCGGTCAGGCGGACGAACGGGATGCCCTCCTGCAAATGATCTGGAACGGTCCACCACTGAGAGCTGCCCACATCCCCTGTGTCACCGACACAAGCTGGTCCAAAGGATCGAGCGTTGTGACCACTGGCTGGCCAGTCCCCACTGAAGGGGACGATGTTCCAGCGGCCCAACGGACCACGCTGGTGCAGGCCGCCATGAGACCCAGGAGGCGCAGGAAGTCCGGCAGGGCGAATTGCCCAACCAGAAATGATCGGGCAAGGAGGAAAGAACCTCGGCCCTGTCCGCCGAGCCGCTCTGGCTCAAGAGAGTCGAGCTGCGCCCGATGAATAGAATCACCTGCTCGCCCGAGTTCCACTTGGCCTCGTGATAAGGAGGCCCAGTTGAGAGCAGACCTGGAGGCCAGATCTCTGGACCACTCCGCCTCCTTCCTGGAGGGAGCTGCTATCAGCCAGTCGTCCAGGTAAGGGTACACCGGACCCCTCGGCGCCGCAGGAATGCTGTCACCACTGCCATGCATTTGGTGAAGACCCTGGGAGCTGGAGACAAGCCGAAGGGCATGGCTTGGAACTTGAAGAGGGATCCTTCCGCTCGGAAGCGAAGGAATCTCTGGTGAGACGGACGGATAGGACGTGAAAACGCTCCCCTGCAAGTCCAGAGAGCAGAACCACATGCGCGCTCAAGGATGGTATTATCTGAGCCAGAGTGACCATCCTGAAGGTTCGAGACCTTAGGAACTTGTTTAGGTCGTAGTCGAGAATGGGGCGCCAGCCCCCCGTCCGCTTCGGAACCAGGAAGTACCTGGACACAAACCCTGGGTCTGAAGGAGGGTCCACCACCTCTCTTATCACCTCCTTCTGGAGGAGGAGAGCGATGTCGGCTCGACGAGCCGCCAGTGAGGCTGGGGATCCCGAAGCCCCCCGAGGGGCGAAGGCTCTGAAGGGTGGTGCCTGCTCGAATTCCAGAGGCAGGCCTCTTCCCACCACCTCCAAGACCCACCTGTCCGTGACCAGGCGGAACGGAAGTGCCGGAGCCATCCCCCCCCACGAGGGGACCCAGGGGTAAGGTGACGGGAATGGGGGCGACACCCCTCAGCCCGTCACTGGGCAGGCTTGGAGGAGGGACCGGCCGAGGGACCTCCTGGGCCTTTTCCTCCTGCCTCCTGTTAGAGGAGCTGGCGGCCTGGGTTTGGGATGCCAAGGCCGAGCCTGCTGGCCTGCGTTGCTGGGCCGGGCGCGCGGAGGCACAGAAGGACGAAAGGGCTTAGGCTGTGGTTTGTGCCTTGTCCTTCTGAGCGGAAGAGACCGAGTCCAAGTAGCATTGGACTTCTCGATCCTCTGCAGGTGACCTTCCACCCCAGGGCCGAAGAGGTCAGTCCCCAAGGGAACATCCGCCAACTTGTGCTGGGTATCCGAGTGAAGGTGGATATCCTCAGCCAAGCCCGCCGCACGTGATAGCCACTGCGGCCGCCACCGATCTGGCACATGAGTCCCCTATATCCAAAGCAGTCTGGAGCTGCTGTTTGGCCACTGCCCTGCCCTGGTCCCGCACCTGCTTAACCGTAGTCTGCAGATCGGCGGGAAGATGAGGGATGACCTCATCCAGGGAGCCCAACAGGGCATGAGAAAAATGTGCCATGAGGACGGCCGAACTGGCCTGACGAAGGCCGAGAGAGGACGCAGCGTAGACTTTTCGCCCGACATAGTCCAATTTCTTGGACTCCTTGTCAGGAGGTTTGTCCACATCCCTGGCGTTGCCGGCACGCCGGAAAACGCTGTCGGTAACCAACCCCTCAGCAGAGGGGTGTTCCGAAAAACCGGACAAGGAACCGGTAGGGACCGCATACTTCCTGGCCATCCTGGCCGAAGGCGCAGGGCAGGAAGCAGGGCGCTGCCAAAGCTCCAGTGCCGGACCCACTATGGCCTCGGCCACCGGAAAGGCCTCCGTCGGAGAATCCCCTCGGTCCAGAATCTCCGTGAGGGGATACCTGGCCCGTTTGGAAACGGGTTCGAGCTCCATCCCGGTGGACTCCGAGATGAGCCAAAGCAGTCCTAGGAAGGACGACGGGCTATCGTCCATTGACTGACCTCCTGAAGACTCCAAGTCCAGTCGCTTGGAGAAAAAGGAGGAATCATCTTCGGACTCGGAAGAGTCCTTGAAGAGCTGCCTCTGGCCTGAGCCACCCTTCACCTGCCGAGGTCGGTCGGGAGTGAGGGTAACTGACAGCCGATGGGGTAGACCCTTAGCTGACCGAGAATCCTTGGTCGGAGCCCCAGTTGGTGGCTGTGGAGGCGGAGGTTCCACCGGAATCGGTGGAGCAGCTGGTTTTGGCCGAACAACCGGCCTGGGTATAGGCTCCTCGGATAAATCGAGGGGTTGTGTCGGCCGCTCCGGTGACAGCCACTTAATGGCCGGGGAAGGCGACGGGGTCGGCTTACTCCCGGCCAGGAGGAGCTGTTGCAACATAAGGTCCTCGTACCGTCGACGTAATTTACGCCGAAGCCTCCCCTCGTCCGAGGAGGAGGACGAGGACGAGCGGCTACGCCATCCACCGTGGTGCCGAGAGCGTGACCACCTATGACGGTGGGATCGGCTGGACCGCGAAGAGGTCCGAGACCGAGAGTCCCGGAATTTCCGAGGTCGGTGCGGGGAGGTGTCGGCCGGAACCGGCACTCCCTTCGGCCTGGATGGTCCATCCGAGGGCTCCGGAACCGGAGGCACAGGCGAGCCAACGAGATCCTCAACTCCTCCTGGGGAACCGGGGAGAGGGGAATCTCGGCTGCTAAAGGCGACAGCCCGTCCAACGGGTCGAGAAAAATCTCGACTTCATCGGTGGGAGTCTCGGTCAACTGACCTGACGGGGACACCGTGAGGCCAGTGGCCGAAGTCGAGCGGCCCATCTGCCGAATGCCGACTCTAACGGGAGAGGGACCTTCCCATTCCTGAGCGCCGACGAGGGACTTACCCCTGTCCCTCTTTTTGGACCAAGAATAAGGTCCCGCAGACGTAGGCCCTTCTCCTTTAGTGGAGAGGGACAGACAAAGCTCCTTAAAAGAAGCCGTGTAAGAAGAGCCCAGAGAGAGCGGGATAAATGCCGCGGCCGAGGAAGATACGGCCCGCGCCGCCTCCTCTTCGAGGGCGACCATCCGCTCGAGCTGATCCGCCGAGCCCGCCGCCGCGGACACCGCCAACCGGGCCTCCTTGGACTTCACCGGAGGGAAACGCTTCGGACGCCCAGTTGCAATCGGCACGGGTCTTCGAGGACGTAGGTCGAGAAAGATGAGCACAGGTCGCGAAGCCTGCGGTCGTGCTCAAGGCCTAAGGTAGACACACGTGAGTGTGGATCCGTCCGAGACATCTTCTGCCCGCATGGGCATCTCCGAAATCCGGGAGTCGATTTGTCCATCGCAGCCGCGAGGGATAGAAGACTGAAGTCTTTTCGCAAAATTTATTTTTAAATCCGCAAACGGAGAAATAGGAACCAGTCTCAAACGCAGAGCGTTCAGGAGGGAACCTGAGCTTCCAAGCGGTAAGGAAGATCTGGCGTCATGGGGCGGAGCCGAGAGTTATACCACCCGGGTGGGTGGGAGGAGCAAGCTTGAAGACCTTCCGGCAAGATTTAAAGCGGCAAGGATACCTGCCAATGAGTGTGGATGAACAACATATCCATGTCCCTAGAAAATAACATTCTCTCTGGCCCCATTTTGATCCATAGAACTTCAGGATTCTATCGGGAACACTTCGGGATTGAAGATAGCGTGAAGTGATAGCGGAGTGCTGGAAAGAAACGTGCAGCTGCATTTCAGAGATTCCAGTGCACAGCGTGGGGGTTTTTAATTGAATCTGGGCACTGGATCACATCATGTGAGTTTTTCTATGCACCTCTACAGACTCAGGACACTAGAAGGGTCACCAGAATTTTGTAGTTGGGTCAGGCAACTCAGGGACCGCTAGCAGGGGTACCAGGTTGTTCATTTTAATTATACAATGGCAAGAACATTTCCTTGACTCTGATTGGTCAGTGGGTGCCTGAGACAGTGATGATATTACACAATAACATCACTGTGTTGATTTTTTTGGATGAGCATATGGCTGATAAGGATTTTATGGATTTTTTTTCCATAAACAAAGATATACTGCCTCACTAAAAATCTACTAAAAACATTTTTGTTTTGTATAACATCGAGCCATTGTATAATTGCAATAAGGCACTCCAAGGTGTGTGTTATCATGTAATAACGTCACATCTGGGGTGGTGGAAGCACTCGGCTTCGCCTCATGCTTCAACCCACCCCGGGAGTGACGTTATTACACAATAACACACACCTTGTTGTGCCTTATTGCTTAAATATCACATCATGAAATGCACATTAGAATTCTGTAGCCTGATTACAGAACTGGATAATTCAGCCATACTTCTAGCTCCTGGAACCGCTGGCAGGGGGGTGTCCAGGTAGCTATAAACCTCTATGCTCTTAAAAATACATTAGTGCCCATACAATGAATAGTCTCTCCAAATTATCTGTCTATATAATTGACGCTTGAGCAAGACGCAGTGCTATCATGTCTAAATGTATATTATTCAAAACATAAAACAACTGCTTATCTGCTACTCATAATTCTGCAGGCTATTGTTCTTCATATTGATACTGATTTTATTATTCAAAATTTTTAGCCAGGAGGCGTCTTATCTTAAGGAGTTCAAAACCTTTTTTGCTCTTTTATAAGAATACACTGGAGCTCTAGGGTGTGCTGAAACCTTGATCAGATGCAGATTTAGAATTGACCACATGAGAGCAGACCCCATTCAGGTGGGGGACGGACTTTCTTCAAGTCACATGTGCATCAAGCAACCTATCAGGTGTACACAACCCATGATGTCATGAATGTGGAGCGCCTCAGAGATTACCCCCCACAATGGGAAATACAGTACAAGCTGTACTGTGCCTAAATATTAGGTTTTGTTAAAGTACTCCTGAATGTGTCACCACTGTGATATGTGTACAAGCAGGGATTGTGAATATCAACCAATCAGAATCTTTATTTAGCCAGGCGAACACCATTGAGCATAGCTCATTTACAAGATGAACCTGGTTAGAACAGGAACGAAGGATATACACTTTATAGTTAGTTAGTTCGTTTTTGTTGACCAGGTAAGTGCACTAGACAAATCCTGCCTATTTTCAGGTACGACCCGAGGGAGGGGGATACAGATGAATGCCAACTGACCTTGAACCAGATTAAGCTGTTGGTGGCATTTTTAGTGAATGAGGGAAATTTGGCCAGGACACCGGGGAAATGCCCCATCTCTTTTTGATAAGTGCCATGGGATCTTTAACATCCACCTGAACTACCACCAATCCGGGCAGATGGGACCTCGGTTTAACGTCTCATCCGAAAGACGGCGCCTCAGGAGTGCAGTACCCCCCTCATTCTGCAACACAGTGTCAGTATTGGGATTTAACCCAAGTGCCAGTTGTGGGAAATGAACCCACAGCCCTCTGATCTCCTGGCCTCAGAGGCGAGTGTGCTACATACTGAGCCACTGACACTAGATAAACAGTCAACAACATAACATCCGAATAATACTTTATAGTCACAGTGACATAATAGTTTAACGATGACACAAAAGGAGAACATTTGGAGAACAGCAGTTCAGTTCCTTCATAATGTAGGAATGTGTCTACAACAAAAAGCTGGGTGAGCTATATGAGGACGTCAGTTAGATAATAATATATTACATATATTGCCTTGTAGAACAAGACAGTCAGTGTGTTCATAGTCAGTGTGATCAAGTTATGATATGTTTAAATAAATCTGAATTATAACAGAATATCATTGGGTATAACAAGTGAGCAATCAAGGGGAGTACAAGTATCAGTCCTGTTTACAAATGCCATGAGGATGAACTGGATGGGCCATCTGTCAGATTTTGTCTGACAGATTCAGTGTTCCTTAGTTTAAAGCACAGCAGGCCACCTTTAGAGTGCCTTAGCGGTTGAGATCTTTCTATTAATCAATGAAGTACTCAGGCAGGCATTAGGTACAAAAAAGTACAGTTGAGTACTTACCGTAACAGTAGATCTTGAGGGTATCTCTTGCAGCAGGTAATACACTTCAGTCCTTGCCAGAGGGAGCTCTTCTGCACGGCAGCTTTCTTCTAGCAGTCTCTGCCTAGGGGCCGCCCACACATGAAATCACCATTCTCCACTTATATAAGAGTGGGTGGCCCCAGGCATCCTCAGTTCCCCACCAGGTTCAGCTCACTAAGCGAAGACTGAGGGAGAGCCAAAGTACCTTAGGTATCCCATACATACATACATACATATATATAGATATATATATCTATATATCTATCTATCTATCTATATATATATATATATATATATATATATATATATATATATATATATTTGGATCAGAAGTTCTCTTACAGAAGGAGGGGGGTGGAGAGAGGGAGGGATCGTACCTGCTGCAGGAGATACCCCTCGAAGATCTACCATTTTGAAGTCTGCTTTTATGAGTCAATTGTCTAAGTAAGGGAAGAAGAAATGTCCATCCTGTTGTAGGGCTGCCACCACCACCACTAGGCACTTGGCAAAGACCCTTGGGGCGGTTGAGAGGCCAAACAGGATGGTCCAAAATTGGTAGTGATGTCCTAGCAGGTAGAAGCGAAGGAATTGGTGGTGGGTGGAGTGGATGGGGATTTGCAGGTAAGCATCTTTCATGTCCAATGCGCATAGCCAATACCCTTGTTTTAACATTGGCATGATGGATGTTAAAGTGACCATTCAGAACCTCTTGTATTGTATATGTAGGTTCAGTTGTCTGAGGTCTAATATAGGTCTGAGATCCCTGGTGCGTTTGGGTACCAAAAAAAAAAAAAAGGGAATAGAATCTCTGATGGTATTTTAGAGGAGGAAAAGGATAAACAGCATTCTTGTAAAGAAGTGCCTGGAGTTCCTCCTGAAGGATGGGGATATGGTCGAGTGGGTAAGAGACAGGGGAGGGGGAGGCAAGGAGGCCAGCTCCAGTGTATGCCCCATCCGCATTGTCTGAAGCACCCACTCGTCTGATGTTATTGCGTGCCAGGCCTCTAAATTGAGGGCAAAGCGACCACCCACAGCTTCAGAAGCCTGGGGCAATGCCCTAACTGGTCACTGGAAGGTGGGCAGACCGGCCCCACCAGAGGGATGGGAGTGGGAGCCCTTGGAGGTAGGAGTGGCGGTCCTGGATGTTGGCTGAGAATGACCACGGAATTTACCTCTATAGGTACCTCGGTGTTTGCTGCCTTTCTTCAATTAAAAGGAGGATTGTGAGCGGTACTAGTAAGATGGCTGTGTGGAATGATACATGCCATGTACTGTACGTAAAGTCCGACCTGAAGCCTGGAGATCATCCAGGAGTGTCTAGGTGCCAGGACCAAACAGTCTGGACCCATTAAAGATAGCATCTACCACTTTGTGCTGCACGTCTGCTGTAAAAACTGACACGTGTAACCAGGCATGCCGTCTAAGGGTAACATCTGTGGCCTATATACGGGCAGAGGTATCCACTGCATCGTACCCTGAACAGAGCAGATGTTGAGAGATGGAGCTGCTAGTTGAAATTGTTGCCAATAATTGGTCCTTCTCCTGGGAAGGAGGAAGTTTATTGACTAGTTCTATAGCAGAGGACCAGAGGATATGCTGGTATTTAACCATATGTCCCATATAGTTCAAGATTCTGAGGTTCATGGTACCAACCTGGAATACCTTCTTCCCGAGGTAATCAATATGGTGGGAATCCTTATCAGGAGGTAAGGAGCTCATGTGCTCTGGACGTTTTATGCGATCATGAGCCACTGTGATTACTATTGAATCAGCTTCAGGGGTAGTAGAAAGGAAAGGATGGTCGAGAGGAGCCTGATAAAGGTGGTCTGCCTTTCTAGGATTTGCTGGAACAGCAGAGGGTTGATTCCAAGCAGCTAGTACTGCATTTTGATAAGTTTGTATAAGTGGGGGTACCACTACTACAGGCTCTTCAGGGAGTTCAAGGTAGTCTGCCATTTCCTTTCTTTATCATGTTCCATAGTTGAAAACCCCATGATTTTTTGAATTTGGACCATCATCTCATGGAAAGATGGCTCATCAAGAGGGGAGACAACTGCCTGATGGGAGGCATCCTCATGTATAGAGGAGAGAGTAGAGACAGAGGACGGGAGTCCAGATCCTGGGGCTCAAAATCCTCAAGATCTCCTGGAAAATCTTCTGGAAATTCTGCCTCTTCTGAGAAATATTCTTCCTTATACGATTGGGGGGACCAAGCAGAAGAAGGATCTCTATCACCTTGAAAACGTTTAGGTGGAGGAGTGGGAGAGGCGACCCAGCTCTCTTGGAGTGGAAGGCAGAGATCCCCTCATTAGTTCCTAGACTGGTTGCACCATGGTTGCCACGTCCATTGAAGCAGTAGTAGAAGGCGGAGCAGGCTGCCTTTGGGAAACCAGAGGAATAGTGGAGGTAACTGGATGTGATGTATAAACAGGTGTGGCCCCTGGGTGATAAATACCAGGATCTTGGTCCCTATCTGGTTAGACCCTGTGATAGAGTGGTTGTAAAGGAGGAGGGTCCGTGACCACGGAAAATCCTGTAGTTCTCCCAATGAATATCTGACCTGTCATCGACGGGGCGGTGAAGGGGGAGGTAGTAGAGTACTTAAAAGCAGTTGTCGACGAGAAATGAACTGCCGACGACGGGGAGGCACCAGAACTAACATAAGTGTAACCCCCAGGCCACTTTTTAACTAGTGTGCACACCCCCCATTGAAATCTGGAAACACTGGTGCCCATATACTGGCATACCAAATTACTTTACAAAAAGGTAGGTACCACCCTTGGAGTCAGGATGTACACCTGGCTCACCTTCTAGAGGAAGAGAGGGGTGGGGGGGTACAGAAACAAAGCAACATGAACCTTGTGTAAATGACACAACTCAGGTCCTGGGTGGAGGCCATCAGGCATATGTCAGATCCAACCTGCTGAAGGGGCCCCGGCAAATCCACACAACTAGAAGTAATAATCAAAATGGCCATAACAGTGACTGGGATTGTGCAGTATGGCTTTATTCAACAGATGAAAAGTAAATGCAGAAGTGGACCCCCAAGGGTCAGTCCAGGCTGGACAGGTACAATTCATCAACTCTCCTTGCATGCAGTACAGTTCATGAATAACAACAGAGCAGTCTTCTTCCCAAATTCCCAAAAGGTGCATTAGTGGACACCTGGCCACGCACATGAACATTTCCTTTCCAATTTCCCCAAAAAATGCATTACTGGACACCTGACCACACACATGAACATTTTCCTCCCACGAGTGTCATTTAGTGAATCTAAGCCACACACTCAGAACTTCTCAAACATAGGTGCACATTAGTGAAACTCAGTCACACACCTTAACCTGCAGCTTGGCCTCTTGCTCAGGTAAAAACTGGTGCCCTTTACGAACCAGGAAGCCCTGCCTTGTAAGAACTTAGATGGTGTTCCTCCCACCCTTGGCCCCAACCGACAGTCTCTGCCATTCTTCAGGGTTACACCACTGAAACCCCAGAGGTCCCACACTTTAACTTGTCACTCACTGGAGTGCCCAGAGAATAAACTGCATTCACTTGGGTGAACAGTTTAACAGTACTTCACTCACTTTTGGTGAAACTAGGGGCACTGACAGGTGCGATCCAACCTTATCTATGAGCACACGCACCCCAGACTATTGAATCCCCTAAGAATGTGGAGATCTGGTCTCCTAGAACAGTACTCACAGAGGTTGTCCCATCCACAGGGCATGGAACAACGAAAAGGAAAAGAAAGGCACTCTCCTGGGTAGCCAATCAAACAGTCTCTTTTCAGGTCCTATCCAAGGCAGCTGAAAACACCACAGAACATTCAGGGGATTGCCCCTTGAGTCCACTGAGAACAAGCAGTTCCTTCCACTTCAATGGGAGTAGAAATCAGGAAATCCTGCTGTAGCACTGGTCTCCACCACTTCACTGGAAGCTGGAAAAGTCACTCCACTAGGGTAAGAAATCCTGGACCTTCTCCTCAAAGCCCAACTGGCAGTCCTAATACCACTCTCACCTCCTCACTGAACTACGGACTCCTACCAACTACCACTGACTGAACATTCTAAGCTTCCCAGAGCAGCTGTCCACACTGTGTGGCTTATGCTGCTGCGAGAGTTCCAAATGACCTAATCATGCTTCCCTCAGGCTAGCTGAGTAAACAATGATGTCATTATGTGAGGAGCCCCTAATGAGCTCCCTACCTGCTGCCTTCCTAACAATAATATTGATAGGATTCTAGTAACCCCAAGGGACTGGGTGGTTACATAAGATTCTGAAGAAACTGCTGAAAGGGCACTGGAAAACGCTGTCGACGAGAGTGTATAAACTCCTATCGATGAAGTAGCAGTTCTGGAGGGCGTCATCGATGGTGGAACACCAGTAATGGTGGCCGTCGACGAGTGTCTACCTGAAGAGGATGAGGATGATTTTTCCTTATCCCTTTTATGCTTCTTGTGTGAAGCTGTAGTCAAGGGCTCCTTGGGACAGGCCTCTTTCTCTAAGAGAGAGAGAGAGCGAGAGAGAGAGAGAATTTCTGCTCCATAAGATGAGATTCGATTTCCTGCACTCATCATCAACGTGTTGCCTGGTTGAATTCTTGGCAATGTCTGCAGGAGATGGTGTCGTGTGTAGGACCCAGACATCTAAAACAAACGGTAAGTTTGTCGTAGCGGTAGATTTTTCTACCACAACGACATGACTGAAAAAGAGAAGATTTGCTTGTAGCTTCTTTGGACATTCGTCGATGAAGATCCAAATGGAGAGAAAAACCCATTCCCAGCCCAAGTTCTCATCAATGACTGCTTCACAAGCGCTAAGCTGCTGCGTGCGAGCTGAAGATGGTGGGAAAATGAACTGAGGATGCCTGAGGCCGCCCACTCTTATATAGGTGCAGGATGATGATGTCATGTGTGGGCGGACTCTAGGCAAAGACTGCTAGAAGAAAGCTGCCGTGCAGAACAGCACCCTCTGGCGAGGACCCTGTTACCAGCTGCAAGAGATTAAACCCATGGAAGGTCGAAGGTTACTTCATTCGTAACCATAGTTCCAGGAGTGGTATATGGTGCACATCCACACTTTGGCAGTCTTCCTTTACCTTTAAGTTCTGCTGAACGTCTTCAAGCTAAGCTCCTCCCACCTATCTGGGTGGTATCCTCCTCAGATCTGCCCTGTGATGTCAGATTTTGCACGCTGGAAGCAGGGATCTGTCTGCCACTTGCCAAGGGAGGCTGGGTGGGTCGTGTGGATGTGCATCATATACCACTCTTAGGAAGAACAGTTACGTAAGAACTCACCATAACAGCAGATCTTCAAGGGGATCTAAATCATCAGGCCACACCATAGGATCGTCACCATTTGTGAAGCAGGATCCACACAGAAGATTTTCCAGCAGTACAAATGGGGCTGCCAATGCCAACATCTTCTGCCAACGTCATCAACCCTATAAAGGAGTGAGTGGCCCTGCTCCGTCCACAGTTCTTTCCCCCCAGAGACTAAGGGAACAAATTCATGCCGCGGTGGACTGAGGAGAGAGAGAGAGAGAGAGAGAGAGAGATTGAGAGAGAGGTGCCCAGGCTGAAACAAAAGGCTGGATACATCAGATAACCAGTCTGAGAAAAGTACCCCAAACAGGGGGACAGTGGGAAGATCCTGAAGATCTACTGTTATGGTAAGTTCTTACATAACTATTCTGTCTTCTTTGGGAGTATCTCAGTCATCGGGTCTCACCATAGGAACAAGTCCCAAGCAGTTATAAGTACAGCAGAAAAGTCTGGGAGGTAGGCAAACCACAGCCTGAGACAGAAGGCCCTGAAAAACAGCCCAGCCGAAGCCTGCTCGAGCGGCAATGTCCAGACTGTAGTGCTTGGTGAAAGTATGGCTGGTACCCCAGGTGGCAGCAGCGCAGATGTCAGCTGTGGAGACCCCTCTGAAACAGGCCACAGAGGTCGTCATGCCCCTCATGGAGTGGGCTTTTACCGCACCCAGCAACTCCTTGCCATGTCTGCTGTAGCAGAACACAATACAATTGGCCAACAGATTGGACAAACATTGTTTGGAAACCTGAATGGTGTCTCTGAATGGGTGAATGAAACAAAAAGCTGTTTGTCTTTCTGCAGTCCTTAGTTTGGAGCAGATCATACTTTAGAATTCTGTGCACATCTAAAGTATGGAGCAGTGCTTCCCCTGGATTGGCACGCTCCGGAAAATACACCGGAAGGTGGACAGATTGGTTCAAGGTAAACTCAGACACCACCTTGGGGAGAAACTTAGGATTCATGCACAAAGACACCCTGTCTTTGTGAAAAATTAAATAAGGCTCCTCATACCAGACAGCCTGAAGCTCAGAAATCCTTCGAGCAGAAGTAAAAGCAATCAAAAAATGAAAATTACTTACCTACTGTAATTACTGATCTTTCTGTATATCTTCACCATTCATCACTGGTGAGTTATGGCCAGAGGACCAGGACCCAGCGGGAGCATTTTCTTTTTCGTCTAAACGGAAGAAGCTGGCACCAAGATGGCACTGCCCTCGAGACAGACGCACTGCATGGCACTCAAGGGTTGGCCAGCAACCGATACTGGCTCCTCCCTCACCTCAGTTCTGCTGAAGCCAGAGAATGAAAGAAAACAGAGACAGAGAAAGGAAGAGGGTGGGGCAAAGGAGCCCGAGAGATATACAAAATGAAAGGACGTAAACAGAAAAAAGATAATGCCGACAGAGGACAGGTGAGAAACCTAGGGGTCTGGAACAAGGGGCCCCATCTTCTGGGCAAGTAAGAGAAGGAAGAGAGCAAGAGGAGGGAGAAGAGAGAAAAGCCAGCTGAGAGAGAGAGAGAGAGAGAGAGAGAAAAGAGAGAAGGAGATGGGAGACCCCACAGCTCCCCGACAGAGGTTCAAAAGACTCACTGGAAGGCCAAGGGGGAGGGAAAACCCCTGTCCACTTCCAGATCCCACAGAGGAGGATCTGACCCTCTTTTTTTATTAGTTGCGCCACAGAGGAAAATGAAGCACAATTCCTAGGTGAGAGCCAGAGGGTCAACTGTAATTGATCCAGAGGGACGGCGAGTCAGGGCACCTGGCTAAAGGTTCCCCCTTGGCTTAAGATGGAGGGGGTGTTGCAGTTCTCCCATTTCTTCCCTTAAAACACTGCCAGGGTGGGACAGAATGCACCCTGGGACACAGCCCCCCCAGAAGGAAAAATTACTCCCCAGAGGAAAAAGAATAACCCATACACCTCCAAGCAGCAGCGGGGTGAGGGGCTCTGCCCAGAGAAAACCCTGGAAGAATGGCGGGAAGGAGACATAGCTGCTGAAGAAGAAAAGGAGAGTGGAGATCCCCAGGGTCCTCCAATTCCCTTTCAACCCAGATGAAGACCCCTTGCCAAGAAGGCAGTGGAAGATCTGGTTTCTAAGAAGATCCAGACCTTCTGAGAAGACCACCACTACGGTCTCAAGGAGAGGGCCCCAGGAAGCCCCTTCCTAAGAGGGCAAGTGCCCCTGCTTGCCCTCCCCCAAAGGTGGGCCCCTGCCTCTTAAGAGAAGAATCAGAGAGCCCAGAGGTACCAGTAGGACTCAGCCCACAATTGGCCTCAATTTGGGGAAGGCAAGCAGGGAGGAGGCACTGCTCAGAGTCTGGGGCTCAAGAGAGTGGAAAGCAGTGATGAATGGTGAAGATACACAGAAAGATCAATAATTACGGTAGGTATGTAATTTTCATATCTTATCTGTGCCAGGCTTCACCATTCATCACTGGTAGGTGATTACCAAGCCCCCAAAGGGGACCTGGTACCTCCCTGAGGGAGAAGCTTTCCTCAGTCTCCTGTGGGGGAGAGACAGAATGAGGAGACCCTCACAGACCAAGTTAGGCCTGTGACTGGTCAGGGTGAGGAGGAGTCTCTCCTTGTCTAGGAGAGGGAAGTCGCCCCAGAAGTTCCCGTCACACCCTGCAGGAGAAAAGGCGTGTCCTCCAGAAAGAAGAGGCAAGCACCTTACGCCGGGCCATGGGTGTTAACTGGGAAAGGTGAAGCCATGCCATCAGTCTAATGCAAACTGCTGTCCCCGCTAGTCTGGATGCCACCTCATTGGTGTCATAAGATGCCCTTGCCTGGTGCCTCACAAGCTCCAGGCCAAGTGCAGAGAGGTCGGTGGCTTGCCTGGTTGCCACCGTATCAGGCATTGATGCTAGTACTTAGCCTAGTATCGACCGAAGGTGCCTGTTGTAGGCAGTGTGATGGGCCTGATGTGATGCAATGGAAAGCAAAAGGCATGCTGAGGAGAAGACTCTCCTCCCCCATCGGTCAAACTCCGCAGAGTCAGCCTCTGGGGAACATTCGTGCCTTGGGCTTCTATGCCTGGTCGCAGCATCCAGGAGATTCGCTCCCAAAGTGGGGTGAGACAATGCTCCTGGAGACCCCTGGGGTGCGCAGTACCTGCACTGGCAGCACATTGAGGCTGGGTAAGGGACTGATGGACACTGCCAGGTACGATATGACACTTCCCAGAATGGGGTAGGCCAGGCAGGCACCACCAAGTGGTCTGCACTGAATTCGCTTAAGAAAGCGTCCGTCGCCCATTCAGGATTGCATCTTGCCACCCTGGAGACGTGGAGCTCGTTGACCAGCCTCGAGAGGAAACGCTGATGAGAGGTCTGATCAGCGTCAGAGGACAGGTGGATGGAAGGATCCTCTTCCTTGGGGGAGGAGGAAGAGGAGGACAATGAGTCTGAAGAGTCAGAGTCCAGCTGCTGCTGAGGCGACAGGTGAAACAACTGTTCGTCCATGGCTCTGACGTAATGGGGAAAGGCAGCAGCTGAGGCCCTGAATTGTTCCCAGGTCAGAGGCCCTGCAGGACCTGAATGGCCCAGGAAGTGGGGGAAGAGAAGGCAGAGGTAAGGGGGAAAAACACCACCACGAGTGAGAGCGCCCACTGTCAGGGCTAGGAGACCGAGTAAGCGATCCAGCGCCCCCAGAAGGATCCGCCGGTCTGTCCAGTAACTGGCTGCTCAAACAGCTTGAAGCGGTCAGGACTGAGCTTCGAAGGGGAATACCCACTATGAGGTGACCAGGGCCACATAGGTCCAGAAGGGCGGCTTCTAGCCCCATGAAACATGGCCTCACTTGGAAATGATGAGGGAGAGAAGGAAGGCTCGGCGCTGCGGCTCCCTCACGAGCCCCAGAGGGATCAAAGGGAAGACTGCTGCCCCTCTCCCCGCTCACTTACCCCCACCGACTCTGAGAGAGACCTCTTCTTCATTTCCATTCGCAAGGGCTCTACCCCACTTGCCAGCCCCACGGAAGCGGCCGGTGTGGGAACCCCCTTCCCAGCCCCAGGAGACCGAGTAGCGCTGGAAATGGTGCCGGCCCATTCTCCAGGGCCCGGAGATTCAATTCCTGTAGAGTGGGAGTCAACACCAACACTAGGATCTCCTACGACACTGGAGAGACTCCCACCGCTGGTTAAGACAACTGGCCGTGGTTAAGATAACCAGCCCCAAAGGAAGACGGGGTTGGGAGGGCGCTGTGGTACTGGGCGGAGGAGAACCCTGGGACTCCGAGGAGTTGGGCTGCCAGTCTGGATCTGCCTCCCGATCCTCCTCCTCCGAAGAGAAGCAGATCCAGAAGACCTCCAGAGGGACCACCCCCAAGGCCCTGCTACACTTGACGCTACGAACGGCACAGTACCGCCCGCGGTGCTGCCCTGATCACCAGAGCTGCGAACGGCTCCAGGATCTAGACAGCTCCAATGGACGGTGCAGAGGAGACCACTGGGATGGGCCCCAGCAAGCGTAGGTCATGACACCAGGGGAGCCTGCACCTCCGAGGAAGTGACTGCCAAGACGGTGCTCCCAGCCCGGCCCGGGGTTGGGGCAGACTGTGCCTCTGGCACCGCAGAAGGAACCTCCACCCTGGCAGGGCTTAAAGAGGTGGAGATCCCCTCCTCTACAGTCCATATAGAATCATGAAGGGACCCAGAGGAAGGGTCAAGGAACCTGTGTCTGGCATCCCATGTACGAGGCTGTCCTCCAAAGGTCAGCGGCGTTCGGCCGTTCTTTAGCACGCAACTCCTGAGTACTCTGCGGTGCATGGAGAAACAGGCATCACATCAGTCAACTGTCATGGTTTGGATCCAGGCAGGTCAAACAGCGGTCATGCCGGTCCATCACAGAATACTGCCGGTCATAGGGACATCGACTCATGGGGTGCCGGCCCCCTTTTGAAGATTTTTTCCTGTCCCTAGGACCGGGCATGACCGAACAAACAACTCCAAAACTAAAGAGAAAGACTCGGCGCAGATAAAGGAAAGCTCTTACGGGCTCTGAACGATCTGGTGCCAATCGGTGCCAAGTAACGGTTTTAATATCGGCGATGGCAGAACTAAGGCTTTGGCGTTGACGGAATGGTACTAGGCCGTAGTGTCGCAGATGAATTTCTTGCTTGCCCACAAGGTAGCTGTTCAGTCGACGGCAAGAGAAGCAGAACTGAGGCGAGGGAGGAGCCGGCAGATACTGGCCAACCCTCGAGGGCCACTTAGTGCGTCTGTCTTGAGGGCGGCACAGTCTCAGTGCCAGCTCCTCCCCCTTAGAAAAAAAATGCTCCTGCAGGGTCCTGGTCCTCCAGCCATACCCCACCAGTGATGAATAATCAAGATTGACATGGATAAGATTAATGCTTTCCAAGAAAAAAAAAGCATAGCTCGCAAGATGCGGCTGGCTCAAATGGAGACAGGGTCAATTTCTCCAAAATAAAATACAAATACCAAGCTGGGACATGGTTACAGATTGGAGGTTTCAGATGCAGGATGCCCCTGAGAAAAGTACGGGTCACATCTAGCTGAGCCACAGTACGACTATCCACCAGCTCGTGGAAGGCAGAAATAGCCGAGCCGAAAGGTGCACCTTAAGGGAGGAATATCGGAGGCCCATGTCTGACGAGGATATTAGGTAGTCTAGGACCTAGCTCAACGGACAGATGAAAGGGTCCAGATGGTGCTTGGCAGCCCAGATTGAGAACCTCTTCCACTTCATGGCGTAGGTGACCCTAGAGGACGGCTTACTAGATGCCACTGGGACGTCAGCCACCTTCTGGGAAACTACAAATGGGCTACTGCTATGTTCTCAGGAGCCAGGCATGCAGATGAAGGGACTTGAGGCGTGGATGGACCGGGGTCCCCTGAGCCTGTGTCAGCAGATCCCTGCAGAGAGGCAGAGACATTGGAGGTTCCACTGCTAACTGTTGCAGTAATGGAAACCATATCTGCCGTGGCCAGTAGGATGCAACCAGGATCATGCTAACCCCCTTCATCAGCAGCTTGATTAGCACCCTCTGAATCAGAGGAAACAGAGGGAAAATGTAAAGGAACCTCCCGCTCCAAGAGAGGGATAACACTTCTCACAAGAAAACTCCAAGCCCTGGATCTAGTGAGCAGAAATTAAGCAGTTTTGCGTTAAGTGGGGATGCAAAAAGGTCCAACTCTGGATGACCCCACCTGTCAAACAGTCTTCTACGACGGACAGCAGAAGCTCCCATTTGTGCATCCTGGACTGGGTCCAGCTGAGACTGTCCAACAAGGTGTTCAGCACGCCTAGGACATGGACTACCTAAAGCTCCAGGCCATGGTCCAGTGCCCAGTACCCGACCTGCATTGCTTCCCTGCAAAGAGGGTAATTTGCTCACATAGTAGACCACACTGACACGTCTGACTGAATCAACAACTGACCAGGACAGAGGTGGTTCTGGAAAGCCTGCAGGGCATACAGGATCGCCCTCATCTCAATGACATTTATATGGAGCGATGACTCGACTGGGACCAGGTACCCTAAGTCTTGATGGGGCCCAGGTGCTCCCCCCAGCCCAGACTGGTGGCATCTGTGGTGAGGATCTGCTGGGGGAAGATATCAGGAATGGGCCCCCCCCCTTGAAGATTCGGGGGGGGGGGTCCATCCACCATTGAAGGACTTTATGGACCGGAAAGGAGACCAGCACCAGCTGCTGCAGGTCGTCGATGCGTTGGTTGCACTGCACCCATAGTGTCCGCTGCAGCACCGGCATGTGCAGTCTGGCAAGGGTGATAGTGGCAATGGCCGCAGCCAAGGAGCTTCAGGTAAACCCCCTGCAGAGACATAACAGCTCTGAGCCACCATCTTAGCCTGTGATATAAGGCATTCTGCTCTGTCCGGCAGCAGGAAAGCCTTGCCCTGTGCAGAGTCCAGAACTGCCACTATGTACTACGATCGCTGAACCAGGATCAAAACGGATTTGGGGAGGTTGACAGTAATACCCAGGGAGTGGAACAACTAGAGAGTCCTTTCCAGGGTTCTGAACAGCTGGGCCCTGGAGGGGGCCTTGAGAAGTCAGTCGTCCAGACAGGGGAAGATGTACATGCATTCCCGCCGAAGGGTAGGAGCTACCGCTGCTAAGCATTTTGTAAAGACCAGCAGCGCCGAGGATAAGCCAAAGGGCAAAACTTGGAACTGGTAATGTTCGTCCTTGAAAAGAAACCGTAGGAAAATACAGTTACGTAAAATTTTACCGTAACAGTAGATCTTTGAGGAGTGTCTCTTGCAGCAGGTAATACACTTGGGTCGTCACCAGAGGTTGCTGTGGCGCACGGCAGCTCTTCTTGCAGTCTTTTCCATGGGCCACCCACACGACATCAGCTTCCTGTTTCCTATGTAAGTGTGGGCGGTCCCTGGTATCCTCAGTTTCCCCCGCCGTATTCAGCTTGCTAAGTGAGGACTGACCGGGAAGCCGAGGTACCGCAGGTATCCCAACCCATAAGTCACTGGACCAAAATTTGTTCTCTTAGAGAAGGTGGGGGATGGAGGGTGGGATCGTACCTGCTGCAAGAGACACTCCTCAAAGATGTACTGTTACGGTAAGATTTTACGTAACTGTACTATCTTCCATGGAGTGGTCTCTTGCAGCAGGTAATACACTTGGGATGAATCCCAAGCAGTAAACCCAGAAAGGGTGGTGATTATGACAGGAGGCCTTGTAAGACAGCTCAGCCAAAGGCCTTCCTAAGGCGTGAAGCAATATCCAAGCTGTAATGCTTCATAAAAGTGTGAACTGTGGACCAGTTAGTTGCATTGCAGATATCCATGATAGAGGTCTCTTTAAAGCAGGCTGCAGTAGTGGCCATGGCTCTGGTAGAATGGGCATGGACAGGTCCAGGTATTAGCTTGTTGTATTTTGAATAACAAAATGTCATACAATGTGCTAGCCAATTGGAGAGAGTATGATTAGTGACTGGGAGACCTTTCCTGCCTGAGGCGAAGGTGACAAAAAGTTGAGAAGTTTTTCTAATCGTTTTAATTCGATAAGTGTAGTATCATAATATACAATGGACAACTAAGGTATGTACAGTAAGAGGTGTTCACCTCGACTGAAGTGTTCAGGATAATATACTGGTAACTCCAAGGACTGATTTAAGGTGTGTTCAGACACTAGCTTAGGTAGGAAGGAAAGGCTGGTACGAAGTGTCACCCTATCTTTGTGAAAAATCAAGTGAGGTTCTCTACACACGAGGGCATGGAGCTTGGAAATACATCAAACTGAAGTGACAGCCACTAAGAATAGTGTTTTCCATGAAAGAAAACTGAGGTCACAAAGTGGCGGCCGGTTCAAAGGGCTCAAGAGTTAATTTCTCTATTAGGAAATTGAGATCCCACGGAGGAGTGGGTCTTCTGATAGGTGGCTTAACATGTAACATTCCTCTAAGAAACATTTTGGCTAGATGATGTTGAAACATAGAATTTGACGGCAGATAAGGACCGCTTGGCCCACCTAGTCTGCCCATTTTCCTACCTAACAGATAAGCTGCAGATCCTAGTTAACCAACAGCTTACTTCCTCCTACCCCCCACTAGGACTGCCTTATGTCTGCCCCATGCATTCTTGAATTCCCCCACAGTTCTTGAATCCACAACTTCCTCAGGGAGGCTGTTCCATGCATCCACAACCCTCTCTGTGAAAAAATACTTCCTCACATTACCTCTGAGCCGTCCCCCCTCTATCTTCAAATTGTGCCCCCTTGTTCTTGCACATCTCTTTTTCTGAAAGATGCTACCTCTTGGACTTTGTTGATTCCCTTGAGGTACTTGAAAGTTTCTATCATGTCCCTCTTTCCTTCTTTCCTCAAGGGTATACATATTAAGCTTCTTTAGTCTTTCTTCAGATGTCTTCTGGTGCAGACCCTGCACCATTTTGGTTGCCCTCCTGGACAGCCTCCACTCTGTCTATGTCTTTATGGAGATGGGGTCTCCAGAACTGCACACAGTACTCCAGATGGGGTCTCACCAACTGTCTGTACAGAGGGATAACAACTTCCTGTTTTCTACTATTGATGCCTCTTCCTATGCATCCCAGTATCCCCCCAGCCTTCCTTACTGCCTTCTCACATTGCTTGCCCACCTTTAGGTCATCTGATATAATTACCCCCAGGTCCCTTTCCATTTTGACTGTTGTCAGTATCTCACCCCCCATTGTGTACTCTTCCCCTTGGGTTTTTGTTTCCCATGTGCATTACCTTGCACTTTGCATTGAATCTGAGCTGCCTTACATTTGACCATTCCTCCAACCTTGCCAAGACCCTTCTCATCCTTTCCACTCCATCTTGTGTATCAACCCTGTTGCAGATCTTTGTGTCGTCTGCAAAGAGACATACTTTTCCTTCCAGTTCCTCTGCAATGCCACTTATAAAGAAATTAAAAAGGACCGGTCCCAGTACTGAAGCCTGTGGTACCCCGCTAGCAACCCTCCTTTCTTCACTGTGTACTCCATTTACTACTACCCTTTGTGTCCTGTTGTCTAGCCAATTTTTGATCCAGACTACCACCTTGGGACCCACTCCAAGGCTGGCTAACTTTTGTATTAATCTTTTGTGTGGGACTGTATCAAATGCCTTGCTAAAATCTAGGTAGGCCATGTCCACAGCCCCTCCCTGGTCTACTACTTTGGTCACCCAGTCAAAGAAATCTATTAGATTTGTCTGACACGACCTTTCCATCGTGAATCCATGCTGCCTTGGGTCCTGTGCCCCACTGGCCTCTAGGTACTCAATAATGATTTCCTTCCGAAGTGATTCCATTATTTTCCCTACCACTGAGATCAAACTAACTGGTCTGTAGTTTCCTGCCTCTGTCCTGCTCCCAGAAATACAGTAATCTGCCATCCAGAGGTTCATGGAAGGCTGAAATAGAGGCCAAATGGACTTTGATGGAGGAATAACTTAATCCTGTCTCAGCAATCGAGGCTAGGTGATCCAAGACTTTTATCAATGGACAAGAGTAGGATCCAGTAATCAGGAAGCAGTCCAAATGGAAAAGCATTTCCATTTGGCATTATATGTTTCCCTGGTTGCTGGTTTAAGTGATGCCAGCAATATACTGGCAACAGATGAGGACACTTGCAGACGTGCTATGAAAGCGTCCTCAGGAGCCAAGCGTGAAGGTGTAGTGCCTTCAGGTTGGGATGTAGAAGGGTCCCTTGATTCTGAGTCAAGAGATCTGGTCTGATTGACAATGGTACGGGTTCCTCTACAGAGAACTGCTGGAGTAGGGGAAACCACACCTGCCAAGGCCACAGAGGGGCTATGAGAATCATCGTGGCAGGTTTGAGTTGTAGTTTCAGTAGAGTCCATTGCAGGAGTAGGACGGGGGAAGCATATAAGAAGAGTTCTGTCCATGTTTGGGACAGGGCATCTATATACCGTCCCTTTTTGCTGGGGATAATGGAATGGTATCTAGGGAGACAGTGATTGACAGGGGAGGCAAACAGGTCCAATTGCGGGGTCCCCGACCGATGAAAGGTTTTCTGGACTATTTCGTAATGAAGTGTCCATTCGTGTGTAGATGACTGGTGACTGAGAAAGTCAGCCATAAGGTTGTAACGTCCTGGTAGATGGACGGCTATTAGTGTGAGGTGTTGCCAGATGGCTTCCTGCCAGACTGCAATTTTTTTTTTCTCTCCCTACATAGAGTACGGGATTTCGTACCTCCTGGTTTGTTAAGGCAAAATACTACTGCGGTGTTGTCTGACTGAATCAGCAACTGTCCCAGAGACAGGTGAGGTTGAAAAGCCTGGAGGGCTACGCGAACTGCCCTCAATTCCAGAAGATTGATGTAGGGATGAGGGACAGAAGTGGTCCACTTGCCTTGTGTCCTTGTAAGGACCCAGGTGCGCACCCCACCCTTTCAGGGATGCATCCGTGCTCAACGTTTGCAGGGGTTGGGAGGACTGGAAGGGCATGCCTTGAAATAGCTTGGCTTGGAGCGCCCACCAGACCAGGGCATACTACAACGAGGGAGTGACTCTGATTTTGTCTTCGAAAATGTCCTGCCCTTTGAGACCACTGTTTCTGGAGAACCCACTGGACTGGTCTCATCCGAAGATGGGCAAAAGCTACCGTAGGGATGGTAGCGGCCATGTGACCTAGGAGACACAGCACGCGTCTGGCTGTGACAACTTTCTGGGCTCGTATCTGCAATGCCAGGGACAGAAGCCTGCCCTGTCTGTCGGCCGTGAGGTAAGCCCTGGTGGAGACAGTGTCGAGGACTGCTCCTATATATTGGAGCGACTGTGTACAGTAGTAGTCACAGACACAGCAAGCTATTTCCCGGAATTTCTGTGATATTTCCAGAAATATCTGATGCTTTTTGCATTTAAACAGTAGGGGCAGCAGAGAGAGAAACTTCCGAAATTTCACGAAATAGCTTGCAATGTCTGAGGCTACCACTGTAGGGGTTGGACTGGACTTCAGCCAGTTGACAATAATCCCTAGCGCTTGGAACAAAGTTAAGGTTGCTTCTGGGGAAGAGGGCAAGGCTGTTTTGTACTCTGCTTTTATGAGCCAATCGTCCAGGTATGGGAAGACAAAGTGCCCATCTCATCGTAGGGCTGCTGCTACTACTGCTAGGCATTTGGTGAATATTCGTAGGGCTGAGGAAAGGCCAAATGGGAGTGCCCAAAATTGGTAGTATTGACCCAACAAGTGAAGATGAAGGAACCTGTGGTGGGCAGGATGGATAGGGATGTGAAGTCAGGCATCCTTCTTATCCAGGGCACATAGCCCATCCCCTTGTTTTAGTATTGGCATGATAAGAGTTTAGAGTGATCATGTGGAACCTTTTGTACTGAATGTACAGATTCAGTTGTCTGAGGTCCAGTATTGGTCTGAGATCTCCAGTTCGCTTGGGTACCAGGAAGAAGTGAGAGTAGATCCCCTTTCTGGTGTTCCGTAGGGATGACTGGGTAAACAGCCTTCTTGGTTAGAACAGCCTGTAATTCCTCCTGGAGTTTAGGAATATGGTTGGGCGGGTAATGGATTGAGCGGGGTGGGTGGAAGGGAGATCTGGATAGGAATTCCAGAGTGTGACCCGTCTGAATTATCTGAAGCACCCACTTGTCCGATGTGATCGTTTTCCAGGACTCCAGATGGAGGGCAAAACGACAGCCCATAGCTTCTGAGGCCTGGTCAAGGAAGTGTGGAAAGGGCCCCAGTAGGTCACTGGGAGGCTGGTTGACCCACCTCACCTGGAGGATGTGTGCGGGAGCCCTTGGCTGCAGAGGCATTGGCTCTGGTAGGTTGGGTATGACCTCTGAAACCGCCTCTATTAGAGCCTCTGTATTTTCCACCTCTTTTGGTACAAAAAGAGGATTGGGAACGATGTGATGGCTGTGAAGTATGATGCATGCCATGGACTGTGCTTAGGGCTCTGCCTGAGGCTTGCAGATCATCAACTGATGTTTGGGTACCTGGCCCGAATAGTTTAGACCTATTAAAGGGGGTGTTAACTACTCTCTATTGTACCTCAGGTGTGAAACCAGAGACGCTAAGCATGGCGACACAAGATAAAGCCTTTTGCTGACATACGGGCCGAGGTGTCAACTGCATCATAGCCCGACCGGAGTAGGTGACAGGAAATAGAGTTGAAAGTGGCTATTGTAGCCAGTAACTGTTCTCTTTCCTGTGAAGGAGGGAGTTTGTTGACTAATTCAATGTCAGATGACCAGAGTGTACGCTGGTATTTGATCAAGTGTCCCCTATAATTCAGGATTCAGAGATTCATGGTACTGGATTGGAATACCTTTTTTCCCCAGATAATCTATCCTGCGGGATTCTTTATCAGAAGGTAAGGAACTCATGTGCTTTGGTCGTTTAGTGCGATCATGAGCAGCAGCAATCACCACTGAATCCTCTTCAGGAATAGCGGATAAAAAAAGTGTGATACAGAGGAGCTTGGTATATGCGATCCCCCTTACGAGGAACAGCCATGACAGCAGAAAGTTGGTGCCAGGCTGGAAGCATAGTATTTTGGTAGGTCTGGATTAGTGGGGGTACCACTATGACCGGCTCCTCGGGCAACTCCAAGTAGTCTGCCATATCCTTACGTTGTTTGTCACGTTCGGTAGTGGAGAATCCCATGACTTTTTGAACTTGGACCATCATTTCATGGAAAAAAGGGTAACTGGGGGAGAGGCAGCCATATGTTTGGGCAAGTCCTCTTCCAATAAAGGAGTGTGGGGCTGGAAATCCAACTCCTGGAATGCCTCGTCCTCTAGATCTCCAGTAAAATCTGCTGGGAAGTCGGGCTTGTCTGACAAGTAATCCTCCATATAAGGTGGAGGGGAGTTTAGGGTGGGAGAGGGTCCCTGTCACCGTGAAACCATTTAGGCAGAGGTGTGGGTGAACGGGATGGACGGCTCGGCTCTCCTGGATCGGAGGGCTGAGCATGCCACATGGCATGCAAGATGTGCTGTACTACAGTAGAAACGTCCAGTTCTTTTTGAGTAGGAGGAGGGGTGGGTGGGGAATCTGGGAAACCAAAGGGAGGATGGAAAGGACTGGATGCGTAGCCTGAGCAGGTCTTGCCCCTGGGTGATAAAAACCAGGGTCTCGATCCCTATAGGTACCCACCTGTGAGAATGGATGGTCAGGAAGCATGGCAAAAGCAGTACGCTTTCCCCTTGGAATGCGGCTTGTCGTTGACGGAGCCGCTGGGGAAAGAGTGCTATGTTGCAATAATGACGGTCCTGTCGACGGGAGAGAAGCCCCAGTCGACAGAACCCAAAAAGGGTTAATTGTGAACTGCTGTCAACGCGCTAGAAAGCGCAGTCGACGAGAGGTTACATCCCCGCCGACGAAGAGGCAGACTGAGAACACGCCACAATGGTGGAGCACCTGTGACGGTGGCCATTGATGAACGCTAGGCACGGAGTGAGGAGGGCTTTTCTTCTTCTTTGTGCCGCCACGAGAATCAGTGGGAGACTTTGGGACAAGCCCCTAATTTTCCATGACAGACCATTTCTGTTCCGGTAAATATTGTTTGATATCAAGCAACCGTCAATGATGGGTTGCTTGGTTGAAGTCCTGACAATGAATGCAGGAACTGGTGTCTTGCATGGGTCCCAGACACCTTACAGAAGTAGTGTGGTTGTCGAAGTGGTAGATATTTCTACCACAATGGCAGGAATGAAATAGCGCTATCTTGCTTGAAGATTCTTTGGATATTCATTTGGTTGCCAAAATTTTCATCGATCACTGCTGTTCTGAAGCTGCTCTAGCTGCTGCGTGCGAGCTGAAGACAGCGGGAAAATGAACTGAGGATACCAGGGACCGCCCACACTTATATAGGAAACAGGAAGCTGATGTCATGTGTGGGCGGCCCCTGGAAAAGACTGCTAGAAGAACTGCCATGCTCCACAGCGACCTCTGGCGGCAGCCCAAGTGTATTACCTGCTGCAAGAGACCACTCTGTGGAAGATCTGCCTGAGCATTGGACACACCAGCATATACAGGTGTAACCCCCCTGCAAATGGCGGTTCCCAAAAGACTTCCAGGAGCTTGCTTGAATGCTCCAAGCCTGAATGGTGTTTGGCATTTAAGCCATTTATCAGTGAGTGTTTTTAGAGCCTCTGGTACTGTCTCTTTAAGAGCTGTCTGCTTGCAGACATAATTAGTTTGTATGGGGGGACTGTGTGTTCTTCTGAGTACCACTTGAGCTGCTGCCAATTCACTCATTTCTGCAGTCACTAGGAGTGCAAAGGGAACCTATCTGAAAGATGTAACTTTTGCCAGAAATTATTTAGAGTAATAATGAAATTACAGTTTGTCTAACCTGCTTTTGCAGTCAGAACTGTGTCTGCTAGTTCCCCATTCTAGTTTTGAACTGCTGAACTGGACCAATCAGTGTGGGGTAAGCTAGCTCTAAATGGTGCCTGGACGAATCAGAACTTGGACTCATAATCTGAGCCAGCCACAAGAGGATTGTATGGGCAGTGACTCTGGGAGATGTAGTTTAGACTTCAGTGCCTTTTGGACCAACAGCAGCAGTCTATTGTGAGTGACAGCTAATCCAGTCAAGAACTGGGAGGAACTCAAAGGAAGTGCCCAGTTTTGTCGGGTTGGAGTTTCAGTTGAGCTTTGCCAGAAGAAGGAAGGAGCCCTGTGCTTTTCAGTGTGCAGTTTTAGTCAAAAAATGTGTAAGGCCCAGAGTTCCGTCTGCAGCTTGTGTAACAGCTTGTTAGGACTGAATCATTCCTGTAGAAAGAATCAAAGGATCTCTGAAGAGTAGAAACCAGGCTCACCCTGTAGAAGACTGGAGGAATTGCTGAAAATTGCACTCGGTCTGTCAGGAACTGAATCTGCTGTGTGTTCTCCCGGTATTGTGCAGTAATTAGCGATCGGGATACAGATGCAGCCTGCCTGGTATAGTGCTTTTTATATGGATGTGTGAAGAGGTTTGTGTACCTCAAGTGAGCCCTGCTGACATTGAAGGACCCTATCTTATTTGGAGGTCGTGAGTACTAATTCAGGGTTGCTCCTGTTGAATTGCCACATTAAATCCAAATGGAATTACTGTACTGCTGACTGTTTAATTCTCCTTTTCTCTGTGTGAAAGGCCCTACCAGCTGCCACGGTTTGGACTAGCCACTAGGGCTTGGGTACCCAGGGCAGTAACTGATAGAGATAGGTCTGCACAGAGCCATAGGTAGATTATTAGAGTGATAAGCTAATTAACCTGATTTCCCTGTCCTTGTTATATCCCCTAAATAAATCAGAGCTGCTTGTTTCAGCAAAGTTATACTGCCTGAGGTATTTGTCTATGTTAAAGTACTGTACTGTGATTGTTGCACTGTATCTCATTTCACAGGAGGTCCCAGTGCCGGAACCAGACCTGGGGGTAAGTGTATACTGTGAAGGTAATTTGATATATTGTGTGGGCCACTAGTGGGAAGAAAGGGGCAGGTCCCAGAGGGCTGTGACCAAGTTAGTTTAACTATTGCAAACCCTGACCTCTGGGTGGAGGCACCCGCCATTGGATCCAGGCCCCTCAACCTGTTAGTGGCAAATCAGGCAGGGGTAGTAGCCCCTGGGATAGCGCCATCTAGGGGTTACACAGGTAAGCATCCTGCATCTTGAGAGAGCACAGCCAGTTGCCCTGCCTGAGCAGGGGCAACAGGCCTGGAAGAGTGACAGTGCGAAACTTCTTGTACTGGATGAAGAGGTTGAGGTCTTTGAGATCTAGAATAGGCCTCAGGTCTCTGGTTCTTTTGGGGACCAGGAAGAACCTGGAAGAGACAGTATGGTTGCGTAAGAACTTACCGTAACAGTAGATCTTTGAGAGCATCTCTTGCAGCAGGTCATTACACATAGGAACATACCCCTCAACTGTCCCTGATTTTCAGGGACGTCCCTGATTTTGCCTCAGAATTTTCCTTTGTCCCTCATAAAATTTCTGTTTTTGTGACTGAACAGTGGGGATTGCAAGCATAAAATAATGTTAAATATTAAAGTTACAGACTAGTTCTTCATCAGAAAATGCTTCTTACACTAATTCCCTTATTCCTAACAGCTTTCTGAGTGAGTATTACGAATTTTTAAGAGGCGTCCCTGATTTTGGGTCTCTGTCCCTGATTTTTTTAAGCCTTGTCCCTGATTTATGAGGTAAGAGGTTGAGAGGCATGCATAGGAATCTTCCAGCCGCAGGCCATGTTTCTGGAGGATTTCAAAAGCAGTCAGACTAGGACCACCCTCTATGCACCATGTGATGTGTGCTGTTCGGTATATAAGGAGGGTGGTCGCAGAAACTTCTCAGTTATTTTCCTCAGAAGCGACTGAACGTAGGTTTGAATAATGAAGTCTCCTCCGAGGTGACTGAGGAGAGAATAGGAGCACCCACCTTGTGAAAAATTTAATTGTATACATTTTTATGAAGGAGATACAGCAGATGATGGAAGGTTTGATACCTTTTATTGGACCAACAAGTATCTTCTACAAAGATGGAATTATACACAAGCTTTCTGGGCTTCACAGGTCCCTTCTTCAGGTGAACAGCAAAACTGAGCAACATAAGCAGTATTTATATCTATGGAGGAGTAATTTATAAAATAAAAAAAAACAGGAAGTGAAGTAAGAAAGTGATAAAAGGGGACTAGAGATAAAAGTCTATTTAAGTAGTAAAGTAAAAACATGTGTGAGAAGAAATGGGTGGGGGGTACTAGATAGGAACAGATCGTTAGGAGATGAAAGGAAGCTAGAAAGGGTAATAATAAAAAGGACAAGACAGGAACACAGATAAGGAAGATCTGAGATTAAAGGAATAAAAGGTAGGTTGAAAGGGTAGAGTAGACAGGAGATGACTAAGAAATGCATGGAAGCTAAGAAATTAGAAGAAACAAAACAACAAAGACCCAGATAAAGAGAATGTGAGGTAGTATAAACAGTGAGGTGTGAAAACAATCAGGGAGCGGGCAGGACTGAGCTGAAGAGTTTGTAGGAGAAGCAGGGAGGAAGTAAGGAACAGGTAATAAAAACAGAGCAGGCAAGAACGCAGAAAAAAATAAGAGAATTACAGTTTACCATAGTGTCATATATCCAATGTCCCGATTCAGCCCACAAATGTTAGATTTAAATTGTTTTATACATTTCAATTCACATGTTCTTCTGTCCTGTGTGTTTTTGAAGTTGCCTCTTAGTATCAAGACAGATAAATCCAAGAGAGAGTGATCTGTTTGTGAAAAATGGTTTCCATGCTGGCCTGGTGGCGCTGAGGGTTGAGGCGCTGGACACCACACCTCACGCCGTGCCGGTGACCCGGGTTTGGGAACGAGCCCGGGCCATCGGGGGTCGCAGGGGAGGGAGAGGATTGAGCATCCGGAGGACAGCTCTCCTGTCCCGGGAGGGAGGGGATCCATGCTTGGTGCTTGACTGACCTCAGGTGGAAGTTGGAGGCACAGCAAGTACCAGCATTCAGTAAGGGGGGGGGAACGGGAGAGGTGACATCGGCGGTGATACCATCACGCCTGGGCAGGCCTCTCCCTCACAGAAAAAGCTCTCCAGGCTCTGGAGAGACGGAGCACCAGGGAACCACCCCTCATGGCCTCGCACCGACCTCCCTTCCAGCTCCTGACGAAATCTGGAATGTCAGAGTGTAGCTGCCCCACCTCGTCCCCACCCGGGGGGAAAACTGCGGCTCCATGGAGCGAGCGAGAATGGCGAAGGTAGGTGGCAAGGTGGGGCGGTCTCCATAGTGTGCCCGGTGATGGAGCTTGGGGGGGGAGAATAAAAAAAAAATGGTTTCCTACTGGTGTGCTGTTAACCTGGTTTACTATTGTGTCGGTGGTGATTCATCCTGGTTTTCAGTGGTTTCCTAGTTTCCCCAATATAGCATCCATCTGTGCACTTCTTGCACTGAATTAGGTAAACCACATTGCCGGATTGACATGTGTAGGATCCACTGATTTTTATTATGTTGTTCTGGCTTGTCTTGATGTGGCCTGTGTGCATATGTGGGTGCAGGTCTTACATCTTGCCATGTTGCATGGTGTTGTCCCTCTTGTTTCTCGGTTATTCTGATCTGCTGGGAGTCTGTTATGAATTATTATGTTTAAGAGGCTGGGGGCTGTTTACAGGCAATGACAGGTGGTTCAGGGATGTCCTTCAGTGTTTCATCTTCTCTCAGCATGGGTTGTAGCTCTTTAATAATTTGTTGAAGGGGTTTTAGTATGGGGCTGTAAGTGACCACTTGGGGTGTGCGGTTAGTTTGATGTTTTGGCCTGTATTCCAGCAGACTGTCTCTTGGCATTTGTATGGCCCATTCAAATTCTCTGTCAATCTGTCTTGGAGAGTGACTCTACTGGATTAGGGAATTCTTAAGTGAGGAAAGCTGTCTGTCTCTTGTTCTCTCATCAGAGCAGATTCGATGGTATCGAATTACCTGACTGTAGATTACAGCTTTTTTTGTATGATTTGGGTGGAAGCTGAAATTATGCCGGTAGCTGCGTCTGTCAGTGGGTTTTCTGTAAAGAGCAGTTTGTATATGTCCACTTTTAGTGATACTGACTGTGGTATCTATAAAATACATGCTGGTGGTGGAGTATTCAATGCTGAGTTTTACAGAATGATGAAAGTTGTTAAAATAATGATGGAATTTTCTGACAGAGTCTTCACCTTCTGTTCAAATCTGGAATGTCATCTATATACTGGATGTAGACTGATGGTTTATAGGGGTGGTGCTTAAAAAAATCCTGCTCTAAACAGGCCATGAAAAGATTAGCATATTGTGGTGCCATTTTAGTGCCCACGGCTGTCCCCATGATCTGTAAAAAGTGCTTGCCATTAAAGGTGAAGTTGTTGTGTGTCAATATGAATTTTATTAGGGTGCTGATGGTGGTTCCTGGAATATCTCCTGCGGATGTGCTGTCCTTTAAAAATTTCTGACATGCTGCTATGCCATCTTCATGTGGCATATTAGTGTACAGGGCAGTGACATCCACTGTGGCTAGGATAGTATTGGGTGGCAGTTGTCCAATTGCTCCAGTTTCCTTAGGAAATCTGTGGTGTCCTGAATAAAACTGCTAGTAGCTCATACTAGTGGTTTTAAAATGGATTCAGTAATTTCTGAAATGTGAAAAATGAAGGAGATAGAAATTTAAGAAAATCTCCATCCTAGAGCATATACAGAAAAGGGGGATGGAGGGAGGGGTCAGTATGACTGCTGCAAGAGACACTCTCGAAGATCTACTGTTACGGTAAGTTCTTACGTAATTGTACTGTCTTTATCGAGTCAATCTCTTGCAGCAGGTCATTACATATAGGAATGAATTCCTAGTGGTTACATGAAATACCGGGGGTAGGACATATTGTATCTTATAAAAGTAGACCTTGGAGGACTGCTCGTCCGAAGTTAAGTCCTCTTTTTTGGATACCAAGTCTAAACAGTAATGTTTAGTGAAGGTATGGACACTGGACCAGGTGGCCGCATCACGAATGTCAGCTGCTGATAACCCTTTAAAACATGCTGTAGATGTAGCCATTGCTCTCGTGGAGTGAGGTTTGACAACGCTTCGGAGAGGTTTGACACTATTTTTTTGTAACAAAAAAACAATGCAGTAGGTTAACCAGTGGCAGACACTGCATAGAAATCGTGTTGTCCTCATTCCCTAGGGCAAAAGTAACAAAAGTTCTATGAACATCTAGGGTGTGAAGCAAAGCAGCTCCAGCAGTATTGTGTTACGTATAATACAGTGGAAGTTGAATTAACTGATTTAAAATAAATTCTGATACCACATTTGGAAGAAAAGTAGGACTGGTACGCAAGGAAACCCTGTCCTTATGAAAAATCAAATAGGGATCTTTACACACCAGAGCCTGTAATGCAGAAATGCGTCTAAATAGTAACTAAAATAAAAGTTTTCCATGACAAAAAGTGCAGAAAAATGAAAATTATGTACCTACCGTAATTCTTGATCTTCTCTTGTATCTTCACCATTCATTACTGCTTAGGTTTAGCTGGAGGCGCGCACCTGCCACGGGAGTTTTTTTTTTTTTTTGTAGAGGAGTTGGCGCTGATGGCACCGCCCCGAAAGCGACACACCACGCAGTGCACAAGGGGCAGCCGTTAGGCACTGCAGACTCCTCCTACATCCCAGTTCTGTTAGCCAGAGAGGCGAAATAAAGGCAAGAATAAAAACAGCGAGGCAAGGGAGCCGAGGGACAGAAAAAGGAAAGGATATAAACTGAAAAAGGCATAAGCCGGTAGAGGACAGAGAACAAGAGAGGGGATCTACCTAAGGGACCACAGGCCTCACTGCTGGGGCAGCTCCAAGGGAGGAACAGGTAAGGAAAGGAAAGAAGAAGAAGGAGGAAAGGAAGAAGAAGACAGAGGGATGTTGGGAGGGAGAACTCCGCCAAGCTAGAGGTTGGTTTGAAGTTTATAAGCTCGGAACCAAGAACAAGGGAGCAAGGATCCCACTAGATGGAATTTTGAGAGAAGGCTCAACCGAGCAGATTGAGCAGTTTGGATACCAAGGCACAGTCTCTAAACCTCCCGTCAACCCCAACCCCTTAAACTGTAGCTGAGAGCTCACAGACTGCAAAAGCAGAAAGTCTGTTCTGGAAGGAGAGCGCCCAACTTAGCAAGAGAAAAACTTAAGCAGCACTCTGTTAAGTGTTAACACCAAAGTGTGTGTGTGTGTTGGGGGGGGGGTAATGCACTAAGAAGGCACCCCTTTAGATAAAGCAAGAATGGGAACTCAATCGGACTCCCTGATAACAAGCTAAGATCGCCAACTCCAGAAGAGTAATGTCAGGATGGAAAAAATACCAGAGACTGACATAGGAGATCAGGGCTTGTCAGAGGGGACCTTTATAGAAGACAGAGCCAGAACTGGCTGGTCTCCTAAACTGTCAATTGAACAGTATGGCCCAGGGAGGACCAATGCAGGTTTTTTTGTTTTTTTTGCGCAAAGGCCAACAAGGAAGAGGGGAGGAACGAGCAGGGAGGAGGAGGAGACGCCGAAGTAGGAGGCCCTAGGGGGAAGGTGGGAGGGTATCAGTAATGAATGGTGAAGATACAAAAGAAGATCAAGAATTACGGTAGGTATGTAATTTTCATATCTTCCCTTGTCAATCTTCACCATTCATTACTCATTGGGTGAGTATCAAGCCCCCCCCCCGGGAGGACAAGAAAAACCCTGAGGGAACAAGACCCACAGCCTCCTGTTGGTGGAAAACAGAAGGGACAGACCTGTGGCTAATCAAATGAAAAGCTTAAGGCTGAAGAGAGCTGGGAGGGACGGAGGTGTCCCTCGCAGACGGAGGAAGCCCCTGAAGAAGTCTCCTAGCTCTGGTGGAAAACAGGCGGGTCCCTCGGAAGGCAGAGCAAATCACCCTACGCCGGGCCAGGGGTGACAACCTTGATAGACGAGGCCATACCGTCCGCCTAATGCAGATCGCTGTCCCTGGAAGCCACCTCATTGGCATCGTAAGATACCCTTGCCTGGTGCCTTGCCAGCTCCAGACCTATAGCAGAGAGGACAATGGCCTGTCTAGACTGCTCCGAGTCAGGCATTGATGCTAGGAGCTGAGATAGCATCGACCATAGATGCCTGTTGTAGGCAGCATGGTGTGCCTGATAAGATGTGATGCAGAGCATCACACGAGAGGAATAGAACACTTTTCTCCCCAACCAGTCAAACTGTAGAGAATCTGAGTCCGGCAGTCGGTCGTGCGCCAGGTGGCGGCGCCCGGAAGGAGTTTCTAGGTATGCCAATCCCGAAGGTGGGTTGGGGAGAGAACCTAGGGACTCAGAAGGGGCACAATACCTCCTCCTGCAGTCTGCCGGGTCTGGGATAGGGTCGGCTGGAGACTGCCAGGAACGGATAGACGCTTTCTGGAAAGGAATAGGCCAGGATGGCACCACCAAATGTTGGGCACTGAATTCACTGAGGAATTCACGCATCTCCCGCTTGGTACTGTCTCGTCTAACAAATGAAATGCGAAGATCCCTCACCATCCTCAATAGAAAACGCTGATATTCGATGAAATCAGCGTTGGAAGAGAGGAGAGCAGAGGGTTCCTCTCCCTCTGAGGAGGGAGACGAGGATGATGGGGAACTTGAGTGTCCAGAGGACTCCTGCGGAGGTGGGGATAGGCGAAATATCCGCTCATGCATGCATCTAACGTATGAGGGGAAGGCCGCCGCAGAGCCTCTGAACGTCTCCCAGGATAACGGCCCCGTAGGACCGACATGGCCTGGGAGAGAAGGGGGTGACAGCAGAGGAATGGGAGAGGGGCACCTATGAACAGGCAACTGTCCTCTGCTAGGGCTCTGGAATCCAGAAAACGGAGCCCAACCTGGCGGGGTTCCGGATAACAAGCCAGGTTGCAGAACGGAACCCTGGTAGAGCCTGGAAGGGGGTCCTCCCCTGTGACGCGGCTGGTGCTGTATGGATCCAGAAGGACGGCCCACAGCAACACCACCGGAGGGATCCGTCGAACCCATGAGGGAGAGATGGGGCTCGGCACTACAGCTCCTACCCACACCCCGAGGGGTGGCAGGCGGAAGCTGGCCAGCCTCATCGCACCCTCTCAACCCCTTGGACTCAGAGGACACCCTCCTCCTTGACGTCAGCGATACAGCCCGTTGATCCAGGAGTATCCCCGGGGAGCCCCCCGAAGACAGGGCCCAGAGTCCACCCCGAGAGGGCACGGCAACACCAGAGACGGCAGCTGCCACAGCCCCCTGTGGGAGAACAGCCCTCTCCCCAACTTCCACGCTATCTCCTCCCAAAAGCACCTGGCCACCCCCAACCTGGGAGCCCTTGGAAGAAGACTGCTGTGGAGACTGAGGAATGGGCGCGCTGGGCCACCTGACACCGTGTCCCACCGAAGACTCCGATCTCGAAGAATCGGGGAGCCAGGGTGGAGCCACATCCGAATCATCCCCTTTCAAGGAAGAGTGCGACCAGCAGGACCTCAATACTGGCCACCCCAGGAGTCTCCCTGGAAACTGCACCGCGAGCGGTGCCGGTGCCACCCACGGTGCCTGCCGACACCTCAGTACCCGAGACAACGCCGGAACCCAGACTCGACTTGCCCACAGCCTCAGTCAAGTCCCCGGCACTGCCCCGGGACCCGACATGACGCTGCCCGCGGAGTCAACTGAGCACATGGCACCTCTCACGGCACCGAGAGCTACGTGGGCGCCGCGGCGAGCCCCAATCACTGTGCCGAAAGCGGCGCTGAGTGTCCACCCACGCCGGGCCCTGCAACTGCAGGCCTCGACACTGGGGGAGCCTGCACCTCCGAAAAAGTGACTGCCAAGGTGGTATCTCCACTGCGGCCCCAGGAGGGACCACGGTGTTCCTCCGACACCGCAAAAGAGGCCTTCTCCTCGGCAAGACTTGAAGATGAGGAGGCCTCCTCCTCTCCAGACCATATAGACCTGGGAGGGGACCCGGAGGAAGGGTCTACAGTTCTTACCTGGGAGTCCTGAGAGTGATGCCGTCCTCTGAAAGTCGGCAGGGCCTTGCCGATTTTAAATGCGCGGACTTCGAGAACACGGCGGTCCATCGAAAAACAGGTGTCGCATCTGTCCATATTATGGTTAGGCCCCAGGCAACGAAGGCAAACATCATGCTGGTCCATGACGGAAAAATGCTGGCCACAGGAGCACCGACGCATGGGAGCACGGCCCGCCTTTGACTTTCATTTAGCTCCCGAACCGGGCATGATGTGAAATTAACACTCTAAACAGAAAAGCTCCCGGCGTCATCAGTAAAATAATAAAGAACAGTCTTACCGGACAACGACGTCGGGAAAAACGAAATAGGACGCAGGACACGGCGTCGAAGAACGTCGAATAGGCCTAGTGGCATAGAAACTTTTTCTCACTCCGCATAGTAGGTACAGCCTCAATGGCAGGAGAAACAGAAATGGGATGTAGGAGGAGTCTGCGGCGCCTAACGGCCACCCCTCACGCACCGTGTGGTGCATCGCTTCAGCGTGCGCTGCCTCCTCTACAAAAAAAAAACCTCTCGTGGCGGGCAAGGCTCTGGCTAAACCCAAGCAATAATGAATGGTGAAGATTGACCAGGGAAGATCATGTGGCTACAGATTCAAAAGGATCCAATGTTAATTTGTCTACGATAAAATTAAGGTCCCACGGAGGCAGGGGGAGTCTCACTGGGGGACGAGGGTGAAGAATGTCTCACAAGAAAGTCTTCATGATTTCTAATTGAGCCAGAGCCTTGTTACCCATCTGGCAATGGAAGGCAGATATTGCCGAGAGATGGACTTTATATTTTTTAATACTGTTTTTTTTATTTCAGATTTTAACTTAAATGGAATCACAGTTCATGTTTACAGGCATTCAGTAATATGTGCAAAGAATGACAATTGACAAAATCTTTAGCTAATCCCTGAGAAATAAAGGATGACATAAATCCAAGTCAATATTACATAGCAATCTTAAGGTATATATTAAAAAAAAGAAGGACGTACTAAGTATGGTAATTATTTTCTGCATATGTTTAACAGTTATAATTATATCCCTCTAGGAGGTGTTATCCTAATACAAACATTCAAACCAATTCTCCATTTTCTGACTGGGAACCAGGGGCTAGACCAGGGGGAGGCCCGGGAGTCATTCTGTCCTTGGAAAAAGTAATCAATTTAAGTCTCAGCCCATCCAAGTAAGGGAGAGCTCCACAAGGAGGACTGGGTGCTAAGGACTGGCCGGACCCCACCAGGGGGACACCTATATTTATGTCTCCCTACATCATAACGCTAAGGAGGTTGATCAGTCCTGAATTGAGATATGCATAGGAACTAAACATTCCAGCGATTCATCAATTCAGGGACTTTATTTTGAATTTTGGCTGTCATATGTTCTAATTTATAGATATTGTACACTGTGTCCTCCCAGGCTGACATGGAAGGGGACTCCGGGTGAAGCGATAATCTTGTAATACATTTCTGAGCTGCCCCAACAAGATATTAGTAGGTATACTTGGTGTGGGTCTCTGAATCCATGTGGATAATGGAGAAGAAGCACTATTGCCGGAGAGAAGACATCCAGCGCTGGGAAGAGGTGCATAATTTTACCTCCTATTGAGAACCAGTACTTTGTCAGTACCGGGCACGGCCATAGAATGTGGGTATGTGTGGCCACCTCACACCCACACTTCCTCCAGCAAGAAGAGTTCCCATCAGCCATGTATTTAGCAGTAATCTGGGGTGCACAAAAGTATCTGGACACCACTTTCCAGGAATATTCTCTCCAGGTGTAAGAGCTGAAGGTTTTATGTTGTCTCCGCCAGATCCTGAGCCAGTCCCCCTGGGATAGTTCAACCTGGAGTTCGGCTTCCCAATGGAATTGTACCAAGTCCATAATATGTGTTGGTGCCCCTTGTAAAGCCTTATAGAAATGGGAAACCAAATGACTCCGGTCACCACCTCTCTCCAACTGAAGTAACAAGGGGCATAAGGAAGGGATAGGCTGGGTGGTGACATCTAAGCCCATTTTTTAACTTATAAAGTGGTGAATTTGTAAGTATCTGTAGAAGTTGGATCTACCTAAAGAGAACTACTGTTGAAGTTGGTCAACTGTTTTGAACACAGCATTATCAAAAAATTGGTATGTGTAACGGAGACCTCTACGGGCCCAGGACTGAAAGATGGTGTCCAGACGTGGTGGTACCCAATGAGGGTCTTCTGAGGGAATACTCAGCCAGGAGGACAGAAACTTATTAGGTGAGCAAGCTAGGAATTTCGTCCAGGAATGCAGCATCTCTTTGGTGAAACTGGAACTCTCCTGGCATTGTACTATATTGTTAGGTTGAAATATATGTGAATGATGTAGGGGGCAAGTCGCCATGTTCCGCTCCACTATCATCCAGGGTGGGGCACGGGTTTGAGGAAAAAACAAGTAGTTATATGTGTGAGTAAAGAGGAAATCTCATAATAGAATATATTAGGGAGGGATAATCCTCCTCTATCTTTGGAGCATTGGATCTTACCCAATGCCAATCTAGGCCGTTGGTTCGCCCATATAAACTGACTAGTGGAACTGTCCCACTTCCAGATGTCCCCTGCTAGAAGGGGCAAAGGAATATTTTGCATTAGATAGAGGATCTTTGGATGAGAGTTCATCTGAATAGACTGAACTCTGTCCATTAATGATAGGGGGAGAGGGGTCCACCTCAGCAAGCCCGAATTTATTTTAGAGAGGGTTGATGAATAGTTCAGGGGAGTATAAGTCTGATAAGTTTGATGAGATTCTAACTCCGAGGTATGTTATGTACGGTTTGTCCCACTTACACGGGTATTTTGAAGTAAGATCATGGGGAAGGGGAGATTGTATAAGTAAGGCTTCTGATTTACATGGGTTTCTGGTGTAGCCCGTCAAAGGTTCTATTTCTTTCAAAAGTACGGTTAGAGTTTGTAGTGATTCTTCGGGACGAGTTATATAAAGGAGGAGGTCGTCGGCATAATATGCTATTTTATGGTATGACGAGTCAGATACTTGGTATCCATGGAGCTGGGGGGTTTGTTGGAATAACTAGGCTATAGGTTCTACGAAAAGGGTGAACAGGTATGGGGATAAGGGGCAACCCTGATGCGCGCCCCTTATGTAAAGAGAAGCGATCAGAGTGTGATCCATTTAATTTCACTACTGCCTCTGGTTCAGTATAAATACCTCTGTTAGCATCTGTAAAGGGGGCAGGGAAATGGAATTTTTTTAAGGCCACTTGGAGGAACTCCCAAGAGACCATATCAAAGGCCTTTTGAGCGTCAAGACTCAATATCAGAAGAGGGGACTGTGTAGACTGGGCATGATCTATAAGGTATAGGGTTCGTTTGATATTGTCTGTTGTCTGCCTGCCTTTGATAAATCCTGACTGATCTGGGTGTATTAATGAGGGGAGAATGTGGTCCAGTCTATGAGCTAAAATACTTGTATAAATCTTATAATCTTGATTGAGTACCGAAATAGGACGATATGAGTCACATAGATGGGATGGTTTTTGGGGTTTCAGGATCACCGAAATTGTTGCATATCTCCATGAGACCGGAAAAGATGAAGTAGTGTGGGTAGTTTGCAAGGCTTGCAGAAGATGGGTTCACAGTGAATTCCATATGCCTTTGTAGAATTCTGCCCCAAAGCCATCAGGGCCTGGGGATTTCCCATTTTTAAGACCTTGGATAGTATTCTGAAGCTCCAATTCAGTGATTGGGGCTGTTATTTGTGCCTGTTGGGAGATTGAGGGCACAGAGATGAAGCTGAGAGAAAAAGGTTGATATTTTATTTGGGTCAGGCTCTGTCGGGGAGGAATAAAGGTTCTGGTAGTACTTCCTAAAGGCGTCCAATATATGTGATGTCAAGTATCTAGTCTGTCCGGATATGGGGTCCTTGATTTTTGAGATGGTGCATTGTTGAATTTGATTTCTGAGATGACAGGCTAGGAGTTTGGAAACCCGAGCTCCTCCTTCATAGTAGCGTTGCCTCAGCCAGGCTAGAGTTTGTTCAGTTTTAGCTGCTAATAGCTGTTGAATCTTAGCCTGGGTTCAGAATAGTGTCTATTAGGCGCTGAATGGTAGAGGCATCTGAGCCTGGTGGAATATAGACACTACGTACTGTTAGAATCTGTTGATTCAGTTTGACTAGAACCAGTGCTAGTCTACCCTCTTTATCTGAGTATTGGTCAAGGAGTTGCAGGCTAGAGCATTTTGGAATCAAAATCACTGAACCTCTTCTCCTGCCTTTCTGATAAGAGGATTCAACTAAGTGTGAAAAACCAAATCTGAGCAACTTTTGGTGCTCAGTGGAGGAGAGGTGGGTCTCCTGCAATAAAAGGATATCTGGGTTTAATTTTTTAAGTGCTCGAAGTGTATGATCTCTCTTGATGGGGCCGGCCAGCCTGTTTACATTGTGGGATGTGATTCTACAAGGACTCTGCATGTCTAATTGTTGTGAAAATTATTTCTGACCTTCTGAGTCCTCCCCCAGGATCACCAAGCCCCCCTGACAAACAACAACTTTGTCTTCCTATCTTATGTAGCAGCTGATATTTGAAAGGTTTGCAATAATCAAGAGTACTGTGTTCCAAAAAAAGAAATTAAAATTCATCTGGGAAAAAACTGTAGTATAACTTGTATGCCAACTGGGCATGCTAATGTAAGTATGTACAGTACAAGGGGCAATAATAACTATGTACAAACCCCACTTATGGGGGGTTTCTGCGACTTCCAACAATGTATGCACAAAGAGAGCAGACATTTGGGACCGATTGTCCATGTGTGGACTCCCAATCAGCAAAGTGATATGGGGTCCTGGAGAAACTCTTGCCCCTAACTCCAGGAGGGGAAAGGACTGAGATGAGGGTAACCAATAACAAGGAATAAAAAAAGAGAAAAGGTGGTGGCAAGGAAGAGACAGAGGATGGGAAGAAAAGATATAGTTCCAGTGCGGCCTGGGTCACGAGCGATGTATTCAGACTCGGGGCCGCTCCCCTGTTGTTAGGAAGAAACCGAGGTGGTGAGTGTTTGATGGATCCACACCGAACCATGCAACTGGTGGCCGATCACTAGGACAGAGCGATGAAGGATAGGTAATCCATCCTCTCTGATGTTCCGGGGATGGGAAAAATCAAAAATAATCATATGAGCAAACTGCCCTAAAGATTCGGAGAGGATAGCCCCGAAAACATCTTCCCCCTACCCCGTCTCTATAGTCAACCGCCATTTCTGAAATATGATCATATTCTTAATAGTTGAGGTCCCAAGGTGGCTGAACTCTGACCTCGCGAGATCAGAATGCTTTAAAGGGAAGTGTTTCTCTTGACAAAGGAACTAAGGTTGAGTGTTTCCTTTAAATGTCTCTAGGACCACATCCAAGCATTATTTGCAGGCCCTGGTTATGGTCCCTATATGGTCATAAACATCAGGTGCAAATGTGATGTAGTTCTAGGCATACAACGTATGAACCAAGTCTCTCCAAGTATTTATCCCCATATCTTCCTGAATGCAGAGGAGAGTGGTACTGGTGTGCAGATGATAGTCAGAGGAGGAGATGTCGCTCTGGGAGAACCTCTGTCCTCCGATGCTCTCTGAAGAAGGTGGATCGAAGCTGGCAATGTGAAGCCCCGTTTCTGAAGGTCCGTACAAGCTGCCTCTATGGTATCGTATGATTGTTGTCTCGAAGGAAACTGAACCACCAATCTACTGGGGTACTGGGGTATGGGGTTTGGAATTTAAGCTTTTGTTGTCTAAGAAGGGAAAAAAGAGGAATGTATGCCCGCCTTCTCTGCATCATGGAGGGGGCGTAGTCGTTGTCTACGAAGATGCGAGTAGCCCCACAGAAAATACGTGGTTTAGCCCAGGCCTGCTTTAGAAGGAACTCTTTGGTTTGGTATCGGAAAACCTAATGATTATAGACCTGGGGCGGGCAGAGGACTGGGTGGGTTTTGGGCCTAGAGCTCTGTGTAATCTCTCAGTCTCAAAGTTATAGCCTGGATCCAACTCAAGGGGTGCCCACAGAAGGGCTTCTGTAAAGGTAAGTAAATTCAAGTCTTTGCTGTTCTCGGGGACCCAATATAGACAGATGTTTTTATGACGGCTAAGGTATTCAGCGTCCTCCTGACGTTCAACCGTGAGCTGGCAGAAATGGGCAACTTGATTCAGGGCATCCTGTAATTGAGAAGTGGTTGAGGCCTGTTTCTGTGCTCGTTGGTCTAGAGAGGACACTGTAGAGTGCAGCTCCGTGAGATCTCTTCGAAAAGTCTCTTGAGTTTGTTTAAACGCATGAAAATCCATTTTAAACTTCTGAAGTTCCTGTAGTATATTGTCTAACTTAGATTCTATTTTAGTAGGTTGTGTGGCTTTAGATTTGTTCCTTCTGTGTGGCTGAACTTGGTGCGGTTGGTGAGAAAGCGTGGAGGCCCCAGAGTTGGTGGGGGGTCTCCGTCTGAATTTTCAGTTTCACGGCGAATTGGAATGAATCTGTTGGGTCCTTCTCACAAGTTGCAGGTAGCCATATAATTTACTGTATTATTTCAACAAAGTTGCTGGTTTTACGGCTAGTTTAAAAATTTAAAGGAGGGGAGCGGGCTGAAAGCTTGAGACCTACGCTGCCACTTGCCCGGAAGCTGCCCCGGAAGTCGAGAGATGGACTTTAACAGAGGAGTATGATAACCCACACTCCAAAAGGGGAGAGTAAATACTCCAAAATATGTTTTGGAGGACAAGAGAAAGGGTCCATATGTTGTCAATCAGCCCAAATAGAAAAACATTTCTATTTTTGGGAGTATGGAGTTCTGGTAGAAGTCTTCTGCTTTAAGGACTTGTGCCACTTGAGGGGAGACTTAGAACCTGGAAATGGTTATGTCTTCAGGAGCCAAGCACAAAGGTGGAGGGAGTGTAAATTGGGAGAAAGAAGCTATCCCTAATCCTGAGTTAGGAGGCTGGGAAACAGAGGGAGAGGTATGGGTTCCTGAACAGACATTTGTCGTAGTAGAGGGAACCATACTGGGTCTGGCCACATAAGTGCAATGAGGATCATCATGGTTTTTTCCTCACATAGTTTGAACAGTACCCTTTGAAAGAGAGGGAATGGAGGAAAGGCATACAGGAATCTTCCTGTCCAGGAAGGGGATAATGCGTCTATCCAGATAGTGTCTGGACCTGGTTCTAGCTAGCAATAATGAGGTGGCCTTGTGTTGCGTTGTGTGGAGCCGCTGAGACAGGGTTGAATAAGCGCCCTGTCCCAGTTGTTCTGGAGAAAGAGTTTAAATGCAAGGATCTGTTCTATTCTCTCCTTTTCTGTCACTTGTCGGTCTGGTTGCACAAACAAATTTTCTCGTGAGTCCTAAGAATTGATCACCCTGACATTCTTGCAATTCTCTGCCTCTCGCTATCTCTCTACCTTATCTTGCTGTTCTGTCTTTTCTCCCCCCCCCGCATATCTGCTGGTATAAAAATATATGTGAATCATTTTGTGGAAATGGAATTGATACTGGGATCCCTTTGCTTAGAAATGTATATAGTTTTACTGTTGAAATATATATAGTTATACTGTTGAAATGATTGCAAAAAGCTGTTTGGAACTCAAGCGGTTAGCCTGTTTGCAAATGCTCTGAGAAGCTGTAAGCAAGAGGTCAGTTCTGAGTCGCACTGTTCTTTTTGCTGTACTTGTTGAAACTTACAAGAACACTATGTGGGAAGCATGCTGTTTTCTTAACATGTGGGGGTTGCAAAGACTTATAAAAACAGCTGCAATTTCTTGCAAGAGAGAAACACGGAGACTGAGATTGGAAATTGAGAAGAAACCCCGATGGAATTTTTCTACTGCTTTTGTAAATAGTTATACAGAACAATTTAATTTTTTTATTTTACTGCTGTTAATAATAAATCACTTGTCGCAAAATTTACAACTGCTTCTGGTTTTCCTATGCTTCCTGACCTATGCCTTAACGACAGATGGTGTTAAGAGTGGGATTTACCCCATGCATACTCTAAGCCAGGAGTTTGCTGCATGGGTACTAGACCTGGTACCAGGGAAGCACAGAAGAAAGGTATAGATTCTGCAGCAGCAAGCCCAGGAGTGGTTACCAGGAGAATGGCAGCCAAACTAACAGAGACAGAAGTCCAAGTTGAGACTGTACAGCTAGCACCAGTTATAGAAAAATAACAGGCGGTGACAAAACCTGAAAGCCTGACTGCCTTTTTCAAATGGTGGGCTATACAACATAGAGAGAAGGAGAAACAGAGAAGAGAGGAGATGCAGTGGAGAGAACAAAACATTTTAAGTTTAGAAGCACAGAGAAAAGAAGAAATGCAACAACTCAAACAACAGAGAAAAGAAGAGATGAAGCAACAGGAGCAGCAATGGCTGGATGCCTTGCAAATTTTCAAAGCTGAAGGATCTGGCACTGGTCCAGCATAGCAACAAGACACAAACAACTTAAAATATATTAAACTTACAAAGTTGTGTCCCTCATATGAGATCGAGGCATACCTGACAACTTTTGGAAGGGTTGCCGCAGCCTGCCATTGGCCAATGCAGCAATGGGCAATCAGACTGGTACCATACTTGACAGGGAAAGCCCAACTTGCCTACAGCAATATGGACACTGCACAGTCAGAAAACTATGACCTGCTGAAAAGCAAAATCCTGAAAAGATTCAACATCTCAGGAGAGACCTACAGGCAGAGATTTCGGTCTCTGTAGTACAACTCAGTCGACAATCCTTGAGAAGCATTCATCCAACTCAGAGAACTCCGGATAAAATGGCTCCAACCAGAGGGCAAAACAGTCCCACAGATCATCAGCACATCTGTAATGGAGCAATTCATCAACATCCTGCCTACAGATGTGCAGCTCTGGGTGAAAGAACACAAACCCGAAAGTGAGGAAAGGGCTGTTTCTTTGGCCGAAGACTACCAAATGGTCAGACAAATGCCACGGCAGCAAGGTAACAGCCAAGCATGGGTAATGCACTCTTTTTCCCATTTAAACTCCAAGTCTGATAAGAACTCTGGTGGGGGTGTGACAGGGTAGAATAGGACACTGTCCCAGTTGTTATGGAGAGTTTGAATGCAGGCATCTGTTTTGTTCTTTCCTGTCTCTTGTCTGTCTGGTTGCGCAACCAAATTTTCCCGTGAAACCTAGGACTTGATCACCCTGACAGTTTTGCAATTCTTTGCCTTTTGCTATCTCTCTATCCTCCCGTGCTGTTTCTGACTTTTCCTCCCATGCATATCTGCTGGTGTAAAAATATATACAATTCATTATGTGGAAATGTAACTGATATTGGGATCCCTTTGTTTAGAAATTATATAATGTTACTGTTGAAATGTATTTAATTATAGTTTGAGATAATTGCAAAGCTATTTGGAACTCAAGGGGTTAACCTGAAATGCAATGTTTAAGCCTTTTGCAGAAGCTGTGTTGAAGGGGCCTCAGTTCTGGGACATTGTATTCTTGTTGCGCCTGCCTGAAACTTACGAGAACATTTTAGAAAAAACAAGATGCTTGTTAAGGAGGGGGGATTGCAAGCAGGGCCCCTACTTTTCTGCGGCACAGTGGGACCAAGTTCTGCGGCAAGACTACCATTTGCCACAGAACTTCTGTGACAGTGGTTTGTAATTTCTGCGGCACTAACAAACTACCACATCACCGTGTCAGCTTGTCATCCTGGCTTCACTTTCATGGCAGTGGTTATAGCAATCAGGATGGTGGAAAGCACAGTAACACTAGTTCAAAAAATAACAGACTTCTAAAAATAATTTTATGCCTAAAAAAGCAAGACAAATGTCTCTCCCTTAAGGTCCTAGCCTGCTGCATAAATGACATATGCAGAGGGATCTTATGTGATAAATAAGGTATTTCTATATGCATGCTATCTATCCCACTAATGAGGTTTCCATCTGTATCACTTATATATTTATATGCAATCTGTAACATACATACAAATATATGTGTGTGTGTGTGTGGTGAGAGAGACAGAGATACTGTATATGTGTGTGTGTGTATATATATATATATATTTTTATATTTCCATGAACTTGCATCCTCATTCATACAGGTCCCATTGGAAATGGAATAGAGGAGTTATTACAAAACTCATTTTTCATGTCAACCTGCTTTCCCTGACACACTGCGTAACACCATCAGGCCATGACATGCATGTGAACCAATTGTGGGATACAGCTCTCCATCCCATCACAATGTGTCCACCATGTGACAGAATACTGCACCATACCTTCCCAGGCTCCGAGCACTGATGTGTTCCACTAGTCCTTGTGCTGCCTAGCCAGCTCCCAGAGCTAATCTCTGAACCCGAGTTGCAGGCACAGAAACACAGCATGCTACCCTCTGGCCCAACAGCTGTCCCTGCACACAACATTTTTCCATAACTTTTAGGTGATTCTATCAACCAGTGACAATATGTAATCAATAACCCTGGCAAAAAAGCGTACAGGGCAATTATTTATTTAACAGGTCTGTTCTTTCAACAGGTCTGCACATTATTATATTCCACTTTTCCGGGCATAATTACTTTATTTTTCTTAAAAATGACAGTTAAATTCATTTTACCAGTTATTCATTTCAGATGGCATCTCTATACCTTAAAGGCACAAATAGGTTAGTGCAAAGTGAGGTATGGACTTAACAGGTCTGTGCTATTGACAAAGATTTTATTTAAGTTGGCCCTAGTGCAATAATTTAAGACTGAAAATTGTATTAGGCTGTAGTGCAGGTTGAGCAAATATCACCATGCATGATGTGCTGTGCCACCGTCTCTGGCAGTGGGAGCTATGGTAGATAAGTGACTGTTCATTTCTGTTGCAGAATGCAGTCATTTCATTAGCTAATGTATGATGTTATAGCAATGATAACATCACATTCTGAGCATATAGGGGGTTTGGATATAAAAAGAGGGGACGAGAACCAGAGCCTATGGATAAACAGAAATATTAATAAAAAATCACCAAGAAGAGTGAATTCTGTGGCACCGCAGAAGTTCTGCGGTAGATTGCAAGTTCTGCGCAAAATTCTGCGGCCGCAGAATTCTAGGGGCCTTGATTGCAAGGACTTACAAAAACAGAGCTGCAGTTTCTTGCAAGAGAGAGAGAGAGAGAGAGACACACAGAGGTTGAAGGAAAACTCTGATGGATCTTCTGTTTATTCTGCCTTTGGAAACAGTTATACTGAACAATTTTATTTTTTTATGTTACTGCTAGTACTAATAAATGCTTTTTGAAAATTCGACAACTGCTCTTGTTTTTTCCTATGCTTCCTGACATTTGCCTCGTCAACAAGCGCTAACAAATCTGTGCTCAAACACATTATTTGTTATAATTGCAATAAGCCAGGTCATATTGCAAAAAATTGCCGTAGTAAGAAGAGTGACACTGGAGCAGATTTGTCCTTAGCAAATTGGGGCAAGTACATAACAGATGTGAAGGTGGGAGATAAGACTGTAAAGGGACTTATTTATCTTTTGTTTATTGGGTAAACATTTGAGCCAAGGACCTTTTTCGTATGCAACCCGAGACCGTCTAATTATAGAGTCAAGATGTAACATTTGTACAATTTCATATGCAAACATTTATAAAAAAAATCCAAAAATTGTACATTAAGTTGACAAAACAAAATACAATACAAAAAACCATAACATTACAACAAACTTAAGCAGCAGGTTAATTAAAAAAAGAAAGTACAGTTACGTAAGAACTTACCATAACCGTAGATCTTCGAGAACAGCTCTTGCAGCAGGTTACACCATTAGGACTGAAGCCGGCAGGCACCAGGACACCACGGAAAAATTCTAGCTAGCAGTATCCAGCGGGGGACCACCCCTAACATTGGCCCCTTCCTGACGTCAGGCATCACATAAAAGGGGACGGTCCCCCAGCATCTCCCGTTCTCCCACCGGAGACTCCTGGACCAAAGGTGACATCTGAAGAGGAGACAGAGGATCTGTTTCCAAAGGAAGGTTTGTAATACGCGTCAAAAGATGCAGTAGCCTAGAAACTAGGTCAGAAGACTCAACCTCCAGAGGGGAAGGTGGGAGGCAAACTACCTGCTGCAAGAACTGTTCTCGAAGATCTACTGTTACGGTAGGTTCTTGCGTAACTGTACTGTCTTACTTCGAGAAACAGCTCTTGCGGCAGGTTACACTGTTAGGACTGATTCCCAAGCAGTAAGGGAACAAATTCTTATTGGGAGGAGGATAGGAGAGATGTCTCAGAGTTCAGGACAAAAGTCCCTGAAGGACCGCCAAGCCGAAACCAGCTCTGCGTCTAGAGGCAATATCCAAACTGTAGTGCCTGATAAAGGTGTGTACAGTGCTCCAGGTTGCTGCTGCACAGATGGCTGAAGTGGAGACATTTTTAAGCGCAGCAAAGGAGGTAGCCACCCCCCCTCGTAGAATGACCTTTTACCGGTCCCGGTAAAGTCTTGTTGCGCTTCTGGTAACAGAACATAATGCACTTTACCAGCCATCGAGAAAGTGACTGTTTGGAAATAGGAGCACCAGGCATTCTTTGTGCATAGGAAACAGAGAGCTGGTCCAACTTACGATGTGCCTTGGTTCTGGTCAGGTAATATCTGAGACACCTATGCACATCCAGAGTGTGTAACAAGGCCTCCCCCCGTTACAGTGATTCGGATAGTACACTGGCAGGTCTATATCCTGGTTGAGAGTGACAGCTGAGACCACCTTGGGAAGGAACTTATGATTCATTCTTAAGGATATCCTGTCCTTGTGAAAAACTAAATAAGGATCCTTGCACATAAGTGCATGAAGCTCAGAAATCCTTCTGGCAGAAGTAACGGCAACTAAAAGAAGCGTCTTCCAAGCAAGGAGACACAGCTCGCAATCCGCGGCTGGTTCAAAGGGTGGCAGCGTAAGCTGCTCTAGAATGAAAGGAAGATCCCAAGGTGGAGCCGGATCTTTGATGGGAGGTCTCACATGTAGGATGCCGCGCAAAAAAGTGCGAGAAGCCTCTAGCTGAGCTAAAGACCGGTGACCTATGGGCGAATGGTACACTGATATGGCGCATAGGTGCCCCTTAATGGAGGAGTAGGCAAGACCTGCCTTGTAGAGGGATAGGAGGTAGTCCAAAACAGACCTCTCAGAACAATCCAATGGAGTCAGTCCATGAGCTTGAGCCCAAATACAGAATCTGCACCACTTCATGGCATAAGTGGCATGGGTGGAGGGTTTTCTGGCTGCTACCAAAATGTCTGCAACTTCCTGAGAGACCACGAATCTCAGGACTGCTATGTTCTTAGGAGCCAGGCATGCAAGTTCAGAGACCGAAGATCTGGATGGACCAAGGAGTCTGCCTCCTGGGACAGAAGATGAGAGCTGAATGGCAGAGGCACCGGAGGTTTCTGGGCCAGCTGATGTAAAAGAGGAAACCAAATTTGCCTGGGTCAAAAGAGCGCTACTAGAATAAGGCACGCCCGCTCTTGTCGGAGCTTCAATAGAACCCTCTGGATCAAAGGGAAGGGCAGGAAAGCATAGAGGAACCTGCCCATCCAAGAGAGGGACAACACGTCTCACCAGAAAACACCAGGCCCTGGATCTAGTGAGCAGAAATTGGGCAGTTTTGCGTTGTATAGGAATGCACAAAGGTCTAATTCTGGTGTCCCCCATCTGCAGAACAGGTCCTCTGCCACTTCCTGAAGCAGTTCCCATTCGTGGACTCTGGCCTGTGATTGGCTCAGACTGTCCGCGATAGTGTTGTCAACTCCGGAGACATGCACTGCAATGATATGTGTGCCGTGTTGCAGTACCCACTCCCAAACCCTTTAAGCCTCCCTCCAAAGGGGATAGGAATGAGTGCCTCCTTGTCTGTTGAGATAGTACATCACCGCAGTATTGCCTGTTTGCACTAGAAAAGTACCCGGTGGAATCTCCGTCTGAAATGCCTGTAGGGCGTAAAGGACGGCTCTCATCTCTAGAATATTTATGTGAAGCTGGGACTCCAGAGACGACAGGAGCCTTGAATCCTGACCCCATCCAGGTGAGCTCCCCACCTGGACCCCGAGGCATCCGTGGAGAGAGTCGCTGAAGGAGGTGGCGCAATGAATGGGACTCCCGTCGAGAGGTGGTCTGGAACAAGTCACAATTCCAGTCTCGGGTGACAGCGTTTGTGATCCGGACTGGATGCTGCAGATGATCCTGCTTCTGGTCCCACTGTGCCCTCAACATCCACTGGGTGACCCGAATATGGAGTCGAGCTAGGAGAACCATTGCAATGGCAGCTGCCATGTGTCTGAGCAGGCAAAGGACGGACCGGGCCAGTACCGTCTTCTTTTCCTTTATATCTCCTATGATAGATCTAATGCGTTCCGCCCTGTCCTGAGGAAGGAAAGCCCTTCCCCGAGTGGTGTTCAGAACTGCTCCTATGAACTGCAAGTTCTGGGATGGGACAAGGTGTGACTTCTCCTGTTTGACAGTGATGCCCAGTGATAGGAAGAGAGAACAGGTATCTTGTATCGTGGACATCAGGGCCTCCCGTGAGGGTGCCATGAGGAGCCAGTCGTCTAGATACGGAAACACATAGTGGCCTCTTCTCCTGAGAGCTGTTGCCATGCCTGCCATGCACTTCGTGAACACTTGAGGTGCCGAAGACAGCCCGAAAGGGAGCGTTCGGAACTGGAAGTGGCATCTCAGAAACTCGAAGTGCAGAAATGTTCGGTGCGTTCGAGCTATCAGGAGATGTAGGTTGGCGTCTTGCATGTCCAGTGACGCCAGCCAAGCGCCCTCTTTGAGCATGGGAATAAGGCCCGGTAGGGTCACCATGCGGAAACGCTTGTACAAAACAAACATGTTGAGGTCGCCGAGATCCAAGATCGGGCGCTAGTCCCCTGTTTTCTTTGGAACCAGGAAGAAGTGAGAATAGTAGCCTTTTCCTCTCTGGTTCAGTGAAACGTACTCTATGGCCTCCTTGTTGAGGAGGGCCAAGATCTCCTGCTGAATAAGCAGGGCATGCTGACCCGAGTAGCGGGAGAGTAGGGGCGGTCTGGATGGTGGGTGATCAAGGAACTCTATAGAGTGACCTCGTTCGACCAACTGCAACACCCACCAGTCGGAGGTTATCCTTTGCCATCCCGAAAGGTGATGAGAGATGCGACCGCCTATCTTCTTGGCCCTTTGATCCAGAGGAGGGGCGAGGGCCGGGAAGAAGTCATGTTGTGGTGGTGTTGTACCCCGAGGGCTGGGCTGCTTTGGGCCTTGGCCCGAGGGGAACCTGGGTTAATTTTTGCAACCGAAGTTGCCCCTGGGTTGCTGGCTGGAATGTGGCTGTTGCTGTTGTTGGTGGCTGCCAAAACGATTCTGGTTCCTATGAAAGGAACCAGATTTCGGTCTGTACATGACTTGTACAGTCCTGACTGCCTTCCCAGCGTCCTGCAGTTTGGTGATGACCTTCTCAGACTCCTCACCAAACAGGACTGCTCCATTGTAAGGGACATCTAGGATATTCTTTTGGACGTCCAGGGTAAAACTGGAGACCCCCAACCATGAGTGTCTCCGGAGACAAAAGCCTATGGCTGCTCCCCTGGCCGCCAAGTCCGCTGAGTTGTAAGCGGCTCGGAGAACCTGGGTCCCCATGTCTGACCCAGTTTGGAGGAGGTTCAGCAGCTCCTCCTTCTTTTCGCCATACGGAAAGTCTTTTAGAAGGTCTTGGCCCTGTTCCCATAGGGCGTTCTGAAACTGCACCATGTGCGTCAGATAGTTTATAGAGACCTAACTGAGCATGTAGCAGCCGCATACATGCGTCTTCCCATAGAATCTAATTGCTTAGATTCCTGGTCCAGAGGCTGGGTACTCAAATGTTGAGGCCATTGGGACCTATCATGAGATGCAGCGATCACCAGGGAGTCGGACAGGGGTTGTTGCGCCAAATACAGGGCCTCCGTTGGAGCCCTGTAGAGGCGATCAGCCTTCTTCAGAACAGCCGGTGTGGAATGTGGATGCTTCCAAGCTGCCTTGGTGACGTCCGTAAGGTGTCCACCAAAGGTGGGACCACCACAGGCTTTGTGTCCTTCTGCCTGAGGTAACGGGCAAGGTGTTGTCTCTCGGTGTCTAAGTCTTCAGTCTCCCATCCCATATTTTCCTGGATGTGCCTCATAATTTCTGAAAAGGAGGGATCATCTGGAGGTGACCTTGTAAGGTCCTGTGGGTCTGGCGATAGGGGACTGAAGGGAGATGGAGACCTAGAGGTGTCGGACGTATCCGGTCTGGAGTCATCTCCCGGTGAGCGACATCTGCCCCTGAGTCGCTTTGGGCTCAGGGACCCTGATGGAGAGCATGATGGGCGTCTTCTGTCTCATGATCATCCCCGAGGAGCAGTTGGTTCCTTGGGGGTTGGGGGTCTGGCACCTTCAGCGCCCCGAGGGGGCGGAGGTGGCTGAGTCTTGGGGGGCACCACATCTTTCCTTATGGTTTCCCACCAAAAGGTGAACAGCTCCTTCACCTCTTGGATATTGATGCCTGACGTCGGGCCCAACGTCGGTGTGGGTCTGGCGTCGGTGTGGGTCTGTCGCCGGGGGTCGGGCATCGGGTCCCGAGGAACTACCGTGTCTGTCAATGGTTCCCTGGGTAGGCCCGCATCCTCCAAGTCACCTGTCTGGTCATCTGGCAGCGCGGTAGCCTCTTCACCTGAAGACCCCTGACGTCCGGTGTCCACCGGCGTCGGTATCACTGTTGTCGGGGTAGTCTGTTCCATAGGTGCTGGGTCGGACGCCTTCTTGGACTCTGTCATCTGCTTGAGGGACGTCAGTTCAGCAGTCTTCCTTTCAGAAGCCTTCGGAGGTTGGGAGGCAGACCTGACGTCTGTGTCCCAGCGTCGGTCATATGTACTCCCCGATTTAGCGGAAGACTTCTTATGTCTATCCGAGGAATCGGGCTTGGCGGCATCCGGCACCCTGCAGGTCTTGAGCAGGTGCAGGGAGGCAGAAGAGCACCCTGAAGACCTTACCTTCATCGGGGGAGGTTGGGAGCGAGCCCAGAAAGCAGAACAGTTAGACCAGGTAGAGCTGGAGCTGGCCCTGGACTCAGAGGCCCTGCTGGGGGATTTCACCCTATCCGAGTCCCGATGCTTGTCCCGGTGTTTCCCCGACTTATGGGAAGATTCCCCTTTGGAGGAAGGTCGTTTCTCCATCTTTTTCAATTTCTCCTTGAGGACGAATCCCTGAAGGGCCTTTTGGTGGCAGATCTGGGTCCTGCTATTAAACTGCTGACAAATGGAGCAGGCCTGAGTGTCGTGCTCTGGGCCCAGGCACCTGATACAGGCCGAATGATGGTCGGCAAAAGGGATCTGTTTGCTGCAGGCACACTTGGAGGGATGTCCTTTGGGAGAAGGGGTAGGAGAAGCAGACATGGATTGATGTTTTTGAAGAAAAAAGATTTCATGCGTCATATCGATAGTGCAGGGGTCCGTGAGGCCGATGCTGGCGAGAAGACGGTGGGAAAAGAACTGGGGATGTTGGGGGACCGCCACCTTTTATGTGAAGCCTGATGTCAGGGAGGGTCCGACGTCGCGGGCGGTCCCCCGCTGGATACCGCTAGCTAGAATTTTTCTGTGGGGTCCTGGTGCCTGCCAGCTTCAGTCCTAATGGTGTAACCTGCTGCAAGAGCCATTTCTTGAAGTAAGATCATTTCAATTCATACTAGGATGGTAAGGAGCTAGGAGGCTTTGAGGCCCAAAATTGCTCCTATAGATAATAATATTTAATATTGGCATTTGAGAAGATAATGCTTATCCAATCTATTCTTAAATGCAAGTTTTGAATCACTAATAATGATATCCAGTGGAAAAGCATTCCAAGGGTTGATAGTTCTAACTGTAAAGAAGTATTTTCGGGGCATAGATTTAAAGCCCCTACCTTGTAATTGGAGGGAGTGTCCCCTAGTATTAAAGATATTATTTTTAAAGTCAATACTCATGTTAGTCATAACGAATGGGTCCTGAATGATAGCAAACATAAATAAAAGATCCCCCCTCAGGCGTCTAGTGGATAATGACATTAAATTCAAGGATGTAAGTCTTGATTCATGAGAGATATCAGAATACCCCTTGATGTATTTAGTAAATTTTCTCTGAACTTTTTTAATTTGAATTATGTCCTGTTTCTTAAAAGGACACCATAACTGGGATGCATAATCCAAATGAGGATAAACATAAGCTCTGTACAGTGGTAGTAACACCCTCTCCTCCCAAGATTTAATATTCCTACGTATGGAACACACAATACTATTAGCTTTTTGAATAGTTTCATTTATCTGCATACTAGGTGAAAAGTCTTGCATTATATAGACACCAAGATCTTTTTCCATAGAGGTACTTACAAGTAACTTGTCATCTAAACTGTATGAATGACATAAGTTATGAGGACCCAAGTGCATGACTTTACACTTGTCATATTTAATTTCATATCCCATGTCTTGACCCAATCAGTTATAAGGTCCAAATCTTTTTGGATGGTCTCAACAGTATCATAGTCAAAACAAGGTCCACCAATTTTAATATCATCAGCATATTTTATGGATTTAGAGTGACAATTCTGAGTTAAATCTGCAATGAAAGCTTGGAACAAACATAGGCCCAACATGGACCCCTGTGGAACCCCACTGTAGACATGGCCAATATTTGAGAGATGACCATTAATCAATACTCGCTGAGTGCGACCAACCAGCCATTGTGCTATCCAGTTTATGATACTGTAGTTAATCTGAAGGGTACTTAACTTTTGGACAATAGCCCAATGGGGAATAGAATAGAATCGAAAGCTTTACTACAGTCTATGAATACAATATCACAGGGTAGTCGGTTATCCATTTGAAGGCTGACGTCTTCATAGAAGCAAGTGAGACCTTTTTTAAAACCATGCTGACCAGTGTCTAATTTGTCCAGAGTTTCAGAAATCACGTCCCTTATTAACCCTTCCAATAGTTTACATAATGGAGATGTGAGGCTAATAGGTCTGTAGTTCTCCCAGTTGTTACGAGAACCCTTCTCATGAATAGGGATCACAAAGGCTGACTTCCAAAGATCAGGTACATAAGACGAATTAACACATTGCTCAAATAACAATTTTAATGGAAGAGATAAGCTATCAGCTAGAAGAAATAAAAGATGACCGGAAATACTGTCTGGTGAAGCACTGGTTTTACCCTTCATCTGTAAACGTTTCTTATGAACTTCATTTTCAGATATTGTAATAGTATTGTCCTGAGAGTGACACAGTGTCACATTTTTCTGAATCTTTTAAAAGATTTCACAAAATTTAATACTGAAGAAGTTAGCCATATCACTAGGAACATAAATAATGTTATCATCGGATTGCAGAGGGCCCACCTGACAAACAGGTTTTTTAAGCGAGTTGACATAAGAGAAAAAGGACTTGCAATTGTTTTTATTGGCTTCCGAGGCTAATCTTTATTCCCATCTTTTCTTTGCTTTCTGAATGTTTCTTTTACATTTTTTTTTTGAGCTGCAAATAAGCGTTCCAATTCGACTGTGTAGGAGTTTTTAAATATTTGAAGTGTCTTATGTTTTTCTGTTTGATTAGTTTTTTGATAGTTGGATTCACCCACTTAGGATATTGGTACCTGCTTATATTTTTAATTTTGAATGGAATGTAATCATCCCGTAATTTACAGATGCTATAATTTAATTTAGCGAAATATCCCCTAATGTCAGATGTAGAGAGAATATCCTCCCAATTGATATTATTTAACTGAGCCATCATACTGGAGATCTCTGCTTTTTCGTATTAATGGATTTTTGTTGAATTATGAGCAACAGTTAATGATTGTTCTAGTATAAAAATGACAGATTTATGGTCACTATTGCCTATTGCTGGAAGGATCCTAACATTTTTTACAGTCAGATTTTTATTATGGAATACCAGATCCACGATATTATTCCCTCTAGTCAGTGTATTTATACATTGTGTGAGATTGCACTGTTCACTAATGTCTAATAAGGTTTCTCCTAAGCCTGATCCTGCAGTTAGGTTCTCCCAATCAATATCACTGATATTAAAATCATCCATCAGCACAATGTCACCCAAAGTACAAGCAGCATCTATTTCATGAACAACATTGTCTAGGTATTCAGGGCAAGTATTAGGTGGGCGATAACAGATTCCAAGAATAACAGATTGGATTTTATTAATCAAGACTCTGATCAAAATGGATTCAGTTGTAGCAGAGGGAATTTTAACTTTATTAGAAATATTTATTGAGTATAGAGCATCTCTCAAGAATATGGCCACACCTCCACCTTTTCTGTCTTTTCTATTAAGAAAATGAGATGTAAAACCGGGAATATGACAAACCCAGTCGAGGTTATCATTACCCCAGGTTTCCATAACTGATACAATATCAAAATTATCAAGAGCAATAATCGCTTTTAATTCATCTAATTTGTTAGAAAGACGCTTGGCATTAAAGTATCAAGATTTTAATTCTTTTAAGTGATGACAGTTGTGTTTATTATTGATTAAAAAGATAGCTTCTAGGGACATGGATACGTTGTTCTATCCACACTTACTGGCAGGTTCCTTGCCGCTTTAATTCTTGCCGGAAGGTCTTCAAGCTGGCTCCTACCACCCACCCGGGTGATAAAACTCTCGGCTCCGCCCCATGACGCCAGATCTTCCTTACCGCTTGGAAGCTCAGGTTCTCTCCTTAGCGCTCTGCGTTTTAGGCCTGGATCCAAACTCGTTGGTTAAACCTAAACTCGTACTTAAATTTACTAGACTTCAGTCTTTTTCTTCCTTCGCGGCTGCTATGGACAAGTCGACTCCCGGATTTCGGCGGTGCCCTTGTGGGCAGAAGATGTCTCGGACCAATCCACACTCCACGTGCGTTTACTGTCTTGGGCTCGATCACGATCCACAGGCCTGCGAATTGTGCAAGTCCTTCTCGGTCAACGTCCTCGAAGACCGTGCTGCCAGACTTCAACTTGGGCGCCCCGAGAGACGTATTCCTCTGGTGAAGTCGAAGGAGGCCCGTTGGGCAATGTCCGCAGCGGCGGGCTCGGCTGAGCAACCTGAGCAGATGATCGCCCTCAAGGAGGAGGCGGCCCAAGCCGCATCTTCTTCTTCGGTCGCGGCATTTATCCCGCTCTCTTTGGGCTCCTCCTACATGGCTTCTTTCAAGAAGCTTTGTCAATCCCTCTCTACTAAGGGAGAGGGGCCATCGGGACATTCCTCTCGGTCCAAGAAGAAGGACTCAAAGGGTAAGTCCCACCGTCGGCGTTCGTGGGAGTGGGAAAGGTCCCCTTCCCCGGATAGTCGACACTCGACTTTGGTCAAGGTTGCAGCTAAGGTCACTGGCTTCACGGTGTCCCCGTCAGGTCAGTCGGCCGAGACACCCGTCGACACAGTCGAGATTTTTCTCGACCCATCGGACAGGCTGTCGACTGGAGAAGCAGACAACCCTTCTTCACCGGTTCCCCCAGTGGAAACCGAGGACTTGGCTGTGCATCCTGTGCCGGAGTCCCCTGTTAAGGTTCCCGAGCCGAGGGAGGAACGGGTTTCCCCCGGTCCCTCCCAGACCCACCCTCGGAAACACCGAAGGTCTCAGTCTCAGACCTCCTCTCGGTCCAGCCAATCCTGCCAACATCGGCAGTCTCTGTCTCAGCACCAAGGGAAGCAGCGACGCTGCTCGTCCTCGTCTTCGTCCTCCTCGGAGGATAGGCTCCGCGCAAATTGCGTCGGCACTGCGAGGACCTGATACGGCAGCAGCTCCTTTTGACCGGGAACAAGCTGACCCTGTCGCCTTCCCCGGCCATTAAGTGGCTGTCACCTGAGAGACCGAAAAAAAACCCTCATGGTCATCGAGGAGCCGAAGCTGGCACCGGTTGTTCGGCCGAAATCAGCTGCACCGCCCATTGTGGTGGAACCCCCGCCTCCACAACCTAAAACTGGGTCTCCGACCAAGGATTCTCGGTCGGGTCAGGGGTTGCCAAATCAGTTGTTGGTCACCCTCACTCCCGATCAGCCTCGGCAAGTGCAGGGTGGCTCAGGCCCTCGGCAGCTGTTTGCGGACTCCTCCCTGTTCTCTAGGCCCCTCAACCTGGAGTCCACTGGGGGACAGTCAGTGGACGAAAGCCCATTCTCGTTCATGGGAATGCTTCGGCTCATCTCAGAATCTACTGGGATGAAGCCTGAACCCGTGTCAAAGTGGGCCAAGTATCCCCTCATGGAGATACTGGACCGAGGGGATTCTCCTACGGAGGCCTTTCCTGTGGCCGAAGCCATTGTTGGCCCGGCTCTGGAGCTACGGCAGCGGCAGGCTTCTTGTCCAGCTCCTTCGGCCAGGATGGGCAGGAAGTATGCTATTCCCACCGGCTCACTCTCCAGATTCTCGGAGCACCCCTCTGCGGAGGGGCTAGTGACCGTTAGTGTTTTCTGGCGTTCCGGAAATGCTTGGGACGTGGACAAGCCTCCCGACAAAGACTCCAAGAAACTGGACTACGCCGGGCGTAAAGTCTACGCTGCGTCCTCCTTAGGTCTTCGTCAGGCCAGTATGGCCATAGTGATAGCACACTTTTCCCATGCCCTTTTGGGCTCCCTGGATGAGGTGATTCCTCATCTCCCAGCTGACCTCCAGACTATGGTCAAGCAGGTGTAGGATCAGGGAAGGGCGGTGGCAAAGCAACAGCTCCAAACTGCTCTTGACACTGGAGACTCTTGTGCCTGGTCAGTAGTGGCTGCAGTGGCCATGCGCCGCAGAGCTTAGCTGCGGATCTCCACCTTCACGGTGGATACCCAGCATAAGCTTGGAGACGTACCCTTCCTAGGTACCGACTTGTTCGGTCCCGGGGTGGAGAGTCATCTGCAGAGGATCGAGAAGTCCAATGCCACCCTGGACTCTGTCATGTCTGCCCAGATGGACAAAGGTTGCCAGCAGCAGCGTAAGCCCTTTCGGCCTTCTGCCCCTGCGGCACATCCGGCCCAGCAACACCAGCATCAGAGCCAGCAGGCTCGCACTTGGCACCCCAAAGCCAAGCCTGCAGCTTCCTCCAGCAGGAAGCCGGGAGGGAAAGGCCCAGGAGGTCCCTCGGCCGGTCCCTCCTCCAAGCCTGCCCAGTGACGGGTTGAGGGGTGTCGCTCCCAGCCTCATCACTCTCCCCGGGTTCCCGTGGGGGGACGGCTCCGCCACTTCCTTTCCACCTGGTCCATTATCACCACAGACCGCTGGATGTTGGAAGTGGTAGGAAGGGGTCTGCCCCTGGAATTCGAACAGGCCCCACCCTATCGAGCTGTCGCCCCCACGGGGGGCTACGAGGTCCGCAGCCTCTCTGTCAGCTCGTTGAGCCGACATTGCCCTGCTTCTCCAGAAGGAGGTGATCACGGAGGTAGCGGATCCTCCACCAGACCCAGGGTTTGTGTCCAGGTATTTCCTGGTCCCAAAACGGACGGGGGGGGGGCTGGTGCCCCATTCTAGACCTACACAACCTAAACAAGTTCCTAAGGTCTCGAACCTTCAGGATGGTCACTCTGGCACAGATCATTCCATCCTTGGAACGAGGCGTGTGGTTCTGTTCTCTGGACCTTTAGGACGCGTTCTTTCACGTCCCAATCCGTCCGTCCCACCAGCGATTTCTTCGCTTCAGAGTGGAGGGGTCCCTTTACGAGTTCCGGGCCATGCCCTTTGGCCTCTCTCCAGCTCCCAGGGTCTTCACCAAATGCATGGCAGTGGTGACAGCATTCTTGTGGCGCTGAAGGATCCAGGTGTACCCTTACCTGGATGACTGGCTGATTGCAGCACCCTCCAGACCAGAGGTGGAGCGGTCCAAGGATCTGGCCCTCCAGGTCTGCTCTCAGATTGGCCTCCTAATCAACGAGGCCAAATCGGAACTCGTGCCAACGCAGGTGATTAAATTCATTGGGGCAGAGCTCGACTCTCTTTGAGCCAGAGCATGATCCACAAGGTGCTTCTCAAGGCAAGGAGGGACAAGGCGCAGGTGATTCTGGTAGCCCCAGACTGGCCTCGCCAGTTCTGGTATCCAGATCTCCTCAGCCTCAGTTCCAGGCTCCCGGAGCAGCTCCCAGCCCGCCCAGACCTGATCTCAGTCAACCAGGGGAAGGTTCTCCACCCGGACCTTCAATCCCTGCACCTGACGGTCTGGTTCCTGAGTGGCTAGAGTTCCAGGCCTTGGGTCTTTCCGATGAGGTCCTCAACGTCGTTGAGGCATCCTGTAAGGAGTCGACCAGAAGATGCTATGCCTTGAAATGGAAGAGATTCTCCATTTGGTGCCAGGGTAAGGGGTTGGACCGTTCCTCCTGTTCCTTGGCTAGCATTCTGGACTACCTGTGGTCCCCCTTTCTCAGCTAGGGCTTCGGTCGACGACCCTTAAGGTGCACCTGGCAGCCATCTCTGCTTACTGGGCATGGGCCGGGAAGCAGTCGGTGGCGCAGGAGAAGGTGATCGGGTGCTTTTTCAAAGGCCTTGATCACATATCCCCTCCGGCGCGAGAACCCGCAGAGTGGGCATACCAAAAGAGATTATTACTGATCAGGGTAGTAATTTTGGTGCAGCATTACTGAATGAGCTGTACCGACTACTAGGTATCACAGCCATAAAAACCTCCCCTTATCACCCTCGGACAGACAGTCTTGCTGAGTGGTTTACTCAAATCCTAAAACGCATGTTAAAAAGGTTTGTAAAAGGGGAAGGGAAAGATTGGGACCAGTACTTGCCTTATCTGTTTTTGCTTACTGAGAAGTGCCATAGGCATCAACAGGTTTTTCACCATTTGAATTGCTGTATGGTAGACAACCTAATGGGTCACTAGATGTAATAAAAGAAACATGGGAAGATAATCCCCCTTAAGAAACAATCTATTATATCTTATACATGTGCCCTGAGAAAGAAGCTGGCAAAATATGTTGAAATCGCCCACAGTAATCAGGAAGAGGCCCAAAACCAGCAGAAAGTATATTATGACCATGGGGTAAAAGAAAAAGTTTTTGACCCAGGTGAAAGGTCTTGCTACTGTTACCCACTACAGAAAATAAACTGTTAATGAAGTGGCAAGGGCCTTATAAAGTGCTTAGACGTACTGGCACAGTTAACTATGAGACTGACACCCCTGATAGGAAAAATCCTACTAAGATATACCATGATAACCTCCTCAAGAAACGGGTTAAAACAACATGAAAAGCTGTTTTGCTAGTTTTACCAGAAACTGATTAAGAAAATACTGAGGTAACTTATGATAGACTGGAACAAACTGTTACTGCTGATGCTGTAAAGGTGAATGTTTCCTTAACCCACAAATAAACCACAGAAATCTGTAACTTGCTAAAGACATTTAACAGTACTTTTACCACAGTACCGGGCAGAGCAAAAGGGGTCAAGTACATAATAGTGACAAAGAATGCTCGCCCTTCTAGACAAAAAATATAGGTTACTCACCTGTAACAGGAGTTCTAGGAGTGGTGTATGTTATTCATCCACACTGTCTGGCAGGTTCCTTGCCGCTTTAATTCTTGCCGGAAGGTCTTCAAGCTGGCTCCTTCCACCCACCCGGGTGATAAAACCCTCGGCTCCACCCCATGATGCCAGATCTAGCCCGCTGGAAGCCAGGTTGCGCGGGGAGATTGGGTGGGTCATGTGGATGAACAACATGTACCACTCCTAGAACTCCTGTTACAGGTGAGTAACCTGTATTTCTAGGGACATGGATATGTTGTTCAATCCACACTGTCTGGCAGACTCCTAGCAGTTCTCCAGGAGGAGGGAGGCAAGGTGCGCACCCCCTACTTAGGGAATAAGGACTGGAGAACCGAGGTCCCACAACCAGCATCCCGTGTGACTCTAGGTCAATGTGGTAATGGGAAATAAAGGTGTGTGCTGACTTCCAGATAGCAGCCCTGCAGATTTCCTGGATAGGGACATCCCTGGAAGCAGCCACCGAAGCAACAGTATGGCGGGTAGAATGAGCTCTTATCCCTTTGGGAGGCTCCATGCCCGCCAACCTATAGCAGAGATCTATGCAGGAGGTGACCCACCTGCCTATCGTCCGCTTGGCTGCAGGTCTGCCAGGTGCGGCTTCAGCGTAGGTGACAAACAGCTGGTGAACCTCTCCCCGAACTTCAGCCGTCCGCTCCCTATAATAAGAGAGTGCTCTTCTAGGGTCCAAGGTATGGAGCCTATATTTGGCCTCCGAGGTGTGATTGGGGTAGAACTCCGGCAGAGTCAACACCTGGTTAAGGTGAAACTCCGACACCACCTTCAGAAGGGATTTCGGGTGGGGGCGAAGGACAACCTTGTCCCTGTGGAAGACCAGATAAGGAGACTTGATGGAAAGTGCCTGGAGCTCTCCCATCCTTCTGGCTGACGTTATAGCCATGAAGAAGGTGGTCTTCCACGACAGGTGGGAGATATCGCACCTGTGCATCGGTTCGAATGGCTTGCCCATGAGCTTAGCCAATACGAGCTGTAGATCCCACGGGGGTGGAGGTTCTCGCACTGGAGGGGATATGTGATCAAGGCCTTTGAAAAAGCGCCTGATCACCTTCTCCTGCGCCGACTGCTTGCCAGCCCGCGCCCGGTAAGCAGAGATGGCTGCCAGGGGCACCTTGAGGGTCGTTGACCGGAAGCCCTAGCTGAGAAAGGGACCACAGGTAGTCCAAAATACTAGCGAAGGGAAAGGAAGAGGGGTCCAACCTCTTGTCCTGGCACCAAATGGAGAATCTTTTCCATTTGAAGGTGTAGCATTTTCTGGTCGACTCCTTAAGGGACGCCTCAACGACGTTGAGGACCTCGTCAGAAAGACCCAAGGCCTGGAACTCTAGCCGCTACGGAACCAGGCCGTCAGATGCAGGAATTGAAGGTCCGGATGGAGAACCTTCCCCCTTGTCTACTGAGATCAGGTCCGGGTGGGCTGGAAGCTGCCTCGAGAGCCTGGAGCTGAGGCTGAGGAGATCTGGATACCAGAACTGGCGAGGCCAGTCTGGGGCTACCAGAGTCACCTGCACCTTGTCCCTCTTCGCCTTGAGAAGCAACGTGTGGATCAAGGGAAATGGAGGGAAGACGAAGAAGAGGCCCACGGCCTTGACAAGGCATCCCCCTGCAGCGGGCCCTGCTGAGGGGGGCGGGAGTGAAAGAGCCTCAGCTTCGCATTCTCCCTGGAGGCAAACAGGTCCACCTGAGGGGTGCCCCAATGGGAGAACAGTTCTTGCACTACCTCCGGCAGGAGTGACCACTCATGAGATGCAGCGCCTATCCGGCTGAGGGCATCGGCCAGACTGTTCGAGGCTCCTGCCACATGGATGGCTAGGGGGGATCCGCCTCCAGGCTGATCACAAGAGATCAGATGCAGAGAACCTCCTTGCACAGAGGCCAGGAGTGCATCCCACCCTGATGGTTGAGGTAGTACATGGTCATGGTGTTGTCCGTCTGGACCTGAATCACCTGACCCCGTACAAATGGAGTGAAGGTGGTGAGGGCTAGTCAAACCGCTCGAAGCTCCAGCAGGTTGATGTGGCATCGAGATTCGTGAGGGGACCAGAGGCCATGGGCCCAGAGATCCCCCAGATGGGCACCCCAACCTATCAAAGAGGCGTCAGTCATTAGCGTGACCGTTGGCTTGGGGCGGACAAACGGGATACCCTCCTGCAGATGGTGGAAGTGGCAGACTTGGCCTTAGGGCGCCAAGTGTGAGCCTGCTGGCCCGGTTGTGCTGCAGGAGCGGAAGGGCAAAAGGGCTTACGCTGCTGCTGGCGGCCTTTGTCCTTCTGGGCAGACCTGACCGAGGTCAAGGTGGCATTGGACTTCTCAATCCTCTTGAGATGGCCCTCCACCCCTGGTCCGAACAAGTGGGTGACCAGGAAGGGAACATCTGCCACCTTGTGCTGGGTGTCCACCGCGAAGGTGGAGATCCGCAGCCAAGCTCTGCGGCGCATGGCTACTGCGACTGCTACTGACCGGGCACAAGAGTCACCAATGTCCAAAGAAGTTTGGAGCTGCTGCTTAGCCACCGCTCTTCCCTGATCCCGCACCTGCTTGACCGTCGTTAAAGGTCAGCTGGGAGATGGGGAATCACCTCATTCAGGGAACCCACAAGGGCATGTGAGAAATGTGCCGTCAGTACAGCCGAGATAGCCTGGCGAAGGCCTAGGGAGGAAGCAGCATAAACCTTCCGCCCCGAGTAATCCAGCTTTTTGGATTCTTAATCGGGCGGTTTGTCCACGTCCCTAGTGTTCCCGGAACACCGGAAAACACTGTCAGTCACCAGCCCCTCCGAGAAACTGGAGAGTGAACTGGTGGGGACCGCGTACTTACGAGCCATCCTGGCCGAACGCGCGGGACAAGATGAAGGCCACTGCCACAACTCCAGGGCCGGGCCAACAATGGCTTCGGCCACCAGGAAGGCCTCCGTAGGGGAATCTCCTCGGTCCAGTATCTCCGTGAGGGGATACCTGGCCAGTTTCTGAACGGGTTCGAGCTGCATCCCAGTAGACTCTGAGGTGAGACGAAGTATACCCACGAACGAGGATGGGCTCTCATCCACCGACTGACCCCCTGCAGATTCCAGGTCTGCAAACAGCTGCCGAGCGCCTGAGCCACCCACCACCTGCCGAGGTCGATCGGGAGTGAGGGTGACTGACAACCTGTGGGGCAAGCCCTGACCCAACCGAGAATCCTTGGTTTGGGCCCCAGTCTTCGGTTGAGGAGGCAGTGGTTCCACCACAATGGTGGAGCAGCCGGTTTCGGACCGAACAACCGCCACCGGGTCGGCTCCTGACTACGAGGTTGCTTCGCCGCCCGTGACAGCCACTTAATTGCCGGAGAAGGTGACGGAGTCGGCTTGTTACCGGTCAACAAAAGTTGCTGCCACATCATGTCCTCGTAGCGCCGGCGTAACTTATGTTGGAGCCTAGCCTCAGAAGAGGATGAGCAGCGACGCCACTTTTCATGGTGCCAAGACCGAGACCGCTGATGTCGGCGGGACCTACTCAACATGGAAGAGGACCGAGACCTTCGGGAACACCAAGGGTGGGTCAAAGAGGGGGCCGTGGAAACCCGCTCATCCCCTGGTTCAGGGTCCTTTAACGGAGACTTCAGCACAGGAGGCACGGGCAAGTCCTCAGTTACCACCGGAGGAACTGGTGAAGAAGGGCTGTCGGCTTCTCCAGTCGACAAACCGTCAAACGGGTCGAGAAAAATCTCGACCGCATCAACGGATGTCTCGGCTGGCTGACCTGACGGGACATCAGGAAGCAAGGCCTTAGCCGCACCTCGACGTCGAGCCAACAGTCCGGTGAAAGGGATCTCTCCCACTCCCACGAATGTCAACAGTGGAACTTACCTTTTGGTTCTTTTTTCTTGGACCTACTGGTATGTCCCAATGGCCCTTCTCCCTTGGTGGAGAGGGACTGGCAAAGCTCCTTAAAAGAAGCAGTGTAGGAGGAGCCCAAGGAGAGCGGGATAAACGCCGCAGCCGAGAAGGAAGATGAAGCGGCCTGGGCCGCCTCCTCCTGGAGGGCGATCAACTGCTCCAGCTGCTCCGCGGAGCCCGCAGCCGTGGACACCACCCAACGGGCCTCCTTTAACTTCACTGGCGGGTACAGTTTCTCGGGACGCCCAAGTTGCAGTCTGGCAGTGTGGTCCTCTAAAACCGAAGCCGAGAAGGACTTGCACAGATCGCAGGCCTGCGGACTGTAGGCAAGACCCAGGCAGTAAACGCACGTAGGTGCGGATTGGTCTGGGACATCTTCTGCCCGCAAGAGTACCAACGGAAGACAGGAGTGGATTTGTCCATCGCACCCAAGAGGGAAGATGAAGACTGTAGTCTAGTGAACTTTAAAATAATTTTCAGAAAACCCGAAGAGTTTGGATCCAGGCCTAAAACGCAGAGCGCTAAGGAGGAAACCTGAGCTTCCAAGTGGTAAGGAACATCTGGCGTCATGGGTGGAGCCGAGGGTTTACCACCTGGGTGGGTGGGTGGGTGGGTGGGAGGAGGCAGCTTGAAGACCTTCCGGCAAGAATTAAAGCAGCAAGGAACCTGCCAGACAGTGTGGATTGAACAACATATCCATGTCCCTAGAAACATAGATTACCAGAGCGGTTAAGAGTTGATGTGGTTAAGGAAATACAAAATGAAAGAACTGGGCATCATAGAAGAGTTGAGAAGTGCTTAGTCATCACCAATGGTGACTGTAAACAAAAAAGAAGGGGATGTAAGAATATGCCTTGATTTTAGGAAACTTAATCAAGTGTCAGAATCTGTCAATTATCCTATGCCCAGAATAAATGATTTGGTGGACAGACTGGGGAGTGCCAAATATATCAGTACCTTCGATCTCACCAAGGGTTACTGGCAAATCCCCTTAACTAAAGAATCCAGAGATAAAACTGCATTTGCAACTCCCATAGTATTCTATCAGTTAACCACTATGCCGTTTGGTTTACAATGCGCACCCGCTGCATTCCAGTGGTACATGGATGTGATTTTATCCCCTCGCACTGGTTATTGTGCTGCATACCTGGATGATGTCGTAGTGCATAGTCCAGACTGGAAAAGCCACCTGCAACACCTACGAGCAGTTATCCAATCGATCAAAAAGGCAGGTCTGACAATTAATCCTACCAAGTGTGCATTGGGCACGGTGGAAACCAGATATTTGAGCTATGTTTTGGGAAATGGAGAAGTCAAGCCAGAGTTTTCCATGATAGAAGCTGTAAGTTACAGCCCTGGCCCCCAAACCAAGAAACATGTCCGGTCATTTTTAGGGCTGGCTGGTTATTATTGGAGATTTGTTCCCAACTTTGCAGAGTTAGCTACTTCCCTCACTGAACTCGCAAAAAAATGGTACAGAGTAATGTAAAATGGTCCCAAGAGTATGTTGAATCTTTTCAGGCTATTAAGGCTGCGTTATGTTCAGCCTGTTTTAAGAAGCCCAGACTTTGAGAAACAATTTTTGTTACAAACAGATGCATCAAAGGTAGGCCTAGGTGCAGTCTTGAGTCAGCATATTGATGGGAAAAGAAGAAAAAATTACTCACCTTAGTAATTGTGTTTCTTCTATTGGAGTCTTGCTGTATTCTGACATATGCAGTGATCTCCAACCTTTGAACTGCCCCGGAGCACAAAGAGTTAACTTTCTATGCAGAGCATAGAATGCTGAGCTCGAGCTCAGTTGGAGTCTCTGTCTGGAGTGTTTCAAATTCAAACTGTCAGATTCTTACGAGCCCACTAACTAAAACTTCTATGTGGAAATTGTAAAATTCCTACTAGCCAACTGGCAGTAAAAAGTTTTGGGTTCCCAAAGGAAGACTCAAGTCAGGAAACCCAAAAACCAAAACCCAATCTAATACAAATAACAGTAATAGATAAACACCCAAACGAAAGGAAGAGGGTGTAAACAAGGAGCACCCCTGGGGTGCAACACTGCACCTGCCCACCCACTTCCCAAAAACAGGTTCTGAGAGGGGAGGCAGGGAGGGAGGTCAGAATACAGCAAGACTCCAATAGAAGAAACACAAGTACTAAGGTGAGTAATTTTTTTCTTCAAACAACATGAAGTCTTGCTGTATTCTGACATATGCAGACTACCAAGCAGTACCTCCATGGAGGAGGGACAGAACCTACTTTAGGAATAGGCTCTGAAGTACTGCTGTGTCAAACCGAGCATCACTCCTAGCCTGGATATCCAGAGAGTAATGCTTGGTAAAGGTATGGACTGTTTTCCAGGTGGCTGCTTGACAAATTTCTGAGAGAGGAATATCCCTGGCAGCAGCCAGGGAAGCAGCTGTACCTCTGGTGGAGTGAGCCCTCAGGCCTGAGGGAGGAATCTTTCCCAGTTTTTCATAGCAGAACTGTATACAAGATACAATCCACCTGGCAATAGTTCTCTTAATGGCAGGTTTACCCTTTCCCACTTCTCCATAAGTGAGGAACAACTGGGAGAGGGTCAAACCTGTGACCCTTGGTACGCTCTATGTAGTAACTAAGGGCTCTTTTAACATCTAAACTGTGTAGCCTCCTCTCACCTGAGGAAGAATGATCAGTGAAGAAAACAGGGAGAGACAAAGACTGATTCAAATGGAAGTCTGAAACCACTTTGGGCAAGAACCTTCTATTAGTTCTAAGGACCACTTTATCCCTGTGAAAGGAGATAAAATCAGGTTCCACTGACAGGGCCTGCAAATTCACTGATACGCCTGGCAGACATAATGGCTACCAAGAACACAGTTTTCCAATTCAAGTACTTAAGCTCTGCTGAGGACATAGGCTCAAAAGGAAGTTGCATAAGCTGAGCAATGCAAATATTCAAATCCCAGGCAGGGGCAGGGTCTCTAAAGGGAGGATTGGTGTGAAGCAATCCTTTAAAAAATTTACAGAACACAGGATGAGATGATAGTGAGGAAGACTTTCCCGCTGACAGAAAAGCAGAAACAGCTGACAAGTGTACCTTGAGAGCAGCTGGTCTGAGGCCTAAGCCATTAAGATTGACCATATAATCCAGAACCGTAGGCAATTGAGCAGTGTCTGGAGAAATGCGCTTCTTGGAACACCAAATGCTGAATGTTTTCCATTTGGAGTTATAAGCCTTTCTGGTGGAGGGCTTTTGAGCAGCTTTGAGAATATCCAGAACCCCCTGAGAAAAATGCAAGTCTGCAAACTCTAACTCTTCAAGAGCCATGCCTTGAGACTGAAGATTGGGGTACCAAATCCTCCTCCGAGAGGATGTTAACAGGTTGTAATTCCTGGGAAGAGACAGGGGAAGATGGACTGCTAGGGACAACAACAGGGAGTACCAAGGCTGTCTGGCCGAATCTGGAGCAATTAAAATCACTTTGCAAAGTTGAGACCTTATCTTGACTAGAACCTAGAACAGGAGTGGGAAGGGAGGGAAGGCATACAGAAATTTCCCTTCCCAATTCAGAATCAGAGTATCCAGGAGGACTGAGACCAAGACTGGGGGTCTGTAACAAAAAAGAGAAAGTTGGTGATTGTCTGGGGCTGCAAAGAGATCTATCTCTGGAGTGCCCCACCTTGAAAAAATCACTTTCAACACCTGAAGGTCCAGGGACCATTCATGATGGCCCTGAGAGATCCTGCTCAGTGCATCTGCTAACACATTGTCCTTCCCTGGAAGGTGAGCTTCTATCAGAGAGGCCTGCAGGGAATAAGCCAGGGACCATAACTTCATGACTTCTGTGCACAAGGCCGTAGACCGAGTGCCTCCCTGCTTGTTGATGTACCACATGGTGGTGGTATTGTCTGTTCTGACTTGAACCACCTTTTTCTGCACTGACTGAGAGAAAGCTTTCAGGGCCAGAAAAACTGCCCTGAGTTCTAGGAGATTGATATGGAGAAGGGATTCCTGAGGGGATCACAGTCCCTGGGCAGAGAGGTTCCCCAGATGGGCTCCCCAGCCCAGAAGAGAAGCATCTGTGGTAAGGACCACTGAATGAGACTGAGTGGCAAATGGAACCCCTTGCCTTCAGTTGTCTTGATCCTGCCACCATTGAAGGGCTTGGATCAGGGTCCGAGTCACAGGAATCAGTTTGGTAAGGGAATCCTTCCTTTGGGACCAAAAGGCCCTCAGATGGAACTGAATATCCCTCATCTGGAATCTTGCCCCTTGGACCACTGCTGTAGAAGCTGCCATGGGGCCCAAGAGCTGGAGAAAATGCCTTGCTGGTCGAGACACCTGAAGGCTGAAGGAAGAAGCCAGTTGTATAAGAACTCTTGCCCTTTCCAGGGGAAGAAAGGCTCTTGCTTTGACAGTATCCAGCTCTGCCTCTATAAAAGTAAGGAGCTGCACTGGTTCGAGAACTGACTTGGGAAGGTTGCGAAGAAATCCTAGAGAAGTGAGCACTTGCTGCGTCACTTACAGGTCTGACTTGACTTGGTCTGGAGACTGGCCCACTATGAGCCAGTCATCCAGATATGGAAAAATGGAAATCTTTTGCCTTCTTAGAAAGGCAACGACTACTGCCGAGCACTTTGTGAAAATCCTTGGGGCTGATGTTAGACCAAAGGGCATTGCCTTGAACTGATAATGGACTGAGGGCAACTCGAACCTGAGGTACTTTCTGTGGGAGCACCTGATGGGTATGTGAAAATAGGCATCTTTGAGGTCCAGGGAGGCTAGCCAGTCCCCTGGCCTTAGAGAGGGAAGAATTATTCCCAGAGTTACCATCTTGAACTTTGGTTTTAAAAGATGTTTGTTCAGGTATCTTAGGTCTAGGATGGGTCACCACTCCCCTGTCTTTTTTGGGGTAAGGAAGTACCTGGAGTACAGACCTTTGCCCCTGTGTAGGGTAGGAACTCTCTCTCTATGGCTCTTAAGGCCCGAAGAGATGAAACCTCTGTCTCTAGGGCAAGGGTTTCTGAGAGACCTGCAGGTGTAAAAGATCTGGCTCTCATCTTCGGAAATTTTCTGAAGCTGAGAACCAGTCCCTGGCTTACTACTTCCAGGACCCACTTGTCTGATGTAACAGACCTCCAGTCCTGGACAAAGTAAGCCAGCCTGCCCCCTACTGGAATAGGAGAGTCGACCCCGGCAGACACATCAGGGTATCTGCTTGGCAGGGGCCTTAGGCTGAGGAGGGATGTAGCCCTGCTCATCCCCCTTCTGCCTCTCCTTCTGAAGAACCCCCTCTGCCAAAAAGGAGAAGAGGCCTGTGCTTGGTAAAAAGGCCTATGAAAAGGCCTGCCCCTAGACTGCTGCCTTTGAGGAGTTACCTGCCTTTCCTTGGCCTGAGCACTCCTATAAGTGGTCCTGTACTCGTCCATTTTCTTCATGTAATTCTCTGTCTGCTCCCCAAACAGAGAATTACCCACTACAGGAAAATCCATGGCCTTAGCCTGAGTATCCTGTGAGAGTCTAGTACATCTCAGCCAAGCCATTCTCCGAAGAGCCACAGATGTAGCCATGACTCTTGATGACACATCACTGGAGTCTACAGCAGCATGAAACTGTACTTTTGATGCCTCAATCCCATCTGCAGCCACCATCTCCAGCTCCTTGGCTAGCTGGGGGGAGGCCTGTTTAGCCAGTGCCAGTACAGTGTCCCACCTCGACTTCTGGTACCTGGCTGTACAGGCCATATAAGTCACCTGCCTGAGTCCCAAAGAAGATGCCATGTACTGTTTCTTTGCCATGGCATCAATCTTCCTGGAGTCATTGTCTGGGGGGTGTGAAGCCAATGGAATATTTGCCATGTCACAGGCAGCAGCCTGCACTACCCCAACATGGCTGCATTGCTGGTATAAGAACTCCGTGTCTGAGCCTGAAAGTGTATACCTCTTGTCCATTCCTCTATCCATGGGAGGTATAGTGTTAGGAGACTTTAGAATTTTTTGTGTCTGCTTCCCAAAGGATTTGTGGAGGGGAACAGACAGTCTCCTGGACTCTGGGATGTCCATCATTTCTACATAATCAGGCTCCTCTTGATCCTCCAATGCCTCTTCCATAGGAAGCTGGAGGATTTCAGCCACCTTTCTGTAAAAGATAAAGTGAGAAGGGGACTCAGAAAGCCTAGGAGGGGAAACACCTGAAGGTCTGTCTGGGGAGATGTCCGGTTACACAGACACATCCAGACCCTCACTTTCACCATCATCGTCCTCAAATTCCCTTTCCTCTTCAAACTCCGGTTCATAAAAATCTTCAAGGGTATAATCTCGAACCGGGGGAACCAACCGAACCGAACCCCTGCCAGAAGGTGCCAGATCATTAGGAACCGGGTGAGGCGATTCCACAATCCGAATCGCTTTGGCTATCTCTTTGGCGGTCGGAACATGAACCTCTGAATCTGAACTGGACGATTTTTCTTTGCACTTTCTTTTTGTTGGAACCGATCCCTCGGAATCGGCTCTCCTTTTGCCCGAAGTATCGCCCTGGTCAGAGGGCACTCCTTCTGGTTCGGTTGGAACCAAACCAGGCTGGCCATCCGGGTCAGCGGACTTCTCGGCCTCCTTTTCCCTCAGTCTACCTAATCTCTTCTCAAGGGTAGATTTGGGAAAATTTTTACATATTTGGCAGTCTGAATCGAGGTGGTCAAACCCCAGACAATAAACACAGGTGGTGTGGGGATCGGCCTTAGCAAAGACCTCCCCACACTCACTGCAGTGTTGAAACCCAATGGGCTCGTTTTTTTTTCTTGGTTTCTCAGACATGGCCAACCTAACCAACTTACCCTTTTTATGGCAACTGCCAGGCAAGGCACCCTTATCGGTTCCTAACCGTGTCACGGGTATTGGAAAAAACTGTAGCAAAACATGTTTTTTTTTTTTTAGAACCGATAAGAACCGGTAACCACACACTAAGTAAAACACAAAATTTCACTATCAAATGGTTGGTTCAGCTGAACAGACCTGCACTTTTACAAGTTCCACACAGAAAACAGAACAATTCCTATCTAGTACTCATGGCACCACAGACAGAGACTGAACCGATCATGCGGATAACTTTTTCGGTTTAAAAACCGACGAAAACTGAGACTTTAACCGACTTTGAACCGAGCTGAAGGAGAAATCTCCGGAGCGACTGTTCAGTGAGGCGGAGTAAAGAATCTGACGGTTTGAGTTTGAAACACTCCAGACAGAGACTCCAACCAAGCTCGAGCTCAGCATTCTATGCTCTGCATAGAAAGTTAACTCTTTGTGCTCCGGGGCAGTTCAAAGGTTGGAGATCACTGCATATGTCAGAATACAGCAAGACTTCATGTTGTTTGAACATCCTATTCTATACATAAGTAGGAAATTGCACGACAGAGAGAAAAGGTACTCCCCACCATTGAAAAGGAATGTCTTGTAGCAAAGTGGGCTATGTAGTCCCTTAAGTTTTACTTACTACGAGCGGACTTTGTACTTGTAACAGATCACAATCCTCTCTGTTGGCTTAACCAAAAGAAGGACAAAAATTCTAGAATCACACTGTGGTACCTGGCACTACAGCCATTTAAATTTAAAGAGGTGCACAAATCTGGGAAAGAGCATGTCAATGCTGATTTTCTGTCTAGATATGGATCTGGAATTGAGAATTCCAAAGGTTGAAATGAAAAATGTTTAAACTTCTCTGTTTGATATGCTGCATATGCACAGAGCTGTAAAGGTTATATGCTCATGTCTGATGAGAATTACTAGAAAGTTTTGGAAACCTGTTTTTATAAAATGGGTTCCCTCTTAAGGAGGGGGGTATATGACAGGGCTGAATAGGGCCCAGTACCAGTTGTTCTGGAGAAAGAGTTTAGATGCAAGGACCTGTTCTGTTCTCTCCTTTTCTGTCTCTTGTCTGTCTGGTTACGCAACCAAATTTTCTCGTGAGACCTAGGACTTAATCACCCCGACGATCTTTCAATTCTCTGCCTCTCGCTATCTCTCTACCTTCTCTTGCTGTTCTGTCTTTTCTTCCCCCTTGCATATCTGCTGGTCTAAAAATATATGTGAATCATTATGTGGAAATGTAACTGATACTGGGATCACTTTGTTTAGAAATGTATATAGTTTTACTGTTGAAATATATATAGTTACACTGTTGAAATTATTGCAAAAAGCTGTTTGGAACTCAAGGGTTAACTTGTTTGCAACCTCTGACAAGCTGTAAGCAAGAGGTCAGTTTAGGGTCACAATGTTCTTTTTGATGCACTTGCTGAAACTTACAAGAACACTATGTGAGAAGCATGCTGCTTTCTATACGAGCAGGAGTTGCAAAGACATAAAAACAGAGCTGCAATTTCTTGCAAGAGAGAAACACAAAGACTGAGATTGGAAATTGAGAAGAAACCTCGATTGACTTTCTCTGTTTATACTGCCTTTGTAAATAGTTATACTAAACAATTTTATTTTTTTGTTATTAATAAGTCACTTGTTGCGAATTTTACAACGCTTCTGGTTTTCCTGTGCTTCCTGACCTGTGCCTCAACAACAGCTGCGAACAGATCCACGTCGGGATGACCGCAGTGGTTGAAGATGTCTTCAACTACTTCTTGAATGAGTTCCCATTCATATACTGGTGACTGGGAGTGGCTGAGAGTGTCTGCTAGTGTATTGGTATTCCCTAGGATATGTAACGCTATAAGGTATAATCCCTTTTTCGTTGACCTGAACCCTATTCTCATAACTTTCCTGCATAGCAGATACAAGTGGGTGCCTTCTTGCTTATTCAGTTAATACACTATTGTGAAATTGTCTGATTTAATCAGAAGACAAGTTGCCGTCAGGAGATGCTTGAAGGCTTGGAAAGCATACAAGATGATTCTCATTTCTAGGATGTAAATTTGTAGAAGGGTTCTCCCCGCCTGCCAGATTCCCTGGGTTTGCAATCTGTTGAAATAAGCACACCACCTGTGATTCGAAGTCGCTGTTGTGAGAGAGTGCCAAGGCATGGGGTACTGGAAGTGCATCCCTTCAATAAAGTGTCCATGTTGGGTCACCAATGGAGAGCATGTACCACCAGGGAAGAGATTAATATCATTGTCTCCAAGTCTTTGGATCTCTGATTCCACTGTACTTTCAGGTTCCATGACAAGATTCTCATCTGTAACCTGGCATACGAACTGTTGGTATGGCTGCAGCCATGTGACCGAACACTGTGAGGTAAAGTCTGGTTGAGACATATCTGTGGTGCAGAAAATGGGAGGCTAAGTGCACAAGGCATCCTGCCCAATCCACGGGAAGGAAGGCCGTCCCCACAGATGTATTCAGGACTGCTCCAATGTATTGCAGGCAATGAGAGTAACTAATTTTGGATTTTGAGGCATTTACTGTACTTCCCAGAGACTTGAATAACTCTAGGGTTCTGGCAAGTGTTCTGGCTAGGAGAATCTCCGATGATGCTTTGAGGAGCCAATTGTCTAAGTATGGAAAGATATACAGGCCTTCCCTGTGAAGGGCCGCAGCTACGACTGCCAGGCAATTCGTGAAGACTCTGAGGCAGAGGCAAGTCTGAAGGGGAAGGTTCGGAACTGATGATGTTTCTTGAGAAACTTGAATCTCAGAAACCTGCAATGCGCAGGGTGGATCATAATGTGCAAGTATGCATCTTTCATGTCCAGAGAGCAGAGACAGTCTCCCTGGTTTAACAATGGCATAACATTTGTAATGTTACCATTCTGAATTTTTTACTCTATGTACAGAGTCAAAGCTCTGAGACCCAATATGGGACGAAGACCACCCATAACGTTTGGAACCAAGAGAAAACGGGAATAAAATCCTTGATTTTGGTGAGGGGAAGGGACGGGTTCGATAGCATTTTTCCGTGACAGAGCCTGACCCTCTGCCTGTAGAACTGATATGTGTTCTACTGGATAAGAGACATTTCTTGAAGGCATATCCGAAGGGATGTCCAGCAGGTCTAAAATGTGACCAGACTGGATCAGTCGTAGGGCCCATGTGTCTGATGTTATCTGCTGCCAATCCTGCAACTGCAGGGAAAATGTGTCCCCTATCTCTATGGGTTGGGGTCCTATAGCCCCGGGACCGGGGGGGTGGCATGGTAGGGGACTGACTGTGCAGATATAGCTGCCTTGAGAGCAGATGGGTGGGAAGGCAAGGAGACAGCAGGCTTCCATTGAGGGGGCTGTCTTGTCAGTTGATGCTGTTCGTTTGTGGGTCTTTGAAAGTTACCGCTGAAGAATGCTTTTGGTTGGTGTGAGCGATACATGGAGTGCACAGAATTTTAATGTGCGACCTGATGCCTGTAAATATATCTTGAGTGGAAGGTCCAAATAGTTTGTGACCTTTAAAGGGAGCATTCAACAGAGTGCTGAACGTCCAGAGCAAAGCCTGACACCCTTAACCCAGAGTGTCTTCTGAGATAGAAGCCTGCAGTAGAGGCCCAGGCAGTAGCATCAACTGCATCATAAGTAGTTCTTTGCAAATGTTTACCAACCACACAAGTTACGTTAACTGTGTTCAACAAGTCAGCTTTGGGCGCAGCATCTGGAAGGGTCTGAATATGTTCCAAGGAAGCCTTCCGTAGCTCCACTTGAAGTTTAATAGATGGCCCATACAATTAAGAATTCTCAGGGACATGGTAGAGGATGAGAAAAATCCGCTGTCCCATAGCATCTGGTTTCCTTGACTCCCTGTTATGGGGTTGAGTGCTAAGATGTGTGAGTCTTGCAGATCTGTCATGAGCCGCAGTAATGACAACCGAGTCGGCATGTGGAGGGAAGGACAAGTAGGGATGGTCCATTAGACTTAAATAAGTCCTACGCACTTTTATGGCATAAAAGGTACGGCAAAAGGTTGCTGCCAGGCAGCCTGGGTAGTTTCATCAAAAGCATCTACTAGAGAAGGGATGAGCACCGTAGGTAGGGCAGGTAGCCTCAAATAGTTTGCCAATTTTTGCTTGGGGATGTTCTGTTCCGTCTCCTGGATGCTGAAAGCCTTCTGGAGATGCTGCATAACGATAGCAAATGTAGGGCCATCAGGAGGGGAACAGAGGAGACCGAGGAAGGAGACGTATAACCGGTATCAGGAACCTGCTCTTGTACCACTAGTTCCCACTCTTGAACAAAGGGTTCCACCATTTCAATGTCTGGAGAGGGCGCCCGTGAGGCAGGAGAGGCACTAGTCATCCTTGAAATAGAGGAATGTCTTTTTTTTTGTGTGTGTCTGTCGTGTGAGGTCTAGAACAGTATGAACTAGAGCCTACACATCCACCATAGCCATATCGGACTGGTCTTGTTCTTTCAATTATAGAAGAAATAGGCAGTGGGAAGGAACCCAAATGGTTCATCGATGAAGGAGGCTTAGAAGGGGCCAGCACCGTCGACGATGAAGCCATCATCGACGAGGATGCAGTAGTGGCAATGACTGCAAGCCCTATGTAAGGGCGGAGGGTTGTCGATGACCAGGTAGTGTCTGGGAGAGGATTATATAGCACTCCCCTCAACAGCAGAGGCAGCTGGTTAGGCTACAAGCATGTCAAGCCCAGAGCAGTCGTCAATGCAGTCGTCAACATGATTGAAACCATCATCGAGTGGGCAGATGCCATCGCCGACGAGAGGGAAGGTTCTGAAGGACCGGGCATCGTCGACAGAGAAGAAGACGAGATATCCATGGACCCAGAAAGAGCAGATGGAACTGCTCCTGTCTGCAGAACACCCCTAGGAAATGCCTGAGAGTGTTGAAGATGACGCTGGAGGAGAGACATGCACAGTTTTACTGGAGTGTCTTCTACTTCTGCTTCGTTGACAAATGTTCCTTGTTTGTTCGACCTGAGGGAGAAAATACAGGTTACTCACCTGTAACAGGAGTTCTAGGAGTGGTATATGTTGTTCCTCCACACTGTCTGGCAGGTACCTTGCCGCTTTAAGATGGGCTGGAAAGTCTTCAAGCTGGCTCCACCCACCCACCCAGGTGATGAAAATCTCAGCTCCACCCCATGACGCCAGGTCTAGCCCGCTGGAAGCCAGGTTGTGCGCCGAAGCCACACAGGTCGGGTGGGTCTGTGTGGATGAACAACATATACCACTCCTAGAACTCCTGTTGCAGGTGAATAACCTGTATTTCCAGGGACGTGGATATGTTGTTTGATCCACACTGTCTAGCAGACTCCTAGCAGTTCTCCGGGAAGAGGGAGGAAAGGCGCACACCCCCTACTTAGGGAACAGGGACTGGAGAACTGAGGATCCAAAACCAGCATCTCGGTGTGACTCAAGGTCGATGTGGTAATGGGAAATGAAGGTGTGTGCTGACTTCTAGGTAGCAGCCTTGCAGATTTCCTTCACAGGGGCGTTCCAAGAAGTAGCCACCGACCCAGCGGTATGATTTGTGGAATAAGCCCTAAGCCCTACGGGAGGCTCGCTACCCAACCTATAGCAGAGATCAATGCAGGAAGTGATCCACCTGCCAATCATCCGCTTTGCTGCAGGTCCGCCAGGTGCGGCTTCAGCGCAGGTGACAAACAACTAGCGAACATCTCCCCGAACTTCCACCGTACGCTCATTGTAGTAAGCGAGTGCTCTTCTCAGGTCCAAAATATGGAGCTTGTACTCGGCCTCCGAGGTGTGTTTGGGGTAGAACACCGGCAGAGTCAACACCTGGTACAGGTGAAACTCAGACACCACCTTCGGGAGAAATTTCAGGTGGGGATGCGGGACAACCTTGTCCTTGTAGAAGACCAGGTAGGGAGATTTGATGGAAAGCACCTGGAGCACCCCAATCCTTCTGGCTGACGTAATAGCCACCAAGAAGGCGGTCTTCCACGACAGGTGAGAGATGTCACACCTGTGCATCGGTTTGAATGGCCTGTCCATGAGCTAGGCCAATACCAGCAGTAAATCCCATGGAGGTGGTGGTTCATGCACCAGAGGGGATATGTGATCTAGGCCCTAGAAAAAAAAAGCCCCAGACCACCTTCTTCTGCGCCACCGACTGCTTGCCAGCCCACGCCCAGTGGCAGAGATGGCTGCCAGGTGCACCTTGAGGGTTGTCGACCAAAGCCCCTGCTGGGAAAGGGACCACAGGTAGTCCAGAATGCTAGCCAGTGGTCAGGACGAGGGGTCCACCCCTTGCCCTGATACCAAATGGAGAATCTCTTCCATTTGAAAGCCTAGCATTTTCTGGTCGACTCCTTGTGGGACACCTCAATGACATTGAGGAGCTCGTCGGAAAAACCCAAGGCCTGGAACTCTAGCTGCTCAGTAACCAGGCCATCAGGTGCAGGGATTGAAGGCCCGTATGGAGTACCTTCCCCTCGTTGACGGAGGGCAGGTCCAGGCGGGCTGCAAGCCACCTCGGGAGCCTGAAGCAGAGGCTGAGGAGATCGGGACACCAGACCTGGCGAGGCCAGTCTGGGGCTACCAGGATCACCTGTGCCTTGTCCCTCCTGATCTTGAGGAGCACCTTGTGGATCAAGGGCAGAGGAGGGAAGGTGTAGAAGAGGCCCGGGGTCCACAGAATGGAGAAGGCATCCCCCTGCAGCGAGCCATGCTGATGGGGGCGGGCATGGTACAGCCTCAGCTTGGCGTTCTCTCTGGAGGCGAACAGGTCCACCTGAAGTGTGTCCCAGTGGGAGAACAGGTCTTGTACTGTCTTTGTCAGGAGAGACCACTCGTGAGATGCATCGCCTATCCGGCTGAGGGAGCATATGCCAGCGGGCCCAATGGACTACGCTGGTGCAAGCCGCCATGAGACCCAGAAGGCGCACGAAGTCCAGGGCAGGACGCAATTGCCCAACCAGAAATGATTGGGCAAAGGAGGAAAGGACCTCTGCTCTGTCTGCCGGGAGCCGGGCTCTGGCTCAGAGAGAGTCGAGCTTCACCCCGATGAACTGAATCACCTGCAATGGCACAAGTTCTGACTTGGCCCCGTTGATGAGGAGACCGAGCTGAGAGCAAGCCTGGAGGGCCAGATCTCTGGACTGCACCATCTCCAATCAGGAGGGGCCTGCTATTAGCCAGTTGTCCAGGTAAGGGTAGACCCGGACCCCTTCAGCACTGCAGGAATGCTGCCACCACTGCGATGCATTTGGTGAAGACCCTGGGAGCTGATGAGAGGCCAAAGGGCATGGCCCGGAACTCGTAGAGGGTTTCCTCTGCCCAAAAGCGGAGGAACTGCTGATGAGGCGGACAGATGGGGACGTGAAAGAATGCGTCCTGGAGGTCCAGGGAGCAGAACCAAATGCCCTACTCCAAGGATGGTATTATCTGAGCCAGGGATACCATCCAAAAGGTTCGCAGCCTTAGGAACTTGTTCAGGTCATGCAGCTCGAGAATGGTGCGCCAGCCCCCCCATCTGTTATGGAACCAGGAAGTTCCTGGAAACAAACCCTGGGCATGGAGGAGGATCCGCAACCTTTCTGACTACCCCCTTTTGGTGGACCTAATCAATGTCATCTCGGAGAACCGACTGGGAGGCTGCGGACCCGGTAGCCCCCCCCTCAGGGCGCGGGTTCGAAAGAGAGGGACCTGCTCGAACTCCAAAGGCAGGCCCCTGCTGACCACTTCCAGCACCCAGTGGTCCGTGGTGATAGCGGACCAGGCGGAAAGGAAGTGGCTGAGTCGGTCCCCCAAGGTGGGGACCCAGGGGAGGTGAGACGAGGTTGGGGGTGGCACCCCACAACCCGTCACTGGGCAGACTTGGAGGAGGAGGGACCAGCCGAGGAGCCACCAGGGCCCTTCCCCCCAGGCTTCCTGACCAAGAAAGCGATGGACCTGGCTCTAGGGCACCAAGTTTGAGTCTACTGACCCTGCTGCTGGGCAGGTCTTGCCGTAGGAGCGGAGGGACGAAAGAGCTTACGCTGCTGATGGTGACCTTTGTCCTTTTGTGCAGGTGTGACCGAATCTAGGGTGGCACTGGATTTTTCAATGCGCTGGGGGTGGCCCTCCACTGCGGGCCCGAACACATCGGCGCCCAGAAAGGGAACATCTGCGAGTTTGTGTTGGGTGTCTGCCGTGAAAGTCAAGATCTGCAACCAAGCCCTGTGGCACATGGCCACTGCGGCCGCTACCGAATGGGCACAAGAGTCTCCAATGTCCAGACCCGTCTGAAGCTGCTGCTTTGCCACTGCCCTTCCCTGATCCCGGACCTGCTTGACCATGGTCTGGAGGTCGGCTGGGAGATGAGGGAGCACCTCATCCAGGGAGACCAACAGGGCATGAGAGAAGTGTGCCAACATAACAGCCAAGCTAGCCTGGCAAAGGCCCAAAGAGGCGGCAGCATACACCTTTCTCCCTGAGTAGTCCAATTTCTTGGACTCCTTATCTGGGGGTCTGTCCACGTCCTTCGTGTTGCCCAAGCACCTGAAGACAGAATCTGCCACCAACCCCTCGGCTGAGGGGTGCTCCGAGAAGCCAGAGAGAGAGAGCCGAGCCAGTAGGGACCGCGTACTTGCGGGCCATCCAGGTTGTCTCTGGGCAGGAGGCTGGGTGCTGCCAGAGTTATAATGCCGGGCCCACAATGGCCTCGGCTACAGGGAAGGTCTCCGTGGGGGAGTCTCCCTTGTCCAGAATCTCCATAAGGTGATATCTGGCCCATTTCTGCATGGGTTCGAGCGGCATCCGGTGGACTCTGGAGATGAGCCGAAGGATACCGATGTGGGCTCTAGTCACAGAAGACACCCCAGTTTCAGGTGGGCTGGACGGAAATGCAATGAGGAGTCTTGGACTCTGAAGAGTCCACGTACAGCTGGTGACCGCCAGAGCCACTCTCCACTCGCCGAGGGTGATTGGGGGAAAGAGTGACCAACAACCGCTGGGGCAAACCTTGAGCCGACCAAGAATCCTTGGTCGGTGCCCCATTCTTCGGCTGGGGAGGCGGTGGTTCCACCACAATGGGTGGGGCAGCCGGTTTTGGCCAAGCCGTCAGCGCTGGGACCTCGACTGGGGAACCGGCGGCAGGAGTTGGCTTCAGCCGTTCAGGCGACAGCCACTTAATTGCTGGTGTGGAAGCTGGCGTCGGCTTGCTGCTGGCCAAAAGGAGCTGTTGCCACATTAGATCCTCATAGCACCAATGCAACTTGCGCTGGAGCCTCTCCTCAGCCGAGGAGGATGAGGAAGAAGAGCGGCAGCACTGCTTTCCACGATGTTGGGATGGAGACTGCCCATGTCGGTGGGATTTCCCTGAAGCGGAGGAGGACCGAGACTGAGACCGGCGGTGGTGCCGGCGGCGGGCCGAAGGAGCAAAACCCGCTGCCCCTCCGGTTCAGGGTCCTGGGCTGGGAACTTCAGCTCAATGGTCTGAGGCAAGTCCTCGGAAGCACTGGTGTCTGAGAGAGAGAGAGAGAGAGTTGTCAGCCTCCTTGGTCGACAACCTGTCGGTGGGCTCGAGGAAAATCTCAGCCCCATCAACAGGTGTCTCGGCCAACTAGTCTGACGGGGACACCGTGAAACCAGTGGCCCGGGCCACAACATCGACCAAAGTCAAGAGCCGACAGTCCGGAGAGCGAGATCTCTCCCGCTCCCAAGAGCGTTGATGGAGACTCTTACCTTTTTTCGGATCCTTCTTCCGGGACTGAGGGTGTGAGAACCAGAGGCCCTCCCTTTGGTACAGAGGGACTGGCACAGCTCGAAGGAAGCCGTGTAAGAGGAGGCCCAGCTGGAGGCGGAATAAAGGCCAAAGCCGAAGAAGGTGCCAGAGGCCTGGGCCGCCTCCTCCTTGAGGGCGTGAGCTGTTCAAGCTGTTCAGTCGTTCTGCAGAGCCCACCGCCGTGGACACCACACAATGGGTCTCCTTTGATTTGACCGGTGGGTACCGTTTCTCCGGTCGCCCCAGCTGGAGTCGGGCAGCGCGGTCTTTGAGCACTGACGGAGAAAAGGACAGACATCTCGCAAGCCTGTAATCGTGGTCGTGCCTGAGGCAATAAACGGACAAGGCGTGGGGGTCAGTGCGTGACATCTTCTGCCTGCAGGGGCACCAGCGGAACCTGGCGATGTTCTTGCCCTCCACCCCAGCTCGCGAGGAAGAGGGAAGACTGAACTCAAGTGAGTTTCAAAATAAGTTTGAGAAAAAATCGAAGTTTTAGGCAGAGCCTGCAAAGCGAGAGCACTAGGATGGAACCTGATGCTTCAGGCGGAAAGGAAGATGTGGCGTCAAGGGGCTGAGCTGAGAGTTTCACCACCCGGGTGGGTGGGAGGAGCCAGCTTGAAGACTTTCCGGCCCATCTTAAAGCGGCAAGCTACCTGCCAGACAGTGTGGATAGAACAACATATCCACGCCCCTAGAAAAACAGGTTATTCACCTGAAACAGTAGTTCTAAGAGTGGTACATGTTGTTCATCCACACTGTTTGGCATGTCCCGTTCCCCTTTAAATCTTGCCGGATGGTCTAAAAGCTGGCTCCTCCCACTCACCCCGGTGGTACATCCCTCGGCTCCGCCCCTTAATGCCACATCTTGCCCGCTGGAAGCAGAGAGTTGTGCGTCGAAGCCGGGGAGGTCGGGTGGGTTTGTGTGGATGAACAACTTATACACTCCTAGAAAGTACGGTTACGTAAAAACTTACCGCAACAGTAGATCTTTGAGGGATATCTCTTGCAGCAGGTAATACACTTGGGCCGTCGCCAGAGGTCACTGTGGCGCACGGCAGCTCTTCTAGCAGTCTTTTCCAAGGGCCGCCCACACATGACATCATCTTCCTATTTAAGTGTCGGTGGTCCCTGGTATCCTCAGTTTCCCCCACCAGATTCAGCTCACTAAGCAAGGACTGAGGGGAAGCCGAGGTACCATAGGTATCCTAACCCATAAGTCACTGGACCAGAATTTGTTCTCCTAGAGAAGGAGGGGGACGGAGGGCGGGACTGTACCTGCTGCAAGAGATACCCCTCAAAGATTTACTATTACGGTAAGTTTTTACATAACTGTACTGTCTTCCACAGGGTGATCTCTTGCAGCAGGTAATACACTTGGGATGAATCCCAAGCAGTAAACCCAAGAAGAGTGGAATTATGACAGGAGGCCATGTAGGACAGCTCGACCAAAGGCTGTCCTACAGCGTGAAGCAACGTTTAAGTTGTAGAGCTTCATGAAAGTATGAACTGTGCACCAGGTAGCTGCATTGCAGATATCTGTGATAGAGGCCCCTTTAAAGCAGGCCGCTGTAGCAGCCATATCCCTGGTAGAATGGGCTTGGACAGGCCCTGGTAATGGCTTGTTGTATTTTGTATAACAAAATGTGATACAGTGTGCTAGCCAATTGGAAAGGGTCCGTTTAGTGACCGGGAGACCTTCCCTGTTTGAGGCGAAGGTAACAAAAAGTCGAGATGTCTTCCTAATCAATTTAGTTCAATTAGTATAGCATCTTAATATACGATGGACATCTACAGTTTGTAGGAGGTATTCTCCTCGACTGGAGTGTTCAGAGTAATATACTGGTAACTTCAAGGATTGATTTAAGGTGTGTTCTGACACTACCTTAGATAGAACGGAAGGGTTGGTACGAAGTGCCAATCTGTCTTTGTGAAAAATTAAGTAAGGTTCTTTACACATGAGGGCATGGAGCTCGGAAATACATTGAGCCAAAGTGACAACCTTTACGAACAGTGTTTTCCCAGAAAGAAAACGGAGGTCACAAGTGGCCGCAGGTTCAAAAGGTAATTTCTCTTTCAGAAAACTGAGATCCCACGGAGGAGTGGGTCGTATGATAGGTGGCTTAATATGTGACGTTCCTCTTAAAAACACTTTGGCTAGATGATGTTGATACAGCATCTGCCATCAAGAGGTTCATGGAAGCCCGAAATGGAGGTCAAATGGACTTTGATAGAAGAATAGCCTAATCCTGTCTTGGCAATCGAGGCCAGATAATCCAATACTTTCGTCAGTAGACAAGAATAAGGATCCAATAACTGGGAGGCAGCCCAAATGGAAAAGCGTTTCTATTTAGTTATCATAAGTTTCCCTGGTCACTGGTTTATGTGAGCCCAATAGAATATTGGCCACAGAGGAGAACACTTTGAGACGTGCTATGAAAGTGTCCTCAGGAGTCAAGCGTTAAGGTGTAGTGACTTCAGGTTGGGATGTAGAATGGTTCATTGATTCTGAGTCAAGAGATCTGGTCTTACTGGTAAGGGGATGGGTTCCTCCACTGAGAACTGTTGAAGCAGGGGGAATCACACCTGCCAAGGCCACAGAGGGGCTATGAGAATCATGGTGGCAGGTTCAAGTTATAATTTTAGTAGAGTCCGTTGCAGGAGAGGGATGGGGGAAAGCATATAAGAAGAGTCCTGTCCATGATTGGGACAGGGCATCTATAGTCCGTCCCTTTATGCTTGGGATGATGGAATAGTATCTGGGAAGACACTGACTGATGGGGGAGGAAAACAGATCCAGTTGCGGGGTCCCCCATAAATTAAAGATTTTCTGAAGAACTTTGTGATGAAGTGTCCATTCGTGTGTGGAAGACTGGCGATTGAGAAGGTTGGTGAGCAGATTGTGGCGTCCTGGTAGATGGACGTCTGTCAGTAAAAGGTGTTGCCGTATGGCTTCCTGCCAGACCACAATCATCTCTCTGTATAGAGAACGGGACTTCGTGCCTCCTTATTCGTTCACTCAGAACACTACTGAGCTGTTGTCTCATTGAATCAGCAATGGTTCCAGGGACAAGTGAGGTTGAAAAACCTGGAGGGCTAAGTGGACCGCCCTCATCTCCAGGAGATTTATGTGGAGAGGAGGGGTAGAACTGGTCCACTTGCCTTGTGTCCTGTAAGGACCCAAGTGCGCACCCCACCCCACCCTTCTAGGGATGCATCCATGGTCAACATCTGCTGGTGTGGGGGTGGGGACTGAAGGACATACCTTGACATAGGCTGGCTTGGAGGGTCCACTATAATAGGGCGGACTGCAACGTGGGAGTGACTCTGATTTTGTCTTCGAAATTTCATGTTCTTTGAGACCATTGGTTCTGGAGAATCTACTGGACTGGTCTAATGTGAAGATGGGCAAGCGCTACCGTAGGGATGGTAGCGGTCATGTGCCCTAGGAGGCACAACATACATCTGGCTGTGACTACCTTCTGGGCTTGTATCTCAGAAGCCAGGGATAGTAGCTTGTCTTGTCTATCGGCCGGTAGGTAAGCCCTGGCGGAGACAGTGTCTGAGACTACTCCTATATATTGGAGCGACTGTGTTGGGGCCGGATTGGAGTTCAGCCAATTGACTGTAATCCCTAGGGAGTGGAACAAAGTTAGGGTTGCTTGACGAGAGGAAAGCAAAGAGGTTTTGGACCCTGCCTCGATGAGCCAGTCGTCCAGATATGGGAAGACAAAGTGCCCATCATGTCGTAGGGCTGCTGCCACTACCACTAGGCACTTGGTAAGCACTTTCGGGGTGGATGAGAGGCCAAATGGGAGTGCTCGAAATTGGTAGTGTTGTCCCAACAGGTGAAAACGAAGAAACCTGTGGTGGGCAGGATGGATGGGGATATGTACAGTAGGTAGGCATCCTTTATATCTAGAGAACATAGCCAATCCCCTTGTTTCAGCATTGGCATGATGGAATTTAAGGTGACCATGCGGAACCTTTTGTACTGGATGTGTAGGTTCAATTGTCTGAGGTTTACTATCGGCCTGAGATCTCCAGTTCGTTTGGTCACCAGGAAGAAATGGGAATGAAACCACTTTTGATGCTCTGCAGGGGGTTCCGGATAAACAGCCTTCTTGGTCAGAAGAGCATGGAGTTCCTCCTGGAGAATGGGAATGTGGTCGGGTGGATAGTGGACAGAGCGGGGGGGGGATCAGGGAGAGGAATGAAAATAAGTTCCAGAGTGTGACCCCTCTGAATGATCTGAAGTACCCACTTGTCCAATGCGATCATTTGCCAGGCCACTAAATGAAGGGCAAAGCGACCGCCCACGGCTTCTGAGGCCTGATTGAGGAAGCGTGGACAAAGCCCCAGTTGGTCACTGGGAAGCAGGCTGACCAGCCCCACCCTAGGAGGGTGGGAGCGGGAGCCCTTGGCGGCAGAGATGTTGGTTCTGGAAGGCTGGGAACGACCACAAAATCCACCTCTATATGAGCCTCTGTATTCTCCTCCTCTTTCTGAATAAAAGCACGATTGGGGAAGATACAATGGCTGGGATGTATGGTACATGCCATGCACAGTACGCAGTGTCTGTTCCGAAGACTGGAGATCATCTATAAGTGTTTGGATACTTGGGCTGAAAAGTTTAGTCCCATTAAAGGGGCATTGACCACTCTATGCTGTACATCTAGTGTAAAATCTGAGACGTGAAAAAAAGGATGGTGACAAAAGGCAATGCTGGTTGCTGACATGTGGGCTGAAGTATCGGCCGCATCATATCCTGAACGAAGTAGGTGTCGGGAGATGGAATTGCCACTGGATATTGTAGCTAGTAATTTATCCTGCTCCTGCGCAGGCGGGAGTTTGTTGACTAAGTCTATGGCAGATGACCAGAGTGTATGTGGTCACTTAAATCACATGTCCCATATAATTTAGGACTCTGACATTCATGGTACCTGCTTGGAATACCTTTTTTTCTCCAGATAATCTATCCTACGGGAGTCTTTATCAGAGGAAAGGAGCTCATGTGTTTCAGTCGTTTAGTATGATCATAAGCAGCAGCAATCACTACTAAATCTGCTTCAGGAGTAATGGAAAGAAAAGGGTGATCCAGAGGAGCTTGGCAGAAGCGATCTGCCTTGCGGGGGATAGCCGTAACAATGGAAGGTTGATTCCAGGCTGCAAGCATAGCATTTTGGCAGGTCTGTATAAGTGGGGGTACCACAAGGACTTGCTCCTCTGGCAGTTCTAGATAGTCTGCCATATCCTTTCGTTGTTTGTCATGTTTGGTAGTGGAGAATCTCATTACTTTCCGAATTTGGACCATCATCTCATGGAAGGATGGGTCATCGGGAGGACAGGCAGCCGCTTGGCGGGATAAGTTCTCATTTAAGTAAGAAATATTCGAAAGAGGGGACTGGGGTTTGAAATCCAGGTCCTGCAATTCCTCATCCTCCAAATCTCCGGTGAAATCTGCCACAAATTCAGCCTAGTCTGATAGGTAGTCATCCACATATGAGGGAGGTGACCAGGGTGGGGAAGGGTCTCTGTCAACCTGGAAACGTTTAGGCGGAGGAGTAGGGGAATGGGATGGATGACTCGGTTCCCTGGTTCGGAGGGTTGAGTATGCCGAATGGCTTGCAAAACCTGCTGTACCACTGAGGCGACGTCCATTGAGGGAGGGGGAGCTTCTGAGAAGCCCAGGGAATTGGACGTGCGGTATAAGTAAGTCTTGCACCTGGGTGGTAGAGTCCAGGGTCCCGATCCGTGTCCGTCTGGACCTATGAGAATACACCTGAGAGGAAGGAGGGGCAGAATGTATAGCAAATGCAGTAGGCTTCCCCATTGGAACGCGACCCCTCGTCGACGGGGCCACTGGGGAAGAAGTAGTAGAATATTTAAATGAAGTCACCGTCGATGGGAGATAAGCCCCCATCTACGGGACATCGATGGAACCAAAAAAAGGTTCATCACAAACTGCTGTGAGGGCGTTGGAAAGTGCCGTTGACAAGAGGGTAAAAGCCCACGTCGACAGGGAGGCAGTGTGTGAATGCACCGTCGATGGTGGTGCACCTGTGATGGTAGATGTCGACAAGTGTTTAGGCACAGAGGTTGAGGAGGGCTTTTCCTTCTCTTTTTTGTGCCGTTTGTGAGAATCAGTGGATAAGGAGCTCCTGGGACGAGCCCTCTGAATCTCCAGTACAGACAATTTCTGCCCCATTAAATATGATTCAATCTCCTGCAGCCGTCGATGACAGGTTGCCTGGTTAAAATCCTGGCAATGTATGCAGGAGGTGGTATCGTGTGTGGGTCCCAGACACCTTACACAAGTGGTATGGTGGTCGAAACGGTAGATTTTTCTACTCCAACGACAGGAACGAAATAGCGCTGTCTTGCTTGTAGATTCTTTTGACATCTGTCAATGTAGAAAGTGAAATTGAAGAATTTTGCTTCTAAGCTCAAATTCTCGTCGATGACTGCTACTCTGTGCACTAGCTGCTCTGTACGAGCTGAAGATGGTGGGAAAATGAACTGAGAATACCAGGGACCACTCACACTTATATAGGAAACAGGAAGGTGATGTCATGTGTAGGCAGCCCCTGGAAAAGACTGCTAGAAGAGTTGCCGTGTGCCACAGCGACCTCTGGTGACGACCCAAGTGTATTACCTGCTGCAAGAGATCACCCCGTGGAAGATCTTCTGTTACAGGTGAGTAAAAACAGGTTACTCACCTGTAACAGTAGTTCTAGGAGTGGTATATGTTGTTCATCCACACTGTTTGGCCTTGTCCTTTCCCTTTAAGAATCTTGCCGGAAGGTCTTGAAGCTGACTCCTCCCACCCACCCAGGTGGCATAACCCTTGGCTCCGCCCCATGATGCCAGATCTTTGCCCGCTTGAAGCTCAGGTTGTGCGTCGAAGCCGGAGAAGTTGGGTGGGTTTGTGTGGATGAACAACATATACCACTCCTAGAACTACTGTTACAGGTGAGTAACCTGTTTTTCTTGAATCGTGGATATGTTGATCTATCCACAATGTTAAGCAGACTCCAAGCAGTTCTCCGGGAGGAGGGAGGCAAGGCGCACACCTCCTCTGATATACTTACTTGGGGAACAGAGATTGGAGAACTGAGGCCCCAAAACCAGCATCCTGGCGTGACTCTAGGTTGATGTAGTAGTGGGTAATGAAGGTGTTTGCTGTCTTCCAGGTGGCAGCCCTGCAGATTTCCTGGATAGGGATGTTTATTTATTTTATTTATTTAGTTTTTGTTGACCAGGTAAGTGCACTAGACAAATCCTGCCTATTTTCAGGCACGACCCAGGGGAGGGGGATACAGATGAATGCCAACTGACTTTGAACCAGATTAATCTGTTAATGTGTCCCAGGAAGCAGCCACTGATGCAGCAGTATGGCGGGTAGAATGAGCTCTTATCCCTCTGGGAGACTTCTTGCCCGCCAACCTACAGCAGAGATCAATGCAGGATGTAATCCATCTGCCAATTGTCCGCTTTGCTGCAGGTCTGCCAGGTGCGGCTTCAGCGGAGGTGACAAACAGCTGGCGAACCTCTCCCTGAACTTCAGCTGTCCGCTCCTTATAATAACAGAGCACTCATCTCAGGTCCAGAGTATGGAGCCTGCACTCAGCATCTGAGGTGTAGTTTGGGTAGAACACAGGCAGAGTCAACACCCGGTTAAGATGGAACTACGACACCACCTTCAGAAGGAATTTTGGGTGGGGCACAGGACAACCTTGTCGCTGTGGAAGACCAGGTAAGGAGACTCCACCGAGAGCGCATGGAGCTCCCCAGTCCTTCTGGCTGACGTGATAGCCACCAGGAAGGCAGCCTTCCACGACAAATGTGATATCTCACACTTGTGCATCCGTTCGAATGGTTTGCTCATGAGCTTTGCCAGTACCAGCAGTAGATCCCACGGAGGTAGAGGTTCATGCACCGGAGGGGATATGTGGTCGAGTACTTTAAAGAAACTCCAGACTGCCTTCTTCTGCGTCACTGTCTGCTGACCGGCCCACGCCCGGTAAGCAGATATGGCTGCCAGGTGCACCTTAAGGGTCATAGACTGAAGACCCCCTTTGGAGAGAGACCAAAGGTAGTCTAGGATGCTAGCCACCAGACAGGACAAAGGGTCCAGGCCCTTACCCTGACACCTAATGGAAAACCATTTCCATTTGAAGGCATAGCAACTCCTGGTCAACTCCTTCCTGGATGCTTCCACTACTGTGAGTACATCCTCAGAGAGACCCAGAGCCTGGAACTCTAGTCACTCAGGAACCAGGCCATCAGGTGCAGGGATTGAAGGTCCGGATGGAATACCTTCCCCTGATTGACAGATAACAGGTCCGGGCGTACTGGAAGATGCCCCGGAGGCCTGGAGCTGAGGCTGAGGAGATCTGGATACCAGAACTGGCGTGACCAGTCTGAGGCTACCAGGATCACCTGTGCCTTGTCCCTCCTGACCTTGAGGATCACCTTGTGAACCAAGGAAAGTGGAGGGAAGCCATAGAAGAGGCCTGGGGTCCATAGTCTCGAGCAGGCATCCCCCCTGCAGTGAGCCCTGCTGAGGGGGGCAGGCATTAAACAGCCTCAGCTTGGTGTTCTCCCTGGAGGCGAACAGATCCACCTGAGGTTTGCCCCAGTGGGAGAATAGGCTGTGACTACCTCTGGATGGAGAAATCACTCGTGGGATGTCTCGCCTACCCAGCTGAGAGCATCCGCCAGTTGATTTGAGGCTCCTGCCACATGGATGGCTAAGAGATCTGCCTCCAGTTGGCTCCCAAGGGTCCAGATGCAGAGTGCTTCCCTGCACAGCAGCCAGGAGTGTGTGCCACCCTGTTTGTTGAGGTAATACATGGTCGTGGTATTGTCCGTCTGGACTTGCACCACTTGACCCCTAAGGAGCGGAGCGAATGCTGGCAGTGCCAGTCCAACTGCTCTGAGCTCCAACAGGTTGATATGATATCGGGATTCCTTGGGAGTCCAGAACCCATGGGCTCTGTGGTTCCCTATGTAGGCTTCCCAGCCCGTGACAGAGGCATCGGTTGTAAGAATGACTGTCGGCTCGGGACAGACAAATGGGATCCCTTCCTGCAAGTGATCCAGGACGGTCCATCATTGGAGAGCGTCCCACATCTTCTGGTTCACAGTGACCAGCTGGTTGAAGTGACCGTGACGCCGAGTCCACCGGCTGGCCAGCTCCCACTGAAGGGGCGCATATGACACCGGGCCCATTGGACCACGGTGGTGCAGACTGTCATGTACCCCAGAAGGCGCAGAAAGTTCAGGCAAGGCGCAAGTGCCCAAACAGAAATGACTGGGCAAAGGAGGAGAGAACCTCTGCCCAGTCCATCGGGAGCCAGGCTCTGGATTGGCAGGAGTCGAGCTCTGCCCTGATGAAACATATCACCTGTGAAGGTATGAGTTCCGACTTGGCCTCATTGATCAGGAGTCCAAGGTCGGTGCAGGTCTGGAAAGCCAGGTCCCTGGACTTCTCCGATTCTTGCTTGGTGGAACCCACCAAGAGCCAGCTGTCGAGATATGGATAAACTCTGACCCCTCAATGCTGAAGATGGGCCGCCACCACTGCAATGCATTTTGTGAAGACCTGGGGGGCCAATGACAGGTCGAATGACATAGCTCGGAACTCGAATAGGGCTCCTTGTGCACGGAAGTGAAGGAACCGTTGGTGAGATGCACGGATCAGGACAAGAAAGAGTGCGTCCTGAAGATCCAGAGAGCAAAACCACATGTTCTGCTCAAGAGATGGTATGATCTGGGACAGAGTTACCATCCTGATGGTGCGTGACCTGAGGAACTGGTTCAGGTTGTGCAGATCTAGAATGGGGCACCAGCCCCCTGTCCGCTTCGGAACCAGGAAGTACCTGGATACAAACCCTGGGTTGACCAGGGGGGTCCGTGACTCTGGCCACCACCTCCTTGTGGAGGAGTTGGGCAGTGTCGTCTCGAAGAGTCAACTGAGTGTGTACGGACACCATATCCTCCCGTGGGGCGTGGGCTCGGCTTGGAGGGTACTGCTCGAATTCTAGAGGCAGTCGTTGGCCTACCACTTCTAGAATCCACCTGTCCGCGGTAACAGCAGACCAGGCAGAAAGGAAGTGGTGGAGCCGACCCCCCAAGGGAGGACCCAGAGCTTGCTTGACAGGTATGGGTGGCCACCCCATCCCGTCACTGGGCAGGCTTGGACGAAGAGGGTCCAGACTGGGGACCACTGGAGCCTCGACCTCCAGGCTTACAGGCCACCAGGGGCCTGCACTTGGGCCAAGGGAGCCAAGATTGTGCCGCTGTTGCTGCCCTGCTTGGAAGTGGGGTTGCTTGGCTGCAGGGGCACAGTGACGAAATGGCTTCTTCTTCTGCTTTTTGGAACCCTGGGATTCCTTCTGTGCAGATGTTACGGAGTCCAAGGTGGCACTGGACTTCTCAATGTGTTGGAGGTGACCATCTACACCTGGGTCGAACAGGTCAGTACCCAGGAAAGGGACGTCCATTAGCTTGTGTTGAGTGTCTGCCATGAAGGAGGAGGCGCTTAACCAAGCCCTGCGGTGCATGGCAACCGCGGCTGCCACCAAACGGGCACACGAGTCCCCAAGGTCCAGAGTCGTCTGGAGTTGCTGCTTCGCAACAGCCCGACCTCGGTCCCGGACCTGCTTGACCGTGGTCTGGAGGTCTGCGGGGAGGGTGAGGAAGGACGTCATCAAGGGAGCCCAGAAGGGCGTGAGAGAAATGCACCATGATGATGGCTGAGCGTGCCTGACGGAGGCCCGGAAGGGCGTGAGAGAAATGCACCATGATGATGGCTGAGCGTGCCTGACGGAGGCCCAGCATAGATGTGGCATAGACTTTTCGGGCAGAATGGTCCAGTTTTTTGGATTCCTTGTCCGAAGGTCTATCTGTATCTGCCTAACTACCCACGCGTCTGAACACAGATTCAGTCAGCAGACCCTCCGCAGAGGGGTGCTCTGTGAATCCCGAAAGGGATCCAGTGGGCATCGCGTATTTGCGGGCTATACGGGCAGAAGGCAGGATGCTGCCACAGCTCCAAGGCTAGGTCAACAATGGCTTCGGTCACAGGAAAGGCCTCTGTCAGAGAATCCCCTCTTTTGAGGATATCAGTAAGGGGATATTTGGCGCATTTTTGAATAGGCTCCAAGGGCATCCCTAAAGATTCAGACATGAGACAGAGGATGCCCATGAAGGACATGGGACCTTCCTCCGTTGAGAGACTCTCAATGGATTCTTCGTCCAAGGAATGGGAATGCAAGTTGGAGTCCTCGGACTCCAGATAAATCAGCCGACCACCCATGTCACCTTCAACCTGCTGGAGGCGGTCGGGAGTGAGGGTGACAGACAGCCTGTATGGAAGGCCCTTGACAGGCCAAGGCTCCCTGGCAGAAGCCCCAGAGTGAGGCTGCTTAGGTGGCGGCTCCACCCGAACTGGTGGAGACGCCGGTTTTGGCCGAGCTGGGAGGGTCTTCAGCTGCTCTGCAGGTGGAGGGACGATGTCGATCGGCTCTGGCGGGGTCGGTTTTGGCCTGGAGGGCAGCAGCCAAGTGATGGCTGGTGTGGAAGCCGGGGTCGACTTCGAACCTGCCATCATCAATTGTAGCCACATTAGATCTTCATAGCATTGACGCAGTTTCTGTCGGAGCCTCTCTTCTTCCGAGGACGACGAGGCAGAATGGCGGTGGCACTGCTTTTTAGAATGCCCTGAGTGGCATTTATGAGATTTCTTCAGCCTGTCAGTCGAAGGTGTCAGAGACTTTGACCATCGGGGGTGCTCAGAAGGAGCTGGGGAGATCCGCAGCTCCTCCAGGTCAGGGACAGGGACAGTGAAGCTGGGTTTCCTCCTCGTTAGGTCCGGTCAGGACTGGAGTCCTGAATAAGGAATTGAAGGAATTGCCGGCCTCATCAAGCAACAATGGGTCGACAGGGTCGATGATAATCTCGACCGGGTCGTCATCCCGCGTTTTAGCCGGCTGGCCTGACAGGGGTACCGTGAAGCCAGCGGCCGAGGCCGCAACCCTGACCTAAGTCAAAACAGCAGATTCCAGAGACACAGACCTCTCTCAATCCCAAGAACGTCGTTGATAAAACAAATCTTCTCTCAACTCCTTGTCCTTTTTATGGGAGCAAGAGACGTGCGTGCCCAATGGGCCCTCCCCCTTGGTCAAGAGAGACTGGCACAACTCCTTGAAGGAGCCTGAAAAGTTGGAGCCCAATTTGAGGGGGACAAAGAGCAATGCAGAAGAGGACCGATCAGCAGCCCGAGCCGCCTCTTCCTCGAAAGCCTTCATCTGCTCTAGCTGTTCAGCGAACCCCGCAGCCACTGAGACCGCCCAAGGGGCTTCTTTGGATTTGACTGGCAGGTTCTGTTTTTCTGGTTAGCCGAGCCGAAGTCGTGCGAGACGATCGCTCAGGACGTGGGCTGGAGCATGACAAGTCGCAAGCCTGGGTGTCATGGGCATGGCCCAGGCAGTAGACACACGAGGCATGCGGGTCAGTGCGAGACATCTTCTGCCCGCAAAGGCAACAGCGGAACCCGGGCGAGGACTTGTCCTCCAACACGGTTGCAAAAGTATGCAGAGAAACTCAAATGAGTTTAAGTTTAGGTAAATCCAAGGATTTGTTTGCCGGGGCCTACTCAACACGAAAGTGATAAGAAGGGAACCTGAATCTTCCAGCGGAAAGGAATATCTGGCGTCAAGGGGCCGAGTCAAGGGATATACCACTCAGGTGGGTGGGAGGAGTCATCTTTTAGACTATCCGGCAAGTTTTAAAGGGGATTGGGACATGCCAAACAGTGTGGATAAAACAACACAGCCACGATTCTAGAAACAACATTAAAACTAAGAAAAAAGAATACAAGGTGTAGGTTCTTTGACGACTGAATCTGATCTCCGGAGATGTGTGCAGGTCAGCGGTAGGAAAAGAACTGAGGAGTCTCTGGAACCGCCCTCCTTATATACAGAACAGCACACATCACATGGTGCAAAGAGGGTGGTCCCAGTTAGGCTGCTTTTGAAATCCACCAGAAACATGGCCTGCAGCCGGAAGATTCCTATGCGCAATGACTTGCTGTAAGAGATTGACTTGATAAAGATCCCACTGTTCTGCTGCCACCTGGGCACTAGTTCGATTTGCCTTTTTCTACAGAAGGGAGTGCAACTCCTCCCGAAGGACCACTGCATGGTCTGGAGGGTAAGTGGAGGGTACCGGAGGAATCTCTGGGGTTGTTCCAAAAGCTTCAGAGTGTGATCCCTCTCTATGATCTGAAGAATCCAAAAATCTGATGTTGTGGTTCTCCACTGGCTGAGATGGAGGGAGAACCAACCTCCAAACACCACCTCTTGGTCAGGGACCGGAAGAGGGGGGGTCTGGCATGGAGTCAGGCAGAGGCGGATCGGGCCGCTGGGGCTGATCCATTGCCTCTCGGCCTTTTCGCAGCAGGACCAGAGGAGGAGGAGGAGTGGGTAGGCAGGGTGGAACTGGCCTTCCTTTTACCCTGGAGTCTGGAGCCCGCATCGGACTTGTGGAGCATCTTACGAAAGGACTGATGCTGTCTACTCCTAGGCTGGGTATGGTAGAGCGAGTGGACAGATTTAATGGCCTGCCAGAGGCCTGCAAATCACTGATTATGTCCTGGACACCTAGCCCGAAAAGCTTTGAGCCATTGAAAGGGGCATAAAGCACCTTTTGCTGGACATCTGTCATGAAACCTGAGCCCCTCAGCCAGGCGTGCCTACGAAGGCAAATACCTGTGGCAGCAACCCTGGCACCGGTGTCAGACATATCGTACAAGGTCCTGAGGAGGTGTTTACTAATATCCTCAGTGGCCTGGAGAGGCTTAAGGACCTACTGTTTCTGGGAACCCTCTTGGAGGGCCTGAGCAGCCACCCTGCCCTTCTTCAACATGGTATTTTGGTACCTGACCATATGGGACAAATAGTTTGCAATCCAGAGTCCCAGAGTACTGGAGGCATAACCCTCTTATCCCAAAGGTCGATCCTTCTGGATTCCCTGCCAGGGCGTAGGGAGCTAAGGTGTTTTGGCACCTTGGAGCTGTCATGTGCTGCTTTGATGACCACAGAAGTCTCAGGTTGGGCAGCACAATAGGACACGCCCTGGGAGGCATGATAGAGCTGATCTGCCCATCTAGGCATGGCAGGGACCATGTCAGGGTGGTGCCATGCTGCACTTGTAGCATTCCTCAGGGATGGCAAAATGGGAGGAATGACCTTTGGAGGAGATTCTGGGATCTCCAAGTCCGCCAGGTCTCTTCTGGTGGCATCCTCTTCCTCAGTGTGGAAGCCCACAGCAGTAGACTGCTGCTTCATAATGCTAAAGAAGGTAGGGTCATCAGGAGGGGACCTAACAGAGTCCTCTCTCACTGCAGAGGCTGTAGATCTGTCTGAGGAAAGAGGTTACTCATCCTCCTCTTCCTCAGGGAGGATGAGGTCAGGGTGGTACTCTTCCTCGATGTCGACCCTCTCTAACTTGGGGTCTGACAAACAAGGGGCAGATGATGGCCTAAAGGGCACAGGCCGATAAGGCCGGACCGGTGTCAACGGAGCGCCTGACGGCACCGGCAACACTGGTCTATGTGAACCTAACTGGTGCACAAGAAACCGTCACCAGATGACTTAGAATGGTATTGAGGTTGACGGCAGGCAAAGGCTGTGTCGAAGGCAGAGGGGTTGTCAGGACAAGGCACGACTAACCATCCGTCGGTTCTTGAGAGCCCGGCGGCCCTAGCTTCTGAGGGCCTGGAGAAGCATCAGGCCTTGATGGAGGAATTGGTTATGACCCGGGGGTTGCCTGTCAAGGGGCCGATGACCCGAGGGCCGACAGTCGACCTCTCTGAGAAGCGGGAGAGGTGTTGTCGGTATGGGCCAGGTAGGAGCAGAGGACGCTGGTGCAGCCGACGGAGTACCCCCGGAAGAAGCCATCGGTAAGCGGAAGCACCACTGTGGGGAGCAGCCCCAGTCGTGGACTTTTTTGTGACTTTTCCCAGAGGACTTGTCTCAGCCTTTGTGGCCTTTGAGCTCGACGAACCCACCGGCGATTAGGAAGGAGGAACCCCAGAGAATCCCTGCCCAGAACTCACTACCTGCTGTTCCATAAGGAATTTCTTCAAAGCCTTTTTTCGGCACCCTAGGGTTGTAAGGTTGAATTTTTGACAGAGCTCACAGTCTGAAATGCCGTGGTAAGGCACAAAACAGCAGCCGAAGAGACTGTGGTCGTCTTAAGAAGCAATCGTCTTTCTGCAGCAGCAGCGATGGAAAAGAGATGTGGAAGGAGTACCTCTAGACATAAACTGAGGTACAAGAATCTCTTCGTAAAAAGAGATTTCCAAAAATTCAAACTAAAGAAAAGCGTTGGCACAAATGTTGCAACTGCGATGGAGCTTCCGTGGAGACCCATGTGAGTGGAGTCGACGGCGGGAGAGAACTGAGGAGGGAGCGGAGCCGCTCATGCCTTTATAGGGTTGATGACGTTGGCAGGTGATGTCGGCGTAGGCGGCCCCAGCTGTACTGCTGGAAAATCTTCATGAGGACCCTGCTTCGCTGACAGTGAAGTTACTACGGTGTGACCTGATGACTGAGATATCCCTGAAGATAGTACAGTTACGTAGGAACTTACCGTAACAGTAGATCTTCGAGAGAGGTTCCTTCAGTAGGTCATCACATATAGGACTAGAGCCACCTGGCATCTGGGCGCACAGCAGACTTTTTCTAGCAATACCTGACTGGGACTGCCCACCCGACGTCACGTGACAGACATCAGCGTGAAGCTATATAGTGGACGGTCCCCACGCCCACCTTCCAGTTCTCCCGCCGGAGCCTGGAATAGGCCTGACAGCAGGAGGAAACAGAGTCTGGAGTCCCTAAATAAAAAAGGGGGAAGGAGGGAGGGGAAAAATATGACCTACTGAAGGAACCCCTCTCGAAGATCTACTGTTACAGTAAGTTCCTACGTAACTGTACTATCTTACTTCGAGAGGGTTCCTTCAGTAGGTCATCATATATAGGACTGAATCCCAAGCAGTCCCTCTGCAGAGAGAGACTAAGAGAAACAAGGGAGGAGAAAAAACTCCAACTAAGGAAAACACAGAATGGAACCAGCCTAGGACAGAAGGCCCTGCAGAACAGCTAGGTGAAAACCTGCCCTCCGTCTAGAAGCAATGTCCAGACTGCAGTGTTTGGTAAAGGTATGGACAGAACTCCACATTACTGCTGCACAGATATCGGCTGCTGAAACATTGCGCAGAAAAGCTGCGGAAACAGCCATGGCCCTTGTAGAATGACCACTGACTGGTCTCAGCAGAGGCTTGTCATACTTCTGGAAGCAGGAGCAAATACAATTGCCCAACCAACTGGACAGGCACTGCTTAGAAACAGCTTTGCCCAAAGATCTGGGGGCAAAAGAGACAAACAGTTGGTCTTCCTTACGAAATTCTTTTGTACGGTGAGTATAGCATCGGAGGGCGCGATGCACATCCAGAGTGTGCAGAAGTGAATCACCTCTATTCGCAGGGGACGGAAAATATACAGGGAGCTCCACTGATTGGTTCAGTATGACCTCTGAAACCACCTTAGGCAAAAACTTAGGATTTGTCCTGAGGACCGCCCGGTCCCTATGGAAAATTAAATAAGGCTTCTTACAATCTAGAGCCTGAAGCTCCAGAATTCTTCAAGCTGAGGTAACGGCAACCAAAAACAACGTCTTCCAGGACAGGAAGCATAAATCACAGCTCATCGCTGGTTCAAAAGGTGGGGGAGTGAGCTTCTCCAAAACAAAGTTTAAATCCTAAGGTGGTGTGGGGCTGCGGATGGGGGGTTAGATGGAGAGTCCCTTTCAGAAAGGTTTTCGAGACTCCCAACTGAGCCATGGGTTTAACATCCATCAGCTCGTGGTATGCCAAAACAGCTGAAAGATGGACCTACAAGAAGGAATAGGATAGGCCTGAATCTGAACGATGAAGGAGGTATTCCGTGACTTGTGGGGCAGAACAAGAGAAAGGGTTCCAATCTTTGGAAGCTGCCCAAATGGAAAAACATTTCCACTTCATAGCATAGGTGGAATGAGTAGATGGCTTTCTAGCCTCAACAATTATCTGGGCGACCCGAGAGGAGACCCCAAAGCGGGAGACCACTATGTCTGCAGGAGCCACGCATAAAGATGCAGGGTCCTGAGCCCCAGATGGATGAACCGGCCTTGATTCTGTGTCAAGAGGTCATGAGTCACAGGAAGTGGAACCAGCAGTTCCTCCACTACCTGTTGCAGAAGCGGGAACCAAATCTGTCTCGGCCAGAGGGCGGCGATGAGGATCATCCGCACCTTCTCTGCCTGAAGCTTGAGGAGAACCCTCTGGAGAATGGGAAACAGAGGGAAGGCGTGCAACAATTTCCCTGTCCAAGAGAGAGACAATGCGTCATGCCAGAAAGCACCATGCCCTGAAATGAGCGAGCAAAAACTGTGAAGTTTTGTGCTGAATTGGGAGGCCAAAAGGTCAAGATCCGGATGCCCCCACCTTAGGAAGAGAGATTCTGCCACTTCCTGACTTAGTTCCCATTCGTGACTGAGGGTTCGAGATCTGCTGAGACTGTCCACCAGGCCGTTCTGGACACCTGAAACGTGCACTGCCACTAAGGACAGATCATGCTGGACTCCCCAGTTCCACACACTCATCGCTTCCCTGCAGAGAGGGTACGATCGAGTTCCTAATTGTTTTTTGAGATACCAGACTACAGACATGTTGTCAGTCTAGATAAGCAGTGATCCCTTGGGGAGAAGGGTATGGAACTGCCTGAAGCTCGTACAAGACTACTCTCATCTCCAGGATATTGATATGCAGCAATGCCTCCGAGTTGGACCAAAGTCCCTGTACTTGGTGTTCCCCCAAATGTGCCCCCAGCCCATATTCGATGCATCTGTAGTCAGAGATGCCGAGGGGACAGGGCTCCTGAATGTGAGATCCAAAAAAAGGTTGCAGGGATCCCTCCACCACAGCAAGTCTTTCTGGACTGCCGACGATACCAGGACCGGATGGTCCAGGTCATCCAGGAGTTGATCCCATTGCACCCACAAGGACCACTGAGTGATTCTCATGTGGCACCTCGCCATGGGAACGGTAGTGATGGAGGCCGCCATCAGGCTGAGAAGGCGAAGTACCTCCTTTGCTGGAATGGTCCTGGATGAGGCCACCACGGAAGCCTGATGGACCAGAGTTTCCATCCTGTCCAGAGGAAGGAAGGCCCTGCTCTGGACGGCGTCCGAGACTGCCCCAATGAACTGAAGTCTCTGATTCGGGGAAAGAGACGACTTGGGGGGAAACTGACAGTAATCCCCAACTTGGAGAACAGATCCAGAATGAAATGCAGAGCTTCCGAAAGAGAATACCTGGAAGGGGCTGAAATCAGCCAGTTGTCCAGGTAAGGGAAAACTGATATGCCCTGGCGATGCACCACCGCCAGGCACTTGGTAAAAACCAGAGGTGCCGAAGACAGACCAAAGAGGAGGTCCCGGAACCGGCGGTGGCTGGGGAAAATTGGAATGTGCAGGTAAGCATCCTGCATATCCAGAGCACAAAGCCACTGGTTCTCCAGTAGGAGAGGGAGAAGGCTTTGGAGGGTCAGCATTCTGAATTTTTTGTACTCGACAAACAGATCGAGACTGCTCAGATCGAGAATGGGTCTCGTGTCGCCTGACTTTTTTGGAACCAGGAAGAAGTGGGAGTAGAACCCCTTCCCCTTTGCCGGACGGGAATGCTCTCTATAGCCTCCTTGAGCAAGAGAGAGTTGATTTCTTCTCTGACAAGAAGAGCCTGGTCTCAAGAATAGGATGACCGGATTGATGGAGAGTCTGGTGGAATCTCCAGAAACTCCATGGTATGTCCGGCGGACACCAACCGCAGGACCCATGCATCGGAGGTAATGCCCTGCCACTCCACGTGAACCTCCACCTCCACCGCTCCCTCACACTGTGAGGCTGAGGAGGGTGGAAGAAGAGAGTCAGAGGTGGCAGGGACAGTCGAGAGCCCCCTGAACATCTCTGTTTCTTGGAGGCTGCGGGTGGCGGAACCCGTGGACTTACGCTTGTCTGGTGACGAGCCGGGCCCTAATTCCTCTGCCTACAGGTCCTTTTCCGAAAGGGCTGCTGCTCTTGTTGGGCACCCGATCAGTACATGGACCGCACTGATCTCAGGGTCTGACCTTTATCCTGGAGATCGGTGATGATGTCTTTGGTGTTGCCGCCAAAACACCGAGCCCCGAAAGGGGGCATCCTGAATCGCAGACTGGAACTCATTTGCAAGGCCAGAAAGATGAAGCCAAGCCTGTCATCTCAAAGCAACGGCAGTCGACGAGACGCAGGCTACTGAATCGACAGAGTCATAAGTAGCCTGCAATGCATGCCTGCAAGAAAAATGAGACAGGTGGAGTTCCTTGGCAAGCTCCTCCTTGAGATCTGAAGGTTCCATAGATTGGACTCGGGCCTCGAGCCTGGCCAAGGTAGCTTTTTGATGCGACACCATGTGAGCCACATAAGAAGGGACCGAAGCGCACATGTGGCTGAAGAATAGACCTTACCGAACTGGTCCATCTGCCTCAACTGCTTGTCTGGAGGAGAGGTGCTCATGTGCTTGGGTGCTGAAGAGCGATCATGAGCAGCTGAAATCACGACGGAGTCCACCTTCAGATGAGCGTTAAGAAAAGGAGCATCCTTGGACGCCAGGTAAACCCTGTCCACCCTCTTCGGGACAGCCAGGATGGAGTGAGACATCTGCCAGACCATAGAGGTGAGGTCCTATCCATGGGGGAACAGGGATCAAGGACAGAGACTCCAGGTCCAGGTGTTCAGTGAGTCTCTGCCGCATTGGATCCTGCTCCTCTGACTCCCACTCAAAGCAGTTTTGCATGGACCTCAGGAGGTCCGAAAAGGCAGGATCCTGTGGAGGTGATTTTGGGGAAACCTTGCCCATAGGGACCGAAGACTCGTGATCCGAGGGCTCCTCTGGCGATTCATCACCATCCTCCTCATCATCATCACCATCACTCATGTCTGGATGGTCTCCAAGATCCAGAAGAGTGATATCCTTGTGAGATGTCCCCAGGACGTGAACCGTAGAAGAGGGGGATGAGCTCCTCGGGGATGGAGACCTAGGAGTGTGCGCGGAGGTGTGAGTCTGCTCTCCAGGTCAGATACCAGCTCCGAGCGCGCCCCCTGCCACCAGGACTGAATAAGAGTCTTGAAGTCCGGTTCGACTGGAGTCTGTGGAGGAGGAGGTTGAAGTTGAGGATGAGATGGAGGGATTACCAGGTGAGGAGGGATTACCGGGGGAGGAGGGTAGTGATACCCCCCCTGGTAACCCGGGTAGCCATAACCCGGGTACTGACCGTAATCCAGGAAATAATGCCCTGCGCCACTCCAGTCTGGAGGAGGTGGTCCCCAGGATACCCCGAGGGGTAATGCAGGACAGCCAGGGGTCTTGAGTAAAGGCCCAATGTTAGACGATCTGATGGAGTGGGAACCCACATAGGGCCCGTCGTCGTATAAATCGGAGGTAGGTCTGGTGTCGGGGGAGCCGGCATCGGGGCCACCATCGTCGGGACCGACACCACCCGATCCGGCGTTTGAGCCGGGCGAAGGGGTTCCGATGGAGGGACTGTGTCTGGCACCGGAGCAGAAGGCTGGGGCAGACGACTGGGCCCAGGCTCAGAGACCGTCCGGGGGGGGGGGGCCGGTGTTGGAGGGACTGTTGGCGGATCCAGAGGAGGGATCTCGACCGGGACAGACGTCAGATCGGGAGTGATATCCCCAGAAGGGATAGGATGGGCCTCCATAGTAGGACCAGATGGCTGTGGAGGAGCCTCCATCCCCGCGACCCTGTCAGGGGAGCATGGAACGGACCCAGAGGTGTGGACAGCGTCCAGGGTTCCGCACTATCATCACTCGGTGGCGGCCTGAACAGGGACTACAGTGAAGAAGGGAGGGCAGCTCTTGCGGACATCGGGTTGGGTGCTATTAAGCCCCGACGGAAGAACTGCGTCCGAGCGCCCGCCAGGGACGGACGTTTGACCAGACGGAGCGGGGTAGGAGCCCCCTACTGACTTAGTGGCTGGTGCTGTGTGGGTCCCTGAGGCCTGGGGAGCCATCTTACCATCAGCCATCTGATCCCAGAGGAGCCGGAGGTCGACGTAATGGCAGGCGCGGTGCTGCATCAGGGGAGCCGGTGGCTGACTTACCCAAAGAGGAGAACTTGTCCAACTCATCTTCTGAAGCCGGCTTCGCCTTAGGCGGTGGCTGGGAAGCCTTGCTGGTCGAGGGCCGAGAGGCCTCGGGCTGGGACACCTCCGCAGAGCGCTCCCACTCCCTGCGTTTCTCTTTCCTATGTTCTTTTTTGGAAGGAGATGAAGAAGAAGAAGATCGGATCCACTCCATCTGCTTTTCTAAAGACGCCAGCTGGGTCTTCAAAAGATGGGCCTCCAGAGCCTGCTGCCTCCTTTTACGTGTGCCCTGATTAAAAGGCTGGCAGTCCGGGCAAGAAGAAACTGGATGGTCTGGGCCTAAGCAGATCACACACTTCACGTGGCCGTCTTTGTGTGGAATTTGCATTCCACAGGTGGAACACTACTTTGGTGAAGACACAGAAGAAAATTCAACAAATAGAAGGGAAAAAAAAAAGCAGTGAAAACTGACGAGAGAAAAGCACTTTCAACGACGATCGCTTGGGAAGTCCGCAATGCGACTGACAAGAGGCGACGATGGGAAAGAACTGGAGGGCGGGCGTGGGGACCATCCACTATATAGCGTCATGCTGATGTCAGTCATGTGACATTGGGTGGTGGTTCTCCGTCAGGTATTGCTAGAAAAAGTCTGCCGTGCAGCCAGATGCGAGGGTGGCGCTAGTCCTATATGTGATGACTTACTGAAGGAACCCTCTCAAAGTAAGATCTACAGTTACAGGTGAGTAACCCTCATTTTTAGGGATGTGGATATAGTGCACTTATCCCCACTTTGGCAGACTCCTAACAGTTCTCCAGGAGGACAGGGCAAGGCCGGTGGAATGGTGGACTGAGCACTTAGCCCAACAGGAGGCTCCATACCAGCCAATCTATAGCAGAGGTCAATGCAGGATCCAATCTACCTACCAATCATCTGCTCAACTGACAGTCTGCCAGGTGCAGCTTCAGTGCAGGTGACAAAGAGATGGCAAACCTCTCCCTGAACTCAAGCTGTGCGCTCGGTGTGATAAGTGAGCGCTCATCGTAGGTCCAACGGATGGGGACTGTGCTTGGCCCCTGAGGCTGGACTAGTGAAGTACACTGGGAGGTTAATCACCCTGTTAAGGTGAAACTCCAAAACAACCTTTAGTATGACCTTTGGGTTGGGGCAGAGGACAACCTTCTTCCTGTGGAAAACAAAGTATGGAGACTCCACCAAGAGCGCCTGGAGTGCACTCATCCTTCTGGCGGAGGTGACAGCCACAAAGAAGGCAGTCTTCCATGACAGGTGAGATATGTCACACGTGTTCACTGGTTCAAATGGCTTGCCCATGAGCACTGCCAAGACCAGCAACAGGGCCCACAGTGATGGTGGTTGATGCACCAGCGGGGACAGGTGGTCAAGGACCTTAAAGAAATGCCCAACCACCTTCTCATGCGACACCGTCAGCATACCGGCCCATGGCCAGTATGCAGAGATAGCTGCTAGGTGCACCTTGAGGGTCATCGACCTCAGGCCCAACTGGGCTGGGCAGGGGGGTCTAGCTCCCTGCCTTGGCACCAAATGGAAAGTGCTTCCTCTTGAAGGCATAGCATTGACGGGTCAACTCCTTCCAAGAGGCCTCTACAACTTGGAGGACCTCGTCGGAAAGACCCAACACCTGGAACTCTAGCTGCTCAGAAACCAGATTCTGAGGTGCAGGGACTGAAGGTCCAGGTGCAAAACCTTCTCCTGATGGCAAGAAAGCAGGTTCAGGTGCAGAGGCAGGCACCACAAAGGTCTGCTGCTGAGGCTGAGGAGATCAGGGTACCAAAATTGGAGCAGCCATTCTGAGGCCACCAAGATCATCCAGCCTTGTCCATCCACACCTTGAGAATCAGGGGAAAGGCAAGGAAGGTGTACAAGAGGCCTAGGGTCCAGGGCCTGTAAAAGCATCCTATCAGTGTTCCACATTGTGGGGGGAGACACAGCAGCTTCAGCTCAGCGGTCTCCAAGGAGGTGAATATGCCAACCAGGGAGTACCCTATGGGAGAACAGGTGATCCATGACCTTCAGGGGAAGAGACCACTCATGAGATGCCTTGCACACTTGGCTGAGGCGTCTGCTAGCTGAGTGAAGGCTCCAGCCACATGAATCGCCAAGAGATCGGCCCCTAAGCTGCGTATGAGGGTCCAGGTGTGGAGGGCTTCCCAACACAACTGGGGAGAAGCGTTCTGAGATAAGATATGGATGTGGTGTTGTCCATCTGGACCTGCATGACCTGCCCCCGAATAGACAGAGCGAAGATCGCCAGAGCAGGACACACTGTACAGAGCACCTGCAGGGTGATGTGGTAGGGGGACTATTAGGGATCCAGAGCCCATGGGCCCAGTGGTTCCCCAGGTGAACTACACAGCCCAGGCAACACTGAGCAGATGAACGGGACTACCACCTGCAGGTGTTCCAAACTGAGCCACCACTGGAAGGCATCCATACAGCCCAAATCCAGGCTTCTGGAGCGGGATCTTGATCGGGACCGCCAGGGGGTTCAGCAGCGGGTCTCAGAGGGGGCCAGTGAAGATCAGGTCCCCTCCAGATCCTGAGGTTCCGGAGTGGAGGGCAGAACAGCGGATTGCCCCGTCCCGAGAGACATTCAGAATCAGAGTCCTGGACAGGGAGGTGTCAACCTCCTCGATGGACAAAGTGTTGACTGTGTTGAGAAAAATCTCGGTCAGGATGTTGACCTGAGTCTCGGTCAACTGGCCTGATGGGGAGACCATGGAGCTGGCAGCCAGATCAGAACCACTGGCCACAGTCAGATGCCATGGCAAAATGCAGGAGATGGAGGCACGAGAGTGATCCTGATCCCATGATCGTTGGCGAGACTGCTTCTTGGTCTCTTTCTTCTTGTCCTTTTTAGGTTTCCTCGATTTCGTGCCATTAGGACCCTGCCCATGGGTGGGTAGGGATTGGCATAAATCCTTAAATGCCCCTGTGAAAGAAGCGCCCAAAGGGAGCAGCAAAAAGGCCGAAGCTGAGGAGGACTGTGCTGCCATGGTCTCCTCGAAAGCCACAAGTTGATCAGTGGACCCCGCAGCCATGGAGACCACCCGAATAGCCTCCTTCAAACGAACAGGTTTATCCCTGTTGTCTGGATGGCCAAGGAGTAGGCAGGCGAGGCAATCTTCTAAAGTCAGTGGTAAAAACAAATGGTAATGGCCGTAGGCCTGGACATCATGCTCGTGGCCCAGACAGTACACACGACGAGGTGCGGATCCGATCATGACAGAAGCATGCCGCAAGAACCGCATTTCCAGAACCTGGAGCGACTTCGTGATCGGCCCACTGTGGTGGTGAGAAGTGGAGATGAAGATAAAGTATTTTTTTGTTTTTCTAAATTTATTTATTCCCTTCTCGGCTGGGGGGTGTTACCTATAGTTCCCCCCAATCCATCTGGTTCCACAGCCCCCTCACCACCCCAAATACCCATGTTTGACCCCTTGCTCCGTTCTTCTCACTGACTGCATCACAGCGGGTACTTACCCCACCACTGCGGAAGCCGGGGGTCAGGATCCAGGGGAAGCATCACAAGTTGGAGTGGCGCGGTGCCAATGGACCGTACTTCATGCAGCACGCGGGAGATTTTCTCTGTTAGGTCCCCTATTCCCCGGCACGGGTGTGCAATGGCGTCAACGACACTGTCGTGTGTGCTTCTGTACACCACACGTCCAGCGCTGCCCATGTCGTCCCCACAGTAAACCGCCAATTGCAATGACCCCGAGCCACCACCAGGAGCCAGCACAGTCGCAGTTATCCCACCCACCCTCCCAGAGAAGGAGAGCAATCCCAGGGCGCTCAATCCTCCTCCCTCCGGTCGACCCCCAATGACCCGAGCTCGTTCCCAAACCCGGGTTGCTGGTGTGGTGCAAGGTGTGTTATCCAGTGCCTAAACCCTCAGCACCACCAGGCCGGCTGATAAAGTAGTTTTTAATAAATATGAGCAAAGAAAGTAGCGAGGGGCCTCTGCAGTGCGAGAGCGACAAGGAGGGAACCTTCTTCTTTCAGCAGAAAGGAAGTTCTGGAGTCATGGGGCGGTGTTAGGGGAGTTTTCCACCCAGGTGGGTGGGAGGAGCCAGCTTGAAGACTTTCTGGCACGTCTTAAAGGGGAAAGGACTCTGCTAAGATGTGTGGATAGAAAGTACAGTTTCGTACTTACCATTACAGTTGATCTTCGAGAGGATCTGTTGCAGCAGGTAATATTCTTGATTTTTCACCAGAGGGTGCTCTTGTGCATGGTAGCTTTTCCCAGCAGTCTTTTGCCTAGGGGCCGCCCACATTTGTGACCTCATCACCTGAGCGACTATAAAGGTGTGGGCAGCCCCAGGTATCCTCAGTTCCCCAACGGTTTCAGCTCGCAGAGTGAGACTGAGGGAAACTGAGGTATACAGAGGTATCATCTCACTCCTTCAGTTTTTTTTTTTAAGGAAGTTTGCTGTTCTAGAGCAGCTGGGGAAGTGGGGGTGGGAATGCAGCTGCTGCAAGAGATCCTCTCGAAGAGCTACAGTTACAGTACGTACGAAACTGTACTATCTTCTTTGAAGGCATCTCTTGCAGCAGGTGATACTCTTGGGATGATTCCCAAGCAGTTAGCAGCAGGAAGGGTGGAGAGGTTTAGGACAGAAGTCCTTGCAAGCCAGCCCGACCAAAGGTGAGGAGGCAGTGTCTGGAGGCAACATCGAGATTGTAGTGTTTTGTGAATGTACTGTGGACCACGTTGCGGCGTTGCAGATGTCTGTTACAAAGACACCCTTAAAGCATGCTGCTGTTGTAGCCATTGACCTGGTGGAGTGTGCGTGCTGAAGGCGGCCGGAAATAAAACTGAAGATGCCTGGGGCCGCCCTCACCTTTACAGTCGCTCAGGTGATGAGGTCACAAGTGTGGGAGGCCCCTAGGCAAAAGATTGTTGGGAAAAGCTACCGTGCACAAAAGCACCCTCTGGCAAAAACCCAAGAGTATTACCTGCTGCAAGAGATACCCTGGAAGAATATCATCATATCAACATCCTTAGAACTGTGGAGACTACAGAGTGGAAACTCTCATCTGACTCGGAGATAAGCAATGGAACTGTACACTAACCATACTGTAACTCGAATGAGCCAGAAACAATCTCCAACAAAACATGCAATCCAAGCAAGAAGACACAGGAGAGAATGACAGAACAAATGACTCCTTACCCTTAAGAAGTGTGCAGTGACATCGTAGGGGAGAGCACATGTCAGTGAACTGCTGTTTCTCTGTAAGAGCAGATACATTTCATTCAACTGCTGAATTAAATATCAGTTAAATACCAGAACAGTCCAACAAAACACTCAACTTGGTTATTGAATACAAATTTAAGGTAGTTTGCATTGCAAATTATTTTATTGTTATAGTCCTCTGCCTCTGGTCTCTGGCCTCCCCCTCCATCTGCTCCATTCCCTCTCCTACTGCTCTGAAGACTACTCTGCGATCACACCTCTCACTTTTTTCCTTGCTCCTGACCTGCTCTTTCTAATTTCTCCCTCTCCTCGCCATTCTCCCCTACATTCACCCTTTGTTCCCAGCTGCTAATCGCCTCATCTGCATCTGCCTTTATAACTCACTTTGCTTATGGTCATACTGCACTGTTGTATAAGGTTCCTTCCTGAAGGAATCTGTGGGACTATTTGTACTATGTTCATTTCGTACTCTGCACATTGCTAGCTTTGTATCACCATTTCTACCTTCACTTGTTCGAACTTCAGTGAACAGTATTAGTTTTTTATTAATTCACCAGTACCTTCTCCCCCAGAATGCATCTGGAAATAAGCTATCCCAGATCAGTAAGCGTTCCAGGTGAAATGTTGGTATATATATATATTTGCTATATCCCATACCAGAGCCAGTGTTACTGTTGCTATACGGTTTCTCAGCAGCAGCACACAACTGATGGGAAAAGGAGAGTGAGATACCGTAATTCTAGATCTTCAGGAACATCTTCTCTGTAGAGTACTACACTTTGGTCTTACACCTGGAGGTAACAGCATCCTGCGGGAACAGGAACATTTAGGGCTGGCAGTACTGGTGCCCAGCACTGACACACGGTGTTGTCCGCAGAATATAAAGCAGTGCTATCCCAACCACCTCAGTGCCCTTTTTTTTTTTGTTACTGAGGAAGTGAGCACTATCTAAAAATATGATTGGTGAAAAAGAAATGGCATCTGACAGTCCGCCCCGGTAAGAAGGGACATCTACACCTGTATCCACATATCCACAGTCCGCACCTGGGGGTGGGGGGCGCGTTATTAATTAGACTTACATGATTCCAGGGGATAGAGGGTGGGTGAGTGGTACTCTATATGTATGTGATAGTCTTGAAAATCTAGACTTGCGGTAAATAATTTTCCTATCTTTCAAGAATCTATCTTCTCCATAGTTCCACTCTTGGGTTGAGTAGCAAACTATGAAAATCCTCGGAGCAGGAAGATGGAAATCTAGGACTCGAGAGAGAGAGAATAGTCAACCTGAAACCTGCATGCTTCCTGGGGTGAGTGTCCAAAATGTAATGTTTTGTGCAAGTGTGTGCACTACTCCAGGTAGCTTCCCTACATGTCTGAAATAGGGACCGAACGAGGCACAGCCACCAAGGCAGCCATTTCTTGCATGGAACAAGCTGTGACAGAGCCCTCCAGTTGCTGTTCAGCTAATGTGTACCAGTGCTGAATGCAACAGCTGAGAGGCCTGCCTGTAGTCCTTGGTTCTATGTAAGCAATAATACCCAACAGGGTGGGTGGTATTGGGAAATACCGAACCGCCCAGGGGTGTAATGAAGCCCGACACAGCAGACAGAGGGCCTTATGACCCCCTTGAAGGTCCGGTATTTCCCAATACTGCCCACCATGGCGGGTATTATTGTGCTTATGAAATGAACACAAAAAAACAAGTTTGATGAAAAATTGTTAAAGAGCTAGTGTACTGCCTAAAACTAATATTAGATTTTAAAAGCAGCCAGCCATTACATTTTATATCTCAGGAACTTTTTTCTTTTCCTTTTGTTTAATTAGAAAATTGTCTACCTGATGTTAGTAGTTGTGATGTGCGGAACAGCTCTTAGCCTGGCAGCTGACATATCTTGCTCTGCTGCCCCACACTACATCATCAGGACTGTGACCTCACTGCTACTTAGGAACAGCAAGTGAGTGGCTGCTAGGTCATTCACCTGTGATGTCACTGTCAGTTATATCATAATGCTGATGATGCAGTGTGGGGCAGTAGAGTCAGACATGTCAGCTGCTAGGCTAAGAGCTGTTCCACACATCCAGCACAATATTATCACATAGAAGACTTTCTGATGAGCAAAAGGAAAAAGAAAAATACTTCAGAAATAAAAAGTTACAACTGACGACTACTTAAAAATTTGTATTATTTTCCTATCTGCCTGTTTTGGCTCCACTAGCTCTTTAATAATAATAATAAAAAAATTTAGATTACGTTTTTAAATTAAATAGTTCCTCCATCTGTATTGGAATGAAGGACTTTTGTGCTAATGGAGGCTCCATAGTTAAAAATAAAAAAACTTGGTGGAATGCTGTTACTGCCCCCACAGCAGACTTACAGTTTCTTCAGTCCCCCCCCCCACATTGTTATGAAACTGTTGTGTCCCTCCTCCTCCGCATTTTATTTTTGTTTCAATTTTATTTGACAGACTAGCTGCTGTTGTGTCTTATTTTTTTTTTTTAATACTGGAGCCAGGAGCTGTTGCCGTTGGTATCATGGAAGAAAGCGCGGTTTGCGACAGTGAACATGTCAGGAAGGTCTTCAGGCTGCAGGTGAGATGGAGAGAAGTATGCTGGTATGGGCAGGTTTTAACAGAAACTGCTGCATTTAAAAAAAACAGCGGTTGCTCCGGTATCGATGGTGTGCACGAGAGGAGTGGCATTTTGTTAGTTTTCCGTAGCACAAATGAACATCCATCTGCGGTATAGAAAATAAAAGAAATGCCATTCCTTTAATGCACACTAGCAATAGTGGAGCTGCTGGTCTGTCTGATACTGTTACTGATTTTGGAGCCACTTTCTTTTTGAAACATCTGAGGTTGTTTTAAGGTTTTCACAGAGTTTTGCTGGGGGGCAGAGGAAGATGGTGGTTTACGTGCCACTTAGCGAGCAGGGAAAAAATGGCAGCGTGTCAGTTTTGAAACTTCGGGGTGCCCATGGATTCCCTACATAATAAGGCACACTGAATTGGCACTTTTTTTTTTAGTGGGATATACTGTAAAATAAATACATGCTGAGCATGGCTTTCAGACAATCAGCATGCTTTATTTTTCAAGCCCATTTTCTAATGAGGTATAAGCTCAATCTTCTTTTAACATCGAAAGAATGCAGCAACACTTCCACCCTGGTTTTGGGAAGAAGGTTGGAAGCACCAATAACTGGCTGAGGTGGAACACTGACACCACCTTTGGCAGAAATTTAGGAACTGTTCGGAATATCAACCTATCCTTATGGAAAACCGTGTACAGAGGATCCTTCACTAGGGCCTGTAGCTCAGAAACTTTAGAAATGCAGCTTTCCAGATACTTAAATGTCACAAGTGGTCACTGGTTCCAAAGACTTTCAGTGAGCATGTCCAACACTAGCTTGCTATCCTAGTTGGTGACTGGTTTCTTTTTAAGGGGTCTCAAATGTAAGATACCTCCAAGGAATCCTCTAAGGAGAGGGGATTGGTCCATGGGAAGAATCCCAACTAACTTATGATACACCAATATGGCCGGAAAGTGGCCCTTCATGGATAAGCAGTGAAGGCCAGACTCCAAAAGGTCCAGAAGATAATCAAGAACTTGCTCTGAAGGGTAATTAAAGGGATCTTTGGACTCTTTGGAACACCAGATGGAAAAACGCTACCACTCTGCCCTATAGGTTTTTCCGGTAAAAGGCTTCTGAGCTTCCAAAAGGAACTGGGAGACATGCTGTGATGCCCAATACTGGTCCACTTTTATCTCCTTAGGAGCTATGCTTGGAGATGCAGGAATCATAGGTCCAGATGTACTAGCTGACCCTTGAACTTGGTCAAGAGATCCATTCTCAAGGGTAAGGTCCACGGCTGTTGGATCACTATTTGATAAAGCAGCAGACACCAGACCTGCCTCGGTCATCAACAGCTATTAAGATCATTCATTCATTCAATTATGTATTTAAAGTTTTACCAGGGAAGTCATACTGAGCTGGTATCAGCTCTTTCCATATGCATCCTGGGGGGAGGGGGAAGAGAACAGAACAGATATAAAAGTACAATGTACAAAAACATAGAATAATATAGAAATATGTAAAACAATATACAGTATACAAATTACAAGAAAACACTTCAGAATAAAAGAAGTTGCCATACAATAAAATTACTGTACATTCTGACACTGGCAAAAACATTAAATCGTGAGCAGCAAAACAATAATCTGAGGAGTAGGCAATAGTGTCTGATAAACTGGGAAATAGGGGATAAGCTAGTGACAGTGTACAGAGGTATACGCTGGTGACAGAATTCCACCCTAGTATCAGGACCAGCTGCAGGAGTGAGTACAGAAATCACAGATGAGAGATTTCAGAGCAAGGGAAGGAGCATCTTGTTTTGTAATTATATTTAATAATTTGCATAATAAACAATACTGCATTATACATGTCCTGCCTGGAAACATCATGCACACTTCCATACAAACTGTAGAAATAGTAGACATGCATCTCCAGGTAATTTGCTATAATCTGGAGGGCTGAACTATAATGTTTAACAGGAGATCATACAATGATACTAAAAAGTCAAGCTATGGAACTGTAACGCATGAGCATGTGGTTATATTTCAAGAAAAATGTTCTTGAAGTTTTCAGTTATAGTCTGGCCCAAAACTGGGCTAGTAGGTACTACATTCTTAGCTGAAAGTAAATCTGTCGTGGGGAACAACACTACCCCCACTAAATGATATATGGACTCGAATTAGAGCACAACTATACCATAAAAGACTAACTGCATTTCTAAAGAGAACGGCGGGGTACAGTTACCACCCCCCCCCCCAAAATATGAAAGCAGTAACTAAATAGGTTTGCTAACAGCGCATTATTTATTTTATTTATTTATTCATTAGATCATCAGTTTAAAGACCTTTGAGTCATAGACTCATTTACAAAGGCACCTTGTCAAGAGAGCAATACACCCTCTGTGAAACTATGGTAAATGATCTGTAAGCATAATCTTACCTTTAAATTTCGTATCTATATATGGATAAATAGCAATCACTTTAGATTGCTTTAGTTTATTCCTGTTGTTACTACCTAAAATGGAAAATCCAGGAGCTATTGAGATGGCTGGCATTATGAGATTACCTTTATGGATATTATATTAGAGAACCCCCAACTCCTATTGTAACAGATTACAGGGAAACATTGTTGTATATCAACTATATTGTCATACAAATCTGTGATAGCCTTGTATGAGGAAATGTATGTATTGTTTTTACTACTTAAAACAATAAACATAAAGTTAAAAAAAAAGAGCAATACATCACAGCAAACAAACAGTACAGTATAGAACGCTTAGATTAAAAAAGCAACCAGTGTTACAAGCATTCACTGGTGGTACACGCTTGGTAATAGGTAGAGCACAGTAGTCATAATATAGGTACACGAGTACCACGTTAGGTAGCAACCAGAAATATTTTATTACATTAGTCAGCAGATGCTGCATGAGACCCCAGGTGTATACAGCAAAAGTAGACAGGGCAGACCCAGCTTAGGGGTGAAGGTAAGGGGCAGGTGGGGGATTATGTGCAGTTGTAGCAGTGAGTGCTTGTCAGATGGCTTCTGAGGGAGACCTGCTATATTGGCTGGGAGGGAATTGAACCAGGAGGGAGCCCGATAGCAAAAGGATCTCTGGGCCATAGAGGTCCTTACCCTGGGGGCAATAAGGGAGGTTTTGACAGTGCTGCGGGTGGAGACTGAGGGGGAGGCACGCTGCAGGGAAGTGGCGACCCCAGGGGGGGAGAGCCCTAGCAGGGTATTTTTTACAAGAAGGCAGGTTTGGAAGTCGAGTCTTTCTTCAAGGTTGAGCAAGTTGGTGGTGGAGTATAGCAGGCACGTATGGGTGCACCTAGGGTTTCCCAGCATTAGCCTGCAGGTCTTGTTTATAGAGAGCTGGATTCTTGCAAGCGCAGTGTTGTTGGCTGCAGCATAGATGGGCAGCCCATAGTCGATTAGCGACAGGGCAGAGGTGGTGATTGCCAATCTAGAGGCCTCTTGTGGTAGGCAGTCCCTATGGCAGTATAACAGTCCAATCCTGACATTGGTGGCAGCAGAAAGGGCATTGATATGGGAATGGAAGTAGAGTGCCGAATCAAAGGTAATACCCAGACACTTGTAGGAGGAAACCTGCTCAATGGGGTTTAGTGTGCTAGGCAGTATCACGAGAGGGGCACCAATGGCTTTGCTTTGGCAATGCGAGAAGAGCATAGCTTTGGTCTTTTTTAGGTTCAGGACTAGCCTTCGTGATGTGAACCAATGCTCAGCTCTATCAAAAGCTTGTTGGAGGGTGGCCTGGAGTGTGTTGGGGTTGGGGTCAGCGGCGAAGAGCACAGCGTCATCTGCGTAGAGGAGGATCTTACTTGGGCAGGCCAAGGGGTGGGAGTTGAGGTAGAGACTGAAGAGGAGAGGGCCTAAAATGGAGCCCTGGGGAACCCCAGAGCGGACAGGTCGTGTGTCAGTTAGGGTGCTATTGATTTTTACACACCGAGTTTTGGCAGAGAGATAGCTGGTGAACCACGCAGGGGGGCCGGGGGAGAAACCAAGGCATCTGAGGGAGTCAAGCAGGAGAGGATGGCAAACCGTGTCAAAGGCCTTGGAGAGGTCAATGAACATGGCACCGGCAGGACTTCTGGCATCAAGAGCAGAGTGCAGGAAGTTGGAGAATTCAAGTAGTGCGGTTGTGGTGTTGTGACCTGCACGAAAGCCATGCTGTTCAGAGCACAGGATATTGTGTATGGCCAGGTATTCGGCAAGCTGGTTGGCAACTACTTTATCAAGGGCCTTAGAGAGTGGGGGGAGGATGGAGATAGGTCGATAGTTATCCCCGGGGTCGCTCGATCGCCGCTCTTTAGGATGGGAGTGATGATGGCGGTTTTCCATGTGTTGGGGAACTGCCCCAGGCACAGAGAGCGGTTGAGCAGCTCGGTAAGAGGGACCAGGATAGCATCCAACGTCAGACTAAGTAGCCTAGTGTCCAGTAGGTCGGTGCCGGGGTTGTTACTACTAACAGCTTTTTGCAGAAGGGGTCTAGCCTCCAACGGGGAGATGGTACATAGGTAGAAAGGAGGTCTCTGGAGAGTGGGCAGCGATGCTACTGGGATGGGGTCAAAGAAGTTACTGGGCAGGACTGAACTCAGGTCTGAGAAAGTGTGGTTTAGGCAGTCTGCAATGCCAAGGGGGTCAGAGCAGACAGTTCCATTAAAGGAGAGTTGAGAGGGGGGTGGGGAGCGGAATTTCCCATTGAGCTCCTTTACTTTATCCCAAAAGTTTCTAGCCGACCCTCAGGAGGAGACAAGAGCGGATTGGTAGTACTGGGCTTTGGCCTGGCGAATGGCCCAAGTACACTTATTGCGCTCAGCGTTGTACACTTGCGTATCAGCTGGCCTGCCAGATTCCATGGCAATGTGCCATAGGTTGTCTCTCACTTTAAGTTTGTGACGGAGAGAGGGGGTAATCCAGGGCATGTTTTGCTTTTTGGTGCGAATTCTAATGAAGTGGGTATAGAGGTCAGAGGCAGTGTTAAAAGTGCGAGTGAAAAAATCCAATGCCTCGTCTATGAACGGTGCAAGCCTGATTGGGGACCAATCCAGTTGTGAGAGGTACAGTTTAAGGCGACGCAGGCCACCTGGGAATAGGCGATGTCGCTGGGTGGTTTGTGGTGCAGGTTTGCTGTTGGCAGCGGACCAAGAGAATATGACCCGGGAGTGGTCACTAAGTGAGTTGGGAAGTACACTGATATCGAGCACCCTCTGGGGGCGGTTGGTAATGGTGATATCCAGGAGGGTGCTGGAGCCAGCAGAGAGGTTGAATCTAGTTGGGGTGGTGACAAGCTGGGACATGTCAAGGGTGGCAAAGATATCTCTGGTTTGGGAGGCCGTGGCAGAGAGCCAGTTGATATTCAGGTCACCAACAATTATCCGGGCCATTTTGGGCGGTAGGCCAGAGAGGTAGTCAGCAAGTGCCTGAATGGCGAGGGCTTGTTTTCTGGGAGGAATACAGGCAACGGTGAGAAAGAGTGGGCTCTTACCAGGGTTGGGGGAGATTTTTAGTCTGAGGGCTTGCGCCCCGTTATCAAGCTTGGGTGGTGGAAGTGCATGTCCAAGGAGGGAGTCACGCATATAGACAGCACAACCACCTCCACGCTTACCCACCCGATCTTCCCTGAAAAGAATGTAACCAGGGAGGGAGATGAAGGAGTCAGGGGTGGATTTGGATAACCAGGTTTCGACGAGTGCGACAATGTCCAGTTGGTGCTGAGTAACCCAGCATTGGAAAGCAGCAGCCTTCTTAAGGAGGCTGCAAATATTCACAGAAGCTATGCGGAGTCCTTCAGCCTGGGCAGGCCTGTTCATAAGGTTGGGCACAGGGCCAGGGTTTGGATGAACGTTTGTTGGAGCGCAGAGAAGTTCTGTTTGTGTGTTTGGATGAATGTTACCTGATAGAAGCAACAGGAGGGTGAATAGGCGCACCAAAGCATGGTAGTGATTGTGGCATCTCCCCTTGCGACTGGACACACGCGGGGCCGGGTGCTGGGGTGCAAGGGGTTGGTAGAGTACAAAGGGTGGGAAAGGCATTGAGGAGAAGAGACCAAGGTGTGAGTGGGAAGTAAGAGTAGCAGGGTGGAAGTGTGGGGGTGCCACAGGGGAGGTGATCGAGCATCGGGAGGAGGTTTGGTAGAGGTGTTGCAGATAAGGGGGGGGACTATGCGTAGAGGGTGATGGTCCTAAATAAAGTGGGGCTGGTGTAGGAAGTAGGAGGAGGACCATAGTCAGTGTCAATGCACTTGATCACAGATGCATTGAGGACGATAAGTTATTTGAGCACGAGAGAGGATCACCCCTTTAAGAAGTTACAGAAAGGAGAGCCCTTTTAAGGAGTTGCTGTAATTGACTTGTGTGAGGCCTCAGGGGGCGGGGATTACTGGGGAAGTGTACTTAATAAAGGAGGGAGGACGGGGAGGGGTGAAAAAAAAATTGTCCAGACAGCAGTACAGCAAGGCAGTGGCCGAGCTGTGTTTTGAAAAAGGCGCCTTGTATGCTTTCTTTCTCAATGGGGATCTGCAGCATCCAATTGGGAAGCAGCAACAGTCCCCAGGAGCCAGTCCAATTATGGGGATTGAAGCCTCACAGCTCCAAGCTAGGAGCTAACCAAATGTATCTGCTTTCCTTGGTTAGGGGGTGGTGGGCTGGATGCAGAGGTCCGGCCTCCAGCAGGCAGCAGCGCCAGGGCCACTCGGCTGAAGTGGAGAGCCTGGTTTGGGCTTGTGGCTGCTTTTCTTGGTCAGAGGTGGCAGGCTGGATGCAGAAGTCCGGCCTCCAGCAGGTAGCAGTGCCAGGGCCACTCTGCTGAAGTGGAGAGCCTGGTTTGAGCTTGTGGCTGCTTTCCTTGGTCAGGGGGTGGCGGGCTGGATGCAGAGGTCCGGCCTCCAGCAGGTAGCAGAGTCAGGGCCACTCGGCTGAAGTGGAGAGCCTGGTTTGGGCTTGTGGCTGCTTTCCTTGGTCAGGGGCTGGCGGGCTGGATGCAGAGTCCGGCCTCCAGCGGGTAGCAGCGCCATTATGTCTAAAACTATATAAGCAGGAAGGGTAAGGAGAAAAGCCAGATCAGTGTCTACAACACCATATCACACTCCAATATGCTAATAAAAATCTTTGACCCTCCCTCTACTTTTAACAAACTTTCATGGAGCAACATTCGTTAACTTTCAAAGAGCAAACAGTCAAACCCTGGAGCTCAAAGCAGAAAAACTGAGCATATGCCATCAAGTGGCAGTGGTATACAGAGTTCCCTCTCTGAAACTTCAAGTATCAGTCTCCACTTCGCCCTGATCCACATTTCATTTACGGAAAGCCTCCAGTTTAGCCACCCACTTACCTGCATCAAGCAGATCAGTGAAAATGTAAACCTTTTCTTCATGGACGAGGCAGAGCTTAGCTGGAAACAAGCTGGCGTGCGGAACGTTCAGTTCTCTAAGCTTTACCCGCACCCCATCAAATTTTTTTCATCGGGTCACATAGGAAACATCCAGGAAGACATGAACTGTGTGTCCTTCTACACTGAGGGGTCCGTTGCAACTCGAGAAGTTTAATAGCATGTCTCTGGAGCCCATACTGTTCGTAACCACCATCAAAACCCTCGGTGACCCTTCCACTGTTGGACCATGTGGCTGCACTTTGTATGCCTTCACTATTCTCCATTCCAGAGTGGAGCCCTAACTCTCCAATTGGTCTGCAAGCCATTCCTCAATAAAGAGTTTAGGGTGATCTCCTTCCATCTCCTCAGGCAGGCCGATGACCCATACATTAGCACTGCGAATCTGATTTTCCAGTAACTCGAGTCTTTTATTAGCATTTTGTGCCTCCTTTGCTCTGCCTAAGGTATTCACTTTACACTGATCTGCATGTCTCTGGAGATCCTCCACATCCCCCTTAAGTGGTCCACTGCCGTTTCAGTAAGAGTTAGTCTCCCCGACAAACCATCGAGCTTCGTGTTGATATTGGAGACAAAGGATAGAAGTGCCTACATTTTCCGACCAAGCGACTGCTGGGTTTCCTCTGCGCTGTCACCATCAGCAGGTCCCAGTTGGGATGATCTCGTGGCAGGCCCTGCCGGCGTCTGCTTTCCAGGGTCCTTCTGTTCTTCTCCTGCTTGATTCGCTTCCTTTGGATTGCCCATCCTGTGCACAATGCTTTCAACCGTCAAAAGATATTTCTCCAAACTTGTAGGATTCAATAATGCTCCAAAAAAGAAAGCCTATATTTATTGTTGGTATGGAGCTCTGCTAAGCTGTGTCTGCATTGCTCGGGCTCCACAGCACCCCCCGGAAGGAGCATCTTGCCCCTATAGGCCTTCAGCTTGAGATGTATCCTGTAGAAGAGAGGGGGCAGTTGGAAGGCATAATAAAAAGCAGCCTGCCCACTGCAGTCAGACTGCATCTTTACAAAAAGTGCCATTATCGCGACAGACACACAAATGTCCATTGCCAGCCTGCTCCAATAACTGAACAGGGACTGAACCATGTCCTTTGCAAATGACCACGTCCGAGGGTCTGTCACTGTTTGACTGAGACCATCTGCCAGGGCACTTTCTACCCTAGCAAAGCAAAAAAAACAAAGTGAAGCACTACCAGATGTAGAGGGCTGCTGTACAAAGGCTGAAACATAGACTGTGACGGCAGATAAGGACCGCTTGACTCACCTAGTCTGCCCATTTCCCTACCTACTGGATAAGCTGCAGATCCTAGTTAACCAACAGTCTATTTCTTCCTAAACCTCACAAGAATTGTCTTATGTCTGTCCCATGCATTCTTGAATTCCCCCACAGTTTTTGACCCCACAACCTCTCAGGAAGGCCGTTCCAACGTCCACCACCCTCTCTGTGAAAAAATACTTCCTCACATTGCTCCTGAGCTGTACCCCCTCTATCTTCAAATTGTGTCCTCTTGTTCTTGCACATCTCTTATTCTGTAAGATGCTACCCTCTTAGACTTTCTTTATTCCCTTGAGGTACTTAAAAGTTTCTATCATGTCTCCTCCCCTGCCTCCTTTCCTCAAGGGTATACATATTAAGCTCCTTTAGTTTCTCTTCGTCTGGCTTCTGTTGCAGACCCTGCACCATTTTAGTTGCCCTCCTCTGGACTGCCTCCATCCTGTCTATGTCCTTGCAGAGATGGGGTCTCCAGAACTGCATGCAATACTCCAGATGGGGTCTCACCAACCTTCTGTACAGGGAGATAACTTCCTGTTTTCTGCTGGTGATGCCTCTCCCTATACATCCCAGTATCCCCCCACTGCCTTCTCACACTGCTTGCTAACCTTTAGGTCATCTGTTATGACTACCCCCAGGTCCTTTTCCATTTTTGTTGTTGTTACTACCTCCCCCCCACATTTTGTACTCTTCCCCTGGGTTTTTGTTTCCTGGGTCTATTACTTTGCACTTCTTTGCATTGAGTAAGCTGCCATACTTCTGACCATTCCTCCAACCTTGCCAAGTCCCTTCTCATCCTCTCCACCCCCCCTTGTGTATCAACCCTGTTGCAGATCTTTGTGTCATCTGCAAAGAGGCATACTTTTCCTTCCAGTCTCTCTGCAATGTCACTTATAAAGACATTAAAAAGGACTGGACCCAGTACTGAACCCTGCGGTACCCCACTAATAACCCCCCTATCTTTGGTGTGGACTCCATTTACTATTACCTTCTGGTCCTGTTGTCCAGCCAATGTTTTACAGAGGCTACCACCCTGGGACCCACTCCCAGGCTGGCTAATTTGTTTATTAATCTGTTGTGTGGGACTGTGTCAAATGCCTTGCTAAAGTCTAGGTAGGCCACGTCCACAGCCCCTCCCTGGTCTACTACTCTGGTCACCCAGTCAAAGAAATCAATTAGATTCGTCTGACATGACCTTCCCGCTGTGAATCCATGCTGCCTTGGGTCTTGTGCCCCACTGGCCTCTAGGTACTCAACAATTCTTTCCTTCTGAGGTGCTTCTATCATTTTCCCTACCACTAAGGTCAAACTGACAGGTCTATAGTTTGCTGCCTCTGTCTTGCTCCCACTTTTGTGACAGGGAATCACATCCACCCTCCTCCAGTCCTTACGTACCACACCATCCTCCCATGATTTGTTAAAAAGGACAGTCAGTGGTGTCACTAGTTCTCCCCTTAGTTTTTTTAGAATTCTGGGGTGAATCCCGTCAGGCCCCACTGCTTTGTCCACCTTCAGTTTTAGTTTGCAGCCCTTTCTTCTGTGAAAGGACTGGTATCAACCCCCATCCAGAGTGCTTCTATTGGTTGGATTAGGTACCTCCCCATCTCTTCTTTTGTGAATACTGAGCAGAAGTATTCATTCAGTATTCCTGCTTTTTCACTGTCCCTCTCTGTCCACCCACCCTCCCCTTTATTCAGCATCACTATCCCTTCCCTTTGTCTTTCTTCGCTCCCTAATGTACCTAAAAAAGGTTTTATCCCACTTCTTAACTGACTTGGCTATCTTTTCCTCGGTTTGGGCCTTTGCTATTCTGACTGCCTTCCCCGCTTCCTTCTGCTTTAACTGGTACAGTTCTCTGTCCTCCTCCTTCTGTGTTTCCTTATACTTCCTGAATGCTATCTTTTTCTCCTTAACCTTCCCCACCACCTCTTTTGAGAACCATAGTTTTTTTCTTTCGTTTTGATTTGTTTATCTGCTTCACACAAAGGCTTGTTGCCTCTGCGATGGCAGTTTTGATGTTTCCCCACTGTTGCGCCACCCCTCCTTCTTGCCTGTGTGCTAGTGTTTTTCTGAGGCACTCTCCCATTTTGACAAAGTCAGCCCTCCTGAAGTTCAGTACCCTCACTTATGTATGGCTTGACTCTGCAGCCGAGTTTATCATGAACCACACTGTTTGGTGGTCACTTGTTCCCAGATGGCTACATACTTCTAGATCTGAGATCCTCTCTCCATCCCTATTTGAGAGTACAAGGTCTAAGATTCCTCCCTCTCCAGTGGGTTCCAACACTAGCTGTCTGAGGCATGACCCTGTAAGGCATCAAGAATGGCCCTGCTCTTGGATGTGGCTGCAGCAAAGGTGCTCCAGTTAACATCTGGCATATTCAGGTCCCTCATCAACAATATCTCCCCTTTCTCTGCCATCCTATGGATGCCTTCTGTCATTTCCTTGTCCATTTCCTCCCCTGAGACGGGGGTCTGTATAAAACCCCTGTGCAGATTGTGGTGCCATTTCCAGTCTCCAGGGTGACCCACAGTTCCTCCTCTCCTCCCTGTTTACCCTTTTGTTACATTGCTTTGATCCCTTCCCTTACAAAGAGAGCTACTCCTCCTTCTCTTCTACCCTCCCTGTCCCTCCTGTAGATTGTGTACCCTGGTATGTTGACATCCCAGTCATGGTTCTCTGTGTACCATGTTCCTGTGACTGCCATGATATCCAGGCATCCCTCTTCCATCAAGGCCACCAGTTCAGGAAGCTTGCTAGCCAGACTATGGGCATTGGTACTCATTACCCTCCATTTTTTGACGGCCTTATCCCTTTATGCCCCATCCCTGTCCTTACTGCCTTTTTCTCCATTTACCCCAGCCCTTCTCCCTATCGACTTCTCGATCTTGGTGCCTACCTCAATAACTACCCAGATTTTTTTTTGGGGGGAGCGCATTAGGATTTCCCTGCTCCTTTTCAGTGTATCCCCCTTTGCTAGTTTAAATGCTTGCTGAAACTAGTGAACAACAATGCTGCATGTTTATGAATTTGTAAGTCCATTCAAACAGAAATTTATAAAACCATATTCCTATAATCTATTTCCAAATCCCCCCTTCCCTTTCTTCCTCATGTTTGTTTCTTTAAGTGTTACTGTAGTTATTTTCGGCAACAGCGAGCCCAATGTAAAGTAAGAAGAAGAATGGTCAGGTATCTTATCTGGTATCTCGTGACAGCCCTTGTTCCAAGGTCTCACTTCCAACCCCCCATTATTAAAGGAGATCTACGAGCAGAGATGAAGCCCTGACCACGGCACAGATTGGGACTTCACCTCACAGACCCCCCCCCCCCAGGCACAAAATTAAATCAAGTGTTTTTGTGCCTTAATACTTATAAAAAGTGCCTAAATCCCCCCAAGATCGCGCAGTTAACACCGTGATATAATGATGCGCCTCTGCGCCTTCCTGAATGGTGCCCTTATATACGGAGATTTAATAATCTCTGCATCTCCCATGCCCAGTGCCATTTTTACAGATTTTGCCTAAATGCCTAAAGAATTTACCTGTGCCATGGCATTTGGGCAAATTCTGATTATTAAATCTCCGTACATAAGGGCACCATTCAGGAAGGGGCAAATATGCGTCATTATAGCGCGGTGTTAGCAGCGCAATCTCGGTGGTGAATTGGGGGTGGTGGTGGTGAGAATCGCCATACTTCAAGATGCCGGCTGCTACGGAGGTTCGGGCACTTTGTACAAGTATTAAGGTACAAAAAATGAAAATTATGTACCTACCGTAATTCTGGATCTTCTCTTGTATCTTCACCATTCATTACTGCTGGTTGTAAGCCGGAAGCGCACACCCACTACGGGAGATTTTTTTTTTTTTTTTGAAGGTAGGAGTCTGCGCCGATGGCGTCGCCCACGAGAGCGATGCACTGCATGGTGTGCAAGGGGCGGCCGTTGGGCACCGCAGACTCCTCCTCCATCCCAGTTCTGTAAGCCGGAGAGGCGAAATAAAGGAATTAGGAGAAAAAGAGCGAGGCAAGAGAGCCGAGGGATAGACAAAGGAATGGAAACAAACTGAAAATAGGAATAAGCCGATAGAGGACAGGAAAGAGGAGAACCCTACCATAAGGGAACGCAGGACCTCACTCCTAGGGTGGCTCCAAGGGAGGAACAGATGAGGGAGAGAAAGAAAGAAAGAAGGAAGAGGAATAAGAGAAGGGGATACTGGGAGGAGGGAAAAATTCTGCCACGAGTTGTGAGTTAAATTGGCTTTAAGGCTTATCAGCTTGGAACTTAAAAGCAAGGGAGCAAGGATCCCTTCAAACAAAACTGGGCTAGATGGCTTGAACGAACCTTCTGCACAGCTTGGTACAAGCGAGGCAGATTTCCCTACACATCCCACTATCCTATTACCCATCACTCAAGCTGAGAGCTCACAGATTGCCAAGGCAACAATCTGTTCTTAGAAGGAAGAGCCCGCAACTAGGTAAAGGGAAAAAGACCCCACTAGCACACCTATATGTGTTTGTACGGGGGGAGGGGGCCCTAAAAGACGGCAACCTCTTGGTAAAGTGGACAGAGACAGAGAAGGAAACTCGTTCTGACTCCCTGGGGGAGGCAGGGACCAAGAGAGACCAGACTGCCAGTTCAAGAAGGCAATTTTCAAATAGGGCTAGGACAGACGTTAACTAGCCCCAGACTGGCATAAACAAGATTCAGGGACACCAGTGAGGTCCGAGAACTGAAGGAAGAGGACTGTCCAAAGGAACTAGTCCTGTTGGCTGGTGATTGAACTAACTTGGCCTGAAGGAACACCTTCAGGGAAAATCAGAAAGAGTTCCCTCAGAAGGAAAAGACAAAGCTCCACTTACTCTCCTCCCTCTCAAATCTCCTGCTACTCCTCTGAGAGAAGAATGGAAGGTCCCAAGGACTAGAGGATTTAGGCCCCAACGGCCAAGAGAGGGGAAGGGGGAGGAGGGCGAGCAGGGCAGGGGAGACGCCCAAGAAATAAGGCCCATGAGGGGAAGGTGGGCGGGAGTCAGTAATGAATGGTGAAGACACAAGAGAAGATGAAGAATTACGGTAGGTACGTAATTTTCTTATCTTCCCTTATCAGTCTTCGCCATTCATTACTGCTGGGTGAGTACCAAGCCCCCTGAAGGGGGTCTAGCACAACCCTGAGGGAACAGGACCCTCAGCTTTCTGCTGGTGGGACATAGGAAGAAGAGACCCTGGCCATACTAGACTGGAAGCCTAAGGCTGAGGAGAGCTAGGAGGTGTCCCCTGAAGACGAGGACACGGAGGAAGCCCCTGCAGAAGCCTCCTAGCTCTAGTGGAAAAAAGGCTGGGAAAGGGTCGGATAGACGCTTCTTGGAAGGGAATAGGCCAGGATGGCACCACTAGATGCTGGGCACTGAATTCGCGGAAGAATTCGCGCGTCTCCCGCTCGGTATTGTCCTGTCTGACAAAAGAAATACGGAGATCCCGAACGATTCTCGAGAGGAAGCGCTGATATTCAGTGAAATCAGCATCAGAAGAGAGGTGAATAGTAGGTTCCTCTCCCTCCGAGGAGGGAGTCGAGGAGGATGGGGAACTCGAATGTCCAGAAGACTTCTGTGGGGTGGGGACAGGTGAAAGACCCGTTCATGCATGTACCTAATGTATGACGGGAAGGTCACCGGAGTGACTCTGAACGTCTCCCAGGATAAAGGCCCTGTAGGATCTACATGGCCTGGGAGAGAGGGGAGTGGCTGCAGAGGAATGGGAGAAGGGCACCTGCAAGGAGGTGGCTGTCCTCTGCTAGGGCTCTGGAATCCAGGGAACGGTGCCCGAGCTACAGAGATCCCTGAGATCAGACTGGGTTGCATAGTGGAACCCTGGGAATGCGAACTCCGGAACAGCCCAGATGGGGAACCTCCCCTGTGACGCACCTGGGGTTGCATGAGTCCAGAAGGACAACCCTTGGTGGCGCCACCAGAGGGGACCTCAGAGCCAGAGAGGCGGGGCTCCATGCTACAGCTCCTCCCTATACCCCGTGGGGTGGCAGAGGAGTGCTGCCGCTCCTCGCCCTGACCCCAACGAAGGAGTCCCCTGATCCTGAGGCCTCCCAAGGGAGGCCGCCAAAGCCAGGGCTTCCAATCCCCCCGGGAGGGTGCAGCAGCAGCACCACAGCTGGCAGCTGCCACAGCCCCCCCAGAGGAGACAACCCCCTCCCCAACCCCGAGCTGTCCTACCCAATGGAACCCAGGCCTGGGAATCCTCAGAGGTAGACTGCTCCGGAGATTCAGGGATGGGGGCGCTGGGACGCCTGACGCCGTGTCTCACAGAGATCTCTGATTCCGAGGAATCAGGCAACCACTCCGGGTCCACATCTGAGTCAACACCCTTCGAGGAGGAGTCGACCAGCAGGACCTCAATACTGGCCACCCTGAGAACACCCTGAGGGACGGCACCACGAATGGTGCCGGCATCACCCGCGGTGCCAGACGGTCCCACGGCCCCGGAACCCAACGCAGACCCATCTGCAGCGCCGCGCACGGCGCACCAGAGCTGGAGAACCGAACTGGCGTCGCCCCAATCACCGGCGCCGCGAACAGCACCAGGATCTGGAACATCGCCACAAGGCAGCGTTGAGGGTTCACCAGTGCTGGACCCAGCAACTGTGGGCCACAACACTGGGGGAGCCTGCACCTCAGGAGAGGTGACTGCCGAGGCGGCAGCGACAACGCAACCCCAGGAGGGGCCACGCCGCTACTACGACGCCACAAAAGAGGCCTCCTCCTCCTCCTCCTCTGCAAGGCTTGAAGATGAGGAGGCCTCTTCCTCCTCACCAGACCATATAGATTTAGGAGGTGACCCGGAGGAAGCGTCTAAAGACCTGGCCTGGGAAGCCGAGATCGACGCCGTTTCTCCGAAAGTCGGCGGGGCCCTGCCGACTTTGAACGCGCAGCTTTCCAGATTACGGCAATCCATGAAAAAACAGGCATCGCATCTATCCATATCATGGTTAGGTCCCAGGCACCGGAGGCAGACATAATGCCGGTCCGTCACGGAAAAATGCTGGCCACAGGAGCACCAACGCATAGGGGCACGGCCCACTTTCGATTTATGCTTGGTTCCCGAACCAGACATGATGCGAAATAAAATAAAACACAGCAAAAGCTCCCGATGCTGTTAAACAAATAATCGTAACGAACTTACCGGCCAGTAACGGCATCGGGATGTAGAACCAAGATGAGGAGTCATCGTTGAACAGAGGGCGTCGAAAGGAGGCCTAATGGCGTACTATGGCAACTCTGTAATCGCGTAGCAGGTGCAGCCTTGATGGCAGGAGAAACAGAACTTGGATGTAGAAGTAGTCTCGGCACCTAACGGCCACCCTCGCTGCGGTGCGTCAAATACTGGCTAGCACCGACTCCTCCCTCCAAAAAAAAAAAAACACACCTCCTGTAGCGGGTGCGCGCTTCCGGCTTACACCCAGCAGTAATGAATGGTGAAGACTGACAAAGAAAGATCACTTAATTCAATATTATGCTTGCAGGGGGAATCTGTGAGGTGAAGTCCTGAGCTGTGCAGCGGTCAGGGCTTCATCTCTGCCGGTAGTTCTCCTTTAAGGATTATGCCACCTCCCAACCTTCTGAAAACACCTTGCTTGGAGCTGTTCTTATCTGATAATAGGTGAAGGTCTGCAACTGCACTTTGTCGAGGTCTGGAGTGTAGGACTGGGGATGGCCTATAAATACAGGTTACTCACCTGTAATAGGAGTTCTAGGAATGGTATATGTTGTTCATCCACACTTATTGGCAGGTCCCTTGCCGCTTTAAATCTTGCCGGAAGGTCTTCAAGCTGGCTCCTCCCACCCACCCGGGTGGTAAAACTCTCGGCTCCGCCCCATGACGCCAGATCTAGCCTGCTGGAAGCCAGGTTGTGCGTCGAAGCCGGGAGGCTGGTGGGTTTGTGGATGAACAACATATACCATTCCTAGAACTCCTGTTACAGGTGAGTAACCTGTATTTCTAGGGACATGGATATGTTGTTCATCCACACTTATTGGCAGACTCCTAGCAGTTCTCCGGGAGGAGGGAGGCAAGGCGCACACCCCTACTTAGGTAGAAAGACTGGAGAACCGAGGCCCCGACCAGCACCCCGGCGCGACCCAAGGTCGATGTGGAGGGGAACGGTAAAGCCTGCTTCCGGGCAGAAGCCCTGCGGATATCCTGGACCAGAGTGTCCTTGGAAGCAGCCACCGATGCAGCGGAAGGACGGGTTAAAAAGAGTGCTTATCCCTCAGGGAGGCTCCATGCCCGCCCGCCTAAAGTGGAGACCTTGCAGGGGTGACCCGCCCGCTCGTCTTCCACTGGGCACAATCTGCCAGATGCGGCTTCAGCGAAGGTGATGAACAGCTGGTTGAACCTCTCCGAATTTAAGCTCTACGCCTCCTCACGGAGGTGCGTTAAACGGTTCCCACGGAACCTGAATACGGCCTCCGAGGTGTGAATGGGGATAAACCCCGCAGAGGCAAACCCCAAGGGAAGACTCCGCCACCGCCTCCTGGAGGAACTTCGGGGGTGCAGGACAACTAGTCCCTGTGGAAGACCGGATAGGGAGGTTAAAGGAGCGCCTGGAACTCTCCCAGCCTTCTGGATGGCGGAGTGGCCCCAAGAAGGTGTTCTTCCACAACAGGTGGGGGAAAATGCACCTGTGCAAAGGTTCGGATGGCTTGCTCATGAGCTAAGCCCATACCAGCAAGGATCCCGCAGAAATGAGGATACTCTCCCAAAGGGGGAGGTATGGTCGAGGCCTAGAAGTGCCAGACCACCTTCTCCGTACCACCAGCTACCCTCCGGCCCACGCCCGGAAGACAGTGGTGACCGCAGAAGCACCCAGAGGGTCGACGACCGAAGCCCTGGTCTAAGGATGGACCGCAAATGGTCCGGAATGCTATGCCCAGGGACGGGGAAGGGCACCGCCCTATCCCATCATCGGAAGAAGGAAAACTCCTCCCAAAGGACAAGCATCTTGGCCGACTTCTTAGCAGGACACCTCAAGGTCGAGGACCTGCCAAAGACCCTAGGCCTGGCCCCTAGCCGCACAGGGACGCCAACAGGTGCAGGGATTGAAGGTCCAGATGGATAACCTTCCCTGAAAAGGAAAGACAGGACCGTGGACTAGAGACTGCCTCGGAGCCTGTGGCTGAGACTGAGGAGAGCTGGATACCAGCACTGGCAATCCAGTCTGGGGCTACCAGCATCACCTGCGCCAAATCCCTCCTCGCCTTGCCCGTAGGTCAAGGGAAATGGGGGAGAGACACGGAGGGGCCCGGGGTCCGTGGCCCCGATGGCATCCCTTACAGCAAGCCTTGCTGAGGGGCGGGCAAAAACAGTCTCGGCCTAGTATTCTCCCCGGAGGGAAAAGGGAGAAGATCCTGTGCTACCCCCGGCAGGGGAGACACTCATGAGGCGCAGCCTATGCCTGGCTCAGGGCCGCAGCCAGGGAATTGGGCTCCTGCCATGAAATGGCTAGGAAGCCTCGACTGCGCAACCGCCCAATGCGGAGAACCTCCTTGCACCAAGACAAGGGGATAGACCAAACCTGGCGGAGTAGGTAGCACATGGTCTTGGAATAATCCAACTTGGACTTAGACCACTAGACCCCGTACAAGCGGAGCGAGCGGTGCCGGCTAATCGGACTGTCTGTCTCCAGCGAGCAGGAAGGACATCGGGACTCACAAGAGGACCAGAGGCAGACGCACTCTGCATTCCCCAAGATGGGCACCCCACCCATCCGAGAAGCATCGGTCGGAGAAGACCGGCAACTCAGGGAGAACAAGCAGGATAGTCTCCTGCCGAAGTTAGAACGGTCCAAGGGAACGTTCTCCTAACTCCTGGGCTGTAAGTCACGAACTGGTCCACGGACACAGCGCCAGGACCTCTGGTTGGCCCCTCCCACTAAGGGAAGGCCGCCTGAGGCCCAGGAGGAGCAGGAGGTCCTGGCAGGACGAATTCCCAGCCAACCGACCGCAAAGGAGGGAAGAACCTTGCCCTGTTCGCTCGGAGCTGAGCTCAGACTCAAAGTCGAGCTTAGTCCCAAGAAGCTTCACCGCTAAGATACGAGTCTCACTGCCCCAAACGGGAGACCAGTCTGCCTCCGGTGGGTGAATCGACTTTTCCATGCCGCAGAGACTGCTAAGCAAGGAAGTGTTAGAACTCGTAAGCAGCCCCCGCAAGAAGGGGTGGAGCCCCAAAAACGGACGGAACGAGGAGTAGGTACATCCTGGAGACCAGGAAACAGCTACACACCACGTTCTGAGGATGGAATGACTGCAGAAGAGAGACCATCCAGGCGTGCGGGAGGATGGGCGCAAGCCCCCGTCCATAAGAGACCAGGAATACCTGGACACGAGCCCAGGGTTGAATGGGGGGGGGGTCCACAGCCTTCCTGATCATCTCTAACTAGAGAGCCAGGCATGTCGGACGACCGACACAGGGGCAGTGAACTCAAATTCCCTGTGGGGCAACGGCTCAAAGGGGATCCGCTCGCAACTTGCAACAGAATCCACCCCAAATACCTCCAGAACGCGGTGCGGAGCCGTCCCCCCACGGGAAAACCCGGCTGGATGACGGAGCTGGAGCAATGCCCTTGGCCCGCTACTGAGCAGGCTTAGAGGGGAGGGAGCCGAGGAGCCCCTCGGTTTCCTGCCTCTCCGCTTCCTTTTGAAGGAAGACGCTGATTTGGCAACAGGCCGCCCAGCGCATGCCTGCTGGCCCTCATGCTGGGCTGGGGGGCCCCAGGGCTCAGGGGGCAAAGGGGCTTATGCAAAGGCTGACGGCTGCCCTTGACCCCGTGGGCAAGAGTGACGGAGTCCGGAGTGGCATCGGACTTCTCAGGCCCATGGATGTATCCCTCCACTCCAGGGCCGAAAAGGTCAGTCCCCAAGAAGGGGATGTCCGCCAACTCATGCTGGGTTTCCAAGGAGAAGGATGTTAACCTCAGCCACGCCCCGGGGCGCATGGCCACTGCGGCCGCCACCGATCTGGCACAGGAGTCGCCTAGATCCAGAGCCATCTGGAGCTGCTTCCTCACCACCGCCCTACCCTGGTCCCGCACCTGTCGAACCATGGTCCGCAGGTCACCTGGGAGATGAGGGAGAACCTCGTCCAGGGAGCCCAAAAGGGTGTGGGAGAAATGTGCCATCAGTGCAACTGAGCTGGCCTGACGGAGGCCTAGGGAGGACACATAGTCCATCTTTCTGGACTCCTTGTCGGGGGGTCTGTCCACATCCCCGGCGCTTCCAAGACATTGGAAAACGTCGTCGGTAATTACCCCTTCAGCCGAGGGGTGCTCCGAGAAACCGGGCAGAGAACTGACCGGGATAGGATACCTTCGAGCTACCCTGGCCGAAGGCGCAGGGCAAGAAGTAGGCCGCCGCCACAGCTCCAAGGCTGGCCCACACACAGCCTCAGCCACTGGGAAGGCCTCGCGGAGGAACCCTTCTCGATCCAGAATTCCAGAAGGGGGTAAGGAGTCTCGATCGAGACGGGCTTAAGCTGCATTCCAGTAAACCTGGAAATGAGCTGAAGTAGGCCCTTAGAAGACGATGGGCTGTCGTCTACTGGATGTTCCTGGGAAGACCCAGGGTCCTCCCTGTCAGAAAACATGGCAGAGCCTGCTCCAGGCTCCGAAGGGTCTGCAAAAGGCTGCCGCAGGCCCGAGGCACTCTTCGTCCACCAGGGGCGGGCAGGAGTGAGGGAACCGAGTGACCTGAAGGACAGACCACGGTCCGGCCTGGACTCCGCCGAAGACGGAGGGGCAGCGAGGGTCGAGCGAGCAACCAGTCCTGGAGAAGGCTCCTCAACCGATTCAAACAGCTGCCGACCAAGCGGCGACTGCTTGCTATCTGGAGAATGAATCGGAGTCGATTGAAACTCAGACAACTGTTGTCGCCTAAGTTCCTCAGAATAATCACGCCAACGGTATCGAAACCGCTCCTCATCCGAGGAGGGGACGAGGAAGAACGGCAAGCCACTTAACCCGGTGCTCCGACCGAGAACGCCGAGATCGGCGTGAGCGGCTAGACAGAGAGGTAGACCGAGACCGAGACCCAAATCCTCGGGGTAACCGAGGACGGGCCTGGGAAGAAACGGGGAGCACCCGCTCCTCCCTCGGCTCGGAAGAACGGACTGAGGGCTGTCGACCCGAAGTGGAGGACAGAGCCTCGACTTCCGCTGAAGGCGGTGGGAAGACGGCCTCAGCAGACCCCCCGGAAGACAGGTCGAGAGACTCGACAACGTCAAGGGGATTTGGTCATTGACCTGACGGAGGGTACCGTGAGGCCAGAGGTCGGGTCAAACCCTCGACTGAAGTCGAAGTCAGCCAATGAGGAGGGGAAAACTTCCGCTCCCGACAAAGAGACCCGCTCTGCCCTTTTAGACATAGGCCAAGAGACAGCAGGTTCCTCTCCCTGGAGGAGAGGGAATGACGAAGCTCCCTGAATGAAGCTGAATGTAAGGAATCCAAGGAGAGCGGATAAGCTCCGAACGGAGAGGGAAGGGAACCCCATCCCTTCCCGGCAGGATAAGACTGCAGAGAAACAGTGCGCCGGCACCCGCCGGTCCGATGGAGACCGGAGCCGGAGAAAACTACGGATGTCCGAGCCCGAACCGGCCGCTGTCCTTCCGGAGAGCTGACCGAAAGGTCAGAACAAAATTGCAAGCCCGAGGATCGTGATCCAAGTCCAGGCAAAAAGAGCACGTGGAGTGCGAGTCCCTCCTGGAGGAACTAACCGTACGTCTCTCGGGGCCGGAAAAAGCCATCGCCGCAGCGAAGAAGAAAAGATCGAAGATTCAAGGACACTTTAATAAATTTGAAGACCGAACTTTTCAGGAACCAGTCAAAAACGCAGAGCGCTAAGGAGGGAACCTGAGCTTCCAAGCGGTAAGGAAGATCTGGCATCATGGGGCGGAGCCGAGAGTTTTACCACCCGGGTGGGTGGGAGGAGCCAGTTTGAAGACCTTCCGGCAAGATTTAAAGCGGCAAGGGACCTGCCAATAAGTGTGGATGAACAACATATCCATGTCCCTAGAAAGTATTTGTTTTTGATCGCTTTAGATAGCATATCATTTCAACAGCTCTATGCTGAGACTTCAAAATCTACAATTTTTGAAGGCATCATTAAGTATTTAATCCCTACAGCATAAACCTTTTTATAATTACATAGGTGTGTGATTGTTATGAAACACTGCACTGGAAGAAATTGTATTTTTGCACTTGTAGGAAGCACTTTAAATATATAACAGCCAACAGTTTTGATCGACCCATGAAAGTTACTGAACATTAAGGGTGCTGACAGTGGATTAATTTAATTTAAGTGACTGTTCTCTATTGATATCAAACATTTGCTCCTTTAGGGAGATCAAATACTGCTGAGCATACAGCCTTTTTGATGTTTTAATTGGATATGTAAAGGGGCAACCTAGCCATGCACTTTATAATGCATGCCTGGAGTTTTGAATTAGTATTTAATTGTCTCTGGTATTTATTTGTGACACTAGAAGGCAGCTCTAACTTCCTGAGAAAGAGGCAGTGTGCCTCAAAGCACTTAAGTGTTTGCATGTTTTGGGGCTAATAAAATAATACTTTTTTGTGGCACACAGAATGTGAGGGAGTGCTGTACTTTTTTCTGCATTGTTGTTCACTTTTTACCCTAGCTAGATGGATGGATGACCTGGAGAAGGATCCTGTGCTCCAAGCACCACTCCCAAACTCTCATCGCTTCTCTGCACAGAGAGTACAGGTGTTGCCCTTCTTGTTTACTGAGTAGAACACAACACACTTGCTGTCTGCCTAGAGATGAGCTACCTTGTCCCAAATCAGGCCTGACAGGGCCTGCAGCCCATACAGAACAGCGATCGTTTCCAGCCTATTTATGTGAAGAGGCTGTTCTGAGTTCAACCAAATTCCTTGGGTCTAAAGACTTTGGCAGTGGCACCCCATTTCATTGAGGAGGCATCCGTAGTCATTTTCACCTGCAGCTCTTGTGAGAAGAAGGGAACCCTTGAAGAAGGTTCTCCTTCAAGGACCACCACAGAAGGTAGTGAGCTAGCGCCTTTGCCTCCCATATTGGATAATCCAGGATTGAGATGCTTGTGTCCATTTTGTGCCAAGTATCCATTGCGATGTTCTCATAAGCAGCCTGGCACAGGATACAGTACAGACCATGGCCCCCATGATACCCAGCATCCTCTGCATGGAGTGTGCTGTCACTTGAGTCTGTTCTCTAATATAGCAGGCCATGCGAAAAATTGATTCCACTCTGTCCTCTAGTAGAAAGAACTTTGACTGAGTGGAATCCAGGACTAATCATATGAACTACTGCCTCTGGGAGGGACTCCACTGTGATTTCTGGAGCTTCAGTATGATTTCCATGGATGACAGAAATTAGCAAGATGTGGACACTGCCATCTCCATCTGATGATTGGATTGGCTTTTTATGAGCCAATCCTCTAGGCAGGTGAACACGTGCACTCCTATGTCTGTATTTATGTCATCTGACGAGGAGCCTTTGGAAATGGGTCTATGGCTCAAAGGATTGTAATCTTTCTGAGGCGCTCAGCAATCACTACAAAGCACTTCATGGAGACATGTGGTGCTGCTACAAGCCGAAACGACAGGACACTGAACTGATAATCTTCAAACCCCACAAAGAATCTGAGGTATTTCTGGTGACTGACCCTGATAGGAATCTGCGGATATGCAGCCCGCATGTTCAAAGACATCAACCAATCCAGGGGTTTCAGGAATGGAAGAAGAGAATCCAGGGACACCATTCTGAATTTCTTGTGCCTCATGTACTTGTTCAGAGAACTGAGATCTAAGACTGGCCACCAGTCTTCTTGGGAACAAGGAAATAAATACTTTGAGTAGAAGCCTTTGCCCTAGTCTGACTGTGGGACTCTCTACTGCCCCATTTTGTAGATGCCTCGCAACTTCTATGGAAAACAGCTCTGCCATAGAACCTGTCAACTGATGCAGCTTTCCTAGAGGGTGATCCGGAGGTTACTCTATCAGCTCCAGGGAGTAACAGACTCGGATAACTTTCAAGACCTACATGTTACTTGTAATGGTCTACCACTGCTGACAGAAAAGGGTTAACAGCCCCCAACTGGAGAAGTTACTCACTTTGGGCAGCTGAAGCAGACATGGGTCAGAGTCTGGTCAGAGGCTGGTATGTGGAGATTTTGTTGTCTGCACCTTCTGCTGCAGCTTTTGATTCAGATAAAAAGGTTAGGCATGGCCTGTGGGTAGAAGCCTCGCTCGCTAATCAGGCTTGCCACAAAATGGCAGCAGTCAACAGAAGATGCCATGACCTCTGTTTGTGAGCATGGATGTTCTTTTTTTCTTCTTGTACACTGTTTATCCTCCTGGCCTTGGGCCAGGTCAGGACCTACTTCCACCTGCTGCCAACACCCGTATACCATCTGGCCAAGATCCTGCCAGTCACCCAATGGAATCACCATCCCCCCCGTGACACACTGCTGTACTGCCCGCCTGGTTTATCATCCCAGAACCGGGTACCCTTTCAGTTCCGTCAGCATTTCTATCCTGCAGACATTAGGCCACCCATGGTGGAGGTGAAGACTGCTGGTGTCCCTGCTACATGGTGGTGTGGATCCAGTGGCGGATGTGGTGGGCTGGCAGAGGCTTCATCTGCCGAACCTGTACCTACATTTTCCCTGTTCTTAATGTCCTGACCCCCTGCCGGGAGCGCTCAACAGGATAGGCTGCTGGCAAACTCTGATGCTGCCAATCTGAGACCGCGCCCCCAAGGCCCCTTCCCGTAAGCCGCAGATCCCTTGCACCACCACCCATGGTCACCCAAGTGACAGTAAAGCAACAGGACATGGCACTGTCCCTTCCCGGAGAAGAGCATTTTCTGGGACTCTCTACCATCCTCCCCCCGACTGGCGCGTCAGCGGCTCAGGCTCATTTCCAAACTGGGGTTAGCGGCAGTGTGAGCGGTAGCTCTACCTCTGTGCTGGTGGGCCGGCACAAGCATGGATGTTCTTTATATCCTTAAGGGTCATTTTGTTCTCACTGGACACCTTCAGGACTTCCTCCACGTGTTCTCCAAAGAGATAGGTCCTGCTAAATAAAAAGTTTATAATCTTATGTTGGACATCAGAGGAGAATTCTGCTGTTCTAAACCAGGAGTGCCTCCAGACACAAATTCCAGCACTGGCTGCAGGTGCTGCTGCATCAGAGACATCTACAGCAGCCCTCAGTTGGTGGCTATTAGATTTATTTAGTTGTTTAACCAGGTATAGCACACTAAGCTGAAAGCTTTTTTACAGGAGCAACCTGGGAGCACAAGGAGGTTAAGTGACTTGCTCAGAGTCACACAGTATGCAAGTGGAAGCTGTGGGATTCAAACCCAGGTGTGGTCTGCTAGATGTCACCAGATTTGCAGCTCAGAGCCTTAGACCACTGCGCTATACTGCCTCCAGATTTAAATCCTTGGTAATAACCACCGACAGATCCTGCTTCGAGGGTAACTCTGGGGGGCTCTCTGTGAGCCTATTCCACAGGGAGTATTTGTATCTTGAAATACAGGATTGGTTGCTCCCAATTCTAAGGCAAAGAGTAGCTGAGATGAGCACATTTCTTCTCATGATGTCAGTCTTGCAAAACTCCTTGTCAAGAGGCTGCACTGTGCATTTCTTTGGCATAATTGACTTATCAATGGTAGCCATGATAACAACTGCCTCTGCTATATGCTGGGTATAATAAATTTGGTTTGGTCTGGGGTGCCATATACTTTTTGCCCAGGAGCAGGGAGACTGCCGCATTAGAACAGGTTCGCTCCAAGCTGCCTTTGTAAGGCTTTCCTACAGGCCTAGTGGTGTGGCATCAGGGCACTGAAGGTCCAGTGGTGTGGCGCCAGGGTACTGCAGAACCACAGGCATGGTGCCAGAGCACTGCAGGCCCAGTGGTGTGGTGCCAGAGTACTGCAGGCCCACTGGCGTGATGTGAGAGCACTGCAGGCCAGTGGCATGGAGTCAGAGCACTGCAGAACCAGTGGTGTGGCGCCAGAGCACTGCAGGCCCAGAGGTGTGGTGCTAGAGCATTGCGGGACCAGTGCTGTGGTACTAGAGCACTGTGGGACAAGTGGTGTGGTGCCAGAGCACTGCAGCCCAGTGGTGTGATACTAGAGCACTGCGGGACCAGTGGTGTGGCACCAGAACACTGCAGGACCAGTGGTGTGGTGCTAGAGTACTGCGGGACCAGTGGTGTGGTGTCGGAGCACTGCAGACTCAGTGGTGTGGTGCCACAGCACTGCAGGACCTGGGGTGTGGTGACAGAGCACTGCAGTGGTGCCAGAGCATTGCAGGACCAGTGATGTGGTGCCAGAGCACTGCAGGACCAGTGGTGTGGTGCCAAAGCACAGCAGGCCCAGTGATGTAGAGCCAGAGCACTGTAGGACCAATGGTGTGGTGCCAGAGCACTGCAGGACCAGTAGTGTGGTGCCAGAGCACTGCAGGACCAGTGGTGTGGTGCCACAGCACTGCAGGACCTGGGGTGTGGTGAAAGAGCACTGAAGTGGTGCCAGAGCATTGCAGGACCAGTGGTGCGGCACCAGAGCAGGGGACAATACCTTAAGTAACCTAATTAGAGCATCTAACTGTATTATAACGCCACCTATGTGCATGTCTTTCTGGATTGCATAATACAAAATAGATGAGTGAAGGTCCATGCAGTCTTTATGCAAGCTGAATTTGCTTGGTGCACGCAAGTTTGAAAGACACCATGTTTTATCTTTTTTTTTTTAATTTCTTCAGGTTTGGCTGTCAATAAATCCTTTCTGTAACAGTCTTCTGTCTTTACTTATAACTATACATAGTGAGCTACACAAGAAGCAACTTTATGTCAGCTTTCCTGCTGTCTTTGCATTTTATATGAACATTCAGGTTAGACAAACCACCAGTCAGGCCTGAGGACAAAAGAGCTTCACTGTTCTGGGCTGAGAGTGTCTGTCTTGTTTTGGGAAGCTTTCAGGGCTACTGCATTTGTTGTTGGTTAATTGTTTCTGCTCTTACCTCATTTCTTTTGTCCGTGGTTCTCCTTTTTTTTTTTTTTCGGCAGGGGAAGGGCCCAGCCACCCACCCCCATCCCCAACCACCCCATGCTACACTCCCTTTATAGGGTAGTACAGTTGTGACATTTCCAGTAGCAAAGCAGGAAGGGGAGGATCAGAGTGGTATCCACACAGTGACCTCATTTACAGGGGCACAAGTAATTTAACTTGTTAAAACAAGTTATACAAAAACAAACAAACAAAACAAAAAAATCAAACTTTTGCATTTTCCCTCCTTCTAATTAATCGGACCAGATTATAAATCCAGCAACTCATCTGGAATGGATATTATGAACTGCAGCTACTGTGGGACACTTTTCAAAAGGGCTGTTATACAGGATTTAGGACGCTGTCCTACATGCTGGACCACTGGAGATCTAAGGGTTCAGCTCCAGGCAGCATGGGCAGAGACTGCACGCCTCAAATCGCATATTCAGGAGGAAGTATATTATAAGAACCACCCACCATTTCCACAACATCCAACTGAAGCACCTCGACCGCAAAGGGTAGTTGGTCCGGAAGGCTGGAAGGTGGTTAGGAGGGGCAAATCCGGTGTCCCATTACTGAGTGCTCTCCAATGTATCACCTCCACAAACCATATAAAAACTACAAACAGGTATCTGCCTCTATCTCTGAAATCAAACAAAAGGGCAGAGGACACTGCAGTACAGGAGCTAGTGCAACAAAACTCGCCCAAAACAGGGGCCATAACAAAACAAAACAAAAACAAAAAAATAAGCAAATACGAAATCCAAAACACTTCTGATCATAGAAGACTCCATGATTCGGGGAATTGATACCTATCTCCAGCAAGGGGTAACGGTCAGATGTCTCCCAGGTACATCAACGTGGAGAGACACTGACCACATTGCTAAAATCATGCAGGAAGCAGGAGAAAACATCGACATCCTGGTACACATCGGGACTAACGATCTCACCAGCCGGTCAGTTGTGGAGACCACGGAACACCTGAACAGGCTGGGAGAGAAACTATCATCCATTTCATTCAGCATCTCCTTCTCTGAGATCCTGCCAGTCTGGGAGAGGAGGGCACGTGGACGGAAAGTCAGAGAAGGGAAGAAAGAGGAGCTAAACATGTGGCTCAAGGGCTGGTGCCAGGAAAAAGGACACACATTTGTAGGTAACTGGCAACAGTTTTGGGAGAGAACGTTCTTTAAATTCGATGGACTGCATCTGACTAAGGAGGGAGTCAGTGCATTGGGGCAGAAGTTTGACATCTTTGCAGAATATTTAAACTAGCAAATGGGGAGAGGTGTAGCACCCAATACATTGACAGGAAGAACACCCCTCCCCCACAGCCTAGTGATGAAACAGGAAATGCAGCATGTTTGCTTAGTTCATTTACATCACCAGTAAGGAAAAAGGTCCGGCTCCCCATACGACACGCAGGGGAAACGCCGTACCTCGCCCAACAACTAACACACCGAAATCTGGCCAATGGAAAATCATGTACACAAATGCCCGCAGTCTAGGAAACAAGATCCCAGACCTGCAAGCAACAATGACAGAGGCTAAACTGGACATAGTAGCCATTAGCGAGACATGGTTCACCAGTAACCACACCTGAGAGACTTCAGTACCTGGCTATGTACTGTTCAGAAGAGACCGAGATGCAAAAGGTGTGTGAGGAGAAGTGGCCTTATAGCAATGAAAATATCAAAGCTACAGAAATTCAGAATACACATAAGGAGCCAGAAGAACTGTAGATCACCCTGGAAACAGAAATGGGACAGCCATATGAACTGGGATTGTCTACAGGCCTCCAGACCAGGGGAGGACACAGACACGTTACTGTTAGAAGATATACAAAACATGACAGCTAAAGGGGAGGTTCTGATAATGGGAGACTTCAACATGCCAGATACAGATTGGCCAATACCAGCAGGAACATCCGCCAAAACTAGACACATGGTGGATTCCCTGCAGGGGGAGGGCCTCAAACAACTGGTACAACAATCCACAAGAGGCAGGGCTATCCTAGATCTAGTACTGACTAATGGGGAAAGAATCACAGATCTCCAGATAAAAGGTAACCTGGGGGCCAGTGACCATCACATGGTATGGTTTAATTTGGTCACTACAACTAAATCATCCCATTCCAAGGCAAAAATATGGGACTTCAGAGGAGCTGACTTTGATAAGATGGCCAACAGAGTTAAGCTAGTCCTGGCAAGAAGAAATACAGGTGAGGGGGTACAGGCAAAGTGGGCAAGCATTAAGGATGCAATACTTGAAACAACATCCCATTGTGTTAGAGAGAAAAGCAAGGGCCAAAGAAGGAGAAAACCACTTTAGTTCTCAAAAACAGTAGCAGAAAAGGTCAGAGCCAAAAGGCTGGCCTTCAGGAAATATAAGGGAACGTAGTGGGATGAAGATAGGGAGGCATACCAAACTTCCCTAAGGGAAGCAGGGAAGGCAATAAGGCAGGAAAAGGCCCAAACCGAGGAAACACTAGCACAAACAGTAAAAGAAGGGGACAAGACTTTCTATAGACATATTAGTGAAAGGAGAAAGTCCAGAGGGGGTATTGCTAAGATCAAAGGGGATAAGGGGGAGTGTGTGGAGGAGGACCAAGGAAAAGCATCTATCTTAAATAGATACTTCTGCTCAGTATTACTGAGGAGAAGGTAGGGCAAGCCCACAGCTCAGCACAATGGATACGGGGGGGGGGGAGAGAGGGAGGGAGGTGTGCACTAGTCCCTTCACAAAAGAAAGGGTCCTACAAGAGCTCGCTAAGCTCAGGGTGGACAAGGCAGTGGGACCTGATGGCATACATCCCAGGGTACAAAAGGAGCTAAGGGTGGAACTAGCAGAGCCATTATCAGAATTGTTTAGTGAGTCTCCTGTGACAGGGTAGAACAGGACCCTGTCCCATTTGTTGTGGAGAAAGTATGCAAATGCAAGGATCTGTATTCTTTCCTTTTCTCTCTTCTCTGTCTGGTTGCGCAACCAAATTTTCCTGTGACACTTCGGACTTGATCAACCCAAACAGTCTCGCAATTCTTTGCCTCTTTCTGTCTCTGTTTTCTCTTGCTGTCTCTTTTCCTCCCTTGCATATCCAGATCTGGTAATATAAGAATATGTGCAAATCAATATATGGAAATGAAACTGATAATGGGATCACTTGTTTAGAAAATATGGTGTTGCTGTTGAAATGTATATATATACACATTTATGATTTGAGATGACTGTAGAAAACTAGAGGTTACTTGAGTACAAATGTACTGCAAACGTACTGTCATTACTGAAAATTTTGTGTAAGTGTACTATGTCTTACTTCTACTTGTTCCCATGATGTTTTCTTGTATCTACTATTGTCTACATACCCTTTGTTGTAATCTCCCGGGTCGTACCTGAAAATAGGCAGCTATGCTGTCTAGTGTACCTACCCGGTTAACAAAAACGAAATAAATATATAAATAAACTGTCTCAGACATTTGCAGCTGCTGTAAGGACTTCAGGAAGCTCACTGTTCTAGCAGATCCTGCCCGAAACTGACGAGAACAGAATGTTTTGCTAGAACAGGATCCTTGCTAAGGATTTGGGGGTTGAAAATCCTTATAAAATAGTTAAGCTGCAATTGCAGAAGAGAGGTTTTTGTTTTGGAAGAACAAGAGAGATTTTTACCAGAAAGATTTTATTTTGCTTCTGTACATAGTTATTCTGAACAGGTTTATTTTATGTTACTGCAACTACAAATAAACTTTTGTGGAATTTTACAACTGCTCCTGGGTTTTCTCTATGCTTTCTGACCTGTGCCTCGACGACAAATGGTGTCAGCCTAAGTGGGATTTAAGCCGTGCACACCCTAAGACAGGAGTTTTGTGAATGGGTACTGGCCCTAGTACCAGGGAAGCACAGAGGAAGGTATGGATTCTGCAGCAGCAAGTCTAGGAGTGGCTACCAGGAGAATGACAGCCAAACTAGCAGCAACAGAAGTCCAGTCTGAGATTGTACAGTCAGCACAATTTATGGAGAAAGAACAGGTAATGACAGAACCTGAAAGCTTGATGGACTTTTTCAAATGGTGGGCTATACAACAAAAAGAGACTGAGAAGCAGAGAGAGAAAAAGGAATTCAATGGTTAGAAAAACAGAGGAGAGAAGAGATGCAGCAACAGAAGCAGCAGATGAGAGAAGAGATGCAGCAGTGGGAGCAGCAATGGCTGAATGCCTTACAAGATACCAAAGGCAGAGGATTTGGCACCGACCCAGATGGACAACAAAATGGAAGCAACTTAAAGGCCATTAAACTTACGAAGCTGTGTCCCTCAGATGATATGGAGGCATACCTGACAACCTTTGAAAGAGTTGTCACAGCCTGCCAGTGGCCAAAGCAGCAATGGACAATCACATTGGTACCCTACCTGACAGGGAAAGTCCAGCTTGCCTACAGCAGCATGGACATTGCACAGTCAGAAATCTATGACCTGGTGAAAAGCGAAATCCTGAAAAGGTATGACATCTCAAGAGAGACCTAGAAGCAGAGATTTCGATCTCTGACGTACAACTCGGTGGACAATCCTTGGGAAGCCTTCACTTGACTCCGAGAACTCCTGATGAAGTTGATCCAACCAGAGGGCAAAACAGTCCCACAGATCATCGATAAATCTGCCATGGAGCAATTCATCAACATCCTGCCTACAGATGTGCAGCTGTGGGTAAAGAAACACTGACCAGAGAGTGGTGAAAAGGCTGTTTCTTTGGCTGAGGACTACCAAATGGCCAGACACCACGGCAGCAAGGTAACAGCCAAGCACCAGTAAGAAACTCTTTTTCCCATTTAAATTCCAAGCCTGCTAAGAACTCTGGTGAGTGTAACAAATACGTGCTCAAAGACATTATCTGCTATAACTGTAATAAGCCAGGCCGTTTTGCAAGAAACGGCCGTAATAAAGAGAGTGGCACTGGAGCAGATTTGTCCTTGGCAAATTGGGGCAAGTACTTAACAGATGTGAAGGAGGGGAATAAGACTGTGAAGGGACTCGTTGATTCGGGAAGCAGACAGACCCTAGTGCATGCTAAAATGCTGGGAAAACACTGTGCAAAGGGACCAGGTACTGGTGTCATTTGCATCCACAGGGACACTCGATACTATCCCACCACCCAAGTGACTCTGACTGTTAAGGGTGTGTCACACCAAATGAAAGTGGGGGTAGTACCAAAGTTACCTGTACCTGTGATTATTGGAAACGACTTTCCAGGATTTACTGAGCTGATCAAAGAGGGAGTAAGTCCTGATGTTTCAGCAGCTGTGGTGACAAGAGCTCAGGCAAAGGAAATTTCAGATGGCGGGGACACTTTTCCTTTCAGAGATTTTGATTCGGACTTCTTTGAGCACAGCTCCAAGATCCAGAAATCCAGGAAAGAAAGACAAAGCCTGAAGAAACTATGGCAACAAATGACTGATGACCATGAAGGGTTAAAATATGAAAATGCTGAAAGTAAATTGGTAACAGATTGTGATTTCCTTTCAGAGCAAGCTAACAATGTTTCTCTCCAGGGTTATTTCAAGCAGCTGGGGGTGAAAACAAAACAGGGTGGACCAATGTTTAAAAAATGCAATGGGTTACTGTACGGAGTTTGGGTTAAACCTCAGACATGGGAACAGACAGAACAGTTGGTTATACCACAGAAGTACAGAACAGAATTGTTACAGATAGCACATGAAAGTCCTATGGTTGGTCACTCAGGGAGAGATCGTACCCTTGCCAGATTGCTGTGTAGATTTTACTGGCCTGGAATTTATGAAGATGTTGCTACCTATTGTAATTCCTTTGCTGAGTGTCAGAAAGTAGCCCCAGTCACTAGAAAAGACAAGGTGCCCCTGGTTCCCCTACCCTTAGTAGATATGCATTTTGAGAGAATTGCAATGGATGTGGTTGGTCCTCTAGACAAAAGTAAATAGGGTAATAGATTTATCCTGGTAGTATGCGACTATGCTACTCGATAGCCAGAAGCAGTTCCAATGCGTACTGTTACAGCCCCAAAAGTTGCAGCAGAACTAGCCAAAATTTTCAGCAGAGTGGGCATACCTACTGAAATTATTACTGATCAGGGTAGTAATTTTGGGGCTGCACTACTTAAAGAGCTGTATAGACTGCTAGGTATCACTGCCATAAGAACCTCCTACATCACCCTCAGACAGATGGTCTTGTTGAGCGTTTTAACCAAACCCTAAAACGCATGTTAAAAAGGTTTGTAAAAGGGAAAGAGAAAGATTGGGACCAATACTTACCTTACCTACTTTTTGCTTACAGAGAAGTGCCACAGGCATCAACAGGGTTTTCGCCATTTGAAATGCTGTATGGTAGGCAGCCGAGAGGGCCACTGGATGTGATAAAAGAAACGTGAGAAGATAACCCCACTCAGAAACAATCTATATTTTCTTATATGTGTGCCCTAAGAAAGAAGCTGGCAAAATATGTTGAAACTGCTCATAGTAATCAGGAAGAGGCTCAAAACCAGCAGAAGGTATGATATGAAAAAGTTTTCAAGCCAGGTGAAAAGGTTTTGCTACTGTTACCCACAACAGAAAATAAGCTGTTAATTAGGTGGCAAAGACCTTATAAAGTTCTTAAACATACTGGTACTGTTAACTATGAGACTAAGAACCCCAGCAGGAAAAATCCAACTAAGATATACCATGTCAACCTTCTCAAGAAAATGCCAAAAGCTGAGTTGCTGGTTTTACCAGAAACTGATAAGGAAGATATTGATGTAGCTTATGATAGACTAGAACAAACTGCAAATGCTGATGCTGTAAAGGTGAATGCTCTTAACCTCCCGAACAAACTGCAGACATTCGTATGTGCTAAAGCGGCCGTGTACTTTTATCCGTTACCAGGCTGATGTTACAGGTTGCCAGAGCGGTTAAGAGCGATGGTTAAGGAAACAGAAAAAATGAAAGAATTGGGTATCATAGAGGAGTCGAGGAGTACTTGGTCATCTCCCACAGTAATTGTAAATCAAAAAGAACGGGGTGTTAGCCTCTGCCTTGATTTCAGAAAACTTGAATCAAGTGTCAGAATTTGACAGTTATCCTATGCCCAGAATAGATGATTTATTTGGTGGACAGACTGGGGAGTGCAAAGTATATCAGTACCCTTGATCTCACCAAGGGTTACTGGCAAATACCTTTAGCTAAAGAATCCAGGGCTAAAACTGCATTTGCCACCCCTATAGGATTCTATCAGTTCACCACCATTTGGTTTACATAGTGTGCCAGCTACATTCCATCGGTACATGGATGTAATTTTATCCCCTCACACTGGTTATTGTGCTGTGTACCTGGATGATGTCATGGTGTACAGTTCAGACTGGAAAAGTCACCTGGAACACCTACGAGCAGTTATCCAAGCTATCAAAAATGCAGGTCTGACAATTAATCCTACTAAATGTGCACTGGGCATGCAGAAAACTAGATATTTGGCTACGTGTTGGGAAATGGAGAAGTTAAACCAGAGATTTCTAAAATAGAAGCTGTAGCTAACAGCCCTGTCCCAAAAACAAAGAAACATGTCAGGTAATTTTTAGGGCTGGCTGATTATTATCGGAGATTTGTTCCCAACTTTGCTGAATTAGCTACTCCCCTCACCGAACTCACAAAGAAACAGTACCCAAATAATGTGAAATGGACCCCAGAGTGTGATGAAGCTTTTCAAGCCATAAAGGCTGCATTATGTTCAGCACCTGTTTTAAGAAGCCCAGACTCTGAGAAACCATTTCTACTACAAAGATATGCATCTGAGGTAGGCCTAGGTGCTGTCCTAAGTCAAAATATATATGGGAAAGAACATCCTATTCTGTATATAAGTAGGAAATTGCATGACAGAGAGAAAAGGTACTTAACTATCGAAAAGGAGTATTTAGCAGCAAAGTGGTCCATGGAGTCCCTAAAATTTTATTTACTTGGAACTGAATTTGTTCTAGTAACTGATCCCAATCCTCTCTGTTGGCTTAATCAGATGAAATATAAAAATTCCAGAATCACAAGGTGGTACCTGGCACTGCAGCCATTTAAATTCACAGTGATTCACAAATCTGGTAAAGAGAATACCAATGCTAATTTTATGTCGAGATATGGATCCGGAATTGAAGGTTCTAATGGTTGAAAAAAAAATGTATGGGTTTGAACTTTGCTTTTTGCTGTACTGTTAAAAAAATGGATGCAAATGTGCTTAATTTCTGAAAGTAGAAAATGTTAGTAGAGAATAGAAAGTATTGGAAACCTGTTTAATAAAACAGGTTCCCTCTTCATGAGGGGGGTATATGTGACAGGGTAGAATAGGACCCTGTCCCATTTGTTTTGGAGAAAGTATGTAAATGCAAGGATCTGTATTCTTTCCTTTTCTCTCTTCTCTGTCTGGTTGCGCAACCAAATTTTCCTGTGAGACTTCGGACTTGATCAGCCAGAACAGTCTCGCAATTTTTTGCCTCTCTCTGTTTTCTCTTGCTGTCTGTTTTCCTCCCTTGCATATCTAGATCTGGTAATATAAGAATATTTGCAAATCAATATATGGAAATGAAACTGATAATGGGATCACTTTTGTTTACAAAATATAGTGTTACTGTTGAAATGTGTGTGTGTATATATATATATATATATATATATATATATATATATATATATATACACACACACACACATAGATTTATGATTTCAGTTGACTGTAAGAAAAACAGGTTACTCACCTGTAACAGTAGTTCTAGGAGTGGTATATGCTGTTCATCCACACTTCTTGAGATGTCCCTTTCCCTTTAAGGATCGCCGGAAGGTCTTCAAGCTGGCTCCTCCCACCCACCCGGGTGGTATATCCCTCAGCTCCCCCCATGACGCCAGATATTAGCCCGCTGGAAGCCAGGTTTTGTGCTTCTGCAGCCGGGGAGGTTGGGTGGGTCCGTGTGGATGAACAACATACACCACTCCTAGAACTACTGTTGCAGGTGAGTAATCTGTTTTTCTAGGATTGTGGATATGTTGTTCATCCACACTTCTTGGCAGACTCCTAGCAGTTCTCCGGCAGGAGGGAGGCAAGGTGCTCACCCCCACTGATACTCACTTGGGGAAAAGAGATTGGAGAACTGAGGTCCCAAAACCAGCATCCTGGTGTGATCCAAGGTCGATGTGGTAATGGGTAATGAAGGTGTTTGCTGACTTCCAGGTAGCAGCCCAACAGATTTCCTAGATAGGGATGTCCCTGGAAGCAGCCACCGATGCAGTGGTATGGAAGATAGAATGACCTCTTATCCCTCTGGGAGGCTCCATGCCCACCAACTCGTAGCACAGACTTATGCAATATGTAATCCACCTTGCAATACTCCGCTTTGTTGTAGGTCTGCCAGAAGTGGTTTCAGCTTAGGTGACAAACAGCTGGTGAACCTCTCCCCAAATTTCTGCCATTCTCTCCTTATAATAGGAGAGGGCTCTTCTCAGGTCCAGGGTATGGAGCCTGTATTCGGCCTCCGAGGTGTAATTAGGGTAGTATACTGGCAGAGTTAACACCTGGTTAAGGTGAAACTCTGACACCACCTTCGGAAGGAATTTCGGGTGGGGCGTAGGACAACCTTGTCCCTGTGCAAGACCAGATAAGGGGAGTCCACCGAAAGTGCCTGGATCTCCCCGTCCTTCTGGCAGATGTGACAGCCACCAGGAAGTCCATCTTCCACAAGTGTGATAATGTACACTTGTGCACTGGTTCGAATGGCTTGCCCATGAGCTTTGCCAGTACCAGCAGTAGATCCCACGGAGGTGGAGGTTCATGCACCAGAGGGGATATGTGATCCAGGCCTTTGAAAAAGCGTCTGACCACTGTCTCCTGCGCCATCAACTGACCGTCCCGCGCCCGGTAAGCAGAGATGGCTGCCATGTGTACCCTAAGGGTCGATGACCGAAGACCCCTTTGGAGAGAGACCAAAGGTAGTCGACAATGTTAGCCACTGGACAGGACAGAGGGTCCAGGCCCTTGCCCTGACACCAAATGGAAAATCTTTTCCATTTGAAGGCATAACATTTCCTGGTCAATTCCTTTTCTGGATGCCTCCATCACAGTGAGGACATCCTCAGAAAGACCCAAAGCCTGGAACTCCAGCCGCTCAGGAACCAGGCTGAGAGGTGCAGAGATTGAAGGTCCGGATGGTATACCTTCCCCTGAGTGAGAGAGATCAGATCCGGGCGTGCTGGAAGCCGCTCCGGGGATCTGCAGCTGAGGCTGAGGAGATCTGGATACCAGAACTGGCGCCGCCAGTCTGGGGCTACCAGAATCACCTTTGCCATGTCCCTCTTCACCATGAGGAGCACCTTGTGGATCAAGGGAAATGGAGGGAAGGCGAAGAAGAGGCCTAGGGTCCACGGCCTCAAGAAGGCATCCCCCTGCAGCGAGCCCTGCTGATGGGGCAGGCATGAAACAGCCTCAGCTTGGTGTTGTCCCTGGAGGCAAATAGGTCCACCATCGGTTTGCCCCAGTGGGAGAACAGGCTGTAGGCTACCTCTAGATAGAGAGATCACTTGTGGGATGTCTCGCCTAAGCAGCTGACAGCATCCCCCAGATGGTTTGAGGGTCCTGCCACATGAATGGCTAGGAGATCTGCCTCGAGACGGCTGACGAGGGTCCAGATGCGGAGCATCTCCCTGCAAAGCAGATGGGAATGCATGCCGCCCTGTTTGTTGAGGTAGTACATGGTCATGGTATTGTCTGTCTGGACTTGAACCACTTGACCCCGGAGCTGAGGAGCGAAAGCTGACAGTGCCAGTCTGACTGCTCTAAGCTCCAACAGATTGATGTGGTATTGGAACTCCTTGGGGATCCAGAACCCGTGGGCCCTTTTGCTCCCCATGTGGGCTCCCCAGCTCATGAGAGAGGCATCGGTCGTGAGGATGGCTGTTGGCTCGGGGCGGACAAACGGGATCCCTTCCTGCAACCGGTCTGGGGCGGTCCACCATTGGAGAGCATCCCACATCTTCTGGGTTACAGTGATCAGCTGGTCGAAATAACCGTGGTGCTGAGTCCACTGGGCGGCCAGCTCCCACTGGAGGGGGCTCATGTGCCACTATGCCCAATGGACCATGGAGGTGCACGCCGCCATGTAACCCAGAAAGCACAGAAATTCCCGGGCAGGGTGCAATTGCCCAACCAGAAATGATTGGGCAAAGGAGGAGAGAACCTCTGCCCTGTCTGCCGGGAGCTGAGCTCTGGATTGACGAGAGTCGACCTCTGCCCCGATGAAGCACACCACCTTGGAAGGCACGAGTTCTGACTTGGGTTCGTTGATCAGGAGGCCGAGTTGGGAGCAGGTCTGGAGGGCCAGGTCCCTGGACCTCTCCACCGCTTGACGGGTGGGACCTGCTAAGAGCCAATCATCGAGGTAGGGGTAAATTCTGCCCCGACGCCTGAGATGGGCTGCCACCACTGTGATGCATTTGGTGAAGACCCATGGGGCCAATGACAGGCCAAACGGCATGGCTCGGAACTCGTATAGGGTCCGTTCGGCTCTGAAGCGGAGGAACCACCAATGAGAGGGACAGATTGGGACGTTAAAGAACGCATCCTGCAGATCCAGTGAACAGAACCGAATGTTTCGCTCCAAGGATGGAATGATCTGGGACAGAGTGACCATCCAAAAGGTGTGTGACCTGAGATACCGATTCAGGTCGTGGAGATCTAGAATGGGGTGCCAGCCCACCGTCCGTTTGGGCACCAGGAAGTACCTGGAGACAAAGCCTGGGTCTGCTGGAGAATCCACCACTGGAGCTACTGCCTCCTTGAGGAGGAGCCGAGCGATGTCGTCGAGGAGAGCCGACTGAGTATGGATGGATACTCGGCTTAGAGGGTACTGCTTGAATTCCAGAGGTAGTCCTTGACCGACCACCTCCAAGACCCACCTGTCCATGATGACAGCGGACCAGGCGGAAAGGAAGTGGTGGAGCTGACCCCCCACGGGAGGACCCAGAGCTGGTGTGACGGAAGAGGGGGTGGCAGCCCCGCCCGTCACTGAGCAGGCATGGAGGAGGAGGATCCAGGACCTGAACCTCGGCCTCCTTTACAGACCTGGGGAGGCCCGGGCTTGGGTTGCCAGGCTTGAGCCTGCTGCTGCTGCCCTCCTTGAAAGGAGGGTTGCTGGGCCACAGGGGAAGCTTCTTCTGCTGCTGCTCATTCAAAGAACCTTTAGCAGAAGTGGCGTCCAAGGTGGCACTGGACTGCTCAATGCCCTGAAGGTGACCAGCCACACCTGGGCCGAAAAGATCGGTGCCCAGGAAAGGCACATCAGCTAGTTTGTGCTGAGTATCTGCCGTGAAAGAGGAGAGTCTCAGCCAAGCCCTGCGGCGAGAGGCAACTGTGGCTGCCAACAAGCTGGTACAAGAGTCCCAAATGTCCAGGGCCATCTGAAGCTGCTGTCTGGCAACAGCCCAGCCCTGGTCCCGGACTAGGTTGACCATGGTCTGCATGTCTGTGGGGAGATGTGGAAGGACTTCATCCAAAGACCCCAAGAGACATGGGAGAAGTGTACCATGATGATGGCTGAACTTGCCTGATGGAGGCCTAAAGATGAGGCCACATAGACTTTTCAGAGCTGAATGATCCAAGTTTTTGGATTCCTTCTCGAAAGGACAATCAGTGTCAGCAGAACTGCCAGTATGCCTAACACAGAGGCGGTCACCAGGCTCTCGGCCAGAGGGTGCTCTGTGAACCCCACAAGGGACCCCATGGGTACCACATACTTGCGGGCCATGTGGGCAGACGGAGCTGGACAGGAGGCAGAACACTGCCAAAGTTCTAAGGCCGGGCCAACTATGTCCTCGGCCACAGGAAAGGCCTCCGTCGGGGTATCCCCTCTCAAGGATGTCCGTGAGAGGGTACTCCGCCTTCTTCTGGATAAGTTCCAGGGGCATCCCTGTAGACTCAGAGATGAGGGGAAGAATGCCCTGAAAGGACGAAGGACCTTCCTCCGTCTCTATCCCAGCTGATTCATCATCCCCGGGATGAGAATGTAGGCAGGTCTCATCCGAATCCAAGGAATCCGGATACAACGGTCGACTGCCCAGGTCACCTTCGACTTGCCTAGAGAGGTCCGGGGTGATGGTGACTGAAAGATGCCGGGGAAGCCCGGTGTCTTGTCTAGCTTCCTTAGAAGGAGCCCCTGCCACAGGCTGCTTGGGCAGTGGTTCCACCACTATCAGTGGAGAGACAGGTTTAGGCTGAACCAGAGGTTTCACTGGCTCTGAGGGGGTTGGGAACCAACTTAATCGGCTCCGAAGGAGTCGGCTTCGGCCTGGAAGGCGAAAGCCAAGTAATGGCCGGGGTAGAAGCTGTGGTCGGCTTGTGACCGGTCAAAATCAGCCGTTGCCACGAGGTCCTCGTAGTGCCGACAGAGTTTCCCCCGGAGCCTCTCCTCATCCAAGGAGGATGAGGACGACCGATGGTGTCGCCTCTTTTTCGAGCGCGTGTGGCTCTTCCTCCGCCTGTCGGTCGAGGGGGGTCCTGGACCGCGATCGAGATCGGACAGGCCGATTTGGTTGCTTGGGAGACACTGGCAGGACCGGAGATTTCCCGGTGTTGGAGAACACTTCCTCGATGGGATTCCCAGCGGGCTGGGTCCCCTCATCAGGGAAAGAAAGGACTGGAGTCCAACTGAGAGAATTGCCGACTGGAGTCCGTGACAATGGGTCGATCGGATTGATGATTTCAACCTGGTCGATCGACACTTTGGTCGACTGGCTGGACAGCAAAGCCGAGAAGCCAGTGGCCGAAAAGGCAATTTTGACCGAAGTCTAGACTGCCGGTTCCTGGGACCGAGATCTCTCCTGATCCCAAGAATGTCTTCGCCAAGATGAAGACGATCCTGGGTCCTTTTCCTGCTTATGGGACCGAGAGGAGTGCATGCCCACAGGACCCTCTCCCTTAATCGGTAAAGACTGGCACAACACTCGGAAAGAACCCGAGAAAGTGGAGCCAGGTTGAGCAGAATGAAGAAGTTCCAAGAAGAAGATTCTGCGGCATGAGCCGCTTCCTCCTCGAAGGCTTGCAAACATGCGTTCCAATTGCTCAGCGGATCCCATGGCTGCGGAAACCGCCCACCTAGCCTCCCTTTGATTTCGCTGGAGGTTCACAAGATTTTCCGGCCTCCCAATTTCAGGCGTCACGAGACAGTAAATGCGAGGGCGTTAGTGAAATGCAAGACAAAATCACACTTCAAGGTGTCATGGTCGACACCCAAGCAATAGACGCATGCGGTGTGGGGATCGGTGTGCGACATCTTCTGGCCGCATGAACATCGGCGAAATCCAGGGGAAGACTTGTCTTCCATAATCGAAGATAAACAGTCATGATCGATAATGCGAACTAGAAAGATTTTCGGAATGACCTAAGGTTTTGAAGCCAGGGCCTACAAAATACGGGAACATGAAGGAGGCAACCTGAATCTTCCAGCGGAAAGGAAGATCTAGCGTCATGGGGTGGAGCTGAGGGATGTACCACCTGGGTGGGTGGGAGGAGCCAGCTTGAAGACCTTCCGGTGATCCTTAAAGGGAAAGGGACATGCCAAAAAGTGTGGATGAACAACATATCCACAATCCTAGAACTAGAGGTTACTTGAGTACAACTGTCTTAGCCTTTTGCAGCTGCTGTAGGGACTTCAGGAAGCTCACTGTTCTAGCAGATTCTGCCTGAAATTGACGAGAACAGAATGTTTTGCTAGAACAGGATGCTTGCTAAGGATGGGGGGTGGGGGGGGTTGAAAATCCTTACAAAATAGCTAAGCAGCAATTGCAGAGAGAGTTTTTCTGTTTTAGAAGAACAAGAGAGATTTTAACCAGAAAGATTTTATTTTGCTTCTGTACATATTTATTCTGAACAGGTTTATTTAATTTTTTTGTTACTGCGACTACAAATAAATGGTTTTGTGGAATTTAACAACTGCTCCTGGGTTTTCTCTGTGCTTTCTGACCTGTGCCTTAACGACATCTCTGAACACAGGAGAGATCCCAGAAGATTGGAGAAGGGCTCATGTGAGCCTGCTCCACAAGAATGGTAGCAGGGAGGGGGCAGGGAGCAACAGACCAGTCAGTCTTACCTCAGTATAGTGGGCAAGATTATGGAGGCACTCCTTAAGGAAAGAATAGTGCAATACCTGGAATGCACAGGAGTACAGGATTCAAGACAGCATGGGTTTACAACAGGACGGTCCTCTCAAACTAATCTCATAGATTTCTTTGACTGGGTAACCAGTGTGGTGGACCAAAGGGGTACAGCTGATGTTGCCTACCTTGACTTCAGCAAAGCTTTTGATACTGTTCCACACAGAAGATTGATTAATAAGCTGGGTAGGCTCGAGGTGGGTCAGAAGTTGGTCAACTGGGTGGCAAACTGGTTGGCAAGCAGAAAACAGAGAGTGGTGGTAAAGGGTATACAGTCAGAAGAGATGCAAGTCACAAGTGGGGTACCTCAGGGATCAGTCCTGGGGCCAGTCCTCTTCAATATCTTCATCAGTGACAGTGCAGATGGACTGGAGGCTAAGGTTTGTCTGTTTGCAGATGACACCAAAGTCTGCAACAGATTAGATGATCCAGATGGGGTGGGCAGAATGAGAAGAGATCTGGATAAACTGGTAAAATGGTTGGAAGGGTGGCAACTGGGGTTTAATGCAAAGAAGTGCAAGATCATGCACATAGGGAAGAGAAACCCTGAAGCCACCTATAGGTTGAGAGGGGAGTTGCTGGCAATCACAAGGGAAGAAAGAGACTTGGGCATCATCATCACAGATAACCTGAAATCATCCAAGCAGACCACTAAAGCAGTAGGTAAGGCTAGAGGGATGTTGGGGTGTATTAGTAGGGGTATCGCAAGTCGTAAGAGGAAGGTAATAATCCCTCTTTACAAGACACTGGTTAGACCCCATCTGGAGTACTGTGTGCAGTACTGGAGGCCACATATGCACAAGGACATTAACAAAATGGAGGCAGTCCAGAGAAGGGCAACCAAAATGATGCAGGGACTGCATCAGAAAACATATGAGGACAGATTAACGGAGCTCAATATGTATACCCTAGAGCAAAGGAGGGAGAGAGGTGATATGATCGAAACATTCAAACACCTTAAGGGCATTAACAAGGTGAAAGAGTCTAACATGTTTCAATATAAGAAAAATAGCAGGACAAGAGGACACAGCATGAGATTAGAGGGAGGCCCATTAAGGGCTAATGTGAGGAAGTTATTTTTCACAGAAAGGGTGGTGGACGCATGGAACGGCCTACCTCATGAAGTGGTGGATATGAAGACAGTGCAGGGCTTCAAACAGGCATGGGATAAGCATAAGGGAGCAATACAGATGAGTATGAATAGATAGGCCATTGACAGTGTACAGGCATATGGCACATTCATAAGGTAGAAAAAATGGGCAGACTGGACGGACTTTGAGGTCCTTATCTGCCGTCAGCTTCTATGTTTCTATGTCCCTTTTCCATTTGTGAGGCTCAGCGTTCTGGCTGGCCTGCTAAGAGAATGACAATTACATTCACTCCCTTGTGAAACTGGGGGCAGAATACCAACCAGGAGCACATAGCTCCCTTTTACTTTCCCTTCCAGTTGCTCTACACCCTGCTCTGGCATAGATGGTTTGAGGAGTAAAGATTATTTTTTTTATATAAATGTAATTTATGCATCAGTCCCTTTTTGGATAATATCATGGGAAGTGGAGCACAATCCTTGCAGTGTTTTACCTGCCTGCTGCTGATTTACGTCAGGCAGCATGGACAGCTTAGTACCCCAAGGTTAAGAATGTATGGGACAGACATAAGGCAATTCTGGTGGGGGGTAGGAAGAAGTAGGCTGTTGGTTAACTAGGATCTGCAGCTTATCCAATAGGTAGGGAAATGGGCAGACTAGCTGGGCCAAGTGGTCCTTTTCTGCCGTCAAAGTCTTTGTTTCTAGGTAAGGTCCATTCCCATTCTTGTGCCCTACTGGCTACCTGGATTTGGGCGCGCACCAAGCAGGCAGATCAAAGGGACACCTTTATTTTAAAATTTAAAAGTAAGTCTCTGAAGCATACTGCATGTGTCACCTTCTGTCTCTCTCTTGACTCACTCCTGCCACTAACAGTATAGGTGGGGAGTAGGAGAGAGCACAGTGTACCATATTTTGTTTTATTCTCCCAGTAGGGAGACCATATTTAAATAATCTAGTCACCCCTGTCAGGCCATTTCAGTGGCCACCAGGGCAGGGGCTGCTCAGACCAGTTGTCTGTTACTTTGTGGGGAAGGGGACTCAAAGAAGGAAAGAAGACAAAGACAACAGGAGAGGACAGGAAAGTGAAATGGAAGTTCAGTAAGTATGGGGGGACAGATACAAGACAGAACAGAAAGACTTTTTTTTGTAAATTTAATTTTTTATTGAATTTATAACACAAATTTCTTTTGTACAATTTGTCTTAAAAGATTACATTGTTTCTGATATAAGACAAATATTAAGATCTTGATTGTGGTACACAGAGATTAACTTGATGGTATATCATTATTGAATCTAGGGAAAAAGCATATAATACATATGGTCCAACCGTATAATTTACACTCGGAGATTTTTTTTTTTTTATTCTTTTTATCCCTCCTGGACGCCCTCTTAGTTCCACTCCTTCAGGCCCTGCTCAATGTCACCCAACCCTCCCCAAGTCTGCCCCTAGAGTGCTCCGGTGACCCCTACCTCCTTTCTCTTCCTCCATGGAGCACCACCTTTGCACAGCGGGGTCTGCCTGTGATTGCAGGCTGGGTGGCTGGAGCGGCCGTCATCCGGAACACCGAGGGAGGTTTTCCGGTTTTCTTGTCCCTTCCCTCCATCCCACAGAGGACGCCTGGCTTGGGCGGAATGTGCGTATGCACACCTGCCAAGTGCCTGGTGGCGCCGTCCTCCCAGCTTCCCCAATGGAAAGCTGCTGACACCTGAGAGATGGTGCTTCCACCGGCTCTCCTGAGTTGAGTGCATTAAACACCCCTGGTGTCTCTCCCCGAAGGAGGAGAGCATCCGTGGGGATGCTCAATCCTCCTTCCCCCTGCCGACCCCCCGCAACCCGAGTCCGTATCTGAACCCGGGTCGCCGGCGTGGCACGAGGTGTGGCGTCCAGCACCTCAACTCTCAGCGCCACCGGGCCAGCTTACACTCGGAGATTTTTGAATTACCGATCCTTCAGTGACTCCACAACTCCAAAACTATAAGTTTCAAATAGGAACCCGATAATTATGTATCATTTTCATTCCCATTCCCCTCTTCCCCCCCCCCCCCGATATGGGATGTCCCCCCCTCTGTCCCAGTTTCCCGATTAAGGGGAAAAGTCAGGATCCATCGAGGCCTGATAGACTGACCAGTTCTGCTACTTCCGCATGTAGTTGGGCCCTTTATGTTGAATTTTGGAGTTGAGGTCTTTGGTATAGTGTATCTGTTTCATAATGGTTCTCCATTCCATAACTGTGGGGACCTTGTCGGTCATCCATCTTCTAGTTACAGCTTTCTTAGCTGCTAATAAAAAGGTTGGAAGAAGTGTTTTTCTCTAAGATGGAGAGTGATCGGGGTATATGGACAATACCACCTGTTCAGCTGTGAGCTCAATGGTTGTATCCAAACATTCTGAGATTTCTGTCTGGAGTGATAACCAAAATGGCATCAGGTATGGACATAGCCAAAAAATATGACCTAGTGAGGCGCGTCTACAACCACAGTTGTGCCAGCACCGGCCATACCTCTCGGGTAGGTAGTGGCTGAGAGCCGCTGGAGAGCGGAAAATTCTCATCTGGCATTTCCAGGCAAAGTCACGCCACGTGGGGGAGGAGGTTATTTTGATAGCTGGGATGGTTGCCTCTAACCAAGCCTCCCAGGGGATCTCTAAATCTAGGTCTTTGTTCCATTCCGTTAAAGTAAAATTCGTGCTTACTGCCGAGCCCTCCCTCAAAGCCTTATATAAGTTTCCAATAATATGACCCTCCATCCTACCCTGTATAGCCATCTTGAAGAATTTTAATAATTCAGGGATTGGGGTCAGCAAAATAGGCTGAATATATGAATTTTGTAGAATATGATTACGAACCTGAAAGTAACAGAAATGGTCCGAGTGACGTAGGGTAAATTGGGTTTTTAAAGAGTCAAAAGGGCTTATGCCCTGAGGTGACAGAAACTGGTAGAAGTGGGAGAGCCCCAATCGCCTCCATCTTTTGAAGGAAAGGTCATATATGTTTGGAGGAAATGACTTGTCTTCGGCAATTAGTTTACAATTTTCATAGGTGGAGCGTACTGTTTTAGCCTGTCTCAATCTCTTCCATATTGGGTAGGTATGGGCAGTTATTTTAGTAAATGCTCTGGGAGGTATGGATCGGGTTTCTGAGGAAAAAAAGTATTTTAGATATACTAAATAGATCATTAATTTGGAATTCAAGGGTTTTGCAAGGAGTCTGGCAGTCTCCTGCCAGCCACATCAATATCGTTCGAAGAAACGCCTCTTTAGCATATAAAGTAAGGTCGGTGAGGGCCACTCCTCCCTGAGTCAAGGAGAGTTTGAGAACAGCCAGTTTGATCCTTGGGCATCCCTGTCCCCAGATAAAGGTGGACATTAACTTATCCCAAGATTTGAGAGAAAAGGAAGATGGGAAGCCTGGTAGATTTTGTATAGAAACATAGACTTTGACGGCAGATGAAGACCGCTTGACCCACCTAGTCTGCCCATTTCCCTACCTAGAGGATAAGCTGCAGATCCTATTTAACCAACAGCCTATTTCTTCCTACCCCCAACAAACATTGCCTTATGTCTGTCCCATGCATTCTTGAATTCTCCCCCAGTTTTAGACTCCACAACCTCCTCAGGAAGGCTGTTCCATGCGTCCACCACCCTCTCTGTGAAAAAATACTTCCTCACATTGCCCCTGAGCCATCCCCCCTCTATCTTCAAATTGTGTCCCCTTGTTCTTGCACATCTCTTTTTCTGAAAGATGCTACCCTCTTGGACTTTGTTGATTCCACTGATGTACTTAAACGTTTATATCATATCCCCCCCCTTTCCTCAAGGGTATACATATTAAGCTCCTTTAGTCTCTCCTCGTATGGTTTCTTTTGTAGGCCCCGCACCATTTTTGTTACCCTCTTCTGAACCGCCTCCATCCTGTCTATGTCCTTGCAGAGATGGGGCCTACAGAACTGGATGTAGTACTCCAGATGGGGTCTCACCAACTGTCTGTACAGGGGGATAACAACTGCCTGTTTTCTGCTGGTGATGCCTCTCCCTATACATCCCAGTATCCCCCCAGCCCTCCCTACCGCCTTCTCATTACTTTGGTCACCCAGTCAAAGAAGACAATTAGATTCGTCTGAAATGTCCTTCCCGCTGTGAACCCATGCTGCCTTTGGTCATGTGCCCCACTGGCCTCTAGGTAATCAACAGTTCTTTCCTTCAGAGGTGATTCCATCATTTTCCCTACCACAGAGGTCAAAATGACAGGTCTGTAGTTTCCTACCTCGGACTCGGTCCCACTTTTGTGAAGGGGAATTACATCTGCCTTCCTCCAGTCCTCAGGTACCACACCATCCTCCCATGATTTGTTAAAAAGGGTAGTCAGTGGTGTCACTAGTTCTCTGCTTAATTCTTTTAGAATTCTGGGGTGAATGCCATCTGGCCCAATTGCTTTGTCCACCTTCAGTTTTAGGAGTTCTTTCAGAACCCTTTCTTCTGTGAAAGGACTGGGATCGACCCCCCCGTCCAGAGTGCTTCTGTCAATTGGATTAGGCACCTCCTCTTTTGTGAATACTGAACGAAGTATTCATTCAGTATCCCTGCTTTTTCACTGTCCCTCTCTGCCCACCCACCGTCCATTCTATTCAGCCTCACTATCCCTCCCTTTGTCTTTCTACGCTCCCTGATATACCTATAAAAAGTTTTATCCCCCTTCTTAACCAAGTTGGTTATCTTTTCCTCAGTCTGGGCCTTTGCTATTCTGACTGCCCTCCCTGCTTCCTTCTGCCTTAACTGGTACAGTTCTCTGTCCTGCTCTCCTTCTGTGTTTCCTTATACTTCCTAAATGCTATCTTTTTCTCCCTAACCTTCACCGCCACCTCTTTTGAGAACCACAGTGGCTTTTTCTTTCGTTTTGATTTATTTGCTTTACACAAAGGCTTGCTGCCTCTGTGATGGCAGTTTTGACATTTCCCCATTGTTGCTTCACCCCCTCCTTCTAGCCTGTTTGCTAGTGCTTTTCTAAGGCACTCTCCCATCTTGCCAAAGTCAGTCCTCCTGAAGTCCAGAACCCTCACTTTTGTATGGCTTGACTCTGGAGCCGAGTTTATCGTGAACCACACTGTTTGGTGGTCACTTGTTCCCAAATGGCTACCCACTTCTAGATCTGAGATCCTCTCACTGTCCCCATTTGAAAGTACGAGGTCTAAGTTTGCTCCCTCACGAGTAGGTTCCAAAACTAGCTGTCTGAAGCATGCCACCTGAAGGGCATCGAGAATGGCCCGGTTTTTGGAAGTGGCTGCAGCAAAGGTGCTCCAGTTAACATCTGACATATTAAGGTCCCCCATCAACAGTATCTCCCCTTTCTTTGCCATCCTAAGTATGCCTTCTATCATATCCTTGTCCATTCCCTCCCCCTGACGTGGGTTGGGCTGTATATAACCCCTGTGCTGATTGTGGTGCCATTTCCAGTCTCTAAGGTGACCCACAGTGCCTCCTCTCCTTCCTGTTTACTCTTTTGTTCAGTTGCTTTTATCCCTTCCCTTACATAGAGAGCTACTCCGCCCCCTCTTCTCCCCTCCCTGTCTCTCCTGTCAGTTGTGTACCCTGGTATGTTAACATCCCAGTCATGGTTCTCTGTGTACCATGTTTCTGTGACTGCTACGATATCCAGGCATTCCTCTTCCATCAAGGCCACCAGTTCAGGGAGCTTGTTGCCCCGACTATGGGTGCTTGTACTCATTACACTCCATTTCTTGATGGCCTTACCCCTTTTTGCCCCATCCCTGTCCTTATTGCATTTCTCACTTTCTCCATTTACCCCAGTGCTTCTCCCTATTGACATCTCTATGTTGGTGTCTACCTCACTTAGTACCCCGATTTATTTGGGGGGGGGGCAAGGATTTCCCTGCTCCTCTCCAGTGCCTCCCCCTTGGCTAGTTTAAATACTTGCCAATTAAGCATTTAAACCTATCACCTAGGATCCTGGTTCCCGTCCTGGGCAGATGCAGGCCATCACACCAGTATAGGCCTGTATCCCTCCAGGTGGATCCCAGTCCCCAAGGAAGCCAAATCCCTGAGCTCTGCACCAGTTTTTCAACCACTGATTGAATCCCATGGTGTGGAGCACCCTAGCCTCACCCGTGCCATAGACAGGCAGCACCTCAGAGAAGGTTACCATGTGTGCTATTTGTCTAAGGCCCCTCCCCATCTCTACAAATGCTTCTTGCACTGCTCTGATCCCTTTCTTAGCCAGGTCATTCATCCCTAGGTGGACAAAGACATCCAGCTCCCTTCCCTGTGCAGCTGCTCCTGCGATCCTGAGGATTTGTTCCCTGTCCCTCCAAGCCATGGCGCCAGGCAGGCACCTTACCTCCCTCTCCCCTTCCTCCTCCAGTTCTACCTTCCTAACAATGGAGTCCCTCACCAGGAGTTGTTTCCTTCCCCTGTGGAGTCCCATGCACTCTCCTGTGGGTCTCCTTTGTGGAGGTTTAAGGTACCGAAGACGCGGTACAATATTCATTTTAATTGTGGCTATTCTCGGGTGGAAGGAGAAAATTATGGGAGTCCATCTGGTCAGGTCAGATTGGATATTAAGAGTTAAGGGTTCATAATTCACCAGCTCGAGAACCTCGGGGTTAAGAAGTAAGTAAATGCCCAGGTATTTTATTTTTGTAGCTAGCCATTTGAAAGGATATGCCCATTTCAAGGTTACTGGAGGGGTAAAATTATATATCAATATTTCCTTCTTTGAGTCATTTAATGTAAAGCCTGCAAGTCCCTTGAATTTCTTTAAAATATTCCAAGATGAGAGGATTGAAGTTCCAGGGGAGGTCAAGGACAGCAGGACATCATCTGCAAATAAGCTAATTTTGTATTCGTGTTGGGCAATGGGTATGCCCTCTATCGCTGTGGCCTCTCTTAATGCTTGAGCTAATGGCTCAATGTAAAGAGCGAATAGAGCTGGGGAAGGGGGACAACCCTGACTAGTGCCCCAGCCCACTTGAATTGGAGCAGAAATGCTCCCATTAACCCGCAAGTAAACCCTGAGGGAGGCATATAGATTTTGTAAGCAGGCTATAAAAGAGGCCGGGAACGGAAAAGTCCACCGGGCATCCCAGAGAAATGTCCAGGACACCCTGTCGAATGCCTTCTCCGCGTCAAGGCTAATAAAGGCTGTGGGGATCAGTCTTGTAATGACATATTCTTGCAAGATCAGGATTTTGCGAATATTATCCAAGGTGGTATGACCTTTGATAAATCCTGATTGGTCCGAATTGATAATGAGTGGGAGTAGTTTTTCTATTCTGCTAGCCCAAATTGAAATGAATATCTTGTAGCTGAAATTTAGGATGGCAATGGGGCAATATGCTGTGGGATTAGCTGGATCTTTGTCAGGTTTCAATATTATGAGTAAGGTAGCATAACTCCATGAGGGTGGAGGTAGTGAGTCTCCCTTAGCAATCTCATTGTATAGGGAGTGCAGACGAGGGAGGAGAGTCGCCGAGAATGTAAGACACCATTCCTATATGAATCCATCGGGGCCAGGACAGCATATGGGTTTAAGTTTCCAGACGGCATCCAAGATTTCAGATTGGGAAATCTCTGCCTCCAAAGCCGTAGCCTGTAACTTGTCTAAGGAAGGTAGCTTAATCTGTGTAAGAAAAGAGGTGTTATCATCTCTAGGTGTCACTGGTTCCTCCGAATACAACTTCGTGAAAAATTCAGAGAAAGTCAGAGTTATATGGGATTCGGTATAGTCCAGTTGTCCGGTTGAGATGTTTCTTATTTTTAGAATTGCAGAGGTATTTTTCCTAGAACATAGCTTATAGGCCAGTTTTCTGGCCCCCTGGGGACCCCCTTCATGTACGGTATGACGTAAATAGATCAACTGCTGCTGAATTTTATTATCCATCATTTGCTGAGACCTTTTTGGTGTCCCTAATTTTAGTAAGAAGTTCATGGCTCCCGTCTCTATATAACAGCTAGTAATTTAGTAGTTCTTCAGAGAGTTGCTGGTATTTTGCCTCCCTTTCTCTATTTTTTTGGTGGTATAGGCTATTACTTCCCCTCAAATAGTGGCTTTTAATGCATCCCACAGAACTGCTTCTGTAGGAGTGGGATGAGCATTCTCGGACAGAAATTGTGGAATTCTGTTTTTAATCATGTCTTAGAAGTCCCTATCTTGTAGTAATAAGGGATCCATTCTCTATAGAGTTTTCTTCGGGGTTCTTCCTGCACCTAATTTTAAAATTAGGGGGTGATGGTACGAGATTAATTTCGGACCGATAGAAATGTCCTGTACTTTGGAATAATGTTCACAGGTTGTGAAGAAGTAATCAAGTCGGGAGTAAGAGTGAAATCTGGGAGAGTAATATATATAACTGGGAGAGGACTGAAAGGTTCGGCGCCAAATATCCACTATCCCTAGATGATCTAGGGTATGTCTAAATTGTTTTGCTGTCTTGTTCAGTCTATGTTTATGAGGATGGGAACAGTCCAATTGTGGGGACAGGGTCCTATTAAAGTCCCCACCCAGAATTAGCTGTCCTTGTAGATGGTTAAGGTGGTAGGAGATAAATGTTTTAAATTCATTAAGATGAGAATTGGGGTAGGCATTTCGATGGTGACCTGTTGGCCATATAAAGGCCCTGTAATATGACATATCAGCCGTGTCTATATGAGTCTTAACAATTTCAAGGGGGGTGTGGCAGAGGGGACTAGAATGGCCACTCCTCTCTTTCTACCTCTATGGGAGGATGATGCATAGACCCCGTATTATTTTCCCCAGTTCAGCTTTTGATGTTCCAGGTCCGTAAGGTGTGTTTCCTGGAGGAGACAGACATATGTCTTATGTCTCTTTAGTTGTTGCATAACTCAGTATCTTTTAATAGGGTCATGGAGACCACTGATATTTTGAGAATATATCTGTATTGGATTAGTTGCCATTGTTCAATTTATAATTCTTTACTTCTTTTCCTTTTATCCCTAGGTATGGAAGATGTATAGTCCCTCCGATCATTCTCCACCCCAAGGGGGGTTGAGCAAGGAAGGACAAAGCGCCCCTCATGTTTACTATTAACTGTTGTCTCAATAAAACAATTTTCAGCTTCATTGTGTGTGTTGTGTTTTTCCCTTATCCCCAACATCCCTAAGACAATAACTTGTACATACAAACATTAGGTAACCAGTAAATTCCCTCCTCCCGGCCCTTGTCATGACTATCTTAAAATACAGCTGAGATGTATAGCTATGTCCCACCCCCAATTATCCCTAAACAGGTATTAACAAACCAACAAATCTGTAGAAACCCATAAAGGTCTAATGGCATATGGTGATAAAAACTAACTTACATATGCTCTGTGATCCCAACTATAACTTATATACAGACTGACTCCCAAGTGGGAGGTGCTTATTGTAAGCACACTCCTATGGCTCCTATCCTGTGGCCCCGGAGGGATAAGAGAGAAGTTCGGGGGTATCGTGTTGCTCATCCGGAGGTTGGACCAAAAGAGCAGAAAAAATACCCATACTTTTGGGAGTGATATCTTTTGCTCACCCTTAACATGGTTCAAGCATGAGTGTTAATATCTAAATCCATTTACAAGCAACTCCGTCGCTACATTATTAGTATTGTCGAATGCCCGCTGAACACTGGACATTTAATTACTTTCCATCTATCCTTGAGAGGCCCAGTGCTGCCCCAGTCTCTCCCAAGGCCCTGAGGGGTGACCTGGGCGGACGCCTTCTGGGTGGAGGAGTAAGTGCAGTAATGGAGCCCCCCCCCAGACCTTCTCAGGGTCGTCGTGAGGAGATATTGATAGGGTCTGAGGGCTTTGGAATCACGGGCCCCCCAGTAGAGACCGGTAAGATGAGCTCACACGGTCAGGTTCCTAATCTCGCTCAGGGGTCTCATAGAATAGCAGCATGATATGATGGGGTGGTTAATTAGATTACCAAGTAGGTAGTTAAATTAGCATGCCCTTTCATCCTCATACTCGTCGTCTCCTCCCAGCCAGGTCTATCCCAAAGCATTGTCTTTGTAGTCCCAAGGCAACGTCCAGACCCCTATTAGAATACAGAAGTCTGAGCCCAGATCATAACAGTTTTGAAAGCATAGATAAGAAGTCCCACTTCATCCTGACCCAGGTTTCTTCAATGGTTTATTCAGGTCCAAGATTGAAGTCCAGCTATTATTTATTTTTTTAGATTTTGATAACTGGGTAAGCTCACTGAGACTGGGGTCCCTTTTTCAGAATCGACCTGGATTAGTTACAGACAATGATTACATACAATTAGCACACAGTAGTACATACACTGGCAGGAGTACACAGTAGATTAGGCATACATTAGAATAGGGTAAGGAGTACGTTACAGAGCATGTCAGTTACATTTACATAACAACAATAGTAAGTTTACATACACATAACAGCAAAGCAGATTAAATCAGACAATGTGACATCAATACCACCATATTTTGGGCTCCTGCTGTGAGACAAGCAGAAACTTACAGCCACCAGGACTATGTTTCAGGCTAGCGGTTGCAGCCACTGAGACTAAGCTCTAACATGTAAACTTTCAGGCCAGACTTAAAACCCTGAGTAGTACGACTATTAGCCAAGTCAGCAGGGAGAAGGTTCCACAAGTGTGGGGCAGAGTACCTAAAGGAGCACTTGCCATAGTTAGTTCGGACACGAGGGATGTCTAGGGGACATCTCAGGTCCCGGCCCTGGGTTTTGGGGTTTAGTAACCCACGCAGGTGGGGAAGGGGGCCAGCAGTGGTGAATCTGAAAGTCAGGTTCAGAGAGGAGTAGGCCAGTTTTTGTCGCATAGAGGGCCAGTGGAGATCAGCAAGGACCTCGCAGTGGTGCCTTCTTGGCAGGGAGTTGGTGGCGAAACGAGCCACCCTATGGTAGAGCGTAGAAAGTTTTCTTTGTTCACCCTACCTAAGGGACTGCAGCAGGGGAGCCCCATAGAGGAGGGAGGGGAGAAGGGTGCAGTTAGATATGGCGCAACGGGCCTCGAGAGAGAGAGTCGCCCAGCCTGTAAAGAAGTCCTAACTTCTGGTGGGTGGACTTTAAAATGGAGTCTGTGTGAGGCTGGAAGGTCATTGCCTGATCAAGCAGGATTCCGAGGTATTTAATCTTGTCCAAGACCTCTACTCTCTTCCCTTCTGCAGTATGAAGCTGTAAGATACCAGGCTGGTCTAAGCCAAGGCAACAGGACCCAAACAAGACTGCCTTCGTTTTTTCTTCATTCATAACAAGCGAGTTTGAGGAGAACCTGGCTTCCAGTGCAGCTAGACCGGCCTGGAGGTTGGCAATGATTACACTAGGAAGTGGGTCACTGTAGTAGATGACAGTGTCATCTGCATAGAGGATGAGGTTATTCCTCCCACTGATTGCCTCAATATCATTGACAAAAAGAGTGAATAGCAGGGGACCAAGGATCGAGCCCTGGGGTACCCTGGAGATTACATGTTTAGTACTAGACTGGGTTCCTCTCCATAGGACTTTCTGGGTGTTCGGTTTAGCAGATAGCCCTCGAACCATGTGACAGAGAGCCTGTCCAGTCCAAGTATTTGAAGTTTGGAGAGGAGAAGTTCATGGCTGACCAAGTCAAATGCCTTGGATAAATCAATGAATAGGGCCCCCATTGGGGAACCGCTATCCATTGCGTCAAGGATGTCCGATGTGAGCCTGATAAGGGCCATATCAGTGCCAATGCCCTTCCTAAAGCCATGCTGGATGTCAGCTAGGAGTAGGTGCCTTTCAAGGTGGTCCTGTAGTTGACTGTAGACCAGTCTCTCCTGCACCTTCACTAGGGGGCAGAGAATAGAGATTGGTCTGTAGTTCCCCACATTATCCTGTGGCCCTTTTTTGTGAATGGGGACAATAGTTGCCACCTTCCATTTATCCGGGACCTTTCCTTCAAGGAGGGACCTGTTTATGAGTAAGGCAACTGGGTGGGAGATAGCCAGAGCAGCAGCCTGCAGGAGTCTAGGTTCTAGCAGGTCATGTCCCAGAGAGGAGTCTGGGTTTATTCGTTGCAGAAGGGGAAGTACTTCAGTGGGCTTGACCAGCTTCAGGTGAAACTGTGGTCTGGAGTGTTCCCAGGTGGGGTCTCTGAATCTGGAGGCACCAGAGGGCAGGTGGGGTAAGGTTCCTCCAAGGTTGGAGAAAGTGGCACTAAATGCCTCAAAAATTGAAGTGGGGTTGTTGGTTAGGGTATTACCGACCAGAAGCACACCTTCTTGGGCACTAGGGGCACCCTTTAAGAGCAGGTTAATTTAGCCCCAGAATCTCTTGGGATCCCGCAAGTGCCTGGACTGGAGATTTCGTTGGTATTTGGATTTAGCCAACTTGGAGGCTTTCTTGCACTGATTCCTCAGTTCTCTATACCTCTCCTAAATTGTGATCATTCAACCCAAAGCTTATCCCACATGGTCTATTGTTGAGGGCTGCTGGTTGTGTTTCAGTCTCGGGCTCATTCCGGGGTCCCCCCAAGCCGGAATCTCCCTAGCCCTGTTCATGGTGGGAGAATGAGTATGAGGCGCAAGGAGACGGGGGTGGGTCGAGTTTGGCCTGGAGGAGAGAGCAACAGCCTCCAAAATCAAGAACTTCCCCAAGCCTGGGTTGACCCCTGCCATTTGGGGAGGTGAATCGGGTCCTAATGACAACCTGGTGCCAAATTGCTGAGAGAGAAAAATAAATGTTATGTTGTGGTAGGGTTAGTGATTGTCGGAGTCCAAATAGAGGGGCCCCCTCCTTCCAAGGCGGGCAACTCCCCCAATCCCCAGCCCCCCCACATTAAAACCAGCTGAGATAGGAGGACCCAAGTAATCAAATAAAGGTGTCAGCCTTAGCAGTACTTCAGGTGCCCAGGGTAGGGTTTCTGTAGTATTTCAGGCATTGCAGGATCTTAGCCAGGGGCATGTTGTCCGTATGTAGTCGATCTGGTGTCTCCTGAGGACCCTGTCCAGGACGAGAATTCACTATGTCCAAAGTTTTGTTATTGATGATTCCTTTTGTTGTAAAATCCTCGGCCACCTCCAGGGCTCTACAGTATGTCTTTTGGCCAGAAGGCAGGTTCACCACTAGTTTGGCCGGATATGGTGTATGAAAACGGATCTTCTGTGACCTCAGGGCTGGGAATAAGGAGTTATAGTCTCTCCTCTGTCTTTGCGTATAGGGTGCATAATCATTGTCAAACAACAGTCTATGCTGGCCGAGCACCACCCGACCCTTCTGCCAAGCTTTACGCAATAAGACCTCCTTGGTCTGGTAGCTGAGCAGGCGGAGAACAAATGAGCGAGGCCTTGCATCTGGGCGAGTCGGCTTGGGGCCCGAAAGCCCTATGTGTCCGCCCTATAACTAGTTGAAAATTTAGCTCAAGTTCCAGCACCAGTTGCAAGAGATAATCAGCATAAGCGAGGGTGTCACCTCCCTCCTCACCCTAAGGAAGCCCAAAAATGCGCAGGTTTTGGCGTCTGCCGCGGTTTTTGGCATCCTCCTGATGGGCCACTATTGCGAGCTGTTCAGCAACCAAAGCTTTCAGATGTGCCTCGAGTTTGTCAAGCTGGTCCACATTTTGGGATATCTGGTGATCTGTTTCAGCAACTTTGGTTTGCAAGGAGCCTAATTCAGTCCTTAGATCCTGCATGGTCTCCTGGACTTAATTTCTAAAGTCTGCAATGGCTCTCTGTATTGTGTCCGCATTGCCCTCCACCTCCATAGAGTTTTTTTTTGATTTTGGTAGAAGATGAGGATGCTGCTTTTTTCCCCCTGGACGAACCCGCGTTAGACTTCCAGGTAAGCTCAGAGTCATCTGAAGCTGGGTCCTCGCCGTCCGCCATGTCCACAAAAGCTGGAAATTGATTTTTGGTTTCAGTGTTCGACATTTCACGTTGTAGCTCTCTGGTTTTTCAAGTTTTTAGTTATAAATCTGAGGTTTTGAGAGATTAGAGATCCAATTTAGAATAGTAAGAGCAGAGAGCTCACGGAGTGTGTTGCTCTTCAGCCCATGCCGGGAACCGGAAGTCAGAACAGAAAAGTTTTAACTTTTTAACTGGCATCACGGGTGGGGGCTCTTTTCATGGCGATCCCATGCATCATCAACTACTCACAATTCATAACTTGTGATGGGTGTATCCTCACCCTATCACACTGCTTTGACTTAAGTTTTTATGGCACTGCCATGAGCACCAAAATGGCTCCCTCCTATGCTAACCTCCTCACAAAGGTGGGGGTAGAAGGGAACCATTTACAATCCTGACACGGTTTCTTTTTTTGAACAATACAGTACACTGGAGCCTTTATTGACATTTTTATTTGATTTAGTGCCAGGTAAGTGTACTAACCAAACAGATGCTAATTTTGAGGCAAGACCTGGGAGAGTTACAGAGCAAATCAACAAGGCTATACATATTGAATAATAATAAAACAAAACAGACAGCAACCAAATGTATACTGCAGGTACGCGAGTATGGCAGGTCACACATAAATAAAATGCTTAGCATTCTAAGATGAAAATGGTGCAAGACAATACTAATAAGAAAAAAAGGAAACAGTAAAAACAAGGTAAACAAACTCTGGCCAGAGCCAACACGGCTGCAACTGTGCTCACTTAGCTCATGGTGGAAAAGTCTGCCATGCCCAAGATGGCAGCCGGAGCTCAGTACCCATGCACGAGCAGTTGCGAATACATGACTTCAGTTCCATAGTTGCAGTGAAGTCGAGCATGCGCACTGAGTTTCAGTGGCCGTCTTGGCCATGGCAGACTGATCCACCGTGAGCTCAGTGCACATGCGCGAGTTCACCGGCAGCCATCTTGAGCACAGCAGGTGACGGCAAGAAAAGTAGTGTGCCCGTGTTGGGGGGAGTAGAGCGTTTTAGAATTGCGGAATGTTCGTGCTGCAACTCCAAATTTGTTGTTTAGATGGATTCGGTGGGTCATTTTTAAGGCATTTGCAAGATGGCGGCAGGCTCCGCCCCTGTAGCTGTAAAGCAGAGCACTAGAAACAATGCAAGTGCAAGGAATCAAGTCATCAACAACAAATACAAGCAATATTCAGTAATAGGTTACACTGGCATAACAAAATAACCATTTAGTTGTGTGGCTTGGGTCCTTGGAGAAGGGACCTGCCTTAGTTGAATTTTTGTATCACAATGGTGTGGGCCTCAGATTTACCATTACAACTGATGCCCAAACCATCACCTTCCTGGATCTATGCCTAATGGAAAAATGTGGTCAATGTATCAAAGTTGAAGGGTAGAGGAAATCATTCCTTTTCTTACTAAAAATTGTAAAAGATTTTTTTTTTTTTTTAAACATTTTGAGTAGAACCTAAATTACCAGTGCAATAGGACACTTCAGAGGGGTGTAATTATGGTCAATAAACGCACTTTCCTCTTGTGTGCTTAAAAGCACGCAGCGCAAGGGCCTCATAACTAACAACACACTCAAGGCATCAGATTACTGATTCGTAACTACACACCCCGGCATGTCTTACTGCACATGTATGTAACTGTGTGTTTACACCTGTAACAGTTACAAACATACGAAATTTGCCAGCAGATAAAAGCCTAGAGGTCTATCAAGTCTGCTTGAATGTGCAGCTAGCACACCTTATTCTGCAGCTGCCCCTCCCTTCCACCCTTCCCCTTCATTGACCCTCCCCCTTGTCCTGTCTCATCCCCTTTTGAAGCAGTCCACTGTTCTACTGGATATCACTTCTGCAGGTAATGCATTCCACCCAGCCACCACCCTCTCTGTAAAAAAGTGTCTCCTTATCTCCCTCCTGAACCTTCCTCCCTCCCTCCAGTCTCATATCATGGCCCCTGGTGTCCCTCCCCCCTTACTTTGAATAGCCCTTCTGTACCTGTCTTGTTTATTCCTTTCATGTATTTAAAGGTTTCAATCATGTCCCCCCGTCCCTCCTCTCCTCCAGCGAGTACATGTTCAACTCCCTCAGCCTCTTCTCGTATGATAAGTGCCCTAGCCCCTTGTTCATCTTTGCTGCCCTGCGCTGCACCCCCTCCAGTAACTTAATGTCTTCTTCAGATACGGGCGCCAGTACTGCACGCAGTACTTCAGGTGCAGTCTAACTAATGACCTATACAGTGGCAGAATCACCTCCTCCCTCGAGGATATACCCCTTGCAATACAACCCAGCATTTTGTTGGCCTTTGCAGCTGCCTTCCTACATTGTGCCGAGTTGTTCATTGACCCTGTAATGAGCACCCTCAGATCCTTCTCCTCCTCCTCCTCTGTCTGGGCTAGCTGCACTCCCCCCACCTGGTAACTCCTCCTTGGGTTCTTTATCCCAAAATGCAGCACCATGCACTTTTTGGCATTAAACCCCAGTTGCCAGGTGTCTGACCAGGTTTCAAGCTTTGCCAGATCATCCTGCAACCCCTGCCATCCCCCTAGGTCATCCACCACCGCTCCTACCTTGGTATCATCAGCAAACAGATTGATCTTGCTCTTGATATTCAATGATATGTCTGCCATGAATATCCCAAACAACACTGATCCCAACACCGAGCCCTGTGGAACACCACTCATCACTACTCTTGGGTGTGAGAGCTCCCCACCCACCACCATCCTCTGCTGCCTTTCCTGAAGCCAGTTCCCTACCCATCTCACCAGCTTTGCACCCGCTCCAGTTATCTGCAATTAGTAAATGGAATGAAGGTCCCAATTTTTTGAAACTGTAATTTTTGGTTGGATGCTAACAGTACCATACAGCAGCACCAGCCAGGATATACTGCAGTCTTACCGCATCATAATTGCAGAGTGCCGCAGTATGATGCAGGAACGGCATTATTCAATGGCAATTAAGTCTTTCTGTCATGCAGTATTATGCGACATGTCATGTGCTGCACTGCATTACAACTGACACCATTATACAATACACCTCTAAATCTTAGGAATAAAGCCACTGTACCTGTGGGCTGACCCTGCCATGTGACAAAGTGTCATCTGCTGGATATGTTTTAAGTGCACAAATTTATGTACAATTTGTTGACATGGAAAGGCACACTAAGCTGAAGCTCGTTTCCACGTGCGATCGGGGGGGTTACAAGGGGTGTTGAATACAAAGTAAATCATTCAAAACAAAACAGCAAAGGAGCTGAGCTTGCAGCCCAGCAGGACAGAAACGCTCTTCTGTGAGCTCATACTACACTGGACGTTATTTGTTATTTTAAACATTTCTGGCTGTTTTGCTAACTTTCGCAATAAGGGAATTGCTGATTGAAGTAAAGGGAGCCACTAGTAAAGAAATCTGTACAGACCTATAATGAGTAGACCAAGAAATCCTCAAAAAGGTGAATCTTTCTCAGCAGGACCTGGTAAACTGCCAGCAACCAGACAACCACTGCCAGTTTCAGGAGACACACTAGAACTGCTTCAAACAGCAGTTAATGCTTTGAACCTATCTATCCTCATTTCAGATAAAAAAAAAAAAAACTGGACTAGTATTAAGAAAGGATCATCAGAGTATAAAACACAGTTGAACATTTGGTGCCTGTCGTCGAGACACAGGTCAGGAAGCATAGGAAAACCAGGAGCAATTTCAAAATTCGCTAATAGCGTTTTATTATTAATAACAGCAAAATGAAAAAAATACAAATTATTCAGTATAACTATTTACAAAGGCAGTACAAATGGAGAAAACAAAGTCCTTCTTCTGAGAGTATCTCTTAATTCCAAGTTTCAGTCTCTCACTCTCCTTGCCTCTTTAGCAAAAGTATAGCTGCTCTTTTTATAAGTCTGTGCCCAGAAAACATGTTAAGAAAACGGCATGCTTCTCACACAACATTCTTGCAAGTTTCCAATGTTCTTGCAGGTGCAGAAAAAAGAACATAATGAGACAGAACTGGCCTGTTGTTGACAGCTCTGCACAGTTTGCACACCAGCATCTCAGTTTAACCCCTTGAGTTTCAAATGGCTTTTTGCAATCATTTCAACAGTATAACTACATACAGTTTTAAACAGAGGGATCCCAGTATCAGTAAGTCGTCGAGGCATAGGTTAGGAAGCATTGGAAAACCAGGAGCAGTTGTAGAATTTGCAAAACGTGTTTATTAGTATTAGCAGTAACATAAAAAAACATAAAATTGTTCAGAATAACTATTTACAAAGGCAGAATAAACAGAGAAGATCCATCTGAGTTTTCCTTCAATCTCTGTGTCTCAAAACACTGAAGCTCTCTCTTATAAGTTTGTGCAACCCCCCTCCTTAACAAGCATCCTGTTTTTTTCTAAAATGTTCTGGTCATTTCAGGCAGTTGCAGCCAGAACACACTGTCCCAGAACTGAGGCCCCTTCTCCACAGCTTCTGAAAAAGGGCTTAAAAACTGCTCTGAGGTTAACCCCTTGAGTTCCCAATAGCTTTTTGCAATCATCTGAAACTATAATTATATATATTTCAACAGTAAAACTATATAATTTCTAAACAAAGGGATCCCAATATCAGTTATATTTCCATATAATGATCTGCATATATTTTTATACCAGCAGATATGCAAGGGAGGAAAAAGACAGAAACAGCAAGGGAAGACTGAGAGACAGTGAGAGGCAGAGAAATGGAAATTACGTACTTACCCTAATTATTGATCTTCTTGGACAGTCTCCATCACTCATTCACACTAGTGGGATAGCGCTGGAGGCGCTAGGACCTAGCGGGAGCCTAAAAGTTTCAGAAAGGTCATCGCCGAGACAGGACCACGCATGCGCGGCACTGCAAGACTAGCTCGCACCTGTGTAGGCTATCTCGGCGTCGACCCTCCAATCGCCTCAGTACCTTTTCGACCGAGGAGGTGCAGCGTAACTAATGAGAATAACTCATTCTGTGTTTCTGGGCCTGAGAGGAACCAGATGGCCTTTGCATGAAAGGTCAAAGAACAATGTCTTCACAGTCTGAACCACAGGACTATGAAGACCAAGAAAGAAAACGAGTGAACCCAGGGGATGGTGGGTGGGAGGGTGTGTGAATGAGTGATAGAGACTGTCCAAGAAGATCAATCATTACGGTAAGTACGTAATTTCCATATCTTCCTGGACTAAGTTTCCATCAATCATTCACACTAGTGGGAGAGTACTGAGCTAAAACCAACAACCCTGAGTAGGGTGGTAGGAGATAGGGTTCACTTAGAAAGGATGGCCAAGGACTGTCCTGCTAATAAAAAGAGCTGTCTTGTAAAGAGCATCTAGAACATAGTGCTTACAAGATAAGTGCTCGAGTTGTAACTCACCACTTTGCAGACGACTGCAATGGGCACAAAATGAAAGTCTGCCAGGAAGTCGCAGCCACTCTAGGAGAGCGGCAAGAAGCTGGTGTCAAAGACATGTACTAATGTAACGTAAAGGGACCTCAGGAACTGAAACAGCCGGAGGTAGTCTACTGGTTCAGGGTAGACTGGAAAGTGCAGATGGAAACCCCCATTATCAAGTATGGCTGACCTGTGAACAACAGGTCCAGGAGCACTTGAACCCCTTACTTGGTGAGCAAAGGGGATCCAGGTGGGGTTAGCCCATCAAGGAGAATGGTCTCCACTTAGTCACTGGAACCTTCCTGATGGAAGGCCAAGCACGACTTAGAAGCCTCTTGTGGTGGTCTAGTAGAACCAGACCCTACCCACTGCATATTCCAAAAAAGGAACCATCTTGCCCCTGTGTGTACAACTGTAGTAGCAGTCTCTGAACTCAGGGAAGAAAGGAAAAGTGTACAGGAGAACATGTCCACTGCGGAAAAAAACATTCCGACAGAAAAAAACAGGGGCTGGATTTCTAAGGCAAATAGAGGCAGATGTGCGTTGAGGAGGGACACAGCAGGACCAAGTTAGGGCTAACCCATTCGTTGAAAGTGACTGAAAGCGGCAGTGACTCAATGTGGTGAGGCACTACTCACTCTGGCCTCCCTGAAGGGAGTAGGAAAGGATTCTAGTTTGTTTACTGAAAAACAAACATCACAACTCCATCACGCACTTGGAGAGGATAGCTTCATGAGTGACTGGCATGAAACCAGTGCGCAGGAACCGAAGGTGTGAATATTTGAGAAGCTACCTCAGAAAAAAGACCTACTTGACCTTCAGTCAAGAAGGAGTACATCGCCTGTTAAGTTAAAATAAACAAGGAAGTAGGAACCTGAGTTCCGACTTGGTGGACAGTCGCTTCTGTTGCTGCAAGGCTCTGCTCAAGAGAAGAAAGCCTGATAAAAAGAAATGGGAATTAACAGACTGGGCAGTCGCCTAGGTCTAGGAAATGTCTCTGAATGAGAGAAATCTCTCTTGGAGAAAGAGATGAACCATACCGCTGCTGGATCGGACTCCCCCAAGGGGAAGAAGATGTCAGGTACTCTTTACCGTACTCTGGAGATGAGCGCCTCAGGGGCTGAGGCGCAACCTAACCAGATCCAATTTCAGCTAGGCCCTGTGCTGTGATAAATTTTTTTTTTTTTTTTTTTTAATAGTCCGAGCCTAACAAGGCTTTCAGGCTGCTATTTCGCAAGGATTGTCTTGATACAAAATGACATCTGAGTGTAGAAGGAGCCTGAGCGTCCATACTGAAATCATGACCGGACTAATAATCACAGCTGGAGAGATGTTAACCACCTGTGCCGAAGAAGCCATCGAAGGGGCAATATCACAAGGGGGCTATATATCACTATCAAAGGAACGGAAGAATCAGAGCGGCTCCCGACCATTAAATTAGAATGTTCCACAGAGTGTAATTGTCTTGACAACTGAAAAAGTCTAGATGCAGAAGTGTATGGTCCACGGACCCAGTCTGAAATACTATAGTGGACCCCATTACTGAGGAACTACTGAAAAGGTCTTCCATCATGGACTCTGATGATAGAGAGGACGTGCCCTTCAGTATATAAAATGAGTCGTCCGCTGTATTACTGACCAGAAGGACAGGGAAAGACCCATTTAGATGCACTTCTACCCCAGAAGGACCTCTAAGAGAGGTCTAGGTCAGAGCCACTAGACACTCCGCCATCAGGAAGGATGTCGAGGCACCTCGTCACCATGCAACAATGGCACACGAGGGCACCCCCCCCCCCGACACCCATGGTACCATGGCACCCATGGCAAGAATGGCACCCGGGGCACCAGTGGCACCCATGGGTGCTGGCACCCGCGGGTGCTAAGCGCCACCTGAGGGTGCACGTGCCACCCGCGGGTGCATGGTGCCACCCACGGGTGCTCGGCGCCACTTAGACACCAGCGGCACCACTAGCGGCGCTAACAACCAATGGCAGCAACAGCAGCATCCACGGTGCCGCATAGAGCGGCTGCACCGACCCACAGTGCTGATGATGGTGCCAACCAAGGCATCGAGGCACGGCGCCGATCAAGGCACCGAGCTATGGCGCCAAACCACGGCGCCGAAGGAAAATGCCAATGGAAATTCTGAAGAGAAGGAAAAAGGTGGTGCCCGTGCCGGCCCCTGCATGGAAAAGGGAGAAGGGGGTAGGCACGAGGGATCAACATGATGGCGAAGGCACCAAGAGGGCACCGCGCTCATCCTGATCCAATCGACCCGGCTCCGGTCCAACGGCTCCGAGGTCCGGAGGCCCCAAAATCAGGAACACAGCCAGGAAAACTGGAGAAGTCAAACCCCCTGCTCCACAGGAGCGGCCCAGAGGTGAAACTGCTCACCGGGAGCTCCAACGAGGACAGAGATGGAGTTTGGAGTTCAGAATGCAGCCGTTAGAAGCGGGGCCAAGGGGAACCCACCAAAGTCGGTTCAGGCCTATCACCCCTCCCGACGAACAATCCTCGTGCAGACGTACCAAAGGGCAACCTCGAGCGGCACCAATTCTTCTTCCCCCAACGAGGAATAAGAGCTCGAGGTTAAGTGGAGCCGGATCCCCGGAACCGCTAGATTTGTGCTTCGGTGGACTGTCTCTCCCCCCCCCGAGCACAGGACTTTCCGTAGTCGGACACCCCATTCATTATGGGCGGCGGACCGGACACAGCCCCTCTGCCATAAAAACTTTCAAATGAAGTCCTCCTACCGTCACCGCTACCGTCTAAGGATGACTCCATTGATGGTAGGAAAGAATTTATTTTTCTTCTTCTTCATAATCTTCTTTTCTTGTTCGTAAAATAAGAAATTAATACTAAAATATTAAATTAAAAGGTAAACGCTGCTGTCGTATAGATGAAAATTTTGACTCCGGCAGACGAGCGACGTTGACATCCAAGCGCACTCGGCAGGAGAAAAGGAACTGAGGCAGTTGAAGGGTCGATGCCGAGATAGCCTACATAGGCGCGAGCTAGTCTCGCGGTGCCTCGCATGCGTGGTCCTGTCTCGGCGCTGACCCGTCTGAAAATTTTAGGCTCCCGCTTGATCCTAGCGCCTCCGGCGCTATCCCACTAGTGTGAATGAGTGATGGAGACTTAGTCCAGGAACATCTGCAAGACTGTCAGGGTGATCAAATCCTAGGTCTACGAGAAAATTTGGTTGCGCAACCAGACATACAAGAGACAGGAAAGGAAAGAACAGATCCCTGCATTCAAACTCTCCATAACCACTGGGACACGGTCCTATTCAACTCTGTCACACAGTAATATTTCCACATAAAGATTCACATGTTTTTATACCCGCAGATATGCAAGGGGGGAAAAAGACAGAAATAGCAAGGGAAGGCAGACAGATAGTGAGAGGCAGAGAATTGCCAAACCATTGGGAGTGATCAATTTCTAGGTCTCACAAGAAAATCTGGTTGCGCAACCAGGCAGAGAAGAGACAGAAAAGGAGAGGATAGAACAGAACCTTGGGTTTAAACTCTTTCTGCATAACAAATGGGGCAGGGCCTTATTCAACCCTGTCACATACCCCGTTCTTTAAGAGGGGACTTTTTTTTTTTTTACAAATACAGGTTTCCAAAATTTTCTTTTAATTATCTTCTAGCATTAGCTTATAACTTTTACAGTTCCGTGCATATGCAGCACAGCAAACAGTGAAGTTTAAACTCTCACATTTTAGTTTTTTTCAACCTTCGGAATTCTCAATTCCTGATCCATATCTTGACAGAAAATCAGCATTGACATTCTCTTTCCCAGATTTGTCCATCTTTTTAAATTTAAGTGGCTGTAGTGCCAGGTACCACTGTGTGATAGTAGAATTTTTATCCCCCATTTGGTTAAGCCAACAGAAGATTGTGATCTGTTACAAGTACAAAGTCAGCTCCTGGTAAGTAAAACTTATGGGACTCCATAGCCCACTCTCCTACAAGGCATTCCTTTTCAATGGTGGAGTACCTTTTCTCTCTGTTGTGCAATTTCCTACTTATGTATAGAATAGGATGTTCTTTCCCATCTATATGCTGACTCAAGACTGCACCTAGACCTTCCTCTGATGCATCAGTCTAACATAAAACTGCTTCTCAAAGTCTGGGCTGAACATAATGCAGCCTTAATGGCCCAAAAAGCCTTGTCACACTCTGGGGTCCATTTCACATTATTTGGGAAACGTTTCTTTGTGAGTTCAGTACGGGGAGTAGCTAACTCGGCAAAGCTGGGAACAAATCTCCGATAATAACCAGCCAGCCCTAAAAATGACCGGTCATGTTTCTTGGTTTCGGGGACAGGGCTGTTAGCTACAGCTTCTATCTTAGAAACCTCTGGCTTGACTTCTCCATTTCCCAAAACACAGCCCAAATATCTGGTTTCCTGCATGCCCAGTGCAAACTTGGCAGGATTAATTGTCAGACCTACCTTTTTAATTGATTGGATAACTGCTTCTAGGTGTTCCAGGTGGCTTTTCCAGTCTGGACTGTGCACCACATCACCACCAGGTACGCAGCACAATAACCAGTGTGAGGGGATAAAATTACATCCATGTACTGTTGGAATGTAGCAGGTGCGCTATGTAAACCAAAAGGCATGGTGGTAAACTGATAGAATCCTATAGGAGTGGCAAATGCAGTTTTGTCTCTGGATTCTTTAGCTAGGGGCATTTGCCAGCAACCCTTGGTGAGATCAAATGTACTGATATACTTGACACACCCCAGTCTGTCCACCAAATCATCTACTCTGGGTATAGGGTAACTGTCAGAATCTGACACTTGATTAAGTTTCCTAAAATCATGGCAGATTTCTTACACCCCCTTCTTTTTTGCTTACAATCACAAAGCTCTGTAACAGAGTAGACACACTAGAGGGTGTAGACAGAATGAGAAGGGACCTGCAGAAACTTGAAGAATGGCCAGGTGTTTGGCAGTTGAAATTCAATGCAAAGAAGTGCAAGATAATGCATATGGGGCACAAAAACCCTGGCACAATATATCAGTTGGGGGGTGAGGGTATAGCATGCACCAAGCAGGAAAGTGATCTTGGGGTTATCATCTCTGATGACCTCAAGGTAGGGAAACAGTGTGACAAGGCAGCAGGAAAAGCACAAATAGGATGCTGGGATGCAGAGGCAGGGGCATCACCAGCAGGAAAAGGGAGGTCATAATTCCACTATACAAGACACTAGTGAGGCCCCACCTGGAGTACAGTGTACAGTTCTGGAGACCTTACCTACATAAGGACATAGACAGGGTAGAGAAGGTCCAGAGGAGGGCAACAAAGATGGTACATGGATTGCATCACAAGTCCTATGAGGACAGGTTGAAGGAATTGAATATGTACTCCCTGGAGGAGAGGAGGGAGAGAGGGGACACGATAGAGACATACAGGTATCTTACAGGGAGGAACAGGGTGCAAGAATACACTATTTTTAAGCAAAAAAGATATTCCAGGACTAGAGGGCATGGGATGAAATTGGAGGGAGGACGATTAAGAGGAAACATGAGGAAGAATTTCTTCACAGAACGGGTGGTGGACAAGTGGAACACCCTACCAGAGGAAGTGGTGGCTGAAACAATCATGGGATTTAAGAATTCATGGGACAGACAAAGGAATTCTGGAGGTCAGGGGTAAGGGGCAACAGACTTCTAGGAAAACAAACTGAACTTACAAGTTCAAATGGGCAGACTGGGTGGGCCATAGGGCCCTTATCTGCTGACACTGTCTATGTATCTATGTATAATCATCATTGGTGATGACCAAGCACTTCTCAACTCTTCTATGATGCTTAATTCTTTCACTTTTTGTATTTCCTTAACCACGTCAACTCTTAACCGCTCTGGTAATCTGTATGTCTTTTGTTTAATAGGGCTAGCATTCCTTGTCACTATTACGTGCTCGACATTTTTAGCTTGACCTGGCACTGTGGTAAAAGTACAGTTAAATGTCTTTACCACGTTGCGAATTTCGGCGGTTTGTTTGGAGGTTAAGGAAACATTCACCTTTACAGCATCAGCAGTTACAGTTTGTTCCAGTCTGTCATAAGCTACATCAGTTTCTTCTTTATCAGTTTCTGGCAAAACCAGCAAAACAGCTTTTGGTGTTTTTTCAACCCATTTCTTGAGGAGGTTAGCATGGTACGTCTTAGTTGGATTTTTCCTATCAGGGGTCTCGATCTTATAGTTAAATGTTCCAGTACATCTAAGAACCTTATAAGGCCCTTGCCACTTCATTAACCGTTTATTTTCCTGTAATGGGTAACAGTAGCAAGACCTTTTCACCTGGCTCAAAAACCTTTTCTTTTACCCCAGGGTCATAATACACCTTCTGCTGGTTTTGGGCCTCTTCCTGATTACTATGGGAGACTGCAACATATTTTGCCAGCTTCTATCTCAGGGCACACATATAAGACGTAACAGATTGTTTCTGAGGGGGGTCATCTTCCCGTGTTTCTTTTATTACATCTAGTGGCCCTCCATGTTGTCTACCATACAGCAGTTAAAATGGTGAGAAAACTGTTGATGCCTGTGGCACTTCTCTGTAAGCAAAAAGCAGGTAAGGTAAGTGCAGGTCCCAGTCTTCCCCTTCCCCTTTTACAAACCTTTTTAACGTGGGTTTTAGGTTTTGATTAAAACGCTCAAAAAGACCATCTGTCTGAGGCTGATAAAGGGAGGTTCTTATGGCAGTGATACCTAGTAGTCGGTACAGCTCCTTCAGTAATGCAACAACAAAATTACTACCCTGATCAGTAATAATCTCTTTAGGTATGCCCACCCTGCTGAACATTTTGGCAAACTCTGCTGCCACTTTTGGGGCTGTGACAGTATGCACTGGAACTGCCTCTGGGTATCAAGTAGCATAGTCGCATACTACTAAAATGAATCAATTATCCTTTTTACTTTTGTCTAAGGGGCCAACCACATCCACTGCATTTCTTTCAAAAGGCACATCTATCAAGGGTAGGGGGCACCTTGTCTTTTTTAGTCACTGTGGCAACTTTCTGACACTCAGCATAGAACTGCAATAGGTAGCAACATCTTCATGAATTCCAGGCCAGTAAAATCTGTACAGCAATCTAGCAAGGGTGTGATCCCTTCCCGAGTGATCAGTTATAGGACTATCATGTGCTATCTGTAACAACTCAGATCCATACTTTTGTGGTATAACCAGATTCAGAATTAATGAAACATTTTGTGTGTAGAGTATTGGATGTGCCTACATTTCCTAAAAGAATCCAGTTTTGTTAAGCTGTATGTAGAAATTGAGTGAATTCATTGAGCCCTGTCACCACCGGAAGCAGGAAGAGAGTTGTAGTTCGTGGATTGTTGAAACGAACTACAAACTAATATATCTGCACTATATTTGATTTTTTAAATCATTTGGTGACTTCTAGACCTTAGTTAGGTCCTTGACTCCTATTCTAAGGATAAATCTTTCAAATTTAAGCACTTTTAATAGCGAGTGAGATTAGCTACACTTCCGGGTTCTGCACATAAATACTGCCTCTCCGGCCGGCCGTAGCTCAGCAGCAGTGGAAGCAGCGCAAGAGACCGCATCACGTGTCTGCTGTGTCCGCTGGGAACACTGGGGACAAACATTGTGATCATGAATAAAACTAAATTTGGGGGTGGTAAGTAAGAGTACCAAACAATATTGAAATGGCCCAAACAAGGCATAAGAAACTGAAAGGCAAAAAAACATGTAGGGAATGTTGTATGTATGTAGAAGAGGTGACTAACTCAGAGTTTACTTGTGACAAATGCATTAAAAACTCTGCATTAATTAAAGAGATATTTGATCTTGAAACAAGACTTCAAACATACAAGGATATATCCAAATTGGAGGATTACATAAATGAAGCTGTATGTGATGTTAGTAATAGGCAATCTTTGGTCTTAAATAAAACTGGGCACCAAGAGTACTCGACTGATAAAACTGAGGCTGAGGGAACATCCATTAATGAAATAAATGAAGTTTATCGGCTCAATACCACTATAGAACTTGAGAATAGATTTGAGTGCCTTTCCAAGGATGCACCTGACAAACTGGTTAGGAACAGCATTAAAAAAGGGGGACTAAATAAAACAAAGGAATTAAGTGAGTCCATGAATCAAGATGACATAAAGATGAATAGCGCTAGTTGCCCAGATAGTGCTAAATCATCTGACAAAATTAAACCAACTGAAAGGGATATCCTTATAATAGGGGACTCAATTATAAAAGGTATTGATACATATGTATGTTCAAATAGAAATGAACACACCACAGTCAGCTCATTACCTGGAGCAAAAGTAAACGATATAGCTGGACTGATGGATGGTCTGTTTGAAAACACGGTTACACCTCTTGTTCTCTTACATGTGGGGGTGAATGATGTGGGTATAACTAATTGGAGCTGTATGGAAAGGGATTTTAAGCGTATTGTGGACGCAGTTAGAAGGAAAGGTGGTGAAATAATTATTTCAGGGATTATTCCCATGCAGGGAAATAAAGTGTTTAAAAATAACAAGATAAAAATAATTAATGTTAAGATCAGAAGCTTCTGTGAGCAAGAAGGAATTGGCTTTATGGATAATGAAAGGACATTTAATAGAACAACTTTTTTTTAGAAAGGATGGCGTCCACCTAAACTATGCGGGAATAAGGATATTGGGAAAAAAGCCCTTGAGGTTACTAACTTCCATTTAAACTGGTTCGGGGGGGGGGGGGATAGAAAATAAAAAAGAACCAAATGGAATTTTATCTCCCCCTTTAAATCTCTTGGGCTGGAATGCTATTCTCATAAATGCTCGAAGCCTGCTGAATAAATATGATGAGCTTAACATAATTTTACACAAGAATAATGTGCATATTGCCCTTATCACGGAAACATGGTGGGATGTAAAGGATGCATGGGAAAAAGAAATCGAGGGGTATAAATTATTATTCCTATTGTAGGAAATATAGAAAGGGTGGAAGAGTGGCAATTTACATCCATAAAGATATTGTGTCGGAAGAAATCAAATGGGATAAGGGGCAGATAGAACTCTTATGGATTCAGTTATTACCTATAAATAGACCTAAAATTATGTTGGGCCTTCTTTATAGACCCCCGTCCATGTCATATGAAGACGACAAGGTTATACTGAGTATTCTTAGAAATCTGGACCCCACAAAGAGGATATTACTAACTGGTGATTTTAATTTACCCAATATTGATTGGGTTAAAAGTACAGGCACATGCCCTCTTGAGAGACAGTACATAGACGCTATGGATCATGGGGAACTTGAGCAGTTGGTCCTGGAGAGTACAAGGCAAAAACATTCTCGATCTAATCTTTACTAATATGGGTGATTCAGTAAACATAGTGAAATAAGCACCCCTCTAGGAAACAGCGATCATAACACTGTTTTATTCAAAATTAAGGAAATTCAACTTAGTAAACCTATGGGAACCACCACTAAGTTGAACTTCGGGAAAGCTGATTTCCAAAATATGAAAATGGATATGGGTAATCGGGACTGGAGATTAGAGTTTGCTAATAAACCTTTACAATCTATATGGGATTCTCTCAAAATTAAAATACATAAATTAACAACTGAATACGTACCTACCATCATTAAATACCATAAGGTTAGAGCTGTTAAACCTGCCTGGCTAACTACACCAATAAAAAAACTAATTAATAAAAAAAATAGGTTATATAAGAAGTTGAAAGCTTTTTACTCAGTTAAATTAAATGCTGAATACAAGGAATGCCTTAAAAAAGTCAAAATAAACATCAGAAAAGCAAAAGTCCAGCATGAGATTAATCTAGCTAAATAGAGTCCACGATAACAAAAAAGCCTTTTTTACCTACATTAATAACCGAAGAAAGACCCCTAACAGTATAGGTCCTTTCCCCACTGAAGAGGGACACCCAGCAACCAATCAACAAATGGCTAACATACAGAACAAATATTTTTGTTCAGTATATATACCAAAGGATACTAATATGCATAATATTAGTAGACACCTTGAACCGGGAACAATAATATTGAACCTAGATAACATTTACAAAGAAATAGTGGGTTTAAATATAAATAAATCTCCTGGTCCTGATGGTATGCATCCTAGAATTTTGAGGGAATTGGCAGACACGTTGGTCCAACCATTAACATGTATATTTCAAACATCAATAAACTTGGGTTTAGTACCTCATGATTGGAAAGTAGCAAATATAGTACCCATTTTAAAGAAAGGACCCAGTACCCTACCAGAAAACTTTAGGCCCATCAGTTTGACTTCATTTAGGAAAACTTATGGAAGGAATAATAAATGATATACTTATGGTACATATGGAGGACGAGATATTCAGGATCTCTCTCAGCATGGTTTTGTAAGGAATAGATCCGTCAGACCAACCTATTATCCTTCTATGAAAAAGTGAACAGGAACTGGATGCTGGGAATCCTGTGGATGTGGTTTTTCTTGACTTTGCCAAGGCTTTTGATAAATTGCGCCATAAAGAATTATTGTTAGTACTGGATAAAATAAAACTGCCCAGTAACATCTGTAGATGGGTTTCAAGTTGGTTGCAGGATAGGAGGCAGAGGGTGGTTATAAATGGGGAATATTCAGATTGGGCCCCGGTTTCGAGTGGAGTACCCCAGGTATTGGTCTTGGGCCCTAGCTTATTCAACTTATATATTGCCTCGTTGGAAATCAATAATAAGAATATCTGATTGTACAAGTTTGTTGATGACTGTAGATTGGGTGTAGTTCCTAACAGTGATGAACAGAGAGAAAAATTTCAGCAAACCCTAGATTTAATTAATAAATGGACAAATCTTAACAAATTGGAATTAAATAAATCTAAATGCAAGGTCATGCACCTGGGTAAGAATAATAAGGAAGCAATTTATATACTGGACAAAACAAACTTAGGGGTAGTTACTGAGGAAAAGGACCTGGGCATTACAATTACAAATGACCTAAAATTTAGAATACATTGTAGAAATCAACTTAAGAAAGCAACCCAGATCTTAAACTGCATATTAAAACATATAGCTAGCAGAGAAGCAAAAGTCTTGATTCCTTTGTATGTAGCACTGGTTAGACCCCATTTGGAGTATTGTGCGAGGGTTTGGTCCCCCCAAAATAGGGAAGACATACATTCTATTGAGGGAGTACAGAGAAGAATAACTAAACAAATAAGAGGATTAAAAAATAAAACTTATCATGATAGATTGGTTAGTATGAACCTTTATTCATTGTACTATCGTAGGTTGAGGGGAGACCTATGTTTTCTGTACAAAAATATCAAGGACAAAGAGCTGATTCAAGATTTGGGATTTATATTTAATCAGGGGAGAACCAGCACAAGGAAACATACGACACAATTACGTCATCAAACTTGGGCACATAACTTTAGAAAAAATTGGTTTAGTCTAAGAATAGTTGGAGTATGGAACAACTTACCGACCAAAATTGTTAATAGTCCCACAATGAATGAGTTTAAAAATGGGGTTGATTTGTATTTTGGAGATAGTAAATTCCTTTTTTAAACTATAGTAAAGGATGGCGAGCCTAATAGAGTAGACTTACCCTCAGCCCGTATAAACCTATGAAACCAGTTCTATCTGTTCCTGTGCCGGAGGTTTAACCCAAACTCTGTACAGTAACCCATTACATTGTTTAAACATTGGTTCACCCGGGGAGGCGCTAGAGACCCAACTTCCAGGCCGGGTACACCTCTTTACAGCTCTCCACCTCATGGTGTTAAATACAAAGAAAAAATATTCAAAAACTTTAAAAACGCTAAATATTTTAGTAGCTTTGTGCACAGAACGTCTAACAGAGTCAACTGATCCTATTCGTGACAATGGTGCAACCAAAGGCACAGCACCAGGGCCAACCGAAAGATCTGGCCCATGCCTCCACAAGTAAGGCCCCAGAATCCACGGAGTGTAGTGGCGGCCGGTCCAAAGATGCAATGGATCCGCCTTGGAAAGCATCAATAGAATCCATGAAGGCCATGGATTCGAAAATAGAAAAAACGCTCCAAAAACTGGAGGCTCATGAAGGGGCAAGTCAGAAGCTAGTTGGAATGATGGTAGACACCATAAAAAAAGATACGTTTCGACTCTTCCAACCATCGCTACACTGACCAAAGAGAATGGCATACTCCATACCAGAATAGAAGCCATAGAAAACGAGATGTGCTCGGAAAACATCTGTGTAGTCGGAGTTCCAGAAGGAGTCGATGGTTCCAACTTATTGCTATATATTGTTACCTGGCTGCAAGAAAAATTGGAGTTACTGGATGGGTTCCCATGGTAAGCACTCTCTAAAGCATACTGAGTTAATCCCCGTATCCAACCAACAGCTCCTAATACACCCCACACTATCATAATCCGATCCTCCAGCTCTGAAATATGGGACAGGATTATTCAAGCAGCAAGAGCAGTCTACCTGCTGGAGATCCAGGGGTCTGATGTGAAAACTTTCCCCGACCTGTCCTTCCATATGAGAGCCAGAAGGAAAGCTTCGGACGCAGTCAGACAATGGCTGAGGGTGCTGGGCATCATCCACTCATTCCTTCTACCAGCACGTCTGCGAGTGGTATATGGGGGCAGGGCCTGGCAGTTCAGCAACCCACAAGATGCCGGTCGGTGTGTTGAAAAGTTGGAGCAGGAGTTTGCAGGGCACAGGGAGCGAGCAGACCAAGCGGATTCCTCGTCTGGAGCTGACGACTGACTTGAACTTTGTTAAATGTTTGCAGAAGCAGGTTAGGGATGTAATGCTGCTGCTTTTCGTACTTCTTACCTATATGTCTCTTATTTAGGGACAGATCGTTATGACTCACTTACGGCCCTACTGTGGACTTGAGATAGATGGGCTTAAATATTTGTCTGTCTTAAAAAAATAAGATGATGCTCATGATTAAACGAGCGAGAGGAATATCCTCCATTTTGGAATGCCCATGCTAGTTTAAGATGTCTCCACGAGGTGTCAAGCAGAAGCTGAGGCTCTTCCCTCTAGAAATTGCAACCACAGAAGGAAATGTTTAGTTCTCTGTTGGAACACTGTTTATGATATATACTCTGTACTACAGTGTTAATGTTACTCATTTTTTTAATCTCTAATCGTTTAAAATATGAATATTTTGAAATGTTTGAGGGCACCTAGAGGGGTTGGGGTTGTTAACGAGGTCTATCGTTTCCTTGTTATTCTCCCTAGTTAAAACCAGGTTTAAATAGCAATCCCAGTGATTGTATATTACATTGTGGAATTTCTTCCTACTGAAAACACCTTTGCCGCTGAAGTGGCTGCCAAGTACTACAGACCTGTTGGAATTGATAAATTAACTTTTAGGAACCCCTGACCTCCTACTGTAACTGAATACAGGATTGTTATACTATATTAACTGTTCTCCATATACATGTTTAATAGGGTAGCTTCATGCCTGAATTATACCTGATGCCTGTATGAGAATATTGACTGTATAATGTCTTTTACACAGAAAATCAATAAATATAAATAAAAAAACAACATTAGTTCACCCTGTTTTAGTTTCACCCCCAGCTGCTTAAAATAACCCTGGAGAGAAACATCGTCAGCTTGCTCTGAAACAAAATCACAATCGGTTATCAGTTTAGTTTCAGCATTTTCATATATTAAACCCTTATGTCCATCAGTCTTTTGTTGCCACTGTTTCTTCAGGCGTCTTCTTTCTTTCCTGGATTTCCAGATCTTGGAGCTGTGTTCAAACAAGTCTGAATCAAAATCACTGAAAGGAAAAGTGTCTCCACCATCTGAGATTTTCTTTGCCTGTGCTCGTCACCACAGCTGCTGAAACATCAGGATTTACTCCCTCTCTGATTAACTCAGTAAATCCTGGAAAATCATTTCCAATAATCACAGGTATAGGTAACTTAGGTACTGCCCCCACATTCATTTGGTGCAACACACTCTTAATATTCAGAGTCACTTAGGTGGAGGGATAGTATCGAGTGTCCCCGTGGATGCAGATGACACCAGTACCGGGTCCTTTTGGACATTGTTTTCCCAGCACTTGAATATGCACTAGGGTCTGTCTGCTTCCCGAATCAATAAGTCCTTTCACAGTCTTATCTCCCACCTTCACATCTGTTAAGTACTTGCCCCAATTTGCTAAGGACAAATCTGCTCCAGTGTCACTCTTTCTACTACAGCAATTTCTAGCAGTATGACCTGGCTTATTACAGTTATAGCAAATAAAGTCTTTGGGTGTAGATTGGTTACCCCCACCAAAATTCTTATCAGACTTGGGAGTTTACATGGGAAAAAGAGCATCTTACCGGTGCTTGGCTGTTACCTCGCTGCTGTGGCGTCTGGCTGTCCATTTGGTTGTCTTCAGCCAAAGAAATCGCCTTTTCCCCACTTTCTGGTCAGTGTTCTTTTACCCAAAGCTGTACGTCTGTAGGCAGGATGTTGATGAATTGCCCTATTGCAAATGTGTCAATGATCTGTGGGACTGTTTCGCCCTATGGTTGCAGCCATTTTGTAAGGTGTTCTCTAAATCAGGTGAAAGCTTCTCGAGGATTGTCGACTGAACTGTACTCCAGAAACCGGAATCTTTGCCTGTATGTCTCTCCTGAGATGTCATACCTTTTCAGGATTTCTGTTTTCACCAGGTCATAGTTTTCTGACTGTGCAGTGTCCATACCTGTAGGCAAGTTGGACTTTACCTGTCGGGTAAGGTACCAGCCTGACTGCCCATTGCTGCTTTGGCCACTAGCAAGCTGTAGCAACCCTTTCAAAAGTTGTCAAGTATGCTTCAATATTATCCGAGGGACACAGCTTTGTAAGTTTAATGACTTTTAAGTTGTTGGTGTTTTGTTGCTTTGCTGGACCTGTGCCAGATCCACCAGCTTTGATAACTTGCAAGGCATCCATTCAGCACTGCATCTCTTCTCTTCTTTGCTGCTCCTGCCGTTGCATCTCTCCTTTTCTCTGCTTCTCAAGTTGTTGCATTTCTTCTTTTCTCTGTGCCTCTAAATGCTGAATCTCTTTCTCTCTGCTGCATCTCTTCTCCTCTTCTCTGTTTTTCCATCTCTGTTTGTTGTAGAGCCCACCATTTGAAAAAAGCAGTCAGGCTTTAAGGTTCTGTCACTGCCTGTTTTTTTTTTTTTCCATTGCTGGTGCTGGCTGTACAGTCTCAGCTTGGACTTCTTTCTCTGCTAGTTTCGCTGCCATTCTTTTGGTAATCACTACTGGACTTGCTGCTGCAGAATCCATACCTTTCTTCTATGCTTCCCTGGTACCAGGTCCAGTACCTATGCACAAAACTCCTGGCTTAGAGTATGCACAGCGTAAATCCCACAGAGTCTGACGCCATATGTCGTCGAGGCACAGGTCAGGAACCACAGGAAAACCAGGAGCAGTTTCAAAATTCACAGTGTTTTTATTATTAATAACAGCAAAATAAAAATATAAGAATTGTTCAGTATAACTATTTACAAAGGCAGTACAAACAGATAAAATGAAGTTCTTCTTCTGAGGGTATTTCTTAATTCCAAATTTCAGTCTCTCGGTCTCTCACTCTCGTCTCAGTAGCAAAAGTATTGCTGCTCTTTTTATAAGTCTGTGCCTGGGAAACTCGTTAAGAAAATAGCATGCTTCTCACACATTGTTCTTGTACGTTTCCAATGTTCTTGCAGGTGGAGAAAAAAGAACATAATGACACAGAACTGGCCTCTTGTTGACAGCTCTGCACAGTTTGCACAACAGCATCTCAGTTTAACCCCCTGAGTTCCAAACAGCTTTGTGCAATCATTTCTACAGTATAACTATATACGGTTTTAAACAAAGGGATCCCAGTATCAGTGACATCTCCACATAAAGATTCACATATATTTTTATGCCCGCATATATGCAAGGGGGAAAAAAGACAGAAATAGCAAAGGAAGGCAGAGAGATAGCGAGAGGCAGAGAACTGCGAAACCATCAGAGTGATCAGTTCCTAGGTCTCACAAGAAAATTTGGTTGTGCAACCAGACAGAGAACAGACAGAAAAGGAGAGGATAGAACAGACCCTTGCATTTAAACTCTTCCTGGATAACAAATGGGGCAGGACCTTATTCAACCCTGTCACAGTGCCTAGGGTGGAGGAATTGAATAAGACTGCTGGAAAAGCACTCGCTGTAGTAGCAGCTAATATAAAAGAAAAAACATGTGCTTAAGGCCTGGACTGAACAACTGGAAAACTGTGTTCTGTTTGCGAATATCTGAGTGCCAGGAATCCCGGAGAGCATGGAGGGGGATGATGCAGCAACACGTCTTGTCTGATAGCTCCCGGAGGCCTTGTGCTTGGGAATCACAATAATTGAAGCATACAGAATTATCCCCGACATGTTCGCAAAGAGGAGAAAGGTCCATGTACAATCCTACTAGTCACCACATCCTCAGGTGTGAGTGGCAAAATACTTAAGGCAGCAAGAGATCAAGGACCCATTAAACTGGACACAAACCAAATCTTATTTTTCCCTAATTATTCTTTTGCAACACACCACCACCAAAAGGCATTTAAAGGAGTGACCCTTAAACTGCGGGAGATGGAGATCCCCCACCGGCTGGCTTTTCCTGCTAGGCTACAATTCACTGCCAGGGACAAAATGTTTGTATTTGTGGACCCAAAAGCATTGGGCCTTTACGTGACTAATCTTGCAGCAACTGTGTGTGTGTGTCAACCTTTGAGCATGATCGTCAAGATGAGGAAGCTGGGAGATATCCTACTTGAGAAGGCTATGACTTCAGTGAGTAAGAGAATATTTAGTGCGGAACATTAATTCAGCTAAGTTTTTAAATTGGGACCTGAGATAGAGTTCTTTAATCTGTCAGCTGTTACTTTCTCAGACATCCCCATACAATGCCTGGTGGTTTGGACTATCAAGTCTGAAACTCCATAAAAGAGGTCTGGTAATGGTGGGAAACACTTTAAATGAACTTGCCTGAATTCTAAAATGTTTTACTACTCGGATATGCCTAATCAAATAACCACTGCTTCTCTTCTAATTGTTAGTTATGTGCTTCCACAGTAAAGTACAGTTATGTAAAAACTTACCTTTTTTATTTCATTTTACTAGGAAAGTCAGAAGTACATCCTTTGAGCTAAAAGCTCCTTTACGAAGGATCCTCGTCATACAATTAAAAAAATTAAAAATAACGGTAGATCTTCAAGAGAATCTCTTTTATCAGGCCACATCAATGGAACTATAGCCACCAGGCACTAGGACTACACAGAAGCTTTTTTGCAAGCAGTCCATTAGGGGCTGCCCACGACGACATCTTACGTCGACATCCACAATATAAATGTGGGCAGCCCCCCTTCCTCCTCAGTTCCCTGCCGGAGATTATACTCAGAGGACCTCCTTCTAGGGAACCAGGAGAGAGCTGAAGTTCCCAGCTACCAGGCCAGGCTGGGAACCGCAGGTAGTCTGTCCTGGAGAGGGAGAGAGAGAGACAGGAGCGAAGAGACTCTGAGTCTAAGGGGGACAGAGGGTGGGACGGCAGGCCTGATGAAAGACATTCTCTCAAAGATCTACCATTACGGTATGTAACTGTACTATCTTACTTGAGGATATCTCTTTCAATAGGCCACACCTATGGAATAAGTCCCAAGCAGTACTGCCAGAGAGAGAGAGTCTGGGTGGCTGGAGGCTATAGGCCTAAGAAAGCAGGCCTTGAAGCACAGCCAGGCCAAAGCCTGCCCTTCTTCTAGAGGCAATGTCCAGACTATCGTGTTTAGTGAAAGCGTGGACAGTACTCCAAGTTGCAGCAGCACAAATTTCTGCAGCTGATACATTTCCTGAAACAGGCAGTGGAAGTGGCCATGCCTCTGGCTGAATGGCCACGCACAATCCAAGGAAGTTCCTTACCGTACTTCCTATAACAAAAAGTAATACAACTGGCCAACCATCTGGACAGGCACTGTTTAGAAACCTGTACGCCCTTTTTCCTGGGGGCGAAGGAAACAAAAAGCTGTGAGGACTTCCTGCAGTCCTTTGTACGATGTACACAGTATCAGAGTATTCTATGTACATCTAAGGTATAGAGCAATTCTGACACACACACACCCTGACGCCTGAGATGGGCTGCCACCACTGTGATGCATTTGGTGAAGACCCGTGGGGCCGATGACAGGCCGAACAGCATGACTAGGAACTCGTACAGGGTCCCATCGGCTCTGAAGCAGAGGAACTGCCAATGAGACAGACGGACTGAGATGTGAAAGAACGTGTCCTGCAGATCCAGTGAACAGAACCACATGTTTGCTCCAAGGATGGTATGATCTGGGACAGAGTGACCATCCGAAAGGTGCGTGACCTCAGGTCATGCAGATCTAGAATGGGGCGCCAGCCCCCCATCCGCTTGGGCACCAGGAAGTACCTGGAGACAAAGCCTGGGTCTGCTGGAGAATCCACCACTGGAGCTACTGCCTCCTTGAGGAGGAGCTGAGCGATGTCATCTCGGTGAGCCGACTGAGTATGGACGGATACTCCTTCCTCCCGAGGGGCACGGGCTTGGCTTGGAGGGTGCTGCTCGAATTCCAGAGGCAGTCACTGACCGATCACTTCCAAAACCCACCTGTCCGTGGTAATAATGGACCAGGTGGAAAGAAAGTGGCGGAGCTGGCCCCCCACAGGAGGACCCAGAGCTAGGGTGATGGGAGAGGGGGTGGCAGCCCCCGCCCCATCACTGAGCAGGCTTGGAGGAGGAGGATCCAGGAACTGAACCACGGCCTCCTTTACGGACCTGCGAGGGCCCGGGCCGAGGGCGCCAAGCTTGAGCCTGATGTTGCTGCTGCCCTCCTTGAAAGGAGGGTTGCTCTGCTGCAGGGGAAGAGTGCCAAAAAGGCTTCTTCTTTTTCTGCTGTTTCTTGCCCGAAGGACCTTTAGCAGAAGTACTGTCCAAGGTGGCACTGGACTGCTCAATACACTGAAGGTGACCAGCCACACCTGGGCTGAAAAGGTCGGTGCCCAGGAAAGGCACATCAGCTAGTTTGTGCTGAGTATCTGCCGGGAAAGAGGTGAGTCTCAGCCAAGCCCTGTGATGAGAGGCAACTGCGGCTGCCATCGAGCAGGCACAAGAATCCCCAATGTCCAGGGATGTCTGAAGCTGCTGTTTGGCAACAGCCCGGCCCTGATCCCAGACCTGCTTGACCGTGGTCTGCATGTCCGCGGGGAGGTGTGGGAGGACTTCATCCAAAGACCCCAAGAGGGCATGGGAGAAGTGTACCATGATGACAGCCGAACTTGACGAAGGCCTAAAGATGAGGCCACATAGACCTTTTGAGCCAAATGAGCCAGGAGTTTGGATTCTTCTTTGGGAGGTCGGTCAGTGTCGGCAGAACTGCCAGTGCGTCTGAACACAGAGGTGGTCACCAGGCTCTCGGCCGAAAGGGACCCCATGGGCACTGCACACTTGCTGGCCATGCGAGCAGATGGAGCTGGACAGGAGGCAGGGTGCTGCCAAAGTTCTAAGGCCGGGCCAGCTATGGCCTCGGCCACAGAAAAGGCCTCTGTCAGGGTATCCCCTCTCTTGAGGATGTCTGTGAGAGGGTACGCCGCCTTTTTCTGGATAGGTTCCAGAGGCATCCCTGCAGACTCAGAGATGAGGCGAAGAATGCCCTGAAAGGACGAAGGACCTTCCTCCGTCTCTATCCCACTGGCCAATTTGTCATCCCGGGATGAGAATGTAGGCCAGTCTCATCTGACTCCGAGGAATCCGGATACAACGGTCGACCGCTCAGGTCACCTTCGGCCCACCGAGGGTGGTCCGGGGTGACAGTGACCGGAAGACGCCAGGGAAGCCCAGTGTCTGGTCTATCTTCCTTAGAAGAAGCCTCTCCCACAGGCTGCTTGGGTGGTGGTTCCACCACGATCGATGGAGAGACCAGGTTAGGCCGAACCGGAGGTTTTGCCGGCTCCGTGGGCTGGGGGAGTCGACTTAGTCGGCTTCGAAGGAGTCGGCTTCGGCCTGGGAGGTGAAAGCCAAGTAATGGCTGGGTTGGAAGCCTTGGTCGGCTTGTGCCCGGACAAAATCAGCTTTTGCCACATGAGGTCCTCGTAGCGCCGGAGGTTCCGTTGGAGCCTCTCCTCATCTGAAGAGGATGAGGATGACCGATGACGTCGCCTCTTTTTTCAGCGCGTGGCTCTTCCTCGCCTGTCAGTCGAGGGGTCCTAGACCGATCGAGATCGACAGGCTAATTTGGTCGCCGGGAGACATCAAGGGACCGTTATTTCCAGGGTTGCGGACTCACTTTTTGATGGGATTCCCAGCGGCTGGGTCTCCTCATCGGGAAAGAAAGGACCAGAGTCCGATTGAGAGAATCGTCGAACCATAGTCGGCGACAATGGGTCGATCGGGTCGATGATTATTTCAACCTCGTCGATCGACACTTCGGTCAACTGACCAGATGGCAAAGCCGAGAAGCCAGCAGCTGAAGAGGCAATTTCAACCGGAGTCGAGACTGCCGGTTCCTGGGACCGAGCTCTCTCCCGATCCCAAGAACGTCTTCGCCGAGACAAAGATGATCCCGGGTCCTTTTCCTGCTTACAGGACTGAAAGCAGTGCGTACCCGCAGGACTCTCTCCCTTAGTCGGGAGAGATTGGCACAGCTCTCGGAAGGAACCCAAGAAGGTGGAGCCCAGGTTGAGCAGAACAAAGAAGCTTCGAGAGGAAGATTCCGTGGCATGAGCCGCCTCCCAACGCTGTATGCGCTCCAATTGCTCGGGCGATCCCGCGCCGCCGAAACTGCCCACTGAGCCTCTTTTGATTTCACCAGAGGGTTCTGTTTTTCCGGCCTCCCCAACTTCAAACGTGAGAGATGGTTGTCGAGGACGTCAGGGTGAAATGCAAGACAAAAATCGCACTTCGAGGTGCCATGGTCAACACCCAGGCAATAGATGCACATGGTGTGGGGATCGGTGCATGACATTTTCTGGTCGCAAGAACACCAGTGAAATCCAGGGGAAGACTGGTCTTCCGTAATCGAAGATAAGCAGTCGCGATCGCTAATGTGAACTAGATGAATTTTCAGAACAACTGAAGGTTTTGAAGCTAGGGTCTACAAAATGCGGGAGCACGAAGGAGGCAACCTGAATCTTCCAGCGGAAAGGAAGATCTGACGTCATGGGGTGGAGTCGACGGTTATACCACCCGGGTGGGTGGGAGGAGCCAGCTTGAAGACTTCCGATGATTCTTAAAGGGGAAAGGGACATGCCAATAAGTGTGGATGAACAACATATTCACGATCCTAGAACATAAGTTACTAAAACGCTGAACTTGGGCAACTAGTTCATTTTCTGTAATGGGAGCTAAAAAGTACTTAAAGTGGAGCTGTGATATGGTATACGCTATGCATATTCATAGAATTCATGGTTATGAACAGCATCAACGCATGCCCAGTATCACGGCTCCACTTTCAAGTGCTTTTATGTTACTTTTAGCCCTCAATTCATGAAAGTACATTGTTTCCCCGAGTTCAGCTTTCTTTATAGCATCAGAAGATTTGTTTGGCTGAACTCGGGTACAGTACACTGACAACTAGTATCGGGACGTATTGTATAGGAAATCACCATGGGTTCCCAGAGGGTCTCACAAGAGTTTCTCAAGGGGAGTTGTGAGCACTCCTGTTTGATTACGTGACAACCCGATCTGTTGCACAATGAGGTGCGGAAATGGCGAACCCAGGAAAACAGGGAACACCATTTCAGCGAGTGCTCATTTTGGATGCAGTTCGGGTTGCCTGTACACACAAAAAAGGCAATGCTGTAGTTGATCTGCACCTGACAATGGTGCGGTGCAGAGCCCTGCATGTAAAAGGGCCTTCAGTGTAGCGAGAGATTGGTTACTTTACTCTGTTCACTTCATCTGGAGCAAGACAGGGCACCTTAGTTAGCTCGATGCTGAGCTCCACTGTTAGCTGCCTGCTGCAGCGGAATAAAGTATTTACCTCCTGATTTCAGGAGAGATCAGTTTACTTAAATTGTTCACTCCCTACAGAGCAAAATATGGCACTGCATTTGGCTAATTGATAGTGCCACACAGACATTTCACACTTCCCAGGGAAAGCAGACCCCCCTCCATACAGATTATGTTGGCAATGCATAACACACATGAAGGAGAGTGCTGTTACAGGGGGATTATGAACTACCTTAGGCAGTAAAAACAAGCATTTAATCTCTGTATTCCTAGGGAGATCTGTTAATTTAATTAGTTAACTCCACTTGGAGCATGACAGGGCACCTTAGTTAGCCTGATCCTAAGCTCCACTGTTTAGCTGCCTGACTCAGCAGTTGTAAGTATTTGTGTCCTTATTCCAGGAGAGAGCAGTTTACTTAATTTGTTCACTCCCTACAGAGCAAAATATGGCGCTGCATTTTGTTACCTGATAGTGCGCCACACAGACGTTTCACACTTCCCAGGGACGAGGAGAAAGCAGACCCCTTCCCCATACAGACTCTGTTGGCTGAACAAACATAAAAGAGAGTGCTGTTTTGTGGGGGGTATGAGCTGCCTTAGGCAGTAAGAGCAAGCATGTATCTCTCTGTTCGTTGAAAGATCTGTCAATTTCATCAGTTAACCCCACCTAGATTATAAGGGGGCACTCTATTTTGTGCACTGATAGGCTCTACAGTCTCACTATTTACCTAGCAATTACAAAGAGAGTCTCTGATACAGGAGAGATCTTTTGATTTAACCTATGCATTCCTAATGGAGCTTGAGAAGGCATTGGATTTCGTTCCTTATCAGTACCATACAGACACCCAACATTCTTATGGGACATTGGGAAAGCTGACTCCTCACATCTACACATTGTTTACACAACAGGCTACTATGAGAAGGGTATTTTATAAGTGTACTGAGCTACCTTAGGCAGTAGTTATATGTACCAGTCTCCACTTGGAGAGAGACTTGCTGACTTAATCAGATGACTTCATGTGGAGCATAATATAGCACTCTGTTTAGTACTGAGCTGCCTAAGGCAGACTCTATATCTATAAGTCTCTCCATGTAAGGAGAGATCTGCTGATTTAATTGGTTTACCTCACATGAAGAGAAATAAAGCACTATATTCAGAACTAAGCTGCCTTGGGCAATAGTTATAAGTATATGTTTTCCCATTTAGAGAGAGGTCAGCTGACCCGACGTGTTAATGTCACATGGTGTGGTGTGACAGAGCCATACCTTATCATTTTGGTCATATTTCATATAATTTTATGTATATAATACACCAGTGAAGCCCATGAAAAGCCAGGTCAAGTTGCAAGGGATCATGGGTACAAAGTACCTGGGCTCTAGAATGATGCGATTTTCTTGTTACTGGGCAGAGAAACTGTTAGCTGCTTAGTCAGGGACTGTATTTTGATTAAATCATTTAAAAGGAGACCAAAGAATAATTAAGCAGGGCTGGCAGGCCAGGCATACATTTATGTCTAAATAGCCCACAGCATCTAGTGGTGCCATTTCGTCTGGGTCCCTTCTGTCTCTGCAAGTCTAATCTGAATTAATCTAGTTATAGATAAATGGACTAGCATTTTAAGTATGATTGTACTGAGTGTAGCTTAATTACAGTCATTTCGGGGCTGGATGGTTTCCTAAAATTCTGGTTTAGACTAGCTGACCTCTGAGCCCTTTTTCTCTCATATGCAGAGATGAACATTTGTCGTTTGTGATAAAATACTAAAAGCTGATTGGTTGCTTAGCCATGGAGACGGAATGCTAGCCAATCACAGGGCTAGCCACTGTCCATTGGACCTGTCCTTTCAGAGCACCATAAAAAAGTGCAAGACTTGATCAGTGCGTTTGCTGCTGCCTTTTGCCCTTCTGCTTCTGTCTGCTGCCTTTTGCCACTTTACTCTTTGACTTTGGTGAAAGAAACTGTTTGCACTGGGACCCTGTCCTACTGAGAAAGAGCAGAGACATTTTCTTTTCAAGAACTTCTCCTGGACCACAAAAGCCAAGATTTTCAACTACTCTTCTAAGGACACTCTGCACTTCAAATTCAGCAACCAAGGACTTGAGGTAGAACTTTAAAACTCAGAATTTTAAAGTGCAGGTTTTTATTGTATATTTTTCCATTTTCTTTTCCATATCATGTAATGAATCTCTAAATATATCTGTCTTTAAGTTATTTACTGCATTTATTAATTAGTGAAGCCTTGAGCTTATTTTAAGATCATTCTGCCAGTGTCTTTTGTGTGTGTTGCTTAGAAAGGGTTGTTCAAACTATACTACGCCCGTGTGACTGCTTTATGGGCTAAACACCACTAAAGTAAAGTACCACAAGGGACTCTGTGGATGAAAGGAGGGGAGGAAAAAGTCTCAAGAAGGAGTCTGTGGGGGGTTTGAACCGGTCTCTGCATTTTCTGGGGGAAAGACACACAATAGGGTGTATAGCCACCCCCCTCCCCCCAAGGCCTATACACGCCTGTGGCTTTCTGGTTCGTTGTGCAGTGGCCGAGAGGGTTCTCTCCCAGGAACACAGACTCAAGACTGTATTTGCACCCCCTCGCATGGAGAGAGGCACCTCGGATCCTGTGGCGTACGTTCAGTTGTGAGACAGCGAGCATACTAAACAGACAGAGGAGGGATATCCCTGACCCTGATCACAGGGGGATGCACTGTAACCCAGGGAATTCCAGCCCCACAGGCGTGGGCTTGTGACACATGGGGCATAACAAAAACATTCTAAATTGCCCGGTGCAGCAGATATATGTGGTTGCCCCTCTGTTCCTGGAGAGAATGGTTGGAGTAAGTTGTCTACGCCACATGAAGCACAATAAGGCATTATAATTTGTTCACTGCTAGTGTCATACAGACACCTAACATCACCCTGAGGCATGGGGAAAGCAGACCCCCTACACATATCATGTAGATCTTACAGACAATTAAGAGAGTGCTACTGAATGTAAGTATGACAGACATGTGACAAGAGTACTGTAGTAATTTCTTTTTGTTAAATGTATTGTGTTAATGTAATAATGTTGCTGTCATACTGTACGTGGGCACAAAACATGGCTTCTGATGTCATATGACCAAACAGGTCTTATGGGAAAAATTGGGTAAAGCTGTTCTGTAAGGCAGATGGGAGAGTGCCAATTTGAACACCTAAATCAGCTTGAAAGGCAAGAAGCATGGGGTTACACACCTTGGAGAGTCTTAAAAACAGAATCATAAAAGTGGACAGAGCAGGGGTGGGTGTGGGGTGAGCCAACTGCTCTAGATGAGGTCATCCATATATACACACACACACACACACAGACACCCGTGGGGGGGGGGGAGGACTGTCACTCAAAGGGGGTGAGATCCCTCTCCACAGGAGTAAGGAATAAATTGTGGTGCTGTAAGAAAGCACTTCCTTTTGGACTTGGAACATCTGAAGACCAGGGCCCTGCCATACAAAGACTAGCTGACTGGTAAAATAGCACAGTAAGGGACATTGCAATTCTGTAGCTAGGGCAGGGGAAGGGTTTTAAGTGAGAATAGCTCAGAATTCTGCTGTACACCAGCTGTCTGATCAACTTGTTTTATTTTTTTGCTTCTTAGTAAATGTGCAACCCTTTTGTTTTCCTGTAAATACATCCTGTTGTAAATACTTGCAGTCTTTTAGTAAAGAATCATATTTTTATAGAATCAGTGACTGCTTGTTTTATTTAAAAGGGTAGTTCTATTTCTGCTGGACTCTGTTTGCAGTCTGTCTCTGAAGGGGCACTCTACCCACAGTTCTTGTGTTTGACTTTCCTGACCTTGTGCAAAGGAGGATGTAAGAAACAGGTTTCCCTGGGTCCTGTTGGTAAAAACCCACGGTTGTGGTAGTGAACTTGAAGTCCCTGGTGAGGGATTTTCGTCACAGTAAATACAGGATCTAACAAAGGCAGAATATAACAGATGGGACAATACCACAAAAAGTGGATCCCAGACTGCCTACAGCAGCCTTATGTGAGCAAGCTCAATGTTACAGTGACTACGTGTAGAAACGTTTTTTTTTGGGGGGGGAGGGGTCCTCCTTAGCTGGTTTCCCTCAACCCCACTTTTTATTTTTGAGGAAACTATTCCTAGCTCCAGCTTCTTGTTTAAAACAGAGATGGCAAATTACATTGTGCAGGGTTGCAGATGAGTCAGATTTGACCCAGGAAATCGTATCTCTCCCACACAGGTATTTTGAACACTTCCTCTAGCAGAGGGGTAGGGTTGCAACAGGGACATAAAGGATGACGCCAACTTTGTATCCCCTAGATACCACTACTAGGAGATATAGCAGAATGGGACTTTTATTAGTTCTCATTCTTCTCATACAAGAGGGAGCTTTCCCCTCTTTGGAGGCCCAGACGGCCTATGGCTCTGGCCTTTCCTCCATATCTGGAGACGCCGTTACCATCAGGTATATGCCTCAGGATAGCATAGGGCGTGCCCTCATAAACACCCCTACTTTGGAAGTCACAAACCCTTGTAATATAGTTAATGTTAGGCCCCCAGTTATACAGGGGCAAAAGTCAGAACCACGACACAGGAGACCCGTTGGTCGCATTCATATAGATTGCGTAGTAACCCATTCCTTACAACATAAGGAGACCCATTGGTCTCATCCTCCTGGACTGTTTAACTCCCTATCCCCTGATGTTTATTTTTTGTTTTATTATGGAGAAAGTTACTCTTTATCTGGATTAACATGCAACATATTTTAGTTACAGGCAGATATGAAATGGAGTGGATAGAATCTCGACTCTGTACCCTCAAACGGAGGGGGGGATCGAGAGACCCCTAAGAATGAATAAATCAGCTGGATTTAGGGTAGTGTTCCGAAATGTTAATGGCTTAAGTGTCATCAAGGCACAGGTCAGGAAGCACAGAGAAAACCCAGAAGCAGTTGTAAAATTCCACAAAACTGTTTATTTGTAGTTGCAGTAACATAAAATAAAATAAACCTGTTCAGAATAGCTATGTATAGAAGCAAATTAAATCTTTCTTATAAAAAAAATCTCCCCTTGCAGCTCAGCTAAGCTGTTTTTATAAGTCTTTTTCAACCCCCATCCTTTGCAAGCATCCTGTTCTTTGTAAGTTTCAGGAGCTGCTCGTTTGTCAGAACAGGAACACCAGAAGTTGGCAAAGTATGGTATGAGCCAGGTAATCGCAAGTACATATCAACAAGGACATAGAAGGGGAGTGGCTATCTTGGTCCCTTAAACTTCTGTTTTTTTGGTACAAGATACCTACCAGGATAATGAGGGCAGATTAGCGTTAGTTAAAGGAGACAGGAAACGATTCGATGCTGTTATTAACTGGTAAATAAAGGATTAACAAACAGTAGCCTTCCTGTGTGTTTTTGTATTTTAAATGTTTAGAATGTAGATTTATTTATGTGCTCATTATACTCAATGGACCATCGGCTTGACAGTGTGTTTTTTGGTATCGGGAGTCAGAACGTTGCAAGCTTTGAAATGCCCATGTCACAGACTCCCAATACAACATTCCGTTAGTTGCTGCCGTTACACAGGACTCATCTGCTGCTTCAACAGTAAGGTGATGCCACACCATACTTCTAAAAAAGAAAACTCGTTAAAATTGCCTTATCTTTTGGCGACTGTCACCTCCCCCACCTTGGCTGATCTCTATATGGATCGTAAAAAAAAGACTGTGATTATTCATAGTTTATTTGTGCAGCCCGCCCTTCCCTAATCCTTGGCCAATCGCCGAATGGTAAACAAGTTTATTCGTGCACGCATAAGTGTTCTTTATTCCCACCCTGAAATCGTGAGGGTCCCACCCCATCATTTTGCTTCTGTAACCCTGCTGCCCCCTCTCCTTCCCAATGAAGCTCCGCAGCTTACCAGTAATGAGCTGTGGGGCTCAACAGCACCAACAGCCACTGAATCAATGAATAATTTATTTTGTGGCTGGCACGTGAGAAATCCACATGCCATCAATAGTGCATGGAGTAAGCTTGCTGTGCTGCTTTGTTGTGTGTCCCGCCACATTGTGCTGTCTCGGTGGTGGTGGTGGTGGTGGTGGTGGTGGGGCAGAGAATGGACTCTGAGCAACTCACGCACCATAGACAGAATGTAGCAGATATTTCATGTGCTCCCTGGCCCAGATACTGTTTATGAGAGGTCCAAATGAGTGAAAAGACAAGTAGCTGCAAGCCGCAAAAGAAAGGATTTAGTTGATCCAGTGGCTATTAGTGCTGCTGAGCCCCACAGGTTATTACAGGTAAGCTATGGAGTTTCATCAGGAAGAGAGGGGACAGCAGGGTTACAGAAGAAAGAGGACAGGGTGGGACCCTCATGACATCAGGGTTGGAATAAAGAACACAACTTGTTTAACATACAGCGATTGGCCAAGGATTTGGGGTGGGGCTGCACAAATAAACTATGAATAATCACCGCCTTTTTTCAGCGATCCATATACAGGTCAGCCGGGGGTGGGGGTGATGACAGTTGCCAAAAGATAAGGCAATTTTAATGGGTTTTCTTTTAGAAATATGGCGTGGTATCATCCTACTGTTGAAGCAGCAGTTGAGTCCCGTGTAATGGCAGCAACTAACGGAATGTTGTATTGGGAGTCTGTGACACGGGCATTTCAAAGCTTACCACGTGCTGACTCCCGATACTAAAATACACACTGTCAAGCCAATGGTCCAGTAAGTATAATGAGCACATAAATAGATATATACAATAGGGGTGAGATAAACAGCATATCATCCACTGCAGTGTGATATTTTTACCCTCTGCTCTATTGTGATATGAGACATTTACGCACACAGGTCACTGATATCATCATCCTAGGCAGCTTTCCCCTCAGCATGAAAGAAACACCTGTGCTGTTACCATAGACACAAATGCAGAACTACCTGAGAGGTCTCACTGCTGCCTACAGCTAACTCAGTGAGCATTACAAAACACACCTATCCCCCAACTTCCAGCCCATTACTGTGATGCTCTCAACTTGATGCAGCCAGAATTCCAAACAGCACAGCTTCACAGAACAGTCTAAACTACTGTCTGTAGCTAACTCAACTACCACTGAAACACACTCTCACTTGTTCCTCAAACTCTGATTCTCACCCATTACAATTGCTGTGACAATTTCAACTTCACTGCAGCCAGAATCCTAAAGAGCCCAATTTCACAGAACACTCTGCCTGCAGCTAACTTAATTACCACTGAAGACAGTATCAGCTGTTCTGACACTCTGCCTCTCAGTTCATTACAAATACTGTGATGCTTTTAACTTCACTGCAGCCAGACTGCTAAACAATACAACTTCACAAAAGTATGTTTCTCATTCCTATCTAAAACTAACTCATTTAGCATTACAAAACACACTCATGTGTCTCTGAGTTTATAACACTGCCAGCCCATTCAGAAAAGCTCACACACAGAATGAGCAAACACATTAACAGGAACAGAACACAAGAGAGCATAACAAAACTTCTGAAACTCTTGGCCCTATTGTATATATCGAATACATGATGGGCAGATCGTGTGCTATGGCAAATATTGTCACTCCTGCATCGTGAGCTTGGATATCTCACTCTGCAGGAGTGACAATATTTGCCATATCACACTCATGCCCATCATGTATCCCCTATGTACGTTCTAAACATTTAAAATACAATAATACACAGGAAAGCTACTGTTTGTTAGTCATCATTTATTTATCAGTTAATAACAGCATCAAATCGTTTCCTATCTCCTTTAAGGGCAAAATAGAGGATAAGATGTACACGGTGGGGAGCTTCTATATACCACTGGGATCGGATGCCTCTACTCACCAAAGATTGTTTAACAAAATACTAGAATATCATCAAGAGATCTTGCTTCTAGATGGATATCTCAATCTCCTCATGGATGCAGGAAAAGACAGTACTAATCAGCATCCACCACGTGCAACTACAGGGCAGAGACATGGCAAAAGATTAGTACAGGAATTAGGACTCATAGACGTGTGGCGATACCTTCACCCCACCGCAAGACATTATATATTTTATTCAGGGGTACACCAGATCTATTCTCGCATGGACTATTTTTTAATTAGTGCGGAACACGTTGACTTGGTATGACACATGACCATCTCCCCTATACTCTTATCTGACCATGCCCCCATTGCCATTCATATTTCCATTCCAACAGATTACACTCCCAGGCAATGGCGCTTCAACAATACCCTCCTTCAGGACCCACAATTTAAAGACCTTATTAAACAACAGCTTCCACAATTGTTGCATGAAAATTCCACACCAGATATCACACCGGCTATTTTATGGGACACAGAAAAGGTAGTACTATGAGGGGAAATAGTTAGCTATGCCACAGCCAAAAAGAAACAACGGGAACACCAACAGAAAGACTTACAAGACGAGTTATCGTTCCTTTAACCTGCCCATATGCAGGGTGATCATACCATCCTACCCCAGATAACTAAAGTCAAAAATAAATTGCAAGATTTACCGAACTATAAAACAGAACAGGCTTTACTATACTTAAAACAGCGTTACTATGAGGGGGATCACAGGCCTCTAAAGTCCTAGCATACCGACTTCGACAACAACAAAAATTAGTCACGATCACTAAAATCAAACATCCATCCTCAAATACTATATTGAACAGAACGCAGGAAATCCTTAAAGGAGTCTGGGATTATTATTCTACCCTATACGCCCAAGGCCCAGAACCAGCTAACACCCAATATCAAATCTTTTTCACAAATATCAGCTTACCGAACCTGACAGAATCTCAACAGGAGGCTTTACTCAGACCTATCTCCTCCCTGAAAGTTTTGACAGTTATACAAAATGTTAAAGTAGGAAAAAGCCCAGGACCAGATGGGTTCCCATCTGAATTTTAGAAAGCCTTTCAGGTGTCTTCTGAGCCATTCAGGATAGCGATGTACCCCCCCCCTCAAGCTGGAAATATGCTAACATTTCCACTATTTTAAAACCCAATAAAGATTCCCTCTCCTGTGACTCATATAGACCCATATTAGTCCTAAATCAGGATTACAAACTATATGCTAGCATTATTGCTAAATGCCTGGAGTCCATCCTCCCAACACTCCTCCGTAAGGACCAAGTGGGTTAAGTATGGATGCCCAAAAAGTATTCGATAGTGTGTCATGGGGCTTTCTCCAGTATATGTCAAAACACTTTCATTTTCCTGAATCTTTCTGTCAAATAATAAAGACATTAATTATATACTACCCCCAAGCAATGGCTAAGGTAAATGGCACTTTCTCAGACTGCTTCCCACTATCAAGAGCAACTCAACAGGGTAGTCCCTTATCCCCTTTATTATTTGCATTATACGCTGAACCTCTAGCACAGACCATAAGGGAGAACCCTAAAATTACAGGTTTAACACATGCAGAAGTGCAGCACAAAGTCGCATTTTACACCGACGATCTACTGGTTTATATGACTAATCCAGATACTTCTTTACCAGCTCTCACTGAGCTTCTAGCAAAGGTGGAAACCTTGGTTGGATACAAGTTAAATAGAGATAAAACAAAGGTGCTTCAGTTTAATTATATTCCCACTCTGGATATCAAGAAGGCTTCCCCTTTCGATGGAACTGTAACAGGTTCAGATATCTGGAAATCATACTACCCCTTGACTTATCTACCCTGTACAGGGTCATTTATGATCCACTAAGGGGTGCTATACGAGCTGATTTACAAAGATGGTGGCATTTGCCTCTTCCTTTAATACAGAACATTTTTATAATTAATTAGGATGAATATACTTCCACGACTTCTTTATATATTTCAGAATATTCCTTTACTACTGCCACAGACCAAATTTGAGAAATGGGATAAACTGATAGCCAGATTAATTTGGGCCGGAGGGAAATCTAGAACTGCGTATAAAATACTACAGCTCCCAAAACAAAGGGGAGGTTTGGCCCTGCCCAATCTCAGAGCGTATTGCCAAGTGGCTCTCTTTTCACATGCATTCCACTGGCAGTAAACCACATCCTCCCTACACTGGAAAGACCTTGAGCTGAGCAAACAAAGGGATCACATTTTTACATTATTATTATTTAAGTATCTCCCAAGTACTAGAGAGACTATGTGAGATATCGCCTTCCAATATACCACTCACATCCTAAATAACTGGAGGGCATTACTCCATTCTCCGGGTATCAAACTCACTGCTTGTTATATAGAAACACTGGTATCTGATCCAAATTTCTGTACAGCCAAATTAGACCACACTTGAAGAAGATGGTAATGCTCAGGACTTATTCATAATTACCAATATTATGACAAGGGAACTTTTCAGACCTTTCAGGCCCTGCAGCAAAGATTTCACCTTCGAACTTCAGATCATTTTCGATACCTACAAGTCCAACACTATTTTGGAGAGAGGTTTGGTTTACAGTGGGCCAAGGAGGAGGAGGCCCATCCATTAGTTGAGATCATATTAGAAGTACAAGAAAGAATGATCCCTCAACATATTATTTCTCTTAGCTATAGAAGTATCCATCCACTCTACTATGAAAATAACAGCAGAAAAAGCACAAGTGTGGTGGCATTCAGAATTGGGGATCACACTCATAGATAAGGAATGGACTACTATATACACTACACAACATAAGATTACCTCCACCCATATTTGGGAGGAGTATGGCTGGAAGTATGCGAGACGTTTCTTCCGAACTACACAAATCACAGGGCACTATAACAAGACACGGGGCATAGTGTGCCGGAGAGAGTGTGGAGAGTCATGTGCCACACACACGCACGTTTTCTGGAGCTGTTCAGTGCTGCATATATATATATATATATATATATTGGCAAGCTGTAGGGCAGGCAGTACAGGAGCTATTCTCTGTGGTGGATAAACCTTACACCACTCATGGCTGTCTTACTGCATTTCCCCACCCATGCAAGAAACAGACATACCCACTCATTGTTAGCTATAGTTCTCACTGCAGCCAAGAAGGAAATGGTTACAAACTGAGGCCCCCACTATAAAAGAATGGGAAGATACCATGCAACAAATTTATCAATTAGAGAAAATGATGGCAGGACTTAACCTCAGAATGAATCGTTTTGCCAGCTTCGGGAATAAGTAGCTACTATGGCTTAAGAACCATAGACCAGATATTATTCCTTAAGTAGACCGTTTAAAAGATAATACTCCCCTTATTCAAGAATACTTGGGCCAGCCGAGAGGGACTCCACCTTATATTCTTAATGCACAGTGCTTTAATTTAGTAAGTATGCTAAGCTATTTATAGCTGCCAGAAATATAATACACTGTTTTATTTTTATGATTGATCGCTGTATATGGTATGAATATCTGTAATGCTTCCAAAAAAGTTAATAAATGTTAAATTAAAAAAAAGTACTCCAAGAGGATTTAGCAAGACTTGAGGGCTGGTTGAACACATGGGGACCAGAAATCCCAGGCATAGTTACTGGTTGGGGGGAGTGCAGTTATCCACTTACGGAGGAGAAGGATCTGGGAGTACTAGTAAAAGGGGAATTATACAATGTGGTAAATCCAGTGTCCCAAATCCTGCATCCTGATTGGTTGGCTGGCACAATTACCACCGTGATAAATCCTCCAGCGTACCCATTGGAAAAAGTGCCAACCAACCTTATGTCGTGCTAATCCGATCGCTTTCATTTCAAATGAAACTGCTGCGATTTGTCCTGTCGCCGCTTCGCTAAAACACAGCGGTAAATTGTTTACAAAATGACATCCTCTTTCGAAGTGTAGGGACCTCAGTGAGTTAGAAAATAGTTAAAAAACATTAAAGAAACAACATTTGCCATTGTATAATATAAATTTATCCCTCCAGGGTGTGGGTACACTGGAGGACTTAACACGACTGGTGTGGTTCGGTCACGAGGCGCAATCCTCCAGTGTACCCACACCCTGGAGGGATAAATTGCTTAAATGAACCACTCGGTGCAGTGCAGGAGGGCAGTGGCAGAGGCAAACAAAATGCTGGGGTGCATCGCAAGGGGAATCACCTCTATCAGAGGGGAAGTCATCCAGTCCCTGTACAGGCCGCACTTGGGAGTACTGCATGCAGTACTGGTACCCCTACATGAAAAAGGGCATCAAGCTACTGGAGGGGTTACAGCGTACAGCAACTAAAATTATCTTTGGATTGAAGGATCAACCATTTGAGGAAAGATTGAAAGAGCTCAATATGTATTCCCTGGAGGATAGAAGGGAAAGAGGAGGTATGACTGAGACCTTCAAGTACCTAAAGGGCATGAACAGAGTTAACACCGAGGGTATGTTTAGATTAAATGGTGGGAAGGAAACCAGGGGACACAGTCAAACTGAAAGGAGAAAGACTCAGGAGGGAAATGAGGAGCCACTATTTCACAGAAAGGGTGGTTGGTTACAAGGTGGAATGCGCTGCTGGAGGAGGTGATATCACTGAGGTCAGTGAGCAGCTTTAAAAGGGAGTGGGACAGGATCAAAGGGAGGGTCCAAACTGAGGGTGGACTGGGGGTGAGAAGTAGTAGGAGGAAATACATCGGAAGGGGGAAGGGGCAGCTGTAGTTTAAATGGCTGAATTGCTGCATGCTCGAGCAGACTAGCTAGACCGTAAGCCTGTATCTGCTGCAAATTTCGTATGTTCGTATGCAACTCAGTGCAACTTCTGACCAGCAACAGTCATGTCAGTCCCAGACAGACATATTTCTCCCACAAAGGGCACGTTGCATGGGGAAGACTCCATCTCTTTGACTGCTGAACCCCCCCACCCTGAGACCCAGAAATAATTAAATTCAAAAGCTAGCAACGAAAACAGAGCCTGGCACTGTAAATGGATAGAAAATAGAAACAGTGTTAGAAAAAGGCAAAAGAAGAGGTTACGGCGTCGAGCAGGTGACGAAGGACTAAGTTGCGTAATTGGAAAGTGGCGAACACTCCCATGGAGTGCAACCGTGACGGTGGGAAGAACAGAACTGAGAGGGGCAGGGGTCCAGCATCTCGGTTACTGGCCAGCCCATGAGCACCACGTCATGTGTCCGCCTTGTGGGTGGCGCCGCCCCTGATGTCTGTCCCCTAGCTCAAGAATTTTAAAACTATATGCTCCCATGGGGTCCTAGCACCTCTGGCACAAACCCATAAAGTAATGAATGGTGAAGATTGATTCTTGGAAGATCTGAATCCAGTGTACCAGCAGTTGGGGGTCCTATCGTATCCCATTATGGGGGCAAGCCATGGGGCAGACAGGGGAACACAGACAAGACCACAAGATGCCAGGAGATGGGGCTGGGGGGATCAGTCTGCATGGGGGCACAGGTCTATCAGGAGTAGGTAAAAAAAAAAAAAAAAAAAAGATTTCTGAGGGGATAGCAAGGGGCAGGAAGAAGGCCAAAAAAGAAAAAGGGAAGAGTAACACAGGAAAATTGGTGCCATAGTAAATACAATTTGCTTGGCACAGATCTGTGATGTGTGGAACTGTACATCAAAGCTGACATTTCCAGTTCTGTTGCCCCTTATATCTCATCAGCACTGGGATCTCACCAACTAAGACATCAACTGAGCAAGAAGGGCCCCTCAGCTTCTGCTACAGTGATCACTTGTGATGTCATAATGCTGATGACATCTGAAGAGGAACAGCACTAGACACAGTGAGTCACCATTCAGGTAGAGTGAAGTCCTGTATTACACAATGGGCACAAGAAATCCTGCATTCCGATTGGCTGACTTGCACCTTTTCTCCGTTGTAAATCCTCTGATATACCAACGGGAAAATGTGCCAGTCAGCTGTATTTGAAAGAATCAATCTGACCCCTGAAAACCTCAAAGCCACCATCTTCTTTTACCCGCTAAACCACCGGCACCTGGTAAAACCACAAACCGACGTACCTAGTGTGCACCTGCCACCATACCCGTTCAGCCGAACACATATTTAAAAAGTAGTATTCATGCTGAACTGGGGAAATAACCTGTTTAACAAAAACGATGGCTACAACTTACAAATCACAGCTGGAAACCGGGGCCGTCTGCCTCCTGCACTGCCACCTCTCTCTGGTATCTGTTTTTCCCTCAACCCAAAGTGCGGCACCTGAAACATGTACTTATCCTTTCACGTAACAGACAGTTGCCTCCCGAAACAAGCTGATGAAAAAAAAGTATAAAAACCAGTAATACTGTACTTTAACTGATGACGGTTGCGCCCTCCCACCTCAGTTCTTCCGGTGATGACTCAGTCGCTCCTATCACACTCGCTCCCTCCAACCTCCATTGTGAGTGCTCTGTCCTGTTAGAGTCACTCCTTCCGGTCTCCATACCAGTCCTGCTTGCTCCCCAGTACCAGTACTGAAGTCCTGCGCTGTGTCACATCCAAATACGTCGACTGCCTGCCTTATCTGTGTTTGCCTCTCTGAGTTTGCCTGTAACACACTACCAAACCAAATCCTCAGCTGTATCCCCACCTTCTTCCATGCTCTCAGCAATGATCGCTCGCTCACTCACCTTCACTTACAGCACCAACTCGGAGGTAAACAACCCAGAGTCTCACTTCATCAGGAACCTCACGCTGCCCAATGTAAAAATCAAACAATTTAATTAAAATTGCGCTGCCGGATGTGAGAATCAAGAATAATTTAATTTTAAAAAGTCAGCTACCGATCCAGCACCACTGCTAATATTACTAAAGGGTGCTGACAGCAAAGCTGCATGTCTCTCTCTGTCTACCCCTTCACACCTGGCTCTTCCACTGCTTCTCTCCTTCACATACATGCCCCATTATATCTCTGTCTCACAGCCAAGTCACCTATATGAAAACCTAATATAGTCACCCTAGCAGCAAGGAAAGTACAGTTATGTAAGAGAATTACCATAACAGTAGATCTCAATCTCAATCTTTATTTATTTGTTTAAGGCGCCTTTCTAAAACCAAGGCGCCTGTACAACACTAGATAAAACGATTTCAATAAAATACAATACTAAACAAACAGGTACAAATACAACAAACACCAATATTAAAAATCATTGTATGCTTTCCTAAAAAGTTGAGTCTTCAAAGATTCTTTAAAACTATGGACAGTAGGGCTTTCCTGCACCTGACGAGGTAGAGAATTCCACAGGGTTGGGGCCATAAAACTAAAAGATCTAGCTCCTGAGGTTTTTAAACGAACCCTGGGAATCTCTAGCAATCCCTCGTCAGTGGATCGGAGAGAGTGGAGGGGACAATAGGGATGAAGGAGATCTTTCAGGTAAACCGGTCCCTGATCATGTAGGGCCATATAGGTCAGCAAACCGACCTTAAAGGTGATTCATTAGTAACTGGCAAACTAGTATAGACCACGGAGCACAGATGCTATATGTGACTGGTTCTGGAAGAGCCAGTCAACAGCCTGGCTGCCGCATTCTGCACTAGCTGCAGACGGTGAATCTCAACCCCAGGAAGCCCTAGGTAGAGCGAGCTGCAATAGTCAAGGCGGGAGGTAACGAAAGCGTGGACCAAAGTGGGCAGATCGCTGGGGGGAACCAGGTGTTTCACCCAGGCGATGTTCCTCAGATGGTAAAAAGAGGTTTTGACAACCGCTGACACCTGGAATTTAAATGTCAAGCGGTCGTCAAATACAACGCCCAGATTCCGCAGCCAGTCTGAGGTAATGAGTGGAGTATCCCCATGCCATAAACCCGAGGGTGATCCAACCAATAAACCTGCCTCCCGGCCATCCTGGCCCACAACCAAGATCTTCGAGAGAGGCTCTTGCAGTAGGTACTCACATACAGGACTAAGCCGCCAGGCACTAGGGCCAAACAGAAAACTTCTAGTTAGCAGTGTCCAGCGGGGGACAGACCCCCCCCCCCCGTGCCACGTGACTGAAGTCAGCATGGTGCTATATAGGGAGCGATCCACACGCATGTCCTCCAGTTCTCCCGCCGGAGACCTAGAAGGTGCAACAGGAGAGAAGGAGTGGGCTCCTGGAGCTAAAAGCAATTACAGGAGAAAGAATAGAAGAAACCCAGGGGGTAGGTGGGAGAGAAAGCAGTACCTACCTGCAAAAGGCTCTCTCAAAGATCTACTGTTACAGTAAGTTCTAATGTAACTGTACTATCTTACTTCGAGAGTGCTCTTGCGGTGAGTACTCACATACAGGACTGAGTCCCAAGCAATGACTTGAGACAAGTCTGAGACATGGGAGGTAGGAACGGGTTTGCCAGAACAAACAGGGTACTCATGATAAGAGTCCTTGTAGAACCGCAAGGCCAAAGCCCGCTCTGCGTCTTGAAGCAATGTCCAAACTGTAATGTTTGGTAAAGGTATGGACAGAACTCGTCGGCGCAAATGTCTGCAGCTGAAACATTCCTGAAACAAGCAGCAGAAGCAGCCATGCCTCTGGTTGAATGTCCTTTGACCTGCCCCAGAAGGGGTTTGTTGTACTTCTTGTAACAGAAGGTAATGCATTTTGCCAACCATTTGGACAAACACTGTTTTGAAACAGCAGCGCCCTCTCTTTTGGGTGCAAAGGAAACAAACAATTGGTCAGGTTTACGGACTGGCTTTGTCCTGTTCCTGTAGTACTGAAGAATTCTGTGTACATCCAGAGTGTGCAGAAGTGCTTCACCCCAGCTGGAGTACTCTGGGTAGTACACCGGCAAGTCAAGTGACTGGTTCAAGGTGGATTCTGATACCACCTTAGGTAAGAACTTTGGATTGGTTCGTAGAGCCACCTGGTCGTAGTAAAAAATCAAGTAAGGTACCTTACACATTGGGGCCTGAAGCTCAGAAATCCTTCAAGCTGAAGTGACGGCCACTAGGAAGAGCACTTTCCAGGAAAGGTAGCGCATGTCAGAACTCACTGCTGGCTCAAAAGGAGGCAGAGTGAGTTTTTCTAGGGTGAAATTCAAGTCCCAGGGTGGAGCAGGGCTCTGTACTGGTGGGTTTAAATGGAGAATCCACTTTAAGATGATTTTGGATACCTCCAGCTGGGCCAGAGTCTTGCTTCCCACAGGAATGTGGTGGGCAGAAATGGCAGATAAGTGAACTTTCAAGGTCAAGTAACTGAGACCCATATCGTAGAGGTGCAGCATGTAATCTAAGACCTGTGTGACTGAACAGGAGAAAGGTTCTATCCCCTTCGAGTCTGCCCATATGGAAAACATTTTCCATTTAATGGCATAAGTGGCTTTAGTGGAAGACTTTCTGGCCTTCACCAAAATTTGTGCTACCCTCGGGGAAACCCCGAAACATGCAGCAGCTATGTCAGTAGGTGTCATGCATGCAGATGAAGGGACCCGAGACCTGGATGTACCAGGGTCCCGTTCCTGTATCAAGAGATCTTGAGAGACTGGCAGTGGAAATAGAGGTTCCACTGACAGTTGTTGCAGTAGAGAGAACCACATTTGTCTCGGCCAGAAGAGAGCAAGGAGAATCATTCATGTTCCTTCTGCCTGGAGTTTCATTAGCACTCTCTGAATCAATGGAAGTGGAGGAAAGGCACTAACCTCCCCTTCCAGCATAGAGAGATCGCGTCTCGCCAGGAAACACTACACCCTGGAGTGAGTGAGCAGAAGGTTGGCAGTTTTGCACTGAGTGGGGAGGTGAACAAGTCTATTTGCGGCCTTCCCCACCTTCCAAAGATGTCGTCTACCACCGACTGTCTGAGCTCCCACTTGTGTGCACTGGCTTGTGTGCGGCTGAGTGAGTCTGCCAGGACGTTTTGGATGCCTGGCACATGGACTGCCATCAAATGAAGGTTGTGGTTGGCTGCCCGGTACCACACTTTAATCGCTTCCTGACAAAGGGGATAAGAGCAGGGTCTGCCCTCTTTGTTCGTGTACCAGACTACGCACATGTTGTCTGTCTGGATCATGAATTGACCCGGTTGGATGAGGTGTTGGAAAGCCTTAAGGGTGTTCAACACTACCCTCATTTCGAGAACATTGATATGAAGGGACACTTCGTTTTGGGACCAAGGACCCTGCGTCCTGTAGTTTCCCAGGCGCTCCCCATCCCAGGCCTGAGGCATCCGTCATCAGGATTTGGGAGGGAATGTCTGAGAGGAATGGGATACCCCTGGAGAGGTTGTCATGGTTTTGCCACCACAAAAGGTCCTGAGCCATCAGGTCTGAGACCAGGATCTCGTGGTTTGGATCATCAGAACTCTGGTCCCACTGCACTCTGAGGGTCCACTGAGAGACTCCCATGTGTAGTCTGGCTAAGGGGACCGAAGGGATGGCCGCAGCCATAAGCCCAAGCAGCCGAAGGATTGACCTGGCTGGTATCCTCCTCTGTGATGCTACCAGGAGTGCCTGCTGCTGTAATGTTGCCATCCTGTCCTGTGGTAGGAAGGCCTTGCCCTGGACTGTGTCCAATACTGCTCCAATAAATTGGAGCTGTTGGGTAGGAACAAGGTGGGACTTGATATGACTGACAGTGATGCCCACCCATTGAAAAATGTCCAGGGTAAAAGCCAAAGAACAGGTTAGGGCAACTCTCAACGGGGCTGAAATCAGCCAATCGTCCAGGTATGGGAATACTTGGACTCCCTGTGTGCGTAAAAAGGCCGCCACCTCTGCTAGGCACTTCATGAACACCCTGGGTGCCGATGAAAGGCCAAAAGGGAGGGCTCTGAATTGAAAATGCTCCCCCTGAAAACAAAAATGGAAGAATTTGTGGTGTGGCGGACAAATCGGGATATGTAGGTAGATGTCCTGCATATCCAGAGCGCAGAGCCAGTCACCCTTCTTTAATAGAGGAAGTAGGCTGGGAAGAGACAACACTCTGAACCTCTTGTACTCCTCAAAGAGGTTTGGAGAGCTCAGATCAACAATGAGCCTGAGGTCGCCTGTCTTCTTGGGTACCAGGAAGAAGTGCGAGTAGTAGCCTTTCCCTTGATATTTTTTAAGAACTGGCTCTATTGCTGCTTTTGCCCGCAGGGAGTTTATTTCCTCTCTTATCAAGGGTATATGGTGAGGTGGGTAGAATGAGTGACATGGAGGATTTGTTGATGGTCTCTCTATAAATTCTATTGCGTGGCCTTTTTCCACCATTTGTAGCACACCCATGAATCTGCTGTGATTTTCTCCCACTCTGGTAAGTGATGGGACAATCTTCCCCCTACCGGCTCCTCTGGGGTGCAGACCAGTGGAGGTGGGAGGATTAAGGAGTCAGGAGGCAGTGGGCACGGAGGAGGCTGCGGTGTCCGAGGCCTTGTGGGATTTGGCCGGGGGAGCTCTACCAGCCAAAGGCACCCAACATTTGTTCTGACGTCGATTCTGAGTTTGTCTTTGCTGGTGATGGTGCTGCCTCCAAAATGGCTGCCTTGGTTTCTGGGGAGGTTTGTACATAAATTGTACAGAGCACAAGGCTTTGCCCTTATCCTGAAGGTCAGTAAATACTGTATGTCCTTGACATCTCCTCCGAAAAGGACTGACCCACCTAAAAGGGGCATCCTGTATGGCAGTCTGGACCTCTGGTGCCAGGCCTGAGATCCTAAGCCACGAGTGGCGTCTGAGGCTAATGGCGGACGCTGAGTCTCTACCTGTGGCATCAACTGCATCGTAGGTGGCTCGTAACATATGTCTGCATGCAGATCTAGCCGACTTGACTAAATCTGCCATTTCTGCTTTCAGGGTCGAGTCTTGGAGACAGTCCACTCTGGACTCTAACTAACCTAAGACTGATTTCTGGTAGTCCCCCATATGGGCGACGTAATTTAAGGCTCTGATTCCCAAAGTGGAAGAAGAATAAATCTTTTTTTCATACTGGTCGAGAACCTTAGACTCCTTAACAGGAGGGGAAGCACTAAGGTGTTTAGGTTTTGCGGACCTATCATGGGCTGCACTAATGACCATTGAATCAGCCTTAGGGTGGAGGCTGAGGTAGTCCTTGTTGTCTGGGGTTTGGTAAAGCCTGTCTGCCTTCCTGGCCACCGGGGCCAGGGAGGATGGCTGTTTCCAGATAGCTGTGACCAAGTCCTCACGTGGTTCTATCCAGGGCGGAATGAAGGTCGGGAAAGAGTCTGCTGGATCCAAGTGTGCTGCCAATCTCGGTCTCTGTGGATCCTGAGCCACTGCACGCCAGTTGTATGCTGCTTGGATCTTCTTGTGGAAGGGTCCTCAGGAGGGTACTTGGGAGACTTTTGTTTTGGGGTCCTCCAGCGCAGTAGTGTCAAATTCAGAGTTGGAGTGGACCAAATCACTGCCCGAGTTCGACGATTGGTTGTCGTCGGGTGAACTGATGGTTAGAAGAGCTAAGTCAACTGGGCTTGAAAAATCAGACGGCCGAGAAAATTCCCAAGGCCGTGGATTAGCTAAAGACTCCGGTCTTCTGTCTGAAGTCGGGGCCCTAGGGATGGACGGCGGGGAAGGCTCTGGAGAAAGTGGCCCTTGGGGCCGGCAAGCCATCAGCGGTTGTGGTGCTTCTCAAGTCTGGATGTGAGCTGGACTTAGCATCCACCGACTACTTATTTGAGGACCGCCTGCGGTTGTGGTGGTGGATTATTGAATCCATAACTCCGGTGCCCGTAAAAAGGGTAACTAAAACCCGACGGAGTGTAGCGCGGCGCTTGAAAACCTGACGTTGGATAGTGTGGCGTCTGGTACCCTGGCATAGGGTAATGCGGCGTCGGATAGCCCAAAAGGGTTGCCAGATGGTCCCAGCGTCGGTCCTGACAGTGGGATCGAAGGATCCGGACAACATCCTATCGGGGGTGCATAGGGCCCTGAGGGGGGAATCCGGAAACATGGGTCTTAACCGTCTGGGCGTCGGGCCCGATGGCGGACCTTGAGGGACCGAGAGGCCTCTGGGAGTCAGAGAGACCTTCTTCTGGTCAGATGGTGGTTCAGGCATTTAAAGCTCCAGCATAGGGTGTGGCGAGGCCCCTGATGGCAGGCGATCTCCTCCCTCCATTTCCCCTGCGGGGGAGCTGGAGGTACCGTCTCAATCAGCGGTAAGGGAGAAGTTGGAGTAATCTCCGTCGCCAGCTGCATATTTGACGTCAGCTGGTCTGTCACCTCTTTGTCAGGCCTGTTATCGGGGCCTGACGGAGGATCTGGGGCTGTGCAGCTGTCGGAGGAGCCGGCGGACGACTTAGCAGCCGTAGCCATGCGAGACCTGGAGGAGCTGGAACTCTACTTACTGGTCCCTCTCGTACCGCTTGGCCTCTGAATCTTTGAGATCTTAGAGGAGGTGGGTGCCTCCTGATCCCAGGAAGTACTGTCAGGCCCGGGCCAGACAGGGGGCCAACGACCGTTTGGTAGCCACCAAGACAGACATTGAAGGCTGATCCCCTGGAAGGAAAATTACCTTAAGGGCCATGACTCCAGCCGGAGGCGGCAGGATTGCTGGGGACCCTTCCCAGTCCCGATGTCTCTCCTTGTCCTTTTTCTTTTTGTGGTGGCCCTCTGGAGAGGACGAAGATTGCCTGAGTTTCTTCAGCTCCTTCTCCATATTGGCCACCTTTTGTTTTAAAAGATGTGTTTCCAGGGACTGCAAACAGTGTTTGTGTGGCCGAATTAAACTTCTGGCAGTGCTCACACCCCTCAACCTTATGGCCTAGGCCCAGGCAAAGAAGGCAGAGGGAATGGCAGTCCTTGTGAGGGAGCTGAGCTCCACAGGAGTCACACTTGCTCTTATGCGATTCTGAAGGCGTTGGAGACGACATGCACAAATGATTTAGAGAACACTACAAAGCGAGAATACATAAGAAAATTAGACTTTTGGACGAATATACTCATCCAAAGATGGCGTCAACAGTAGCAGGGGTCTTCCGCAAGGTCCGATGTGTGCAGGTCGATGGCAGGAAAGAAAAAATTACTCACCTTAGTAATGTTGTTTCTTCTAATGGAGTCTTGCTATATTATGACAAGTGCAGTTTGTCCCACCACTAGAACTGCTCCGGAGGTGAAAGAGTTAACTTCCATGCAGAGCATGGAGCTTAGAGCGCGAGCTCGGTTAAAGAAGCTCTGTTAGGGTGGTTTCAAACCGAAACCATCAGATCTTTACAAGCAAAACTCACTAAGGCTCTGTGTGGAAGCTGTAACCTACACTAGCCAACTGGCTACTAACATATTCACACATTTTCCTGGTCCCAACACCAAGACTCAGGTCAGTGGACCAGAAAAATAAGATAAAATAACTAAATAAAACACAACACCCAAACATGAAAAAGGGCATCAATAAATGCCAACAGTGGGCTGCCCACCCCATACCCAAAGTAGAAGTTCTGAGAGGGGCAGGCTGGGGGGGGAGGTCATAATATAGCAAGACTCCATTAGAAGAAAATGAAAATTACGTACCTACCGTAATTCTTGATCTTCTTGGACGAGTCTCCACCACTCATTCACACTATTGGGGAACTGCGCCGGAGGCACTAGGACCCATTGGGAGCAAACTTTTTGCTGGATGGTCGACACCAGAGATGGCGCCGCGAGCACTAGCTCGCGCGGCAATGACTATCTCGGCGTCGACCCTCCAACCGCCTCAGTACCTTTTTACCAAGGAGGTGCAGCATAACTAATGTAAAGAGTAACCTAACTTAAAACCGGACATAAGATAGTCCGGCGCACTGTGTAAGAAGGGTCAACCAAAGAAGTCTTCAAGGCCTAAAGATTTGAGGAGGAAGACCAACACAGCGGTGAGCTCGTGGAGGAGGGAGGGCGGTGAATGAGTGGTGGAGACTCATTCCAAGAAGATCAAGAATTGCGGTAATGTAGATTTTCATATCTTCCTGACATAAGTCTCCACCACCATTCACACTATTGGGAGAGTACCGAGCTAATAATCCCCGAGAGGGCGAGGAAGACCAAGGGCTCACGCTTTAGGACAGAAGTCCATTACGATAGTTCTGCCGAAGGTAGAATGTCGCCTGGCATGAACATCCAGTGCGTAATGCTTAACCGAAGGTATGCACTGAGCTCCAGGTGGCGACATTGCAGATGTCTGCACCGAGATATTGCGACTTCGCTAGGATGCCGCGACCGCTCTGGTAGAGTGGAGCGTAAACCCTACCTTCCAATTTAACCTGTGCCATGGAATAGCAATGTCGAAGACATGCCACCAGCCACAATGAGATGCATCTGATAGCGACAGGTTGACCCAGCCGGTCTCGCTGAAGGAAACAAACAGTTGTTGGCTTTTGTAAAATCCTTGGTTCTATCTAGATAGAAGCGCAAGGCTCTCTTAACATCCAAGGAATGAAGAGATCGCCCCTTCATTTTGGAAGTCCATAAGTAAGAGGGAAGGACCAAAAGGTTGGTTTAGATGGAATTCACACAACCTTGGGAAGAAATTTAGGATGAGTCGAAGAACTACTTTGTCCTTATGGAACACAGTATAATGGAGGGTCCGTAACAGGGCATGCATGTCAGAGACCCCATGGGCTGAGGTAATGGCTACTAGGAAGGCCTTCCCAGGTGAGAAATTTTAGTCACAGGTAGCCAGAGGTTCGAAAGGTTTCCGAGTGAGCATGTCTAGCACAAGGTTAATGTCCCAGGCTGCAACCGGACGCCTTATAGGGGTCTGGTATGCAGAATTCTTTAAGAAATATCTAACCATAGGTAACTGAGCCAGAGACAAAGAAGAAAACGCTCATGATACGCTGAAATGGCACTAAGGTGAACTTTGACTGTAGAGTACTGAAGACCTGAATTTGAGAGGTCCAAAAGGTACTCAAAACCTTGTCTGGTGGACAGGAAAAGGGATTTCAAGAGGACTTTAGGACACCAGAGTTTAAAAAACGCCCACTTAGACGTAAGTTTTCGAGTAGCTGGCTTCCGAGCAGCCAGAAGAATGTCTGAAACTCTTCGAGACATTGAACCGGGTTCACTTCTACCCTTCAGGAGCCAAGCGTGAAGGTGAAGCGATCTCAGGTTGGGATGGACCACCGGACCCTGAGTCAACAGGTTCATCTGCAGGGGAGTGGTCTCGAGGGCTGCCAACATATTGTTGAGTAGAGGAAACCATAGTTGTCGAGGCCAAGAGGGGCAATGAGAATCATCTTGGTCCCTGGACTTCGATTTGAGAAGTACTCTGAATTAGAGGAAGAGGCCGTGAAGAGCGAAAGAAAGCTGCTTGTCCACACGCAGCCTGAACGCATCCTGACAGAAATGCCAAGCCCTGGATTTCTGGAGCAGAAGAGAGGCAGTTTTATGCTGAGTGGGGATGCAAAAGGTCCAGGTCTGGAGTTCCCACTCTTCAATAGTGATTGAACTATGGCTGAGTCAAGAGACCACTCGTGAGGATCTGCTCTGTTCTGCTGAGACGGTCCGCCAAGTCGCTTTGTACACCTGGCAGGTAGACCGCTTGAATTAGAGATTTGTGTTCCAAGCACCATTCCCACACCCTCATCGCTTCCCTGCATAAGGGGTAAGAGTGAGCACCGTCCTGCTTGTTGATGTAATAGACCACAGCTTTGTTGTCCGTTTGAAGGAGAATGTTCTTGTGACAGAGGATGTCCTTCAAAGCCCGGACTGCATAAAGGACGGCTCTCATCTCTAGGACATTTATGTGAAGCTGGGCCTCGAGTTGAGTCCATACACCTTGAGTGTGGAGAGAGCGACAATGGGCTCCCCAACCCGTTAGCGATGCGCCTGTGGTGATGGAGATCTGATGATCCAGAGGAGCAAAGGGAAATCCTTCCAGGAGATTGTTTCTTGAGACCACCAGGTGAGAGACCTCTGTGAGGGTTCTGTCACCTTGATGGGATAAGACTGTGGGTGAGTGGTTAGAATCACTGAGCATCCATTGGGTGGTTCTCATGTGTAGCCAAGCTAGTACAGTGAACACTGAGGATGCCATGAGGCCTAATATACGCTGTGCATTGAGAGAACTGTAACTGATCTGTTCTCCCCAATGTATCAGGCCATCTGAAGGATATTGAGCCTTCTGTCCTCTGGAAGGAAAGCCTCGCCACAAGAGGGTGTCCAGTAGAGTCCCTATAGAAAAGGAGTCTCTGGGAGGGCTGCAACTGTGACTTCTTTAGATTCAGCAGAACTCCCATGGACGTAAGAAGCGGGAGGCCATCTGAACGGCTTCCAGGGTCCCCTGTCTGGAAGGGCTTTGTTAGAGCCAGTCGTCCAGGTAGGGAAACACTGATTACTTAGCTTCCTGAGATGCGCCAAGAGAACTGCACAACACTTTGTAAAGACTTGCGGCGCGAGGATAGCCTAAAGGGCAGGACTCTGAACTGATAGTGTTGACTCCAGAGACACAAATCTCAGGAATTTGTGATGCCTCGGTGAATAGGAATGTGCTGGTAAGCGCCCTGCATGTCCAGGAGGCTAGCCAGTCGTGTTGATGAAGCAAAGGTAACAGGGTTCCTAGAGAAATATTTTGAATTTCTCCTGGGGAGAAATTTGTTTAGCTTTCTGAGGTCTAGAATGGGGCGATACCCCAGACTTCTTTGGAACCAGAAAGTAGTGGGAGTAGAACCCTGTGTTTCGCTGATGCAGAGGCACCAGGTCTACTGCCCTGTTGTTCAGAAGGCCCTGGATCTCGGGCGAAGGTCTGACTGAAGGATTGACAGCCTGGGTTGTCGTTTGGGAGGACGATTCGGAGGGGTCTCCAGAAAATTGAGAGAATACCCCTCGCGAATTATCCGAAGGACCCATTTGTCTGAGGTTATGGACTTCCGCTGGTTGTAGAAGTGCATCAGACGACCTCCCACCGGAGAGGAAAAGTCCACCTCAGGCAGTGGAGATGGAACTTGGGCCAGCAACTCATAGGTAAGCGCTGGGAGCTTTGGGCCCTTGCACTTTCTGTTGCGTCTTCTTTTGAGGTTGGGCAGGTTGGTTCTTATGGAAACTTCCTCTGCCCCTGCCTCGAAAGGACTGACGATTATGAAACTGATGTTTACCGACATGCCCTCGAGAGGGGGTAGGAGGGGGTCGAGCCAGCTTAATGGCCGACCTAGTCTTCTGAGTAGCCTCTAGAGCTTGCTCTACCTGAGGACCAAAAAGATACGAGCCGTCAAAGGGCAACGCCATCACCTGCTGCTGTGCATCATTCATGAAGCCCGAAGTACGCAGCCAGGAATGACGCGGTACAAATCAACAGCTGCAGAGCGAGAAGCAGTGTCGAAAGCATCCATGGCTGCTTTGACCTGTTGGTTATTAGATTCAATACCTCTGGTAATGGTCAGAAGAAGCTCTTAGAGTCGAGTCGGAAGAGCTTCAACCATTTGCTTGATAGAGTGCCACAGGATATACTCATACTGAGAAAATAGCTCTGGTATAGCTGGCTACGCATACTTAAGTGGGCGCGGCAAAGACTCTCTTACCTAATGTATCAATCTTACGAGACTTTTGTTACTAGATCGAGCTGTAGTAGCTTGAGGAAGAACGACCTTATCATTCTCTGCCAGGACTACAATAGGATCCGCAAAGGCTTGAGATGCCAAAATGGGACGATCCTTGGGGGCTGAATATTTCCTATCAGTGGATTTAGCCACTGAAGGGGTGAGAGCAGGATTATTCCATACTATTTGAGACAGCGTCTCGAAGGAAGGTTGAATCGAGGAGTCAAATCCGTAGGGATCTCGAGCATGAAGATATTGGAGTTCTTAACCGCTTCCCGGATCGATGTCTGTAGTCTGGAGAGAAAGAGTGGAGCTCAGGTTCTTCAACAGAGACTTAAAGGACAGGTCCTGACCACAGGCTCTGTAGCAGTGAAAGATCCTGTCCGTCCACTTCATCACCCAACCGAAGGTCTGGGTCAGGCTCAACGTCATCTCCTGATAGTCCAGGGAGGACTGTTAGGACAGGAAAGGAGTGAAATACAGAAGAGGAAGAAGATGAGAGGAAGAGGAGTCCTTGAGAGCTCCTGGCGCGAGGAGGCAAGCGGGACTGAAAGCAGCTGAAGAACAGCCCGGCGCCAGGCACAGGCCGACATGCCCGCGATGCAGCGGGCGGCGCCCGGCAAGCCCCGCGGCCTTGAGGGACAGGCGCCGAAGCCTGGCACAGTGGGCGGCACCGACAAGCTCGCGTGGCGCCAAACTCCGTGGCGCCACAGGCAGGCGCCCGTCAGCCCCGGCGACGCGGGGCGGGCGCCAGGCGCACGAGAGCATCCAGGACCCTGAGAAACATGGTTAGAAGGGAAAAAAGCAGGAGATAAGGGCATGGTGTTGGCCCTGCGCTGCAAGCCATGAGGGGGAAACACCCAAGCGTGGAGTCGTCGGTGCCGAGGAAGGTGCCTTGACGACCAGGAAAGTCCAACCGCTCTACCTGGTTGCCCGATGAGCCCGAGGCCCACGAACACCGAGCCAGGGCAGAACCAACCTCGAGCCCATTGCTCCATAAGAGTGCCCACTGATGAAACTGCTCATCTGAAGACCTACCAATGGCGGGTAGGACTCGATGTCAAGACGGCGGTTACCGAAGCAGAAGTTGGCGACTCCGAAGAGAGACTGGCAACTAGCCACGATAACAGAGCCGTCGACGCAGACATATCAGATGGCGCACTCGAGTGATGCCTTCTCTTTAGACCTGTGGGTCAAGAAGAGAGTCTCGAGGTCGAACGGTGCCGAGAATGCGACCGTTTGTTTTTATGCCTCCGGGGGGACCGCCCATCCCTCCGGGCATTGGACTGACCATTGTCAGACCCCCATTCGGGAGAAGGAGGCGGACCGGACCCAGCCCGACTGACTGAACAGCTTTCATACGAAGTCTCCAAACCGTCACCTGACCTGCTCATGGTCGACTCCGTCAAATAGGCTGAGACTTCTTTAGTGTATATTAAAATAGAATAAAACTTAAGCGATACTATATCGAGATAATACTACAAAAAAAAAACAACTGAAAACTATGCTGCTAGTTTGAAGTTTGACCCCCGACAGGCGGCGGCGTCGTTACTGAAGCGCACTCGGCGGGCGGGAAAAAACTGAGGCAGTTGGAGGTCGACACGAGATAGTCATTGCCGCGAGCTAGTGCTCTGGCGCCGTGCCTCGCGGCGCCATCTCTGGTGTCGACCCTCCAGCAAAAAGTTTGCTCCTGATGGGTCCTAGTGCCTCCGGCGCAGTTCCCCAATAGTGTGAATGAGTGGTGGAGACTTATGTCCAGGAAGATCAACATTACTAAGGTGAATAATTTTTTCTTCAAACAACATGAAGTCTTGCTATATTATGACAAGTGCAGACTACACAGCAGTACCTCCATGGAGGAGGGACAGAACCTACTTAGGGAATAGGCTCTGAAGCACGGCTGTGCCTAACCGAGCATCCCTCCTGGCCTGGATATCCAGGGAGTAATGCTTGGTGAAAGTGTGTACTGTTTTCCAAGTAGCTGCTTGACATATCTCCAAGATAGGGATGTCTCTAGCAGCAGCTAGAGATGCAGCTGTACCTCTGGTAGAAGTGAGCCCTCAGGCCTGAGGGGGAACCTTACCCAGCTCTTTGATAGCAAAATTGGATACAAGAGACGCATCCACCTAGCAATGGATCTCTTAGTGGCAGGTCTCCTTTCCCAACCTCACCATAAGTGAGAAATCGTTGGAGGAGTCAAACCTGTGACCCTTGGTACGCTCTATGTAGTAACTTAGGGCCCTCTTAACATCTAAGCTGTGCAGCCTCCTCTCACCAGAGGAGGAATGGTCAGTGAAGAACACTGGAAGTGAAATAGATTGGTTAAGGTGGAAATCCGAAACCACCTTAGGCAAAAACTTCCTGTTAGTCCTGAGGACTACCTTATCCCTGTGAAAGGAAATAAAGTCAGTCTCCACTGATAAAGCCTGTAACTCACTTATGCGCCTGGCAGAAGTGATGGCTACTAGAAATACAGTTTTCCAAGTCAAATACTTAAGCTCTGCTGAAGACAGAGGTTCAAAGGGGATGCATCAGCTGAGCAATGCAAACATTAAGATCCCAAGCAGGGCAGGGTCCCTGAATGGAGGATTGGTATGAAGCAATCCTTAAAAAACTTGAAAATACAGGGTGAGCAGAAAGAAGAGGGCTTTCCTGCTGAAATGAAGGCAGAGACAGCTGCCAAGTGCACTTTCAGGGTAGCTGGTCTCAGTCCCAAAGAATTAAGATGGACCATATAGTCCAATACAGTGGGTAGATCAGCAGATTCCGGGGAAATATGCTTCCCAGAACATCATATGGAAAACCTTTTCCACTTGGAGTTATAGGTAGCCCTGGTGGAAGGCTTCCTAGCAGCCTTCAGGATTTCGAGAACACTTTGAGAAAGTTGTAGATCAGCAAACTCTAACTGCTCAAGAGCCAAGCCTTGAGGTTGAGGGATTTGAGATTCGGATACCAAACTCTCCCCTGAGCACAGGTTAACAGATTGTGGTTCCTGGGGAGACACAGGGGAAGATGGACTGCTAAGGACAGAAGGAGTGGGTACCAGGGCTGCCTGGCCCAGTGTGGAGCAATCAGGATCATCTTGCAGGGCTGAGACCTGATTTTGACTAGTACTTTGAACAGGAGAGGGAAGGGGAAGGCATAAAGGAACTTCCTTCCCAATGAGAAGAAAGGCATCCAGGGGACTGAGCCCAACACTGAGGGCCTGCAACAAAAAATGGAAGCCGATGATTGTCTGGGGCTGCAAAAGATCTATCTGAGGAGTGCCCCATCTGGCAAACACTATCCCAGTACTAGGGATCCAGTGACCATACGTGATGGCCCTGGGAAATCCTGCTGAGAGCATCTGCCAGGACATTGTCCTTGCCTGGGAGGTGAACTGCTATGAGGAAGTGTTCAGGAATAAGCCAGAGACCACAACTTCATCGCCTCGGTGCACAAGGCCGAAGACCGAGTGCCCCCTTGTTTGTTGATGTACCACATTGTAGTGGTGTTGTCTGTTCTGACCTGTACCACCTTGTTCTGAACAGATGCAGAAAAAGCCTGAAGTGCTAGAAAAACAGCTCTGAGTTCCAACAGATTGATGTGGAGCAGAGATTCCTGAGGGGACCATAACCCCTGGGTGGAGAGGTCGCCCATGTGAGCTCCCCATCCCAAGAGGGATGCATCTGTAGTAAGGGTCAAGGAGTGGGACAGAGGGATGAAAGGCACCCCTTGTCTCAGATTGCTCTGATCCTGCCACCACTGAAGGGGCCTGGATCGGGTTCGAGTCACTGGGATTAACTTGGATAGGGATCTCTTCTTTGAGACCAGAAAGCTCTCAAATGGAACTGAATGTCCCTCATCTGAAATCTGCTCCTTTCACTACAGCTGTGGAAGCAGCCATGTGTCCTAGGAGCTACAGGAAATGCCTTGCTGGTCGAGAGACCTGCAGAGTGAAGGACAAGGTCAGGGCCACTAAGGTCCTTACCTTTTCCAGGGGAAGGAAGGGTCTGGCCTGCTTTGTGTCCAGTTCTGCGCCTATAAAGGTGAGTACCTGGACAGGTTCCAAAACTGACTTTGGAAGATTGAGAAGAAAGCCCAGAGAGGTAAGCAGCTGCTGGGTAACTAGCAGGTGTGATTTGACCTGGTCTGGAGACTGACCCACAATGAGCCAGTCGTCCAGGTAGGGAAAAATGGCAATCTTTTGCCTTCTTAGATGAGCAACTGCTACTGCCAGACATTTTGTGAACACCCTTGAGGGCAGAAGTGAGGCCGAAGGGCATTGCTCTGAACTGATAATGGCCTGAGGGCAGTTCGAATCGGAGGTACTTTCGATGGGAGCTTCTGATAAGAACATGGAAGTAAGCATCCATGAAGTCCAGGGAAGTTAGCCAGTCCCCTGGCCTTAGGGAGGGTAAAATCATTCCCAGAGTCACCATTTTGAACTTTGGTTTTAAAAGGTGCTTGTTTAGATATCTTAGATCCAGGATAGGCTGCCACTCTCCTGTCTTTTTGGGTAAGGAAGTACCTGGGTACAGACCCTTGCCCTGGTGTGGGGAGAAACCTTTCTACAGCTCTGAGAGCCAGGAGGTTGAGACTTCAGTTTCAAAGCAAGAGTCTCTAAAGGGTTTGCAGGTGGAAAAGATCTGGCTCTCATCTTTGGAAATTTTTGAAGCTGAGAACCAGACCCTGGCTCACTACTTCCAGGACCCACCTGTCTGATGTTAAGACTCCCCAGTCCTGGACAAAGTAAGCCAGCCTGCCCCTACAGGTAATGGAGAGCGACCCTGGGCATCCCATCAGGGTGCCTGTTTGGCAGGGGCTTTAGGCTGAGGGGTGGGAGCAGGCCTGCTCATACCCCATCTGCCTCTCCTCTGAAGAACCCCTCTGAGCATAGGCTGAAGGGAGGAGGCCTGGGTCTGGTAAAAGGCCTGTGAAAAGGCCTGCCCCTACCCCTGGGGGCTGCCTCTGAGGTGGCTTGCAGTTCCTTGGCTTGTGCACTCCTATAAGTGGTTCTATATTCATCCATTTTCTTCATATAATTCTCTGTCTGCTCCCCAAACAGAGAATTTACCATATTACTGAAAATCCATAGCCTTAGACTGGGTATCCTGTGACAAAGTAGTACACCTGAGCCAGGCCAATCTACGAAAAGCCACAGATGTAGCCATGACTCTAGAGGATACATCATTAGAATCCACTGCAGCATGGAATTGCACCTTAGATGCCTCAATACCATCAAGAGCCACCTGCTCCAGCTCCTTTGCGAGCTGGCCAGGGACCTGTTTGGCTAAGGCCATGACAGTATCCCATCTAGATTTCTGGTATCTCGCAACATAAGCCATATAGTTTGCTTGTCTGAGTCCCAAGGATGCTGCCATGTATTGTTTCTTGGCCATGGCATCAATCTTCCTGGAGTCCTTGTCAGGAGGATGTGAAGCCAGGGGAATATTAGCTTTATCACAGGCTGCAGCCTGAACTACTAACATGACTGCATTGCTGTGAAAGAAAATCTGTATCAGGACCTGACAAAGTGTACCTCCTGTCCATCTTTTGTCTACAGGAGGCACAGAATTAGGAGCTTTAAAATTTTTGTTTGTTTCCAAAAGATTTATGCAAAGGATGGACAATCTCCTGGACTCTGGGATATCCATCATCTCTACATAGTCAGGCTCCTCTTGCTCATCCAAAGCCTCCTCTAAGGGAAGCTGAAGGGTCTCAGCAACTTTTTTATAAAACAAAAAATGAGAAGGGGACTCAGAAAGCCTAGGGGGAGATTCACCTAAAGGTCTGTCTGGGGAGATGTCCGGTTCAATGGGCACATCCAGACGTTCAAAGTCACATTCACACTGATCATAATCATCCTTCCCCTCCTCTGGTTCATAAAACCCTTCTATATCATATTCCTGAACCGGTGGAACTGACCGAACCAACCTTTTGCCAGATAGTGGCGGTTCGGAGGGAACCGGGGACAGTGACTGGACAATCTGTATTGCCCTGGCTATCTCTGCAGCAGTTGGAGAAGGAATTTTGGACTCCAAACCTGCTGATTTTTAGTTTTCTTTGCTGGAACTGGCTCCTCAGAGCCAACGCTACGCTTGCCGAGGAGATCTCGCCCTGGTCAGAGGGACTCCCGTTCGGTTGGCACCGAACCGGGCTGGCCATCCGGTCAGCGGACTTTTGGCCTCTCGTTCCCTGAGCCTGCCACTCTCTTGTCCAGGGTGGCTGCAGGAAATTTACAAATCTGGCAGTCTGAATTGAGGTGGTCAAACCCCAGACAATAGACACATGTAGTGTGTGGGTCAGCCTTGGCAAAGGCTTCCCACAGACACTACAGTGTTGAAACAGTGGGCCCGTTTTTCTTTTGGGTTTCTCAGACATGATGCCAGCCTAACCAACAAACTTGCCCTTTTATGACGGTGCCAGGCAAAGACACCCTTATCGAGTTCCCAACCCGTATCAGAGTCGTGGAAAAACACGTAATGAAATCCGTTTTTTAGAACCGATAAGAACTAGGAACTGCATCTAACAACCTTAAAAGGCTTTAAAACCAAGTTTAAATACAATTCGATCGGTTCAACCGAACCGATAAAATTTACAAGTTCCACACAGAAAACCTATCTATTACTTACAATACCATAGACAGAGCTTGAACCGATCAGTTTACGGTTAAAATAAATAAATGCGGTTAAAATTCAGCAAGAAAAACATTTTAAACCGAGAAATGAACCGAGCAGCAGGAGGAATCTCGGGCGACTGTTCAGTGAGCGGGTAAAGAATCTGATGGTTTCGGTTTGAAACCACCCTAACAGAGCTTCTTTAACCGAGCTCGCGCTCTAAGCTCCATGCTCTGCATGGAAGTTAATTCTTTCACCTCCGGAGCAGTTCTAGTGGTGGGACAAACTGCACTTGTCATAATATAGCAAGACTTCATGCTGTTTGAAGAACTGGAGGATGGGTGTAGGGATCGCTCCCTATATAGCGCCACACTGACGTCAGTCACGTGACGTCGGGGGCGGTCCCCCGCTGGACACTGCTAGCTAGTCCTATATGTGAGTACCTATTGCAAGAGCCCTCTTGAAGTAAGATCTATATTTTGTGTAGCAAGGATAAATTAAAAAAAAAATTATTGAAACTGCCAAAAAAATGGCTTTTCCCTTATTTCTGTTACAAAAAATACATGGGGGATGTTGTATAATTGCAATATTCCACTCCAGGATATGGGTTATGGTGGGATTTACCCCCCCACCCAGTGTGTTTTGCTAACTCAGCCTGCGGCCTCGTCACTAGACAATACACGAGGCTTGGGTAAATCCCACCATAACCCACACCCTGTTATGGTATATTGCTTAAGTAAATCACATCTAGTACGCTCAGGTAGAAAATCTTTCATCTGGCAACATGAAAACACTTCTAAAGTAAAAGATAACCACTGGATCCATTTAAAAATGAATAACATTTTATTTCTGATGTTTCTGACAGTACTTGCTTTTTAAAAATCCAACTGTGAGCTGGTCCAGTGGTGCAGGCACAGCACACTGCAGTACCATATCAGAGCCTGGGTTTGTGTCTGATGGCTCACAGCGAGTGTAATTACTGGGGTTAGGCATTCATCTCCTGCTGGGGAGGGAAAAGAGAAGCCACATGAAAGTCACAGTAGTCCTGTAAGGGACAACTTCTCAGCCCTACCGGCAGAAGATGGAGTGGAAGCAGTATCAAATGGGAAGGCAGCCGCCGCTGGGACTGCACAAGGTGCCATTGGAGTGATATCTCATCAGGAAAGGGGACGAGGGCAAACAGGTGCCATGCTCGCCAAACAACAAAAAATAATCAAGTCACAATTAAATCAGTCTGACAGCATCTACAAAAGTTGTATTTGGTAGTAAACTCATACCAGTTCAGTGTTCGCAAAGTCAAAGAATGTGCTGCTGTCCATGACCAGAGACGCTCCTTCTCTTCGTGTTTTGAAAAAGACGGACGCAGGAAGTTGTATGAGGATCCTGGAAAACAGAACCAATGCAATTAGAGGATGGTGGGAAGGAAAATGAAAGTTGTGTACTTACTGTTTGAGGGGCTGAGCCAGAGGCGATAGGACCCTGTGGGAGCTGTATCTTTTCCAGTGGGGGCTGGTGGTATGAGTAGCCCCCACATGCACGCACCAGCACGTGCCTGCTGACAGACAGTGCGCCAGACCCCAACTGCCTCAGTACCTTTTTATCAAGGAGAAACAAACATGAAACCTAATGGGCACCCTATGCACTAACTAAGGGCATAAGATAGCCTTTGGGTTGAGCCAGCTGAAGACAGCCAGACCTGCTGTGGCCCAGAGGGATAAAAATGCATATGGAAAGACAGCCCTTGGGGCCCGTGTAAGAAATAAGGGCCGACAAATCCAGTACCACACTGTCTTTACAGCCCAAACCAAGCCAAAAGGGTGGAAGCTAAGAACAACACAATACTGGAGTGAGTCTGGGGGATGGTGGGTGGTGAGTGGGTGTAGTAATCCATGGAGAAGATTTTCCAGAAGATCAACAGTTACGGTAAGTACTAACTTTCATTTCTTCCGAGAATCAATCTTCTCCATAGAGTCCCACTTACTGTATGGGTCAGAGTACCAAGCTCAGAAACAGTCCCCTGGACGAGGAAGGCTGGTGTACAGGACTCAAGCACGATAATAATCCATTCATAATGGTCTTGACAAAAGTGGCATACTGCTTGGCATGAAAATCCTGTGTATAAAACTTCAGAACAGAAAACAGGAAATATTACTATAGCCTGAGAATAATGAATTTATGGGACTCACTCCCTACTTCCATGGTAAACTGGAAAAATAAAGGAAGTTTTGAGACTGAACACTGACAGCCACGTCACAAAACAAAATAAACTCTACACTGAGAAGTGGAAGAGTAGTTCAGACGGGTCTCTAGACCTGCTTCTACCATTATGACAACAGAATGGACAGTAGACTAGTGTTTGGTAAAGGTGTGCACTGTGCTCCATGTAGCAGCTCTGCAGATTTCTGCTACTGGCACCGAGCATATTTCTACCAAGAAGGTGGCTACTGCTCCAGTGGAATGGACATGCACCTTGCCCTCCAGCTTTGATCCTGCCATAGTGCAGCAGAGGCAAAGGCAATTCACAATCCAAAAGGAAATGCCTTTGACTGTGGCAGGCATTCCCTTTCGATTGGAGTCAAAAGAGACAAAGGGCTGCTTTGCCTTTCTGTAGTCCTTGGTTCTGTCCAAGTAACATCTAAAATACTTTTCACATTGAGGGAGTGCAGAGTTCTCGCCCGCATTCTGAAAATTTGCAAAGTAGGTAGGTAAAATCAGGGACTTGTTTAACTGGAACTCCAACACCACCTTAGAAAGGAACTTGCGCACGTACAGAGGACCAGGATGTCCTTACAAAAAATAGTATACAGAGGATCTGTGACCAAAGTATGGATTTCAGACACTGCATGCAGAGGTGATGGCTACTAGAAACTGCTGCTTTTCAAGTCAGATATTTCATATCACAAGTTATAACAGGCTCAAAGGGCTTGCATGTGAGCATGTTTACCACAACAGTGAGATCCCGAGGAGCCACTGGCTTCTGAATGGGAGATCTTGTGTGCAAAATACACAACAAACCTCTTGAATAGTGGCAATTGAGCCAGAGAACGGGTACCTACAGGTTTGTGGTATGATGATGTAGTGGACAAATGGACCTTGACTGTGGAATATTGCAATTCTGCATCAGAAAGGACTGTAGGTATTCTAAAACCTTTTCAGAGGGACACTTAGAGGGGTCCATGGGGGTTTAGGAGTACTATATTATATAGTTTTCATTTGCCAGGTAGGTGCACTAGACAAAACAGTTGCCTATTTTCAGGCATGATCTTGGAGAATACAACAGTGGAGATCAACAGAAAGGTATAAGTTATGACAAATGTGTACTAAACCTGTTTTTTATTTGATAAGAGACAAAATAAAAGTGCTGGTAAAAAAACAGCATTGAAAGTAACAACAAGATTCAAAGTCATACTGTCATTCTATACATTACAGTGCTATGTTCAACAATTGACATACAGAACAAAGTTCAGGGATATGTAGCATCAGTTGGTAAAGTATAGTGCAATTATAGGAACAGGGATTCAATCTGTAGCAGCCTAATGGCAGGAACATACAGATGCCTGGCTTAGAAAAGTGTGATATGCTTTTTTTAAACGCATGAATGGATTAACTCTGATGAACCAAGGTAGGGATAGAGTTCCAGACTTTAGGGACAGTGAAGGAGAAAGAAATTTCACCGACTTCAGTCCTGGTTTAAGGACTGCATAATGGTCCCGAATGGATAGGCTTGGATATCTGGTTTTAGTAGCACTGATAGGGACATGGGGGCTTGCTTGTTCACAACTGTGTAAATCTAACTTCCCATAGTAAATTCTCACAGGGCTGTTGGAGGGAGTCATCCAAGTGTGGAGTGTCACAAATGCACTCAGCAGATCAGGCCCTCCGCTCCCACAGAGCCAACCTTCGAGCGCAAGAGTGTGAACAGGTAACAGACAGGGTAACCTTCCTGTCTGCTTGTGGGTCCGAATCACCTTTAGTCTCAAGTTCTGGGGAGATTCAAAATGTGAACCTTATGCTAGCATACCCAATGTACAGGCGCAGATTCGCACCCTCTTTGGGGATTATGGTACAATCTTACGCCGGGGCACCAAGCTAGGCTTCCAAAATGAACCCTTAAAACTCTATAAAAAAACTTAGGTATATTCTTACCTTTTCCTAGTGTAGTAACACCATCAAGCTTTTGTACAGTTTTGTCAGTCTTAACCCTCTATATGTCACATGCAAAACAAAGAACTTGGAAGACTCAGGCAGTATCTTTCAATTATAGATTTTATTAAAAATGGATAAAAATACGAACAATGGAAACACAGAATACTATATCACAAAGCACACAATCACTTACAAGAAAACAAAGCAACTACAAACTCCTACCAACATACAGTTAGATACTTGACTATCTAATGTATTACCTCTAAGTGCTTATCAGAGAGTTGTGTTTCTCTCTCTCCCAAGATGGAATATGTCAAACAGCTCAGAAAGAGTACAGTTTAAACTGTGTCTCCCCACACCCCTTCTATAAGTCATCTAGCTCCTCCTTTTAGAATGTAAAAAAATACAAATCTGATGTCCTATCAGAAGGTATTTTAAATAAGGTGACATCAGCAAAAACTAATTTCCCAAATTATAAGTCTGTGATTTCCCAGTTCCTTCTCCCCAGGCATTTCAAAAGGGGATTTATAGCTTTTTAACACCAGTAGATATTAAATATTCTTCCTCTTAAGACGTCATAAAAGTTTATGATCTCCATCCTCTGGTAGACTCATAAAGTCCCATTTAGTTTCCACTTCAAAGAAGCAACAGGTCATGAAAAAAAAAGGCCATGAAATGCAATATTTCAAGGAAGTTAATTACATTACAGAGATCTCCTGGTTTAATATATATCCTGTCATTTTCACTGAAACCTTGGGGGGGGGCACCCATGGAAGCACTGTGACAATCATAAACTATATTTTTATATTACAAATATCCAACAATCATAACCAGCTGGCCAAGCGTCACAATCCTCCCCACCTAGACTGAATTTGGGGGCTCTATCCCCTGCATGGGATGAGCTTCCCAAGTCAGTTCACTCCTCATACAGATGCGATAAACCATCTGTGTTCTGATTGATCGCTCCAGCCCTATGTAAGATTGCCATGTCATACCCTTGCAAGGCAAGACTCCATCTTAATAGTTTACCATTAGTTTTTTTCCCCATCTGTCTCAGCCAAACAAGGGGGTTGTGGTCAGTTTGTACCATAAAATGCTGCCCATATAAGTATGGCTCTAACTTCTTTAAGGCCCACACTATGGCAAGACGCTCTTTTTCTACAGTAGAGTAAGCCTGCTCCCTGGGAAGTAACTTTTTACTCAGGTACACTAAAGGGTGATCTTTCCCTTGGTTGGATGTCTGACTCAGTACTGCCCCAATACCCACGTCTGAGGCACCAGTCCGGACTATAAAGAGTCTGCTATAGTCAGGACTTGTCAATACAGGAGCAACGCACAGTGCCTCTTTCAGTCTGGTAAAGGCTTTTTCATAGGCTGGTTCCCAGGTAATTTTCTTAGGCATCTTCTTCTTTACCAGGTCAGATAGGGGAGCAGCCAGGGCACTGTAATTGGGTACAAATTTCCTGTAGTACCCTGCTGTCCCTGGAAAACTCCTGACCTGCTTCTACATTTCTGGTCTGGGCCATGCCTTGATCACCTCTATTTTTACTTGGTTAGGACGGAGCTGTCCCTGACCTACAATATGCTCGAGGTATGCTACTTCAGCCATGGCCACCTGGCACTTCTCAGCTTTGACAGTGAGCCCAACCCTCTGTATCCTGCCCAGCACTTCCCCAAGGCGGGACAGGTGTTCCTTCCAACTGGCACTAAAGATGGCAATGTCATCCAGGTACGCCACAGCATACTCCTTAGCACCATTTAACACCTGGTTCACCAACCTTTGGAAAGTGTCCGAGGCGTTCTTCATTCCGAAAGTCATTACTTTAAATTCAAATAAGCCTATCGGAGTGATGAAGGCCGATCTCTCCCTAGCTCTGTCAGTTAACTCTACCTGCCAATACCCCTTTCTCAGGTCAATAGTCGTAAGGTAGGTCGCCCTTCCCAACCTGTCCAGGAGTTCATCCGTCTGGGGCATCGGGTGGGCGTCTGACTTTGTGACAGTATTCAGTCCATGATAGTCCACACAGAAACGAGTAGAGCCATCTGGCTTGGGCACAAGGACTACAGATGAGGCCTAGGGGCTGTGGGATCTCTAGATTGCCCCTAAATACAGCATTTCCTCCACCTCCCTAATGTCCTTTTGGGCAGCCTCTGACATCCGATATGCTGTCTGCCATATGGACATCTGTGTCCCTGTCTCCACATCGTGCATTGTTAAGGGGGTTAGTCCAGGCTTGGCACTAAACAGTGGGTCAAAGTCTGCTAGAACCTCCCTTACTTCCTGGATCTTGTCCGGGGCCAGATGGGGAGACAATTTAACTGCCTCCACAGAGGATTCCGGCTTGCTTTCTTACAGCAAGTCCAGAAGGGGGTCTCCTTCGTCCATCCCCTCCCCAGGACTACATACTGCAAACACCATGTAAGCCCTATTAGCATATGGCTTCATCATGTTGACATGGTACATTTTTTCTGTTGGTCTTCTGTCAGGTAACTATGATATAGTTCATGTCATTTACCTTCCTAACTACTTTATACGGTCCTGCCCACTCAGCCTGCAGCTTGTCTTTCCAGACCGGGATAAGGACCATGACTTCCTGACCCATCGTGTATGAGCGAGCTCTGGCTCTGCGGTCATACCACACTTTTTGTTTCTGTTGGGCAGCTGCCAGGTTGCTCCGGACTGTCCTCATAAGCTCCTTCAGCCTTTCCCTAAACTTAAGGACGTAATCTACTATGGGAGTTCCCTGGGTGGTGTGCTTGCCTTCCCAGTCCTCCCAGATCAAGTCTAGGGGCCCACGTACCCAGCGTCCATATAAAAGTTCGAAGGGGGAAAATCCTGTCGATTCTTGGGTCACCTCCCTGTATGCAAACAACATGTGGGGAAGGTATTTCTCCCAGTCCCTCCCATGCTGTTCAGCAAACGCTTGGAGCACTGACTTCAGGGTACCGTTAAATTTTTCCACAAGCCCACTGGTTTGTGGGTGATAAGGTGTTGTGTGCCTCTGCACCACCCCATACTTCTCCCACAAACATTTCATCAGGTCCGACATAAAGGAACCCCCTCGATCGGTGATAACCTCCAGCGGAAACCCAACACGGGAGAAAATCCCAAGTAAGGCATCTGCCACTTTGTCTGTCCTCAGTGAGGATAGGGTGACTGCCTCAGGGTACTGGGTGGCAAAATCCACAATAGTCAGGATGAACCTCTTTCCGGAGGAGCTGGGGGTATTTGAAGGCCCCACAATATCCATTCCCACCATCTGGAATGGCTCTTTTACTATGGGCAATGGAATTAGGGCAGCTTGGGTTTTCTTACCTGCCTCCCGTATTTCTTGGCACCGGTGACAAGACCTGCAATACTCCTTCACCTGCTGGGTGAAGTTGGGACAATAGAAATTCTGGGCCAACAGCTGTGTAGTGCGCATGATTCCCAGATGACCAGACAAGAGAATATCATGTGCATTCTTGAGCAACTGCTCACGATACCTCCGGGGAACAAGCTGCCTGCCTTTCACCCCTCCATCTTCACAGCCTGAGTATACATCAGTCCATTTTCCCAATAAACTTTGTTTACTGTCACCTCCCTGTGCTCCGTCAGAGTCTGCCCAAGCCCTCAGCTTCTCTAGACTAGGGTCACTTTTCTGAGCAGCTGCAAACTCCTTACACATTCCCAAGGCATGGTACAGGTCCCCTTCAGTCTCTAAACTAGGGTCCCTAGCACTAGCGTCAGGGCACTCAGCATCACTGTCATCCCTAACCCTCTGACAATGGGTCACCCCTCCTTCTTTGGAGTAACCCTCCGTAGCTGTGTGATTAACTGCTACTGGGGAAATTTCTGCCCCTTTTTCATTAGTTTCCATACCAGGAGACACAGGCTGTCGAACCGGTCTCCCAGTGGTTTCCACACTGGCTTCTGAGGGGTCCAGGGAACTACAATTTTCCCTTGCCGCTTGGCTACGGGTAACTGCACACACCATCCCGTTTGAGATTGTTGCCAAGTATGACATCAACTGCTAAAGTTTTGGCTACAGCCACCTGTTGCACAATACCCTGTTTCACCCCAGTCTAGGGGAACACTAGCGAGTGGCAATGTTTTCTTCCCCCCCAGAGAAGTCTTGTACAGTTACAAATTCATTGGATATAAGCTGCCCAGGTTCTACCAGATCCCCTTTTACCAACGACAGGGACGCCCCTGTGTCCCTTAACCATTGTGTCTGTACCCCATTCACTGTGACTGGGTACATGTGTTCCCTCATGTTCACAGGCATGTTTCCAGGGACACACAAACAACCCACTTCTTTCATAGCCCCATTCTGCGTATTACTCGCCCTTTTGGGACACTGTCTGGCAATATGCCCAGTTTCTTTACAGACCCAACATTCATTTCTTTTCTCAGAGAAATCTTTTCTCTGAAACCTGGAGCTAACTGGTTTTGGTGGAGGCAGTGAGGGTTTTAGCTGCCCTGAAGGCGCGCTTTTCCCTTTCTGTGCTGCCACATCCGCCCCAATTGCTCTCAGAGCAGGTCTGCTCTTGGCATAGCGGTCCAAGAGTTCAGTAGCCTCTTGCACTGTTTTGGGATCTCGGTCCTCAGCCAAGTTTTCAGCTCTGCTGGGCATGCCCAAAAAACCTGTTCTAACAAAATAGCATTTTCAATTTTATCTACAGTGTTTGCTTCAATTCCTTCCCACCGTTTTAAAAACTGATGTTTCATGGCTAGCTCCTCGTAGCTCATGTCAGGGCTTCTCCTGAGCTTACGGAATTTAGCTCTGTATGTTTCTGCAGTTAAATCAAACTTTTTTTCTAAAGTGCAGCTTTCCCAGTAAGTAGGGGGGATAGCTGGAAGCTCCAGGACCCTCTAGGAATTTCAGCCTGAATACAAACTTTTTCAAAGGAATTTAAAAAGGAATCCATATCCTCCCCCTTCTTTAAATTCAGCTATCAATTTGGAATTCAATTTGTAACCCAGTCCACTTCCCTGCTCTGCTGCGGGTGTTTGGAATCGTAGCTTCTCCAGTTCATGTCGCCTCTGGCATTCATGCTCCTTACAGTCCGCCTCTTGCTGTTCACACTCCCTCTTCTCCTCTGCAGCTCGCTGCTCTCGTTTCTCTTCTCTCTGGAACTCCACCTCCATTCTGCGCAACTCAATCTGCAGCCTGACTGTTTCTGGCTCCAGAATGCTGGTGACCTTCCCCTGCTGCTGTGGCCCTTCACTGGCACTGGCCCTGGCCCTGCGGTCATCCTCACCAGATCTGAAAACTGCACTGGCCCATTCATGTTTAAGGTTTGGTCCTTTACAGTCACTGTCTGTGACTCGATGCTCTGGGCATCTGCTGCCATCAGGGCATCCATGAGGTTCTGCTTGGTGGCTCTCCCCTCATACAGGACTCCTCTGTCCACGCACAACTACCTCAAGTAGTCTACAGTGTGCCCGCTGTAGTTAGAAGTCATCTTCTTCTCTAACTATGGCTACTTTTACTTGCACTTTAGAAAAAAAAAAATCAAACCGGTAGGAACCTGACTATAAGCAGAATTATATAGTTCTGTTTCCTTTTTAAAAATAAATCACTGCCTTTTTTGCAAGTGAGTTGTACAGTATTAAGCTGACACACTGAACAATTATAGCTTGTCTTACCAATTTTATCTGCACCGCTGCCAATCAAATCTGTCACAAATGCACTCAGCAGATCAGGCCCTCTGCTCCCACAGTGTCAAACTCCGAGCGCAAGAGTGTGAACAGGTATTAGACAGGGTAACCCTCCTGTCTGCTTGTGGGTTCGAATCACCTTTAGTCTCAAGTTCTGTGGGGATTCAAACTGTGACCCTTATGCTAGCATACCCAATGTACAGGCGTAGATTCGTACCCTCTTCGGGAATTGCGGTACAATCTTACGCCAGGGGCACCCAGCCAGGCTTCCAAAATGAACCCTTAAAACTCTATAAAAGACCTTAGGTATATTCTTACCTTTTCCCAGTTTAGTAACACCATCAAGCTTTTGAACAGTTTTGTCAGTCTTAACCCTCTATACGTCACATGCAAAACAAAGAACTTGGAAGACCCCGGTAGTATCTTTCAAATATAGATTTTACTAAAAATGGATAAAAATATGAAAAATGTAAACACAGAACACTATATCACAAAGCATACAATCACTTACAAGAAAACAAAGAAACTACAGCCAAACTCCTACCAACATACAGTTAGATACTTTTCTATCTAATGTATTACCTCTGAGTGCTTATCAGAGAGTGGTGTGTTTCTCTCTCCCAAGATGGAATATATTGAACAGCTCAGACACAGTACAGTTTAAACTGTGTCTCCCCACACCCCTTCTATGAGTCATCTAGCTCCTCCTTTTAGAATATAAAAAAAATACAAACATGATGTCTTATCAGAAGGTATTTTAAATAAGGTGACATCAGCTAAAACTCATTTCCCAAATTATAAGTCTGTGATTTCCCAGTCCCTTCTCCCCAGGCATTTCAACGGGGTTTTATAGTTTTTTAACACCAGTTGATATTAAATGTTCTTCCTCTTAAGATGTCCTAAAAGTTTATGATCTCCATCCTCTGGCAGACTCATAAAGTCCCATTTCGTTTCCACTTCAAAGAAGCAACAGGTCATAAGTAAAAAAAAAAAAGGCCATGAAATGCAATGTCCCACCAACTTCAGTCCAGGTTAAAGGACTGCATAATGGTCCTCCAGGGGCATCTGGCCTGAATTGATAGGCTTGGCTATCTGGTTTTAGCAGCACTGATAGGGACATGGGGCTTGCTTGTTCACAACTGTGTAAATCAAACTTCCCATGGTAAATTCTCGCCTGAGGGCTGTTGGAGGAGAGTCATCCAAGTGTGGAGTACAGGTCACAAAAGTGTGTGTACCTATTTGTGGCCAGGGCAAACCTGTAGATACTGTTATAGGCCACATTCCATTTTTGCAGGGTGGTTTTGGAGGCTAAGCGGTAGACTGCCATCCCATATGTAGTAGGAGGATGTCCCAGGGAATAGCAGTACGGACTTAGGGTGTAAGGCTGTCTGACTTTATAGGAAAGTCCAAGTCGGGTGTTTACAGCCTTACACACAGCATAGATATGCGCCGAGAAGTCTAACGAGGTGTCGCTGTCACTCCCAGATAGTTAATATTAGGGAATGCAGTAAGACAAACTCTATAAATACATTTAACTGCGAGTTGGCTATTGCACATTTTTAGCCTCGGGGCCGAGCCAAAGAGTATGGCTTGGGTCTTGGTGGTATTCATGAGAAGCTTGTTAAAACACAGCCATGACTGTACAGATTGGAGGTCAGAGGAGAGGTGGCAATTTAGTTCAGGGGATGCCACGAGAGCTGGCAAAGAGGGCAAGGTCACCAGCATAACAGATTGAGGTGCTGTGTCTCAGACTAGTATGGACAGAATTTATATATATGGAAAAGTTTCCATTTTCCTGTGCATATTTTCCTGCTGAAAGGTTTACAAACAGCCAACAGTATTTCAGAGACCCGCTGTGATACTTTGAACCTATTCACTTCTATTTCTTCAGGAACAAAACCTGAAGATGAATGGAGTGCAGATTTTGGTGGATTACTGGCCCTGAGCTTGGGACAGCAAGTCCATCCAGAATGAGAGAATCCTTGTTTTCCTGAACGAAAGTTGATTCAACAGAGGAAACCATATCTGCCGAGGCCAGCTAGGGGCCACCAGAATCATCTTGTCCCCCTGCGCCGCCAGTTTAAATAGTACTCTCTGAATGAGGGGTATTGGGGAGGAATGCATACAGAAACAGATTTGTGTCACAGCAGTCTGAATGTATTCTGAAAGAAAATGTCAGGTCCAGGATTTCTGGAGCAGAATCAAAGCAGTTTGGCATTGAGTAGGGATGCAAAAAGGTCCATGTCAGGAGTTCCCCACTCATCAAACAGTGATCTAACGAAGTCTAGAGCTAGTGACCACTTGTGAAGATTTGTTTGTTGTTTGACTGAGTTTGTCTGCCAGAGTATGCTGGACTCTTAGCAGACAAGACTGCCTGGAACAGGATCCCCTGCCCTAGCACCATTCCTATACTCTCACTGCCTCCCTGCAGGGAGGGTAAGAGTGTGCACTTCCCTGTCTGGTGACATAGTACATGACAGATTTGTTGTCTGTCTGTAGAACTGTGTTTTGGCTGACCAAGTCCAACAGGGCTTGTATGCCATGAAGAACTGCTTGCATCTTCAGCACATTTATGTGGAAATGCACCTCTGAAGTGTCCGAGACTTGTGTCTGGAGACCCTGACAGTGGACCCCCCCCCCCCCAGTATGGAGGCATCTGTTGTGAGTGTCACTTCTGTCTCCAGAGGGGAGAGAGGGAAGCCCTGGAGGGGGTTTTCCTCTACAGACCACCATGACAGAGAACTTATTAGTGGTTCTGTCTCCTGAACAGGATAGTTTCAAGCGTGTGATGCTTGGAACAAAAAAAAAAACAGCTAACAGACACTGTTTTGATAAAGCACACAGCATGTGTGCGAAAACGTTCAGCACATTTTTTGTGGTGGTGAGTGTTACTATGTTGTCTTAATATATATCATTTTTATCCTACAACTATGGCCTTGTCTCCTTTTGTGTACCAGTTATGTGTTAGCTGGGTTTTTTGTGTGTACTTTTGCTGTTAGCACTTTGGCTCCAGACGTTCTCTTTTTAGCCACCTTGATTGTCCACTTCTGTGATGCCTGTAACCACTGGGAACTGAGCATCCACAGAGTTGTTCTCATGTATAGCCTTGCTAGGGGAATGTGAACACTGAAGATGCCATGTGTCCCAGCATGCAATGCATGGAATGAGCTGGTACCAACCTGGGTTCCATGATGAAGCATGCCATCTGTAAGAGTGCTCGTACTCTGCTGTCTGGATGGAAGGTTTGGAATGGGTCCAGAACAGCTCCTCTGAAATGGAGTACCCAGGAGGGCTCCAGATAAGACCTGGATGGGTTCAGCAGAACTTGTAAGGGCATTAGAAACTGTGATGATGAAATGGCCACATCCTGTCTCTCCTGCCTGGATGAGCCTTTCAGGAGCCAATCATCCAGGTATGGGAAGACCTGCAGTCTCAGCTTTCTGAGTTGCACCATCAGTACTGCAAAGCAACTTCCTAAAGACACACTATGCAGGGGAAAGGCCAAAGGGAAGGACTCCTGGTATTGCTGCCCCATCACACACATAACCACAGGTACTTGTGGTGGCTGGTATGCACCACTATGTGTTGGTATGCAACCTGCATGTGCAGAGAATCTAGCCACTACTGTGGTTTCAGATATGGTAGCAAGGAATGCAGAGAAATCATCTTGAATTTTTCTCAGTCCATGTATTTATTCCATTTTCTTAGATCGACAATGAGGGTAATGTCCCATGAGTGCTGGGGTACTAGGAAGTAGTTGTAGAATCCCCCATTTCATTCTAACTCTGACACTATTTCCACTGCTCTGTTTCTTAGCAGACCTGCAATCTCCTGTTAGCAGCTCTGACATGTGAGCTGACAAGAGGAATTGCCTTCTGGGTGGATTGTCCAGTGGGGGTTCCAACAACTGCAGAGAGTACTCCTCTAGGATGATCCTTATTACTGAGCTGTCTAATGGATTCCCACTGATGAACAAAAATGGTTGAGGTGTGCCCCCTTCCCTCAACCAGGCAGGAGTGGTCCACCTCGGGCAGCTGAAGTGAACCTTGGGCCTGAACTTCAGCTGGTGGCACTGAGTGTTTTCAGCACCTGTGCCTTTGGTTGCACTTTCTTCTGGTGCTAAGTGGCTGAAATCTAGTTTGACAGCCTTCTCTGCCCCTGGAGTGAAAGGACTGCTTGTTATGATAGGAGCCACATTCCCTACTCCTCTGTGGGGGTATACAGACTTGGCCTGGAAGTCTTAAGAGTTGTTCCAGTCTTGTTAGACTCTTTAAGACACTGCTTCACCTGCTGTCCAAACAGATAAGCACCATCAAAAAGAACATTCATAATCTGTTGCATGGCTGGGGTGAAGCCAGCAGTCCACAACCAGGAATGCCCTCTGATGCAGATACCTGCAGCTGCAGAGCAGGCTGCTGCATCGTAGGAATCCAGAGAGGCCTTACACTGATGACTGTTGGATCTGATCCCTTGTTTGAGAGTTAGCAGCATTTCTTGCTTGGCCTCTGTGTTTGCCAAGCTTGGAGAAGAAGCAGTAATAACGACCATTATTTTTATACAGGATATAACTGTAAGGTCTTGATAACCTGTTTACCATAAGTACAGAAATTCACATAGTTATAAATGAGGTTGAAACAAGACAATGAAGCAAAATAATGATTTAAAGAATATACAAAGATTAGTGAGTACAGAGTTTCAAGTTCTGCAGAGCAGTACATCATGCCTCAGTTCAAAAGTGGTCCTGCTAGCTAGCTTTTCTCATGCCCAGAGTAGCTGAGGCATAGCCACGCTTGCCCATGGTGTCCACTTGCTATGACTCATTACAGGGGTGCACTGTGACCTCCCTGGGCACTACAGCCTTGTCATTCTCAGCTAAAGTAACAATGGCATCAGCTATTAGCTAAGTGAAATGCTTGGGTTTAGACTTAGAAGTCATGTATTTTCTGTCAGTCTGTTTGGGGACAGCAGCCACAGTAGCAGACCTCTTCCAAACAGCCTCTGAGAGGTTCTCTAAGGCAGTCTCAGTGGGAGGTAAGATAGAGACCAGGTTATTAGGCACGTTTGGAACACCGGTTTAAGGCACCTAACCTGGTCTATAGCTGCTGTCTCAAACATAAGGTGCAATGCATGTTTTTGAGCAGAGCCTGAAAGGAAAGCTCCTCCTGTGGCACTAATACCGGAACCAGGTCAGGCTTCTCTGTGCCATAGACGTGCTGTCATCGTCCCCGTCGGTTAAAATGAAGTCTGGATCCGACTCATCTTCCTCTACCCACGAAGGGTAGAAGAGGACCCTAATGGGTAATTACGCTGGCCTCAGTAACACTGGTGACACTAGACCCCGCCCCATAAAGGGTCTCAGGAACGACAATGCCACTGGCACAGAGGACTGTCGCAGTCAGCTCCAGAACCAAAGAACCATATGGCATCGAAGATGGAACTGTTGTTGGCACTGAGATAGGCTCCGAATGACCCAGCCCAGTAGCCAGCCCCAGAGGGTTCAGCATTGCAGCATGGCTGCCATCTTCCCAGGAGAAGTTGACAGCAACACCACAGGTGGCATCAACGCCAATAATGACGCAAGGCAGACCTCAATGCTGGAACTTAATTCAGCATGCCTAAGTATGGCAACATCGAAGATGGCACCAGCTCCCCCAAAGGGGCCAGCGCCGGCACCATAAAACTGTGTCATTGTACATATACACTGAAACCACTGATCCATAACAGCTACATAGTGGCCAAATTGCTTTCTGGAAGTCGCTATAGAACAGGGAGAGACTTGGGGATGGGAACAACAAGCCTGCAGATGTTGGGGCACCTAGTGTCATCTGAGACGATGATGGGGACCCCTGCCTTACAGACACCAAATGCCTTGTGGCAGAATGACCAGAGAGCAACCTCACTCAGTGCCTTTTCTTCTCTGTGGTTTTTAGTGAGAAGAGGTTGAGGCTAAATGGTGCGTAGCCCTGACGCAGAGCATGTATGGGATCTGGGCTGTTTCTTTTTGTGACTCTGGAAGGACTGTCCTTCCTCCCCTAACTGCCTATTGCCAGTGCACATGCCCAGAGAGGAGTGCTGGCTGGACACAGCCACACTGCAGGAGCAACTAGTCTGTTTAGGCTTCCTACCTTCTGTGGTGTCGACCATTTTTAGGAGGAAGGGCTATGAGGAAACTTCTTTTCTTTTTTGTATGCGAGTTAACCGAACTATCACAAAAATAACAAACTCTAAAATATTCTATAATAAAATCAAAGAAATTAATGCTGTTGTATAGATAATGAAGTTCTGGCCGTGATGAGGACAGTGAAGGAGATGCTGCACACTCGACAGGGGCAAAAAGGAGCTGGAGGCTGGTGTATACCAGTGGACACATGCCAGAGCACGCATATGTAGTGGCTACACACACCGCTTACCCCCACCAGACTCCTGCCACTTCAAAAGGATTTTTCTTCAGCCCAAGGCTGGCATATTACAGTGAGGGGGGAAGCTAAAATCGGTGCTTCCATTATCATTGAACATTTATTTTTATCCCTGAGCCACTGGCCAATTTGTTTTCTGCATTCTGCACATTTTAACATCCCCTTCCCCAAAGGTCTAGCAACAAGAGCACTGGTCTGGTAACCGAGAGAGATGAAGGTTCTAATCCCAGCAGACCCGACAGTGGACAAGAAGACAGTACAGGCCTTTATTTATTTACTTGTTTAGTTAGCTAGCTAGTTAGTTTAGTTTTTCTTTACCAAGTAGGTGCACTAGACAATACAAAGCCTATTTTCAGGCGCAACCAATTTCTGTTTACCAGGAGAATCACTGGGTACCTTAGGTAGTAGGGTGAGCAGAAGATCCAGATGAACTGGAACATGTAAAGCATACTTGTCTCATCCCTTCTTGTAAAGTGGAATGGAAGGGCCAACCTAGAATCCATTCCAACCTTACGAACACACTGAATTTTCCAGCAGATAGAGGCCTAGAGGTCTATCAAGTCTGCTCGAATGTGCACCTAGCACCCCTTATTCTGCAGCTGCCCCTCCCTTCCACCCTTCCCCTTCATTGACCCTCCCCCTTGTCCTGTCCCATCCCCTTTTGAAGCAGTCCACTGTTCTGCTGGATACCACTTCTGCAGGTAACGCATTCCACCCAGCCACCACCCTCTCTGTAAAAAAGTGTCTCCTCATCTCCCTCCTGAACCTTCCTCCCTCCAGTCTCATATCATGGCCCCTGGTGGCCCTCCCCTTCCTTACTCTGAACAGCCCTTCTGTACCAGTTTTGTTTATTCCTTTCATGTATTTAAAGGTTTCAATCGTGTCACCCCTGTCCCTCCTCTCCTCCAGTGAGTACATGTTCAACTCCTTCAACCTCCTCTCGTATGATAAGTCCCCAGCCCTTGATCATCTTTGTCGCCCTGCACTGCTCCCCTCCAGTAACATAATGTCCCTCTTCAGATACGGGCGCCAGTACTCGCACGAGTACTCCAGGTGTGATCTAACTAATGACCTATACAGTGGCAGAATCACCTCCTCCTCCTCGAGGATATACCTTGCAATACAACCCAGCATTTTGTTGGCCTTGCAGCTGCTCTTCCTACATTGTGCCGAGTTGTTCATTGACCCTGTAATGAGCACACCCAGATCCTTCTCCTCCTCTGTCTGGGCTAGCTACACCCCCCAGCTGGTAACTCCTCCTTGGGTTCTTCATCCCAAAATGCAGCACCTTGCACTTTTTGGCATTAAACCCCAGTTGCCAGTTGTCTGACCAGGTTTCAAGCTTTGCCAGATCATCATACAACCCCTGCCATCCCCCTAGGTCATCCACCACCGCACCTACCTTGGTATCATCAGCAAACAGACTGATCTTGCTCTTGATGTCCCATGATATGTCTGCAATGAATATCCCAAACAACCTGGTCCCAACACGAGCCCTGTGGAACACCGCTCGTCACTGCCCTTGGGTGTGAGAGCTCCCCACCCACCACCACCCTCTGTTGCCTTCCCTGAAGCCAGTTTCCTACCCATCTCACCAGCTTTGCACCCGCCCCTGTGCCTACTAACTTCCTTCCCAGCCTTCCATGCGGCACTGAGTCGAATGCCTTACTGAAGTCCATCTACAGGACATCCACCTTAAACTGCTATGTTTACGTTACCCATTTATGTAATGTGTGACCCTGAGCAGGCTACATAACCTCCCGGTGCTCCAGTCCCCCAGCTATAATACTGGGTAGAAGCAGTGAACCCTCCCCCTCCCCAGTGAGAAAGAGACATCACATCTCAGTTGGCCTACCCTAGGTAAATGAACTGTAAAAATGAAATGACACCGAAAGGTCTGCTACTGCTGTCTTTGTGTTACCTGGTGAACATCTGCACATCCTGTAACTTCAGCAACTGGTCACCCAGCATGGATCCCCCTTCAAGTTTTTCCACTCTCTCCCGAAAAATGTTAAAAGGGAAGTGGCCCTCATCACGTGGAGAGTCCCGTGGTAATCGCTTCCTTTTGATCAGTTCCAGGTCACGAACAAGTTCCTGTCAGAAAAAGGAGAAACAAGGGTTCAAAGGCGATCATTAGTTTTCCTTTTTTCGTAAACTCTACATCAGGCAATAGAAAATACCGTACTCCCAAGTGTGAGGTACAAGCTGGTACTCCACACTGAATTAGCGTGGTGACATCATAGTTACGAGAGCTAAGCTGGAGTGCCTTTATGATGTCACCAAGAGGTAAGGAATACCAACAAGTACCTCACACTTGGAGGTACCTTACTGTATATAGTTCAAATGGAATCCATTTCAGAAACTGTTTTTGACATTTGAAGTGCTTTTTTTTACCATGCAAAGTATTTACTAAGCACTTGTGGAAAGATATATGTATAATGCTCATGATAACTGCTTGAAAGCAGATTTGGTAATGACTTTACATTCCACTGTGAACGGGACAGAGAATGGAGCTCATTACCACAGCTCTGCATAGAAATAATTCACGTTTTAAAAAGAATAGTTTATTTATTTACTGCACACAAGATCCTTCAGGTAGTGCCTATTTTCAAAGGTTCTAGGGTCATATACAACAATACAGCATCAATAATGTTGCATATTTACAGCTGGGATAGCACAGCATCAGTAAGATATATTACATATGTACAGTTGAGAATGAACAGAGGTGTAGCATAAGCAATACAATAGGAAGCATTTTGGAATACAGTGACATGAACTATTAATGAACTGTGATTAAAATCTGGTTGAACATGATACAGGTGGAAGACAATCGAGTAAGAGTGGAGGAGGGGTACAGGCAGGTTCAGGGATGCAGTAGACCAGTTAGCGATAGCAGCCGCAAGGGTTAGGCGGAGAGAGAGAGGCTAGGAGCTGGGACTTAAAGTTAGCTAGAGAGCCAGTGACTTTGAGTGATAGGGTAAGGGAGTTCCATAGTTTGGGGAAACAGAGAGAAGCAGGCTTGACCCAGGGAGGCTTTCCAACGTGGGAGCTCCGTGCAGTTGTTAAATGCACCTCTAGTTTGGTATCTGGAGGCCACTGGACTCAGCAGTGAAAGTACCCCTGGGGACAGTAATCCAAACATGGCTGTTTTACCAGTGACAAGGGTAGTAAAGTGCAGCCGGGAATCGAGGTTAAGACAACCTAAGTTGTTATACAGGGTGCGCACTTAGGGGAGTTCCATCTTGGGTTGAATGCATAATGGCAGACTTTGTTCAACAGGCCTCTGACCTTGTCGAGCACTTTGTCACATGCAGCACCATAGATCACAATATCATAGTCTGAGACTAAGGAGGTAGCATCTGACAAGTTGTTGCTTTATTTCAGGGAGGAAGGCATTCCTGTGCCTATACAGCAGGCTGAGTCTGGCGCTGGCTGCTTTAGTTAGTACAGCCACGTGAGTTGAGGTCAACCCAAGTCAAGGATTATCCCCAGGTACTTGAAAGCAGCAACTTGTTCAATTATAGCACCTGAAGCAGAGGAAATGACAAGGGGAGGTAGGAGTCTTATATCTATAGTAGAAAAGAATAGATTTGGTTTTCATTATGTTCAGAATGAGGAGGTTGTTTGAAAAACAGTTACAGATAGCAGAGAAGTCAGTTTGAAGGCTGTGCTGGATATAGTTTGGGTAGCTATATGTTGTGGTGATGACTGCGTCATCTGCATAAAGGAGGGGTTTTGTGGAGTTGCAGTCTTTTGGAAGTTCATTGACAAAGAGACTGAACAAGAGGGGACAAAGGATTGATCCTTGGGGGACCTCTATTGTCACAGGTCTGTAGTCAGAAAGGGACGTTTGGCATTTTACCACTTGGGTTCTATTCATAAGGTAGTTTTTTAGCCAGTCAGTGGCTTCTACTGAGAAGCCTAGCTTGGTTAATTTATGGCAGAGCAGAGCATGACTGACAAGGTCAAATGCCTTCATGAGGTCTATGGAAATGGAGCCAGCAAACTCTCCTCTGTCCAGGGCACAGTGAGGATGGTTCGTGTATTCTAACAGGGCAGCTAAGGTACTGTGGTTCTTGTGGAAACCATGCTGTTCATATAATTGTAGGTCATACTGGCTCAGGTATTGGTTGAGCTGGTCAGTAACAATTTTTGAAGTGTTTTAGAGAGGGGGACAGAATTGATATGGGACAGTAGTTTGTGTGTACTTCTTGGGCACCCCCCTTATGGACAGGGAGAGCAAGACAATTTACTCCCGACAGTTCACTCCCATGTCAACTCGTTCCTCCACAAATCTGCTCCCGTCAATTCACTCCCATCTCGGGTGCGTATTTGTGGAGGAGCAAGTTGACACAGGAGTGAATTGTTGGGAATGAATTGTCGTGCTCCCCATGGACAGGGGTAACATGCTGTTTTCCAGATTTCAGGCATTTGCCCAGTAGTTAGCTATAAGTTAAAGATGACCTGGAGGGGACGAGTAACCTCTCATAAGGCAGATTTGAGGAGTTTCATGTCGATGTTGTCTGGCCCTATACGAGTTGATATTTTTGTACAGGCAAGATATCTGTATGTGTCTGCCCAGATTAATCTCCTAAGGTAGAACTTGGGATGCAAGCTATTCGCAGAGGTTGTATGGACTTCCACAGAGTGACATGGGGATGTTGGGAGTAAAGGCGGAGAGGTCACGCAGGGTTTTAAATAACTGATTAGCAGTTTTTTTCTTGGGACAATACTAACTGTACAGAAAGCATTTATATAGGTTTTCTAGGAGCGTTATGTTTGTTAAACACATTGAGGCAAGAGCTATGCATTTTCACAATGTTTTAGAACTTTTATGAGCAAAATGCTAATCAGTTTTTAGAGTTAAATAAAACCCTGTCATTAAATGTGTTTGCAATATTGACGTCACCCTCAATTAGGGACTCAACAATTAGGATGAAGTGAGGAAAAGGTTTGAGAGAGTTACCTAGAATGTCATTAATTCCATTTCAGAGGGATTTAGGTGTGTTGAGGGAGGCATACTGCTTGTTTTTCTGATAGTTACATACTTACCATAACAGTAGATCTTTGAGAGAATCTCTTCCCTTAGGCTGTATCTTTGGAATGATACTCGTGCCAGGGCTAGGACCACACAGAAATGTTTGCTAGCCAGGGGCCACCCATGATGTCGTCATAGGTCAGCATGTACATAAATGTGGATGGCCCCATCTCTCCTCAGTTACCTGATGGAGACTGTGCTCAAAGGGCTCTCTTCTAGGGAACCAGGAATATATACCAGTGTCTCTGATATTAGGCAAACCCAGGCGCTGGCAATAGCAGCCATAGAAATTCCCAAGGCAGAAGCAGCTGCCATATTCCCCTACAGCTGACAAAAGAGGGAAGGATAGAGGGACAGCACGGCCTAAGGGAGCAGACTCTCTCAAAGACCTGCTGTTATGTATGTAACTGTTCTATCTTCTTCGAGGATATCTCTTCCCTTAGGCCACATCTTTGGAACTAGTCCCAAGCAGACCCAAAAACTAAGTGGAAAGCTGGTATAGTCTTTTCATGACAGCTGGCCTTGTAGAACAGCTAGGCCAAAGTCCTCTCATCTACAAGAAACAATGTCCAGACTATAATGTTTAGTGAAGATGTGACCAGTGCTCCTTGTGGCTGCAGTACAAATGTCAGCCACAGAAACATTTCTAAATCGAGCAACAGAAGTGGTCATTCTTCTGGAGGAGTGACCACGAACCGGCTTACAGTACTTTCTATAACAGAATATAATACAATGTACCAGCCATTTGGACAGGCCTGTTTAGAGAGAGGGGTGCCCTATTTCCCAAGGGTGAACAAATCAAAAAGCTTAGAGGACATTCTGCAGTCCTTGGTGCAATTCACATAGTATTCTATGGACATACAATGTATGGAGAAATGCCTCACGCTTGCTGGCATGCTCAGGGTAGCAAACAGGAAGGTGGATGGTTTGATTTAAGGTAAACTCAGACACCACCTTTGGCAATAACGTAGGACTGGTACGCAAAGAAAGTCTTTCTTTTTGAGACATCAAATAAGGAGGCTCACACATAACAGTCTGCAGCTCTGAAATCCATCGAGCAGAAGTGACTGATGAAAATAATGCTTTCTCTGAAAGAAAGCATAAGCCACAACTCATAGCTAGCTCTAAAGGAACCAAAGTAAGTTTTTCCAGCACATAATTCAAGTCTCAAGGTGGGAAGAGATTACGAATGGGTGATTTCATGTGCAGAATACCTCTCAAAAATATACAGGAGACCTCCAACTGAGTTACCGTACGCCCATCAATAGGGGCATGGAAAGCTGATATAATTGCAAGATGCACCTTCAGTTAGGAAAAATGCAGACCATAGTCTGAAAGTGACAGCAAGTATTCCAACACTTAATTTACTGGACAGATGAATGGGTCCAGATTCCTGGAAGCAGCCCACAAAGTGAATTGCTTCCATTTGAGTGAACAGTTATGTCTGGTAGAAGGTTTTCTGGCCATAACCAGCACATCAGCAACTTTAGGTGATACACCAAATCATGCTATGGCTATGTATTCAGGTGCCATATATGCAGACACAGGGATTTCAGGTCCAGATGAACCATGGACCCCTTGTCCTGCAACAATGGGCCCCTGCACAGAGGCAGGAGTACTGGAGGCTTCACTGCTAGCTACTGTAGTCGCTGAGGCCACAGAAGGGCAATGAGGATGAGGGTTGCACCCTCCATCTTCAGTTTCAGCAATACTCTATTAGTGGAATTGTAGGGAATGCATGAAGAAACCTCTCTTTCTAAGAAAGGGACAATGTGTCTTGCCAAAGAACTCCAGGCCCTGAAGTAAGTGAGCAAAAATGCAGCAGTTGTGCATTGTGTGAGGACACAAAAAGGTCACAGAAACATAGAACCTGTCGGCAGAAAAGGACCACCTGGTCCATCTAGTTTGCCCATAAGCCCTTGTACCGGATTACTGCTTCTGACCCACCCGCTGCTGTACCTCTATAGTTCCCCTATGCCTGTCCCAAGCATGCCTGAATCCATCCACAGTGCTCGCTCCCACCACCTCCTGAGGCAGACCATTCCATGCATCCACCATCCTCTCTGTGAAGAAGAACTTCCTCACATTCCCTCTAAACCTCCCATCTTCCAATTTCATGTCATGCCCCCTCATTCTTGTGCATCTCCTTTACTGGAAGAACAACAAAGCTGTGCTCCCTCAGGAATGTACAGCCCATCCGGTGAATAAAGAGTCCCATAAAATCGACACTCTAGGGAAATGAATGTTTGCCGCAGTAACCCTGAGCATGCGAATAGCTAGCTACCAGGGCCATTTCTCTCAGTATGCGTATACCCTCTGGCATTTGCTCAAGGCAATGGTCGAGAGCCTCCTGGAGTCAGACACTAACATGGAGCTCCTGCAGATCATTACCAGGGGCACAGAGTCCAACAACCAGAAGCTGAAAGCTGCTATGGACGCCTTTGGTACTGCCTTTGAGCAGCGGCGCCAGGGATTTGTACCCGGTGACATTCTTGGCTAAGGAATTCAGGCTTCAAAAATGATGCTCAGCAGAGTCTCATGAATTTCCCCTTTGACGGGGTTTATCTGTTTGATCCACAAGTGGAGCAGGCACTGGAGGCCACTCAGAAAACCAGGACTGCCAGACCAGCTCCTGACGCCCCTCAGAGGAGCAGAAATCACCGACAGTTTCATAACAGGCAGTCCTTTCGAGGTAAAGGCTGAGGAACTTTTAACAAGAATCAAACCCCTTAGCTGCAAAAGAAAATGCAGCAGAAGGCACAGGGCCCCAAAGGTGCCCAGTGCCACCCTCTGAAGAGCCAGCCCAAGTCCCACCTCAGCTGCCCGAGGTGGACACCTCTTTGGCAGTAGGAGGTCATCTGACTCAGTTTTATGACCAGTGGAAATCCATCACAACAGACAAGTGGGTCCTCAGGATTATTCGAGAGGAATACTATCTCAGTTTCACAGAGACTCCCCTGGATCTTCCACCCAAGTGGCAGCCCAAGCTGTCTGCCACTCAGTCAGACCTCTTTGCTTCCGAAATTCAAGGCCTTCTGAAAAACAGGGCAGTAGAAGTGTTTCCGCTGGCAGAACGGAACACAGGGTTCTACTCCCATTACTTCCTAGTTCCAAAGAAAACAGGTGGCATGTGCCCTATTCTTGATCTAAGGAAGTTGAACAAACATCTATTCAAAGAAAAGTTCAAGATAATCTCTCTGGGAACTTTACTACCTCTCATTCATCAGTACGACTGGTTGGCATCCCTGGACATGCAGGATGCCTTCCAGCATGTTCCAGTGCACCCAAGCCACCAGAAGTACCTCCGCTTTGTGGCTCTGGGTCAGCACTACCAGTTCAGCGTCCTGCCGTTTGGGCTTTCCTTGGCACAAGTCTTTACGAAGTGCTTCACAGTACTCACAGTGCATCTCAGAAAACTCAGCATTCAAGTGTACCCATACCTGGACGATTGGCTCCTAGCGAGCTCATGCAGACAGGAAACACAGGAAGCGGTCTTCACAGGTCCAACTCTGGAAGACTAAATCTTACAAAAAGGTTGTCTACCACTGAGGTTAACAGTTCCCATTCGTGCATCTTGACTGTGACCTGCTTATCTTGTCTGCTAAGATGTTTTGGATGCCTGGGAGACGCACGGCTGACAGCTCTAAGCCATGTTCCAGCACCCAGTACCACACTCTCATTGTTTTCTGGCATAGTGGACAAAAATGAGTCCCCCATTGTTTGTTTATGTAATACATGACACTGATGTTGTCCATCTGTATCAACTGAAGACCTGGAGTTAGATGTTCCTGAAAAGCCTGGAGACTGTGTAACACAGCTCTCATCTCCATAACATTTATATGCAACATTGCTTCCACCTGGTTCCAGACACCTTGTGTTTGGTATTGACCAAGGTGAGCCCCCCACCTGGATCCCGAGGTATCCAAAGTGAGAATCTGTGTTGGAGTTGGTAACAGGAATGGAACGCCCCTTAAGAGGTTGCTGCAGTTCCTCCACCACGTCAGTGCTTTGTGCAAGGGGGACATGACTAGCATGTTTTGGTCTAAGTCACCTGTCAGTTGATCGCACTGGACTCTTAACATCCATTGCGGGATCTGCATGTGCAAGTGGGCCAGTGGTACACTGACAATGGCTGCTGCCATGAGTCCTAGAGGCATAGAAATGTTCTGACTGGGACTCGATGACTGCTGTATACCAACTGTGCTTGAACAATGAGCCGTTCCACCATTTCCAGGGGGAGGAACATACAGCCCTTCTCTTACTCAGTCAGTACTGACTTTGGCATATTCACTGTAACCCCCGGGTTGTTGAACAACTGCCTTGTTTGGGAGAGGGTGTGCATCAACTGTTCCCTGGAACTGGCTTTCAATAGCCAATTGTGCAGGTATGGGAAGACATACAGACCTTCCTTGTGAAGGGCTGCTGCCACCACTGTCAAGCATTTTGTAAAGATCCATGGTGCAGAACACAAGCCAAAGGGCAATATTCTAAACTGAAGTGCTCCCTTCCCAGGACAAATCTCAGATACTATCTGTGATAAGGTCTGATCTTGATATGAAGGTATGCATCCTTCATATCTGGGGAGAAAATCCAGTCCCCAGTCTGCAGCACAGTAATCAGTTTGTGCAGGGAGACAATCTTAAACTTTCTGTATTCTGTGTAGAAGTTTAGGTCTCTCAGATCTACGACAGGCTGGAGATCTCCTGTCCATTTGGGAACCAGGAAGTTTCTGGAGTAGAATCCTTTGTGCTTCTGGCGAGAAGGCACAGGTTTTATTTTACCTTTAGAAGGAAATGGAAGAGGACAGGATCAGTTGTGTTCCAGCACAGTAGCTGCTTCTTGTTTTCACAGGGTTCTTGTGGATTTTACTTGGTAGAAGGTTATTTCTTTTCTTTCTTACTTCTAAGGGGCCAGCAGGGTATTGTTTTGGGGGCTGTTGGAAATTTGAAAACTGGTTTGGTGGCTGTAAGTGGGCTCATTTGTTGGATGTTTCACTGTGTAAGAGGCTGCGCTGGTGGAGGCCTATTTCTTCTGATTTAAAACCTATTTGGTGGGAGTTGCTTGGGCCTGGTTCTTTGGCTGCTGGGCTTGGAGGGAGACACAGGGCTGATACACTCTCGCCTCCGAGTCGGGTGTCTGCCCAAACCCACCTCTCCCACCCCTCCCTCCCCAGAGTTCTGCTAATTTATAGGGGAGCACCTGCCCTGCAACTGAGGAAAAGGCTGCAGGTGCAGCTCATGTAGTTCTAGCCACTGGGGGTTGGATTTAAAGGCTGGGAGAGGGGAGCTTAGGGAGTTGTTCATTTCCCTTATAAGTTTACTGTATTGTACTGCACCTAGTAACAGGGTAACCTGTGTACTGTGGGACTGTATCTAAGATTAGTGGGAGACCTGATTAGGCAGGAGGGGTGTATCTTGGACTGGGGGAATCTGGTGGCTCTCCCAAGGAAACCTACTTGGAAGGGGATGGAACCACACGTCATTAGGGCCGGCATCTTTGGGAGGGTGGTGGGGTGCACAGGGTGTGGAGCAGCCATGATACTGGACTGGGCTTGGAAGTTCGGTGGTTTCCCAGTGTGCTACCAGCTGGCACAGCTTAGGGAGGAGGTTTCAGGGATTAGGAGATAGCTGGGGGAAGGGGGGAGGTATGGTTGGGGAAGGGGGAAGGGGATCTCCCACAGGGTTGCACCAAGCACTGGGGTGGGGCATAGTGAAAGGAGTGCAGGAGAATACTCAGGGGTCACATAGGGACTCTGGCAGAGGGGGTCCAAAAGGACACTACCAAGGAAGCAGGCAGGTAACTGGGGACCCTCACAAAGGAGGGACAGAGGGACAACATTCTCAGGGAAGTAGGCAGATGGCCAGGGCTAGACAGAAGGAAGCAAGGCAGGGAGGTGGATCAGACCTTACACTCCATAACCACTTCAATTCTCTTCTTCTGCTCGAGGATGAGGGGGTGATGTAGCCACGACAGGGGTGGTTAGAGATGGAAAGGGAGTGGGGGGCAGGAGGCAGGGGCTGGATAGCAGGAAGAACGGGAGAACCGGGAATACAGGAAAATGGGGGGAGCAGTGAATCAGAGCAGGAGGGGCAGGGGGAAGAGGGAAGAAAGCGCAAGGAGAAGGATCAGTTGGGAGGAAAGGTAAAGGAGAAGGACCAGAAGTACAAGGAGGATTCAGTAAAGGAAGCTGAGAGTTTAGGCCAGGGGAGCACGACAAGCAAGGAGGGACTAAATGGAGACAGGAAGGAAGGGAGGACGAGCCAAGCTAGTTTAGCAGATGGGGGAGAAGGACCAGTCGCGAGCAGTGAGGGGGGAGTTAGCAAGGTACAGAAGGATACTCAGGAGGAGGAGAGGCATAGGATTGGAGGGGAGGGGTGGCCAGGGTAAATAAGGAGGGGGTGGCATGTGGCACCCAGATAGGGGGAGGAACAAGGAGCCGGCTGGGTGGAGGGTCCGGTAGAAAGGATGAGGGACATGGAAGGGGGGATGGAGTAAAAGGAGCAGTCAGAGTGCTCCTGTTGGGGGATTCTATGATCAGGGGTATCAAATGGGATAGGGAGGGAGAAGCCTGGCCAGTTAGAACAAAATGCTTCCCTGGACTAATGGTGCACAGGGCTAAGCACGAGGTATATCAGCTGGCAAAGGATTGTGGGGGTGCCCCGGACATACAGGTCCACCTGAGTACAAATGACATTGAGGGAAATAGCGGCTAGAGATACAGGCAAGATTCAGGAGCTTGCCAGGGTCTGTCATAACATAGGATGCACAGTTTCCTTCTCAGAAATCCTGCGGTGCCAAGGGCTAGTGGAGAACACAAAAGATTAGGAAATAAACCAGTGGCTCAGGAGTGGTGTGAGGCCAGAGGGTATGGGTTGATGGGGATTGGGGAGACCTGGGAGGATAAGGAGCTGTATGCTAGAGATAGACTCCATCTCAATTTGGAGGGAGGGAATCCTAAGTTGAAAATAGAGGGTTCATTGGTGAAAAGTGGGGTTTAAACTTGTGAAGGGGAGGGATGGGAGAAAAGGCTGCCAAGGGGGTGCCGATAAAGGAGGGACTCTGTCTCCACCCCCCTGGGGAGCTGGAGGATTGCGGGAAAAGGCCGACTGGTAAAGTGCAGACCAGGGTAAAACAGAATCCCCATGGGAACACGAGCAGAGGAAATGGAAGTATAGGGAAAGGGTGGAAGGTAGTCCTGCTAAATGCCAGGAGCTTGGGCAATAAAATGCCTGAGCTCCAGGCGATGCTAACTGAGGAAGCAGTGGATGTGGCAGCAGTCACTGAGACCTGGGCCACTGCAGGACATGACTGGGACCTGAACCTGGAGAGTTACACTATGTTCAGGAAGGACAGTGGGGAGGGAAGGGGAGGAGGGGTAGCAATGATAGTCAAAAACTGCACTGGCATAGGGGGAGTAGAGCAGGTGGAGGGAACCATGGAGGCGATTTGGGTCACCTTGATAACAAGGGGGGGGGGGCAAGAGAGTAAAAATAGGAGTGGTGTATAGACCCCCTGCCCTGGCGGAGGAGCTGGAGGAGAGCCTGGTGGCAGATGTTGGGAGACAATGCAGACTGGGCAGAGGAACGGTGGTGGTGTTGGGGGACTTAAACATGCCAGGAACAGACTGGGAGACTATGACATCCTCTGTGACCAGGGAACAGAGGTTGTTGGATGTCTTTCAAGACGTGTTCCTAACTCAGAAGGTGGGGGAACCGACCAGGGAGGCGCGGGTACTGGATGTGGTCCTGGCAGACAGTGACCAGATTTGGTGCCTGGAGGTAAGGGACCCATTGGCGGGGAGTGACCATGCCACGGTCTGGTTCTGCCTGGACCTAGGAGGGCTAGAAGACTGCACAAAGACGGCGGTAACTGACTTCAGGAGGACGGATTTTAAGGAAATGGGAAGGATCCTTAAGGAGCATTTGGATGTGATTGGGTCAGACATGGACGCTGATAGTAGGTGGGAAATCATCAGGAGAGGGGTGCAGGATGCTACCAGCACCTGTGCAAGAGTAAGACGAAAATGTGGTAGGGCCCGAAAACCCTGCTGGTGGACCAGGGAAGTCCAGGAGGTGGTACGGGGAAAGAAGGCAGCCTATAAGCAATTCAAGTGCTCAAGGAGTGAAAGGGATCGAGGGGAGTATGAGCTGATGGCTAGAAGGGCCACTAGGGTGGTGAGGGCGGCTAAGGCCAGGAAGCAGCAGAACCTGGCCAGGGAAATTAGGAGAGGGAACAAGGGGTTCTTTAGATACATTGGGGAAAAGCGAAGGGTGAAGGGGCAGATTAGCAGGATTAAATCAGGGGAGAGATGGGCACAAGACCCGGGGGAGCAGGCTGAGGTACTAAATGAGTACTTCACCTCAGTTTTCACCAAGGAAAATGGGGGTGCTGCATCACACATGGGAGGAGACAGAGATACTGAGGAGGGGGACCTTACCGATCGGCGGGTCTGGGGAGAGGGGGAGGCATCACTGGCAGGACGGAGGGCTAAGCAGGGAGAAGAGGTACCAGAAGTGGAAATCACAGCAGAGAGAGTGAGGGAAGCCTTCAGCTCCCTTAAGACAGAGAAAGCACCGGGGTCAGATAAATTACATCCCAGAGTGCTGAAGGAACTTGCGGATGTCCTGGCGAAACCCCTGGCGGAGCTTTTCACCACCTCTCTGAGGACAGGGTGAGTGCCCCAGGACTGGAAGGTGGCGCATATACTGCCTATCCACAAGGGGGGGATCAAGGGAGGTGGCAGGGAACTACAGGCCTGTCAGCTTGACATCGGTGGTGGGCAAGGTGATGGAGGGCATTGTCAAGGAGAGGCTGGGGGGGACCTGGAAAAGTCAGGGTGCCTGGATGATAGACAGCATGGATTCGTCCCGGGGAAATCGTGTCAGACAAACCTTGTGGATTTCTATGACTGGGTGGCGAGTGCCCTGGACCTGGTGAACCAGTGGGCGCCTCTTTCTAGACTTCAGCAAGGCATTTGACTCTGTTCCTCACATGGGCCTGTTGGATAAGCTGGGAGAAATGGGGTGGGGAACCAGATGATCAGATGGATAGGCAATTGGCTCCAGGACCGGACCCAAAGGGTTGTAGTTGGTGGGATAGTCTCATCCCCAAGGAGGGTCATTAGTGGGGTCCCACAGGGATCAGTCCTTGGGCCCCTCCTGTTCAACGCCTACGTCTCTGACATAAGGACAGGAATCAGGAGTGAGATGAGTCTCTTTGCGGATGACTCAAAACTGGGGGCGGTGGTGGATGGGGAGGAGGGGAGAGGGCTCTACAGGGGAACCTGGAGGCTCTGGAAAAGATGGTCTAGAAAGTGGAAGCTGAGGTTCAATGTAGGGAAATGCAAGGTACTCCACCTGGGGCCAGAAACCCGGCCAAGTGTACACCCTTGGGGATGCTAAAGTCTCGATGGCTGAGAGGGACCTGGGGGTGGTGGATGTCAAGATGAACAACTCTGAGACTTGTAGGAGGGCAGCAGCCAAGGCCAACAGGATGCTGGGATGCATCATTGGGGGATCACCTCCAGAAGGAGGGAAGTGATACTCCCTCTGTATAACTGCTTGGTGAGGCCGCACCTTGAGTACTGCGTGCAGTTTTGGAGGCCACATTTAAAGAGGAACATTAAACTCCTGGAGAGGGTCCAGAGGAGGGCAACCAAAATGATTTGGGGCTTGGGGGACAGGACCTATGAGGAGAGGCTCGAAGAGTTAAATATGTACACACTGGAAGAGAGAAGGGACCGGGGGGACATGATACAAGTCTTCAGGTACATGAAGAGGGTAAATAGGGGAGGAACAGTAAGGGTGCTTCCAAGGAAGAAGGAGGAGGGAGCCACTAGAGGGCATGGGTGGAAGCTGGAGGGGGAAAGATTCAGGGGTGAAAGGAGGAGGTGCTACTTCACTGAGAGGGTGGTGGAGCCATGGAATGCGCTGCCTAGGGGGCTGGTGGAGGCAGAGACGGTGGAGGGATTCAAGAGGGGGTGGGACAGGTACAGGGGAAGGGTTCTGGAAGCAAAATCCAATGCAGCAAGAATATCCGGAACTGGGAAGGGAGAAGCCAGAGAAGGCGAGGGGGGCAGCAAGGTCAGCACACAGGGTGGGGGCTGACCAAACGAGCAGACAAGAAAGACCGTTAGGCCTATTCTGCAGGCATTTTAGTATGTTAGTATTTATTCTGCAAAACGTGTACCTCTTCTTTCAGCAGGGTCAAATGTCCTGGAAGAAAAGTTGAGAGGGGTGGAGGATGCTTGTGGGGGTGCTAATAATTCCAGAGCACGTCCCTGTGTGTTCCACCAAGTTGCGGCAACAAGAATTTCACCAACCTCCCCAACAGCAACACATTGTCGCCGACATCCCTGACACTTCCCAACTGCGACCAGGGAGCACATCGACACCTGTTCTGTGTTAATGCGGGAGGGTGGGTGGGGTGGATAGTGGTCAAATCTGGAAGTCAATGAATTGCTATTGCCCGACAACCCGCTTGACGCTGCAAGTGTTGACGGGTTGGTGTCGCTGTGGGGGATTCACTGTAAAAGCATCGCTATTACAACGGTTTATGGTCCCTGTGCAATTTGTTTCCAAGACCCATTCTTCTGTGGTAATCTCCGACTACCGTGTCAGATGAAGGGAGAAGCGACCCGCTATGACCACCTCCTAAGACTGTAGTGTTAGGCTTTGAAATGGTCTCCTGGGGGAGACAGCTGGCAAGGCTCCACCGCCCTCAGCACGACCTTGCTGATGGTAGACTTGGTGGCAACCTCTAGCAGCAGGCTGATGAAAGGATCCCGTTGCACAACCCTACCAGGCATGGGATAAAGGGATTTGACTGACCTTGAAAGTAATTTTAGAGACCTGAAGGCCTCTTAACGTCTCTTCCACATGACAGCCAAACAGTTTGGTGCCTCTGAAGGGAGCAAACCCAGCCACCCTAAGTCAAGAATACTTTCTCATGCAAATACCAGTAGCAGCTGCTGTACAGATGTGTCTGACATATCATATGCCGAGTGTAGCAAAGGTTTGCCCACCTCAGCTCCAGAAGAAGCTTTTTGCCCTCTGCAGCCAAATTTGGGTTTTGGACATCAGTGCTGATACTTCCCCTATTGGAGCTACTGCCATGGCTGTTGCGGCTGAAAGGGACATCACTGGAAGGCCTTCTTTTCAGACTTTTGGTCCTTCTGGGACGAAGCCACAGAGTCTAGGGTGGCAGTGAACTTCTCAATCCGTGTGATATGTCCCTCCACCCCAGGGCTAAAGAAGTTGGTGCCCAAGAGGAGGACATCAGCCAACTTGTGCTGGGTATCTACTTATAAAAAAAGTGGAAAACTGCTGCCAGGCCCTACGATGCATGGCAACGGCTGCTGGCATGGCATGGCATAGGAGTCACCCATGTCCAAAGCCACCTGCAGTTGGTGTTAAGCCAGCAAATGACCCTGCCCTCTTGTCTAACTTCACTGGCGATGCCTGTCAGCAGGAAGGTGGGGAAGGAGGTCATCTAGCACTCCAGCAAGGAGTGACCAAACTTAGCCATCATAATAAAATAGCTGGCCAGATGAAGACCCAGTGGCAAATCAGTGTTCACTTTTTCTGCTGCATGGTCAGTCTTTTTGGACTCCTTCTCTGGAGCCTTCGGCGTCCGATTTATGGAAAGCTGAGTCTGAAGCCATTCCCTTAGCAGAGGGATGGCCAGAGAACCCTGAAAGGGAGCCCGTAGGGACAGAATAGTTGCAGAGTATATGAGTGGAGGGTGCCAGGCAGGTTGCTGCCAAAGCTCCAGGGACGGTTACAAGATGACCTCAGCCATAGAAAAGGCAACCCCAGGGAAATCACCTTATTCAGTATATGAGTAAAAGGGCATTTATCCTGCTTCCGGACTGGTTCCAAGGACACATTCATGGATTCAGGCATAAGACAGAGTAAAGACCCAAATGACACCGGCCCCATGGTTGGTTGTCAGTCCCTCAACTGACTCCCTGTCAAATATGTGAGTCCTCGCTGAGGCCAAGGACGACTCACCTTTGGAGTCATCGAACTCCTCAAAAATGGCTCTCAATCATTTGCCACCGTGGACCACCCTAGTGTCCTCAGACAGGATGATTTCCACCGACAGCTGGCCTAGTAAGCCAGCAGTAGCATGGGACTCTGTGGTAAGAGCACCAAATGGGGGCCATGGTGGAGATGGCTCCACATGAAGAGGTGGACAAGCAGATGCAGGGGAACATCTGCAAAGTGTGAGCCAGCATGGAAATGACCGGTGCATGCCAAATGACTAAAGGTACGGGGGCAGAGCCATACCCCTTCCAGCAATAGTCCATTGTTGCCAGGGGAGCTCCTTATAGCATTGACGCATTTTGCATCTATGCCTCTTCTTGCCTGAGGACAAGGATGCTGAGGAATGTCGACGATGTCGCCTCATGGTCGAGCAGGATCGAGAGCATGTATGGCGCCTTGGCCTTGATCCGAGTACTGACATTGACAGGTATCCTCTGGTGGGTTGTGGTAAACCACATGCCTCGACATACTGAGCATGAGAGGCTTCGGACGCATGACTGCTGGTGTAGGCCATTCCAGAGGTGATCCAGTCAGGGACAATGACTGGGCCATGTTCTCATCAGTGAAAACAAGGAGAACCAGTGTCTAGGAGATCGACTCGCCGCCATCTCCTCCAACAGCTGGTTAACAGACTCAAGAAAGCTCTTGACTGACTGCTTGACTGGAGTCAAGGACAATGGACCCAATGGGGCTACCATGGAACCCTCAACCAGACAAAGCTCAACCAAAGCTGAGCAGCTGGGGAGCCGAGGGAGCAGGAAGAGCGAGATCTTTCCTGGTCCCACAACCTGCAATGTCGGCACTTGTATTTCCTGTGGCGGTGAGGGGGGCTCCCCCTGAAAGTCTGGAGGGCCAGACACATCTCCCTGAATTCCTCAGAGGATGACCCTCCGCAGTTGGCCCCAGTCGGGAACAGTGCCTAAACAGACGAGGAACTCACTGCAGCCGCATCCTCTTCCATGACTACTACCTGTGCAGCTGACGCAGCAGCCACTGGGGTATTTTTGCAGTCTTTAGGTCAACCGAGAGCGAGACAAGCCTTCCGGTCCTCACTGGATGAGGGCAGCATGGTCCGGGCACAAGGACCATCCAGTGACGTCATGCTACTCGCCGAGGCAGTAAAGGCACATGTCGTGCAGATCCATGACTGACATTTTTCGCCAGCACAACTTAAACCCAGGTTTCTTGCTCACCATTGTTAATCAAGATCATAAAATGGAGCCAGAATATGAAAGTAGTACTTAGAATTAAAAACTGACTGGAAAAGTCAAAGAATCGCCAAATGCTTGAACACCTCAGATCCTTCAATGCCACAGAGCTGTGAAGGAAGAGACCTGTCCCATCCAGTGGAAAGAAAGATCTGACATCACGGGGGTGGAACCGGAGGATATACCACCTGAGTTGTGAGAGGAGCTTAGCTTGAAGACCGACGACTCACCTGTCTCCAGGAAGATTGCCAGAGTGTGGATAGGGAACATTATATACGTCCTTAGAAATAATGTTTTAACTTTTTCAATAAAACATCCCATCTCTTCTTGAGAAGAGCCATGGAGTTTTTGATGTTCACCTGAACAACCACCTGAAAAGGCAGACAGGATCTTGTTATAATGTCTCAATCAAAGGACAGCATGCCACAACAGCAGAGCATCCCCTTAGTACTACACTCATGTGCCAGTGTTTTTATGGCGTGAACCCAATCCGTGTGTGGAACTAGAACCCATGACATTCTGGGCCAGTGGTGGATGTGCTACCAACTGAGCCAGGATGCTCACAATCTTTCCAGTTCAGCTATGGCTTTCCTCTGACAAGACTATAGGTACAATTTTGTTGGCAAGCATGACTAAACAGTTAATCTTGGTCACCAAAACTAAAAAAAAGTTTTTTTTTTTCCAAAAAAGTATTATTATGTTGCCTTGGTGCCTAAAATAATGTGCTGCATCCCAGACCATCCTCCTCCCAACCCAGCTGTTTCGACATTACTCAGTGAATACCCAATACGTGACTGTGAGCCTCCTGCCAACCTGTGAACTGCTCTGTTAAACCTTCACTATAACTGTGACAACCTTCAGTGACAACCTGCCTGGTGTTACTGTTTGCTCGTTGCTAGTCACATAGCCAGTCCCCCTTACTGTTGCTTGCTGCCTTCAGTTTAATTAGCCATTTTTTGCAGACTCCTAGAAAAATCCCACCTCGGTGCACCCAGTTTTTGCATTTTCTATTTATCAATTTTTCATTTATGGGTTACATAGCTATCTGTGCTGTTCATCTAGTAGTACTTCTTCCAGCTATTTGCACTAGTTCAGCTCAGTCAGTAATCTGCTGAGTACATCTGTGTCGCAGCTCTCACCTGTCTGCTGTTTATCTCATATTTTGGTTACAGCACAGGCCTGTTATAAGGTGACTGCAATTTTGTGTTTTTTTCCCCAAATATTCATTCATACTCTCAGCTACGGTAGAGCTTATGGGATTCGGTTCTAAATAAATAAAACTATTACTACTGTATTACTGATGGCTACTGCATCTCACCTCCTGATTACAATGTACCTTGCTCTCCTGCACCTTATCCTCATCCCCTCTCCTGCCTCTACCCTTCCTCCCACCCTTATTCCGCCTACCTCCATCCTTCCATCCCTCATTCCTCCCCTTCATCTTCCTCCCTTCCTATCCACCCTGGTTTTCTCTCTTCCCACTCCCTTGACTCCCTTAACATGGAGTTTCTTTTTTTTTGAACAGGAGAAACGCACTAAGCTGAAAGCTTATTTACAGGTGTGACCTAGGAGCACAAGGAAGTTAAGTGACTTGCTCAGAGTCGCACAGTATGCAAGTGGGGGCTGTAGGATTCAAACCCAGGTCTCCAGGTTTGTAGCTCAGAGCCTTAAACCACTGCGCTGTACTGCCTCCTGTGCCCTCCTCTCCCGTCCTTGCCTCCACCTCTCCTGCCCCCCGCACTCTAAGGGGCAGAAATTCCGCTCCATCCATTTGCTCCTGTTCCCATGGAGTCCAACCCTGGACCCTCCCTCCCCTTCTTAGCCTCCCCAGCTGCCAAAGGCCTGAGCATATTTCACCTCAATGCTTGGAGCCTTTTTCTAAAACTCAACCTTCTGCTTGTCTGGATCTCACAATATTCTCCTGACATCCTCTGTATATGAGACTGCTGACTCTCTTCCAGGATCTCAGACTCCAGCCTGTTCCCTCCTAACTATCATCTTTTCTGGCAGGACAGGGGAAATCATGAGGGTGGTGTTGCCATCTATGCCCATCAGACCCTCTCTTGCACCACGCCTCTCACGAGAGGTTGCATTTTCCTCCCATGGATTTCTCCTCTGTGCCCATCTTCTTTGGGGTTTTCTATACCTCTTCGAGAATATACTTCTCCCGAGCTGATTCCCTCTCTACCATCAATTCTCATGCCACTGGTGGTCAGCTCATCCTGCTAGGTGGTTTCAGTGTCAGCTAGCTCTCCGCAGCCTCAAGGCCAACGACCCACAAGGCTGAGCCTCTTAATCCCATGCAAATTATCACCAAACCCACCCAGCTCAACGCCCACTTTCACAACCATTCCCTTCCTGGGCTGGGTTCTCTCTTCCCATCCCCACTCTACTGTTGCAGCAGGTATCTTGCCAGATGCTTACAATGATCACTGCATGATGCTATGCGTCAGGAAGATCTGATGTCAACTCCCCTTCCCTAAATACATCTGAACTAGGTCCCTCTGGTCACCGCATACCACTGCTCTCTTGAGTAACCTTGTTGCTACAGACTGGAGAACCATACTCTGCACCACTAACAGTGACGTCGTCCTTTCCAAATTCTACTCAGTCTGGGACAAGCACAGCCCGCTCAGAAAATCCAGGGTCAAAACACGTAAATTACATACCTACCGTAATTCTTGATCTTCTTGGATGAAATCTCCACCACTCATTCACACTGATGGTATCTACACTGGAGGTGCCAGGACCCATCGGGAGCCAAATTTTTTCAGAAGGGCTAGCGCCGAGGTAGGAGCTGCGAGGAAGTGGCACCATGAGCTAGGCTCGTGCCATACAGACTACCTCAGTGTCACCCATCCAACTGCCTCAGTACCTTTTTTCCCTGAGGAGGTGCAGCATAAACTAACCTAGTGAAAATTAACCTATGTCGGACATAAAATAGTCCTAATAACCCATGTAAGAAGGGTCAACACAACAGAGTCTTCACCACCCAGGCATCGAGGGAGTGAAGACTCAAGAAACAGATAAGTGAGCTTGGGAAATGGCGGGTGGGCATGTGAATGAGTGGTGGAGATTTCGTCCAAGAAGATCAAGAATTACGGTAGGTGCATAACTTACATATCTTCCTGGACATAAAGTCTCCACCACTCATTCAGACTGATGGGAGAGTACCAGCTAAAATCCCCGAGACGGGTGGCAGGATAGAAAGAGGAGCTCACTTAGGACAGGAGTCCAAAAAGAATTGCCCTGTCAAAGGACTGATGCTGTCTGGCATGGACATCCAAGGCACAGTGCTTGAAGAAGTGTGCACGGAGCTCCAGGTGACTGCATTGCGAATGTCTGCAATGGGAACATTACAGATTTCTACCAGACAGGCCGTGACTGCTGAGCTAGAATGAGCATATAGTCTGCCTTCTAGCTTGACCTGTGCCACTGAGTAGCAGTGGCGAAGGCATGCTACTGTCCATGCCAAAATACACTGGATGGCCACAGACTGGCCCAGCTGGACCGCTCTAAAGGAGACAAACAATTGCTTAGAAGTGCGGATGTCCTTAGTTCTATCCAAGTAAAACTGCAAGGACTTTTTCACATCTAGGGAATGTAGAGTACGCTCTCACTCATTCTAGAACTTTGCAAAATAGGTAGGAAGGACCAAGGGCTGATTCAGACGGAATTCGGAGACAACCTTGGGAAGGAACTTGGGGTGGGTTCTGAGAACCACCTTGTCCTTGTGAAATGCCGTATAAATAGGGTCCGTGACCAAGGCATATATTTCCGACACTCTACGAGTGGAAGTAATGGCAACTAGGAAGGCCATCTTCCAATTCAGGGATATTAGGTCACAGGTAGCTAGAGGTTCGAAAGGTTTATGGGTGAGCATATCTAGTATAAGGTTAATGTCCCAGGCTGCTACTGGTCGTCTGACTGGTGGCCTGGTATGCAGTATGCCCTTAAGAAACCTCTTTACCACAGGGAGCTGAGCCATGGACGTTGAGTATACAGGCTCATAGTAAGCTGAGATAGTGCAAAGGTGAACCTTAATGGTGGAGTATTGTAGGCCTGTGTTTGAGAGGTCTAGGAGATACTCTAGCACCCTGTCTGGTGGGCAGGAAAAGGGGTTCCAGAATTTTGCACACCAGAGGGAAAAACACTTCTATTTGGCCATGTAGGCTGTCGAGTAGCTGGCTTGCATGCTGCTACTAGGATACTGAAGATCCTGCAAGACACATTAAACCTGTTCACCTCTATCTCTTCAGGAGCCAGTCATGGAGGTGAAGAGACTTCAGGATGGGATGGACTACAGGGCCCTGGGTCAGTAAGTTCATCTGAAGTGGAAGTGGTTTCAGTGGGAGGTTTCCGATAATCTGGTGATCAACAGAAACCAGATCTGATGAGGCCAGAATGGGTCAATGAGAATCATTCTGCCCACCCCAACCTCCAATTTGAGCAGCACCCTCTGAACTAGGGGAAGAGGAGGGAATGCATACAGAAAGTGTTTTGTCCACCGCAGTCTGAATGCATCCTGACAAAAAACGCCAAGTTCTGGATTTCTGGAGCAGAAGAGAGGCAATTTCGCATTGAGTGGGGACACAAAAAGATCCAGGTCTGGAGTTCCCCCTGTCAAAGAGTGATTGCACGACGATTGCATTGAGAGATCACTCGTGAGGATCTTCCTCCGTTCTGCCGAGACAGTCCGCTAGGTCGTTCTGGACTTCTGGCAGGTAGATCACTTGGATCAGGGTTTTATGCTCTAGGCACCATTCCTACACTCTCATCGCTTCCCTGCACAAGGGGTAAGAGTGTGTCCCGCCCTGCTTGTTGATAAAGTACATCACAGCTTTGTTGTCTGTCTGGAGGAGAATGATCTTGTGACAGAGTATATCCGCCAGGGTCTGAACAGCGTAAAGGACGGCTCTCATTTCCAGAACATTTATGTGAAGCTGAGATTCGTCCCGAATCCAACGACCTTGTGTGTGGAGACCGTCAAAATGAGCTTTCCATCCCAACAAAGATGCATCCATGGTGATGGAGATCTGGGGATCTGGAGGAGAGAAGGGGTCCCATACCCGAAGATTGTCCTCCTGAGGCCACCAGGTGAGTGACTGTTTCAACGGTTCTGTCACCCAGATGTGAAAGGACTGAAGGTGTGTGGCTGGTGACCACTGAGCACTGAGCATCCACTGAGTAGTTCTCATGTGAAGCCGAGCCAGAGGAACAGTAAACACTAAGGCTGCCATGAGACCCAACATCCGCTACACTGAGACAGCCCAAACTGAGCAGAGTTCTCTGACTGAGTGGGCCATCAGTAGGATGTCGCTCCTTCTGTTCTCCGGGAGAAAGGCTTTTGCACTGGAGGTATCCAGAAGGGCTCCTATGAAGAGGAGCCTTTGGGACGGCCGTAGCTGTGACGTTCCCAAGCTCACCAGGACTCCCATGGATGTGAAGAATTTTGAAGTCATAAATACGGCTTCCGAGTCAGTTGTCTGGAGGGGCTTGCAAGAAGCTGGTCATCCAGATACAGAAATACTTGAATCCTGAATTCCCTTAGGTGCGCCGTGAGAACGGCAAAGAACTTTGCAAAAAGTCGAGGCGCCGAGGATAGCCCAAAGGGCAGGACTCGGAACTAGTAGTGTTGACCCAATGCCACAAAAATCGGAGGTATTCGTGGCAGTTTGGATGTACGAGAATGTGTTGATAGGTGTCCTGCTTTTCCAGGGAGGCCAGCCAATCACGTCTGATGTGAGCGAGTTCCACTGGTCGTAAAACTGAGTCAGACATCCTCCTACTGTCGAGGAACAGTCCCCCTCGGACAGCTGAGGTGGGACCTGGGTCGAAATCTCAGAGGGTGGCACTGGGGGCTTTGGAGCCCTGTGCCTTCTCGCTTGCTCAACCTGAGGGCCAAATATATATATACACCGCTGAAAGGCAAGGCCATGACTCTCTGTTGGGCATCATTTGTGAAACCCAAAGTGCACAACCAGGAGTGCCAACAAGTGCAAATACCAACCGCTGCAGCTCTGAAGGCAGAGTCAATGCCCCCCGGGGCTGCCTCAGGAGGCTGCGCCATGAACAGAGGTGGTGCCGGCATGGATAGCAGCGCTGGGCACAGCACCAGATGCGGTACCAGACATGGCACCCAGAGCAGTGCCAGACGTGGTGCCAAGACGCCCTTGCACCTTGGAAGCAAGAAGGTCTGACTCCACAGCCGACAGCCTGGGCTGTCACTTGGGAGGATGATCCAGAGGGGTTTCCAACAGGTTGAGAGAGTACCCCTTGCGGATTATCCCGAGGACCCATTTGTCTGATGTTACAGACTTCCACTGGTCGTAGAACGGAGTCAGATGACCTCCTACTGCTGAGGAAGAGTCCCCCTCGGACAGCTGAGGTGGGACCTGGTCCAGAAACTCAGAGGGTAGCACTGGGTGCTTTTGGGCCCTGTGCATTCTGCTGCATTTTCTTTTGCAGCGGCGGAGTTTGGTTTCTGTTAAAATCTCCTCTGCCTTTGCCACGAAAGGACTGACGGTTATGAAACTTACGCCTATTCCCACCTCCCAGAGAGGGAGCTGGTTGGGGTCTAGCTGTATTAATGGCAGACCTAGTCTTCTGAGTAGCCTCTAGTGCTTGTTCCACTTGAAGTCCAAACAGATACATACCGTTGAAGGGTAAGGCAATGACTTTTTGTTGGGCGTCATTTATAAAGTCTGAAGTACGCAGCCAGAAATGGCGACGGGTGCAAATGCTAGCCACCACCGCTCTGGAAGCAGTATCGAAAGCGTCCATTGCAGCTTTAATCTGTTGATTATTGGACTCGATACCTCTAGTTATGGTCTGTAGCAGCTCTGAGTTAACCCCCAAATTGGGCAGAGCTTCTGCCGTTGCTTTGAGTGAATACCAAAGAACATACTTGTATTGAGAAAAATAACCCTGGTATCTAGCAATACGCATGCCCAGAGCTGAGGCAGCAAAGACTCGCTTACCCAAGGTGTCGATCTTGCAAGATTCTTTGTTTGTAGGATGGGCTGTGGATTCCTGAGTGAGGACAGCCTTATCATTCTCTGCCAGGACCACAATGGCATCAGCAAAGGCTTGTGAGGCTAAGATGGGACAATCATTGGGAGGGACATGTCTCCTATCAGTGGACTTAGCCACAGAGGGAATAAGAGCTAGATTGTTCCACACCATCTGAGAAAGAGTCTCGAAAGAGGGCTGCACCGCAGGAGTTAAATACATCGGGATATCCGGAACACGCAGCTACTGGAGGAGTAGAAGCTTCCCAGGATCGATTTCCATGGTCTGAAGAGAAAGAGCAGAATTTAAATTCTTGAGCAGAGACTTAAAAGAAAGGTTTTCAACCACAGGCTCCGAAGGAGAATTGATTCCTGCCCCCAGGGCAGAATCTGCATCAAAATCAGTACCCAGATATAGATCAGGATCAGGCTCAATATCATCTCCTGACAGTCCAGGAGGGACTGTATAGTCAGGAAAGGAGTGAAAACCAGAAGGAAGAAGAGGAAGAGACAGAATCAGAGTTAAGAACCTCTGGAAACTATGCGCCGCCACCAAAGAGAGCGGCGACGAGTCAGTATGCGGTGCCAGCATGAGCAGTGACACATGAGGGGCTGACAGCACCCCGCATGCCAACAAGGATGCGCGCCAGACAGCGCCAACACCACACTCAGCGTTGCAAAAGGCCCCGGTGCTGGAGAACCTGGTACTGCAGACTCATGCACCATCGCAGAAGTCTGTGAACTGCGATTTGAAGGGAAAGAATGAAAAATAGCAGGAGATAGAGGCATTGGTGTGGACCCCTGCAACACAGCCATATGAGGGGGAATAGACACCGGAGTGCAGAGTCAACAGCACTGAAGGAGGTGACGCGCGACTAAGAAGTCCTAACTGCCCTGCCCGCCAATCTGAAGCCGACAGGCCCGAAGGCCCCGGTGACAGACTGGCTGGCTCGGGCAGTCAGGACAACCTCCGTGCCCACTGCTCCATAAGAGTGGCTCAATGGTGAAACTGCTCGTCGGAATCCCCTCCAATAGGTGGTGAGGGGCTCCGGTGTTGAAGAAGCTGGCCACCAGAGACAGAAACCAGAGATTCTGAAAGAGGTGGAGACCGGTCGCTAGCCCCAACAACTGACCATCTATGCACAGACGTACCAGAGGGCGACCTTGAGTGATGCCATTTCTTCTTCAACCGGTGGGCCAAAGAACAGCTCGAAGATGAATGGTGCTGTGAATGGGACCGTTCTTTTATGCTTTTGGGGAACCGCCCATCCCCTGAGCACTGGACCATCTGTAGTCTGACCCCCAAGAGAGGCGGCAGACGACCCAGCCTGGCTGAATGAACAGCTTTCATGCAAAGTCTCCCTACCATCACCTGCCCCACTCATGGCCGACTCTGTCAATGGAGGGCTGAAGACTTCTTCTTCTTGTACAAGTAACAAATTTTATTAAAATGTAATCGGTATTGTTCGAGATAAAATACAAAATAAGAAAATTGAAAACTAAGCTGTTAGTTTGAAGTTTGACTCCCAACAGGCGAGCGACGTCATCACTAAAGCGCACTCGACGGCAGGAAAAAAGGAACGGGGGCGGATGGAGGGTCAACGCCGAAACAGTCAATACCGTGCGAGCCTGGCTCGCAGTGCTGCTTCTTTGTGGCTCCACCTCAGCGCCGGCCCTCCTGAAAAATTTTGGCTCCCGCTAGGTCCTAGCACCTCCAGCGTACTCCCATTAGTGTGAATGAGTGGTGGAGACTTTATGTCCAGGAAGATCTGACGGAGGTCCTGGTGGGCTGCTGGCAGACCTGTTCAATACCTCCCTGGAGACAGGATGCGTACCACAGGACTGGAGGATGGCTCACTTGGTGCCCCTCCACAAAAGTGGCCCAAAGGATGAACCAGGCAATTACAGACCAGTAAGCCTCACATCCATTATAGGGAAAGCAATGGAGACAATCCTGAAAGAGAGGCTGGAAAGCTTTTTGGAAGACAACAGACTCCAGGACAGTAAGCAACATGGGTATGTCTCAGGGAGATCCTACCAGACCAACCTAGTTGAGTATTACAACTGGGTGATGAGGGAACTGTACAAGGGCCATGAAGTGGATGTCCTGTATTTGGACTTCAGCAAGGCCTTTGATTTGGTGCCTCGTGAGTGGTGGAGGGGAAAGTTGGAGTATGTGGGGACGGCAACAAAGATGGCGAACTGGACTGTGAACTGGCTGAAGGAGAGTCAGCAAAGGGTGGTGGTGGTGGTGGGGGAACTCTCATCCCCAAGGGCTGTGACGAGCAGGGTTCCACAGGGCTTGGTACTGGGCCCAGTGCTGTTTGGGATTTTCATATCAGATATCTCATATGACATCAGAAGTAAGATCAGTCTGTTTGCTGATGATACCAAGATGGGGGCAGTGGTGGATGACATAGTAGAGTAGCAAGGGCTACAGGACAACCTAAACTAAAAACTAAACTGAAGGAGTGGTCAGAAAGAACAGGTTACTCACCTGTAACAGTAGTTCTAGGAGTGGTATATGTTGTTCCTCCACACTGTCTGGCATTGTCCCTTTCCCCTTTAAATCTTGCCGGAAGTCTTCAAGCTGGCTCCTCCCACCCACCTGGGTGGTAAATACCTCGGCTCCGCCCCATGATGCCAGATCTAGCCCGCTGGAAGCCAGGTTGTGCGCCTTAAGCTGGGGAGGTTGGGTGGGTGCGTGTGGATGAACAACATATACCACTCCTAGAACTACTGTTACAGGTGAGTAACCTGTTGTTCTAGGAGCGTGGATATGTTGTTCATCCACACTGTCTGGCAGACTCCTAGCAGTTCTCCGGGAGGAGGGAGGCAAGGCGCATACCCCCTACTCAGGAAACAGAGACTGGAGAACCGAGGCCCCAAAACCAGCATCACGTCGTGACGCAAGGTCGATGTGGTAATGGGTAATAAAGGTGTTTGCTGACTTCCAGGTAGCAGCCCGACAGATTTCCTGGATAGGGATGTCCCTGGAAGCAGCCACCAAAGCAGCAGTATGGCGGGTAGAATGAGCCCTTATCCCTTTGGGAAGCTCCTTGCCCGCCAATTCATAACACAGACTTCTGCATGATGTAATCCATCTTGCTATAGTCCATTTAGCTGCAGGTCAGCCAGAAGCGGCTTCAGCGTAGGTGACAAACAGCTGGCGAACCTCCCCCCGGATTTCCGCCGTCCTCTCCTTATAGTAGGAGAGAGCACGCCTGAGGTCCAGAGTATGGAGCCTGTACTCGGCATCCGAGGTATAGTTAGGGTAGTATACCAGCAGAGTCAACACCTGGTTGAGGTGAAACTCTGACACCACCTTCGGAAGGAATTTCGGGTGGGGGCGCAGGACAACTTTGTCCCGGTGAAAGACCAGATAAGGGGAGTCCACCGAGAGCGCCTGGAGCTCCCCTGTCCTTCTGGCTGACGTGATAGCCACCAGGAAGGCAGTCTTCCACGACAAGTACGAGAGCTCACACTTGTGCATGGGTTCGAATGGCTTGCCCATGAGCTTTGCCAAAACTAGCAAAAGATCCCACGGAGGTGGAGGTTCACGCACCGGAGGGGATATGTGATTCAGGCCTTTGAAAAAGTGCCCGATCACCATCTCCTGAGCCAACGTCGGCTGACCGGCCCGCACCCGGTAAGCAGAGATGGCTGCCAGGTGCACCCTAAGGGTCGATGACCGAAGACCCCCTTTGGAGAGGGACCAAAGGTAGTCTAGAATGTTAGCCACAGAGCAGGATAAGGGGTCCAGGCTTTTTCCCTGACACCAAATGGAAAATCTTTTCCATTTGAAGGCATAACATTTCCTGGTTGATTCTTTTTGAGATGCTTCCACCACGGTGTAGACATCCTCAGAAAGACCCAAAGCCTGGAACTCTAGCCGCTCAGGAACCAGGCTGTGAGGTGCAGGGATTGAAGGTCCGAGTGGAAGACCTTCCCCTGGTTCAGCAATATCAGGTCCGGGCGTGAACACAGCCGCTCCAGGGCCCTGCAGCTGAGGCTGAGGAGATCTGGATACCAGAACTGGCGTGGCCAATCTGGGGCTACCAGAATCACCTTCGCCTTGTCCCTCCTCACCTTGAGTAACACCTTGTGGATCAAGGGAAATGGAGGGAAGGTGTAGAAAAGGTCTGGGGTCCACGGCCTCGAGAAGGCACCCCCTGCAGCGAACCCCGCTGAGGGGGGCGGGCATGGTACAGCCTCAGCTTGGTGTTCTCCCTGGAGGCAAACAGGTCCACCAACGGTTTTCTCCAACGGGAGAACAGGTCGTAAGCTACCTCTGGATGGAGAGACCACTCGTGGGATGTCTGGCCTATGCGGCTGAGACCATCCGCCAGTTGGTTCGAGACTCCTGCCACATGGATGGCTAGGAGATCAGCTTCCAGCCGGCTGACGAAGGTCCAGATCCGGAGCGCCTCCTTGCACAGCAGACGGGAGTGCGTGCCGCCCTGTTTGTTGAGGTAGTACATGGTTGTGGTATTGTCTGTCTGGACTTGAACCACTTGACCCCGGAGCTGAGGAGCCAAGCTGACAGTGCCAGTCTGACTGCTCTGAGCTCCAGCAGGTTGATGTGCATCGGACTCCTCGGGGTCCAGAACCCGTGGGCTCTGTTGTCCCCCATGTGGGCTCCCCAGCCCATGAGAGAGGCATCGGTCGTAAGGATGACCGCTGGCTTGGGGCCGACAAATGGGACTCCTTCCTGCAAATGACTCGGGACGATCCACCATTGGAGAGCGTCCCACATCCTCTGGGTGACTGTGATTAGCTAGTCTAAGAGACCCTGATGCTGAGACCACAGGGCCGCCAGCTCCTATTGAAGGGGGCGCAAGTGCAGTCTGGCCCAGCGGACCACTGAGGTACACGCCGCCATGTAACCCAGGAGGCGCAGGAAGTCCCGGGCAGGGCGCAAGTGCCCAACCAGAAATGATTGGGCAAAGGAGGAGAGAACCTCCGCCCTGTCCGCCGGGAGCCGAGCTCTGGCTTGATAAGAGTCGAGCTCTGCCCCGATGAAGCCCATCACCTGAGAAGGTATGAGTTCTGATTTGGCCTCATTGACCAGAAGGCCCAAGTGAGAGCAGGTTTGGAGGGTCAGGTCCCTGGACCTCTCCACCTCCTGAAGGGAGGAACCCGCCAGGAGCCAGTCGTCTAGATAAGGGTAAATATGAACCCCTTGATGCCGTAGATGGGCTGCCACCACTGCGATGCATTTGGTGAAGACCCTTGGGGCTGATAACAGGCCGAACGGCATGGCTCTGAACTCGTACAGGGTCCCTTCGACCATGAAGCGGAGGAACCGCTGATGGGACGGACGGATTGGGACGTGGTAAAAAGCGTCCTGAAGATCCAGTGAACAGAACCACATGTTTCGCTCCAGGGATGGTATGATCTGGTTCAGAGTTACCATCCAGAAGGTGCGAGACCTGAGATACCGATTCAGGTCGTGGAGATCTAGAATGGGGCGCCAACCCCCCATCCGCTTGGGCACCAGGAAATACCTGGAGACGAAGCCTGGGTCTGAAGGAGGATCCAGCACCGGGGCAACTGCCTCTTTGAGGAGGAGTTGCGCAATGTCGTCCCGAAGGGCAGACTGGGTGCCAACTGAGATCCTTTCTCCCGTGGGGGCACAGGTTCGGCTGGGAGGGTACTGCTAGGAACTTAGGGCAGATCTGCCCCGACCACTTCAGAACCCACCTGTCCGAGGTGATACCGGACCAGGCGGAAAGGAAGTGGCGGAGCCGGCCCCCCACAGGAGGACCCAGAACTGGCGTGACAGGTGCGGGGGAGGCCACCCCCAACCCGTCACTGTGCAGGCTTAGAGGAGGAGGAGGCACCTGGACCAGCACCTCGGCCTCCTTTGCGGGGCTGCTGGGGACCTTGCTTGGGCCTAGGGCACCAAGCTTGAGCCTGCTGCTGTTGCTGACCTGCCTGGAAGGAGGGCTGTCTGACCGCAGGGGAAGAATGCCAAAAAGGCTTCTTCTTGTGCTTCTGCTGGTTCTTGCCTGAAGAACCCTTAGCAGAGGTGGCATTAGACTGCTCAATGCGCTGAAGATGACCTGCCACTCCTGGACCGAAGAGGTCGGTGCCAAGGAAGGGCACGTCAGTTAGCTTGTGCTGAGTATCCACGGGAAAGGAGGATAACCTCAGCCAAACCCTGCAGTGAGAGGCTACCGCTGCTGCTAGTGAATGGGCACAGGAATCACCAATGTCCAGAGCTGTCTGGAGCTGTTGTTTGGCAACAGCCTGGCCCTGGTCCCAGACTTGCTTGACCGTGGTCTGCATGTCTGCTGGGAGGTGAGGAAGAACTTCATCCAGCGACCCCAAAAGGGCATGAGAGAAGTGTGCCATGATCACTGCTGAGCTTGCCTGTGAGGCCAAGGATGATGCTACGTAGACCTTCCGGCCGAGTGGCCCATAAGTTTGGACTCTTTGTCCAGAGGGTGGTCAGTATAGAGCTGCCTGCTCGCCTGAATACTGAGGCATCTCAAGGCTTCCGCCGAGGGTGCTCAGTAAAACCCGCCAAGGACCCCGTGGGCACCGTGTACTTGCGGGCCATGTGGGCAGATGGAGCCGGGCAGGAGGCTGGACGCTGCCAGAGTTCCAGAGCCGGGCCAACTATGGCTTTGGCCACTGGAAAGGCCTCCGTCGGGGTATTCCCCCTCTTAAGAATATCCGTGAGGGGATATTCTGCCTTCTTCTGAATAGGCTGCAAAGGCATTCCTGTAGACTCTGAAATGAGTCGAAGGATGCCCTGGAAGGAGGAAGGCCCTTCTTCCAAGCCTGACACCGACAGCTCATCATGAGAATGAAGGCCGGTATTATGTGAATCCGAGGAGTCCAGATACAAAGGCTTCCCACCTAAATCTCCCTCGATCTGCCTAGGGTCATCAGGGGTGACCGTAATCGACAGTCTGTGAGGGAGACCCGAAGATTGTCGATCCTCCTAGATGGAACCCGCTAGGGGCTGTTTTGGTGAGGTCTCCACCAAAATTGGTGGGGAGCCTGCAGCCGTCGAGCCGAAGCCGCATCGGGGCCACCAAGGGACCGGAGCCCCAGCAGCCGGGAAGTCTGTATCGATGAAGAAGCTGAGGCCAAGTGATAGCCGGAACCACCGGGGTAGCCGGCTTCTGGCCTGTTAGCAGAAGTTGCTGCCACATAAGATCCTCATAGCGTCGACGGAGTTTCCATCGAAGCCTCTCCTCATCAGAGGAGGATAAGGAAAGGTGGCGGCGCCTCTTCCTGGAGTGTTTATGTCCCTTCTCAGGTCTACCGACCGAAGAGGACTTGCTCCTCGATCGAGACCGATGGCGTCGGCTCTGTCGGTCAGGGGAAGCTGGACTCAGGTGAAAACCGAGGTTCCAGATCCTGGCCCTCAATCAGGATACCCGCGGGACGGGTTTCCTCGTCGGGGAAGGAGAGAATCGGTGTTCTCTCCAGAGAGTCGGCGACAGGCATCGGCGACAACAGCTCGATCGGGTCGAGAGAAATCTCGGCTGGTTCAGCCATGTCCTCAACTTCAGTGCCTTGGCCAGACAGAAGGTCTGAAAAACCGGCAGCCGAGGAGGCGATCTCGACCGTAGTCGAGACCCCTTGCTCCTGGAAGTCAGACCGCTCTCGGTCCCAGAAGCGTCTTCTTCGGCTAGAAGAGGACGGTTTTGGATCCTTCTTTTCGGATCGGGAGGAGTGCGAGCCCGAGGGCACCTCACCCTTAGTAGGGAGAGACTGGCACAACTCCCGAAAGGATCCTGTGAAGGTGGAGCCCAAGTTGAGCGGCACGAAGAAGCTTCCGTTGGCCGAAGCTTGGGCAGCTTCTTCCTCAAGGCCGCCCATCTGTTCAAGCTGCTCGGGCGGATCCCGCAGCCACGAAACTGCCCACCTGGCCTCCTTGATTTCACGGTGGATAAGCGGACTCAGTCTCCCAACTTCAAGCGCGCCTGACGGTCCTCCAGAACGGTGGGATGGAAGGCAGGAGCAAATAGTGCATTGCGAGGTATCATGCACGGTACCGAGGCAATAAACGCACGAGAGGTGGGAGTTGGTGTGCAACATTTTTTGACCACAAGGACACCGGCGAAACCCGGGGGACGACTTGTCATCCATGTCCGAAAGGTTCGGATCCGAGTCGTATACTCTTATGCGTTTCAAAGCGAGAAGATGCGGTGAAAACCGTCGATTAGACTCCAGGGCCTCAGTCGCTGCAAAAAGCACGAGGGAACCTGTATCTTCCAGCGGAAAGGAAGATCTGGTGTCATGGGGCGGAGCCGAGGTATTTACCACCCGGGTGGGTGGGAGGAGCCAGCTTGGAGACTTCCGGCAAGATTTAAAGGGGAAAGGGACAATGCCAGACAGTGTGGCTGAACAACATATCCACGCTCCTAGAATGTGGCAGCTGGAGTTAATGCTAAGAAGGGCAAAGTACTGCACTTTGGAGCAAGGAACCCTGGGAGGAGCTACAAGTTGGGAGGGGTTCAGTTAGGTACCACCGAGGAGGGAAAGGATCTAGGGGTGGTTATAACAGGGAACATGAACAACTCAGCTCAGTGCAGGAAGGTGGCAGCTAAATCCAACAGGATGCTGGTGTGTACAGCAAGATGAATATCCTCCAGAAAGAGGGAGATGATCCTGCCTCTGTACAGGTCACTGGTTAGACCACACCTGGAGTACTGTGTGCAGTTCTGGCACCCGTTTCTGAGGAAGGATGTCAGATTACTGGAGGGGGTACAGCATAGGGCAACAAAGATGATCCAGGGTTTGGAGGACAGACCTTACGCGGACAGGCTGAGGGAGGGAGCTGAATATGTACTCACTGGAGGAGAGAAGGGATTGGGGGGATATGATTGAGACAAAGCAGTTACGTAAGAACTTACCGTAACAGTAGATCTTCGAGAGAGGTTCCTGCAGTAGGTCTTCAAATATAGAACTGAGCCCCCGGCGTCAGGTTCCAATGGCAAACTTGTAGCTAGCAATCATCAGCGGGGACTGCCCCCTGACGTCAGGTGACGAGACATCAGCCCGACTATAAAAGGGGGCGGTCCCGCACCTGTCCTCCAGTTGTTTTCCACCGGAGACCTAGAGAGAGGATAGTAGAAAGAAAGGAGTAACAACTCCTGAGACCCTGTGCCCTGGCTAGACCTGAGAACTAAGAAGAATAAAAAAAAGGAAAGTTTCCAGGAGCTGGGGGAAGGTGAGTGGGAAACTAAACCTACTGCAGGAACCTCTCTCGAAGATCTACTGTTACGGTAAGTTCTTATGTAACTGCTATATCTTAATTCGAGAGGGTTCCTGCAGTAGGTCGTCACATATAGGTCTGAATTCCAAGCAGTCTAAGAAAAGAGAAGGAGTCAGAGACAAGGTTCTGGGAGGAGGAAAATGTCTGCCAACTAAGGGACTGCCTTAAGACAGAAGGCCTTGCAAGACTGCAAGGCTGAAACTAGCTCGATGCCTAGAGGCAATGTCCAGACTGTAATGCTTAGTGAAGGTGTGGATGGAAGACCAAGTGGCCACTGTGCAGATCTCTGCAGTGGACACATTCCTGAAAAAAAGTGGTAGAAGTGGCCACGCTTCTAGTGGAATGACCTTTAACCAGCCCCGGAAGGGTTTTCCTGTGCTTCTGGTAAGTGTAATGAATACAGTTAGCCAGCCACCTAGAAATAGTCTGCTTAGAGATGGCCTTGCCCTTGCACTGGGAGGCAAAGGCCCCAAAGAGTTGGTTCAACTTTTGAACCTCCTTAGTCCGGGAGGTATAGCACCTCAAAATCCGATGCGCATCCAGGTTGTGCAAAAGATATTCCATCCTGTTGGGATGCTGAGGAAAATAGACTGGCAGTTCAATATTCTGGTTGAGAGTTGTCTCCGAAACCACTTTTGGAAGAAAGGACGGATTAGTCCTTAGGGCCACCCGGTCCTTGTGGAAAATCAAATAAGGCTCTCTGCAAACAAAGGCTTAAAACTTTGAAAACCTTCGAGCTGAAGTAACTGCAACCAAAAACAACGTCTTCCAGGACAGGAAGTGCATATCACAACTTGCTGCCAGTTCAAAAGGGGGCAAACTAAGTTTTTCCAACATAATATTAAGCTCCCAGGGAGGACAGGGGTTCCGGACTGGAGGTTTGATGTGAAGGATACCCTTCAAGAAAGTTCTAGAAACCTCTAGCTGTGCTATGGTTTTGCCCTATACAGGAAAGTGGTAGGCCAACACCGCAGAAAGATGGACCTTAATGGAGGAGTAAAGTACAGTTACGTAAGAACTTACCGTAACAGTAGATCTTCGAGAGAGGCTCTTCCAGTAGGTAATTACATATAGGACTGACGCCGGCCGGCGGCAGGACCCCATGGAAAAATTTCTAGCCAGCAGTCCCTGCCGGGGACCGCCCCCACATCAGGTGACCGGCGTCAGAGGACGTTCGCTAAAGGGGCAAGGTCCTAGATGCCCGTGATTCCAGTTCTTTCCCGGCCACAGGCCAAGAAGACCCGGACGAGAGAAGCAGATATTTCCTAAATGGAAAAGGAGCTGAAAAAGCCTAGGGGATGGAGGGTGGGAGGTTATTACTGCAAGAGCCTCTCTCGAAGATCTACTGTTACGGTAAGTTCTTACGTACTGTACTATCTTACTCGAGAGGGTCTTCTGCGTAGGTAATTACATATAGACAGAATCCCAAGCAGTCTGGAACAAACGAAGGCACCGGGAGGAGGAACTACTCCAAAAAGTAGAAAATAATCTAGCAGGACTCAAGAAAGGAGGCCTTGCAAGTAGCTAACCCAAGCCTGCTCTATCAGCAGAGGCAATGTCCAAACTGTAATGTTTAGTAAAGGTATGGACTGAAATCCAAGTGGCAGCAGCACAGATGTCTGCCGGAGACACGATTCTTGAAACAAGCCGCGGAGGCGGCAACTCCACGAGTGGAGTGACCTCTGACTTGACCCGGAGGGTCTTGTTGTACTTGTCATAACAGAAAGTGATGCAATGGGCCAACCATTTTGATAGGCATTGCTTAGAGACAGCATTGCCTTCTCTTTTATGAGCGAAAGAGACGAACAACTGATCAGTCTTTCTGAGATCCTTAGTCCTATCAGTGTAGTATCTCAGAATCCTGTGGACATCCATGGTATGGAGCAAGTATTCTCCTTGTTTGGAGTACTGCGTGAAAAAGGCAGGTAATTCAATAGACTGATTTAAGGTAGACTCCGCTACCACTTTTGGGAGAAACTTAGGATTCGTGCGAAGAGCTACTCGTTCTTTGTGAAAAATCAAGTAGGGATTTTGCATATCAGGGCCTGCAGCTCGGAAATTCTGCGAGCAGAAGTAATGGCCACCAAGAAGAGTGTCTTCCACAATAAAACTTCAGGTCTGCGGAAGCCGCAGGCTCAAAAGGAGGAAGGGTAAGTTTCTCGAGGACAAAGTTTAAGTCCCAAGGCGGAGCTGGAGTCCGGATAGGGGGCCTAAGATGAAGGGCCCTTCTGAGGAAAGTTTTGGATACCTCCAGCTGAGCGAATGCCTTATCAGTGAAAGGGACATGGTAGGCTGAAATAGCCGCCATATGGACCTTCAAAGAGGAGTGACTGAGACCCAGGTCGAAAAGATGACGCATGTACTCAAGCAGAAAAGTCACAGGGCAGGAAAAGGGCTCCACGTTCCTGGACGCAGCCCAGATAGAAAATCTTTTCCATTTCATGGCGTAGGTGGACCTAGTGCAGGGTTTTCTAGTGTCCACCAGAATCTCTGACACCTTAGAAGAAACGCCAAAACGAGATTGGGCTAGGTCTGTAGGAGCCATGCAAGAAGATGAAGGGACTTGAGTCCCGGATGGACCAGGGTCCCCTGATCCTGGGTCAGCAATCCTGAAGACAAAGAAAGAGGAAGAGGAGGAACCTCTGAGTATTGTTGTAGAAGACAGAACCAGATTTGCCTGGGCCAGAAAGGAGCGATCAGAATCATTCTCACTCCTTCTAGAGCAAGCTTCTGTAACACACGAGGGACCAGAGGAATTGGGGGAAAAGCATAGACGAATCTGTCCTTCCAGCTTAGAGATAGAGCGTCGCTTCAGAAGGCGCCTCGCTCTGGAGCGAGCGAGTAAAAGACTGGAAGCTTTGCATTTTGGGAGGAAGCGAACAGGTCTATCTGAGGAGTCCCCCACACCTGGAAGATGCTTTTTAGGACTTTTTCGTCCAATTCCCACTCATGTGGAAGAGCCGACGAGCGACTTAGTCTGTCAGCCAGGACATTGTCGACTCCCGGAACATGGATCGCCGTGAGGTTAAGGTTGTGGAGAGTTGCCCAATCCCAGACCCTCATTGCTTCCCTGCACAGCGGGTAGGACCGAGTTCCTCCCTGCTTGTTGATGTACCACACCATGCACATGTTGTCCGTTTGGACAGCTAGGTGACTGGGAAGGATGTATTGGTGACAGGTCTGGAGCGCATAAAGTACTGCTCGAAGCTCGAGCACGTTGATGTGGAGAACTATCTCCAGCTTTGACCAAAGGCCTTGGGTTTGGTGAGGACCCAGATGGGCTCCCCAACCTTCGCCTGAAGCGTCCGTGGTCAGAGTCTGATCGGGGGGAGGATGAAAAAAGGGGACCCCCCGGAAGAGGTTCTCTCGAACCATCCACCATTGCAAGTCTCTTACCATCGGCGAGGAGATCAGGTGCATCTCCTAATTCAGTCAACTCGGGCACCACCTTTGGTAAAAACTTAGGATTGGTCCTCAAGGCCACCCGGTCCTTGTGGAACACCAAGTAAGGCTCCTTACACATCAGGGCCAGAAGCTCTGACATTCTTCGAGCAGAAGTAACAGCAATTAAAAATAACACTTTCCAGGAAAGAAAGCGAAGCTCGCAAACCACGGCTGGTTCAAACGGGGGTAAGGTGAGCTTTTCGAACACAAAAAGCAAGTCCCAAGGAGGGATGGGGTCTCTGACGGGGGGGGGGGCTTCATATGGAGAATGGCCCGCAGAAAGGTGTGGGCTACGTCCAACTATGCCACAGTTCTGCCTTGAACAGGGGCATGATAGGCAGAAATTGCACACAGATGCACTTTGATGGATGAGTAGCCCAACCCTGAGTCCAAGAGCGACAACAGATACTCAACGATCGAGCTCACCGGACAGGCCAAGGGATTAAGATGGCAGGCAGTAGCGCTTCCATTTCATCGCACAAGTGACTCTGGTGGATGGTTTCCTGGCGGCCACCAGAACATTGGCAACCCTGTCTGAGACCCCAACGCATGACATGGCTAGGTCCTCAGAAGCCATGCATGGAGATGCAGTGACCGATGGTTCTGGTGAACCAAGGTCCCATCATTCTGGGAAAGCAAGTAAATGTTCAGTGGCAGGGGAATCGGGCATTCGGCAGCTAGTTGTTGCAGCAGTGGAGGCCAAATCTGTCATGGCCACAAGGATCATTGCTGCTCCTTCCACTTGCAACTTGAGAAGGACCTTCTGAAGGGTGGGAAGGCATAAAGGAACATCCTTCTCCAGGAGAGGGACAATGCGTGTTCGCCAAAAAACTCCTGGCCCTGGATCTAGCGAGCAAAAACTGAGCAACTTTGCATTGGTAGGGGATGCAAAGAGGTTCAGCTCCAGCCTGCCCCCTCTGTCGAAGAGGATGTCGACGATAGATTGTAGGAGGTCCCATTTGTGCGCTCTGGACTGAGTCCAGTTGAGAACATGGGCCAGTGTGTACTGAACCCCTGGAACATGGACTGCTGAAATTTCTAGGCGGCGGAAGATGGCCTAGTTCCAGACGTGCATTGCCTCCTGATAAACTGGGTAAGAGCGAGTGCCATCTTGTTTGTTGACGTAAAATACCACTGCCATGTTGTCTGTTTGGATGAGGAAGTGACCTTGGCTGAGCACCGTGCTCAAAACCTGAAGGGCATAGAGAACTGTTCTCATTTGGAAAATATTTAGGTGGAGAAGCTCCTCAGTTGCGGACCAGGTGCCCTGTGTCATGTGGACGTCCAGATGTGCACCCCAACCGATGCCTGAGGCATCTGAAGTTAAGATCTGATCCGGAACCGTTCTCTGAAAAGGCATCCCCTCTGTTAGAAAGGGGGATGTCGTCCACCAGTGGAGCTCCCGACGAACTGGCTCTGGTATGGAGATCGGTTGGTCCAAGTCGTCCCATCTTTGGTCCCACTGGACTCGTAGAGTTCAATGAATCATCCTCATATGCAGTCAGGCTTGAGGGACTGTTATGATAGATTCGGCCATATGGCCTAAAAGCTGGAGCAGCGTCTTGGCTGGGACCGATGGGAGGGATGACATGTGTTGTGCCAAACCTCGAAGGTGACTTGCCGTGTCCTGTGACAAGAAGGCCTTCCCTCGGGTGGTATCCAGCAGTACTCCGATAAACTGAAGGAATTGGGTTGGTACCAAGGAGGACTTTCGTGCGTTGATGGTGATACCCAGATCTCTGAAGAAAGAACAGGTGTACCGAGTCATGTGCCACAGCTGCTCGCTGGATGAAGCCATCAAGAGTCAATCATCCAGGTAAGGGAAAACATAGTGCCCTTTCCTTCAGAGGGCCACTGCGACCACCGCTAGGCATTTGGTAAAAACCATTGGGGCCGAAGATAGGCCAAAGGGTAGCGTCCTGAACTGGTAATGCCTCCTTTGGAACTGGAATCTGAGAAACCTTACAAAGCATAGAGGGTGTGCACAAGGTAATGTGGTGCTCTCAAACAAATCATTTAAATACAAAACACCATGGTTTGGGCACTCACCACTACATAACATGCTGAACACCGACAGAAAAGTTTAAAAGGATTTTATTCTATACATAAAATCCTTTTAAACCATTTTGTCGGTGTTCAGCATGATATGTGGTAGAGTGTGCCCAAACCATGGTGTTTTGTATTGAATCTGAGAAACCTCCTCTGAGGCTTGGCCACTAAGATGTGGAGACAAGCGTCCTGCATGTTCAGTGATACCAGCCAATCACCCTGGTGGATCATGGGTAGCAAACCCTGTAAGGTGACAATCTAGAACCGTTTGTTTTCCAGAAACTGGTTGAGGTCACTGAGGTCCAGAAAGGGGGGCAGATCCCTGATCTTTTCGGGCATGATGAAAAAATTTGAATAGAAGCTCGTGCCCCTGTGAGATGGGGATACCGGCCCTACAGCTCTTTTGGACAAGAGTGCCTGAATCTCTGCTTAGATGAGTCCGTCATGAGCCGGGGAACAGTGGGAGGGAAGAGGAGGCCTGTCCGGTGGCATCTGGACAAACTCTACCGAGTGTCGGTTGTCTATCATTTGTAGGACCCATTGGTCTGAGGTGATCTCTCGCCAGCCCTTGGCGTAGAGAGAAAAGCGACCTCTGACCGCCTCCTCTGTCAGGGTCATCGGAGGGGGTGGGTCCAACAAGGAGTCAGGCAGTTGTGGGGGGGGGGGGAGAGCAGCCTAGGCTGATTTGGCAGCCCGAGAGGCGGGTCCTGCGGCACCTCTGGAGGGGTCCTAATGGCCGTAACCACCTCGCTATTGCTGCTGAGGCTGAAAGTGAGCTTGTTGTCCCCCTCTCCCTCAAAAGCGAGGCTTTTGAAAGGCCTTTGCTTCGGTTTATGCACGGAATGCACCAACCGAATGGACTTACCAGAGTCCTGCAGTTTGGTGATGACCTTTTCAGAGTCCTCACCAAAGAGGACGGAACTCCACAAAGGAGCATCTAGGATGTTATTTTGCACATCCTGTACGAATCCTGAGACCTGGAGCCATGAATGCCTACGGACACACACTCCTGTGGCCGCGGCCCTTGCTGCCGTGTCTGCTGAATTGCAGGCTGACCTGAGGACATGCGTATCCACGTTTGAACCAGTTTATAGAAGCTTTTCAAGCTTTGCTTTCTGTGGACAATCTGGGCTCTTCTTCGCAACATCAATCCCATGTTCCCATAGGGCATTCTGGAACTGTACCATGTAGGTGAGAACGTTGAGGCTCCGTATGGAACAGGTAGAGGATGAGTAAATTTTCCGGCCCACAGAATCTAGTTGCTTAGCTTCTTTATCCGGGGGCTGAATACAGAGGTGTCTCGGCCTCTGGGACCTATCGTGGGCAGCTTAGATAACCACAGAGTCCTCCAAGGGTTGTTCTCCCAAAAAAGGTTGCTCCTTGGGAGCCCAGTAAAGGCGGTCTCTGCCTTCTTGGGTATGGAGGCAGGAGTATGGGGGCCCTTCCAATCCACCTTCTTGACATCCGTAAACGTATCCACCAGGGGAGGGATGACCACAGGTTTCGGGTCCTTCTGGCGCAAATATATGGTGAAGCGGAGTCTCTTAGGATCCAGGTCCCCTGTCTCCCATCCCACATTGGTTTGGATATGTCGTATGATCTCCATGAAGGAGGAGTCATCTGACGGGATTTGGGAGTATCTCTTGGGTCTAAGGGGGACAAGTCCCCAATAGACGATACTTCGGAGGAGGACGTGTCCGAGGAACGGTCTAAATCTGCTTATGAGGAAGAGGACTGAGACCTGTTGCGCCATCGCTTGTGCCTGTGGCAGTCTGGGGAGCCAGAGGGACTCGAGCTCCTGGACCAAGATCTGGGGCGGCACTTACAAGAAGTCTTGCCCTTATCATTGCTCAAAGGAGTGGTAGGCTTTGTGCTCGCACCCTTGCCCGGAGGTGGGCTGGGATCCTCGGGGGGGGGGGGGCCACATTCCGTGGAAGTTTTGGTGGGAGAAGAACAGTCCAGATGATCTCTCACCAGTATCCGAACAGGTCCTTAACCTGGGACAAGTTCAGCTTTGAGTCTGAGTCGGTCGTCAGGCCCGATGACGGTCCACCATCTCTATCCGGCGCAGTGCCATGGTCTGGTGACAGTGGGAGGACAGGAGGCGACGTCAAGGCTATGTTAGCAGGCCTGATGCCGGTAGCCAGTGCCTGACTCAGGGCCGTCGTCTGGTGGTCATCAGAAGAGCTGTGTCCAGGCTGATCATCCACCAGTGGCGGGGGAGAGACCAGTGACGTCAAGGACTGGGTCGGCAGTGCCGGCGGCTGTACTACAGTGATGTCGGTGGCCTAATGCCGGTGGGTATCCCCACCCAACTGAAGCTGCGTCGCTGGACACTTGTTCAATGACAGTCTGGCAGGCCTCAGTGGCTGAGAGGCAGATCTCCTGGAGGAGTGACCCAAGGCCTTGCGCTTGTTCCGGGAGTCGGCGCCAGAGATGGAGACTCAGCGATTGGATTTCCACTTCCGACACCGGCAACCTGGGTTCGGGAATGGACCTGGGATGTCGGAGGGCCGGCCAGGGGAAGTAGGATGGAGCATCCCGAGGACTGCTCTCCCTCTCCGGGATGAGGGAGGGGAGTGAGACCGGTGCTTAACGGACCCCTGGCAGAAGCCGGGAGTACCGCAGCAACTGGCGCCAGAATGTTCAGTGGGGTGGGACGGACACTGGACATTATCGTACGTCCCCGGCCCCAAGAAAAAAAATCTTCAGCTGCTGGCCACCCTAGATGAAGCCCGCTTTGGTTTCAATTAGCCTCCAGGCCGGCCCTTCGCCCTATACCGTCACTTGCGGCACTGTTAGGGGGCTTGTGCCGCAACCCTGCCCTAGGGGGTAAGCCAGGGGGTATCGGAGGGTCATGGCTGATTTGAAGGTGGAAGCCCAAGGTCCGTGACTGGGCTGAGGTGCAGAGTGGCTGGCAGCAGGGGGAAAAAAAAAACACTAAATAAAACAAAAAAAAACCTGGGGGACGCAGGGGACCACCCTTCCTTTATACCATATGTGATGTCGGGGTGGGGGTGGGGCAGTCCCTGCCATAGACTGCTAGCTAGAAGTTTTCCGTGGGGTCCTGCCACCTGCCGGCTACAGTCCTATATGTGTTACCTGCTGCAAGAGCTGACTCGAAGAAAGATTCTGTGTTCCATTCTGCCGCGGAACAACTTCTACTGCCTTGCTCTTTAGGAGGCCCTGTATCTCGGAAAAAAGAAGGTCTGACTGAGTGGTGGACAGACTGTGCTGTCGCTTGGGTGGAAGATCTTGGGGAATCTCTGCGAAATTGACCCATTTGTCTGCTGTAATGGACTTCTACTGGTTGTAAAACAGTTGCCCCCCCCTACCGCTGAAGAGGTGTCCACATCGGGCAGCTGAGGTGGGACCTGGGCCAGATCTTCAGAGGTTGGCACTAGGCGCTTTCGGGCCCTGAGTCTTCTGCTGCATTTGCTTTTGTGGCTGAGGAGCTTGGTTTTTGTTATAGGCTCCTAGGCCTCTCCCTCGAAATGACAGTCTATTACAAAACTGATGATGGTTCCCACCCCCCTGAGGGGCTGTAGGAGCCAGCCTGGCTGTCTTAATGGCAGTCCTGGTTTTATGAGCGGCCTCCAGTGCTTGCTCAACTTGAGGCCCAACAGACAAGCACTGTCAAAGGGGAAATTCATCACCTTCTGTTGATCATCGATTGAGAAACCCGATGTTGAGTCAGAAGAGCTACCGTATACAAATCACAGCAGCAGCTGCCCTAAGGAGTGGGACACTGACAGAGTTAGGTCCACAGGAATATCAGGTACATGTAAGAATTCAAGACATAAAAGTCTGCCTGGGTCCACAGAGGAAGTCTGTAGACCTAAGGTGGATCCCATATTCCTGAGGAAAGACTGGAAAGAAAGGTCTTTCAGCACAGGCTCAGCTGATACAGTCTACAAAAGACTTGCTTTCCAGCCCATAAAATGAGTCATCTGCTGCACCTCTGGACAAAAGCAGGTCAGGGTCAGACTCATCAAGTTCTACTTCTACCCTAGAAAGACCTCCAAAGGCAGGTCTAGGCCAGGAAAACATGGGAGACAACGCAACCCGAGTTAGTGTTAAAGAACCCCGGCGCCGGCATCGCACACGGCACTGAGAATGAAGCCGTCACCAGCTGAGGCACCGAGACTCCCACCGCTGTCAAAGGCCACGGCGTCACCGGTGAACCCCTGCAAGACCTGAAAGAAAGGGGAGAGGAAAGCAGTACCTGTGCTGGCCCCATGTGAGGAAACAAGGTGCGGGGGGGGGGGTAAGGCACATGGAGTTTGCGTCACTGGGACTGGAGGGGGCACTGCATGCACATCCTGACCTGACCAACCCAGCCACGGCCCAGCGGCTCCAAGGCCCCAGAACTGGGTCCACTGGCAAGGGCAACCAGGACAGATGCTGCATCCACTGCTTCATAAGAGCAGCCCAGCGGTGAAACTGCTTACCGGAAGCCCCAGAGGACAGAGAGGGTCTCTGGTGCCAAAGATCACGCCCATTAAGAATGGAAGCCACTGGAGATGCCACAAGGGTCGGAGTAGGCCTACCACTCTCCACTACTGATGATCCCCTCACAGACCTAAGAAAGGGCGACCTCAAGCGGTACCTTTTCTTCGTCAATCAACGGGAGGAAGAACTCCTCGAGTTCGAGCAGTGCCGGGTGTCTGATCGAGATTGGTAACAGATCAGCTTCTTTTTGTGCTTTCGGGAGGACTGTCCTCCCTCCCTCCCAAGCACCGAACTGCCCATGGTCGAACTCCCCTTCTGCAAAGGATGTCGGACTGGACACAGCCCCACTGCCAGAACAGCTTTCAAGCGAAATCTCCCTACTTTCACAGATACCGGCCATGGTCGACTCCGTTGAAGGCAGTCAGATAATTTCTTCAACTAGTCTTTTTTTTTTTTTTTTAAATAAGAAAATAAGACTAAAACTAATAAACTTAAGTGAATACTTAACGACTATAAGCTGCTGTCATATAGATGTGAAGATCTGACTCCCGGCGGGTGAGCGTCATCACTGAAGTACACTTGATGGCGGGGGAAAAAGGAACTGAGGCAGTTGGAGAGTTCACATGGAGATGGCCTACACAGGTGTGAGCCAGTCTCATGGAACAGCGCATACGCTGTCCTACCTTGGCGCCACCCCTCCTGAAGATTTTTGGCTCCCACTGGGTCCTAGTGCCTCCGTTGTAGTCCCAATAGTGTGAATGAATGGTGAAGACTAAGTCCAGGAAGATCGCACCTGTCCACGAAAGGGACAATGCGTATCGCCAGAAAACACCAGGCCCTGGAATGTGTGAGCAGAAATTGGGCAGTTATGCGTTGAGTAAGGATGCAAAAAGGTCCAGCTCTGGATGACCCCACCTGTTGAAAAGATCTTCAACCATGGAAAGAAGCAGTTCCCACTTGTGTACCCTTGACCTGGGCCTGCTTAAGCAGTCGGCCAAGACATTTTAGATGACTGGAACATGTATGGCAGTTAGTTCCAGGTCATGCTCTATGGCCCAGTACCATACTCTCATGGCCTCTCTGCAAAGGGGGTAAGAGTGAGTACCCCCTTGCTTATGTAGTAGACTACTGACATATTGTCTGTCTGAATCAGAAGAGGGCCTGGCAGGAGGTATGTCAATAAGGCCTGTAGGGCATAAAGGACTGCCCTCATCTCCAGTACATTGATGTGGAGATGCTGCTCGTGCTGTGACCAAGTCCCTTCAGTCTGACAGTCTGCGAGATGGGTATCCCCTCCCCCCAAGGTTCAACGTGTCCGTTGTAAGAATCTGTCGTAGAGATTCTGCCCAGAAGTGGACTCATTTGAAGGGGGTTGGAGTGGTTCATCCACCATGCAAGGGTTTGCCACACAGGGTTGAAGACGAAGACTAACTAGGTTACTAAGTTATTAGGTTTAAGAAGATATAAGAATGCATACGCCCATCATGACCGTCTCCAACAACTGTGTGGGCATATTAATTTGTGTCTGTTTGCCAGTTTAAATATTTGTCTAATCAAGCCTTAAAAGTTACAAAGCCACTGGCTTCTACGACTTCACGTGGAAGTTTATTTTAGGCCATACTGGCCCTTATAGTAAAGCAATTGTCCATTTTTTTGGTAAAAGCCTTTTGGACAACACGTTAGTGACAATGGCTCCTTGTGTTCACTTTCTTATCAACTAAATAAATTCCACACCGAGACATTACAGGGATTTATTTAACTCTAAAAATTGATTAGCGTTTTGCTCATAAAAGTGCTAACTCTTTGTGAAAATGCATAGCTCTTGCCTCACTGTGTTTAACAAACACAGCACTTCTAGAAAATCTATATAAATACTTTCTGTACGGTTAGTATAGTCCCAAGCAAAAAAATGCTAATCAATTATTTAAAACCCTGCATTAAGTCAGGGTTGTGTAAAAGTTTGCAAAGCAATAACAGGTCTCCCCTGGATCTTCTATTTTCATGACTGACCAAACCAGTTTTTAACAGTCTTTATGGAAAGGTAGATTACTAATATTAGGTATGATCTTTGTAGCTCTATGTTGTACTTGTTCAAACAAATTTATATCTTGTTTACAGTATGGGTTCCAGAATGGGGAACAGTAATCGAGTTGGGGCCTAACATTAGTGCGATACAACGGAATTATGCACTGTTCTGATTTATTAACGAAGGACCGTTTAATATTATTGAGTAAAATATTTGCAGATTGAGTGATCTTTATACAATGGTCGGAGGCTGTTGGATTGTTATTAATAATTACTCGAGGCCTCTTTCCTTTATTGATGTTTTGATGGGTGTATTATTTAAACTGTTGAGGATGTATTGGATTATTACTTTCTAAGTGAATTACTATACATTTGTCAATGTTTAGCACCATTTTATTATCAATTGTCCATTGTTCGACACTTTTCAGATCTTCGGATAGCGAGAAATACTTTTCAAAATATCCACTTAACCTCCTATTTTAGTGTCATTGGCAAACTTAATGGCTAAATTATTTATATTATGGTTGATGCCATTAATAAACAGATTGAACAGTGTAGGCCCCAGAAGTGACCCCTGGGGCACCCCACTGCTGACTAGCCCGGTGGTGGAAAGCTGACTGCCAATTAGGACAGTTTGGGTTCCATCGAGCAGCCAATTTTGTATCCATCTAGTCACTGTGAAACTCAGATCAAGTCTACCTAATTTATTAATCAGTTCCCTGATGTGGCACCTTGTCGTATGCCTTATCGAAGCCCAACAGTATAACATTAACTGGAACTTGATTGTCTAGGTTGGCCCCCACCTTACTGTAAAAAGTAATCAACCTGCAGTAAATCCATGTTGGTCGGCATCCTTAAAACCTAATGAATCCAACACTTCCTCAATTTTGTTTTTAACCAAGCGTTCCATAGTGTTACACCCAACGGAAGTTAAACTTATGGGTTGACAGTTTGAGACATTGTTTCTGGATCCCTTTTTAAACAACGGAATGATTATTGATTTCTTCCAGTCGTAGGGACCTCACCTGCGGTTATGGAATTATTAAATATTAAAGATAGCAGGACAAGAAGATTAGATGACATTTCAGGTAAGATTTATGTTATCTGTGCCTGGGGATGAGTTAACATTTAGTTTTTCTTAAAGCTGGCATTATTTCTTCTGAAGTACACAAAATAGATTTTAGAGGATGGTTATTTGAAACGCACTGAGAATACCTGATCAAGTTTATTTGATATTGCGTTATTGTTTTCAACCAATGGCCCTTTGGGTTTCCATTTTGCATTTTAATAGGAGTAAAATGCCTTATTTTCCTTGGTATGTGCTATTTTGAGTTCAATTTTGTATTTCTCTGAATGTATTTGTTTCTTTAGTTTTTTAATGTATTTTTTACACTTATAGTAATTTTCTATGGATTTTTTTTAAAGTTTTTGTAGGCTCTTTCTTTAGATTTGATCTGTTTTTTTAACTGATTTAGTTAACCAAAGTGGAATACTTCCTTTGTTGTTGTATTTGATTATTTTGGGGATATAATTAGCTTAAATTCACTTTATTGTATTTTTTTAGGATAGACCACATTCCCTTAGTGGAAAGGTTATTCATTTGTTGCTCCCAACTGATATTAGATAAAATATTATTAATCATCTGAAAGTCAGTTTTATTATAGTTATTGATTGTTGTAGAACTTTTCATTTTTGTGACAGATGAATCAATGTTGAAATTAACTATACTATGGTCACTCCCTCCTAAGGGGCAATTTACTGATGCCTCTGACAGTTTATGTTCAATATTAGTAACAAATCTAAGATATTCTCACCCCTTGTGGGAGTTTGGACCTTTTGTACCAAACCTACTGATACCACAGCATCCAAAAATGCAGTTTAATTTGGGTTAGAGCCAGTTAGTAAGTCCCAATTAATTTCAGGGACACCGAAGTCACCCATGTTGGTAGCCTGAAGAATTTCATTAATAGGTATATTATTATAGTCAGGGTGTGAATTGGGAGGCCTATAACAGTTCCCTATTATTTTAGGTTTATTCTTATGGGGATGGATTTGCACCACAGATGGTTTCAATCTGACCTTCAGATGGGTATGTTAGCCAGAGTTGGTGACATTCAATATTATTAGTGATATACAGGCAAACTCCACCACTCTGTCTTACTCCTCTGCTCCAAATTGTTCGTGGATTGGTCCCACTGGACTTGAAGATTCCATTGAGACACTCTCATATGCAAGCGTGCTAGAGGAAATGCAGCTGTGGCCACCGTCACGCGCCCCAGTAGCTGCAAGAAAGACCGGGCTGGAATGTGGCGAGATGAGGATACCAGTTGGGCCTGTGCCTGCAAGCGTTCCACCCTGTCCAGTGGGAGGAAAGCTTTGCCCTGAGCTGTGTCTAGGATTGCCCCAATGTACTGCAGGCATTGGCTCGCCCAAAGGGAGGACTTGGGCAGGTTCAGAGTAACTCCCAGAGTCCAGAACAAGTGGAAGGTGGTCTCCATAGTCCAGATCAGCTGTTCTCAGAAGGGGGCTGTAATAAGCCAGTTGTCCAGATAAGGGAAAACATAATGTCCCTGCCTCTTGAGGGCCGTATCTACTATTGCTAGGCACTTGGTGAAGACTCTGGGAGCCAAGGAAAGGCCAAATGGAAGGCCCGGAACTGAAAATGGTTTCTTTGGAAGCAAAAGTGAAGGAACCTTCTGTGGGGCTGAAACACCAGGATATGGAGATAACCGTCATGCATATCCAGCAAGCAAAGCCAGTCTACTTGGTGGAGAAGGCTGTGAAGAGTGACCATCCTGAAGCGTTTGTACTCTATGAACAGATTCAAGTGGATGAGATCGAAAATCTGTCTCAGGTCATTGGTCCACTTTGGGACCAGAAAAAAAGTGTAAAAAGAATCCTTTCCCTCTTTGGGCTGGTGGGACAGGTTCTATGGCATTTTTGCAGAGAAGCACTCGAATCTCTGCCAGGATGAGGGCAATGTGATCCAGAGGGTACTGGGAGGGCAAGGGAAGGTTGTCTGGGGGAATCTTCGGAAACTCCAGAGTATGCCCCTTTTTCATAAGTTGGAGGACTCACCGGTCCAAGGTTACGTTGCGCCATCCTTCTACGTATTGGGAAGAGAGAACCCCCACTGCCTCCCCCAAGGTCTTAGCTGGGGGAGGGGGATCACGTAAGGAGTAAGGCTGAGCAGCCGGGGATGGGTAAAGCGGCAGGGGAGGCTCTGGGGACCCTAGGGGCTGAGGCTCCATCTGACTGCTGAGGGGCCTTGCGTCTGAAGGCACTTCTGAGCTGCTGGCCCTTAGACTGTTGTCTGAGGGACTAGCAAAAGGACTAACGTTGGTGGGGCTTAGGCTGGGAACGGTACATGGACTGTACCGACCTCAAGGCCTTACCTGACTCCTGCAGGCAAGAGATAATATTTTGGGCATCTTTGCCAAAAAGGACAAGACCAGAAAAGGGAGCATCCAGGATTTTAGCCTGAACATCTGGGGGTGAAGCCCGAAACCCTGAGCCAGGAATTAGGGGGAATGCAAACTCCTGTGGCCACTGGCCAGTGTCTGCTGCATCATAAGTAGCTCTGAGGACATGACTGCCCACATCAGAGTCCGACTTGAGGAGTTGGACCAACTGTGTCTTGGTTGGGTCCTCTGGAAGAGCCTGTACCAAGTCTAGAGCCTTGTCCCACAGGGCATTCTGATACTGTACCATATGGACAATGAAGTTAGGGTCCGGACAGCCAAGGTGGCCGGAGCGCAGACCTTCAGGACGAATTGGTCCATCTGGCGAGACTCCTTATCCAGAGGACGAGAACTAAGGTGCCTGGGTTTTTTGATATTGTCATGAGTTGCATTCATGATCACTGAGTCCACTTCTGGATGCTCCCCATAGAAGGACTTGCCTCTGGGGTCATGGTAAAGGTTGTCAGCCTTTTTGGGTAAGGCTGAAGTAGAGGATGGATGGATCCAGGAGGCCCTGTTGATATCCTCAAAAGAGTCAATAAGAGGCGGGACTACTAGGGGAAGGGTCTCTTTCCTATGGAGGAAGACCGCCAGCCGGCTACGCTCGGGGTCAAGCTCCTCCGTCTCCCAGCCCATCAGGGGCTGAATGTGCCTCATTGCATCCATAAATGTGGAATCGGCCAGGGGGAGATCTAGGGGTATCTCTGGGTTCCTCAGGCTCAGAAGGCATCCTGGAATCCTCAGATTCATCCGAGGAAGAAAAGGCAGACTCCTCCCCCCACGGGTTATAGTGAGGGACCGGCGTCAGTGGAGGAAGGTCCTTCGGAGGATGGTCTCTGCTATCCTCTGGAGACCAGCGGAGGCTACAGCCCGCCCGGTCAGGGTTCGGAGGAGGGTCCTTAGAAGGTGGAGTGGAGGGCCTCCTGGGGGACTCCTTAGCCTTCATAAACTCCCACCAAGCTGAGAATAACTCCATGTAATCTGTTGGTGGATCTTGGGGTGGGAGGTGGGGAGGCGGCGCTGGTGCATTGGGGGAGGGATGGCCTGGTGTCGGTCCCTGGGCATCAGCCCTAAGGGCATCGGGTAACCTGGCGTCTGTCCTTGAGGCAAAGGAGTTCCCAGTGTCGGTCTTGAAGGCATCAGAGGATCTGGTGTCAGTGTAGGAATCAGCGGAGGGCCAGCTGGCGTCGGCTGAGGTGTAGATGCCGACAGCTGTGGCAGCACAGAGGCTGATGCCGGGGGAGCCAGTGTTGGATGTGCAGGTGAAGGCTGACACCAGTCTGAAGAAACAGCTGACACAAGCCTCGAAGGAGAAGCCTAAGCAGGTGAGCTAGCTCCCAACAGAGGCAGAGGTGTTGCTCTCGTGGGGTAGGCAGGGTACTGCATGTTCCAGGCGTCACTTGGAGGCGTGGTCCCCAGAACCTGGGACCCAGCGTAGAAGTGATACCAAGACTGGGGAGGGGCCCACAGGCAAAGACCCACCGCCCAGAGGAGAACCGGTCGAGCCACCTGGCTGAGGACCCACTGGTTGTAAGGGCCTGAGCTTCAGTTGCTGAGAGGTTGGGGACATCTGCAGCCCCAAATGGCCACTGCCCAAAATGGTGATGAGGACGGGAGGCTGAGATACCGGTGGCCCAGAAGGAGTGAGGGCAGCTGGGGTAGGAGGGGACGACCTTTAGCGGGAGGAAGACCCAGAGTTGGCTGCTGACTTATGCAGGGACCAAGAGTGGGAATCTGACTGGGGCCGATCCCTATGCTTGTCCTGGTGCTTGACGCTAGACGACTTCTCTTTCTGGGAGGTGGAAGAAGTTGAAGCCCTGGAAATGGAGGAAGAAGAGGAGGACCTTTTTCCTTGGATCTCCTCCTCAATCATGGCTAATTTCTGCTGCAGCAGGAAATTTTGGAGGGTCTTCAATCAGCATCTTCGTGTGGCCTGGTTGAAGTCCTGGCAATGCTGGCAGGCCTTGGTGTAGTGGTTTGGGCCCAAGCAGAGCAGGCAAGTGAGTGGCTGTCCTTGGAGGGAAGCTGCTTGCCAAAAGCACACTTCGTCTGCCGGTCAGAGGAGGTGGATGGAGAAGAAGACATGTAAAATATCAAAGAAAATTCTAAAATAAGATTACTGAAGATAAAATAAAGAAGTCGTGAGTAAAGCACAAGGAGAATGGAGGTTCGACAGAAGCAGGCATCTGTGGAAGTCTGACTTGCGCGGGTCAACAGCGGGAAAAGAACTGAGGATGGGCTGGAAGAACTGACCCTTTTATACCGCAGGCAGACGTCAGCGTGCCAACATCAGGAGTGGTCTCCCACTAACTAGTGCTAGCTAGAAGTTTTCTGTGTGGTCCTAGTGCCTGGAGGCTTAGTCCCAACGGTGTTGCCTGCTGCAAGAGCTCCCTCGATGTAAGATCAGGGTATTAAGATCTTCTTCAAGCATCAGAATGTTAATTCCTAGAGTTTCAGTTTAATGGGTGAACGTTCTTTCTCCGTTCAAGCAACTAAGACTTGGAATGCACTTCCATCTGTATGTCTCAATGCCTGTAGTTTTAATGTTTTCAAAACACAATTCAAATCTTACCTGAAACAGCAGATGAATTGTAACTGTTTTTAATGTGATGTCATTTGCATTATTTTCTTGTATTGTACGTTTGTATTTTTTTAATATTTTTATTTTGTTTTCAGATGCTACAAAAGGAAAATGCAATACACAGTATATTTTTACATTGCTGAATGAAACTGTAGGTACATTAGATTCACACAGTACTGTCTTTATCTATGATAATACATGCCACATACTGTTCAATATATATAGTCTATTCAGGGTCATGTGATGCCTTTACTTTCACACAACAAACTGCCCTTAGCCCTCTTGGCTTCTGCATATATAATTATTTTTTTGTTTTAAACTTTCCTCCCATTACTGGGCAGGGTATGCATTTCATCAGCATGTATCTTACACATAAACACTACTCATGAAATAATAGGAAAAATAAGGTAAGATTAGAATAGATACGAAAAAGAGACAGAACTGAAGAAAGATGGGGTGCTGATTTTTTGTTTATTGCAGTGAGAGAGGGCTCCCCCTATGGTACAACGTCTGGATAGTTTTCCAGTTGATACAACACCCACTTCCTCCAGACTGTTTCACATTGGGGCTGCTTATCCCTATAAGTATATGTTAAACACTCCATATTATAAATTTCCACTATAATGGATCTCCAACTTATTCCGCTCCTCCATCGAATGCACAGTGCCCAGCTCCACATTCCACTTTTGTACTGTAGGGCTCTTAGTACACTCCTCCACTGTAAGCGTAGTGCCCAGCTCCACATTCCTCTTTCGTAGGGCTCTAACTTATTCCACTCCCCCATTGTATGCATAGTGCCCAGCTCCGCATTCCACATTTGTAGGGCGTTCACTGCGGATTCCACTGCCACCTCTTGGATTGCTTTGTAAGCACGTTCAATTAGATGTTCCAGTGAGAGTCCTTTCAGTGAGGTAATGATGAGCTGAATGAGTAAGGGGAGGTTAGCTGGTAAGATACCGGGTATGTTTAGTTGTTCTCCTATCTGCAATCTCATTTGGAGATATTGGAAATGATCCGTGTTCTGCAGATGGAATTCCTTTTGCAGAGTGGCAAATGGGAGCGTTCCATGTTCATCCATTAGCTGGAAAATGAAACGGAGACCCATCCTGGCCGATATTCTTGATGTCCCATCCATTTGGTTGGGCTCATAGTCCATATAGTATGCCAGGGCTATAAGGAGAAAGCGGTGTTCAGGGTTTGTATATTTTCTAAGTAATTGCAGCCACTGGGTATATTTGTAAAATCTTGTTACTGGAGTACACGCTGGTGGCTTACCTAATAGATATAAATCGAAGCTGTGATGGTCATTTAGAGTGAACTCAATTTGCTTCCAATATGGGTTTTGTGATGGAGCCACCCAGATGCAAATAATGCGTAGGAAGGCAGCTAGGGCATATTTGGAGAGGTTAGGCAAATTAAGGCCTCCTCTATGTCTTGGTAGCTGAAGCACTGAAAATTTAATCCTTGGGGGTTTCCTATTCCAAATAAATCATGAGATTGCTCTGTCTCATGTTCGAAAGTATTGTCCCTCTGGCATTATGGGCAATGTTTGTAAACAGAATAGTATACACAGTAGTACATTCTGGCATACTGTTTCGCTTCGTTGGAGGAATCCCAAAGAGAGGTGTGTCCATTTGGAGAGATCTTCCGCAATTTGTATAGTTAAAGTGTAACCCCTAGGTGGCGCCATCCCAAGGGCTACTACTTCTGCCTGCTTGGCTAGAAGCAGGTTAAGGGGCCTGGGTAATGAAACGGGTGCCTCCACCCGGAGGTCAGGGTTGTTAGTGGTCAAGCTAACCTGAGCACAGCCCTCCGGGACACTAACCCCCCTCTTTCCCTTCTAGTGGCCTGAACAATATACAATAATTACTTTCACAATGACCTTTATTCACCAGGCAGTTACTCACACTGTTTGCACTTACCACCAAAGCTGATTCCTCTAGCTTGACCCTGGGGACCCCCCCTGTAAAACAAGGTTAAACACAGCGAATAGCAACAGTACAATACTTTTGGCACAAACTGGAACCACAGTCAGGTTAAATGCAAACAAAGTTAAATCTGATTTATTCAGGGGACTTGAACAAGGGAGGGGCGTAATCAGACTGATTTGCTTAAAAGCTATATTAATCAGACAGTTATGCATGCAGTTCAGAGTTCCTACACAGTCACACACTCTGGGTACCCAGGTAGAAAAACGGTGGGCTAGCCAGGAACGTTGCAGCTGGTTGGGGCCCTGTGATGGAAGAAAGCAACATGCACAACACAAACTATTTGTAATCCCGAGCCGGAGAGCTTAGTTCATGAAAGAAAAGGCAACAAGACACTCAGATGACAACACTTTTAGATTTAGCTGTTGTTGCAGGGAGCTACCCTGATGTTTACTCACTATACCCAATACTGGACACAGGCAGGACGAAATCGAGACTGCAAGCTGTTGAGCTGGAGTGCCCGGAGAAACAGGGCCCACACGAATCACCGAGGCATCGTTCCTGTTCAAAGCGTTGAGCAGGGGGCTGATCCCCAGGCCAGTCTCTCGTCGATGACTTTCTCTGCGTAGCAGGTGTTCTGGCTGGGCCAGTGTAGCAGGGCCCAGGCAAACGGAAATGGATACGGATTCAGTCCGTGGAGCTGGATACAGCCTCCAGCAAGCAAAACACAGTTCAGACACACAGTGGGGAACCAAATCATGACCCACTATAAGCACACAGCACATTCACATGTAAGGAAATTTCACTATACCAGAAAAATGGCTCTCCGGTCGCAATTACAGAGTCTTTGCACAATCCGGGAGTTCAGAGGTAGCTGGAAGTCCTGACAGGCCTATCGCATTCAGCAAATCTTCTGTCTTCTTCAGGTTAAAGCCTGGTCACAATTCAGTGGCTTAATTCACTCTCCAAATTCGGTGTCAGTCTGAAAATAAAGCCCAAGTTCCCTCTCAGGAACTGCAGGTAGGCATGCAGACCAAACTGAGGCCTTTCCACAGTTCTCCCACACGAATCCACTATGGACTGCTGCTCGAACTATCTCGAGCTGTTACTTCTTCACTTCCCAGCTCAGATCTAACTGAAACTACAAGCAGTGTGGGACTTTCCCCAAGATCCAAAAGGTTCGGTTGGCTGATCGGTCTGTCAGTCACAACAAGGGCTCCCCCCACTCCAGGTTATTTTAGGTGCCAAAAGCCCAAACCTACAATTCCTACAAGTTTTGGCCCCACCAAGCCCCTGTAGGCAGGCTCCATTTTAGAGTCCCAAATGTACTGATTGGCCCATTCTGCAGTCCAGGACCAAGATGATGGAAACAAACAGAACTGTCCATGCTGTAAAGAAGGCAAGTTAGAACAAACAGCAATATTATTACTACTCTAACAAATGATCAGCAAACAAGTACATCTTCTAACAGAACTCCCTCTCAGATTAATTATTTATTTTATTTAGCTTTTGTTTACGGGGTAAGCACGCTAGCCAGTCAAGTGCCTATTTTCAGGTGCAACCCGGGAGAATTACAAAGGTAACAGGCAATAACATTACAGAGACAAGGTAACAGCAATTAACAGGGTATAGTCAGGTACAGGAAGAAGACCTCAGGCAATAGCAACTCCAGAGACAAGGTAACGGCTATCACATAAGGTACTGACAGGAAATGGGCAGAGAACTACAGTCTGGTACAGGCAGATAACTAATTCAAGGCAGTACAGTGTTAGGACATGTCAACTAAGAATTTCAAAGGTACAGGCAATAACATTACAGAGACAAGGTAACAGCAATTGCCAGGGTACAGTCAGGAGACCTCAGGCCATAGCAACTACAGAGACAAGGTAACGGCAATCACTTAAGGTATTAACAGGAACGGGCAGAGAACTGCAGTCAGGTACATGCAGATAACTAATTCAGGGCAGTACAGTGTTAGGACATGTCAACTAAGGGAGGCGGTCGAAGGGGTAGGCAGGTATCAACAGGACATTTTCGAGGAGTGCTCTACAGACTCCTGCGCTCATTGCAGACAAAGGAGGCATTGGCGCTGCAGAGGGCAGGTCAGCTAAAGCAAGGCAGGCAGAAGTTTGTTTTAGGTAGCCAAGAGGAGGACCTGAAACGACTGTGGGAAGGGGCAGCCCTTACATAAGCAGGGAGAAGGTTCCAGGCTCTGGGGGTGAGGGCTGCAAAGGCACGATCCCCAGCGAGTGAGCGAGTTTTAGGGACCATGAGAGCCTAGGAGTCGCTAGACCTTAGCTGATAGCCAGCGGGAGCCGGCTTGAGCAGATCGGCAAGAGCTGGGGGTGGATGATCCAGGCAGCTCTTACAGATACAGTACACAGAGGCTATACAGGCACTCTCTGGCAATACATTTAAACTGCTAAAACGCAGGACACCAGCCTGGCAGTGAGCATTTAGGAAAGCTCAAGGAAGACACTTCGGGAACCCCCATTTGTAGGGGGGTTACAAAACGCTCATCATTCAGGAGCTCCATGTGTTACAAATCATGGGTAATTTTAATTCCCAAGTATCTGAATGATAATTTGTTCCACCTGAACGGGAACATGCTCCTAAGCCGCTTGGATGGTATATAGTTAAACAAAATGACTTCTGTTTTGGATGTATTCAGTTTGTATCTTGAACTACCTCCAAATTCGTCAAATATCTTCCAAAGTGTAGGTATATGACTACTCCTGGGAAGTGACTGTAAGAAGCAAATAATCCGCAAACAATGAAAGTTTATATTCACTGCCTCCCACAAGGATCCCCAAGACTTGAGGTGCTTGCCTGATGTGTGTGGTTAAGTTTTCTAAATACAGGGCAAAAAGGAGGAGGGGTAGAGGGCAACCCTTCCTAGTCCCCTGCTCCAGGGGGAAGGGGTCCAACAGAGACCTGTTTATCTTAACCTAGGCTTGAGACTCTTTGTAGATGTTTTGTAGGGCACATACAAACTCTTCAGGATGCCAAGTTACAACAGAGTGGCCCAGAGAAACATCCACGCCACTCTGTTGAAGGACTTCTCCGCATCCAGGCTTAGCAAGGCCAGCGAGATTGCCCGGGTATTCACATGTTCCAGAAATAAAAAGGTCCTTCTCACACTATCATGCACCTATCGGGTCGGCACAAACCCCACCTAGTCTGGGTCAATGAAGTTGGGTAAGATATTTTCTAGCCTCCACGCCATGATAGTCATATAGATTTTATAATCATAGTTCAGCTGTGAAATAGGCCTATGCGAAGAGACATACTTGGGGTCCTTGTTTGGTTTTGGGAGGGCTGGTTTCACTGAATAATGCCAGGTGGGTGGAGGGAGATCACCAGTCTGAACAGCATGAAAGACTGGGAGGAGGAGCAGGCAAAGTTGTGGATACAATTTTTTGAAGAGCTCTGCCGGGTAACCATCTAGCCCTGGGGCCTTCCCCGTTTTGGAGTTCCGGATCAACTGTGTAGTTCTCCTGATGTGATGGGAGCCACCAGTCCCACAGCCCTCGTCTTGTCTAACTTTGGGAGACAGAAAGAGTTTAAGTAGTTTTTTGTAGCATGTGCTGATGTTTCCAAGTCAGATGTATACAGCTTTTTATAGAATTTGGGTAATATAGCTCTAATGGCTGAAGGCTGGGATGCCAGCTTTCACGTTTCTGAGTCAATCATTTGTGTAATGCAAGCCCGAGCCTTCTGTATGTGCAGCGCTCTTACCAGGTTTCTTGCCCACGGCCCCTCCCTCATAATAGTGGTGTTTAAGGAAGAATAAGGACTGTTCTACTTTAGCGTCTAATATTTTTTGTATATCATTTTTGACTTGGTTTATTTGCTGGGAAAGAGTTGTCTCCCTGCATATGGAAGGGCTGCAGTGTTGCTAGCTTAACCTGCATTTCCTACAGTTTCCCTTCCCGTTCGTTTTTTTTCCCCCTCTCTTGAAGAATGTGCTATAATTTCTCCCCTTAACACTGTCTTGACAGTGTCCAACAGGATGGGAGGTGAGACCGTGGGGTTTGAGTTGTCTGTTATAATCTGTGGGAATTTATCCTGGACTAACTGGATAAATTCTGCTGTCATTCAATAATGCTATGTTTAATTTCCATGGGGCCCGCGTAGTGGGTTTTCCCGGGTTGATGGTCATCTGCATTTGTGTGTGATCTGACAACAATATAGGGCCATGACTGATATCCTGAGGCTTTAAAAAAAGGTCTCAAAACCCACCTGCTGGAACTGAGCCTCTGTACCTGCTACCTCTGAGGCCTAGACAATTTATTATTGCTTACTTATGCTACTCCCACGTGGGTGTCTCATGTATGACTGTACTTCTCGAGCTGATCTATTGTATCTAACCAGCATGTGTGACACTGTATTGCTCATCACTTGTCTTGTTGATGTTTGGATTGCAACTGTATATTGATATGTGTGCTCTTTGATTTATGTAATTAACTCCGGGTCGCCCCTGAAAAAGGGACTGTTGTGGTTTTAGCAGGCCTACCCTGTTGCCAAAATTTAAATAAATAATAAGCCCAGGTGCTCCGCTGTCGAGATTATATAGTCCAACCGAGCTGATGTTCCCATCTTAGAGGACCTGCTTGTAAATGCTGGGGTCGTTGGGAAGAAGTGGCGCCATACATCTGTGAACCCCAAATGGGGTAATGTAGTGCGTAGGTATTTTTGTCGTCGTGTAGCTTTGTGTACTGAAGGGCCTGTAGTATCTGATGTGGTAGAGAGCATTGTGTTAAGGTCCCCACCATGATTAACTGGCCCTGTAAAAGGGGCATTAATTTATTTATTTATTGTTATCTATTTACTCCCCCACACCCTGGCCCTGGTCGGCCCTCGTTTGGCCACCGCCCATCACCTCCATCCCATCAGGCCCTCACTCCTGAAGCACCTACGGCTTACCCCCGTGGCTGGGCTGCAGGGACCCCACTCACTGACAAGGATCTAGCTTGGGGTGTTACCTCCAGGATGGCATGGCCTTCAAGCCACTATGACCAGCAACCAGGGTCCTTTTTCACACTTTCTGTCCTGTGAGAGCCGGGCGTGCAATGACGCTTTGGCGGGCTCGTGCACAGCCCTACCAGCGTCGGTCGTGCTCTCGCCCCTCAAGGTTTTACGGTGGCATGACATCGATCCCCAGTCACTGCCAGGGGTAGGGCATGCACCGACTGAAGGAGATCCCAACTCCCCGGAGATAGAGAGCTGTGCATTGGATGCTCGATCCGTCTGCTCCCCGCCGATCCCCGGCAGCCCGCACTCATTCCCGAACGCAGGTCGCTGATGTGGTGTCCAGCGCCTCAACCCTCAGCTCCACTAGGCCGGTCCCAAGGGGCATTCATTTACTAAACAAAACGCTGAGCCACTGCCTTATTTGCCCCTGGTGGGAAATAAACACTTGCCAATATGACCTGTGTTTTATGGAGCTTTCCCACTGCTGTTGCAAAGCACTCTTCCAGGTCCAAATAGTGCTCTTGAAGGCAGAAGGAAATACTGTGTGGGATAAACACAGCCACCCCCCTCCTATGGCCCGATCTGTGAGAAGCTGCTATCACAGTTGAATAACCCTTAGTTTTTAATTTTCATAATCAGTTTGAGGTAGATGGGTTTCCTGTAGAAGAACCACGTCTGGTTTATTTCTTTTTAGTTGTTGCAATATCCTGGTTCATTTTATAGGACTATGTATGCCATTAACGTTCCAGGAAATAATACGTGAGTTGTTATCCATTATGATGATTTTGTACAGTACACAACTTTATCGAGGGGGCCCTCCTGTACACTCATATGGGGGGGGGGGGGTTAGTTAGAGAGTATGTAGCACAGGAGGAAAGTAGGTAGAGAAAACTTCTGAGAGAAAGGTTTCCGATGCTGTATTAGTGTCTTGTATTGATGACAGGTATAACTTATAACATTGCCATGTAGAACATATTCTAACAAATAAACTTTAACACATGCCAACTGGGCAGTTTGAACTAATAGGTATAACATTTGTGGTCTCATTCACTCCCACCACCCCACCTGCAATGTGGGGCAGTCTGGAGTAACAAAGGCAACTAGTACTTCCAAAGCAGGGAGATAGTGTAATCCCCTAAGGAGGGACAGATGTAAAGTCCCTGAAGGATAGTTCACAGCATCCACTGTGGGCCCTTGTAGCAATATCTGCTACCAAGTAGGTGAGGGAGTGGCTAAAGAAGTCACTCTCCTACAGATTCCGACTGTTGTCGTAGGTTATAGGGGGTTCTGACCAGCAAGGTGGAGCTCCACGGATCCAGATCCCTCAGTGGTCAGGTGTTTGGCTATATGGGCAGGACAGGTGAGTGGTATCGCCCTGGTGAATGTCTTCTTGGTCGTCTGACCTACTGGATGAGCTAGCTGAGGGTACTATAAGTAGTGCCGAAGAGGGGGTTTACACCCTGTCTTAATCCAGCCATTCTGGTTAAGTTTATTGGCGTCCTAAATCTTTAATTTGCCCTAGGGTTATCTTTGGGTTCCCATCCGTGCATACATTGGGATGTGCCCTGATTATTGCTATAAGGGGGAAGGGTCCCTTTCTTACTAGCTTTACAGGTGGAGGAGGCTGTCATGGGGGAATCCTGCTTCCTCTCACAAGACTGAATCTATAGTTGCAAACAGATTGCTGGTTTCCCTGGTCAGCCCCATGGGGGAGCAGAAGACAACAGATGACAATTCCAGTTCTGAAATACGCTCCTAGCTTCCATGTGCAGAGGTGAATACTTGTCACCCAAGATCCTCGATGCCCTAGTTCTTATGATGCCCGGTTCAGATTCTGTTATTTTATTATGCCCCCATGGCTCTCCGGTCTGATTCACCCTCTCCAACTAGCCTCCCCCCCGGGAGCAACACGTGACATCCCAGAACCCCAGGTATCCTTGCATCTCTCCCCAAGGGCAGATCTAGAAATCATTACGCATATTTCTTCCTTTCAGTACTCAGTCCCCAGACCCCACATTGTTCTAAACACTCTTCTCTATTATCAGCAAGTAGCCGACCGCTCTGCAGGGCATCTTACTGTGCCAGTTAGCCGTTGGCTATGCGCTTTCGGTACTGCAATTGACACTGAACAAATTACACCCATGACTGGTATGCCATATGGCCATCGTAGGGGGACTGTATTTTACCGGGTGTCGAATGCTGCCTGCCAAAAGCGCCTGACCCTGTGTTGGCACTTATTCTGCAGTGCTTCATAAGTACCACTGTGTTGTACCCCACCACGCCTGGCATCTGCTGACCCTGGTTCATTTACCCTGTGAAGGCATGCTTTCAAAGCCGTAAATAGAGTCAGCAGATTGGCGCCCACAGCTATCATGTCCTACAGTTACCTTGGGGGAGGGGGGGGGGAGAGGGATTGCTACACTCTCATGCTGGTTGTCGCGAGTGCTAACCTGCTTTAAAAATAGTTGCCAGATTTCATTTTCGGGGGTCAGCTCAGCACATTCAGCGTAACCTTCTTTTCTATGTTTAGCCTGCCTAGTTTGAAAATCACAACCCTGGGATGTCCCATATCCGTAGCCACTTGCTTGATTTTGTCTACCTCTCCCCGACCATGTGCTCATTACTTCGATCTTGGCATCCGTCTTTCGGATGAGATGTTAAACCGAGGTCCCATCTGCCTGGATTGGTGGTAGTTCAGGTGGATGTTAAAGATCCCATGGCACTTATTGAAAAGAGTAGGGGAATTTCCCCGGTGTCCTGGCCAAATTTCCCTCATTCACTAAAAATGCCACCAACAGCTTAATCTGGTTCAAGGTCAGTTGGCATTCATCTGTATCCCCCTCCCCCGGGTCGTGCCTGAAAATAGGCAGGATTTGTCTAGTGCACTTACCCGGTCAACAAAAACGAACTAAATAAATAAATAATAAATAAATAAATTTAGTGACGTTAGCATCTGTTGCAACTTGCAGTTGCCCCGACGATGGAAAATTTTACTACTGGTCAGATGCTTGCTCTTTGGTCTAATTCACCCCTTCCAACCAGGGCCCCTCCTATTTTGGAGGTAACATAGAGCATCCCAGGGCACCAACATAGTGATGTCAGCATCTGTCGCAACTTGCAGTTGCCCCAAAGATGGAACATTTTACTACTGGTTAGATGCTTGCTCTCTGGTCTAATTCACCCCTTCCAACCAGGGCCCCTCTTATTTTGGAGGTAACATAGAGCATTCCAGGGCACCAGGCAACCCCCTACACTTTTCCTCCCTCGAAGGTGGAGCTATAAATCATGCCCCACATTTTTTACACTTCAGTTCTCCTTTCTCCAACCTCCCATCTACCCAAACACTTATCCTTTGCACCAGCATTTAGTTGACTGCTTTGCAAGGCTATCGTGGTAGTATATTGTGCCGTGCCAGTTACCAGTTGCCTCTCATTGTTTCTCTGTTCATTCAGACTTTTTCACAACTTCGGCTGGAATTAACAGGTTGGCGCCTTTAACTGTCAGACCAAGCGGTCGCCGCGGCCGCAGTGTAATTCCTGCAGTTGCCGTGGGATGGATGGGGTTTGCTACACTCAAAGGCTGGTTTTCCGGAGTGCTAGTTTATTTTAAGAATGGTTGCCAGAGTTCATTTTTGGGGGACAGCTCAGCCCACTCAGAGTAGCATTCATTTTGATGCTCAGCCTGCCGAATTTGAAGCCCGCTACCCTGGGATGCCCCCTGCACACAGCCACTAGTTCGACTTTGTCTAACCCTTCCCAGACCATGAGCTCTTGATTTCGATCTTGATTACACCTCTCAACCTAATGCCTCACTAATAAGGGACAAGGCCCCTCCTCAAAAAAAACAAAACAAAAAAAACAGACAAAGGATCAAAACACCAGGAACACATCTCCAAAACGGACGATAACCACTCAAAAAGCTGATAGAACAAGGGTCTTAATGTAAAATACATTTTCTAATAAGCAACAAATCTGCAGCCTTAATGTCGGACATTATTTCATGCCCACAATCTCCACTGCCTAGTCATGGAAACACAGATTTTCAGAGACAGAGTAAAATCCCGAGGCAAAATCAAGAATGTCCCCGAAAATCAGGGGCAGCAGAGAGGCATGGTCTTGACATTTACAGAGTGCCGCCAGCATCTTTCCCATCCAGCAGTTGCCCCAAGGAGGGAGAGATTTACTATCTGTCAGATGCTGGCTCTCTGGTCTAATTCACCCCTACCAACCAGGGTCTCTCCTATTTCGGAGGTAACATGGAGCATCCCAGGGCACCAGACAACCCACTGCATGTTCCTGCTCTAAGGGATGAGCTTTACATCATAACATATAATTATTACAATTCAGCACTCAATTCCCCAACCTCCCATCCACTCAAACACTTATCTTGCATCAGCAGTCAGCCAACTGCTTTACAAGGCTATCGCGGTCGTATATTCTGCCGAGTCAGTTACCCATTGTCTCTCATTGCTTTTCTATTCATTCAGGCATTTTCATATCTGTGGCTGAAATTATCAAGATGGTGCCTTCAACTGTCAGGCCATGCGGCCTCTGCAGCAGCAGTGTAATTTACCAAATGTCAAATACTGCCTGTCAGAGGTGCCAATCTCCTCCAAAACTTCAATCCGTGCTTTATACGAAACAGGGGAGTTTACAAATCTATTTAATGTTCTGCAGCTACTATCTTTTTCTGTTTTCTGTCATGTATTATTTATTACTGTAAAGCTTCCTTTCGGCTCATTTATAAATCTAGGAAATGTTAATACCTGGGGGACAGTCAACAGTCACTATGGTGGGGATTTCTCATTGCGTTAGCCATGGCTATCTGTTTATTTTTTTGTTTGTTTGTCCCCCCTTCCCCAGAAATGGACTGCTTTGGCCATCTGTATTCAATTTTTTTTTATTTCTACAGCCACTCAGCTGACTTGTCCTTCACAAAATGCAACAGTACCTGCAATATCATAGAACCCGGTTTCTGAAGCCCTCTAGGATCCCCAGAACCGATTGACTCTTCTCGATGAGTGATCCGATTCCAGGTTATTCTCCCTTCTGTTTACCTTCGGGGGTGCTCTATTTGCTGGAGAGTCTGCAGAAGCTGCTTTACTTCGGCTAGGGTTGCCATTTCATGCTGCCGTTTGTCTGGCCCTGTGGTCTATTTCATCCATATGCTGCCCAGTGCTAATGAGACCTACGGGATGTCATTTCATCTCTGTGCATATGGGAATTCTACGCCTCTGGTTCGGAGACCCTCCATTGCTTCCTCCGGGGTCGCAAATCCTTTGGGGTATTCAGGAAACATCACCACCAATCGGGTTGGGTATGGGTCTGAAACTTCAGTTGTTGCGACTTCAAGGCTCTCAGGATCAATGCATATGCTCTTCTTTTGGCTGCCACAGCCACAGAATAATCACTGTCAAAAAAGAGTCTGGTGTTCTGATATCTGACCTGTCCCATTCTCCATGCCCTGAGCAGGATGTTTTGCTTGGTTTGGAAACTGAGGAATTTTATTACTATGGAGTGTGGTCTGCCATCCGCTCTTCGGGGTTTTGGTATGAGGGCCCGATGTGCCCTTTCTGCTTCCAGTGGGTACTCCTGATCAAGCTGTAACACATCCCACAAAAGACTTTCAATGAAGGCTCCAATATCTTTTCCCTCAGCATTTTCAGGAAAGTTGGAGATTCTAAGATTGCTCCTTCTCTACCTGTTTTCTACGTCATTGCACTTGTCTTGGAGGGCCTGGCATTCTTGGAGCGCATGAAGCACTACCCATTACAGGCGGTCCATTCGGGAATCAATAACACTGACATGGGCATCCAACTCCTGTATTTTATTTTCTCTTTTCACTTTGTCTGCTTGAAGATCTGCTTTGATGTGGTAGACCTCGGTTCGAAAATCTTTGAGTTCTGCCAGGATCACAGCATTGGTGGGTAGCTGCATGGCCTGCTGTACCTCCGATGCAATCTCTGTCCTGCTTGGCATGCTGGGCACCTGTTGAGCCACTGATTCTTCTTGCTCTGGTTTGCCTACTCCAGCTTCCAACTTTTTTCTTCTGCCCCTCGAAGTGGTTGCAGATCTTTCAGGTATGTTTCCAATATGTTTTTATTGTTTTTGTCGTAGAGCTTATTTATGAGGTCTGGATCAGGAGCTACTGATTCAGCATGCCATCTCCCCCTTAGCTGGAACTGGTAGTCTGTACTTGTTTGTATGATCTATGCTGTAACATCTTAGCCAAACTGTAGGCTCCGGGTCGTTCCTGAAAATGGGCCTTTGCCTCAAAGTACTTACCCAGTTAACAAAGTAATAAAAATAAATAAATTACATATCCCCTATTCCCTTTCCCAGGTTACAACTTCCTGACAACACCTTAGTGAAACTGGTAGAAGTTGGTGAGGCTCTGCTTGACTCTCCTCTGGTTTGTGCTTCTGCACGTTTGAGGACAGCACTTTAGATTTTTGCCCAATAAGAACTGTGTTGGAATTTACAATTGTACTGTTGTGGTCTAATTTGTGGCGAGTAGTGCTGGACTTATTTGTTACTGAGATTTGTTTGTCCTCTACCACACACTCTGCTGTTGGGCGGCTTTTATTTTTTGTGTTTTGCCCACATCTGGAAAGGAGCCTCGGCTCAGTATACCTTTCCTGGTCACCAATTTTGAAATAAATAAACAACAGACTGGCTATCACAGGAACCAATGACAACGTCTAAGAAAACAAGCTTAAGAGCCCCGTTTAAAGGGACACTGTCAACCTCCTTAGGCCTCAAATGGTCCCTAGTTTAAAATACACATATAGTGCATGGTAGAATGTTGTTATGGATAGAAATCCATAACTAGAATGGAGTTGTTATGCTGCAGTAGCTATGTCATCACAGCTGTCATGCTCCACTAGCTATGTCACTACTGCAGCATAACAACTTGGAATGCTGCCACATAGTTGCTTTCCTCAATCCAGTTAAGCTGGAAATACAGGTTACTCACCTGTAACAGGAGTTCTAGGAATGGTATATGTTGTTCATCCACACTGTCTGGCAGGTTTCTTGCTGCTTTAAATCTTGCCGGAAGGTCTTCCAGCTGGCTCCTCCCACCCATCTGGGTGGTAAAACTCTCGGCTCCGCCCCATGATGCCAGATCTAGCCCGCTGGAAGCCAGGTTGTGCATCAAGGCCGGGGAGGCCGGGTGAGTTGTGTGGATGAACAACATATACCATTCCTAGAACTCCTGTTACAGGTGAGTAACCTGTATTTCTAGGGACATGGATATGTTGTTCATCCACACTGTCTGGCAGACTCCTAGCAGTTCTTCGGGAGGAGGGAGGCAAGGCGCACACCCCCTACTTAGGAAATAGAGACTGGAGAACAGAGGCCCCAAAACCAGCATCCCAGCGTGACTCAAGGTTGATGTGGTAGTGGGTGATGAAGGTGTGTGCTGAATTCCAGGTAGCAGCCCTGCAGATTTCCTGGATAGGGACATCCCTGGAAGCAGCGGTACGGTGGGTAGAATGAGCTCTTATCCCTCTGGGAGGCTCCATGCCCGCCAACCTATAGCAGAGATCTATGCAGGAGGTGACCCACCTGCCTATCGTCTGCTTGGCTGCAGGTCTGCCAGGTGCGGCTTCAGCGTAGGTGACAAACAGCTGGGGAACCTCTCCTCGAACTTCAGCCATCCGCTCCTTATAGTAAGCGAGCGCTCTTCTAGGGTCCAAAGTATGGAGCCTATATTCGGCCTCCGAGGTGTGATTGGGGTACAACACCGGCAGAGTCAACACCTGGTTAAGGTGAAACTCTGACACCACCTTTGGAAGGAATTTCGGGTGGAGATGCAGGACAACCTTGTCCCTGTGGAAGACCAGATAAGCAGACTCTATGGAAAGCGCCTGGAGCTCCCCCATCCTTCTGGCTGACGTGATAGCCACCAAGAAGGCGGTCTTCCATGACAGGTGAGAGATGTCACACCTCTGCATCCGTTCAAATGGCTTGCCCATGAGCTTAGCCAATACCAGCAGTAGATCCCACGGAGGTGGAGGTTCTCGCACCGGAGGGGATATGTGGTCAAGGCCTTTGAAAAAGCGCCCGACCACCTTCTCCTGCGCTACAGACTGCTTCCCGGCCCGTGCCTGTAAGCAGAGATGGCTGCCAGGTGCACCTTAAGGGTCGTCGATCAAGCCCTTGCTGAGAAAGGGACCACAGGTAGTCCAGAATGCTTGCCAAGGAACAGGAGGAAGGGTCCAGGCCCTTGCCCTGACACCAAATGGAGAATCTCTTCCATTTGAAGGCGTAGCATTTTCTGGTCGACTCCTTACGGGATGCCTCAACGACGCTGAGGACCTCGTCGGAAAGACCCAAGGCCTGGAACTCTAGCCGCTCAGGAACCAGGCTGTCAGGTGCAGGGATTGAAGGTCCGGATGGAATACCTTCCCCTGACTGACTGAGATCAGGTCTGGGCGGGCTGGAAGCTGCCTCGAGAGCCTGGAGCTGAGACTGAGGAGATCTGGATACCAGAACTGGCGGGGCCGGTCTGGGGCTACCAGAATCACCTGCGCCTTGTCCCTCCTCGCCTTGAGAAGCACCTTGTGGATCAAGGGAAATGGGGGAAAGGCGCAGAAGAGGCCTGGGGTCCATGGCCTCGAGAAGGCATCCCCCTGCAGCGAGCCCTGCTGAGGGGGGTGGGCATGAAACAGTCTCAGCTTCGCATTCTCCCTGGAGGCAAACAGGTCCACCTGAGGCGTGCCCCAGTGGGAGAACAGATCTTGTACTACCTCTGGCAGGAGAGACCACTCGTGGGACGCTGCTCCTAACCGGCTTAGGGCATCGGCCAGGGTGTTGGAGGCTCCTGCCACATGGATGGCAAGGAGATCCGCCTCCAGGTTGTGCACGAGTGACCAAATGTGGAGAGCTTCCCTGCACAGAGGCATGGAGCGCATCCCGTCCTGGTGGTTTAGGTAGTACATGGTCGTGGTATTGTCCTTCTGGACCCGAACCACTTGACCCTTTAGAAATGGAGCGAAGGCGGTAAGGGCTAGACGAACCGCTCGAAGCTCCAGCAGGTTGGTGTGGCATTGGGACTCCCGAGGGGACCAGAGGCCATGCGCTCTGTGCTCCCCCAGATGGGCACCCCAACCCATCAGAGAGGCATCGGTCGATAGAGAGACCGTCGGCTAGGGGCGGACAAATGGGATGCCCTCCTGCAGATGTGCTGGAACGGTCCACCACTGGAGAGCGCTCCACATCCCCTGGGTCACTGTCACTAGCTGATCCAGCGGATCGAAGTGCTGTGACCATTGGCTGGCCAGCCCCCATTGAAGGGGATGCATGTACCAACGGGCCCAACGGACCACGCTGGTGCAGGCCGCCATGAGGCCCAGGAGGTGCAGGAAGTCCCAGGCAGGGCGCAATTGCCCAACCTGAAATGTCTGGGCAAAGAAAGAAAGAACCTCGGCCCTGTCCACCGGGAGCCGTGCTCTGGCTCGTAGAGAGTCAAGCTCTGCCCTGATGAATTGGATCACCTGCTTTGGCATGAGTTCCGACTTGGCCTAGTTGATGAGGAGGCCAACCTGAGAGCAAACCTGGAGGGCCAGATCTCTGGACCGCTCCACCTCCGTTCTGGAGGGGGCTGCAATCAGCCAGTCATCCAAGTAGGGGTACACACGGACCCTTCGGCACCGCAAGAATGCTGTCACCACTGCCATGCTTTTGGTGAAGACCCTGGGAGCTAGGGAAAGGCCGAAGGGCATGGCTCGGAACTCATAGAGGGATCCCGCTGCCCTGAAGCAGAGGAATCTCTGATGGGACGGACGGATTGAGACGTGAAAGAACGCGTCCTGGAGGTCCAGAGAACAGAACCACATGCCTCGTTCCAAGGATGGGATTATCTGAGCCAGAGTGACCATCCTGAAGGTCTGAGACCTTAGGAACCTGTTCAGGTCGTACATGTCGAGAATGGGGCGCCAGCCCCCTGTCCGTTTTGGGACCAGGAAGTACCTGGACACAAACCCCGGGTCTGGAGGAGGATCCGCCACCTTCCTGATCACCTCTTTTTCGAGGAGCAGGGCGATATCGGCTCGGCAAGCCAACAGAGAGGCTGCGGACCCCATAGCCCCCCGAGGGGCGACGGCTTGGACGGGCAGGGCCTGCTCGAACTACAGGGGCAGGCCCTTTCCTACCACCTCCAACACCCAATGGTCCGTGGTGATAATGGACCAGGCGGAAAGGAAGTGGCGGAGCCGTCCCCCCACAGAGGGAACCCAGAGGGGGAGTGATGAGGCTGGGGGCGACACCCCTCAACCCATCACTGGGCAGGCTTGGAGGAGGGACCGGCCGAGGGACATCCTGGGCCTTTTCCTCCCTGCTTCCTATTAGAGGAAGCCGCAGGCTTGGGTTTGGGGTGCCAAGCGCAAGCCTGCTGGCCCTGGTGCTGGTGGTGTTGGACCGGACGTGCCGCAGGCACAGAAGGTCGAAAGGACTTATGTTGCTGTTGTCGACGGCACTTGTCCTTCTGGGCAGAGGTGACCGAGTCCAGAGTGGCACTGGACTTTTCGATCCACTGGAGGTGACCTTCCACTCCAGGGCCGAAGAGGTCGGTCCCCAGGAAGGGGACATCCGCCAGTTTATGCTGGGTATCCGCCGTGAGGGTGGATATCCTCAGCCATGCTCTGCAGCACATGACCACCGTGGCTGCAACTGATCTGGCACAGGAGTCTCCAATGTCCAGAGCCGTTTGGAGCTGCTGCTTTGCCACTGCCCTTCCCTGGTCCCGAACCTGCCTGACCGTGGTCTGCAGGTCGGCCAGGACATGAGGAATCACCTCATCCAGGGAGCCCATGAGGGCGTGGGAGAAGTGTGCCATCAGCATGGCCGAGCTGGCCTGGCGGAGGCCAAGGGAGGACGCAGTGTACACCTTGTGCCCAGCACAGTCCAGCTTTTTGGACTCCTTGCCGGGAGGCTTATCCACATCCCTAGCGTTCCCGGAATGCCGGAAAACGCTGTCGGTGACCAACCCCTCGGCGGAGGGGTGTTCCGAAAAACTGGACAAAGAGCCGGTAGGGACCGCATACTTTCTGGCCATCCTGGCCGAAGGCGCAGGACAGGAAGCAGGCCGCAGCCAGAGCTCCAAGGCTGGACCAACAATGGCTTCAGGCACCGGGAAGGCCTTCGTGGGTGAATCCCCTCAGTCCAGTATCTCCATTACGGGATACTTGGCCCGCCTGGATACGGGCTCGAGCTGCATCCCGGTAGACTCCGAGATGAGCCGAAGCAGACCCATGAAGGACGATGGGCTTTCGTCCATCGACTGGACCCTGGAGAACTCCAAGTCAATGGGCCTGGAGAACAGAGGAGTTGTCGTTGGACCCCGAGGAGTCCGCGAAGAGCTGCCTGGGGCCTGAGCCACCCTCCACCTGCCGAGGACAGTCAGGAGTGAGGGTGACCGACAACCTGTGGGGCAGGCCCTGACCCGACAGAGTCCTCAGTTGGTGCCCCCGATTTCGGTTGTGGAGGCGGAGGTTCGACCACAATCGGTGGGGCATCTGGTCTGGGCAGAACAACTGGCCCAGGCTTGGGCACCCCGACTACAGCAAGGGGTTGTTTCGGCCGCTCAGGTGACAGCCACTTGCTGGCCAGGGAAGGCGACGGCGTCGGCTTGTTCCTGGACAGAAGTAACTGCTGCCACATCAGGTCCTCGTAGCGTCAACGCAATTTGTCGAAGCCTCTCCTCTTCCGGGAGGAGGAAGACGAGACGAGCGCGTAACTACTACTGGTGCCGAGACCGCCGATGTCGGGTGGGATCGGCTGGACCGAGAGGATGTCCGAGACCGAGATCCTCGGTGTTTCCAGGACAGGTCTGGGAAGGAGCGGGGGACACCCGCTCTTCCCTCAGCTCGGAAGCCTTGACCGGGGACTCTGGCACCGGAGGCGCAGGCAAGTCCTCGGTCTCCACTGGGGGAACCGGTGAAGAAGGGTTGTCGGCTTCAGCAGTCGACAGCCCATCTGACGGGTCGACAAAAATCTTGACTGCGTCGACGGGTGTCTCGGCCGGCTGACCCGACAGGGACACCGTGAAGCCAGCGGCCTTAGCCGCAACCTCGACCGAAGTAGAGTGTCGACTGTCCGGGGAAGGGGACCTCTCCCGCTCCCATGAACGCCGATGGTGGGACTTACCTTTCTAGTCCTTCTTTTGGACCGAGAAGAATGTCCCGATGGCCCCTCTCCCTTCATGGAAAGGGATTGGCAAAGCTCCCTAAAAGAAGCTGAATAGGAGGTACCCAGAAAGAGCGGGATAAATGCAGCGACCGAGGAAGAGGATGATGTAGCCTGTGCCACCTCCTCCTCGAGGGCGATCATCTGTTCGAGTTGCTCAGCCGAGCCAGCCGCCACGGTACCCGCCCAACGGGCCTCCTTCAACTTCACCGGTTGGTAGCGCTTCTCGGGGCGCCCAAGCTGTAACCGGACAGCATAGTCTTCCAGGACGCTAATAAAAACTAACGGCATAACTCGTAGGCTCATGGGCATGGTCTAGGCCGAGGCAGTAGACGCACATGGAGTGCGGATCCGTCCTGGACATTTTCTGCCCACATGGGCACTGCCGAAATCCGGGAGTAGATTTGTCCATTGCAGCCGTGAGGGAGTAATTTGACTGAAGTCTTGAAAATTTGAGAATAGTTTCGGGCGAACCGAAGAAATAGGATCCAGTCTACATGCAGAGCGTTAAGGAGAGAACCTGAGCTTCCAAGCGGTAAGGAAGATCTGGCATCATGGGGCGGAGCTGAGAGTTTTACCACCCAGATGGGTGGGAGGAGCCAGCTTGAAGACCTTCCAGCAAGATTTAAAGCGGCAAGGAACATGCCAGACAGTGTGGATGAACAACATATCCATGTCCCTAGAAGTTTTTTTTTTTTTTTTTTTAACTTGAACTTGCAGAAACATCTGCAGCACACCATGTCAATTAGAAAAGGAAAATGTTAAAATTTCTATTCTCAGGCCGGTCCGGTGGGGCTGAGGTGCTGGACGTCTTACCTCACACCACACCGGCGACCCGTGTTCGGGAACGAGCATGGGCCGTCGTGGGGTTGGCAGGGGAGGAGAAGGATTGAGCCCCGAGGACTGCTCTCCTTCCTCGGGTTACCAGCCTTGGTGCACGACTGGCCCCTAGCGGAGGCTGGGGGCTGGCGCACCAAGGCTCAAGAACAGCAGTAGATGCAGCAGAAGCTTGCAGGAGCACGTCCGGTAGCGTGCGTGCTCACTCTTTGGCGTCATTGCACACTGCATCTTGGGGGGTAAAATGGAGGAAAATTACAGGCACCAACGGGCAGAATGATCTGAACCTCGCAGGCGCCGCCTTCGCGATGGGCAGTAACCTTCAGCTCCGGATTCCAGAGAGATGGCAGAGGGGGTCCCGCCGCCCTGCCACGGAGGGCACAGCTATGGGAAATACCGAGAGGTAAGCTGCGAGTGGTGGACAGGGCTGGGGGATCAGAGATCTAAGCCGCTAGTGCCAGGAGAGAAATAAGAGTAGATGCAAAATAAAAAATAAAAATTCTATTCTCTGTTGTCTTCTCCAGCTGGCTTTGTGTGATCTTCTATGCTGTGACTGCCCATACACTATAAAAGATTGTGTATGAGCAGTCATACACAAACAAGGAAATTCTTGTATCTTGAAGTTCCCTTGGAAACAGAGTACCTCTCGAGATGCGCTCTCGAGGTCATCTGTTACCAAGGAAACCTCTCGATACAAGAATATCCTTGTTATGTATAACTGCTCATACACAATCCTCTATTTTATGATTGCTGACATTTTATATAGATTGCTGATGTAGCTGGTTGTTTTATTCCAATTCCTTTTTTCTTTTCATAAGTGAAAAACAGACTGCCAACCATACTGGTGTTACTACACAAACGTGTTTGTTTACATTCCGAGATCAAGTCCCACTAAATCTTTCCTGCACTTGGGAACACCCCCCACATGGTCCAGACATTCATGATGCAGTGGAAGGAGAGGAGACTATTACATCATCAGTGGCTGCACTGTTTGGGGGCGTTTGTTTACATAGTATGCATAGGAGTAGTTCAAGGATTTGAAACAAAACAGAGTTGGGTATAATTAAACCATTAGCATGTATTTCAATTCTACTAAGCGATGAGGCACACAAAACAATCAGCGACATCACCGAATTTTAGAGAAGGTAAACAATCACAAAATGTGGGTTTCTAACCAGACATAATATGATGGAAAAATGTTGACAATGCAAATCGTATTTATTATTACACGTTACCTGTAATCTGCAGAGAATGTCAGTGTAACCTGCTCTGATACGAGGAGGAAGAGGAGAACACAAAAGCTGCTCTGACTGGCTGGAATACTTCACGTCTGACCTGAAATTAAAAAAGGAAACACTCATTCAGAAACAAAAACCTATACTGTCCTGTCAAAACTACACCAAGGATGGACTCTGCATTCCCAGAAGTCTACACCTCTAAAGAAAAAAAAACTGGAAAAAAAACCCTCTATCCTTCCTGGCAGTGTTGGGGGTTGTACGTATGTCATGCTGTTGTGCAAGACACCTAGGTTCATACAGCAGTAGACTCCAAAGCCCCAGGCAGGGAAGCACTGCAAGTGCTGCAGTGGTAGCCCTCTAAGAGGCAGCCCAGCCACTGAAACAGAAAAGATTTTGGCTGCAGAGGTAGTGATCTCAGATTCCCACCCCCAACCACATGGGTGAGGAAAGATCTAGGCTGCAGTGGGAGCGCTGTCTGATTGCCCACACCCTTTGGGTCAGGAAAAGCTTTGCTGCAGAGGTAACACTCAGACTGACCCACCCCTCATTCCCTGAATCAGGAAAGATATTGGCTGCAGTGGAAGTGCGCTCAGACTGCGTGATACTGGCTGCAGTGGAAGTGCGCTCAGACTGCGCCCCCGCCCCCAATGCCCTAGGTCAGGAAAGATCTTGGCTGCAGTAGCAGCACTCTTTGATTCCACACCACCCTAGTTCTGGCAAAGTCGTGGGTGTGGGTCCGCCGGCTGCCTTCCTCGCTGCACTGCCCGCTGTTCACCAGACCGAAGCTTCACCCTTGACACGGGTGCGTCTGCTGCTTCAAGCAGCCGGTCGGACCCTTCTGTCCGCCGGCTGCCTTCCTCGCTGCACTGCCCGCTGTTCACCAGACCAAGGTACGCTGCAGAAACTGGACTGTCCAGAACCATCAACTCTGCCTGCTGACGGGCTGCTGCAGTTCTTTAATTCTTTGCTACTGCTGTTTCTCTCTGGACCTTAAGCTAATGTTATATTCTGATTGTGGTACTTGTTAAGTCTCTCCAAATTATCTTGTAACTCCTAACAAGCGAACCTAAGCTTGTTTACAGCAATTTTGCACTGTAAGGGTAGTTTGAAGTGCAAGTTCATTTAGGCTGCAGGTTTGTAGATTGTAAAATCTTTTTGTTTTAAGGTCCAGTGGTAAGCTACCCTGGATCAGAAGTAAGTTAAAGTGATACAGTTTTTTCTGTTTAGACCAGATTCCATTTGGGTCACAGTTGTAAGCTTTGCCCTGCAAATAATTCAATTTCTCTTTCACTTTCTGTCCTTCTGTCTCCTTGCTGCTTGGAGCCCACCGCCCCATCCCCCACCTGCAGCCTTTATTAAATACTCCCCCTCGGCACAACCCCTAGCAATGTTCATCCTCCCCTCTCTCTAATATTGCAACTCCTCTTAAAGATACAGAGTGATATTCTTGTCTTTACAGACATTTTCCTATTTTCACCACCTGCGCGCCTATCAGTATTGTTTAGTTCCTGCTCTGCTATCTGCTGTCCCAACGCCTTCAACTACTGCAAGCTGCTGATGAGAGGAGGGGAGGCGTTGGTGACCTACACCGATGGTCCCCCCCCCCAGTGCGCTAGTTGTGGTGATCTGTTCCTTTTGGGGCCCTACCATACGGGGTGTCCTGGTTTGCCCCTTTTACAGGTTTCTAGGAGCCCTGGTTTGCTCGTTTTCTAGGTCTCCAGTTGCCTATAATCTGTGGGGGTGGTTACTACTGTCCTTACCATGGAAGAACTGGAAGCCACCTCTCCTATGTTCAGGAGGGGGCGGCAGGTCGGTTTTACTACACTAATAATTATGATACTGGCCCTGGGGCTAGTCCTCCTTTATTGTGCTACCTCAACTCCTAGCCTATTTATTGACCCAGGGTTGTGGCCCTCCTCCCATGATGATACTGATTTCTCCTTTTCCAACCTACTTGTAACTAAGGTAATGCACTACGGTACTGTCCTTAGCCTTGACACTAGATGCCTTATGTGTACAGTCAGGGTGAAGAAAGTCCGAAGCATGCACAGGCCTGGAGGTAGGCCGCTCGTAAGATTGTTCCTCCCCTGGCTAGCCCTACTCTCACTTCTCATGGCTGGAGATACTGAGCTCAATCCTGGGCCATCTAAGCTGATCTCTAATATTCCCACCACCTGGAATAGGAATAAGGGACTAAAAATAGTGCATATGAATATTAGGAGCTTGCTTCCTAACAGAGATGATCTCCTACCGTGGACTGAGCTATACAAGCCAGACATCCTAGGGATAACTGAGACTTGGCTCAAACCCTCGATTCCTGACTCTGCTTGCTTCCTAACAGGATACGAGTTCATTCGTCTAGACAGGACTGGGGGTAGGAAGGGGTGGCACCCTCATCTACTACAGATCCCATTTGAAAATCTCCTGGTGGCACAGAGTAAACTCCATCATCCACCTTGTGAGTTTCTTCATGTTCTCCTGCTGCTGGCGATGCTAAGAAGCTGCACTTGGTGTGCTCCTATAACCCTCCTAGGGGGGGGTCTGACAGGACTCACTTACCTCTTAGATGCAGTTAGCCCAGTATAGGTGACAATGAACTCATTATTATGGGTGATATCAACATGAGCTGGGAGTGTGGCAATATTAGGAAATGCGAATCACAACTTGCCTGCCTATCCCTTAACCAACTAATCCATGACCCGACGAGACAGGCAGCCAAAGGTTCCTCAAGTTCCCTGCTGGACTGGATCCTGACCAACCGGCCAGAGAGGATTGCCTCATCAGGCATGCTATCAGACTCCATATCTGACCACTCCCTGGTATACTGTGTCTGGAAAATCCCCTCCCCTAGAATTCCACACAAAATCATTCAAGTCAGAAAATACTCCAGTTTTGACCCTGAGGCTTTCCTGGCCGATCTAGGATGTACTGACTTGACCAGGGTTCTTGAAGCCTCTGACCCCTCAGTGGCAGCCTCCTGCTTCATACATTCCTTTGGTGTTCTCCAAGATAGACACGCCTCAGGTCACCCGGGGTGAGGGGAACAGCCACCTTCTGGCTGAATGGTGACTTACTTGCCCAGATGCGGGAGAGAGACAAATGCTGGGCAAGTACTAAGGGTTCTAGAGATCCTGCTAATCTCCTGAGATATCGGCAACTCAGAAATCAGTGTAAAAAAGCCATTAGGGCTGCCAAAAGTAACTTCTGTAAATCGGCACTACTTAGCTCTGTCAGTGATCCTAGGAGGTTCTGGAGGAACATTAAATCCCTCGTCAGTGGGCCCTCTCACTCGGGTGTCGTGGACATGATTATTGATGGAGTCTCGTGCAATAATCCCCACACTATAGCCGACCACCTCAATCTCCACTTCTCCGACCTTTCGGCCCTCACCTCTCGTTTCACGACTGATGGGGGTCGCTCGCTTAATATCCCTCCGATGCAGAGTGAACATCCTCCTGAGAGTATTTAATCTTAAGGTCGGGTCTGTCCTTGATGTTCGGAACCACTTGGCTGCCCTCTCCCAGCACTCCAGTGCAGGGCCTGCAACCTGAGCCCAGGTTTCAAGCTGGGAGCAGCTTACATTGCCCTCTGATTGCCCATATCTTTAACCTATCCCTTAGCTCGGGATAATCCCTGACATCTGGAAGGAGGCAATGATAGTCCTGTTCTGAAGCAGGAAATCCCAAACTCCTGACAACTATCGCCTATTGCTATTCTCCCATCCCTTGGTAAACTCCTGGAAAGGTTGTATGGAGCAACTCTCGAGTAATGGGATACCCATGAGCTGCTTTCTGGGGCCCAACATGGTTTCCGAAGGGTCATAGTACCACTACTGCCCTGATTACTGTAACCTCTAGTATTAGATCCGCCATGGATCAGGACAAACTGTCAGGTGCTATATTTATTGACTTGTCAAAAGCTTTGACCTTGTCAACCATGACCTACTGGGGAGCAGCCTCAGGGCTCTCGGGTCTCTCCGCATGCCATGAGTTGGATGATGGGCTACCTAACGGTAGAAAGCAGCACCTGCTTTAACAAGGTCCTCTCAGAGCCTAGGGCTGTGACCATGGGAGTTCCCCAGGGATTGGTACTGGACTCTCCTATTCTCACTTTTTATTAATCAACTCCCACAGGTGACCTCTCATTGCCAAGTCACGCTTTATGCAGATGACCTTGCTAGTGGCCCATGCTCGTAATGCTGCTGACCTTAACCAGTGCCTATCTGAAGACTTCAGCAGAGTCTCGCCTGGATTACCAACCATAGACTGGTATTGAATCCTAACAAAACTCAGGCCATGCTCTTTGGTTCCACGGCCAAGTTAAAAGCCCATCAGCTATACTTAAAATAGCTTGTGATGGAGGCCCCCTGTTGCCAACAGCGAGCTCAATTAAATATCTTGGGGTCACCCTCGACCCACAACTTGACATGGGAAGCCATATCCAAAACATCTGCAGAGCCACCAGGAGTAAGTTTGGCCTTGCCTACAGGGCCAAATACAACCTGACTCCGGGAGCGAGGCTGGCACTTGCGAGGGGAGTGCTTCTCCCCTCCCTTAGTTATGGATACCACCTATTTGCCAGGTCACCTCAAATCCATCTTAATCGGTGGAACACGGCATATAATGATATCTGTCGGTTCGCACTTGCTGCTCTCAAACTCGCCCACTGATGTGAGTCTCTATGACAAACCTCAACTGGCCCCCTCATGGAATTCCTGATCCTGGTGTAGGAAACTTCACCAGGAAAGTGTTGCCACGGCATACCGTCGGGACTGGGCGATCTCCTCCCAAAACTGGACGCCATCCCCTACCAGCTCAGGTCACAGACCGACAGTTGCTTAAAGTTCCCCTACTCTGACCCTTATGGGGATCGTGACTTTGCCGCTTTGTGCCTAGGCTCTGGAACTCCATTCGGACTCCTGTTCGCTCTGCCCTTCCCATGGGACCTTTCGCCTCCCTGTGGTCCCACCTAAAACAAACGAAGATGATGACTGCTCCTAGTCTCTGTAATGTAATACTCTGCAGTCCACTATTGTCCACTCTGAGTCCATGATGGTCTATGAAATATGTATTCAGTGATTCTAATATTTATCTATGTCCTGTAACAATTTGTACTATGTGTGGCAGTATCTCTGCCCTTATACAAGCGTTGTTACAGCTGTTTTTTACTGTATCATGCTGTTTCTCCAATGTTGCCATGTATGTATACTGTATGTTTTGAGCTCTCCCGGGTCGTTCCTGAAAATAGGCATACTACTTGTCTAGTGTACTTACCCGGTAAACAAAAAGCTAAATAAATAAATAAATAGAAGCAGTGCTCTTATTTTCACTCCCCTAGCCCCTGGGTCAGGAAAGGTTTTGGCTGCACTAGTAGCACTTTCAGATTTGCCCTCCATGGGTCAGGAAAGGTCTTGGCTGCAGTGGTAGGGCTTTCAGATTCCCCATCCCTCCTCACCGCTTGGGTGAGGAAAGATCTGGCCACAAGGTAGCACTCTCATACTGTTCTCACCGCAAGCCATGAAAAATCTATGAAGCAGTGGTAGTTCTCTCCTTCGTTCAGGAAAGATCTTGGCTGCGGAGGTAGTAATCTCAGTAGGAGAACCCAGATCACAAAGTAAGGAGGGAAAAAAACAGGTTACTTACCTGTAACAGTAGTTCTAGGAGTGGTATATGTTGTTCATCGACACTATCTGGCAGGTATCTTGCCGCTTTAAGATGTGCCGGAAGATCTTCAAGCTGGCTCCTCCCACCCACCCAGGTGGTATAACCCTCAGCTCCGCCCCATGATGCCAGATCTATCCCGCTGGAAGCCAGGTGTGTACGTCGAAGCCGGGGAGGTCGGGTGGGTCCGTGAGGATGAACAACATATACTACTCCTAGAACTACTGTTACAGTTGAGTAACCTGTTTTTCTAGGGACGTGGATATGTTGTTAAATCCTCACTATCTGGCAGACTCCTAGCAGTTCTCCGGGAGGAGGGAAGCAAGAAGCACACCCCCTACTTAGGGAACAGGGACCGGAGAACTGAGGCCCCAAAACCAGCATCCCGGCGTGACTCAAGGTTGATGTGGTAATGGGAAATGAAGGTGTGTGCTGAATTCCAGGTAGCAGCCCTGCAGATTTCCTGGATAGGGACGTCCCTAGAAGCAGCCACCGATGCAGCGGTATGATGGGTGGAATGAGCCCTGAGCCCTACGGGAGACTCCCTACCCGCCAACCTATAGCATAGATCAATGCAGGAAGTGATCCACCTGCCAATCGTCTGCTTTGCTGCAGGTCTGCCAGGTGCGGCTTCAGCGTAGGTGACAAACAGCTGGCGAACCTCTCCCCGAACTTCCGCCGTAAGCTCTTTATAGTAGGTGAGCGCTCATCTCAAGTCCAATGGAACCTGTACTCGGCCTCCAAGGTGTGACTGGGGTAGAACACCGGCAGAGTCAACACCTGATTCAGGTGAAACTCCGACACCACCTTCGGAAGAAATTTCGGGTGGGGGTGCAGGATAACCTTGTCCCTGTGGAAGACCAGGTAGGGAGCTTCAATGGAAAGCACCTGGAGCTCCCCAATCCTTCTGGCTGACGTCATAGCCACTAAGAAGGCAGTCTTCCACGACAGGTGAGAGATGTCACACCTGTGCATCGGTTCAAATTGCTTGCCCATGAGTTTAGCCAATACCAGCAGTAAATCCCACGGAGGTGGTGGTTCACGCACAGGAGGGAATATGTGATCTCGGCCCTTGAAAAAGCACGAGACCACCTTCTCCTGTGCCACTGACTGCTTACCGGCCCACGCCCGGTAAGCAGAGATGGCCAGTGCACCTTGAGGGTCATCACTGAAGCCCCTGCTAGGAGAGGGCCCACAGGTAGTCCAAAATGCTAGCCAGCAGACAGGATAAGGGATCCAACCCCTTGCTCTGACACCAAATGGAAAATCTCTTCCATTTGAAGGCATAGTATTTTCTGGTCGATTCCTTGCCGGAAGCCTGAACAATGTTGAGGATCTCGTCAGAAAGACCCAAGGCCTGGAACGCTAGCCATTCAGGAACCAGGCCGTCAGGTGCAGGGACTGAATGTTCGGGTGGAGTACCTTCCCCTGATTGAAGGAGAGCAGGTCCGGGAGGGCTGGAAGCCACCTCGGAAGCCTGGAGCTGAGGCTGAGGAGATCTGATACCAGAACTGGTGGGGCCAGTCCGGGGCTACCAGGATCACCTGTGCCTTGTCCTTCCTAATCTTGAGGAGCACCTTGTGGATCAAGGGCAGAGGAGGGAAGGCGTAGAAGAGGCCTGGGGTTCACGGCTTCGAGAAGGCATCCCCTTGCAGCGAACCCAGCTGAGGGGGGCGGGCACGGTACAGCCACAGCTTCGCGTTCTCCCTGGAGGCAAACACCAAACAGGTCCACTTGAGGGGTGCCCCAGTGGGAGAACAGATCCTGCAGTACCTATGGCAGGAGAGACCACTCGTGAGATGCATCGCCTATCCAGCTGAGGACATCGGCCAGACTGTTCGAGGCTCCTGCCACATGAATGGCTAGATCATCCACCTCCAGGTTGATCATGAGGGACCAAATGTGACGAGCTTCCTTGCACAGGGGCAAAAAGCGCGTCCCACCCTGTTTGTTGAGATAGTACATGGTCGTGGTGCTGTCCATCTGGACTTGGACCACTTGACCCTGAACAAACGAAGCGAAGGTGGTCAGGGCCAGCCAGACCGCTTGGAGCTCCAGCAGGTTGATGTGGCATCAAGACTCCTGAGGGGACCAGAGTCCGTGGGCTCTGTGCTCCCCCAGATGGGCATCCCAACCCATCAGAGAGGCGTCGGTCGTCAGGATGAGCGTCGGTTCAGAGCGAACAAACGGGATCCCTTCCTGCAGGTGGGATGGGACGAGCCACCACTGGAGGCTGTCCCACATCCTCTGGGTCACAGGGACCAGCTGGTCCAGATGACCTGAGCACAGAGACTAATGGCTGGCTAGTTCCCATTGGACAGAACGCATATGCCAGCAGGCCCATTGGACCACGCTGGTGCAGGCCGCCATGTAGCCCAGAAGACCTAGGAAGTCCTGGGCAGGGCGCAATTGCCCAACCAGAAATTATTGGGCAAAGGAGGAGAGAACCTCTGCCCTGTCCACCGGGAGCCGAGCTCTGGCTCAGCAGGAGTCAAGCTCTGCCCCGATGAACTGGATCACCTGCGCAGGCACTAGTTCCGACGTGGCTTCGTTGGTCAGGAGGCCAAGGTCTAGGCAAGTCTGGAGGGCCAGATCCCTGGACCGCTCCACCTCCAGCCTGGAGGGACCTGCTGTCAGCCAGTCGTCCAGGTAAGGGTACATCTGGACCCCTCAGCGCCTCAGGAACGCTGCCACCATTGCCATGCATTTGGCGAAGACCCTGGGGGCTGAAGGGCATGGCTCGGAACTCGTAAAGGGTTCCCCTCTGCTCGAAAGCGGAGGAACCACCAGTGGGACGGATGGATCGGGATGTGGAAGAACGTGTCCTGAAGATCCAAGAAGCAGAAACACATTCCTTGCTCCAGAGATGGTATTATCTGTGCCAGAGTTACCATCCGGAAGGAGCATGGCCTTAGGAACTTGTTTAGATCGTGCAGATCTAGAATGGGGCGCCAGCCCCCCGTATGTTTTGGGACCAGGAATTACCTGGAAACGAACCCTGAGTTGGGAGGAGGATCCGCCACCTTGCAGATAACCCACTTGTGGAAGAACTGATCAATGTTGTCTCGGAGAGCCAACTGGAAGGCTGCGGACTCGGTAGCCCCAAGTGGGGCGTGTGCTCGGAAGGGAGGGACCTGCTTGAATTCCAGAGGCAAGCCCCTGCCAACCACTTCCAGCACCCAGCAGTTCGTGGTGATAGCGGACCAGGCAGAAAGGAAGTGTCTGAGCCAGCCTCCTACGGGGGGATCCAGGGAAGGTGCGATGGGTTTGGGGAGGCTTGGAGGAGGAGGAGGGACCAGCCGAGGAGCCGCCTGGACCCTTCCCCCTAGTCTTCCTAACCGAGGAAGCCACAGACTTGTCTCTAGGGTGCCAAGTCTGTGCCTGCTGCTGGGCTGGTCTAGCCACAGGAGCGGAGGGACAAAAGGGCTTACGCTTCTGGTAGTAGGGGCCCTTGTCCTTCTGAGCAGATGTGACTGAATCCAAGATGATATTGGATTTCTCAATGCGCTGGAGGTGATCCTCCACACCGGGCATGAACAGGTCAGTGCCCAGAAAACGGACATCTGCTAGTTTGTGCTGGGTATCCACTGTGAAGGTCGAGATCCGCACCCAAGCCCTGTGGCGCGTGGCCACTACAGAATGGGCACATGAATCGCCGATATCCAGAGTAGTCTGGAGCTGACGCTTAGCCACTGCCCTATCCTGATCCCAGACCTGCTTAACCATGGTTTGGAGGTCAGCCAGGAGATGAGGAAGCACCTCATCCAGGGAGCCCAACAAGGTGTACGAGAAGTGTGATATCATAACGAACGAGCTGGCCTGGCAAAGGCCCAATGAGAAGGCAGCATAAACTTTTTTGCCCGAGTGGTCCAATTTCTTGGACTCCTTATCCGGGGGCTTGTCCACATCCCGGGTGTTGCAGGAGCACCGAAAAACAAGTCTCTGCCACCAACCCCTCAGCCTATGGGTGCTCTGTGAAGCCCGAGAAGGAACGTGTGGGGACCACATACTTGCGGGCCATCCAGGCCTACGGCGCTGGGCAAGAGTCTGAACACTGTCATAACCCTGGTGCCGGACTGACAATGGCCTTGGCAACAGGGAAGGCCTCCATGGGGGATTCCCCTTTATCCAGGACCTCCGTCAAGGGATATCTGGCCCGCTTTTGCACGGGTTCGAGCGGCATCCTGGTGGACTCTGAGATGAGCCGAAGAATATCACGGAACGAGAAAGGGTTCTCATCCACGAAGAGAACCACCCCCCCCCCCGAGGACTCCAGGTCCACTGGACGGAACTGCAATGAGAAGTCTTTGGACTCCGAAGAGTTTGCATACAGCTGGCGACCGCCCGAGCCACTCTCCGCTTGCCGAGGCCGATCAGGGGTGAGAGTGACAGACACCCGATGGGGCAGACCTGAAGCCAACTGAGAAGTCTTGGACGGCGCCCCATTTGTCAGCTGAGAAGGCAGTGGTTCCACCACAATGGGTGGGGGAGCAGGTTTCAGCCAAGCTGACAGCACCAGAACCAGATCCTTGACCAAGGAAATGGTAGCGGGAGTTGTCGGTCTTTCAGGCGACAGCCACTTAATAGCCGGCCAGAAGCTGGCGTCAGCTTAGAGCCGGTCAGAATGAGCTGCTGCCACATTAAATCCTGATAGCGCCGATGCAACTTGCGCAGAAGCCTCTCCTCATCCGAGAAGGAAGAGGAACAAGCGCGGCAGTGCCACTTTCTGCGATGTCGGGACCGAGACCGCCGACATCGGCGGGATTTACCCAACGCGTACGTGGACCAAGGCAGAGATCTCGACCATCGGAGATGCAGACAGTGGACCGAGGAAGGAGCAGGGGAGACCCGCTGCCCCTCCAGTTCAGGGTCCTGGGCCGGAGACTTCGGTTCAGGAGGCTGAGCCGAGTCCCCAGAAGGCACCGGATGCACCAGTGTCTGAGACAAATAGTTGTCGGCCTCCTCGGTCGACAATCTGTAGGTGGATTCGAGAAAAATCTCGGCCGTGTTGACAGGCGTCTCAGCTGACTGGTCTGACAGGGACACCTTGAAACCAGCGGCCCGGGCTGCAACATCGACCGGAGTCAAGAGCCAATGGTCCGGAGAACGAGATCTCTCCCACTCCCAAGAGTGTCGATGGTGGGTCTTACCTTTTTTCGGATCCTTCTTCCGGGACCAAGAGGTGTGAGACCCAGAAGGACCCTCCCCTTTAGTCGAGAGGGACTGACACAGCTCCCGAAAGGAAGCCATGTAAGAAGAGCCCAGTTGGAGCGGAATAAAGGCCAAAGCTGAAGAGAAGCTCGCCGCTGCCTGGCATGCCTCCTCCTCGAGGGCCGTGAGCTGTTCAAGCTGTTCCAGTTGTTCCGCAGAGCCCGCCACCGCAGACAACACCCAACGGGACTCCTTTGATTTGACCTCGGGTACTGTTTCTCCGGTCGCCCCAGCTGGAGACGGACAGTGTGGTCTTCGAGCACCGACGGAGAAAAGGACAGACACAGATCGCAAGCCTGTGGATCGTGGTCATACCCACGGCAATAAATGCACATGGCGAGGGGGTTAGTGCGAGACATCTTCTGCCCGCAAGGGCACCGACGGAACCCGGGAACGGACTTTTCTTCCATCACAGCCACGAGAGAAGGTGGAGAAGAATGAACTTGGATGAGTTAAAGGGTAAGTTTTGGGAAAAAATCCAAAGATTTAAGATCCAGGGCGTGCAGAACGCAAGAGCAGTAAGGAGGGAACCTGAGCTTCCAAGCGGTGAGGAAGATCTGGTGTCATGGGGCAAAGCCAAGGGTTATACTACCCGGGCAGGTGGGAGGAGCCAGCTTGAAGACCTTCCAGCACATCTTGAAGCGGCAAGGTACCTGCCAGATAGTGTGGATTGAACAACATATCCACGTCACTAGAAAATAGAAATTAAAAGTAAAACGCACACAAACCCCATGGTGACCCCGAGGGAACAACAAGGTTTTTTTAAACTGTATTTTCATAAAAAGAAACTTTCCTAAGAAATACAAAGGCAGCAATAAAAATTGGTACATGAGGATCTGTAAACAACAGTACAACTTAACTGACACAATTAGGGAGATATAGTAGGAATCACCTTTTTAGAATTAGTAAGTAACACAATCATATTCAAGTATTAAAGGCACTACAGTGAGAAGGTATGCTGAAGTGAACCGGGGTACATAGATTACATAGAAATTTTCATCAGATATAGACCGCTTGGTCAACCTAGTCTGTCCATTTTCCCTACCTACTATAATATCTCAGACCCTACCTGGTCTCCGTCTGTACCCTCCCATTCACACCCAGCCAGATTCCCTTACTCCTATCCCACGCGTTCTTGAATCCCGTTACAGTTTTTGCTCCAACCACTTTCACTGGGAGGCTGTTCCAGGCATCCACCACTCTTTCTGTGAAGAAGTATTTTCTCACATTTCCCCTGAATCCACCCCTCTCCAGCTTTAGAGCATGACCCCTTGTTTTTGAGAACCTTTTTTTTTTTTCCTTTTAAATACTTCCCTCTTGTACCCCTATTAATACCCGTAAGATATTTGAAAGTTTCTATCATATCCCCCCCTTCCTCCTTTCCTCCAGGGTATGCATACTGAGGTCCTTTAGCCTCTCCTCATAGGGCTTTGGATGCAAGCTCAGCAACATTTAAGTTGCCCTTCTCTGGACCACCTATATTCCATTTATGTCCTTTGAGAAATTTGGTCTCCAGAACTGAAGAAAAAATTACTCACCTTAGTAATGTTGTTTCTTCTAATGGAGTCTTGCTGTAGTCTGACAGTAGCAGTGAGTCCCAACCTTCGAACTGCCCCAGAGATGAAAGCGTTAACTTTCCATGCCAGGCATGAAACGCTGAGCTCGAGCTTGGTTGAGACTCTGTCTGTTGCTGTTTAAACTCAAACTGTCAGATCTTTATGAGCTAAACTCACTAAGGTCCTGTGTGGAAGCTGTAAACCTACACTAGCCAACTGGCTACTAAACATAAAACACATTTTTTGGTCCCAAAACAAAGACTCAAGTCAGGAGACCCAAAAAATGAAAAACACAACACCCAGTCACCCAAGAAAAAGGGGGTGAAAACAACAAGGTGGGCACCTACTGAGTGCCAACACTGCCACTGCCCACCCACATCCCAAAAACAGAGGTTCTGAGAGGGGCAGGCGGGGGGGAGGTCAGAATACAGCAAGACTCCATTAGAAGAAACAACATTACTAAGGTGAGTAATTTTTTCTTCAAACAACATGAAGTCTTGCTGTAGTCTGACAGTAGCAGACTACAAAGCAGTACCTCCATGGAGGAGGGACAGAATCTACTTAGGGAATAAGCTCTGAAGCACAGCTGTGCCAAACCGAGCATCACTACTAGCCTGGATATCCAGGGAGTAATGCTTGGTAAAAGTGTGAACTGTTTTCCAGGTAGCTGCTTGACACATCTCTAGAATAGGGATGTCCCTGGCAGCAGCCAGGGAAGCAGCTGTACCTCTGGTAGAGTGAGCCCTCAGGCCTGAGGGTGGAACCTTACCCAGTTTTCTATAACAAAATTGGATACAAGAGACACTCCGCCTGGCAATGGATCTTTTAGTGGCAGGTTTCCCTTTGCCAACCTCACCATAAGTGAGGAACAGTTGCAAGGAGTCAAACCTGTAACCCTTGGTATGCTCTATGTAGTAGCTAAGGCCTCTTTTCACATCTAAACTGTGCAGCCTCCTCTCGCCAGAGGAGGAATGGTCAGTGAAGTACACAGGAAGAGACAGATTGATTAAGGTGGAAATCTGAAACCACCTTAGGCAAGAACTTCCTGTTAGTCCTGAGGACCACCTTATCTCTATGAAAGGAGATAAAATCAGGCTCCACTGACAAAGCTTGTAATTCGCTTATGCGTCTGGCAAGTGATGGCTACCAGAAACACAGTTTTCCAAGTCAAGTATTTAAGCACTGCTGAAGACAAAGGCTCAAAAGGGGGTTGCATAAGCTGAGCAATGCAAACATTAAGGTCCCAAGCAGGGGGCAGGGTCCCTGAATGGAGGGTTGGTGTGAAGCAATCCCTTGAAAAAAGGAAAATTACGTACCTACCGTAATTCTTGATCTTCTTGGACGAGTCTCCACCACTCATTCACACTAATGGGATTAGGGCTGGAGGCACTAGGACCCATCGGGAGCAAACTTTTTTGCTGGAGGGTCGGGCGCGGAGATGGCTCTGCAGGCATGGCACCGTGAGCAGCGGCTCGAGCTGTAATGACCATCTCGGCCGACCCTCCAACCGCCCTCAGTACCTTTTTACCAAGGAGGTGCAGCGAACTAACGTAGAAGAGTAACTGTAATATTAAAACACGGACATAAGATAGTCCAGATGACCCGTAAGAAGGGTCAGCAAAGAAGTCCTCACAGCCTAAAGATTTGAGGGAGTGAAGACCAACACAGCGGTGAGCTCGGGGATGGAGGGTAGGAGTTAAGTGGTGGAGACTCGCCCAAGAAGATCAAGAATTACGGTAGGTAACGTAATTTTCCTATCTTCCTGGACCTAAGTCTCCACCACTCATTCACACTAGTGGGAGAGTACCAAGCTGATAATCCCCAAAAGGGCGGCAGGAGAGCCAGAGCTCACATGTCTCAGGAAGCTCATTAAGGATGGTTCTGCCGAATGCGGAATGTCGCCGGCATGAACATCCAGTGCATAGTGCTTAACGGCGGTATGCACTGAGCTCCAGGTGGCGGCGATTGCAGATATCTGCAATTGAACATTGCTAATTCCGCTAGGGATGCCGCGACTCACCTAGTAGAGTGAGCGCACACTCTACCTTCTAATTTAACCTGAGCCATGGAGTAGCAACGCCGAAGGCATGCTACTAACCATGAGGAGATGCATCTGATAGCGACAGGTTGACCAGCCGGGTGTCGCTGAAAGAAACAAAGAGTTGTTGAGTCTCATGTAACATCCTGGGTTCTGTCTAAATAGAACCGCAAGGCTCTCTTAACATCCAAGGAATGAAGAGCTGCTCCCTTCATTTTGGAAATTAGCGTAAGTAAGCGGAAGTACCAGAGGTTGGTTTAGATGGAATTCTGACACAACCTTGGGAAGAAATTTGGATGAGTACGGAGAACTACTTTGTCTTTATGGAAGACAGTATATGGAGGGTCTGTAACCAGGGCATGTATCTCAGAGACTCTGCGGCTGAGGTAATGGCCCCAGGAAGGCAGTCTTCCAGGTAAGAAATTTTAGCTCCACAGGTAGCTAGGGGTTCGAAGGCTTCGAGTGAGCATGTCCAGCACCAGGTTAATGTCCCAGGCTGCAACTGGACGCTTAACAGGGGGTCTGCATGAAGAATCCCTTAAGAAATCTCTTCACCATAGGTAACTGAGCCAGAGTCAGGGATGAAACCAGCTCATGGAACGCTGAGATGGCCCTAAGGTAGAACTTTAACTGTGGAGTACTGAAGACCTGAGTTTGATAGGTCCAAAGATACTCCAGAACCTTGTCAGGAGGACAGGAAAAGGGTTTCAAGAGGACTTTGCACACCAGAGAAAAACGCTTCCATTTGATGCAGATGTTTTCCGTGTAGCTGGCTCCCGAGCAGCCAGAAGGATGCTCGAGACTTCACGGAGACGTTGAACCCATCTTACTTCTATCTCTTCAGGAGCCAAGCATGAAGGTGAAGTGATTTCAGGTTGGGATGGACCAACGAACCCTGGGTCAAGAGATTGACTTGCAAGGGAAGTGGACTTGTGCTCCAAGCACCACTCCCATACCTCATTGCTTCCCTGCAAGGGATAAGAGTGAGCACCGCCTGTTGATGTAATACATCACAGCTCTGCTGTCCGCTTGAAGGAGAATGTTCTGTGACAAAGGACATCCTTCAGAGCTTGGATCGCATAGAGGACCGCCTCACCTCCAAGACATTTATGTGGAGATGAGATTCAACGGAGTCCATACACCTTGAGTGTGGAGGGAGAGACAGTGAGCTCCCCATCCCATTAGCTATGCGGTGGTGATGGAGATCTGATATGGTTCGAAGAGCAAAGGGGAAACCCTTTGAGGAGATTGCCTCTTGAGACCACCAGGTGAGAGACCTTCAAGGTTGCGCACCTTGATGGGATAAGACTGGGGTGAGAGGTCGGAGACCACTGAGTGTAGAGCATCCATTGGGTGGTTCTCATGTGCAACCGGCCATAGAGCAGTGAACACCGAGACTTATGAGACCCAGCATACGCGCTGTATCGAGAGAGCTGTAACCAATTGGTTCTCCCCATGTAACGGGCCATCCAGGGATGTCGAGTCTTCTGTCCTCTGGAAGGAAAGCCTTCATGAAGAGGTGACTAGAAGCGCCCCTAAGAAAAGGAGCCTCTGGGAGGGCTGCAGTTGGGATTTTTTCAGATTCAGCAGAGCTCCCATGGACGAGAAGACGGTGAAGTCGCTTGCACGGCTTCCAAAGTTCCTTTGGCTGGACGGGCTTGCTAGAAGCCAATCGTCCAGGTAGGGAAAGACTCAGAGTCCGCTTTTCCTGAGATGCGCCGCGAGAACTGCACAACACTTTGTAAAACTCACTACGCCGAGGATAGCCCAAAGGCAGGACTTGAACTGATAATGCTGACCCAAAGCTACAAACCTGGAGGAACTTGGTGGGTCGGTGGACGGGATATGTGGTACGCATCCTGCATATCCAGAGAGGCCAGCCAGTCGTCCTGATGCAGCAAGGGTAACAGCGCATTTAGGGAAATCATTTTGAATTCTCCTGGGGAGGAATTTGTTCAGCTTTCTGAGGTCTAGAATGGGGCGATCCCCCAGTTTTCTTTGGAACCAGAAAGAAATGGGAGTAGAACCCTGTGTTCACGAAATGCTGGGGCACCAGTTCTATTGCCTTGTTGTTCAGAAGGCCTCGATCTCAGGGGGGAGGTTCTGACTGAGAAGCCGACAACCTGGGTTGTCGTCCTGGGAGGACAATTTGGGGAATTGAGAGAGTAACCCTCGCGATTATCCGGAGGAACCCATTTGTCTGAAGTTATGGACTTCCACTTGTTGTAGAAGTACATCAGACGCACCTCCCACCGGAGGAGAAAGTTCCATCTCGGCAGTGTGGATGGAATCTTGGGCCAACAACTCATAGCAGGTGGCGCTGGGGGCTTTGGCCCCCGCGCTTGTCATGGCTGCTCTTCTTCTGAGGTTGGGCAGGTTGGCTTTTATGGAAGCTCCCCTGCTTCTGCCTCGAAGGACTGACGACTAAGAAACTGACGCCTGTTCGCATGCCCGCGAGAGGGGCAGGCGGAGGTTCTGGCCAATTTAATGGGATCTAGTCTTATGGGAGGCTTCTAAGGCTTGCTCCACCTGAGGGCCGAAAAGATAGGTGCCATCAGCAGGCAGCGCCATTTCCTGCTGCTGAGCATCCTTGTGAAGTCCGAAGAACGAGCCAGGAATGGCGTCAGATACAAATCCCAGCAGCTGAACGAGAAGCAGTGTCGAAAGCGTCCATGGCGCTTTGACTTGTTGGTTATTGATTCAATACTTAGTAACGGTCAATAGAAGCTCTGACTTGGAGTCCGAATCTGGAAGAGCTTCCAACTATTTTTTCATAGAGTGCCACAGGATATACTCATACTGAGAAAATAGCCTTGATAACTGGCTACGCATACTTAGAGTGGAGGCAGCAAAGACTCTCTTACCTAATGTATCAATTCTTACGACTCTTTGTTAATAGGTTTGCTGAAGTAGTTTGAGGAAGAACGACTTGTCATTCTCTGCCAGGACTACAATAGGATCCATAAATGCTTGGGATGCCAAAAATAGGGACGATCTCTTGGGAGTTGAATACTTATCAATGGATTTAGCTACTGAAGGATTAAGAGCAGGATTATTTCATACCATTCGAGACAGTCGTCTCGAAGGAAGGCTGGATCGGAGGAGTCAAATCCATAGGGATCTCCGAGCATGAAGGTACTGAGTTTTAATATCTTCCCAGGATCGGCGTCTGTAGTCTGAGAGAAAGAGGGATCTCAGGTTCTTCAACAGAGACTTAAGCGACAGGTCCTTGACCACAGGCTCTGTAGCAAAGAAAGATCCTGTTTCCTCCACTTCATCACCCAACCGAAGGTCTGGGTCAGGCTCAACATCATCTCCTGATGGTCCAGAAAGGACTGTTTGGACAGGAAAGGAATGAAAATTAGGAGAGGAGGAAATATCAGAAAAACAAGGAGAGTCCCCGAGGACCCCGCCAGATGGCAAGCGGGTCAAGATTCGGCCATTCGTGAGGCATATGGCGCTGAAGAGGCACGCTGTTCGCGCGGCACCGCAGCCCCCAGGCGCGCCGCTAACGGTTGCCGCACGGCGCCGCCGAAGCCGACGGGCGCCGGTTAAAGCCGACGTTCGATGGCGCCGCATACGGGCGCCGCCGAGTCCATGGGCGTCCCCACTGTATCGCTAGATTAATGGCCCGCTGACGGCCCGCAAGACCCACTGCACCAAAACGGCCCGACAGCCAACAGACCCCGGAGGCGCTGGAAAGCCCCAGGAACCTGGAAAGCAAGAGGAGAAACAAAACCAGGATATGGGCATCGGTGTGGCCCCCGCGCCGCAGCCATGTGAGGGGGGAACACTAGGCACGGAGTCGCAGGCACCCAAGAAGGCGCCGACTAGGAAGGTCCAACCGCCTACCTGATCGCCGAGGGCCGAGGCCCGGCGGCAACCGAGACAGGCAGAAGAACCAACTTCCGAGCTCATCGCCCATAAGAGCGCCCACTGATGAAACTGCTCATCTGGAGCCCTACCTATAGGCGGAGGGCTCCGATGTCGAGGAGCAGATTACCAGAAGTTGGCGACTCAAGAAGGAGACCGCAACTAGCAATGATAACCGACCGCCGACGCAGACATACCAGAGGGCGACTCGAGAGATGCCTTCTTTTGACCTGTGGGGTCAAGAAGAGTCGAGGCCGAACGGTGCCGCGTGAAAGCGACCGCTTATTTTTATGCCTGACGGGGACCGCCTCCTCCGGCATCGGACTGACCGCTGTCGGAACCCGCTGAGTTTCTTGAGAAGGAGGTTGACCGACCCAGCCCGCTGACTGAATAGCTTTACACTAAGTCTCCTCCACCACCTGACCTGCTCATGGTTGACTCCGCCAGTAGGCCGAGACCTTCAAGTAAGTTAAATTTAAGATATTAGAAAAATTTTCAAATAGAATAAAATTAACGATACTACTATCGTGATAATGTTACAAAAACAAACTGAAAACTACGCTAGTTTGAAGTTTGACTCCGACAGACGAGCCGACGTCAGATACTGAAGCGCACTCGACGGCGGAAAAAAGGAACTGAGGCGGTTGAGGGTCGGGCCCAGAAGGTCGTTATCGCCGAGCTTGGCTCATGGGCGCCAGTGTCTCGCGGGCGCCATCTCTCGCGACGACCCTCCAGCAAAAAAGTTTGCTCCCGATGGGTCCTAGTGCCTCCGGCCCTAATCCCACTAGTGTGAATGAGTGGTGGAGACTTAGGTCCAGGAAGATCTTGGAGAATACAGGGTGAGCTGAAAGAGAAGAGGGCTTACCTGATGAAATAAAAGCAGAAACAGCTGCCAGATGCACCTTCAGTGTAGCTGGTCTCAGCCCCAAGCTATTTAAATGGACCATATAATCAAGGACTGTGGGCAGATCAGAAGACTCTGGGGAAATATGCTTCCCAGAGCACCATATGGAAAATCTTTTCCATTTGGAATTATAAGTAGCCCTGGTGGAAGGTTTCCTAGAAGCCTTCAGAATATCCATTACACCTTGGGAGAGGTGTAAATCAGCAAACTCTTACTCTTCAAGTGTCAGGCCTTGAGATTGAGAGATTTGAGATTGGGGTACCAAACCCTCCCCTGAGCACATGTTAACAGGTTGTAATTCCTGGGAAGACACAGCGGAAGATGGACTGCTAAGGACAGTAGGAGTGGATAACAGGGCTGTCTGGCCCAGTCTGGAGCAATCAGGATCATCTTGCACGGTTGAGATCTGATTTTGACTAGCACTTTGAACAGGAGAGGGAAGGGGGGGAAAAGCATACAGGAACTTCCCTTCCCAACTGAGAACTAAGGCATCCAGGGGGACTGAGCCCAACACTGGGGGCCTGTAGCAAAAAAGGGGAAGTTGGTGATTGTCTGGGGCTGCAAAAGATCTATCTGCGGGTGCCCCATCTGGAAAATATCACCTCCAAGACTAGGGATCCAGTGACCATTCATGATGGCCCTCGGATATCCTGTTGAGAGCATCTGCCAGGACATTGTCCTTGCCTGGGAGGTGAACTGTCGATGGGAGGTGTTCAGGAGTAAGCAGAGACCACAACTTCATTGCTTCTGTGCACAAGGCCGAGACAGAGTGCCTCCTTGCTTGCTGATGTACCACATTGTGGTGGTGTTGTCGGTTCTGACCTGGATAACTTTGTTCTGAACAGATTTGGAAAAAGCTTGAAGTGCTAGAAATACTGCTCTGAGTTCCAACAGATTGATGTGAAGCAGAGATTCCTGAGGGGACCACAACCCCTGGGTGGTCAGGTCACCCATGTGAGTCCCCCACCCCAAGAGGGAGGCATCTGTAGTAAGGATTAAAGAGTGAGACTGAGTGACAAAGGGAACCCTTTGTCTCAGATTGTTCTGATCCTGCCACCACTGTAGGGCCTGGATCAGGGTTCAAGTCACTGGGATCAATTTGGTCAGAAGGTCCTTCCTTTGAGACCAGAAGGCTCTCAAATGGAACTGAATGTCCCTCATCTGAAATCTTGCTCCCAGCACTACTGCTGTGGAAGCAGCCATGTGCCCCAGGAGCTGTAGAAAATGCCTTGCTGGTCGAGACACCTGCAGGTTGAATGAGGAGGCCAGAGAGACAAGGGTCCTTGCCCTGTCCAGGGGAAGGAAAGCTCTGGCCTTTTCTGTGTCTAGCTCTGCACCTATGAAGGTGAGGAGCTGGACAGGCTCTAGAACTGACTTTGAAAGATTCAGAAGGAAACCCAAAGAGGTGAGCAGTTGCTGAGTTATCTGTAAGTGTAACTTGACTTGGTCTGGGGACTGGCCTGCTATGAGCCAGTCGTCCAGGTAAGAGAAGATGGCAATACTTTGCCTTCTTAGAGAAGCAACTACCACTGCCAGGCATTTTGTGAATACCCTTGGAGCAGAGGTCAGACCAAAGGGCATTGCTCTGAACTGGTAATAGCCTGAGGGCAGCTTGAACCTGAGGTACTTTCGATGGGAGCTTCTGATGAGAATATGGAAGTAGGCATCCTTGAGGTCCAGGGACACTAGCCAGTCCCCTGGCCTTAGAGAGGGTAGAATAATTCCCAGAGTCACCATTTTGAATTTTGGTTTTAAAGGTGCTTGTTTAAGTATCTGAGATCCAGGATGGGCCGCCATTCTCCTGTCTTTTTTGGGGGTAAGGAAGTACCTGGAGTACAACCCTTTGCCCTGGTGTAGGGGTGAAACCCTTTCCACAGCTCTGAGAGCCAGGAGGGAAGAGACTTCTGCCTCTAGGGCAAGTGTATCTGAGGGATTTGCAGGTAGAAAGGATCTGGCTCTCAGCTTTAGAAATTTTTTTAAGCTGAGAACCAGTCCCTTGCTTACTACTTCCAGGACCCATTTGTCTGATGTCAGAGACTCCCAGTCCTGGACAAAGTAAGCCAGCCTGCCCCCTACAGGTAGTTGAGAATCGGCCCCATCAGGGTGCCTGTTTGGCAGGGGCTTTGGGCTTAAGGGTGCAAGCAGGCCTGCTTGTACCCAGTCTGCCTCTCCCTCTAAAGAACCCCCTCTGGGCATAAGGAGAAGAGGAGGCCTGGGCTTGGTAGAAAGGCCTGCCCCTGGGAATCTGCCTTTGAGAAGTGGCCTGCCTTTTCTTGGCCTGTGCACTCCTATAGGTGGTCCTATATTCGTCCATTTTCTTCATGTAATTCTCTGTCTGCTCCCCAAACAGAGAATTACCCACAACAGGAAAATCCATGGCCTTAGTCTGGGTATCCTGTGACAGGCTAGTAGATCTGAGCCAAGCCATTCTTTGAAGTGCCACAGATATAGCCATGACTCTAGATGACACATCATTGGAGTCCACTGCAGCATGGAATTGCACCTTGGATGCCTCAATACCATCAGCAGCCACCTGCTCCAGCTCCTTGGCAAGCAGGCCAGGGACCTGTTTTGCTAAAGCCATTATAGTGTCCCATCTAGATTTTTGATACCTAGCAGTATAGGCCATATAATTGGCCTGTCTGAGTCCCAAGGATGCTGCCATGTACTGTTTCTTTGCCATGGCATCAATCCTCCTGGAGTCCTTGTCCAGGGGGTGTGAAGCCAAGGGAATGTTTGCCTTATCACAGGCTGCAGCCTGCACTACCCCAACATGGCTGCATTGTTGTGTAAGGAACTCCGTATCTGAGCCTGACAATGCATACCTCTTGTCCATTCTTTTATCCACAGGAGGTATAGTGTTAGGAGTCTTTAAAATCTTAAATGTCTGTTTCCCAAAAGATTTGTGCAAGGAATAGACAGCCTCCTAGACTCTGGGATATCCATCATTTCTACATAGTCAGGCTCCTCCTGGTCATCCACAGCTTCTTCCATAGGAAGCTTGGGGGGTTCAGCCACTTTTTATAAAACATGAAATGGGAGGGGACTCAGAGCCTAGGAGGAGACACTCTTGAAGGTCTGTCTGGGGAGATGTCCGGGTCAATAGGCACATCCAGACTTTCAAAACCACATTCACTTTCCTCATACTCCTCTTCCTCCTCCTCTGGTTCATAAAATTCCTCTAAATCATATTCTTGAACCGGTGGAACCGGCCGAACCGAGCGCCTGCCTGATGGTGCCGGTTCGGTCGGAACCGGGGAAAGTGACTGTACAATTTTGATCGCTTTGGCTATTTCTTCAGCGGTTGGAGAGGCAAGTTTTGGCTCCACACCAGCTGATTTTTCTTTTCTAGTTCTCTTAGCCGGAACAGACTCCTCAGAATTGGCTCTCCTTTTCCCCAAAGAAGTCTCGCCCTGGTCAGAGGGCACTCCTTCTGGTTCGGTTTAAACCGGACCAGGCTGGCCATCCGATTCAGCGGACTTTTTGGCCTCCCTTTCCCTGAGCTTACCAACTCTCTTTTCTAGGGTAGCTGCAGGGAAATTTTTACAAATCTGGCAGTCTGCATTGAGGTGGTCAAACCCCAGACAATAAACACAGGTGGTGTGGGGGTCAGCCTTAGCAAAGACTTCCCCACACACACTACAGTGTTGAAACCCAGTGGGACCGGTTTTTCTTTTGGGTTTCTCAGACATTGTGCCGGTCCTAACCAAACTTACCCTTTCAATGGCAATCCGACAGACAAGACCCTCTTATCGGTTCCTGACCGTGTCACGGATCGTGGAAAAAAACGTAATAAAATCCCTTTTTTTTTTTCAGAACTGATAAGAACCGGTAACCACACTCTAAAAGTACAAATTAAGATTTTCTAACAACTCGATCGGTTCAAACCAAACCGATGAACCGTTTACAAGTTCCACACAGAATAGAATAAAATATAACCTATCTAGTACTCACAATACCACAGACAGAGACTGAACCGACAGGTTACGGTTTAAATTCAGTCAAAAACCGAGAAAAGCGGTACTTTAACCGACAAACTGAACCGAACAGAAGGAGAAATCTCCGGAGCGACTGTTCAGTGAGGCGGATTAAAGAATCTGACGGTTTGAGTTTAAACAGCAACAGACAGAGTCTCAACCGAGCTCGAGCTCAGCGTTCCATGCCTGGCATGGAAAGTTAACTCTTTCATCTCCGGGGCAGTTCAAAGGTTGGGACTCACTGCTACTGTCAGAATACAGCAAGACTTCATGTTGTTTGAACACAGTACTCTAGGTGAGGCCTCACCAATATTTTATACAGCAGTATAACTACCTACCTCTTTCTGCTGGCGATACCCCTCGTTATGCACCCTAGCATCCTACTAGCTCCTCCCCCTGCCTTATCACATTGTTTAGGTACCTTTAGTTTGTCAGAAATTATTACCCCCAGGTCTCTTTCCTGCATGGTGGTCGTCAGCACCACTCTCCCCATATTGTACTCCGTCCCTTGATTTCTATGCCCTAAGGGCATAAGTTTGCACCTCTTCACATTGAATCTTAGTTGCCACATCTTTGACCACTTAGGATCAAGCCGCCAGGACCACACGGAAAAATTCTAGCTAGCAGTCTACAACAGGGGGAACCCCCCCCCCCCGACATCGGCATGTTGATGTCCGATCTAGAATAAAAGGGGTGATCCCCCACACCAGTTTCCCCCGCTGAAGACCCTGAAAGTAGGGCCAACAGGAGAAGAGGAGGATTCCTATAGCCTAGAAAGGCCGAGATGGAAAGAGCACGGGGGGTGGAGGGAGGGAAAAACATGCCTACCGCAAGAGCTCCTCTTGAAGATCTGCTGTTACAGTAAGTTCTTACGTAACTCTACTGTCTAACTTCAAGTGCGCTCTTGCAGTAGGCAACACTGTTAGGACTGAATCCCAAGCAGCGCCCAACAGGGAAAAAACCCGGGAGGAGGAAAGAGGATTGCAATAAGCAGAGAAGGCAAGGAGGTCCAAGCAAACCCTCAACCTAGAGCAGACCCTCAGAAAAGGAGGGTAGCAGGGTAAATGCCCTGGCAGACACAGGCTGTGGCCAACAAAAAGGCGGCCAAACGAATAATAAACCCAAGGGTGGTGGGAGCCAAAAGGCTACCAAACAGACAGGGTAAGCTCTGCAAAGGAGAAAATCTTTTCTAATTTTGTTGAGAAAAAAACAGAGGCTCATAAATAGACTGAACTGGGCCCGGGCTATGTTTTTCCCCAACGTCAGTCCTACTTCAGAGCCAAAGTGGCCTTCCCTTGGTACCAAAATGCTCCCCTAACTCCTGTGTGAATTTCAGGGCAGATAAACCAGGGACCAGGGGACCCCGGGAGGAACCAACTTAAAGAGGGAAGGAAACTGAACCTCTGAAAAGAGGCAGGAAATAGGGTACCTAGGAAGATATCTGCTTTCGAATGAAGCCAAAAGCCAACCCAAAGAGAAAGGGTCCAATGGAGAAAAGGGCCCTTTCTTCCCAGAAAGGTATAGGGAGACCCTTGTAGGACCCAACTCCGGGATATCTTATGAAAGTAGAAGGATCGGGTGTCCTGAATAGAAGCCTTAAAATGACAGGGCGAGGCGTGAAGAAAAAAACACTTCTCTGACTTCCCTCTGGAGGAGGGATACCCTTCAAAGGGACCCTGGAGTCGGGGGGGGGGGACGGGGTAGAAGAAGTCCCAGGAAATGGTAAAGACCCCTAGCTTGGACCCTTGCCCCATCTGGACAACTGTGGAGAGCTCAAGCAAGAATAGCAAGTGCTGATGTCAGGCCTGAAGAGGCAGAATCTTGTTATCGTTCGTTGAATGCCAGGCGATGTTGTGACACATCCTAGAAGTGAGAGTTGAGGACCTCCCTCACGGCCCCCCCCCCCCCCAAACTCCTGATTGGGATAAGGCAACAATCTGTCACAAACAGGTGCGGGGCGGGAAATCAAGCAAAGACACATCTCCGTCCTGAAGAAAGCCCTGAAGTCTGGGCAGGCAGCCCTGGTTACCCGTCAGCAGGAGGGCGGTGCATGAATGGAACCCTAGAGCTAAAGGCATAAATCGGCCAGTCTACAACGCAGAGGGCCAGAGCTGGGTGAGGCGTATCTCGGAGGACGGGGTATGGGGCCCTCGCTCACAGTCCAGGTCGTCTGAGACTCGCTCCAAGAAGATAGAGACAGTGAAGTCCCATGAACGCACGCTAGACTCCATATCAAGTAGTACCCGGGAAAACTCCAGGAAAACCTGACGAGATATGGAAGAGCTGACCCAGGCCAAGACTGAGGGGCCTGAGGTCAGGGAAACCCCCGAGGAGCCCTCCTGAAGGAAAAAAATGAGGGGGGGGGGAATAATAAGGCTATCCCTCAACACCAGAGAGGAATAGGGCAACTAGCTGATCCAAATGGACACAAAGATGCTTCTTGTAAAGAACACAACCCACGCCCAAAAAATCAGAAGATGTTAGATAGGCCACCCAATGCCTGCGGCAACAGGAGGGCCGATAAGCGAAAGCCTAACCATACCGTAAGCCCAAAAAGAGAACGACCCGAGACAGGCACTTCCTGTCTCGGGTGGATATCGAGGCCGGGTCCGCCTGAGGCACATCCACAGAGGCCCATGCATGCGAAGCAGGGCTAATGTAGGGGAATGTCTGTACCGAAGAGAAATCAGGGAGACGTAAGGGAACCCTAACCACAACTGGAAGAGCTGGTTAAAGCCGAGGGTGGAGGCCTGTCGGGCCGCAGACCTGGAAGGAAAGCCCAAAGGGAAAAGAGAATCCTATAGTGGGCCCAACCAGCGGCGTCAGGCATAAGTCTAAGAAAGAGTGCCACTGCCAATAAAGAAGGGAACCGCCGTAAAGGCGAGAAAATGAGGGAAACCCTTTAACACTCGCGCCAGGAGCAACCGCTGCAATCTGGATGAAGGGTGGAAGGCGAACACCTCAGAAGTGAGACACATCGCCCTGACAAACACAAATAAAACAAAAGCTGGTTGACGGGCCGATGCCAGGACCCAACCTGAAACCAGAGAAACTAACTGACCTTAAGAGAGGTCGAGAGGAGCCTGGAGAAAATGGAGACGCCTTCCAGGCATGGTGGGAGGGTCTGAGGGGTTCACTCCAGCTCCAACCTCCGTTTAGGACGGTGCCATCCTCTGCAAGCAAAGATGGGGAAGAAAGGTGAAGGCCCAACGCCCATAGGCCAACTTCCCTATCTGGGCCAAACGATGGGTGCGGACGGCCCGGCTAGAGGAGCATAAGGCCTGATGACCATAGAAGGAGGAGGGCAGGGCCTGACCCTCCTGAAAAAAGTAACTGAGGAGAGCCTGGGTGCCCAAATACCAGGCGACATCTGGGGCCAATGCTCAGCAGAGAGACATCCATAGTAAGGAAACAAGAAAGGGAGAACTGAAAAAATGCCAAAGGAAAGATGGAGTATCCCCTCTTTGTTTGGTTCTCATCCCTCTCCTGGTCCTCCCAACCCACTGAAAAAGTGGGGGGTTGGGGTAGAGGGTCTCAAGGGTTTAGGAGAAGTAGCAGATGCTGACGGCGCAGCTACCTCTACCCCATGGGTTTGAACAGCCGGGGACGAAGAGGCCTGGCACTTGCCCCACATCCCGAAGTGTTGAGGACACTGGGGTCACTGCCCTTGAAGGCGGACTGAAGGCAGATGTGACCAGCCCCGGTGACCATGGGAGCTAGTATGAAGGGAAGTTCCGGAGTCTTGCAGGGAGGACAGCAATGCTTGAACATCCTCCCCGAACAACACAAGGCCCTAGAAAGGTGCATCCAGAATGGAAGCCTGAACCATTGGAGTAAAGTCGGTCAGACAAAGCCAAGCGTGACGCCTGATACAGACGGTGGAGGACGAACTGCGTGTGGCAGCATCCACTGTGTCGTATGAGGCACGGAAGGCATAAAATCCGATGTTAGAGGCAGAATCTAGGAGGTGCTCCATCTAGGACCAAGCAGGGGACTCTGGCGTGGTTTGAAGCAGATCCCCTATCTGCCCAAAAAGGGATTGCTGGTGCATGAGCATGTGCGCTAGGCAGTTCTGAGCTCACAAGACCAGGGTTAAAGAGGCATAGACCTTGCGCCCCAGAATGTCCAAATGTTTGGAATCATAGAAACATAGAAGTTGACGGCAGATAAGGACCGCAAGGCCCATCCAGTCTGCCCATTTCTTTTTCTACCTTATAAATGTGCCATCAGCCTTTGCTCTGTCAGTGGCCTATCTATTCATACTCATTTGTATTGCTCCCTTGTGCCTATCCCATGCCTGTTTGAAGCCTTGCACTGTATTCATAGCCACCACTTCTTGAGGTAGGCTATTCCATGCATCCACCACCCTTTCTGTGAAAAAGAATTTCTCACATTCCCCTTAATCGGCCCCCCTTTAATCTCATGCTGTGTCCTCTTGTCCTGCTATTATTCTTATATTTAAACACGTTAGACTCTTTCACCTTGTTAATGCCCTTAAGGTGTTTGAATGCCTCGATCATATCACCTTTCTCCCTCCTTTGCTCAAGGGTATACATATTGAGCTCCGTTAATCTGTCCTCATATGTCTTCTGATGCAGTCCCTGCACCATTTTGGTTGCCCCTTTGGTTTCTCTGGACTGCCTCAATTTGGTTAATGTCCTTGTGAAGGTGTGGCTTCCAATACTGCACGCAGTACTCCAGATGGGGCCTAACCAGTGTCTTATAAAGAGGGATTATTACCTCGCTCTTACGACTTGTGATACCCCTACTAATACACCTAACACCCCCCTAGCCTTACCTACTGCTTTAGAGGTCTGCTTGGATGATTTCAGGTCATCAGTGATGATGATGCCCAAGTCTCTTTCTTCCTTTGTGACTGCTAGCAACTCCCTCCCAGCCTATAGGTGGCTTCAGGGTTTCTCTTCCCTATGTGCATGATCTTGCACTTCTTTGCATTAAATCCAGTTGCCACTCTTCTGACCATTTTGCTAGTTTATCCAGATCTCTTCTCATTCTGCCCACCCCATCTGGATCATCTACTCTGTTGCAGATCTTGGTGTCATCTGCAAACAGACAAGCCTTACCCTCTAGTCCATCTGCAAGGTCACTAATGAAGATGTTGAAGAGGACTGGCCCCAGGACTGATCCCTGAGGTACCCACTTGTGACTTGCATCTCTTCTGACTGTATACCATTTACCACCACTCTCTGTTTTCTGCCCGTCAACCAGTTTGCCACCCAGTTGACCAACTTCTGACCCACCCGAGCCTACCCAGCTTATTTATCAATCTTCTATGTGGAACAGTGTCAAAAGCTTTGCTGTGAAGTCAAGGTAGCGACATCAACTGCTCCCCTTGGTCCACCACTCTGGTTACCCAGTCAAAGAAATCTATGAGATTAGTTTGACAGGACCTTCCTTTTGTAAACCCATGCTGTCTTGGATCCTGTGCCCCTATGGATTCCAGGTGTTGCACTATCCGTTCCTTAAGGAGTGCCTCCATAATCCTGCCCACTACTGAGGTAAGACTGACTGGTCTGTAGTTCCCTGCCTCCTCCCTGCTACCACTCTTGTGGAGCGGGATCACATGAGCCCTTCTCCAGTCTTCTGGGACCTCTCCTGTGCTCAGAGACTCACTAAACAGTTCTGATAATGGCTCTGCTAGTTCCACCTTTAGCTCCTTAAGTACCCTGGGATGTATGCCATCAGGTCCCATTGCCTTATCCACCCTGAGCTTAGCAAGCTCTCGTAGGACCCTTTCTTTTGTGAAGGGAGTAGTGCTCACCTCCTCCCCTGTGTCCATGGTGCTGAGCTGTGGGCCCTGCCCTACCTTCTCTTCAGTAAATACTGAGCAAAAGTATCTATTTAGGATAGATGCTTTTACATGGTCCTCCTCCTCACATGCTCCTTTTCTCCATTAAGCTTAGCAATACTCCTCTGGACTTTCTCCTTTCACTAATGTATCTATAGAAAGTCTTGTCACCTTCTTTTACTGTTCGTGCTAGTGTTTCCTCAGTTTGGGACTTTGCCTGCCTTACTGCCTTCCCTGCTTCCCTTAGGGCAGTTTGTTATACCTCCCTATCTTCATCCCGCTGTGTTCCCTTATATTTCCTGAAGGCCAGCCTTTTGGCTCTGACCTTTTCTGCTACTGTATTTGAAAACCAAAGTGATTTCCTTCTTCTTTTGCACTTCCTTTTCTGTCTAACACAATGGGATGTTGCTTCAAGTATTGCATCCTTAATGCTTGCCCACTTTGCCTGTACCCCCTCACCTGTGTTCTTTTTGCCAGGGCTAGCTTAACTCTGTTGGCCATCTTATCAAAGTTAGCTCCTCTGAAGTCCCATATTTTTGCCTTGGAATGGGATGATTTAGATGTAGTAGCCAAATTGAACCATACCATGTGATGGTCACTGGCCCCCAGGTGACCTTCTACCTGGAGATCTGTGATCCTTTCCCTGTTAGTCAGTACTAGATCTAGGATAGCCCTGTCTCTTGTGGGTTGTTGTACCAGTTGTTTGAGGCCCTCCCCCTGCAGGGAATCCACTATGTGTCTAGTTCTGGCAGATGTTCCTGCTGGTATTGACAAATCTGCATCCAGCAAGTTGAAGTCTCCCATTATCAGAACCTCCCCTTTAGCTGTCATGTTTTGTATATCTTCTAACAGTAATGTGTCTATGTCCTCCCCCTGGTCTGGGGGCCTGTAGACAACCCCAGTTCTTATGGCTGTCCCATTTCCTGTTTCAGGGTGACCCACAGTTCTTCTGGCTCCTTATGTGTATTCTGAATTTCTGTAGCTTTGATATTTTCATTGACATACAGGCCCTCCTCCCCCTTTTGCACCTCGGTCTCTTCTGAACAATACATAGCCAGGTACTGAAGTCTCCTAAGTGTGGTTACTGGTAAACCACGCCTCACTAATTGCTACTATGTCCAGTTTAGCCTCTGACATTATTGCCTGCAGGTCTGGGATCTTATTTCCAGGCTGTGAGCATTTGTACATGATTTTCCATTGGCCAGATTTCGTGTGTTAGTTGTTGGGTGAGGTTTGGCATTAGCCCTGAGCGTCATATGGGGAGACAAACCTTTTTTCTTACCTGGTGATGCAAATGAACTGCAAACATGCTGAATCCCTGTTTGACCACTAGCTGAAGGGGGAGGGGTGTTCTTCCCATTCGACGTATGGGGTGCTGCACCCCTCTCCCCATTTGCTAGTTTAAATATTCCGCATAGCCAGTTTCTTTATGACTCCCTATTCAGAGGGTGATCCTGATGACTGGACCCTTCACACTCCACCTCGGACCCCGAAAATACAGAGGTGTCAGCCTTGGGGTAGGAGTCAAAATGAGTCTTGCCATCCGGTGTGACACCTGACCAGCTGGTTATGATTGTTGTATGATATTTGTAAAATAAAAATTTAGAATGTGAGCCTGTGCTTCCATGTGACCCCCCCCAGGTTTCAGTGAAACTACAGGGTATGTAACTGACCAGGAGATCAATTAACTTCCTTGAGAAATTGCATTTTGCGGCCTTTTTTATGGCCTCATGCCTTTTAAGTTGGTAAACTAAAATATGCATTTTATCACAGGACAGGACATCATTTAACCGATTCCAGTTGGCTATATCACACCTAGGTGACAAACTGCAGGGTTGTAAGCCTCAAAGGAACTGGCTGATCAAAGACTCAATTTTTTTTTGGGTGGGGGGGTGTGGCTAGCTGTCGGATGCTGTGGATGCACTTTTAGTGAGTTCCCTAGAAAACACCCTGAAAATTGCTAAAAACGTCCATTTTACGCGCTTAATTTACCACATTTTGAAAACAGCAGCAGCCTGGATCTAATTTCTAACTTTTTCGAGATGAGGAAGAAAACAACGCACTAAAAGCCAGTTTCTTTACTGCTACATACAGTCCAAGGGCGCCATCTCAACCTGCAGGCCTGACCTAGGAGGATCCGAAAGGAGACGTTTCCCAGCCAGCCACTCTAGAATCTCTACACTCTGCCATCTTAAATCTAACTGTAACCCCCCTGCAAATGGGGGTTCCCAAAAGACTTCCAGGAGCTTGCTTGAATGCTCCAAGCCTGAATGGTGTTTGGCGTTTAAGCCATTTATCAGTGAGTGTTTTTAGAACCTCTGGTACTGTCTCTTTAAGAGCTGTCTGCTTGCAGACATAATTAGTTTATATGGGGGGACTGTGTGTTTCTCTGTTTGAGTACCACTCAAGCTGCTGCCAATTCACTCCATTTTGCAGTCACTAGGAGTGCAAAGGAACTATCTGAAAGATGTAACTGTTTGCCAGAAATCATTTACAGTAATAACGAAATTACAGTTTGTCTAACTTGCTTTCTTTGCAGTCAGAACTGTGTCTGTCTAGTTCCCATTCTGGTTTTGAACTGCTGAACTGGACCAATCAGTGTGGGGAAGCTAGCTCTAAAATGGTGCCTTGGACGTAATCAGAACTTGACTCATAATCTGAGCCAGCCACAAGAGGATTGTATGGGCAGTGACTCTGGGAGATGTAGTTTAGACTTCAGCACCTTTTGGACCAACAGCAGCAGTCTATTGTGAGTGACAGCCAATCCAGTCAAGAACTGGGAGGAACTCAAAGGAAGTGCCCTGTTTTGTCAGTTGGAGTTTCAGTTGAGCTTTGGCAGTGAAGAAGGAAGGAGCCCTGTGCTTTTCAGTGTGCAGTTTTAGTCAAAAACGTGTGTAAGGCCCAGAGTTCGGTCTGAGCTTGTTAGGACTGAATCTGTCCTGTGAAGAGAATCAAAGGATATCTGAAGAGTAGAAACCAGGCTCACCCTGTAGAAGACTGGAGGAATTGCTGAAAATTACACTCGGTCTGTCAGGAACTGAATCTGCTGTGTGTTCTCCTCGGTATTGTGCAGTAATTGCGATCGGGATACAGATGCAGCCTGCCTGGTATAGTGCTTTCTTTTATATAAATGTGTGAAGAGGTTTGTGTACCTCAAGTGAGCCCTGCTGACATTGAAGGACCCTATCTTATTTGGAGGTCGGAGTACTAATTCAGGGTCGCTCCTGTTGAATTGCCACATTAAATCCAAATGGAATTACTGTACTGCTTACTGTTTAATTCTCCTTTTCTCTGTGTGAAAGGGCCCTACCAGCTGCCACGGTTTGGACTAGCCACTGGGCTTGGGTACCCAGGGACAGTAACTGATAGGGATAGGCCTGTGCACAGAGCCATGGTATGAATGAGTGAGAGTGATAAGCTAATTAACCTGATTTCCCCTGTCCTTGTTATATCCCCTAAATAAATCAGAGCTGCTTGTTTCAGCAAAGTTATACTGCCTGAGGTATTTGTCTATGTTAAAGTACTGTACTGTGATTGTTGCACTGTATCTTATTTTACAGGGGTCCCAGTGCGGAAATAGTCCTGGGGAAGTGTATACTGTGAAGGTAATTCTGATATATTGTGTGGGCCACTAGTGGGAAGAAGGGGGTTGCAGTGTCCCAGAGGGCTGCGACCAAGTAAGTTTAACTATTGCAAACCCTGACCTCTGGGTGGAGGCACCCGCCATTGGATCCAGGCCCCTCAACCTGTTAGTGGCAAATCAGGCAGGGGTAGTAGCCCCTGGGATAGCGCCATCTAGGGGTTACATAACAAAGATGGTGCAACAGTTAGACAAGAAGATGGATTCCTACCATGAGAGAACGTTGCAAGTACAGCAAAAGATGGGTGGGCTAGTTGAGACTGCACAGACGGCTGAGAAAATCTCTGAACGGGCCCAGGCCACGGCCGCTACGTGTGTGAAAGAACAGGCACTGTTAAAATCACGCCGGGAGTACTTAGAAAACCAATCAAGGGCTGCAAATGTGCGTATACTAGGCCTTTCAGAGGGGACAGAAGGAGAAGACCTTATGGTGTTTTCTACATCCTGGCTGGAGAAAACATATGATTTATCCTTAAAGGACTCTCTAGTGCGAGCATAACGTATCAATCTGCATAGAGACACAGGCCAGCCGGAAGGAACTAGAATGGTAATGCTGCAAGCTGCTTCATCGGTGGTTCGGGACAGAATCCTTCTGGCAGCTCGAAACAGAAGGGGAGTTGAAATAGATGGCACCAGAGTACTGATTTTTCCGGACCTTTCATATGCCACCCGCATGAAACAGAAAACTTTTGACCCGATTCGTCGCAGATTGAGGGATTTGGAAATCTCCACCAGTATGTTTATGCCTGCCCACCTACAAGTTGTGGTGGGCCGGAGGGTATATGTGTACACTGATCTCAAGGAAGCAGTAAAGTTGACGGGGAAGCTGGAAGCCGAATGGGTTGCAAGAGAAGGGGATTCCTCTAATGAATCGGAGGACGATGATACCTGAGCTGGGACTGTGAGTAATATTTGCTCCATTTCACCTTGCTAAGTAATAGATCGACATGGCTGCTTATACAGCCTTCTGTTCGATATGTGGAGACATTTATTTTGTTATTAAAAACTGGAATCTGCATAACATATCTATGGGGGTTACATGGATACTGATTTTAGAGATTCTGGCTCTAAGTGGGGATTATCTATATGGGATAGGAAGCTCTTGCTGACTAATCCTCAAGTTGGACTGTTTATGGACTTTTAGTTTAATTTGAAATGCCTTCGGGGTGTGTAATGGGGAGCTTTACTGAAAGGGGGATTTTGAGTTTTTACCAAGAGAGTTACATAAGAAAGGCATGTTTGCCGGTTCAGATATCTGGGATAATTAATATTACTAATAATCTTTTTTTTTTTGCAAGCTGCCGGCCGCCTGGTGTTTCTCGGCCCGGCCACGGGCTTCCACTCCCCGCATCAGCCTCGAGCCCTCTGATACCCGTGGCTTGCCCCCCACGGCGGGGCTGCGGCACTCCCCTCCACATGCCGCAGTCCTCGGACTAGGTCGGAGGGCTGGCCCGGGGAGCTAATCAAAGCCATGGCGAGCTTCATTAGCAGCGGCCGGCAGCTATTTTGTCAGCTTTTTCCTTTTGGAGAGGCGGGGTCGGTGCAATGACGCCAGCGTCCGCCCGCCCCTGTGTATCGAAAAGTCAGAAGGTGCGACTCCTGCCCGCCAGGGTCACCAATGCCCGACACTTCCTCCTCCCCCAGAGAAGGAGAGCAGTCTCTAGGACGCCTATCCTCTCCCCGGCCGCCCTCCAGTGACCCTGGTCCGCTCGAACCTGGGTCACGCGCGTCATGCGAAACTAACCGCAGCGCCGACAAGCCGGCTACTAATAATCTTTTGTATGGGCATCGACAGCATTGGTCAAAGTGTTTATCACAAATGTATAAAGGATTGAATAATTGTTAATCTCCCTAATCTTGTACCAACAGTAGTCATGTCTTTCTCTCCGCATATCAACTGTACTAGATATCTGTATGATATATGACATGACTCATGGATTGTCTATGCATTGCATTGTAATGTCATAAAAGATATAAATAAAAAGTATAAAAAAAGACTCGATTTGGGAAATGAGTTTTTGCTAATGTCACATTATTTAATAAACCTTCTGATAGAACATCATGTTTGTGATTTTTATATTCTAAAAGGAGGAAGAGCAAGATGACTCGTAGAAGGGGTGTGGAGACACACAGTTTAAACTGATACTTGTGTCTGGACTGTCATATTATCTTGGGACTCTAGAGAGACAGCTCTCTGATCTACAGGTAACTACAGACCAGTCAGTCTTACCTCAGTAGTGGGGCAAGATTATGGAGGTACTCCTTGAGGAAAGGAAAGTGCAACACCTGGAATCCATAGGAGCACAGGATCCAAGACAGCATGGGTTTACAAAAGGAAGGTCCTGTCAAACTAAACTCAAAGATTTCTTTGACTGGGTAACCAGAGTGGTGGACCAAGGGGTAGCAGTTGATGTAGCCTACCTTGACTTCAGCAAAGCTTTCGATACTGTTCCATGTAGAAGATTGACTAATAAACTGGGTAAGCTCGAAGTGGGTAAGAAGTTGGTCAACTGGGTAGCAAACTGGTTGACAGGCAGAAAACAGAGAGTGGTGGTAAATGGTATACAGTCAGAAGAGATGCAAGTCACAAGCGGGGGTACCTCAGGGATCAGTCCTGGGGCCAGTCCTCTTCAATATCTTCATCAGTGACACTGAAGATGGACTGGAGGGTAAGGTTTGTCTGTTTGCAGAGGACACCATGATCTGCAACAGAGTAGATGATCCAGATGGGGTGTGCAGAATGAGCAGAGATCTGGATAAACTAGCAAAATGGTCCGAAGAGTGGCAATTGGGGTTTAATGCAAAGAAGTGCAAGATCATGCACACAGGGAAGAGAAACCCTGAAGCCACCTATATGCTGGGAGGGGAGTTGCTGGCAGTCACAAAGGAAGAAAGAGACTTGGGCATCATCATCATCACAGATGACCTGAAATCATCCAAGCAGACGACTAAAGCAGTAGGTAATGCTAGGGGGATGTTAGGGTGTATTAGTAGGGGTATCACAAGTCAGAAGAGGGAGGTAATAATCCCTCTTTACAAGACACTGGTTAGGCCCTATCTAGAGTACTGCGTGCAGTACCGAGGCCACACCTTCACAAGGACATTAACCAAATTGAGGCAGTCCAGAGAAGGGTAACCAAAATGGTGCAGGGACTGCATCAGAAAACATATGAGGACAGATTAACAGAGCTCAATATGTATACCCTAGAGCAAAGGAGGGAAAGAGGTGATATGACTGAAACATTCAAACACCTTAAGGGCATTAACAAAGTGAAAGAGTCTAACATGTTTCAATATAAGAAAAATAGCAGGACAAGAGCACACAGCATGAGATTAGAGGGAGGCCGATTAAGGGGTAATGTGAGGAAGTTCTTTTTCTCATAAAGGATGCATGGAACGGCCTACCTCAGGAAGTGGTGGATATGAATACAGTGCAGGGCTTCAAACAGGCATGGGATAGGCATAAGGTAGCAATACAAATGAGTATGAATAGATAGGCGATTGACAGAGCAAAGGCCGATGGTACATTTATAAGGAAGAAAAAGAAATGGGCAGACTGGATAGGCCTTGCAGTCCTTATCTGCCATCAGCTTCTATGTTTCTATCTAACTTTAGAAAGGTACTTGCAGAGGTAATACATTAGATAGAAAAGATCTGACTGTATTGTGGTAGCAGTTTGCTTTGTAATTTTCCCTTGTTCTTTTATGTGATTGTGAGCTTTTTGATATATTGTTCGGTGTTTACATTTTTCATATTTTTTTTATCATCTTTTAGTAAAGAATCTTTTTTCAAGATACTGCCTGGGTGTGTCTTCCAAGTTCTTTTTGCATGTGATGTATAGATGGTTAAGTCTGACAACTGCTCAACAGCATGATGGTGTTACTGAGCTTGAGTAAAAAGTTAAGAATATACCTAAGGTCTCTTATAGAATTTTAAGGGTTCATTTTGGAAGCCTAGCTTGGTGTCCCTGGTGAAAGATTGTACCGCAATCCCTGAAGAGGGTACGTATCTGAGCCTGTACATTGAGTAAGCTAGCATAAGGTTCACAGTTTGAATCCCCCCAGAACCTGAGACTAAAGGTGATTCGGACCCAAAAACAGACAGGAGGGTTACCCTGTCTGTTACCTGTTCACACTACTGCGTTCTGAAGTTGGCACTGTGGGAGCAGAGGGCCTGACCTGCAAAGTGCGTTTGTGACGATCTGGTTGGCAGCGGTGCTAAAAAATTTGGTAACACAAGCTTTAACTGTTCAGTGTGTCAGCTTAATACTGTACAGCTCACTTGCAAAATAAGGCAGTGATTTATTTTTAAAAAAGGAAACAGAACTATATAATTTTGCTTACAGTCAAGTTCCTATCTGTTTTATTTTTTTTTTCAAATTGCAAGATAGAGTAGCTGTAGTTAGGGACAAAGATGGCTTCCAACTACAGTGAGCACACTGCAGACTACCTGAAGCAGTTGTGCAAGGAGAAAGGAGTCCTGCATGAGGGGGAAAGCCACCAAGCAGAACCTCGTGGATGCTTTAATGGCCTCTGATGCCCAGAGTGCTGAGTCACAGACTGTGACTGTAAAGGACCAAACCTTGGGAGTGGAGGGGCCAGTGCAGTGTCCGGATCCGGTGAGGAGGACAGCAGGGCCACTGCAAGCCAAGGGCCACAGCAGCAGGGGAAGGTCACCAGCATTCTGGAGCCAGAAGCAATCAGGCTGCAGACTGAGTTGTGCAGAATGGAGCTGGAGTTCCAGAGAGAAGAGAAGTGAGAGCAGCGAGCTGCAGAGGAGAAGAGTGAGTGAGAACAGCGAGAAACGGAGCAAGAGAAACGAGCTGCAGAGGAGAAGAGGTAGCGAAAACAGCGAGAGGCGGACCCTGAAGAGCGTGAGTGCCAGAGGCGACATGAACTGGAGAAGTTACGACTCCAACCACCAGCACCAGAGCAGGTAAGTGGCTTGGGTTTAACAGGAACTACAGGACTGGGTTACAAATTGATAGCTGAATTTAAAGAGGGGAAGGATAAGGATGCCTTTTTAAATTCCTTTGAAAAAGTTTGTATTCAGGCAAAGATTCCTAGAGGGTCCTGGAGCTTCCAGCTATCCCCGCTACTTACTGCGAAAGCTCGGGATGCATTGGGTCAAATGGACAATGAAGACAGTAATGATTACAGCAAACTTAAAGCTGCACTTTAAAAAAAGTTTGATTTAACTGCAGAAGCATACAGAGCTAAATTCTGTAAGCTCAGGAGAAGCCCTGGCATGAGCTCCGAGGAGCTAGCCACGAAACGTCAGTTTTTAAAATGCTGGTGGGAAGGAATTGAAGCAAACTCTGTAGATAAAATTAAAAATGCTACATTGTTAGAGCAGGTTTTTTGGGCATGCCCAGCAGAGCTGAAAACCTGTCTGGAGGACCAAGATCCCAAAACAGTGCAAAAGGCTGCTGAACTCTCAGACCACTATGCCAAGAGCAGACCTGCTCTGAGAGCGAATAGAGCTTGCATGGCAGCAGAGAAAGGGAAAAGCACGCCTTCAGGGCAGCTAAAACCTTGATTGCCTCCACCGAAACCAGTTAGTTCCAGGTTTCAAAGAAAAGATTTCTCTGAGAAAAGAAACGAATGTTGAGTTTGCAAAGAAACTGGGCATATTGCCAGACAGTGTCTCAAAGAGACGAGCAATCTGCAAAATGGGGCTGGGAAAGAAGTGGGTTCTTTTTGAGTCCCTGGAAGCATGCCTGTGAATATGAGGAAACACATGCACCCAGTCACGGTGAATGGTGTATAGACACAAGGGTTAAGGGACAAAGGGGCATCCCTGACGCTGGTAGAAGGGGATCTGGTAGAGCCTGGTCAGCTTATAACCAAAAGATTTGTAACTGTACAAGGGTTTACTGGTAAGGACACAACATTGCCACTCGCTAGTGTTCTCTTAGACTGGGGTGAAACAGGGGGAACTGTGCAACAGGTGATGGAGCCAAAACATTAGCAGTTGACGTCATCCTTGGCAACAATCTCAAACGGGGATAGTGTGTGCAGTTACCCGTAGCCATCGGGAAGGGGAAAATACAGGTTATTCACCTGTAACAGGAGTTCTAGGAATGGTATATGTTGTTCATCCACACTTATTGGCAGGTTCCTTGCCACTCTAAATCTTGCCGGAAGGTCTTCAAGCTGGCTCCTCCCACCCACCCGGGTGGTAAAACTCTCGGCTCCGCCCCATGACGCCAGATCTGACCCGCTGGAAGCTCAGGTTGTGCGTCGAAGCCGGGGAGGTCGGGTGGGTCGTGTGGATGAACAACATATACCATTCCTAGAACTCGTTACAGGTGAGTAACCTGTATTTCTAGGGACATGGATATGTTGTTCATCCACACTTATTGGCAGACTCTCAGCAGTTCTCCAGGAGGAGGAGGCAAGGCACACCCTACTTAGGGAATAAAGACTGAGAACCGAGGCCCCAAAACCAGCATCCCGGCGTGACTCAAGGTCTATGGTAATGGGTATAAGGGTGTGCTGACTTCCAGGTAGCAGCCCTGCAGATTTCCTGGATAGGGACGCCCCTGGAAGCGGCCACCGATGCAGCAGTATGATGGGTAGAATAAGCTCTTATCCTCTGGGAGGCTCCATGCCCGCCAACTTATAGCAGAGATCTATGCAGGAGGTGACCCACCTGCTTATCGTCCGCTTGGCTGCAGGTCTGCCAGGTGCGGCTTCAGCGTAGGTGACAAACAGCTGGCAAACCTCTCCCCGAATTTCAGCCATGCGCTCCTTATAATAAGCGAGCGCCCTTCTAGGGTTCAAGATATGGAGCCTGTATTCGGCCTCCGAGGTGTGATTGGGGCAGAACACCAGCAGAGTCAACACCTGGTTAAGGTGAAACTCTGACACCACCTTCGGAAGGAATTTCGGGTTGGGGTGCAGGACAACCTTGTCCCTGTGGAAGACCAGGTAAGGAGACTCAATGCAGAGCGCCTGGAGTTCTCCCATCCTTCTGGCTGACGTGATAGCCACCAAGAAGGCGGTCTTCCACAACAGGTGAGAGAGTTCACACCTGTGCATTGGTTCGAATGGCTTGCCCATGAGCTTTGCCAGTACCAGCAGTAAATCCCACGGAGGTGGAGGTTCTCGCAACCGAGGGAAATGTGATCAAGGCCTTTGAAAAAGCGCCAGACCACCTTCTCCTGCGCCACCGACTGCTTCCCGGCCCGCGCCCGGTAAGCAGAGATGGCTGCCAGGTGCACCTTTAGGGTCGGTCGACCTAAGCCCTTGACTAGAAAGGGACCATAAATAGTCCAAAATTGCCAAGGAACAGGAGGAAGGTCCAAGCCCTTACTCTGACACCAAATGGAAAACCTCTTCCATTTGAAGGCATAGCATTTCCTGGTCGACTTACAGGACGCCCAACAACATTGAGGACCTCGTCGGAAAGACCAAGGCCTGGAACTCTAGCCGCTCAGGAACCAGGCCGTCAGGTGCAGGGATTGAAGGTCCGGATGGAACACCTTCCCCTGATTGACTGAGAGCAGGTCCAGGCGAGCTGGAAGCTGCCTCGGGAGCCTGTAGCTGAGGTTGAGGAGATCTGGGTACCAGAACTGGCAGGGCCAGTCTGGGGCTATCAGAATCACCTGCGCCTTGTCCCTCCTTGTCTTGAGAAGCACCTTGTGAATCAAGGAAAATGGGGGAAAGGTGTAAAAGAGGCCCGGGGTCCACAGCCTCGAGAAGGCATCCCCCTGCAGCGAGCCCTGCTGAGGGGGGTGGGCATGAAACAGCCTCAGCTTCGCATTCTCCGTGGAGGCAAACAGGTCCACCTGAGGTGTGCCCCAGTGGGAGAACAGATCTTGTACTACCCGCAGGAGAGACCACTCGTGAGATGCAGCCCTCGGTCCGGCCTGGCATCGGCCAGGGTGTTGGAGTTTCCTGCCACATGAATGGCTAGGAGATCCGCCTCCAGGCTGTGCACGAGTGACCAAATGCAGAGAGCTCTTGCATAGAAGCATGGAGCATCCCCCGCCTTGGCGGTTCGTAGTACATGGTCGTGGTATTGTCCGCTCGACCGGACCACTTGACCCCGGAGAACGGAGCAAAGGCGGTGAGCTAGGCGGACCGCCGAGCTCCAGCAGGTTGATGTGGCATCGACTCCGAGGGACCAGAGGTCAGACACGGTGTTCCCCAGATGGGCACCCCAACCCATCAAAGAGGCATCGGTCGATAGAGAGACCGTCGGTTCGGGGCGGACAAATGGGATGCCCTCCTGCAGATGGGATGGAACGGTCCACCACTGGAGAGCGTTCCACATCTCCTGGGTCACTGTCACTAGCTGGTCCAATGGATCGCAGTGTTGTGACCACCAGCTGGCCAGTCCCCACTGAAGGGGGCGCATGTTCCAGTGTGCCCAACGGACCACGCTGGTACAGGCCTCCATGAGACTCAGGAGGCGCAGGAAGTCCCGGGCAGGGCGCGATTGCCCAACCAGAAATGATTGGGCAAAGGAGGTAAGAACCTCGCCTGTCCGGCCGAGCCGTGTTTGGCTCAAGAGAGTCGAGCTCTGCCCGATGAACAGGATCACCTGCTTGCTCGAGTTCCAACTTGGCCTTGTTGATGAGAAGGCCGACTTGAGAGCAAACCTGGAGGGCCAGATCTCTGGACCGCTCCCACCTCCTGTCTGGAGGGGCTGCTATCAGCCAATCGTCCAGGTAAGTGGTACACCGGATCCTCAGCGCCAGGAATGCTGTCACCACTGCCATGAATTTGGTGAAGACCCTGGGAGCTGGAGATAAGTCAAGGGCATGGCTGGAACTCGAGAGGATCCTTCCGCCGAAAGCGGAGGAATCTCCATGTGACGGACGGATAGGGACGGAAAGAATGCGCCCTGTAGGTCCAGAGAGCAGAACCACACACCATGTTCCGGAGATGGTATTATCTGGCGCAGAGTGACCATTCTGAAGGTCCGAGACCTAGGAACTTGTTCAGGTCGTAGAGGTCGATGAATGGGCGACAGCCCCCGTCTGCTGGAACCAGGGAAATACCTGACACGAACTCGGCTCAAAGGGGGTCTTCACTTCATGATCACCCCTTTTGGAGGAGGAGAGCCGGCGTCGGCTCGACGAGCCGCCAGTGAGGCTGCGACCCTTCGAGGCCCCCCGGTGCGACGGCTCTGAAGGGCAGGGCCTGCTCGAATTCTAGATGTAGGCCTTTTCCCACCACCTCAGTACCCACCTGTCCGTGGTAACAGCGGACCAGGCAGAAAGGAAGTGTCTGAGCTGCTCGGGGAACCAGGGGTGAGGTGACAGGATGGGGCGACACCCTCAGCCCGTTACTGGGCAGGCTTGAGGAGGGACCGGCCTAGGACCTCCTGGGCCTTACCTCCTGCTTCTTGTTGAGGAAGCCGACGGGTTGGGTTTGGGATACCAAGCTCGAGCCTGCTGGCTCTGACGCTTGGGTCAAGGCTATGGCGGCGCAGAAGGACAAAAAGGGCTTAGGCTGTGGCTTGCAGCCTTTGTCCTTCTGAGCGGAAGAGACCGAGTCCAAGGTAGCATTGGACTTCTCGATCCTCTGCAGGTGACCTTCCACCCCAGGGCCGAAGAGGTCAGTCCCCAAAAAGGGAACATTCGCCAACTTGTGCTGGGTATCCGAGGTAAAGGTGGATATCCTCAGCCAAGCCCGACGACGCATGGCCACTGAGACCGCCACAGACCTGGCACATGAGTCCCCAATGTCTAACGCAGTCTGGAGCTGCTGTTTGGCCACTGCCCTGCCCCCGCACCTGCCTGACCGTAGTCTGCAGATCTGCGGGAAGATGAGGGACAACCTCATCCAGGGAGCCCAACAGGGCGTGACAAAAATGTGCCATGAGGACGGCCGAACTGGCCTGACGAAGGCCGAGAGAGGACGCAGCATAGACTTTTCGCCCGCATAATCCATTTCTCTGGATTCTTTGTCGGGAGGTTTGTCCATATCCTGGCGCTCTCGCACGCCGGAAAACGCTGTCGGTAACCAACCCTCGGCCGAGGGTGTTCAAAACCGACAGGGAACGTCAGGATCGTGATACTTCTGGCCAACCTGGCCGGCGCAGGGCAGGAAGCAGGACGCTGCCAAAGTTCCAAGGCCGGACCTACTATGGCTTTGGCCACCGGAAAGGCCTCCTAGGAGAATCCCTCGTCCAGAATTCCGTGAGGGGATACCTGGCCTGCTTAGAAACGGGTTCGGGCTTCATCTCGTGGACTCGAGATGAGTCGGCAACCCTAAGAAGGACGAATGGGCTATCGCCCATTGACTGCCCTCCCGAGGACTCCAAGTCCATCGCGCTTGGAGAAGAGGGAGGAACCATCATCGGACTCAGAAGAGTCCTTAAAGAGCTGCCCTCGGCCTGAGCCACCCTCCACCTGCCGAGGTTTATCGGGTGAGGGTAACAGACAGCCTATGGGGCAAACCCAAGGCTTCCATCGAGAATTTTGGTCGGAGCCCCAACTAATGCTTGTGGAGGCGGAGGTGCCACCAGAATCGGTGGGCAGCTGGAATTGCCAACAACCGCCCGAGAACAGGCCCCTCGACTACAACGAGGGGCTGTTTCGCTGCCCGTGACAGCTAATTTAATGGCCGGGAAGACGACTGGTCGGCTTATCCCGGTCAAAAGGACTGTTGCCACATGAGTTCCTCGATTTCCAACGCAACTGGCGCCAAAGCCTCCTCGTCTCGAGGAAGAGCGGCGGCAGCGCTTTGCCGCGTGTCGAATCGAGATCACGGCGTATGGCGGATCAGTTGGACCGCGAGATGTCCGGAGACCGAGTTTTATTAGGCCGAGGAAGGCGAGGAGAAGTGTCGGAAATCGGCACTCCTCGCTCGGACGATCCCAATCAGGCTCCGGAACCGGAGGCACAGCATGTCGACGGATCCTCAACTCCACCGGGGAACCGGGAGAGGGATTCTCAGCTTCTCCAGTCGACAACTCGCCTAACGGTCGAGAAAAATCTCGACCGGCCGACGGGAGTCTCGGTCAACTGGCCTGACGGGGACACCGTGAAGCCAGTGGCTGAAGCTGAGGGTCGTGATCAGCTTCCACTGTCGACAAGGGGGGATCTTTCCCGCCTCCCAAGAGCGCCGACGGAGAAACTTACTTTTGCTCTTTTTGACCTGAGAGGTCCCGCATAGTTGGACCTCACCTTGGTCAGAGAGGGTCAGACAAAGCCCTTGCAGTTTAGCACGAGGCACCGAGAGAGAGCGGACAAATGCCGCAGCCGAGGTAGAAGCGGCCCGCGCCGCCCTCTTCGAGGGCTAGCATCTGCTCGAGCTGATCCGCCAGCCCGCCCGCGGACACCGCCAATCGGCGCTCTTTAGATTTCACTCGTGAATTCTTTTCTCGGGCGCCCCAGTTGTAATCGGGCAGCACGGTCTTCAAGGACGTAGGTCGGTGCCGGAAGAGCACAAGTCGCGAGGCTCGCGGGTCGTGCTCAAGGCCCAGGCAGTAGACAGCGTGGAGTGCGGATCCGCCCTAGACATCTTCTGCCTTGCAAGGGCACCTCCAAAACCGGAAGTCGAGGTCCATCGCAGTCGCGAAGAAGACCGAGTCTTTTAGCAAAACTTTTGATTTCGAATCAAGAATTAGGAACCAGTCTTAAACGCAGCGCGTTAAGGAGGGAACCTGAGCTTCCAAGCGGTAAGGAAGATCTGGCGTCATGGGGCAGAGCCGAGAGTTTTACCACCCGGGTGGGTGGGAGGAGCCAGCTTGAAGACCTTCCGGCAAGATTTAAAGCGGCAAGGAACCTGCCAATAAGTGTGGATGAACAACATATCCCTGTCCCTAGAAATGTAGTTCCCTGGACCCCATAGAAGCCATTGTGGAAACCACTGGGAGGCTGGTTCCCCAGCCTATGTCTCCTGATATGGAGACTAACGAAAAGGGGGTAGAAATTTCCCCAGTAGCAGTCAACCACACAGCTACGGAGGGTTATTCCGAAGAAGGAGGGGTGACCCATTGTCAGAGGATTAGGGATGACAGTGATCCTGAGTGCCCTGACACTAGTGTTAGGGACCCTAGTTTAGAGACTAAAGGGGACATGTCCCATGGCTTGGGAATGTGTAAAGAGTTTGCAGCTGCTCAGAAAAGTGACCCTAGTCTAAAGAAGCTGAAGGCTTGGGCAGACTCTGACAGAGCACAGGGAAGTGACGGTAGACATAAGGTTTATTGTCAAAATGGACTGATATATACTCAGGATGCTAAGACAGAGGAAGGGGTGATAGGCAGGCAGCTTGTCGTTCCCTAGGAGTATCGTGAGCAGTTGCTCAAGATTGCACATATTTCCTTTTCTGGTCATCTGGGAATCGCGCACACTGCGCAGCGATTGTCCCAGAATTTCTATTGGCCCAACTTCACCCAGCAGGTGAAGGAGTATTGCAGGTCTTGTTACCGGTGCCAAGAAATAGGGAGGGCGGGTAAGAAAACCCAAGCTGCCTAAATTCCATTGCCCATCGTGGAGGAGCCATTCCAGAGAGTGGAAATGGATATTGTGGGGCCTTTAAATACCCCCAGTTCCACCAGGAAGAGGTTCATCCTCATTGTGGTGGATTATGCCACCCCGTATCCAGAGGCAGTCGCCTTATCCTCATTGAGGACAGACAAAGTGGCAGATGCCTTACTTGGGATTTTCTCCTGTGTTGGGTTTCCACAGGAGGTTATCACCGATCAAGGGGGTTCCTTCATGTCGGACCTGGTGAAATGTTTGTGGGAGAAGTGTAGGGTGGTGCAGAGGTGCACGACACCTTATCACCTGCAAGCCAATGGGCTTGTGGAAAGATTTAACGGTACCCTGAAGTCAATGCTCCAAGCGTTTGCTGAACAGCATGGGAGGGACTGGGAGAAATACCTTCCCCACCTGTTGTTTGCATACAGGGAGGTGCCCCAGGGGTCAACAGGATTTTCCCCCTTCGAGCTCTTATATGGATGCCTGGTACGTAGGCCCCTAGACTTGATCCGGGAGGACTGGTAAGGCAAGCATGCCATCCAGGGAACTCCCACAGTGGAGTATGTCCTTAGGTTTAGGGAAAGGCTGAAGGAGCTTATTCGGACAGCCCAGACCAACCTGGCAGCTGCCCAACAGAAACAAAAAGTGTGGTACGACGGCAGAGCCAGAGCTCGCTCATACACAGTGGGTCAGGAAATCATTGTCCTTATGCCAGTCTGGAAAGACAAGCTGCAAGCTGAGTGGACAGGACTGTACAAAATAGTTAGAAAGGTAAATGACGTGAACTATATGAACAGGTTACTCACCTGTAACAGTAGTTCTAGGAGTGGTATATGTTGTTCATCCACACTCTCTGGCATGTCCCCTTCCCCTTTAAATCTTACCGGAAGTCTTCAAGCTGGCTCCCTCCCACCCACCGGGTGGTAAATACCTCGGCTCCGCCCCATGACGCCAGATCTTAGCCCGCTGGAAGCCAGGTTGTGCACCTAAAGCCAGGGAGGTCGGGTGGGTACGTGTAGATGAACAACATATACCACTCCTATAACTACTGTTACTAAGAGTGTGGATATGTTATTCATCCACACTCTCAGGCAGACTCCAAGCAGTTCTCTGGAAGGAGGGAGGCAAGGCACACACCCCCTTCTTAGGAAAGAGAGATTGGAGAACCGAGGCCCCAAAACCAGCAGCCCGGCGTGACTCAAGGTCAATGTGGTAGTGGGTAATGAAGGTGTTTGCTGACTTCCAGGTAGCAGCCCGACAGATTTCCTGGATAGGGATGTCCCTGGAAGCAGCCACCGACACAGCAGTATGGCGGGTAGAATGAGCTCTTATCCCTCTTGGAGGCTCCTTGCCCGCCAACTCATAGCACAGACCTATGCAAGATGTAGCCCAACTTGCAATGGTCCATTTGGCTGCAGGACTGCCAGAATCGGTTTCGGTGTAGGTGACAAACAGCAGGAGAACCTCTCCACGAATTTCCGCTGTTCTCTCGTTATAATAGGAGAGACCACGTCTCAGGTCCAAAGTATGGAGCCTGTACTCAGTGTCCGAGGTGTAGCTAGGGTAATATAGCCAATACCTGGTTAAGGTGAAACTCTGATACCATCTTCGGAAGGAATTTTGGGTGGGGGTGCAGGACAACTTTGTCCCTGTGAAAGACCAGATAAAGGGAGTCCACCGACAGCGCCTGGAACTCCCCTGTCCTTCTGGCTGACGTAATAGCGACCAGGAATGCTGTCTTCCACAAGTGTGAGAGCTCACACCTGTGTATGGGTTCGAATGGCTTGCCCATGAGCTTTGCCAAAACCAGCAACAGATCCCACGGAGGCAGAAGTTCACGCACCAGAGGGGATATGTGATAGAGGCCTTTAAAAAAGCGCTCGACCACTGTCTCCTGTGCCAATGTCGGCTGACCGGCCCACGTCCGGTAAGCAGAAATGGCTGCCAGGTGCACCCTAAGGGTCGATGACCGCAGACCCCCTTTGGAGAGAGACCAAAGGTAGTCAAGAATATCAGCCACAGAGCTGGATAAGGGGTCCAGACTCTTACCCTGACACCAAATGGAAAATCTTTTCCATCTGAAGGCATAACATTTCCTGGTCGATTCCTTTCAAGATGCCTCCACCACGGTGTAGACATCCTCGGAAAGACTCAAAACCTGAAACTCTAGCTGTTCAGGTACCAGGTTGTCAGGTGCAGGGATTGAAGGTCTGGATGAAAAACCTTCTCCTGGTTCAGAGATATCAGGTCCAGGCGTGTACAAAAGCCGCTCCGGGGCCTGCAGCTGAGGCTGAGAAATCTGGGTACCAGAACTGGCGCAGCCAGTCTGGGCTACCAGGTTCACCTCGCCTTGTGCCTCCTCACCTTGAGTAACCCCTTGTGGATCAAGGGAAATGGAGGAAGGCGCAGAGGAGGCCTGGGGTCCACGGCCTCGAGAAGGCATGTCCCTGCAGCAAGCCCTGCTGAAGGGGGTGGGCATGATACATCCTCAGCTTGGTGTTTTCCCTGGAGGAAAACAGGTCCACCATCGGTTTGTCCCAATGGGAGAACAAGTTGTAAGCTACCTCTGGATGGAGTGACCCCAGCTGACGAAGGTCCAGATTCTGAGCGCCTCCTTGCATAGCAGATGGGAGTGCGTGCCACCCTGTTTGTTGAGGTAGTACATGGTCATGGTACTGTCCATCTGGACTTGAACCACTTGACCCCGGAGCTGAGGAGTGAAAGCTGACAGCACCAGTCTGACTGCTCTGAGCTCCAACAGGTTGATGTGGCATCGGGACTCCTCAGGGGTCCAGAACCCGTGGGCTCTGCTGTCCCCGATGTGGGTTCCCAGCTCATGAGAGAGGCATTGGTCATAAGAACGACCATCAGCTTGGGGCGGACAAACGGGATCCCTTCCAGCAACCGTTCTGGGGTGGTCCACCATTGGAGAGCATCCCACATCTTCTGGGGTCACAGTGATCAGCTGGTCAAAATGACCATGGCGCTGAGTCCACTGAGCAGCCAGCTCCCACTGGAGGGGGCACATGTGCCATCTGGCCCAACGGACCACTGAGGTGCACACTGCCATGTAACCCAGAAGGCGCAAGACATCCCAGGCAGGGCGAAAGTGCCCAACCAGAAATGATTGGGCAAAGGAGGAAAGAACCTCCGCCCTGTCCGCTGGGAGCTGAGCTCTGGCTTGACAAGAGTCTAGCGCTGCCCCAATGAAGCCCATCACCTGAGAGGACACTAGTTCCGACTTGGCCTCGTTGATCAGGAGGCCTAGTTGGGAGCAGGTTCGGAGAGCCAGATCCCTGGATCTCTCCACTTCCTGAAGGGAGGAACCTGCCAAGAGCCAGTCGTCGTGATAAGGGTAAATTCGAACTCCTCGACGCCGGAGATGGGCTGCCACCACTGCGATGCACTTGGTGAAGACCCTTGGGGCCAATGACAGGCCGAATGGCATGGCTCGGAACTCGTACAGGGTCCCCTCGACCCTGAAGTGGAGGAACCGCTGATGGGATGGACGGATTGGGACGTGGAAGAACACGTCCTGCAGATCCAGTGAACAGAACCACATGTTTTGCTCCAGGGATGGTATGATCTGGTTCAGAGTTACCATCCGGAAGGTGCGAGACCTGAGATATTGATTTAGGTCGTGGAGATCTAGGATGGGGCGCCAACCCCCCCCCGTCTGCTTGGGCACCAGGAAAGTACCTGGACATGAAGCCTGGGTCTGTAGGAGAATCCGGCACTGGAGCTACTGTCTCCTTGCGGAGGAGCTGAGCAATATCGTGTCGAAGAGCCGACTGAGTGCAAGCTGAGATCCTTTCCTCCCAAGGGGCGCTGGCTCAGCTGGGAACGTACTGCTCGAATTCCAGAGGCAGTCCCTGGCCGACCACTTCTAGAACCCGCCGGTCCGAGGTGATTTCGGACCAGGCGGAAAGAAAATGGCGGAGTCGGCCCCCCACGGGAGGACCCAGAGCTGGTGTGATGGGTGTAGGGGTGGCAACCCCAACCCATCACTGAGCAGGCTTAGAGGAGGAGGAGACTCCTGGACCAGCACCTCGGCCTCCTTTACGGGGCTGTTGAGGACTCTGCTTGGGCCTGAGGGTGCCAAGTTTGAGCCTGTTATTGCTGCTGGCCTTCTTGATAGGAGGGCTGCCTAACCGCAGGGGAAGAGCGCCGAAAAGGCTTCTTCTTGCGCTTCTGCTGTTTCTTGCCTGAAGAACCCTTCGCAGAGGTAGCGTCCAAGGTGGCACTGGACTGCGCTATGCGCTGGAGGTGACCAACCACTCCTGGACCAAAGAGGTCGGTGCCTAGGAAGGGCACGTCAGCTAACTTGTGCTTGGTATCCGCCGGGAAGGAGGATAGCCTCAGCCAAGCCCTGCGGCAAGTGACCACTGCAGCTGCTAAGGAGCGGGTACAGGGATCTCCAATGTCCAGGGCCATCTGGAGCTGCTGTTTTGCAAAAGCACGGCCCTGATCACGGACCTACTTCACTGTGGTCTACATGTCCACCGGGAGATGAGGGAGGACTTCATCTAATGACCCCAGGAGGGCATGAGAGAAGTGTGCCATGACAACAGCCGAGCTGGCCAGACGAAGGCCTAAGGAGAAGGAGGAGGAGGAGGAGGCCACATAGACCTTACGGGAAAAATGGTCCATATTCTTGAACTCCTTCTCTGAGGGTCAGTCAGTGTCGGCTGAGCTACCAGTACGTCTGAACACAGAAGCAGTCACAAGGCTTTCGGCCGAAGGATGTTCTGTGAACCCCGCCAGGGACCTCATGGGCACCGTATACTTGCGGGCCATACAGGCAGATGGAGCTGGGCAGGAAGCAGGACGCTGCCAAAGCTCAAGGGCCGGGCCAACAATGACTTCGGCCACTGGAAAAGCCTCCGTCAGGGTATCCCCCCTTTTGAGGATATCAGTAAGGGGGTACTCCACCTTTTTCTGGATGGGCTCCAGGGGCATTCCGGTGGATTCGGAGATCAGGCGGAGGATGCCCTGAAAGGAGGAAGGGCCTTCCTCCAATCCTGCCATGGATGACTCATCGTCCCCAGGATGAGAGTATAATCCAGTGTCATCTGAGTCCAGAGAGTCGGGATACAACGGTCTCCAGCCTAGGTCTCCCTCGATACGTCGAGGGTGATCGGGGACGACCGTGAAAGACAGACGTCGGGGAAGCCCGGTGTCTGATCGGTCCTCTTTCAAGGGAGCCCCTCCCTGAGGCTGCTTAGGCAGTGGCTCCACCAAAATCGGTGGAGAGACCGGAATAGGCCAAGCCGGGATACGGGCCGGCCCCACGGGCGGTGGAACCGAGGCCTTTGGTTCCGGAGGGGTCGGCGTCAGCCTGGGAGGCGGGAGCCAAGTGATGGCCGAGGCGGCCAGCAGGGCTGGCTTCTGCCCGGTCAAAATCAGCTGTTGCCACAGAAGGTCCTCATAGCGTCGACGGAGTTTCCGTCGAAACCTCTCCTCGTCTGTGGAGGATGAAGATCTGTGGTGGCACCTCTTTTTAGAGTGTTTGTGGCCCTTTCTCGGCTGTTCGACTGAAGGGGTCCTGGTCCTCGATCGAGACCGATGGGGGCGGTTCGGTCGATCAGGAGTCACCGGAGTCGGTGAAAACTGAGGTTCCGGTACAGTTTCCTTGATCGGGACACCAGAGGGCTGTGTCTCCTCATCGGGAAAGATAAGGACTGGAGTCCTTTCTAAAGATTCGCCGACCGAAGTTGGCAATAAAGGCTCGATCGGGGTGAGAGTAATCTCGGCCGGTTCAGCCGTTTCCTCGTTCTCGGTCCCTTGGCCAGACGGAAGGTCCGGAAAGCCGGCAGCCGAGGAAGCGATCTCGACCGAAGTCGAGACCGCATGTTCCTAGGACTTGGACCTCTCTCGGTCCCAGGAGCGTCTCCGTTTAGTCGAAGACTTAGGGTCCTTATCCCTCTTCCGAGGGCGGGAGGAGTGCGAGCCTGAGGGTGCCTCACCCCTGGTAGGGAGAGACTGGCACAACTCCCTGAAGAAACCTGTAAAGTTGAGTGGAACAAAAAAGCTTCGACTGACTGAAGCTTGAGCTGCTTCCTCCTAGAATGCCTTCATCTGCTCCAGCTGCTCGGCGGATCACGCGGCCGTGGAAACTGCCCACATCGCCTCTTTCGATTTCACCAGCGGGTTCCTTTTCTCCGGTCTCCCCATTTTAGGCTTGCCTTGCGGTCATCCAGAACGTTGGGATGGAAGACCAGGCAAAAAGTACAAGACGTAGTGTCATGTCCGACACCCTGGCATGCGCAGATTACTGAAGGGTGGGGATCGTGCGTGACATCTTCTGGTCGCAGGCACCGCTAAACCGCAGACAATTTCGAATCCTCCATGTCCGATGCTTGTAATCGGAGTTGTTAACTCGAAGAGTTTTAGAGTGATTTTCGGTAAAAACAGACGTTGCGAATCCAGGGCCTACGAAATGTTAAAGAAGCACGAGGGAACCTGAATCTTCCAGCGGAAAGGAAGATCTGGTGTCAAGGGGTGGAGCTGAGGTATTTACCACCTGGGTGGGTGGGAGCAGAGCCAGCTTGAAGACTTCTGGCAAGATTTAAAGGGGAAAGGGACATGCCAGAGAGTGTGGATGAACAACATATCCACACTCCTAGAACATAGAGTTACCTGACAGAAGACATACAGAAAGAATGTACCATGTCAACATGATGAAGCCATATGCTAATAGGGCTGACATGGTGTTTACAGTATGTAGTCCTGAGGAGGAGACAGACGAAGGAGGCCCCCTTCTGGACTTGCTGGAAGAAAGCAAGCGGGAATCCTCTGTGGAGGCAGTTAAATTGTCACCCCAGTTTGCCCCGGACAAGATCCAGGAAGTAAGGGAGGTTTTATCAGACTTTGGCCCACTGTTTAGCGCCAAGCCTGGACTAACCCCCTTAGCGATGCACAATGCAGAGACGGGGACACAGACACCCATACAGCGGACAGCATATCGAGTGTCAGAGGCTGTCCAAAAGGACATTAGGATGGAAGTGGAGGAAATGCTTGATTTATGGGCAATCCAGAAATCCCACAGCCCCTGGACCACACCCGTAGTCCTTGTGCCCACGCCAGATGGCTCTACTTGTTTCTGTGTGGACTATCATGGACTGAATGCAGTCACAAAGTCAGACGCCCACCCGATGCCACAGATGGACAAACTCCTGGACAAGTTGGGCGGGGCAACATACCTTACGACTACTGACCTGACAATGGGGTACTGGCAGGTAGAGTTAACAGACAGAGCTAGGGAGAGGTTGGGCCTTCATCACTCCGCTAGGCTTATTTGAATTTAAAGTAATGCCTTTCAGAATGAAGAACGCCCTGGCCACTTTCCAAAGGTTGGTGAACCAGGTGTTAAATGGTGCTGAGGAGTGCGCCGTGGTGTACCTGGGATGACACTGCCATCTTTAGTGCCAGATCAGAGGTACACCTGTCCCACCTTAGGGAACTGCTGGGCAGGATACAGAGGGCCGGGCTCACTGTCAAAGCTGAGAAGTGCCAGGTGGCCATGGCTGAAGTGGCATACCTCAGGCATGTTGTAGGCTGGGGGCAGCTCCGTCCTAACCAAGTAAAAATAGAGGTGATCAAGGCATAGCCTAGACCATAAACGCAGAAGCAGGTCAGGAGTTTTCTAGGGACAGCAGGGTACTATAGGAAATTTGCTGCCCAATTACAGTGCCGCATGCTCCCTATCTGACCTGGTAAAGAAAAAGATGCCTAAGAAAATTACCTGGGAACCAGCTGGTGAAAAAGCCTTTACCAGACTGAAGGAGGCACTGTGCAGTGCTTCTGGTATTGACTAGTCCTGACTATAGCAGACCCTTTAGAGTCCAGATTGACGCCTCAGACATGGATACTGGGGCAGTACTGAGTCAGACATCCAACCAAGGGAACGATCACCCTGTAGTGTACCTGAGTAAAATGTTACTTCCCAGACAGCAGGCTTACTGTACTGTGGAAAAAGAGTGTCTTGCCATAGTGTGGGCACTACAGAAGTTACAGCCATACTTATACGGGCAGTATTTTGAGATACAAACTGACCACAACTCCCTAGTTTGGCTGACACAAAGGGAAACACTAATGGTAAACTATTAAGATGGTGTCTTGCCTTGCAAGGGTATGACATGACGATCTTGCATAGGGCTGGAGCGACCAGTCAAAATGCAGATGGCCTGTCGCATCTATATGAGGAGTGAACTGACTTAGGGAGCTTATCCCATGCAGGGGATAGTGCCCCCAAATTCAGTCTAGGTGGGGAGGATTGTGACGCTTGGCCAGCTGGTTATGATTGTTGTATGAGATTTGTAATATAAAAATTTAGTATGTGAGCCTGTGGTTCCATGGGTGCCCCCCCCCCCCAGGTTTCATGAAGCTACAGGATATGTAACTGACCAGGAGAGCTCTGTAATGTAATTAACTTCCTTGAGAAATTGCATTTTACGGCCTTTTTATGACTTCATACCTTTGAAGTTGGGAACCTAAAATATACATTTTATTACAGGACAGGACATCATTTAGCTGATTCCTGTTGGCTACAGCACACCTAGGTGACAGACTGCAGGGTTGTAAACCTCAAAGGAACTGGCTGATCAAAGGCTCATAATTTGGAAAATGAGTTCTTGCTGATGTCACATTATTTAATATACCTCCTGATAGGACATCATGTTTGTGATTTTTATATTCTAAATGGAGGAGCTAGATGACTCATAGAAGGGGTGTGGAGACACAGAGTTTAAACTGATACTTGTGTGTTTGGATTGTCATATTATCTTGGGACCCTAGAGAGACAGCTCTCTGATCTAACTTTAAAAAGGCACTTACAGAGGTAATACATTAGATAGAAAAGATCTGACTGTATTGTGGTAGGAGTTTGCTTTGTAATTTTCCCTTGTTATGTGATTGTGAGCTTTTTGATATATTGTTCGGTGTTTACATTTTTCATATTTTTATCATTTTTTAGTAAAGAATCCTTTTTCAATATACTTCCTGGGTGTGTCTTCCAAGTTCTTTTAGCATGTGATGTATAGATGGTTAAGTCTGACAACTGTTCAACAGCTTGGTGGTGTTACTGAGCTTGAGTAAAAAGGTAAGAATATACCGAAGATCTCTTACAGAGTTTTAAGGGTTCATTTTGAAAGCCTGGCTTGGTGCCCCTGGTGAAAGATTGTACCGCAATCCCCGGAGAGGGTACGTATCTGAGCCTGTACATTGGGTACACTAGCATAAGGTTCACAGTTTGAATCCCCCCAGAACCTGAGACTAACGGCGATTCAGACCCAAAAGCAGACATGAGGGTTACCCTGTCTAGTTATCTGTTCACACTATTGTGCTCTGAGGTTGGCACTGTGGGAGCAGAGGGCCTGACCTGCGGAGTGCGTTTGTGACATCCTATACATGATATAGTTGGTCGGCCTTCCTCAGAGTGGCAGGGACTGACGTTGGCTGCTGTTACACAGTAGATGAACTATCATAATGTGGACCCACCAAAGGGGGGAATAACCAAGGATTCACTCTCTGGAAGGCGCAGATGCTGTGCCAGATGGCACCTTTGGGGGTCCTGCTTCAAAACGCACCACCCCTGGGAAGCCTGGATGGTCTTCATCATCACCACCAGGAATGAGAGGCCCTCAGGAGGGGACTTAGGGCTGTACCAGACGTCTCCTAGAGGCGAATGCGGTGGGGAGCTCAAAGACTCCAAGGAGTCTGAGACAACATGTAATGACCCCTCAGAATCTGAGGCCAAGTGCAGCAAAGGCAACATACCTGAGGTCGTCACCGTACCAACACCCAACTGACAGCCTAGATCAGGATGGGGGCCTCCATATCTGATGGAGTGGAGACCATCTGCGGAGGAGAAGCCGGTGCCAATAACTGGGTAGGGTTCGGTCTTTGGGCAGATGCCCACCAGGCACTAAGAAGAGTGCTATAGTCGGTAGACATCCGGCAAAGGAGCGTCAGGTGAAAGGAGCAACCTAGTGCTGGGTAGTGCATCAGGAGGCCATAAATGGGGCCTGAAGCCATGCTTGACGAGCCCGAACGCCCCGACTGAATGTCCAAGCCTGGGACCAAAGATCAACCCAAACTCAAAACCGACTGCTGCGCCAGATCGGGAAGAACTCCGAGGGCTCAGAGGTAGGAACCGTCTCCTGGGCTTCTGACGAGACAAGGCGACTACCAGCAGTGGTAAGGCCAGGGATGCCTGACCTGGAGATGCAGGGCCCTCTGGCTCCAATGGAGAATGGGTCTGCGTCAGGTCCACAGATGGGAGACTGGTGGCAGAAGACCCTGCCGGCGTCTGGTGGGAAGTGGCCCAAGAGGAAATCACCAGCAGCGGCTCAGGAACCGAAGGCACTATGGGTGAAAATTTCAGAGATGCAGGCTGCAGTCTAGAAGGTGACAGCAGACGCGGTCTAACAGAACATCGTTGAGCCCAAAGGCAGGGTCCGGTGAAGGCGCCATGGCCGGGAGGGTGGAAACAGCTGAAGCCTCACCCAAGGAACCAGCCTGGTCACCTATCTCAGGACCATTGCGAAGGACTGGCCTGAGCAACAGGGGAAAGGGGATGGAAGAGGAAAGAACAGTTACGTAAGAACTTACCATAACAGTAGATCTTTCAGAGTGGCTCTTGCAGTAGGTATTTACATATAGGACTAAACCACCAGGTGTCAGGACCCGACGGAAAAAATCTCTAGCTAGCCGTCTCTGGCGGGGGACCGTCCCCACGTCAGCTGACCGGCATCAGCCTACATCAGTATAAAGGGACAGTCCCCCAGGCCCGCCTTCCAGTTCTTTCCTGCCAGAGGCCAAAAGGGCATGACAAGAGAGAGGAGGATATGCCCCCATAGAAGAAAAGAAAAAAACTCAGGGGGACGGAGGGAGGGAAGGCAATACCTACTGCAAGAGCCTCTCTCGAAGATCTACTGTTACGGTAAGTTCTTACTTAACTGTTCTATCTTACTTCGAGAGGGCTCTTGCAGTAGGTTTTTACATATAGGACTGAGTCCCAAGCAGTTTGGAACAAAACAGAAAAAGGGAGAAGGGAGTCATCATCCACAGAATGACAGAAAAGGCTGAACAAGGATTCAAGACAGAAGTCCCTGCAGGACAGCTAATTCAAAGCCTGCTCTGCGGCGAGAGGCAACGTCCCAAACTGTAATGTTTCGTGAAGGTATGGACAGAAGTCCAAGTAGTGGCTACACAGATTTCTGCCACTGACACATTCTTGAAACAATAAAAGTAAAAGAAACTCTCGGTACACACCCACGGACCGAAACAAGATGCCACAAGCTAGTGTGTAGTGAAAAAAGATTTATTCTTTAAAATAGCATTCCACCTCCATAAAAAACATTGAAGTACGTTTCACGTAGCACTGACGCTTTATCCACATTCTTGAAACAAGCAGCAGAGGTGGCTACTCCTCTGGTGGAGTGACCGCTGACTTGACCCGGAAGGGTCTTCTTGTATTTGTCATAACAGAAAGTGATGCAATTTGCTAACCACTTGGAGAGGCCTTGCTTAGAAACAGCATTGCCTTCTCTTTTGTGTGTGAAGGAAATGAAGAGTGGATCTGTTTTTCTGAGATCCTTGGTTCTGTTAGTGTAGTATCTCAGAATCCTGTGTACATCCAGTGTATGCAGGAGATAGTTCCCATCATTTGAGTGCTCTGGAAAAAAGACCGGGAGCTCAACGGATTGATTCAGTGTGGATTCAGCCATCACTCTGGGAAGAAACTTAGGGTTGGTACGCATGGCCACCCATTCCCTGTGGAAAATCAAATAAGGGATGTTGCACATCAGGGCTTGAAGCTCGGAAATCCTCTGAACGGAGGTGATGGCCACTAGAAAAAGTGTCTTCCAGGAGAAGAATTTTAAGTCCACCTCCGCTGGCGGTTCGAAGGGAGGCAGCGTGAGTTTCTCTAAACTAAAACTGAAATCCCATGGGAGGGCAGGGTTACAGATGGGGGGGCCTTAAATGGAGAACCCCTTTAAGGAAGGTCTTAGAGACTTCCAGTTGAGCAACTGTCCTGTCCCCTAAAAGGATATGGTAAGAAGAGATGGCTGCCATATGCACCTTCAAAGAGGAGTAGGTAAGGCCCAGATCGTAGAGGTGTCTCAGGTAATCCAGGATTTTATTTACAGGGCAGGAAAAATGTTCCAAGTCTTTGAAACCAGCCCAAATAGAAAAATCGCTTCCACTTCACTGCATAGGTAGATCTGGTGGAATGCTTTCTGGCCTCCACCAAAATGTCCGCCATGAGAGGTGAGACACCAAAGCGAGCTGTGGCTACATCTGCAGGAGCCACGCATGAAGGTGGAGTGATTTGAGTCCTGGATGGACCAGTGTCCCCTGATCCTGGGTCAGCAAATCCTGCATCAGAGGCAGAGGAGGTTCCTTGGAAAACTGTTGCAGAAGAGAGAACCAAATTTGCCTCAGCCAAAAGGAAGCGACAAGAATCATGCGTGCCCCTTCTGTCTGAAGTTTGTTCAGTACTCTCGGAATCAAAGGAATGGGGGAGGAAGGTGTAGACAAATATGTCCTTCCAACACAGAGACAGTGTGTCCCTCCAAAAAAGTCTCGCCCTGGAGCAAGCAAGCAAAAGGCAGGAAATTTGTCATTGTCGGAGGAGGTGAAAAGGTCCACCTGAGGAGTCCCCTATTGCTCAAAGATGTAATTTGCGACATCCTGTTTGAGCTACGACTTGTGGGACTTTGCTGACGAGCGACTTAGAGTGTCTGCCAGAGTGTTTTCCACTCCTGGTACATGAACTGCCGTCAAATGCAGATTGTGCTGGGATGCCCAGTACCAGATTCTCATTGCTTCCCGGCACAGGGGGTAGGAATGAGTTCCTCAGTCTTTGTTGAGGTACCAGACTACGCACATGTCTGACTGAACCAAAAGATGACCGGGAAGAATGAAGGGGAGGAGAGCCTGTACGGCATTCAGAGCTGCCCTCAGCTCCAGAACATTGATGTGTAATCTCTTCTCGAAGTGAGACCAGTTGCCCTGAGTCTTGTAAGACCCTGGGTGGGCATCCCAGCCCACTCCAAACGCGTCTGTCGTCAGAGTCTGGGTGGGAGAATCGGTGCAGAAGGGGACCCCAGATTGAGGTTCTACCGAACCGTCCACTACTCCAAGTCCCTGATCATCCGGTCCGAGACTAGGACCTCGTGATCCAAATCGTCCTGAGACTGATCCCATTGGGATCGAAGGGTCCACTGGGAGACTCTCATGTGGAGTCGCACCAGAGGTACTGTTGGGATGGCTGCTGCCATGAGCAGAGAAGACGAAGAACCTTCCTGGCTCTGACCCGTCTGAGGCAGGACAGGAGGCGAGCTTGGTTTAAGAGTGTCTCGACTCTGTCCAGGAGCAAGAAAGCCTTGCCTAGGGTAATATCCAACACTGCCCCTATGAACTGCAACTGTTGACAAGGGACCTGATGGGACTTTGCAAGGTTGACTGTGATAACAAGGCTAGTAAAGACCTCCAGGGTGATGGAAAGGGAGCTTTGGAGGTCATCCCTGGATGGTGCTGCCAAAAGCCAGTCATCCAGATAAGAGAAGACTTGTACTCCCTGGGTACGCAGGAAGATTACCACTACTGCCAGGTGAACACTGGGGCTTGAAAGGCCAAATGGGAGGCTCGGAACTAGTAGTGTGCCCGCTGAAACAAAAACAGAGGTATTTGCAGTGGAAGGGCTGTATGGGGATATGTAGTACGATCCTGCATATCCAGAGCACATAGCCACAATCCTGACGTAAGCAGGGGAAGAAGACTGCAGAGAGAGCATTCTGAACCTTTTGTACTCCACATACTGCTCAGAGAGTGAGATCAAACATGGGTCTCAGGTCTCCCGTCTTCTTTGGTAATAGGAAGAAGAGAGAATAGTAACCACGTCCCCTGACAAGGGGAGGGGACGGGTTCTATCGTTGTCTTTTGAGGAAGGGAGTGATCTCTTCTAGTACCAACAGAAAATGAAGAGGGGAGCATGACGACAGAGGGGGTGGCCTGTGGGGTGGTTTCTGGGTGAACTCGACTGAGTGTCCTGCTGACACCAACTGAAACACCCACGCATCGTGTGTTATTTTCTCCCAGCCCGGCTGATGGGAGGAAAATCTCCCCCCTACCAGTTCCTCTGGAGGCGGCAGAGGAAGAGGGAGAGGCAGGGAATCAGGATGCTGAGGGCACAGCAGCGATCGGGGCTACGGGAGTCCTTTTGCTTGGAGGAGCTTTGGCTGCTGATGAGGCTCTGCATTTGTTAGGATGCTTAGCCTGCGTGTGCTCTTGTCTTTGGCGATTTTGGCGCTGAAAAGGACGCTTCTGACCCTGAGAGGATTTATACATAGTCTGGACTGACTTCAATGCTAAACCCTTCTCTTGCAGTTCAGTGATGATGTCCTTGACATCACCTACGAACAAGACTGTTCCCCTGAAAGGGGCATCATGTTTGGCCATCTGAACTTCAGGGGCCAAACCTGACACACAGAGCCAGACATGTTGCCGCAAACCTACGTCGAAAGCCGAGCTTCTCCCTGCAGTGTCCACCGCATCACAAGTGGCATGTAACATGTGCCTACAGGCTGAACAAGGGAGCAGACCAGGTCTCCCAATTCTTGTTTTTTTTTTTGAGAATCCGGGAGAGAGTCCAGTTTGGATTCCACCTGGCTCAGAATCAACTTCTGGTAGTCCCCCATGTAGTTCAGGGCTCTCAAACCCAAGGTAGAAGATGCATATATTTTCTTACCGTATTGGTCCAGAAGTCTAGACTCTTTGTCAAAGGGAGACAAGCTAAGGTGCTTAGGATTGGCAGTTCGGTCATGAGAGGTGCTAATCACGACTGAATCTGCCTTAGGGTGAAGACTGAGAAAGTCTTTTCCCTCGGGAGCCTGATATAGCCTATGTGCCTTGTGGGGAAGAGGGGCTGATGAGGAAGGTTGCTTCCAAATAGTGGAAACAAGATCCGCATGGGGCTCTATTAAGGGGGGAATCAGTGTGGGAGAGATTTCCTGGGAAGATCCAGATGAATGGCTAATTTTTTCCGTTGTGGATCTGGCTCCACTGATTGCTACTCATAAGCAGCCTAGATTTGTTTCAGCAGTTCCTGAAAGGAAGGATCCTCCGGAGGAGACTTCGGAGAGTCCTTAGGCCTGGAGCTCTCTGGAGTATGTGGCTCGTCTCCAGGGTTGGAGGGATCATAATCTGTATCAGAACCCGAAGGCTCCGAAGAGGAAGAGTCCTCCTTATTGGGTGGGAGAATCGACTGGCTCTGGGGGTACCCTGGGGGTGTGTATCCTCCCTGATCTGAGAGCCAGAGGGTTTTGCCCTGGTGTCAGGTAAAGGTGGAGGAAGTCTCCTGTCGCCGATGTAGGGGCTCTGGTGTAGGGGCTGGAGCCAGCAGACTATTCTCTGCCTCCTTAGTGAGCTGGGACTTAGCCTCAGCCCACCAGGAGGCCAAAACCTCCTTCAGGTCCACCTGAGGTTGTGGAGGACCTGAGGAGGGAACCCGGATATGGACAACTGGGAAACCCGTAAAAAGGGTACCCATAACCTGACGGTGGGAAGCCCGGCATCGGGTATTGAGGTGCCGGGTACTGCGGCGTCAGGTACTGTTGTGTAAGATACTGTGGTGTCGGGTATCTTGGCGCCAGGGGCTCAGACAGAGCAGAAGGACCTGGTGTCGGCACAGTAGGTGGACCAGACGGTTCCAGTGTCGGCCAGGAGGGCGTAAGGCCTGGGACAGGAGGACCCACGGGAGGGTCCAGAAAGGTGGGCCCTGCAGGACCTGACGGCGGGGTAGGTCTGTTGTCAGGAACTGGGATACCAGAACCCGACGTCAAGTCCTGCATCTGAGGCTCTGGCGAAGGAGGGGTGGGGCACCCCCGACTGCAACGCCCCAGTCTCCTCGACCCCAGCTGGGGAGGAGGGAGCAGAATCCCCAGGTGGAGTCTTGGGGGACGGAGGGGCCTCAGAGGGCAACGAAACTGGAGTTCACTGCAGCAACTCCTTGACGTCAGGCGTATCTTCAGTGCCTGGCGTGGGTTCGCTGGTTGGGCGGTCATCAGGCCTGCCGATGACCAGCTTAGCAGCCGTGTCCAGGCGGGCGGCGGTGGAGCCCGACATATTGGACCCACTCTTACTGGTAGGCCACGTGGAAGAAGTGGCCTTAGCAAGAGTGGAGGCCTCCTTTGCCCCAGAGGGCAAGAGCATGAGCCCGACGGGGGGGGAGGGGGCGACACAGGCTTGGTAACCACCAAGGCCGGCTGTCAGTGACCGATTCCAGAAGATACCTGGAGAGCCGCGACTCCAGCCTAAGTCACGGGAGCTGTGGATGATGAATCCTGGTCTCAGTGTTTCTCCTTGTCCCTCTTTTTCTTGTTGTGGCCTTTGGGTGAAGTGGATGCCTGCCTCAGTTTTTTCAATTCTTTTTCCATGAAGGCCATCTTTTGCTTTAGGACATGGGCTTCCAGGGACTGCTGTCTCCTCTTACGGGTGACCAAACTGAATTTCTGGCAGTGTTCACACTCCTCCATGTGGTGGTCCGGGCCTAGGTAAAATAGACACAAGGAATCTCTGTCCTTATGAGGGAGCTGGGATCCGTACGACTCGCACTTGTTTTTATGTGATTTGGAGGGCGTCGGGACGACATACACAGCTGGAATTAGGAACAATTTGAAGGAAAAAACTGGTAAGTTTTAGCAAAAAAGAAGTAAATACTCATCCGAAAATGGTGGTCGAAGTAGCGCTGTTCTTCAGTGAGGTACTTTCGAAAGCCGACAGCGGGAAAGAACTGGAAGGCAGGAGTGGGGGACCGGCCCTTTGTATTGACGTAGGCTGGCGGCGGTCACCTGATGTGGGGGTGGTCCCCCGTCAGAGACTGCTAGCTAGAGATTTTTCCGTGAGGTCCTGACACCTGGCGGCTTAGTCCTATACGTAAATACCTACTGCAAGAGCCCTCTCGAAGTAAGATTCCTCCAATCCTGCACAAGCACTACCCGCCATGGAAATAATGGCAGGAGGCTTGTTCACAGGCAGCCCAGAAGGAAAAAGGGCTGGTGTGGAAGAAGAGATTGACCCCCAGTGGGAGGAAGACTCAGGATCTGCCACAGCCCCCAGAGGCGACCACGACTCCGTAGCAGACCGTTCCAGGTCCGTATGCTTTTTATGCTTCTTCTTCGCAGATGAAGTCTCCACAGTGGCACGGGTCTGCAGCTCTTTTTAAAAGGCAGCAAATCTTTGCTGGAGGAGATGGTTCTTCAGAACCTTCTGGCATCTTTTCCACGTGACTTGGATGAATTTCTGTCAGGCCTGGCAGGCTTCAGTGTCGTGGTCCGGGCCTAGCCAAATAACACTCGCGGTGTGGCCATCCTTTTCAGGGTGCTGCTTTCTACAGGCACACTTCAATTTGTGGGAGTCCACTGAAGAAGTTGGCAACAACATGGAGTCGAAAACGAACTAATACTGAAAAAAAAAAAAAAACAAAGAAAATGACGGTCGACTGTAGCAATGTTCCGTAAGGTCAGACAAGCGCAGGTCGGCAGAAAGACTGAGGTGCGTCGGGGACCGCTGCTTTCATACTAGATCGGATGTTGACGTACTGTCAGGGGGCGGTCCCCCACTGTAGACAGCTAGCTAGAATTTTTCCGTGTGCTCCTGGTGCCTTGTGGCTTAGTCCTAATGGTGCTGCCTACTGCAAGAGCCCCCTCAAGTTAAATCTGCTGTTTAACATGGTTCGGGGGAGTATAATAATACAGGATCACTTGTTTTTTTATGGGTTAAGGTTGTAGCCTGATATCACACCAAAGGAACTTACAGCATCCCAAATGGCAGGAATGGTCTCATCTGGAGAAGTAAGAGTCAGAAGAATGTTGTTCGCAAACAACGCTATATTATATTCTCTGCCCCTATAGAGATCCCTGAGACTGATGGTATGGCTTGAATCTGAATCGCAAGGAGTTCTAGATCTACCGCAAAAAGTAGTGCGGATAGGAGACGACCCTGTGTTGTACCCCTCTCTAATGTAATTGGCTCCAACAGGTTTCTGATGATGCAGAGGTAGGCTTGTGGGGATGAGTGGATCTTCTGCAGAGAGTGAATAAATTGGTTTGAGAATCCAAAGTTCAACAAGGTGGCCCAGAGAAAAGCCCACGCCACTCTGTTGAATGCCTACTCGGCATCCAAGCTTACTAGGGTTAGTGGGATCTGGTGGGTGGTAGCTTAATCCAAACACAGCAAGGTGTGTCGAATGCTATCGTGCCTGTCTATCGTGAATAAAGCTGACCTGATCAGGTGTGATGAAGGTAGGGAGGAGATGTTCAAAATTTTTGGCAAGAATAACCATAAAGATTTTATAGTCATAATTTAAAATATATAATGATCTATAAGATGTTGCACACTGTGGGTCTTTCTTGGCTTTTGGAAGAACAAAGTGTTGCATATCGCCAAGTGGGAGGTGGAGCGGTGCTTTGCTGTATGACTTGGATGGTGGGAAGAAGTTAATAATAATAATAAGCTTTATTTAAAAGAGCGCCCTTCAAATATCAAGGCACTTCACAAATACATAAAATTCAATAAATATCAGTAAATTTGCAGGAATTCAAGAAAGGTCTTGCCCCATAAAAAAGTATTCAGTGCCTGCTTAAAGCTCCCCACTGTCCTGCACTCCCGTAGCTGTCGAGGCAGAGAATTCCAGAGGGGAAGGGCAACAAACCCAAAAGCGCGGGCCCCAGATGAAGTTAAACTAACCCTCGGAATCACCAGCAACCCCTCGTCAGCCGAGCGTAGCTGTCGCACTGGGGTGTAGGAAACCAGGAGCTCTTTCAAGTAGTCAGGACCAAGTCCGTGTAGGGCTTTGTAGGTTAACAGGCCTAACTTAAAGGTGATCCGCCACTGAACCGGCAGCCACTGCAGATCACGCAGCACTGGGGTAATGTGGGATCTCCTAGCTACCGCAGTCAATAAACGTGCAGCAGCATTCTGCACTAGCTGCAAGCAGTAGATATCAACCCCAGGAAGCCCTAAGTAAAGGGAGTTACAGTAGTCAGGGCGTGAAGTCACAAAGGCGTGGACCAAAACAGGCAGGTAACTGGACGGAACGAGATGCTTGATCCTAGCAGTGTTCCTAAGATGGTAAAAGGCTAACTTGACGACTGCCGACACCTGATGACGAAGGGTCAGCCCATCATCAAGCTTCACTCCTAGGTCATGCACCCATTCGGAGGTAAGGATCTGAGCGCCCCCTAAGACTAAACCAGAGGGCAGATCAGTCCTCAACCCCTCTGTCCTGTGACCTGGGTCCACCACCAATACCTCAGTCTTTTCTGCGTTCAACTTTAACCCGCTAGAGCTCATCCAATCCTGGATTTCAATGAGGCAGCAATTAAATACTGAGATAGCACTAACCTGGTCGGGGGCGACAGACAGGTAGAGCTGGGTATCATCAGCATAGCAGTGAAACCTCAGCTCGTACCATCTTACAATGTCTCCGAGGGGCAGCATGTACACTGCAAATAACATGGGAGACAGCACAGAGCCCTGGGGCACCCCACAAGGCAGAGAGAAAGACTCGGAAGAGAATATTCCCAAGACAACTCTCAGTTCTACCAGCGGGGAAAGAAGTTTGGGTATTAAAGTCTTACATTTCTTGTAGAAATCTATGGGGTAGCCATCATGGCCTGGGGCTTTGTGAGTTTTAGAGTCTCAAACTATCTGCAGGATCTCAGCCTCTGAAACTGGGGACAGTAGCTCTTGGGCCGCAGCTCCGCTGAGTTTCAGCAAGGGCAGTTTACTGAGATATTCCTATATCCAAGCAGGAGAAGGGGTGCCTACAGCTGAATATAATGTCTGATAGTACATAGCTAGTACCTTTTATACCTCAGAAGGGTGTGTGACCAAGGTGCCAGTGTCAGCATCAAAGAGTTGCTGTGTTATAGCCTGCATATGTTGTGCACTGAATCCGGGGAATTGCTTTCTGTCTGGGGAAAGTAAAACACACAAGAACCCCATGGTGATGCCTAGGGAACCATTTCATTTCCAGGGACACAGGTACACAGGTTATAGCACAGACCTGAGAAGCAGGACAGGCAAGGATCTCAGGTTCGAGTCCCAGTATAGACAAGGTTTCAGTCCTCCCAGCTGGGAAACTAGGCAGAAGTTGGACACACAATGATAAATGAGATGCTGCATCTCAGCTGGGTCATCCAGGGGGGAATAAGCCATAAATAAAAAGAAAAAAGAATGGAAAATTCCACCCCACCACATGCTCTGCAAGTCCAGAGCCAGCTCTTAACATAGAGCTGCCAAGCAACAACTCTCCCTTTTCAACAACAGCATAAGTATTTCAGTATAAGCCCCGCCCCTTCCCAAAAGAAAAGCCCACATTTTACCTTTGGCAGAAATCCAGTATAGAATGGATGACTACCTTGCAGGCAACTCCCAGGTCTCCGCTGCATCCACCTGCAGCTGAGGGTGACGGCAGGTACAGTTGATAGCAAGCCCAGCGCTGGTAATCATGCCTGGAACATTAGAGGGGGAAATAGCCTTTGTTATGTTGTATTCGGTCTGATATGAAAACAATACTGAAGATTCTCCTTCCACTGCATTTTTTTTTTTTTACTTTTATTTATTAAGAATTTTTCTTTTCTCCATTAGATATTCATTACAAAACAATGACAAACTTAACAACTAGGTCAGACAAGACAAAACAATTAAACTTCTATACAATCAGTCCTAATGCCATATGCAAGTATTAAAAATAATATAAATAAATAGCAGGAACAGTTCCTTGTATTAATTTATCTTATCCTAAGGCACTGAATTCTTCGGTACTAACATATGCGTTTCAGTATTGACAATTCATAAACATGGAAGGTTTTGCCCCTGCTCCTTTAACCTTCTGACCCTGTTATACTTGTCCAAGTGAGAATATTTGTCAGGCTCCTAACGCTCCACTTTAAGGGACAAAGTCCTTTTGTATGTTGCATTATATACAACACCCATCTATGCCAGAATAATTCAAATCTCTCTCCCTCATACAGAACCAAAGCAGTCACTCTTTCCATCTACTATACTTCAATCATTAAGTACTGCCACTCTTTTAGGACAGTAATCTCCGCAGACAACCATTTGCTGGTGATGGCTTTTTTGGCCACGAGAAAAGAGATGCCCAACATTGCCCTTGTGACTGGGTCCCTGAATTCCCTAGGATATTGAGAGAACAGAAATACCTCTGCTGTGATTTGTATTTGGGAGTCCATTAGTTCCGAGATGGCCATCTGCAGATCCGCAAAAAAGGGTTTCAGCTTTGGACACTTCCAAAACACATGCCCATGAGTGGAGGGTGATATTCCACACTTTCTCCAGCAGGTGGTCCGCTTATCTATGATATATGTAGCCTGTATAGCTGGGGTTCTGAAATATCTCATTGCTATTTTCCAACTATATTCCTTCTATTTATATGAAGAGGTACTAGAGTGTAAAAACCTGACATGTCACTCCCAGTCCTGCTCTGAGAGAATGATTCCCAAATCTGTCTCCCATCTGTGTTTGATTGGGTTAATAGTGTTACTTTGGAGTGCTAAAAGCGCTATATATATATATATATATATATATATATACACATATACATACATATGAGATTGTGTGTTAGTGGGGCTTGACCTTCTAACCCCATCCTCAGGACCTCTATTATGGTGGTATTATATCCCAACTCTAAAGATTTTCTAGGGAACCGTTTTATGAAATCTAGGGCCTGCATATACCGAAACTGGTCCTGTGGTTGTACTCCATAGCAGTCCCATAATTCTTGAAAGGGGCAAGGGATCCCGTTTTGAAGTAGATGCTATAGGATAATAATACCCTGTCTCTCCCACTTTCTAAATCCTGTGTCTCAACGGGACAGATAAAACTGAGAATGCCTAGGGAGGGAGATCAACAGTGGCCTCAGCTGTTTGAATTTCACCGAGGTCAGCAATGAATACCAATTTGCTAGGGTGCTAATGGTAAAAGGGTCATCTGTAACCTCTTTTGGTGATGGTATAGGTTCTGTTAAAAGAATCCGATGGAGATGTATAAGATCTTCCGCCTTTATTTCAAGTTCCCACCATTTAGCATAATAAGATTTGTGTAACCATAGTAACATTACTCTAATCTGGGCTGTTGTATGGTACAGCATCAAGTCTGGAAGAGCCAGCCCTCCCTGTTTTTTTGGTTGTTGCAAGATTGAACATTTGATTCTTGGGGGTTTAAGGTACCATATGTATCTAGAAATTACTTTATTGATTTCCCCAAAGAATGTCTTAGGTGGAGTAATTGGTAATGTCTGTGCAAAATATAGCACCCTCGACAAAAGATTCATTCAGATTACCTCTATTCTTTGGATAAGTGGAAGAGGGACAGTTCTCCACCTTTCCATATCTGCATTAAAACTGTTTAATAGAGGTTCATAGTTATATTTAAATAGTTGAGAGGGATCTGCTGTTAACTGTACCCCCAAATACTTAAAATGGGTAAGGGTCCAGGGAAATGGGTATGTGCGTTTTACTCTCTGTGAGGGGGTATAATGAAGACACATCACTTCTGTTTTTTGAGGAATTTACCTTGTAACCAGCTGTAGTTCCAAATCTATCTAAAAGCTGCCACAGAGGTGGCAGGGACATCTCAGGATTAGACAGGTACACCAGTACGTCACCTGCGTATAACGCTAGTTTATGAAGCTCATCCCCCGCCCAGATCCCCTTCACTGCATTCTCCTGCCGGATTGCCTGTGTCAGAGGTTCTAAATAAATCGCAAATAGCAAGGGCGAAAGGGGACACACCTGCCTAGTCCCTCTCAGAAGTGGAATAGGGTCAAAAATCAGCCCACTGATTTTTACATATACCATTGAATTATCCTATAGCTTCCCAACAATCCCCTGGAACCCCTCCCAGAGCTGCCATTAAAAATGGCCATGCCACCTGGTCGAAGGCCTTTTCCGCATCTAAACTCATAAGCAGGAATGGGCTATTCGACCGGGTAGCACAGTGCAACAAATGAAGAGACTGCTTTATGTTGTCCTGTGTCTGCCTGGAGGGCACAAATCCACATTGGTCTGCATTAATTATCAATGGTAATACCTTCTCCAGTTGAGACGCCAGGACTTTTGCAAAGATTTTATAGACAATGTTGAGGACTGAAATAGGTCTATATGAACAGCAGTAATTTAAGTCTGTCCCTGGTTTTGGAATGCTAGATATTGTAGCTAGATACAGAGGCACACCCAGTCAATTGTTCCACTCCACAATCCATACACCATTCTGGGGGAGCATAGCTCCCCTATGGATGCACCCGCAGAGAAGACTGATGACAACTGTCACAAGGGAGGCCCACAGGAAGGAGGCAGAGGACACCACAGGGAAAGGAAGCAGCTCCTGGTGGGGGACTCAATTATTAGGGGTATAGAACTGGGGGGAGCTGGGAAAACTGAAGTAAGGTGCCTGCCTGGTGCCATGGCTTGGAGGGACAGGAAGCGCATCCTCAGGATCACGAGAACAGCTGCAAGGGATTCTGAGCTGGACGTAATTGTCCACCTAGGGACAAATGACTTGGCTCATCATGAGATTAGAGCAGTGCAGGAGGACATTGCAGAGTTGGGGAGGGACCTAAGACAAGCAGCACACACAGTATCCTTCTCAGAGGTGCTGCCTGTCAAAGGCATGGGGGAGGCGAGGCTAATTGGCACCATGCAGTTTAATGAAGGGTTGAAAAAATGGTGCGGAGCACAGGGGTTTGGCTTCATTGGGGACTGGGGTTCCACCTGGAGGGACACCAGCCTATACTGGCAGGATGGTCTGCATCTGTCCAGGAAGGGAACAAGTCTTCTGAGCAATCAGTTTAAATGCTTCATTTGCAAGCTTTTAAACTAGTCAAAGGGGGAGGCACTGACAAACAGCAGGAAAATCCCAGCCTCTCCCTACAAAACAGGGTACTAAATGAGAAAAAGACCGAGGTAGAACGGTCAGTGGGGGATGCTGCAACAGAAGGTAAAGCCATCAAAAAATGGAGAGCAATGAGTACCAATGCCCGTAGTCTGGGTAACAAGCTTCCTAAATTAGTGGCCTTGATGGAGGAGGAACATCTGATATCGTAGCAGTCACAGAAACATGGTACACACAAAACCATGACTGGGACATAAACATACCAGGATACACTGTCTACAGGAGGGACAGGGAGGGTAAAAAGAGGAGAGAAGTAGTTCTTTACATAAGGGAAGGAATAAAAGCAACAGAACAAAAGGGTAAACAGGGAGGAGAAGAAGCACTGTGGGTAAATTTGGAGACAGGCAATGGCACCATAATACGACAGGGTTGTAGATCACAGACCTCTTCCTCAGGGGAGGAAATGGACAGGAAATGATAGAAAGTATACTTAGAATGGCAGAAAAGGGAGATATTGTTGATGGGTGATCTGAATATGCCAGATGTTAACTGGAGTGCAGTTGCAGCTGCCACTTCGAAGAGTGCAGTTATTCTAGATGCCCTACAGGGGGCATGCCTTAGACAACTAGTACTGGAGCCCACTTGAGAGGGAGCAATATCAGACTTGATTCTCTCAAATGGAGATGGAGAGAGGATCACAGATGTAGAAGTGGGTAGCCATCTGGAAACTAGCGACCATCGAACAGTATGGTTCACAATAAACACAGCAATAGAGTCAAGCCATACAAAGACAAAAGTACTGGACTTTAGGAGGGCTGACTTTGCCAAAATGGGCGAGTGCCTAAGGAATGCACTAGCAAATGGGCAGGAAGGAGGGGTGGAAGAACAATGGGGAATAATAAAAACTGCCATCACAGAGGTAACAAGCCTTTGTGTGAAGCAAATAAACAAAACAAGACCATGTAAGAAACCACTATGGTTCTCAAAGGAAGTGGCAGTGAAGGTTCAAGAGAAAAAGAAAGCATTCAGGAAGTACAAGGAATCGCAGAAGGAGCAGGACAGAGAACTGTATCAGTTAAAGCAAAAGGAGGCTGGGAAGGCAGTCAGAACAGCAAAGGCCCAAACCGAGGAAAAGATAGCCAACTCAGTTAAGAAGGGGAATAAATACAGGTTACTCACCTGTAACAGGAGTTCTAGGAATGGTATATGTTGTTCATCCACACTCATTGGCAGGTATCCTTGCCGCTTTAAATCTTGCCGGAAGGTCTTCAAGCTTGCTCCTCCCACCCACCCGGGTGGTATAACTCTCGGCTCCGCCCCATGACGCCAGATCTGGCCCGCTGGAAGCTCAGGTTGTGCGTCGAAGCCGGGGAGGTCGGGTGAGTCGTGTGGATGAACAACATATACCATTCCTAGAACTCCTGTTACAGGTGAGTAACCTGTATTTCTAGGGACATGGATATGTTGTTCATCCACACTCATTGGCAGACTCCTAGCAGTTCTCCGGGAGGAGGGAGGCAAGACGCACACCCCAATACTTACTTGGGAAAGAGAGACTGGAGAACCGAGGCCCCAAAACCAGCATCCCGGCGTGACTCAAGGTCGATGTGGTAATGGGTAATGAAGGTGTTTGCTGACTTCCAGGTAGCAGCCCTGCAGATTTCCTGGATAGGGACGTCCCTGGAAGCAGCCACCGCTGCAGCAGTATGGCGGGTAGAATGAGCTCTTACTCCTCTGAGAGGCTCCATGCCCGCCAACTTATAGCAGAGATCTATGCAGGAGGTTACCCACCTGCTTATCGTCCGCTTGGCTGCAGGTCTGCCAGATTGGCGCTTCCAGCGTAGGTGACAAACAGCTGGCGAACCTCTCCCAGATTTCCCAGCTGCGGCGCCCTTATAATAGCTTGCCTTCTAGGGTCCAGAGTATGGAGCCTATATTCGCCTCCGAGGTGTGATTGGGGTAGAACACCGGCAGAGTCAACACCTGGTTAAGGTGAAACTCCGACACCACCTTCGGAAGGAATTTCGGGTGGGGGCACAGGACAACCTTGTCCCTGTGGAAGACCAGGTAAGGAGACTACGATGGAAAGCGCCTGAGCTCTCCCATCCTTCTGGCTGACGTGATAGCCACCAAGAAGGCGGTCTTCCACGACAGGTGAGAGAGAGCACTCTGCAAAATAGTCAATGGCTTGCCCATGAGCTTTGCCAGTACCAGCAGTAGATCCCACTGGAGGTGGGGGTTCCCGCACCGGAGGGGATATGTGATCAAGGCCTTTGAAAAAGCGCCAGACCACTTGCCAGCTCACGCCTGGTAAGCAGAGATGGCTGCCAGGTGCACCTTTAGGGTCGTCGACCAAAGCTCTAGCTGAGAAAAGGATCACAGGTAGTCCAGAATACTAGCCAAGGAACAGGAAGGAGGGTCCAACCCCTTGTCCTGACACCAAATGGAGAATCTCACCCATTTGAAGGCGTAGCATTTTCTGGTCGACTCCTTACGGGATGCCTCAATGACGTTGAGGACCTCGTCAGAAAGACCCAAGGCCTGGAACTCTAGCCACTCAGGAACCAGGCCGTCAGGTGCAGGAATTGAAGGTCTGGATGGAGAACCTTCCCCTTGTCGACTGAGATCAGGTCCGGACGGGCTGGAAGCTGCCTCGGGAGCCTGGAGCTGAGGCTGAAGAGATCTGGGTACCAGAACTGGTGAGGCCAGTCTGGGGTTACCAGAATCACCTGCACCTTGTCCCTCTTCGGCTTGAGAAGCACCTTGTGGATCAAGGGAAATGGAGGGAAGGTGTAGAAGAGGCCCGGAGGTCCACGGCCTCGAGAAGGCATCCCCCCTCTGCAGTGAGCCCTGCTGAGGGGGGCAGGTGTGAAACAGCCTCAGCTTCGAATTCTCCCTGGAGGCGAACAGGTCCACCTGAGGGGTGCCCCAATGGGAGAACAGATCTTGTACTACCTCCGGCAGGAGAGACCACTCGTGAGATGCAACACCTATCCAGCTGAGGGCATCGGCCAGACTGTTAGAGGCTCCTGCCACGTGGATGGCTAGGAGATCTGCCTCCAGGCTGATCACGAGAGACCAAATGCGAAAAGCCTCCTTGCACAGAGGCAAGGAGTGCGTCCCGCCCTGATGGCTTGAGGTAGTACATGGTTGTGGTGTTGTCCATCTGGATCTGAACCACCTGTTGGAGGAGGCGGCAGACTTGGCCTTAGGGTGCCAAGTGTGAGCCTGCTGGCCCTGTTGCTGGTGTTGCTGGGACATCGGACGCAGGCCACAGAGCCGAAGGGCCGGTATTTACACTGCTGCTGGCACCCTTGTCCTTCTGGGCAGACGTGACAGAGTCCAAGGTGCACTGGACTCTCGATCCTCTGGAGATGGTTTCACTCCGGCCCGAACAAGTCGGTGCCCAGGAAGGGAACGTCTGCCAGCTTGCGCTGGGTGTCCGCCATGAAGGTGGAGATCCTCAGCCAAGCTCTGCGGCGCATGGCCACTGTGGCTGCTACTGACCAGGCACAAGAGTCACCAATGTCCAGTGACATTTGGAGCTGCTGTTTAGCAATCGCCCTTCCCTGATCCCGCACCTGCTTGACCGTCGTCTGAAGGTCAGCTGGGAGAAGAGGAATCACCTCATCAAGTGAACCCATAAGGGCGTGTGAGAAATGTGCCATCAGTAAGGCCGAGCTAGCCTGTCGAAGGCCTAAGGAGGAAGAAGTGTAAACCTTCCTCCCCGAGTAGTCCAGCTTTTTGGATTCTTTGTTGGGCGGTTTGTTCACGTCCCTAGCATTCCCAGAACGCCGGAAAACGCTATCGGTCACTAACCCCTCCGCAAAGGGGTGCTCCGAGAAACCGGAGAGTGAACCGTGGGACCGCTGCATGTGTGAGCTCATCCTGCCCGCTGGACAAGATGCTGGTCACTGCCATAACTCAAGGGCCGGGCCCACAATGGCTTTGGCTACCAGAAAGGCCTCCATAGGGGAATCCCCTTGGTCCAGTATCTCCATAAGGGGATACTTGGCCCGTTTATGAATGGGTTCGAGCTGCATCCCAGTAGATTCTGAGATTAGTCGAAGCATACCAAAAAACGAGGATGGGCTCTCATCCACCGACTGGCCCCCTGCAGATTCCAGGTCAAGCAGCCTGGATAACAGGGAGGAGTAGTCGTCAGACTCTGAGGAGTCCGCAAACAGCTGCCAAGCACCTCAGCCACCCTCCACCTGCCGAGGTTGATCAGGAGTGAGGGTGACCAACAACCTGTGGGGCAAGCCCTGACCTGACCGAGAATCCTTGTGGTCGGGCCCCAGTCTGCTTGTGGAGGTGGAGGTTTCACCACAATGGGTGGAGCAGCCGGTTTCGCCGAACAACCGTGCCGGGTCGGCCTCGCTCACCACAAGGGTTGTTTTGGCCGCTTCTGATGACAGCCACTTAATGGCCGGAGAAGGCAATGGAGTCGGCTTGTTACCAGTCAACAAAAGTTGCTGCCACATCAAGTCCTCTGTCGCCGACGTAACTTACGCCGAGCCTATCCTCCGGGAGGACGGAGCGCGACGCCCATTTTCCATGGTGCCAAGATAGAGATCGCCGTCGCCGGGCGGACTGGCTGACCTGGAAGAGGACCGAGACCTCAGGGTCGCCGAGGGTGGGTCAGAGAGGACGGGAAACCGCCTCTCCCGGTTCAGGAACCTTAACTGGGGACTTCGGCACAGGAAAGTCCTCGGTAACCACTGGGGGAACCGGTGAAGAAGGGTTGTCGGTTTTTCCAGTCGACAGACCATCTGACGGGTCGAGAAAAATCTCGACTGCGTCGACGGGTGTCTTGGCCGGCTGACCTGACGGGGAAATCGTGAAGCCAGCGGCTGCAGCCGCAATCTCGACCGAAGTCGAGAGTCGACGGACCGGTGAAGGGGATCTCTCCCACTCCCATGAACGTCGACGGTGGGACTTACCTTTTGATCTTTCTTCCTTGACCGACTGATGTGTCCCTGATGGCCTTCTCCCTTAGTGGCGTAGGGACTGAGAAAGCCTCTAAAAGAAGCAGTGTAGGAGGAGCCCAAGGAGAGCGGGATAAATGCCGTACGAGGAGGAAGAAGATGCGCCTGGGTTGCCTCCTCCTCGAGGGCGATCAACTGCTCCAGCTGCTCCATGGAGCCCGCCGCAGAGACACCGCCCAACGAGCCTTAGACTTCACCGGTGGTAGCATTTTCGGGCACCAGTTGTAATCTGGGCAGCTTGGTCCCAAGACCAAAGCCGAAAAGCGACTTGCACAAGTTGCAGTGGTCTCGCGATCGTGGCCAAGCCCCAGATTAACAGTAAACGACGTGGAGTGCGGATCGTCTGGGGACATCTTCTGCCCATAAGGGCACCGACGGAATCCGGGAGTTGATTTGTCCATCACAGCCGCGAGGGAAGATGAAGACCTCAGTCTTGTAAATTTTAAAATTAGTTTTGGAAAACCCAAAGAGTCTGGATCCAGGCCTAAAACGCAGAGCGCTAAGGAGGGAACCTGAGCTTCCAAGCGGTATGAATGATCTGGCGTCATGGGGCGGAACCGAGGGTTTTACCACCTGGGTGGGTGGAAGGAGCCAGCTTGAAGACCTTCCGGCAAGATTTAAAGCGGCAAAGAACCTGCCAGACAGTGTGGATTGAACAACATATCCACATCCCTAGAAAGGTCGGTGTCCAGGAAGGGGACATCATACAACTCGTGCTGGGTGTCCGCCGTAAAGTAGGATATCCTCAGCCAAGCCCTGCAACGCATCATGGCAGCCGCTGCCATGGCACAGGTGCAAGAATCGCCCACATCTGTCTGGTTCTGCTTGGCAGCCATGTATATGTGAACTGTACCAGCTCTCCTCTCTGAGTGCTAAAATCTATCTTAATCTACCCTGATCCTGCTATCAAAGTGAATTAGAATTAAAGACATGGTAATCACAGGCAGAAAAAAAATACGGCCATAGATGCCCAAGATACTAGGGCCTGGAGCAGAAGTCACTCAGCCTCTATAGCATCGGGAAATACTAGCAACATCAGTGATGATAAAGGGGAAGAACATTTTATGATCACTTCCAAAACTTTGTTTTACGAACTTAAAATTTAGCTCAAAGATGGACTGTCTGGAGAAAGCTGTCAGAAAAGCTGCCAGGGGCATGGAGGGAGTGGCACAGTGTGCTAAGGACCTTGAAGTCAGCCTAACAGAAACCTCTGCAACAGTGGAGCAACACGATTCTGCTACTGGACTTTCACAAAGATGGGAGTGTGAGCTAACAGAAAAAACAGATGATCTTGAGCTCAGGTCCCGCCGAGACAATTTGCCCATCTATGGCCTGCCGGAGGGGGCTGAGTCAGGAAGGATGGAAGAGTTTAAAGAATCCCTTCGGAGAGACGTGTTGGGCTTTCCGACAGATGAACAACTCTAATATAGTGCATGTCCACAGATCACTTTCCAACAAATCTGCTGACCCAAATGCCAAGCCACGATCAGTGGTCTTAAAATTCTTAGATTACAGAACCAAAACTAGGATATTAAATCTGGCTTGGGGCAAAAAAGAAATCCTATTTGGCGACCACAGTCTGCATTTTGATCATGAATTCACTACACAGACACTTCAAAAGCATAAAACTTTACTTTGGACTAGGAAGCGAAAGCACCTGTCCTCAAAAAATATCAAAATGTACCACTTAGCTCCTGCCCAATTCAAAATATTTTTACCAGATGGCCCTCTTTTTTCAGAACACTGGCCAAAGCTAACAAGCTCTTTAGAAATGCGGTGTGCCTGCTGATTTATGTGCACATTCTGATTCCCCAGTCGAATCCTTGAGCGGCGCATCCCCTTGAAAGAAGGCCTCCAGCTCAAGGAAGAAAAACTGAAAAACAAACCCCACAGCACACTGAACTGAACACCAGGAGAGGCTGAACAGTCCAACTGTTAGTCATCACCAACCACACACTTAAAAGAGACAATAAAAATTAAGGGCTTACCAGACAGGCCCAGTGGGAACTGAACTGTACCCTTTCAGGGACACTGAATCTTGACAAAATGTTTTCTGTTCTTCTGTACGCCTAAAAGGAAATGGTAACTAAGGGGAGTCAGCAGGGGCAAAGGTAATAGTGTATGCTGGGATTGGGACTATTCCAAATGTATAATGCAAACTGGTGGGCTTCAGGTTCAGTGGGTTCCAGTCCACATCAGTTGAGATAGAGGCATGGTGGATGCCGTGGACTGGCATCTCCCTCAACAAAACAAATGTTGTCTGTGGTCTAGACCAGGATGTGATGGCTGCAGCTACAGTGGGCCAACCAGTTACACAGGGTTATGACCTGGCATAGGTGAGGGCTTGTGGAGGACCCAAAGCTCTGAGATGGCAGAGACAACTGAGTGCTTGACGTGCCTGAAGGGGGGATGCTCGGCTGGTGGTAGTGGTGCAGTTACCCAGACTAGCCTCAAACCCCACACGGGAGAGTCAACGGCGGTAATAACTCTGGTAGCCCCTGAAAGAAAGAGATGCAAGATAAAAGCTGGATATGCGGGAGTATTGTGCAAAAGGTGAGGCAAGGGTCTCCAAGACACAACTTTGGAAAGGGTTATGTGTAGGGGTAAGATGGTGCTAGCAGCTGCGCTTGTGGCATTCGAGATGGGAGCAACTGACACCATGGCCCACCTGGTGGCTGCAACGCAGATAAACAAAGAGTATTAAAGAGATGGAAAATGAAAATTATGTACCTACCGTAATTCTTGATCTTTCTGTGTATCTTCACCATTCATCACTACTTGGGTTACCGGCCGGAGGCTGGGACCCCACGGGAGCCCTTTGTTTTCTCCTGGAGGTGGAGCCAATGCAGAGATGGCGTCCGAGGTCACCGTGGATACGTGGCCCAAGGGTTGGCTTATTAATTGCTGTCGACTCCACCCTAGCTTCAGGTCTATACTCCGGTGAGAAGGATAGGAAGGGATGGAGGGGTTGGGCAAGGAAGCCCAAGGAATAGAAAAAGGAAAGGATACAAAAACTAAAAAGGAGGAATAAGTGGCGGAGAGGACAGCAAAAGAGAGAAGCCTAGGGGATTGGGATAGGAAGGGGCCCCAATCTCTGGGCGAAGGAAAGGGTGGAGAAGGGAGGGCAGAAGGAGGAGAATAAAGGGATGGAGGAGGAGAAGACACCAACCCAGAACAACCTGGACCTCTAGAGGGGTAGCTCGGATTTTAAACCCTCAAGCTGCAAGCTAAAACCAAAGAAAAAGAAAGACACAGAACGTGCCTGTTGTGCAGCCAGGGCAGGCTCAAAAGAGAATCAGAGCTAAAGGAAAACCGAATCAAGGCCGAATCAGATCAACATAGGTCGGACGGTGTCCACCCCTCCTGCCAACTTGAGAAAAGAATGTCCCCAAGGGGGGAGTGAAAACAAAATATTGGGGAGGGACAGGGAAGCCTACCCCTGCTGCCAACTTAACAGAGAGGAGAAAAAAGGTGTGCCAAGGGACAACACCTCAGGGACAAGGGAGGATACCCCCAAAAAAGGGTAATAAAATAATAAGGGGATTGCTGAGAGAGTACTAAGGGGCCCCCCATCTCTCTCCCTGTCTCAGCCACCTCAGAGAGGGAGCCAGAGTGCCGAACCTTGAGGCGCAGGGGTGGGAGAGAGAGATGGGGGAACCCCCGAGACCCCCAAGTATAACCCTCCCTGTCTGCCTCTAAGAATAGTCCTCCTCCGAACCACAAGGGAGAGGAGCAGGAAGAGAGGTGCTAAACAGCAACAAAGAGAGACACACAGGGAGGAGGATCGCCCAGACACAGAGGCCCCAGGGGTAAGGATGGGTTGGATTTAGTGATGAATGGTGAAGATGCACAGAAAGATCAAGAATTACGGTAGGTACATAATTTTCATATCTTATCTGTGCCACTCTTCACTATTCATCACTATTTGGGTGAGTATCGAGCCCCCCGAAGGGGTCCCAGCAACTCCCTAAGGGACAGCGTCCTTTAGCCTCCAGTGGGGGAGACACCAGAGGGGAGAACCCCTACAGGCTTGACTAGGCCTCGGACTTGTCTGGGTGAGGCAGGGATCTCCCAGCAGGAGATGGAAGGCACTCCTGAAGCTGCCGCCTCACCCTGGATGACAACCGGGATAGATGAAGCCATGCCGGCTGCCTAATGCAGATCGCTGTCCCCATTACCCCGGAAGCCACCTCACTGGCATCGTACGATGCCCTTGCTTGGTGCCTTGCAAGCTCCAGGCCCTGCGTGGAGAGGGCAATGGCTTGTCTGGTTTCCTCTGAATCAGGCAGAGAGACTGGAATTTGATCTAGCCTAGACCACAAGTACCTATTGTAGGTAGCATGGTGGGCCTGATGTGCTGCCACGCAGAGTAGAGTCCGTGCTGAGGAGAATGTCCTCTTGCCCCAGAAATCAAAATCCGAAGAGTCGGAAGTCCGGGTGTCGGTCACGGCCTGGGGTTCTGTGCCCAGAAGGGGTATCCAGGATCGTCACCCAGTTCCTGGGGACCCCGGGGGGGCGCAATACCTCTGACAAAGGTCCCTAGGGGCTGCAACAGAGGAGAAGTAATGCCGCCAGATCCGGTGTGACGCCTCCCAAAAGGGCACAGGCCAGGCAGGAACCACGAGGTTGACCGCACTGAACTTGCCTAAGAAGGCGCATGCCAACAGGTCTGGATTGCTCTCTCTCTAAGGGTGGAGATGTGGAGCTCATCAAGCAACCGCGAAAGAAAGCGCCGATAGCTGGTGAGATCAGATGCTGGGGAAAGATGGATAGAGGTTTCCCCTCCGAGGAAGCTGACAAGTCCGGAGATTCAGGGTCAGGCTGCACTGGAGAGTGGTGAAATACCTGCTCATCCATGGCTCTAATGCAGGCAGGGAAAAGTGCAGCTGAGGCCCTGAACTGCTCCCAGGTAAGGGGCCCCGTAGGACCAGGAACACCTGGGAGAGGAGGAGAAGTAGGCAGAGGCACGGGGGCCAAGCACCTCCGGGGAGGAGCACGGCCTCTGCTCGTGCAGGAGGACTGAGCAGATGATCCCAAAGGAGAGGGAGACCCATTGGTCCCAGCAGACAGGAGCCGTTGAACCGGACTGGAACGATTGGAGCTGTGCCTGAAGGAAGAAATCCCCCTACGAGGTGACTGGGATCATGTGGGTCCAAAAGGACGAACCCTGACCTCCTGTGAAGACATGCCTCTCGGAGAAACTTCAGAGATGCGCGGACCCACGCTACAACTCCTCCCGAAACCTGTCTGGGTCTCCAGGAGAGACCGCTGCGCTGAGCCCTGGCCGCTCAACCCTTCAGACTCAGAGAAGGCCCTCTTCTCACCACCAGCAGAGGCAGATGACATCCCCTGGCTGCCTCCTGGGAGACAGACGGAGGAGGAGCGCCCTCCCCTGCCTGGGATGCTGCAGTCGACCCAGAATTTGGGCTAGCCAGGACAACCATGGGAGGGGGACTGCCCACTGGAGGAGCAGATGGGTCCTCGGCTCCGGGTTGCCCCGTGGTGTCCACCTGGGCACCCGAAGGCTGGTCAGTACTACTGACCCCAAAATCAGAAGAGTCCAGCCACTCCCCAGTGGGGGACTGAGTGGGAGCCGAGAAGCTGTACTCCGAGGAACCAGCCGAATCTGGGAGCCAATCCGAGTGAGCCTCTGTGCCCTCCTCCTCTGCGGAGGACGGCGAAATCCGAAACCAGACTACGCCCCAATCCCTGCCGGTCCCAGGACTGTGAGCGGCACTGCACTCCCCCCTAGCACCGCGAACGGCACCAGGAACAGAGACGGCACTGCCCACAGTGCTGCCCTCATCCCCGGCACCAACGGCACGAGACAGAGGCCACATGTCCACGCACTGCCATACCCAGCGTCGTGAATGGCACCGGAGAGAGAAACAGCGTCGCAGACGGGTCCCATGCTGCCCATGGCACCACTCTCATCCTTGCTAAAGGTGCTAGAGTCAGAAACGGCATCGTGGGCCGGCCCAGTGCTGCCCAGACCCGTGGTGCCGCAAGCAGCACTGGAATCAAGGGCGGCACCAACAGATGGTGTCAAGGATGGCACCGACTCAGACCCGTGGGTCCCAGAGCACAATGCAGGGAGAGCCTTCACTTCCAAAGAAGCGACTGCTGAAATGGTGCCTCCTGCCCAGCCCCCGAGGGGGCCAGACTGGGCCTCTTGCACCGCGGAAGGAGCCCCCAACGTGGCAAGGCTAAAAAGGCCGTATGGGACCAGGAGGAAGGGCGAGAAACCTTACCTTGGTCAGTGTGAGACTGTGTCCGAAAGTTGGCGACACACCTCCCATTAAATGCGGTATTTCCAATACTCGGCGGACCATTGAAAAACAGGCACCGCAACAATCCATATTGTGGTTGCAGCCAAGGCAAGTTAAACAGCGGTCATGCTGGTCCGTGGAGGAAAAAAAGTCAGCCACAGGGACACCGACGCATTGGGGGCCAACCCGCATTCAAAGATTTCTTCTTGTCCCCAGAATAAGACATGACCATATTGAAAACACAATAAACAAAACTAAGGTACTTGGCGTCGAAAGAAATAAAAAGGAAAGATCTCACCAGAAAACTCGGGAGCAGCGCTGAGTATGGAGGAGATGAGCAGAACTGTAAGCCGACAGACTATGCTGCAAAAATGCAGCTGAATTTTTAGCTCCACACGAGGTCCTTTCTCAATGGCGGGAGAAGCAGAACTGGAGCTAGGGTGGAGTCGACAGTTAACGGCCAAACCGCAAGCGCCACGTATCACGTTGACCTCGAGGGCAGGGCCATCTTGGCATTGACTCACCTCCAGAAAAAAAAAAAAAGGAGCTCCTGTGTGGTCCCAGCCTACGGCCGGTAACCCAAGTAGTGATGAATGGAGAAGACTGACACAGATAAGATCAGCCACAGAGCCACTTAATTATTATTGTAAGCCGTGGGAGGTGGCCAACTGTAAAGGGGGGGGAGGGTGTTGGTGCTGGGCCACTGGAGATTGATCACTGTGAGGTAGTTTATCCTGCACTCTGGACCACAGGTAACTATGGGGTCCTCCACTAGGTCTTTCCTCGCCAGCCTCCATCAGGCAAAATGCGTGGGGGGGAGGGGGCATTCTGGACTAGTAATAAGGTCTAAGATAGAGGGGTGGATGGACTCATGGACTGGCTTTGCTCACCAGCAACACTCATGGATGGCGGTGGGAGAAGCAGAAATTTTACATTGTTCTGCAAATTTTCTCTTCGGAACAAACTTTTGTTACGATTTTGGTGCCAAGCAGACAACCTGAGCCACATTGGTTGGGAGTAGTATGGCGGCAGCTCGAAAGTGCACAGCATGCACAGGGTGTTCACAGACAAAGCCCCCTGATTGGGTACTATGTTAAATGTTTGATGTTAACTCCTAACAGAGTAGTTTCAAGTTGGTTTTATTGTTTAATGTTACTGGCGGTGACACTGGGGCTAAGAGACTTTAGGATAAATAATCACTTAATCCCAGACATGGGTGATCTCCTCCTACACAACAATCATCTCACACATGACAATACCAGAATTGGTGCAACTCTAGATAGTATGGTAACATGTGACTTACAATGTTGAGAGTCTAAAGAGCCCTATAAAAAGAACTAGAATTCTGAAAGAGCTAAAGAAAATCAGAACTGGACTCACTTTCATACAGGAGATGCACCGGTCTCCCACAGAGAGCGCTGAACTGAAGAGGTCCTGGGTGGGGGTGGTTTACTACTCTACATTTCTGGCACATATGCACAGGAGAGGGGTGGCTATTTTATTACATAGGGACTGCCCCAGGGAGATAACTGGATGCACATAACACCCAGAGGGGAAATTTGTTATCTTGAGGGATAAATATAACATTCCCTGCAAGTTGCTAAATGTATATGCTCCCAACATGGATAGGGAGAACGTCAACTCTATAAAGAAGGTACTGATGGCAACTCCTAATCCTGGTGAATTTTTCTTAATTCGGGGTGGGGGGGACTTTAACACAGTTTTAGATATCCAGCTGGATAGGTCGAGGGCAGATCAGACACATGTAGCCAGGCCTCAGCAGGTCTGAGGAGAATGTCCAAATAGCTGAGCCTGGTAGATGTCTGGCGGCAGCTTAATCCCAGAGTCAGAGACTATACTTGCTGGTCAGTCCCACACCAAACCTACTCTCGCATAGATCTCTTTCCGATTTCCTTGGAGTGGTTACAGTGTATAGGACAGAGTGTTACTAAGCCCAGATCCCTTTCAGACCGTGCAGCAGTGGCAACAGGTCTTGTCCTAACACTGATAAACAAAACCTCAAACTGGAGGCTTAATGTATCCTTACTGAATAACCAAGATTATAAAGAGTTAATAGAGCAATGCCTGCAGGAGTACATGGCCACAAATCCACCAGGGGGACCCCAGCAGCTATATGGTCGGATGGCTTTAAAGCCATAGCAGCAGGTAGAACCATCAGCTTCACTTCCAACCTCAAAAAAAGTAAGGCAAAGAGAACAGCTAGATCTTCAGGCCAACATTTTCGACCTTGAAGCTAAACACAAGATGGCTTTAAATGAAGAGGTCAAAGCAAAATTGGAGGACTGCAGGAAGAAATTAAAATATTGGACAGCAAAATTGAGAGGGCCTTAAGATATTTTCGTCAGAGATATTATGAATCTGGTAATACGGCCGGAAGAATCCTAGTATGGCAGTTACATAAAGAATCAGCTAGTAGACTAGTGTTAAGCATTAGGAAGAAAGCATCCACCCAGCAATTTGAAATTAACCCTGTTAAAATTGCCCAGGAGTTCTCTGAGTTTTATAAAAAATCTTTACTTACAGGACAAAATCCCTAATTACAAAGAGAAACTAGAAAAGGATTAAAGTTAAAAAATTAAAGGACGTAGCAGAATTGTTAAAGGTGTCAATATCAGAAGAAGAGATCCAATTGGCACTGGGGGGGATTAAAGGCTGGGAAGGCAGCAGACCAAGATAGAATAGCCTCTGAGTTTTTTAAAATGTTGAAAGAGGCATTACCTCCTCATTTCTGCAGAGTATTTGGAGTGGTGCAGAAAGTGGAGAGAGCTACTCCCTCTTGTCAGTGGATCCAAATCTCTCCCTAACCACTTTATGCAGCTCATACACACCTATCGCTTTATTAAATGTACATCAGAAAATATTTATTTGTTTTGTTTTTGTCGACCAGGAAGGAGGACTAGACAATGTTTTGCCTATTTTCAACCCTGTCCTGGGGGTGGGGGTGGTGGTGGTGGGGGATACAGATTGATGCCAACTGAAATTGAACCACGTTTTTTTAAGCTGTTGGTATTTTTATTGAATTAGGGAAATATGGCCAGGACACTGGAGAAATTCCTCATCTCTGCTGTAGGGGAACCCTCTAGCCATTTGGCTGCTGGCCAAGTTGGTGGACGCGAGTCAAATGACAGAAGCGCTGGCTCCTACTATGCTACCTGCTACAGAAATGTCTGACATTGAGGAAATGCCGTCTGCCTGCAATTCACCTTTGGAACTTGACTTTGAAATGGTGCTTCCTACAGCTTCTGCCCTGTAAGTGATTTATTTCACGTATGTTTTCCTGAAATGATTCCTAACTTACTAAGTGATTCCGATTCTGAGCTGGCGGCTGAAGTTCAGAGGGACCAGAATCCTGTAATTGCAAAGCGCATGTCGGAACAAGAAAGACTACTACGACAAAACTTTGCTGTGGTTGAATGTGATTTTTTTTGCAAAAAGGCGCAACTTGAATCTTCTCTACGACAATTACGTTCTGACAGCAGCAGTCAGACTGTCAAACTGAGTCAGCTGAATCAGAAGGATACACATGGTCCTATTATGGAGCCGCAGAGCTGGGCGGAAAGCGTGGAAGCCGCAGAAACAGCCGGTCTGCTTGAAAATCCAGCTCCCTTATTGCCCTCCACTGCTACAACGTCCGGAATGGCAATCACAAGCCCAGAAGGGCTTGGCCTAAGATGCGCTGTGGAGTCAGCGGCTCATACGGCGGGAACATCCACCTGGTCAGTTCCTTCAGCACTACAAAATGCAGGCTGGAAATTCGAAAAGACTTCAGGCAAGTGGATTTCATTCTCTGATTATTATACCTACTTCTAGTGCACAAATACCAGCAGCCACAGTAAACAGCTCGGATTTAGAGGTGCCTACAGATTTAGCTCTCACTCAAAACCCTGTGTTGCCTTTTTTGAAACAGTCATAAGTCCCTCCGCAGGATCTGGAGGTCAATCCTAATGATACTTTCTTAGAACCACAGAGACCATTAAACCTGACTAACAAAACTGCACCAAAATCCTTTGCCTCTCTATTTAAAACTCCTATCTGTCCTGCTAAGAGGCATAACGCGGTTTGCTTAACTTATACAGGAGGGATGGACTCTCCTCCGGATAGAATCTTTGTGGTCAGAACTCTGTTAAAAAACTCAATGAAGCTTACTGCTACAGAACTATATGCACTGATGCATGTCTCTGAAGAGACAACATTTGACATTAGTTTCAAACCTGTCCGGGGTTTAGAGAGATTTTGGGTAAAATATAATCAGTTGAAGAACTCCTCCTTATGGTCTCCATTTATTGTTACTCCTTTGTCTAAACCTTCTCATAAGGTTGTTACGGTGCTCTTCAGAAATGAGGGGGTAAGTGTTCAGGATTTAATCATCTGGCTGAAACATCGCTGCACCTTACTGGAAGATCCTGTGGCGATTCTTGACTCTGAAAATATCTGGACAGGGGTTGGAAAGTTAAAGTGATGCTGCACACTAATGAAACTGGTCCACTTCATTTACCCAATTCATTTTTTTTAGGTCGAGATAGGGGCATTCTTTTTTACGCAGGGCAACCGAAAATGTGTTATAAATGTGGTTCATTGGAACACCTAAGTAGCGTATGTGACTTAGCCAGATGTGTGATTTGTGGGGAATTGGGTCACTTCAGTTCATCCAGTTTAAATGAAAGTAAGGCCCTGTCCACACTACGCCTCTGTAACGTTACAGAGGGTGTAAAACGTTACTGTAACAGGTCACGTTTACACCTGTAATGTTACAGGAGGCGTTTTCGTAAATTGTTGAAACCACATATGAGGTGGTTTCAACATAACAGTTATGAAACCTGTCCTGCCTGGTAACGTTACGCGTAGTGGACTGCCGTAACAGTCCTCGCAGGGCACCAAGCACAGCGGTTGCATTGGATCGGGCGCCACTGTAACGTCAGCCTGATCCTTATAATGCGTGATCGCAGTGCCGGTCCCGTAACGGACACCGCCGAGGTGTGGACGCACTGCACCGCTCAGCGGCCATAACGGATTGCATCTGTTACCAGGCGCCAGCGGTGTAGTGTGGACAGGGCCTAAGTGTAATCTCTGTGGGGAACTAGGTCATACCTTTCAGAATTGTATCTCTGCTGCGCACAATCTGCCTGATCAAGCTGATGGGGCTGAACAGCATTTGTTGATTGCTTTAGCACAAAAGAAAGCAAGTGGTCAGGTGCTGTCTGTCCCTGAAGGCTCGAGTGACGCTGTCACCCCTCCTAAGCCTCCTACTACAAATGTGCCTCATTCTAATCCTGGCCCACCCACCTCCCCAGACAGCTCCACTCCTAGTGACTAGCCCAGCTTCTGTGCTTACTAAATGACAGCACTCCACAACACAGACCTCTCCCTCATCACCTTTGAAAGAGTCTGCTATGCCCCCTCCTCCTACCCCAGGGAAAAAAACTGGCAGTAGAATCACTAGACAATCCAGTAAGGAATCGATGGATAAACTGATTCCTTCACATTCGGCTGCGGTTCCAACCTCAAATAAATTTGATATTCTACAATCTGAACACTCTGATATGGACTCTGATGTATCCTCAGTAGACTCTTCAGTACCTGAGGGGACTACTGATACTGAGGGAAAAACCCTTCCTCGTGGACAGCAGAAACGAAAAGCAAAAGTTAAACTTAAAAATATGGACAAGCTCAGCCGAAAAAGCCCCTTTAAGCGAACCTAATGACTGAACCCTTTTCTTTCCATACTATAAATGTAAATAGTATAAAACAGGTAAATGGAAGACAATTTTCTCTGCCCTGGCCCAATTCCATCTAGGTTTTTTTTTTCCTGCAGGACACCCGCTTACACACTTTGCAGGAAATTCAGAAGGCCTCTCAGGCCTGGTATTTGGGTCCATCCTTTTGGTCCTTAAGCACAGAACCGTGTGCTGGTCTGGGTATTCTTTGTAAATATCCTGATACAAAAGGTCTGAAACTTGTTGACCTACTTTCCGGGAGGGCTCTGGTTTTAGATGTCTTGATTCAAGGAGTACCTTATCGTTTAATTAATGTATACGCCCCCCAACAAAAAGCTCAAAGATGCAACCTTTTTTGGTTACTGGAATCTTATTTACATACCCCTTATAATGTAATTTTTGCAGGAGATTTTAATTGCCCCTTGATTGTAAAACAAGGCAAGCAATATTGTGATTCTAACTTACTATCTCAGATAGTACTAAAGGCAAAATTAGTAGATACAGTTAGTTCATCGCTTCACTAATTCAATACTTCCCACCTTTCATAAATGCCCTCTACGTTCTACAATTGATTATATTTTTGTTTCTTCTACTCTCTCTCTCTCTCTCTCTCTCTCTCTCTCTATACTCTCGGCCAGAGTTTCAGCTCTTGAGTTTACAGATCACCATATTATTTCTGTAACCTCTGGTGTAATCACTAGGTCACAGAGGGGCCCGGGTTTTTTGAAATTTAATTCTTCTTTGCTATCAAATCCACATATCTCTCTGCTTCTTTATAACTTTATTCTGGCAACGAAAACAGTTCTTATTTTTTTTTGATAATCCCATATTGTGGTGGGAAGACACAAAGTTGGAATTATCCAAGCTAAGTAAACAACTCAGTAAAGGGGTGGCCAAAAATGCTTATTTTGAATACTTACAGAACAGAAAAATACTTCAACAGCTTTATTCGGTCTCTTATGAGACGGGCCAAGACTTCATCTCTCAGATTTCTCAGGTTTCCGAAAAAATGATTCAGTTTCATGGTAATAGAGCAAAAAGCTTGTTATTTCAACAACAGTTTTGCACGTAGGGTGATTTAGCGACTGCTTGTCCATATGAACATTGGCAATCTCAATTACATAAGAAATCTATTTCTGCTGTCTGGGATCATAAGGGAAAAGTACATCAGGACATTAAGGATATCATTCAGGTTATGTCTGATTATACTGCCCAAATGTATAGCTATTTGGAAGCCCCTGTTGTAGAACTGCAATCTTTCCTGCAAGATTTAACTATTCCACTGCTGGAGAAGGCAGATATACATCTTTTAACATCTCCTATTACTGTCATGGAACTTAAAACAACACTATCTTCCATGGCTGGTAAGAAATCCCCTGGTCCAGACGGTTTCTCCATTGAATTAATGAAATTTGTAGGTAATCTGTGTCTAGAAAAATTAGTTTTGGTATTTAACAATATTTTGAGCACAGGGTCAGTTCCACTGTCTATGAACTCAGGGAGCCTGATTTACATATACAAAAGTAAGGATAACCTTGATTTAAAGAACTGGCGTCCTATTACACTCTTAAATTCTGATTTTAAATTACTTTTGAAAATCTTGGCAAACAGGCTCTCTTTGATGGCTGTAAAATTTATCTCCTCAGCTCAAGCTTATGCAATCCCAGGACGAAATATTCAGTCTCAACTTTTTCTAATAAGGGAATTGGTCGAGCAGGGGAAGCTAGGGACCATGGAAGGGTACCTGCTCTCCCTAGATCAAGCCAAAGCTTTTGACAGAGTCTGTCATGATTCCTTATGGATCATACTGGAGCACTATAATACTCTGAAAATTATGATCAATGGTTTCAATATCTCTATCGTACGGCAACTGTCTGTCCAGTTATTCATGGCTGGAAGGGCCCTCTCATTCCTTTGTTGAGAGGTGTTCGACAAGGCTGCCCCCTGAGCCCGATCTTGTATGCTTTTTTATTGATCCTTTATTAAGAAAAACCAATATTTCAGAAGAGGTACATAATATAATTTATCATAATCAGACCCTTCCATACAAAGTTATGGCGTATGCGGATGATATAACCCTTATGGTACGTGATGAACCTTCAATACATACTTTGGCTATTTGCTCTGAATTTGGTATACTTACAGGAGCTACACTTAATCTTGATAAATGTGTTGGTCAGTGACTACGATACGCCTTAGGTACCTCAGGATCTATTGCTGGTCTAACAATTACTACAAACCCTCTGAAAAACCTAGGTATATACTGGGGAAATATGGAATTAGACTATTTTAATTGGGAAAAAAAACAATTTAGGCAAACAAAAGGTTGCAATGTGGAACAAATGGAAATTAGGGGAGAAAAAAAAAAGGAGTGTTCCTTATTAAGTCTTGTTTGATCCCTGTGTTTCTATACCTTAGCTATGTACTCCCACCAAATCCTGGAAGTTGGGATATTAGGACTATTCTTCCAGGCCTGTTGGGGCAGTCGATTTAACCCCATAAAATGTAATATTTTAGATCTTCCAGTTTCTCAGGGTGGACTTAATATGCCTAACCCCATTCTCTTTTTTAATAGGATTTTCATATTTAATAACATTATAACATTCGATCATTATTACTGAATGAAACTCAAGGTTGGGAAATGTTTTTGAAACCATGCTGTCAACAATGGCTTCAATTGTGGGAAGCTCAATCTCTGAAATGCTTTAAGAGATCTGTAATGACTCCTGAGTATATCAGATGTACTTTTTACGTAATAAGCAGTGGGGTTTACTTACTATTCATGTTCTTAATTTTTCACGAAAACAACTGTATTTCCATTTATTGAAAGCAACCTGTCAGGTGGAACTAGTCTTCACTAAATGTCCACTACAATACAGAACTACATTGCAAGGATTCCTTGTCAATAAACAGATTCCTCCACATATGTGGGACTTTCACTGGTTGGCTTGTCATGGCAAAATAAATGTTAAATCAAATCAGAAACATAAGGCCCTAGAAGAAATAATTTGTGTTCATCCAGATTGTATTCAATAAGAGGAAACTATAGAACATCTCCTGTTTTCATGTTCTTTTATCCAACATTTTTGGACCTTTTTATCACATGAATGGGGGGTAAGCTCTTTTCTCAACTTTATCTTTTGAAAATTTAATGTTTTTTTTTTTTTTGATAATTCTTGGACTTGTAAATGGCATCTAAGCTCATTACAACTACTAGTGACCGTCTGTAAATGGCAAATTTGGTTAGCTAGATGTGCTTATACGTTACAACAAAAGGAGGGGACATTATTGTAATTATTCCAAAAGATAGTGCATCAACTGACATGTATATATAAAACAGAGAAATCCACTCTGGCTAATAGTCGTCTGTTAGAGCTATGGATTGGATTTCCTTGGGTAACTGACACTGATGCTCCAATTACTTGATTGTAATACTAAATATTGTAAATAGGAATTAGGTAGCATTTCTTTTTTAGGATAATGGATTTTTTTTATATCTCGTAAACATTCTCAAATTTGTAGGGAAAAGTATGAGGGTGGTGAGGTAAATGAAATATTAATACCGTATCTGTACTTATTTTGGTCTATCATTTTTTTTAGATTCACAATTGACTTATTGGTCTTCCTTTCTTTTTTTGTGACATTTGGTCATTTGTTATTCTCACTCACTCTATGTCCATATAATAGACTATTGTTCATGTGTGTTTTGGGGAGGGGGGAGAAGGGGAAATTCCCCCCTAATCTTTAGTAAGTGGGGTGTTTTGGTCATTACGTCTTCTTGAAGGTTCAAGGTTAATAACAAGGAAAAATGCTTATTTATGTTCTTGATTTTTTTCTCCTGTTTTTTTATTAGGATCTGTATAACTTAATATTAATTTGTATATAGTTTGTTATGATTTCAAAATGTCCCTACTCTTTTGGTGGGAGGCAGGGGTTGGTTATGCCGGGTACTTGTATAATACAATGTTTTCTCAATTTTTTTTTTGTTAATGTTGAATGATATAATACCGTTTTGTATTATTATTTGTTTCAATAAAAAATTCTCCTACTCTTCCAGTAGGGAGCCAGACTTCCTGTGAGCAGAATGGAGAGCTCAGTTGAGTCTGAGCAGTGTGAGGAGAAGCAGGCCGAGATGGAGGCCTATGAATCAGCAGTGAAGCATCAAGAAAAAAACAAACGGAGCCCAGGAGGGCGATAAGGATACAGAGTCAGATGACTCGTGTGAAGGATGCAACATAGATAATTCAAATGGCAGGCCTTTAGGGACAAAACCTAAGGATACTGCGATCGCGGAATCACAGCTTGAAAAAGAACTGGATGCGAGGAGAACTGCCTTATTTCAATTATTAGCGGATGATGAAGAGAGATTAACTAAGAGGAAACTACCTGAACGGCGAGAGGAACAGTGAGACAGGAGCCGAAGTAAAGGACCACTGGAAGGTGTGGAAGAATTTCCTTTTTTATATATCTCTCTCTTATACATACATATAGAGTGGATTCATGCATACATAAAGTAAAGTGTGTTACAGTGTATTATAGTGTAAAGCTGCCAGTGTAGTTGAATATTAGCCAAGTCTGAGTAAAAGCTAAGGGTCATTGCAAGTTCATAAGAATCGCAAGGCAAGCAGAAAAACAGTAACTCTGCTGGCTGAAACCAGCTCCTTAGGTTTGAGATAAGGAGAAGCAAGGTTTCAGAAAACAACTCATATATGGAAAGGCATGTAGAAATTGGAGTGGGGGTCTGGAGATAGTACCACGACTCATAATGCTATTTGCTGTAACAAAAATGTGTACGTGCTAAGAAAGTTATAAAATGCTGTGTAACCCTTTGTTCTGGGAGCTCTTGCCTTTAGCCGAGGCTCCCACACATGTGTGTACAGACAATAAACTGAAGTTTATTGGAATAACCATTGGGTGTGGTTATTGAGTATATAGAATTTAAGGTAAAGTATATACAGTAAAGAGAATCTGCGACCACAAAGGAACGAGTGGTGGTGACGGAAGTGGACTACAGGATATTGTAGAAGACAGAGTTAAACTTTTGCCTGCACAAGAAATTATTAGGCAAGCCTTTGGAGTGCAAGATGCACATACTGAGGATCAACAGTGGTCTCCGGAGAAAGCCTCGTGGGATGCTGGATGGCAGGAAGCACCGGCAGGGGGCTGAATCCCCAATATGGATACTACCTTCCTGGAGACAAGAGGATCGATTGAGAGACAGGTGGGAGTAGAGACAGGAGCTGATGAAGGCCAGGAGCATCAGGTATGGGACAATATTATTGATATACCCACTGTGATGAAACAAAATGTGACAGAACAAGCTCATGAGGGTGAGAAGCCAAGTGGATGCAAGGATGTTAAAAAGGGGGAAACGAGGGGGCGCTGATGAGCAGCTAACTGAACAGACGTGCCTCCACGCTGCTCTGTACCAACGGTCAGTTAAAAGTATAAATCTGACAGGGAAAAAACAACTCAAATAGGAAAAACATGTAGGAATCTTTGAGGAATAATATTATGGAGGAGTATCTGGTGCCCAATGCGGGGAAAAGTCAAAGAACAGCTGGTAAATCGGGAAAGAAAGAGAGGTCCCAAGGCGCAGGTATAGTATCGCTTTCAGCAGCGAATTGGCGTGCTGCTAGGTCACGAGATATCTGGCCAGGTGATTGCGGCACTCGAGCCCAGGCTAGTGAAGCTGGAGGGCAAAAAATCTCAGGCTACAAAAGATCCTGGAACAACAATCTGCACATAATAACAGGATTGCTGAGACCGAAGAGCGGCTCTCACGGTTGAAAGATGATACGGTAGAGAACCCAGGTCAAAGTAGCAAGGTTACAGGAACAACTGGAGGACCTAAGAGATGCAATGGATTACCAAGAGAACTACTACAGGCGCTTAAATTTGCATCTTAGGGGTCTCCCAGAAGGAGCAGAGAAAGAAGACATATTGGGGTTCTGTGCTAAGACCCTCCCGGAGCTGCTAGGGTTGCGACTGAAGAATGGGAGCTACAAGTTGGAGAGAGCTTATCGAGCGGTGATGCCTCGGCCCTCAGGGGGCCAACCCCCACAACAAGTAATAATCCGCTTCCACTCCTTTCAAGATCGGGAGGCGATTCTACGTGCTTACAGAGGGAAAGGAGCACTGAAGTATGGGGGGGGGCACTTATTTGTATCACAGGATTACTCCCTACGTCTTCTACAAAAGAGGAAGGTGCTCAATACACTGATGGCCCAGCTGAGAAACTCAAAAATTGAGAATTTTATGGTATACCTTGCAATACTGAAAATCCGACATGAGGGGGCGACGTATTCCTTCTGGGAGCTTGGCAAAGCTGAACAATTCATTGCAGAGCTGCAAAAGAAGATGATCAAGTGATGAATGCTCAACCAGTTTGTGGTATTAGCACCGAAAAATCTGTTCGTTGTTTGAGACTTTCAAGTTTTTTCCTGTGGTTCCCTTTGTGTTTTAGATTACCTAATTATGCTGAAAATTTCAATGGTCTGGTTGTGGATGGAGACTGAGCGATGGGTCTGGACTCTGAGACTGCAAAGACAGAAGAAAGAAACAATGCGGGTGATGCGCAGAGGAGAGAAAGAGAGAAGCCTGGCAAGATCTGACCAGCTACATTATACTCTCCCTGTGGAGGACTGAGAATGACATTTGAAAACATGTCCACATGAAATGGGGAAAAGGTGTCGAGACCCATAGCCACAGGTAGCTCAGGCAGCTCACATGATCACGAGAGGGATGTGTGTGAACTGTCGGGGGTCTAGCGTGAGATGATAAGGTGCGGCCCGCTTCTCCATGGCGCCACTATACTCGCTGCTCGAGAGAATGATGAGAGGCTGGAACACTGTGGATTGAGACTGAAGGTCAGGAGAAGGAAAAGGTTGGGCAATGGGGAATAGAAGACTAGAGGTAGGAAGTCTCCATCACACAATCAGGATTGTTGTGTTACAAGCAGGGGGAAGTGTTGCACGGGGGGAATTTTTCAGTAATAGGTGGGTTTGGTGAACATATCTTTGTTCTAATTGTTCGTTGGGGTTATCGAAATATGTTGATATTGACTGTGGTCGGGGCAGCAGGGCATGTGCATCAATATAGGGATTCTAGACACTCATGCTTAATTCGCAATTAGTGTCAACGGGGGGGAGCTTGGGATAGATAAAAGACAAGTTGAAGAATGTTATGTAGTGGGTCATTTGCAAGGGAGGGGTGGGGTACAAGGGAGGGGACAGTTTGATAGAGGGGATGTTACTGGGTGTTATACAATTATGGGGAGTATTTTTTGCTTGTTCTATTACTGTTTAAGTGTTTTTTCTATAGTATGTATGTTTCTGCATTTCATAATATATGAAGAGTGGTATTGGGACTGGAAGGGAATAACAAAATGGTACATCTGGAGGCATGGGGTACTTAATGGCAGATTCCTATTTTCGGGGAATGGAAATAACTGAAAATGGTTAACGGACAAGAACTGATAGTGACTTCCTGGAATGTGAAGGGAGTGACAGATCCTATCAAGCGTACGATGCTCCTATCTGCACTAAAAAAAAGGGGGACACAAGTGGTATTATTGCAAGAGACTCATTTAACAGAGGCAGAGCATGCCAAACTTGCACGTGGGTGGGTGGGTAGATGTTTTGAGGCCTCCTACTCCTCCCGCAAGTGAGGGGTTGCTATCCTTCTTAATAGGAATCTGCCATTTGAGGTAAAAAGAATTGTTAAGGACCAATGGGAGGATAGATATTTTTTTTGGTGGGGCCACTCCATGGTGAACCAATTACATTTGGAAATGTTTATGCACCGGCAACATATGAGCCACAGTTTTTCCCGGGTCTATTGGATTTATTAACTAGGAAACAATTCCCAGGTCTGATCTTGGGTGGAGACTTGAACGGCACACTGGACCCTGTTTTGGACCATTCGGAAGGTAGAGGCAGTAAACCAGTGGCGGGTGGGTATGTCAGATCTGGACTTAGTAGCTAGCTGGAGGATGCTATATCCAGGGGCTAGGGAACACACATTTTTCTCGAATCCCCATAGAACGTGGACAAGAATTGATTACATCTTGGTCCCAAGAGAATGGCATTATAGGGTAATCGATATTTCACATGGCCCTATTCACATATCGGACCATGCCATGGTGATAGGAAGGTTTAGGATGCGACTGGAGAGAGGTGCTCCCCCGCAATGGAAATTTCCCTCATATATGCTCCCTAATAAGGAGTTTAGGGAGTACCTTGCAAATCAGTGGAAATTACATAAAGAGACTAACACAGAGTTGGAGGTGTCTAGGGCAACATACTGGGATTCTGGAAAAGCCTTTCTAAGAGGTTCTATAATAGCATATATGGCCAGGGTTAAGAAAGAGAAGCGAGAAAAGAGGCAAGGATTGGAAAAACAACTTAAAGAACTAGAGAGGCGAGTGGCCCAGGGTGAGGGGGGGCAGTAGAACGGTTACTGATGGTCACACTCTTTGGTGCGAGAAGAAGCTAGAACATCGTGGTTCTATTGTAAGCATCATTTGTTCGAGTGGTCAAGTAAACCGGGTCCGCTCTTGGTTAGACTTATGAAGGGAGGTAAATGCCCTACTAGGATAACAGGGATTAAGGATAAAGAGGGTAAACTACATAGGGAGGGAAAAAAAGACGAGGACCTGTTTTCAGGAGTTTTATACTCGGTTATATAAGGCGGAGGGCATAGGTGGGGGGCAAGAGGTACAGGTCTTTTTAGATAAGATAGATCTGCCCAGCCTCACAGAGAACCAAAGGAACCGATTAAGTCAACCTATAATTAAGGTAGAGGTCCTAAAGGCTATAGGGAAATTACAAAAAGGCAAAGCAAGTGGCCCAGATGGATTTCCTATAGACTTTTATAAGGCTTTGGCAGAACCGATGGCTGAAACATTGAATGAGGTGTTTCGTGAGGAGGAGGGGGCAGAGGGTCCACAGATCCCAGATACCTGTTTCAATGCCACGATATGCTTAATTCCCAAACCGGGTAAAGATATGTTGGAATGTGCCTCGTACAGGCTGATCTCTTTATTGAATGGGGACCTTAAGATCCTTGCTAAAGTCCTAGCTACAAGACTGGAGGATTATATGCCTGAGTTGATTCACCCAGACCAGACCGAATTTATGAAGGGAAGGTTGTCCTATCATAATATGCACAGGTTGCTTAGTGTGGTTTGGAGAGCAGGACAAGAAGCAGGGAAAACTTATGTCATCTCAATGGATGCGGAAAAAGTGTTTCATAGGGTGGAGTGGGAGTACTTCTTTGAGGTGTTGATCTGGTTTGGTCTGGGTGACTAATACGTACGGTGGATTAGAGAGATGTATTGGGCCCCTAGAGCTAGGATCCTGGTCAATGGTACATACACAGAACCTTTTATATTGGAAAGAGGTACCAGACAAGGGTGTCCGCTTTCGTCGCTGCTATTTGCATTGGCGCTGGAACCTCTAGCTGCGGCAATAAGACAGTGCAGGGAGATTCGGGGCATTAATGGGGAGAGGAACACTGAACATAAAATTACGTTGTACGCGGATGATATGTTATTGTTCATTACGGACCCACAAAAAGGTCTATGCCACCAATATTGGAACTTATAAGGAGATTTGCTATGTTCTCTGGCTATAAAATTAACCTAAGTAAGTCAGAGATGTTGTGCTTTCCTAAATTAGAGGAGGAGGATGTGCAATGGGGAATACAATGTCAAATGACAAGTACAACATATCTGGGTATCAAAGTGGGTAGGACAATTGGATCATTATATGGACTAAATTACATACTGCTTACCAAAATAATAGAAGCGGACTTGAGAAGATGGATGCAATTACCGGTATCCTGGTTGGGGCATATCAACCTGTTGAAAATGAATGTCCTTCCTAGGATCCTGTACCCTATGCAGATGATTCCGTTACATATCGTAAAGAAGGATGTTGATAGGCTAGAGAAGTTATTTACTCAGTTTATATGGAAGGGGCAAAGGCCGAGAGTTCGACTTCAGAGACTGAAAGCCGAAACGGATAAAGGGGGTCTTAATTTCCCAGATCTAATAAATTACTATCTGTCTACACAACAACGCTATATAGTAGACTGGGTGTTCCGCCCTGAAGTGGCAAGCTGGGTTGCGCTGGAGGAAAAGAGATGAATGGGACGACTCTCCGCATATCTACATAGTAGAGGTTTACATGCCTATACTGCTCGGGGGGGGGGGTGTAATCCCTTAATTAAAACAGTATTAGAAGCATGGGGCCTACTCCAGAAAACTAGGGGAATTAGTAAAGGGGAAACATTCTTAATACCAGTGGTGGGGAACCCTTTTTTTCTTCCAGGTTTGGAGGATGGAGGTTTTTGGGAACGGGAGAAGAGGGGGGTGAGGTGTGTGGGTAATTTGATTGGTAATGGGATATTAAACACATTGGAAGATAATATTCAGAGGTTAGGGTTACCAGGGCAGCAACTTTTTCGATATCTCCAACTTCGGGCATTTATTCTAAAAATGGAAAGGGGGAGGAGAGAATGTACAAGGGTGGGGTTCGATAGAAACGCTAATTATGGGGGCACAGAAAGACCCTAAGGGATTTATTGGGAAGGCTGCAAAGGTGGGGAAAAAAGGTCTACCGGACTATATGCAGAAAGTGAAACAACTGTGGGAAAGGGACCTGAAAAGGAGATCTCGGAGGATAACTGGCAACAGATGCTGGTGGGACATAGGGGTCTCTTAATATATAATAAGTTTAAGGAGGCTTATTTTAAATTTTTACACAGATTGTATTATCCGCCAGTAGCAGTGCACATGGCGCATCCATCTGTCTCTCCCGTGTGTGGGAGATGTAAGAGGGAAATGGGAACATATATGCATTGTTTTTGGAACTGCAGTGTTTTAGAGTCCTTCTGGCATAAAATATTTAAAGAAATAGGGCTGATAGCGGGGTTTTCCATCCAGATAGACCCAATTATAGGGCTATTTGGGTTGTGCCCGGATGAGACAGAGGAATGGGACCCAATGCCACGCTGGATAAGAATTCTAATGATAATGGCCAGACATTGTATTCAAAACACTTGGGTCACTAATGTGGTACCAACTGTTCAGCATTGGCACCAGCTGGTGATACAGAATTTGGCACTGGAAAGATTATCCCTGGTAATTAAAAACAAGGTAGAGACTTTTTACAGAGAATGGGCACCTTTTTTAAATTTGCTTAGTAGAGAGGAAATGGATACTATATGTTATGGCCTGATACGAGAGGGATTACACTGAAATTGGGAACTTCCTCATGCCTCACGCTTATGCTTGTTTACCCATGACCTATGTTTATCTGCATCTATGGTGTATGTATATTCACATCCATGTCTTACATGATAGCATCTTATCATATCCTTATATTGTCAGGAAATGTGAGGAGCAACTGAGGGGGAACTTGATAAGTGTATGCAATATTAATTAATTATGAAATGCATTTGCTTGTATGTCTGTATGTGTGTATTGTCCATGTTGCACGTCTTGGTGCAACCTTTAAAATCAATAAAAAGATTATACAAAAAAAGGGGGGGGGAACGAGGCCTGGAGTCACTTTAGATATTACAGTGGCACAGGCTAGAAAGGAGGGAAAGAGTCAAACAGGGGCTAGAGGCGCTGGGATGTCTCAGGCAGAAATGAATAGGGGACAGAATGAGAATCCCCAGGATACTGATCAGAGGCAATAAAGATGGGAGCATTTTGACAATAGTCCAAATAGGTCCAACTCCCCCTAGAACCTACATGACCCCCTTCAACAAAATAATGGAGAGGCACCGAGAGGGAACCCCCATAGACCCCCCGAGACCAAGGTTTATGGACCTTTTCTTTTCACTGCACCCGCCCCTAGAAGAAACGTAGTATGAATCAGATATAGGGAGGTCTAGAGGTACCCGATAGGTTTTATGTGGGTAAAATGTTATTAAAAAATTCTATGCATTTCCTAGCCTCAGAAGTGTATACCCTAATCCACATATCAGGGGGAGGAAACTTTTCATGCAAGTTTCAGATCCCCCCATGCTCTGGAGCGGTTCTGGTCAAAATATAACCAGCTAAAATGTTCTCCTCTGTGGGTTCCCTTTATGTGCCTACCATTGACCAGACCCATGGTAAAATTCATAACGATAATGTTCCGCAATGAGGGAGTACATGTGAGTAACATCATTCACTGGCTGCAACACAGATGTGAGGTTTTGAATGCCCCGGAGGCTGTGATAGATGAAGAAAACTTTTGGATGGGGGCATGGAAGTTTAGAGTAAAATTGAGGCAAGAGGCAGAGGGATCATTACATTTGGCCAATAGCTTCTTCATTGGCAGGGACAGAGGAGTCCTGTTTTATGCAAGGCAGCCAAAGGCGTGTCACAAATGTGGGGATAGGTCTCATTTAGCAAATGTTTGCGATAAAGTGAGATGTGGCATATGCAACGAGATGGGGCATGTAAGCATGCAATGTGAGAATCAGGCAAGATGCAACTTATGTGATGACTACAGTTACATATTCCATAGTTGCCCCTGGGCGACACACAATAAAACCTGGACAATGAACCAGGATGACATTATTAGAAAAGCCCAGCAAACGGCAAATGCTCCTCCCACAGCACATCCCCCAAATGAGGCTCCTCCTCCCACCTCCCCTTCAAGTAGGGATTCAGAAAATATGGAGATACCAGTAGAGGAAATGGCTACAGAAGCAGAACATGCCTGGACAGAAACAGAGGCTTCAGCACCAATGGGTGTACCAGGCCCAAGCAACCTAGGAAAGTCGAGTGACAGCAAACAGGATACCGGGGCCAGAGCCAAGGTGCACGAGTCTCGGGATACATCAAATCAAGATAAGGAAATGGGTAGTAAGCCATCCTCCCCAGAGTGGAAAACACCGTCCCCAGAAGACGAAGTTTGAGACTGCAGAAAGAGACAATGGCAGAAATTGACATGGACAACCCATATGACGCCTCGGGGTCCTCGAGTGGGGGGTCGATGAACTTGGGTAATCAGGATTCCGACACCTCCTCCTTTCATTCAATGCCTCCCGAGGTTGAAAGGGAGACCCGGGGAAAGAAAAAAGGGAAGGAAAAAAAGAAGAAAAAAAAATATTAAGACTCTCTTGTGTTAGAAAATAATAATTATCCATGACTGTGTTTTCAATTATCTCTTTAAATGTGCACAGTTTAGTAAACAGCAGCAAAAGAAGGCCTGTTTTAACTTATTTACATGACATGAATGTAGAAGAATGCAGAAGTCTGTTTTTTACAAGAAACATGGTCTTCCACTGCAAGTTTATGCTCTCTGGCTAGTATGGAATGGATTTGGGGACCTTCACACTGGTCATTTGGGGATTAAAGGGCAGATGCGATGGGTATATTATTTGCTGGAATGGGGTTTAAATTCCAGAAAATAATGGATTTAATATTGGGAAGAGTTTTAATTTTGGGTGGAATCTGGAATGGAAGGCCAAGTAGTTTTATTGTGGTATACAGTCCTCAGACTAAAGCTGTGAGAGTACAGTTAGTGGAAAAATGTAAACCTTTTTTGGCTACTATAAAGGACATATATTTGGCGGGAGACTTTAATTGCTCCATGTAAGTGACAAAAAGAAGGGCACAAGGGAAAAAAATCTACTGTGATGCCAAAGCGCTAACAAAGTGTATTGGGCAAGCTGGTTTGATTGATTGTAATGAGGAAGCAACATCACAAATTAAATATACATTTGTAGAAAGGACATTTACATCAAAAATAGACTACATTGTCTTATCTAAGCATATTCACACCCAAAACACAAGAAGTATACCACTGGAATTATTGGATCATCTGGCGATTTTTTCAAGAGTAGAACCAGTAATAGAGGGGGGTACCAAGGCAGAAGAGGTGGAAATTAAACACAGAGACGATAATACTGCCTGAAGCTAAAAAGGGAATATTAGATATCCTAATATCAAGAACATCACTTATCTCATTGTGTGAGGATTTAGGGAGATGGTGGCTGGATACCAAAGCGGACATCAGAGAGTGGTATCAGAAATTTGGGGAAAAAAGTAAATGAAAAAAATCTAAAATATATCTCATTATGGAACCAGCTGTACAAATTATTAACCATATCCCATGAACAAAGGGTGGATCTTGGGGAGCAAATCAGGCTGGTGAAGCAAGAAATGCTAGAGGCACAATATAATAGGGCAAATTTATTACAGGCAGAACTAAGCTATGGGACACAAAAAATATTTATGAGTGACCCTTACGAGGCCTGTAAGGAGAGAATGGAGACTGTGCAATTTTCGGCCTTATGGGATGAGGAAGGGAGAAGACAAGAAGGATTGCAGGGCATATTACCTATAGTAGAAAAGCAATTAAAAGATTTTTCACAAACGAAATATTTAGACACCTCAAGAATAAAAGCACATCTAGAGGGGGATACAGGGCATGGACCTAGGACATCAGTTCGAGGTGATGGAGGAAACTGAGATTCAGGAGGAAGAAATTCTACAAGCCATAAAGGCTCTTAAATTAAATATAGCCCCTGGAGCTGACGGGATCCCAAATAAATAGTATAGACTCTTTCCAGACATTATGGCAGTAATACTGGGGAAGGTTTTCAGATTTTTTTTAACACAAGACATTACCATCAGATTTTACCATGGGACCAGTAATGTACCTATTTAAATCAGGAGACAGAGAAACCACTGGAAATTGGAGACTGATCTGTTTACTGAATGCTGATTTTAAACTTTTGGCCTTCATTTTACAATCTCGATTAAAAACTATTGCTTCAGAGATCATTCACCCAGTACAAACTTGTGCTCTACCTGGCAGACACATTCAAAATAACTTATGCATTATAAGGGATGTAATTAATTACTGTGAGACGCAAAGGATAGAGGATTTCTTATTATCACTGGACTAATGAAAAGCCTTTGATAGAGTGAGCCATGAATTTTTGTTTCAAGCATTAGAGGTATATGGTGTGCCCCCAAGACTAAGAAAATGGATGAGGATACTTTATAATAATGCTGTTAGAACATCAAACATAGCAGGGCCACAGGGAAAGAGATTTGTGATTAGGAAAAGAGGTGAGACAGGGGTGCCCATTGAGACCGATATTATACCTGTTCGCTTTGGACCCTTTTGTTAGGAAGATTTTACTAAGCCAGGGCATCCAGGGAATTACAGGATCATCTGAGAGGTCGGAAATAAAAATAATAGCGTATGCGGATGATATATGTGCAATAGTCAAAAGTGAAGAGGAGGTGGGACATATCCTCCAGGAAATGAAGGAGTATGGTATGGTATCTGGTGCTAGTCTAAATTTACAGAAAAGTAAAGTTATGGTACTTGGTGGAGGGGAGGTATGATAAACAGGAGGTACAGGATACTGAAATCATGACCACTCCTATAAAAAGTCTGGGAGTATACTATGGCCCGGGAGATATGGGGAAATTTAACTGGGAAAAATCATTACAGATAGGGGAAAGGAAAGTGAACCAATGGAAAGGGTGGAAAATGTCAAAACCAAAAAGGGTCCATGCCATTAAACAGTTCCTTATAACCATATTTTTGTATGTAAGTTAGTAAGTTAATATATAAGTTAGCCAGCCTGGGAGTGGGTCCCAAGATGACAGCCTGGGTAAAGAATTGGCTGGAGAATAGGACACAGAGAGTAATAGTAAATGGAGTCCACTCAGAAGAAAGGAGGGTTACTAGCGGGGTACCGCAGGGTTCAGTATTAGGACCAGTCCTCTTCAATGTCTTTATAAGCGACATTGCAGAAGGACTGAAGGAAAGTATGTCTCTTTGCAGATGACATCAAGATCTGCAACAGAGTTGATGCACAGGGTGGGGTGGAAAGGATGAGAAGGGACTTGGCAAGGTTAGAGGAATGGTCAAATGTATGGCAGCTAGATTCAATGCTAAGAAGTGCAAGGTAATGCACCTGGGAAACAAAACCCAGGGAAGAGTACACAATGGGGGTGAGATACTAACAACAACAAAATGGAAAGGGACCTGGGGAGTCATATCAGATGACCTAAAGGTGGGCAAGCAATGTGAGAAGGCAGCAAGGAGGGCTGGGGGGATACTGGGATGCATAGGCAGAGGCATCACCAGTAGAAAACAGGAAGTTATTATCCCTCTGTACAGACAGCTGGTGAGACCCCATCTGGAGTACTGTGTGCAGTTCTGGAGACCCAATCTCCAAAGACATAGACAGGATGGAAGCTGTCCAGAGGAGGGCAACTAAAATGGTGCAGGGTCTGCAATCGGAGGACATATGAAGAGAGACTTAAGGAGCTTAATATGTATAGCCTCGAGGAAAGGAGGGAGAGGGGGGACATGATAGAAACTTTCAAGTACCTCAAGGGAATCAACAAAGTCCAAGAGGGTAGCATCTTTCAAAAAAAGAGGTGTGCAAGAACAAGAGGGCACAATTTGAAGATAGAGGGGGGGCTCAGAGGTAATTTAAGGAAGTATTTTTTCACAGAGAGGGTTGTGGATGCATGGAATGGCCTTCCGGAGGAGGTTGTGGAGTCAAAATCAGTGGTGGAATTCAAGCATGCATGGGATAGTCATAAGGCAATTCTGGGGGGTTGGGGTAGGAAGAAGTAGGCTGCTGGTTAACTAGGATCTGCAGCTTATCCAGTAGGTAGGGAAATGGGCAGACTGGGTGGGCCAAGCGGTCCTTATCTGCCGTCAAATTCTATGTTTCTATGTTTCTATGTAAGTGCAGTTTTTCCCCTCCCTACCTGTCTAGAAGTGAGAGTATTTTGAGTCTTTTTTCAACTTTTTGGGGGGAGCCGGTTGAACCCAGTAAAGAGAGAGGTAACATACCTACTGATAAAAAAAGGAGGGGTAGGTGTGATAAATCCAGGTTTTTTTTTCCATTGTATGTTTTGGACAATAAATTTTAAAAATGAATTTTTGAGTCGAACGAATTTGGCAAGATGTTGGTTAGCCCAAAACATTAAAGGGATTTTACCGTCATGGGTAAATCAACTGGTCAGACTAACAGGAGTGAAAACAGTACCAGAATACATAAAATTTCTTTTCAAAAAATGTTCAAATGGAAGGTGACTAAACAAATGATTTTACAGACAAATAGGAAAGATCTATACCAAGAGGTTTTAAGAAGTTTAGGGCCAGAGGCATCCGATTTTAAACACTGCAGGGATGGGGAAACATATAGAGGTTATGGTCCTCACCATTCTACCCTCTCTCCTTCCTCACATATTCTCCCCTCTTCCCCTCCCCATCTTTCTGTCATGATTTACAACCGATGCTACCTATGTTAGTTCTGTATGTATAGGCTTATATTATCCCTCACATGTACAATGCCTTGTTTTTGTCCATTATATCTGCAATTGTATATGTTTATTGTTGTCCAGGACCACTTTGAAAATGAGCTTGCTCAATAGTGTTTACGCCTGGTTAAATAAAGTTTGATTGACTGATTGACATTAAACAAATAATGGACCCAAGAATTCCCACAAGGATGTGGGATGCGTAGTGGATATGTGCACATGGAAGGATTAGTGTGAGGGGAAATCACAAGCACAAGGCCATAGAGGACAGGAACTGTTTATATCCAGATTGTGGAAACCAACTAGAAAGCCAGGAGCATTTTTTTAATAGATTGTTCATATTCAACAGGATCCTTGAAGTACCTTGCAGATATGTGGAAGATGCTATAGTTGAAAAAGGTAATATATATGTTAGTGTTGGGAGATTTTCCCCAGCTACTGGACAGGTATGAGCCAAGTACTCATCAGAGTATTTGCTTGTATAAAGTATTACTTATGGCAGAGTATATGCCAGTTTTTGTTACAGCAGAAAATTATGATTTATCACATATTTTGTTCACATTGAGAAAATGCTCTTCGGGAAGTGTATCGCAAGGATCTGAAGGTTCAGCCAAGGGCACGGGTTGTGGTATGGTGGAGGGGTTTTTCTTTCATTATAAAGTATGGATAAACACTATGAATTAATACAGCGTAGGGGGAGTGACACTTAGGTTTGGGTGTTGGTGAGTGGTGAAAAAAAGTTACAGCAAGGAGATGTTTCATGGTGATGGAAATGATGAGTCAGAAAATACTACGAGATACATGTTATGATTTTTTTTCACAATAAAAATTTCCCCTACTCTTTATGGTTTATTAGTTTATAGCAGGTTACACCTAAGAGGGAATCTAAAACATAAAGTAATCCAAGATAGGTATTGTCCCTATAACACATGCAATGCCACAGAAGAATCATTAGCCCACTTTTTCTTTGAATGTTCCTATGTACTACCTCTGTGGAAAAATTCGGCTCACAAATGGCAATTACCATGGAAAACAAAAATGACTTATCAGTTATTAATATTAAGCATTTTTCCCAACGCATTTAAGGGATACCAAAAGGGAACCCTAGCAGTCTTTCTATGTTGTTTAAAATATTTATGGCGGGGGTGCTGTGGAGCCCGAGCCTAACAGCAGCAGGAGAACATAGCTCTGAACATTTCGATAGATTTTATTAAAACACTGTATTTTCTAGTAGTTTCCGAAAAAAATACTTTGGTGCCACTGGAAAGAGGAACTTCTTAAACCCTAGAATGGGCAACCCGAAGAAGGATAGAGGTGGAACAGGAGGGAAAATGACTGGTATTCCTAATCCACCTAAGTCTCGTGGTGAAGGTCAGGCCGAGTCTAATCTTGAATTGGAGGAAACAATGGCCTCCATAGGTCTGAAGCTGAAAAGAATTATTACTTCGGTAGGTGAATTAAATAATAAAATGGATACCTTTGCCACAAGGGTTAGAGTAGTGGAAACGGATGTGGAAGGTCTCAAAACTGAAATCCACGATGTTAAAAAAGCAGCAGACCCCTCTACAGCAGCAATGGCCATGATCATTAAAGAAAATGCTCACCTTAGGGCACGTGTGGAGACCTTGGAAAATCAGTCTCGCTCTTCTAATGTGCGTATTCTAGGTCTGGCTGAAGGGGTAGAAGGAGACCATCCTCTGTTGAATATTAAAGAGTGGCTAGAGGAGAAACTCGCTTTGAGGGATCAACCCTCCTCCTTTAATATCCAGAAAGTTTACCGTGCAACTCCCAGGGGTCGAAGAGAGGAATCAGAGATGCCTGCACGTTGCTGGTAGTGACAGATGGAGTGAGGACGAGAGACCGAATCCTGAGGTTGGCCAGGCAGCTGAGCCCCATTATGCAGGACGAGCATACCGTCTTTTTCTTCCCGGACATCAGCTATGCCACCAGAATGCACCGTAAGAAGTTTGATGGTACACAGCACTTGCTGTGCGAAGCCTCAATTCCCCATTCTATTATTTTCCCAGACAGATTACGCATTGTGAACCAGGGGAAAGTGTAGTTGTTTTCGGATCCCATTGAGGCCGGGAAATGGGTCACACGTTTTGTTTCTGCCATAGCTTGGCGTGCCAGAGAGTCTGAATGCAAGGATGAGGAAGTCGGGGAGATGGGAGCTGGCTGAACCAATGGTATGCTTACATCGTTGCCGTTGATGCTTCGGTACTGTACCGGAGAGGGCTGAAAGACTCTTGAACTGGTTAAAATTTATATCTACAACTTGGAAGGTTTTATTTAGTTCTGTGGCATAATATTAATTAAACTTAATACAAATACAGCTCGAAAGAATATATTAAGAGCTATCAGGGCTTTTGTTTTTTCTGGTGCTGGGGTTTAAAATTAAAAGTCTACAGTTAACTTTAGATTTTTAGTGTGATGCCTCTTACTCCACCTTTGTGGAGTTAATACTTTGTGCTGGATATTATACTTAAATGGACTTTAGTACGATGAAATTAATCACACTGCTCATGGGCTTTTCACCACAGCTGTTTATACTGTTAATATGTATCTGGGATGTTATATTTAGTATTACCCCTCAATGTGGTATCAAAATGTTCAGGATGCTTTTATTTCCTTAGATTAAGGAGAGGCTTATTCTCTCCAGAAGGAATAGCCTTACTTTAATGCACCGATTGGTCTTGAACATGGTAAAATGTAAAAGTGTTAATACTTTTAAATCAAATAAAAAATGAAATAACAAAAAAATATATATACTGTATATATTTATGGCAGTTTGCTGCCAGTGGGAGTTCCAACAATGTATTTTGCATTATGAAACTTTCACCATTTTATGTGAACAAGCCTTAGATAAAGTGTATAATAATGATTTAAATCTTCGCCTCTTAGACAAAGTCATGAAATGGTAGAAAGGGCTGTCCTTTTTTATTAAGTGATGAGATTTTAATTACTCAAAGAAATGTGTTTTCTATATATAGATTTGAGCAGACAGTTGTGTATACAGCAGTGTTCCCCATTCATTGTTTTAGGACGGTGGGCCACCACCCTATATATTTTTTTTACCACTGCTCTATATTTTTTACCACCACCCTATATTTTTATCCATTTTTTTATAAAATCCTCCAAAATTGTCTTTTATCGACATCCTTTATTGCAATACTACCCATTTAATACCAGCACACTATATGTTACTTAAAAGCTACTTATGCACATATACAGTGCATATAGGAGGTCCTGAAAAATAACGCAACAGTAAAGCAGAAGGTTTTACTATAAATACATTTCCTTGAATTCTGTATGGTTTATCCCCCTTTTTCTGTTTTCCTTGAAAAGCTGATGTAATCTGTACTGTTAAATGTGACTGTTATGATGTGTCTTCAATAAAAAATTCCCCTGCACTTTTCGAGAAGTGCCATGGGATCTTTAACATCCACCTGAACCACCACCAGAACAGGCAGATGGGACCTCAGTTTAACATCTCATCCGAAAGACAGCACCTCAGGAGTGCAGCACCCCTCTCATGCTGCACTACAGTGTCAGTACTGCGATTTAACCCAAGTGCCTGGTGTGGGGATAGAACCCACAGCCTTCTGATCTTCCGGCGTCAGAGGTGAGTGTGCAACCTGCTGAGCCACTGACTGTTATTCATATAATATAAGAACATATAATATTCGCCTCTATTCTAGCTAAGAGACTTCAAGGCTGTGTGGGGACCATAGTCCACCTGGATCAGACGAGGTTCATTAATGGCAGATTAATACATGACAACAGACGCCTTTTAAATCTGATTTCATGGCAACAGAAATCCCCAGAACTAGCATTAGCCATATTCATGGATGTCAAAAAGGCATTTTTCCGGGTAGAATCGAGGTTCCTACATAGACTCCTGGAAGAGATGGGCATAGGCCAAAAACTTTTGTGGTAGTATTCAATCCTTATGTGCCTCCTCATAAACGACAATAAAAGTTATTAGGATAACAACTAGCCACTTTTACCTGACAAGGGGTACGAGGCAAGATTGCCTCCTCTCTGTTGAACTGGTTTGTCAGATACTGGGCCTGCCGAGGATTCCTTTATTATTGTTTTAGAGACTGTATTTTTGGAGTGGTTGGGAAGGATGTTTATGTAGTGTATGACTGCTGCATGCTTGGTTAGGATAATTTATTGTATTAGAGTGGATGTCTAGATGCATGTGAAGAGTTAGGTTTTGGAATAAGTTTTTGTGACTTTTGTTTTAGGGATTGGTTAGTTTTAAGGTATTGTGTTTGCGGGCACTGGTTGGTGCTGCAGATGTGCTGGAGACTTGGAGCCCGTCAGATAGTGTACACTGCGTCCCTTTACTAACCTCCCTGTTTCAGCTACAGCAGAACAACGTTGTAGGGAGTTGGGCATTACAAGGGAGCACAGAGGTTGGTGGCAGTGGGGCACGGCGAGCTTGACAGAGGTAAGAGGTATTGGGGTAGCCAGGACTAGGAGACACCCTGGGGCTAGATGGAACCTGGAGAGGCCAGATGTGTTTGGTTTCCATTCCCAGGGTTCCCACTGGATTGAGTGGGCAGGTAGTTGAGGGGCCTGCAGTATCCATTAGTTCCCTTAGTACTGTGCTATGCAATGCCAGATCAAAGAGAAACAAGACTGCAATTATGGAGGACTTGGTTTCTTCAGTCGATCTGGCTTGCATTACAGAGACCTGGCTAGGCGATGATACTGGGCCAGTTCTGGAGGCTGCTATCCCTGTTGGGTACTCCATGGTGCACTGTCTAAGGAGGGAATGCAGGGGTGGGGGAGTGGCCATCTGTTTTAGATCCAGCTTGGGCTTCACCGTGCATCTACTGAGTTCAGCCAAGTCCTTTGAGCAAGGGGATCCAGGTGTGGGTTGCAAAATTCTCATGGTTTACCACCCTCCAGGGTTGGGAAGAGAATTTCTGCAGAAGATCGCAGACTTCATTGTTGAGGTCCCCAGATGGTTAGTTCTGGGGGGACTTCAACGCCTGGGTTGACAATGAATCCTTGCAGTTAGGTTTTAACCTCCTCCAGTTAACAACATCACTAGGCCTGACACAAGTGGTTACTTCTGCGACCCACCACCATGACCACACATTGAACTTGGTTGGTTTTCTCACTGGGACTTGAGGCTAATAACCTCAAGATTGATCAGGTTGTTTGATCTGATCATTGCACTGTGGAGTTCTTGTTTAGTCCCGCCTCTCCCCGTTGAGATGACCAGCTATGGTCCTTTATGTTGACAGTAGCAGATTTATCTAGTGTGCTCTGGGCTGAGGGCAGAGACTACCAGCCTCCAGGCTGAGTTGGCTAGGTTGCAGAGGATCTCCCTTCCCCACCCAGAGGTCACAAAGTCTACATCCACTTCCTAAAAGGAGAACCAGCAAAACAAGTGTGTGGACTACAGTGGGCTCAGAGAGGTTGAGGCGGGTTGATCAAAAGCTAATCCCTCACCCAATGCAACTAAGGAACTCCTACACAGGTTTGGAGGAGGGGGAGGATCCCACTCTGACATCTGAAGTTGGGACATTGGTGGACAAGCAGGTTCTACAGAAGTGAACCCCACAGGTGGGTGGAACAGGAGCCCAAAGGATGAAGAAGCTTCTCCTAGTGGGGGACTCCAGAGTACTGGGAGTGGAACTGGGGACAGAAAGAGGGAAAGTAAGGTGTATACCAGGAAGTACAGCTTGGAGGGATGGGGAGAGAATTGCTAAAGCAGTAGCAAGGCAGGGGAAGCTTGATGTCACTGTCCATCTTGGGACAAATGACCTGGCTCGAGACAAGGCAGGGATAGCAAGGATGCAAGAGGAGTTCAGGAAGTTGGGGAGGGGCCTCGGACAGGTAGCAAGCTCCGCTATCTTCTCAGGGGTGCTGCCTGTCCACAGCAAGGGGAGGCTAGGAACCTCCGCGCCAGAGAATTCAACAATCGGCTGGAGAGATGGGGCAGAGAAAAAGGTTTTTGCTTCATTGGGAACTGAGGACCCACCTGGAGGAATGCGACCCTATACGGGGGGGGGGGGCTACTCCTGTCCAGTGAGGGGACCGCTATCCTCAGTGAGCAGTTTAAATGCTTCATTTACAAGCATTTAAACTAGCAAAGGGGGGTAGAAGGATGCAGGGCGAAGCAGGGAAGTCAACATGGAGGACCATCACCAGAGGAAATGGAACCCACAGAACGGGGAACAGCAGAGGACAGGAGGAAGTGGGTTGCATACAGGAAGGACAAACAGAGGAGGCAAAAGGACAGCGGTGGGGGTAATAAAAGGACAAATGGCAGGACATGGAAGGCCACGTATACCAATGCCTACAACCTAGGGAATAAAATCCCAGACCGGGTGACCTTGATAATGGAGGCTGACCTGGACATCGTAGCTATTACTGAAACATGGTATACTGGAAACCATGACTGGGATGAAGCACTACCAGGTTATACTTTGTTTAGAAGAAATGGGGATGGCTCTTTACATTAGGGAGGGTATTAGAGCGACTGAGGTACAAGGAATGCAAGGGGGAGCGGAGGTACTTTGGGTCACCCTTGAGACAGGCAATGGCACTACTATTTGCACAGCCGTGATATACAGACCTCCAGCACAGGGGAGGAGGTGGACAGGGTTCTAGTGGATTCCATCCACATGATGGCAGCTAAAGGGAAGGTGCTACTGGTAGATGATGTCAATATGCCAGATGTGGACTGAAGCATCCCAGCTGCTGCCTCAGCCAGGAGCAGGGACAGCCTGTACTCTGTACAAGGGGCAGGCCTCAGGCAGCTAGTGCTAGAGACCACCAAGGAGGGTGCAATTTTGGACCTGGTACTCACCAATGGGGACAGAATTGAGGAACTCAGGGTGGGCAAACACCAGATCATCGTACAGTGTCGTTCAGCATGAGGACAGTGGCAGAGTCAAGCTACATAAAGGCAAGGATCCTGAATTTCAGGAAGGCAGTCTTTACTAAGAATGCATGGGATAGACATAAAGGTATTCTGGAGGTCAGGGGTAAGGGGCAACAGACTTCTAGGAAAACATAAACTGAACTTACAAGCTCAAATGGGCAGACTGGGTGGGCCATAGGCCCTTATCTGCCGACACTGTCTATGTATCTATGTAAGATAGGAATATGTCTCAAGCATGCCCAGGCAGGGAGGGACAAAAGGGGTAGTGGAGGATCAGTGGGCCCATCTGAAAGGAGCCATAGTGGAGGCGACAAACCTTTGCATTAGGCAAGTACACATCGGCAAAAGAAAGAGAAAGCCACTATGGTTATCAAAGGTAGTGACCGGGAAGGTAAGGGCGAAAAATACAGGTTACTCACCTGTAACAGGAGTTCTAGGAATGGTATATGTTGTTCATCCACACTCATTGGCAGTATCCTTGCCGCTTTAAATCTTGCCGGAAGGTCTTCAAGCTTGCTCCTCCCACCCACCCGGGTGGTATAACTCTCGGCTCCGCCCCATGACGCCAGATCTGGCCCGCTGGAAGCTCAGGTTGTGCGCCGGGCCGGAGGTCAGGTTGGTCAGGGGATGAACAACATATACCATTCCTAGAACTCCTGTTACAGGTGAGTAACCTGTATTTCTAGGGACATGGATATGTTGTTCATCCACACTCATTGGCAGACTCCTAGCAGTTCTCCGGGAGGAGGGAGGCAAGACGACACCCCCATATACTTACTTGGGAAAGAGAGACTGAGAACCGAGGCCCCAAACCAGCATCCCGGCGTGACTCAAGGTCGATGTGGTAATGGGTAATGAAGGTGTTTGCTGACTTCCAGGTAGCAGCCCTGCAGATTTCCTGGATAGGGCGCCCTGGAAGCAGCCACCGCTGCAGCAGTATGGCGGGTAGAATGAGCCTATCCTCTGGGAGGCTCCATGCCCGCCAACTTATAGCAGAGATCTATGCAGAGGTTACCCACCTGCTTATCGTCCGCTTGGCTGCAGGTCTGCCAGATGCGGCTTCAGCGTAGGTGACAAATAGCTGGCGAACCTCTCTCGAATTTCAGGCGCTCCTTATAATAAGCGAGCGCCTTCTAGGGTCCAGAGTATGGAGCTATATTCGGCCTCCGGGGTGTGATTAGTAGAACACCGCAGAGTCAACACCTGGTTAAGGTGAAACTGGCCACCACCTTCGGAAGGAATTTCGGTGGGGAGAGGACAACCTTGTCCCTGTGGAAGACCAGGTAAGGAGACCTCGATGGAAAGCGCCTGGAGCTCTCCCATCCTTCTGGCTGACGTGATAGCCACCAAGAAGGCGGTCTTCCACGACAGGTGAGAGAGAGCACACCTGTGCATAGGTTCAATGGCTTGCCCATGAGCTTTGCCAGTACCAGCAGTAGATCCCACGGAGGTGGGGTTCCCGACTGGAGGAATGTGATCAAGGCCTTTAAAAAGCCGCCAGACCACCTTCTCCTGCGCTCATCGACTGCTTCCCGGCCCGCCGCCTCCGGTAAGCAGAGAGATGGCTGCCAGGTGCACCCTTAGGGTCGCCGACCTAAGCCCTTGACTAGAAAGGACCATAAATAGTCCAAGATGCTTGCCAAGGAACAGGAGGAAGGGTCCAAGCCCTGTTTCTGACACCAAATGGAAAACCTTTCCATTTGAAGGCATAGCATTTTCTGGTCGACTCACGGGACGCCTAACTACATTGAGGACCTCGCCGAAAGACCCAAGGCCTGGAACTGCCAGCCAGGAACCAGGGCCGCCAGGTGTGCAGGGATTGAAGGTCCGGATGGAACACCTTCCCTGATTGACGGAGAGCAGGTCCGGGCGAGCTGGAAGCTGCCGGAGTCCTGGAGCTGAGACTGAGGAGATCTGGTACCAGAACTGGCGAGGCCAGTCTGGGCTATCAGAATCACCGCGCCTTGTCCCTCCTCGCCTTGGAGAAGCACCTTGTGGATCAAGGGAAATGGGGAAAGGCGAAAAGAGGCCCGGTCCACTGCCTCGGAAGGCATCCCCTGCAGCGAGCCCTGCTGAGGGGGCGGCATGGAACAGACTCAGCTTCTCCATGGAGGCAAACAGGTCCACCTGAGGTGTGCCCCAAAGGGAGAACAGATGCTGTACTATCCGGTAGAGAGACCACTGGGATGCAGCCCCATCCGCTCAGGGCATCGGCCAGGGTGTTGGAGGCTCCTGCCACGGAATGGCTAGGAGATCCGCCCAGGCTGCGCACGAGTGACCAAATGCGGAGAGCTTCCTTGCATAGAAGCATGGAGCGGCCCCGCCCTGGCGGTTTAGATAGTACATGGTCGTGGTATTGTCCGCCTGGACTCGGACCACTTGACCCCGGAGGAACGGAGCAAAGGCGGTGAGAGCTAGGCGGACCGCCGAGCTCCAGCAGGTTGATGTGGCATCGACTCCGCTGGGACCAGAGGCCATGAGCCCGTGTTCCCCAGATGGGCACCCCAACCCATCAGAGAGGCATCGGTCGACAGAGAGACCGTCGTGCTCGGGCGGATTTAACGGATGCCCTCCTGCAAATGATCTGGAACGGTCCACCACTGAGAGCTGCCCACATCCCCTGTGTCACCGGCACAAGCTGGTCCAAGGGATCGCAGCGCCAGACCACTGGCTGGCCAGTCCCCACTGAAGGGACGTATGTTCCAGCGGCCCAACGGACCACGCTGGTGCAGGCCGCCATGAGACCCAGGAGGCGCAGGAAGTCCCGGCAGATGCAATTGCCCAACCAGAAATGATCGGGCAAGAGGAAAGAACCTCGCCCTGTCCGCCGGAGCCGCGCCTGGCTCGAAGAGAGTCGAGCTGCGCCCGATGAATAGAATCACCTGCTTCGCTCGAAGTTCGGACTTGGCCTCGCTGATAAGGAGGCCCAGTTGAGAGCAGACCTGAGGGCCAGATTCTGACCACTCCCGCCTTTCTGGAGGGAGCTGCTATCAGCCAGTCGCCCAGGTGAGGGTACACCGGACCCTCGCCAAGAGGGAATGCTGTCACCACTGCCATGCATTTGGTGAAGACCCTGGGAGCTGGAGACAAGCCAAGGGCATGGTTTGAATCAAGAGATCCTTCCGCCTGGAAGCGAAGGAATCTCTGGTGAGACGGACGGATAGGGACGTGAAAAACGCTGGCCCTGCAAGTCCAGAGAGCAGAACCACACGCTGCTCCAAGGATGGTATTATCTGAGCCAGAGTGACCATCCTGAAGGTTCGAGACCTTAGGAATTTGTTTAGGTCGTGTAGGTCGAGAATGGGCGCCAGCCCCCCGTCCGTTTCGGAACCAGGAAGTACCTGGACACAAACCCTGGGTCTGAAGGAGGGTCCACCACCTCTCTTACCACCTCCTTCTGGAGGAGGAGAGCGATGTCGGCTCGACGAGCCGCCAGTGAGGCTGGGGATCCCGAAGCCCCCCGAGGGGCGACGGCTCTGAAGGGTGGTGCCTGCTCGAATTCCAGAGGCAGGCCTCTTCCCACCACCTCCAAGACCCACCTGTCCGTGGTAACAGCGGACCAGGTGGAACGGAGTCGAGCCGCTCCAATGGGGACCCAGGGTAGGTGACGGGGATGGGCGACACCTCAGCCCGCACTGGGCAGGCTTGGAGGAGGAGGGACCGGCCGAGGGACCTCCTGGGCCCTTTCCTCCTGCCTCCTGTTAGAGGAAGCCGGGCGTGTTGGGTTTGGGATGCCAAGGTCGAGCCTGCTGGCCCTGACGTTGCTGGGCCGGGCGCCGGGGCACAGAAGGACTAAAGGGCTTAGCTGTGGTTTTGCGGCCTTTGTCCTTCTGAGCGGAAGAGACCGAGTCCAAGGTGGCATTGGACTTCTCGATCCTCTGCAGGTGACCTTCACCCCAGGGCCGAAGAGGTCAGTCCCCAAAGGGAACATCCGCCAACTTGTGCTGGGTATCCGGCAAAGGTGGATATCCTCAGCCAAGCTCGCCGACGATAGCCACTGCCGCCACCCATCTGGCACATGAGTCCCTATATCCAAAGCAGTCTGGAGCTGCTGTTTGGCCACTGCCCTGCCCTGGTCCCGCACTCTGCTTAACCGTAGTCTGCAGATCGGCGGGAAGATGAGGGATGACCTCATCCAGGAGCCCAACAGGGCATGAGAAAAATGTGCCATGAGGATGGCCGAACTGGCCTGACGAAGGCCGGAGAGGACGAGCGAGACTTTTCGCCGGACGTAGTCCACTTTCTTGGACTCTTTGTCAGGAGGTTTGTCCATCCGGCGCTACGGCGCTGCCGGAAAACGCTTGTCGGTAACCAACCCCTCAGCAGAGGGGTGTTCCAAAACCGGACAAGGAACCGGTGGGGACCGTGATACTTCCTGGCCATCCTGGCCAAGGCGCAGGGCAGGAAGCAGGTGCTGCCAAGTTCCAGTGCCGGACCCACTATGGCCTCGCCACCGGAAAGGCCTCCGTCCGAAGAATCGGTCCAGAATCTCCGCGAGGGGATACCTGGCCTGCTTTGAAACGGGTTCGAGCTCCATCCCGAGACTCCGAGATGAGCCGGCAGTCCTAGGAAGGACGACGGGCTATCGCCCATTGACTGACCTCCTGAAGACTCCAAGTCCAGTCGCTGGAGAAGAAGGAGGAATCATCTTCGGACTCGAAGAGTCCTCAAGAGCTGCCTCTGGCCTGAGCCACCCTTCACCTGCCGAGGTCGGTCGGGAGTGAGGGTAACTGACAGCCGATGGTAAAACCCTAGCCACCGAGAATCCTTGGTCGGAGCCCGACCTGGTGGCTGTGGAGGGAGGTTCCACCGAATCGTGGAGCAGCTGGTTTGGCCGAACAACCGCCTGTGGTATAGGCCTCGGACAAGTCGAGGGGTTGTGTCGGCCGCCCGTGACAGTTATTAATGGTCGGAAGGCGCCGAGTCGGCTTATCCCCGCCAGGAGGAGCTGTTGCAACATAAGGTCCTCGCATCGTCGACGAATTTACGTCAAGCCTCCTCATCCGAGGAGGAGGACGAGGACGAGCGGCGACGCCGCCACGCGGTGCCGAGACCGAGACCGCCTATGACGGTGGAACGGCTGACCGCCAAGAGGTCCGAGACCGAGACCGAGTCCCGGAATTTCCGGGTCGGTGCGGGAGGTGTCGGCCGAACCGCACCTTCCGCTCGGAAGGTCCATCCGAGGGCTCCGAACCGAGGCACAGACGAGCCCACGGGATCCTCAACTCTCCGGGGAACCGGGAGAGGGAATTCGCTGCTAAAGGACAGCTCGTCCAATGGGTCGAGAAAATCTCGACTTCATCAGTGGGAGTCTCGGTCAACTGACCTGACGGGACACCGTGAGGCCAGTGGCCGGATCCGAGCGGCTCGATCAAGCCGACGGACGACGCCCGGGAGAGGGACCTTCCGGCCCCAAGAGCGCCGACGGAGGGACTTACCCCTTGTCCTCTTTTGGACCGAGAATAAGGTCCAGCAGACGAGCCCTTCTCCTTTAGTGGAGAGGGACAGACAAAGCTCCTTAAAAGAAGCCGTAGGAAGAACCCAGAGAGAGCGGGATAAATGCGCGCCGAGGAAGATATCGCCCGCGTCACTCTCTTCGAGGACGACCATCCTTTCACCGAGCTGATCCGGCCGAATTACTACCGCCGGACACCGCCAACCGGGCCTCCTTGGACTTCACCGAGGGAACGCTCGGACGGCCCAGTTGCAATCGGGCAGCACGGTCTTCGAGGACGAGGTCGGTGAAAGATGAGCACAGGTCGCAAGCTCAAGGGTCGTGCTCAAGGCCTAAGCAGTAGACACGTGAGTGTGGATCCGTCTGAGACATCTTCTGCCCGCATGGGCATCTCCAACCGGGGAGTCGATTGGTCCATCGCAGCCGCGAGGGATCAAGACTGAAGTCTTTTGCAAATTTTTTTTTAAATCCGCAAACGGAGAAATAGGAACCAGTCGCAAACGCAGAGCGTTAAGGAGGGAACCTGAGCTTCCAAGCGGTAAGGAAGATCTGGCGTCATGGGGCGGAGCCGAGAGTTATACCACCCGGGTGGGTGGGAGGAGCAAGCTTGAAGACCTTCCGGCAAGATTTAAAGCGGCAAGGATACTGCCAATGAGTGTGGATGAACAACATATCCATGTCCCTAGAACGATGGCTTTCAGGAAATTCAAGAAAACACCGCTGGTGGAGGACAGGGCAGTGTATCTGGATAAACAGAGGGAGGCAGGGTAAACAGTCAGGAGCACAAAGGCACAAATGGAGGAAAAAACAGCACAGGAGATAAAGAAAGGAGACAAGACTTTTTATAAGTACATTAGTAAAAGGAGAAAAACCAGGGGTGGAATAGGTAGGCTTGAAGGAGGAGTGTGTGTGGAAGGGGACCTATAAAAAGCATCAATACTAAACAAATATTTTTGCTCTGTATTCACAGAAGAAGGCGAGGGACCACAGTTAGGCAACATTAACAAATATGGGAAGGAGATGGACACCAGTCCATTTACAGAAGAGAGAGTCCTAAAGGAACTCACAAAACTGAAAGTGAACAAGGCAATGGAACTGGCTGAGACATATCCTAGAATATTAAGGGAACTACAGGAGGTGCTGGCGTCACCACTGGCAGCACTGTTCAATGAGTCACTCGATACAGGAGAGGATGAGGAGGGCAGATGTAGTCCCTCTTCACAAAAGTGGCAATAGGGAGGAGGCTGAAAACTACAGACCAGTCAGTCTCACCTCAATAGTGGGGAAGATTATGGAATCACTGCTTAAACAAAGGATTCTGGAACATCTTGAAGTCAGCGGAGCACAGGATCAGAGACAGCATGGATTCACAGCAGGAAGGTCATGTCAAACAAATCTAACCGATTTCTTTGACTGGGTGACTAAGGGCACGGATCAGTGGGGAGCGCTGTATGTCGCCTACCTGGATTTCAGTAAGACCTTCAATACCGTTCCACATAGAAGACTTGTGAACAAGCTGGGCAGCCTGGAAATGGGTCACAACGTGGTAAACTGGATTAGGAACTGGTTAAGTGATAGAAGACAGAGGGTCGTGGTAAATGGTGCTCAATCTGAGGAAAGGAGGGTGACCACCAGGATCAGTCCTGGGCCCAGTCCTGTTTAATGTCTTCTTAAGTGACACTGAGGAGGGGCTGGAGGGGAAGGTGTGCCTACTTGCAGATGACACTAAGATCTGCAACAGGGTGGACACTCCGGAAGGGGTGGCAAGCACGAGGAAGGACCTAGATAAACTGGAGGAATGTTCCAGAGTGTAGCAGCTGAGATTCAATGCAAAACAGTGCAAAATCGTGCATTTGGGGCGCAAGAACCAAGGGGAGGATTATATGTTGGGGGGGGGAGAGAAACTGATGGTCACCGAACAGGAAAGGGATTTGGGAGTAATTATATCCGATGATCTAAAGGTGGCCAAACAATGTACCAAGGCTGTGGGGAGAGTGAGTGGGATGTTGGGGCGCATAGGAAGAGGTATCACCAGCAGAAGGAAAGAGGTGGTGATGCCACTGTACATATCATTAGTGAGGCCTCATTTGCTATATTGTGTCCAGTTCTGGAAGCTGCATCTCCATAAGGACATAGACAGGGTAGAAGCAGTTCAAAGAAAGGCAACAAAGATGGTGCAGGGCCTGCACCAAAAGTCATATGAGAAGAGACTAGGAGACCTCAAAATATATACCGTGGGGAAGATACTACCTTCTGGTACCCTGTTTATGCCTTTTAGATATTTGTAGGTTTCTATCATATCTCCCCTAAAAGGCATAAACAGGGTACCAGAAGGTAGCATCTTTCAGAAAAGGAGATATCCAAGAACGAGGGGGCATGACATGAAGTTGGAAGGGGCAGACTAAGGGGTAATGTGAGGAAATATTTCTTCACAGAAAGGTTGGTGGATGCATGGAATGGACTCCCAGAGGAGGTAGTGGGGGCAAACACAGTGGGAGGATTCAAACATGCATAGGACAGGCATAGGGGAACCCTAACAATAGGAACGAGGAGGTAAAGCCAGAGATCAATAAGGGTCTGAGGTTTTTACAGGAGGCAGGGAAAACTGGCAGACTAGATGGGCCTGTGGTCCTTATCTGCTGTCAATTTCTATGTTTCTAAGATTTCTGTATGTGCGGTGGCTGCCTATAATACAGCGGTCACCAAAGCGCTCGATGCCATCACACTGGTCCATATACGACCCAGATCTTCTCACGTGAGATCCCACTGGTTTAATGGGGATCTTAAGGCAATGAAGATCAAGGGTCGGAAGTTGGAGCGCTGCTGGTGGAAGACCCGTTCTGAGGAGGACAAACTGGACTTGCATGCTCACTATGGTGAGTACCGGCATGCCCCCTTTACGGCGACACCAACACAGAGGCACTAGTGAGACCCCTTCTGAAAAAGCCATCTCTCTTGACCCTGATGTCCTAGCAAATTACTGACCAATCTCCAATCTTCCATTCTTGGGTAAGGCTATTGAGAAAATAGTGGTGCAGCAGCTTGATGAGCACCTCGTGATCTTTGATATCTACAAGCCTTTCCAGCTGGTTTCATGGCGAGGCACAGCACTGAAACAGTGTTGGTTAGGGTGCAAAAATTACATCCTTAGGGCAAGGGATAGAGGTGACAGGTCAGTTTGGGTTCTCCTAGATCTCTTCTCAGCATCTGACACTGTGGCTCATGTTGTGCTATTGGACCATCTTAGAGTATTGTGGACTGACCGATACTGTCATCAGCTGGCTTGAGTCATACCTCTCGGGCAGGATGTAATGGGTGGTGATGGGGAATTTCTTCTCCTCCCCAAAGCCCCTGCCCTGTGAAATACCTCAGGGTTTGATCCTATCACCAATGTTATTCACGGTGTACATGCTACCTCTGGGTGAGTTCATTAGGCGTTACAGTTTGAATTTTCACTGCTATGCAGAGGATACCCAGCTGTATATGTCCTTAGCCCCTGGAACATGCGATGCCACTGAAGTGCTAAAGAAGCTGCCTGTTGGAGATCAATGACTGGATGTCCTCTAACTGGCTGTGACTGAATCCAGATAAGACAGAGGTACTAGTGATTGAGCCTGGGTTACGGATGGGATGGGAGTGCCACCAGAGCAGCCTCGGGACTGGTCCTAGGGACCGCTCTGTTGATGGCTTCCCCTTGTGTTGGGAAATCTTGGCATCATCCTGGATGGCAGACTGACTCTGGATGCTCAGGTGTCATCTGTCGTCCAAAGTGGCTTTTACCACTTAAGGAATGTCACCAGGATTAAACCCCTAGTTCCACCTGAAGACCTACCATCACTGGTCCATGCCTTTTTACGTCTAGGCTGGATTACTGTAACACACTGTACTTTGGGGTCAGTGGAGAGACCCTCCTATGGCTGCAACTGGTGCAGAACGCAGTGGCCAGGTTACTGATGGGCCTGCCAAGGTCTAGTTATGTGACCCTGGGTCCTGCGAGCTCTGCACTGGCTGTCTGTCAGGTGGAGGATCATCTTCAAAGTGGGCTTGCTCACTTATAAGGCCCTATACGGACTGGCCCCAGGCTACCTGGCTGATCTCCTAACACCTGCCTCTTCTATCCACTCCCTCCACGCCTCTACCAGAGGCCTCCTGACATTTCCGAGGGCCAGGTTAAAAACCACCGGTGACCAAGCCTATGAGGTTGCTGGTTTGGCCCTTTGGAACACGTTTCCTATCTTGGTCAGGGAGGCCCCAATGGTGGAGGAGTTCAAAAGGGGTCTAAAGGCCCAACTCTTTTGCATGGCTTTCTCAGATTAATCGGAGCCTCTTACTAAATTATATTTTAAAACTGTGTTTATTTATTTAAATAATGTTTGTATGTAAATATTGTGTGCATTTTATCTTATGGGTATTCCCCTCACTTGCTTTTAGGCAAGGCTCCCAAAGCCTCCGGGACTGGGCGTCGTATAAATGAACTTGCCTTGCTCCTCCACCCCCCTTGCCCTGTGCAGTGAGCCTCTGGCTATAGCAGCATGCGCCAACAACAAAATTAAAAAGATTACTGCAGGAGACAGGAATCACAAAATCTTACTCTATGTGGACAACTCCGTTTTCTTCATTACTTTCCTAGAAACCTCAGTTCCTGCACTGACGGACAAGCTGGAGCTTTACAGAGAAGTCTCCAACTATAAAATTAATTTCTATAAATCAGAGGTGACTAGGTGCATCTTGCTCCTGAAGCTCCTAGCAAGATTCCCATTTAAAAATGTATTACTTCCAATATCTGCATATGAAGTCTGAGCCATCCATTGTTGAGCCTGACACAAAATATCTGCCCAAGTGAAAACGTGTTAAATGGGCAAACAATAATGTAGTGAGATAGCTGGAGATATGAATCTCGACCACCATCTCTTCCCTGTTCAAGCTAAATTATGAGAAATTACTAGGGGAAATCAGAGCAGATATGCAAAGATGGAAAGTACTACCCTTAATGCTGGGAGGGCGAACTGCAACAATAACAAACTCTAGCAAGAGCCAATACGGCTGTAAAATTATAGTACTGTGGGCAGTGAGAAATGTGTAAACTAGCAATTTTTGCACTAACCACTGAGTCACCTAACTGCACTTTCTAATTACTGTGATACACACATTGACTAATACATATAAATTCCAGTGTAACATAGCAGTACACTGTCTACACATATTTTTACAGATTAAAAAAATCAAGGGGCCATTTTCTTCTTTTCAGGCTACAAGGGATATTGGAGGGGGGCGGTGTGCCACTAAACACCTTTTTAAATAAGCAATGGCATGCACAAGGCTGAAACTGATCTAGATAGCAGGGGAATGTAGACTAGCAATTTTTGCACTAACCACTCAGTCACCTAACTGCACCTTCTAATTGTTGTGACACACTCACTGACTAATACATTATTACACATAAATACATATTGCAGTATAACATAGCAGTGTACTGTCTATACACACAGAGCATTGCCACAAAAACATACAGTGCCTTATATGGCATTTATTTACTTATACATCTAACCCTAACTTTTACTGTATTTAGGATAAGCACTGTGGTTTGCACTAACTCATTGTACTAATCTACAGCATGATTGGGTATCTAACGTAGTGGATCAGGGAGGTGCAGTGGACATGGCCTATCTGGACTTCGGAAAGGCCTTCAACACCATGGCAAGGCAAAGCAATGCAACTTTATTTATATGGTGCCCAATCCATGAAGCTCTGGGTGCCTTACATAAAAGCAGATAGGGTGGTAATAGAAATACAACATATAAAACATGCATTTAAAATATTTAAAACAATAAATATACAGAATAAAATATCTAAGATTAAACTAGCTCTGGTTAGTTAAACCCATCAGAGAAGGCCAAACAAAATAAATGTGCCTTTAGACCCTTTTTAAATATCTCGATTGTGGGGGCCTCCCTTGCTACCTACGCCTCTGCAGGTAAAACTATACTTCGGAAATGGGATATCACTTACAACAATATCTGTCGCTATGCTACCCCTTCACACCGGATGAAACACCACTGCCTCCTCTACTCTGAACTGCGCTGGCTTTCTCAGTCTGCCTTTACAGCCTATGCATAAGGCTCAATCATAGACAGCATAATCACAACCCAGACACCTAAGCCACTGGCAGGACTATTCCTTAGCCAAACATCCAGCTATGATCTACGCTTCGCGGCCAATGCCTCTGTCCTTGTTCCTAGGCACAACTTTTCCAAAGGTGCTAGCACTTTCTCCTGTCATGCCCCACTACACTGGAACTCCCTCCCACTAACTATACGCCATGCTCCATCCCATGCCTCGTTCAAAAAACATCTACACGACCATCTCACAGAATCCGGCACCTGTGCTTGTTTTAAACCTCCCTAGCCCCTATGTCTCTTTCCTACCTCCTGCACCCTCCAACCACCCACACCAGAATCTTGCCCCCAAATTACACTTGGCACTTTCCCCTTGTCACCTTTCTGCCCTATCTCTCCGTTTTTCTCCTGGACCTCTTCTCCTACAGTATTTTGCGTTAACTTCCCAAGCTATCTAACCCATCCCTTTCCTATCTTCCCAATCTCCCATCTACTTCCCTATCCTCCAATATCCTTTCTGCATTGACTATTTATAGCATTATAGTCATCTTTGTATGATCATACTAGATTTGTCCTTTTATGTTGCCTTTCAGCCCTGTTTTATTGCTTATTATACCTTCTTTAGACATTACTATTACACTCAAATATCTACCTGCTGTTTTTCCCCTGCCTGCACTGTATTCCTATTGTACAAGTATGGATTGTTTTATTGTCTATACTGCACTGTATTCCTATTGTACAAGTATGTACTTTTTTATTGTATACGCTGCTACTCTTGTTTCTTTTGTGTATTGTTCTGTAACCTCCCGGGTTCTGCCTGAAAATAGTAATTGCCATGGCTAGTGCACCCTACCCGGGCAACAAAAACTAAATAAATAAAGCTGGAAAAGAATTCCAAAGGGCCGGTATACCTTCTCGCAATGATGCTAAGTTTAAAAAAAAAGGAAAAAAAGGTATCGCCCACACCCAAGGCCATCTGAAGCTTATGTTTGGCCAGTGCTTGACCCTGGTCTCGGACCACTTTTACTGCCAGCTGCTTGTCAGCAGGAAGGTAAGGGAGGACATGATCCAGAACTCCCATCAGGAAGTGACCAAATTGGGCCATCATTAGAGCATAGTTCATCTGACGGAGACCAACAGAGGATGCTGCATAGACCTCTTTAGCTGCGTGGTCAAACTTTTAAAACTCCTTATTGGGAGGCTTGTCCACATCCTCAGTATTTCCGGAGTTACAGAACACAGAGTTGGTGACCAGACCCTCGGTCAAGGGGTAGGTATGGAAATCCGGACAACGTGCCAGTATGGATTTTCAGACCACAAGAGCAGAAGGTGCCAGGCAGGAAGCTGGATGCTGCCAAAGCTCCAGTACCAGCCCCAAGATGGCCTCAGCCACCAGGAAGGCAACCCCAGGAAATTCGTCCTTGTCCAGGATCTCAGTAAAGGGCTATTTCACACTTTTCTGGACTAGCTCCAAGCGAACTTCCATGGACTCTGACATTAGCCTGGGAAGAGCCCCAAAGGACAGGGACCCAAAGTCAGCAGTCAATTCTTTGGCCGAGTCATGGTCGAAAGCATGAGCCCTTGAAGACTGCACTCAGTACCCACTGGAGTCAGCTGAGGAATCCTCAAACACGGCCCTTGGCCATTTGCAGTCATGCACCACTTGGAGCTTGAATGAGTGTGTGATCTCCATTAACAACGAACCTGGCAAGCTGGTAGCCAGACGGGAGTCCTTGGCAAGGGCTCCCTGGAAGGGCTGTCATTCATGTGGTTCCACCTTTATCAGTGACGAGACTCATAGAGACAGCTGTCTCGGCAGGACAGGTACAGGCTGAACTGGTGACTGCCGGGATCAAGAATAGAGCCCTACCTTGCCCAACCAAGGCCCACTGCTATCAAAGGAGCTCTCACAGCGCCACTGTATACTGCAAGGGAGCCTCTCCTCATCCACGGGTGAAGAGAAGCACCAACGGCTGCACCGCCCAGTCAAGCGAGACTGACAGCAGGAGAAATACCTTGACCTCAAGCACTGATGGTAACGAAGACACTGAGGGGATCTGGCCGGAAAGGCAATAAAGTCTACCTACAGGAGGTTTGACCATTTGACCCCAGAGGGAGGCAACTCCTGAGAGGAGACAACCAGAAACACCGACTGCTCCTGGACCTCTTACTTGAGGACGGACAGGACCGGGGTCATGGAAATTGAATCATAATCAATCCTCTCTGACAATGGGTCAACAGGGTTGAGTAAAGTTTTGACCACCTGCTCAACCCGTGTTGAGACCGACAAGCTTGACAGGGAGCACCGTGGAGCTACAGACCTTGCCTGGTTGTTCGGCTGAAGTCAAATGCTCGACAGCCATAAAGCAGTTGGGGGATTTGAGGGAGCAGAAAGAGTGTGCCCCTTCCCATTCCCACAATCAACAGTGGGTCTTTACGGATTTCTTAACCTTACCATGGCAGGCAGGGCTCTCCCCTAAGACCTGAAGGGTCTTGCACATTTCATGAAAACTTTCCACAAAAACCAGCACAGCGCTGACCCCCAATGGAAGCAGTGCCGAGACCAACAAGGTACCTGCCACGGTAACCCAACCTCCACGACTCTTCCATGGCCGTAACAAGGCCATGGATCCCACAGATACAGAGGCCACCTCACGAGTCTGATTTGACTTCACCGGAGGATCCAGTTCAGCCACCAACTAAGGATAAGATGGGAGTAGCGATCTTCAAGTGAAGAAGGAAGCATAGCCTGACACAGATCGCAGACAGTGACATCATGCTGTTCACCGATGCAAATGCACAACATGTGAGGATCTGTCGTTGACATTTTCTGGATGCACTGGACACAACACTTGAAGACGGGAGATGGCTGAGAATCCCTGCAATCCACTGTCGTATGTCAAAGATGGAAACAGAACTGAGGATATACTCGAAAGGAGGGTTGATGAAGAAAAGTTGGCCCAATGACACACTTCACTATAGTTTTTTGGGCACACATTGCGTGCAAAGCTTCCAAGGAGGAGACCTGACTCTTCCAGAGGAAAGGAAGATCTCACGTCACGAGACGGTATTGAAGGATATACCACCTGGCTGGTGGGAGGAGCTTCACTTAAACACTGTCTGGCAAATCAACTCTTAAAGGGATAAGAAAAACTTACTGTAGTAATATTTCTTGTAAGGTATTCTTCATTATGCTTGACAGGTGCAGTATGCCAGATGGGTCCAGCTGCACCGGAGGAGGAGTTAATGCTAATGATTTTTGACATCAGTCAATCAGAGAGAAGTAAGAGAGAGTGCTGCCTAAGCTAGAGTAGAAGGTTAGTCAGATTCACTTAGAAGCTACAGGGCAAAAGACCCTAACAGTACTTATCAGAACTATCAAAATATAGAAACAAGAACAATGCACTATAAACACACCCATAACTATAAAGGTCTAATTACAAAGCTCAAACAGAGAAATTTGGCCCAAAGTATGGACTGCAGAACTACTCAGCAGGTTATACAGGGGAAGATAGGTGGGAGATCAAGCATACTGAAGAATATCTTGGAATAAACAATATTGCTACAGTGAGTAAAAACAGGTTACTCACCTGTAACAATAGTTCTAAGAGTGGTATATGTTGTTCATCCACACTTCCTGGCATGTCCCTTTCCCCTTTAAATCCGCCAGAAAGTCTTCAAGCTAGCTCCTCCTACCCACCCGGGTGGTATCACCCTCGGCTCTGCCCCATGATGCAAGATCTTAGCCCGCTGGAAGCCAGGTTTGTGCATCTGCAGCCGGGGAGGTCGGGCGGGTCCGTGTGGATGAACAACATATACCACTCCTAGAACTACTGTTAGAGGTGAGTAACCTGTTTTTCTAGGATCATGGTTATGTTGTTCATCCACAATTCTTGGTTCCTAGCAGTTCTCCGGGAGTAGGGAGGCAAGGCACACCCCCTCCCCCCAGAAATACTTAGTTGGGAAGCAGAGATTAGAGAACTGCGGCCCCAAAACCAGCATGCCGGCATGACTCAAGGTCGATGTGGTAGTGGGTAATGAAGGCGTTTGCTGTCTTCCAGGTAGCAGCCCAACAGATTTCCTGTATGGAGATGTCCCTGGAAGAAGCCACCGATGCAGCAGTATGGCGGGTAGAATGGGCTCTTATCCCTCTGGGTGGATCCTTGCCTGCCAGTTCATAGCACAGACTGATGCAAGATGTAATCCACCTTGCAATTGTCCGTTTTGCTACAGGTCTGCCAGAAGCGGCTTCAGTGTAGGTGACAAACAGCTCCCCAAATTTCCGCCGTCCTCTCCTTATAATAGGAGAGCATGTCTCAGGTCCAAGGTATGGAGCCTGTATTCGGCATCCGAGGTGCAATTAGGGTAGTATACTGGCAGAGTCAGCACCTGGTTAAGGTGAAACTCTGACAACACCCTCGGAAGGAATTTTGGGTGGGGACGCAGGACAACTTTGTCATTGTGGAAGACCAGATAAGGGGAGTCCACTGAAAGCGCCTGGAGCTCCCCTGTCCTTCTGGCTGACATTATAGCCACCAGGAAGGACGTCTTCCACGACTAGTGTGACAACTCACATTAGTGCATGGGTTCGAATGGCTTGCCCATGAGTTTTGCCAGTACTAGCAGTAAATCCCATGGAGGTGGCGGTTCACACACCGGAGGGGATATGTGATCCAGACCTTTGAAAAAGCACCCGACCACTGTCTCCTGCGCCAATATCGGCTGACCGGTCCGCACCCAGTAAGCAGAGATGGCTGCCAGGTGCACCCTAAGGATCGATGACCATAGAGTCCCTTTGGAGAGAGACCAAAGGTAGTCGAGAATGTTAGCCACGGGACAGGACAGAGGGTCCAGGCCCTTGTCCTGACACCAAATGGAAAACCACTTCCACTTGAAGGCATAACTTTTCCTGGTTGATTCCTTTCTAGATGCCTCCATCACAGTGTAGACATCTTCGGAAAGACCCAAAGCCTGGAACTCTAGCCACTCAGGTACCAGGCTGTGAGGTGCAGGGACTGAAGGTCCGGATGGTGTACCTTCCCCTGACTGAGTGATATCAGGTCCAGGCATGTACAAAGCCGCTACGAGGGGCCTGCAGCTGAGGCTGAGGAGATCTGGATACCAGAACTGGCACGGCCAGTCTGGAGCTACCAGGATCACCTTCGCCTTGTCCCTCCTCACCTTGAGGAGCACCTTGTGGATCAAGGGAAATGGAGGGAAGGCATAGAGGAGGCCTGGTGTCCATGGCGTCGAGAAGGCATCCCCCTGCAACGAACCCTGCTGAGGGGGGCGGGCATGAAACAGCCTCAGCTTGGTGCTGTCCCTGGAGGCAAACAGGTCCACCATCGGTTTGCCCCAACGGGAAAACAGGCTGTAAGCTACCGCTGGATGAAGAGACCACTCGTGGCATGTCTGGCCTAGACGACAGAGCATCTGTCAGATGGTTCGAGGCTCCTGCCACATGGATGGCTAAGAGATCCGCCTCCAATCGGCCCATGAGGGTGCAGATGCAGATCACCTCCTTGCACAGCAGATGGAAGTGCGTGCTGCCCTGTTTGATGAGGTAGTACATAGTCGTGGTATTGTCCATCTGGACTTGAACCACTTGACCCAGGAGCTGAGGAGCGAAAGCTGACAGTGCCGGTCTGACTGCTCTGAGCTCCAACAGATTGATGTGGCATCGGGACTCCTTTGGGGGTCCAGAGCCCGTGGGCTCTTTCATCCCCCATGTGGGCTTCCCAGCTCATGAGAGAGGCATTGGTCATGAAGACAACCATTGGCTCGAGGCGGACAAACGGGATCCCTTCCTGCAATCGGTCTGGGGTGGTCCACCGTTGGAGAGCGTCCCATATCTTCTGGGTTACAGTGATCAGCTGGTTGAAATGACTGTGGCGCTGAGTCCAGTGGGCGGCCAGTTCCCACTCGAGGGTGTGCATGTGCAACCGGGCCCAATAGACCACTGAGGTGCACGCTGCCATGTAACCCAGAAGGCACAAAAAGTCCCGGGCAGGGCGCAAGTGCCCAACCAGAAATGACTGGGCAAAGGAGGAGAGAACCTCCACCCTGTCTGCCGGTAGCCGAGCTCTGGCTTGACATGAGTTGAGCTCTGCCCAAATGAAGCCTATCACCTGAGAAGGCACGAGTTCCACTTGGCCTTGTTGATTAGAAGACCGAGTTGGGAGCAGGTCTGGAGGGCCAGATCCCTGGATCTCTCCACCTCTGACCTGCTAGAAGCCAGTCGTCGAGGTAGGGCTATATTCTGACCCCCCGCCCCCGACGCCGTAGATGGGCCGTCACCACTGCAATGCATTTGGTGAAGACCCGTGGGGCTGATGACAACCTGAACGGCATGGCTTGGAACTCATACAGGGTCCCCTTGACCCTGAAGTGGAGGAACCGCTGATGGGATGGACAGATTGGGACATGAAAGAACGCATCCTGCAGATCTAGTGAACAAAACCACATGGTTCACTCCAAGGATGGAATGATCTGGGACAGAGTGAACATCTGAAAGGTGCGAGACCTGAGATATTGATTCAGGTCATGGAAATCAAGAATGGGGCGCCAGGCCCCCCCCCCCATCTGCTTGAGCACCAGGAAGTACCTGGAGACAAAGCCTGGGTCTGCTGGAGGATCCGCAATGGGAGCTACTGACTCCTTGAGGAGGAGGAGCTGAGCAATGTCGTCTCGAAGAGCCGACTGGGTGTGGGCAGATATCCGTTCCTCCCAAAGGGCACAGGCTCGGCTGGGAGGGTACTGCTCAAACTCTAGAGGCAGTTCCTGACCAACCACTTCGAGAACCCACCTGTCCGAAGTGACAGCGGATCAGGCAGAAAGAAAGTGGCAGAGCCAGCCCCCCACAGGAGGACCCAGAGTTGTCGTGACGGGAGAAGGGTGGCAGCCCACACCTGAGGAGGCTTGGAGGAGGAGGAGGAGGAGACGCCAGGACCTGACCCTCGGCCTCCTTTATGGGCCTGTTGGAGTCCAGGCTTGGGCCGAGGGCGCCAAGTTTGAGCCTGCTGTTGATGCTGATGCTCCTCTCCCCCTTGGAAGGAGGACTGCTAAGCCGCAGGGGAAGAGTGCCGAAAGGGCTTCTTCTTCTGCTGGTTCTTGCCCAAAGAACCTTTGGCAGAAGTGGCATACAAGGTGGCATTGGACTGCTCTATGCGCTGAAGGTGACCGGCCACTCCTGGGCCAAACAAGTTGGTCCCAAGGAAGGTCATGTCAGCTAATTTGTGCAGAGTATCTGCCGGGAAGGAGGAGAGCCTCAGCCAAGCCCTGCGGCAAGAGGCAACTGCGGCAGCCATCGAGCGGGCACAAGAGTCCCCAATGTCCAGGGCCGTCTGGAGCTGTTGTTTGGCAACAGCTCGGCCTTGGACTCAGACCTGCTTGACCATGGTCTGCATGTCCGCAGGGAGATGTGGGAGGACTTTGTCTAATGACCTGAGTAGGGCATGAGAGAAGTGCGCCATGATGACGGCCAAACTTGCCTGACGAAGGCCCAAGGAGGAAGCCACACAGACCTTCCTCGACGAATGGACCAAGAGCTTGGACTCTTTGTTGGGAGGTCAGCCAGTGTCGACAGAACTGCCAGTATGCCTGAACACAGAGGCAGTCACCAGGCTCTCGGCTGAAGGGTGCTCTGTGAACCCCGCAAGGGACACCATGGGAACAGTGTACTTGCGGACCATGTGGGCAGATAGTGCTGGACAAGAGGCAGGACGTTGCCAGAGTCTGAGAGTCGGATTAACAATGGCCTCTTTTAAGGATGTCCATAAGAGGGTACTCCAACTTTTTCTGTATGGGTTCCAGGGGCATCCCTGTGAATTCAGAGATGAGGCGAAGGATTCCTTGGAAGGAGGAAGGACCTTCCTCTATCCCTAGACCAACGATTGACTCATCATCCCCACGATGAGAGTAAAGCCTGGTGACATCTGAATCCGAGAAGTCAGGATACAGCGGCCTGTCGCCCAAATTACCCTTGGCACTTGGCACGCCGAGGGCGGTCAGAGGTGACCATGACCGACAAACACCGGGAAGCCGGTGTCTGGTCTATCTTCTTTAGAGCCCTCTCACGGGCTGCTTAGTCTGACGCTCCACCACGATGGGTGGAGAGGCTGATTGAAATAAGAGGTGGATTGCGCCCGAGGTGGGGAACTGAAGGTTCTGGCTCCAGAGGGGCCGGCTTCAGCTTAGGAGGCAAAAGCCAAGTAATGGCTGGGGAAGGAGCCGGAGTCGGCTTGTGCCCAGGCAAGATCAACTGTTGCCACATGAGGTCCTCGTAGCACTAATGGAGTTTCTGCTGGAGCCTCTCCTCATCCGAGGAGGACGTGGACGACCGATGGCATTGCCTCTTCTTAAGAGCACTTATGGCTCTTCCTCGGTCTGTTGGTCGAGGAGGTTCTAGACCTTGACCGTGATCAGGCGGGCCGACTCGGTTGCTCCGGAGACACTGGCGGGACTGGCGACTTCTGGAACCGGGTCCTCGATGGAAAAACCAGTGGGTTGGGTCTCCTCATCAGGGAAAACAAGGACCAGAGTCCTTTCCAAGGAGTCATTGGCTGGAGCCGGTGACAGTGGGTCAATGGGGTCGATAAAAATCTCGACCTCATCAACCGCATCCTCGGTAGTCTGGCCCGACGGAAGGTCCGAAAAGCCAGCAGCCGAAGAAGCGATCTCGACCAAAGTTGAGATCACATGCTCTTGGGACTAGGACCTCTCTCGATCCCAAGAGCGCCTTCGCTGAGATGAAGATTTAATCGGTTCCTTCTCCCGCTTACGGGATCAGGAGGTCTGCGAACCCGCAGGTGCCTCTCCCCGAACGGGAAGAGACTGGCACATCTCCCGGAAGGAGCCCGAAAAGGTAGAGCCTAGGTTAAGAGGAATGAAGAGACCCCGAGAGTCGGCGACATGAGCCACTTCTTCCTCGAATGTCTGCATGCGTTCCAATTGTTCGGTGGAGCCCGCAGCCGCGGAAACCGCCCACCAAGCCTCCTTGGACTTCACTGGAGGGTTCCTTTTCTCCAGTCCCCACAACTTTAAAAGTGCCAGGCGGTCGTCCAGAATGTTGGGATGGAAGGCCAAGGAAAAGCTCAGGATGAGGTGTCATGGCTACACCTGGGCAGTGAGCCTTGCGATGAGATGAGGATCAGTCTTGCCAACATCTTTGGCCGCAAAGGCACCGGCAAAACTCAGGGAAGATTTTTCTTCCATGGTCGAAGACGCAAAAGCGTGATCGCTAACTCGAATGAGTTTTAATTTCGGTAAATCCGAAGTTTTGAAAGCCACGGCCTACAACATGCGTGAGCATGAGGGAGGCAACATGAATCTTCCAGAGGAAAGGAAGATCTGACGTCACGGGGCAGAGCAGAGGTATATACCACCCAGGTGGGTGGGAGGACCCAGCTTGAAGAATTCTGGCGATTCTTAAAGGGGAAAGGGACATGCCAATAAGTGTGGATGAACAACATATCCACGATCCTAGAAAATTACTTACCATAGTAATCTTGTTTCTTCTCAGTGATACTCAGGTATTCATAAGTTTCTGCAGTAAGCCTTCTAGGTAGGACTGCCCAGAGAAAGAACAGAACACATCCAAATGATGGAACTTTTGCATGTGACAACTTTTCAAATGTTGCCCTTTACTAACTGCCAGCATTCTGAACTCCTCAGATTTCCTAGAAGTCTGGAAAGGCAGGCCCGAATACTGTAAGTATTAAAAAATTAATATAATTTAGGATTTGAAAAAATTCCCAACCTCCTAATAAAAAATCTCCAACTGGAGGGAGAACATAACAATGAAAGAACCCCCAAAATGTCAAACACCTGAAAAAAGGGGTAAAACACAATTAACCCTATTTGCTAAAATTGTACTGGAATGTTGTGTGTGTGTGTGTGTATATATATATATATATATAAATATACATACATATATATGTTTATATATATTTATATATATATATATATATATATATAGCTGTGTGGACAGTATTCAAGAGACAAAGTGTGACATTCATACACTCAAAAAAAGTTTTATAATTAGGCATGAGTCTGACTCAACCTTAATTTTAATGTTTGTATGTGGTAGTTGCATAATATAAAGACACTTCTGTATTTCTAAGTTTGGAAAAATTGCACAGTTACTTATGAAATGTACACTACTTTCGTGGGTAACTCTGTGTCCATTATATATTATTTACCATTTCTAGTAATAAATGCAATTTTCAAATGCAGTGTCTATCTTCTATTTAAGTGTATTCATTTGCAACATCTAATGATTTGATGTTCTTCCATACATGTGTGTTGCTATCTATCCTCCAATGTAGACAGCACTAAAAATACAAACAGGAGGTTACCAAAGTTTCATTACTTCATACTTATACTGTTTATGCCCAGTCTACATGCCTTTCACACTTAAGCTGGATATTAAGTAGAAAGATAAACATGAACAAATCACTTGGTTTTATGTGATTTATATGACCATCTCTGTTGCATAAAACTACTGTGGGTAACGCGGACACCACAGTAGCAATGCAACATGTGAAATACATGGTATAACTTTTATTAATGGCTTATTATTAATCAAACAGCCAATACACATTGATAAGTACCATGCCACATCAGGGGCCATTTTGACATCACTGTAGCTCCGAAGAGCCAGACTGAGAAGAGGCCCAACCACAGTTAACAACCAGAAGGCACCAAGGCAAGCTGTTTGGTACTGATAACTAGGCATGAGGGTGCCACATGATGCTCCCTGGCAACCCCGTGCCAGCCTTTGAGGGGAAAATGATGCCAAAATATCACACAGGCCCACCCTAAGCTCACCACCATGTGCATCACAGGGATGCTGCTGCAGCAGGGTTCTTGTTCTGCACGTGGAATGCCACATCCAAACTACTCTACAAGTCAAAACAATACACCAAAGTTCCCCATGAACAAGCAAAGGCAAGGCAAGATACAGCTGGATGTTACACGGCGGGCCTGAGCCACATCAGGGGTCATTCTGACATCACTGTACCTCCACAGAGTCAAACTGAGGGAAGGCCCAACCACAGTTACTAACCAGAAAGCACCCAGGCAATCTGTTTAGTGTTGATAACTGTAGATGCAGGCACTGCATGGCATCCCTTGACAACCCAGTGCCAGACATCATGGGGAAAATGATGCTAAAATATCACACAGGCCTACCCTGTGCTCACCACCATGTGCATCACAGGGACACCACTGCTGCAGGGTTTTTGTACTGCACATGGAATGCCACATCCAAAATGCTTGAGTCAGGCCCAGGTGATATATTTTTTTTTATTTTCAAACAGTTCCAAGATATCATGCCAACACTTGACATTTAATTTATAGGCAGTCTCATTATAAATATATCTGCTAAATGTTTTTGCCAGATGGATCCAAACCACTGATATTGCCCAACAGGCGCTAGTACACCCAAGCAATGACCAGATTCCAGTACTACACATGGTATCCCTCCCATACCCCTGAATGTACTAAGCAATGCCATGAGCAGCCTTTCTGAGGTAAGCCCAAGTGTTGTATTTTTTATTTTTAAACAGTTCCAACATATTGTTTCATTACTTGACATCTAATTTAGAAACAGCCTTATAAATAAATCAGGAAAATGTTTTTGCCAGATGAATCCAAAACAATGATGTTGCCCTACAGGCACTAGTACACCCAGGCAATGACCTAGTTATTACACATGGTAACCCCCCATGCCATGAGCAGTCATTTTGAGGTAGGCCCAAGTGCTGTATTCTTTTATTTTAAAACAGTTCCAACATATTATGCCACTACTTGATGTCTAGTTTAGAAGCAGTCTCATTCCTACACGTGGTAACTCCCCCAACCTCGAATGAACTGACCAATGCCATTAGAAGAATTTTTGAGGTAAGCCCCATTGCTGTAGTTTTTTTTATTTCAAACAGTTCCAATATATTATGCCACCACCCACACCTGATCCCCTAGTTCAGTATGCCAATACAATGAAGCTCCTTTATAATCCTACATCAAGAAAGGCAACTTTATCATTTTAAAATACCCCCCCCACCATGTACACACGCACACATATGTACACACACCCCCCTACCTTAACCGGAACCAGCATCACCCCTTCTTTCCAAAAATTATAAGCATCTCTCACAAATTGCATTTATTTTTATTTAAAACATTTTAAGAGTGCAGCTTTTATATTCATTCCACATACACACTTCCAAAAGAGAGTCATCATCACATCAACAGGTGCAGCATTCATTCGACAAATACACATTCTTAAAATTTACCAGTAGGAACCCCACAGATGTTTTTTTCCCCGTTTAAACATGATTAAAGTCATTAGCAGGGGAAAGTTCACCAATATTAGCAAAATTCTGAAAAAATCAGATTATACAATGAAAACCCGCTGGCTGAATTGTAAACAAAAACCTATAAATCTCAAACAAAACTCTGTTTGATTAGACTGGTCACATACATGCACAGCCACATTTTGAAAAGGGGCCCTTCACAAACAGCTGGGCCATGAAAGAACAAACAAATTTAACTTTTCTGCCCCCAAATATGATAGAACACAACTGCTGCACTATAGCCAGATAGTATTTAATATGCCCTATTTAAATAGTACCAGCACCAGAGGAAAGTTCAGCTGATATACTTCCCAAACAAAACTTTAAAATATACTATTTAATATGCCCCATTTAAACACTAGCCACACCAGAAAAAAGTTCTGCTGATATACTTCCCATACACAACTTTAAACTATACTATTTAATATGTCCCATTTACACAGTGCTAGAACCAGAGGAAAGTTCTGCTGATATAATTCCCAAACAAAACTTTAAAATATACTCATTGTGCTGCACAGCCCACTAATCCAATCATCCTCTATTTTGAAGAGGGACCCTTCACAAACAGCAGGACCATGAAGTCTTAAGGTGACTACTTTACTTTTTCTGTCACCAAAATGACACAGAATAACTGCTGCACTTTAGCCGGTCACTATTTAATATGCCTCCCAGAATTGTAACTTGCTGTTTTGTAGCAGAATGCTGAAGATCATGTTTTCTAGTGACTGGAGACCTCTGAGATCCGTCCAAACTCCTGTGCAGCAGACCAGATTTAAAATGGACGTAGCTTCATTCTACCTGTTTTTAAGAATTGTAAATGGGAGAAGCAGCGGGAAGAGAACAGTTTTGCTTAGAGCCAGAGTACCAAAACTGAATGCCTGATGTCACCTTCGTGTCCCGGCTATTTATACCAATACCAGCATCATCATCGTCCACGTGGGTAACATGGACACGACAGCAAGAGCCACAGCTTTTGATGCTGCAGCTCCTAGCAGACTCTATGTACCACTGCATTAAGACTGCAGATTTGTGTGGGGGAAACACATTAAGCAATGTAAATTGACACTGAAAAAAAACCCTCAAAGCATAAAGGCAGAATACACAGAAGAAATTATGCAGTTATATAAGACACCACAATAATGCACAAAAGTAATAAATTACATTTGCATAAAATCATTAATCACGGGGGGACAGTTACACATCCACTCTGTCCACTAAAAAAGAAAACTTTAGAATTCTGCTTTAAATACAGTAAATGTAATGGTCACCAAGATGTGTAACACAGCCATGCCACAAAATGGCTGCCTTTTTTAAGGCTATATTCATTATTAAAATGTTGCCACAATAAAATAAAAATACATACACCCTTTTTTTATGCACACTATCTCTTGACCATATTGGCAACAGTACAGAGCACAAATTCTGTATTTTTTTTTTTGAATATTCTGTTTATTAAAATTTCCTTTTACACACAATACACATATAACATACAATAACAAACGACTACAGAAACAAATAGATGCAATCGAGTGTGTATTCCATTATAGACAATTATAGACATACAAGCACAAGTATATATAAAGAAAAAAAAAAGGGAATCCTATTTCAATCCATTCAAAATACTGAATACCATTTCAATTTATATTTATATATTCAGCCCTGTTCGGAGCATCATACTTTCAGAGACATTCAAGGATGCTAAGAAGGGTGACCATTCTCTCAGGAAAGCCTCCTCCCTGTCCCTAACTATCTGTGTCAGCCTTCCCAATGCCAGGGAGCGTAAGATCATCCTCCGCCACTCAATAACCGTAGGCCTAGTCCCTGAAACCCAGGTATTCTGGATGTAGTGCCGGGCCAATACAAACAGGACCCTCATCCATCTGGGTAATGGTACCCACTCCTCCCCACCTCCTACTGCCTCAACCCCAAATAAACATACCAGGGGGTCTCGGGGCAGTTGCCCTCCAGTTATCCAATTTACCTCTTTGACTACCTCCCCCCAAAACTTGACCAGAACTGGACACGACCAGAAGCAGTGGATATAGGTACCCAACCCTCTGTCACACCTCTGACACTGCGAAGATACTGCAGGGTGTGCTCTATGAACCCCTGCTGGGGGCCAATATATTCTATGCAAAAATTTATAGAAGGCCTCCCTGAACTTATTACATACCATTATACCCTCAGGCATACCTAAGGCCAATTTCCAGCTCTCCTCCGATATTTGCTGCCCTAGATCCCTTTCCCATAGGGCCTTTGTAGCACCAGTTAAATCTGGCAGGCTTTGCTTACCATGTTTAGCAACCTTCCCTATGAAACCTTTTGGGTCTTTCTTAGCTTGATATACCATCTGTTCCACCATGTTCGGTTGCATTGCTCCCTCGTCCCCCTTTCCCACAAATGCTCTTACTTGCAGGTATCTAAATAACTGGGATGTCCCTAGCCTCAGGTCCTGCCTAACCCTATCAAATGTGTTGAGCTCTCCTTTCTCTAATAAGACACCCACACAATCTACTCCTCTCCTTTCCCATTCCTGGAATCCTTCATCTTCCATCCCAGGCAGAAAAAAGGGGTTCCTCGCTGTCGTAATAATACAGTCTCCTCTGCCAAGCCTTCCACCTTCAAAGGTGATCCCATGCCTCCAGTGTTTCCCTAACCAGGTGGTTACCACTCCCCAGCTCTCTATAAGCCCGGAGTCCCTTACTATGCAGGTAGACCGTGAGTCTCCCTGGGGTCATCCACTGTTCTAACTCTACCCAACTTACACCACCGGCCTATGAACCCAGTCAGCTATCCCTCTTGAGCTGCACCGCCATATAGTACATGCCCAAGTCCAGGAAGTTGAGCCCCCCTTTAGTCCTGTCTGCCTTGAGTCATTTTAAACTAATTCTGGGCTTCTTAACCTGCCAAATAAAGTCAGAGAACCTTTTCTCTATTCTTTTCACATCCCCCACCGTTAATCTCACCTGCAACATTTGCATAGGGTATAGGATACGGGGAGGATGTTCATTTTTATCAGGTTGATCCTCCCTAACCACGAAACAGGGAGTTGCATCCATCTTTTAAGGTCTGCAAGGATCGTCTTAATCATTGGGTGGTAGTTTAACTTATATAAGTCTTCCCATCTCCGCCCTATCCTTACCCCTAAATACTTCAGTCAGTCTGAACCACCTTAAATCCCATTCGCTGAACTTCTGGGCCAACATCCGGGAACCCCATAATTTCAGATTTCCTGACATTAATCTTATATCCTGAGAAACTTGCAAACTTCTCAATAATAGACATCAAATGTCCATTGGACCTATGCAGGTCTCCCAAGAACAGTAGCATATCGTCCGCATATAATGCCACCTTGAGTTCCCCCCCACCCCACCAATTCCTACCACCCCCTTATGTTGACGTATCGCCACCGCCAGTGGTTCAATCACCAAGGCGAACAGGAGGGGAGACAGTGGACACCCCTGTCTCGTGCCTCTCCCTAGCCCAAATCTATCCGACAAGCACCCATTTACTATAACACGTGCATTTGGCCTAAGGTACATAGCCCTAATCCAGCCTATGAAAGACTCACCCAGACCAAACCGGGCCATCACTTCAAATAGGTAGTCCCATTCCACCCTATCAAACACTTTTTCAGCGTCTAGAGAAATCACCCCCATTCTCTCTCAGGTTCAGCTTGCCCTCCATATGACATTAAGTAATCTTCGCACATTATGATAAGACTGCCGACCCCTAATGAACCCAGTCTGGTCTGGGTGAATCAAATCTGGGAGAATATTCTCCAATCTGGTAGCCAAAACCTTGGCCAGAATTTTTAGATCCACGTTAAGCAGTGAGATGGGTCGATAGGCTGTGCAGTCCAGCTCATCTTGTCCTACCTTATGTATTAAACAGATGTCAGCATCATAACACGAGTCAGATAATATAGGGATCTCCCCGTCCCCCCGGTCCGAAACACCCTACTTAACACTCTGGCCAACTGTCCCCCCAGGATTCTATAGTACTCTACGGGGAACCCGTCCGGGCCACTGGCCTTACCTTGCTGCAGCTTCTGAATAGCCCTTAAAATTTCCGCTCTGGAAATAGGTTGCCCCAGCCGCTCCCTCTGCTCCTCCATAACCTTCTGTAAGGTCACTCCATCCAAAAATTCCTGAATACAGTCCTCTTTCCCAGTGTATTCAGCCCTATATAGTCGCTCATAAAATTTCCTAAAACAGTCCGCTATTTCCCTGAGCTAGCGCAGACCCTCCCCTCCTCATTCCTAACCCTCAGTATGCGTGTTGAGCACCTACCTCCTCTCATCAATCTCACCAACATGGGCCCTGGCCTGTTGTCCCACTCGAAAACCCTCCTCTGGCAAAAGAACCATGCTTTCCCTGCCTCATTCCTCAGCAATGTGTTAAGAGCTTCCCTAGCCATTAATAGCAATCTGGGGGCTTCCCCACCTTCTCCTCCTCCGACCCGCTTCTCCAGCTCCTTCACTTGCCTCTCTAACTCCTCCCTTTTGCACCTGTTTTGCTTCTTAATTTTCACTACGTAGGATATTATAGCCCCCCTCATATAGGCTTTCCCTGCTTCCCAAAAAATAGTACTGGAGATCCCCTGTGTAGAATTTGTCTCCTCATACAGGTTCCACTAAATAGTCCCTAAAAGTCTGGTCTTTAATCAGCTACGTAGGGAATTTCCAGATTGAGGGCCTATCTGCAGGTACCTTACCAGTCAACTTCATCTTTACCATAGCATGGTCTGAGACGAAGATAGGACTGTGAGACATCTCCCTTATCCTACCCACCCAGCACCTGGGAAGATAGATGTAATCCAGGCGGGACCAGGTCTTGTGGGGGTTAGAATAAAAAGTATATTGCCTCGCACCGGGGTTAACCGCCCTCCAACCATCTACCAAATCCAAATCTACTACCCAATCCGCCACTGATTCACAGCCTCTGAGACTCGTTCCTTCCCTTCAGAATGGTCCATGTGTGCATCCATAGTCCAATTAAAGTCCCCTCCCATGATAAGCCCAGGGAACTGCTCCCTGATTAACAAGCCCAGCAAAGAGGAGTAGAATTGCGGCTCATGCACCACCGGGGCATATACGCATCCAAACTTAAGTTTCTCTCCCTGCATCAGGCCCATAACAAAAATATACCTGCCCTCTTTTGGATCTCACACCACTCTTTTAACCTCAAAAAGTAGGTTTTTATGAAAGAGTATCGCAACACCTCTCTTGTGAGAGGAATAGGAGGCGGCATAACATTTCCCCACCCAACTCCGCTCCAACTTCGCATGCTCTGAATCTGTCAGGTGGGTTTCTTGCAGCAATGCCACCTGCGCCCCCCCTTTAAATTCTGTATTTTTAATAAATTATGTGTAAAATACAGACCTTATTTTAAGTGCAGACCCAAGTCTCTCGAATACTGTCCACACACCTATATATATATACACACACACACACACACACACACACACACTTTTTCTGGTAGCACAGCATGCGGCAGTGCACAGACTAAGGTTCTGGAAGGGGAGGCAGGGTGGGAAGTTATGAATACCTGAGTATCACTGGAAGAAACAAGATTATTATGGTAAGTTTTTTTTGTCTTCTAACCCCAGTAATACTCAGCTATTCATAACTTTCTGCAGACTACAAAGCAGTACCACTGCAGGTGGGCACAGAACTTCATTTTGGGAACAGACTTCGTAGGACTGCTGTGCCAAACCCATCATCACTCCTGGATTGAATATCCAGGTTGTAGTGCTTCGTAAAGGTGTGTACTGTTTTCCAGGTAGCTGCTTTACAGATATCAACCAGTGGAACATCTCTGGCAGCTGCTAAGGTAGCAGCTGTCCCTCTCGAGGAGTGGGCCCTCAATCCTGTTGGGGGCTCCTTACCAGCTTTAGTATAACAGAACTGGATACACTGAACTATCCAACAAGAAATGGACCTTTCTGACACGCTGGATTACCCTTTCCCACATCCCCATAAGTCAGGAACAGCTGTTTTCTGTCTTGCCTATGGTCCTTAGTGGCTGTCATGCAGTAGCTGAGAGCTCTTTTGACATCCAGACTGTGAAGTCTTTTTTCACCAGAAGTGGAGTGCTCAGTTAAAAAGACAGGTAGGGTAATGGATTGGTTAAAGTGGAAATCAGAAACCATGGGGAGGAATTTTCTGTTTCTCCTCAGAACTACCTTATCCCAATGAAATGAAATGTAGTCCTGTTCAATGCAGAGAGCCTGAAGCTCACCGATTCCTCTTGCAGAGGTCACTGCCACTAGGAAAACTGTTTTCCATGTGACATATTTTAAGTGAGCTGAAGACATGGGCTCAAAATGAGGCCCCATGAGCTTAGCTATGCATACATTGAGGTTCCATGCTGGCACCAGTTCCCTGTGAGGGGGATGCAGATGGGCCAGACCCCGAAAGAACCTCCTAAAGATAGGTTCTGAGGCCACTGTTACCTTTGCTCCAGCAGAAATGTAAGCAGATACTGCAGCTAGGTGAACCTTCAAGGTGCTGGGCTGCAGTCCCAAGGAATGTAAATGAGAGAGGTAGTCAAGAACAGCAGATACCTCAGCCTGTACTGGCACCAAATCTCTTGTTGAACACCAGATTGAAAACCTTTTACATTTTGAGGAATAGGTTTTTTAATGGAGGGTTTCCTGTACCCGCTCAGACTATCTAGCACTGCTTCAGAGAGGTGTAAATTAGCATGTTATAAGTCCTCAAGAGCCAAGCTTTGAGATTAAGAGACCTGAGATTTGGGTAAACCAGGGTCCCCCGGTTGGAGGTTAACAGGCTGTGCCTCTGAGGGAGATGTACTGGTTTGGCTACAGACATGGAGAGCAGAAGAGAATACCATGGCTGCCTGGGACAGTCTGGAGCTATCAAGATTAGAGATGCTGAGTGGGATCTGAGCTTGAGTAATACCCTGAACAGCAGGGGGAAGGGAGGACAGGAATACAGGTGCTTGCCCGACCAATCCAGAGCCAGGGCATCCAGAGGTAGTGTACCCCGATCTGGTGGTCTGCACCAATACTGTGACAAGTGGTGGTTCTGGTAGGATGTGAACAAGTCTATCTTTGGAGTGTCCCACCTCCTGAAGATCACTTGCACCACTTGCCTGTTCAGGGTCCATTCGTGATGGGCCTGGTTGATTCGACTCAAGGCATCTGCCAGGGTATTGTCTTTTCCCGGAAGATGGATTGCCTGCAAGGATCTTCCCAAAGAAAACCAAAGTCCAGATTTTCATGGCTTCTGTGCAGAGAAGACGTGATCTGTTGCCTTCCCTGCTTGTTTCTGTAGTACACTGTGGTGGTGGTGGTGGTGGTGTCTGTTCTGACTTGTACCACCTTCCCTTGCACCAATGCTGAAAAAGCTTTTAGTGCCAGAAACACAGGTCTGAGTTCTATCAAGTTTATGTGCTGGAGGGACTCTGCAGCTGACCAGGTACCCTAGGTTATGTGATCCCCTAAATGAGCACCCCAGCAGAGGAGGGATGCATCTGTTGTGGGAGCAACTGACAAGAGACTCTCTCTGAAAAGGAACCCCCTCCTTTAGGTTGGGTTCCTCCTTCCACCACTGGAGTGCTTGCAACAAAGTCCTTGAAACTGGAATGGTCTTTGAAAGACAGTCTTTTTTTTGGCTCAAATGAGCCCTGAGGTGGAACTGGATGTCTCTCATTTGGAACCTGAAGCCCAAGACTGTGCCTGTGGCTGCAGCCATACGGCCCAATAGCTGTAGGAAATGGAAATTATGTACAGTGGCGTGAAAAAGTATTTGCCCCCTTCCTGATTTTCTCTGTTATTGCATATTTGTCACACTGGATGTTTTCAGGTCTTTAGAGAAAATGTAATATTAGATAAAGGGAACCTGAGTGAACAAATAACACTTGTTTTTTTTTTTTAATTTCACTTATTTAATGAAAAAAAGTTAACCACCACCAACTAGCACTGTGTGAAAAGTATTGCCCCTTACACTTAATAACTGGTTATGCCACATTTAGCTGCAATGACTGCAACCAAACACTTCCTATAATTCAATATCAGTCTTTCCATCGCTGTGGAGGAATTTTAACCCACTCTTCCTGCAGAACTGCTTTAATTCAGTAACATTTGGTAGGTTTTCGAGCATTAACTGCTCGTTTCAGGTCCCTGCCACAGCATCTCTATTGGGTTTAAGTCTGGACTTTGACTAGGGCACTCAAAACTTTAATTTTACTTCTTTTAGCCATTCTGATGTGGACTTGCTTTTGTGTTTTGGATCATTGTCTTGCTGCATGACCCAACTACGCTTCAGCTTCAGCTGACGGAAGGATGACTGGACATTCTCCTTAAGAATTTTCTGGTACAGAGCAGAATTCATGGTTCCTTTAATTATGGCAAGTCATCCAGGTCCTTAGGCAGCAAAGCATCCCCACACCATCACACTACCACCACCATGTTTGACTGTTGGTATGGTGTTCTTACTGTGGAATGCTGTGTTTGCTTTACGCGACATTATGGGATCCATGTTGTCCAAAAGTTCCACTTTGACTCATCTGTCCATAGAACATTTTCCCAAAAGGCCTGTGGATCATCCAGGTGCTTCTTGCAAATGGAGACGAGCATTTATGTTCTTCTTGGTTAGCAGTGGTTTCCTTGCCTACTTCACATGAAGCCCATTTTTGCCCAGTCTCTTTCTGATTGTGGAGTCATGAACACTGACCTTAGCTGAGGCAAGAGTAGCCTGCAGTTCTTTGGATGTTGTTTTAGGATCCTTTGAGACTTCTTGGATGATTTTACACTGTGCCCTTGGAGTAATTTTGGCAGGTCACCACTCCTGGGAAGGTTCACTACTGTTCCAGGTGTTCTCCATTTGAGATTATGGCTCTCACTGTGGTTCGATGGAGTCCCAGAGCCTTAGAAATAGCTTTGTAACCCTTTCCAGACTGATAGAGGGCAACAAATTTTTTCTGATCTTTTCAGGAACTTCCTTTGATCATGGCATAATGTGCTTGTTGAATCTTTGTGCTGGCAACGTGACTCTGATGGTAAGGGCCAAAATAAGTGAGGTTTATATTGAGCAGGGCTGGCTGTAATCAAGCCTGGCTGTGTTCAATCAGCTGACTCTAATTATCCCTTTAATTGGGTTGATTTAACTAGGGGGCAATTACTTTTTCACACAGTGCCAGTTGGTGTCGGTTAACTTTTTTCATTAAATAAGTGAAATAAGTAAAAAAAAAAAAGTGTTATTTGTTCACTCAGGTTCCCTTTATCTAATATTATATTTTGTCTAAAGACCTGAAAACATCCAGTGTGACAAATATGCAATAATAGAGAAAATCAGGAAGGGGGCAAATACTTTTTCACGCCACTGTACCTACTGTAATTCTTGATCTTCTTGGATGAAATCTCCACCACTCATTCACACTAATGGGAGTTCGCTGGAGGCACTAGAACCCAGCAGGAGCAAACTTTTCTCAAGAGGGTCGGCGTCTGATATGGAGCCATGAGGAAGTGGCACCGCGGGCCTCAGCTCGTGCGTTAATGACTATCTCGGAGTCAACCCTCCAACTGCCTCAGTACCTTTTTTCTGAGGAGGTGCAGCATAACTAATCTAGAAGGACTAACCTACAAATCAGACATAAGATAGTCCGAATGACCCGCGTAAGAAGGGTCAACAACAAAGTCTTCACAGCCCAGCCATTGAGGGAGTGAAGACCAAAAACAGAGAAGTGAGCTCGGGGGATGGTGGGTGGGCGTGTGAATGAGTGGTGGAGACTTTGTCCAAGAAGATCAAGCATTACGGTAGGTACATAATTTCCATATCTTCCTGGACATAAAGTTTCCACCACTCATTCACACTAATGGGAGAGTACCGAGCTAATAATCCCCCGACACGGGCAGCAGGAGATAGAGAGCTCACATACTTAGGACAGAAGTTGTCTGGCATGGACATCCAAGGCGTAATGCTTAACGAAAGTATGCACTGAGTGCCAAGTAGCCGCACTGCAAATATATGCAATGGGCATGTTGCGGATTTCCGCCAGAGATGCCACAACTGCTCTGGTAGAGTGAGCGTACACTCTGCCTTCCAGCTTGATCTGTGCCATAGAATAGCAGTGGCATAGGCATGCCACCAGCCCAGCTGAAATGCATCTAATAGCGACAGGCTGATCCAGCCGGGTTTCGCTGAATGAAACAAACAGTTGCTGAGCCTTGCAAAATTCTTTTGTTCTATCTAGATAGAATCGCAATGCTCTAACATCCAGTGAATGAAGGGTACGCTCACCTTCATTCTGAAAGTTCGCAAAGTAGGTAGGAAGGACTAAAGGTTGGCTTAGAAGGAATTCTGTGACAACCTTAGGGAGAAACTTAGGATGAGTCCTAAGAACTACTTTGTTTTTGTGAAATACAGTGTAAGGGGGATCTGTCACCAGTACATGCATTTCAGAAACTCTCCGGGCCGAAGTGCTGGCCACCAGGAATGCCATTTTCCAAGTGAGGAACTTCAAGTTGCAAGTAGTTAGAGGCTCGAAAGGTTTACGAGTGAGCATGTCTAGCACAAGGTTAATGTCCCAGGCTGCGACTGGACGTCTGATAGGAGGCCTAGTATGCAGAATACCCTTAAGAAACCTCTTAACTACAGGTAACTGAGCCAGTGTCATGGAAAGTACTGGCTCATGATATGCCGAAGTGGCACCAAGATGAACTTTGACTGTGGAGTACTGTAGACCTGTATTTGAGAGGTCTAAAAGTTACTCCAAAAGTTTATTCGGTGGGCAGGAAAAAGGGTTCCAAGAGGATTTTGCACACCAGATAGAGAAACGCTTCCATTTGGCTGTGTAGGTTTTTCTAGTGGCTAGCTTACGCGCAGCCAAAAGAATGTCTGAAACTCTACGAGAAACATTGAACCTATTCACCTCCATCTCTTTAGGAGCCAAGCGTGAAGGTGAAGTGACCTCAGCTTGGGATGGACCACGGGACCCTGGGTCAAAAGGTTCATCTGAAGGGGAAGCGTCTTCAGGGGGGTTTCCGACAGACTGTTGAGCAGCGGGAACCATATCTGCTGAGACCAGAAGGGGGCAATGAGAATCATTCTGCCCCCTGAGACTCCAATTAGAGAAGTACCCTCTGAATTAGGGGGGAAAGAGGAGGAAAGGCGTACAGAAAGTGTCTTATCCACTGCAGCCTGAAAGTATCCTGACAGAAAATGCCAGGTCATGGATTTCTGGAGCAGAAGAGGGGCAGTTTTGCATTGAGTGGGGACGCAAAAAGGTTCAGGTCTGGAGTTCCCCATTCTTTGAACGGTGACTGAACGAAGATTAAGTCGAGATACCCCTCATGAGGATCTGTCTCCGTTCTGCTGAGACGGTCTGCCAGCTCGTTTTGTACTCCTGGCAGGTAAACCGCCTGGATTAGAGCTCTGTGCTCTAGGCACCATTCCCACACTCTCATTGCTTCCCTGCATAATGGGTAAGAGTGTGCACCACCCTGTTTGTTGATGTAATACATCACTGTCTTGTTGTCCGTTTGAAGGAGAATGTTCTTGTAACAGAATATGTCCTTCAAGGCTTGGACTGCATAGAGGACGGCTCTCATTTCCAGGACGTTTATGTGAAGCTGGGACTCGTCCTGGGTCCATGTACCTTGGGTGTGGAGATTCTGGCAATGAGCTCCCCACCCCAACAGGGACGCGTCCGTGGTAATGGAAATCTGATGATAAAGAGGAGCAAAGGGATATCCTTCCAGAAGGTTGTCCTCCTACGACCACCAGGCGAGTGACCTCTTCAGAGGTTCTGTCACCTTAATCGGAAAGGACTGAGGGTGAGTGGTTGGAGACCACTGAGTACTATGCATCCACTGAGAGGTTCTCATGTGGAGACGAGTTAAGGGTACAGTGAACACTGAGGATGCCATGAGACCCAGCATCCGTTGCATCGAGACAGCTCGAACCAAGCTGTTTTCTCTGATATATCGGGCCATCTGAAAGATATCGCTCCTTCTGTCCTCTGGGAGACAAGCCTTCGCACAGGAGGTGTCCAGAAGAGTTCCTATAAAGAGAAGCTTTTGGGAGGGTTGCAACTGTGACTTGTTGAGATTTAGTAGGACTCCCATGGACGTGAGGAAGTCTGAGGCCATGGCTATGGCGTCCAGAGTCCCTTGTCTGGAGGGACTTGCTAGGAGCCAGTCATCCAGATATGGGAACACTTGTACTCCGATTTTCCTGAGATGCGCCACGAGAATTGCACAACACTTTGTAAATACTTGAGGCGCCAAGGATAGCCCAAAGGACAGGACTCTGAACTGATAGTGTTGATCCAACGCCACGAACCTTAGGTATTTGTGGTGCTTTGGGTGTACAGGGATGTGCTGGTAGGCATCCTTCATGTCCAGGGAAGCTAGCCAATCGTGTTGATGAAGCAAAGGTAGCATGGTACCTAGTGATATCATCTTGAACACCTCCTTGTGAAGGAATTTGTTTAACTTTCTGAGATCCAGAATGGGGCGCATGTCACCGGTTTTCTTCGGGACCAGGAAGTAATGGGAGTAGAAACCAGTGTTTCGTTGATCCAGTGGAACTACTTCTACTGCCCTGTTGTTCAGAAGGCCTTGTACTTCGGAAACAAGAAGGTCTGACTGTACTGCCGACAGCCCGGGCTGTCGTTTGGGGGGATGATCTGGAGGGGTTTCCGAAAGATTGAGCGAGTACCCCTGGCAGATTATCTCGAGGACCCATTTGTCTGATGCTATAGACTTCCACTGGTTGTAGAACCGAGTCTGATGTCCTCCCACTGCTGAGGAGGAGTCCCCCTCGGACAGCTGAGGTGGGACCTGGACCAGAAACTCAGAAGCTGGCACTGGGCACTTTGGGCCATTGTGTCTTCTGCTGCGCTTTCTTTTGTGGCTGAGGGTTGTGGTTTTTGTTAAAACCTCCTCTGCCGCGAAAGGACTGATGGTTGTGAAATTGATGCTTGTTTGCACCCCCTCGCGAGGGGGCCGGTGCTGGTCTAGCCATCTTAATGGCAGATCTAGTCTTCTGAATGGCCTGCAGAGCTTGCTCCACCTGGGGTCCGAAGAGATACATACCGTCAAAAGGCAAGGCCATGACCTGTTGCTAGGCGTCATTCTTGAACCCCGAAGTACGTAGCCAAGAGTGGCGATGGGTGCAGATGCCAGCCACCGCCACTCAGGAAGCGGTATCAAAAGCGTCCATTGCAGCTTTAACCTGTTGGTTAATGCACTCGATACCCCTGGTTACGGTCTGAAGTAGCTCTGAATTAACTTCCAATCCGGGCAGAGCTTCTACCATTTGTTTGAGTGAATGCCAAAGGACATACTCATATTGAGGAAAACAGCCCTGGTAGCTGGCAATGCGCATACCCAGGGTGGAGGCAGCAAAGACTCTCTTACCTAAGGTGTCAATCTTGCGAGATTATTTATAGGCCAGGCTGTAGATGCCTGAGGAAGGACGGCCTTATCATTCTCTGCCAAGACTAGAATGGGATCAGCAAAGGCTTGTGAGGTCAATATGGGTCGATCCTTGGGAGGGGCACACTTCCTATCTATGGACTTGGCCATGTAAGGAATGAGAGCCGGTTTCTTCCACACCATCTGAGAAAGGGTCTCGAAAGAGGGCTGTACCGGAGGTGTTAAATCCATAGGGATCTCCGGGACATGGAGGTACTGGAGTCTTAAAAGCTTCCCAGGATCGATTTCTGTAGTCTAGAGAGAAAGAGTACAATTAACATTTTTAAGCAGAGACTTAAAGGAAAGGTCTTCGACCACAGGCTCTGTAGAAGGATTGATCCCAGCTCCCAAGGCAGTGTCATCAAAATCATCACCCAGTCGAAGATCTGGGTCAGACTCAAAATCATCTCCTGACAATCCAGGAGGGACTGTATGGACAGGAAAGGAGTGAAAATCAGGAGGAAGAACAGAAGAGGAAAGAATCGGAGTCCAGAACCCCTGCAGGCCGGAGGACACCACACCAAGCCACGATGCCAACGAAGAAAATGGCGCCGAGCACAAGGAGGGCGGCGCCATCGAAAATGGCCATGCACACAGCACCAGCAGAGGCCACAGTGCCGACAAAGCCCATGACACCACGGACGGTGCCGACAGAGCCCCTTGAGCCACGGACGGCACAGAGATAGTCCCTGGCGCCGCGGACGGCGTCGAGAGAGTTCCAAGGGTCTGAAAACTGTGATTTGAAGAAAAAGTAGGAAAATTGGCAGGAGATAGAGGCATCGGTGTGGACTTCTGCGCCACAGCCATGTGAGGGGGATAAACACCTGAGCGCGGAGTCGATGGCTCTGAAGAAGGCACCATGTGACTAGGAAGGCCCAATCACTCTACCCGTTCCTTCGAACGGCCCAAAGGCCTCGGAGTGACCAGTTCAGGCAACTGGACCAACCTCCGAGCCCACTGCTCCATAAGAGCAGCCCACTGGTGAAACTGCTCATCGGAAGCTCCTCCAATAGGTGGGGAAGAGCTCTAGTGTCGAGGAGGTCGGTCACCAGAGACAGAAACCAGTGACTCCTCCGAGGTGGAGACCGGTGCCTGGCCCTAATAACCGACCGTCTACACGCAGGCGTAAAAGAGGGCGACCTCGAGTGATGCCGCTTCTTCTTCGACCTGTGTCCCGAAGAAGAACTCTAGGCCGAACGATGCTGTGAGTGGGACTGATTCCTTTTATGCTTTCGGAGGGACCGCCCATCCCCCTGAGCATCGGACCGTCCGCTGTTAGAGCCCCCGGAGAGGGCAGCGGACTGGACCCAGCCGGCTGACTGAACAGCTTTCATATGAAGTCTCCCTACCGTCACCTGACCCGCTCATGGTCGACTCCGTCAATGGAGGGCTGAAGACTTCTTTCTTGTTGTGGAAGACTAGGTTTGTTGGCCAAGGCACCTAGCTTCACCTGAGCTCTTTTCTTCTAGGCTGCTTGAAAGGACAGAGCAAATAACCTTACCAGACCAACAATAAGGATTAAGGCTTCTTTTGGCTAGGCAGGTTTACTGTGTGTTATTTTTATTTTGTACTCACAGGGATTGTTACTGTTTGTTGCTAACATTTTATTGCTTTATTTTTCTCTGATTCAAATTGTTGTTGCTGGGTATACATTCTGCTGCATTATTAAAGGGTGTGCCTACAGGTGTATGCTTACAGATTACTGCTCTAATCTTCTGATTCAAATTGTCTTTTGCAAGGTATATCTTCTGTTACTGCTTTATTTTTCTCTGTAGCAAAGTGTTTCTTACAAGGCACATCTTCCATGAAATTATTACAGGTGGTGCTTTACAGGTTTCACAGTTTTATCTGTCATTAGGATAAGCTTTCAGGGCTACTGCATTTGTTGCTGGCTGATTGTTTCTTTCGTCCGTGGTTCTTCTTTTTCAGCAGAGGAAGGGCTCACCACCCCCCCCCCCAACACTACACCCCATTTACAGGGTAGCACAGCCGTGACATTTCCTGTAGCAAAGCAGGAAGGGGCTGATCAGAAGGGTATCCACACAGTGACCTTATTTACAGGGGCACTAGTAATTTAACTTATTATAACAAGTTATACAAAAACAAACAAACGAAACACAAAATCAAACTTTTGCTTTCATTTTCTTCCTTCTAATTACTCTTACCAGGTTATAAACCCAGCAACTTACCTGGAATGGATATCATTAACTGCAGGCACTGTGGAACACTTTTCAAAAGGGCAGTTTTACAGGATTTAGGACACTGCTGTACATGCTGGGCCACTGGAGATCGAAGGGCACAGCTCCAGGCAGCATGGGCAGAGATTGTGCGCCTCAAATTGCATATTCAAGAGGAAATATATTATAAAAACCACCCACCATTTCCCCAACATCCAACAGAAGCACCTCGACCGCAGAGGGTAGTTGGTCCGGGAGGTTGGCAGGTGGTTAGGAGAGGCAAATCGGGTGCCCCATCACTTGGTGCTCTCCAACATATCACCTCCACAAACCATATAAAAACTACAAACAGGTATCTGCCTCTATCTCCAAAATCAAACAAAGGGGCAGAGGACACTGCAGAGCAGGACACTGCAGCACAGGAGCTAGCACAACAAAACCAGCCCAAAACAAGAACCAAAACCAAAAAAGCAAAAAGGAAATCAAAAAAACTTCTGATCACAGGAGACTCCATGATTGGGGGAGTTGATGCGTATCTCCAGCCAGGGGTAATGGTCAGATATCTTCCAGGTACATCAGCATGGAGAGACACTGACCGCATTGCTAAAATTGTTCAGGAAGCAGAAGAAAACATTGATGTCCTGGTACACATAGGTACTAACGATCTCGCCACCCGGTCAGTTGTGGAGACCAAGGAACACCTAACCAGGCTGGGTGACAGACTATCATCCATTTCATCCGGCATCTCCTTCTCTGAGATCCTTCCAGTCTGGGAGAGGGGGACAGATGGACGGAAGGTCAGAGAAGGGGAGATAGGGGAACTAAACATGTGGCTCAAGGGCTGGTGCCAGGGAAAAGGACACAAATTTGTAGGAACTGGCAACAGTATTCGAGCGAAAGTTCTTTAAATTTGATGGACTGCATCTGACTAAGGAGGAAGTCAGTGCATTGGGGCAAAAGTTTGATGTCTTTGCAGAATATTTAAACTAGCAAATGGAGAGGGGCGAGCACCCAAAACGTCGAATGGAAGAACACCCTCCCCTCAGCTAGTGGTCAAACAGGAGTTCAGCATGTTTGTAGTTCATTTGCATCACCAGGTAAAGAAAAGGTCTGGCTCCCCATATGATGCACAGGGGAACGCCGGACCTGCCCAACAACTAACACACCGAAATCTGACCAATGGAAAATCATGTACACAAATGCTCGCAGTCTGGGAAACAAGATCCTAGACCTGCCGGCAATAATGACAGAGGCTAAACTGAACATAGTAGTCATTAGCGAGACATGGTTTACCAGTAACCACACCTGGGAGACTTCGGTACCTGGCTATGTACTGTTCAGAAGAGAACGAGGTGCAAAAAAAAAGGGGGGGGGTGGAGTGACCCTTTATATCAATGAAAATATCAACGCTACAGAAATTCAGACTACACATTAAGGAGCCAGAAGAACTGTAGGTCACCCTGGAAACAGGAAATGGGACAGCCATACAAACTGGGGTTGTGTACAGGCCTCCAGACCAGGGGGAAGATGTAGACACATTACTGTTAGAAGATATACAAAACATGTCAGCTAAAGGGGAGGTTCTCAGGATTTTAAATAATTGGTTAGCAGTTTTTTTCTTGGGACAATACTAACAGTACAGAAAATATTGATATAGGTTTTCTAGAAGTGTTATGTTTGTTAAACACAGTGAGGCAAGTGCTATGCATTTTCACAATGTTTTAGCACTTTTATGAGCAAAACATATCAATTTTTAGAGTTAAATAAAACCCTGGTTCTGATAATGGGAGACTTCAACATGCCAGATACAGACTGGTCAATACCAGCAGAGACATCTGCCAGAACTAGACACATGGTGGATTCCCTGCAGGGGAGGGCCTCAAACAACTGGTACAACAACCCACAAGAGACAGGGCTATCCTAGATCTAGTACTGACTAACAGGGAAAGAATCACAGATCTCCAGGTAGAGGGTCACCTGGGGGCCAGTGACCATCACATGGTATGGTTCAACTTGGCCACTAGAATAAAATCATCCCATTCCAAGGCAAAAATATGGGACTTCAGAGGAGCTGACTTTGATAAGATGGCCAACAGAGTTAAGCTAGCCCTGGCAAAAAAAAAAATTAAGGTGAGGGGGTACAGGCAAAGTGGGCAAGCATTAAGGATGCAATACTTGAAGCAACATCTCATTATGTTAGTGAGAAAAGGAAGTGCAAAAGAAGAAGGAAACCACTTTGGTTCTCAAACATAGTAGCAGAAAAGGTCAGAGCCAAATGGCTGGCCTTCAGGAAATATAACGGAACGCAGCAGGATGAAGGTAGGGAGGCATACCAAACTTCCCTAAGAGAAGCAGGGAAGGCAGTAAGGCAGGCAAAGGCCCAAACCGAGGAAACACTAGCACAAACAGTAAAAGAAGGTGACAAGACTTTCTATAGATACATTAGTGAAAGGAGAAAGTCCAGAGAGGGTATTGCTAAAATCAAAGGGGATAAGGGGACATGTGAGGAAGAGGACCACGTAAAAGCATCTACCCTAAATAGATACTTCTGTTCAGTATTTACTAACGAGAAGGTGGGGCAGGGCCCACAGCTCTGCACCATGGACAAAGGAGGGAGGGAGGTGTGCACTAGTCCCTTCACAAAAGAAAGGGTCCTACCAGAGCTCGATAAGCTCAGGGTGGACAAGGCAATGGGACCTGATGGCATACATCCCAGGGTACTAAAGGAGCTAAGGGTGGAACTAGCAGAGGCATTATCAGAACTGTTTAGTGAGTCTCTGAGCACAGGAGAGGTCCCAGAAGCCTGGAGAAGGGCTCATGTGATCCCGCTCCACAAGAGTGGTAGCAGGGAGGAGGCAGGGAACTACAGACCAGTCAGTCTTACCTCAGTAGTGGGCAAGATTATGGAGACACTCCTAAGGAAAGGATAGTGCAAACACCTGGAATCCATAGGAGCACAGGATCCAAGACAGCATGGGTTTACAAAAGGAAGGTCCTGTCAAATTAATCTCATAGATTTCTTTGACTGGGTAACCAGAGTGGTGGACCAAGGGGGAACAGTTGATATTGCCTACCTTGACTTCAGCAAAGCTTTCAACACTGTTCCACATAGAAGATTGATAAGCAAGCTGGGTAGGCTCGGGGTGGGTCAGACGTTGGTCAACTGGGTGGCAAACTGGTTGATGGGCAGAAAACAGTGTGTGGTGGTAAATGGTATACAGTCAGAAGAGATGCAAGTCACAAGTGGGGTACCTCAGGAATCAGTCCTGGGGCCAGTCCTCTTCAATATCTTCATCAGTGACATTGCAGATGTACTGGAGGATAAGGTTTGTCTGTTTGCAGATGACACCAAGATCTGCAACACAGTAAATGATACAGATGGGGTGGGCAGAATGAGAAGAGATCCGAATAAACTAGCAAAATGGTCAGAAGAGTGGCAACTGGGGTTTAACGCAAAGAAGTGCAAGATGATGCACATAGGGAAGAGAAACCCTGAAGCCACCTATAGGCTGGGAGGGGAGATGCTGGCAGTAACAAGGGAAGAAAGAGACTTGGGCGTTATCATCACCGATGACCTGAAATCATCCAAGCAGACCTCTAAAGCAGTATGTAAGGCTAGAGGGATGTTGGGGTGTATTAATAGGGGTATCACAAGTCGTAAGAGGGGGAAGTAATAATCCTTCTTTACAACACACTGGTTAGGTCCCATCTGGAGTACTGCGTGCAGTACAGAAGGCCACACCTTCACAAGGATATTAACCAAATTGAGGCAGTCCACAGAAGGGCAACCAAAATGGTGCAGGGACTGCATCAGAAAACATATGAGGACAGATTAACTGAACTCAATATGTATACCCTAGAGCAAAGGAGGGAGAGAGGTGATATGATCAAAACATTCAAACACCTTAAGGGCATTAACAAGGTGAAAGAGTCTAACATGTTTCAATATAAGAAAAAATAGCAGGACAAGAGGACATAGCATGAGATTAGAGGGAGGCCAATTAAGGGGTAATGTGAGGAGGTTCTTTTTCACAGAAAGGGTGGTGGATGCATGGAATGGCCTACCTCAGGAAGTGGTGGATATGAATACAGTGCAGGGCTTCAAACAGGCATGGGATAGGCATAAGGCAGCAATACAGATGAGTATGAATAGAAAGGCCATTGACAGAGCAAAGGCCTATGGCACATTCATAAGGTAGAAAAAGAAACGGGCAGACTGGATGGGCCTTGGGGTCCTTACCTGCCGTCAACTTCTATGTTTCTATGTTTAAGAGGGACCTGGAGAAGCGTGAAAGATGGTCAGAGATGTGGCAACTGAGGTTCAATGCAAAAAAGTGCAAAATAATGTACCTGGGTAGAGGGAACCCTGGGGAAAGCTACAGGTTGGGGGGAGGAGCTGACTATCACCAAAGAGGAAAGGGACCTAGGGGTTCCTCATCTCTGATGACCTTAAAGTATCAAAGCAGTACACAAAGGTGGCAGGGAGGACTATTAGCATGCTGGGGTGCATAGGCAGGGGCATCACTAGCAGGAGGCGGGAAGTGGTGATGCCATTGTATAAAACATTGGTAAGGCCTTACCTGGAATACTGTGTGCAGTTCTGGTGGCCTCACCTGTGCAAGGACATAAACATAGATAAGGTGGAGACTATCCAGAGAGGGCAACAAAGACAGTGCAGGGCTTGCTCCACAGAACATGTGAGGAGAGACTAATGGACCTCAGTATGTACCCACTGGAGGAGAGGAGACAGTGGGGGGACATGATTGAAACTTTCAAGTACCTCAACGGCATAAACAAGGAGCAGTTGGGGGGACCTTTTCCAATGTAGAAAAAGTACTAGAACAAGGGATACAATATGAAATTGTAATGGGGTAGATTAAGAGGTAATGTGAGGAGGTTTTTCTACACAGAAAGGGTAGTCGACGCTTGGAATAATCTGCCACTGGAGGTAGTTGGGCAAAGATAGTGGAAGGGTTTAAGTATGCCTGGAACAGGCATAAGGGAAGCTAGAGAGGGGAGGGAGTGATGAAAAGCCATTGATCTCATAGGGTCAGTGGCCACATACAATGTACAGAGCCTACGGGCACACTGGATGGGCCTAGCGGTCCTTCTCTGCCAACAATTTCTATCTTTCTATGTTATAAGTAGAATTAAATATAATCGGTACTTATTCGAAGATAAACTACAAAACAAAAAAAACTGAAAACTAAGCTGCTAGTTTGAAGTTTGACTCCCGGCAGGCGAGTGACGTCATCACTGAAGCGCACTCGACGGTGGGAAAAAAGGAACTGAGGAGGTTGGAGGGTTGACGCCGAGACAGTCATTACCGCACGAGTTGGGGCTCGCGGTGCCGCTTCCTCGCAGCTCCATCTCAGATGCCGACCCTCTCGAAAAAATTTTGCTCCTGCTGGGTCCTAGCGCCTCCAGTGAACTCCCATTAGTGTGAATGAGTGGTGGAGACTTTATGTCCAGGAAGATCTGCCTTGCAGTTTTGTGTTTGTGCAAGCTGAATGAATCTGCAATCAGCTGGAGATTTCCGACTCTATCCAGAGGCAGGTAGGCCCTGCACTGCAGGCTACTGATCTCTGCCCCTATAAACTGCAGGACTTGTGCAGGAATGAGGACTGATTTTTTGTGACTGATCAGGAACCCCAAAGACTCCAGGAGCCCTTCAATGGTCTGTAGATATTGTCTGACTTGGTCTGGTGATTTCCCTACCACCAGCCAGTCATCCAAATACAGGAACACTCTGATCCCGCCTTTGAAGATGTGCCACTACTGCTGATAGGCACTCTGTGAACACCCCTGGGGCTGAAGAAAGGCCAAAAGGTAGGGTTGAAAACTGGTAGTGGCCTGAAGGAAGTCTGAACCCGAGATATTTTCTGTAGGACTCTCTTATGGGGATGTGGAAATAGGCATCTTTTAAGTCCAGTGATGCCAACCAATCCCCTTTTTGGAGTGTTGGCAGAATCAATGCTAAAGTTCCCATTTTGAACTTTGTTTTCCTTTTCAGATGCTTGATTAGAGCTCTGAGGTCCAATATAGGCCACCACGCCCCAATTTTCTTTGTGGTGAGAAAATACCTGAAATAAAAAAAAAACTTCCTCTGGGGGGGTTGGTACAGGTTCTATTGACCTTAGCAGTAGCAGGTTTCGAACCTCTGTCTCCAGCAGTTTCTTCTCTGCTAAGGAGGGAGAACTGAAAACCCTGGTATTTTGAGGAGGAAGGGCTTTGAAGTCCAGAGACAGACCATGACTCACTACCTCCAGGACCCACTTGTCTGTGGTGATGTTTAGCCAAGTCTGGAGGAAGTGGGACAGTCTGCCTCCGACAGGGAGGAAGGAGCAGCCTGGGCATCAGGGTGTTTGTTTTGCTTGGGGCTGAGGTTGAGCCTGTGACCCTCGCCTAGAACCCCTTCCACCCCTGCCCCTGAAGTACCCCTGTTGTGGGTACTGCTGGTACTGGGGTGTGGCCACTGGTTGGAAAAAGGACCTGGTGTGGAAGGACCTGCCCCCGCCCCCCCCCTTCCATAAGGCTTTGTGGATGGCAAAGCCTTCTCTTTATTAGAGTTGCTTCTATATGTGGCCTTGTACTCATCCACCTTTTTCATATAGGCCACCGTTGATTCCATGAATAGAGCATTTCCTCTTAGAGGGGAAATCAAGAGCCTTTGACTGGGTATCTTGTGTGAGATTTGTGGCCCAGAGCCAGGCAAATCTCCTCTGGGCTACCGTGTTTACCATCCATCTGGCTACGGTGTCATTTGTATCAGCAGCCATTTGGAACTGGTATTTAGCCGCCTCTAGCCCAAACCTGGCAGTTTCTGCTAGGTCGTCAAGACAGAAGGCTTTCCGAGCCATGGCCAAAACTGACTGCCACAAGGACTTCTGGTATGGCTAAAGAAGCTGACAGGTACCCCTGCTTTGCCATTCTGTTTTCCTAGAGTCCTTGTCTGGTGGGCGTGATGCCAGAGGGACCCTAGCCTTATCACAGGCAGCTTGCTGAAGAACCCCTTGATGATCTGGGTGGGAAAAAAGGAACTCTGCTTCTTCCCTCTCCATCTGATATTTTCTGTCCATCCTTCTGTCAAGAGGGGGGGGTGGCATTAGGGGTTTGAAGCAGCTTCAGAGTGTATTTTTTGAAAAATGTATTTACAGGAAGGAGGTGAGCTTTGGTAGGCCTTAGCCCCATCATTTCTAAATACTCCACCTCCTCTTCATCCTCAATCTCCTCCCTTGTGGTGATGTCCAGTGCATCAGCCATTTTTCTCACAAAAGTGAAATGTGAGGAGTAATCTTCGGATGTTCTGGGAGGACAGCTAAATTCCTGCTCAGGGGATATGTCAGGTTCAGTGAGTTCCCCCTTCCTCCTCCTCACATTCGCTGTATTCTTCCTCTTAGAAACATAGAATTTGATGGCAGATGAGGACCACTTGGCCCACCTAATCTGCCCATTTTCCTACCTAACGCATAAGCTGCAGATCCTAGTTAACTAACAAGCCTACTTCCTTCTACCCCCCACTAGAATTGCCTTATGTCTGTCCCATGCATTCTTGAATTCCCCCACTGTTTTTGACTCTGCAACCTTCTCAGGAAGGCCATTCCATGTATCTACAACCCTCTCTATGAAGAAATACTTCCTCACATTACCTCTGAGCCGTCCCCCCCATCTATCTTCAAACTGTTCCCCCTTGTTCCTGCACATCTCTTTTTCTGAAAGATGCTACCGTTTTGGACTTTGTTGATTCCTTGAGGTATTTGAAAGTTTCTATCATGCACCCCTCCCTCCTTTCCCCGAGGCTATACATCTTAAGTTCCTTTAGTCTTTCTTCACATGTCTTCTGGTGCAGACCCTGCACCATTTTGGTTGCCCTCCTCTGGACAGCCACCACCCTGTCTGTGTCTTTGCAGAGATGGGGTCTCCAGAACTGTACACAGTACTCCAGATGTGGTCTTACCAACTGTCTGTACAAAGGGCCAACAACTTCCTGTTTTCTACTGGTGATGCCTCTCCCTATGCATCCCAGTATCCCCAGCCCTCCTTACTGCCTTCTCACATTGCTGGCCCACCTTTAGGTCATCTGATATGACTATCCCCAGGTCCCTTTCCATTTCTGTTGTTGTCAGTATCTCACCCCCCATTGTGTACTCTTCCCCTGGGTTTTTGTTTCCCAGGTGCATTACTTTGCACTTCTTTGCTTTGAATCTAAGCTGCCATACATTTGACCATTCCTCCAACCTTGCCAAGTCCCTTTTCATCCTTTCCACCCCACCCTGCACATCAACGCTGTTGCAGATCTTTGTGTCATCTGCAAAGAGACATACTTTCACTTCCAGTCCCTCTGCAATGTCACTTATAAAGACATTAAAAAGGACCGGCCCCAGTACTGAACCCTGTGGTACCCCACTAGTAATCCCCCCTTTCTTCACTGTGGACTCCGTTTACTATTACCCGCTGTGTCCTGTTGTCCAGCCAGTGTTTTACCCAGACTGGCTAATTTGTTTATTAATCTTTTGTGCGGGACTGTGTCAAATGCCTTGCTAAAGTCTAGGTAGGCCATGTCCATAGCCCCTCCCTGGTCTACTACTTTGGTCACCCAGTCAAAGAAATCAATCAGATTTGTCTGACATGACCTTCCTGCTGTGAATCCATGCTGCCTTGGGTCCTGTGCCCCCACTGGCCTCTAGGTACTCAACAATTCTTTCCTTCAGAAGTGATTCCATCATTTTCCCTACCACTGAGGTCAAACTGACAGGTCTGTAGTTTCCTGTCTCTGTCTTGCTCCCACTTTTGTGAAGGGGAATCACATTCGCCCTCCTCCAGTCCTCAGGTACCACACCATCCTCCCATGATTTATTAAAAAGGGTAGTCAGTGGTGTTACTAGTTCTTCCTTAGTTCTTTTAGAATTCTGGGGTGAATCCCATCAGGCCCCATTGCTTTATCCACCTTCAGTTTTAAGAGTTCTTTCAGAACCCTTTCTTCTGTGAAAGGACTAATATCAACTCCCCTATCCAGAGTGCTTCTATTGACTGGATTAGGCATCTCCCCCTGCTTTTCCATTGTGAATACTGAGCAGTTATATTTGTTCAGTATCCCTGCTTTTTCACTGTCGCTCTCTGCCCAACCACCTTCCTCTTTATTCAGCCTCAGAATCCCTTCCTTAAGTCTTTCTTTGCTCCCCAATGTACCTACAAAAGGTTTTATCCCCCTTCTTAACCGAGCTGGCTACCTTTTCCTTGGTTTGGACCTTTGCTATTCTGACTGCCTTCCCCGCTTTCTTCTGCTTTAACTGGTACAGTTCTCTATCCTGCTCCTTCTGTGTTTCCTTATACTTCCTGAATGCTATCTTTTTCTCCCTTACCTTCCCCGCCACTTCTTTTGAGAACCAGTGTTTTTTTTCTTTTGTTTTGATTTGTTTATTTGCTTCACACAAAGGCTTGTTTATTTATTTATTTAAACATCAGTTTGTTGCCTCTGTGATGGTGGTTTTGAGGTTTCCCCATTGTTGCTCCACCCCACCTTCTTGCCTGTTTGCTAGTGCTTTTCTGAGGCACTCTCCCATATTGACAAAAATCAGCCCACCTGATGTCCAGTACGTTCACTTTTGTATGGCTTGACTATACAGCTAAGTTTATCATGAACCACACTGTTTGGTGGTCACTTGTTCCCAGATGGCTACCCACTTCAAGATCGGAGATCCTCTCTCCGTCCCCATTTGAGAGTACCAGGTCTAAGATTGCTCCCTCCCAAGTGGGCTCCAAAACTAGCTGTCTGAGGCATGAATCTTCAGTGAAGGAAGATCTGCCTGTGCTGCCAGGCTGTCCCACAGGAGTATGGGCAGGTGGCTGCTGATCAGTAGGCACTAGGCCTTGTAATGCCTGAATTACCCTGAAAGCCTGTGCAATTTCTTGGGGAGAAAGCATAGTGGAGGCAGGCATAGAAGTCCCTGTTTTAGGAGGTAGGGGTTCTGTGTGTTTTAATTTTCTTGATTTCTTAGAGGAAACCAGGGAGTCAGCCAGTTCAGTAGCCCTTTTGGTGCCTTTGTCACCAGTCTCAGGGGTAGAGGCAACAATAGAAGTGGTTTCACCCACATTAACAAGGGGTATTGGCTGGTCAGAGCCAGAGGGACCCCTGGATGGAGGAAGTTTCTTTTTCAGCTGTTCTAGGTGTTTTTCTACAGTTTTTTCAGGGAATGTTTTACAAATATCACATTCCTCTTTAAGATGCTCATATCCAAGGCAGGACACACACAAATTGTGTTCGTCTGCCTTGGCAAAAACTTCCCCACACTGTGAACAATTTTTAAAACCAGGTTCACCAGTCTTTTTTTCGTTTTTCCTGACATTTTACAAATAAAAAAGTAAACTGCTAAGTAAGATGAATTTTTTAAATATAATTTGTCAGTTGCGGTCAGTTCTGGAACCGACAGGAACCGGACCAAAGGACAAAAAGTGAACCAGGATTAGCAGTTCAGTAACCGAGAAAAGCGGTTACAAAAATAAAGTTTTAAACTAAAAAAAACTAAGAAACTAACTGTTTTTTTTAGTCAGAAAACCCAGACTAATTAAAAACTAACCCAGTTCACTCACGGTTATACCGAACCAAAAGGAACCAGTAAAAAAAGCTAAATAACTAGCGCTAAACTAAGTTTTAACATTAAACAAGAAGTATAAGGCAGCAAATTAATAAAAAAGATACTTACAGTGTTTTTATAAGTTTCTTCAAGTCACAATGGAAAGTAGAAGAGCGACACTCCAAGCAACCAGACTTTTCAGGCAGAGAGTGAAATCCGAGAAGTTTAGAACACTGGCAGTTAGTATAGGACAGCATTTGAAAAGTTGTCACCTGCAAAGAGTTCCATCATTTGCATGTGTTCCATTCTCTCCGGGCAGTCCTACCTAGAAGGCTTACTGCAGAAAGTTATGAATACCTGAGTATTACTGAGGTTAGAAATACATACTATTTCAGGGGTAACTACAAGTCGTGTAAATTCTTATAAATATCTGGGTCTTTCACTTGATAGTCATTTAATTTTTGATCTACATATTAAAAACATCTCTAAAAAAAAATTAAAGGGACTTCTCAGATTTTTTAACAGGAACAAATCACTATTTAATTTGACAGTTAGGAAATCACAAGTCACATGTTTATTTTTTCCGGCGTTAGATTATGGTGACAGTTCATAAAAATGCAACTAGCACTTTATTATTAACACTTGATTCACTATACAATAGTGCTTTACGGTTCATTACAAACCTTCCCTATAGTTGCACATTATATAGTGTCGCTGGTATGACTACATTGTCAGATTGCAGAGATTTGCACTAGAACATATTTGTTTGTAAATTTATTATACAGATTTTGTCCTCATATTTATTGTGTGCATTAAAGATTACAACTTCACATAAATACTCTGAGATCAACGACAAGGACATCTTACCAAGTCCCAAGAAGCAGAACTAGTTATGGTGATAAGCTGTTGGCTGCCATGGTCCCTAGAACCTGGGATACGTTATGCAAACAATTGAAAGTTCAAGCAATACTTCCATTTGGGCATTTTAGAGCATCATTACTTAGTTTGTATAACGAACATTGTAATTGTTACGGATGATTTTCTAATTTTTTATAGCACTTGCCAATTTTTTTTATATAACTTGTGCTTGTATATTATGTATAGATTGTATGTATGTCATGAAATTTGTTTTGTGTATGGATGTATTTGTAAATGAGATTGCTTATCTCAAATTGCTATTCAATAAACCTGATGCTGATGATGATGTCCTTGCACCACAGGGAAAATGTTTTCCATTTTGAAGCACAGGTCTTTTTAGCACTAGGCTTCTTTGCTAGGCGAAGAATCCTTAGGGCCTGTGCTGAGTACAGAGAGTCTGAGTACTCTAGCTCTTCAAGTACTAGGCTTTCAGGCGGAGACTCTATGTTGGGATATGTTATCCCTGTCAGATATAGAGTCAGGAGACTGTGGCTCAATGGCAGTCGAATTGGTTGCTTTGCTGCCAAGGCAAGGAGTAGGGCATACGAATGCTGTCTCACCCTGTCTGGTGCCACTAGGATCATGGTGGCAGACTGGGTTCTGAGCTTCAGAAATACTCCCGAGATCAGTGGGAAAACAGGGAAGGCGTACAGGAACTTCCCTGTTCAATCCAGGTTTAGGGCATACACTAGTACTGTGCCTAGAGTTGGAGGCGTGCAGCAGTACAGGGGTTGCTGGTGATTCAGGCTGGAGGCAAAGAGATCTATTCCTGGAGCTTTCCATCTCCTGAAAACTGTGGCCAGCACTCATCTGTTCAGGGCCCACTCGTGGTGGCTCTGTCTGATGCGGCTCAGAGATTCTGCCAACACACTGTCCTTGCCTGGCAGGTGAATGGCCGATAGGTGACTTTCCAGAGACTAGACCAGAGACTGAAGTTTCATGGCCTCTGTGCAGAGTTTTGTGGACACTGTGCCCCCTCACTTGTTGATGTAAAACATAGCTGTGGTGTTGTCTGTTCTGATTTGAACTGACTGACCTTTTAGAAGACGGGCAGCGGCTTTTATCACCAGATAAGCCGCACTGAGTTTGAGGAGGTTTATATGATAGGTGGACTCCATGGGGTACCATGTCCCACTTATGGACTGGTCTGCCCCCCATCCTAGGAGGGAGGCATCTGTAGTAAGTACTCTGGTTGGTTGCCTTTGCTGAAAGGGGACTCTTTCCCTAACATTCTGTAAGTCTTTCCACCAGTCTAGGGCTTGTAGCAGAATCCTTGTGACTGGAATGAGTTTTGAGTTTTGACACAGAATCCTTTTTCTGGGACCAGTGAGCCCTTAGGTGATAATGAATGTCCCTCATTTCAAATCTGGCACCTGGTACCACAGCTGTGGTGGAAGCCACGTGGCCCAGAAGACTCAGGAAGTGCCTGGCTGGTCTTGGCTGACCCAGGACGAAAAAGTCTGCTAGATTTTGCAGGTTGTGTGCCCTGTCGAGGGGGAGCAGGGCCCTTTCCTTCTGAGCATCCAGTTCTGCCCCCAATGAATTCCAGTAACTGAACTGGCTGGAAGTGGGATTTCTGACAATTGATTAGGATGCCTAAGGATTCCAGGGTACTCTGAGTTAATCTGAGAGAGTCACTGACTTCCTGTGGAGACTTGCCCACTATTAACCAATCAGTAAAGGAAGACAGACACCTGTTGTCTTCCAAGATAAGCTGCCACTTCTGCCAGGCACTTCATAAACACTGCGCGCAGAGGAAAGGCCGAAGGGCATTGCTGCAAACTGGTAGAGGCCCGAAGACAATCTGAGTCTGAGAAATTTCCTGTGGGACTGCCTGACTGAAATGTGGAAATAGGCATCCTTCAGGTCTAGGGAAGCTAGCCAGTCTCCCTTTTGCAGAGATGGGATCACCACTGCCAGGGTGACCATCTTGAATTTGAGATTGACAAGGTGTTTATTTAGGTACCTGAGGTCCAAAATGGGTTTCCAATCCCCAGTTTTCTTCCGAGTTAGGAAGCATCTGGAGTAAAGACCTTTTCCTCATTGGGAAGGAAAACTCTCTCCACTGCTTTTGCAGATAGAAAGGACTTTACTTCCAACAGTAGCTTTTCAGTAAGTTAGGGATTTTGGTGTTTTTTGTGCTGCCTTGGTGATTCTGTTTTGGTAAATTTTGCTAGTGTTGCAGTTTCCTATATCGCGGTTTCTTCAGTTCCCAGGAACCGCAAATTTCTCTCCTCAGGATCGTTCCCGCGGTTCCTGCTCTTTTCTGAGAATTTTTTACGTTTTTGAATTAAAATAAAAATTGCAGTTCTCAGTTAAGTCGCTGTTCTCTATATTTATCGGAACCATGATTTTACTTTAACTTTTTTTTTTCTTTAGCATTTTTGCAGAACCGTTTTCCGTGACTCTCTAGCATGTGGGAATCATCAGATTTCAGTAACTTTTTCCCACTGGGGAGTAATATTTGAGGTCCCCTGACATATTGGCATGTCAGTTAGAATTAAAAGAAAAACTGGTTCTACTGTTGAAAAAGATTATGTTAAATGCTCAGACCATAACTGTGAACTTAGCTCTGAAACAGAAATAGAGCCAAAAGGTTGGTAATTATGGCTTCTTAGTCTGCTCCTCCCTCAAATAAAATTTCTGAAGAGGGGTCATCCTCGCATAAAGCCAATGGAAAGTCTGATAAAGATTCTCTACAGAATAAAACAGACAAAAACAATTCTGACCAAGCCAAAAAGAGACTTAATGAGAAGGTTTCTGATTAAGTGCCTGCAAAAAAGGAAGCAAAAAGAAAAACACATCACTGCCCTTCCACTGAGAACCAAAGGGAGATCCCAGTGACACAAAAAACTTTGCCCTCTGATGAAGAGTTGGCTAAGGCTTGGCATTTATTCCAAACGGTGCAGGCTATGGGCAATATTTTTAACGCCCCTACTACCCCTCATATATCAAACCGTGGACCATACCCAAGGTTTTTATTATGAGAGTGATTATGATGATAACTTGGGGGATGAACCCTTACAACCAGAGGTTCCCCCTGATCAAGAATTTGGCTGTCCCTCTAATGGCCAGGAGGCTTTTTCCTCTCATTTTACCTTCATTCAACATATGGTGGACATTCTGGATCTCACCATTCAAGAGCCCACTGACCAAGAGGTGGAGGAAGACTTTTTAGATATGATGGGTCTCCCTCCTTCCAAGAAGTTGCTTTTACCCATACATAAATCATTTCACAGAGCAACTTTTAAAGAACTTGAAAATCTCCCTTTCATTTCAGGAGCGGACAAGAAAATTGAGAAAAAGTACCAACTGGAGAGGCTCAGTGCAGAATTTCTGTACACATACCCTGATCATGAGGGTGTAGTGCAGGCTGCTGCTTGTGACAAGGATAAAGCACCCCTTTATTCACAGTCTCCTGATAAGGAATCTAGAAGGCTTGATTTTATGGGGAAAAATATTACACAACAGCGTTTTTGCTGCGTCATCTATCCACTTCCATGGCCTATGCAGCACAGTACCAAAAAGCTCTCAGGAACTCAGTGCTAGCTATCAGCAAGCAGGCCCCAGACAGGTTAGCTCAGGACCTGTCAGAAACTGTAAAAGCGGTCTTAGAATCTACAAAATACCAGTTTCACATGGCGCACTGGACACTAATGACACTGCCTCCAGAGCCATGGCTCTGGCAATCTCCCTTAGGCACCATGCCTGGTTAAGAGCAACCAGTCTTTCGCAGGATACCCAGAACAAAGCTATAGATTTTCTCTGTGACAATAATTCATTATTTGGGACAAAACTGAAGCTTACATGAAAAAGGTGGAATAGTACAAAACCACCTACCAGAGCAATGCTGGAAAAGAAAAAGCCTCCACTCACCAAAGATCTGAGAGTAAAGGGAACAGAGGCAACTATTCCAGGGCCTTTTACCCTTTGCCAATGCCAATGCCCCTGGACTACTTTCAGGTGAGAGGTTACTTCAGGGGAAGAGGTAAGAGAGGTCAGAGACTGACTTCTTTCTTTCCTCTCTCTAACACTCAGTTCAAACAAATCTCCTGACTACAAAAGCCAGGTTGCCTTCCCTCTTGCAATAGGAGGAAGACTGTCCCACCACCTTCCCCACTGGCACCTCATTACCATAGACAAGTGGGTATTTGAGGTAGTGAATCAAGATCTTACCCTGCTGTTCAAAAAGTTCCCCTCTCAACAGGATCAGAAAGAACAGGTTATTCATCTGTAACAGTAGTTCTAGGAGTGGTATATGTTGTTCATCCACACTCTCTGGCATGTCCCTTTCCCCTTTAAATCTCGCCTGAAAGTCTTCAAGCTGGCTCCTTCCACCCACCCAGGTGGTAAATATCTCGGCTCCGCCCCGTGACGCCAAATCTTAGCCTGCCGGATGCAAGGTGGAGCGCCAAAGCCGGGGAGGTCGGGTGGAGGGCGTAGGGATGAAGACATATACCACTCCTAGAACTGTTACAGGTGAGTAACCTGTTCTTCTAGGAGTGTGGATATGTTGTTCATCCACGCTCTCTGGCAGACTCCAAGCAGTTCTCCAGGAGGAGGGAGGGAGGCAAGGCGCACACCCCCTATTTAGGAAAGAGAGATTGGAGAATCAAGGCCCCAAAACCAGCATCCTGGCGTGACTCAAGGTTGATGTGGTAGTGGGTAATGAAGGTGTTTGCTGACTTCCAGGTAGCAGCCCGACAGATTTCCTGGATAGGGATGTCCCTGGAAGCAGCCACCTATGCAGCAGTATGGCGGGTAGAATGAGCTCTTATCCCTCTGGGAGGCTCCTTGCCTGCCAACTCATAGCACAGACCTATGCATGATGTAATCCATCTCGCAATGGTCCGTTTAGCTGCAGGTCTGCCAGAAGCGGCTTCAGTGTAGGTGACAAACAGCTGGCGAACCTCTCCCCGAATTTCTGCCGTCCGCTCCTTATAATAGGAGACAGCACGTCTCAGGTCCAGAGTATGGAGCCTGTACTCGGCGTCCAAGGTGTAGTTAGGGTAGTATACCGGCAGAGTCAACAGCTGGTTAAGATGAAACTCCAAAACCACCTTCGGAAGGAATTTCGGGTGGGGTCACAGGACAACTCTGTCGCTGTGGAAGACCATATAAGGGGAGTCCACCGAAAGTGCCTGGAGCTCCCCTATCCTTCTGACTGACATGAAGGCCACCAGGAAGACCGTCGTCCACAAGTGTGAGAGCTCACACTTGTGCATGGGTTCGAATGGCTTGCCCATGAGCTTTGCCAAAACCAGCAAGAGATCCCACGGAGGAGGAGGTTCATGCACCGGAGGGGATATGTGATCCAAGCCTTTGAAAAAGCACCCCACCACTGTCTCCTGTGCCACTGTTGGCTGACCGGCCCACACCCGGTAAGCAGAAATGGCTGCCAGGTGCACCCGAAGGGTTGATGACCGCAGACCCCCTTTGGAGAGAGACCAAAGGTAGTCTAGAATGTTAGCCACAGAGCAGGATAAGGGGTCCAGACTCTTACCCTGACACCAAATGGAAAACCTTTTCCATTTGAAGGCATAACACTTCCTGGTCGATTCCTTACAAGATGCTTCCACCATGGTGTAGACATCCTCGGAAAGACCCAGAGCCTGGAACTCTAACCACTCAGGTACCAGGCTGTCAGGTGTAGGGGTTGAAGGTCCGGATGGAATACCTTCCCCTGGTTCAATGATATCAGGTCCGGGCGTGTACAAAGCTGCTCCGGGGCCCTGCAGCTAAGGCTGAGGAGATCTGGATACCAGAAATGGCGGGGCCAATCTGGGGCTATCAGGATTACCTTCGCCTTGTCCCTCCTCACCTTGAGTAACACCTTGTGCATCAAGGGAAATGGAGGGAAGGCGCAGAGGAGGCCTGGGGTCCAAGGCCTTGAGGAGGCATCCCCCTGGAGCGAGCCCTGCTGAGGGGGACGGGCATGGTACAGACTCAGCTTGGTGTTCTCCCTGGAGGCAAACAGGTCCACCAATGGCTTGCCCCAATGGTAGAACAGATTGTAAGCTACCTCTGGATGGAGAGACCACTCGTGGGATGTCTGGTGTAAGCGGCTAAAAGCATCCGCCAGTTGGTTCGAGACTCTTGCCACATGGATGGCTAGGAGATTCGCCTCCAACCGGCTGACGAGGGTACAGATTCGGAGCGCCTCCTTGCACAGCAGATGGGAGTGTGTGCCGTCCTGTTTGTTGAGGTAGTACATGGTCGTGGTACTGTCCGTCTGGACTTGAACCACTTGACCCTGGAGCTGAGGAGCGAAAGCTGACAGTGCCAGTCTGACTGCTCTGAGCTCTAACAGGTTGATGTGGCATCGGGACTCCTCAGGGTCCAGAACCCATGGTCCTGTTGTCCCCCATGGGCTCCCCAGCCCATGAGAGAGGCATCGGTCATCAGGATGACCGTCGGCTTGGGCGGACAAACGGGATCCTTCCTGCAACTGTTCTGGGCGGTCCACCATTGAGAGCCCCACATCTTCTGGTTACAGTGATCAGCTGGTCGAAATGACCTGGCGCTGAATCACTGGGCGCCAGCTCCCACTGAAAGGGGCGCATGTGCCACCTGGCCCATCGGACCACTGAAGTACACCGCCATGTAACCCAGAAGGCCTGAGAAAGTCCCGGGCAGGTCGTAAGTGCCCAACCAGAAATGATCGGGCAAAGGAGGAAAGAACCTCCACCCTGTCCACCAGGAGCCGAGCTCTGGCTTGACAAGAGTCAAGCTCTGCCCCGATGAAGCCCATCAACTGAGAGGGCACGAGTTCCGACTTGGCCTCGTTGATAAGGAGGCCGAGTTGGGAGCAGGTTTGGAGAGCCAGATCCCTGGACCTCTCCACCTCCTGAAGAGAGGAACCTGCCAAGAGCCAGTCGTCGAGATAAGGGTATATCCGAACTCCTTGACGCCGAAGATGGGCTGCCACCACTGCAATGCACTTGGTGAAGACCCATGGGGCCGATGACAGGCTGAACGGCATAGCTCGGAACTTGTACAGGGTCTTCTTGACCCTGAAGCAGAGGAACCACTGGTGAGATGGACGGATTGGGACGTGAAAGAATGCATCCTGCAGATCCAGTGAACAGAACCACGTTTCACTCCAGAGATGGTATGATCTGGTTCAGAGTTACCATCCGGAAGGTGCGAGACCTGAGATATTGATTCAGGTTGTGGAGATCTAGGATGGGGCGCCAACCTCCCATCCGCTTGGGCACCAGGAAGTACCTGGACACGAAGCCTGGGTCTGTAGGAGGATCCGGCACTGGAGCTACCGCCTCCTTGTGGAGGAGCTGAGCAATGTAGTCCTGAAGGGCCGACTGAGTGCAGGCTGAGATCCTTTCCTCCCGAGGGGCGCGGGTTCGGCTGGGAGGGTACTGCTCGAATTCCAGAGGCAGTCCCTGGCCAACAACTTACAGAACCCACCTGTCCGAAGTGATAGCGGACCAGGTGGAAAGAATGTAACAGAGCCGGCTCCCACGGGAGGACCCAGAGCTGGCATGACGGGCGTAGGGGTGGCAACCCCCGATCCATCACTGAGCAGGCTTAGAGAAGGATGAGGCTCCTGGACCAGCACCTCGGCCTCCTTTACGGGGCTGTCGGGGACCCGGCTTGGACCTGCTGCTGCTGGCCTCCTTGAAAGGAGGGCTGCCTAACCGCAGGGGAAGAGTGCCGAAACGGCGTCTTGCGCTTTTGCTGGTTCTTGCCGAAAGAATCCTCTGAAGGTAGCATCCAGGGTGGCACTGGACTGCTCTATGCACTGGGTGACCAGCCACTCCCGGACAAGAGGTCAGTGCCTAGGAAGGGAATGTCATTTAACTTGTGTTGGGTATCCGACAGAAAGGAAGATAACCTCAGCCAGGAACTGCAGCTGCTAAGGAACGGGCACAGGAATCTCCAATGTCCAGGGCCGTCTGGAGTTGCTGTTTCGCAACAGCACAGCCCTGGTCACGGACTTACTTCACCGTGGTCTGCATGTCTGATGGGAGATGAGGGAGGACTTCATCTAATGACCCTAAGAGGGCATGAGAGAAGTGTGCCATGATCACAGCCGAGCTGGCCTGACGAAGGCCTAAGGATGAGGCCGCATAGACCTTCCGGGCAGAATGGTCCATATTCTTGGACTCTTGTCTGGAGGGCAGTCAGTGTCGGCTGAGCTACCAGTGCACCTGAACACAGAGGCAGTCACAAGGCTTTCGGCCGAGGGATGCTCTGTGAACCCCGCCAGGGACCCCATGGGTACTGTGTACTTGCGGGCCATGCAGGCAGACGGAGCTGGACAGGAGGCAGGGCACTTCCAAAGCTCAAGGGCCAGGCCAACAATGGCTTCGGCCCCTGGAAAGGCCTCCGTCGGGGTATATCTCCTCTTGAGGATATCCGTGAGGGGGTATTCCGCCTTCTTTTGGACAGGCTCCAAGGGCATTCCTGTAGATTTGGAAATCAGGCGGAGGATGCCCTGACAGGAGGTAGGACCTTCCTCCAAACCTGCCACTGATGACTCGTCATCCCCCAGATGCGAGTGCAAACCAGTGGCATCTGAGTCCGAAGAGTCGGGATATAATGGTCTCCCGCCTATGTCTCCCTCGATGCGCTGAGGGTGATCGGGGACAACAGTGATGGACAGACGACGGAGCAGTCTGGTGTCTGATCAGTCCTCTTTTGAGGAAGCCCCTCTCTGAGGCTGCTTAGGCAGTGGTTCCACCAAAATAGGTGGGGAGACTGAAATAGGCCGAGCTGGAATTCGTGCCAGCCCCACAGGTTGGGGAACCGAAGCCTTCGGTTCCGGAGGTCAGCGTCAGCCTGAGGCCGGGGGCCAAGTAATGGCGGTGCTGCGGTGAGTCAGCTTCTGGCCGGTCAGAATCAGCTGTTGCCACATGAGATCCTCATAGCGTCAGCGAAGTTTCCAGCAGTCTCCTCATCCAAGGAGGATGAGGATCGATGGCGCCTCTTTCTGGAGTGCTTGTGACCTTTCTTCGGTTTTTCCAACAAAGGGGTCCTGGTCCTCGATCGAGACCGACGGGGTCGGCTTGTTTGATCAGGAGACGCCGGAGTCAGAGAGAACCGAGGTTCCGGCACCTTTCCCTCGATCGGGACACCCGAGGGAAGGGCCTCCTCATCAGGGAAGGAAAGGACAGGCGTCCTTTCTAAGGAGTCATCGACCAGAGTCAGCGACAAAGGCTCGATCGGGTCGAGGGTGATCTCGGTCGGTGGAGCCATTTCCTCGGTCTCTGTGCCTTGGCCTGACGGAAGGTCCGAAAAGCCAGTGGCCAAGGAAGCAATCTCGACCGAGGTCAAGACCGCAAGTTCCTGGGAGTTGGACGTCTCTTGGTCCCAGGAACGTCTCCTTCTGGAAGAAGACGACTTGGGGTCCTTGTCCCTCTTCCGAGAGCGGGAGGAGTGCGAGCCCGAGAGCGCCTCACCCCTAGTGGGGAGAGACTGGCACAACTCTCGAAAGGACCCAGTAAAAGTAGAGCCAAGGTTGAGAGGCACGAAAAAACTTAGGCTGGCCGAAGCTTGAGCAGCTTCTCTTCGAAGGCCGCCATCTGATCGAGCTGTTCAGCGGATCCTGTGGCCGCGGAGACCGCTCACCTTGCCTCCTTCGATTTTACCGGGCGGATTGCGGCGTCTGCCCTCCAATTTTAGGCGCACTTTGCGGTCGTCCAGGACGTTGGGACAGAAGGCCAGACAGATGGTACAAGAGGTGGTGTCATGTATGACACCTAAGCAGTAGACACACGAGAGGTGGGGATCGGTGTGCAACATTTTCTGGCCGCAGGGACACTGGCGAAATCCGGGGGACGATTTGTCCTCCATGTCCGATGCGCTAGGATCGGAATCGTAAACTCTAATGAGTTTTAGAGAAAGCGTTTGAGGTGAAAACCGACGTTGAGAATCCAGGGCCTACGAACTGCTGAAGAAGCACGAGGGAACCAGAATCTTCCAGCGGAAAGGAAGATCTGGCATCATGGGGCAGAGCCGAGGTATTTACCACCCTGGTGGGTTGGAGGAGCCAGCTTGAAGACTTTCCGGTGAGATTTAAAGGGGAAAGGGACATGCCAAAGAGTGTGGATGACCAACATATCCAATCAATCAATCAAAATCTTTATCTAGGCGAGACATCGTTGAGCAAGCTCATTTGCAAGATGGACCTGGTTAAGTCCAGATTATATTACAAAGCAAACATCAAACATCAACATTAATATTTACAGAGGCGATAAAGACATAGTGGAAGTGCAAAACAAGAAGCACTCAACAGTACAGTGCGTATCAAAGACATACACACATAGCAATACCAGTGATACAATAGGCATTAACCAGTAAGCAGATGGAGTAGGCAGACCTGAGATATACAGGAATGGATCATAAAATACTGTAATTGTCAGAGAAGAAGGATAGGCTAGTCCCAGATGATGCTGTTGGGGCAGGCAGATGTAAGTGATGCAGCTTTTCTTGACTAGTTCACGAAAGAGTGGGCAGGTGAGTCTATACTAGGAGGGAGCTACGTGCTGGTAGCCTGCTGGGTACTAATACCGCAATCCCATGGGTGCTTGCATCGGGGCTGCGGCCAGCAGAGCCACTGCATGCTGTGGAGGGGTATGAGCGAGGTACTGGGCACAGGTGAAATGACCTCTACTGCGTATTTAATCCAGTACTAGATACTATCACTAGTTGCCATATCCATCATACCAACAGACTACAGAGATAGGATGTGAGCGTTATGGCTCCTGTGGCCATCTGGGTCTGTGATTCAAAGGGGCTAGGCAACATAGATCTAGTGAGAGCACTTTAGCCATGTGGAAAGCTAGCTCTTATACTTCTACTGAGAGCACTTTAGCCATATGGACAGATTTCATCGGAAGGGGACGACGCGGTGACAGCTGGATAATCAGAGTGCAGCGGACCATTCAATATATATAGCCGGTAACGGAGGATCGCTAAGGAGATTTGCAGGAACCAATCGGCAGCAGTGACCAGAGGGCGCTCTCGAGATTCGGTTGGTTAGTGGCACTAGCGGTAATATGTTGGTGAAGAGCCCAGGCTTCCACGCTCCTAGAAATAATTTTACCAACTCAGAGAAAGAAGCAAAGTGTGAAGAGAGAACTCTGGGACTGTGTTGTCCAGTCAGCGGAGAAATGAATCTGACTGACCTCCCACTCTAGCTCAGGCGGCACTCTCTCTTGCTGCTGTCTGACTGGCTGATGCCAAAAAATATTAGCATGAACTCCTCCTCCAGGGCAGCTGGACCCAGCTGGCACACTGCATCTGTCAAGCATACTAAAGAATTCCTGAGGTAAGAAGTGAACCATATCCACGTGCCTAGAACCAATAATATGCTGTCTGCAGCCAGTGATCCACAGCGGATAATACACTATCTGCAGCCAGTGATCAAGAGTGGACAATATACTAGTTGCAGCCAGTGATCCAGAATGGTTGTAGAGAATAATGCCTGTGCAGCTGTGTGTTATAAGGATTTTTTTTTTTTTACTTTTTATTTATAAAAGTTTTATGATGTCACAGCGAGCTGTAATACACATAAAAAAAAAATAGAAAGCGAGGTACGCAGACCTCCACAGTGCATGTTCAGATAAAATACCATACATTGTATTTCTACCTGGATTAACACTCCAAGCACCATCGAAGACTGCTAAATATTAACAAACAGGAGAATAGCATGACCTAATTACCCTGTAGGGCTATGACACACTCATCTCAAATCGGAGCCCAAGAGTCTATGCAGCCAGGATAGCAGTCCTCTCGTAGAACTATAGTAATGTGGAGGGCTGAGTGACATAGCCACTTGTGGGTCAAAACTTTAACACGATAGCTGGGGATCAGTTAAATTAATTAAGAAACTCTTAGTACCCGGAGGTGCTGAGGGTTGAGGTGCTGGACACCACACCTCGCAGGCGACCTGGGTTTCGGGGGGGGGGTCAACTGTAGGGGACGAGCAAGGATCAGGGAAGGCACTGCGGGCCAGTGGCAGGGTGGGAGCAAATGCAGAACATGGGGAGGCTGAATCGGGCAGGGGTGAGGGAGTGCAGTCAAGAAATGGTCGGGTATGGACGCAGCTAGCCCAGGTGGTGCAGGCTAGGGGTAGGAGCTCAAAAGGAATCAAGTGGGACAATGGGGCCTAGAGGGGTGGAAGTAGGGGAAGGGGACTGCGACTGGGAGCATACGTATGGGAAGCACCAGGGAGACAAGTAGGATAAAGGAGGGAGGGTCATCGTCCTGGGGGACTCAATACTAAACGGTGTAAGATGAAGTGTCAGGGGCGCCAGGCAAAGTCACATATGGGTGGAGTGTATGCCGGGTATGACAGCAGGGAAAGTGAGGCAGATTATTAATAAGTATGTGGGGAGGCTAGGATGGGGAACCTCATTTTGTGGTGTACCTGTGTACTAATGACTTGGAAGGGAGTAGACTAGAAGAGGTGCAGGAGAGATTCAAGGAAGTAGAAAGGATGTGCAGTAGAGATGGGAGGACAGTGGCATTCTCTGAGATTCTCCCGGTACCAAGAGCTAGCATGGTTAGGAAACAACGAATTTCAGAGTTCAACGAATGGCTGTGGACATGGTGTGAGTCCATGGGATATGGACTGGTTGGGGGGTGGGGTAGGACGTGGGAGAACAAACACCTGTATGCACTAGATAGGCTGCACTTGAGTAGGGAAGGCTCAGGGGTCCTAAAGAAAAAACTGGGGGAGTTTATTGCAGCTACGAATAATTTAAACTAGGTGGGGGTGGGGGAGGCGCGATGGGGTAGGCAGCAAACAGTGCCACCAGGCAAGGGAGTCAATTAGGCCCCCCCATAGCTAGGCAGGAGGGGAAGATGCGTTAATTCAAAAAGGGGTAAGGGCATAAGCAATGAAGGAAATAGTTTAAACTGGAGGGTGGTATCATTAAATGCGAGAAGTCTATGTAATAAGGCAGTAGAACTATAGGTTTTGATGGCAGAAGGGGAGATGGACATAGCCGTCATCACTGAAAGATGGGCCACCCATTACCAGGACTGGGATCTAGCAATCCCTGGGTTCAAACTGTACCATAGGGACAGAGTTAAAGGGAAACGGGGTGGGGTGGCTATCTATGTTAAGGAAGGGATATTGTGCAACAGGGAGGAAGGGGATGAGGGCAGAGCAAAAGCCTTATGCATCCATCTACAGAACTCAAAGGGTAGGAAAGTTAGATTGGAGGTTGTGTATAGACTTCCCTCTCAAAGTGAAGAGATTGACAGGGAGCTGGAGGAACAAATAAGGAGACTTAGCAGTAAAGGCAACGGCAACACAGTGATGGTTGGGGACTTTAATCTGCCATGGGTGGATTGGAACACCCCAGCTATGTACAGTGCCAGACAGCAGGCCCTCCTGGAGGCCTTAAAGGATGTCTTCCTTATGCATAAAGTAGCAGAGCCAATCAGGGAAGGGAACATTCTGGACCTGGTGCTGGCGGACGGAGATCTAGTCCAGGACATAGGAGTGGAAGACCACCTTGCAGGAAGTGACCACAGCACAGTGTGGTCCTCCCTCAATCTAGGAAAGAGGGTAGCCAATATAAAAACAAGAGCCGTGGACTTTAAAAGAGCAGACTTTGCCAGGATGGTAACAATTTTAAAAGGGTACCTAGCTAACAACAGACCTGATGAGGATGCCGGACAGAACTGGACCATCATAAAGCTGGGTCTGGCAGAAGACACTACCTCTTGTACAAAGTGCCAAAGCAAAAAAGCCAGGACCAAAAAACCAAGCTGGTTGAGTAGAGCGGTAGTGGAGAGGGAGAGGGAAAAGAGAGCTGCCTTTAGAAAGTATAAGCGATCAAACCGGGATGAGGACAGGGAGGAATAAGTGAAGAAATCCAGAGGTGTGAGCAGAGCAGTGAGGTCAGCCAAAGCTTCAAGAGAACTAAAGCTGGCACAGGGCATCACAGAAGGGGGAAATGATTTCTTCAGGTATATAAGAGAGAAGAGAAATTGCAAGGACCAGATTGTAAGGATTGGGAAAGATGGAGGGTGGGCAGATAAGGGAGCACAGCAGGCGGAAGCTCTAAAGAAGTACTTCTGTTCAGTGTTTACCAGGGAGAGGGATGGGCCTATGCCACAGGGGAAAGGTGGGGTGGGATCAGGGGGAGAGGAGGTAACAGATGTGGAGATCCCAGTGGACAGGGTGTTGGAGGGCCTAAGGTCCCTAAGGGTGGTTAAGGCGCCAGGACCGGACAGAGTGCATCCTAGGGTCCTGAAGGAGTTGGCAGAGGTCCTGGTGGGATCACTGGAGGATTTGTTCAACACTTCCCTGAGTACTGGATGCGTGCCCACGGACTGGAGGATGGCACATGTGGTGCCCCTCCATAAGAGTGGGCCCAGGGACGAACCAGGGAACTACAGACCATTGAGACTTACAGCCATTGTGGGGAAGCTAATGGAGACTATCCTTAAAGAAAGGCTGGCGAGTTTCCTGGAGGGGAATAGTCTACAGGATGATAGGCAAAGTACAGTTACGTAAAAACTTACCATAACAGTAGATCTTCGAAGAGGCTCTTGCAGTAGGTAATACATATAGGACTAACGCCGGCGGCGGCAGGACCCCGCAGGAAACATTCTAGCTAGCGGTCCCTGGCGAGGGCTGCCCCAGAAATCAGGTGACTGGCGTCATGCAGCGTTGGTATAAAGGGGCGGTCCCGGACGTCACTTTCAGTTCTTTCCATACGGGCCGGAGAGGAAGCAGATGTTTCCAATCCTGGAAAAAAGCTGAAAAGCCTGGGGATGGAGGGCGGAAGTATTTCATTGTCAAGAGCCTCTCTCGAAGATCTACTGTTACGGTAAGTTCTTACGTAACTGTACTATCTTACTTCGAGAGGGCTCTTGCAGTAGGTAATTACATATAGGACTGAATCCCAAGCAGTCTGGAACGAATAAAAGGCACCGGGAGGAGGAACTACTCCAGAAAATATTAGAAGCCTTGCAAACCTCAAGATAGGAGGCCTTGCAAAACAGCTAGCTCGAAGCCTGCTCTACGGCGAGAGGCAATGTCCAAACTGTAGTGTTTCGTAAAGGTATGGACGGAATCCAGGTGGGCGGCAGCACAGATGTCTGCCGCCGACACATTCTTGAAACAAGCTGCAGAAGCCACTACTCCACGAGTGGAATGAGCTCTGACTTGACCCGGAAGGGTCTTGTTGTACTATCATAACAAAAGTGATGCAATGAGCTAACCACTTCAGGCATTGCTTGGAAACAGCATTGCCTTCCCTTTTGTGAGCAAAAGAGACGAACAACTGATCAGTCTTTCTGAGATCCTTTGTCCTATTGGTGTAGTATCTCAGAATCCGGTGAACATCCACGGTATGGAGTAAGTATTCTCCTTGGTTGGAGTGCTGCGTGAAAAAGGCAGGTAACTCTATAGACTGATTTAAGGTAGACTCTGCTACCACTTTAGGTAGAAACTTGGGGTTTGTGCGAAGAGCCACTCGTTCTTTGTGAAAAATCAAATGAGTTTACACTAATGAGCCTGGAGCCTGGAAATTCTTCGAGCAGAAGTAATGGCCACCAAGAAGAGTGTCTTCCAGAAAGAAACTTCAGATTCAGGATGCTGCAGGTTCAAAGGAGGAAGGTAAGTTCTGAGAACAAAGTTCAAATCCAAGGAGGAGCAGGAGTCCGAACGGGGGGCCTCAGATGAAGGACCCCTCTAAGAAAGGTCTTAGAGACCTCTAATTGGGCAAAAGCTTTATCTGCGAAAGGAACATGGTAAGCTGAAATAGCGGCCATATGCACTTTCAAGGAGGAATGACTGAGACCCAGGTCGAAGAGATGATGTAAATATTCCAGCAGAACGGCCACTGAACAGGAGAAAGGCTCCACGTTCCTAGAGGTGGCCCAAACAGAAAATCTCTTCCATTTCATGGCGTAAGTGGACCTAGTGGAGGGTTTTCTAGCCTCCACCAGAATCTCCGCCACTTTCGGAGAGACACCAAAACGAGATTGAGCTAGGTCTGCAGGAGCCATGCATGAAGTTGCAGGGACTTGAGGCCCGGATGGACCAGGGTCCCCTGATCCTGGGTCAGCAAACCTCGAGATAAAGGAAGAGGAAGAGGAGGAACCTCTGAGAATTGTTATAGAAGAGAGAACCAGATTTGCCTGGGCCAGAAAGGAGCGATCAGAATCATTTTCGCTCCTTCTGTGGTTAGTTTCTGTAATACACGAGGGACCAAAGGAATTGGGGGAAAAGCATAGACGAATCTGTCCTTCCAGTCTAGAGACAGATCGTCGCTCCAGAAAGCGCCTCGCTCTGGAATGAGCGAGTAAAAGGTAGGAAGTTTTGCATTTTGGGGAGAGGCGAACAGGTCTACCTGCGGAGTCCCCCAAAGCTGGAAGATATCATCCAGCACCTTTAGGTCCAATTCCCACTTGTGTGGTAGGGCAGAGGAGCAGCTTAGCTTGTCTGCCAGGGTACTGTCAACTCCCGGAACATGAATCGCAGTGAGGTGAAGGTTGTGTTGAGTTGCCCAGTCCCAAACTCTCATTGCTTCCCTGCATAGAGAGTAGGATCGAGTCCCTCCCTGCTTGTTGATGTACCACACCATGTACATGTTGTCCGTCTGGATGGCTAGGTGACCAGGAAGAATGTATTGGTGAAGGGCTTGGAGAGCATATAGTACTGCTCGAAGCTCGAACACATTGATGTGGAGAGTAGGGTTATCACAGTATGAAATTCTGACGGTATGATAACCGTCACATGTAATACCGCGGTATTGCAGTACAAGTACTTTTTGCATAAAAAAGGCAAAAAAAAAAAATAGTTGAAATTTCCCAATACTGTGGTATACCGTGAATCACGGTTATCGCGGTACAAGAAATTTCCCACGGTATCAATACCGTGACTTCTTATACCGCGGTATACCGTGAAACCGGTATACCGTGACAACCCTAGTGGAGAGCTAGTTCCAATCTGGACCATAATCCCTGAGTTCGGTGAGGACCCAGATGGGCTCCCCAACCTTCGCCTGATGCGTCTGTGGTCAGAGTCTGGGAGGGGGGAGGATGACAGAAGGGGACTCCCCGAAACAGGTTCTCTCAAACCATCCACCATTGCAAGTCTCTGCGCCATTGGCGAGGAGATCAGAACTAGATGATCTAGGTCGTCACAAGTTGAACCCACTGGGGCGAAGGTCCACTGACAGATCCTCATGGAGCCGGGCCCAGGAACTGTCGAATAGCGGCACCATGAGGCCCCAGAAGGCGGAGAACCGACCCGTGAACCCTCCTCGTCCTGACAGGGAAATCTGTGATTGAAGAGAGGCCGCCTGTCCAGAGGCAGGAAGGCCTTGCTCACCGTCGACGAGGATAGCCCGATGAACTATATAGTCTCTGGGAGGGATCCAGATGAGATTTGGAATGGTTGATTTGCAATACCCAGGCAAGTAAAACCTGCTGGGTGAGGGAGAGAAATGGAGGAGCTCCTCCCTGGACGAGGCCGCCAGGAGCCAGTCGTCCAGGTAAGGGAACACCTGAACTCCCATCGTATGCAGGTGGGCTGCTACCACAGCCAGGCATTTGGTAAATACTCGGGGTGCCGAGGAAAGACCAAACGGAGCGCCCGGAATTGGTAATGGTCCCCCTGAAAAGCAAACCGAAGATACTTGCAGTGAGAAGGGCGAATGAGGATGTGCAGATATGCATCCTGCATATTCAGCGCACAAAGCCATTGACCCGGCCGAAAGAGGGGCAGAAGGGTCTGTAGGGAGAGCATACTGAACCTTTTGTATTCCACGAAAGTTCAAGGAGCTGAGATCGAGAATGGGTCTGAGATCTCCCGTCTTCTTTGGGACCAGGAAGAAATGTGAATAGTAACCCGTCCCTTGAAGGTGAAGGGGAACGGGTTCTATGGCCTGCTTCGCGAGGAGGGCAGAGATTTCTTCCCAGACCAAAGGAAGATGGTCCCTTGCGTAGGACGACTTCAGAGGTGGGTGGCGGGGTGGTTTCTGTAGAAACTCTATAGAATGCCCTTCCGCTATGATCTGAAGCACCCATGAATCTGTTGTTATCCTCTCCCAACCCGGAAGGTGGAGGGAGAACCTCCTCTCACCGTTCTCCGGTGTGTCCGGAGGCGGTGGGAGAGGGGAGGAGTCAGGTGGTGTGGGGCAGCGCCGCAGCTGGGGCACCCGCTGCTTTTTTGGGCAGGGGGGGCCTGGCAGCTGTAGGGGCCTGACGTTTAGTGGCCTGCCTTCCTTGGGGGTGTCGCTTGTGGCCAACTGCGTCTGCGAAAACGACGGCGCTGAGGGTGATGGGGATGGTACATGGAATCCACGGATTTCAGAGCCGTCCCCTTCTCCTGCAAGTCGGTGATGATGTCCTTGACATCACCACCAAAAAGCATTGAACCCCTGAAAGGTGCTTCCTGGATGGCGGACCGCACCTCCGGGACCAAACCTGACACGCGGAGCCAAGCATGACGCCAAAGACTCACGGCGAAAGCGGAGCTCCGCCCGGCAGTGTCCACTGCATCGTATGTCGTCCACAGAATGTGGCAACTGGCCAAATGAGCAGAACAGACTAAATTGGCCAACTCCTGCTTGACTTGAGAGTCAGGTAAGGAGTCAATCTTAGATTCCGCCTGGGTAAGGATGGCCTTCTGGTAATCCCCCATATGAGCAACATAATTCTGGGCCCGAATTCCCAGTGTGGAAGAGGCGTAAATTTTTCTTCTATACTGGTCCGGGAGGCGAGATTCCTTATCCGGAGGAGACGAGCTTAGATGTTTGGGATGCGCGGACCGGCCGTTAGCGGCGCTAATCACGACCAAATCTGCACGAGGGTGGGAGTCCAAATAGTTTACACCCTCTGGAGCCTGGTATAGCCTGTTAGACTTCCTAGGAAGCGGGGCTAACGCCGATGGTTGTTTCCAAATAGTGGAAACAAGGTGGGCTTGAGGCTCGATCCAGGGTGGCACTAAAGTTGGAGCTGTGAGGGGCAGGTCCAGATGTTCGGTGAGTTTAACCCGCTGAGGATCTGGTTCCAAGGAGCACCACTGATGTACTTCCTGGATTTTTCTGAGCAACTCCGTAAAGGAAGGATCCTCCGGAGGAGACTTCGGAGGGGTCCTCAGCCAGGGCTTGGACGGAGAGCGAGGCTCATCTCTCTCGGAGCATCTTTCGGAAGAATCCGAGGAATCCGAGAGGGAAGAAAAAGAATCGGAAGCAGAATAAGACTCCCTAACATGGCTGGGGGCAGGAACGGGTTCCTTGGGGGGGATCCCTTGACGCGTGTCCTGTCCCTCTCGGGATCCAGAGGGAAGGGCCCTAGAGTCCGGAGGCGGTGAGGGAGTGTATCGTCTCGGGTGTACGGGAGCCGGGGGCGGCACCGTCGCTATAAGGCGGCTCTCTACCTCCTTGGTGAGCTGAGCCTTGGCCTCAGCCCACCAGGAAGCCAGAGCCTCCTGCAGGTCCACCGGCGGCCGAGGGGGTGGTGGAGGTGGAGGAGGAGGGGGAAAGGAATACGGATTGTATCCGTAAGGCGAGTATCCGAAACTCGGCTGCAGGAAAACTGGCGCCGGGTACTGTGGCAGAGGGACCAGTGTCGGGGACTGCAGCGCTGGATACTGCGGTCGCGGGTACGACGGCGCCGGATAAGATGGCGGGTACCCAGGTGCTGGAGGAGCTGCCAGAGCAGATGGCCCAGAAGGTGGCCCCACGGGCGGGTTAACATTGAGAGGCCTCGGGGGAGCAGGGCCCGACGGAAGGGGAAAATCCCCTGACGGCGTCGGTGGGGCCGGCATCCGAGGTGGAACATCCCCCGCATTGCCCGGGTATGGGGGGGGGGGATCCCCCGGGTCAGGCTGGGTGACTCAGGCTCCCTGGACGGTAGCGGATGCGCGGAGAACCGGGTACGACGGGTGTTGGAGGTCCATCGAGGTTCCGTCTACCCGGCGACGCCGGGGAGCCGACGTGGCTTAGGGGTTAGCCCGCGGGCGCCGGAGGAGCCAGCGCCTGTCTTACGGGTCCCTCATCGGAGGCGGGCCGAGGAGGAGGAGGTTGTGCTGCCCCAAGGGTCGGGCGTCTATCGACCTTTCTCCGGCGGACGCCGGAGGAGCCGATGTCCGACTTTATGGGAGTCGTCACACTCGTAGGCCGCAGAAGCCCGTGTCAACCGCTGATGCCTCCTTTTGCCCGAGGCGCCCGCAAGGCCCGAACGCGGAGCCAGAAGGCAGGCCGGACGCCTCCAAACACTTGAGGCTGCCGCCGGACGGTTCCCTCAGAGGATGTTACTTGGGCCGCAACTCCGCCGGAGTCGCGGATGAGGAGGCTTTCTCCGTGCCTCTCCTTGTCCCACTTTTATGGCGTCCTTCCGGAGAAGCAGACGGCGCTGAGCTTCTTCAATTTTTTCCAGCGAAGACATCTTTTCTTTGAGAAGATGGGCTTCAGGGACTGTTGGCGTCGTCTGCGGGTAGCCGCGTTGAAGTGAAGGCAATGCGGGCACTTGTCGACCGGGTGGTCGGGGCCTAGGCAGAAGAGGCAGAAGGAATGGCCATCCTTGTGTGGCAGCTGGGCGCTGCATGAGTCGCACTTGTTTCTTTGCTCGGAGAGTGTAGGGGACGACATACACAGACGACAGAAGGAAAAAATACTTTTAATTTTCGGTAAAACCGACAAAAGAGCAGGAGCTGACGAAGCACGAACTTTACCACGAGGCGCTGCACGAGCTAACGGCGGGAAAGAACTGGAAGGCGGGCGTCCGGGACTACCCCTTTATACCGACGTCGCATGACGCCGGTCACCTGACGTGAGGGCGGTCCCTCACCAGGGACTGCTAGCTAGAAATCTTTCCGTGGGGTCCTGCCGCCAGCCGGCGTCAGTCCTATATGTAATTACCTACTGCAAGAGCCCTCTCGAAGTAAGATCATGGGTTTGTAGCTGGCAGATCACATTAGACAAACCTAGTTGACTTTTTTGACTGGGTGATGGGGTCACTGGATAGGGGCCAGACAAACCTAGTTGACTTTTCTGACTGGGTGACATGGTCACTGGATGGGGCCATGCGGTGGATACCCTTTGCTTGGACTTCAGCAAGGGTTTTGACTCAGTGCCTCACAGAAGGCTGACCAGCAAGTTGAACAGCCCAGGAACAGGGAAAAAAACTGACTGGATTAATAGCTAGTTGCAGGACAGGCAGCATAAGGTGGTAGTTCGGGGAGAGCTTTTGGCACCCAAGGCTGTAACCAGTGGTGTCCCACAGGGTTCGGTGCTAGGACCAGTACCATTTAACATCTTCATTGTTCATATATCTAATGGGATAAGGAGTAAGATCAACCTCTTCGCAGACTACACAAAGATCTGTGCGGAGGTGGATAGTGAGGAAGGGGGTAAAGTATTAAAAGTACTACGAGAGGAACAGTCACTAGGTGGGCGGAGTGCAGTCATTCACTTCGGTCGAGGAGAAAGATCTGGAGGTACTGGTAAAAGGGGACATGAATCACTCGACACAGCGTAGGAAGGAAGCCACAAAGGTGAATAAAATGCTGGGATGCATCGCCAGGGGGAATCACCTCTAGGAGGGAGGAAGTCATTCTGCCCCAGTACAGGTCCCTGGTGAGACAGTACTTGGAGTACTACATGCCGTTCTTGGTGCCCCTATTGAAAAGGCACATCAAATTATTGGAGGTGACCAGCGTAGGGCGATGAAGATGATCCTAGGAATGGGGGACATAGCATATGAGGAGAGACTGCGGGAGCTCAACATGTATACTCTAGGGGATAGAAGGGAGAGAGCGGATATGACTAAGACCTTCAAGTACCTAAAGGGCATAAACTGAGTTAATTCAGAGGGTTTAAGTTAAAAGGGGGGAGGAAAACCAGGGGTTACAGCCTGAAATTAGAGGGAGGAAGATACATGAGGGAGATGAGGAGGCACTATTTCACGGAAAGAGTGGTGACTGGTTAGAATGCACTGCTAGAGGAAGTGATCACTGTGGACAGTGGGCAGCTTCAAGAGGGGGTGGGACATGGGCAAAGGGAGGATCAAACCGGAGGGGAAGATGAGAGAAGGAAGTCGGAAGTAAGGGGTAATAAAACGGAAGGGCTGGCAAGGGGAGGAAGGGGGCAACTGCAGTTTAATAAACTGGGTGCTGCACACTCAAGCAGACTCGATAGACCGAAGGGCCTGTATCTGCTGGCAAATTCATATGTTCAAATCAAGAAATGAAAAAGTGCAAATACAGACGTTTCTGAGCCACAGTCCCATTCGATGACCATCTCCACACTCATCCAATGCACACATTTACCTTTCCACGTCAGATAGCACATCTCTGTGAGGCTGCACTTCCAGTTCGCATGCCACCCACTCACCGAACGACAGCTGGAGGAAAAAGAGGGGCACAGAAAATCAACCATGATATATCACTATGAGACTTGCACTTCATCAGCTGTTTCTATGTTTCTGTTAGATTTTCCCTCGCACAACTGTAGGGGTTGCATACTTGTCAGCACTAAACATCCAAGGAATGTGCACTCCACAGCTTTCCAAAGTCCTCAGTGTTAAGAGACATCCTTGATTAAGGCATCAAAAAAATATCCTCTAGAGGTCATTTCCCTTGGGCATAGTGGCAGGTACTGCATGTCACTCTGGTGGTCTGGGTTTGTGCCCCTGGCTGAAGAAAGGAGAAGCATGTGGTCACTCACCCGGGGGAAGGGTGTTTTCCTCTTCCATCAGGGGCTTGTAGTCGTTTTAGAGGTTATAGTGATATATATTTTTTTCTAAAACAAAGGGGTTATACTTCATCCTCTGACTTCAAGCCAAATCACTTTGCCAATGAGATTCTAATTTTGATGGCATGATTTTCTCAACCTAGGGCCCTAGACTACAGAGTAGCCTCCCATCCGAGTATATTTTTATTTGAACATTATTACAAATCCAAAAGTGTCCCATGTCCACAGGTGACTGCTTTGTCACCTCAGGCACTCAGAACTTCTCTGGCTGCTCACAGGCTTATTTACCCAATCTCCCTGGAGGGACCAGAGTCGGACCCCCCCAACCCCGCACTCTTGCAGCACCCAACACTTCCCTTGTGCAGTCGGAATTTACTCCACTGGTGCAGCACACTTCAGGTTTCATTGTTTAAAACTTCTGAAATCTGGGGACAAACGGCAGAGATGCAGAGGCCTAGTGTGTCGACTGACTCAGCAGCGAGCTCGGGGTATCGGAGAGCTGGCTTGGGAGGAGGATTACTCTCCTCCTCTGGGGGGGGAGATTTGCAGGGCCCGGTGTCTGTCTGGCTCTAGTGGAAGCTAGGAGAAAGACACCCGGGAAAAAAGCTGGAGAGGCATGGCATACGGCGATGTAGCAATGCACAGAACCGCAGTGCCGTCATAGCACCATTGCATGCCACAACACTCGCGGGAGAAAAAGGAAATCATGCTGACCAATAGGATGATACCGGTCTATCGCAGGTCCTGCACCCGGCTTTCAGGCACCATCCATCCAAACTGGATCCTAGTTCTTGTGGGGACCCCGCTGGGGGGGCAAGAGCCAGATGAGGCAAGTCCTGAGTATGCTGGGGTGACAGGGCTGGGGGGACCAGTCGACGCTGGGGAGGGGAAAAAAAGGAAGGCAGGGTTGAACTCCTGAATAAGCCTCAACTATAGAAGGACTGTACGGAGCAGAGCTCCAGTATTCATATAAATACCTTCAGCAACAGAGGATGGAACTGCTTGAAATTCAAGAGGTTCTTTTGTTGTGCAATGCAGTGAAGTTCTACAGATGGTAGCTTTGACTTTTACTGCTCATCGGTGGATGTCCTCTATAAACAGCCTTTGACAGCAAAGGGAACGTTTAAAATACCATAAGTGTACACACATTTGTTTATAGTTCATATACTTACTTACCTTTCGCTCATACTGTAGTTCTTATAAAATTTACTATGAAAATAGGATCCCATTCACTTGGTCAACATCTCCTCTGGCAGCTTATCTACAGGTGCTGTCATAATCCTCTCCCATGACATCACAACTGGTTGCTGTAGAAATGATTATGATGTCACAAGCTGAGGATTAAGAGTACTGTGTTTCATCAAATAGAAACCATTCTTGGATACAAGCAACCCTCAAATATAAGCTGCAGGTCATAAAGAATAGTTTTAATGGAGGGAAAAAAAAAGGCTCTCAAATATTCTGGTCAGGGTTGAAATCATGTGAGATAAAGCACTGCAGTTCAGATTTTGTAATTGTTATCTCTGTAAATATGATAATTTATTTTTAAATGTATAATCTTAGTTGATGTTTATTATGCTAATTTTACAATTCAGCACACCAGTAACAATATACGTAATCAAATCCAAGATATCTAATACTTTATTTTTTGTGCTAAAAATATTATTTTTGCAAAAACAGGTTGCCTTTGAATACAGGTTGCAGTCCAAAATACAAAACTGTAATAGAAGTCATGGCTTCTGTTCAATGAAATATGGTACCTGTAGACAAGCAGCCAGATCAGATGAACACCAAGCAGCAGAGAAAAGTACAGTTATGTAAAAACTTACCGTAACAGTCGATCTTCCAGAGGAGCTCTTGCAGCAGGCAACGCCATTAGGACACAAGCCGGCAGGCACTAGGACCCCACGGAAAACTTCTAGCTAGCAGTCATTAGTAGAGGACCGCTCCCTGACATCGGCCCATCCCCAACATCCGCTTCAAATCCCTCCCGCCAGAGACCCCGGCACATACAGAAATTGGAGAACTGAGGAGGTTCCTCTACACTGAGGAAAGCGAGATATCAGAGATGGAGAAGCAACCACCAGGGGAATGGGAGGGAGGGAAAGCTTCAGTCCTAATGGTGTTGCCTGCTACAAGAGGTCCTCTCGAACATCTACTGTTACGGTAGGTTCTTACACAACTGTATTATCTCACTTTGAGGGGGTTCTTGCAGCAGGCAACACCATTAGGACTGAGTTCCAAGCAGAGAAAGGACTGACCTCGGTCAGTTGGGAGGAGAAAGAGAACAGAGTCAGAAGACTCTCAAGAGAGGAGTCCTTGCAGGACTGCAAATCCAGAACCTGCCCTACACCTAGAGGTAATGTCCAGACTGTAATGGCAAATGAAAGTACAGCCAGAACTCTAAGTGGCAGCTGCACAGATAGCAGCTGCAGACACATTCCTGAGAGACGCAAAGGAAGCAGCCACTCCCCTGGTAGAATGGCCTTTAACCGAGCCCGGTAAAGGCTTGTCATACTTTTTGTAACAATAAACAATGCAATTGGCTAACCATTTTGAAAAACATTGCTTAGAAACAGGAGCCCCTGTTCTGTTAGAAGCGAAGGAAACAAACAACTGATTAGACTTTCTTGCGGTCCGAGTGTGATTCAAGTAGTAGCAAAGCACCCAGTAGACATCCAGAGTATGAAGTACGGCCTCTCCTTGATTGGAATGCTCTGGGAAATAGGTGGATGTCTTGATTCAGTGCAAACTCCGACACCACCTTGGGCAAAAACTTAGGATTAGTCCGCAAGGACACCCTGTCTTTGTGGAAAACCAAATAAGGTTCTTTGCACATCAGAGCTTGAAGCTCGGAAATCCTTCAAGCAGAAGGATTAGCAACTAAAAATGCTTTCCACGACAGAAAGCAGAGCTCTCAGCTTGCGACAGGCTCAAAAGGAGGCAACGTAAGCTTCTCTAAAATAAACAAAAGGTCCCATGGAGGGACAGGGTCCCTAATGGGAGGCTTCAAATGCAGTACACCCCACAAAAAGGTGCAGGAAAGATCCAGCTGAGCAAGAGTCTTGCCTTCCAGAGGTGCATGGTACGCAGAGATGGCAGACAAGTGCACCTTAATCGAAGAGTAACCGAAACCGGAGACTGATAGGGAAAGAAGGTACTCTCGAACTAAATTTACTGGATAGGTGAAGGGATCTACAGTAGGTGACGAGCAGTGGCCCAAATACAGAACCACTTCCACATAAGTGGCTTTAGTGAAGGGCTTCCTGGCTGCCACTAGGACATCTGCCACACGGGAAGAAATCCCAAATCCGGCAACCGCTAAGTCTGTGGGAGCCATGCATAAAGATGCAGAGAACTGAGTTCCGAGTGGACCAGAGTGCCCTGCTCCTGGGAGAGCAAGTCTGAGCACAGGGGCAGAGGGACTGTAGGTTCCACTGCTAGTTGTTGCAGGAGTGGAAACCATATCTGGCGCCACCAGTACGGGGTTATCAGGATCATCTCGCTCCTTCTGACTGCAACCTGAGAAGAACTCTCTGCAGTAACAGAAAGGGAGGGAGAGAAGGCGTACAGAAACCTCTCTGTCCAGGAGAGAGACAAAGCGTTTTGCCAGAAAATGCCATGCCCTGGATCTAGCGAGCAGAAACTGGGCAGTTTTGCATTGACTGGGGATGCAGAGATCCAGCTCTGGATAGCCCCACCTGTCGAAGAGGTCTTTGACCATGGAAGGAAGAATTTCCTATTCATGTGCCTTGGACCAGGACCATCTTAAGCTGTCAGCCAAGGTATTCTAAACACCTGGAACATGCACAGCGGTCAGGTCCAGGTGATGCTCTATGGCACAATACCAGACTCTCATGGCCTCCCTGCAGAGAGGGTAAGAGTGTGTTCCTCCCTGCTTTCTTATGTAAAAGACCATTGACATGTTGTCCATCTGGATCAAAAGAGGGCCCAGAAGCAGGTTTGTTTGGAAGGCCTACAGGGCATAAAGGATCACCTGCATCTCCAAAACACTGTTACATGGAGATGCAGTTTCTGTGGGGACCAGGTCCCTTGAGTCTGACAGTCTGCCAGATGGGCGCCCCAACCCTGGCCTGACGAGTCCGTGGTCAGGATCTGACAAGGCTACTCTGTCTGAAAGTGGACCCCTTGGAGAGGTTGGAGGGTTTCATTTCATTTTTAATTTTTATATTTGATAACTTGATGAGCATCACTGCCCGTTTTCTCAAGTGGCAAGTAATACATTTAAACATAATCACGCAATACAAGACTATTAATACAGTACATAATACACAATAAGACAATACTGTCCGAATGCTACTTCCTAGAAGAACTACTGGTATAAGAACATGTAGTAAAACTTTCCAGCCAAACCCTAAATTTTGATTTAAAAGTGGTCAATGTTAGACAATTACGAATTGCTGTTGGAATAGAATTAGAGTATAGTAGCTCTAAATGAAAATGATTTCTGACCAAAAGTTTTTTTACTTTAGGAATCATAAACAGAGTCTTGCATTGGGACCTTGTCCCAAAGGGATTAGAGACTTAGGGGAATAAGGACAGTACTGAAGCAAGGAACTGACCCCTGGAAACCTTAAATAACAGGGTACCAAGTTTTATTTTAATTCTGTTTTCGACAGAAGGAAGACTGGCATTTCTCAATAGGTCACAACCATGTGTCCTATGAGGAAGGCTGATACAAATCCTAATATACTAGTATACGTGACTCTGAGTTGCAGTCTGAGAAACAATCTGGCCGAGACTTGGCAAGACAATGAGACCAGTCGAGCCTGTGCCTGAAGGCATTCTGCCCTGTCTGGGGGCAGAAAAGCTTTGCCTTGGGCAGTGTCCAAGACTGCCCCAATGTACTGAAGCCTCTGGCTTGGTCAAGGGGAGGATTTGGAGAGATTGAGGGTAATACCCAGATCCTGAAACAAGGAGAAGGTGGCCTCCATGGTTCTGAGTAACTGCTCTCTGGTCAGAGCTGTCAGAAGTCAATCGTCCAGGGAAGATGTAATGGCCATTCCTCCTTAAGGCCACAGCTACCACTGCGAGGCATTTCGTCAAGACTTGCGGGGCAGAGGACAGGCCGAATGGCAGGGCAAGAAACTGGTAATGGTCTCCTTGGAAGCGGAAGCGAAAGGAACCTCCTGTACGGTGGTAAGACCAAGATGTGAAGATAAGCATTCTGTATGTCCAGAGAACAAATCCAGTTCCCTGATGAAGCAGGGGGAGAAGGCAGAGGAGAGTGACCATCCTGAACCATCTGTATTCTATATACTGGTTCAGGTGGCTGAGGTCTAGGATGGGACGCAGATCTTCTGTTCTCTTCGGGACCAGGAAGAAATGAGAATAGAATCCCTTCCCCCATTGCGCTAGCGGGACAGGTTCTATAGCCTGTTTTTGCAGGAGTGCTTGGATCTCCTCTAGGATGAGGGCAAGGTGAGACCGAGGGTAATGAGAGGGCAATGGGAGGTTGTCCAGGGGCATCTCTGAGAACTCTAGAGTGTGCCCTTTTTCCACTAGTTGAAGCACCCACTGGTCTGCAGTGATCTTGTGCCAACCTTCTCAGTAGAGCAAGAAATGACCCCCCCACTGCCTCCCCCAGGGCTTCGGCTGGGGCAGCGGGGTTGGATAAGGAGTCATGCTGAAGACCCGGGTACAGGTAAAGCAGCCTTGGAGGTTCTTGAAGCTTTGGAGGCTGAGCCTCTGGAGGCCTTAGTAGCAGCTTTTCGTTCAAAGGCTCCTCTGGGTTGTTAGCCCCTGTGTTGCTGCTTGGCAGGGCGACAAAAGGGCTGCTGCTGGGAGGATTTAGACTGAGGCTGGTATAAAGTTTGTACCGAGTGCAGAGCCTTGCTCGATTCTTGAAGGCGAGTAATTATATTTGGAAACCTTTGCCGAAAAGAACAGGACCCCTGAAAGGGGCATCTAAGATCTTGGATTGCACATCTGGAGCAAACCCAGAGACTCTAAGCCAGGAGTAGCAATGGAGGCAAACTCCTGTAGCTGCAATTTTACGTGCGGAGTCCGCAGAGTCATAGCAGGTTTGGAGAATGTGGGTACCCACATCTGAGCCCAAGTTCAAAAGGTGCAAAAGCTTGGTCTTGCCAGGGGCATCCAGCTGAGCTTGAGCTACTTCTAAGGCCTTCTCCCAAAGGATGTTCTGATACTGAACCACGTGGGCCAGGAAGTTCATGGAATGAACAGTGCAGGTGGCAGATGCATAGACATTTTTGCCACAATAGTCTACCTGTCTGGAGTCTTTTCCGGGAGGCTGCACGCTCAAGTGCCTGGGCCACTGGGAGCGGTCATGGTCAGCGTTAATAAGTACTGAGTCAGCCTCTGGGTGCGCCCCATAAAAAGGCTCATCCCTTGGAGCATTATATAGGTGATCTACAGGGGCACTGGGAAATTGCGGAAAAGTTTGGCAGATTTTGCGGGAGTAAGCAGTGGATTTTGCAGGAATTTTGGGGGGGGTCGGTGCTTGGGTGGACAGTGAACACACCAATTAATTATGCCTTTCTCTACTTATTAATCAAAAAAAATCAAATGACTACACAAACAAGACCTGTAGTTCACAGAAATTTTATTGGAAAGACAAGTGAAAAAAATACGAAGCCATTCAGTATTGCACAATTAAATCACAAATGTAAAATTAAAATAGAGAAAAATATTAGACATTGTTACTAGCAAACAGTGTATAAAATATGCTGAAGTATACTGTAGTGTCGTACAATACATATTATGCAATATTTCTCTCAGGAAAACAGCAGTTTCTATAAGCCATACTGGCTACTCACAACAATGCACTGTACTCAGGCACGGCACTAAAGTTTCTTGTTATAGTTCAGCATCAATAAAAGTTTCATATTGTTATCTTTCAGGGTTCTTCTGTTGTCTTTCAGCAGGTCTGTATAGACCAAGAAAGTCCTTTCTATGCCAGCTGTGCTGACAGGCAACCAAATATATCTCTTGGCCAATAAAGACAGTGTGCCCAGTGACTGTGATTGAGCTCCCCACCATTCTGCAATGCTGAAGTCCGTAGGAAGTGAGGCAGCTGCTGCTTGGTACACATGCCATTCAAAGTTCGAAATGTCTGCTAAGCCTGCAATGTCACAATGGTAGTATTCTTTCTGTTTCTCCAGTGCTGGTAGCTGTCTCAGGTCAAAGACTTGCACTGCTTTGAACAAATTTATGGATGGATGGTTTTCCATCACATTGTGCAGCTTCTGACCGCTTTCCTGCATCACCTGCTGAAACATTTCACAACATGCAGTTTTTTCAGTGTCACGGCATACCGACAACTTCTCAACAGTTTTGGATCTGTGCTCCCCAGCTCCAGCTGTGGAACAGAAATCAAGGAACAGGTGCACATTTTGAAGCCTGCTCAAAATGTTGTGTCTTTGTAGAACTGTTGTGGCTTGTAGCTCTTCAACGACTTTGCAAAGTTCAGTTGCATGTTCTGTAACAAATGTGGCCTGAGCAGTCAGCACATTGAGTTTGTTGGCCAACAGTGACTTTAGTTGTTTATACGTGGCTGCATCAGATAAACAGCTGTTCATAAATTCTGCCAAAACAGGCAGATAGTCCGCAAAATAGGCATGCGCCCTCACCCACGAGCACCAACGTGTCAGGACGACATAAACTGGCATCTTTGCTACCACCCCTTCCTTTGCCTCCATAAAGGCCAGATATTGGTGCCGGCGCATGGGGCTCTAGCAAAAAATCTTTTTGACTAAGCCAACCACAGTGTTCAATTCAACCAATACAGTTGGCCAGATTTCCAGGACTAGGTTTAAAAGGTGCACAAAGCAAGTCACATGGACAGCACTGGGGAGGATCCCAGACAAAACTGTTTTAAACACTTTGTGCAAATAGCTTGCACTACCTGCTGCAACAGCAAAAACTTTGTCAAAGTTTACATGATTGTCATTTAAGATCCGCAGAAAGGACTGTGCAACTGTGCTGTGATTTACACGGTTCAAAAAGTCGTCTCCAATTAGAATTGGCTGCTCCCTCACTTTGTTGAGGGGCTGCGCCAAAACACCAAAAACACTCCGTCCACAGTTATCTGTGGTCTCATCCAAGATCAGGTAAATTTCTGTATCCTCCACTTGGTTACGCACAAATTCTTCATGTTGTGGCCGGAGATCCTGGAGGTATGTCGATCTCAGATGGGAAGGTCCAGGAAGACAACCACCATGTTTTGTGTACTTGCAAAGAAAATTTTCGAAGGCAGAAGCTTTTTCCAATGGAATGTCAGCTTGAGTAGAGCACTTAAAAGTCCAGGATGAACTCCTTCCGGTCATGTGCAGCTGTGTTGGCACGAGCAAAAGCTGAAGTCAATGCAAGCTATCGCTGGGGGTGGATGCCTTCTTGCCTTTTCTTTATTGCCGCTGCTTTTCGTTCAGTATGTCTTTGAGACTTCATGTGAAGGTCGATGGTGTGCTTCCATAGATAATCTATTGTCAGGCTGCAGAACCTGCAGAACAGCTGTCCCCCATCTTCGTAGAGATCCTCCGGAAACAGCTTGATATGATCTGCAGCACGTACTGTGTAGGACAGATGCAGTTGCTTGGCTTCTTCGCAGGTCAAACGTGGGTGTTTTGCTTGTGGCAGAGACATGTTTTGCGCCAGTCAAACTGCAAGTACGAATAAATGAAATTTGAATATTAAAAAATAGGCGAATGCATACATAGCCTGCTAGCTGAACAACTTTCAGATATGAATAAAAATAAAATGCATAATCTGCCTTTCTGGATGATGCTCACTTAAATGAATACAAGCTCTAGCTAGAGCCAGTAACAGTGTCAGTGGCTCAGTAGTTTCCACACTCGCCGCTGAGGCCAGATGATCAGAAGGCTATGGGTTCAATCCCGACACCAGGCACTTGTTTTAAATTCCATGAGGGGGATGCTGCACTCTTTTGGATGAGATGTTAAACCGAGGTCCTGTCTGCCTGTTCTGGTGGTTGTTTAGGTGGACATTAAAGATCCCATGGCACTTCTGGAAAAGAGTAGGGGAATTTTCCCAGTGTCCTGGCCAAATTTCCTCCATTCACTAAAATTACCGGTCGCCCATGAAGAATGGACTTCTAGTCTAAGTGGGCCTACCGGGTCAAAAACAATTCAAAAAATAAATAAATCAGTATGACTGTGCAAGCTGCCGAAATTACCAAAGCTGCACCTGTGCAAAGACAATCTGGAATGACCGAATGTAACTCTGCCATTTTTTTGGATTTTTTCCATGACATTTTCAACATGGCCTTTTTGGGACCCCACCTCAAGAAAAAGTACAGTTACGTAAGAACTTACTGTAACAGTAAATCTTAGAACAGCTCTTGCAGCAGGTAACACTATTAGGACTGAAGCGGCGGTGACAGGACCCCCGAAATTCTTCTAGCTAGCTATCTTCAGTGGGGACGTCCCGACGTCGATCCCGCCTCCGGCGTCAGGCGAGTACAAAAAGGAGACGGTCCCGCCAGACTTAGTTCTCCTGGCCGAGACTTCCGCCGCAGGATGACATCAGAAAGGGAGACCGAGATCCATCATCAGAAGACGAAGGGGCAAAGGCCCCTGCCAAAGGCTCTGAAAGCCATGCCTCCAAGGGAAGGTGGATGGATAGGTTTGCTGTAAGAGCTGTTCTCGAAGATCTACTGTTACGTAAGTTCTACGTAACTGTACTATCTTACTTCGAGATACAGCTCTTGCAGCAGGTAACACTATTAGGACTGATTTCCAAGCAATAACACTTGTAAACATACTGGGAGGAGGAGATTGTAAAATATCCATGCCAAGTCCTGACTCTAGGACAGGAGACCCTGTAGCACAGCCAGGCCGAAACCGGCTCTTCACCGTGAGGCAATGTCCAGGCTATAATGCCTGATAAAAGTGTGTACAGAGCTCCAAGTAGCTGCAGCACAAATGGCAGAGGTGGAGATGTTACGCAGTGCTGCAAAGGAGGTAGCCACCCCCCTTGTGGAATGGCCCGGACTGTACCCGGGAGGGGCTTCTGTTTGGTATTGTAGCAGTATGATATACACTGGACAAGCCAGCGAGAAAGTGACTGCTTTGATACTGGTTGGCCCATCATCCTCTCAGCAAAGGAAACGAAGAGTTGCTCTGATTTTATGGGTTGTTTCTTTCTATTTAGGTAGTACCTAGGCAGCGGTGAACATCCAGGGTGTGAAGTAGCTTCTCTCTACTGGAGTACTTAGGAAAATAGACAGGCAGGTCAATGTCCTGATTGAGAGTGAGGGTGGAGACCACGAGGCAAAACTTAGGATCGTCCTTAGGGACACTCTGTCCTGGCAGAAAATCAAATAGGGTTCCTTACACATAAGAGCGTGAAGCTCAGAAATTCTCCTTGCTGACGTAACAGCAACTAAAAATAACATTTTCCAAGACAGAAAACGCAGCTCGCAATCCGCGGCAGGTTCAAAGGGGGGAAGCGTGAGTTGCTCCAGGACAAAGAGTAAATCCCACGGGGGGACAGGATCCTTAATGGGTGGCCTAAGGTGTAATACCCCTCGCAAAAAGTCTCGAGGGACATCAAGCTGTGCCACTGTGCGCTGTCCCACCGGGAAGTGGTAAGCAGAACTAGCGCAGAGGTGCACTTTGATAGAGGAGTAGGCTAGACCCGACCGGAAAAGGGAGAGCACGTAATCTAAAACCGCTTTCACCGGGTAACCTAGAGGGAAAAGGTCACGTGCTTGTGACCACAAACAAAAACGGCGCCATATCATGGCGTACGTCGCATGCGTTGCCGGCTTTCTGGCCGCAGAAAGGACTTCCGCCACCTCGTGCGAGACCCCGTGTCGCAAAAATGGCTATGTCTCTAGGAGCCATGCATGCAGGTTCAGTGAACGAAGTCCGGATGGACCAGTGAACCTTTCTCCTGAGACAAGAGATGGGAGCTGAAAGGCAACAGGAGCGGAGGTTCCCGGGACAGCTGCGTTAGCAAGGGGAACCATATCTGCCTGGGCCAGAAAGAGGCTACCAGGATCATTGTTGCATGCTCCCTGCACAGTTTGAGAAGAACACTCTAGATCAACGGGAAGGGAGGGAAGGCGTAGAGGAATCTGTTCGCCCAGGAGAGGGACAACGCGTCTCGCCAGAAAACACCAGGCCCTGGATCTAGCGAGCAAAATTGGGCAGTTTTCATTGGATGGGAAGCTAACAAGTCCAACTCTGGAGTTCCCCATCGAGAAACAGATCCTCCGCTACCTCTTGAAGGAGTTCCCATTTGTGGACCCTGGCCTGGGAGCGACTCAGGCCGTCCGCGACTGTGTTGTCCACGCCGGGAACGTGAACTGCAAACAGGCTCGCGCCGTGTCGGATTACCCAATCCCACACTCTCATTGCCTCCCTGCAAAGGGGGTAAGAGTGTGCGCCTCCTTGTTTGTTGAGGTAATACATCACCGTCGTGTTGTCTGCCTGAAGCAGAAGAGTACTCGATGGGATCTCTGACTGAAAAGCCAGCAGGGCATATAGGACCGCCCTCATCTCCAGGACGTTGATGTGGAGGTGAGCCTCCTGAGGGGTCCATGTTCCCTGGGACTTCACCCCGTTCAGGTGTGCACCCCACCCCAGCCCTGAAGTGTCTGTGGTGAGGATTACCTCCGGGGACGGCGCTATAAACAGGACACCCGCAGAGAGTGTCCCTGGGTCTAGCCACCACTGCCAGTCTCGAATCACGGCATTCGTGATTCTGACCAGATGCTGCATATGGTCTTGCCTTTGGTCCCATTGCACCTTGAGCATCCACTGGGTCACCCGCATGTGGAGCCTTGCCAAAGGGACGGTTGGAATGGCCGCAGTCATGTGTCCGAGCAAGCGAAGGACCGACCTGGCGGGGACGGGCTTCTTCTTCGAAAGATCCTTGATGAGGGATCTGATGCGTTCCGCTCTGTCGTCGGGGAGAAAGGCTCTCCCCCAGACGGTGTCCAGAACTGCTCCTATGAACTGCAATTTCTGGGATGGTACGAGGAGTGACTTCTCGTAGTTGATGAGGATGCCCAAGGACTGAAACAGTTCCTGAGTGCTTTGAATAGCCATCAACAGTGCCTCTTTGGAGGCGGCCATGAGAAGCCAATCGTCCAGGTACGGGAACACGTAGTGGCCCTGTCTCCTTAGAAACGCTGCCACGACTGCCATGCATTTGGTAAAGACCCTGGGGGCCGATGACAGTCCGAATGGAAGAGCTCGGAACTGGAAATGGTGGCCGAGAAACTCGAAGCGCAGGAACCTCCTGTGCGCTGGAGCTACAGGGATATGCAGGTATGCGTCCTGCATGTCTAGGGACGCTAAGAAGGCGTCCTTCTTTAGCATGGGAATCAGACCTTGAAGAGTCACCATGCTAAATCGCTTGTAGTCGACCGACAGATTGAGGTCGTTGAGGTCCAGGATTGGACGGAGGTCCCCTGTTTTCTTCGGAACCAGAAAGAAGTGAGAATAGTATCCGAACCCTCTCTGGTTCTCTGGAACATACTCTATCACTCTCTTTTGCAGGAGCGCAAGTGTCTCTTGCCTGATAAGCAGTTTGTGCTGACCTGAGTAACGGGAGAGCAGAGGAGGCCTCGAGGGTGGCTTGTCTGCGAATTCTATAAAGTGGCCCCTTTCAACCAACTGAAGAACCCACCTGTCGGTAGTTATAGACTGCCATCCTGGCAGGTAATTCGCAATACGACCCCCGACCTTGATGTCCCGTTGATCCTGGGGGCGGGGGCCGGGAAGGAGTCAGGCTGTGGCGGCTGAGGGAACCGCGGGCTGGGCCGGCTTAGTTGGGCGCTGGTCTCGGCTCACGGGCTGTCTACCCTGGGCTCTGCGGGAACCGGAGTCCCTCTGCTGTGGACCGGTGCGGGACTGTTGTCTCTGCGTCCGTCCATGGAAACGGCTTTGGTTCCTACGTAAGGAACTAAGCCTCGGTCGGTACATTGCCTGGACCGACCTCACCGCCTTCCCGGCCTCTTGAAGCTTGGTGAGAACCTTCTCAGAGGGCTCGCCAAAGAGAACTTCTCCCTCGAAAGAGGCGTCCATGATATTCTTCTGGACGTCTGGGGTAAACCCAGAGACACGGAGCCATGAGTGTCTCCAGAGGCATACGCCTGAAGCTGCCACTCTGGCCGAGGAGTCCGAGGAATCATACGCGGCTCGCAGCACCTGGGTTCCCACATCCGAACCCGTGCGGAGGAGCTGCAACATCTCCTCCTTCTGCTCACCTTCTGGCATTTTTTCTGCCAGATCCAGTCCCTGTTCCCACAAGGCGTTTTGGAACTGCACCATGTGGGTCAAGTAGTTCAGGGATCTGATGGCGCATGTAGCAGAAGCATACGTGCGCCTGCCCATAGCGTCCAGCTGTTTGGACTCCGGGTCCGGTGGCAGGGTGCTCAAATGTTGCGGTCTCTGGGACCGGTCATGAGAGGCTGTTATGACCAGAGAGTCGGCCAGAGGATGTTGCGCCAAGTACTGGTCCTCCTTCGGAGCCTTGTACAGGCGGTCAGCCTTCATCGACATCGCTGGGAGCGAGTGTGGATGCTTCCACGCTGCCTTGGTGACGTCCACAAAAGTGTCCACCAAGGGTGGTACCACAACAGGCTTAGGATCTTTCTGCCGAAGATACCTGGCGAGGCGTAGTCTCTCGGGGTCCAATTCTTCCGCATCCCAGCCCATGTTCTCTTGGATATGTTGCATGATCTCAGAGAACGATGGGTCATCCGGAGGAGATCTAGGAAGCTCACGTGGGTCCGGAGAGGGGGATGTGGATCGGAGAGGGGGATCTGGATCCTGAGAATTCCGATCCCGTATCCTCCGTCGAAGGCGAAAGGTGGCGTCTTCTGGGTCTCTTGGGGCTGGGTGACCCTGAAGAAGAACTAGATGGAGGTCTCCTTTTGTCTGGTCTCCCCCAGGAGGATCCGTGGGCTCCTGGGGGGGAGGTACTCGGCCTGCGGCCCCAGATGGTGTGGGGGCGCAGGAGCCGGAGGAGTCGCAGGAGGAGAAGGAATAGGAGGAGGTGCGGGAACCATATCCTTTTTAATGGTATCCCACCAGTAAGAGAAGAGCTCCTTGACTTCCGAAATGCAAAGACCCGACGACGGACCGGGTGCCGGTGGTCGGTCGTCGGGTTCCGGCGTCGGCTCCTCAGGGGCCTCAGGCTGAGGGGAGGGTCCTCTGGGAGGTGTGACTGGACCGGGTTCGCCCGTCTGGTCCTCGGGCTGCGTCAACTCCTCCTCCGTGATAGTCTCCTGACCAACATCGGCAGGAGGCGTCAGGGTCCTTTCCTCGACATGTACTGTTGTGGACGTCGGCCCCCCTGCCGACGACCGAAGGGGCATAGGCCTGACCGGCGACGGACGTCTGGCGGTCGACGGCTTCCTGGGACCTATAGTGAGAGGCCGACGTCGGATCCAACGGTCTCTTGAGAGAGGTAAGCTCCTTGGTCTTCCGCTGGGGAGGAGGAGGCAAGGAGGCAGACCTGACGTCGGGCTCAGAATGGCGGGAACCTGACTTGTGGCGATGATGATGGTCCCCAGACCTAATCAGAGCTTTGGAGGACAAAGAAGGGGGCCTGGAGGTCTTGGCCTGCGAAGAGGAAGAGGATCCTGAAGGTTTCTTCACCGCAGCGGGGGGAGGCTGAGAACGGGCCCGGGAGGGCGAACGGTCGGACCGGGAGCCAGAGCTATGAGAGTCGGAGGCCCTGGCCCTGTGCTTCCCTGAGTGTTTGAGGGCCTTCTCTGCAGATTCTCCCCTGGAGGAGTCCATGGCCTTGATCCTCTGTTCAAGCAAAAACGCCTGTAGAGCCTTCTGGCGACGGGTCCGGCTGTTGAATCCCTGGCAGAACGTGCAGGACCAGGTATCGTGGTCTGGGCCTAGGCACCGGACGCAGGACATGAGGATCCTTAAGCATGGTTGCTTCCCACAGGCACACTTGAGGATGGCCTTCAAAGGAGGTTGGAGAGGACATCAGACAGCAATCGGGCTGGAAAAACGAACTTTTCCCGAAGGAAGAACTTAACCGTGCGTCGCGCGCTAAGAAACGAGCCGAAGGGTCGAGACATGCAAGTCGACGGCGGGAAAGAACTGGGGAATCTGGCGGACCGCCTTTGTACTACGCCTGACGCCGGAGGCGGACTGACGTCGGCGGTCCCCGCTGAAGACAGCTAGCTAGAAGAATTCGCGGGTCCTGACGCCTGCCGGCTTCAGTCCTAATAGTGTTACCTGCTGCAGAGCTGTATCTCAGTAAGATCTGCCACTGTCATTTGGATTTACTTGTCCCGAAGGTGATTTCGCTAGGCCATACGTTCTTTGCCACAGATGCGAAAACACATTTTGCCAGGATGTGAAAATGCTAGCTGTACTGTTAATAAGGAGGTGTGCAATAATGGCAATGGTGAAAATCTGGAGTGAAAATATTAAAATGCCGAAGCTGGGAGCGTGCGTAGAAACTGTGCAATGCACGTTCATCATTTTTGGGAATATTGTCACCAAATTTGCAACATGGGCTTTTTGGGACCCCACCTCATGAACAGCGGCACTGTCGTTTTATTCGGTCCCAAAAGATAATTCCATGTAGTGAGTGCAAAATCACCTTTCAGAACAGAGTAACAAAATGACAGTGACAGTGTTCACGAGGTGGGGTCCAAAGAACCCCATGTTGAAAATTTGGGGCCAAAATTCCTAAAAATGTCTGATATATCAAGATAAGTTGAAAAGTCCAATGAGTGCCATGATACGGCACTTACTTTGGTTCTTCAGTTTGCGGTACGGCTTTGAAGAGTGCATACATGTCTCTGTCCAGAGAAGATGACAGTGCCAACCTCCAGAGATAAGTATGGTGTAATTAGGGTGTTGGTGGGGGGGCGGGAAGGTGGGTACTCAGTGGGAGGAGATGGAGGAGGGGACTGGGGCAATGGCGAACCGTTTTCTTTTTCAGGTAAAAAAGATGTTTGAGAGGACTGTTTTTCTTTATTTACAGAGAAAAATAAATGTGGGCACACTGGGGTGGGCTCCTAGTGTGCCACATGAATTGGGAGTGGGTATGTGATGCCGACATGGGGATTGGACACCCCAATGTCACCGGAGAAGAAACAAAAAAAAAAAAACATACATTGGGGCACATTAGGGTGGGCTCCCAGTGTGTCACATGAGTTCGGGGGTGGGTTAAATGATGCCAACATGGCGAGGACAGGAGCAGAGGGAGGGTGCATGAAGTGTGCCATCCGGTGTATACATGCAGAAAAAAATTGTTCTGTGCCAGCCTGCTCGTCCACCCCTCTATCCACTGTCACCTGAGGCCAGAACAATTTTTTTTTTGCATGTGTGCCAGTCTGCCAGGCCCGACCCTCCACAGCAAGCAACAGGAGCTTGGCATGGACCGGGCGGACTGCTATACATGCAGAAAAAAAAATTGTTCTGTGCCAGCCTGATCAACCGCCCCTCTACCCACCGTCACCTGAGGCCAGAATAATTTTTTTTCTGCATGTGTGCCAGTCCACCAGGCCCGACCCTCCACCGACCATCAACAACAAGTGACAGGAGCTTGGCACGGACTGGGCGGACTGCTATACATGCAGAAAAAAATTGTTCTGTGCCAGTCTGCTTGTCCACCCTTCTACCCACTGTCACCTGAGGCCAGAACAATTTTTTTCCGCATGTGTGCCAGTCCTCCAGGCCTGACCCTCCACCAGCCATCAACAAGCAGCGACAGGAGCTTGGCACGGACTGGGTGGACTGCTATGCATGCAGAAAAAAATTGTTCTGTGCCAGTCTGCTTGTCCACCCTTCTACCCACTGTCACTTGAGGCCAGAACAATTTTTTTTCTGCATGTGTGCCAGTCCGCCAGGCCCGACCCGCCACCGACCATCAACAACAAGCGACAGGAGCTTGGCGCGGACTGCTATACATGCAGGAAAAAATTGTTCTGTGCCAGTCTGCTTGTCCACCCTTCTACCCACCGTCACCTGAGGCCAGAACAATTTTTTTTCTGCATGTGTGCCAGTCCTCCAGGCCCGACCCGCCACCGACCATCAACAACAAGCGACAGGAGCTTGGCACGGACTGGGCGGACTGCTATACATGCAGGAAAAAATTGTTCTGTGCCAGTCTGCTTGTCCACCCTTCTACCCACCGTCACCTGAGGCCAGAATAATTTTTTTTCCGCATGTGTGCCAGTCCTCCAGGCCCGACCCGCCACCGACCATCAACAACAAGCGACAGGAGCTTGGCACGGACTGGGCGGACTGCTATACATGCAGAAAAAAATTGTTCTATGCCAGCCTGCTCGTCCGCCCCTCTACCCACCGTCACCTGAGGCCAGAACAATTTTTTTTCTGCATGTGTGCCAGTCCACCAGGCCCGACCCTCCACCGACCATCAACAACAAGTGACAGGAGCTTGGCACGGACTGGGCGGACTGCTATACATGCAGAAAAAAATTGTTCTATGCCAGCCTGCTCGTCCGCCCCTCTACCCACCGTCACCTGAGGCCAGAACAATTTTTTTTCTGCATGTGTGCCAGTCCACCAGGCCCGACCCTCCACTGACCATCAAGAACAAGTGATAGGAGCTTGGCACGGGCCAGGTGGACTGCTATACATGCAGAAGCAAATTGTTCTGTGCCAGCCTGCTCGTCCGCCCCTCTACCCACCATCACATGAGGCCAGAACAATTTTTTTTCTGCATGTGTGCCAGTCTGCCAGGCCCAACCCTCCACCGACCATCAAAATCAGCGACAGGAGCTTGGCACGGACCAGGCGGACTGATATACATGCAGAAAAAAATTGTTCTGTGCCAGCCTGCTCGTCCGCCCCCTACCCACCGTCACCTGAGGTTAGAACAATTTTTTTTCTGCATGCCCGACCCTCCACTGACCATCAACAACAGAGGAGCAAGGATGGTCTTGGGAGACTGACATACATGTTTAAAGCACCAGAAAGAGAGCATATACTTAGTTAGCAAACAATGCCAGCAATACCCACCGCACCCCACCCTCATCCATCCCAAAGCAGCCAGCACAAACAGTAACTTACCTGTGAGATGCAGGCAGGCATGTCAGGTCTCCTCAGGTGACAGGATGCAGGCTGGGCAGGGCAGCAGATGGCACAGGCAGAGTGGGCAAGTAGGGAAAGCAGGCAGGCAGGCAGGACAGATCACATCTTTTATTTTGATGCTCTAAAAACAAGTCCTCCTGAGTCCTGCCTTTACTGCCAAGAGATAGTCCAACAAGTGAGGACCTGAAGTGCAAATTGCAGAGTTGGAGACTCCCGTTGTCCCACTATCGCTGTGCTTCAATTTCAGAGTTTCAGGACTCAGGTCAGATTTTACTGCAGCTCCTCTTGTGGCTTCCTGCTTTCACGCTGGTCGCGGGGCTCCGCTCGCTTTTCACCGATCGGTCGGGGTGGGGTTAGATGCTCGCTAGTGCATCAGTGGGTCTGGGCTTCTCTCCATACCTGTCTCCCCACAGTCCGCTGCATTTTAAAGGCTTAGGCGGACCTGCGGTGGGACACAAAGCAGAGAAAGGGCGCAAAAGTGCTCAAAGAACTGGGAGCTCGCGATTGGGTGTTTTGGCATTCCGCCCCCATTCTGACATCACAGAGGGGGAAGAACAGCCTAACTGGTGCGGGGACAGAGTTTAGAGAAGCCCTGGACGCTGGAACAATGCGGGGAAACAAAGAATGCAACATATTTTTAGAGTTACAAGGCATCCACAAAACAGCAAACACTCTAGGAGGCAATACTGCGGTGGGGACACGGAGAGAACCCAAAACCGCGAAAAACATGCAAATTCGCGCCTGCGATTTTCCAGCCCCCCTGGTGATCTACCTTCTTGGATGTCGCCGAAGTACAGGAAGGACGCTTCCAAGCAGCCCTATTGATGTCCTTGAAAGAATTAATAAGGGGAGGCACAACTAAGGGCAGTGACTCCTCCTTACAGAGGAAGGCGGCCAGCCAACGTCTCTCGTGGTCCACTTCCTCTGTGTCCCAACCCAAAATGGACTGGATGTGCCTCATCACCTCCATAAAAGTAGGGTCTGCAGGAGAGCGATGGGTATCTCTGTGCTCCTCTGGTTCTGACAGTAAGTCAGCACCTTCAGACCCATCTGAAGAGGAGGAGGAAGTATATCCTCCCGACTCGCCCGAGTCTGGGGATGGAGAGGGCAAGTGATGAGGCTTCATCAGTGAGTCCTCGGGTGGCTGGTACTAGCTGCTTCAGGCTGTGGGGTCAGTTCTTTAGGAGGTGGCGTTGGGACCTTCCTAGGGGAAACCTGATCAGTATTTGGAGTAGGGTCCATTGGAGTAGGAGGCTCCTTCAGGGACTCCTTCTCTTTATTTTTTTTTTGAAATTCAAACTCTTTATTGAAATTTTAAGAAAACATCCACATAAACACTGAGGACATAGGTTGCTGACAGAATCCAGTCTGATTTTGAAGTTACAACTGGGATGTATCATGCGTGTACAAACTAAAACAGCATCAAGCCCACGCCCCCTCCCCCCTTTTACCCCAAACCCCAACTTAACTCCCTTCTCCCACCCCCAGATGTGCCTTATTGAGAACACTCTGTTCTACAGTGTACCAAGAACTAGCCAATATACAGTGGCCAGCATCAAAATAAACTTATTACAGCTCAAGTAATCAGAGATGTTCACTTGTGAGACTTAGTGCAAATAGAAAGTGTACAGTTTGCCCCATTTCTTACTGAAGGATGTCAAACAGTTCTGAGTACTTGCAATTAGCTTCTCAGTCCTAAAATAAAGGGACATTTCTTTGATCCACTCCTCATACGATATAACTAATTGGTCCATCCAGTGTCTGAGGACCGGTCTTTTAACTGTTATAGAAATTAAAGCCATATGGAATCTACATTCCAGAACCTGGATATTAGTGAACTGACCCAGAATGCATACTTCTATAGTAAACAAATCACTTAGTCCCAAGAGGGGGGATCCAACTTGGATTGGATTGAGACCCATAAAGGAGCTACTTTGTCGCAGTGCCAAAGAATGTGTACCAGGTTGCCTTCAGCAATACCACACCTTGGTACAGGTGTTCGACCGCCTTCTACCCATTCTGGCCAATTTAACCGGTGTATAATATAGATTGTTTAGGATGTGGTACTGAGTGAGCCTATGTCTATCTTGGGTGAGGTATTTATGCATGTCTCTCCATATTTGGCCCCACGTCGCGGAAGAGTCTGACAGAAGAGTGTCCCAGATCTTAGATCCCTTAAGAGAATTTTGATATTTGACCTCCAGTAGGTAGGAGTATATCCTAGATATGCTATGGGGGTTATTCGCATAGTTTTGTATTTGTTTTAGGATAGGTCTGACCTGGGAGGGAGTTACTATGGGGCCAAAAAAGGAACCGATGAGGTGCCTCAGTTGGTAAACTTTGAATATAAGTTTCCGAGGAATATTGAGCTTGTTCATGATCTCTGTTGGAGAGAGAAGAGATTCCTGAGAGAAGAGGCTTTCTACACAGCAATCTTGTAACTGGGGGAGCCAGTCTGGGGGGATTGGGAAACCACCAATTCTAATATTGGAGTTTAAGACAAGAGGCTGAGCTATATCTTTTTTAGCTGAGATATTAATGAAATTCCAGCACTGATTCAACACCTTAATGGAGACCCCCTAAGATACTATTTTGTAGGTGAAGAGGTAGGGCAGAAGTAGAATAGTAGAAAACCCTGGGTACCTGGAGCTTATACATATCCAACATCCTCCTTTCCAACTGTAACCATACTGGCAAATATGCCTCAGAACTTGTACCGTACCACCTCCCCATCTTAGACAAATTATTTGCCCAATAATATAGCATGAAATTAGGGAGACGAAGACCACCCCTTTCCTTAGATTAAGTTTGGAGAAGGCTCGCCTGGGATGTTTGCCTTGCCAAATAAAATTAGTAATAACGGCATGGAACTGCTGGAAGTAGGACATGGGGATATAAATGTTTAGTAGATTTAGTGGGTTAAAAACTCTAGGAAGCACGTTCATCTTAATAATATTTATACGACCCCATAATGATAAAGGGAGAGCGGACCATCTCTGGAAGTCTTGCTGTATCTTTAAGATTAAGTCATCTAAATTGTTTCATGAAAGCCTCAGGGTCTCTAGTAAGGTGTATGCCTAAGTACTTAAATGAAGAGGGGGACCACTTCATACCAAACTGCATAAAGCTGACATGAGGTGTGTTAACATTTAGCGGAAAAATGACTGACTTTGTTAAATTTAGCTTATAATTAACCACCTTGCCAAATTGAGCAATAATGTTTAAGACAGCTTCCAAGGAATATTCCGGGTTAGTTAAATGCAGTAGGATGTCATCCGCATAAGCCGAAAGGGTCAGATTTTGTTGATGTACTAAACATCCTGTAACCCGGGGACAGCTTTTGATACTGAGCAAAAGGGGTTCTAGATATAGATTGAACAAAAAGGGAGAAAGAGGACACCCCTGTCTAGTGCCAGTAAATAAAGGGAAACAGGAAGAGAAGACCCCGTTACAGTAAATTCTGGCAGTAGGGGACTTATATACCCTCCGAATCCACTGGATAAAGATGTCCGGGAAACCCATTTTCTTAAGGGTAGCCCAGAGGAAATCCCAGTGAACTCTATCGAAGGCTTTTTCTGCATCCAATGAGACTAGGACCATGGGAACTTGGGATTCTTGGGTGGATTCGAAAATGTGTGAGAGGGTACATAGGTGGTCAGCGGAGGATCTGCCTTGTACAAACCCCACTTGTTCGAGGCTCAGCAGATTAGTCCAAATCTGCTTAATTCTAAGAGATAGAATTCTGGTTAAAATTTTCATGTCATAATTTAGTAGAGAAATTGGACGGTAACTTGCTGGGTCGTACTGGGGTTTGTCTGGCTTCAGAATCAAGACAATTGTAGCTTCCAACAAAGAGTGGTCTAGGAGATCGTTACTGAGCATATACTCAAACAGTTTCAGGAGAAGGGGGGCAATCTCCTTACTAAAAAACTTTATAAAAGTTGGAAGGGAAGCCATCGGGACCTGGGGATTTGTCTAGAGCTAGCCCCCCAATCGCGTCTTCCACCTCCGTCAATGTGATAGGGGAGACCAGAAATTCACCCTGATGAGCCTGTAAAGAAGGGAGTTGAAGACCGTCCAAGAATTGTTTAATTTGGAAAGGGGAGGGTCGAGAAGGGCCAATACTGTAAAGGTCTCGATAGCAAGATTCAAAAATTTGTGAAATGTCACGAGGGGAGGTCTTAAGCGATCCATCTGGAGAGGACAAAGCAGGGATCCATCTTGAACCCTCTACCTCCCTCAATCGGAGGGCTAACATTCTACCTGGTTTGTCCCCCTGATCAAAATAATGAACTTTAGTCTTGAGGATAGCATACTCCACCCTTTCTCTTAACAGGCTGGAGTATTCATTCCTAAGTTTCATTAGGGCCTCTAGGTCAGCTTGAGAAGATGTCAAGGATAGGGTATTTTCATCAAGTCTAATCTGGTTTGAGAGTGCCAAAATTTTAGCCTCTCTCTGTTTTTTCCTTCTGGACACTAACTTAATAAATTCTCCTCTAATGAAACACTTGAACATGCACCAGATCAGGTCCTCTCGGTTAATTGAACCCGAATTGGTTGCCATGAAAGAGGAGATCATCAACTTAATATGAGAAACTATACGTTCCTCCTTTAAAAGTTGTGTGTTTAATTTCCATGAGGAGTCTCTTTGGACCTGTGAATCTCGTGATATCGAGATCCACACCACCGAATGATCGGATACAACTATTGGCTCCATTACGGTCTGTATAATGCCAGACGTGAGGGTATTACTAACCAAAATATAATCGATTCTAGACCATGACCGATGAACATGGGAATAAAAGGAAAAAAGTTGGCCAGAAGGGTTAAGCAAACGCCATGGGTCACATAACCCTAATAAATCCATGAAGTCTCTTAGGGCAAGCTGTGAGGGGGAAGGTGGTTTTAAAGGTCTATAGGACCTATCTAAGTCTTGTGATGGAGCAATATTCCAGTCCCCGAGTATGATCGGGGATGGCAGGAAACCACTCACTTTGTCTGCTAGTCTCATAAGGAATTCCGAATCTCCTCCCACAGGACCATAAATAGACCCCAGTACCACTTTAGCATTGTTGAGAGTGCCCTTGACTATAACAAATCTACCTTCCTGGTCTACAAGACACTGTTCTGTCAGAAATGGAACATGTCTTTTCACCAAAATAGCCACCCCTCTACTCGCAGCTGACCCACAGAAAACAAAAATCTGAGAGTACCCCTGCCGGCGTAACCCATTGGTTTCTGAAGACAATAGATGAGTTTCTTGTATCAATAGGATATCAGTATTCAGAAGGGCCGCATTTTTAAGGACCTGGTACCTCTTGGATAATTCTCTGACACCTCTGACATTCCACGTAGCAATTTTATATGATACCACAACCATTTTTTAGTTTATATTTGAAGAGTACACTTGTGAGCATCTGTACAGGAAAAAAACATCTAGAAAGGCACATCCTCCCTCCCACCTTCAGAATTTTAAAGCATGTCCATCTAAATCCCCCCCATCCTCTCCTCCCCCACTGAAATTTGCAGAGACTAACTCGAGTAAGAATGACTTTAGCCTTACAGCAACCTCTCCAAACAAAACTGCGAGAAGGAAAGATGGTGGTATCCTAAAGTCACCCCCCCCCAATCCTTCCAACTATATACAAAAAAGAAACTCCCAATCGGGGCCTGAAGTGAAAATAACACCTTAAGTATTGAATCGGATAACCAAGATCCATAGACACCCTTTCCCTGGGGAGGCCATTCTTGTGTGCCAGTGGGTTAAATGTTTCTCCGGCCCTAGCCATAACCACAAAGCGAGGGCGTAGATGTCCATGTTGAGAGTTCCCCCAAGGGAGGTGTCACCCTTCCCTCGTTCTAATGCACGATGCAGAACCTCCAAGACAGGCTCCATCCCGGAGCTCCCCATCCTCCCAACCCCTATAGGTGTAGGAAAGTAGCCTCACAGTTCAATTGGGAATCCAAAAACCAGAAGTGAGACAATAAAAACCATACTGTTAGACGAGAGCCCTTTACTATCTTCTATTACCAAAACAGAGAGAGTTGTAGGGTAACTATTAAAACCTACTTGAAAGCAAAGGAGATTACAGCAGAGGGCACTCGGTAGAACTGCCATGTTTGGCCCGAATTAAAATTAAAGAAAGTAGGTACCTCCAAGACTCTTCTACGAGCCTCTGCCTTCCTATAAATCTCAGGCCCCTCTTCACTCGCGAAGAAACATTGGCGGGAACAAAAAAAAATGAACGAACCTGAGCGTCCAGTCTGTTTAACGGTTCCTGGAAACACCAACCAGAACAAAGGTTCCTCCCCCCTTCCCTGTAAGCGCAGTTCGCGCCCCGCTGAGCCGTCCCAAGGCCTACTAGGCCGCTCACCAACCCTTCCAGCCCCTGCACTCCCCCCCACAAGACACCGAAGGAACAAAAAGAAAGTCAAAACCAACAGACAGGTAACAATTCAGCTTTTCCACTACGAGTAACTATTATCAGGTTATCAGTATGTTAGCTGGTCAGTCTGGTTTAAACAAATTAGGGAGCTTAAGCTTGAGATCCTTTGAAGCTTGGTCCAGAGAATCGTAGGTATGCCAAGTCCCATCTATGAACACCTGAAGCTTTGCTGGGTAATTCATTCTGAATCGGATGCCAGCAGCTATCAATTTACTGACCGTCGGATGAAAAGCTGATCTTTTCTGTCGAGTTTCGTAGGGGAGATCTTGGGTGATACGCAACTTGGAGCCGCACCACAGTATGCCTGCAGATCCCTCGCCTTGGCCAAGACATGCTGCTTCTCCAAGAAACTCAGAAATTTAACAATAATAGGTCTTGGGGGTGTACCAGAAGTGGGTTTTGGTCGCAAAGAGCGATGAGCGCGCTCAATGTGGTATTGAGGGTTGAGGGGAGACGAACCAACTACTTTCACCAGGAACTTTTGAAGGAAAAGAATCATGTCGGTGCCTTCCTCAGCTTCAGGGAGGCCTAATACCAGGAGGTTGTTTCTCCGGCTTCTCCCCTCTAAATCCTCCGTCTTTAATTGAAGCTTCATAATTTGCTGTCTCAATTGTACAATCTCGGGGTCTGTTTTGTCCCTCCACTGCTCAAGGGAGGAGGTTCTTGCCTCTGAATCTCCCATTCGGGTCGTTAGCACACTGAGGTCTCCTTATAACGACTTTAGCTCCCCCGAGATATCCTCCAATGTTTCTTTAAAGGGTAGCAGCTCCTGGAGAAAACAATCCTCGGTAAGAGGAATCGGGGGAGCACTGGGTGAGGTTACCTTAGAGGTGGTCCCCGAACTTTGACTCCTGGACTTTTTTGTAGATTTTTCTGGAGTTGACAGTGGAGTGTGCTTTATACCACTCAGCTTCATCTCTGTTTCCATCTCCAAAACAAGTCAATGAAGCTGTCAAACTTAGCCCAAGACGACTCTGCGAACGCAGTAAGTGGTAATTTAACTCGTAATAAGATCACTGCTCACTTTTAGGCGAAATAGGGAAGAAAAAGCAGTATTTAATAGGGTGGTGAATGGGAGCTCCACAGAAGTGCTGCTTCTAGCTGCCCTGCATCACGTGATCCGACTCCTTCTCTTTAAAGTATGCCCACCAGGTGAAAAAAAGATCATTAAGGTCAGTGGATGTATTCTGAAGCGTGACTGGGGGAGCCGCCGTTGGTGGGGTAGGATTGTAGGGCCCAGGCGTCAGTCCCTTAGACTGTGGTAACCTGGGCATCGGATGTAACTGGTGTTGGGTTAATAGGTGTCGGTCCCTAAGGCTGAGAGCTTTCCGGCGCCAGTCTAACAGGGTAGAAAGATCAGGCATCGGTCGAGTGATGACAGGGTCGGTCTGTGACGGCGGAAGATTACAGGGTGACAGCCGAAGCGTCGCCGGAGTAGACTATGGGGTTGCCGATGTCAACTGTACAGGCATGGACTAACGATGGTCTGAAGACACAGCTGGCATCGGCCAAGAAGGAGAGGCCTGTCTCGGGCAGCTCACTCCCAAACGAGGCAGAGGTGTCACTCTTGCAGAAAAGGTGAGCGCATGCCCCTGGCATCACTTAGTGGTGTCGGCCCCTGAAGTCGGGGCCAACTTGGCTGATGCCCGGACCAGGAGGGAGACAGGTAAAGACCCGCTGCCCGGAGAAGACCTGGTAGAACCACCTGGCTGAGGACCCAGCTGATGTAAGGGCCTGAGCTCCAGAGGCTTAGAGGCTGGGGACAAGTCCTAAGCCCCGAAGAACCACCACCCGTGTTGGTAATAAGGACAAGTAGTTTCACCACAGGTAACCCACAGAAGGTGAGGGCTGCCGGTGTGGCAGGGGCTGACATCCCACGAGAAGAAGACCCCCCAGACATGGTCACCGACTTAAACAGGGACCCGGAACGGGAGCTGACCAGGGTTTGTCCAGGTGTTTGTGCTTCCCCGAAGACTTCTTCTCTTTTGATGATGAAGTAGAAGCCCCAGAGGCCAGGGAAGAAGAGGTACTTTTGTAGAGCTCCTTCTCCATCGCTGATAATCTTTGCTGCAGCAGAAAAGCTTTCAGGGTCTTCTGGTGGTGGAGCTGGGTGCGCTGGTTAAAATCCTAGCAGTGCTGGCAGGCCTCAGTGTCGTGATCTGGGCCTAGGCAAAGAAGACACGACCAGTAGCCATCCTTGTGGGGAAGCTATTTTCCACAAGCACACTTTGTTCGTCGCTGCTCCACAGACAAGGATGCAGAAGACCACCTGCACAAATTACTGTAATTTTACTACAAACTTAGGAAAACGTGAAGACACTGGCGGTAGACAATAACAGAAGGCATCTATGAAGGTCTGACTTGCGTAGGTCGACAGCGGGAAAAGAACTGAGGTGGAGCTGGGGGACCACCCCTTTTATAGGTAGATGTCAGGGATGGGCTGACATCACGAGGCAGTCTCGCGCTAATGACTGCTGGCTAGAAGTTTTCCGTGGTGTCCTGGCACTTGCCAGCTTCAGTCCTAATGGTGTTGCCTGCTGCAAGAGCCCCCTCGAAGTGATATGTACAGTTACATAAGAACTTACCGTAACAGTAGATCTTCAAGAGGAGCTCTTGCAGCAGGCAATCACCAGTAGGACTAAGCCGCCAGATGTCAGGACCACACGGAAACTTTTCTAGCTAGCAGTATACCACGGGAGACTGCCCATTACCGAAGTCATTACGCCGGCATCGGCCTATCCTATAAAGGCGGGCGGTCCCCCATACTCTCCTCAGTTCTCCCAGAATGGACTGCAGAAGAAGAAACCGAGGTGGTTTCCCGAGAGCCAGAAGAAAGAAAAACGGAGAGGGAGCAGAAGACTCACTTGCATGGAAGAGAAGAAAAGCAGACAAAGAGCAGGGGGAAGGAGGGAGGGAGAATTAGAGCTTGCTGCAAGAGCTCCTCTCAAAGATCTACTGTCACGGTAAGTTCTTACATTAACTGTACTATCTTACTTTGAGGAAGGCTCTTGGAGCAGGCAATCACAAGCAGGACTGAGTCCTAAGCAGTTTCGGGAACCCAATGAAACCGCAGCAAGAGGAGGAAAAACAACAGCCAGAAGCTCGGGAGAGAAAGCCCTGGAGAACAGCCAGGCCGAAATTTGCCCTAAGTCTAGAAGCAATGTCCAGGCTATAGTGTTTGGTAAAGGTATGGACAGAGCTCCAAGTGGCGGCTGCACAGATGTCTGCAGCGGATACATTCCTGAAACACGCTGTGGAAGCAACCATACCTATGGTGGAATGGCCCTTAACTCCCGCAAGTTTCTTCTTGTACTTGTAACAGAAAACAATGCAATTGGATAACCACTTAGACAAACATTGTTTGGACACTGGAGCGCACCATCTCTTTAGGGCGAAGGAAACAAACAGGAGATCACATTTTCTCCGAGGTCCAGTGTGTATAGTAAGAACAGGTTACTCACCTGTAACAGTAGTTCTAGGAGTGGTATATGTTGTTCATCCACACTCTTTGGCATGTCCCTTTCCTCTTTAAATCTTGCCGGAAGTCTTCAAGCTGGCTCCTCCCACCCACCCGGGTGGTAAATACCTCGGCTCTGCCCCATGACGCTAGATCTTGGCCTGCTGGAAGCAAGGTTGTGTCCTAAAGCCGAGGAGGTCGGGTGAGGCAGGGATGAACAACATATACCACTCCGAGAACTACTGTTACAGGTGAGTAACCTGTTTTTCTAGGAGCATGGATATGTTGTTCATCCACACTCTTTGGCAGACTCCAAGCAGTTCTCCGGGAGGAGGAAGGCAAGGCGCACATCCCCTACTTGGGAAATAGAGACTGGAGAACTGAGGCCCCAAAACCAGCATCTCGGTGTGACTCCAGGTCGATGTGGTAGTGGGTAATGAAGGTGTTTGCTGACTTCCAGGTAGCAGACTGACAGATTTCCTGGATAGGGATGTCCCTGGAAGCAGCCACCGAAGCAGCAGTATGGCAGGTAGAGTGAGCCCTTAACCCTTTGGGAGGCTCCTTACCCGCCAACTCATAGCACAGACCTATGCATGATGCGATCCATCTTGCTATGGTCCATTTGGCAGCAGGTCTGCCAGAAGCGGCTTCAGCGTAGGTGACAAACAGCTGGCGAACCTCTCCGCAAATTTCCGCCGTCCTTTCCTTATAATAGGAAAGAGCACGTCTCAGGTCCAAGGTATGGAGCCTGTACTCGGCGTCCGAGGTGTAGTTAGGGTAGTATACCGGCAGAATCAACACCTGGTTAAGGTGAAACTCTGACACCACCTTCGGAAAGAATTTCGGGTGGGGGCGCAGGACAACTTTGTCCCTGTGAAAGACCAGTTAGGGGAGTCCACCGAAAGTGCCTGGAGCTCCCCTGTCCTTCTGGCTGACGTGATAGCCACCAGGGAGGCTTTCTTCCATGACAAATGTGAGAGCTCGCACTTGTGCATGGGTTCGAATGGCTTGCCCATGAGCTTTGCCAAAACCAGCAAGAGATCCCACAGAGGTGGATGTTCACACACCAGAGGGGATAAGTGATCCAGGCCTTTGAAAAAGCACCAGAGCACTGTCTCCTGTGCCAATGTTGACTTACCGGCCCATGCCTGGTAAGCAGAGATGGCTGCCAGGTGCACCCTAAGGGTCGATGACCGAAGACCCCCTTTGGAGAGAGACCAAAGGTAGTCAAGAATGCTAGCCACAGAACAGGATAAGGGGTCCAGACCCTTGCCCTGACACCAAATGGAAACTCTTTTCCATTTGAAAGCATAGCATTTCCTGGTCGATTCCTTTCGAGATGCCTTCACCACGGTGTAGACATCCTCGGAAAGACCCAGAGTCTGGAACTCTAGCCACTCAGGTACCAGGCTGTCAGGTGCAGGGATTGAAGGTCCGAATGGAAGACCTTCCCCTGGTTGAGAGATATCAGGTCCGGCCGTGTGCAAAGCCGCTCCATGGCCCTGCAGCTGAGGCTGAGGAGATCTGGGTACCAGAACTGGCACTGCCAATCTAGGGCTACCAGAATCACCTTCGCCTTGTCCCTCCTCACCTTGAGTAACATCTTGTGGATCAAGGGAAATGGAGGGAAGGCATAGAGGAGGCCTGGGGTCCATGGTCTCGAGAATGCATCCCCCCCTGCAATGAGCCCTGGTGAGGGGGCAGGCATGATACAGCTTCAGCTTGGTGTTTTCCCTGGAGGCAAACAGGTCCACCATTGGTTTGCCCCAACAGGAGAACAAACTGTAAGCTATCTCTGGATGGAGTGACCACTAGTGGGATGTCTGGCCTATACGGCTGAGAGCATCCGCCAGTTGGTTCGAGACTCCTGCCACATGAATGGCAAGGAGGTCCACCTCGAACCAGCTCACAAGGGTCCCGATTCGGAGTGCCTCCTTGCACAGCAGATGGAAGTGCGTGCCGCCCTGTTTGTTGAGGCAGTACATGGTCGTGGTATTGTCGGTCTGGACTTGAACCACTTGACCAGGGAGCTGAGGAGCGAAAGCTGACAGTGCCAGTCTGACTGCTCTGAGCTCCAGCAGGTTGATGTGGCATCAGGACTCCTCGGGGGTCCAGAACCCATGGGCCCTGTTGTCCCCCATGTGGGCTCCCCAGCCCATGAGAGAGGCATCGGTCGTGAGGACGATTGTTGGCTCGGGTGGACAAACGGGATCCCTTCCTGCAACCGGTCTGGGGCGGTCCACCACTGGAGAGCGTCCCACATCTCTGAGTTACAGTGATCAACTGGTCTAAATGACCATGGCGCTGAGTCCACTGGGCGGCCAGCTCCCATTGAAGGGACCATTGAGGTGCACGCCGCCATGTAGCCCAGATGGTGCAGAAAGTCCCAGGCAGGGCGCAAGTGCCCACCCAGAAATGATTGAGCAAAGGAGGAAAGAACCTCCGCCCTGTCCGCCGGGAGCCGAGCTCTGGCTTGACAAGAGTCGAGCTCTGCCCCAATGAAGCCCATCACCTGCGAGGGCATGAGTTCCGACTTGGCCTCGTTGATAAAGAGGCCCAGCTGGGATCAGGTTCGGAGAGCCAGATCCCTGGATCTCTCCACTTCCTGAAGGGAGGAACCTGCCAAGAGCCAGTCATCGAGGTAAGGGTAAATCCGAACTCCTCGACGCCGAAGATGGGCCGCCACCACTGCAATGCACTTGGCGAAGACCCGAGGGGCCGAAGACAGGCCGAACGGCATGGCTCGGAACTCATACAAGGTCCCTTCGACCCTGAAGTGAAGGAACCGCTGATGGGACAGACGGATTGGGACATGAAAGAATGCGTCCTGCAGATCCAGTGAACCGAACGACATGTTTCGCTCCAGGGATGGTATGATCTGGTTCAGAGTTACCATCCGAAAGGAGCGAGACCTGAGATATTGATTCAGGTCGTGCAGATCTAGAATGGGGCACCAACCCCCCATCCGCTTGGGCACCAGGAAGTACCTGGATATGAAGCCTGGGTCTGTAGGAGGATCTGGCACTGGAGCCGCCGTGCCCTTGTGGAGGAGCTGAGCTATGTCGTCTCGAAGAGCCGACTGAGTGCAAGCTGAGATCCTTTCCTCCTGAGGTGTGTGGGCTCAGCTAGGAGGGTTCTGCTCGAATTCCAGAGGCAGTCCCTGCCCGACCACTTCTAGAACCCACCTGTCCGAGGTGATATCGGACCAGGCGGAAAGAAAGTGGTGGAGCCGACCCCCCAGAGGGCAGGCATGACGGGAGTAGGGGTGGCAACCCCCAACCCGTCACTGAGCAGGCTTAGAGGAGGAGGAGGGAGCTCCTGGACCAGCGCCTCGGCCTCCTTTATGGGGCTATTGAGGGCCCTGCTTGAGCCTAGAGCACCAAGCTTGAGCCTGCTGCTGCTGTTGGTGCTGCTGACCTCCTTGATAGGAGGGCTGTCGAAATGGCTTCCTCTTCTGCTGGTTCTTGCCCAAGGAACCCTTGGCAGAAGTGGCGTCCAAGGTGACACTGGACTGTTCAATACGCTGAAGGTGGCCTGCCACTCCTGGACCAAACAAGTCAGTACCAAGGAAAGGCACATCAGCTAATTTGTGCAGGGTATCCGCCGGAAAGGAGGATAACCGCAGCCAAGCCCTGTGGTGAGTGACCACTGCGGCTGCTGAAGAGCGGGCATAAGAATCCCCAATGTCCAGAGCCGTCTGGAGCTGCTGTTTGGCGACAGCACGGCCCTGATCATGGACTTGCTTGACCGTGGTCTGCATGTCCGCGGGGAGATGAGGAAGTACTTCATCCAGTGACCCTAGGAGGGCATGGGAGAAGTGCGCCATGATTACAACCGAGCTGGCCTGACGAAGGCCCAAGGACGAGGCCGCGTAGACCTTATGGGCAGAGTGGTCCATGTTCTTGGACTCCTTGTCCGGAGGTCGGTCAGTGTCGGCCGAGCTACCAGTACGTCTAAAGACAGAAGCAGTTACCAGGCTCTCAGCCGAGGGATGTTCCGTGAATTCCGGAAGGGATCCCATAGGCACCGCATACTTATGGGCCATACGGGCAGACGGTGCTGAGCAGGAGGCTAGATGCTGCCAAAGCTCGAGGGCTGGACCAGTAATGGCTTCAGCCACTGGGAAGGCCTCCGTCGGTATCCTCTTAGGATATCCGTCAGGGGTACTCTCTTTTCTGGCTAGACTCAGGGCATTCCGTGAAATCGGAAATGAGGCGGAGGATGCCTTGAAAGGAGGAAGGACCTCCCTCCAGGCCTGTCGAGAGTAACTCTTCATCACCCGGATGGGAGTGCAAACCAGTGGCATCCGAATCCAAAGATTCGGGATACAGCGGTCTCCCGCCTATGTCCCCCTCAATGCGCCGAGGGCGGTCAGGGGTAACCGTGATGGACAGACATTGGGGAAGCCAAGTGTCTGGATGGTCCCCTCTCGAGGAAGCCCCCAAGACAGGCTGTTTAGGCGGTGGTTCCACCCTAATGGGTGGTGAGACCGGTAAGGGCTTGGGAACAACGGCCGGCCCCACAGGAAGAGGAACTGAAGATTTCAGATCCGAAGGGGTCGGTGTCGGCCCTTGAGGCGCAGGCCAAGTAATGGCCGGGGTGGACGGTGTAGCCAGCTTCTGTCCGGCCAAAATCAGCTGCTGCCACATAAGCTCCTTATAGCGTCGATGGAGTTTCCGTCAAAGACTCTCCTCATCCGAGGAGGATGAGGACCTGTGGCAGCGCCTCTTTTTGGAATGTCGGTGGCCTTTCTTCAGTTTTCCTGCTGAAGAAAGAGACTGAGTCCTCGATCGAGACTGCCGGGGTCGACCAGGATCTGGAGAAACTGGGCTTGGTGAAAATAGAGGCTCTGGAACAATTCCCTCAATGGGAACACCCAAAGGCAGTGTCTCATCATTGGGGAAAGAAAGGACTGGGGTCCTCTCTAAAGAATCGTCGACCGGAGTCGGCGAAATCGGCTCGTGAACAATCTCGGTTGGATCAGCCGATTCCTCAGTCTCTGCCTGGCCAGACGGAAGTTCCGTGAAGCCTGCGGCTGAGGAAGCGATCTCGACCGAAGTCAAGGTCGCAGTGTCCTGGGACTCTGACCTCTCTCGGTCCCAGGAACGTCTCCTTTCAGAAGAGGATGGATCCTTGTCCCTCTTCCGAGGGTGGGAGGAGTGTGAGCCCAAGGGTGCCTCACCCCTGGTGGAGAGAGACTGGCACATCTCCCTGAAGGAACCTGTAAAGGAAGAATCGAGGTTGAGAGGCACAAAGAAACTTCAGCTAGCCGAAGCTTGGGCAGCTTCTTCTTCGAAGGCCTTCATTTGTTCTAGCTGTTCGGCGGATCCCGTGGCCGTGGAAACCGCCCACCTCGCTTCTTTAGATTTCACAGTCGGGTTCCTTTTCTCCGGTCTCCCCAGCTTAAGGCGCGCCATGCGGTCGTCAAGGACATTGGGATGGAAAGCCAAGCAAAAGGTACAGTTGGTGGTGTCATGACCGACACCTAGGCAGTACACACTGTTGTTCATCCACACGCACCCACCCGACCTCCCTGGCTTTAGGGGCACAACCTTGCTTCCAGCGGGCTAAGATCTGGCGTCATGGGGTGGAGCCGAGGTATTTACCACCCAGGTGGGTGGGAGGAGCCAGCTTGAAGACTTCCGGCAAGATTTAAAGAGGAAAGGGACATGCCAAAGAGTGTGGATGAACAACATATCCACGCTCCTAGAACGCATGATTCTATGTACATCCAAAGTATGGAGCAAAGCCTCCCCCTGATTAGAATACTCAGGAAAATAAACAGGAAGGTGGATGGACTGATTCAAAGTAAACTCTGATACCACGTAGGGAAGAAACTTAGGATTGGCATGCAAAGACCCTGTCTTTGGGAAAAAACAAATAAGGCTCCTTACACGAGGGCCTAAAGCTCAGAAATCCTTCAAGCAGAAATAACGGCAACTAAAAAGAGTGCTTTCCATGACATATAACGCAGCTTGCAACTCACGGCCAGTTCAAAGGGAGGTAATGTGAGTTTCTTCAACACAAAATTGAGGTCCCAAGGAGGGACTGGGTCCTGAATGGGAGGTTTGAGATACAGAATGCCTCGCATAAAAGTGTGAGACATGTCAAGCTGGACCACAGCCTTGCCCTCAACAGGTACATGGTACACAGAGATGGCAGAAAGATGCGTCTTGATGGAGGAGTACCACAGTCCAGAATCAGAGAGGGACAGGAGATACTCCAACACTTAATTCACCAGGCAGGTGAAAGGATCCAACTGGTGGAAAGCGACCCAAAGGGAGAAACAATTCCACTTCATTGCATAGGTCGCCCTGGTGGAGGGCTTACAGGCAGCCACCAGAACATCAGTGACCCTAGGGGAGACTCCAAACCTGGTGATAGCTACATTCTTAGGAGCCATGCATGGAGATCCAGAGATTTAAGATCTGGATGGACCAGGGTCCCTGCTCCTGGGAGAGCAAACACAGGGGCAAGGGCACTGGGGGTTCCACTGCCGGTTGTTGCAGCAACGGAAACCAGAAATGATGAGTCCAGAAAGGAGCTATAAGGATCATTTCTGCCCCATCCATTTGAAGCTTCAGCAGGACCTGCTGAAGCAGCAGGAAGGGAGGGAAGGAATACAGGAACCTCCCCCTTCCAGGAGAAAGACAATGTGTCTTGCCAGCAAACTCCAGACCCAAGATCAAACCAGCAGAAAAGCAGCAGTTTTACATTGTGTGGGGATGCAAAAAGGTCCAGTTCTGGATGGCCCCACCTGCTGAAGAGGTCTTTGACTACTGGGTTCAGAATTTCCCACTCATGAGCCTTGGAGAGGGAGCAGCTTAAGCTGTCCGCCAGGACACTTTGGACACCTGGAACATGGATGGCTTTGAGAGCTGCAGACCGTGCTTGACTGCCCAATACCAAACCCTCAGTGTCTCCCTGCACAGGGGGTATGAATGTGTGCCCCCTTGCTTGCTTATGTAATAGACCAGACACGTTGTCAGTATGCACCAAGATCAGACCCAGAAAGAGATGAGTCTGAAGGCCTGAAGGGTGTGCAAGACAGCCCACATCACCAAGACATTGATGTGGAGGCCCTGCTCCATGTTTGTCCACATGCTCAGAGTCTGGTGAGCCACTAGGTGGGCTCCCCAGCTGAGACATCTGACATCAGTACCTGGCACGGGGTCAGATGGGCAAAGGGTACACCCCAAGAGAGGTTGGCCAGATCTAGCCACAGACTAGAACTTGTCGGACTGGATCAGAGACCATGACCAGCTGGTCCACGTCATCCGAGAATTGGTCCCATTGGACCCGCAGTATCCACTGGAGAATCCTCGTATGTAGCCGGGCTAGAGGCACCGTGGCAATAGCCGCTGCCATGTGACCCAGCAGATGTAGGAAAATCCGTACCGGGACCTGACAGCTGGAAGAGACCACATGGGTCTGCTCCATCAGATGCCCTGCCCTATCCCTGGGCAAGGAGTCCATGCCATGGGCCGGGTCCAGGATGGCCCCTATGTACTGAAGCCGTTGGCAGGTCATCAGGCAGGACTTCAGCACGTTGATGGTGATTACCAGGGCCCAAAAATGACTGAAAGTATGTTCCAGGGTCAGGAGCAGGTGTTCCCGGGACAGGGCCACTAGCAGCCAGTCGTCCAGGTAGGGGAAGACGTAGAAGCCCCGCTTCCTGAGGGCAGCTGCCACCACTGCCAGACACTTGGTAAAGACCCTGGGGCTGAGGACAGGCCAAAAGGGAGGGCCCAGAACTGAAAGCAGGATCCCTGGAAATGGAAGTGGAGGAAGCGCCTGTTAGAGGGAAAAATCTTGATGTGCAGGTAGGCATCCTGCATGCCCAGAGAACAGAGCCAGTCCCCCTGGTGCAGGAGTCCCTGAAGCGTGACCATCAGAAAGCACTTGTACTCTGAACAGGTTCAGATTGCTCAGGTCTAGAATGGGCCTGAGGTCCCCAGTCTTTTTGGGGACCAGGAAAAATTAGGAGTAGTACCCCTGCCCTACTGAGCCAGAGGGACAGGCTCTATGGCTCGTTTTTGCAGTAGAGCCTGAATTTCCTCCCAGATGAGAGGCAGATGACCTGGAGGATAGAAGGAGTTGCCCGGAGGGTGGTCAGAAGGCCACTCGAGGAGTTCTAGGGTGTGGCCATGCTCAATGAGCTGCAGGACCCAATCGCCTGAGGTGATCTCTACACCACGAGGTGGAGGGAGAGAGCACTTCCCAGTCTTTTTTGGGGTCTACAAAGAGTCCGAAGTAGGGGCAGGCACCTGAAGAGCCAGTGCGGCCGACCAGGGAGCCTTAGTGATGGCGGCTACTGGGGCAGACGCCTGCTTGTGCTTGCCCTGACCTTTAGCTGGAGGGCAGGCCTGCCTGCAGGACAAGCGACAGAAGGGTGGCCGCTAGCCCGACTTCAGCTGGGTATGATACAAGGAATGGACGGGCCGGAGAGCCCTGCCTGACTCCTGGAGGGAGGAGATCAAGTCCTGTACATCACCCTCAAAGACGACCGAACCCTGAAAAGGGGCGTCCAGGATTTTAGACTGGACATCCTGGGCGAAGCTGGACACCCTAAGCCAAGAGTGACGTCAGACACAGATGTCCACCCGAGGCATCGACAGTATCACAGGTGGCCCCGTAGGATGCGACTGCCAATGTCCAAGCTCACTTTAAGCATCTGAGCTAGCTGCTTCTTAGAGGGATCCTGAGGCAGGGCCTGAACTAAGTCTCTAACCTGGTCCCACAATACATTCTGGTACTAGACCATATGGGCCAGATTATTAATGGCCCTGATAGCCAGAGTAGCTGAAGAGAATAACCTCTTGTCCAAGTGAACCAACTGCCTGGACTCCTTGCCTGGTGGGAGAGCACTAAGATGTCTGGGCTTTTTGGTGTGGTTGTGGGCCACACTGATGATTACCGAGTTAGCCATGGGTTGCCCCTCCGAAGAAAGATTTGTTGGCAGTGGCATGATAGGAGCGGTCCATCTTCTTGGGTACCGCCAGAGTAGTAGAGGGATGGTTCCATGTTGCCCTGGTGACATCATCGTATGAGTCAATCAGGGGAGAACCACCACAGGAAGGATATCAGGCTGTCGTAGATAAATTGCCAGCCAGCGACGATCTGGATCCTGCTCCTCTGTCTCCCAGCCCACACTGGTCTGGATGTGCCTCACGATGTCCAGGAAAGGAGGGTCATCAGGAGGAGACCTGGGGACCATCTTGGGGTGTTCCTCCTTCGCAGAGGAGTCTCCTGCCAGAGTCCGAATAATCAGAATCCTCTGGCTTGCTATCTGGAGACTGACACCAGTCCTGGCGTCCCGCCGAGCTGGAGTCTGACCTGGCGCCTATCCTGTGCTCCTCACTGGGGCCTGCCTGGACAGGATCTGCAGGTGGCTGGGACCATGGCTGGCGGCAGACCCGCTGGAGACGTGTTCTGCTGCTGCAGAAGAGCCCACCAAAAGTTATAGAGGGCATTAACATCCACTGGCAGAGGGTATAGACCAGGGGATAAGGGTAGGACGGTGCTGAATAAGGGTAACCAGGCAGGGGCCAGCTGGAACCAGCGTTAGGTGCCTCGGTGAAAGTCAGCAGGTGCTGCCAGAGGAGCTGGCGCAGGATCTGGCTGAGGCAGCACTGGAGGTGGCCCAGCGGACAGCGGCCACAGGAGTCTGGAAGGTGTGTAAACTGGCACCAGCAAAGGACAGACCGGTATAGCCAGGGATAGAGGCCTCACAGGTGAAGTCTGAGGCATGACCGGGTGAGAAGAAATGCCAGTAGCCTGGCAGGACTGGTGCCAGCCCCTGAGGAGGGGACCAACATAGGCAGTGTCTTGGCCGGGGGGGTGTTGACTGAAGAACCATCACCGGCCAAGTCACCTGGGTGAGAGCCCATGGAAGAAAGGGGCCTGAGCGTCAGGGGCTGGGAGGCAGAAGACAAAGTCCCCTGCCCCAAGGAGCCACTGCCCGCCACTTAAAAAAGAGTGGGCAGCGGGGCCACCGGTAACTCAGAGGAAATATGGGCTGGTGGGGCCAAGGAGACCAACCTACCATGGGAGGAAGACCCAGACGTGGTCGAGAGTTTATGGGGAGACCGTGAGCGGGAAGCAAACTGGGCCTTTTCCCAGTCTATCTCGGTGTTTACGCTTCCCACTAGACTTTATACCAGAAAAAGAGGAAGAAGTTCCGGAGGACTGAGAAGTCGTAGAGCTCCTAGCCTGCAGCTCCTTTTCCATCACGACAAGCTTCTACTTTAGGAGATGGAGTTCCAGAATTTTCAGGCAACGTCTCCATGTGGACTGGTTAAAGTCCTGGCAAATCTGGCAGGCTTCAGTGTCGTGGCTCGGGCCTCGGCACAGGACACAAGCAGAATGTCCTTCCTTTTCTGGAATCTGTTTGCTACAGACCTACTTCGTGGAGTGGTCGGAAGATGAGGCAGGTTGAGAAGACAAAAACCTGAATCCGTTAACACCGAAAAAGCAATGTTAATATTTGAAAAGAAAAGAAGTGCGGGAAATAGCAATTGACTGCAGCTGTAGTGGTGTCAGTGGTCCGACATGCGCAGGTTGACGGCGGGAAAGAACTGAGGAGGGTGTGGGGACCGCCCGCCTTTATGGGATAGGCTGACACTGGTGGAGTGACGTCAGTGGTGGGCGGTCTCCCGTGGTACACTGCTAGCTAGAAAGGTTTCCGTGTGGTCCTGGTGCCTGGCGGCTGAGTCCTACCAGTGACTGCCTGCTGCAACAGCCTCCCGCAAAGTAAGATATATAGGTTTCTTACCTAGAACTGTTGTTCTAATAATGGTATATAGTTCACACCCATACTCTGGCAGTGCTGCTGGTAACAGCCGAGCCGTCAGAAGTTAAACTCCTCCCATCACCCTGGTGATATAGCCTCGGGCTCTGCCCCATATCATCAGGTCTTTTGCACACTGGAAACCGGTATTCGGGTACCACTTGCCAGGTGAGGTTGGGTGGATTGTGCGGATGTGAACTGTACACCACTTGTAGAACTATGATTACAGGTAAGTATTTCTAACAACGTGGATACAATTCACTATCTACACTCTGGAAGACTCCTAGTAGTCCATCGGGGGGGGGGGGGTGCGCACCCCTATTTAGTGAACATACACTGGAAGACCAAGGACTCAAAAGCAGCATCTTGATGACTCACTATGCCAATGCTGTAATGTGAGATGAAGGTGTACGTTTTACTCCACGTTGCAGCCCAGTATATCTCCACGATGGGGATATCCCTGGAAACAGCCACCGAGACAGCGGTATGTCTGGGGGAGTGAGCCTTAAGGCCCTTGAGCGACTCCCTCCCAACCAACCTATAGCTGAAGTCAATGCAGGATGTAATCCACTTAAAAATCAAATGCAATATGTAATCCACCTAGCAATCATCCACTTGCTGTTGGTCTAACAGGGGCAGGTTTCAGCATGTTAGAAACAGCTGGCGAGCCTCACTCTGAACTCCAGCTGTACACTCCTTATAGAAAGACAGCACCAACTGCAGGCCCATGATATGGAGCTTGCAATCAGCCTCCAAAGTTGGGCTGGTAAAGTAAACTGGTAGGTTAATCACCTGGTTAAGGTGAAACTCCAATACGACCTTTTTGGGCAACTTCAGGTGGGAAAGGAGGCCAACCCTCTACTCTGATCCCACCCCTTAATACACCCCCCGAGCTTTTCATCTACAACAAGGCTTCACAGGCTGCAAATTTTCTCCTTTTCCAGTTGTTCCCCATTGTATGTTAGTAAATTAACACTATGACTTATCCTGGTGCCTTAGCTACCTGCATTTATGTCCGTGAAACAATTTGTTCTTATACTCATCTTCTGTTCTTGCTTGACAATGTAATTGCTTGTTTGCCTGGTGACTCTGTGTCCGTCACCTGACTATGTAATCTTCTGATGTGGATCCTATGTAAAGAGCTTCGGCTTAAAGGTACTAATCCAAGAATTTAATAAATAAATAAAAATCCTTGTCCTTGAGGCAAGATCAGATAAGGAGACTCCACTGAAAGCACCTGGAGCTCACTAATCCTTCTGGCCGATGTGATGGCCACCAGGAAGGGGGTATTCCACGATAAACGTGACATCTTAGATTTGGGCATTGGCTCTGTGTGCCCATGATCAATGCCAACAACAGAGGTAGGTTCCATGGAGGTGAACGTTCGTGCACCTGAAGGAACAAGCAAGCCAGACCTTTGAAAAAGTGCCCAAACACCTTCTCCTGGGCCACTGTTGACATACCAGCCCACACCCAGAATGCAGAGATGGCTGCCAGGTGCACCTTAAGGGTCGTCGCTCACAGTCTTGGGACTAGAAAAGGGACCATATGGAGTCAAGGATGCTCACCCTGGTGCAGGTAAGTGGATCAAGCTCCTTACCCTGGTACCAGATCGAGAACCTCTTCCACGTAAACGTATAGCATTTATGAGTTGATTCCTTACAGGACAACTTCACACTGTGCAGGATGTCTTTAGAGAGGCTCACAGCCTGGAACTCTAGGTGCTCAGGAACCAGGCTGAGATGTGCAGGGATTGAAAGCCCAAGTGCAAGACCTTCCCATTGCTGTTTGGGCAGCAGATCTGGGTGGAGAGGCAACCTCCACAGTGGCCTGCTGCTGAGGCTGAAGAGATCCAGATACCACAACTACCTGGCCCAGTCTGGGGCTATCAGGATCATGTCCTTGTGAATCAAGGGGAAGTGAGCGCTTTAACCTGGTACCAGATCGAGAACCTCTTCCACTTAAATGGGGAAGTGAGGAAAGGCATACAGAAGTGATCCAGGGCCTTGCAAAGGCATTCCCTTCAGTGTCCCAGGACTATGGGGGGTGGGCACAGAACTGCCTCTGTTTTCTGTACTCCCACTAAGCAAACAGAACTACCAGAGGAGTGCCCCACTGGGAATACAGGTGGTCTACCACCTCCCAATGCCAGGAACACTTGTGCAACATCATTCCAATCCGGCTGAGAGCATCCACCAGCTCACTGTTTTCACCCACAACATGGATTGCAAGGAGATCTGCACCCAGGCAGTGCATGAGTGTCTAGGTGCAGCAAGCCTCCTGACACAAAGGAAAGAATCGTTTCCTACCCTGCCTGTTCGGGTAGAACAAGCTTGTTCTATTGTCCGTCTGGATATGAATGACTTGACCCCAAATCAATGAAGCAAATTCTGTTAAAGTTAAGACGCACTACACAGAGCTCCAGCAGGCTGATGTGAGGTCGGGGCTCCCAGGATGACTAGAACCCGTGGGTTCTGTCATCTCCCAGGTATGCTCCCCACCCTACCAGAAATGTAGGGGGCAGTATAGTGCAGTGGGTTAAGGCTCTGAGCTGCAGATCTGGAGACCTGGGTTTGAATCCCACAGCCGCCTAGGCGCATACTGTGTAATCCTGTGCAAGTCACTTAACTTCCTTGTGTTTCCTGGTCGCATCTGGAAACAAGCTTCGGCTTGGTGTGCTACTCCTGGTTAAACAATGTTCCCTTTCCCTATCCATAGTGAGAGTGATGGACGGTTCTGGGCTAACAAATGGGAGATCTTACTTCGAGTGGGAACTCTTGCAGCAGGCTATTACAATTAGGATCCGCAGGCACTAGGACCCGTCAGAAACCTTTAGCTAGCAGTACCCAGCAGGGCCACCCCTGACATCGGCTCCGGCCCGACATCAGCCAATGGTATATCAGAGGGTGGTCCCCAGCCCCACCTCAGTTCTTTTCCCGCCACAGACCCACTTTAGAACTCCTGTTAGTAGTCTCAGCAATTTCTTCGTTTCTTGTTTTTCTTCAAAGTCCGTTTCTCGTTCTTCTAGTTTTTTGTGCATGTCGACTTCATCGTTGGTTTCCTCATCTGGACAGAAGAGGACAAAGTGTTCCTGTAGCCGCCAGATACCGGTGAAAGACTCCTACGAGGCATGTGTCTTTTGCTTCGGGCCGGACCACGATGCCAAGAACTGCCCGATCTGCTGCAGCTTTACAAGTAGGACTAGGATCCGCTGCCTTAAGGCGCTAAAGGCCCATATCCTTGAGAAACAAGTGATTGTGATGCAGCACACTCCCGTACAAGGAGAAAAAGCGGGACTCGGACCACTACAAGAACCGGAGCCAGTCTCAGGCGCGTTCGCACTCTCTATCTCCCCACAAGAAGTCCTCCTCCTCTGGGTCGGGTGGCTCAGATCATTCCCGCCACTCACGACACTCTAATGGTAAGCGGGATGCTACCGTCCACACCAAGGCACCGTCAGGTAATGGTAGTTAGGGTCCGCTCTCGGTACTGATGCCACCCACCTCGAAAGTGAAGGCTACGCCTTTGCAGCCACCCTCCACCTCAGGAGTTGGGACCTCGGCCCCGCCGAAGAAAGCCCCATCCACAGCCATTCCTGGGGCTCTGGGCAAGGCCCAACGCCAGAAGGAACGGGAGTCAGGCTCAAAGCCAGCACTGGCTCACCGACCCTGTATGGCCCAACCAATGAAACTGAAGCAAAAGACAGCTAAGCAAGACTGCTCCAAACCGTCGACAGCACCGGACCCAGAGTGGACGTTGGTGAAAGCGGCGCCGGATACAGACCGTTCGCCGGTCCGTGGGGCCTCCACTCCTGAGGACTTGACAAGACGATTCTTCGCCCAGGGACCTCCCTGATTTGCCATCTTCGCCCATACCTCCTTGCTTTCCAGACAAACCCAGCCTTCCGACAGGTTCTGCCATGGCACAATTCAATAAAGAAGAGCTCAACAAGCTCTTTTAATTTTGGTGGAGCCAAGTTAAAAAAGACATTTTGCCACCAGCCAGACCCTAGTCAAGCTCCAGAAAAAACAGGATAAACGCAGGGATTAAAAATCTTCTTCCCCTGTGCCTAAATGTTCCTCCTCTAAGCCTAAACTGAAGTCCAGGTCACACACTCCAGTAGATACCTGTGGCCAGTCTAAACACAGGGAACACTGGCACCAGCGACACTCTCGCTCTACCAGCCACCATCGTTTCTCCAGCAGGCGACAGTTCAGTAGCCAACGCTGGACTGACAGCCATCCCAGATGTTCAGTCAGCCACCATCGGACCCCTAGCCATCGCCAGTCCCTAAGCCATCGCCGGTCCCCTACACATCGTCGGTCCTACAGCCGACATCAGTCTTCCAGCAGGCGATGCTCACAGGAAAGAAGCCGTTCTTACTCTCACCCAAGATCAGCCTCCTACTATTCAGAGGGCCACAGTTCGCATCCCAGCTCCTCTGGGTCCAACTGTTCCCTCTTCAGGGAAAGAGTGTCCCCCGATGAGAAGGGCACCCCAAGGCCCCCTCCTGATGATCCCACATTCATGGACATCATGCGGCATTTCCAGCCCTCTCATGGATGAGAGACAGAGGACTTGGATCCTGAACGCCGGAGGTTGGCGAAATACCTGAGGCAGAAGGAGCCAAAGCCTCTAGTGGTCCCTCCTCCTGTGGATACCTTCCAAGACCTTACCAGGATTACTTGGAAGCATCCCTCTACCACCCCGGCAGTTCCTAAGAAATTGGACAGGCTGTATAGAGCCCCGAGGGAGGAGCCTTTCCTGGCAGAACACCCTCAGGTGGACTCCATGGTGATTACAGCTGCTCATGATAAATCCAAGCAGCCTAAACACCTTAGCTCCCAGCCTCCTGAAGTAGAGTCCAGATACCTGGACCAGGTGGGCAAGATGGTCTATTCCGCCTCCACCTGTTCCATTCACTCCCTAAACTTCTTCACGCATACAGCCCAGTACCAAAATGCAATGTGGAAGAAGGGCTTGGAAGTAGCTCAGGCCTTGCCAGACTCGGCACAAAAGACCAAGCTCCTGGAGATTTTGAAATCGAGTTCGGACATAGGCACTTATGTCTTGAGGGCCTCGTACGATACTGCAGATACGGTCTCGAAGGCTGTGGCTTCCGGCATTTGCCTTAGATGCCATGCCTGGCTTAGAGTGTCAGGATTCTCCCAGAATCTGCAGTCCGGAATCTGAGACCTCCCATTCCAGGGTTCTGTCCTCTTCGGGGAGGAGTCTGAGAAACTCATCTCGTCTCCAAGAATCTGGGAAGTCCATCTGGTCCGTCCAAAAACTATATAAGGGGGACCAGAAGCCATTCTGCAAATGGCCATTTCATAAGACCTCAGGGCAGAAATATCGTGGCCAATTTCCGCAGAGAGGTGGCTTTAAGAGGATAGCCACAACCCAAGCTTCTGGGAGCTCTACCTCTAGAGGCCCCAAGTCCTCCCAGCCCTCTCTGACGACTGCCAGAGCTACCCAATGACTCACTACTGACCCCCCCTCCTCCGGCGAAGGTCTTGGGGGAGGCAGTAGGGGGTCACTTTTCCCTCTACCAAGAGGGATGGAGCAACATTACGACAGACCTCTGGGTTCTAGGCCTAATAAAAAAAGGACATGCATTAGAGTTCACTTAGATTCCTCCAGAAGAACCACCAAGGTCCTCCTGTTATCCTCCTTCGCACATTCCTCTAAGAGAAGGAGAAATACAGACCCTCCTGCAAAAACGGGCAATACAGCCAGTTCCCCAGGGACAACGGGGGAAAGATTACTACTCCCACTTCTTACCGGTCCCAAAAAAGACTGGGGATTTTTGTCCCATCCTGGACCTCAGCTCCTTAAATTTTTTTATGGAATACAAAAGGTTCAGGATGGTCACTCTGCCAGGCCTCATTCCCCTCTTGCACCGGGTGGATTGACTCTGCTCCCTGGACATGCAGGACGCCTATATGCACATAAAGGTCTTTGCTCCCCACCGGAAGTTTCTGAGGTTCCACTTCCAAGGGGGGCATTATCAGTTCCGGGCCCTACCATTCAGCCACTCCTCTGCTCCACGAATCTTCATCAAGTGCCTAGCAGTGGTGGCTGCGACTGTCAGATGCCACGGCCATTCTATCTTCCCTTACCTAGATAACTGGCTTCTAGCAGCGCCATCCAGAGCGCAACTATTGTGCACTCTTGAAGACACCTTTATTCTCTTCCGAGAGCAGGGATCACCCTGAATCTTCCAAAGTCTTCCCCAGAGCACAGTTAGCGACTCCTATTTATAGGAGCAGTCTTCGACACGGTTCAGGGCATGGCCTTCCTCCCGCAGGATGGGGGGTGGGGATCATCTAAGGGTTGTAGCCCGAATGGTATCTATGGCCCCACAGGTCCCAACCAGGACCTTCCTCAGACTTCTGGGCACATGGGGCTGCCATCCCCTGTTCCCTTGGCTCGCCTCCACATGAGGGTCACACAATGGATGCTCAGGTGCAGGGGACCAGAGATCAGATGATCTAGACCGGCCGGTGAGGATCTCCGATCCAGTAAGGACTCTTTCTTGGTGGTTGGATCCCTCCAACCTGAAAAGAGGGGTCCCTTTTCATCAGGAGCCCCCAAGATGGATCCTAACCAAGACACCTCCTGTCTCGGCTGGAATGCTCTTCTGGGAGACAATCAAATCCAGGGGATATGGTCTCCAGACAAGGAACAGCTCCATATCAACATTCTAGAGATGCGACCGATCCTGAATGCCATGCAGGCATTTCAAACAGACCTTTCGCCAGGCCCTCTTCTCATCCAGACGGACAACACATCGGTGGTGTTCTACGTCAACAAGCAAGGGGGTACACACTCCTATCCCCTATGCAGGGAGGCGATGAGAGTCTGGTATTGGGCACTGGAACACCACCTAGATCTCATTGCTGTTCATGTTCCAGGTGTCCAAAATGTCTTGGCCAACAGCCTAAGCTGGTTGCAGTTCAAGGCTCACGAGTGGGAGCTCCTCCAGTCAATAGCAGATCAAATGTTCGACAGGTGGGGCCACCCAGAGTTGCACCTCTTTGCATCTCCACTCAATGCCAAGCTGCCCAGTTTCTGGTTGCGAGAGCCCGCGCCTGGTGTTTTCTGGCCAGACACGTTGTCCCTCTGTTGAACAGGGAGGTTTCTGTACGCCTTCCCTCCATCCCTCCCTTCCCCGTAACTCAGAGGGTTCTTCTGAAACTTCAGGCTGAAGGAGTAGAGATGATCCTCATTGCCCCATTCTGGCATCGACAGATTTGGTTCCCACTACTTCAGCAGCTGGCAGTGGAACCTATAATTTAGCTGCCGCTGAGCTCGCACTTACTGTCCCAAGATCAGGGAACATTGGTCCACCCGGACTTCAAATCCCTGCATCTTCATGCCTGGCTCCTGCAGACATAGTCAAATCCAGGTTTGGGGTCTCCCAGGAGGTGGCAGACGTTCTCGTGTCAGCAAGAAAGCCCTCTACTAGGATCCACTTATGCCATGAAGTGGAAGCGTTTCTGCCTTTGGGCTTCACCCCGTCACTTAGACCCTCTTACCTGCCCAGTGAACTCCGTTCTATAGTATCTCCTCTCCTTGTTAAATCAAGGCTTGAGCTACTCCTCCATAAAGATGCACTTGTCAGCAATCTCCACATACCATGTACCGACGGAGGGAAAGACACTTGCCCAACTGGACGTGTCCCGTACCTTTTTGAGGGGCATCTTACATATCAAGCCTCCCATCCGAGATCCAGTACCACTCTGGGATCTCCTGTTTCACCTTGTTGGGAAGCTCACCCTCCCTCCTTTTGAATCTGCCGCAGATTGCGAGCTTTGCTTTCTTTCTTGGAAAGTGTTATTTCTGGTTGCAGTTACTTCTGCTCAGAGAGTTTCCAAGCTTCAGGCCCTGATGTGCAAGGAGCCTTAATTTTTCATAGGGCAGGGTGTCCCTGAGAACCAGTCCTAAGTTTTTGTCCAAAGTGGTTTCTAAACTGACATTGAATCAGGATGTCAACCTTCCGGTGTATTACCTGGACCACTCAAATGGGGGGAAGCGCTCCTGCATACTCTGGATGTCCACAGGGTGCTAAGGTACTATCTAAAATGTACTGCTCCACATCGCAAGACAGAGAAGCTGTTTGTGGCCTTTGCGCCTTGATGCCAAGGCAATCCGGTGTGAAAGCAGACTCTCTCCAAATGGCTGGTCAACTGTATTGTCTATTATTACAACAAATATAACAAAAAGATCTTACCAGGCTCGGTTAGAGGTCATTCTACCAGGGGAACAGCTACTTCATTCGCAACATTGCGAAATGTCTCCATTGGAGACATCTGTGCAGCTGCTACCTGGAGCTCAGTGCATACCTTTATTAAGCATTACAGTCTGGACACTGCTTCGAGGCATAGGACTGATTTTGGCCTAGCGGTCTTTCAGGGCTTCCTTTCTTGAAGTGCCCTGTTAGCACTGGTGCTCTCAGCCGCCTCCCAGTTTCCTGTTCCTTTCTGCGGGACTGCTTGGGATTCTGTCCTAACTGTAATAGCCTGCTGCAAGAGCTCCCACTCGAAGTAAGCTACTACAGTTACGTAAGAACTTACCATAACAGTAGATCTTTGAGAGGAGCTCTTGTAGCAGGTGCTGTTTTCCCACCCTCCTTCCCCCTGATGAGTTGTGTTGCATTAGTTTTTTATGGCAAGATTCCACCTGGTCTGCCTACTGGGCCTTATTCACAGGTCTCCGGCAGGTCAACTGAGGTAGGGTTGGGGACCGCCCCCCCGATATACCATTGGCTGACGTCGGGGCAGAGCCGACGTTGGGGGTGGCCCCTGCTGGGTACTGCTAGCTAAAGGTTTCTGATGGGTCCTAGTGCCTGCAGCATAGTCCTAATTGTAATAGCCTGCTGCAAGAGCTGCTCTTGAAGAGCTACTGTTATGGTAAGTTCTTATGTAACTAAACTTTCTTCATCCAGATGTTGTGGGGACAGCCACCACTGAATGGCTGGGTCACTATGACCAGCTGGTTCAGGTGACCTAGGTGTTGGGACCACTACTGGCCCGACTCCCACTGCAGGCAGTGCATCTGCCACAGCCCATCTGATCATGCTGGTGCAGCATGCCCTGTATCCCAGCAGCTGCAGGAAATCCCAGGCGAGGCACGAGCACCCAATCTGAAATAGTCATGCAAAGCTGATAAGATGCCAGCTCCAGCCGCAGAAGGGGCTCTGAGCCGCCAGCGGGCCGGCGGCGACCTCCAGCCGACCAAGAGATCCAGGAGGCCGGGAGAAGCAGTGTGAAAGCTGGCACAGCCCTCCAGCTCCAGTCGCAGAAGGGGCTCCGAGCCGCCAGCGGGCCGGGGGCGACCTCCAGCCACCAAGAGATCCAGGAGGCGGAGAAGCAGTGTGAAGGTAGGCAAGAGTCAGCAACCAATCGAAGCGACCGCTGTCTCTGCCTTGCTTCCATTGGTGCGCCTTTCCCATTGACTTTAGCTGGACTCTGCAACACTATTCTGGATGGGATTTTCTGCTTAGCTGTAACTTTTATCAAGTAATCTTAAAAAGAGCTGTTTTAACTTAAAATTGTGGGCAATTTAAACATTGTATTGCTGTGATGTTTGCTAGTGATTCAGCCTTTTTCTGGTGATCTGTGTGGGCTAGACGCTTAGGCGCCTAACCCCCCAAACCCTCCCAGTCTTTTGTTGTGCAGATTTTGATCCTTGCACCTAATTGCAGATTGCCTGCAATAAAGTAGCTTTCTCACTGCCTTCTCCTCTGTCCCCTGCCTTGCAGCCGGCACAGCCCTCCAGCTCCAGCCGCAGAAGGGGCTCCGAGCCGCCAGCGGGCCGGCGGCGACCTCCAGCCGACCAAGAGATCCAGGAGGCCGGGAGAAGCAGTGTGAAAGGTACGGGCAAAGCCGAAACCAATCGGGAAGCGACCGCTGTCTCTGCCTTGCTTCCGATTGGTGCGCCTTTCCCATTGACTTTAGCTGGACTCTGCAACACTATTCTGGATGGGATTTTCTGCTTAGCTGTAACTTTTATCAAGTAATCTTAAAAAGAGCTGTTTTAACTTAAAATTGTGGGCAATTTAAACATTGTATTGCTGTGATGTTTGCTAGTGATTCAGCCTTTTTCTGGTGATCTGTGTGGGCTAGACGCTTAGGCGCCTAACCCCCCCAAACCCTCCCAGTCTTTTGTTGTGCAGATTTTGATCCTTGCACCTAATTGCAGATTGCCTGCAATAAAGTAGCTTTCTCACTGCCTTCTCCTCTGTCCCCTGCCTTGCAGCCGCACAGCCCTCCAGCTCCAGCCGCAGAAGGGCTCCGAGCCGCCCAGCGAACGTGACCTCAGCCGACCAAGAGATCCAGGAGGCCGGGAGAAGCCAGTGTGAAAATGCAGACAACATAAATTTGCTCCGCTTCCCCCTCCCCTCTTGGTTGATTGTAGTTATACACTCTTTCCCGCCATTTCTCTAATCCACGCCCACATCTAATTCCCTTCTTTATTAACCCATACCTACCCTGCACAATGCTAACTTGCTTCCTTTTGCTCCTTAGCCTCTCATCTCCCCCAATCCATTATGATAATCATATTATACCCCCTGTCATGACGAATAAGTTAATGAGTATGTTCTGCTGTCCACTGCCATCCACAATGTACAACCATCTATTCCTTATTCACTTTGAACCACTCTTACACTGCAACCCCTGGGGTATCCCACATAAAGCCTCTCTAACAATCCAGCACTCCCCTAGCCCCTTACATGTATCCTGGCTTTTAATAACCCACTATGCCTGTCAGTCAGACTCCTATGTTATGATAAAAGTCACACCTATATAAAGGACCATCTCCCACTACACAGTGGGCACCTAGGACTAAGAGGAAACGCCTGATCACTCTCTCTATCCCTATCCCTTGGTGCCCTACCAAATTAATCTTCTACCTCCTTTTCTGCATTGGCACTATTGAGATTAATCCTGGCCCCATTGTAAGTTTATCTTCCCCTGCTGATCTGACTTCCATAAAAGGCCTAAGCTTCATACACTTCAAGCTTGCAGCCTCTAAAAGTTCATCTTAATACAGGCTTGGGTGGACATACTCTTCCTGATTTCCTGGTCATCTCTGAATCTTGGCTCAGGCCTACAACAAAAGACAGTGTTGTACACCTTCCCAATTATCAGCTCTTCAGAGCAGATCGCCCTTCCAGGGGTGGTGGGGTGGCCATATACATTAAGGACACCATCTCTGCAACCTGCCTCATCAACACATCCGAGCCAAATGAATTTGAATGTTTATCAATCAAAATATCCCTTCCTAATGCCTTCATTTAAACTGATTGGATGCTATAGGCCCCCTGCAGGCCTTAAATTGCTTTTCACCTAGGGTCAATTCTCAGCCTAGGCCCTGAAGATACCATCATCCTTGGTGATTTGAATTTAAACTGGCTGTCTAATGTATCTGCACCTTTGATAACCTTTTGTGACACCTTTGGATTCACTCAGCTAATTAAAGACCCAACTAGGATCAACCTAAGAAATTCCAGCAACAGCTCACTCTTGGATATTATGTTGGTAAACAAGCCTCACTTATATTCACATGCAGGAGTACTGCCGAGTGATGTGAGTGACCATTACCCATAGCTGGCATAAGATCCACACTCAAACCACCAAATCCTGCAGAATTTGTCCTCAAAGGTCAAAAAGAATTTCAATATCTCAGGTTACCTCCATGACCGAGTAATACAATATATTGGCAAGATTTCTATCTTACAACCTCTGTTGAAATAGCTCTCCAGACTTTAAAGGATATTATCACTAATGCTCTCAATATTCATGCACCTATCACCAGTATCAGAACTAAGTAGGAATCCTGCCCTTGGTTCACCTCTGAGCTTAAAGCAGCCTTGAGAACCAGAGACAAACTGTGGAAAACATAAGAAAACAAAGGACACCAGAGATTGGCTAAATTTCAGAAAAGCAAGGAATTCATGTAAAAAAAATAAGAACTGCCAAACTGCCTATTATATAAGCTGAATTGGATGCCTCCTACAATAACCCATCCAGACTCTGGGGTACAATAAAGGACTTCTGGGCCAAAATTCTACTCCTGCCTTAACCTCCAAACTGCTACTAAATGATACAGAAATTACAGGTAAACAAGAAATCTTAAATACCTTCAATGTTCACTTCACCACAGCTGGCCTAGCATTTGACTCATCACCTGCAAATATCCTGAGATCTTCCTTGAACCTGCAAACTACTGTGGGACAAATGGCCACTTCAACTTTTCCTTCATCCCAATATCCGTGAAAGAAGTGGAAGATCTCCTCTCAATTTAAACACTACTAAGAGCGCAGGTGCAGACTCCTGGATCCCTATTTCCTGAAAATTGCTCACATGTCTTATCTGCCCCTCACTCATCTCTTCAATCTCTCCTAACTACTGGATCCATTCCCTCTACTTGGAAAACAGCTCAAGTAGTTCCATTACTCAAATCTGGTGATACTAGGGATCTCAACAATTACAGGCCTATCTCCATCCTACCAGTACTATCCAAGATGCTCAAAACTAGTAAACTCTCAATTAAGGGACTATCTGGATAACAACCTTCTAAATTCTGCACAATCTGGATTTAGATCAAAGCATACACCATTACTGCCTTAGCCAAGGTAACCAGCGATTGGCAGACTGCCTTGGATAAGAAAAATTGTACCTGTGCTGTGTTCCTGGATTTGAGTAAAGCCTTTGACACAGTGGATCATGACTTATTAATCACCTCCCTTAACTCACTAGGCCTGGATTCCCTATCACTCAACTGGTTTAAGGATTACCTTTCAGATAGGTCACAACTGGTTAAAAATGGAAATTACCTATCACCTCAAAACCACTGCTAAGGGTGTACCAAGGCTCTATTCTTGGCCCTATCCTCTTTGCCATTTATATAAACAATATTGATGCCAACCTCACTCAATCTAACATTCATCTGTTTGCTGATGATACTGTATTATATGTCAGCAATCCCTTACCTTCTAAAGCCTGTGAACTGTTACAATCCGAATTCTCCATTCTGCAGCACAATCTACTTGACAAAACTACTTCTAAATGCCAAAAACAAAAGCTATGTTCTTTGCACAAAGAGTTGCTTTACCACTACCCCAGCATCCACCACCCACAATTATCCACCTTACTTGGAGAGAAACTGGAATTTGTTGATAACTTCAAATACCTTGGAGTCTGGATAGATAACAGGCTTGACTATTCTGTCCATATTGAAGAGATACTTAAAAAGCTAAGACAGAGGCTTGGACTATTTTTAGAATAAAACATTACCTAAACAGTGATTCCAAAAAGGTTAATTCAGGCCTCATTCCTATCCCTCATTGACTATGCTGATTTTCTCTACTGCCATTGTTCTCGCTATCTCTTACATAAACTGGACACCCTGTATCACAGGTCCATAAGATTTATTACTGACCTTCCCTCCAGCACCCATCATTGCTCCTCTTATATGGCAGTCAACTGGACATCATTACAACACAGAAGAAATAGGAATGCTGCTATCTGGATATTCAAAGCGTTAACAGGCAAACTACCTACCTATATCACTGATTGCTTTACCCAAATTACAACTAGGCCTTACACCTTAAGGATCAGTAAACTCATCATATTAAAGGTCCCCAATGCCTGCACCGGTTTGGGAGGGCTGCTTTCAGCTATACCTTAGCAGTTGCATGGAACTCTCTCCAAAAATCCATGAAGCTAGATAGCCTACTACCTCTGGCATCTTTCAAAAGATTGTTCTCCGCCCTTTTTCCAGAGCTCTGCAATTGCTTTTATACAGCCTAATCCCCTACCCTACCTGACCCACCTTCCTTTTTCCGTCCATTATATTAATTCAATTTCTATCTTCCAAATCACCTATTATATTCTCATAAAACTAGTTAGACCCTATAATTTATATTTTATGCCTGCTATACCCTTTGTCCCTTTTTTCTTACAGGCTAAATGGTTCTACTGTTCCTTGTATATATGTAAATTGTTGTATATAATCATTTCATGTCATTGTATTGCTGTTTATGCTATTCTTGTCTATGTAATAATACTTGTATCCTCATTTGTATGACCACTCAGGTCCATCTTGTAAATGAGCTTTGCTCAATGATGTTCGCCTGAATAAATAAAGATTTTGATTGATTGATTGATTGATTGAAGATGCCATGCCCGGTTCGCCAGGACTTGGCCCACAGGGAGTCTATTCTGCTCCGATATTTTTTTCCCCTGTGTGTGAGTTTTCAGTGCTTGCGACAGGTGCTGTATTGACAGCACTGGAACCTGCAGTCCTCTGTTTATCCACATGACAAGTACAGTATGGCAGGGCTCTCGGTAGGATTTCTTATTGAGGAGTCCCGGACTTTCCTGAAAAAAAAAAATGGGGTCCGGTCGAAAATTTGGGAGTCCTAGTAAAATGTTTGGGGGTCCCCATTGAAATGAATGGAACGAGTCTGGAAAGTGCATTTCAGTGATTTTTATTTACATATCCATGTTTTTTTTTTTTTTAATTCCTGAGTCATTATGTTGCTAATATAATGCCAGAAAGTCTTTTTTTTCAGCAGACAGTGTTGTTTTGCATTCCTACAAGGTACCAGTGATGACTAAGTTACCATAGCAGTAAATGATCACATAAAACTAAAGAATCACCTGTGTGACTGTTGACTGTTGTTCATTCATTTGTTCAATGACTGTCACCAATTAACAATGAGAAAAATGTACTTACAGTTTTGCAGTTCTAGTACATCAAATTGAAATTTCTACTGCTGCACTTGAGTGCAGTTGCCCAATTTATTTATTTGCCAAACTGCTACAAACAAAGTTTGCCATTAGATTAGGTATTGACTGTAAGAAGATGTAAACATTAATAGACTAACAGTCATTGCTGACAGTCACCTATGTCTCCCAGTCTGTCACCTCATGCCCAAAATACTTCTCCTTCGTTCTCTCCTGCACATTACATTTTAGATGCAATTATAATCAGCCCCCAATTTCAGACTCCCTGGCAGTGCCCACCCACCAAACATTGCAGAAACCTCCCTCCCAGCTCCCACCCACCAATGATGACTCAGGCTTAGATGACACAATCTAACATGACTGTGTGGTTGCTGTCTCTGTAACTAAAAAAAAAATATTAAAGACCATTATTAAAACATATTAAAATTTCAAATAATTATTTTCTGCGCAGTCTCATGGCCTTAAATTTCTTAAGTACTGGATGAGGGTCATAGTCTTTAAGTTCAGCTCCTTCTTGGGCAATCCGCATGAGTCTGCTCACAGTGTCTGCCTTTAGGGAACATCTACCTTTTGTTTTTATTTTGTTTTGTACAGAAGTCCTCTTTCACGTGCCACTGATGTAACAGGTGACACAAGTAAAATCTTGGCCATTGTGACAAAATCTGGGAAAACATCTGAATAGTTTTCAATTAAGTCTTGGCAGACACTACTAAGCAAAGTCAATCCTTTTTTAGATTTCAGAACAAGTTTGAATTGTCCGTAATCTTTCTCAGCCCTGTCTTGGTCAATAAGTGCTGGCAGTGTTTCTTCTTTGAAGGCTGTTTCTTGGAAATAAGTGCAAACATCCTTGAGTTCCTGCAGTCCATGGTCCATTATGTTGGAGTCATCTGGGAGACACTCTGGATTTAGAAGAACATTTAAGTTATGCAGCAGCTGCACTGAAGTTGTCTCAAATCTTGTGTGAATGTTTTCAATGAGTTGCATCAGATATCCCTGAGATGCCATCTGGAACTGCATTCGCAGTGATAGCTTGTCATTCACTTTTTGATCCTGCAACGTGCCAGGATGTTGGTCGAGTACCTGAAATGTGTTTTGTAGCTCTACCCCATTCTGCTCTTTAAACTGCTGCAGTCTAGTAACTGTGGCTTCTATCATGCTGCTGGCCACCAAAATGTCAACACTGTCCCGTTGCATGACTAAAGACAGTTTATTCACATCCAAGACATCCATGAAAAAAGAAGTGTATAAGATAAAGCAGACTGATTTCAGTTTTGTGTGAAGGCTCTTTGCTTCTGCCGCACCTTTTGCTTCATCATGCTCTAGGGCTTGTGAAAGTGCAGGGTATGATCTATGCATTGCTTGAACTGCAGTATGCAGTGACAGCCACCGAAAACTTGCAGGTTCTTTTAGGGACAGATATCTGATATTGTCATCATTGAGTGTTTCCTGGATGAAACGCAAGGCATGATACCGTACTGCGGAATTACTGTAGTATCTGTACACATTTTTGATGGTTACTTGATATTCATTGAATACAGGGTTGTCCCGACATGCTTGACCTGCTGCCAGTACCAGTCTGTGGGCTACACAATGAATCTGAATCAGCCTTGGGTTAAATTGCTGTCTTAACTTTGCACCCACCCCATTGTGCATTCCAGTCATGACGCTGGCACCGTCACTTGCTAATGTGATGATCTTGATAGGGTCAACTGCATGAGCAGAACACGCACTTAACAGTTCTGCCACAATTCTGTCTGCCCTCCCATCAGGTATTGCAATACAGTCAATTAAATGAATTTTGGCCTGTGCTTTGTGTAGGCACTGCACATAAATGTTCAGTTTTTTGTGAATGGTTACATCAGTGGTTTCATCCACTACTACCCCAAGGAACTGAGAATGTGCTAAGTGAGCTCTGATTTCTTCATGTAGGACTTTATTTATGGAGTTGAGCATGTCATAGCTTGCATCCCAACCACAGTAGATTGTGCCACTGTCTTACAAGGCTGGACAGCCATTACTTTTGTGTGGATTGACAAATACACCAATATTAGTGTCAATCCTCAAGCAACAGCCATTGCCACCCTGTGCCCCGGCCCGAAAGATTCCATTCCTCACCTGTAGAGCTATCAGTGTTTCAAACTGGTTGAGTGATTGCCCTTGTTTGGTAAGGTAGTACATTGTCATTAACTGAGCAACTTTACTGTCATCCTTTGCCTCAGGACCAGAGATCTGCTTCTCAAATGCCACTGGCAGAGACTGTTTTTCTGCTGTTTTCTTTCCAGTGTGTGCCAGTAAATGTTCTTGGTTTCTTTCACGTCTGTAGAAAGCAGACACTTGCAGATTGGTTGTGCCAGTTGTGGCAAATGCATAGTTTTTGCCATCTTTTTTATACCAACTGCACTTCCCAACAATATTCCCCTCTACTTCCTCCTTTACAAGCCATGGAAATAACTTTGCCCAGCTGTCCCTCCACAACCTTAACTTCTCGCTGCTTTTAGCAGATGCAGTCTGTTCAGACTGATCATCAGTTTCAACATTCACAGTGTCAACTGTCTCCTGAGATGCGCTTAAGTCACACTCGGAGGATGATGTTGTTTGTTCCTTATCCTTTGGTGTGGAGGATTCTCCTCCACCAAAATAATCAGTAAGGCATGGTTGAGATTTGCTGTTCACAAGGCTTCCCCACCCAGCTTCTTCACTCTCCTCCTCCTCTCCTGGGTGCAAAGCACAAAAAAAAGACACAGTAAACCCTAAGCTCACTAAACCATCGCCAGAAACAGTCACGATGCCCTAAACTGCCTAAAATAATTGTAAATAAAAAATGTACCCTTTTGTATTAAGTCTAACACTGGTGCCTCCAGGGAATGTGTGCAGCCTGCACCCGCACACCTCCTTCATCTATTCAAGTGACTGGGCGTTCTGTCCGACCGTGCATGTGTTTTTAAACAAATTAACACTTTTTCTTTTCTCTGCCTTCTCTCTCTCCTGCCACGTTTTCTCCATCGACAGCAAAATGGCTCGGTAGCCTGTCGCTGAGTGCTCTTCCAGCTCTCTCCCCTGGCAGAACAAAGGCGCAGGCGGCTTGAAGGGGGAACTGATCACGCCTCCCCTCCACGAATACTGCTGCTAGCACTGTCTTCCTCCTCATTTCCCCCTTCCCACCTCACCTGGTGATGTGTGCCACTCTCCAGGGCACTGAAATCACCAGGCAGCAAAAGGGAGGGAAGGGGGGAAAAAAATAAACCAATTGCACATTTGCATATGCATGATGCAGACCCCTCAGGACTCCTGGGGCCTGTACTGCAGAGTCTCTCTGGGACTCTCTGGGCTGGCGGACAAGCATCCCAAAGCACAAAATGTGCGTAAAGGATGCGGGTGCCAGTGTCCCCGATAGCTCTGGTATGGGCGATCACAGTGCAAGCTTCCCCACACTGCCCCGCCAGTATGTTTCAAACCAGCCATGGAGGAACCACCAAGTAGGTGAGAGAGTACATGGAAATTTTAGTCAGCAGTATCTGATGGGGACCGCCCACTCAATGTCATGTGGCCGATGCCAGCATGACCCTATATAGTGGGTGGTCCCCACACCTGCCTTCCAGTTTCCCCGCTGGAGACCTCAGAAGAGGTGTAACAGGAGAATGGACAAAAGGCTCCTGGAGCTCAGTATGAGCCCATAAAGAAAGAGCAGAATAAGGAGATATTAGGAGGGAAGGAGGGAGGGAAAAAGGTTACTTACTGCAAGAGCCTCTTTCGAAGATCTACTGTTACGGTAAGTTCTTACATAACTGTATTATCTTACTTCGAGAGGGCTCTTGCAGTAGGTAATCACCTTGAGGACCACGTCCCAAGCAGTGTGAATCAGAAGAAGCTGAAACACGGGAGGCAGGAAAAAAGGTCCGCTAAAGGCACAGTAATCATGACAGGAGGCCCTGAAACACAGCTAGGCCGAAACCTGCCCTGCACCTAGAAGCAATGTCCAGACTAATACTTTGTGAAAGTGTGGACTGAACTCCAGCTAGCCGCAGCACAGATGTCAGCATCTGACACGTTCCTGAAACAAGCAGTAGAGGCAGCCATACTCCTGGTGGAATGCCCCTTAACCTCCCCTTGGAGGGTCCTACCATACTTCTGGTAACAGAAAGTAATACAGTTTGCTAGCCATTTGGACAAACACTGTTTGGAAACTGCCGCACCCTCTCTTTTGGGTGCAAAAGAAATGAAAAGCTGAGTCATTTTCTGGACAGACGTAGTTCTGTTTGTGTAATAACGCAAGATTCCTTGAACATCTAAGGTATGAAGAATCGCTTCTCCCTGATTGGAATGCTCGGGGTAATACACTGGAAGTTGGATTGACTGGTTCAATATAACTTCAGAAACCACTTTGGGTAAGAACTTAGGGTTGGTACGAAGAGCCAATCGGTCTGTATGAAAAATTAAATAAGGCTCCTTACAACTCAGGGCCTGAAGCTCAGAAATCCTTTGAGCTGAAGTAACTGCTAGTAAGAAAAGCACTTCCCAATACAAATAGCGCATGTCAAAGGAACCAGCCGGTTCAAAAGGAGGCAGAGTCAACTTCTCAAACAAAATTCAAATCCCACGGAGGTGCGGGGCTGCGCACTAGGGGCTCAAGATGCAGAATCCCCTCAAGGAAAGTCTTTGACACTTCCAACTGGGCTACCGTCCTGCCATCCACTAGGGTGTGGTAGGCAGAGACGGCTGACAAATAGACCTTCAGTGAGGAATAACCCAGGCCCAAATCACAGAGGTGCAGGAGATAATCCATGACCGACGGAACGGGGCACGAGAATGGGTCCCAACCCTTCGCAGTGGCCCAAATGGAAAAACCCTTCCACTTCATGGCATAAGTGGTTTTCGTAGACGGCTTTCTTGCCTCAACGAGAACTTACGCCACCCTAGAGGATACTCCAAAGGGCGAAGCGGCTATTTCCTGAGGTGCCACGTGTGCAGGTGAAGGGATTTTAACCCTGGATGGACCAGCGTGCCCTCCTCCTGGGTCAGGAGGTCATTGCAGAGAGGCAAGGGAACTGGAGGCTCCACTGCAAGCTGCAGAAGGAGCAAAACCAAACTTGGCGAGACCAAAAGGGGGGCAATCAGAACCATGTAGGCCCCTTCCATTTGTAGCTTGAGCACCACCCTCTGCAGAACCGAAAAGGGAAGGAAGGTGTACAAAAACCTCCTTGTCCAGCAAACAGATAGCGCATCTCGCCAAAAAAGTAGTAGTAGTAGTACAATTTTTTATTTATACAATATAACACCATTAGGGCTATATATATTGCCCTGTTTACAAGGCGAACCTGTGTAAATATTTACATTTAAAACATTCAAGTACATCACCAGGTACAAAAGAAATACATGTAATAAGATAAAAAAATAGTACAAACATATATTATAACAATACAATTTCTTATACCTATAAATAGAATTTCTGTAACCCTTCCAAGTAGACCCAACTAGGAAAAACACCATGCCCTGGAGTGAGTGAGCAAAACTTGGGTAGTTTTGTGTTGTGTGGGGAGACAAACAGATCTAGTTCCGGCCAACCCCATAGGTTGAAGATGTGGTCAACCATCTCTTGCCTTTTTTTTTTTTCCAGTTACTATTTTTCTCCCCCTCAGAGTCCTCTGCTGCCCCTCTGATGTCCCCCCCCCCACACAGACACCAGGTATGAGACCCCTCTCCTGAACCCCATGACTTACCCTTCGAGGCGGGGGTGGGGAGCAACTCAACCCACCGAACCGGATGAGTATTCAGGGAGATGCCTTCCCGGGCCTGCTGCGGTTGGGACTATCGTCATCCTTGCAGAGGACTCCCGTTTTCTTGTTTTTTTCCGGTTCTTCCTAAGAGGCTGCGGCATGCAATGGCGCCAATGGCATCAGCGTGCACGCTCCCATGCGTACCCTCGCCAAGTACCTGCCTCAGTCCCCTTCCCAAGTTCTTTAGAGCTGATGTGCCACCTCCAGCCTCCGCTGAGAACAGTGCCGGGCCTACTAAACCCCTCCCCAGAGAGGAGAGCAGTCCTGGGGACACTCAATCCTTCTCCTCCCTGCCAACCCCTGGCGACCCATGTCCATTCCCGAACACGGGGTCGCCGGTGCAACACGAGGTAAGGTGTCCAGCGCCTCAGCCCTCAGCGCCACCGGGCCAGCAACCATCTCTTGCTTGAGCTCTTACTCTGGTGCAGCTGAGACTGTCCACTAGGATGCTTTGCGTGCCCGGAACGTGAACTGCTGTGAGGTGAATTCAACGTAGAACAGCCCAATTCCACACCCTTACTGCCTCCCTGCATAGGGGATACAATCAGATGCCTCCTTGCTTGTTGAGATACCAGACCACATACATGTAGTCCGAGACTGGACTAACAGTGTACCCTGGAGAAGCAGGTGCTGAAAAGCTTGAAGAGCATACAGCACTGCTCTCATCTCTAACACATTTATGTGTAAAGGAAGTTCCGCATGGAACCACCTGCCCCAAGTTTTGTGGTCTCCCAAATGCGCGCCCTACCCATCCCTGATGCATCTGTTGTCAGAGTTTGGGTGGGAGGAGGGGACTGAAAGGGTACCTCCTTGGGAAGATTGGAAAGATCTTGCCACTACAAGAGATCCCTCTGCATGGAATCGCAGACCATGACCATATGGTCCAGGTTGTCCAACCTCTGATCCCACTGTGCCCTGACCGTCCACTGCAAAATTCACATGTGGAGTCTAGCTAAAGGCACAATTGGGGATGGCCACTGCCATCAGGCCCAACAGTCGAAGAATCTACCTAGTCAAGACCTTCCTGTTGAAGGCCACCATACGGGCCTGCCTCTGCAAGGTTTCTGCCCTGTCCAGAGGGAGGAAAGCCATACCCTGAACTGTGTCCAACACTACTCCAATGAATTGAAGGTACTGGGAAGGAACAAGCTGGGACTTCAGAAAATTCACAGTGATCCCCCCACGTGTGAAAAGGTCCATGGTTTCAGAAAGGAATGTTCCAACTGTTCTCTCGACGGGGCTGAGAGAAGCCAGTTGTCGAGGTATGAAAACACAGGTCCCCGACCCCTCAGGGCTGCTGCCATTACCTCCTTTCATAACAGAATCTGGATTTCTTCTCTGAGAAGAGGGATGTGCACCTTCGGGTAGTGTGACTGGACCAGAGGCCTGTCTGGGGGCTTTGTCAGAAACTCCAGAGTATGGCCCTGCTCTATGAGCTGAAGAACCCATGAGCTGGTTGTCACTGCCCGCCACCCTGGCAGATGACAGGCAAATCTTCTGCCCACCGGCTCCTCAGATGGATCCTGAGGGAGGGGGGTTGGGGAAAGCTGCACCCGAAGCTCTCTGGGACTTTGCTAGAGGAGCAGCCGAGGCTGACCACACCCGACGTTTGTTCCGACGCTTGGCCATCTGCTGCTGTTTTGGCTGCCTTTTCCCTCGGTGGTGAAAAGGCTTCTTCACCTACAATTTAGGTAGGTACATGGTTTGCACCGATCTAAGTGCCTTACCTTCATCTAGTAGAGTGGTAATAATGTCCTGGGCATTGCCCCCAAACAGAACGAATCCCCTGAAAGGGGCATCCTGGATAGCAGTTTGCAGATCCTGAGCCAAACCCAACACTCTTAGCCATGAAAAGTTCTGGAGGCTGACAGCCGTGGCGCACCCCCCTTGCTGACGAGTCGACAGCATCATAGGTTGCCCTAAGAGAATGTCTGCAGGCCACTTTTGTGGAGCAGATCGAATCTGCTAAGATGGAGTTTGATTCCAAGTCCGGAAGGGCTTCGATGGCTGGCTCCAACTGGGCAAACAAGGACTTCTGGTAGACCAGCATGTGACCTACATAATTAAGAGCCCTCACAGCCAGTGTGGAGGAGGAGTAAAACTTCCTACCAAACTGGTCTAGCTGCCGAGATTCTTTATCAGGTGGAGAGGTGCTCATGTGCCAGGGCTTGGATGACCGGTTATGAGCCGCTGCAACGATGACTGAATTGGTCTGGGGGTGTGTGCTGAGGTGATCCTTCCCCTCTGGCATACAAGAACTGCAGTCTGCTTTCTTAGCTACCACCGGAACAGAGGAGGGCATCATGCAGATGGTCGCTCCGAGATCCTCATGTGGCTCTAGCCAGGGTGGAGTAAAGACCGAGGCTGCCTCCTGCATATCCAGATGCTCCGCGAGGCACTGCCATTTTGGATCATGGGCATCCGACTGCCACTTGTAGACTCCCGCAATTTTGCAGAGTAGGTCTGCGAATGACAGGTCCTCGGGGACCCCACCCTATAGGTGGGGTTTCAAAGCCCGACCCTGCCAACGAGGAAGAATCCGAGTCGAATTTCTGGTCTGAATCCAAAGACCGAGAGTGTCAGGGTGAGCTGGATCCCGGGGACCTGGTATCGGCATATTGAGAGGCCAAGCCGACGGCTGCTTCGAAGGGGACGGCATTGGCTGAGGCAAAGGAGCCAGAACCTGCCTTGCCGGCTGCATGTCAGGGCTCCTAGGGGACTCCCTGGGAGGATGACGACTGTCCAGCTCTGACACAAGCTGTGCCTTGGTCTCTGACCACCAAGACTGCAGGACAGACCTGAAGTCCACTGGAGAATGAGGTGAAGGCTGCGGAGGCAAAGGAGGCTGATAAGCCGGGGAATAGCCTGTGGCGAAGCCTGGCGTCAGGGAAACCCGGCACATGATAGTGTGTCGACAGGTATCCCGGCAGGAGGTAGGCAGAAGCATACCCTGGCGCATCAAACCCTGATGGGAGAAATCCTGGTGGGTTATATGCTGGAGCCTAAGGCATCGGGTAACCCAACAGTGGGAACCCTGACGGAGGGTAACCTGACAGGAGGCCCGACGGCGGATACCCCAATGAAGGCAAACCCGTCAGAGGGCCTGACGGCGGTGCTAGAGGCCCCAATGGTGGACCCTGTGGAACACTAAAGCCTGAGGGCCTTGGAAGGGTCAGATCTGGCAGGGGGCTTGCAGGCAAGGAAGCCCCCGACGAAGGAGTAGGAGGAGGAGGCTGGGAACTATCCTGACCCCAGATCCTGAGTTGAACTTGGAAATAAGCCACCTGGCGGAAGTCCCTCATCTCCCATCCTTCTGTTAATAGGAGAGGGAGGGGGGACCACATCCCGTGGCAAAGATGGAAGTCCCAGTGAGGAGAACCCTCCAGGGAAGTCTGAGAAAGATCTGGCAGCTGGGAATCGTTGGGGCCGTCATCGGATACAGACGCCAGATCGGTCGGGCGAACGTCGGTCAGAACCAGTGTCTGAATTTTTCGTCTGAGACGACCGCACAAACATCGGACTGGCCGACGCTCAACTTATCAGTCGAAGCCGGGTGGGCTCCAGAGTCCCCGGAGCCCAACACAACAGCCTGAGCCGGGTGCTCGTCAGGGGGGGGGGGGTCCGATGAGCAACTTAATGGCTCCACTCGGCGTGGCAAACCCTCTCGTTCAGATGGGCCGAAGCACAGCTGAGACCTCAGCTGAGGTTCCCGCGGCCACTAAGACTAGCAGTGGTGGGAGGCCCGAGGACTGCTCCTTAGGCGGGGCAAGCTGGACTGCAACGGATGACTTCCCAGAGGAAGAAGGCGGACGCTCGTCCGAGAGGCCTGCAGGTGGCCTTGGGCCAGAGGGGGACCAGTCCTGGTCCTGATGTTTCTCCTTCTCCTTTTCATGCCTAGATCTGGTGGGCGCGGTAGAAACGCTATGCAACTTTTGGAGCTCTTTCTCCATGGAGGCCATTAGTTGTTTCAAGAGGTTAGCCTCGAGGCGGCGCTTCCGTGTGGCCGGGCTGAAACTAGCGCAGGCCTCACAGTCCTCAACCTTGATTTCCGGGCCTACACAGAATGGACAGAGGGAGTTCGAATCCTTGAGCGGTATTTGCAGACAACGACATGCACAAAATAAAACAAGTACAGAAAATTTGAAAGAAAATAAACGGATACTCATCCGAAATAGCAGTCGAACTGCAGCGTATAATCTCCGCGCGAGGTCTGACTGATCAGGTCGACAGCGGGCAAGAACTGGAAGGCGGCATGGGGACTGCCCACTATATAGGGTCATGCTGGCATCAGCCACGTGATGTTGAGTGGGCAGTTCCCGTCAGACAATGTTGGCTACAATTTACAAGTGGTCCTGATGCCAGGGGGGCCCAAGTCCTCAAGGTGATTACCTACTGCAAGAGCCTTCTTGAAGTAAGATCCACATGCCCTGCTACAGAGATGGCATGATCTGGTTCAGTGTGACCATCTGGAGCCTGCACTTTCGCATTAGCTAGTTCAGGTCATTCAGACCCAGTATGGGGCAGTAGCCCCTCATCCATTTCAGAACCAGAAAGCATCTGGACACACATCCCTGCATGCCCAGGGCATCTGGAACACAGGCCATTGCCCTGCACTCTAGAAGCTGAGCAACGCTGGCTCTAAATGTAGACAATGTGTCCTGTGATAACCTGAACTCCTGAGTAGCTTGGAGCCAGAACACCGGGAGAGCCTCGAAATCCAGAGGCAACCCTCTGCCCACCAGTTCTAGAACCCACTTGTCTGAGGTAATGGCAGATCACTGTTGCAAGAAGTGGCACAACTGACCCCCTGAATGGAAGCTGGAACAGGGACTGGACAGGAGAGGGAATGACATCCTACAGCCACTCACTGTGCAGCCCTGAAAGTGTTCCAGCCGTAGGGGCTGCAGAGGCACCACCACCTCTGCCCACCCTCATTTTTGTCCCTGGCCACCAAACCTGGGTTTTGGACCCCAATGCTAAATGTGCTCCTGCTGGGGCTACTGCTGAGACTGTTATGGCTGAAAGGACCAAAACTGAAAGGCCCCTATTTTAGGCTCTTGGACCTTCTACACCTTTAGAGACAAAGCCACAGAATCAAGGGTGGCACTGGATTTCTCAATCCACATGAGATGCCCTTCCACACCCGGGCCACAGAGGTTGGTGCCCAAGAAGGGGACAGCAGCCAGCTTACACTGAGTTTCAGCCATGAAGGTGGAGAGCCTCAGCCAGGGCCTGCAAAGCATGGTGACAGCTGTAGCCATGGCATGGACACAAAGGTCACCCATGTCCAAGGCCGTCTAAAGCTGGTGTTTAGCTGGCAACTGACCCTGGTCCCTGATGACTTTCACTGGATGCTGCTTATCAGCTGAAAGTAGAGAGAGGAATTCTCTAACACTTTGAAAAGGAAATGGCCAAAATTCGCCATCATAACGGAATAACTGGTCTGACAAGAGACCTGGTAACGGGACAGTGTACACCTTTTTAGCCGTGTGGAAAATCTTCTTGGACTCCTTGTCTGGAAGTTTGTCCATGTCCCTTTGACCTCCCAATTTATGGATAGTGGAATCTGTAGCCAAACCCTCTACAGGGGGTGGTCAGAGAACCCAGAAAGGGAACCCGTGGGGACCACACAATTGCAGACCATATGATAGAGGGTGTCGGGCAGGATGCTGAATGTTGCTAAAGCTCCAAGGCTGGTCCCAAGATGGTCTCAGCCAAGGGAAAGGCAACCCCATACTATTCTGTGATACAGTACATGGGTATTTAGCCTGTTTCTTAACTGGTTCTAAGAAAAACTTCATGGACTTTGACATTGGCCATACTAGGGCTCCAAATGACACTGGTAAGTGGGCCATAGTCATCTTGTTGACTGATTTCTGGTTGAAGGTATGAGTCTTGGTCAATGCAATCGATGACATGACTTCCAAGTCAGAGGAATCTTCAAAGACAGCCCTCAACCATCTGCCACCATGGACCACCCTGGTGTCTTCATCCTGGGTGATCTCAAACAGCCAGTCTGGCAAGCTGGCAGCGAGGTGAGACACTTTTGTCAGGGACCAAAATAGAGGCTGAGGTGGAGATGGCTCCACTCAAAGTGGAGGGTAAGCAGACACGGGGGACTGCTGAGCAGCGCGGACCAGCATGGGAATGACCGGTGAAAGCTAAGGGAGCAAATGTCCAGGAGGCAGAGCCCTATCCCACCCAGCCATGGCCCACTGTTGCCAGGCAAGCTCCTCAATGCATCTTGCGATGATGCCTCTCCTCACATCCAAGGATGAGGAGGCCCAGGAGCACTGACAAAGATGCCTCCCAGTTGAGCGAGACTGAGAGCGCAAATGGTGCTTTGACCTCGACCACTGACCCTGAAGGCTGACGTCGATGGGAGTCCTCGGGAGAATTAGTATAAACCTCCTGCTTTGACAGGGCAACCACAGCTGGTTTAGGAAGTATGACCAACACTGCAGGCAGCTCCCAAGGCAACTCAGTTTGGGGCTCTGATCGGGCCTTGTCCTTGGTGAGGACAGGGAGCACTAGTGTCTGAGAGACCAACTCCTCATTGAACTCTTCTAACAGCTAGTTGACCACTTCGAGGAAGATCTCAACTACCTGGCTGACCAGAGTCGAGGTCGACAGGCCAAAGAGGATTACTTTGAAGCCTGCGACGGTACCCTCGAACAAGGCTGAAAGGTCAGGGGAGTTGAAGGAGTGGGAATAGCGTGATCTTTCCCAGTTACACAATGAGTGACAGCACTGCTTTTTAAGCTTCTTGCTGCAGTGAGAAGGTCTCACACCAAAGGTCTTGAGGGCCTGACACATCTCTCTTAAATCATCAGAGAATGACTCTCCAGGATTGGCACCAACCAAGGACAGCGCCGAGCCAGATTAAGGAACTCACCGCAGTTACCACTGCCTCTTCTTCCATGACTGCAAGCTGAGTTGCCACCCTGGCAGTTGCCGAGGCCTTATCCTAGAGCCAGTCTGGCCTTCCAGTCTGCGATGGACATCGGCAGCATGGCCCGACAATGACTGCATTCTGCGACGTGATGTAGATTGCCCAGGCAGTACAAGCATGTGTCGTGCAGATCAGTGGCTAACATTTTCTGTCTGCACTGGGTGCAGAATGTAAATCCCAGTATCTTCCCTTCCATCGTTGAATGCAATTGCAAAGCGCAGCTGGAAGACTTAGGAGCAACTTTAATGCTGAACACAGACTGCAACAGTCGAAGATCTGCCTGAAAAGCACTTTGAAAACTCAAACTCCTACAATGTTGCAGAGCTGTGAAGGAGGAGTCCTGTCCCTTCCAGCAGAAAGAAAGATGTGACATCATTGAGTGGAGCTGGAGAATATACCACCCGGGTGGTGGGAGCCAGAGGAGCTTAGCTTGAAGACTTGTGATGACTCAGCTGTCTCTAGCAGAACTGCCAGCGTGTGGAGAGTGAACTGTCTCCACGTTGTTAGAATCCAGTTTTCATGTAACTGTTTTTAGTAAAAGAATACAAAGAAGATAAATACTGGAAATATTGAAATTATAAGTTGAGTTCTATCTCAATATAGCTCTTCCTGTGATGTCAAAGACTCTTTAATACTAAGATAATGTCTGCTGTACAACACAGGCTACACTACTGTCATATCCTGTTTAAAGCAGCAGTAATTGTTATTCACCATATAGTTACTATAAAAGCTCTTTTAAAAATTTCATAACATAATGAAAAACCCACTGATGATGAATCTCAGGATGTCAGAAACATATTTTTGCTAAAAAAACTATATGATGAAATTTTCTGCCGACTAACAAGTACTGCTGCTTTAAAGCACTGACTCATCAGTGTACAGAAATACAAACCAGGTGCTATATACACAAACTCTGCCTACCCCCGTTATTGAACTGGGATCACTGGACAGTTGCCCATCGGCATTCTTACTTATGGCTAGCATAGGCAAACAAGATCCAGTATTTACCTGGAACTCATCCTCCTTCACAAGCTCCCTGAGGAGCCTTTGCCTCCATAGAGCCAGAGAGGCTACCTTCCAGTTAATAGAGGTGCCAGACAGAGATCTCCACAGGTCTTCCGTGTCATCTTCGAAGGGTCTGTCTCGAGCTTCTGGGCTCAGTCGGGGCAGGACGTACTCCAGCTACAGAAACAGGGTACAAAAATACATCAGCTCAAAGGAGGTGACATCATTTTCCCAGGGATAGGATGCATATAACAATGTCCTGACCACCACCCCTCCCCCACTCGAGTAGAAAACAAAATAATAGACTTTGGGCCCCATATTCCAAAGAAGAGCTTTGCACTCTGCAAAGTTCCTTCCTTTAGAATGCTAATTTGCACAAGGTTGGATTGTCGCAAGCTTCTCGGCTCAGTCGGGGCAGGACGTACTGCAGCGTATGAGTGTGCCAAGCATGTTCGAATATACCCTCCACAATGCAAAGCAAGGCACTAACATGTGCTTAGTCACAAAGCACCACCACACACTGGACATACAAAGGATTTGGCTATGAAAGAACAATGGGCTGTCAAGGAGCAAAGTATCAACTATCAGTTAGGGAGGTGTTTGCACTGATACACTAAGTTGCTATATTCCTAGGGATACTCGCCCCATGTGGTGCACCGGTTTATCAGGCGGTGCTTAACAGCTGTAACCACAGCCGCCACCTGCCGAGACAGCTTCAATTTCCCTGCCCTCCTGGAACTGCTTCCCAGATCCCTCTCTAAGGGATCCTCGCCACGTGTGGCGCACCAGCTTCCCAGGCAGCGCTGAACGGACGTTACCACAGCCCACCGAGACTCAGCTTCAACTTCCCCACCCTCCTAGAACTGCTGCTCGGATCCCTCTCTAAGGTACTGCCGCCTGGCTTAACTCGGAGCCGACTGCCTTCTGATTGGAAAGGCATTTTTGCCAGCAGACTCTGATTGGTCCACCTGGCTGCAAAGCCACTCCGATTGAAGCACCTTTCCAGCCCACTCAGGCGCTCCCAAAGATTGCTTTTCTTCCCTTCTGCTGCAACAATCTCTTGCTGTTGGGGTGATTTTTCTCCTGCTCCCCCCCAACCCGGCCTCCTTTAAATGTGCTCTTGCCCCTCCCTCCTCCAGAACTGCTAATCCTATTGGTGCAAGCAGACTCCTTTTAATACCTGCTCACTCTGTAAGTACAGCTTCAGATCTACTAGTGTTCTGGGAATGCCCCTTTTCTTTAGGTACAGCTAAATTATCTACTTTTTGTTTACAGTGGTCTCTGGGCCCCAGAGCTCCTACGCTCCCTAACTGGCCAGCACTTTCTGGCCACCTACTGGCTTGGTTGCAGTGCACAGGTCAGATAAGGCACAAAGTACTATTGCGGCACCAACCCTAAACACTGCTGGCCTGTGTGTGACCTGACCAGAGACGCTTGTTGGTCTGTAACAAAATAGCATATACCCACATAAGTGTTCCCCAAGCTACCAACACTTAGAGCCAGGTGAGTGCACCTCTGAATGCTCCTGCAGACCCTAAGCCTTTGAGTCAATTTCCTTGCCTAACTGTAACTCTGGTGGCCACCAACATGGACTGCACGACCCTGGCGCTCAAGCTAGTACTGGTGTTGGCGGTCATCTGCCCTGGTATCCTGGATGGTGCCACGGAACAACCTCGCTACCATCCCACACTAATTAATACCTTACACTACAACCAAGGCATGGCTACTGGAATACTGTACCATAACACTTGGGATCACTGCACCCAGTGCTGGCTTCTATCCTACATTCTATTGATACAAGTTCCCTGCCCTACTGTGAATTGTCCCCGCTGGCAATACTGCTCTGCCTCACAGTATGGACAAACAAAAGTAGTCTTACTACGAAAAGACGACTGTCTAACAAACTTGTCTATAAAATGCTCAAGGCATACCTCCTGAGGCTTCTACTTATGCTCCTCCTGCTGTCTGGCAATGTCCACCCTAACCCTGGGCATGAAAGGGTTCGGTTCCTCACACTGGCTTCAATCAATGCCTGTAGCCTCCTCAGTAAGGCTTGACAGCCTTCAAACCTGGATACAACTGCATAATCCTGACATCCTGTCATTGAAACATGGCTAAACCCAAGGATACCTGACACTGCAGTCGCTATCCCAGGATATACCATCTTTAGGCAGGACAGGACCACTAAACGGGGTGGTGGCTGCGCCATGCCCAACCCTGGTTCTTCGTCACAGGTTCTGGCTATCAGAGTTCTCCTTGGGGCTCACAACAAGCTGCTTACCATAACCTCTGCGTACTTACCCACAAAGGATCAGGCTACTGGCTTCAATAACATCATGGAGCATCTAAGGAGCCTGCATCATAATTCGGAGACTATAATTCTGGGAGATTTTAATACAAACTGGCTGTCGACTGATGCCTATTTATTTAAGGATGCTGTCATGGTGCAGCACCTCACTCAGCTGGTCAATACCCCCACCAGATGTAACTACAAGACGGGTTCAAGTACCTTACTCGACTGGATACTGTCCAATCGCTCGGAACTTATCTCTAAAATTGTGGTGCTCCCAGATACCGTAAGTGACCACTCGCCCGTCACCTGTGTCTGGTCAAATAAGGTCAGCAAGCCCCCCCCCCCAAGTTAATGTATACCAGGGTATTAAAACATGGACACCACCACTCAAATCTCATCTTTGCAGACTTGACTGGTCAACACTTGATTCTACCAGTGAAATCAACACTGTGCTAGATCTCTTCAACAAACAATTTACAGCGGCCTGCGATACCTATGCGCCTGTTAGAAAGAAAAAGGTCAAAGGGTACTCCAACCCATGGATAACACCTGAACTTATTTGTCAGAAACTTAGGGATCACCTCTGGCACTGTGCAAGAGTCACATCTAAGCAAGTGGATGCTGAAAAATATAAAGCCACTAGAAATTAATGTACCCGAGCTATACGCAATGCAAAGAAAACATATTTCAGGGAAATACTGTCTAACTCATGGGGTGATGGTAAAAAATTTTGGAGTAATCTGAAAGACCTCACTGGGAAAGACCCAAAGCTACCGCCCACCATGCTCAATATCAACGGAACACCGACACTCGATGTTAGAACTATAACCAACACCTTCAATAATGCATTTTCAGATCTTGGCACTGTCCTTCCACTGGATTTCTTCAACACTCCCCCTACTAGTATGTTCCAGGACTGAGCATCTTTAGGTCATCCCGTCCCACAGTTCTACTTTAAAGAGATCCCAATGTATCTCGCCAGCACCTACATTCTCAAGGCCATCAGTAAAATTAGACTCAGCAGTGATTCCCTTGACCTTAAGTTAGTCGCGCTTGTGCTAGATGAAATCATTGTACCTATAACGAAGATCCTCAACCTTTCGCTAAAGCTGGCTCAGTTCCCATTACTTCAGAAACAAGTGCTCATAACTCCTGTTCGCAAAAGTGGAGATAGGTCACGCTACATTAACTACAGACCTATCTCCATCCTCCCTCCTTTATCCAAAGCACTGGAATGCACTGTGAACAACAGCTAGTTGAATTTCTGGAAAAACATGAAATTCAATGCCCACAACAGCATGGTTTTCGAAAAGGGCACATCACCTCAACTGCCCTCCTGGAATTTATGGGCTTCATCCACAATTCACTGGACCAGGGTAACTATGTGGGTGCGGCTTTCACTGATCTTACGAAAGCATTCAATACTGTCAACCATCCGCTCCCGCTCAGACAGCTGTCATCTATTGGACTCTCCAATGATGCACCACCCTGGTTCGAAAGCTATCTTGAGGGCAGAGTACAGCAAGTAAGGATTGCCAATGTCACCTCAGAACGAAAGCCGGTCCCCTCCAGTGTACCTGAGGGCTCCATCCTGGGACCTCTACTTTTTAGTCTTTTCTTGAACACCCTTCCTAATACCTGCAAACAGAAAATACTGCTATATGCAGATGATGCTGTCATATTCACCAGTCACCATGACACTAAACTCCTTGAGCATCAGCTTCAGCTTGACTTTGAATGAGCTGAAGAGTGGTTTAGCACCCACAAACTAATACAAATTCACGTAGCAAACATAAATCCCAGTCCCTCACCATCAGGAACTGCTCTTATGTCTCGCTTGAACAAGTCCAGCATTTCAAATATCTTGACATCACCTTAGACAGCGTCCTCTCCTATGCACAGTACATTGATAATGTTGCAAATGCTGTGAACATTCAAACTGGTATACTTCACAGACATAAGCACAGTATGACTGCTGATGCCATTAGACTTGCCATACATAGCTCTGTTACATCCATCATCGACTACGGTCTGGCTATATATGGCTCTGCTTCCACGTCTGCCCTCTGCAGGATAAATGTGGCTCTCAACAAAGCCTGTAGACTTCTCACAGGTGCAGACTATCTAACTCACACCTGTGACCTGTACGCAAAGGCTGGGGGGCTTCCGTTCCTTAGCAGGATCCAATATCAGACCTGCCTCCTAACAAAAAAGGTGCTCCTTGGCCTCACACCACCTGGTGTAGCCAAGTACTGAAACGCCCACTGTAGCTCCCAGCACACTCTAAGTGCTAGCTATCAAACCTTCCAGGTCCCCAGATGTCGGACCTCCATGGGGCAGAGGTCGTTCACCTACAGGGCACCACACTGGTATAATGTGCTCAACAAGGAAATCCTGACATCTGACCCCAAACTTGGCCCCTTCAAACAGTTGCTTTGGCAGCACCTCACCTCTTCCAGCAGCTGTGACTGTTTCTCTTAGGGGTCTTCCTCCCTCTTCTCCCTACTTGGAATGCTCTGCTCATCTGGGACTTTCTTATTTCTACCCGAGTCCCCCTTTTTGCTAGTCCCTCCCCCTTTCCTGCCACCTCTCCCCCCTACCCCTACCAGTCTAACCGTCCCCAACTTTGTCACTTCTCTGTACATTGTCCACTACTGCTATCTTTCTTAGCACTTCTTTGTCTCTCTTCCCGCAATGACAATGGCCTTCCAGCCTGCCTACTCCCTTGGGTCTACCCCGTACTGTCTTCATATTTCTAGTGCTCTGCCAAACAGCTCACCTAGATCTCTGTACTGCTCAGTCATTGTAGCTCCCCATTTATGAACTTAAGTTTTTTGTTGTGTAAGTTCCGCAGTTACTATGTTATTTTGTACTGTAGTACTGTGCTTACCTTTGTATGTTTGTTTACCCTTCATTTTGATGTAGAACCTTTGTAAATTACCTGTTCTTGCTCAAAGGTAATGTAATCCAAGAATTTAATAAATAAAAATATTTAAAAAAAATTAATTTGAAGGTCAACATGTAAATGACATAATTCTTCATGCAAGGCACTAAGAAGTGTACAAATACCCTGTTACACAATGCTGTGTTACAAAGGGATAGTGCATCACACAAAGACTAGTAACTTACACAAAGCCGAGTGTCTCCTCACATCTGTGCTTCAAAGGGATGGTACATCACACAGTGACTAAGAATTTGCATCAAGCCAAATGTCCCCTCACCTCTATGATACACGGAGATGGTACTCCACTCACCTCTATGTTACACGGGGATGGTACATCTTACAAAGACTAGGAACTCAAACCAAGCCAAACGTCTCCTCACCTATGTGTTACACAGGGATGGTACATCTTACAAAGACTAGGAACTCACACCAAGCCAGTGCAAACCACAGCCATGGTGCAGAGAGGCCGTATATCCACATGGGAGGCATTGGAGGATCCTGGGAGGCAGATGGGACTGTTAACGGACATCAGAACCAGCACTGCAGCCTGTCTATATGGCTGTTTACACTGCTCACTCTGATCAGGGTCTCTAAGTTTTGTGCAGATCCAGAAGCGGCACAGTGTACAACTTACTGCAATCCGGTAAGTGTCAACATGGCTGCCTTTGTGCCAGAGCAATCCAAGTGAAGTGCTTACGGTGTTCTGGTGCAAATGCAAAGAGTAGTTATGTAAGAACTTACCGTAGCAGAAGATGTTTAAGGAGATCTCAGTCATCAGGTCACACCGTAGGAACTTCACCGTCAGTGACTCAGGATCCACATGAAAGATTTTCAGCAGTACAACTGGGGCCACCCATGCCGACATCATGTAATGACGTCACCAACCCTATATAGGCATGAGCGGTCCCGCTCCTTCCTCAGTTCTTTCCCCCGGGGACAAAGGGAGCATAGCTCTAGCCATGGGGAACTGAGGAGAGAGAGAGGTGCCCAGGCCTATAAGAAAAGGCTGGATACACCAGATAGCCAGATCCAGTAAGGAGTTCAAAAAATGGGGACGGTGGGAGGGAAACCAGACCTGATGACTGAGATCCCCTCGAAGATATACTGTTATAGTAAGTTCTTACGTAACTGTTCTGTCTTCTTCAGGGGTGTCTCAGTCATCAGGTTACACCATAAAAAACAGTCGCAAGTACTTACAGGTGCAAGCAGACAGTCTGGGAGGGAGGCCAACCTTATACTTAAGACAGGAGGCCCTGCAGCACAGCTCTGCCAAATCCTGCATGGACTCTAGAGGCAATGTCCAGACTTCAGTGCTTGGTTAAAGTGTTGATGGTACTCCAGATTGACAGCCACATGATGTCAGTGGCTGAGAGCCCTCGGAATCAAGCCACAGAGGTAGCCATGCCTCTTGTGGAATGAGCTTTGACCGCTTCAGGCAATTCTTTCCCGTACTTGTTGCAGCAGAACACAATACAATTAGCCAACCATTTAGACAAACACTGTTTAGAAACCTTAATGCCCTCTCTACCTGGGGCGAAAGAAACAACTGTTTCAACTTTCTACATTCCTTGGTTCACAGCAGGTAGTACTTCGAAGTTCTGCACACATCTAACATATGGAGCAGCACTTTCCCTGGATTGGCACGCTCTTAAATATAAACAGGAAAGTGAATAATTTGGTTCAGTGTAAACTCAGACACCACCCTGGGGAGAAACGTAGGATTCGTGCGTAAAGACACCTTATCTTTGTAAAAAGTCAAATAAGGCTCCTCGCACCTGAGGGCCTGAACGGATTTGGGGTTTCATATGCAGGGCGCCCCTAAAAAAGGTACAGGAAACATTCAGCTGAGCTATGGTACGGTCACCCATGGGCTCATGGAAAGCCGAGACAGCCAAAAGGTGCACCCTGAGGGAGGAGTACTGGAGACTGGAGTCAGAGAAATCGGGTAGTCCAGGATCTGGTTCACTGGACAGATGAAAGGGTCCAGATTATGCTTGGCAGCCCATATGGCAAACCGCTTCCACTTCATGGTGCAATTGGCTCTAGTGAAAGGCTTCCATGCGGCCGCTAGAATGTCCACCAATCTATTAGAAACCCCAAATCTAGCGATGGCTACTTTCTTGGGAGCCTAGCATGCAGATGCAGGGATCTGAGGTTGGGATGGACCAGGGTTCCCCGATCCTAGGTCAGCAGATTCCTGCAGAGGGGGGGAGATGGACTAGAGATTCCTCCGCAAGCTGTTGCAGTAGTGGAAACCGAATCCACTGAGGTCAGAATGGGGCTATCAGGATCATGCTGGCCCCCTCCATCTGCAGTTTGATGAGCACCCTCTGAACCAGAGGACATGGAGGGAAAGTATAAAGAAACCTCAAGTTTCAGGAGAGTGACAATGCGTCTCGTCAGAAAACTCCAGGCCCTAGATCAAGCAAGCAAAAATTAGGCAGTTTTGCGTTGAGTGGGGACACAAAAGGTACAACTCTGGATGACCCATCTGTCGAATAAATATTCTGCGATGGATGAGAGAAGCTCCCACTCGTGCATGCTTGACTGCATGGGGATACGAATGTGTTGCCCCCCTGCTTGTTTATGTAGTACACTACACTGAGGCTGTCTGACTGAATCAGCAACTGACCTGGAAGAAGATGGCTCTGGAAGGCCTGCATGGCATACAGAATTACCCACATCTCCAGGACATTGATATTCAGGGAGGTTTCAACTTAGGAACAAGAGCCCTGAGTTTGAAAGGGACCCAGATGAGCCCCCCAGCCCAAATTGGAGGCATCCATGGTGAGGATATGCTGAGAAGAGGAGATCTGGAATGGAACCCCCTTAAACAGGTTCCGAGGGTCCAGCCACCACTGGAGCACTTTGTGGACTGGGGAAGAGACCAGAACTAACTGACCTAATTCATCCGTTCGCTGGTCCAACTGAACTAAGAGAGACCACTAGAGGATGCGCATGTGGAGTCTGGGCAGTGGAACAGTAGGAATGGCAGCCGTCGTCAGTCCCAGCGGCCTCCGGTACACCCTTGCTGGAATATAACGACTCTGTTCCACCTACTGAGCCTGAGCAATAAGGCACTCTGCCCTGTTTTGAGATCCCTTCCTTTACATCTACTGGACGTAAAGGAAGGGATCAAAGCAATGGAAGTAAAGGGTAAACAGGGAGGAGAGGAGGCATTGTTTGTCACACTGGAGACAGAAAATGGCACCACAATCCGCACAGGGGTTGTATACAGGCCTCTGTCTCAGGGGGAGGAACTGGACAAGCAAATAATAGAAAGCATCCTTAGAATGGCAGAAAAAGGGGTGATATTGTTGATGGGGGACCTGAATATGCCAGATGTTAACTGGAGCACCTTTGCTGCAGCCACAACCAAGAGCAGGGTCATTCTCGATGCCCTACAGGGGACATGCCTCAGACAGCTAGTGTTGGAACCCACTCGGGATGGAGCAAACTTGGACATGGTACTCTCAAACGGGGACGGAGAGAGGATCTCAGATTTAGAAGTGGGTAGTCATCTGGGAACAAACGATCACCAAACTGTGTGGTTCACGATAAACACAGCCATGGAGTCAAGCCATACAAAAGGGAGGGTACTGGACTTTAGGAGAGTTGACTTTGGCAAAATAGGAGAGTATCTCAGAAAAGCACTAGCAAATGGACAAGAAGGAAGAGTGGAGGAACAATGGGGAAAAATCAAAACTGACATCACAGAGGCAACAAGCCTTTATGTGAAGCAAATAAAACTAAACAAAAGAAAAAAAAACACTATGGTTCTCAAAAGAGGTGGCAGGGAAGGTTAGGAAGTATAAGGAAACACAGAAGGAGCAGGACAGAGAACTGTACGACTTAAAGCCGAAGGAAGCGGGGAAGGCAATCAGAAAAGAAAAGGCCCAAACTGAGGAAAAGATATCCAACTCTGTTAAGAAGGGGTTAAAACCTTTTATAGGTACATTAGGGAGTGAAGGAAGATCAAGGGAGGGATAGTGAGACCTAATAAAGGGGAGGAGGTGGGCAGAGGATGACAGTGAAAAAGCAGTGATGCTGAACAAATACTTCTGCTCAGTATTCACAAAAGAAGACGAAGGGAGGTACGTAAACCAAACAATAGAAGCACTCTGGATAGGGGAGTCGATACTAGTCCATTCACAGAAGAAAGGGTCCTAAAAGAACTCCTAAAACTAAAGGTGAACAAAGCAATGGGGCCTGATGGGACTCATCCTTGAATTCTAAAAGAACTAAGGGGAGCACTAGTGACGACACTAACTACCCCTTTTAACAAATCATGGGAGGATAGTGTGGTACCTGGAAGAGGGCAGAAGTGATTCCCCTTCACAAAAGTGGGAGCAAGGCAGAGGTAGGAAACTACAGACCTGTTAGTTTGACCTCAGTGGTAGGGAAGATGATGGAATCACTTTTGAAAGAAAGAACTGTTGAGTACCTAGAGGCCAGCGGGGCACAGGACCCAAGGCAACATGGATTCACAGCAGGACAGTCATGTCAGACGAATCTAATAGATTTCTTTGACTGGCTGACCAAAGTAGTAGACCAGGGAGGGGCTGTGGGTGTGGTCTACCTAGACTTTAGCAACGCATTTGACACAGTCCCACACAAAAGATTAGTAAACAAGTTAAGACAGTTTGGGAGTGGGTCCCAGGGTGGTAGCCTGGGTAAAAAATTGGCTGGACAACAGGACGTAGAGGGTAACAGTAAACGGAGTCCACTCTGAAGAAAATCGGGTTACTAGTGGGGTACCGCAGGGTTCTGTACTGGGTCCGGTCCTATTTAATGTCTTTATAGGTAATATTGCGAAGGGACTAGAAGGAAAAGTATGCATGTTTGCAGACGACATAATGATCTGCAACAGGGTTAATACACAAGGGGGAGAGTAAAGGATGAGAAGGGACTTGGCAAGGTTGGAGGAATGGTCAAGAGTCTGGCAGCTTAGATTCAATGCAAAGAAGTGCAAAGTAATGCACCTGGGAAACAAAAACCCAGGGGCAGAGTACACAATTGGTGGGGGGGTACCAACACCAACAAAAATGGAAAGGGACCTGGGGGTAGTCATATCAGATGACCTAAAGGTAGGCAAGCTATGTCAGAAGGTAGTAAGGAGGGCTGGAGGGATGCTGGGATGCATAGGGAGGGCATCACCAGTAGAAACCAGGAAGCTGTTATCCCACTGTACAGACAGTTGGTGAGACCCCATCTGGAGTATTGTGTGCAGTTCTGGAGACCCCATCTCTGCAAGGACACAGACAGGATAGAGGCAGTCAAGAGGAGGGCAACTAAAATGGTGCAGGCTCTGCACCAGAAGCCATACGAAGAGAGACTGAAGGAGTTTAGTATGTATACCCTCGAGGAAAGGAGGGGCATGACAGAAACTTTCAAGTACCTCAAGGAACTCAACAAAGTCCAAGAGGGTAGCACCTTTCAGAGAAATATATGTGCAAGAACAAGGGGGCACGATTTGAAAATAAAGGGGGGATGGCTCAGGGGCAACATGAGGAAGTATTTTTTTATGGAGAGGATGCTAAACACATGGAACAGCCTTTCAGAGGGGGTTGTGGGGTCAAAAACAGAGGGCGAATTCAAGAATGCATGGGACAGACATAAGGCAATTCTAGAGGGGGTAGGAAGAAGTAGACTGTTGGTTAACTCGGATCTGCAGCTTATCCAATAGGTAGGGAAATGGGCAGACTAGGTGGGCCAAGAGGTCCTTATCTGCGATCAAAGTCTATGTTTCTATGAGGCAGAAAAGTCTTCCCCTGCAGCAAGTCTAGAACTGCCCCTATGTATTGCAGCTTTTAGGACAGAACCAAGACCGACTTGGGCAGGTTGATGATAATGCCCAGGGAGAGGAACAACGGAAGAGTTCTCTCTAAAATTCCGAGGAGCCAGTCCCTGGATGGGGCCTTTAGGAGCCAATTGTCCAGATAAGGAGCGTACATTCCCTCCCTTCTAAGGGCCGCAGCTACTGCTGCTAAGCACTTGGTAAAGACCCGTGGCGCAGAGGACAAGCGAAAGGGCAGCACTTTGAACTGGCAATGCTTGCCATGAAAAACAAATCGGAGGAACCTCTTGTGAGAAGGGAACACCGAGATGTGCACATAAGCATCTTGCATGATCAAAAAACACAGCCAGTCGCTTGAGAAGGGGCATCAGACCTGGCAAAGTTACCATTCGGAACATTTTCTACTGGACATACAAATTGAGGTCCTTTAGGTCTAAGATGGGCATCAAATCTCCGGTCTTTTTGGGAAGAACTTGGAATAAAACCCCTTGTTTCTCTGACGCCTGGGCACTGGTTCAATGATCTACTTACACAGAAAGGACTGTACCTCTTCCCAGAGAATAGACAGATGGGCCGGGGTGGAGAAGGAGTTGCTGGTAGATGGTCGGTGAGCTCCAGAGTGTGACCCCTTTCTATGATTTAAAGAATCCAGGCATCCGATGTAATGGTTCTCCATTAATTAAGATGGAGGGAGCACCGACCTCCAACAACCACCTCTTGGTCAGGGGCTAGAATACAGGGGTCTGACAGGGAGTCAAGCAGAGACGGATCCGGCCGCTGGGCCTGGTCCATCACCTCTGGGACGCTTGGCCGAGGCTCCAGCATTGGAGAGGTTGAGCAAGATGGCGGAGGCTCTGCATCTGCCTTGTGTCCAAGAAGCTGCTCTTGACCTACTGTATGCCTTACAAATGTGAGAGCACTGTCTGCTCTTAGGTTGCGTGTGTAGAGCGAGTGGACAGATTTAAAAGCCCTGCCAGATGCCTGTAGATCACTGATGATGTCTTAGAGCCACTGAAGAGGGCATTAAGCAATTTCTGCTGAACATCAGCAGCAAAGCCAGAGACTCTCAGGAGTGCCTACAGAGGCAAATGCCATTGGCAGCAGCCCTGGCAATTGTGTCTGAAAAATCACAGAAGGCCTACAGGGGGTGCTTGCCAACATCTTCAGCTGTCTGCAAGAAATGGAAATTACGTACCTACCGTAATTCTTGATCTTCTTGGACGAAGTCTCCACCACTCATTCACATTAGGGAAGGCAGTATAGCGCAGTGGTTTAAGGCTCTGAGCTGTAAATCTGGTGACATCCAGCAGACCAGACCTGGGTTTGAATCCCACAGCTTCCACTTGCATACTGTGTGACCCTGAGCAAATCACAACTTCCCTGTGCTCCCAGGTTGCGCCTGTAAAAAAGCTTTCAGCTTAGTGTGTCTCACCTGGTTAAATAACTAAACAAACATTAATGAGACTACTACACCAGAAGTGCTAGGACCCAGCGGGAGCCAAAAATCTTCAGGAGGGCTGGTGCCGAGATAGGACCGTGCATGCGCAGCACGGCGAGACTGCCATGCACCCATATAGGCTATCTTGGCATTGACCCTCCAACCGCCTTAGTACCTTTTTAACCAAGGAGGTGCAGTGTAAACTAATCTAGGAGACAATCTAATACAGGCATAAGATAGCCCAGATGACCCATGTAAGAAGGGTCACCCTAACAACGTCTTCACAGCCTAAGTTAATGAGGGAGTGAAGATCAGAAACAGGATGAGAGAGCTTGGGGGATAGTGGGTGGGCATGTGGATGAGTGGTGGAAACTTCATCCAAGAAGATCAAGAATTTCGGTAAGTACGTAATGTTCATATCTTCCTGGACTAAAAGTCTGTACCACTCATTCACACTAATGGAAGAGTACCGAGCTAAAAACCAATCCGCCGAGTAGGGCGGCAGAAGACAGAGCTTATTCAGGACAGAAGTCCATAAGGACTGTCCAGCCCGAAGAAACTATGCTGTCTGGCATGGACATCCTGAGCATAGTGCTTCACAAAGGTATGCACTAAGCTCCAAGTCGTTACCTTGCAGATGTCTGCAATGGGTACATTATGAATCTCTGCCAGGGATGCCGCGACTGCTCTGGTAGAGTTGGCATGAACCCGGCCTTCCAACTTGACCTGTGCCTTGGAATAATAGTTTCAAAGACATGCTAATAACCATGCAGAAACACATCTAATGGCAACAGGCTGACCCAGCTGAAGTATGCTGAAAGATACAAAGAGTTGCTTGGATTGCTTATCTCTTTCGTTCTGTTGATGTAAAATTGCAAAACTCTCTTAAGATCAAGAAAATGAAGGGTGCGCTCTCCTTCATTTTGGAAGTTAGCGAAGTAAGTAGGAAGAAGCAAGGGCTGGTTGAGGTGAAAGTCCAACACAAATTTGGGTAGGCATTTAGGGTGAGTATGGAGTACCACCTTGTCCTTGTATGAAAAGCGTGTGTGTGTGTGGGGGGTCTGTGACAAAGCAAAGTGACAGCCACTAAGAAGGCTGTCTTCCAGGTCACAAATTTCAATTCACAGGTAGCTAGCGGCTCAAAGGGTTTATGGGTGAGCAATCTAACACCAGGTTAATATCCTATGTGGTCACCGGTATACTAAGCAGGGGTTTGGTGTGTAGGATACCTTTTAGAAATCTCTTAACTAACGGTAACTGAGCCAGTGACATGTTCTGTACTGGCTCAAGATAGGCCGGAATTGCGCAGAGGTGTACCTTCACTGCCTAGCATTGCAGACCTGCATTCAACAGGTCTAAGAGGTAGTCCAACACATTACTTGGTGGGCAACAGAAAGGGTCCAGACGGGACTTTGCACACCAGATGGAAAAGTGTTTCCACTTAGCCATGTAAGTCTTCCTGGTGGAAAGCGAATGCACGGCTAAGAGGATTTCTGAGATTGTCTGGGAAACCTTAAACCCACACACTTCTATCTCCTCAGCAGCTAGGCATGGAGATGAAGGGAGTACAGGTTGGGATAGACCAGAGGTCCCTGTGTCAGAAGGTCTGCTTCAGGGAGAGAGAGAGAGAGTTGCCTCGGGGGAACTTCTAACAGTCTGTTGATCAATGGAACTCATATCTGTCGAGGCCAGTTTGGGGGAATGAGAATCATCCTGCCCCCATGTGCCTCTAACTTGAGCGGCACCCTCTGAACTAAGGGAAGAGGAGGAAATGCGTACAGGAAGCGTCTTGTCCACTGCAGTCTGGATGCATCTGGACAGAAAACACCAGGAACTGAATTTCTGAAGCAGGATAGAGGCAGTTTTCATTGAGTGGGGACGCAAAAAGGTCCAGGTCCGGACTGCCCCACTTGTCGAATAGAGACTGCATAATGTCTGCTGTGAGCGACCACTCGTGCAGATTCGCCTCCGTGCTGCTGAGGCAATCCGCTAGGTTGTTCTGAATTCCTGGCAGGAGACTGCCTGAACTGACGCATCGTGCTCGAGGCACCACTCACATCCTCATGGCCTCCCTGCTTGTTGGCATAATACATCACAGCTTCGCTGTCCATTCGAAGGAAGATCACTTCGTGGCAGGGGGCATCCTTCAGGACTCAGATAATGTATAAGACAGCTCTCATCTCTAAGACATTTATGTACAGATAAGACTCCTCCTGGCTCCACACCTGAGTGTGAAGTTCTTGACAGTGAGCCCCCCAACCGATCAGGAATGCATCCGTGGTGATGGAGATCTAAGATTTCAGTGGGTAAGGGGTAGACCTTGCAGAAGCTTCTCCTATGTCCACCATGCGAGTGATCTCTGTCACTTTATGTGGAAGGACTGTGGGTGCGTGGTCGGTGACCACTGCTTGTTGCGGATGATGCCATGAGTCCCAGCATCCGCTGCATCGAAAGGAACCCAAACAGGGTTCTTTTCTGTGATGTAACCAGCCATCTGAAGATGTCATTTCTCCTGTCCTCTGAAAGGAAAACCATCACCCTGGAAGTATCCAGGAGGGCTCCTATGAAGAGGAGCTGCTGGGAAGGTGAATCTGGCACCTTTCCTGAATCAGAATCCCCCCCCCCCCGAAGTGAGCAACTGAGAAGCTATGGCAACTGTTTCCTGTGTCTCCTGCCTAGATGGGATGGCTAGTAGCCAGCTGTCCAGGTAATGAAGACTTGAATGCAGAGGTTTTAGTGAACTACTTCCTGAACAGGTACTTGTTTAACTTTCCAAAGTCGAGAACTGGGTGCATGCCGCCTGTTATCTTGCAACCAGAAAGCAATGGAAATAGGAACCTGTGTCCTGTTCTGAAGAGGCTCTGAATCTCAGAAGCAAGAAGGTCTGACCGTGAGGCGGGCAGACTGAGCTGCCGTCTTGGTGGAAGGTCTGTCGAAATCTCAGCGAAAGTGGAAGAGTATCCCTCCCAGACAATGCTGAGGACCCATTCGTCCACTGTAATGGACTTCCACTGGTTGTAAAACTGAGTTAGATGCCCCCTACAGCCGAGAGGTGTCCACCTCGGACAGTTGAGGTGGGACCTGGGCCGGATCGTCAGAGGCTGGTACAGGGCGCTTCTGGGCCCTGTGCCCTCTGCTGCGTTTTCTTTTGCAGCTGAGGAGTTGGTTACTAATAAAGGCTCCTCGGCCTCTACCTTGAAAGAACTGCATGTTATGAAATTGTTGATGGTTCCCATCCCTCTGAAGGGCTGCAGGAGCTGGCCTGGCTGTTTTAATGGCAGCCCTGGTGTTCTAAGCAGCCTCCAGAGCTTAACCTGAGGGCCAAAGAGATGAGCACCGTCAAGGGGACGTTAATCATCTGCTGAGCATCGGTTGAAAAATCTGATGTTCTGGGCCAGGAGAGTCACCCTCTACAAATGCAAGTGGCAGCTGCCCTAGAGGCAGTGTCGTAGGCATCCACAGACGCTTCAGCTGATTATTGAGCTATATGTCCCTGGTAATGAAGCGTTAGATTCTGGGAGGATCTCAACCACTGATCTGAGAGTGTTCCACAGGGTGTACTCGTACTAAGGAATATAGGAACTCAAGATGTAGAAGTCTGCTTTGGTCCACAGATAAAGTCTCTGATGCTATGGTGGACCCCATATCCATGAGGAGAGACTGGAAAGAAAGATCTTCCACGACAGGCTCCACTGATACAGAAGGCTTGCTCTCCAGCCCATAAAATGAGCCCTCTGCTGCATCTTCGACAAAAGCAGGTCAGGGTCAGACTCATCAAGATCCATTTCTACCCCAGAAGAACCTCCAAAAGGCAGGTCTAGGTCAAGAATCATGGGAGACGCCATCATCTGGATTGGCATCAAGGAATTCAGCACCATCTGCACGCGGGCATCACCTGTGGTGCCGACACCACCCATGGCTTCAGCAACACACACGGCGCCAGCACCGCTGCTGGCCCTGCCAGACTTAAAAGAAAAGGGGAAGGAAAGTGGTACCTGTGCTGGCCCCTGCAAGGAAAGAAGGTGAGGAGGGTAGGCACGTGGAGTCAGCATCGATGGCACTGGCACCGGAGAGGACACTGCACACACATCTTGGCCTGACCGATCTGGCCAAGCCCAGCGGCTCCGAGGCCCAAAAGCCACGGAACCGGGTCCACTGACAAGGTCAGCCGGGACAGACGCCATACCCACTGCTCTATGAGCGGCCCAGTGATGAAACTACCCACTGGAGCCCCATCGAAGGACAGAGAGGGGATCCGGTGTCGAAGATCACGGCCGTTAAGAACGGAGCCAGAAAGGACCCCACCAGAGTTGGGTTAGGCCTACTGCTCTCCACCTCCGACGGTCCCCACGCAGACGTGCCAGAGGGCGACCTCAAGCAGTACTGTTTCTTATTCGACCGACGGGAGGAAGAAGAACTTGAGGTCAAGCGGAGCCGGGTCCCTGATTGAGGTCAGGAATGGGCCAGCTACCTTTTGTGCTTTGGGTGGAATGTCACCCCCCCCCCACCGTGTATAGGGCAGCGGACCGGACACAGCTTTCAAGCGAATTCTCCCTACCATCACCTCTACCGTCTAAGGTCGACTCAGTTGATGGCAGGCTGAAAATTTCTTTAATTAGACTGTTTCCTCTTTTTCTTCTTATTTTTTTTTAATAAGAAAAGAACACTAAAAGTAGCTGCTGTCGTATAGATGAAGACTTGGCTCCCGGCAGGTGAGCGACGTCATCACTTAAGCACATTCCATGGCAGGGAAAAAAGGAACTGAGGTGGTTGGAAGGACAATGCCGAGATAGCCTTTATGGGCATGAGGCAGTCACACAGTGCCGCACATGCATGGTCCTATCTCAGCGCCGGACCGCCTGAAGATTTTTGGCTCCTGCTGGGTCCTAGCGCCTCCAGCTTAGTCCTATTAATGTGAATGAGTGGTGAAGACTTTTAGTCCAGGAAGCTTTTGAGAATCTTCTGCGTACCTTCTGGGAGAGCCTGGGCAGCAGCCTTGCCCTTCCTCCAGCTGGTGTTCTGGTATTTTACTATATGGGACATGTAACTGCCAATCCTCAGCCCAAGGGTGAAGAAGGCATACACCATCTTGCCTCAAGGATCAATCCTGCACAACTCTGTCTGGGGCGGGGGGGAGCTAAGGTGCTTGGGCACCTTAGACCTGTCATGAGCTGCCTTTATGATCACTGAATCTGTTTTAGGCTGGGCAGCATAATATGGAAACCCCCGAGGGGCATGATGAAGTTTATCTGCCCTGCGGGGCATAGCTGGTACCATGTTCGGCCTGTGCCAGGATGCAGCAGTAGTATTCCTCAAAGCAAGCAAAATAGGAGGAATAATCTTGGGAGGACACTCTGGGATTTCTAGAAAATCCACCAAATCATTTCTGGTGGCATCCTCCTCCTCCTCCTCCTCAATATGGAAGCCTATAGCTGAGGACAGCTGCGTCATGACACTGAAGTTGGTAGGGTCCTCTGGAGGAGACCAAGGAGTCTGATAGAATCATCGCTGATGGAAGAAGCAGTGGATCTGTCTGAGGTGAGTAGTTCCTCCTCCTCTTCTTCCTCATCAGGAAGAATAAGGTCAGAGTGGCATTCCTCCTCGAAGTCGACCTCTCCCAGGATCCAGGCCCAATGTGTGAGGCACTGACAACAGCACATGGAGGGCAGACCACGGCCGTCGGGGGGGGGGGTCAACAATGTAAGCTGCCATCAAGGTGCAGGTGATGTAGGCCTGGGTTCCATGTGATGCTTGGCGATCGTGGAAGGTGATCGTCATTAGGGCGAGAACATCGGTGAAAATCAATTCGTAAAGTACACTTGCGAGGCAGCAGACCAAAGGCGCTGAAAACATAGCTTTTTTTTTTTTGCTGGTGCTGCGCCCTCGCACCCCCACTAAGTTCTCAACTCAAGGTGTGTGTGTGCACAAACAAAAAAATTTACGGATCGATGCAAAAATACCAACGCGCCCAGCTTCACACCTGGCACCCTCCCAACCCTAGCCTGCCATGAACCCACCATGCCACACAGTCAGCTCGGCAACCCACCACAGCGCTACACCTCACAAACCATCCCTTCTGCCCGTTGCACGGCGTAGTTGCTCCCCCCGCGCTTATACATATAGCGGAAGGATGGCACTATAAAAGTATTCGGCCCCCTGTCCAATAGCCCTGTGAGCAGGCACCGCTACTGAGTCGCTCTTTTTGTAAGCGCTCAATAGCGAGCGCCCTATCACAGGATACCATAGGCCTGTATGCACCAAGTTGGCAAACAGTCACCGAGGTGAATTTAGTCAAGATCCCATTGAGGTCGATGACCATTGAAGACTGCATCAGTTTTGGGGGGGGGGGGGGTTGATGGTGCTGGGAGTGATGATCCACCAGATGGGCTTAGACAGCCTGAAGACCCTGTAGCCCAAGGACCTGGGGTAGGATCAAGCCTCGACGGGAGGGCCGTGGACCATGACCCCGTCGTCTACGATGGAGGGGCCAATGAATACCCGCACGGAGTATCGGTATGGGTCTGTTAGGCACAGAAACATGGACAGCAAACTTATCCATCGGCGCAACCACAGCTGACGAACCCCCGGATGAGGAAGGAAAGGCCGTCAGGGAGCGGGACTGCTGCTGGGGGAGCGATCCCAATGAGTCTCGTTTTTGTGAATTTTCCCATAGGACTTCTCTCGGGCGTTAGCGGTCTGGGAGCTCAACGACCTTGCTGTCGATTGAGAGGCTGGATACCAGATGACCCCTGCCTGGAACTTGCTACCTGTTGATCCATTAGGAAATTTTGAAGTGCCTTTTTGCGTCGCTTGAGGGTTCTTTGATTAAACTTCAGGCAGAGCTCACAGTCGGAAACTTCGTGGTCAGGTCCAAGACAGCAGACACAGAGAGTATATTCGTCTGTGAAGATGATCTTCTTTCCGCAGCAGTAGTGATGGAAGAGACAGGTCGAAGGATTAACTCTCGACATAAAATAAAGGAATCTCTTAAAAAAAACAAAAAAAAGGGGAGAGATTCTAAAGAAATAGGCTGAAAAAAAGCCATAGGCAAAAATGGCACGAAACTCTGCAGATCTTCTGTGGAGACCCATGCAAACAAGTCAATGGTGGGAAAGAACTAAAGAGGAAGTGGGGCCGCTCACGCATTTAAAGGGTTGGTGACATCGTCACATGACGTCGGCATGGGCAGCCCCAATTGTACTGCTGAAAATCTTCCATGTGGATCCTGCTTCACTGACAGTGAAGTTCATATGGTATGACCCGATGACTGAGATACCCTTGAAGAAGAGCCACATAAACTGGGCTTATGTTACACAGGGATGGTAAATCACACAAAGACTAGGAATTTATACCAAGTCAAGTGACCTTGCCACTTCATGAATGGTGGGCAGGTCTTAGATTTTGGGGAGTTCAAAACGAAGTTTGGATTACGGGGCATGGACTATTTCTGGTTCATGCAAGTTAAAGGCTTTATTAAACCACATTATAACAAGCATTTGTCAATGCCGAATGTTCGCCATTTGCACTGCTGTTGTACTTGGTCTTGTGCATGTCATGAGCATGATGTCACAGTCAATTGTGTGTGTAATCTGTGTGGGGGTTGGAGAGAGAAGCCTGGTGATGGAAAATAAAAATTACGTACCCACCGTAATTATGATCTTTCTGTGTATCTTCACCATTCATCACAGATGGGTACTGGCCGGAGATCAGGACCCCGCGGGAGCCTTTTTTTTTTTAAAGGATAGGCGGAGCCGATGTAGCATCGGCGCTGCCCTCGAGGCCGACGTATTACGTGAAGCTCGAGGATTAGCCGTTAGGCTGCGTCGACTCCGCCTGCCTACCAGTTCTGAGTCACCGGAGAGGTAAGAGGAAGGGATGGAGGGTGGGACAAGAGAGTCCAAGGGACAGAAAAAGGAAGAGAAAAACTGAACTAAAAGGGAGAAATAACGACTGAGAGGACAGCATAGAAGAAGTAAGACTAAGGGGATTGGGTAGGGGCCCCAATCTCTGGAAACAGAAGAAGGGAGGGAAGGGAAGGGGGAATTTAGGAGATAGTGAGAGGTAACAAGGATCCAAGACCCTTGTCCGTCAACAGACTGTATAGGAACTGCAAGGAGTAGCAAAGCTTTCTTGCCAGAATTCAAGGCACAGAATAATTGGCAATACCCCAAAAGCAGAGTCGGCTATTCTGGAGAAGGACAGGGTACAGGGACTTAGTACTCTCTCTGTAAAGATATTTGGTGAAAAAAAAGGGAAATTTTTTTTTGTTTGTTTTTTAAAACAGTTAGATGGATAACAGAAGGAGGGCAACCACCAGCTCCCACCCCGTAGGGGTGGAGAAATGTTGTAGAGAAGGAGTGCCACTTGAGCTGTAACCCTTGGGGAAGAAACTACGCCCCGTGTGTCCCAACTTTACCCCGCTCAAGAAGAGGGGTAGGCACAGAGGGAGGAGGATGACCCAGAGACTGAGGCCCCAGGGGGATGGCGGGTGGGATTGTGATGAATGGTGAAGATACACAGAAATATCATAATTACGGTAGGTACGTAATTTTTATATCTTATCTGTCGAATCTTCACCATTCATCTGAATGAGTAATGACAAAGCCCCCAGAAGGGTTGATTCACTGCACCCTAGGGACAAGTCCCTTAGCCCTCAGTGGGTGACACACTAAGGGGGAACCTTCTGGGCCTGATGAGGCCGAGTGGGGGAGCAGATGGGGTCCCCGGAGAAGGAAGTTGCCCGACAAATGTTGTCTCGCCCTACGGGGAAAGAGATAGGTTCCCTGGTGGAGAGCAAATCACCCTACGCCGGGCCAAGGGTGACAACCGGGAAAGGCGAAGCCACGCCGATCTCCTGGTGCAGATCGTTGTCCCTACGACCCTGGTAGCTACCTCACTGGCGTCATAAGATGCCCTTGCTTGGTGCCTTGCTAGTTCCAGGCTGCGTGCAGAGAGCGCGATGGCTTGCCTGATTTGCTCCGAGTCAGGCAAAGCAGCTAGGACCTGACCTAGCGCGGACCACAAGAACCTGCTGTAGGCTGCATAGTGAGCCTGATGAGCAGAGATGGAGAGAAGCAACCATGCCGAGTAGAAGGTCCTCCTCCCCCAGAAGTCAAAATCCAAGGAGTCTTGATATGGGGGCCGGTCACGGTGGAGGGCGCAAAGCCCATCAGGGGTGTCCAGGTGCGTCAATCCGGACTGCGGATGAGGCATAGAACCTGGAGACTCCGGGGGAGCGCAATACCTCTGGCTGAGGTCCCTAGGGGCAGGAACTCCAGAAGGGCCTCTGCCAGAAGCATGGACGCCTCCTGAAGGGAGCAGGCCAGGCGGCACTAAAGTGGCCGCTCCAGATTACCCTAGAAAGGCGTGCGCCGCATGCTCAGGATTGCTCACAGACAGGGGAGAAAGGTGAAGGTCCTCCTTCATCCTCCACGAAGAAACGCTGATACTCGGAGAGATCAGCAGCAGGAGAGATATGGACAGATGGTTCCTCTCCCCCAGAAGAGAGGGATGAGGAGCTGGAGGTCACCATGCGTTCTGAGGGTGGCTGCACGGGGGGAGGTTGAAAAACCTGGCTGTCCATGGCCCTAACATAGGTAGGGAACCGAGCAGCCACCGCTCTGAACTGCTCCCAGGTGAGAGGGCCGCTAGGACCCAAAATGCCTGGGAGCGCTGGAGAATGCGGCAGAGGGATAGGGGGAGAGCCGAGAGAAGATTGCAGCTGACCTCTGCCAGGGCTAGGGAGCGGACCATGGACACACGAGGAGGGTGTCCCGGAAGACTCCACAGCCGACAGCTGTACAACCACGTTGGTACTGCCAAGGCTGCGCCCAAAAGAATCCCCCCAGTGAGGCGATCGGGGCCATATAGGTCCAGAAGGACGGTCCCCTGCCTCCAAAGAATGGGACCCCCTCAAGGAACCGGAAGGTAAAGGGCGGAAGTCCGCACTGCGGCTTTGTCCAGGGCCCGGGTGGACCCCAGAGAAAAGCCGACGCGCCGACCCCACACCCCTCAACCCCTCAGAGTCCGAGAGGCTCCTGGTCCTCGAGAGGGCAAGCCAAGGTAGCTGGCAGCTCTGCGCTGCCCCTGAAGGGGAGAGCCAGGGAGCAGCACCCTTCCCTCCTGCAGGCTTCTCAATGGGCCCCAAAGTTGGGCGATCGAGACACACTACCTGAGGGGGTACCACCTCCAAGGGGTCTAGGAACCCCCCCAAGGTCAGGTTGCATGGCAATGGTGGCATGCACCCTAGCCTGCTGGTCAGTACCACTGACCCTAACCTCGGGAACTACCTGACGCTCCTCAGAAGGGGGGCTGGCTATGACTCGTTGTGGAGACCACTGGCTCGCTCTCCTCCACAGACAACCCCGAAGGGTGTGACTGCTCATCTGCCCCCGAGCCCAACTCCGAAGAGGTAGAGTCTGAGGCCCAAAGCCAAACGGTAGGACGGCGGGTGAAGGCAACCTTACCAAAGGGCCCGGCAGTCAGAGCAGTGGCAGTGGCACCCGTGCCCTCCACAGCCCATAGCGGGGGCTGGCAGCAGCCAGGGCCACTCGGGCCAAGGGTCCAGAGCCAGGGCCAGCAGCGCGCAAGTCCACGGCACCGGGCGGTACCAGAGACAGAGGCGGTGCAGCAGCAGCCCAGCTACGACCTCAGTGCCGACAACACCGCCAGAGCCCTCGGCGCCATGAGCGTACCGAGACAGCGGCGCCAGCGGCTCTGAAGGTGGACTCGGCGCCGATGACACCCTTGAGGCCCTCGGCGCCGCAAGCGGCACCGAGACCAAGCAGCGCCAACGGCTCCGAGGCGGACTCGGCGCCAAACACGACACCGCTAGGCCCCTCGGCGCGCGCGAGTGGCACCAAACACCAGCGAGCGCGAGGGACGGCACCAACTGGCGACACCGAAGGCCTCACGGCGCCGTGCTCAACCTCGGCGCTGAGGGCGGCACGAGGCGAGACAAGACAAAGCCGAATCCAGGGTCACGGCGCGCGGAAACGCTAGCTCAGGCGCGATTGAACTCCTATGGGGCCGAAGACGAAGTTAGCACGAACAGGAGCCCATGGCACATAAACAGCGCCCGACGGGCACCGACGACGGCGTCGAGGGACGGGCGTCGACCTGGAGCCTTCTAGACCGCTGGAGCGACACCGGGGGAGCCTTCACCCCCGAAGGGGCGATTGCCGTAGCGGCACCTCCTGCCCGCTCCCGGGGGGAAGCGGGACAGGCCTCCTGCGCCACAGGAGGAGCCTCGACCAAGGCCAGGCTACTAGCAGCAGAGGCTCTCTCCTCCTCAGCCCATATAGAACCGGGAGGGGACCCGGAGGAAAGGCCGAGAGAGCGCGTGGCTTGGCCCAACGAGTGCGAACCCTTCCCCCGGAAGTTGGGGGAGCTCACCCCACTTTAAACGCGTGCTGTTCGAGGACGTGGCGGTCCAGAGAGAAGCAGGCATCGCACGAATCCATGTCGTGAAGCGGGCCAAGACACGCGAGACACTGGTCATGCTGGTCGGTAACGGAATACTTGTGGCTGCACGGGCACCGACGCATAGGGGGCCGACCCGCCTTGGAAAACTTCTTGCCCTCCGACCGAGACATGACCTACGGAAAAAAACACCAAAAACAGACTCGACGTCGCAAACTTCAAATAAAAAGGAAAGATCTTACCGGCGACGTCGAGTGGAGGCAGAACCCAGAACTAGCAGGTAACCGACGGACTGTCGAACGAACGAAAGGCGAAGGCCTAAAATTTTGTTCAAGTTTTTCTTCAGTTGGCTTCCCCAGGCGACCTCGATGGCGGAGGCGAAGAACTGGTAGGCAGGCGGATCGGCGCAGCCACGAGCTAATCTCGGCGCCACGTGAGTACGTCGGCCTCTAGGGCAGCACCGATGCTGCGTCGCTCCGCCTATCCTTAAAAAAAAAAGGCTCCCATGGGTCCTGATCTCCGGCCAGTACCCATCTGTGATGAATGGTGAAGATTGACACAGATAAGATCAAACTGGACTGAACTGAAGAAAGAGAAAGGAGCGGCAAGTAAAGTGCAACACCTGTAGACAATAGTGTGAAATGAATAAGTAGAAACAGAAATGTTATGTTAAAGGAAGAACAAGTACTGATGGCTGGCACAGGAAATAAAGCAAATGTACCATAGAGTCTGTGACATTGAGAGCAGCAGAACAGGGGTCAGGACTGCTGCTGACATCCATAGGATTACTGACCTACTAACTGAGCAGCTCATACTGTTTCAGTTCATCAGGAGAGAGAGAGATGCTACCCTAGTCTTTTACAGAATACAAAATAAAGCTGTGTGCTGGAAAACAAATGCCATACATGCCGTTGTATTGATTTTGGGTGTGCTCGTGTGTCTCAAGAGTTTCTAGTGTGTTGAAACTAGATGCCAGTGAACCAATGAGCTGCGGTGAAAGCCTATAAAAGATGACTGTTCCACACTCGTACATTTAGTTTTCTTCCATCTGTGGGAGTGAGGGTTAAAGTTTAGCGTGGTTGTCGCTGCATGCTGCCTTTGGTTGCCACAAAAGAACAACACTTCCTGTCATTCAGGAACACAGCATGGCAAGATTTTCTGGGCTTCACTGCGTTTTTGTGGAGCAGTGTGCATATCAGAAATTGGTGGGATTTGACTGAGGAATTCATTCATTTTAAAAACCAATCGAAGATGTGCATGATTCAGAACATGCTGACTGTATCAGAACAGACTGCCAGTGACTGCACTTCTAAAAACAGGGTGATCAAAACTGCCTTGATCAGGGGCAATGGAGTTGACAAAACTGGTAAACTGGTTGGAGGAAACGTAAGAATTGGATATGGGAAGGATATTTGGCAGAGGGTGGAAGGGAGGACCACAGCAGGCTGATCACGACACGATCAGCTGTGCTTACTGGGCGGCATTATGCAGATCAAAGGAAAGAACTGCCCTATGATTGGGCTGGTTCTCGCTTTTGAACTGCACAAAGTTTCCACCAGTCAAGCGAGAACAGTGTCATGATCAGCCTGACTGATGACTGGTGTGACACCGATAAGCCCCTTGCAGAGTGCCCTGCACTGAACAACAGTGACACACCTCTCAAAACTGAATATGAAAATTACATCCGTATCATAATTCTTGATTTTCTTATCTTCACCATTCATCGCTGGTGGGTAAAAGCCAGAGGCAACAGAACCCTGTGCGTAGCTTATAGCTTTAAGCTTTTCCTCTGGAGGAGGGGCTGACGTTGTGGACGGCAACACCATTGAGGCTGAGGTATTACGTGGTGCTCGCAGGTTGCCTGTAACAGATACCTCCCCAATCCGGGCACCAAGGATGGTGTTGGGAGGGTACTCAGCGGTAACGACGCTGCCACCTTACTCACCGGCACCAGGGATGGTGTTGGGAGCTGAACCCGCACCAGCCTCAGCCACTGAGGAAGCCAATGATGTAGGCCCCGTGTATAGCCGAGGTCTTGACAGCGGGGCAGCCCGGTTCTCCAAAGGGGAACTAGGCCGCCAGGGGTGCTCAACCACCCCCTGGAGGAAGCCAACTGTCCACCTGACCCTTTGCTAAGGCATCCAGTCTCAGCAAGACCTGAGACAGTGGAAGCCTGTTCTCCACGAGTGTGTATAGCAGTGGGGGAGGTCCGGGAGAAGGGCCCAGAGACATTAACTTGGTGGCCCTCGTACGACACCAACCACCGGAAGTTGAGGGGTCTCTCCCCAATCTCGCCACGTAGTTCACCAGGGTGTGAAAATTTACTGAAAAACAGGCGTCATACGAATCCATGTCATGTCACGGCCCCAGTCAAGTAAAACACCGATCATGCGGGTCCGTCATGGTCATAAGACTCCAAAGGGTCACCGATGCATGGGAGTAGTCCCAGCCTTGGAAGAACGCTTTTGCCCTGAACCAGACATGATCGGTCACAAAAAAATAATAAAAATGAAGAAAAAGACTCAACACCGCAAACTTTTTGAAAATAAGAATGAGATATGTGTGACAGAGTTGAATACAACCCTGTCCCAGTTGTTATGGAGAAAGAGTTTAAATGCAAGGATCTATTCTATTCTCTCCTTTTCTGTCTTCTCTGCCTGGTCTGGCAACCAAATTTTTCTTGTGAGACCTAGGACTTCATCACCCCGACGGTTTTGCAATTCTCTGCCTCTCGCTATCTCTCTATCTTCTCTTGCTGTTCTGTCTTTTCTTCCCCCTTGCATATCTGCTGGTATAAAAATATATCTGAATCATTATGTGAAAATGTAACTGATACTGGGATACCTTTGTTTAGAAATATATATAGCTTTACTGTTGAAATGATTGCAAAAAACTGTTTGAAACTCTAGGGGTTAACCTGTCTGCAAACTCTCAGAAGCTGTAAGCAAGAGGGCAGTTCTGGGTCACAATGTTCTTTTTGCTGCACTTGTTGAAACTTACAAGAACACTGTGTGAGACACATGCTGTTTTCTTAACGAGCAGGGGTTGTAAAGACTTATAAAAACAGTGCTGCAATTTCTTGCAAGAGAGAAAACACAGAGACTGAGATCAGAAATTGAGAAGAAACCAAGATGGACTTTCTCTGTTTATACTGCCTTTGTAAACAGTTATACTAAACAATCTTATATTTTTTATTTTACTTTTATTAATAATAAATCACTTGTGAATTTGACAACTGCTCCTGATTTTTCTATGCTTCCTGACCTGTGCCTTGACGACAGACGATGTCAGCCTAAGTGGGATTTACGCTGCGCATACTCTAAGCCAGGAGTTTTGTGTGTGCATACTAGACCTGGTACCACGGAGGCATAGAAGAAAGGTATGGATTATGCAGCAGCAAGCCCAGGAGTGACTAGCAGACACAGAAGTTCAAACGGAGACTGTACAGCTACCACCAGTTATAGAAAAAGAACAGGCAGTGACAGAACCTGAAAGCCTGACTGCCTTTTTCAAATGGTGGGCTATACAACAAAAAGCGATGAAGAAACAGAGAAGAGAGTAGATGAAGCAGAGAGAACAAGAAATTCAACATTTAGAAGCACAGAGAGAAAAGAAGAAATGCAACAACTAGAGCAACAGAGGAGAGAAGAGATGCAGTGACAGAAGCAGCGGTGGCTGGATGCCTTGCAGGCTATCAAAGGCAGAGGATCGGGCACAGATCCAGATGAGCAACAGGACACAGGCAACAAGAAATGCATTAAACTTACAAAGTTCTGTCCCTCCGATGATATCGAAGCATACCTGACTTTTGAAAGGGTTGCCACAGCCTACCAGTGGCCAAAGCAGCAACGGGCAATCAGACTGGTAGCTTACTTGACAGGGAAAGCCCAACTTGCCTACAGCAATATGGACACTGCACAGTCAGAAAACTATGACCTGGTGAAAAGCGAAATCCTGAAAAGATTCGACATCTCAGGAGAAACCTACAGGCAGAGATTTTGGTCTCTGAAGTACAACTCAGTCGACAATCCTCGAGAAGCCTTCACCCGACTCAGAGAACTCCTGATAAAATGGCTCCAACCAGATGGCAAAACAGTCCCATAGATAGACACATTTACAATGGAGAAATTCATCAAAATCCTGCCTACAGATGTGTAGCTTTGGGTGAATGAACACTGACCCGGAAGTGGGGAAAAGGCTGTTTCTTTGGCTGAAGACTACCAAATGACCAGACAGATCCACAGCAGTGAGGTAAAAGCCAAGCACTGGTAAGACGCTTGTTTTTCCATTTAAACTCCAAGTCTGATAAGAACTCTGGTGGGGGTAACAAATCTGTGCCCAAAGATGTTATTTGCTATAACTGTAATAAGCAAAGTCATATTGCAAGAAATTGCCATAAGAGTGACACTGGAGCAGATTTGTCCTTAGCAAATTGGGGCAAGTACTTAACAGATGTGAAGGTGGGAGATAAGACTGTGAGGGGACTTATAGATTCGGGAAGCAGACAAACCATAATACATATTGAAGTGCTAGGAAAACAGTGTCCAAAGGGACCAGGTACCGGTGTCATCTGCATCCACGGGGACACTCGATACTATCCCACCAGCCAAGTGACTCTATTAATGGTGTGTTGCACCAAATGAAAGTGGTGGTAGTACATAAGAAAAAATTACTCACCTTAGTAATTGCTTTTCTTCTCATGGAGTCTTGCTGTATTAGGACTTAATGCAGTTAGCCACTGCACTCGAACTGCCCCGGAGAGGATAGGGTTAACTCCAGAGCAGTCTGGAGTTCCACAGCGCGAAGGCGCTATTCAAAGCTCTATCTGGCTAGTTTCAAATGAAATTGCCAGGTTCTTCACGAAGCTAAACTAATATAGCAAGTCTGTGTGGAAAAGCTCTACACTAGCCATTGGCTACCTACCAGTAGTAGGACAACAAAAACACAACAACAATCATAGAATAATAACAAAATCACCTGTTATTGTTAGAATCACCCATGACAAGCACTAATAGGCCCCTCTCCCAAAAGACTCAAGTCCAGAGAGGAGCCACCTATCACTTAACAAAAACAGAATCACCTAGTTTCTAACCCAAATGAACAAAGGGAACTAGAGAGAAATTGAAATGGCATGACACAGTGCTTGCACTAATTTGACAACCCCATACTCAAGTAGGAGTTCTGAGTGGGGTAGGAGGGAGGGTTGTCCTAATACAGCAAGACTCCATGAGAAGAAAAGCAATTACTAAGGTGAGTAATTTTTTCTTCAAACACCATGAAGTCTTGCTGCTATTAGGACTTAATGCAGATTATACAGCAGTACCTCCATGGAGGAGGGTCAGAACCTACTTGGGGAATAGGCTCTGAAGCACAGCTGTGCCAAACCGAGCATCTCTCCTGGACTGGACAGCCAGGGAATAATGCTTGGTAAAGGTGTGGACTGATTTCCAGGTAGCAGCTTGGCCAATTTCAAAATGGAATATCTCTAGCAGCCGCTAGAGATGCAGCTGTACCCTGGTGGAATGAGCCCTCAGTCCTGAGGGAGGTTCTCTACAGTTTTGGTAACAGAACTGGATACAAGAGACAATCCACCTCGCAATTGTCCTCTTAGTGGCAGGTCTCCTTTGCCAACTTCTCCATAGGTAAGGAAGAGTTGGAGGATTGAACCTGTGACCCTGGGTGCGTTCCAAATAGCAGCTTAGGGCTCTTTGGCGTCAGACTGTGCAATCTCCTCTCCCTGAGGAGGAATGCTCAGTGAAAAATACTGGAAGAGAGATGGATTGGTTGAGATGAAAATCTGAAACCACTTTAGGTAAAAACTTTCTGTTAGTCCTAAGGACTACCTTATCTCTGTGAAAAGAAATAAAATCATCTTCTACTGACAAGGCCTGTAATTCACTTATACGTCTAGCAGAAGTGATAGCCACTAGAAAAACAGTCTTCCAAGTCAAAAACTTGAGGTCTGCCGAGGACAGAGGCTCAAAAGGGGTTGCATTAGCTGAGCAATGCAAACATTCAGGTCCCATGCAGGAGCTGGTTCCCGAAAGGGGGGTTAGTGTGATAACCCTTAAAAAACTTGGAAAATACAGGGTGAGAAGAAAGGGAAGCAGGCTTCCCTGACACAAAAGCAGAGACTGCTGCCAGATGAACCTTTAAGGTAGCTGGCCTAAGGCCTAAGAATTTAAATGGACCAAATAGTCCAGTAAAATGGGCAGATTAGCAGATTCTGGGATAATCTGCTTCTCAGAACACCAAATGGAAAACCTCTTCCACTTAGAATTGTAAGTGGCACTAGTGGAAGGTTTCTAGAAGCCTTTAAAATATCCAGGACACCTTGAGAAAGGTGTAAATCAGCAAATTCTAGCTCCTCAAGAACCAGGCCTTGAGGTGGAGAAATTGAGGTTGGATACCACTCTCCCTGTGCACAGGTCAACAGGTCGTGGGTCCTGGGCAAGCTCAGGGAGGGTGGAATGTCAGGGACAGGAGGAGAGGGTATCAGGGCTGTCTGGCCCAGTCTGGAGCAATCAGGAATCACTCTGCAGGGCTGAGTTCTGATTTTACTAGTACCCTGAAGAGGAGAGGAAGGGGAAAAGCATACAAGAACTTCCCTTTCCAATCCAACTGAAAGCGCCCAGTGGGACTGATCCCAGAACTGGAGGCCTGCAACAAAACAGGGAAGTTGGTGGTTGTCTGGGGCTGCGAAAAGATCTATCTGAGGGTGCCCCATCTGGCAAGACTGACCCCAGCACCAGAGAATTCAGAGCCCATTCGTGATGGCCCTGAGAAATTCTGCTGAGGCATCCGCCAGGACATTGTCCTTCCTGGAAGGTGAACTGCTATCAGGAGGTGTTCAGGAGTAAGCCAGAGACCACAACTTCACTGCTTGATTGCACAAGGCTGATGACCGAGTGCCCCTTGCTTGTTGATGTACCACATTGTTGTGGTGTTGTCTGTCCTGACTTGGACTACCTTGTTCTGGACAGTAGTCGAAAAACCTGGAGAGCTAAGAGAACAGCTCTGAGTTCCAAAAGGTTGATGTGGAGCAGAGATTCCTGAGGGGACCACACTCCCTGAGTGGAAAGGTCGCCCAAATGTGCCCCCCACCCTAACAGGGAGGCATCCGTGGTGAGGGTGAGGGAATGAAGAACGGGTAAGAAGAGGACCCCCTGAGTTAAATTGCTTCGATCCTGCCACCACTGAAGGGCTAGGATCAGGGTTTTGGTCACTGGGATTAACTTGGATAGGGGGTCCTTCCTTGAGACCAGTAGGACCTCAAGTGGAACTGGATGTCTCTCATCTGAAATCTTGCTCCCTACACGACAGCTGTGGAAGCAGCCATGTGTCCTAGGAGTTGCAAAAGTGCCTTGCTGGTCGAGAGACCACGAGGGTAAGGAGGATGCCAGGGCAATGAGTCTGTCCACTCTTTTCGGAGGGAAGAAATGCCCTGGCTGACTTTGTGTTCAATTCTGCACCTATGAAAGTTAGTACCTGAACTGGTTCCAGAACTGATGTTGGAAAATTCAACAGGAATCCCAGAGAAGTGAGAAGTTGCTGGGAGACTTGCAAGTGAGTTTACCTGATCTGGAGACTGGCCCACTATGAGCCAGTCGTCCAGGTGAGGAAACACAGCAACCCTTGCCTTCTTAAATGAGCCACTACTACAGCTAAACATTTTGTGAAAACCCTTGGAGCAGAGGTAAGGCCAAGGGCATTGCTCTGAACTGGTAGTGAGCCAGAGGGTAGTTCAACCTGAGGTACTTTCGGTGAGAAGGCCTGATCAAAATATGAAAATAAGCTCTTGAGGTCCAGGGAAGCTAGCCAGTCCCTGGCCTTAGGGAAGGCAGAATCATTGCCAGAGTTAACATTTTGAACTTTGGTTTCAAAAGATGCTTGTTCAGGAACCTTAAATCTAAGATGGCGCCACTCTCCTGTCTTTTTGGGTAAGGAAATACTCTAGTACAGACCCTTGCCCTGATGGCAAGGAGGAACTCTTTCCACTGCCTTGCAGCCCAGCAGAGAAGAAACCTCTGCTTCCAAAGCAAGGGCTTCGAAGGATTTGCAGGTGGAAAATGTCTGGCTCTCATCTTTGGGAACTGTTTGAAACTGAGAACCAGACCTTGGCTTACCAACTCCAGAACCCATTTGTCGAGTTAGGGACAACCAGTTCTGGCTGAAATAAGCCAACCTGCTCCCCACCGGTACAGGAGACCGCCCTGGGCACCCATCAGGTGCCTGCTTGGCAGCAGCTTTAGGCTGAGGAGAGGGAGATGGTCTGCCTGTGCCCCATCTACCCTGCCTCTGAAAACCCTCTGTGCAAAGGCTGAAGAGGCCTGAACTTGATAAAAGGGCCTGTGGTAAGGCCTGCCCCTACCCCCTGGGGCATGCCTTTGTGGAGTGGCATGCTCTCCTTAGCTTGGGCACTTTTGTAGGTAGTTCTGTATTCATCCATTTTCTTCATGTAATTTTCTGTTTGATCCCCAAACAGAGAGTTTCCTACACGAAAATCTATAGCCTTTGCCTGAGTATCTTGGGACAGATTAGTGCATCTAAGCCATGCCAACCTCTGGAGAGCTACAGAAGTGGCCATGACCCTAGAGGAAACATCATTAACATCAACGGCAGTATGAAATTGAACTTTAGAGGCTTCAATGCCATCAGCAGCCACTTGTTCCAACTCACTAGCCAGCTGGCCCTGGGCCTGCTTGGCTAACTGCAATATAGTGTCCCATCTAGATTTCTGATATCTAGCCACATAAGCCATATAATTAGCCTGCCTGAGTCCCAATGAAGCTGCCATATATTGCTTTTTCGCCATGGCATCAGTCTTCCTGGAATCTTTATCAGGAGGATGTGATGCCAGGGGAATATTAGCCTTGTCACAGGCTGCAGCTTGAACAACACCTACATGACTACACTGCTCGGTGAGGAAGTCTGTATCAGGGCCTGATAAAGTATACCTTCTGTCCATTTTCTTATCTACAGGAGGAACGGAATGAGGATTTTTAAAATCTTGTTGTTTGCTTCCTAAATGACTTATGCAAAGGAATAGACAACCTTCTAGACTCTGGAATATCCATCATTTCTACATAATCAGGCTCCTCTTGCTCATCCACAGCCTCCTCTAAAAGGGAGCTGGAGGTTTCTGCCACCTTTTATAAAACATAAAATGAGAAGGGACTCAGACAGCAAAGGGGAGATTCTAAGGGTCTATCTGGAGAAATGCCCGGTTCAATGGGCACGTCCAGACCTTCCCAGTCACAAATACACTGATCAAATTCCTCCTCCCCCTCCTGTGGTTCATAAAACTCCTCAACATCATAATCCTGAACCACTGGACCTGAACGAGCCACCCTTTTCCCAATTGTAGGGGGCTCGACAAGTCCCCGAGACAAAGACTGAACAATCTGAATGGCTTTTGCTATTTCTGCAGCAGTTGGAGAGACAATTTTGGACTCCAGACCTGCTGATTTCTTTGTCTTTTTTGCTGGAGCTGGTTTCTCTGAACCAGCTTTTTTTTGCCGAGGAAGTCTCCCTGGTCAGAGGGCACTCCCTCTGGTCCAGTGGGTACTGGACCGGCTGGCCATCCGGGTCAGCAGACTTTTGGCCTCTTCGTTCCCTGAGCCGCCCAATCTCTTTCCAGGGTGGCTGCAGGAAATTTTACACACCTGGCAGTCTGACAGGAGGTGGTCAGCCCCAGACAATAGACACAAGTGGTGTGTGGATCAGCCTTGGCAAAGGCTTCCCCACAGACATCACAGTGTTGAAACCCAGTGGGCCGGTTTTTCTTTGGGTTTCTCAGACATAATGCCAGCCTAACCAACAAACTTGCCCTTTAAACGGCGTGCGAGGCAAGACACCTTATCGGTTCCTAACCGTGTCAGGTATTGGAAAAACCCAAATAAAATTAAGGTTTTTAGAACCGAAGAAGAACGGTACCGCACTTCTAAAGCCCAAAAATCGTAAAATAAGTTAACCGATCGGTTCAGACTGAACCGATAATGTATTTCCACACAGACTTTATTTTTAGTACTTACTGTTACCAGATAGAGCTTTTGCCGAAAACGCGGTAATTTTTAAACACTTGTTGGTTCAAATGAACAGAGTAAACTCGCTTGAACCGCGAAATGAACCGAGCTGAAGGAGCTGATCTCCGGAGCAACTGTTCAGTGAAAGCGGAGTAAAGAATCTGGCAGTTTCATTTGAAACTAGCCAGATAGAGCTTTGAACAGCGCCCTCGCGCTGTGGAACTCCAGACTGCTCTGGAGTTAACCCTATCCTCTCCGGGGCAGTTCGAGTGCAGTGGCTAACTGCATTAAGTCCTAATAGCAGCAAGACTTCATGGTGTTTGAAGCTACCTGTACCTGTGATTACTGGAAATGACTTTCCAGGATTTACTGAGTTGATCAAAAAGGGAGTAAATCCTGATGCTTCAGCAGCTGTGGTGACAAGAGCTCAGGCAAAGAAAATGTTGAATGGTGGGGACTCTCCTCCTTTCGCTGATTTTGATTCGGACTTGTATGAGCACAGCCCCAAGATCCAGAAGTCCAGGAAAGAAAGACGATGCCTGAAGAAACAGTGGCAACAAAAGGCTGATGGACATAAAGGATCAACATATGAAAATCCTGAAACTAAACTGATAACTGATTGTGATTTTCTTTCAGAACAAGCTAATGATGTTTCTCTCCAGGGTTATTTTAAGGAGTTGGGGATGAAATCAAAACAGGATGAATCTATGTTTAAAAAATTTAATGAGCTACTGTACAGAGTTTGGGTTAAACCTCAGACACAGAGCCAGATACAACAATTAGTTATTCCGCCAAAGTATAGATCCGAGTTGATACAGATAGCACGACAGTCCTATGGCTGGTCATTCAGGAAGGGATCGCACCCTTGCCAGACTGCTGTACAGATTTTACTGGCATGGAATTCATGAAGATGTTGCTACCTATTGCAGTTCTTGTGCTGAGTGTCAGAAAGTAGCCCCAGTGACTAAAAAAAGACAAGGTGCCACTGGTGCCCCTACCCTGGATAGATGTGCATTTTGAGAGAATTGCAATTGATGTGGTTGACCCCTTAGACAAGAGTAAAATGGGTAATAGATTCATTTTGGTATTATGCGACTATGCTTCTCGATACCCAGAGGCAGTTACAATGCATACTGTCACAGCCCAAAAAGTGGCAGCAGAGATTGCCAAAATTTTCAGCAGGGTGGCCATACCAAGAGAGATTATTACTGATCAGGGTCGTAATTTTGGTGCTGTATTACTGAAGGAGCTGTACCAACTACTAGATATCACTGCCATAAGAACTTCCCCCTATCACTCTCAGACAGACCGTCTTGTTGAGTGTTTCAATCAAACCCCCTAAAACGCATGTTAAAAAGGTTTGTAAAAGGGGAAGGGAAAGACTGGGACCAATACTTACCTTAGCGGCTTTTTGCTTACAGAGAAGTGCCACAGGCATCAACAGGTTTTTCATCATTTGAAATGCCGTATGGTAGACAAACTAGAGGGCCACTAGATGTAATAAAAAGAAACATGGGAAGATAACCCCAATAAGAAACAATCTATTACATCTTATACGTGTGCCCTGAGAAAGAAGCTGGCAAAATATGTTGAAATCGCCATAGTAATCAGGAAGAGGCCCAAAACCAGCAGAAAGTGTATTATCACCATGGGGTAAAAGAAAAAGTTTTTGAGCCAGGTGAAAAGATCTTGTTACTGTTACCCACTACAGAAAATAAACTGTTAATGAATGGCAAGGACCTTATAAGGTGCACAGACTGGTACAGTTAACTATGAGACTGAGACCCCTGATAGGAAAAATCCTACTGAGATATACCATGCTAACCTCCTCAAGAAATGGGCTGAAAAAGCACCAAAAGCTGTTTTGCTAGTTCTAACAGAAACTGATAAAGAAGATATTGATGTAGCTTACAATAGATTGGAGCAAACTGTTACTGCTGATGCTGTAAAGGTGAATGTTTCCTTAACCTCCAAAAAAAACGCAGAAATTCGGAACTTGATAAAGACATTTAATAATATTTTTACCACAGTGCAAGGCTGAGCTAAAGGTGTCGAGTACATAACAGCGACAAAGAAGGCTCGCCCTATTACACAATAAACATACAGACTACCAGAGTGGTTAAGAGCTGACATGGTTAAGGAAATACAAAAATATAAAACAATTGGGTATCATAGAATAGTCAAGAAGTGCTTGGTCATCACTAATGGTGATTGTAAACAAAAAAGAAGAGGGTGTAAGAATCTGCCTTGATTTTAGAAAACAATCAAGTGTCAGAATTTGAGTTATCCTATGCCCAGAATAGATGATTTGGTGGACAGACTGGGGAGTACCAAGTATATCAGTGCCCTTGATCTCACCAAGGGTTACTACAAATCTTCCTAGCGAAAGAATCCAGAGACAAAACTGCATTTGCCACTCTTATAGGATTCTATCAGTCCACCACCATGCCCTTTTGTTTACATGGTAGTCCAGCTACATTTCAGCATTACATGGATGTAATTTTATCCCCTCATACTGGTTATTGTGATGCATACCTGGGTTATGTCGTGGTGTACAGTCCAGACTGGAAAAGCCACCTGGAACACCTACAAGCAGTTATCCAATCAATCAAAAAGGCAGGTCTGACAATGAATCCTACCAAGTGTGCATTGGGCATGCAGTAAACTAGATATTAGGGCTATGTTTTGGGAAATGGGGAAATCAAACCAGAGAATTCCAAGATAGAAGCTGTAGCTAACAGCCCTGTCCCCAAAACCAAGAAACGTGTCAGGTCATTTTTAGGGCTGGCTGGTTATTATCGGAGATTTGTTCCCAGCTTTGCCCAGTTAGCTACTCCCCTCACTGAACTCACAAAGAAACGGTTCCCGAATAATTTGAAATGGACCCCAGAGTGTGACGAGGCTTTTCGGGCCATTAAGGCTGCATTATGTTCAGCCCCTGTTTCAAGAAGCCCAGACTGTGAGAAACCATTTTTGTTACAAACAGATGCATCAGAGGAAGGCCTAGGTGCAGTCTTGAGTCAGTATACAGATGAGAAAGAACATCCTATTCTCTGCATAAGCAGGAAATTGCACGACAGAGAGAAAAGGTACTCCACCACTGAAAAGGGATGTCTTGCAGCAAAGTGGGCTATAGAGTCCCTTATATTTTACTTACTAGGAACTGACTTTGTACTTCTAACAGATCACAATCCTCTCTGCTGACTTAACCAAATGAAGGATAAAAATTCCAGAATCAAACTGTGGTACCTGGCACTACAGCCATTTAAATTTAAAGTGATGCACAAATCTGGGAAAGAGAATGTTAATGCTGATTTTCTGTCAAGATATGGATCTGGAATTGAGAACTCTGAAGGCTGAAAAAAACAAATGTGCGGGTTTTAACCTCACTATTTGCTATACTGTTGTTATGGAAAAAAGGATACTGCATATACACAGAACTGGAAAGGTTATATGCTTAAGTTAGATGAGAATTACTAGAAAGTTTTGGAAACCCTGTTTTTGTAAAACAGGTTCCCTCTTAAGGAGGGGGTATGTGACAGGGTTGAATACGGCGATGTCCCAGTTTTTAAGGAGAAATTTTAAATGCAAGGATCTGTTCTAGTCTCTACCTTTCTGTCTCTTCTGTCTTGTTGTGCAACCAAATTTTCTCGTGAGACATACTATAGGACTTATTTTTATTTTTTTTTATTTTATTTTAGTGTTTGTTGACTGGGTAAGTGCACTAGACAAATTCTGCCTATTTTCAGGCACAACCCGGAAGAGGGGGATACACATGGATGCCAACTGACCTTGAACCAAATTAAGTTGTTGGTGATATTTTTTTTTTTGTGAATGGGGGAAATTTGGCCAGGGCACCGGGGAAATTCCCCTACCTTCCTATAGGGGGCCCCTGACGCTGTGTGGAGATTCACTCTATGGCCAGCATTGGTAGTGAATGGACGGAGAAACTGGCGATGGAGTCAGACAGTGCGATGCAGGAAAATACCGCTGCAGAAACCTCTGTGGAGGCGGCTGGAATGCACCCACAGGGTGGCCAGCATATCGCCCGAGATGGTGGTTCCTAACCTGAGGAGGACGGACGATTGAGTTTGGAGCAAAAAACACTCTGCCTGGAGACAGAATTGCAGAGGATTGGGATTCAACTTAGCACTGAAAAAAATCGGCAGGAAGAAGAGCGTAAGCGTTCAGTTACCTCTCCCATCAGTGAAGGATCATCTGTTCCAACAAAGCTGCCTGTGGCAGAGAAAAGGCTGGAAACGACTCCAGGGAAAGTTGACAGGCCCCCTTACTGGGACTGGAGTGCAGGGGATGACACTGCGTGGTCGCCGGACAAGGCCCCGCAGACACAGGATGGATTAATACAAGGAGAATGGCAGCCAGATTCGGAGATTCCTTTGCCTGGGGAAAGCACAGAGATTCAGCCTGACATGGTCCCGAGCAACCCACTTATGCTAGCCACTTCCATAAACCTGTGGAATTGGCCAAAGGGCGTAACGCCATTAGAATGTGATATATCACCAACAGAGATACAGTTTCCATTGTTTTTTGTGTGGGTTAAACACTTCTTAAACAATCACTGAGATTCTCCCCTTCTGAGGTGTATGCGCTGATCCATAAGCAGGGAAAAACCATATATGATATTAGTTTCAGGACACCTACCTTACTGGAGAGATTCTGGTGTAGGTACGCTAACCTTAAAACCAACCCTCTAAGGGTTGACTTCTTAGTGATTCCCCTAACAAAACAACCCTTTCGGGTAATAACAATTTTGTTCCGGAATGAGGGGGTGAACATTACTGATATTGTGTACTGGCTGGAGAAACGGTGTTCCATCCGGGGTAACCCGAACCCCATACTGGATGAGGAAGGGTTTTGGAACGGGGGATGGAAAATTAAAATTAAATTACAACACACCGATCAAGACATTATCCACCTCCCTAATTGCCTTTTCATTGGCCGCGATAAGGATTTTTTATTCTATCCAGGCCAGACTAGAATGTGTTTCAAATGTGGCTAGAACAGACACATTAGTACGCACTGTGAGGTTAACAAATGTACCCATTGCACAGAGACGGGTCATCCTAATGCCCATTGCTTCCAAGACCCTAGGTGCAACTTGTGTGAAGACCTAGGGCATACCTTCACAGGCTGCCCATGGGCAGCGAAGAATACAGAAAATACTGACTTTGGGGTCCAGGATTACTATATTAGGGCAGCGACAAAACAACCCTTTGCCCCTGGTACTGGGTCATCAAGTGGAAGACATCGGACAGGGAATACTGGACCCCCCCCCCAGCTTTACTGCACAAAGGGAAGAGGATTTGGAACAGAAGCCAGGAGCATCACAGATGGATAACAGAGGATCTGTTTGTGCAGCCCTCCCCCCCAATACCAAGCACAAGAAGGTCGTAAGGGTCTGTGTATTCAGCCCTCCCACCCCAGAAGCCGTTTCAGCTGGGGACCAAGTCGGAGGTTGCAAGGGTCTGTTTGTGCAGCCCTCCCCCCCCCAATACCAAGCACGAGAAGGTTGTGAGGGTCCGTGTATTCAGCTCTCCCACCCCAGAAGCTATTTCAGCTGGGGACCAAGTCGGAGGTCGCGAGGATCTGTTTGTGCAGCCCTCCCCCAATACCAAGCACGAGAAGGTCATGAGGGTCCGTGTATTCCGCCCTCCCACCCCAGAAGCTGTTTCAGGTATGACCAGAGCCCGCAAGATGCAGTGCTGCTCTCACTCTGTAAAGCAGCTGAATTTGATCTAAGGACTTTAATTGCTGACTCTGTAATACTGGCTAAATTTATTTTATGTCCCCACACCTGTGGAGATAGTATTATTTTACCGTAAAAGTGCTTATTTTACCCTAAAAATGTTTCTCTGGTTTTGGTGCCAAAGCTCAGTTTGAATAAGGAAAAAAAAAAGGAAAATATGTGAATTAAGTAACCAACCCAACCTGTCGGTTAGCGAAGGGGCTGTAGCTGTAACTGCATGGAAAGTACAGTTACGTAAGAACTTACCGTAACAGTAGATCTTCGAGAACAGCTCTTGCAGCAGGTAACACTATTAAGACTGAAGCCGGCAGGCGTCAGGACCCCACAGAATTCTTCTAGCTAGCTATCTTCAGCGGGGACTGCCCCCCGACGTCAGGCGTAGTACAAAAGGGGGCGGTCCCGCCAGATTCCCCAGTTCTCCCGCCGGAGACTTCCGGCCGCAGGATGGCATCAGAAAGGGAGACCGAGGATCCATCATCAGAAGACGAAAGAGCAAAAGCCCCTGCCAAAGGCTCTGAAAGCCATGCCTGCTCCAAGGGGGAAGGTACCTGCTGCAAGAGCTGTTCTCGAAGATCTACTGTTACGGTAATTTCTTACGTAAAGTACAGTTACGTAAGAACTTACCATAACAGTAGATCTTCGAGAACAGCTCTTGCAGCAGGTTACACCATTAGGACTGAAGCCGGCAGGCGGCAGGACCCCACGGAAAAATTCTAGCTAGCTATCTTCAGTGGGGACCGCCCCCGATGTCAGTCCCGCCTCCGACGTCAGGCGTAGTACATAAGGGGGCGGTCCCTCCAGATTCCCCAGTTCTCCCGCCGGAGACTTCCGGCCGCAGACTGACATCGAAATGGGAGACCGAGGATCCACCATCAGAAGACAAAAGGGTATAACTCCCTGTTAAAAAAGGCTTAAGCCATGCCTCCTCCAAGGGGGAAGGTGGGCGTGAAGGGACCTGCTGCAAGAGCTGTTCTTGAAGATCTACTGTTACGGTAAGTTCTTACGTAACTGTACTATCTTACTCAGACACAGCTCTTGCAGCAGGTTACACCATTAGGACTGATTCCCAAGCAGTAGCGCTTGCAAACACTCTGGGAGGAGGAAACTAGAAAGTTCATTCCAGGTCCTGATTCTAGGACAGGAGACACTGTAGCACAGCCAGGCCGGAGCCGGCTCTTCGCCGTGAAGCGATGTCCAGGCTATAGTGCCTGATAAAGGTATGTACAGAGCTCCAAGTGGCTGCAGCACAAATGGCAGAGGTGGAGACGTTTCGAAGTGCTGCAAAGGAGGTGGCCACCCCATAGGCGTAGATTGTGGGGGCAGAGGGCAAGCTGCCCCCTGGAGAAATTAGAGCAGGACTTTAGGAGCCCAGCCACCCTCTCCGGTTATCATTTTTTTTTTTTTTTTAATATTGAATGGGCTCAGGGTATACGCCAGACTGCCTGCTTCTTCCAGTGGGGGTGGGGTGATGCGTGCAGCGCCGTATCTCTTAAACAAAAACTATCCCCTTTTCCGATTGGCTGAAAGCCTGCAACCATAGTAGCCTGCATGTTACAGCTAATCAGAGAGTGCTGAAAGCTGGTGCCATCGCGTGAGCAGTACTCCATTAGTGGCGCCATTTAGTTGTCTGTGTGCCTTCCATGAAGAAGCAGCAGCAGCAGCAGCATCCATATAGCGTAGGGCTGAGGAGAGATAGCTATTCGAGGATGTCGAGCAGCAGTCGTTGGTTGTCTGTCAGGTGTCACCAGTGTCTCAGTCAGTCTAGTGTTCCCACCCTCCTCCTGTCCTGAACAGCCCAGTTTAAATATACCTCACCCGAGTCCTCTGACTACTTACTCTCTGTTTCTCAGTGCAGCCAGCTGTGCTCTTGGCTCTCCCGCTGCCACCTGAGCCTCCCATCCCTGAGAGCCTAGGAGGCCTGTGGCCACAAGGCCTCTACCACCGGACAGACCAGGCGAAGGAGCGAGTAGTACAATTACAGTTAATCTGAGGCACGGCCAGGCTTGCCTGCACACCCAGCTCCTGCATCCAGCAGGCCAGAAAAAGACTTACCATGTTGTCGGCGAGTCCCACACCACGCCCGTTGCCCACCAGTTCCACGGTCCACCGAGAGGGATTATTCAGGTCAGTGAACAGCCAGGCCCAGAACAGTGAAGAAGCCGGCGGTCATGCAGGCTATAGCAGACCCATAATGCGACACGTTCATCTGGTGTCAGAAAAAATGAGTTACTGTCTCGTCGGGGATTAATCGGGAGGAACGGAACTGTTGGGAGAGACTGCCTACTGACCTGCCTTCTTGGCCTTGCTGTGCCCTGCTGCATGCTGCCCTGTCTGTGTCCTTACTGATTTGGTGAGTAACTGTGCTGCAAGCTGGTTGTTGAAACTAATACCATTCACATCCAGAAATGTGTCTTTTGGGGGGTTGTCTTGGCCATGGCCATGTGCCGGGGGTGGAAGGTTTGCTGTCAGCTTGTGTTTCTTTGGGTGGGAGGGATTTACTGGCTGTTGAGGCTGTCCATGTTGGTGGGGTGGGTGGGGGCCTATTTGTTTGGTATGGTGTGGACACTGGTCATGTTGGTGGGGTGGGGACACTCAGTTACTGTGCTACTGGTGTGGTGGGGTTTGGGGAAACTCACTGAATGGTCTGTGTTTGGTGAACTGGGGAATGGTCTGTTTTGTAGGGTTGGGGTCGGGAGACAGTCTGTGTGTTTTGGGGCTGACTCACTGAGAGGATGGTCAGTGTTTGGTGCTGGGGGAGGGCCTGCATTTGGTGGGGCTGGGGGGGGGGACGATCAGTGTTTGGGGCTGGGGTGGTTAGTGTTTGGGACTGGGAGGGCAGTCAGTGTTTGGTGGGTCTGGGGGGACGGTCTGTTTTCTGTTCTGGGGTCTGGTGGGGTGGAGGCACTGGCCATGGTGATGTGGGGATACTGGCTGTGATGGTGGGGTGGTGACACTAGCCATTGTTTGGTGGACTTGGCTGGCCATTTGTCTGGTGGACTGTCCATGATTGTGGAAAAGGGGGACTGTCCATGTTTGCCTGCCGGGTGTCTTGTGGGGAGGGGACTATTTGCTGGTCGGGTGTCTGGGGATCTTTCCATGTTGGCTTATTGGGGGGTGAATGTTGGTGATTGCTGACCAGGTGTCTAGGACGGACTATCAATGTTGTTGGGGAGGGAGCTCTCCGTGTTTGCTAGCCAGGTGTTTGGGGGATTGTTCATGTTGTTGGGGCAGGGAAATTCTGTGTTTGCTAGCTGTGTGTCGGGGTGGGACTGTCCTTGATTGGATATGGGGGCCGTCCATGTTTGCTGGCTGCCTAGGTGTCTGGTGGGACTGTCCTTGTTGGTTGGGGGGCATTCTATGCTCGCTGGCCCAGTGTCTAGTGGGAAGGGGGACTGTTCGGGTGTCTGGGGGACTGTCCTTGTAGGTGGGGTGAAGGGGGGGACTGTCCATTTTGCTGACTGGGTTTCTGGTGGACTGTCCGTGTTGGTTAGGATGGGGGACATTCTGTGCTTGCTGACTAGGTGTTAGCATATAAACATAAGTAAATGTTAAAACATAATTTCCACCTCATCCTTTACCTGTCAAGGGATGTATCTCACTGACCTGTGCCCGCAGCTAGCATACCAACATTAGCAAATGTTGAAACATTATTTCTCCCTCATCCTTTACCTGGCTGTAAAAGTAATCTTTAACTTTATTTTGATTTCTCCGATCATCCACTGCGGAGGGGTGAAACAGACAGATTCCTTGGCCTTGCTGTCTCTGTCTTCATTGCCTGGCAAACACAACCAAAGGGGTAGCTTTTTGTGTTCTCCCCCATACAGTGTTACAAGACTAGCAAAAAAAATCTTGCACTAAAACATGCACCCTAAAGAAATTATTATACTACTACCTGGCTATTGCTATAGCGACTACTGACTGGCTATGATTTTTTTGGGGGGGGGTTGGAACACTGGTCGGGTGTGGGTGGGGTTGCGGACACTGCTGGTTGTGTGTGTGTGTGTGGTTGGGGACACTGCTGACTGTGTGTGTGTGGGGTTGGGGACACTGCTGGTCATATGCGTGTGTGTGTGTGTGTGTGTGTGTGGTGTTGCAGACACTGGTCATTTGTGTGGGTGGGGTTGGGGATACAGACATTGTGTGGGTGTGGTGGGGGCACTGTTGTGTGGGTGGGTGGAGGCACTGGCATTGTGTCAGTGGGGCGGGGTTGTAATTTTATACCAGGCAAACTGTGCTGACCGGTAGCTCAACATCTCTCTTTCCAGACAAAGAAAGAAACATAAACAAAATGTAGTATAAAATGTGATTTTATTTATTTTTGTGTGCCTGTGATGGGGAGGCACAGATCTGGATGCCTGGAGAGGATACCAGATAAATGGAGCTGGAAATGGTGTTGGTTGGATGGGGTGGGGAGAGTGGCTGTGCTGGTGTGGTGGGGAGAGTGACTGTGCTGGTGGAGTGGCTGTGCAATTCCATCAGGGTGCAGAGAGTAGCTGAGCTGGCCAGTCTGGGTGGAGATAGTGGCCTTGCAGGTCTGGGGTGGGGAGAGTGGGCTGTAGCTTTTTGCATGGACATTTAATTCACTGTTGCTTGCTGTGTCTTCTGCTGCCCTGCCAGCTTTGTGCTGCTGTGCTGACCAGGGCGGACTGGTACACATGCTGAAAAAAATGGTTCTGGCTACTGGTGATGGAGATGGGGGGGTGGATGGGCATACTGGCACAGAAATATTTTTTCAACATGTATGCCAGTCTGCTGGGTCCAAGCCATGCTTACCTCCCTCGTACAAGGGGCCTCTGAGCACTAAAGATAAGTTTCTGTGTCAAAATTAGGAACTGTTGGAAAGTATGAAATCCTACAGTATAAAAATTGTGCATGTTTATGTAGTTTCACCTTACTGTGTGGTTCGACAAGATGTTCTGTGGTCTCTCCTCCTCATTTAGCACCCTGACCTGTGACCTAGCCATCCCAAGGGCAGGGGGAAGGTCCGTTGTTTTGTGGTCTTTTGGTGGTTTGTTGGGCATTGTAAAATGCATTGTTTCATTTACTGTGTTGTACTGCCTGGACCTGATTTACCCTGTCTCTATCCTGAATGTAAACATGGTATAAAAAAAGTTCATTTTGGTGTGTGTGTGTGTGTCTGTATCTGTGTGTAGAAGAATAGAGACACACGCTCAGACAAAAAAAAAAACTATTAAACCACATCAAACTGAAGCAACCATGTTTCATTTGTGCCCTTCAAAACTGTCAGATGAGACGATTTTGAAGTAGTCTGTGGGGGGGGCGGGGGGAGCATCCATGGCAACCTGGGCTACCACAACCGGCCTACCACACATTGTCATAGGTGATGCTAATAAAAACCACCAACCAAGTACTTACCTTTCAGGGTGGGTCCTGCGAGTCTGTGCACAGGTATCTGGAGTCGTTGTTCCAGCAAACTTCCTGTGGCATCTGGTCTCTTAGGTTATTTGATGCGACCACTTTTGTGCCAGGGCAGTCCGTGTTTGCTTGGATGGGGTTGTGTAACCCTGGCATGGACAGAGATGCATATTCTTTAGGAGTCCATGGAGAGGAGAGTGGTAGGGGTTGTGGTGTGACCACACCATGCCCATGATCATCTTGAACAATTAGGGGATTTACATTGTTCTGTTGCACTGTCCCAGGTGCATCAGCATGCTTGTTAAGAGCACCGCCTGAGGGATATCAGCAAGTCCCATGCTTATGTATGCAATGCTTGCTTGCTTGAGGAAAGCATTATTCTCTTCACTTACCTTACCTAACCAGATTCAGGCATGTGACATTGAATAATACGGGATGGGATGGGAGACTAATGAATTAACTTGGTTATAACAAAAAAAAGTGTTAACACTGGGTGCAAGTAAGCAATAATGCCCGACAGGGCGTGTGTCACGCTGGGATAACATCATGCCTCAGGTGATTGGGCACGAGTGCATTCAATACATAAGATATGATGTTATCCTGCCATGACACACCCTGGAGGGCATTATTGCTATTATACAATGGCGTGTTGTTATACAGAATTAAAAAAAATAATTTTAAAGATGTTTTATTTGGTGTGGAAAAATATTTTTTAGACAAGATACAAAAAACCACACTAATGCTAACAATCAAGAGGTTCACGGAGAGGCTGAGACTAGACCTGTGATGAATCGGATGTACTGGGATAACATCATGGGTCTAGGCCAAGACTGACCAATCAGAGGCCAGCATTCATTCTTGTCATTGCATAATCGCATTTTTTTATGTAATCTTTGAAATAAGGGCTCATGCTGTGAGGATGCACATGCTGGGATGTTTCCATACCATCCATGTTTCTAGGTATACTGGAGGTGGCATCAGCCATTTGCTGCCTTCCTTGAAACATGCTTTTACTCCTCAAGGGTGGGAGGCTAGCTCAAGCAGACATTTCAAGAAGTTCAGGATCCACTATAAGGGCTGGACTTGGAAGGGTTATGTAAGCAGCAGGGGGAAGGTGTGAGAGACTAGTGAGCTATCCACCTGGAGGTTCAGGTGGGGGCAAAATTAGGTCAAGACTGATTTGAATTGAAGCTGACGGGAGGTCCTGTCCTCTTGAGAAGGAAGTTAAGTTCCTTACATATTTTCAACTTTACAAGTAAGTCCTCACTCCCAAGGCAGAAGAATGAAGAACTGAATACAAAACAGATCTTGGTCAGTTTTTCGACTCTGGTCTTGGGAGGAGTTGGGCCGAGAGCAGGCTGCAGTAAAACTGGTGGGGTGGGAAGTGCTCTGACTTGGCCTGGGCTGGTCTCTCCCAGGAGTTATTCAGCTGTAGTCTTAAATGTTTTTGGGCATTATTTGATGCTGGTTGATTTGTTTGCATTACATAATCCACCGCCCTCTTCACTGTGTGATATGCAAAAATCAAGGACTTTTGTTACTTGCCCCGTAAAATAACAAACTAAGCCCTGGCCACTCCTAAGTAGGAATGGCCCCGGACTGATCGAGAGGGCTTTTGTTTGATATCATAACAGTATGATATGCACTGGACAAGCCAGCGAGAAAGGACTGTTTGGATACTGGTTGGCCCATCATCCTTTCAGTAAAGGAAGCGAAAGTTGCTCCGATTTGAGCTGCTTAGTTCTGCTCAGGTAGTACCTTAAGCTGCGGTGAACATCCAGGGTGTGGAGCAGCGCCTCTCCTCTATTAGAATAATTAGGGAAGTAGACAGGCACGTCAATGTCCTGATTGAGAGTGAGTATGGAAACCACCTTAGGCAAGAATTTAGGATTCGTCCTCAGGGATATTCTGTCCCGGTGGAAAATCAAATAAGGCTCATTACACATGAGAGCATGAAGCTCGGAAACTCTTCTAGCTGACGTAACAGCAACTAAAAACAACGTTTTCCACAACAGAAAATGCAGCTACGCAATCCACGGCAGGTTCAAGGGGGCGGTGAGTTGCTCCAGGACAAAGAGCAAGTCCCATGGAGCACTGGGTCCTTAATGGCGGCTCAAGATGTAACACCCCTCTCAAGAATTCTCGACAGGCATCTAATTGTGCCACTGTGTGCTGTCCCATCGGGTGATAAGCTGAAATGGCACAGGGTGCACTTAATAGAGGAGTAGGCGAGACTCAAGCGGAAAAGGGAGAGCAGGTACTCTGCTGCTTTCACCCGAGCAACCCTAAAGGGGAAAGGCTGCGTGTTTGCGACCATAGACAAAAGCGCCATTTCATGGCGTCACGTCTGTCATTGCCGACTTTCTGGCTGCAGAAAGAACTTCCATAACCTCTTGCGAGACCCGTGTCTAAAATGGCTATGTCTCTAGGAGCCATGCATGCCAGGTTCAGTGAGCGAAGTCCGAGTGAACCAGTGAACCCTCCTCCTGAGACAAGAGATGGGAGCTGAATGGCAGCGGAGCGGAGGTTCCCGGGATAGCTGTATTAGCAAAGGGAACCAGATCTGTCTGGGCCATAAAGGGGCCACCAGGATCATTGTTGCATGCTCCCTGCGCAGTTTGAGAAGAACTCTCTGGATCAACGGGAAGGGAGGGAAAGCATAGAGGAATCTGTCCGCCCAGGAGAGGGACAACGCGTCTCGTCAGAAAACACCAGGCCCTGGATCTAGCGAGCAAAAATTGGGCAGTTTTGCATTGGATGGGCAAGCGAACAAGTCCAATTCTGGAGTTCCCCATCGAAGAAACATCCTCTGCTACCTCCTGAAGAAGTTCCCACTCGTGGACTCTGGCCTGGGAGTGACTCAGGCCGTCTGCAATTGTGTTGTCCACCAGGAGACATGTACTGTCAGTCAGGTTCGCACCGTGTCGGATTACCCAATCCCACACCGCATAGCCTCCTGCAAAGGGGTAAGAGTGTGCGCCTCCTTGTTTGTTGAGGCAATACATCACCGCCGTGTTATCTGTCTGTAGCAGGAAGTACTCGGGATCTCTGACTGAAATGTCTGCAGGGCATAAGGACGCCCTCATCTCCAAACGTTGATATGAAGGTGGAGTCTCGGGGGTCCACGTTCCTGGGACTTACAGCGTCCAGGTGCTCCCACCCCTAGTCCTGAGGCGTCTGTGGTGAGGATTACCTCCGAGGCAGGCGCTATAAATGGGTTACCTGTAGGAGTGTCCCTGGGTCCTAGCCACCATTGCCAGTCTCGAATCAGGCGTTCGTGATTCTGACCGGATGCTCATATGGTCTTGCCTTGGTCCCATACCTTGAGCATCCACTGAGTTACCCATGTGGAGCCTTGCGAAGGGCGGTCGGAGCAGGCGCAGCCATGTGTCCGAGGAAGTGAAGGACCCCACCTGGACTGGTCTGTTCGGACGTAAAGCTCCTGATGAGGGATCTGATGCGCCCGCTCTGTCTGGAAGAAATGCTCTCCCTGAGCGGTGTCCAGGACTGCACCTATGAACTGCAGTTTCTGCTGAGCGGTACCAGGAGAGACTTCTCGTAATTGATCAAGATGCCCAGAGCCGAAACAGATCCTGGGTACTCTGGATAGCCAATAACATACTCTCTGGAGGCGGCCATGAAAGCCAATCGTCCAAGTGCGGGAACGCATATGGCCCTGTCTCCTGGAAGCGGCCACGACTGCCATGCATTTGGTAAAGACCCTGGGAGCGATGACAGTCCGAATGGAAGTGCTCGGAACTGAGAGTGGTGGCCGAGACTCGAAGCACAGGAACCTCCTGCGCCTGAGCTAAAGGATGTGCAGGTATGCATCATGCATGTCTAGGGGCCTTAAAAATCGTCCCTCTTTAGCATAGGGAGATAAGACACGGAAGAGTCACCATGCGGAAACTTTATGTGACCGACATATTGAGGTCGCTGAGGTCGAGAATGGACAGAGGTCCCCTGTTTTCTTTGGAACCAGGAAGAAGTGGGAGTAGTACCCGTATCCTCTCTGGTTCTCTGGGACATACTCTGTCGCCCCCTTTTGCAGGAGCGTGAGTATTTCTTGCCTGATCAGAAGTTTGTGCTGACCCGAGTAACGGGAGAGCAGAGGAGGCCTCGAGGGTGGCTTTTCTGCGAATTCTATAAAGTGGCCTCTTTTGACCAACTGAAGAACCCACCGGTCAGTGGTTATGGACTGCCATCCTGGCAGGTACTTCACAATGCGACCCCCGACCTTGATGTCCCGTTGATCCTGAGGGGCGGGGGCGAGAAGGAGTCAGGCTGTGGCGGCAGAGGGGCCTGCGGGCTGGGCCGGTTTAGCTGGGTGTTGACCTCGGCCCGCGGGCTGTCTACCCTGGGCTCTACGGGAACCGGAGCCCCTCTGTTGTGGACGGTCTTGGGACTGTTGTCTCTGTGCCCGTCCAGCAACTTTTAGTTCTCACAAAGGAACTAAGCCTCGGTCAATACATAGCCTGGACCGACCTCACACGCCTTCCAGCCTCTTGAAGCTTGGTGATGACCCTCTCAGAGGCTCACCAAAGAGAACTTCTCCCTCAAATGGGCGTCCATGATGTTTTGTGGAGCGTCGGGGTAAAACTGGAGACGGAGCCAAGAGTGTCTCCGGAGCATACCACAAGCTGCTGCTCGGGCTGAGGAGTCCGTGGAGTGTCTGTGACTCGTAGCACTTGGGTCCCCCATCCGAACCCGTCCAGGGGCTGCAACATCTCCTCCTTCTGCTCACCTTCTGGCAACTTCTCAGCCAGATCAGACCCTGCCCCCACAAGGCATTTTGGAACTGCACCATGTGAGTCAAGTAATTCAGGGATCTGATGACGCAAGTAGCGGAAGCATACGTGCGCCTACCCATAGCATCCAGCTGTTTGGACTCCGGGTCCGGTGGCAGAGTGCTCAAATGTTGCGGTCTCTGGGACCGATCATGAGAGGCTGTTATGACCAAAGAGTTGGCCTGAGGATGCTGAGCCAAGTACTGGTCTTCCCTTGGAGCCTTGTACAGGCGGTCAGCTTTCTTCGGCATCGCCGGGAGTGAATGTGGACGCTTCCACGCTGCCTTGGTGACGTCCACGAAAGTGTCTACCAAGGGTGGCACGACCACAGGCTTGGGGTCCTTCTGCCGAAGATATTTTGCAAGGCGTAGATTTTCGGGGTCTAACTCTTCCGCATCCCATCCCATGTTCTCTTGGATGTGTCTCATGATGTCCGAGAACGAAGGGTCATCCGGAGGAGACCCTGGAAGCTCATGTGGGTCCGGAGAAAGGATGTGGAGGAGATGGGGATCTAGATCCTGTTGAAAACTCTGATCCCGTGTCCTCCGTCGAAGGTGAACGGCGGCGACTTCTGGGTCTCTTAGGGCTGGGTGACCCAGAAGAGGATCTGGACGGAGGTCTCCTTTTATCTGGTCTCCCCCTTGGAGGGATCCTGGGCTCCTGGGGAGGAAGTAACTGGCCTGCAGACCCGGATGAAGAAGGGGGCGCAGGAACCGGAGGAATAACCGGCCTAGGAGGAGGAGGAGGAGGAGGTGGAAGAGGAGGTGGGGTGGGGACCACGTCCTTTTTGATGGTATCCCACCACTAAGTGAAAAGCTCCTTAACCTCTGAGAAAGAAAGACCCGACGACAGACCGGGCACCGGTGGTCGGTCGTCGGGTTCCGGTGTCGGCTCACAGGGGCCTCAGGTTGCGGAGAGGGTTCCTGGGAGGCTCGACAGGACCGGGAGTTGCCGTCTGGTCCTCGGACTGTGTGCTCCTCCTCTGCAATGGTCTCCAGACCCGGCGTCGATCGGGCGTCGAGGTCTCTTCTCAATCCGGACAGGCACAGGCGTCGGCCCCCCTACCAGCGTCCGGGAGTGCGTGAAGCAGCGGCCCGGCAGTCGTCTGGCGGTCGGGACTCTGGGAACCTGTGGCGAGAAGGCCGGCGTCGGGCGGGTCGGCACGTCGGGTCCGCGGTCTCTTAAGAGGTGAGCTCCTGGTCTTCCGGCTGGGAGGAGGAGGCAGGAGGCAGACCTGGCCAGCAGGTTCAGAATAGGCGGAACCCGACTTGTGGTGATGGTGGCGGTCCCCAACTTGACCAGGGCCTTGGAAGATGAAAGAGTCCTGGAAGTCTTGGCCTGAGAAGAGGAGCCGAAGATTTTTCTCACGCAGCAGGGGAGGCTGAGAACTGGCCGGGAAGGCAGCAGTGGGACCTGGGCAGAGCTATGAGAATCGGAGGCCCTAGGCAGGGGACCTGGAAGGGCCTTCTCTCTGTCTTCTCCGAATGTTTCGGGCCTTCTCCAAAGAATCCCCCTTAGGCCATGGTCTTGAGTTGTTCCTAGAGAGCAGCAGCCTACATAAGGCCTTCTGGCGGACGGATCCAGGTTCTGCTGTTGAAACCTAGGCAAAAGAGCAGGACCGGATGTATTGAAGTCTGGAGCCTAAGCTTACGGACGCAGGCAGCGGATCCTTGAAGGGATCTGCTTCCACAGGCTGCCGGGACGACCGGAGGTTGGAGGACATCAGACAATAAACTGACCCGAGAAGAAAAACGAATTTTCAAGGAAAAACTTTACTGCGATAGCCGGCGCTAGAACTGGAACCGAAGGTGAGACTTGCAAGTCGGCGTGAGAAACAGAGGAGGATCTGGCGGGGACCGCCCCTTATGTACTCGCCTGGCGTTGGGCGGGACTGGCGTCGAGGCGGTCCCACGTAGAATGGCAGCTGGAATTTTCCGTGGGGTCTGGCCGCCTGCCGGCTTCAGTCCTAATGGTGTAACCTGCAAGAGCTGTGTCTGATAAGATCTCTGCTGTCTTGCTTCAAGATGCAACTCTTGCAACAATGTCTCATGGACTGATTTCCAACAATAACGCTTGTAAGCATACTGGGAGGAGGAGGAGTTGTAAAATATCCTGCAAGTCCTGACTCCTAAGACAGGAGGCCCTATGTACGGCCAGGCGAAACGGCTCTTAAATCGTGAGGCAATGTCCAGGCTATAATGCCTGATAAAGGGTGTGTACAGAGCTCCAAGTAGCTTGCAGCACAAATGGCAGAAGTGGAGCGTTAAGCAGTGCTGCAAAGGAGGTAGCCACCCTTGTGGAATGGCCCTGGACTGTATCCGGGAGGGCTTCTGTTTGGTGTAGCAGTTTGATATACACTGGACAAGCCAGCGAAAGTGACTGCTTTGATACTGGTTGTCCCATCATCTCTCAACAAAGGAAGCGAAGAGTTGCTCCGATTTGTGAAGCTGTTTCGTTCTGTTTAGGTAGTACCTCAGACAGCGGTGAACATCCAGGTGTGAATGGCGCTTCTCCTCTATTAGAGTACTTAGGAAAATAGACAGGCAGGTCAATGTCCTGATTGAGGTGAGGTGGAGACCACCTTAGGCAAAAACTTAGGATTAGTCCTAGGGACACTCTGTCCTGGTGGAAAATCAAATAGGGTTCCTTACACATAAGGCGTGAAGCTCAGAAATTCTCCTTGCCGACGTAACAGCAATGAAGATAGCGTTTTCCAAGACAGAAAAGCATGGCTCGCAATCCGCGGCAGGTTCAAAAGAGGCGTGGTTCAGGACAAAGAGTAAATCCTACGGGGGACAGGGTCCGTAATGGGTCGCCTAAGGTGCAATACCCCTACATAAAAGTCTCGCGAGACATCAAGCTGTGCCACTGTGCGCTGTCCCACCGGGAAGTGGTAAGCAGAAATAGTGCAGAGGTGCACTTTGATAGAGGAGTAGGCTACACCCGACTGGAAAAGGGAGAGCAGGTAATCTAACACCGCTTTCACCGGGCAACCTAGAGAGGAAAGGTCACGTGCTTGCGACCACAAACAAAAACGGCCCCATTTCATGGCATACGTTGCATGCGTTGCTGGCTTTCTGGCCGCAGAAAGGACTTCCGCCACCTCATGCGAGACCCCGTGTCGCAAAATGGCTATGTCTCTAGGAGTCATGCATGCAGGTTCAGTGAACGTAAGTCCGGATGGATCAGTGAACCTTTCTCCTGAGACAAGAGATGGGAGCTGAAAGGCAACAGGAGCGGAGGTTCCCGGGACAGCTGCGTTAACAAGGGGAACCATATCTGCCTGGGCCAGAAAGGGGCTACCACGATCATTGTTGCGTGCTCCCTGCGCAGTTTGAGAAGAACTCTCTGGATCAACGGGAAGGGAGGGAAGGTGTAGAGAAATTTGTTCGCCCAGGAGAGGGACAACGCGTCTCGCCAGAAAACACCAGGCCCTGGATCAAGCAAGCAATAATTAGGCAGTTTTGCGTTGGATGGGGAAGCGAACAAGTCCAACTCTGGAGTTCCCCATCATAGAAACAGATCCTCCGCTACCTCTTGAAGGAGTTCCCATTACGTGGACCCTGGCCTGGGAGGCGACTCAGGCCGTCTCTTGGTGTGTTGTCCACGCCAGGGCGTGAACTGCAATCAGGCTCGCGCCGTAGCCGGATTACCCAATCCCACACCTCATTGCCTCCCTGCAAAGGGGTAGAGTGTCGCCTCCTGTTTGTTGAGTAATACATCACCGCCGTGTTGTCTGTCTGAAGCAGAAGAGTACTCGACGGGATCTCTGACTGAAAAGCTAGCAGGGCATATGGGACCGCCCTCATCTCCAGGACATTGATGTGGAGGTGAGCCTCCTGAGGTCATGTTCCTGAAACTTCACCCCGTTCAGGTGTGCACCCCACCCCAGCCCTGAGGCGTCTGTGGTGAGGATTACCTCCGGGGACGGCGCTATAAACGGGACACCCGCAGAGAGTGTCCCTGGGTCTAGCCACCACTGCCAGTCTCAAATCATGGCATTCGTGATTCTGACCGGATGCTGCATGTGGTCTTGCCTTTGGTCCCACTGCACCTTGAGCATCCACTGGGTCACCCGCATGTGGAGCCTTGCCAAAGGGATGGTTGGAATGGCCGCAGCCATGTGTCCGAGCAAGCGAAGGACCGACCTGAGTGGGACGGGCTTCTTCTTGAAAGATCCTTGATGAGGGATCTGATGCGTTCCGCTCTGTCGCCGGGGAAAAGCTCTCCCGGGACGGTGTCCAGAACTGCTCCTATGAACTGCAATTTCTGGGACAGTGCAGGAGTGACTTCGTAGTTGATGAGGATGCCCAAGGACTGAAACAGTTCCTGAGTGCTTGAACAGCCATCAACAGTGCCTCTTTGGAGGCGGCCATGAGAAGTCAATCGTCCAGGTACGGGAACACGTAGTGGCCCTGTCTCCTTAGAAACGCTGCCACGACTGCCATGCATTTGGTAAAGACCCTGGGGGCCGATGACAGTCCGAATGGAAGAGCTCGGAACTGGAAATGGTGGCCGAGAAACTTGAAGCGCAGGAACCTCCTGTGCACTGGAGCTACAGGGATATGCAGGTATGCGTCCTGCATGTCTAGGAGACGCAAAGAAGGCGTCGCTTCTAGCATGGAATCAGACAGCTGAAGAGTCACCATGAAATCGCATGTAGGCGACAGACAGATTGAGGTCACTGAGGTCCAGGATTGGACGGAGGTCCCCTGTTTTCTTGAACCAGAAAGAAGTGAGAATAGTATCTGAACCCTCTGGTTCTCTGGAGCGTACTCTACCGCTCCCTTTTGCAGGAGTGCAGTATCTCTTGCCTGATAAGCAGTTTGTGCTGATCTGAGTAACGTGAAAGCAGGGAGGCCTCGGGTGGCTTGTCTGCGAATTCTATTAAGTGGCCCTTTCACCAACTGAAGAACCCACCTGCCGGTGGTTATAGACTGCCATCCTGGCGGAGATGCATTATCGACTGGCCGCATGTCCCGTTGATCCTGAGGGGGCAGGGGCGGGGAAGGAGTCAGGCTGTGGCTGCTGGGGACCCAGCGGGCTGGGCCGGCAGTTGAAGCTGGCTTCGGCCCACGGGCTGTCTACCCTGGGCTCTGCGGGAACCCGAGCCCCTCTGCAGTGGACCGGTGCGGGACTGTTGTCTCTGTGTCCGTCCACGGAAACGGCTTTGGTTCCAACGAAAGGAACTAAGCCTCAGTCGGTACATTGCCTGGACCGACCTCACCGCCTTCCCGGCCTCTTGGAGCTTGGTGAGAACCTTCTCAGAGGGCTCACCAAAGAGAACTTCTCCCTCGAAAGAGGCGTCCATGATATTCTTCTGGACATCTGGGGTAAACCTGGAGACACGGAGCCATGAGTGTCTCCGGAGGCATATGCCTGAAGCTGCCGCTCTGGCCGAGGAGTCCGCGGAATCATGCGCGGCTCGCAGCACCTGGGTTCCCACATCCGAACCCGTGCGGAGGAGCTGCAACATCTCCTCCTTCTGCTCACCTTCTGCCATTTTTTCTGCCAGATCCAGTCCCAGTTCCCACAAGGCGTTTTGGAACTGCACCATGTGGGTCAAGTAGTTCAGGGATCTGATGGCGCATGTAGCAGAAGCATACATGCGCCTGCCCATAGTGTCCAGCTGTTTGGACTCCGGGTCCGGTGGCAGGGTGCTCAAATGTTGCGGTCTCTGGGACCGGTCATAAGAGGCTGTTATGACCTGAGAGTTGGCCAGAGGATGTTGCGCCAAGTACTGGTCCTCCTTAGGAGCCTTGTACAGGCAGTCAGCCTTCATCGGCATCGCCGGGAGCGAGTGTGGACGCTTCCACGCTGCCTTGGTGATGTCCACAAAAGTGTCCACCAAGGGTGGTACCATCACAGGCTTAGGATCTTTCTGCCGAAGATACCTGGCGAGGCGTAGTCTCTCGGGGTCTAATTCTTCCACATCCCAGCCCATGTTCTCTTGGATATGTCGCATGATCTCAGAGAACGATGGGTCATCCGGAGGAGATCTAGGAAGCTCACGTGGGTCCGGAGAGGGGATGTGGATCGGAGAGGGGGATCTGGATCTTGAGAATTCCGATCCCGTGTCCTCCGTCGAAGGCGAAAGGGCGCGTCTTCTGGGTCTCTTGGGGCTAGGTGACCCTGAAGAAGATCTAGACGGAGGTCTCCTTTTGTCTGGTCTCCCCCTAGGAGGATCCATAGGCTCCTGGGAGTGCACTGCCTGCAGCCCCAGATGGTGTGGGGGGCGCAGGAGCTGGAGGAGTCGCAGGAGGAGGAGGAGAACGAGGTGCGGGAACCATATCCTTTTTAATGGTATCCCACCAGTAAGTGAAGAGCTCCTTGACCTCAGAAATGCAAAGACCCGACGACGGACCGGGTGCCGGTAATCGGTCGTCGGGTTCCGGCGTCAGCTCCTCAGGGGTCTCAGGCTGAGGGGAGGGTCCCCTGGGAGGTGTGACGGGACCGGGTTTGCCCGTCTGGTCCTCGGGCTGCGTCAACTCCTCCTCCGTGATAGTCTCCTGACCGACATCGGCAGGAGGCGTCCGGGCCCTTTCCTCGACATGTACTGGTGTGGACGTCGGCCCCCTGCGAAGCCGACACTGAGGGGCGTGAGGGCCTGACTGGCGACGGACGCCTGGCGGTCGACGGCTCCAAGGACCTGGTGAGAGGCCGACGTTGGCGAGCCGACGCCGATCCAACGGTGCTCTTGCGAGTAAGCTCTTGGTCTTCCGCTGGGGAGGAGGAGGCAAGGAGGCAGACTTGACGTTGGGCTCAGAATGGCGGGAACCCGACTTGTGGCGATGATGGTCCCCAGACCTAACCAGGGCTTTGGAGGGCGAAGATGGGGCCTGGAGATCTTGGCCTGTGAAGAGGAAGGGATCCCGAGGTTTCTTCACCGCAGCGGAGGGAGGCTGAGAACGGGCCCGGGAGGGCGAACGGTCGGACCGGGAGCCGGAGCTACGAGAGTCGGAGGCCCTGGACGGGGACTTGGAGGAAACCTTCTCCCTGTGCTTTCCTGAGTGTTTGCAGGCCTTCTCTGCAGATTCTCCCCTGGCGGAGTCCATGGCCTTGATCCTCTCTTCAAGCAAAAACGCCTGTAGAGCCTTCTGGCGATGGATCCAGGTCCGGCTGTTGAATCCCTGGCAGAACGTGCAGGACCGGGTGTCGTGGTCTGGACCTAGGCACTGGATGCAGGCCGAATATGGATCCTTAAACAGGATTTGCTTCCCACAGGCGCACTTCGAGGGATGGCCTTCAACGGAGGTTGGAGAGGACATCAGACAGCAATCGGGCTGGAAAAACGAACTTTTCCCGAAGGAAGAACTTAACCGTGCATCGCGAGCTAAGAAACGAGCGAAGGGTCCGAGACATACAAGTGTGGCGGGAAAAGAACTGGGGAATCTGTGGGACCGCCCCTTTTGTACTACGCCGGACGTCAGAGGCAGGACTGACGTCGGGGCGGTCCCTGCTGAAGACAGCTAGCTAGAAGAATTCCGTGGGGTCCTGACGCCTGCCAGCTTCAGTCCTAATAGTGTTACCTGCTGCAAGAGCTGTATCTCGAAGTAAGATCTTATGTACATCCTTAAGGCAACTGATTGCAGCTGCCTAACTTTAATTAATTTACAAGAAACCTGCTACATATTCAATAGTAAAACTGCATCTGCTAACAAAGGAATCCTTTACATAGCATGATCCAGGCACTAATCTGAATTCATAGCGCCTGCCCCGTTTTCACTGCTGCAAAGTACCTTAATCCTGTGTAACGTCCTCGTAGCCTGAAAGTATAAATAACTTTTCCTTCTCCCTGTTCCTTGTCCACAGCTGGGGACCAAGTCGGAGGTCGCAAGGGTCTGTTTGTGCCATCTGCAGGCTATACACGCTAAACACTGGAGGTCTCCCTCTCTCATACGTCACTGTTGTACTCCCAAAGCTAGCAGCAAGACAAGCAGCCTTTGCACACTAACCCACTCTTTCTTACTTATAACACTCTTTTCTCACTCCCATCCCTCTCTCCCTGTCGAAATATACCGCTCCAGTGACTCATACAGATGCCTCACCACTTACTGCCCCAGAAATACCTGTACAACCCTGCCACATCACCTAACTCATCCCTCCCCAGCACTACTTGGCACCACTATACCGAGCTTTAGTTGCACTTGAAAGCGGTCCTGCTGGCTGAACACCTTACACCTCCCCCACAAACACTCACCTACTCAAATAGCCCCAATCCTCTCCTATCTCCCAAGCCCTATTAGCCCAACTGATCCTAACCATCCCCATACCAGTCAGGCTCCCCAAATTTACCACCTATCCACGCCTCCGCATAAATCTCTCCAAATGGTTCCAGAAAGCTGCTCTCTAGCATGCTTTCCTCCTCCTCTTCATCTCTGGTAACATACACCCCAATCCTGGACCTATATCAGCTAGTGGTTCCAAGGGCCATAGGCATGGTGGCCTACTACTGGCCTCCCATAACATCCGCAGCCTACCTAGAAAGCTCACGCAGCTTCAAGGATGGATCGCCCAACACTCCCGACATCCTGGCCTTATCTGAAACCTGACTCTCCAAGAATATCCCAGATGCCTCTGTCGCCCTAAATGACTATGTCATCTTTAGAGCTCATAGATCAAGAAAGAGGAGTGGTGGTTGTGCCATATATGCCAGATCTAAGCTACAGCCCCTATTGGTCCCTCTGCCCTCACCGGATCACGGGGCCCAAGCCATTACAATCAAAGCCACCCTTGGCACTCCTGGTAAATCACTATACATTATGGCAGTCTACATACCCCATCTAACCAGAAACTAGCCTTTGACTCTATCCTGGCCAGCACAGCCCAGCTCCCCCCCAAGAGCGAACTAATTATCATGGGTGACTTTAATGTGAACTGGTTATCCCAGGCATCAGCCCCATTCAAAGATGCAGTGCAGGCCCATGACCTGACCCAGGTTGTCCAGTCTCCCACCAGGCAAGATTCCAGGTCAGGGACTTCCACCCTTATAGACCTCATCTTTACAAACCTTCCCAAGCACCTCTCCAATATTAAAGTGCTCCTGGACGTGCTAAGTGACCACTCTCCCCTCTCCTGCTACTGGTCGAATAAAATCACACCCAGCCATCCCAAAATCTCCATTCAAAGGCACCTCAAAAAAAGGTGCCTTAACTCACCTTAAACTCTATCTCTCCTCCTGTGACTGGGCACCTGTCCACACTACCCAGTCAGTTGATGCCGGCCTAACCTCCTTTATTAAAATATTTAATGCTGCCTGTGACATGTTTGCCCCGTTCTCAAAAAAGGTTATAAAAAATACAGACACTCCATGGATCTCGCAGACCCTACTAGAACAGATGCGTCACAGAGACAACCTCTGGCATAGGGCACTGAACTCGCAGCTTCCCCATGATAGGCAACTCTATAGAGAGGCAAAAAACAAGTGCACCTGGACTATTCGGCTAGCTAAGACAAACTACTATAAACAAGCACTCACCTCATCTTGGGGATCTGGGAACAACTTCTGGAACAATGTCAAGGAGCTCTGTGGGAAAACCGTCTCCCCAACCCCTTCACAGATACTTGACCATGGAGCCCTCTCCCAGGACCCTACCACCATATGCAATGTCCTGAACAACTCCTTCTCCGATCTCAGTCACATCCTCCCAACAAACTTCTTTGACCCTATTCCCAAGGACCCCTCTATCACCTCCCCTACTACCACTCTCCCTCCCTCCCTTCCGGCTGAGAACCATCTCCTGTAATAAGGCTAAACACTACCTATTCAAAGCCTTGCGCAACTCAAGGTACAGCAGCGACTCCCTAGACCTTAAAATCCTCTGTCTAACTCTTGACGAGACCCTCCCTCACCTCACTAAAATAATAAACTGCTCCCTGCATCTAGGCCAATTCCCTATGCTCTGGAAAAGAGGAATTATCACCATCCTAAAAAGGGTAATCCAACCAACCCTAGTAACTACAGACCCATCATTACCCCCCCCCCCAAAAGCTCTTGAAAGAATCGAGTCAGACCAGCTCACAGATTTCCTGGCTAATCACACTCCGCTTTGCACTGAACAACAAGGGTTCAGAATAGGTCACAGCACTACCACTGCCCTTCTCAAATTTACATCTTACATACACGAGGCGCTGGAGCAGGTGTCAATAGCAGGAGCAATCTTTGTTGACCTGACCAAAGCATTTGACACTGTCAGTCATGCTCTACTAATCCACTCTCTCCCCTCCCTCAATCTCGCCCCTGACACAATCGCCTGGTTCAAGCACTATCTCACTGACCGGACACAAGAAGTCAAAATCAACACCACCCTGTCCCCCAAGCAACCAGTTCTTGCGGGTGTCCCTCAAGGGTCGATTTTAGGCCCTCTACTTTTCACCCTCTTTTTGAACTCCCTCCCAAAGGCCTGCAGTGGTAAGCTATTGCTCTCTGCAGACGACGCTGTAGTGTACTGGAAAGATAACACTCCTAACTCCCTTCAACATACCCTACAAGGCTGCTTTAGTGAACTAGAGGCCTGGTTCACTGATCATCGATTAATACTAAATTACACCAAAACCAAATCTATGATCTTTGCTCACCGCCAAAACCCCTACAGTAGTACCCAGCTAACTATCTCTAATTGTTAGGGCATCCACATTGAACAGGTCCCATACTTCAAATATCTAGGCATCACACTAGACACATCCTTACCTACCACATACACATTAACCTCTCCTCCTCGGTAAACACCCGGCTTGGGATTCTCTATAGACAGAGACACTGCCCCCGCCCCCAGGCCCTATGGCTGGCAGTCACCAGCTCAGTCCTATCACTGGTCGATTACAGGATAATAATAATTTACGGTACGGCTGACCTCACGACCCTTAACTGCATCAATCTTGCCCTCAATAAAGCCTGCCGACTAGTCACAAGCAGTGACAGACTAACCCACACGTGCGACCTCTATAAGCGAGTGGACTGGCTGACCTCTGAAGGGAGGCTAAAGTACCATACTTGCCGCCAAGCCGAAAAGATCCTCATGAAGCTTGCACCCACTGGCCTTCTCCCCCTCATCCTACCAAACCCGCACAGGAGCACCCCTAGGCACCAGGCAAGCACCCCCTCTTAGTCCCCCACTGTAGGACTGCACTAGGGCAAAGGTCTTTCTGCTATCGGGCTCCCATCTGGCTTAATAACCTCCCCTCTTCCATCTCCCTGGCCCCTAGTCTTGGCCTATTTAAAAATGGAATTAAGAGACATCTCATTGACTCGGAGACATGCGGCTGCTACTAATTCAGTACATAAAAAAAAAAAACACTGCGGCTCCCATGACCCATAACTAGGCCTACAATCCCTATGGGACTCTAACAACAAGCTAGGCATGGGAAGCCAGCACAATCGGAATCCAGCTTCACTCCACCTCGACGACTCAGGGTCTACCATCAACCCTAGAGATACTAACCAAGCTATGTAAATGTATGATGTAATCATGTAAACTTCTGTCTTAATGTGTTGTTCTGCTTAATGAGGTTTGTTCAAAATCGTCTTAAGTAATGTGTCCATTTTGTATTGACGTGGAGCCTTTGCAAAAGAGTCTTCGACTCAAAGGACTGTAATTCTGAAACTTTAACAAAATAAAATAAAGAAAATGCCACCCCGTACCAACTCCACAGGAACAAGAGTTTACTGTGATGCGGGAGAAGAGAGAGAAGAGCACCAAAGCCAAGATAAGGAAGCAATCTCTGGAATGTTTAGAAGATCCAAGTCACTACGAGGTGCTCCAGGATGTGCCCTCTGATAAAGAAGGGGATTTGGACAATCCTTCAGTTCGATCCTCTCAGAAGGGTCCGCACTTGGATTCAGAAGCCTTCGAGGACTGTTGTTTCCAATGTAAAGGCTTGCCACTGCTGCTTCTGAACATTTACACCCCACAGTTAAAACATGATAGGGTACAACTATTTACTAACACACAGGTGATCGTTGGAGGGGATTTTAACTGTCCCTTACCAGACCAAGGAATGTGCCATCCCCTTAGAAAACAGCATTGTGACACCAATTGTCTACGGGACATAATTGAGGACGTAGGTTTGATAGATGTTTTTGGGACACTGTTTCAGGTCGCTCCGCACACGTATTTTTGTGGGCCCTGATCTTCCCGAATTGATTATTTCTTCGTCTCAGCTACCTTTAGGTTGCAGGATGCCCAGGTGACGGATGCAGCTACATCTGATCACAGAATGTTGACGATTGTTGTAGGTAGTCACCCGGTGAAGAGACAAGGCCCTGGGATCTAGAAACTAAATCTGCCATTGTTAGATGTTCCCCAGCTCCAGGAAGGTTTTGGTTATGTTTTGACAGCAAGAAAATCAGTTTTTTTTTTAATAGGATGACACCAATGCATGGTGAGAAGATACGAAACAAGAGATTTGTAGCTATTTTCAAAAAATGGGGAAAATTAATGGAAAACTAAAACATGATAGACAACATTTTTTAAGAGACTAGTTACGATTTCTGACTGAACTATAGTATGTGAGGGGTAGGGACTGTTCCCATAAACTTCAGTTAATCAAACAAGAATTAGTGCAGCTGCAAAAGGGGATGATGAAAGGCATGGAAAGACAGCAAAAATATGGGGTGCCAGGGAAGAAGAAAGACACAATACCCTTTGATACTTGTTCTAGGTTAAGGGAAAAAAGAATTATGACCTATTTGACTACAGCTAGTGGGACAACTGTGACAGGGAACATGGCTATTTTAGCAGAGATACAGGAGTTTTTTGCAGCTACCTTTACTAGCCACTCTCCATCGGTCAAGGTCATGGGACGATGGCTGCAAACTTGCGGCCTCCCTAAAATTTCTGAAGACATGGGAGTATTGTTAACTGACCCAATTACAAAAGACAAACTGCGTAATATTATATGATCTTTGTCACTTGGTTCCGATGGCCTACCACATGAAATTTATAAAAACATCTGGGATACACTGGGTGAGGAAGTGGTTGCCAGTTTTAATGCGGCATTAGGAGGGGTAAATTACCCGTTAGTATGTCAGGAGGAGTCTTAGTCCTTTTATTTAAAGATGGAGATGGGGGGACCTGAGGAATTGGCAACCTCTTACCCTCCTTAACACCGACAGTAAAATTCTGATGAAGGTCCTGGGAAACCGTATATCGGGAATCCTGGACCTCATTGTACACCCCACACAATTTAGCAGAGTTCCTGCTAGAAAGTTGCAAGATGCGCGAATACTTATTAGGGAAATCTTTAATAAAGAGAATACTTTGGAACTTATGGGGCATCTAGTCAGCCTGGACCAATCAAAGGCTTTTGACCGGGTTGAATACAACTATTTATGGGAAGTTCTCCAGGCTTATGGCTTTCCTGACATATTAATTTCATGCTTAAAAATCTGTTACAATGATATTAGTATCAAGCCCAGTATCACTGGCTGGGTTGGGAAAAATGTGAAGGTCAGTCGGGGGGTGAGACAGGGTTGCTCCATTAAGCCCGATTTTATATTTACTAACTTTGGATCCTCTACTCCGTAGATTACATAATAATGACAACATAATAGGCCTTTTAGTGCGCAGTGTAGACACAAGGACAAAATCAATAGCTTATGCTGATGAAATAGAATTGATCTTGGCAGACAGTGCATCGGTTAGGCTGGCTTGGAAGGAACTACTGGATTTTTCAGTGATAACAGGGTCTGAAATCAACCAAAGTAAAAGCTGTATTATGCCACTAGGATGTGAGGCGCCAGAGTGAGCCAATATTTGGGGGACTCCAGTGGAGCAAGGGCAAAAGAAAATTTTGGGTATTTTTTCTGGTGGATCAGACCCACAACATTATAACTGGGAACTGAAATTGCAGGCTGCGAAACAACTGGTGGATAAGTGGAACAAATGGCGCATGTCTAAACTAAAAATAATTTATATGATTAAGTCACGCTTATTACAGCTCATTTTATTCTTGTCAGCAGTATCCCCCCCCCAAAAAAAAGCATTGGAAACCTCAGTTTATAGCATTTTTTTTCAATGCCTCTGAGGGAGTAGATTGAACCCAATAAAAAGGGGCGTCACTTATTTGCCAAATAAGCAGGGAGGTCTGGGGATGATCAACCCAGTAGGTTTTTTTTTCATAACTTTTTTTTACCATAATATGGTTCCCATTCTCAATCACATGCAAAAAGTTTGGACTCCTTGGGTTCTAGAGGACTTAGGACCCATATTCGAGACATGGGACCCTTCTGGCCCCAATTACTGAAACATACAAGGGTCTCTAGGTTACCCTTTTACTGGAAGGATGTGGTTGGCAAATTAAACGTTTTGGCAGGTGACACACAGACACCATACTACAGGGTCTAGAAAAGACGTGTATAAATGTGTATAAATGGATCTTAGATTCATATTACATCGAGGATCCTTGGTTTGTGGAGCAGGAAGCCTCAGTTCAGAAGTCTATTACCCAGGTTCTAACTAATAAACGGGTTCCTGTGTATTTGTGGGATTTTCTATGGTTATGCACACACAGGAAATTAGGGGTTAAGGCAAATATGAAACACAAGGAAGTTAAGGAACGTGAATCCCCTAAGGCAGTGGTTATCAACCTTTTTCAGTCCGGGGGCCCCCCTGGACCATGGTTGGCCATGTCAGGGACCCCCTACCAAAAGTCTACAGATTTTGTACCGCATTTAGTGTTTTGTACACCCTTTATACAGCTATCCATATATATATATATGTGTGTGTGTGTGTGTGTGTGTGTGTGTACACAAAACTATGTCAGTGTTCTACTACTAGGTGGGGAGCAGCATTCAACTTACTGGCTAACTAAAAGAAACACCTCACAGAAGTTGATGCTGGTCTCAAGCACTCAAAAATAATAAAAACTGGCATAGTACCGCTGTATTTATTTCATTGCTGTAGTATTTTTATATAGCTGCATGTACAAGCTAATTTACTAAGCAACTTAAAAACTACACCTCACAGAAGTTGCTTCTATCTGTCTGAAGCAATATGTTTTGCACTGCTAACAGAAAATAAAATAAAGGCAGCTATATTTCTTACCCAGCTGTTAATGACTCAGTGAATTTGTGACTCCGTGATTCCAGGCACTTAGTAAACTGAGAAACTTTTTTTTTTTTTTATTTTTTTTATTTTAACAACAGTAGCGAGGTGTGAGGAGCGAGGAGGGGAATTTATAATAGATATCTGCGACAAGTGCAGAGCAATGAGCGAGGATCAGAGATACAGTCACTTATTCTGTGAAGGGAACAGATGACAAAAATTATGGGAGTGATCAGCATTATTCCTCCCCCCGCCCACCTTTTTGTTCAGTCCCTCTTGAACAATCTCCTGACTTCAGTTTCCCTCTGCTTGCAGATACCGTAACTAGTTGAGGAGTCTAAAACCTAGGAAAACAAGCAGTTCAGATATTTAACATTCAAACCTTGTACACAAAACATCCCCACAATATCCCCCTAAAATGATGAAAAAGTCTAAGGGAAAAAAGTCTTAGCTGAGTCAGCTATTTGCTCGCTCCATGTATTCTGATGTCTCTGTTCCCCACACGTCCCATATGGAGCAATGTTTCAATCAGATGAGCTCCGAAGGTGGAGCTGGTACCAACAGCTTAACTGTGCCCCTGGGATTGTCTCGGTTACTGTTAGCTTAATGTCTGTTGCCTGGTTGTTAAACTCTTGCTTGGCAAAAACAGAGGCTTACCACAACTCGGGGGGGGTATAAGCGTGTCTGATCGTAGTTAAACAGCAGTTGACAAAAAATTATTTTACGGTGATTTAAATTTCTCGTAGTGTTCCGGGGAACCCCTGGCTGGCGCTCATGGACCCCCGGTTGAAAACCAATGCCCTAGGGCATGTACCTGCTCTGGGGTGATTGAATCTATGCAACATTTATTCCTTGAATGTCCCTTTCTAGTTCCTTTCTGGGATTTGTTTCATAGAATATGGCCGTTAAACCCCTTTCGGGGTCTGACCCCGGATATCTGGGTATGCGGGATTTTTCCAGGGTCTTGGGTTAAATGTGACGCATCTACCATGCAGTTGACTGTGGGTTTTATGAAGTTTCAAATTTGGCAAGCACGCTGTGGATGGACACTCAGAAAGCATCTGAAAATGAGTGAACAGGTGTTATATAATAACGGGGGATATCACTAGCTGGAGAATGTTTGAGAAAAATTTGGTTTCCCCTGATTTGTATAAACTGTGGTGGAGGAACGTGTCTTGGCTGGATACAGGCTGAAAATACAGGTTACTCACCTGTAACAGGAGTTCTAGGAATGGTATATGTTGTTCATCCACACTCATTGGCAGGTATCCTTGCCGCTTTAAATCTTGCCGGAAGGTCTTCAAGCTTGCTCCTCCCACCCACCCGGGTGGTATAACTCTCGGCTCCGCCCCATGACGCCAGATCTGGCCCGCTGGAAGCTCAGGTTGTGCGTCGAAGCCGGGGAGGTCGGTGAGTGTGGGATGAACAACATATACCATTCCTAGAACTCCTGTTACAGGTGAGTAACCTGTATTTCTAGGGACATGGATATGTTGTTCATCCACTCATTGGCAGACTCTAGCAGTTCTCCGGGAGGAGGAGGCAAGGCACACCCCAATGCTTACTTGGAAAGAGAGACTGGAGGACAGGGCCCAAAACCAGCATCCAGGCGTGACTCAAGGTCGATGTGGTAATGGGTAATAAAGGTGTTTGCTGACTTCCAGGTAGCAGCCCTGCAGATTTCCTGGATAGGGACATCCCTGGAAGCAGCCACCGTTGCAGCAGTATGGCGGGTAGAATGAGCTCTATCCCTCTGGGAGGCTCCATGCCCGCCAACTTATATGGTGAGATCTATGCAGGAGGTTACCCACCTGCTTATCGTCCGCTTGGCTGCAGGTCTGCCAGATGCGGCTTCAGCGTAGGTGACAAACAGCTGGCGAACCTCTCCCCGAATTTCAGCCGTGCGCTCCTTATAATAAGCGAGCGCCCTTCTAGGGTCCAGAGTATGGAGCCTATATTCGGCCTCCGAGGTGTGATTGGGGTAGAACACCGGCAGAGTCAACACCTGGTTAAGGTGAAACTCCGACACCACCTTCGGAAGGAATTTCGGGTGGGGGCGCAGGACAACCTTGTCCCTGTGGAAGACCAGGTAAGGAGACTCGATGAAAAGCGCCTGGAGCTCTCCCATCCTTCTGGCTGACGTGATAGCCACCAAGAAGGCGGTCTTCCACGACAGGTGAGAGAGATCACACCTGTGCATAGGTTCGAATGGCTTGCCCATGAGCTTGCCAGTACCAGCAGTAGATCCCACGGTGGGGGTTCCCGCACTGGAGGAAATGTGATCAAGGCCTTTGAAAAAGCCAGACCACCTTCTCTCTGCACTGACTGCTTCGGCCGCGCCCGGTAAGCAGAGATGGCTGCCAGGTGCACCCTTAGGGTCGTCGACCTAAGCCCTTGACTAGAAAGGGACCATAAATAGTCCAAGATGCTTGCCAAGGAACAGGAGGAAGGGTCCAAGCCCTTGCCCTGACACCAAATGGAAAACCTTTTCCATTTGAAGGCATAGCATTTTCTGGTCGACTCATACGGGACGCCTCAACTACATTGAGGACCTCGTCGGAAAGACCCAAGGCCTGGAACTCTGGCCGCTCAGGAACCAGGCCGTCCAGGTGCAGGGATTGAAGGTCCGGATGGAACACCTTCCCTGATTGACTGAGAGCAGGTCCGGCGAGCTGGAAGCTGCAGCGAGGTCCTGGAGCTGAGACTGAGGAGATCTGGGTACCAGAACTGGCGAGGCCAGTCTGGGGCTATCAGAATCACCTGCGCCTTGTCCCTCCTCGCCTTGAGAAGCACCTTGTGGATCAAGGAAATGGGAAAAGGCGTAAAGAGGCCGGGGTCCACTGCCTCGAAGGCATCCCCTGCAGCGAGCCCTGCTGAGGCGGGCATGGAACAGGCTCAGCCCGCGTTCTCCTGGAGGCAAACAGGTCCACCTGAGGTGTGCCCCAATGGGAGAACAGATGCTGTACTACCTCCGGCAGGAGAGACCACTTGTGGGATGCAGCCCCTATCCGGCTCAGGGCATCGGCCAGGGTGTTGGAGGCTCCTGCCACGTGAATAGCTAGGAGATCCGCCTCCAGGCTCTACGAGTGACCAAATCTGGAAGCTTCCTTGCATAGAAGCATGGAGCGCGTCCCGCCCTGGCGGTTTAGATAGTACATGGTCGTGGTATTGTCCGTCTGGACTCGGACCACTTGACCCCGGAGGACGGAGCAAAGGCGGTGAGAGCTAGGCAGACCACTCGGAGCTCCAGCAGGTTGATGTGGCATCGGGACTCCCGCGGGGACCAGAGGCCATGAGCCCGGTGTTCCCCCAGATGGGCACCCCAACCCATCAGAGAGGCATCGGTCGATAGAGAGACCGTCGGCTCGGGGCGGACGAACGGGATGCCCTCCTGCAAATGATCTGGAACGGTCCACCACTGGAGAGTCGCTCCACATCCCTGTGTCACCGGCACAAGCTGGTCCAAAGGATCGCAGCGCTAGGACCACTGGCTGGCCAGTCCCCACTGAAGGGGACGATGTTCCAGCGGGCCCAACGGACCACGCTGGTGCAGGCCGCCATGAGACCCAGGAGGCGCAGGAAGTCCCGGCAGGCGCAATTGCCCAACCAGAAATGATCGGGCAAGGAGGAAAGAACCTCGCCCTGTCCGCCGGGAGCAGCGCTCTGGCTCGAAGAGAGTCGAGCTGCGCCCGATGAATAGAATCACCTGCTTCGCTCAAGTCTGACTTGGCCTCGTTGATAAGGAGGCCCAGTTGAGAGCAGACCTGGAGGCCAGATTTCTGGACCACTCTGCCTCCTTCCTGGAGGAGCTGCTATCAGCCAGTCGTCCAGGTAGGTACACCGGACCCCTCGGCGCGAGAATGCTGTCACCACTGCCATGCATTTGGTGAAGACCCTGGGAGCTGGAGACAAGCGAAGGGCATGGCTTGAACTCAAGAGGATCCTTCCGCTCGAAGCGAAGGAATCTCTGGTGAGACGGACGGATAGGGACGGAAAACGCTGGCCTGCAAGTCCAGAGAGCAGAACCACACGCGCTCCAAGGATGGTATTATCTGAGCCAGAGTGACCATCCTGAAGGTTCGAGACCTTAGGAACTTGTTTAGGTCGTGTGGAGTCGAGAATGGGCGCCAGCCCCGTCCGCTTCAGAACCAGGAAGTACCTGGACACAAACCCTGGGTCTGAAGGAGGGTCCACCACTCTCTTATCACCTCCTTCTGGAGGAGGAGAGCGATGTCGGCTCGACGGAGCAGCCAGTGAGGCTGGGATCCCGAAGCCCCGAGCGAGCCGGCTCTGAAGGGTGGTGCCTCAATTCCAGAGGTAGGCCTCCTTCCCACCACCTCCAAGACCCACCTGTCCGTGGAAACAGCGGACCAGGCGGAACGGAAGTGCGGGCCGTCCCCACGGGGGACCCAGGGATAAGGTGGCGGGAATGGGGGCGACACCCTCAGCCCGTCACTGGGCAGGCTTGGAGGAGGACTGGCCGAGGGACCTCCTGGGCCTTTTCCTCCCTGCCTCCTGTTAGAGGAACCGGCCCGGGTTTGGGATGCCAAGGCTGAGCCTGCTGGCCCTGACGTTGCTGGGCCGGGCGCGCCGGGGGCACAGAAGGACGAAAGGGCTTAGGCTGTGGTTTGCGGCCTTTGTCCTTCTGAGCGGAAGAGACCGAGTCCAAGGTAGCATTGGACTTCTCGATCCTCTGCAGGTGACCTTCCACCCCAGGGCCGAAGAGGTCAGTCCCCAAAAAGGGAACATCCGCCAACTTGTGCTGGGTATCCGAAGTAAAGGTGGATATCCTCAGCCAAGCCCGCCGACGATAGCCACTGCGGCCGCCACCGATCTGGCACATGAGTCCCCTATATCCAAAGCAGTCTGGAGCTTGTTTGGCACTGCCCTGCCCTGGTCCTGCACCTGCTTAACCGTAGTCTGCAGATCGGGCGGAAGATGAGGATGACCTCATCCAGGGAGCCCAACAGGGCATGAGAAAATGTGCCATGAGGGCGGCCGAACTGGCCTGACTGGCCGAGAGAGGACGGAGCGTGACTTTTCGCCCGACATAGTCCAATTCTTGACTCCTTGTCAGGAGGTTTGTCCACATCCCTAGCAAGCCGGTGCCGGAAAACGCTTGTCGGTAACCAACCCTCAGCAGAGGGGTGTTCAAAACCGGACAAGGAACCAGGACCGTGATACTTCCTGGCCATCCTGGCCAAGGCGCAGGGCAGGAAGCAGGGCGCTGCCAAAGCTCCAGTGCCGGACCCACTATGGCCTCGCCACCGAAAGGCCTCCGCCGGAGAATCCCTCGGTCCAGAATCTCCGTGAGGGGATACCTGCCCGTTGGAAGCGGGTTCGAGGCTCCATCCCGGTGGACTCCGAGATGAGCCGAGTAGTCCTAGGAAGGGCGACGGGCTATCGTCCATTGACTGACCTCCTGAAGACTCCAAGTCCAGTCGCTTGGAGAAAAAGGAGGAATCATCTTCGGACTCGGAAGAGTCCTCGAAGAGCTGCCTCTGGCCTGAGCCACCCTTCACCTGCCGAGGTCGATCAGGAGTGAGGGTAACTGACAGCCGATGGGGTAGACCCTTAGCCGACCGAGAATCCTTGGTCGGAGCCCCAATTGGTGGCTGTGGAGGCGGAGGTTCCACGAATCGGTGGAGCAGCTGGTTTTGGCGAACAACCGGCCTGGGTATGAGCTCCTCGGATAAGTCGGGGGTTGTGTCGGCCGTTCGGTGACAGCCACTTAATGGCGGGAAGGCGGCAGGTGCGGCTTATTCCGGCCAGGAGCTGTTGCAACATAAGGTCTCGTGCCGTTAGCGTAATTTACGAAGCCTCCCCTCATCCGAGGAGGGAGGGCGAGACGGCCTGCTAGCCGCGTACATGATGCCGGGCAGGGGCCGCCATGGCCGGTGGGATCGGCTGGACGCGAAGAGGTCGACCGAGACCGAGTCCCGAATTTCCGAGGTCGGTGCGGGAGGTGTCGGCCGAACCGCACTCCCTTGCTCGGATGGTGCATCCGAGGGCTCCGGAACCGGAGGCACAGGTGAGCCCACGGGATCCTCAACTCCTCCCGGGGGAACCGGGGAGAGGGGAATCTCGGCTGCTAAAGGCGACAGCCCGTCCAATGGGTCGAGAAAAATCTCTACTTCATCGGTGGGAGTCTCGGGTCAACTGACCTGGCCAAGGGGACACCGTGAGGCCAGTCGGCAAGCTCGACGTCGACAGCCGACGGTCGACGGCCCGGGGAGAGGGACCTTTCCCGCTCCCAAGAGCGTCGACGGAGGGACTTACCCTTGTCCCTCTTTTTGGACCGAGAATAAGGTCCCGCCAACGTAGGCCCTTCTCCTTTAGTGGAGAGGGACAGACAAAGCTCCTTAAAAGAAGCCGTGTAAGAAGAGCCCAGAGAGAGCGGGATAAATGCCGCGGCCGAGGAAGATACGGCCCGCGCCGCCTCCTCTTCGAGGGCGACCATCCGCTCGAGCTGATCCGCCGAGCCCGCCGCCGCGGACACCGCCAACCGGGCCTCCTTGGACTTCACCGGAGGGAAACGCTTCTCGCGACAGCCCAGTTGTAATGTCGGGCAGCACGGTCTTCGAGGGCGTGGGCCGAGAAAGATGAGCACAGTCATGAAGCCTGCGGTGCGTGCTCAAGGCCTAAGCGCAGACACACGTGGAGTGTGGATCCGTCCGAGACATCTTCTGCCCCATGGGCATCTCCGAAATCCGGGAGTCGATTTGTCCATCGCAGCCGCGAGGGATAGAAGACTGAAGTCTTTTGCAAAATTTATTTTTAAATCCGCAAACGGAGAAATAGGAACCAGTCTCAAGCGCGAGAGCGTTAAGGAGGGAACCTGAGCTTCAAGCGGTAAGGAAGATCTGACGTCATGGGGCGGAGCCGAGAGTTATACCACCCGGGTGGGTGGGAGGAGCAAGCTTGAAGACCTTCCGGCAAGATTTAAAGCGGCAAGGATACCTGCCAATGAGTGTGGATGAACAACGTATCCATGTCCCTAGAAGGGATATTATGTTTATTTAGTTTTCAATCAGACTGGACTTTGGTATGGAAAGGTATGATATGATACTCATCTATGTTTTATTGTTTCTTTCCGTGTGAACCAACACTGTTCTGTAGGTAATTTGCTTTTCACTTATTATAAAATTTTCCCATACCTTTTTAGTGGGAAGAGGGGTATGGTGACAGTATTATATTTCTATCTTGGATATAAAGTTTGTTGTACCTCTCTTTAAGAGCCTTTTCCGTTTTTTATGATTTATATGCCGTAATACTAATTAGAATGTATGATTTTTTTTATTACTGCTCCTTCTGTCATTCGTTTCCTTTTCATTTTTATATTTGTGCATTTTGTTTCAGTTTAACCAGTATGATTGTAACACTTCTTGATTTCTTTCTTTATTCATTTATGTATCTTTTTTTTTATGTGAAATAACATTGTTTTCATTTAATTTGAAGTAGTAAATAAAAAATTCCCCTGCCTTCCTGTAGGGGAAATCTCTGACAGCAAGATGGAAGCCTTCAGTTCTGAGGAATTGGAGGAGGAGAGAGGTTGTGCCACTATTGCTACGCCTGGTGCTGTGGACACTGATAGTTTTTCAGACCAAATGGATATTGCTCACAGTGAGGAACCGAAGACAGTGGAGAATGAGGTACCTGATCCTCCGCTTCCCATAACCACAATGACGGGTGATTTGGCCCTCTCATTGGAAGAGAAACGGTAGCGCTTGTGTAAAGAACTCGAGTCCATTGAATCGCAGCTAGCAGTGGACTTAAAGAAGGGTGAGGGAAAAAAAGAAAGCGTCTAATAGATGGGTCTCCAGGCACTGATGCGGGAGCTACAACGAAAGCGTTTGTGCGTAGTACACAACAACAGGACCCAGAAGAGACAAAGACTCTACAACATCAGACTGCCGCGTCAGCAGATCACGTTGCAGAGGAAGGATGGTCCCCAGAGAGAGCGCTGGCAGGTGCGGGTTGGATACAGTCCCCTACGGGAACCTGGTTACCAGAGTCTGACGAGATTATTGACTGAACTGTTACAATAGCAAAGGCAGGGGCGGAACAAGGAGACCTTCTTATGGGAGAATCCACTGCATCTAATGGACTTCTTACACAACAACACCAGGACACTACAGGTACAGTTTCATTTTCTCCCATTTTGTCAGACCCAAATACCGCTATTGAGAATACTAATGAAGGACTTATGGCTAAACCACATGGGGTATCCTCCTCTTCCAGACAACAGCTGAGTACTGACCAAAGAGAGGATCCACTAGAAGAGACTTTGGAGCCCCAAAACAAGCCACAACCCACGTTTGCAAGGTTATTTCAAAAGCCGGTAGAACTTGCAAAACGGAGAAACGCAGTGTGTTTCTGATACCTGGGAGGTATGGAGGAGCCACCAGACAGGTTCTATGTGGGCAAGGATTGCTTAAACGATCACTGCAATTCATACCAGCAGATGTTTATGCGCTCATACATGCGGCAGGAGAATCTACCTTTGACATACGTTTTTGGACCCCTGACCTGTTGGAAAGATTTTGGGCCAAATACATGACTCTTAAAACAAACCCACTCTGAACTCCCTTTCAGATTATTCCCCTGACTAAACAATCTTTCAGGGTGATTATGGTTCTGTTCAGGAACAAAGGGGTGACTATTCAGGACATTTTATATTGGCTGGATAAAAAATGTTCAGTCCAAGGTACTCCTGGCCCCATTCTTGATGGGGAAAGGTTTTGGAACGGTGGCTGGAAGATTAAAATCAAACTCCAACTAGAAGGGACAGATTTAACACACTTGCCTAACTGTGTGTACATTGGGTGAGATAAGGGCTTCATATTTTACCCTGGGCAACCTCGACGCTGCTTTAAGTGCAGCTCCACCAGGCATACTAGCCCAAATTGCAAGGCCCTTGAATGTACTTCATATGTGGGGAGTTGGACCATATAAGCTTTCACTGTCAAAACACACAGAAATGCAACCTGTGTGATGAAGATAGGCACTCTTTTTCAGCCTGCCGATGGGCCTCTCACAATACCGAAGACGCAGACTACGTGATCCAGGATTTCTATATCTAAAAAATGAAGAATACTTCAGGGCTTCATGGCCCTTCCCCGCCTACCTAACTGAGTCTAGCACCTGTGGGCCAAACTGCAGTGAGCCCAGATACAGTAGTTCTCTCAGCTCCACCTCAAGTACCTTTACCTGATACCCCAGACCAGGTACTAGACAGAGAGTCTACAGATGAAATGCCCCCCCCCCTTCCCCTTCTGGTGGAGATGGGTTTAAAGAAGTAAAATCAAAGAAAGGGTCCAAAGGGAAAAAAGCTAAAGCAGGGTCTGTAACCATACCAGACCCAGTCCCTCAAAGTAACCCTTTCACTGTCCTGTGAGAGGGTATTTCTGAGGAAGATATGGACTCGGATGCAGTTTCCTGGGCTTCCTCACAGGCTGATGCCCCCTCTGATAATGATGAGGTGGAGGGCACAGTGGCAAGTAGAACAAGGAGGCAGCGAATGGGAGTAAGAGCCACCTCCAGAAAAGTCCCTTGACAAGCTTACCATGCATACGTTGATGGGACATTAGGACATAACGGTTGCCTCTCTGAATACCAATTGCATATTGTCCGAGAGGAAACGTCTGGCAACATTTGCTTTATTTTCTGAACAACCTAATAACGTTTTTTTTTTCCAGGATACCAGACTGAAGACACCTGCGGAAATAATGTCTGTCAGTAATGTATGGGTTTCTAGTTTTTGGTCCACGGTACTGACACTTACTGTGGTGTGGGAATATGTTTTAATAAACATAATATTAAGGTTGTACATTTAGTTGACATTTTTCCAGGTAGGGCGTTATTGCTAGATATCATAATTCAAGGAAAAGACTTTAGGCTCATAAACATATATGCACCCCAAGTTAAGACTGCCCGGATTGATCTTTTGAAATTAATATTACCCTACCTATATACTTCTAGGAACATCTTGTTTGGAGGGGACTTTAATACGAGTTGGGATTTATTAGATAGAGGCCCTCACACGTCAAAAAGCTATTGCGAGTCATCATATCTAAACCAAGTGTTACACTTATCAGGTCTCTTAGATGTTTTTTCTTCCACAACTTCTGACCCCCCACATACATTTCACAAAGGTAAATTATCTACCAGAATAGACTTTTGGTTTATGTCTCCAAATTTATTGGTCAGATCTAAAGCAGTTATCCCAGTGGCAACATCTGACCATAACCTTCTCAAAGTCACTGTCTCAGATTTAGCTGAAACTTCGAGAAGGAAGGGGTATTGGAGACTGAATATTAGTTTATTAGAGGACCGAAGATAAAAGAGGGCTTTTTATATTTATTAGAAGCTAAACAGTCTGTAATTTTTCTCTACAATTCTTTAGAGGACTGGTAGAGTGACAGTAAGAACAGGTTACTCACCTGTAACAGTAGTTCTAGGAGTGGTATATGTTGTTCATCCACACTTCTTGGCATGTCTCTTTCCCCTTTAAATCTTGCCGGAAGTCTTCCAGCTGGTTCCTCCCACCCACCCGGGTGGTATAAACCTCGGCTCCGCCCCCTTGATGCCAGATCTTAGCCTGCTGGAAGCCAGGTTGTGCGCCTAAAGCCAGGGAGGTCGGGTGGGTGGGTGGGTGTTTGTGGATGAACAACATATACCACTCCTAGAACTACTGTTACAGGTGAGTAACCTGTTCTTCTAGGAGCGTGGATATGTTCATCCACATTTCTTGGCAGACTCCAAGCAGTTCTCCGGGAGGAGGGAGGAAAGGCGCACACCCCCTACTTAGGAAATAAAGATTGTAGAACCGAGGACCCAAAACCAGCATCCCGGCGTGACTCAAGGTCAATGTGGTAGTGGGTAATGAAGGTGTTTGCCGACTTCCAGGTAGCAGCCTGACAGATTTCCTAGATAGGGATGTCCCTGGAAGCAGCCACTGATGCAGCAGTATGGCAGGTAGAATGAGCTCTTATCCCTCTGGGAGGCTCCTTGCCTGCCAACTCGTATCACAGACCTATGCATAATGTAATCCACCTTGCAATGGTCCGTTTGGCTACAGGTCTGCCAGAAGCGGCTTCAGCGTAGGTGACAAACAGCTGGCGAACCTCTCCACGAATTTCTGCCGTTCTCTCCTTATAATAGGAGAGAGCACATCTCAGGTCCAATGTATGGAGCCTGTACTCGGCATCAGAGGTGTAGTTAAGGCGATATACCGGCAGAGTCAATGCCTGGTTAAGGTGAAACTCTGATACCACCTTCGGAAGGAATTTCGGGTGGGGGCGCAGGACAACTTTGTCCCTGTGAAAAACCAGATGAGGGGAGTCCACCGACAGCGCCTGGAGCTCCCCTGTCCTTCTGGCTGACGTGATAGCCACCAGGAAGGCCGTTTTCCATAAGTGTGAGAGTGCACACTTGTGCATAGGTTCGAATGGCTTGCCCATGAGCTTTGCCAGATCGGCCTCCAAAGCCTGCTGTCTCCTCTTTTTTGTGGCCTGATTGAAGGTCTGACACTTAGAGCAGGAGGAGACTGGATGGTCCAGGCCTAAACCTGGTGGTAGCAGGGAGGAGGCGGGGAACTACAGACCGGTCAGTCTTACCTCAGTAGTGGGCAAGATTATGGAAGCACTCCTTAAGGAAAGGATAGTGCAACACCTGGAATCCATAGGGGCACAGGATCCAAGACAGCATGGGTTTACAAAAGGAAGGTCCTGTCAAACTAATCTCATAGATTTCTTTGACTGGGTAACCAGAGTGGTGGACCAAGGGGGAGCAGTTGATGTAAGCCTACCTTGACTTCAGCAAAGCTTTGACACTGTTCCACATAGAAGATTGATAAATAAGCTAGGTAGGCTCGGGTGGGTCAGAAGTTGGTCAACTGGGTGGCAAACTGGTTGACTGGCAGAAAACAGAGAGTGGTGGTAAATGGTATACAGTCAGAAGAGATGCAAGTCACAAGTGGGGTACCTCAGGGATCAGTCCTGGGGCCAGTCCTATTCAACATCTTCATTAGTGACCTAGCAGATGGACTAGAGGGTAAGGCTTGTCTGTTTGCAGATGACACCAAGATCTGCAACAGAGTAGATGATCCAGATGGGGTGGGCAGAATGAGAAGAGATCTGGATAAACTAGCAGAATGGTCAGAAGAGTGGCAACTGGGATTTAATGCAAGAAGTGCAAAATCATGCACATAGGGAAGAGAAACCCTGAAGCCACTTATAGGCTGGGAGGGTTGCTAGCAGTCACAAAGGAAGAAGAGACTTGGGCATCATCATCACTGATGACCTGAAATCATCCAAGCAGACCTCTAAAGCAGTAGGTAAGGCTAGGGGGTGTTTAGGTGTATTAGTAGGGGTATACAAGTCAAGAGGGAGGTAATAATCCTCTGTACAAGACATTGGTTAGGCCCCATCTGGAGTACTGCGCAGTATTGAGGCCACACCTTCACAAGGACATTAACCAAATTGAGGCAGTCCAGAGAAGGGCAACCAAATGGTGCAGGGACTGCATCAGAAGACATATGAGGACAGATTAACGGAGCTCAATATGTATACCCTTGAGCAAAGGAGGGAGAGAGGTGATATGATCGAGACATTTAAACACCTTAAGGGCATAAACAAGGTGAAAGAGTCTAACATGTTTAAATATAAGAAAAATAGCAGGACAAGAGGACACAGCATGAGATTAGAGGAGGCCGATTAAGGGGAATGTGAGGAAATTCTTTTCACAGAAAGGGTGGTAGATGCATGGAATGGCTTACCACAAGAAGTAGTGGCTATGAATACAGTGCAGGGCTTCAAACAGGCATGGGATAGGCATAAGGGAGCAATACAAATGACTATGAATAGATAGGTCACTGACATCGCAAAGGCCGATGGCACATTTATAAGGTAGAAAAAGAAATGGGCAGACTGGATGGGCCTTGCGGTCCTTATCTGCCGTCAACTTCTATGTTTCTATGTAAACAGAGGAAGCACTTAAGGTGACCGTCTTTTGTGCGGGATCTGCATGCCACAGGACGAGCACTTCTTCTTTGGAGAAGACATCAATAATAAACGCGAAATTAGAGGGAAAATTAGCAAGGGAAATTCCGACGCAAGACACTTTCTTGACAATCGCTATCTGGAAGTCTGCTATGCGACTGACACGAGGCCACTGCGGGAAGGAACTAGAGGGCAGGTGTGGGGACCGCTCACTATATACAGTCATGCTGACGTCGGTCACGTGATGTCGGGTGGGTGGTCCCCCGTCAGGTATTGCTACAAAAGTCTGCCGTGCGGCCCGACGCCAGGTGGCGCTAGTCCTATATGTGATGACCTACTGAAGGAACCCTCTCGAAGTAAGATCAATATGTTCACTTTGCACAAGCTCAACGGCAAACATGAAAAGGATCTCAGAAATGCTGCAATCTGATTAGCTGTCAGCATTCAGAGACCCTTCCATAATCTCCATTGCAACATCACGTACAGTAGTGCTTTCAAGAAACCCGCATTCCTCAGATGCTGTAGAAAAAGCTTTATTCACATAAAATTAAAAAGCTGCCATGCAGCAACAAGTACAGCTGCTCACAGTGAACCCCGACCGGTTTTGTGCACTAGCACGTCATCGTGTGTCAAGCACAAGTGGTGCTTCTCATCTCCTCCGATGATGTGCTAGTGTATGAAATATGAAAATTACGTACCCACCGCAATTCTGATCTTTCTGTGTATCGTCACCATTCATCACCTTTGGGTAGTGGCCGGAGGTCACGACCCCGCAGGAGCTTTTTTGGGGGGGATGGACAGAATTGACGCACCATCGGCGCCACCCTCGAGGTCGGTGCTCGCGGGTTGGCCGTTAGGTGTTGTTGGCTCCGTCCTCCCGCTAGTTCTCAGTCGCCGTAGAGTAAGAAAGGGTTGGGAGGGAGGGACAAGGAAGTCCAAAGGACAGACAAAGGAGAAGTTATACAAACTAAAAGGAGAAATAAACGACTGAGAGGACAGAATAAGGTGGAAAACTAGGGAGATTGGGAAGGGGCCCCAATCTCTGAAGTAGAAAGGAGGATGGAGGGAGGGTTAAGGAATCTAGAGAAAAGGATGTGAGGGGGGAGAGAAGGGAGCACAAGACAGGTTAAGACCTGTCTCCAGATTGTATAGGAACTGCGAAGGAGTAGCCAGAAGGCTAAACTGCCAGAATTAAAGGCACAGAATCACTGTCAATATCTCCCACAGAATCGTCTATTCTGGAAGAAAAGGCAGGATACAGGGATCCCTCCCCCTTTAAAATAACATTTTTGGTGTAAGAAACCTAGTTTCTTAAATTAAATTTAGGTTATGTCCAAAGGACAAGGAAATCAAGTAAGGCTGACGGGAAGAAGGGAAGAGAGAGCGGAAAAGAGGGCAACCACCCACCCCCCACCCCCACGGGGGTGGAGCCGAGGCACTGAGGAAGGAGTGCCCCCCAATTCCGACCACTCTCCCCTAAGAAAAACATCCCCCTGTGTGTCCAAGGTCACCCCGCTCCTAACCAATGGAAAGGAAGGCGGGGAAAACAAGGAGGGCACACAGAGGGAGGGGGGACCCAGAGACTGAGGCCCCAGGAGGATGGAGGGCAGGATTGTGATGAATGGTGAAGATACACAGAAAGATCAGAATTATGGTAGGTATATAATTTTCATATCTTATCTGTGTCAATCTTCACCATTCAACACCTTTGGGTGAGTGCCGAGCCCCCCCCAAGGGGCCCTAGACCCTAAAGGACTAAGTCTCCTAGCTCTCAGTGGGTGGCACACCAAGAAAGAGAACCTTCACCGGCCCGGAGAGGCCCGGGAGTGGGGAGAGTGAGATGGGGACTCCTCGGAAGGAGTAGGAAGTTGCCCCAACAGACGCCATCTCACTCTTCAGGAGAAAAGATGGGTTCTCTGGTAGGGGGAGGAAATCACCCTACGCCGGGCCAAGGGTGATAACCAGGAAAGACACAACGATGCCATCCGCCTAGTGCAGATCGCTGTCCCTACGACCCTGGAAGCTACCTCGTTGTCGTCGTAAGATGTCCTCGCTGGGTGCCTTGATAGCTCCAGGCCACGTGCAGAGAGTGCAATGGCTTGTCTGGTTACCTCCATGTCAGGCATAGCGGCTAGGAGTTGACCTAACCTGGACCACAGGAACCTATCATAGGTAGCATAGTGGGTCTGATGTGCAGAAATAGAGAGCAACAACCGTGCTGAGTAAAAAGCCGTTCTCCCCAGAAGTCAGAATCCATAGAATCTTGATCTGGGGGCTGGTCACGGTGAGGGGCGCGAAGCCCAACAGGAGTGTCCAGCTGCGTCAATCCTGACTGAGGATGAGGCATAGAACCTGAAGACTCCGGGAAGGCACAATACCTCTGGCAGAGATCCCTAGGAGCTAGGACTCCAGAAAAGGGTCTCTGCCAGAAAGGCAACAACGCCTCCCAAAAGGGAGCAGGCCAGGGTGGCACAAGGGTATCCGCACTGAAATTGCCTAAAAAGGCGCGTGTCGAGTGCTCCGGATTGTGCTGCGTGGGTGGGGTGATGTGCAGGTCCACCAACATCCTCATGAGGAATCGCTGATATTCTGTGAGATCAGCAGCTGGGGAGATGTGGACAGAAGGTTCCTCTCCTCCAGAAGAGGGGATGAGCAGTCCGAGGGCCTCAGGAGTTCAGAAGCTGGCTGCTCAGGGGGAGGTTGAAAAACCTGTCTGTCCATAGCCCTGACGTAAGAGGGAAATTGAACAGCCACAGCCATGAACTACTCCCAGAAGAGAGAACCGCTGGACAAAGAATACCAGGGAGAGCAGGAGAAGGTGGCAGAGGAGAAGGGACAGAGCCGAGAACAGGAATCGGCTGTCCTCTGCCTGGGCCAGAGAGCGCACCTGGAACCCTAAGGAAAGAGGGCACTCTGGAAGACTTAACAGCCGACAGCTGGTCAACCATACTGGAACTGCCTAGGCTGCGCCATGAAGAATACCCCCTGTGAGGTGACTGGGGCCGTGAAAGTCCAAAAGGATGGTCCCCTACCTCCAAAGAACAGGGCCCTCTCGAGGACACCGAAAGGAAGGGCAGAGAGCCACACTACGACTCCTTCTGGAACCCAGGTGGGTCGAACCCCTACCCCTCAGAGTCCGAAAGAGTCTTTCTCGAAAAAGCCAGCCTAGGCAGCTGGCAGCCCTGGTCAGTCCCCGAAGGGACTATCCAGGGAGCAGCACCCTCCCCTCCTGTGGGTGCTCCAATCGGCCCCAAAGTTGGGCGATCCAGGCACACCACCTGAGGAGGTACCACTACTAAGGGGTCAGAGAACCCTCAGAGGCCAGTTTGCAGGGCAATGGTGGCCTGCACCACTGCCTGCTGGTCAGAACCCCTGACCCCGGACCTGGGGCCACTGTCCGGTCCTCATAGTGGGGCTGGCTCCAGCCTATCGAGGACACTACCAAGGTGTCCACGTGAGCAGCTAACTCCAAAGAGTCAGACTGCCTGTCTGACTCAGAATCTGATTCCCCCTCTGAGGAGGTGGAGATCGAAGTTCTGTGCCAAACGGTACGTGGATGCCCGCTGCCATCCCGACTGAATGGGGCACCAGACTAAGTAACTACACCAGAGTCAGCACCGATGTCCCCAGCCGCACCGTGAAGGATGCGGGAAGAAGACACGCCGCCGATGACGGCAGCAGCATCGAGCCAGAGCCTGTCATGGCACCATCCCGGGTCACGGCGCCACAAGTGGTGCCAAGACCAGAGACGGAAACCCCCATGGCGCCATCCCGACTCATGGCACTGAAGCCAGAGACAGTTCCGACCGCGCTCTTGGTGCAGATCCGAGACCCCCTCGGCGCCGTGAGCGGCCCCAGAGCTGGAAGCGGCACCATGTTTCAACCACAGCGCCGCGAAGGCGCAGAGGCAAAACAGTAAAGGACAGTGCCACACAGCCTCCCACGGCACCGTGAGCACCATCGGCGCTGCGAACGGAGCCAATAGCAGCAACGGTGCCGAGCAACGGACTGGCACCGATGGCGCCATTAGGGCCCACAGCACCTCGAACAGCACCGAGGCCCAAGACAGCGCCGACAGACGGCATCGAGGACAGTGCAGACCCAGGTCTTCCGAGCCGAAAGTACGACATCAGGGGAACCTTCACCCCCGAAGGGGTGATTGCCAAGGTGGTGCCTCCTGCCCGTTCCCCGAGGGGAATGGACTGGGCCTCCTGTGCCATGGAAAGGGCTTCTGCAACGGCGAGGCTACTAGAAGCAGAAGTCCCCTCCTCCTTGGTTTGTACAGAACTGGGAGGGGTCCCGGAGGAAAGGCCGAGAGAGCGTGGCTTGGCTTGATAAGTGCGTGCCCGTCCACCGAAAGTCAGCAGGGCTCGTCCAACTTTTCACACATGTTGTTCGATGACACGATGGCCCATGGAGAAGCAGGCGTCGAACGAATCCATGTCGTGTAGCGGGCCAAGACATGCGAGGCAACGGTCATGTTTGTCGGTGACGGAATACTTACGGTCGCATGGGCACCGACGCATAGGGGGCCGTCCTGTCTTCATAGTTTTCTTGCCCCCCTGACCAAGACACGATCTACGGAAAAAACAAAACCACATAAGACCCGACGTAGCAAAATAAAAGAAATGAACAGTCTTACTTTAATTCCAGGCGACGTCGAGTGGAGAGAACACTGAACAGGCAGGAAAGATTTAAATGGAGTCGATGGACTATGAGAAACAGAGCCAAAGGCTTCACGGTTGACAACAGGCCTCTCACGTAGCAGAGCTACCCACAAGGTGCGACCTCAATGGTGGGAGACAAAGAACTGGCGGGAGGGCGGAGCCAACAACACCTAACGGCCAACCCGCCAGCACCACGCAGTGCGTCGGCCTCGAGGGCGGCACTGATGGTGCGTCGACTCCGACCATCCAAAAAAAAAAAAAAAGAGCTCCCGCGGGGTTGTGACCTCTGACCACTACCCAAAGGTGATGAATGGTGAAGACTGACATAGATAAGATCAGCAGCTTTTTAATTTTATTTGAATAAAGCTTTTTCTACAGCATCAGACTGCAGGTTTCTTGTAAGCACTGCAGTTCTAGTTTTGAACCCCGCACCAACTTTGTGGTGGAGCGGTGTTCGCCTCTCCTTAATATCACTTACAGCCTTATCATCATGGCGCATTAATTCTTCCTCTCAACTTTCCATTCTCAAGCACTGCTGAATGACTGGAAATTAAAATTACGTACCTACCATAATTCTTGATCTTCCAGTGTATCTTCACCATTCATCACTGGAGAGTGTATGCCATGAGCGCAGCACCCCACTGGAGTTTTTTTTTTCCCCAAGGGGAAGCTGGTATCAATAACCCCACAGGTCAATACGATGCGTGGTGCTCGTGGGTTGGCCAATAACGGCCGTTGGCTCCTCCTCAGTTCTGCACACCAGAGAGACAGAGAAAAAAGGGGATAGAGAAAATTGAGGGTGGGGCAAGGGAGCTCGAGTGATAGTAAAAGGAAAGGATATAAACTGAAGAGAGAATAGGCCAGCCAGAGGACAAGGAGGAGGAGAAGGAGAACATGGGCCATAAGGCCCCAGTTACTACTGGTGTTGATACAGGATGCCCTTACATATAGTGTAATTCTGGACAATCTTACTTATAGGCTTCAATGTTCAAAAGTGTTATAAAAAAGTAAGATATACTCCAAAGTCCATCAAAACTGATATATTTATTAAATTCTTTTTCTTCACACCCATATACATGAGGCAACAGTTTCGTGGCTTAACGTCACTTCCTCAGGCTAATCGTATATGAACAGTGTTGACAATTTTCATTTATTTGAACTCCACTGATCTGGAAGTCCTGATATATTACTCTCAAAACAAGCACCATGCCGCCCTGTTCCTATTACCATCTAGTCACACTCTAAAATGGGCCAGTTCACTTCTCAAAATTTTCATCCACTTCATAGTAATCTTGCTAGGAAAACCACATCTAATGTATCTTTGGCAATTGTCCTCGTGAATAGAAAGTGGCTGCTGTTGCCTATTCTTACACAGAGCTCAGTTGCTCATTGCTTTCATTAAACCACGTTCTGGGATAGAACTTGGCGTCTTTGCGTCTTTTTCAGTTTACTTGCTCCACGCAGTGCCCCTCACCTCAGGCAAAAGGAGAGGAAGAGAGAGAAGAAGAGACGAGAACAAGAAAGGGCAAAATGGAAGGGAGGTGGGACCCGTCAAGACATGTTCGATCAGCCCAGGAAGGAAGACTGGGAGTGCCTCTAGAGGTAAGCAGCCAGCTTAACTAAACAGTTACCTAGAATGCAACTAACAGTTATAACTCCTCTTCAGGCTAGACAAAGGGCAATCAAAAAGGTTCCCTCCCTTCCCCTACCCCGTTTATAGCAGGCAGAAATTGCCCTTGGTCAGGAGACCACACTCCCCCCTCCCGCGCAATAGCTCTCAGAGGAGAACCCACAGGGTTTAGAGGAGAACCCACAGGGTTTAGGGGAGTGAAGCGAGGTCTCCACCTGTTCAACACCTCCCTCCCTCCCCAAGGTGGAGGGAGACTGAATGGGTAGAAGTATGAGGTAGAGAGGGAAGTGTAACAAGGGGCAATCCCTGCTGGCCTCCCCTCCCTGCCCCCAATCCAAGGGACCTCCTAAGGGGCCTGCACACCGCAATGGAGGGGGACAGGTCCCGGAGCCTCCCCAAGGGCAGAAGGAAGGGACTAACCAGGAGCCCCCCCCCCCAGACCTCCTAATGAAGAGGCCCTACCAGCCCTCCTCCTAAAGAAGACCCCTCCCCCATTTCTTGGGAGTGAAAAAGGGGTCCTAAGACTGCAAGTAGGTAAAGAAGCCCCCATTGGACCTTGGGGAGGAGAGTCAGCAGGGTGGAGAACTGCCCAGGGACTGAGGCCTTCTGAGGGGAAGGTGGGTGGGATTCAGTGATGTATCGTGAAGATACACTGGAAGATCAAGAATTACCGTAGGTATGTAATTTTCATATCTTCCCAGTGTCATTCTTCACCATTCATCACTGGTGGGTGAGTACCAAGCCCCCCCGAAGAAGGTTCAGCACTTCCCTGAAGAACAGATGTCCCTCAGCCTCCCGTGGGGGAAAACACAAGCGGAGGAGGTCCACTGCAAACCAGTTAGGCCTGAGATTGGTCAGGGTGAGGCGGGGTACCCGTTCCCTGGGGGAAGGAAGGCGCCCCTGCAGTTCCCACCTCGCCCTGCGGCAGAAATGGCGGGTCCCCCGAAACACGGATGCAATCACCCTATGCCGGGCCAGGGGTGATAACCGAGACAGGTGAAGCTACGCTGTCCACCTGATGCAGATCGCTGTCCCTGCAAGCCTTGAAGTGACCTCACTGACATCATAAGATGCCCTTGCTTGGCGCCTTGCTAACTCCAGGCCTATCGTGGAGAGGGCTGTGGCCTGCCTAGCTGCCTCCGAATCAGGCAGCGATGCTAGTACCTGACCCAGCATCGTCCACAGGTGTCTGTTATAGGCAGCGTGGTGCGCCTGATGTGATGCAATGCAAAGAACCACCCACACCGAGGAGGAGACTCTCCGCAGAGTCCGGATCCGGGGGCCTATGCCTGGTAGGGGTGTCCAATTGTGTCAGTCCTGTAGAGAGATGCGGCAATGTATCTGGAGACCTCTGGAGCACGCAGTGCCAACTCTGGCAGTCCAAAGGGGCTGGAGCTGGGGCGGATGGAAGCCGCCAGGCACTGTATGACGCCTCCTGGAAAGTAATAGGCCCAGATGGGACCACCAAGTGATCCGCACTGTACTCGCCTAAGAAGGCTCACGTCGTACGCTCAGTATTCCGTCTAGCAATATAGGAAATATGCAGGTCCTCGACTAGCCTTGCAAGGAAGCACTGATACTCTGTATGATCAGCGTCAGAGGACAGGTGGATGGAGGTCTCCTCTTCCTCGATGGAGGGAAAACAAGGAGGTCAAGGAACCTGATGATTCAGACTCCAGCTGCAGCAGGGGAGACAGGCAAAAGACCTGTTCGTTCATAGCCATAACATAGTGGGGGAATTCTGCAGCCTGGGATCTGAATTGTTCCCAGATCAAAGGCCCCGAAGGACCCACATGGCCTGGGAGAAGAGGGGCTGGACGCAGAGGCAAGGGAGAGAAACTCTTCACAGCCAGTGAAGTGTCTCTGTCAGGGCTAATAGACCTAGCTGGTGATCACGGACAACCAGGGGATCTGCATGTCCGCTCTGCCAACGGCCGCTCAACCAGCCCAAAGCGGTCCAGACTGAGCCCTGTAGGGGAAGCATCTCTATGACGGGACCGGAGCCGCATGTGTCCAAAAGGGTGGACCCCAACCTAACCCAACAAGGACTGCCTCGAGGGGGAAGAAGGAGAGAACTTGGGCTGAGTGCTGCAGCTCCTCCCCAAGCCCCAAAAAGCTGCAGAGGAGCACCACAGACCCTTGCCCTGTCCCCCCAACCCCGCCAGCTCCGAGGAAAACCTCTTCCTCGCATCCTGTGCCATGGATCCACCCAATTCTACAGACTCTCCAAGGAGAGCAGCAGAGGAGGGCGTTCCAGTCTCAGTAGAGGGGACAGCACCGAGGACAGCACCCGACCCCTCCCCTAACACCTGGACCACTGCTCCCTCAGCCCCAGGACCACTATCCTGCACCGCACCCCCGGTGCCACCATCAGTGCAGCAGTTAGTGCTGACTGTACTCACCTGGTCGCGGGAGGGGGCACCTGGGAAGGTGCAAGGACCCTGGGCCCCGGACAGCTCACTGACTACGAGGAGTCAGGTCGCCAGTCTGGATCGGCCTTTCGATCATCCAGCTCCGGAGAGGAGGAGATCCAAAAGACCTCCAGACTGGTGACCCAGGGAGTTCTCCCACCTACAGTACCACGAATTGTGCTGCTGGCAGGACCAGTGCCCCACACGGTGCCATCTTGATCAATGGAGCCGCAAATGGTTCCAGGATCCGAGACGGCACCAAGGAACACCCCGTGTCGGACCCAGCAACCATGGGCCCCAACAATGGGGGCAGCATGCACCTCTGAGAAGGTGACTGCCAGGGCGGTGCTCCCAGCCTGGCCATGGGTGGGACCAGATTTGCCCTCCAGCACCGAGGTAAAGGCCTCCTCTGTGGCAAGACTAGAAGAGGAGGAGGAGGCCCCCCCCCCCTCAGTGAACCGTATAGGCCAAGGAGGGGACCCAGATGAATAGTGAAGAGACCTGTATTTGGACCAATAAGAGTGACGATGCCCCAAAAAAAGTCAGCAGAGCCCTCCCAACTTTGAACGCACAGTACTGAAGAACTGGATGATCCATCGAAAAGCAGGCGTCACAGTTGTCCATGTCATGCTGAGGTCCAAGGCAGGTAAGGCAAACATCATGCCAGTCCATCACAGAAAACTGCTGGCCGCAGGGACACCGATGCATAGGAGGCCGGCCTGCCTTAGAAGAGCACCTTTTGTCCCCTGAACTGGGCATGATGCGAATGGAAAACTAAAATCACTAAAACAGAGAAGACTCGACACCATTTAGATAAAAAGGAAAGGTCTTACCGGAATTTCCAGAAAAACTGCGTCAGGTAACTGGGATGGCACAACAGAGGCGAAGCTGACAGATGTGACGTCGACGGCATCGGAAAAACAGCCCCAAAAACTCAAGGTGCGGTGCCGTGCCGAACACTAGGCTTCTGACACAGAAGAAACTCCAAGCTGTAGTGAGGTGCTGTCTTGAACGGCAGGAGAAGCAGAACTGAGGCGGAGGAGGAGCGGGCAGCCGTTACTAGCCAACCAGCGAGCACCACACAGTGCAGCCTCGTGGACATCGCCGTCGGCGCCAGCTACTCCCCACTGAGGGGGAAAAAAAAAGCTCCCGTGGGGTGCTGTGCTCACAACATACACCCACCAGTGATGAATGGTTAAGACTGACACTGGGAAGATTACTGCATTCTGATACTGAAACTGCATTCTTAAAACAGTTGGTGGATAAATTATTTGATTAAAAATCTCCCTCTCCACTCCCCCAAGGACACTGCAAGTGAGATATCCTATGAAGTGGGCCCTTGCAAGCTAAAATACCTTGGTATTTTTTTACGTGCTACCAGCTCCCATCTATACCAGGACAACTATGTTCCCCTAATCAAGCAGCTGCAAGAGGATATTATTTTTTTTTAATCTCTTTTCACTCCTTCTTGACTGGCCTGCTTTCACCGCCCCCCCTCTAGCCCCGTCACCCCGGCGTCTACCGGGATCATCACTGCTTTCATGAGGTGCCGGCTGGCTGGGTGCAGTGTCTGCTGGGGGTCGGCATCATCCCACCGGTCGGGATTTTTCCTTGTTTTATTTTCCCAGCCCCGAGTGTGGAGAGGAGGCGTGCAATGATGCCAGTGGCTGAGTTGCGCATGCTTCCACACGCGGCACACTGGGCGACTGCCCCACATCTGCCCCCTACATTGTGGGTCCATTGCGCCAGCCCACAGCCACCGCCATGGGCCAGTCAAGCAGCGGACTCCATCCCCACCCCTCCCCGAGAGAGGAGAGAAGTCCTCCAGACGCTCAATCCTCTCTCTCCCTGGCCGATCCCCAGCGGCCCCCACTTGCACCGCGAACACGGGTCATGCAGAGATAGCACAGACGCTGGCCAGCCTCCACGCCGCTCGGCCAGCCACAAGAGGATATTAAATGGTGGTCCCTGCTCCCCCTTACCATTTTATGCCAGAATCCAGGCAATCAAAATGAACATACCACCCAAAGATCTCTATCTGTTCCAGTGTACCTCCTGTTGGCTGGATGAGATGAAGAGACAGGCATTTAAATTTATATGGGCAAATGCTAGACCATAGGTGAGAAGTTCACTTCTCCTAGCCAAAAAACCTGGGGAGGATGGGCTATGCTTACCCTAGAGGATTACTGAGTAGCGACACTATGACAGGGTTGAATAGGACCCTGTCCCAGTTGTTATGGAGAGTTTGAATGCAGGGATCCGTTTTGTTCTTTCCTGTCTCTTGTCTGTTTGGCTGAGCAACCTCATTTTCTCATGAGACCTAGGATTTGATCACCCTGACAGTCTCGCAGTTCTCTGCCTCTCACTGTCTCTCAGTCTTCCCTTGCTGATTCTGTCTTTTCCTCCCTTGCATATCTGCTGGTATAAAATATAAATACATTATGTGGAAATGTAACTGATATTGTGATTCCTTTGCTTAGAAATTATATAGTGTTACTGTTGAAATGTATATAATTATAGTTTGAGATGACTGCAAAATGCTATTGGGAACTCAGTAGGTTAACCTGAGAGCAGTTTTTAAGCCCTTTTTCAGATGCTGTGGAAAAGGGGCCTCAGTTCTGGGACAATGTGTTCTTGCTGCACCTGCCTGAAACATATGAGAACATTTTAGAAAAAAACAGGATGCTTGTTAAGGGGGGGTGTTGCAAAGACTTATAAAACAGAGCTGCAATTTCTTGCAAGGGACACAGAGCTTGAAGGAAAACTCAGATGGACCTTCTCTGTTTCTTATGCCTTTGTAAATAGTAATTCTGAACAATGTTTTTTTTATGTTACTGCTTGTACTAATAAACACTTTTTGCGAATTCTACATCTGCTCCTGGTTTTTCCTATACTTCCTGACCTGTGCCTCGATGACAGACACTAATTCGGGTTGCATTCTTATGGAACAATCCGCAACTCCAGGTGCACTGGAAAGATACAGAGGAAGAAGCATCAGAGATCAGACCTCTGATGTCACTTCTTTTTTACCCACAGGCCCTTAGAACCAGCAGCACATTTTCATACAGGGAACTAGAGGTTTCTTTTAAAGACTAGAAAAGATCTGCCCCCTTCCCACAGGTAATCAAGCAGCTATGGAGATTTAATTGGCTAGCCTGGGATGAAGCGTTCCCATCTAGTAGGCTAGACCAGTGGTGACTTACGCAAGCAAGCAGCAGACTTAGATACCCAGACCAACTGTTGTGGGGGACTGCAATTAAATCCTTTCAAGAATGTAAACAGTAATTTAGGTGGCACACTAGAGACAGATTTAGGTATTTCCAATTGTTACACTATCTCCAGACGCACACCACAAGGGGAAGATGGTGATCCAGAGGGGGATGTCTCTGTAGGTCAGACTGTACAAATATATATCCTAGCCCAGGAGTATGGCAGTATCTCATCCTTCCACCCACTGGGAAGGGAAGGCAGCATTCGCCCTTACACATAAACAATGGATGAGGGTATGGGAAACGCGACGGCATAAATATGCATGGAAAATGAAAACCAGATATTTTATTACCCCAAAATTAAAAGCCAAATGGGATGGGACAACCTCACTGGCTTGACAGAGAAAGTGTGTGTGTGTTTGTGTATATAAGTGTGGGGGGTGGGGGGAGATGCCACACACACACACGTATTTTACATGTGCCCTACCCTACTGTCATTTTGGGAAGGCATTACTCAAAAGATGAAAGTACTGTTTACAATACCAGCTCTACTGCAATTTCTGCACCTGATCCTGAAGTTGGATCCCCAGTGATGCATGGGGCTAGTCCGCTATATATCTGGAACATCTGCATCGTAACCATGGGAAAGGCCATCGCCAGGAAATGGCTAAAGAGGGAACCCCCACAGTAGAAGAATGAAAAGGAATAGTAGAAGAGATAGCAGAAATGCGGAGATTAACTTACCAGGTGGCAGGACCATAAGGAAAAATATGTAGAAAAATGGACTAGGTAGAACATTTCGTTAGACACAGGCCAGGATGTAGAAGGGGATGCAGAGGCCGGGATTAGCACTTTAGCTTAGTTTTCCTTGCCAGGCAGTCCAGTTTTGGGATTTTGTAACACTACTCACTCCTAAAGGGTTCCCGTGGGAAAGGCACTCCCCCTGCCACCAGGAGACCACGCCACACCTTACCTTGCTGATAAAAGCTAGCACACTGTGTAACTCTGTAGGTAACACTGCCTCATTTTGCTCTGCAATTATAGGTTTACAAAGGTTTCATCCTTTAATTGTCATTTTTTAACTGAAAAATGGTGAAGAATACTTGCTGTATTGGTGTAATCTGAGACGGTCTTCATAGTCAGACAGTCTGGATGTACATGTTATTAACAAGACTTGTACCTTACTGTGGAAATGTGTAACTGAGCAAGTATTGTTTAATAAAGGAAGTATAAAAAAAATTCCTCTCAATGAAGAAAACATTCAAAAGGTACACCTCTAACACTTTTCTTTAGGAATAATTGTGAAATGGCAATAAGGCACTCCCAGGAGTTAGAGTAACAGTCAGTGAATCAAACCCCTGGTTATGCCTTGTTGCTTAATTATGCAGGTCTGACCCACAGATCAGGACATCCCAACCATTTTTACTGTAATTATACATATAATTTGGGGGGGACTTAACCCCATCATTTAACACTTGTATGCAGTACTCTCCTTTCTGTCCCAGTACTCCACAGAGAGCATCAGGGCAAAATGAGATGGAGTCTGCGTGGTAAACAGTGGTTAGATTATTTTGAACTCCAACCTACCAAGTAAAATATAATCCACAGCAAGGAGCACAGAGCGGTTGAACTTGTGGGGAACTGGCAACAGCTCATGCTGATTTTCTGACTCTGTCCCTTCCCGCACCCTTAATAGATTCAGCTTACTACAGAAGAGAAGGAAATCTTTAATAATTATTTTACATTACAAGTGACCACCTAGCTGTTTTCCGAAATCCCTCCAGGGTCTACATGATCCCAATGCACATAAATTGCTGTAAAAATATTTATTTTCACTCAAAGTAATTTTAGCGCAAACCCAAATGCAACTATAATTGCACAAATTTAATTTAGCGCTAAGACATTAGTACCAAATTCACTATAATAGAAAAAATAATAATATTGCTAATTAGCGCAAATTTATTTTAGTACAAATTACTTCTTCAGCGAAAATAGCAAACATTTTTTGGCAGTGAACATTTCTAGTTTTATAGTACTGAAGACCTGCATCCTTGAAGCATAAAATAAAAGATTATCTGCAATTCCTCCCACTGTTACATTACGGCAAGATCTTTTTGTATAAAACAGAGAAGCTGATAGAGTGAACCAGGTTATTCCTAAATTTGAACTCATTTGGCATAGATGCATTGTGTATATAATGGCAAAAAGAGATATCTTTGTACCTTAAAGACCTTGTCTTTAGAGAACTGCTGTATAGATTATAACCACTTTATGTTAATCCTATAACCTAACTGAATTGTGTGTACCACTTACACCAACTCATCGGCAGCTTCTTTGTTGTACTGCTGTAAAACTGAAACACTGAATAAATATATAAAAACGAAACAAAAACAAAAAAAAACCAGAAGCAACAGCAAGCCAAGCATCACCTCACTCTGTGCTACAAAGGGATGGTACATCACACACAGACTAGGAACATATACCAAGCCATGTAAATATACATAGCAGTTACAATAGAACATACCGTGACAGTAGATCTTCGAGAGAGGTTCCTGCAGTAGGTCTTCACATATAGGACTCTGCCCCTGGCATCAGGTCTACATGGCAAGCGTGCAGCTAGCAATCGCCAGCGGGACCCCCATCGCCAGGTGACACGACGCCAGCCCTACTCACATAAAAGGACGGCCTGCACCTCCAGTTCTTTTCCAAGGGAGACTTAGAGATAGGGGCAGAAAATGGAGTAACAACTCCTGGGACCTTGTCCCCTGGCTGAACCAGACGGCTAGACAGGAGAAAAGAAATAACTCCAGGAGCTGGGGGAAAGGTGGGTGGGAAACTAGACCTAGTGTAGGAACCTCTCTCGAAGATCTACGATTACGGTAAGTTCTTACATAACTGCTATATCTAACTTCAAGAGGGTTCCTGCAGTAGGTCTTCACATATAAAACTGAACTGCAAGCAGTCTAACAAAAAGGAGTTGTCGGAGACAAGGTTCCAGAAGGAGGAAGGTGTCTACCAACTGAGGGATCTGCCTTAAGACAGAAAACATTGCAAAACGGCAAGGCAGAAACCAGTTTGACGCCTAGAGGCAATGTCCAGACCATAGTGCTTAATGAAGGTGTGGACGAAAGACCAAGTGGCCGCTGCACAAATATCCGTAGTGGACACATTCCTGAAAAAGGCAGCAGAAGTGGCCATGCTCCTGGTGGAGTGACCTTTGACCGCCCCCGGAAGGGGTTTCTTGTATTTCTGGTAAGTGTAAAGGATAAAGTTAGCCAGCCACCTAGAAAGAGTCTGTTTAGTGATAGCCTTGCCATGGCACTGGGAGGCAAAGGCCACAAAGAGTTGGTTCGACTTTCGAACCTCCTTAGTCGGGGAGGCAGAGTAAGTCAAAATCCTGTGCACATCGAGGGTGTGCAAAAGACATTCCACCCTGTTGGAATGCTGTGGAAAGTAAACCGGCAGTTCGACACTGACTGAGAGTCATCTCCGAAACAACCTTCGGAAGAAAAATACAGGTTACTCACCTATAACAGGAGTTCTAGGAATGGTATATGTTGTTCATCCACACTTAATGGCAGGTTCCTAGCCGCTTTAAATCTTGCCGGAAGGTCTTCAAGCTGGCTCCTCCCACCCACCGGTGGTAAAACTCTCGGCTCCGCCCCATGACACCAGATCTGGCCCGCTGGAAGCTCAGGTTAAAGGCCGGGTCATGGAGGTCAGGGAAACAGATGAACAACATATACCATTCCTAGAACTCCTGTTACAGGTGAGTAACCTGTATTTAGGGACATGGATATGTTGTTCATCCACACTTATTGGCAGACGCCAGCAGTTCTCCTCGAGAAGGGAGGTATGACACCCCCAATACTTACTTGGGAAATAAGGACTGGAGAACCGAGGCCCCAAAACCAGCATCCCGGCGTGACTCAAGGTCGATGTGGTAATGGGTAATAAAGTGTGTGCTGACTTCCAGGTAGCAGCCCTGCAGATTTCCTGGATAGGACTTCCTGAAGCAGCCACCGATGCAGCAGTATGACGGTAGAATGAGCTCTTATCCTCTGGGAGGCTCCATGCCCGCCAACTTATAGCAGCGATCTATGCAGGAGGTGACCCACCTGCCTATCGCTCTGCTTGGCTGCAGGTCTGCCAGATGCGGCTTCAGCGTAGGTGACAAACAGCTGGCGAACCTCTCCCGAATTTCAGCCGTGCGCCCTTATAATAAGCGAGCCTTCTAGGGTCCAGAGTATGGAGCCATATTCGGCCTCCAGGTGTGATTGGGAGAACACCGCAGAGTCAGCACCTGGTTAAGGTGAAACTCCCACACCACCTTCGGAAGGAATTTCGGGTGGGGGCGCAGGACAACCTTGTCCCTGTGGAAGACCAGGTAAGGAGACTCGATGCAAAGTGCCTGGAGCTCTCCCATCCTTCTGGCTGACGTGATAGCCACCAAGAAGGCGGTCTTCCACGACAGGTGAGAGAGTTCACACCTGTGCATTGGTTCGAATGGCTTGCCCATGAGCTTTGCCAGTACCAGCAGTAGATCCCACGGAGGTGGAGGTTCTCGCACCGGAGGGGAAATGTGATCAAGGCCTTTGGAAAAGCGCCCGACCACCTTTTCCTGCGCCACCAACTGCTTCCCGGCCCGCACCCGGTAAGCAGAGATGGCTGCCAGGTGCACCTTTAGGGTCGTCGACCTAAGCCCTTGACTAGAAAGGGACCATAAATAGTCCAAAATGCTTGCCACAGAACAGGAGGAAGGGTCCAGGCCCTTGCCCTGACACCAAATGGAGAATCTCTTCCATTTGAAGGCGTAGCATTTTCTGGTCGACTCCTTACGGACGCCTCAACCACATTGAGGACCTCGTCCGAAAGACCCAAGGCCTGGAACTCTAGCCAGGAACCAGGCCGTCAGGTGCAGGGACTGAAAGTCCGGATGGAACACCTTCCCCTGATTGACTGAAAGCAGGTCCGGGCGAGCTGGAAGCTGCCTTGGGAGCCTGGAGCTGAGGCTGAGGAGATCTGGGTACCAGAACTGGTGGGGCCAGTCTGGGGTTATCAGGATCACCTGCGCCTTGTCCCTCCTTCCTTTGAGAAGCACCCTGTGAATCAAGGGAAATGGGGGAAAGGCGTAGAAGAGGCCTGGGGTCCACAGCCTCGAGAATGCATCCCCCCGCAGCGAGCCCTGCTGAGGGGGGCGGGCATGAAACAGCCTCAGCCAGCGTTCTCCTGAGGCAAACAGGTCCACCTGAGGTGTGCCCCAGTGGGAGAACAGATCTTGCACTACCACCGGCAGGGAGAGACCACTGTGAGATGCAGCCCCTATCCGCCCAGGGCATCGGCCAGGGTGTTGGAGGCCCTGCCACATGAATGGCTAGGAGATCTGCCTCCAGGCTGCGCACAGTGACCAAATGCGGAGAGCTTCCTTGCATAGAAGCATGGAGCACGCCCCGCCTGGCGGTTCAGGTAGTACATGGTCGTGGTATTGTCCGGCCTGACTCGGACCACTTGACCCCGGAGAAACGGAGCAAAGGCGGTAAGAGCTAGGCGGACCGCCGGAGCTCCAGAGGTTGATGTGGCATCGACTCCGCTGGGACCAGATGCGCGCACTCGGTGTTCCCCAGATGGGCACCCCAACCCATCAGAGAGGCGTCGGTCGATAGAGAGACCGTCAGCTCGGGGCGGACAAACGGGATGCCCTCCTGCAGATGAAATGGAACGGTCCACCACTGGAGAGCGTTCCACATCTCCCGGGTCACTATCACTAGCTAGTCCAAAGGATCGCAGCTTATGACCACTGTCTCGCCAGTCCCCACTGAAGGGGGCACATGTGCCAGCCGGGCCCAACGGACCACGCTGGTACAGGCCGCCATGAGACCCAGAAGGCGAGGGAAGTCCCGGTAGGGCGCGATTGCTCAATCAGAAATGATTGGGCAAAGGAGGTAAGAACTCGCCCTGTCACCGAGCCGTGCTCTGGCTCAAGAGAGTCGAACTCTGCCCCGATGAACAGGATCACCTGCTTCGCTCGAGTTCCACTTGGCCTCGTTGATGAGAAGGCCGACTTGAGAGCAAACCTTGAGGCCAGATCTCTGGACCGCTCCACCTCCGTCCTGGAGGGCTGCTATCAGCCAATCATCCAGGTAAGGGTACACCGGACCTCGGCACCAAGAGAATGCTGTCACCACTGCCATGCATTTGGTGAAGACCTGGGAGCTGGAGAGAAGCCGAAGGGCATGGCTCGGAACTCGAAGAGGGATCCCTCCGCTTGAATCTCCGATGTGACGGACGGATAGGGACGTGAAGGAACGCGACCTGTAGGTCCAGAGAGCAGAACCACACGCCGTGTTCCAGAGATGGTATTATCTGTGCCAGAGTGACCATCCTGAAGGTTCGAGACCTTAGGAACTTGTTCAGGTCGTGGAGGTTGAGAATGGGGCGCCAGCCCCCCATCCGTTTCGGAACCAGGAAATACCTGGACACAAACCCCGGGTCTGAAGAGGGGTCCTCTACCTCCGTGATCACCTCCTTTTGGAGGAGGAGAGCGATGTTGGCTCGGCGAGCCAGTGAGGCTGCGGACCCCGAGGCCCCCCGAGGTGTGACGGCTCTGAAGGGCGGGGCCTGCTCGAATTCCAGAGGTAGGCCTTTTCCCACCACCTCCAGTACCCACCTGTCCGTGGTAACAGCGACCAGGCGGAAAGGAAGTGTCTGAGCCGTCCCCCCACGGGGGGAACCAGGGGTGAGGTGACAGGGATGGGGGCGACACCCCTCAGCCCGTCACTGGGCAGGCTTGGAGGAGAGACCGCCGAGGGACCTCCTGGGCCTTACCTCCTGCTTCCCTGTTGGAGGAAGCCACGGCTTGGGCTTGGGATACCAGCTCCAGCCTGCTGGCCCTGATGTTGCTGGCCGGCTATCAAGGGCGAGAAGGACGAAAGGCTTTAGACTGTGGCTTGCGGCCTTTGTCCTTCTGAGCGAAGAGACCGAGTCCAAGGTAGCATTGGACTTCTTGATCCTCTGCAGGTGACCTTCCACCCCAGGGTCAAGAGGTCAGTCCCCAAAAGGGAACATCCGCCAACTTGTGCTGGGTATCCGAGGTAAAGGTGGATATCCTCAGCCAAGCCCGATGACGCATGGCCACTGCCGCCACAGACCTGGCACATGAGTCTCAATGTTCAACGAGTCTGAGCTGCTGTTTAGCCATTGCCCTGCCCTGGTCCCGCACCTGCCTGACCGTAGTCTGCAGATATGCGGGAAGATGAGGGACAACCTCATCCAGGAGCCCAACAGGGCGTGAGAAAAATGTGCCATGAGGACGGCCGAACTGGCCTGACGAAGGCCGAGAGAGGACGCAGCATAGACTTTTCGCCCGGCATAATCCAATTTCTTGGATTCCTTGTCGGGAGGTTTGTCCACATCCCTGGCGCTCGCACGCCGGAAAACGCTGTCGGTAACCAACCCTCGGCCGAGGGGTGTTCAAAACCGGATAGGAACCGTGGGACCGACATTTCCTGGCCAACCTGGGTCAAGGCGAGGGCAGGAAGCAGCAGCCAAAGTTCCAAGGCCGACTCCACTCATGGCTTCGCCACCGGAAAGGCTCCTGTAGGAGAATCCTCGTCCAGAATCTCTGAGGGGATACCTGGTCTGCTTAGGAACGGGAGTTCGAGCTTCATCTCGGTGGACTCCGAGATGAGTCGAAGCAACCCTAAGAAGGACGAAGGGCTATCGTCCATTGACTGCCCTCCCGAGGACTCCAAGTCCATGCGCTTGGAGAAGAGGGAGGAACCATCATCGGACTCAGAAGAGTCCTCAAAGAGCTGCCTCGGCCCTGAGCCACCCTCCACCTGCCGAGGTTTATCGGGAGTGAGGGTGACAGACAGCCTATGGGGCAAACCCAAAGCCGACCGAGAATTTTTGGTCAGAGCCAACAAATAATGGCTGTGGAGGCGGAGGTTCCACCAGAATCGGTGGGGCAGCTGGAATTGGCCGAACAACCGGCCTGAGAACAGGCTCCTCGACTACAACGAGGGGTTGTTTCGGCTGCTCCGGTGACAGCCACTTAATGGCCGGGGAAGACAACTGGGTCGGCTTATTCCCGGTCAAAAGGAGCTGTTGTCACATAAGTTCCTCGTACCTCCAACGCAACTTGCGCCGAAGCCTCCCCTCGTCCGAGGAAGAGGAAGAGCGGCGGCGCCGCTTGCTGCGGTGCCGAGACCGGGACCGCCTATGGCGGCGGGATCGGTTGGACCGCGAGGATGTCCGAGACCGAGAGTCTCGACTAGGCCGAGGAAGGCGAGGAGAAGTGTCGGAAATCGGCACTCCCCTCGGCTCGGACGATCCCACCGAAGGCTCCGGAACCGGAGGCACAGACGAGCCGACGGGATCCTCAACTCCCACCGGGGGAACCGGGAGGATTTCAGCCCAGCCGACAACCCATCTAACGGGTCGAGAAAATCTCGACCGCTCGACAGGAGTCCCAGTCAACTGGCCTGACGGGACACCGTGAAACCAGTGGCCGAAGCTGAGGGGTCGACTGTCGATAAGGGGAAGGGGATCTTTCCCGCTCCCAAGAGCGTCGACGGAGAGACTTACTTTTGCTCTTTTTGGACCTGGAAAAAGGTCCCGAAGAAGTTGGACCCTCACCTTTGGTCGAGAGGGTCAGACAAAGCTCCTTAAAAGAAGCCGAGTACGAGGCACCGAGAGAGAGCGGGACAAATGCCGCACCCGAGGTAGAAGCGGCCCGCACCGCCTCCTCTTCGAGGGCGATCATCTGCTCTAGTTGATCCGCCGAGCCCGCCACCGAGGACACCGCCAATCGGGCCTCTTTAGATTTCACCGTGGAATTTTTTCTGGGCGCCCAGTTGTAATCGGCAGCACGGTCTTCAAGGACGAGGTCGAAAAGGAAGAGCACAAGTCGCAGGCCTGCAGGTCGTGCTCAAGGCCCAGGCAGACGACACGGGAGTGCGGATCCGCCCGACATCTTCGCCGCAAGGCACCTCCAAAACCGAGTCGACATTTGTCCATCGCGAGCCGCTAAGGAGAAGAAGACCAAGTCTTTTAGCAAAAACTTTTTAATTTCAACTTTTCAAGAATTAGGAACCAGTCTAATCGCAACGCTGCTAAGGAGGGAAACCTGAGCTTCCAAGCGGGTAAGGAAGATCTGGCGTCATGGGGCGGAGCCGAGAGTTTTACCACCCGGGTGGGTGGGAGGAGCCAGCTTGAAGACCTTCCGGCAAGATTTAAAGCGGCAAGGAACCTGCCAATAAGTGTGGATGAACAACATATCCATGTCCCTAGAATAAGGATTAGTCTGCAGGACCACCCGGTCCTTGTGGAAAATGAAATAAGACTCTCTTCAAACAAAAGTCTGAAGCTCTGAAACCCTTCGAGCTGAAGTAACTGCAACCAAAAACAGCATCTTCCATGCCAGGAAGCGCATTTTGCAACTTGCTGCTGGTTCAAAAGGGGGCAAAGTAACTTTTTCCAACATAAAATTATGATCCCATGGGGGACAAGGGTTCCAGACTGGAGGTTTGCGATGAAGGATCCCCTTCAAGAAAGTCTTGGAAACCACTAGCTGGGCTGCGGTTTTACCCTCCACTGGATGGTGGTAGGCTGACACCGCAGAGAGATGGACTTTAGCTGAGGAGTAAAGTACAGTTACGCAAAAACTTACGGTAACAGTAGAGCTTCGAGAGAGGCTCTTGCACTAGGTATTCACATATAGGACTAAGCCACCAGGTGTCAGGACCCCACGGAAAAATTTCTAGCTAGCAGTCTCTGGCGGGGGAATGCCCCCACATCAGGTGACCAGCATCATACGACGTCAGTATAAAGGGGCGGTCCCCCACGCCCACCTTCCAGTTCTATTCCACCAAAGGCTAAAAGAGGCAAGACAAGAGAGAAGAGGATATTTCCACAGAAATGGAGCAAATAAGCTTTAGGAGAACGGAGATGAGGAAGTACATACTACATCGCCTCTCTTGAAGATAGTACAGTTACGTAAGAACTTACCGTAACAGTAGCTCTGAGAGAGGCTCTTGCAGTAGGTAATTACATATAGGACTGACGCTGGCAGGCGGCAGGACACCACGGAAAAATTTCTAGCTACGGGCCAGAAAGGCCGGATGAGAGAGGAGCGGATATTTCCATCACTGGAAAAGGAGCTGAAAAAGCCTAGGGGGATGGAGGGCGGGAAGGTAGTACCTTCTGCAAAAGCCCCTCTCGAAGATCTACTGTTACGGTAAGTTCTTACGTAACTGTACTATCTTACTTCGAGAGGGCTCTTGCAGTAGGTAATTACATATAGGACTGAATCCCAAGCAGTCTGGAACAAAGAGAGGCACCGGGAGGAGGAAGCTACTCCAAAAAGCAGTTCTAGCTGTGCACGCCTCAAGATAGGAGGCCTTGCAGAACAGGCAGCCCGAAGCCTGCTCTACAGGGAGAGGTAACATCCAAACTGTAGTGTTTAGTAAAGGTATAGATGGAAGTCCAGGTGGCAGCAGTGCAGATGTCCGCCGCAGACACATTCTTGAAACAAGCCGCTGAGGCAGCTACTCCTCTAGTGGAGTGGGCTCTTACTTGACCTGGGAGGGTCTTGTATTTGTCATAACAGAAAGTGATGCAATCAGCCAACCACTTAGATAGGCATTGCTTGGAAACAGCATTGCCTTCTCTTTTATGAGCAAAAGAGATGAACAATTGATCAGTCTTTCTGAGATCCTTCGTCTTGTTGGTGTAGTATCTAAGAATCCGGTGAACATCCATAGTATGGAGTAAATACTCCCCTTGATTAGAGTACTGCGTAGAAAAGGCAGGTAACTCTATGAACTGATTTAGAGTAGACTCGGCTACTACTTTAGGGAGAAACTTAGGATTGGTGCGAAGAGCAACACGTTCCTTGTGAAAAATCAAGTATAGGATTTTACACATTAGGGCCTGGAGCTTGTAAATTCTCCAAGCAGAAGTGATGGCCACCAGGAAGAGAGTCTTCCACGAAAGGAACTTCAAATCCGCAGAAGCTGCAGGTTCGAAGGGAGGGAGAGTAAGTTTCTCGAGAACAAAATTCAAATCCCACGGGGGAGCAGGAGTGCAGATGGGGGGCCTCAGATGAAGGACCCCTCTGAGAAAGGTCTTAGAGACCTCCAGTTGATCGAAAGCTTTGTCTGCGAAGGGAACACGATAGGCTGAGATGGTCGCCATGTGTACCTTCAGAGAAGAATGACTGAGACCCAGGTCAAACAGATAACGTAAATACTCCAGCAGAAGCCCCGCTGAACAGGACAAGGGCTCCACGTTCTTGGAAGCAGCCCAGATAGTGAATCTTTTCCACTCCATGGCATAAGTGGATCTGGTGGAGGGTTTTCTGGCCTCCACCAAAATCTCCGCCACATTGGGAGACACTCCAAAACGGGACTGGGCTAAGTCTGCAGGAGTCACGCATGCAGTTGAAAGGATTTGAGGCCTGGATGGACCAGGGTCCCCTGATCCTGGGTCAGTAAACCTCGAGAGAGAGGAAGAGGAAGAGTAGGATCTTCTGAGTATTGTTGTAGAAGAGAGAACCAAACTTGCCTGGGCCAGAAAGGAGCGATCAGAATCATTCATGCTCCTTCTGAAGCTAGTTTCTGCAAGACTCGTGGGATAAGTGGAATTGGGGGAAGGCATAGACGAATCTGTCCTTCCAGTCTAGAGACAGAGCGTCGCTCCACAAAGCGCTTCGCTCTGGAACGAGCAAGCAGAAGACGGGAAGTTTTATGCTAGAGGATGCAACAGGTCAACCTGTGGTGTTCCCCAAAGTCGGAAGATATTGTCTAGGACCCTTGGTCCAGTTCCCACTGTGAGTCAGAGCAGAAGAGCGACTTAGCTTGTCTGCCAGGGTGTTGTCGACTCCCGAACATGAACTGCCGTGAGGTGAAGGTGTGGTTGTGTTGCCCAATCCCAAACCCTCATTGCCTCCTGCAAAGAGGGTAGGACTGAGTCCCTCCCTGTTTGTTGATGTACCACACCACGCACATGTTGTCCGTCTGGACGGCTAGGTGGCCAGGAAGGATGTATTGGTGAAGGGCTTGGAGAGCGTACAACACTGCCTGAAGCTCGAGCACACTGATGTGGAGAGCTTGTTCTAGCTTGGACTAGGAGCCCAGGGTCCGATGAGGGCCTAGATGGGCTCCTCAACCTTCGCCCGAGGCGTCTGTGGTTAGAGTCTGGGAGGGCGAAAGAAAGGAACTCCCCGGAAAAGGTTCTCTTGAACCATCCACCATTGCAAGTCTCAAAGCATTGGCGAGGAGATCATAACTGGGTGATCTAGATCGTCCACTAGCTGATCCCATTGAGAGCGTAGAGTCCACTGAGAAATTCTCATGTGGAGGCGAGCGCGAGGAACCATCGGGATAGCAGCCGCCATGAGCCCAAGAAGGTGAAGGACCGACCTCGCAGAGACCATCCTGCGGTCGGACAGCAGACTTATTTGGGTCTGGAGGGTGGACGCCCTACCCAGAGGCAGGAAGGCCTTACCTGTGGTCATATCGAGAATCGTCCCAATAAATTGTAGTCTCTGGGATGGGACCAGATGAGACTTGGAATGGTTGATGGTAATACCCAGGCAGGCAAAAACCTGCTGGGTAAGGGAGAGGCAACGCAGGAGTTCCTCCCTGGACAAGGCCGCCAGGAGTCAATCGTCCAGGTACGGGAAAACCTGCACTCCCCTGGTACGCAGGTGGGCCGCCACCACTGCCAGGCATTTGGTAAACACTCGGGAAGCCGAGGATAGACCAAACAGGAGCGCCTTGAACTGGTAGTGGTCCTCCTGGAACGCAAAATGAAGGTATTTGCGATGAGATGGGTGAACGGGAATGTGCAGATAAGCATCCTGCATATCCAGAGCACAAAGCCATTGACCCGGCCGGAGAAGGGGCAGAAGAGAAAGCATCCTGAACCTTTTGTATTCTACGAAAAGATTCAGGGAACTGAGATCCAAAATTGGTCTGAGATCTCCAGTCTTCTTTGGGACCAGAAGAAATGGGACTAGTAACCCGTCCCTCGCAGATGAAGGGGGACGGGCTCTATAGCTTGCTTCAGCAGGAGAGACGAAATTTCCTCCTGGACCAAAAGAAGATGTTCCCGTGAATACGATGACTTCAGAGGGGGGGTGGCGGGGTGGTTTCTGAAGAAGCTCTATCGAGTGTCCCTCTGCTATAAGCTGGAGCACCCAAGAATCTGTGGTTATCCTCTCCCATCCCGGAAGGTGGAGGGAAAACCTCCCTCCTACAGGTTCCTCCGGGGAGTCCGGAGGTAGTGGGAGAGGAAAGGAGTCAGGTGGTGTGGGGCAGCGCCGCAGCTGAAGCACCCGCTGCTTTTTTGGGCGGGGGGGCCCAGCAGCTGTGGGGGCCCGGCGTTTTGTGGCCCGCCTTCCCTGGGGTTTCGCCTTTGGCCGATTCCGTCTGCGAAAGGGACGGCGCTGCTGCTGATGGGGACGGTACATGGAATCAACTGACTTCAGTGCTGTCCCCTTCTTTTGCAAATCGGTGATGATGTCCTTGACATCACCCTCGAGAAGCACCGACCCCTGGAAGGGTGCTTCCTGGATAGCAGATTGCACCTCCGGGACCAACCCTGACACGCGGAGCCAAGCATGACACCGTAGGCCTACGGCGAAAGCCGAGCTCCGTCCAGCAGTGTCCACTGCATCGTATGTCGCACGAAGCATGTGGCAACTGCCCAAACGAGCAGAGCGGATAAGATCAGCCAACACCTGCTTGACTTGGGAGTTAGGCAAGGAGTCCAGTTTGGGTTCCACCTGAGTCAGAATAGCCTTCTGGTAGTCCCCCATATCGCCGACATAGTTCAGGGCCCTGATCCCCAACGTGGAGGAAGCATAAATCTTTCACCCATACTGGTCCAGAAGGCGTGATTCCTTATCAGGTGGTGACGAGCTAAGATGTTTGGGGTTTGCCGACCGGCCATAAGCGGCGCTAATCACGACCGAGTTGGCACAAGGGTGAGAATCCAGAAAATCAACACCCTCTGGAGCCTGATATAGCCTGTTCGACTTCCTAGGAAGTGGGGCTAGAGCCGACGGCTGTTTCCATATTGTAACGAAGTCGGCATGAGGCTCTATCCAGGGTGGCACCAAGGTAGGAGCTGACACGGGCAGATCCAGATACTTAGCGAGTTTCGGATGCTGAGGATCTGGTTCCAGGGAGTGCCACTGATGAACCTCCTGGATTTTCCTAAGCAACTCCGTGAAAGAAGGATCCTCCGGAGGAGACTTCGGAGGAGTCCTTGGCCTGGGCTTCGACAGAGAGCATGGCTCGTTGTCTCTCTCGGAGCAACCATCGGAAGAATCCGAGGAGTCCGAGGGTGAAGAGGAGGATGAAGAGAAAAAGACTCCCTTTCCTGACCCGGGGGAGGAACGGACCCCTTGGGAAGTCCCCGGGGAAGCGTGTCCTGCCCTTCTCTGAATCCAGACGGAAGAACCCTGGAATCTGGAGGTAGTGAGGGAGTGTGCCGCCTCGGACGTGCGGGAACCTGGGACGGCACCATCGCCGGAAGGCGGCTCTTGACCTCTTTGGTGAGCTGAGCCTTGGCCTCAGCCCACCAGGAGGCCAGAGTCTCCTGCAGGTCCACCGGCGGCCACGAGGGCGGTGGATAAGGATACGGGTTGTAACCGTATGGAGCGTATCCAAAACCCGGCTGTGGGTAGCCCAGCGTCGGGTATTGTGGCGTCAGGTACTGCGGCATCGGGAAGCCTGGCATCGGGTACTGTGGTGCCGGATACTGCGGTCCCAGGTACGCTGGCGTCGGATAGGACGGAGGGTACTCGGGAGCCGGGGGTGGGGTCTGCCGGAGCAGACGGCCCAGCCAATGGCCTCACGGGCGGGTCCATAGTGGAGGGCCCAACGGGAGCAGGATGTCTCCCAGAGTCGGTAAGGCCGGCGTGAGGGCTGACGTCGGAGGGGCCGGCGTCCGGGGAGCCGACGTCTGGTCCGGCGCACCAGGTAGCGGAAGGACTGACGGAGGAGGAAGATCCCCAGCTTTGCCCGGGGATGGAGGGGAAAAGTCACCGGGGTCAAGTTGGGGAGACTCTGGTTCCCCAGACGGCAGCGAAGGCTGCGGGGAACCGGGTACGACGGACGTGGGAGGGTCAGTCGTCGGTTCCTTCGCCAGCCGGATGTCAGACGAGCCGACGTGTGGCTTAAGGGCGAGCTCCCGGCGGGTGCCGGAGGAGCCGGCGTCCGACTTATGAGAGCCATCACCGGAGGCAGGTCGAGTAGAGGGATCAGCCTGGTCCGGTGGAGTGGAGGCCGCGCGCTGCCCCGAAGGGTCGGACATCTTACCGGCCCTCTCCGGGCGGACGTCTGAGGAGCCGGAGCCCGGCTTACTGGAGTTGCCCACAGTGGTAGGCCGCAAGCCTGCGGCCGAACCAGGGGCGGAGGCCTCCAACTGCCCGGAGGCGCCTGCAAGGCCCGAGCGCGAGCCAGACGGGCGGGCCGAGGCCCCCTCGGAAACCTCCGAGGCAGCTGTCGAGGAGCGGTCCCCCGGAGGAGACGTTACCTGCGTCCCAGCAACCCCCAAGGGAAACGCAGTGGAGGAGCTCTTGTCCCGGTGCCTCTCCTTCTCCTTCTTCTTCCGATGGCCTTCGGGGGAAGTGGACGCCGACCTCAGTTTTTTGAGCTCCTTCTCCATTGAACTCATTTTCTTCTTCAGAATAAGGGCTTCCAGACGCCTTTTCCGGGTAGCCGCGTTGAAACTGAGGCAGTGCTGGCACTTCTTGACCAGGTGATCGGGGCCTAGGCAGAACAGGCACAAGGAGTGGCCGTCCTTGTGCAGTAGCTGGGCGCCACAAGAATCGCACTTATTCTTGTGCTCGGAGGGTGTAGGGGACGACATACACCAACGACTGTAGTGACGGTCGAAAAAGCAATTATTTTCGGTAAAAAACCGACGAAGACAGGGCTGACGAAGCACAAACTTTTCCACGAAGCGCTGCCCGAGCTAACGGCGGGAAAGAACTGGAAGGCAGGTGTCAGGGACCGCCCTTTTATACCAACGTCTCCTGACATCAGTCCTATATGTAATTACCTACTGCAAGAGCCCTCTCGAAGTAAGATCTACTGCTACAGTAAGTTCCTACATAACTGTACTATCTTACTTCGAGAGGGCTCTTGCAGTAGGTATTCACATATAGGACTGAGTCCCAAGCAGTCTGAAACAAGGAAAATTACTCGGGAGGAGGATTGTCACCCATAGCATGGAACCTCAGGCTGAATGGGTCTCATGAAAGGAGACCTTACAGAACAGCCAACCCGAAGCCTGCTCTACGGCAAGAGGCAATGTCCAAACTGTAGTGTTTCATAAAGGTATGGACAGAAGTCCAAGGTGCGACTGCATAGATGTCTGCCGCAGATACATTCTTGAAACAAGCCACAGAAGCAGTTACTCCTCCCGTGGAGTGACCTCTGACTTGACCCGGAAGGGTCTTCTTGTACTTGTCGTAACAGAAAGTGATACAATGAGCCACCCATTTTGATAAGCATTGCTTAGAAACAGCATTGCCTTCTCTTTTGAAAGCAAAGGAGGCAAAAAGCTGCTTAGTTTTCCTGAGATCCTTAGTCCGAGTGGTGTAGTATCTCAGTATTCTGTGAACATCCAAAGTATGCAAGAGGTACTCCCCTTGATCGGAGTGTTGCGTAAAGAAAGCGGGTAGCTCAATGGATTGATTCAGTGTAGATTCAGCCACCACCTTAGGGAGAAACTTAGGGTTGGTGCGTAGAGCCACACATTCCTTGTGAAAAATCAAGTTTGGGATTTCGCACATTAAGGCCTGAAGCTCGGAAATGCGCTGAGCAGACATAATGGCCACTAGGGAGAGTGTCTACCAAGAAAGGAACTTTAAATCGGCTGTAGCTGCTGCTCGAAGGGAGGCAGGGTAAGCCTCTCCAGAATAAAATTCAAGTCCCAAGGAGGGACAGGAATGCGGATGGGGGGCCTCAAATGGAGAACCCCTCTGGGGAAGGTCTTGGAGACTTCCAACTGAGCAAAATTCCCGTCTGAAAAGGGAATATGGTAGGCTGAAATAGCGGCCATGTGCACTTTTAACAAGGAATGGCTGAGACCCAGATGGAAGAGGTGACGCATGTAGTCCAGGACTTTATTGACTGGGCACGAGAAAGGTTCGAAGTCCTTCGAATTGTCCCAAATAGAAAATAGTTTCCACTTCATGGTGTAGGTGAACCTGGTGGAAGGCTTCCTGGCCTCTACCAAGATGTCCTCTACAAGAAGAGAGGAGAAACTCCAAAGCGGGATTTATCTACATCTGCAGGAGCCACGCATGTAAATGAAGGGATCTGAGACCTGGATGAACAAGGGTCCCCTGATCCTGGGTCAACAATTGTTGCGACAGAGGAAGAGGAAGTGGAGGTTCCTCTAAAAACTGTTGCAGAAGAGAGAACCAAACTTGCCTGGGCCAGAAGGGAGCAATGAGAATCATTCGAGCTGCCTCGGATCTGAGTTTGTTCAGGACCCTCGGAATTAAAGGAATGGGGGGGAAGGCATAAACGAATCTGTCCCTCCAAGCGAGAGACAGAGCAACCCGCCAAAAAATGTCTCAACCTGGAGCGCGCGAGCAGAAGGCGGGAAGTTTTGCATTTTGGGGAGAGGCAAAGAGGTCTATCAGAGGTGTTCCCCATCGCTGAAAGATGTTGTTTACAACTTGCTGATCTAACTCCCATTCATGGGACCTGGCTGAGGACCAACTGAGCTGGTCTGCCAAAGTGTTTTCCACTCCCGGAACATGAACCGCAGTCAAGTGAAGGGGATATTGAGTTGCCCAATGCCAGACTCTCATCACTTCCCGGCACAGAGGGTAGGAACGTGTTCCTCCCTGCTTGTTGAGATACCAGACTACGCACATGTTGTCTGATTGTATGAGGAGATGACCGGGGAGGATGAAGGAGAGTAGAGCCTGAAGGGAATACAGGACTGCTCTCAGTTCGAGCACATTTATGTGCAGATTTTGTTTGAACTTGGACCAGCTGCCCTGAGTCCTGTGAGACCCTAGATGGGCACCCCAGCCTTCTCCTGACGCATCTGTCGTCAACGTCTGGGATGGGGGGGGATCGATGCGGAAGTGAACTCCCAGGCACAGGTTCTCCTGAACCATCCACCATTGCAAGTCCCTGATCATGGGATCAGGTACTAGTACCTCTTGGGCTAGATTGTCCTTGGTCTGGTCCCACTGTGACCGAAGCATCCACTGAGAGATCCTCATATGGAGGCGAGCAAGTGGGACTGTCGGAATGGCCTGGCTCCGACCCTCCTGTGACTGGGCAGAAGACGGGCCCCGAGTCTGAAGGGTGTCTACCCTGTCCGGAAGCAAGAAGGCTTTGCCAGTGGTCGTGTCCAGAATCACCCCTAGAAATTGGAGGTGTTGGCAAGAGACCAAATGGGACTTGGCCTGATTGATGGTGATACCCAGGCTGGTGAAAACCTGCAGGGTAAGGGAAAGGGAGTGCAGGAGTTCCTCCCTGGACGGGGCCGCCAGGAGCCAGTCATCCAGGCACGGGAATACCTGTACTCCCTGGGTACATAGGTGGGCTGCTACCACAGACACACACTTGGTAAACACTTGGGGGACCGAGGAAAGACCAAATGGGAGGGCCTTGAATTGGTAGTGGTCCCCCTGAAAGCAAAACCAAAGGAATCTGCGGAGGGAAGGGCCTATGGGGATATGCAGGTAGGCATCCTGCATGTCCACAGCGAATAGCCACTGTCCCTGCCAAAGAAGAGGTAGAAGGCTCTGCAAAGAGAGAATATTCTGAAGCGTTTGTACTCCACAAACATGTTCAGGGAGCTGAGGTCCAGTATAGGCCTCAGATCTCCTGTCTTCTTTGGAACTAGGAAGAAATGGGAATAGTAGCTGGTTCCCCAAAAATGGGTGGGAACTGGCTCTATTGCCACCTTCGAAAGAAGGGAGATGATTTCCTCTAGGACCAGAGGAAGACGTTGCGAGGAGTAAGACGACTGGGGAGTGGTCTTCGAGGTGGTTTCTGCAGAAACTCTATTGAGTGCCCTGCTGATATCAACTGGAGCACCCAAACGTCTGAAGTAATCCTCTCCCAGCCCCGCAGATGGGAGGAGAATCTTCCCCCTATCGGTTCCTCTGGAACCTCCAAAGGCAATGGGAGAGGCAGGGAGTCAGGATGTGTGGGGCAACGAAGCAGCCAAGGTTCCCACGGCTTTTTTGCTGGGGGGAGCCTTGGTTGCTGGAGGGGCCCGACGTTTGTTGGCCAGTTTGCCCTGTGGTTTTTGTCTTTGTCGGTTTTGGTGACGAAAAGGACACTGTTGCCCTTGAGGGGGCCTGTACATAGAGATGACAGACTTGAGTGCAGTGCCTTTCTCCTGCAGTTCGGTAATGATGTCGTTGACATCACCCCCGGAGAGCACCGAACCCCTGAAGGGAGCATCCTGGATGGCGGATTGCACTTCAGGGACCAAACCTGACATGTGGAGCCAAGCATGACACTGTAGGCCTACGGCGAAGACTGAGCTCCTTCCAGCTGTGTCCACTGCATCATAAGTGGCGCAAAGCATGTGCTGACTGGCTGAGCAAGCAAAACGAACAAGATCAGCCACTTCCTGCTTAGTCTGTGACTCAGGAAGGGAGTCCAATTTTGATTCCACCTGACTGAGGATGGTCTTCTGGAAATCCCACATATGTGCCACACAGTTAAGGGCCCTAATACCAAGGGTAGAAGAGGAATAGATCTTCTTTCCGTACTGGTCCAGAAGCCAGGATTCCTTATCAGGTGGAGACGAGCTCAGGTGTTTGGGGTTGGTGGAGCAGCCATGAGCGGCGTTGATGACAACCGAGTCCACCTTGGAGTGAAGGCTAAGAAAGTCTACACCCTCAGGAGCCAGGTATGGCCTGCCTGCCTTCTTCGGAAGGGGGGGCTAAAGATCCGCATGAGGCTCTATCCAGAGTGGAATCCATGTAGGAGCGGTCTCAGGCAGATGCAGATAGGCAGCAAGTTTTTTATGCTGTGGGTCTGGCTCCACGGATTGCCACTGATGTACCTCCTGGATTTTCCTCAATAATGCCAGAAAGGAAGGGTCCTCCAGAGGAGACTTCAGAGGGGTCCTTGGCCTGGCGCATCCCAGAGTACGGGGCTCGTCTTCGGGGTCAGAGTGGCCGGACTCTGAGTCCGAGTCAGAAGTATCTGATTAAGAGAAGGAAGACTCCTCCCTACGAGCGGGAGGGACGGCCCCTCTGGAGAGTTCCTTGGGACACGTATCATCCCCTCTCGGGCGCCAGAGGGCTCTCCCCTGGTGTCAGGAAGGGGGGAAGGAGTCTCCCATCTCCGATGTAGAGGATTCTGTATAGGGTCCGGCGTCGGTAGACGACTCTCAACCTCCCTAGTGAGCTAAGCCTTGGCCTCAGTCCACCAGGAGGCCAAGGTCTCCTTCAAATCCGCCGGCAGCTGGGGAGTGGGCGGCGGAGGTGGAGGAAGGGGATACGGATATTGAGGGTATCCATAAAAGGAGTATCCGTAACCAGGCCGGCGGGTAGCCCGCGCAGGTAATGCGGCATGAGAGCTGCGGGCGTTGGTACTGAGGCCGATACCGAGGAGTCAGGTATCCGTGTCGGGTACCCGAGGGCCAGGGGCTCTGACAGAGCAGAGGGACCTGGCAGAGGCCCTGCTGGCAGGCCAAATGGTGGTAACGCTGGGTCTGGCATGGGTATACCTTCGAGAGGGTCCGAAGGACCTGATGGAAGGATAGGCCTATCGCCAGGTAAAGGGACACCGGATGGTGTAGGGACCGGTGTCTGAGGGTCCTGTGTCAGGGGGTCCGGCACAGGAGGTGGGTTCCCTGACGGCAGCATCCCAGTATCCTCAGTGACGACCGGGGAAGCAGGATTATAATCTCCGGGGGTCAGTCGAGGAGACGCGGGGACCTCTGAGGGCAACGTGGTGAGACGTTGCAGAGAGCCTGGGTCGAACTGTTCTATGGGTCCGGCGCAGGCTTCTTGGATGGGCGGGTGTCAGTGGAGCCGGTGTCCAACTTACCGGACCAGCTCCAACCTGAGGGCCACGTAGAAGAAGCGGTCTTCACGGGAGCGGAGGCCTACTTTGCCACGGAGGCTTCAGAAAGGCCCGGGCGCGAGCCAGACAGGAGGGGTGACACCTTCTTGGTAACCACTAAGATGGCCGTCGTGGAGCGATCCCCCGGAGGTGACGTTACCTTAAGTGCCGCGACTCCGAACAGAGTCGTGGCTGCTGTGGAAAATGGTTCCCGGTCCTGGTGTTTCTCCTTGTTGCGCTTTTTCTTATGACCTTCTGGGGAAGTAGATGCCTGCCTAAGTTTCTTTAACTCTTTTTCCATGGAGGCTATTTTCTTCTTTAGGATATGGGCTGCCTTCTTTTGTGGGTAGCAGAGCTGAACTTCTAGCAGTGCTGGCACTTCTCCACAGGGTGGTATGGACCCAGACAGAGGAGGCACAAGGAGTGGTCATCCTTGTGTGGAAGTTCGGAACCACATGAGTCGCACTTGTTCTCATGCGATTCGGAGGGCGTCGGGGACGACATACATAACGAATTGTTTGAAAAAATAGAAAGTTCGAGAAAATAGGTCGAAAAGTTTGAAAACTTAGAGACTGACGAATGACTAACGAGTGCTGTTCTACCAAGAGGAACTTTCACAAGCCGACGGCAGGAAAGAACTGAGAGTGAGGTACTATTTATATCAACGCCGATGACGCCGACATCACCTGATATGGGGCGGTCCCCCACCAGAAACCGCTAGCTAGAAATTTTTCCGTGGGATCCTGATGCCTCGTGGCTTAGTCATATATGTGAATACTTACTGCAACAGCCCTAGCCTAAGATCTAAGGCTCAACTCTGAAAGATGTAAGAGGTACTCTAACATCTGGGAGGCTGAGCAAGAAAAGGGGTCCAAGCGCTTGTCTGTGGCCCAAATTGAAAATCTCTTCCACTTCGTGGCATAAGTGGATCTGGTAGAGCGTTTTCTGGCCTCCACCAAGACCTGAGCAACCTGGGAGGAAACTCCATAGCGAGAAATCGCTATGTCCACAGGTGCCACGCATGAAGATGGAGAGACCTGAGACTGGGATGTACCAGAGTGCCCTACTCCTGGGACAGAAGGTTGTGAGAAAGCGGCAGAGGAACCTGTGGTTCTAGAACTAGTTGTTGCAACAGCGGGAACCAAATCTGCCAGGGCCACAGAAGAGCGATCAAGATCACATGAGTCCCCTCTGCCTGAAGTTTCAAAAGAACCTTCTGAATGAGAGAAAAGGGAGGAAACGCATACAGAAACCTCCCTGACCAGGAGAGAGATAGTGCGTCTCGCCAAAAAGCACCATGCCCGGGAACAAGTGAGCAAAAGCTGGGTAGTTTTGCGTTGGATGGGGATGCGAACAGATCTAGGTCTGATCGGACCCATAGAAGAAACAAGTCTACTACCTCCTGCTTTAGTTCCCACTCGTGAGCCCTGGCTACTGATCGGCTGAGACCGTCCGCGAGGGTATTGTGAACTCCTGACATGTGGACTGCTGTCAAGGTCAGGCCTTGCTGAATCTCCCAATACCATACCCTCATTGCTTCTCTGCAGAGAGGGTACGATCGAGTACCTCCCTGTTTGTTCAGCTACCAGACAGTGGCCATGCTGTCGGTCTGGATGAGAAGTGTTCCTAGGTGAAGTAACAACTGGAAAGCCTGGAGAGCACAGAGCACTGCTCTTGTCTCCAGGATGTTGATGTGAAGATTCTCCTCCACTGGGGACCAAGAACCTTGCATTCTGTGCTCCCCCTGATGAGCTCCCCAACCTGTACTGGAAGCATCTGAAGTGAGGGTTTGGGAAGGAGCCTGGAAGTGGGAGTCCCCACCAACAAGTTGGTGAGATCCTGCCACCAGAGGAGATCTTTCTGTAGGTTGCTGGAGATCATGACCAGCTGGTCCATGTCGTCCAACTGTTAGTCCCACTGGACCCCAAGAGACCACTGGGTAACCCTCATGTGCAGCCTGGCCAGATGGACAGTTGGGATGGCAGCTGCCATAAGACACAAAAGGCGAAGCACAGAGTGAGCTGGGGTCCACCGAGACTTGGCCACCAAGGTAGCCTGTGAGACCAGGGTTTCCGCTCGGTCTGGTAGTAGGAAGACCTTGCTCTGGACTGTATCCAACACCGCTCTAATAAATTCGGGGCCCTGGGAGGGTACTTACTGGGATTTGGGTATGTTAACTGAAATTCCCAGGTGGGGAAGACAGATCCAGAATGAAGGAGAGGTACTCCTTCAGGCTGTCCAGGGATGGGGCTGAAAAATGCCAGTCGTCCAGGTATGGGGACACGTATATGCCCCTGCGGGAGAGAAAAACAGGTTACTTACCTGTAACAGTAGTTCTAGGAGTGGTATATTTTGTTCATCCACACTCTGACAGGTACCTTGCCGCTTTAAGATGTGCCGGAACTCTTCAAGCTGGCACCTCCTACCCACCCAGGTGGTATATGCCTCGGCTCCGCCCCATGATGCCAGATCTTAGCCCACTGGAAGACAGGTGTTGTGCGTCCGCAGCCAGGGAGGTTGGGTGGGTCCGTGTAGATGAACAACATATACCACTTCTAGAACTACTATTTACAGGTGAGTAACATGTTTTTCTAGGAGTGTGGATATGTTGTTCATCCACACTCTTTGACAGACTCCAAGCAGTTCTCCGGGAGGAGGGAGGCAAGGCGCACACCCCCTACTTAGGAAACAGAGATTGGAGAACTGAGGCCCCTAAACCAGCATCCCAGCGTGACTCAAGGTCGATGTGGTAGTTGGTGATGAAGGTGTTTGCTGACTTCCAGGTAGCAGCCCGACAGATTTCCTGGATAGGGATGTCCCTGGAAGCAGCCACCGATGCAGCGGTATGGCGGGTAGAATAACCTCTTATCCCTCTGGAAGGCTCCTTGCCCGCCAACTCACAGCATAGACTAATGCATGACATGATCCATCTTGCAATCGTCCGCTTTGCTGGTCTGCCAGGAGCAGCTTCAGTGTAGGTGACAAACAGCTAGCGAACCTCTCCCCAAATTTCCGCCGTCCTCTCCTTGTAGTAGGAGAGAGCATGTCTGAAGTCCAAAGTATGGAGTCTGTATTCGGCCTCCGAGGTGTAATTAGGGTAGTATACCGGCAGAGTTAACACCTGTCTAAGGTGAAACTCTGACACCACCTTTGGAAGGAATTTCGGGTGGGGGCATAGGACAACTTTGTCCCTGTGGAAGACCAGATAAGGGGAGTCCACCAAAAGCGCCTGGAGCTCCCCTGTCCTTCTGGCAGACATGATAGCCACCAGGAAGGCCGTCTTCCACGACAAGTATAACAATTCACACTTGAGTATTGGTTTAAATGGCTTGCCCATGAGCTTTGCCAGTACCAGCAGTAGATCCCACGGAGGTGGAGGTTCACGCACCAGAGGGGATATGTGATCCAGGCCTTTGAAAAAGTGCCTGATCACTGTCTCCTGCGCCAACATCGGCTGACCGGCCCGTGCCCAGTAAGTGGAGATGGCTGCCAGGTGCACCCTAAGGGTCGATGACCGTAGACCCCCTTTGGAGAGAGACCAAAGGTAGTCGAGAATGTTAGCCACTGAACACGATAAAGGGTCTAGGCCTTTGCCCTGACACCAAATGGAAAACCATTTCTATTTGATGGCGTAACATTTCCTGGTCAATTTCTTTCTGGATGCCGCCACCACCACAATGTAGACATCTTCGGAAAGACCCAGAGCATGGAACTCTAGTCGCTCAGGTACCAGGCTGTGAGATGCAGGGACTGAATATCCGGATGGAATACCTTCCCCTCACTGAGTGACATCAGGTCCGGGTGTGCTGGAAGCCGCTCCGGGGGCCAGCAGCTGAGGCTAAGGAGATCTGGATACCAGAACTGGTGTGGCCAGTCTGGGGCTACCAGGATCACCTTCATCTTGTCCCTCCTCACCTTGAGGAGCACCTTGTGGATCAAGGGAAATGGAGGGAAGGCGTAGAGGAGGCCTGGGGTCCACAGCCTCGAGAAGGCATCCCCCTGCAGCGAACCCTGCTGGGGGGGGCGGGCATGGAACAGCCTCAGCTTGGTGTTGTCCCTGGAGGCAAACAGGTCCACCATCAGTTTGCCCCAGTGGGAGAACAGGCTGTACGCTACCTCTGGGTGGAGAGACCACTCATGGGATGTCTGGCCTAAGGGGCTGAGAGCATCCGCCAGATGGTTTGAGGCTCCTGCCACATGGATGGCTAGGAGATATGCCTCTAATCGGCTCATGAGGGTCCAGATGCGGAGCGCCTTCTTGCACAGCAGACGGGAGTGCGTGCCGCCCTGTTTGTTGAGGTAGTACATGGTCATGGTATTGTCTGTCTGGACTTGAACCACTAGACCCCAGAGTTGAGGAGCAAAAGCTGAGCATGTCAGTCTAACTGCTCTGAGCTCCTACAGGTTGATGTGGCATCAGGACTCCACAGGGGTCCAGAGCCCATGGACGGTTTTGTCCCCCATGTGGGCTCCCCAGCCCATGAGAGAGGCATCAGTCATGAGGGTGACCATCGGCTCGGGGTGGACAAATGGGATCCCTTCCTGCAACCGTCTGGGGCAGTCCACCATTGGAGAGCGTCCCACATCTTCGGGGTTACAGTGATCAGCTGGTCAAAGTGACCGTGGCACTGAGTCCACTGGGCGGCCAGCTCCCACTGGAGGGGGCGCATGTGCAACTGGGCCCAACGGACCACTGAGGTGCATGCCGCCATGTAACCCAGAAGGTGAAGAAAGTCCCAGGCAGGGCGCAATGGCCCAACCAGAAATGATTGGGCAAAGGAGGAAAGAACCTACGCCCTTTCTGTCGGAAGCCGAGCTCTGGCTTGACAAGAGTCGAGCTCTGCCCCGATGAAGCCCATCACCTGAGAAGGCACAAGTTCCGACTTGGCCTTGTTAATCCGGAGACCGAGTTGGGAGAAGGTCTGTAGGGCCAGGTCCCTGGACCTCTCCACCTCCTGTTGGGTGAAACCTCCACAAAGACCAATCGTCAAAGGTAAGGATAAACCCTGACCTCAGCCTGAGATGGACTGCCACCACTGCAATGCATTTGGTGAAGACCCGTGGGGCGATTACAGGCCAAACGGCATGGCTCGGAACTTGTACAGGGTCCCTTCGACCCTGAAGCAGAGGAACCACTGATTTGACGGACGGATTGGGATGTGAAAGAACGTGTTCTGCAGATCCAGTGAACAGAACCACAAGTTTCGCTCCAAGGATGGTATGATCTGGGACAGAGCAACAATCTGAAAGGTGCATGACCTGAGATATTGATTCAGGTCATGCAGATCTAGAATGGGGTGCCAGCCCCCCCGTCCGCTTGGGCACCAGGAAGTATCTGGAGACAAAGCCTGGGTCTGCTGGAGGATCCACCACTGGAGCTACTGCCTCCTTGAGGAGGAGCTGAGCAATGTCGTCTCAGAGAGCTGACTGAGTCTAAGCAGATACTCTTTCCTCCCAAGGGGCGCAGGCTCTGCTTGGAGAGTATTGCTCGACTTCCAGAGGCAGTCCCTGACCAACCACTTCGAGAACCCACATGTCTGGGGTGACAGAAGACCAGGCGGAAAGGAAGTGGTGGAGCCAGACCCCCACTGGAGGACCCAGAGCTGAGGTGACAGGAGGGGTGATGACAGCCCCCGCTCCATCACTGAGCAGGCTTAGAGGAGGAGGATCCAGGACCTGAACCTCGGCTTCCTTTACGGGCCTGGGAGGGCCCTGGCTTGGGCCAGGGGCGCCAAGCTTGAGCCTGCTGCTGCTGTTTGTGCTGCTGTCCACCTTGAAAGGAGGATTGCCGAGCCACAGGAGAAGAATGCCGAAAGGGCTTCTTCTTTTTCTTCTGCTGATTCTTGCCCGAAGAACCCTTGGCAGAAGTAGCGTCCAAGGTGGCATTGGACTGCTCAATGAGCTGAAGGTGACCAGCCACTCCTGGGCCAAACAAGTCAGTCCCAAGGAAGGGCACGTCAGCTAGTTTGTGCTGAGTATCCGCCGGTAAGGAGAAGAGTCTCAGCCAAGCCCTGTGACGAAAGGCAACTGCGGCTGCCATCAAAAGGGCACAAGAATCCCCAATGTCCAGGGCCATCTGAAGATGCTGTTTGGCAACAGCTCGGCCCTAATCCCGGACCTGCTTGACCGTGGTCTACATGTACGCAGGAAGGTGTGGGAGGACTTCATCCAGAGACCCTAGAAGGGTGTGAGAGAAGTGTACCATGATGATGGCCGAACTTGACTGATGAAGGCCCAAGGAAGAAGCCACATAGACCTTCTTGGTTGAATGGTCCAAAAGCATGCACTCTTTATCAGGAGGTCGGTCAGTGGTGGCAGAACCGCCAGTATGCCTCAACACAGAGGCGGTCACCAGGCTCTCAGCCGAAGGGTGCTCTGTGAACCCCGCAAGGGACCCCATGAGCACCGCATACCTGCGGGCCATGCAGGCAGATGGAGCTGGACAAGAGGCAGGGCGCTGCCAGAGTTCTAAGGCCGGGGCCAACAATAGCCTCAGCCAGAGGAAAGGCCTCCATCGGGGTATCCCCTCTCTTTAGGATGTCCGTGAGAGGGTACTCTGCCTTTTTCTGGATTGGCACCAGGGGCATCCCTGTGGACTCAGAGATGAGGCGTAAGAATGCCCTGAAAAGACGAGGGACCTTCCTCCGTCTCTAAGCCAATGGCTGATTTGTCATCCCCAGGATGAGAATGCAGGCCGGTGACATCCGAATCCGAGGAATCTGGATATAATGGCCGACCACCCAGGTTACCTTCGACTTGCCGAGGGCGATCCAGGGTGACTGTGACCGACAAACGCCAGGGAAGCCCGGTGTCCAGCCTATCTTCCTTGGAAGGAGCCCCTCCCACAAGCTGTTTGGGCAGAGGTTCCACCACGATCGGTGGAGAGACCGTTTTAGGCTGAACTGGAGGTTTTGCCGGCTCTGCGGGCTGGGGAACTGACTTAATCGGCTCCGAAGGAGTCGGCCTCGGCCTAGGAGGTGAAAGCCAAGTAATGGCTGGTGTGGAAGCCGCAGTTGGCTTGTGCCCAATCAGAATCATCTGTTGCCACATGAGGTCCTCGTAGAGCTGACGGAGTTTCTGCCGGAGCCTCTCCTCATCCGAGGAGGATGAGGACGACCAATGGCGCTGCCTCTTTTTAGAGCGTTTATGGCTCTTCCTCAGCCTTTCGGTCGAGGGGGTCCGAGACCTCGATCGAGATCGGACAGGCCAACTTGGTCGCTCAGGAGACAGCGGTGGGACCAATGATTTCCCAGGGTCGGGGACCACTTCCTCGATGGGAGACCCAGCAGGCTGGGTCTCCCCATCTGGGGAAAACCAAATTAGGAGTTTGATCGTGGGAATCGTCGACCAGAGTCGGCGATAAAGGATTGATCGGATCGATGATGATCTTTACATTGTCGATTAACAGTTTGGTTGACTGATCACACGGCAAAGCCGAAAAGCCAGCAGCCAAAGAAGCAATATCGACTGAAATCGAGACCGCATGTTCCTGGGACCGAGATCTCTCCCGCTCACAAGAACATCTCCATCAAGACGAAGACGATCCCAGATCCTTCTCCCGCTTATGGGATTGAGAGGAGTGCATGCCCGAAGGACCCTCTCCCTTGGTCGGGAGAGACTGGCACAACTCTCAGAAGGAACCCGAGAAGGTGGAGCCCAGGTTGAGCTGAACAAAGAAGCTCCGAGTGGTTTCTGCCGGCCAAGCCGCTTCCTCCTCGAATGCCTGCATGTGCTCCAATTGCTCGGCAGATCCCGCAGCCGTGGAAACCGCCCACCGAGCCTCCTTGGATTTCACCGGAGGGTTCCGTTTCTCCAGCCTCCCCAGCTCCGGGCGTGCAAGGTGGTCATCGAGGACGTTAGCATGAAAAGCAGGACACATATCGCATTTCGAGGTGTTATGGTCAAAAATGAGGCAATAAACACACGTGGTGTAGTGATCGGTGAGTGTCATCTTCTGGCCGCAGGACACCGGTAATCGAGGGAAGACTTGTCTTCCATAATCGAAAAATCGCCATGATGCGGTATCGCGAGCGTCTGATTTTCAGAATAACTGAAGGTTTAGAACCACGGCTTACAAAATGCGTCAGCACGAAGGAGGCAACCTAAATCTTCAAGCGAAAAGGAAAATCAGGCATCATGGGGCAGAGCCAAGGTATATACCACCCGGTTGGGTGGAAGGAGCCACCTTGAAGACTTCTGGCACATCTTAAAGTGGCAAGGTACCTGCCAAAGAGTGTGGATGAACAACATAACCAAGCTTCTAGAAACGCTGCTACCATCGCTAGGCACTTGATGAAAACCCGGTGTGCTGAGGACAGGCCAAAGGGAATTGCCTTGAATTGGAAATGGTTCCCCAGAAAGGAGAACTGGAGGAAGCGGCGGTGGGCCAAAAGGATAGGGATATGAAGGTAAGCATCCTGCATATCCAGGGAGCACAGCCAGGTGTTTGACACGAGGAGGGGTAGGAGTCCCTGACGAGTCAGCATGCGAAACCTCTTGTACTCCATGAAGAGGTTTAGCATGCTGAGGTCTAGGATAATTCTCAGGTTCCGCATCTTTTTTGGAACTAGGAAGAAGTGGGAGTAAAATCCCCTTCCGATTTCATCTGGAGGAGCGGGCTCTATGACAGCTTTTAGGAGTAGAGCTTGAATCTCTTGATGGACGATGGGTATTTGACCCGATGGGTAAGAAGATCTTCCCGGAGGATTTGCTGGAGGAATCTCCAGGAACTCGATGGAATGATCTCTTTGTATGAGCTGTAAAACCCATACATCTGTGGTGACGGCCTTCCACCCTGCCAGGTGGAGGGGTGAACTTCCTCCTACTGGTTCCCTGAGGGGACTGAGGGAATGGGAGAAGGGGTAGAGTCAGGGCCGGAGGGAGGGGAGCCTAGCTCCTGAGGCGCCTTTGGCAAATTTGGCCTGAGGAGGTTGTGCTCCTGAGCAAGCAGCACGACGTTTACCTTGATGTTTGCCCTGGTTATGGTTTTTGTTCCAGTTTCATTTGCGACGAAAAGGCCATTTCTTCTGACCTGTACGGTACATGGAGCGTACGTCTCTTAAGGACCTACCAGTCTCCTGCAGCCCGGTGATAATATCTTTAGCGTCGCCGCCAAAGAGAACAGGACCCCTGAAAGGTGCGTCCAAAAGGGTGGACTGTATGTCCTGTGCCAGACGGCTAAGGCAGATCCCAGAGGCCACAGCCCGAGCCACCGAGTCCACTGAATTGTATGTGGCTCTAAGTGCATGCCGGCAGGATGACCTATTCATCCTCACTTTCTCCAGTAACTTGGCCCTAAAATGCTCATCAGGGACGTCCTGAAGATCCTTCTCTAACTGACAGTGAGGACTTCTTTAATGCCACTATGTGCAAGTTGTAATTAAGTGACCGAATTGCGCAAGTGGTCGAGGCGTAAATCTTTCTGCTGTATTGGTCCAGCTGTTTCAAGTCCTTGTCTGGAGGAGAGGAGCTGAGAAGTTTTGGTTGAGCTGAGCGGTCATGGGCAGCTGTGATGACCAAGGAGTCAGCTTTTGGGGACAGGGAGAGGGTCCACATTAGCCAGATCTAGATGCTCCCCAGCCTTTTACGCTGAGGATCTACTTCCTTTGATAGCCAGCCTGAAGCCTTTTGAATAGTCCGTAAGAGCTCCCCAAATGAGGGGTCCTCTGGGGGACATATGGGGGACTCTTTAGATTGAGGCTCAGCAGGAGAACGGGGTTCTGACTGGTCACCGTCGCAGTCCTCGTCTGACTCAGAGGATTCCGGTCTGCTAGGCAGGGAGAGATCTACTCCAATGTCACTCACTGGGAGTGAGCCTGAGGTGCGGCTAGAGGGCACTGGACTGGGGGGCGGGGCCCTTGGAAGAGGGGTGCCCCCCCGAGGCTGGGAATGTTTTAGCTCTGTCAGGAGCTGCGTCCTACCATCCTGCCACCACGCCAGGCTGGCATCACGGCGAGGCGGCAGAGACGGAGGAGGTGGCAAGGAGGCTGCTACCCAGGGTATGATGGGTAGCTGGGGTGCCAGTATGGGTACTGGTAAACCGAGAACCCCGGCGAAGGGTATCCAGGCAATGGGTATCCGGACGGTGGATAGCCCAGCGTCAGGTAACCCGGCATCAGTAACCTGGCGTACGGTAGCCCGGCATCGGGTAACCCGGGGTATGCGGGTAACCTGGCGTTGGAGGCACAAGGCCCAGCATCAGAGAAAACATGTCCGGTGGTGGTCCGCCTGGTGGCAGAAAATGGGGTTCAGGCTTCAGTAAACCACCAGAGGGGCCAGCAGGAAGACCTGAAGATCCGGCCAGAGGAGGCGCCAAAGGGCCACTGGGCAACAGCAGAGGGTCAGGTGAAGGGCCCGAGGGTCCCAAAGGAGGAGGGTCCATGCCTGTAAGTCCCAAGTCCGGCGACGGGTCCCTGGGAAGGAAGGGATCTGGCAGCAGGACAGAACCTGGTGAAAGGGGGAGCTCTGGAAGGGACCCCGATGACAGGTCTAGAAGCGTTCCCGAAGGAAGAGAAAGGTCGGGAATGGGTGGCGAATTCCTGGGAGTGGAAACCGGCAGGGATGAGAGTTCCCCCACGAGCACACTCGTCCCGGGGTCAGGGTCCACAAGGAAACCTGACGGGAGAGTAGATGCAGCTGCGCGGTCGATGGGGGCTCCGTTGGCAGACTTACCAGTCGCAACCGGGCTGGCAACAGCAGAAAGACCACGGTCAGGCTGATCGGTCAAGGCCGGATGCCCAGCGACGGAGGGTGGCTTATCAGTGGTGTTACTAGTGGGAGAGCGCACAAGGACCTTGAAAGAGGCGACCACCGGCTGCCCGCTCACCCCAGCAGGAGGAGGAAGAGGGCGTTTGACCCACCGAAGCGGACGAAGGCCCAGCAAGAGTGGTACTAACAGCTCTTGAGGAGGAGGATGCACCCTGGTCGTCGACCGAAGGAAGGCTGGTTTCGCGCTGAGGAGACAGGCTTCTCTCCTGATGCTTCTCCTTGTCCTCCTTCTTTTTCTTCTTTTCTAAGGCCGGCAATGATGACCTCTCCCTAAGCTCCTTTTCCATCGAAGCTAGTCGCTGAGTCAGAAGGTGGGCCTTAAGGGTCCACTTGCGACGAATCCGGGTGGCCTGATAGAAGCCCTGACAAATAGCACACTCGGCTGAGTTGTGCTTAGGCCCCAGGCAGAGGAGACAGCAGGAGTGGTCGTCCCCATGTGGGATTTAGGCGCCGCACTTCTTCTTTAAGCAAGACAACATACACCGTGGGTGTTGGAGAAAAGATTAACAGCACAAAAAGATGAAAAAAACACTGAATTAAGGCATGCAACTGATCACTGTTCTGCCGCGTCTGTCAGATGAACTGACGCAATGGCGAGAAAGAACTGGAGGGCAGGTGTTGGATCGCCCCCTTTTATAGCTGGGCTGACGCGTCACCTGACGACGGGGGGGGGGGGCCCCACTGACTATTGCTAGCTACAGGTTTGCCGTGTGGACCTGATGTCAGGGGGCGCAGTCCTATATGTGAAGACCTAATGCAGGAACCCTCTCGAAGTAAGATCCTCATATACAATGCTGACCTTTGCAGTGGAAATGCAGAGGTCTGAAAGACATACCTTTTTCATAAGGCAAGAGGGAACAGACTGCCGTAGAACATCTAGGGAGGCAGGAGATGACCTGCAAAAGATATACGCAAGTCCTGCAGTGCAAAACCTGTTTGGGGGGGAAGAGAAGAGACAGATGATGGAAAACATGTAAACTAATTCATGCACAACATACTGGTGCTGCAAAAGAGGGCCATCAAAACAGACTACTATGGACAACACACATATTATGATCGATCCCAGGACTTTCTGGGCTTTTGCCTGATGCATAGACACACAGACAGTGTCAGCAGATAAGGGCCTACGGCCCACCCAGTCTGCCCATTTGGGCTTACAAGTTCACTTTATGTTTTCCTAGAAGGCTGCTGCCCCTCACCCTTGACTTCCAGAATTCCATTATTGCTATCCCATGCATTCTTAAATCCCGTGATTGTTTCAGCCCCCAACACTCCCTCTGACAGGGTGTTCCACTTGTCCACCACCCAAACTTCATCCCATGCCCTCTAGTCCTGGAATATCTTTTTTGTTTAAAAGTAGTGTATTCCTGCACCCTATTCCTCCCTGTAAGATACTTGTATGTCTCCATCATATCCCCTCTATCCCTCCTCTCCTCCAGGGAGTACATATTCAAGTCCTTCAACCTGTCCTCTTAGGACTTGCGATGCAATCCATGTCCCATCTTTGTTGCCCTCCTCTCAACCTTCTCTACCCTGTCTATGTCCTTACGTAGGTAAGGTCTCCACAACTGTATACTGTACTCTAGGTGGGGCCTCACTAGTGTCTTGTATAGTGGAATTATGACCTCCCTTTTCCTGATAGTGATGCCCCTGCTTATGCATCCCAGCATCCTATTTGCTTTACCTGCTGCCTTGTCACACTGTTTCCCTACCTTGAAGTCCTCAGAGATAATAACCCCAAGATCCCTTTCCTGTTTGGTGCATGCTATATCCTCACCCCCCCCCCCCCAACTGATATATTGTGCCAGGGTTTTTTGCCCCATATGCATTATCTTGCACTTCTTTGCATCGAATTTCAACTGCCAAACCCCTGACCATTCTTCAAGTTTCTGCAGGTCCCTTCTCATTCTGTCTACACCCTCTGGTATGTCTGCTCTGTTACAGAGCTTTGTGTCATCAGCGAACAGGAAATTCTGCCTTCTAGGTCCTGTGCAATGAATGTCACTCATGAAGATGTTGAATAGGACCGGTTCCAGCACTGATCCCTGTGGTACCTCACTGGTCACTGTTCCCTCTGTGGAGTGACAGCCATTTACCACCACCCTCTGCGTCCTGCCACTCAGCCAGTTACCTACCCACCACACTACTGTCCTGCCCACTCCCATATTCCCCAGTTTGTGTAATAGCCTTCTATGTGGCACAGTGTCAAAGGCCTTGCTGAAGTCCCGATAGGCCATGTACACTGCCCTTCCCTGATCCATCTCCCTAGTCACCCAGTTGAAAAATTCAACGAGGTTGGTCTGACATCACCTTCCCCTGGTGAAACCATGCTGCCTTGGGTCCTGTAGTCCAGTGACAACCAGATGTTCCACCAATCTCTCCTACAGTAGTGCTTCCATGATCTTCCCCACTACCGAGGTGAGGCTAACTGGTCTGTAGTTCCCCGCTTCCTCTTTGTTCCCACTTTTGTAAAAAGGGGATAACATCTGCTGTCCTCCAGTCTTTGGGTATCTCCACGGTTTCCAGTGATTGGCTAAACAGGATTGCCAGAGGTTCAGCCACCACCTCTCTTAGTTCTTTAAGGACCCTGGGGTGCACCCCATCTGGCCCCATTGCTTTATCAACTCATTCCTTCCAGTTCCTTCAGGACCCTTTCTCGTGTAAAGGGACTTGTGTCCATTTCTGCACCATTCCCACCCCTTGTACTCCCTTCAGGCCCATTACCCTCCTCTTCCTCAGTAAAGACAGAGCAGAAATACCTGCTCAATATGTCAGCTTTACTGTTGTCATCCTCCATGCGGCCCCCCATCCTCCCCCTTTAGTCTCACTATCCCTCCCTTTGTCATTCCTTTTTCACTTATGTACCTGTGAAAGGTCTTGTCTCCTCTACCCACTGATTTTGCAATGTGCTCTTCTTTATGAGCTTTGGCTTCCCTTACTGACCTCCCTTTGCTTCTCCTGGTACTTCTCCCTATCCCCTTCTGCCTGTGTCTTTTTGTATTGCCTGAATGCAATCTTGTTGGCTTTCATTTTCTCCGCTATCTCCTTGGAAAACCATAATGGCCTCCTCTTCCTTTTCCCCTTGCTAACCTGCTTAATGCATAATTATGTTGCTCTTGTAATCCCGTTTTAAATACTGCCCACTATTCCTCAACCCCCGATTCCTGCCCCAGTCCCCTTAATGCCTCTTTTAAGCATCTCCCCATTTTCCCAAAATCAGCCCCCCTAAAATCCAGGATAAGTTGGCAGAACATTTTTCTCCCCCTTACAATAAATCACTTGCATTCTGGTGTCAGGGTGTTGGATGTAGGCATTAGGGCTGGCAGTATAGCCTAGAAGTTAGAGTAATGAGCTGTGAATGAGCTTGGCACATCCAGCAAACCAGTTCTGGGTTTGATTCTCACAACCTCCACTTGCATACTGTGTCACTCTGAGCAAGTCACTTAACTGCCCAGTGCTCCCAGGTCACTCCTGAAAATAGGCACTTGTGCCTAGTGGGCTTTACCCGGTTACCAAAGACTAAAATAAAAAAACAAAAGAAAAAGGGACAGAACTTTATTGGTGGCTGAAAAGAAATAGAAAAGCATTGATTGCAGAAGACCAACATTTGTTGTTTGTTACATCAGGCCAGGTTTTTTATTTCTTTTTTCATTGCTGTTTCTGCCCGCCAGAACCCCTAGCCCCACAAAGCGGGCTCACCCTGGGCTCCGTGACCATACCCTCTCGGGATCCCCCGTGGGGGCTGCTGAGGGGAGTTGAAGGTGGCTGGAGGTCAAGCCACCGAAGCCCCTGCTCATACACAGGGGTCGGCGGAATTTTGCTGTGTAGGATTGCCCCTGGGGCTGGGTACGTGCAATGATGCTGATGTCAAAGCAAGCGTCCATCCCAGCTCCACCCACAATGCAGCGTGACGCCGTGCCTCCCAGCCTCCGCCGGGGGGCGAGCGATGCCGGACCCAACTCCCCTACCCTACCCGGAGAAGGAGAGCAGTCCTCCGGATGCTCGATCCTTCCCCTCCCCTGCCGACCCCCGGCGGCCCGTGCCTGTTCCCAAACAAGGACTGCCACCATGGCGCAAGGTGTGGCATCCAGTGCTTCAACCCTCAGCGCCACCAGGCCGATCACGTCATGCCAGTTTTATACATACAGTATTTGTATTTTGCATTTTTGTAGCTATTTGTTTACCAGGAAAAGGCTTCACTGAACAATGCTTATTTACAAGGAGGTCCTGGTTAGGGCAGAAAAACATCACAAATTCAGAATGGTACATATACAGAATACATTTGAATACATCATAGGCAGTGAAAATAATCATATACAATGACATGCTGCAGAGTGGCAAAATAAATTCATAATACAGTACATAAGCTGATAGAAGGCTGTACATACAGAGTTTACAAAGACTAACATGACAATACACAAATGCAACACAGTAAGTGAGAAAATATATGAAAAATGGCATAGTATGTATATACGTGATGTGAGCAATAAGACACTCAAAGGTGTGTGATTATGGGGGAATAAATGCAGAGCTTGAGTGCGCTGTTAGGCACGATGTGCTTGCACCAAGTGCCTTTAAATACACAAGAGCAAAGTGCAGTTATTCCACATAATCAGACATCCCCAAAGTGTCTTAATGCACTTACAACGTGCTGAAAGAACAGGTTACTCGCCTGTAACAGTAGTTCTAGGAGTGGTATATGTTGTTCATCCACACTGTCTGGCATTGTCCCTTTCCCCTTTAAATCTTGCCGGAAGTCTTCAAGCTGGCTCCTCCCACCCACCCGGGTGGTAAATACCTCGGCTCCGCCCCATGACGCCAGATCTAGCCCACTGGAAGCCAGGTTGTGCGCCCAAGCCGGGAGGTCGGTGAGGCGTGGATGATCAACATATACCACCCTAGAACTACTGTTACAGGTGAGTAACCTGTCTTCTAGGAGCGTGGATATGTTGTTCATCCACACTGTCTGGCAGACTCCTAGCAGTTCTCCGGGAGGAGGGAGGCAAGGCGCACACCCCCTACTTAGGAAACAGAGATTGGAGAACCGAGGCCCCAAAACCAGCATCACGTCCTGACTCAAGGTCGATGTGGTAATGGGTGATGAAGGTGTTGGCTGACTTCCAGGTAGCAGCCCGACAGATTTCCTGGATAGGGATGTCCCTGGAAGCAGCCACCGAAGCAGCAGTATGGCGGGTAGAATGAGCTCTTATCCCCTTGGGAGGCTCCTTGCCCGCCAATTTATAACACAGACTTATGCATGATGTGATCCATCTTGCAATAGTCCGCTTAGCTGCAGGTCTGCTAGAAGCGGCTTCAGCGTAGGTGACAAACAGCTGGTGAACCTCTCCACGAATTTCCGCCGTCCTCTCCTTATAGTAGGAGAGAGCACGCCTGAGGTCCAGAGTATGGAGCCTGTACTCGACATCCGAGGTGTAGTTAGGGTAATATACCGGCAGAGTCAACACCTGGTTGAGGTGAAACTCTGACACCACCTTCGGAAGGAATTTCGGGTGGGGCGCAGGACAACTTTGTCCCTGTGAAAGACCAGATAAGGGGAGTCCACCGAAAGCGCCTGGAGCTCCCCTGTCCTTCTGGCTGACGTGATAGCCACCAGGAAGGCAGTCTTCCACGACAAGTTCGAGAGCTCACACTTGTGCATGGGTTCGAATGGCTTGCCCATGAGCTTTGCCAAAACCAGCAAAAGATCCCACGGAGGTGGAGGTTCACGCGCCGGAGGGGATATGTGATCCAGGCCTGTGAAAAAGCACCGATCACCATCTCCTGAGCCAACGCCGGTGACTGGCCTGCTCGTAAGCAGAGATGGCTGCAAAGGTGCACCCTAAGGGTCGATGACCGAAGACCCCCTTTGGAGAGAGACCAAAGGTAGTCTAGAATGTTAGCCACAGAGCAGGATAAGGGGTCCAGGCTTTTTCCTGACACCAAATGGAAAATCTTTTCCATTTGAAGGCATAACATTTCCTGGTCGATTCTTTTCGAGATGCTTCCACCACGGTGTAAACATCCTCAGAAAGACCCAAAGCCTGGAACTCTAGCCGCTCAGGAACCAGGCTGTGAGGTGCAGGGATTGAAGGTCCGAGTGAAAGACCTTCCCCTGGTTCAGTGATATCAGGTCCGGGCGTGTACATAGCCGCTCCGGGGCCCTGCAGCTGATGCTGAGGAGATCTGGATACCAGAACTGGCGTGGCCAATCTGGGCCTACCAGAATCACCTTCGCCTTGTCCCTCCTCGCCTTGAGTAACACCTTGTGGATCAAGTGAAATGGAGGGAAGGTGTAAAAGAGGCCTGGGGTCCACGGCCTCGAGAAGGCATCCCCTTGCAGCGAGCCCTGCTGAGGGGGGCGGCGTACAGCCTCAGCTTAGTGTTCTCCTGAGGCAAACAGGTCCACCAACGGTTTGCCCCAACGGGAGAACAGGTCGAAGCTACCTCTGGATGGAGAGACCACTGTGGATGTCTGGCCTATGCGGTTGAGAGCATCCGCCAGTTGGTTCGCGACTCCTGCCACATGGATGGCTAGGAGATCCACCTCCAGCCGACTGACGAGGTCAGATGCGGAGCGCCTCCTTGCACAGCAGACGGGAGTGCGTGCTGCCCTGTTTGTTGAGGTAGTACATGGTCGTGGTATTGTCCGTCTGGACTTGAACCACTTGACCCCGGAGCTGAGGAGCGAAAGCTGACAGTGCCAGTCTGACTGCTCTGAGCTCCAACAGGTTGATGTGGCATCGGGACTCCTCGGGGGGTCCAGAACCCGTGGGGTCTGTTGTCCTCTATGTGGGCTCCCCAGCCCGTGAGAGAGGCGTCGGTCATAAGGAGGACCGTCAGCTTGGGGCGGACAAACGGAACCCCTTCCTGCAAGTGACTCGAGATGGTCCACCATTGGCGAGCGTCCCACATCCTCTGGGTGACTGTGATCAGCTGGTCGAAGAGACCCTGACGCTGAGACCACTGGGCAGCCAGCTCCCATTGAAGGGGGCGCATGTGCAGCCTGGACCAGCAGACCACTGAGGTGCACACCGCCATGTAACCCAAGAGGCGCAGGAAGTCCCGGGCAGGGCGCAAGTGCCCAACCAGAAATGACTGGGCAAAGGAGGAGAGAACCTCCGCCCTGTCCGCCGGGAGCCGAGCTCTGGCTTGACAAGAGTCGAGCTCTGCCCCGATGAAGCCCATCATCTGAGAAGTTACGAGTTCCCGATTTGGCCTCGTTGATCAGAAGGCCCAAGTGAGAGCAGGTTCGGAGGGTCAGGTCCCTGGACCTCTCCACCTCCTGAAGGGAGGAACCCGCCAGGAGCCAGTCATCTAGACAGGGGTAAATACAAACCCCCTGACGCCGTAGATGGGCTGCCACCACTGCGATGCATTTGGTGAAGACCCTTGGGGCCGATGACAGGCCGAACGGCATGGCTCTGAACTCGTACAGGGTCCCTTTGACCCTGAAGCGGAGAAACCGCTGGTGGGACGGACGGATTGGGATGTGGTAAAAAGCTTCCTGAAGAACCAGTGTACAGAACCACATGTTTCGCTCCAGGGATGGTATGATCTGGTTCAGAGTTACCATCCGGAAGGTGCGAGAACTGAGATACCGATTCAGGTTGTGGAGATCTAGAATGGGGCGCCAACCCCCTGTCCGCTTGGGCACCAGGAAATACCTGGAGATGAAGCCTGGGTCTGAAGGAGGTTCCGGCACCGAGGCCACCGCCTCCTTGAGGAGGAGTAGCGCAATGTCGTCCCGAAGGGCAGACTGGGTGCCAACTGAGCCTTTCCTCCCATGGGGCACGGGCTCGGCTGGGAGGGTACTGCTCGAACTCTAGGGGCAGACCCTGCCCGACCACTTCCAGAACCCACCTGTCCGAAGTGATACCGGACCAGGCGGAAAGGAAGTGGCGGAGCCGGCCCCCCACGGGAGGACCCAGAGATGGCGTGACGGGTGCGGGGAAGGCCACCCCCGACCCGTCACTGTGCAGGCTTAGAGGAGGAGGAGGCACCTGGACCAGCACCTCGGCCTCCTTTGCGGGGCTGCTGGGGACCTTGCTTGGGCCTAGGGCGCCAAGCTTGAGCCTGCTGCTGTTGTTGCCCTCCCTGGAAGGGGGGCTGTCTGACCGCAGGGGAAGAATGCCGAAAGGGCTTCTTCTTGCGCTTCTGCTGGTTCTTGCCTGAAGAACCCTTAGCAGAGGTGGCATCTAAGGTGGCATTAGACTGCTCAATGCGCTGGAGATGACCTGCCACTCTCGGACCGAAGAGGTCAGTGCTGAGGAAGGGCACGTCAGCTAGCTTGTGCTGAGTATCCACGGGAAAGGAGGATAACCTCAGCCAAGCCCTGTGGCGAGAGGCTACCGCTGCCGCTAGTGAACGGGCACAGGAATCACCAGTGTCCAGAGCTGTCTGGAGCTGCTGTTTGGCAACAGCCCGGCCCTGGTCCCGGACCTTTCCCCGTGGTCTGCATGTCTGCTGGGAGGTGAGGAAGAACTTCATCCAATTACCCCAAAAGGGCATGAGAGAAGTGTGCCATGATCACTGCTGAGCTTGCCTGACGAAGGCCCAGGGATGATGCCGCGTAGACCTTCTGGGCCGAGTGGTCCATAAGTTTGGACTCCTTGTCCGGAGGGCGGTCAGTATCCGTAGAGCTGCCTGTTCGCCTAAATACTGAGGCAGTCACAAGGCTTTCCGCCGAGGGGTTCTCAGTAAACTCTGCCAAGGACCCTGTGGGCACCGCGTACTTGCGGGCCATGCGGGCGGATGGAGCCGAGCAGGAGGCTGGATGCGGCCAGAGTTCCAGAGCCGGGCCAACTATGGCTTCGGCCACTGGAAAGGTCTCCGTTGGGGTATCCCCCCTCTTAAGAATATCCGTGAGGGGATATTCTGCCTTCTTCTGAATAGGCTGCAGAGGCATTCCTGTGGACTCTGAAATGAGTCGAAGGATGCCCTGGAAGGAGGAAGGTCCTTCTTCCAAGCCTGACACCGACAACTCATCATGAGAATGAAGGCCGGTATTATCCGAATCGGAGGAGTCCAGATACAAAGGCTTCCCACCTAAATCTCCCTCGATACGCCTAGGGCGATCAGGTTGACCGTAATAGACAGTCTGTGAGGAAGACCCGAAGACTGTCGGTCCCCCTTAGAGGGAACCCCTCCCAGGGGCAGTTTAGGTGGAGGCTCCACTAAAATTGGTGGGGAGCCTGTATCCGGCCGAGCCGGAAGGTGCACGGGGGCCCCCAAAGGGACCGGAGCCTTAGAAGCCGAATAAGTCGGTGTCGGCCAAAGAGGCTGAGGCCAAGTAATAGCCGGAACCGCTGGGGTAGCCGGCTTCTGGCCTGTTAGCAGAAGTTGCTGCCACATAAGATCCTCATAGCGTCGACGGAGTTTCCGTCGAAGCCTCTCCTCATCAGAGGAGGATGAGGAACGGTGGCGGCGCCTCTTCCGGGAGTGTTTGTGTCTCTTCTTGGGTCTACCGACCGAAGAGGACTTACTCCTCGATCGAGACCGACGGCGTCGGTTCTGTCGGTCAGGGGACGCCGGACTCGGTGAAAACCGAGGATCCGGCTCCTTGCCCTCGATCGGGATACCCGCGGGGCGGGTTTCCTCGTCGGGGAAAGAGAATAGGCGTTCTCTCCAGAGAGTCGTCGACAGGCGCCGGCGACAACTGCTTGATCGGGTCGAGAGAAATCTCGGCCGGTTCAGCCGTGTCCTCGACTTCAGTGCCTTGTCCAGACAGAAGGTCTGAAAAACCGGCAGCCGAGGAGGCGATCTCGACAGTAGTCAAGACCCCTTGCTCCTGGAAGTCGGACCGCTCCCGGTCCCAGGAGCGTCTTCTTCGGCTAGAAGAAGACGGTTTTTGATCCTTCTTTTTGGATTAGGAGGAGTGCGAGCCGGAGGGCGCATCACCCTTAGTAGGGAGAGACTGGCACAACTCCCGAAAGGATCCTGTGAAGGTGGAGCCCAAGTTGAGCGGCACGAAGAAGCTTCGGTTGGCCGGAGCTTGGGCAGCTTCTTCCTCAAAAGCCGCCATCTGCTCGAACTGCTCGGCGGATCTCGCAGCCGCGAAACCGCCCACCTGGCCTCCTTAGATTTCACCGTGGATTGCGGTTCGGTCTCCCCAGCTTCAGGCGCGCTGGACGGTCCTCCAGAACGGTGGGATGGAAGGCAGAGCAAATAGTGCATTGCAGTATCGTGCAGTGCACCGAGGCAATAAATACGTAGAGGTGGGGGTCAGCAAATTTTTTTTTTTCCACAAGGACACCGGCGAAACCGGGACGACTTGTCATCCATGTCCGAAAGTTCGGATCCGAGTCGTATACTCTTACGAGTTTCAAAGCGAGAAGATGCGGTGAAAACCGTCGATTAGACTCCAGGGCCTCAATCGCTGCAAACAGCACGAGGGAACCTGTATCTTCCAGCGGAAAGGAAGATCTGGCGTCATGGGGCGGAGCCGAGGTATTTACCACCCGGGTGGGTGGGAGGAGCCAGCTTGAAGACTTCCGGCAAGATTTAAAGGGGAAAGGGACAATGCCAGACAGTGTGGATGAACAACATATCCACGCTCCTAGAAAAAACAATTATGCTGAAAAACTGACCAGAACATGCTTTTTATGCCTTAAAATAGCAAGCAGTCCCTAATGAGCATGTTTTTAAATGAGAATCACAAACCTTTCTTCCAAAACATGTTCATTACATTCATCATTTCCTAATAAGTTCAGTGATTTCAAGTGTGTAAGAGGGATGAGTTTTGTTTCCTTATCATGGCCCGGTTATGAGGCTTCCAGCATAGCTTACAGGTGGTCGTACTGAGTCTTTAATGTGGTGCTTGTAATGAGGTGAACACAGAGAAAACTATTACAGTAGTTTAATTATGGAACAAGTAATTACATGTTTCTTTTTTGGTGTTTTAGCCAATCATATTGCTTGGATTCTTGTACATTTTTCAAGGGGGAATATCTGCAGTTCCACACACTGACGCATTGCATGTCCAGGATTTTTTATTTTATTTTTTATTTTACTGTCTATGCTCCTGTACTCTGCACTGCATGTACTGTTTTTTCTGGCCGGACATACTTGGCAGTGTCGTAAACACCAGCCATCATGAGGCGAGAGGGGATTTACCTTTCAATCTACCTTTTACTGTGTTTCCTTCTGTAAGCCTCCTGAGGGGTTTACCCTATTTGCCCTGTTCCCAGGTCCGGCCTCAGCATCGTGCCACCCGTGCACCAACACGCTGGGGGCCAGCCTCGACCGCTGCTGTGGAAAGCAGGCTGTTGCACTGTGCACAACATTTTTTTTATTTGTTTAAGAATAATGTTGCACGTCGCCTACTGCCTGGCAACATATTTCCACTGTTCTTACTCCCCAGCTCCCGACCCACTTCCAGCAAATACACCCCCTCCCCATGAATCCTATGCTAAGTAGTAACTCGATGGGCATGGCTCCATTCATTAATCACTCTCAAGAGGAGACATAGTAAATTCATTAATCGTTTGCTTTGAAATGTTATGCTGTCTGTCCTGGCTGCCGGGCTCCCTGATGATGTCAGATGAAGATGGCTCCAGCCTCCGGACCTGGTTACCACACTGATTAAAGGCTTAGCTTTACAGTTTGAAGAATCGTTAGCGATTAAGAACACAGACCGAGACTGCATTTAAAGTAAGTTCTCCTGCTCCATCTGGCACATGAGGCAATTTTTTTTCTTGAGCCCGCTACCAACAAAGGGAACCTGGCAACTGAATCTATCCCTGTGAATCGGACCGCTAATCGCCGGGGATCGCCGCAAAGGACTTAATACTTATTGAGTGGTCTGTTTAGCAAAGTTTTTCATTTGAAGTTAAGTGCTGCACTTAACGTCAAATGAAAACTCTGTTGAACAGACCACTCACTAAATCCTAAATCATTCTTGGCGATCTCAACAATCGATCTGACATTCTGACTTAAAGTACCATACAATCATCACCTCTCCAAGCTGGCTATTATGTTTCACTCACACCTCAGAACAAGTTTAATTATTTAACTTGTTTCCAAATTTGATTAGCTGAGGTGTGAGTGAGTGTTTGTCCTCCTGTAATGTCCCTGGGTCTGACTGAGAGGGCCTTGGAGGTCATTAGTCACAGTCTGACATAAATGATTATGTTAAAAAATAATATAAACACAGTGATATATCTAGACCTACAGCACTATACTTGTACCTGTCCTGTGTCCTTACTCCTTTCTAGCCTGTCCCATATTATATAGAGACATCTCTGTCTGCCTGCTCAGCTCATCCTTCATGTGCAATAATAATAAAGCAAGCAACTTACTTAGTTTTAATATGAAAAGGGCCACTGTCTAAAATGCAATATATACCAGCAAGAAAAAAAAGGAGCGTTGGTATTAGGTGGTCCGGCACATCGGGACTAGTAGGAGTGCGGAAGATGAGGTGCGTGTATGTTGGGTCTTGGGGGATTTGTGAAGTAAGCATCCTACTTCCGAAGGCATGAGTCCACGGAGAATCTTTTCGGCAAGTAAGCAGGTGTGGTATTTAATTCTCCCATGCAAGTTGAGCCACCCAGCCTGCATACAGACATCGCAGGTGTGGGTGAGGCGTGCTGCACCAATTAGGAGTCTACAGGCCTTGTTTAGTGCCACAGCAGTTCCGTAAATGACAAGGCCACAGTCGATTAAGGAGAGCACCGAGCTGTGGACAGCAAGATTTAGGGTATGATCGAAACATTCAAACACCTTAAGGGCATTAACAAGGTGAAGGCATCTAACAAGTTTCAATATAAGAAAAGTACCAGGATAAGAGGACACAGCATGAGATTAGAGGGAGGCCGATAAAGGGGTAATGTGAGGAAGGTCTTTTTCACAGAAAGGGTGGTGGATGCATGGAACGGCCTACCTCAGTGCAGGGCTTCAAACAGGCATGGGATAGGCATAAGGGAGCAATACAGAAGAGTATGAATAGATAGGCTATTGACAGAGAAAAGGCCGATGGCACATTCATAAGGCAGAAAAAGAAATGGGCAGATTGGATGGGCCTTACGGTCCTTATCAGCCGTCAACTTCTATGTTTCAATTGTTCAACAGACCACAGGTACTGCTTTGAGACTTTGGGGCATTAAATGAATAAAATTACTCTGGTTGCACCAGGACTTTGAAGTTGGGACATGTATGGACTGCATATAGACTGTTTGCGTCACCAGTCATGTTAGCAGCATTTGTGGGATTGTGTAAAATAATTATTTGGTGGGGTACAGGGACAATGTTTGGCGCCCATTTGAAGGACCAATCGGGCATCGAAGGAGCCTGATGAATATTACTTTTTCCAAAGGACTAATGTTTCAGCCAATAGGGAGCTGCCTGGAGCTCCCAATACCCAAGAGACTTTTGATTCTTGGTCCAGTTTGGTGGGAGGCACTCCACAGGAGGGGGGCTCTGGCCCCTTTCTAAAGAAATGTGGCTGCATGGCTTAAGAGTGGCCTGCCTGGGGGATGCCAACTACCTATCCCCCAGGCCCTGCATGTACCTTTCTACATTTGGGGGAATTTATCTGAAAAATCCTGATCTGCAACTTCAGCTGTGAGAGAGCTGTAAGAATCTTGCCCCTGCAGCTGAGAGAGAGCTGCAAGGACCTGCAACCTCAGCAGTGAGAGCGCTGTAATGACCTGTGACTTCAGCTGTGAAGGGGCTGTGAAGAAGCTATGCTTCAGTGGTGAGAACGCTGCCTACAATGTTTTCTAAGTGAGAAATCCTACTGTGAAGTTCCATTAAGAGTGAGACCTGCTTGGGAGCTGAGAAGCTGCTAGTTCCAGGAAGTGCTCAAATCTGTCACCTTGCATTGACTCAGTGCCAGAAAGAAGGGGATGTCTGCAAAATGAATGGCCGTTGGATGGTTCTGTTTTCGGAAAATAGTACGGGAGTCTCCCTGGGGAAAGCAGCTTGCCAGTGATTGTATTTGAGAAGTCTGATGTCCTGTTTGGGGCTGCGGAGTCAAGCCTGCCAAAAGGAATCGTTTGCCTATGTCTCAGCTTATGGAAGCTAAAGTGTAAAGTGTGTGTGTTACTACATGAGAAGTACTTAGTTTGGTCGGGAGACTTGCCTTAATCTCCAGTGTTTCCCTCCAGAAATGAGAAGACAGACCCTCTTCTGTTTCTTAAGCACCTCCACGGTGAGGAAAGTGATGTCTGTTATCAAGGAACTGTTTGAGTAGAAGGTATGTGCCTTCAGAACAAGTGTAACAGTCTTCTCTGAAGCACACTGGATGTGCCCAAGTCTCTTGTTTATCTGAATCTAGGATTACAAGTACCTGTGAGCCGGGGCTCTTTTACAAAGGTTCTACGTCACTGAGTACAGGCATATAGTTTCAATTACAGTATAGCACAATCAGTAACACTGATGGTCATAACATGTTATCACAAGGTTACTACACGAAACAGAAGAAGTGTACACAAACAAGGGGAAAAAGAGAAATGAGAGGTGGGGAAAGGAGAGGGCGAGGGGGGGGGTGAGACCGGGGTGGCAGTATGGCACCCTAGGGGGCTTTGTCAAGGATGGACAGGGGTAAGTGCATCAGATGGGCAATGGTGTAGGCAAAGTGCTAGGTGGAGGAGCAACAACAGGCAGCAGAAACAAAGAGCAGCTAGGTGGGAGTACTGCTTAGTCATGGCAGTCACAGGTGCTGGAAGCAAGAAGAGCAAGGCGAAGCTTGGACTTGAATGCACCCAGCGTGGGTGAGACTATTTAGCCAGCTCGGTGCCCCATATGCAAAGGACCTTTGGCCTTGGGTTGTGCAACTGCGGGGGATTTGCAGGAGTTGAGGTTTAGACTTCCTGGTGCTGATGTTGTTGTTTCTGGGTTTAAGGAGAGAGCGGACTCTAGGAGGAGCACTGCCCATCATTTTCTTAGCTGTGATGCAGGTTTGATATTTTATTCGGCTGTTGAGTTGCAACCACCCAGTTTGACAGTAGAGGTAGCAAGTATGGGTGAGACGGTGGGATCCGGTGACGAGTCAACGGGCTTTATTGAGGGAGGTAGAAACTCGTTTGAGAGAGGAGGAGATGGCAGAGCCATAAATGATGAGTCCATAGTCAATAATGCTAACAATGGAGCTCTGGATGGCGACTGACAATGCTTCACGGGTTAGATGTTTCTTGTGATGGAACAGCAGGCCCAGTCTGATGTTTGCAGCTTTTGCCACAGTATTAATGTGGGCAGCATAGGAGAGGTGGGAGTCAAGGGTGATGTCAAGGTATTTGAAGTTTTGGACTTGTTCAAGAGTGACTCCTTGCTTGGTTTTGATGGAGAGGTGATACTGCTTATTTTTGTTGTGAGAGCTGATGAAAAACATGGTCTTTGTTTTTTTCTGGTTTAGAATCAATTTGCGCTTTAAAAACCAGTTTTCGATTGATGTGAAGCCACGCTGGAGGTTTTCTTGCAGTTGTTTTGGATCATAGTGGGAGGCTAGGATTACAGCATCATCTGCGAAGAGTATGATTTACTCTGGACAGGAATCTGGTAGCGAGTTCAGGAACAGGCTGAAGAGGAGGGGGCCCAAAATAGAGCCCTGGGGGACACCAGAGCAGACCAGTCTGGCATCTGAGAGCGTGTCAGCAATTTTCACTCGTTGAGACCGGTTGTCTAGGTAGTTTTTGAACCAGTTTACAGAGTTGGGTGAGAGCTCCGCTTTCCGGGGCTGTACAAGCAGGAGGCCATGGTGGACGGTAGCAAAGGCCTTTGTTAAATCGATGATGGTAGAACCAGTTTGCCGTACGTTATCCAATGAGTGGTGGATGGCGCTGGTGAATTCAAGTAGTGCCGTGGAGGTGCTATGCTTCTTTCTAAAACCGTGTTGCTGCCTGCATAGGATGTTGTGCTTGTCTAGGAAGTCAGTCAGCTGGTTAGTAACAATACGTTCCAGTGCCTTTGAGTGTTTCTCTGGACTTGTGTTTCCAGGAAAGAATCCAGAGACTGTGTTCCAAATGTGAAAGGCCCACGGTTGCTATGCCGGTAGTGTGGTTGACGTGCCAAGAGAGCTAACTGTGACTATCTGAGAGAGGAAAGAGACTGCCAGGAAGGTCAGTTTTGGGAATCAGCCTGGTAGTGTCACCAGCTAGGCAATGCCATTGTGTCTCACCCTGAGGGGTCATGCCTAGACGTGGGGTCTGAGGCATGCCAGCCCAGGCCCCTGTGCTGGTCTGTTCCAGATGTAACTTCAGCCTTAGAAGAAGGTTTAACTGCTAAACATTCTGAGAGAAGTTTCCAGCCTACAAAGCTGTAAGAGCCTGCTATAAGAACAGTGGGCACATGCTGCAAGCCCTTGCAGTGCAACTTCAGCAAAGTCAAGTCCTACAAATGGTGTCTACCTCAGATCTACTGTCTACAAGCTTTTCGCTGCATTTGCAAGAGATTCACAATACCGTGAGTAAAGCAGGATTTGCCCTGCACCCAAGAAACAGTAAATAGTTGTAATCAAGTGTTACTCAATGAATGACAAATTAGATAATTTCCAGAGAATAGGGGCACCATTTTGGATGATGAAGTAATAGCTAGCATCATTAGATTCTTCTGCTGTTTCCTCTTAACAAAGCTGCAAAACTGACACATTTAGGTGTAGGTAGTGAAAACTCAGTAGTGTTCAGGACTAGCGAAATGTTATTCAAGCTATAAGATAAGATTCATGATACTTAAGTATACTATCCAATGAATGTACTGTCTTGTTGGCTGTTTTAATATTGCTGTGTTACTGCTGTTAATTTTAAACCAATAAAAATTATTACGGAAAAAAAAAGTAATCAAGCGTTTTCCAAGTTCAGTAGTGAACCAATTTTGGCTGCTAAAGTTCTGGGTTTTGCCTGCCTAACTAAAGAATCAAGTTCTGTCAAGTAGCTAATATAATCAAGGAAAAGGTTAAAATGTTAATTTGAGTTAAGCGCGCCAATGCCACTACCAGCTGCACCAATAGCAGGCTTGCAGCGTTTAGTACTGGGTAACTAGGGGCAGAATTTCAGGGTTATCTGGACTTGGAGCTGGTACCAGTTCGGGTTTGTGTTACCAAGCCTAAGCAGCTAGAAAGTTACCTAAAATCCATCAAAAGGTTGGTGGGTGGCTAGCATTAAAAGACGACCGTCACGGGACCCTAACTTTATACCAGGCAAACTAGATCATGGATTCCGAGGGTGGAAGAGGAGAGGACTTATCTATGCACATTCATTTTATAGAGAGGGAATATTTACAACCTTCAGTAACTTACGAGAAGAATTTCATCTACAGCAAACTGATTTCCATAGATATTTACAAATCGGGGACTTTTTTAGAGAAACACTCAGCCTTACATGAACCCCCCCCAACCTCCTCCCCCAGTATGGGCCCTATTAGAACAGATCCAATTAGAAACCTCCCCCAGACATTTGGTCTCTAGATTCTATAAAACACTAACAGATTTGCCCTCCACAGTAATGGATATCGCTCAGGCCAAATGGAAGGCAGAAATGTTATTAGACTTGACCATGGATGACTGGCCAACAATCTGGAAGAGACAACACCAAATCATGAACTCACACATTTGGAGGGAATATGGATGGAAGATTGCCTAGAGGTTTTTCCACACTCCACAAATAACCGCTAAATACTCCTCAACACATGACTCGACATGTTGGAGACAATGCGGCTGCGAATTTTCAACTCATACACATGTATTTTAGCCTTGCCCGGTCCTAACTCATTACTGGCAAGAGACAGCCAAAACATTGCCCCAGCAATCAGTTTGTGTCATGCTCCTTCAGCACCCGCCACCCCCTCCCCCAACTCACAGTCCCGTGAATTTCCCTAACAGTCACTACTAATCCAGGCTGCCTCACCATGCCCCCTCACACCCCACCATTTTACTCTAGCATGTCTTCTCCGCTGAGCCTCCCCTCACCCCACCATTTCTCCCTATACCTTATCACCCTTCTTCCCCCAACCTTTACCTCCACCGCAGTACATCTCTCTCTCTCTCTCATCTCGTACCTCCTTTCTTCATCCCACTGCTAGCTATCCCCATCTCTCCGAACTACTGACGAGGCACTTTGTGGCTGCTTAATCCCCCAACCCTCATAAAGTGTTTTTCTTGTTATTTACCTTGTACTTATGTTTTCAGTTATTCTGTAACTTCTGAATCCAAGCTGTATTGTTCATTGTAATGTAGCTTTGCTTTCTCCTATTGTAATTTGTTTTCCAATCTATCACACGGAACCTTTGTAAAAGAGCTTGGGCTCAAAGGCCTTTTCCAAATCACTAAATAAATAAATAAATAAAAATTGAGGGACCTGTTCCTGCAGCTGGGTGCCTTAAGTCCGTAAATACAGGTTACTCACCTGTAACAGGAGTTCTAGGAATGGTATATGTTGTTCATCCACACTCATTGGCAGTATCCTTGCCGCTTTAAATCTTGCCGGAAGGTCTTCAAGCTTGCTCCTCCCACCCACCCGGGTGGTATAACTCTCGGCTCCGCCCCATGGCGCCAGATCTGGCCGCTGGAAGCTCAGGTTGTGCGTCGAGCCGGGAGGTCGGGTGGTCGTGTGGATGAACAACATATACCATTCCTAGAACTCCTGTTACAGGTGAGTAACCTGTATCTAGGACATGGATATGTTGTTCATCACACTCATTGGCAGACTCTAGCAGTTCTCCGGGAGGAGAGGCAAGGCAGCACACCCCATATACTTACTTGGGAAGAGACTGGAGAACCGAGGCCCCAAAACCAGCATCCGGCGTGACTCAAGGTCGATGTGGTAGTGGGTAATGAAGGTGTTTGCTGACTTCAGGTAGCAGCCCTGCAGATTTCCTGGATAGGGGCGTCCCTGGAAGCAGCCACCGTTGCAGCAGTATAGCGGGTAGAATGAGCTCTTATCCCTCTGGGAGGCTCCATGCCCGCCAACTTATAGCAGAGATCTATGCAGGAGGTTACCCACCTGCTTATCGTCCGCTTGGCTGCAGGTCTGCCAGATGCGGCTTCAGCGTAGGTGACAAACAGCTGGCGAACCTCTCCCCGAATTTCAGCCGTGCGCTCCTTATAATAAGCGAGCGCCCTTCTAGGGTCCAGAGTATGGAGCCTATATTCGGCCTCCGAGGTGTGATTGGGGTAGAACACCGGCAGAGTCAACACCTGGTTAAGGTGAAACTCCGACACCACCTTCGGAAGGAATTTCGGGTGGGGGCGCAGGACAACCTTGTCCCTGTGGAAGACCAGGTAAGGAGACTCGATGGAAGCGCCTGGAGCTCTCCCATCCTTCTGGCTGACGTGATAGCCACCAAGAAGGCGGTCTTCCACGACAGGTGAGAGAGAGCACACCTGTGCATAGGTTGAAATGAAACGCCCATGAGCTTTCCAGTACCAGCAGTAGATCACGGAGGTGGGGTTCCCGCACTGGAGGAAATGTGATCAAGGCCTTTGAAAAGCGCCAGACCACCTTCTCCTGCGCCATCACTGCTTCCTGCCCGCGCCTGCAAGCAGAGATGGCTGCCAGGTGCACCCTTAGGTCCCGACCTAAGCCCTTGACTAGAAAGGGACCATAAATAGTCCAAGATGCTTGCCAAGGAACAGGAGGAAGGGTCAAGCCTTGCCCTGACACCAAATGGAAAACCTTTTTCCATTTGAAGGCATAACATTTTCTGGTCGACTCACGGGACGCCTCAACTACATTGAGGACCTCGTCGGAAAGACCCAAAGCCTGGAACTCTAGCCGCTCAGGAACCAGGCAGTCAGGTGCAGGGATTGAAGGTCGGATGGAACACCTTCCCTGATTGACTGAGAGCAGGTCCGGGCGAGCTGGAAGCTGCCTGAGTCCTGGAGCTGAGACTGAGGAGATCTGGGTACCAGAACTGGCGAGGCCAGTCTGGGGCTATCAGAATCACCTGCGCCTTGTCCCTCCTCGCCTTGAGAAGCACCTTGTGGATCAAGGAAATGGGAAAGGCGTAAAGAGGCCGGGTCCATTGCCTCGAGAAGGCATCCCCTGCAGCGAGCCCTGCTGAGGCGGGCATGAAACAGACTCAGCCAGCGTTCTCCATGAGGCAAACAGGTCCACCTGAGGTGTGCCCCAAAGGGAGAACAGATGCTGTACTACCTCCGGCAGGAGAGACCACTCGTGGGATGCAGCCCCTATCCGGCTCAGGGCATCGGCCAGGGTGTTGGAGGCTCCTGCCACGTGAATGGCTAGGAGATCCGCCTCCAGGCTGCGCCACAGTGACCAAATCACGGAGAGCTTCCTTGCATAGAAGCATGGGCGCGTCCGCCCTGGCGGTTTAGATAGTACATGGTCGTGGTATTGTCCGTCTGGACTCGGACCACTTGACCCGGAGAACGGAGCAAAGGCGGTGAGAGCTAGGCGGACCGCTCGGAGCTCCAACAGGTTGATGTGGCATCGGGACTCCCGCGGGGACCAGAGGCCATGAGCCCGTGTTCCCCCAGATGGGCACCCCAACCCATCAGAGAGGCATCGGTCGACAGAGAGACCGTCGGCTCGGGCGGACGAGCAGGATGCCCTCCTGCAAATGATCTGAGCGGTCCACCACTGGAGGCGTTCCACATCCCTTGTCACCGACACAAGCTGGTCAAGGGATCGCAGCGTTGTGACCACTGGCTGGCCAGTCCCCACTGAAGGACGCATGTTCCAGCGGGCCCCAGCGGACCACGCTGGTACAGGCCGCCATGAGACCCAGGAGGCGAGGAAGTCCCGGGCAGGCGCGGTGCCCAACCAGAAATGATCGGGCAAAGGAGGAAGAACCTCGGCCCTGTCCGCGGGAGCAGCTCTGGCTCGAGAGAGTCGAGCTGCGCCCGATGAATAAAATCACCTGCTTGGCTCGAGTTCCGACTTGGCCTCGTTGATAAGGAGGCCCAGTTGAGAACAGACCTGGAGGCCAGATCTCTGGACCTCCGCCTCCTTCCTGGAGGAGCTGCTATCAGCCAGTCGTCCAGGTAAGGGTACACCCGGACCCTCGGCGCCGCAGGAATGCTGTCACCACTGCCATGCATTTGGTGAAGACCCTGGGAGCTGGAGACAAGCCGAAGGGCATGGCTTGGAACTCGAAGAGATCCTTCAGCTCGGAGCGAAGGAATCTCTGGTGGGAGACAGACGGATAGGGACGTGAAAAGCAGCGTCCTGCAAGTCAGAGAGCAGAACCACACGCGCGTTCCAAGGATGGTATTATCTGAGCCAGAGTGACCATCCTGAAGGTTCGAGACCTTAGGAACTTGTTTAGAGTCGTGTGGGTGGGAATGGGGCGCCAGCCCCGTCCGTTCGGAACCAGGAAGTACCTGGACACAAACCCTGGGTCTGAAGGAGGTCCACCACCTCTTACCACCTCCTTCTGGAGGAGGAGCGATGTCGGCTCGAGCGAGCCGCCAGTGAGCTGGGGATCCCGAAGCCCCGAGGCGGCGGCTCTGAAGGGTGGTGCCTGCTCAATTCAGAGGCAGGCCTCTTCCCACCACCTCAAGACCCACCTGTCCGTGGTAACAGCGGACCAGGCGGAGCAGTGCGGGCCGTCCCCAGGGGGACCCAGGGAGTGGTGGCCGGGGATGGGGCGACACCCTCAGCCCGTCACTGGGCAGGCTTGGAGGAGGGACCGGCCGAGGGACCTCCTGGGCCCTCCTCCCTGCCTCCTGTTAGAGGAAGCGGCGGCTTGGGTTTGGGATGCCAAGGCCGAGCCTGCTGGCCCTGACGCTGCTGGTCGGGCGCTCCGGGGCACAGAAGGACGAAAGGGCTTAGGCTGTGGTTTGCGGCCTTTGTCCTTCTGAGCGGAAGAGACCGAGTCCAAGGTGGCATTGGACTTCTCGATCCTCTGCAGGTGACCTTCCACCCCAGGGCCGAAGAGGTCAGTCCCCAAAAGGAACATCCGCCAACTTGTGCTGGGTATCCAAGTAAGGTGGATATCCTCAGCCAAGCCATGACCACTAGCCACTCGGCCGCCACCGATCTGGCACATGAGTCCCCTACATCCAAAGCAGTCTGGAGCTGCTGTTTGGCCACTGCCCTGCCCTGGTCCCGCACCTGCTTAACCGTAGTCTGCAGATCGGCGGAAGATGAGGATGACCTCATCCAGGGAGCCCAACAGGGCATGAGAAAAATGTGCCATGAGGGCGGAACTGGCCTGTGGAGCCGAGAGGGCACGCAGCGTAGACTTTTCGCCCGACATAGTCCAATTTCTTGGACTCCTTGTCAGGAGGTTTGTCCACATCCCTGGCGTTGCCGGCTCGCCGGAAAACGCTGTCGGTAACCAACCCCTCAGCAGAGGGGTGTTCCGAAAAACCGGACAAGGAACCGGTAGGGACCGCATACTTCCTGGCCATCCTGGCCGAAGGCGCAGGGCAGGAAGCAGGGCGCTGCCAAAGTTCCAGTGCTGGACCCACTATGGCCTCGGCCACCGGAAAGGCCTCCGTCGGAGAATCCCCTCGGTCCAGAATCTCCGTGAGGGGATACCTGGCCCGTTTGGAAACGGGTTCGAGCTCCATCCCGGTAGACTCCGAGATGAGCCGAAGCAGTCCTAGGAAGGACGACGGGCTATCGTCCATTGGCTGACCTCCTGAAGACTCCAAGTCCAGTCGCTTGGAAAGAAGGAGGAATCATCTTCGGACTCGGAAGAGTCCTCGAAGAAACTGCCTCTGGCCTGAGCCACCCTTCACCTGCCGAGGTCGGTCGGGAGTGAGGGTAACTGACAGCCGATGGGGTAAACCCTTAGCCGACCGAGAATCCTTGGTCGGAGCCCCAATTGGTGGCTGTGGAGGCGGAGGTTCCAGAATCGGTGGAGCAGCTGGTTTGGCCGAACAACCGGCCTGGTATGGCTCCTCGGGCAAGTGGGGGTTGTGTCGGCCGTTCGGTGACAGCCACTTAATGGCGGGGAAGCGCGGGTCGGCTTATTCCCGGCCAGGAGGGCTGTTGCAACATAAGGTCCTCGTACCCGTCGGCGTAATTCGCGCGAAGCCTCCCTCATCCGAGGAGGAGGGCGAGGGCAGCGGCCGCAGCCGCTTACATGATGCCGAGACCGAGACCGCCTATGACGGTGGGAACGGCTGGACCGCGAAGAGGTCCGAGACCGAGACCGAGAGTCCCGGAATTTCCGGGGTCGGTGCAGGGAGGTGTCGGCCGGAACCGACACTCCCTTCGGCTCGGAAGGTCCATCCGAGGGCTCTGGAACCGGAGGCACAGGCGAGCCCACGGGATCCTCAACTCCTCCCGGGGGAACCGGGGAGAGGGGAATCTCGGCTGCTAAAGGCGACAGCCCGTCCAATGGGTCGAGAAAAATCTCGACTTCATCAGTGGGAGTCTCGGTCAACTGACCTGACGGGGACACCGTGAGGCCAGTGGCGAGCTGACGATCGACGCGAAGCCGGCGGTCGGCGGCCGAGGGAGGGACCTTTCCCGCTCCCAAGAGCGTCGACGGAGGGACTTACCCTTGTCCCTCTTTTTGGACCGAGAAAAAGGTCCAGCAGACGCAGGCCCTTCTCCTTTAGTGGAGAGGGACAGACAAAGCTCCTTAAAGGAAGCCGTGTAGGAAGAACCCAGAAGGCGGGATAAATGCGCGGCCGAGGAAGATCTGACGCGCGCCTCCTCTTGAGGCGACCATCCGCTCGAGCTGATCCGCTCGAGCCGCCGCTGACACACGCAACCGGGCCTCCTTGGACTTCACGGAGAAGCGCTTCTCGGGCGGCCCAGTTGCAATCGGGCACCACGGTCTTGGGGGCGTAGGCAGAAAGATGAGCACAGGTCGCCAAGCCTGCGGGTGCGTGCTCAAGGCCTAAGCAGTGAACACCGCGTGGAGTGTGGATCCGTCGAGACATCTTCTGCCCATGGGCATCTCCGAAATCGAGTCGATTTATCCATCGAGTCGCCGGGGATCAAGACCAAGTCTTTTGCAAAATATTATTTTAAATCGCAAACGGAGAAATAGGAACCAGTCACAAACGAGAGCGTTAAGGAGGGAACCTGAGCTTCCAAGCGGTAAGGAAGATCTGCCATGGGGCGGAGCCGAGTTATACCACCCGGGTGGGGAGGAGCAAGCTTGAAGACCTTCCGGCAAGATTTAAAGCGGCAAGGATACTGCCAATGAGTGTGGATGAACAACATATCCATGTCCCTAGAACTGGCCATTCTCCTGTGCGCCCCCCCCCGGAGTATAAAGAGTATAAACGCAAATAACACCTCTACTTACCAAGCATCATCCTCACAGTGGCCAAAAAAGCAATAATTAGATTACGGCTGCAAACTACCGCTCCAACCATTAAACAATGGCAAGATATCATATATGATATCTACTTAATTGAAAATATGACAGCCAGACTACAAAATAAATTAGAAACACTTATGAATAAGTGGACCAGCTGGTTGTTGTATATATCCATTCAAAGATCAGACATAGTTCCCTGATAGGGGTCGGTAGAGTAGAAGATTGCATCTGGCTGGACAATTATATAATGAAAAGAAGCTGAACAGAAGTATAAACTGGCAGATGGAGCTTCTTTCGTGTGGGGAACTCCTCTCTCCATAACTGTACAACAGAGCACCCTCTCAGGTATAATACTGGAGTAGATCAATCAAATGATTTTCCTAGGAAACTCGGGGTTGGGGGGCATAACTAGATGTTAAATTGACTAAGATTGATCTTAAAAATAACAGAGATGTATAACTTTTATTGAATGCACAAGAATCTCAGATTGAACTAAGTTTTTAGTATATTAACTGCACCACTGTAGAAAAAGGAAAAAATCTTTTAATAAAAATTCAAGCGTTAAAAAAAAAAGCATTAAAAGATGTTTGAAAGTAAAAGTGAAATAATTATTTTCTGATGTCAGTTACCAGATGCTAATCCAAACAGTTGCTGAACCTCCATATCCAATTTCCCTCTCCTAGCCCTTCCCTTTGTAAATGAATTGTTGGTTAACCGTTTTTACAAAACTGAGTCAAGAGCATATTATATGTACCCATGTGAGCATATTATTAACTTAAGTCAATAACTATAAGTCACTGAAAATCTGGCTTCTGAGCTATGGGATTCCACTGTGTGGGGTGACAGTATGGGGTAGTGGGTCAGTACAGCATCCCAGGGGGTTGTACTGCTATATATCAGACCCACTTGTATTCTACTCTGAGTGGAGGCACCACACTATTTATTATTCTTTGAGAAAGAACCCCAGTCATCAGAAATAGGACCCGGGACCCTCAAACTTGGTTGGGCCCCCAAGGCAGCCCGTTGGCACGGCGTGACCCGGGTTACACCTCATTCTGCTGTTGAGCTCCCTGACCCCATAGGGACACCGGCGTTCGTGACCGAAATCCCCGAGAGCCGTCCCTCCGTATGTCCTGAGCACTCTGCCTCTCATATTACAAGTGACAGTAGTCCCCAATGACCAAGGCTCGTTCCCGAACCTGGGCTGCCTGTCTTGTGAGCAGTAGCCCTACCAGTGCACTGATGGTCTGGAATGTTCACCAGATTATTTTTTTATAATGTATTTTTATTTATTTTTTAACATTACTTTCAAAGTTAATTGCAAACCACCAGTTATTGCAACATATTAGATCAGGATGTTCACAGTGTGTCGGCGATTTTAGATGGCCACTAAGGAGTGAGCAAGCTATTTCTAAGTTCCATATCTCTCCACCCGAAAAACACTGTTATAATCTTTTAAAGTTCACTTTTTTCCTACAGCGCTCTCTTACCTGATATGGATACAGACAATCGGCTTTTAAAATTTTTAAAAAAGGACTGAAAATGGAAGAGAGAGCATGAAGTAAGGGGTCTACTGAGAAATATAGGATATTCTTGTCTCAGAACAGGACAATCAGGAGCTTAAAGGGCACACAGGCAGAAATTAAGTAGAGAGAGAGAAGAAAAAAAAAAACAGAGGAAAGAGTAAGGATTCCAAACAGTTAAGGGGCCAGAAATAAGACATGATGGGAGTGGTGCAGTGCAGTGGCTGTGGAGCAGCAGTCTTCCGGGAGACGTTCTGGAGGATGCGGTGTTGTCCCATCTGCAGGCACCTCTCTGGGCTGAGGGAGGAGGTTGCCCATCTCCAGGTTGAGTTGGCCAGGATTTGTGGGACCTCCTCTTCCATCCAGGGACCACCAGTGCCACTGCCGCTGCCTCAGAGGTTGCCTAGAAAGAGGAGCGGTTGGACCACAGTGGACTCAGGGAGGGCGAGGGTGGTGGAACAGGCTCCCCTCAGTTGTACCTCTCCACAATTCCTATGCCATTCTGGCAAAGTGTGGTTCCTCTATGGAGGCACCTGCAATGGAGACCAAGGAGGATGCTGGGAACCTTCACAAAGGAGACCCACAGGAAGGTGGCATGGGACCCCACAGGGGAAGGAAACAACTCCTGGTGGGGGACCCCATTGTTAGGAAGGTAGAACTGGGGGAGGAAGGGAAGAGGGAGGTAAGTTGCCTGTCTGGTGCCATGGCTTGGAGGGACAGGGAGCGAATCCTCAGGATTGCCGGAGCAGCTGCACAGGGGAGGGAGCTGGATGTCATTGTCCACCTAGGGACAAATGACCTGGCTAAGAAAGGGATTAGAGAAGTGCAGGAAGACTTTGTGGAATTGGGCAGGGGCCTTAGACAAGTAGCACGCATGGTAACCTTCTCAGAGGTGCTGCCCATCTATGGCATAGGAGAGGCTAGGGTGTTCCACACCATGGGACTCAATCAGTGGTTGAAAAACTGGTGCGGAGCTCAGGGATTTGGCTTCATTGGGGACTGGGGGTCCACCTGGAGTGATGCAAGCCTATAATGGCATGATGGGCTGCATCTGTCCAGGAGGGGAACCAGGATCCTAGGTGATAGGTTTAAATGCTTCATTGGCAAGTATTTAAACTAGCCAAGGGGGGAGGCACTGGAAAGGAGCAGGGAAATCCTAGCCCCCAAAAAAAAATCACGGTAGTAAGTGCGGTAAACACCAACATAGAGGTGTCAACAGGGAGAAGGGCAGGGGTAAACGGGGAAAGTGACAAAGGAAAGAAGGACAGGGATGGGGCAAAAGGGAGTAAGGCCATCAGGAAATGGAGGGTAATGAGTACCAATGCCCGTAGTCTGGACAACAAGCTCCCTGAGCTGGTGGCCTTGATGGAAGAGGGATGCCTGGATATCACAGCAGTCACAGAAACATGGTACACAGAGAACCATGACTGGGATGTTAACAAATCAGGGTACACAACCTACAGGAGAAACAGGCAGGGGAGAAGAGTGGGAGGAGTAGCTCTCTATGTAAAGGAAGGGATAAAAGCAGCTGAATAAAAGAGTAAACAGGGAGGAGAGGAGGCACTGTGGGTCACCTTGGAGACTGGAAAGGGCACCACAATCCGCACAGGGGTTGTGTACAGACTCCCATGTTAGGGGGAGGGAATGGACAAGGATAGACAGAAGGCATTCTTAGGATGGCAGAGAAAGGGGAGATACTGTTGATGGGAGACCTGAATATGCCAGATGTTAACTGGAGCACATTTGCTGCAGTCACATCCAAACAGGGCCATTCTAGATGTCCTACAGGTGGCAGAGCCTCAGACAGCTAGTTTGGAACCCACTCGTGAGGAGCAATCTTAGACCTCGTGCTCTCAAAGGGGGCAGTGAGAGGATCTCAGATCTAGAAGTGGGTTGCCATCTGGGAACAAGTGACCATCAAACAGTGTGGTTCACGTTAAACTCAGCTACAGAGTCAAGCCATACAAAAGTGAGGGTACTGGACTTCAGGAGGGCTGACTTTGGCAAAATGGGAGAGTGCCTGAGAAAAGCACTAGCAAACAGGCTAGAAGGAGGGGTGAAGCAACAATGGGGAATCATCAAAACTGCCATCACAGAGGCAACAAGCCTTTGTGTGAAGCAAATAAACAAATCAAAACGAAAGAAAAAGCCACTATGGTTCTCAAAAGAGGTGGCTGGGAAAGTCAGGGAGAAAAAGATAGCATTCCGGAGTATAAGGAAACATAGAAGAAGCAGGACAGAGGCTGTACCAATTAAGGCAGAAGGAAGCAGGGAGGAAAGTCAGAATAGCAAGGCCCAAACTGAGGAAAAGATAGCCTACTCGGTTAAGAAGAATAAAACCTTTTATAGATACATCAGCGGCGTAGAAAGACAAAGGGAGGGATAGTGAGGCTGAATAGAATGAACGGTGGGTGGGCAGAGGGGGACAGTGAAAAAGCAAGGATACTGAACGAATATTTCTGCTCAGTATTCACAAAAGAGGAGGGAGAAATGCCTAATCCAATTAATAGAAGCACTCTTGATAGGGGGATCGATCCCAGTCCTTTCACAGAAGAAAGGGTTCTGCAAGAACTCCTAAAACTGAAGGTGGACAAAGCAATGGGGCCTCATGGAATTCACCCCAAAATTCTAAACGAATTAAGGGGAGAACTAGTGAAACCACTGGCTACTCTTTTTAATAAATCATGGGAGGATGATGTGGTACCCGAGGACTGGAGGAGGGCGGATGTGATTCTTCTTCACAAAAGTGGGACCAAGACAGAGGCAGGAAACTACAGTCTTGTCAGTTTGACCTCTGTGGTAGGGAAAGTGATGGAGTCACTTCTTAAGGAAAGAACTGTTGAGTACCTAGAGGCCAGTGGGGCACAGGATCCAAGGCAGCATGGGTTCACAGCGGGAAGGTCATGTCAGACAAATCTAATAGATTTCTTTGACTGGGTGACCAAAGTAGTAGACCAGGGAGGGGCTGTGGACATGGCCTACCTAGACTTTAGCAAGGCATTTGACACAGTCCTACACAAAAGATTACTAGTCAAATTAACCAGCCTGTGAGTGAGTCCCAGGGTGGTAGCCTGGGTAAAACATTGGCTGGACAACAGGACACAGAAGGTAACTGTAAATTGAGTCCACTCTGAAGAAAGAGGGGTTACTAGTGGGGTACCGCAGGGTTCAGTGCTGGGTCCAGTCCTTTTTAATGCCTTTATAAGTGACACTGCAGAGGGAATGGAAGGAAAAGTATGCCTCTTTGCAGATGACACAAAGATCTGCAACAGGGTTGATTCACAAGGAGGCGTGGAAAGGATGAGAAGGGACTTGGCAAGGTTGGAGGAATGGTCAGAAGTATGGCAGCTAGGATTCAATGCAAAGAAGTGCAAAATAATGCACCTGGGAAACAAGAACCCAGCGGAAGAATACACAATGGGGGTAGTAGTAACAACAACAAAAAAGGAAAGGGACCTGGGGGTAATCATATCAGATGACCTTAAAGTTAGCAAGCAATGTGAGAAGGCAGTAGGGAGGGCTGGGGTATACTGGGATGCATAGGGAGAGGCATCACCAGCAGAAAACAGGAAGTTGTTATCCCGCTGTACAAACAGTTGGTGAGACCCCATCTGGAGTACTGCATCCAGTTCTGGAGACCCCATCTCCGCAAGGACATAGACAGGATAGAGGCAGTCCAGAGGAGGGCAACTAAAATGGTGCAGGGTCTGCAAGAGAAGCCGACGAGGAGAGACTTAAGGAGCTTAATATGTATACCCTTGAGGAAAGAAGGAAGAGGGGGCATGATAGAAACTTTTAAGTACCTCAGTGGAATCAACAAAGTCCAAGAGGGTAGCATCTTTCAGAAAAAGAGACGTGCAAGAACAAGGGGACACATTTTAAAGATGGGGGAGGCAGTTCGGGGCAATGTGAGGAAGTATTCTTTCACAGAGAGGGTAGTGGATGCATGGAACTGCCTTCCTGAGGAGGTTGTGGGGTCTAAAACTGTGGGAGAATTCAAGAATGCATGGGACAGACATAAGGCAATTCTTGTGGGGGGTAGGAAGAAATAGGCTGTTGGTTAACTAGGATCTGCAGCCTATCCTGTAGGAAGGGAAATGGGCAGACTAGATGGGCCAAGCGGTCCTTATCTGCCGTCAAAGTCTATGTTTCTATGAAAAGAAAAAGCATAAAGACTCACAAGTTTTCACCAACTAATACTCAGCAACCAGACAAGCATGACTGATTGGGAACAGTGGATCACTTCCTCATGGATTTCCCAGGCAGCCCATGGGGTATTCATATTGCCACTGCAAATGGAACTGGTCCTGGATCCAGTGTAGCTCAGCCAGCGAATATCAGTACACCAAGAAAGGAAGGAGACACTATTCCAGTTAAACGGCCTGCTAAAAGCTTTACCATGTCAGCCTCATGACACAGGGCAATACCCAAGCCAATTAAGCTACTAGTGATTATGGAATAGAGCAACACACAATCTGCTCAAGTTGTTTCTTCAAATAACACCCTAATGGGACAGACTGCAGCCTTCACTGAAGGAACAGAGCATTCAGGCTTAACCACAGAGACTCCTAAAATAAAAGGAGGAAAATAAACAGGTTACTCATCTGTAACAGTAGTTCCAGGAGTGGTATATGTTGTTCATCCACACTGTTTGGTATGTCCCTTTCTCCCCTTTAAATCCTGCCGGGCGGTCTGAAAGCTGGCTCCTCCCACCCACTCGGGTGGTATATCCCTCGGCTAAACCTCTTGATACCAGATCTTGCCCGCTGAAAGCACAGATTGTGCGTCGAAGCCGGGGAGGTCATGTGGGTTTGTATGGATGAACAACATATACCACTCCTACAACTACTGTTAAAGTTCAGTAAATACAGGTTACTCACCTGTAACAGGAGTTCTAGGAGTGGTATATGTTGTTCATCCACACTGTCTGGTAGGTACCTTGCCGCTTTAAGATGTGCCAGAAAGTCTTCAAGCTGGCTCCTCCCAACCACCCGGATGGTAAAATCCTCGGCTCCGCCCCATGACGCCAGATCTAGCCCGCTGGAAGCCAGGTTGTGCGTCGAAGCCGGGGAGGTCGGGTGGGTCGTGTGGATGAACAACATATACCACTCCTAGAACTCCTGTTACAGGTGAGTTACCTGTATTTCTAGGGACATGGATATGTTGTTCAATCCACACTGTCTGGCAGACTCCTAGCAGTTCTCCGGGTGGAGGGAGGCAGCGCACCCCCGATACTTACTTGGGGAATAAGGACTGGAGAACCGAGGTCCCAAAACCAGCATCCAGGCGTGACTCTAGGTCAATGTGGTAATGGGAAATAAAGGTGTGTGCTGACTTCCAGGTAGCAGCCCTGCAGATTTCCTGGATAGGGACGTCCCTAGAAGCAGCCACCGAAGCAGCGGTATGGCAGGTTGAATGAGCTCTTATCCCTCTGGGTGGCTCCATGCCCGCCAACCTATAGCAGAGATCTATGCAGGAGGTGACCCACCTGCCTATTGTCCATTTGGCTGCAGGTCTGCCAAGTGCGGCTTCAGCGTAGGCGACAAACAGCTGGCAAACCTCTCCCCGAACTTCAGCCGTCTGCTCCTTGTAATAGGCGCGCGCTCTTCTACGGTCCAGAGTATGGAGCCTATATTCGATCTCCGAGGTGTGACTGGGGTAGAACACCAGCAGAGTCAACACCTGATTCAGATGAAACTCCGACACCACCTTCGGAAGGAATTTCGGGTGGGGGCGAAGGACAACCTTGTCCCTGTGGAATACCAGATAAGGAGACTCTATGGAAAGTGTCTGGAGCTCTCCCATCCTTTTGGCTGACGGTATAGCCACCAAGAAGGTGGTCTTCCACGACAGGTGGGAGATATCGCACCTGTGCATCGGTTCTAATGGTCAATGCCCATGAGCTTACTAATACCAGCAGTAGATCCCATGGAGGTGGAGGTTCTCGCACCGGAGGGGATATGTGATCAAGGTCTTTGAAAAAGCACCAGACCACCTTCTCCTGCGCCACCGACTGCTTGCCAGCCCGCACCCGGAAGGCAGAGATGGCTGCCAGGTGCACCTTAAGGGTCATCAACCAAAGCACTAGCTGAGAAAGGGACCACAGGTAGTCCGAAACGCTAGCCAACGGACAGGAAGAGGGGTCCAACCCCTTGTCCTGACACCAAATGGAGAATCTCTTCCATTTAAAGGCATAGCATTTTCTGGACGACTCCTTACGGGACGCCTCAACAACAACATTGAGGACCTCGTCGGAAAGACCCAAGGCCTGGAACTCTAGCCGCTCAGGAACCAGGCTGTCAGGTGCAGGGATTGAAGGTCCGGATGGAGCACCTTCCCCTTGTTGACTGAGATCAGGTCCGGGCAGGCTGGAAGCCACCTCGGGAGCCTGGAGCTGAGGCTGAGGAGATCTGGGTACCAGAACTGGCGAGGCCAATCTGGGGCTACCACAATCACCTGTGCCTTGTCCCTCTTCACCTTGAGAAGCACCTTGTGGATCAAAGGAAATGGAGGGAAGGCGTAGAAAAGGCCCGGGGTCCACAGCCTGCAGTGAGAAGGCATCCCCCTGCAGTGAGCCCTGCTGAGGGGGGCGGGCATGAAACAGCGCTAGCTTCACGTTCTCTTTGGAGGCGAACAGGTCCACCTGGGGGGTGCCCCAATGGGAGAACAGGTCTTGAACTACCTCCAGCAGGAGAGACCACTCGTGAGATGCAGCGCCTATCCGGCTGAGGGTATCGGCCAGAATGTTTGAGGCTCCTGCCACATGGATGGCTAGATCCGCCTCCAGGCTGATCACGAGAGACCAAATGTGGAGAGCTTCCTTGCACAGAGGCAGGGAGTGCGTCCCGCCCTAATGGTTGAGATAGTACATGGTCGTGGTGTTGTCCGTCTGGACCTGAACCACCTGACCCCGTACAAATGGAGCAAAGGTGGTGAGGGCTAGCCGTACTGCTCGAAGCTCCAGCAGGTTCATGTGGAATCGAGACTCCTGAGGGGACCAGAGGCCGTGGGCTTGGAGCTCCCCCAGACGGGCACCCTAACCCATCAAAGAGGCGTTGGTCGTAAGTATGACCATCGGCTCGGGGCGGACAAAGGGGATACCCTCTCCAGATGAGCTGGGATGAACCACCACTGCAGGCCGTCCCACATCATCTGGGTCACGGTTACTGGCTGGTCCAAGGGACCGTAGCGCTGAGACCACTGGCAGGCCAGCCCCCATTGCAGGGGATGCATATGCCAGCGGGCCCAACGGACCACGCTGGTGCAAGCTGCCATGAGACCCAGAAGGTGCAAAAAATCCCAGGCAGGGCACAACTGCCCAACCTGAAATGTTTGGGCAAAGGAAAAGGACCTCGGCCCTGTCCGCCAAAAGCTGGGCTCTGGCTCAAACAGAGTCAAGCTCTGCCCTGATGAACTGAATCACCTGCGATGGCACGAGTTCCGATCTGGCCTCACTGATCAGGAGACCAATTTGAGAGCAGACCTGGAGGGCCAGATCTCTGGACCGCTCCACCTCCAACCTGGAGGGGGCTGCTATCAGCCAGTCATCCACGTAAGGGTACATCTGGACCCCTCGGCGGCGCAGGAATGCTGTCACCACTGCCATGCATTTGGTGATGACCCTAGGGGCTGGAGAAAGGCCGAAGGGCATGGCCCTGAACTTGTAGAGGGATCCCTCTGCTCTGAAGCGGAGGAATTGCCGATGTGACGGACAGATTGGGACGTGAAAGAACGCGCCCTGGAGATCCAGAAAACAAAACCACACACCTAGTTCCAAGGATGGTATGATCTGAGCCAGAGTGACCATCCTGAAAGTGTGCGGCCTTAGGAACTTGCTCAGGTCGTGCAGATCGAGAATGGGGCGCCAGACCCCTGTCAGTTTTGGGACCAGGAAGTACCTGGACACAAACTCTGGGCTTGGAGGAGGACCCGCCACCTTGCTGATCAGCTCCTTTTGGAGGAGTAGAGCTACGTTGGCTTGACAAGCCGACAGAGAGGCTGCGGAACTGGTACCCCCCGAAGGGCGACGGCTCGATAGGGAGGGGTCCGCTCGAATTCCAGAGACAGACCCCTGCCAACCACTTCCAAGACCCAACGGTCTGTGGTGATAGCAGACCACGCAGAAAGGAAGTGGCTGACCTGTCCCCCCACGGGGGGACCCAAGGGAGGAGTGACGAGGTTGGGGGCGGCACCCCCTCAACCCGTCACTAGGCAGGTTTGGAGGAAGGGCCGGCTGAGGAGCCGCCTGGACCTTTCCCTCCAGGCTTCCTGTTGGAGGAAGCAGCAGGTTTGGCCTTGGGGCAGCAAGCGTGAGCCTGCTGGCCCTGTTGCTGGTGCTGCTGGGCCGGACGTGCCACAGAGGCGGAAGGGAGAAAGGGTTTACGCTGTTGCTGGCGGCCTTTGTCCTTCTGGGCAGACGTGACCGAGTCCAAGGTAGCACTGGACTTCTCAATCCGATGAAGGTGGCCCTCCACCCCGGGCCCGAACAAGCCGGTGCCCAACAAGGGGGCGTCTGCCAGCTTGTACTGGGTATCTGCCGTGAAGGAAGAGATCCGCAGCCAAGCTCTACGGTGCATGGCTACTGCGCCCGCTACTGACCGGGCACAAGAGTCTTCGATGTCCAAGGCAGTCTGGAGCTGTTGCTTGGCCACCGCCCTTCCCTGATCCCGCACCTGCTTGACCGTCGTTTGAAGGTCAGCCGGGAGATGAGGAAGTACCTCATCCAGGGAGCCCAAAAGGGCGTGTGAAAAGTGTGCCATCAGTAGAGCCGAGCTAGCCTGTCGAAGGCCTAGGGAGGAGGCAGCATAAACTTTGCGCCAGGAGTAGTCCAGCTTTTTGGACTCCTTGTCCGGGGGCTTCTCTACATCCCTGGCACTCCCGGAGTGCCGGAAAATGCTATCGGTTACCAGCTCTTCAGTGGAGGGGTGCTCCGAAAAACTGGAGAGAGAACAGGTCGGGACTGCGTACTTGCAAGCAATCCTAGCCGAACGCGCAGGAAAAGATGCAGGCCGCTGCCACAACTCCAAGGCCGGACCAGAAATGGCATCGGCCACAGGGAAGGCCTCCGTGGGGGAATCCCCTCAGTCCAGAATCTCCATGAGGGGATATCTGGCCCATTTTTGCACAGGTTTGAGCTGCATCCCAGTAGACTCTGAGATGAGCCGAAAAATTCCGAGGAATGAAGATGGGCTCTCGTCCACCGACAGACCGCCGGAGGATTCCAGGTCAAGGGGCCTGGAATACAGGGTGGAGTCATCAGACTTCAAGGAGACCGTGAACAGCTGCCGAGCGCCTCAGCCACCCTCCACTCTCTGAGGCCAATCGGGAATGAGGGTGACTGACAACCTGTGGGGCAAGCTCTGACCCGACTGAGAATCCTTGGAGGGGGCCCCAGTCTTCGGTTGCGGCGGCGGTGGTTCCACCACAATTGGTGGAGCAGCCGGTTTCAGCAGAGCAATCGGTGCCGGAGTCGGCTCCTCGACCAAGGAGCTGAGGGCGAGAGGTTGCTTCAGCCGTTCGGGCGACAGCCACTTAATTGTAGGGGAAGGCAATGGAATCAGCTTGTTGCTGGCCAATAAGAGCTGCTGTCACATCATATCCTCATAGTACCGATGCAACTTGCGCCAGAGCCTATTCTCCGAAGATGATGATGAGGCAGAGAGGCGGCGCTGCTTTCCGTGATGTCGGGACCGAGACCGACGACGTCAGTGGGACTTACCTGACACGGAGGAGGACCGAGACCATCGGGATCACCGATGGTGAGCTGAAGAGGGGGCGGGGGAAACCCATTCATCCCCCGGCTCAGGGTTCTTGACCGGAGACTTCAGCTCGGGAGGCCAAGGCAAGTCCTCAGTAACCACCGGGGGTACCAGTGAAGAAGGGTTATCGGCTTCTCCAGTCGACAACCCGTCCAACGGGTTGAGAAAAATCTCGACCCCATCGACGAGAGTCTCAGCCGGCTGACGTGACGGCAACGCCAAAAAGCCAGCAGCCATAGCCGCAACCTCAGCCGAAGTCGATGAGACGCTCCGGGGAGTGAGATCTCTCCCGCTCCCACGAACGTCGACAGTGGGACTTACTTTTTGGTTCCTTTTTCTTTGACCGACTGAAGTGAGTCCCTGAGGGCCCCTCTCCCTTTGTGGAGAGGGACTGACAAAGCTCCTTAAAGGAAGCAGAATAGGAGTCGCCCAAGGAGAGCGGGATATATGTCGACGCTGAGGAAGAAGACGACGCGGCCTGGGCCACCTCCTCCTCAAGGGCGATCAACTACTTAAGCTGCTCCGCGGAGCCTGCAGCTGTGGACACAGCCCAACGGGCCTCCTTCGACTTCATCGGCAGAAACAGTTTTTCGAGGCGCCCCAGTTGTAGTTGGGCAGCGCGGTCTTCAAGAACCGAAGCCAAAAAAGACTTGCAAAGATCGCAGGCCTGCGGATCATGGGCAAGCCCCAGGCAGTAGACGCACGTGGAGTGCGGGCTGGTCCGAGACATCTGCCCACAAGGACACCGACGGAAGCCGCGAGGGAAGAAGATATAAGTCTCGTGAATTTAAGCACGATTTTCTGAAAAACCAAAGGTTTAGGATCCAGGCCTAGAGACGCAAGAGTGCTAAGGAGGGAACCTGAGCTTCCAAGCGGTAAGGAAGATCTAGCGTCAAGGGGCAGAGCCGAGGGTTTTACCACCCGGGTGGATGGGAGGAGCCATCTTGAAGACTTTCCGGCCCATCTTAAAGCAGCAAGGAACCTGCCAGACAGTGTGGATTGAACAACATATCCTCGTCCCTAGAACCTGTTTTTCTAGGATCATGGATATGTTGTTCTATCCACACTGTTTGGCAGACTCCTAGCAGTTCTCCGGGAGGAGGCAGGCAAGGTGCACATCCCCTACTTAGGGAGCAGAGATTGGAGAACTGAGGCCCCAAAACCAGCGTCCCAGTGCGACTCTAGGTTGATGTGGTAATGGGAAATGAAGGTGTTTCCTGACTTCCAGGTAGCAGCCCTGCAGATATCCTGGATAGGGATGTCCCTAGAAGCAGCCACTGACACAGCAGTATGGTGGGTGGAATGGGCCCTTAGCCCTCTGGGAGGCTCTCTACCCACCAACCTATAGCAGAGATCTATGTAAGATGTAATTCATCTGCCAATCATCCACTTCGCTGCAGGTCTGCCAGGTGCAGCTTCAGTACAGGTGACAAACAGCTGGCGAACCTCTCCCTGAACTTTAGCTGTCCGCTCCTTGTAATAAGAAAGCGCTTGTCTCAGGTCCAAATGTATGGAGCCTGTACTCGACCTCTGAGGTGTAGTAAGGGTAGCACACCAGCAGAGTCATCACCTGGTTCAGGTGAAACTCCGACATAACCTTCAGAAGGTACTTCAGGTTGGGGCGCAGGACAGCCTTGCCCCTATAAAAGACCAGATAGGGAGACTCAACAGAGGGCGCCTGTAGCTCCCCAATCCTTCTGTCTGACATAACAGCCACCAAGAAGGCAGTCTTCCACGACAGGTGTGACATCTCACACCTGTGCATCGGTTCGAATGACTTGCCCATGAGCTCTGCCAGTACCTGCAGTAGATCCCTCGATGCTGGTCGTTCATGCGCCAGAGGGAAAATATGGTCAAGGCCTTTGAAGAAATGCCAGATCACCTTCTCCCGTGCCACCGTCTGCTGACCGGCCCATGCCCGGTTAGCAGAGATGGCTGCCAAATGCACCTTAAGGGTCATAGACCGAAGACCCCCTCTGGAGAGAGACCAAAGCTAGTCAAGGATGCTAGCCACCAGACAGAATGAAGGGACCAGGCCCTTGCCCTGACACCAAATAGAGAATTTCTTCCATTTGAAGGCACAGCACCTCCTGGTCGACTCCTTCCTAGATGCCTCAACTACACTGAGCACATTGTCGGAGAGACCCAAAGCCGAGAACTCTAGCCGCTCAGGAACCAGGCTGTCAGGTGCAGGGATGGAAGGTCTGGGTGAAATACCTTCCCCTGATTGATGGAAAGCAGGTCTGCGTGTGCTGGAAGACGCCTCAGGAGCCTGTTGTTGAGGCTGAGGAGATCTGGATACCAGAAGTGGCGGGGCAAGTCTGGAGCAACCAGGATCACTCGCTTGCGCCTTGTTACTCCTGACCTTGAGGAGCACCTTGTGGATCAAGGCAAGTGGAGGGAAGGCACAAATAAGGCCTGGGGTCCACAGCCTCGAGAAAGCATCCCCTTGCAGCGAGCCCTGCTGAGGGGGGCGGGCATGAAACAGCCTCAGCTTGCGTTCTCCCTGGAGGTAAACAAGTTCACCTAAGGGGTTCCAAACTGGGAGAACAGATTGTGCACTACCTCTGGATGGAGAGACCACTCGTGCAACGCCTCACCCACACGGCTGAGGGCATCCGTCAACTGATTCGAGGCTCCTGCCACATGGATGGCTAGGAGATCTGCCCCTAGTTGGCTCATGAGGATCAAGATGCGAAGAGCTTCCCTGCACAGAGGCCGGGAGTGCATGCCGCCCTGTTTACTGCGATAGTACATGGTCGTGGTGTTATCCAACTGGACCCGAACCACTTGACCCCGAAGGAACGGAGCGAATGTAGTCAGCGCCAGCCGAACTGCTCAGAGCTCCAGCAGGTTGATGTGGCATCGGGATTCCTCGGGGGTCCAGAGCCCATGGACTCTGTGGTTCCCCATGTGGGCACCCCAGCCCGTGAGAGGTGTGTTGGTCATTAGAACGACCGATGGCTCGGGGCAGACAAACGGGATCCCTCCCTGCAGATGTTCCAGGATGGTCCACCACTGGAGAGCATCCCACATCTTCTGGGTTACAGTGACCAGCCAGCTGAAATCACCTAGACACTGAGACCACTGGCTGGCAAGCTCCCATTGAAGGGGGCACATATGCTACCGGGACCATCGGACCATGGAGGTGCAGGCCACCATCTAACCCAGAAGTCGCAGAAAGTCCCGGGCAGGGCGCAATTGCCCAACCAGAAATGATCGGGCAAAGGAGCAGAGAACCTCTGCCCTGTCTGCTGGGAGCCGGGCTTTGGCTCGGCAAGAGTTGAGCTGTGACCCGATGAAGCAGATAGCCTGCGAAGGCATGAGTTCCAACTTCGCCTCATAGAAACACAGACTCTGATGGCAGATAAGGACCACTTGGCCCACCTAGTCTGCCCATTTCCCCACCTAACGGATAAGCTGCAGATCCTAGTTAACAAACAGCCTACTTCCTCCTACCCCCCCACTAGAATTGCCTTATCTCTGTCCCATGCATTCTTGAATTCCCCCACTGTTTTTGACTCTACGACCACCTCAGAAAAGCTGTTCCATGCATCTACAACCCTCTCTGTGAAGAAATACTTCCTCGCATTACCTCTGAGCCATCCCCCTCTATCTTCACATTGTGTCCCCTTGTTCTTGCACATCTCTTTTTCTGAAAGATGCTATCCTCTTGGACTTTGTTGATTCTCTTGAGGTATTTGAAAGTTTCTATCATGTCCCCACTCTCCATCCTTTCCTTGAGGCTATACATCTTAAGCTCCTTTAGTCTTCCTTCATATGTCTTCTGGTGCAGACCCTGCACCATTTTGGTTGCCCTCCTCTGGACAACCTCAACCCTGTCTATGACTTTGCGGAGATGGGGTCTCCAGAACTGAACACAGTACTCCAGATGTGATCTTACCAACTGTCTGTACAGAGGGCCAACAACTTCCTGTTTTCTACTGGTGATGCCTCTCCCTATGCATCCCAGTATCCCCCCAGCCCTCCTTACTGCCTTCTCACATTGCTGGCCCACCTTTAGGTCGTCTGACGTGACTAGCCCCAGGTCCCTTTCCATTTTTGTTGTTGTCAGCATCTCACCCCCCATTGTGTACTCTTCCCCTGGGTTTTTGTTTCCCAGGTGCATTACTTTGCACTTCTTTAGCAGAATCTAAGCTGCCATACATTTGACCATTCCTCCAACTTTGCCAAGTCCCTTTTCATCCTTTCCACCCCACCTTGAGTATCAAACCTGTTGCAGATCTTTGTGTCATCTGCAAAGAGACATACTTTTCCTTCCAGACCCTCTGCAATGTCACTTATAAAGACATTAAAAAGGACCGGACCCAGTATTGAACCCTGCGGTACCTCACAAGTAACCCCCCTTTCTTCACTGTGGACTCCATTTACCATTACCCGCTCTGTCCTGTGGTCCAGCCAGTGTTTTACTCAGGCTACCACACTGGGACCCACTCCCAGACTAGCTAATTTGTTTATTAATCTTTTGTGTGGGACTGTGTCAAATGCCTTGCTAAAGTCTATGCAGGTCATGTTCACAGACCCTCCCTGGTCTACTACTTTGGTCACCCAGTCAAAGAAATCAATCAGATTTGTCTGACATAACCTTCCTGATGTGAATCCATGCTGCCGTGAGTCCTGTGCCTCACTGGCCTCTAGGTACTCAACAATTCTTTCCTTTGGAATCGTTGATCAGGAAGCCAAGTCTGAGGCCGGGTTTGGGGGGACAGATCCCTGGACCTCTCTACCTTCGGTCTGAAGGAACTCGCTATGAGCCAATCGTCAAGACAGGGGTAGACTCTGACCCCTCAATGTCAAAGACGGGCAGCCACCACAGCAATGTATTTGGTGGAGACCCTGTTAGCCGATGATAGGCCAAACGGCAAGGCTTAGAACTCGTAGAGGGTTCCCTCCACCCAGAAGTGGAGGAACCTTCGGTGGGACGGACGGATCGGGACATGAACGAACGCCTCCTGCAGAGACAGGGAGCAGAACCACGTTCTGCTTGAGAGATGGTATGATCTGAGACAGAGTTACCAACCTGAAGGTGCGAGACCTGAGAAACTGATTCAGGTCATGCAGGTCTAGAACGGGGTGCCAGCCTCCCGTACGTTTCGGGACCAGGAAGTACCTGGAAATGAACCCTGGTTTGACAGGGGAATCTGCAACTCTGACTACTACCTCCTTGCACAGGAATTGGGTGATGTTGTCTCGGAAAGCTGACCAAGTGTCCACAGATACCTTCTCTTCCCGTGGGGCTTGGCTTGACTTACTGGGTACTGCTCGAATTCCAAAGGCAGACCCTGCCCAACCACTTCCAATATCCACCTGTCCATTATGACAGCGGACCAGGCGGAAAGGAAGTAGTGGAGCTGCCCCCCTCCATGGGAGGACCCAGAGTAGGCGTGATGGGCATGGGGGTGGTCACCCCCATCCCGTCACTGAGCAGGCTTGGAGGAGGAGGAGGATCTGGCTGCGGGACGCCAGGATCCTTCTCTCCGGGTTTATGGGCTGCCTGAGCCCCTGACTTGGGCTGACCGTGCCAAGGATGAGCCTGCTGCTGCTACCCAGGTTGGTACTGGGGCTGCTTGGCCGCAGGGGTAGAAGGTTGAAAGGGCTTAATCTTCTGCTTTTTGTAACCCTGGGAATCCTTCTGGGAGGAAGCAACGGAGTCCAAGGTGGCACGGGACTTCTCGATATGCTAGAGGTGACCTTCAACTCCTGGACCAAACAAGTCAGTGTACAGGAAGGGAACGTCCGCCAACTTGTGCTGGGTGTCTGCCGTAAAGGTCAAGACTCTTAGCCAGGCCCTGCAGTGCATGCATCTGCAGCTGCCACTGAACGGGCACAAGAATCCCCACTGTACAGAGCCGTTTTGAGTTGCTGCTTAGCAACAACCCGACCCTGGTCGTGGACCTGCTTGACCGTAGTCTGAAGGTCCATGGGGAGATAAGGAAGCACCTCATCCAGACAGCCCAACAGAGCGTGGGAGAAGTGTGCTATAATGACGGCCGAACTCGCCTTACAGAGACAAAGTAAGGAGACAGCATAGACCTTTCTGACCAAATGGTCCAATATCTGAGACTCTTTGTCCTGAGGGTCTACCTGTGTCCCCTGAATTTCCCGAGCACCGAAACACAGACTCAGCCACCAAAACTTCAGCCGAGGGGTGATGTCTGTATCCTGAAAGGGAGCCGATGGGAACTGCATACTTGAGGGCCATCCGGGCTGAAGGCGCAGGGCAGGAGGCTGGGTGCTGCCAAAGCTCCAAGGTCGGGCCAATTATAGCTTCCGCAACTGGGAAGGCCTCAGTTGGAGAATCCCTTTTTCTGAGAATATCACGGGATATTCAGCCCGTTTCTCAACAGGCTCCAATGGCATCCCCGTGGATTCGGAGATGAGACAGAGGATGCACAGGAAGGACGTGGGACCTTCCTCCGTCAAAACACTAACAATCATCGCCACAGGGACACAAATTCAAGTCTGAATCCTCGGACTCTGAGGAGCCCAGCTAGAGCAGCTGACCACCCAGAGTCACTTTCGACTCGCCACAGATGGTCGGAAGGAGCCCCTGCAGGAGGCTCCTTAGGTTGCAGCTCCTCCAGGATTGGTGGAGAGGCCAGCTTCAACCAAGTAGGGAGGGTCTTCACCAGCTCCGTGGGTGGAGGGGCCGTGTCTACCAGTTCCAGAGAAGTCAACGTCGGCCTAGAGGGCGACAGCCATGTGATGGCTGGAGTGGAAGCCGGGATCAACTTTAGACCAGCCAACACCAGCTGTTGCCACATAAGGTCCTCGTAGCATTGACACAGCTTGTATCAAAGCCTCTCCTCATCCGAGCAGGACAAGGAAGAAATAGCGGCATCTCCGCTTCTTCAAGCACCGCTTATGAGACTTCCTCGGCCTGTCGGTCGAGGGGGTACCAACTGAGGTGCTCGGAAGGAGTTGGGGAGAAGCGCGGCTCCTCCAGGTCAGGGACAGAGACCATAGGGGGATTCCGAGCAAGCTGGGTCTCCGCCTCAGTAGGTCCCATCAGGACTAGAGTCCTGAACAAGGAATTGTCGGCCTCATCAGTTGACAACGGGTTGAGGACAATCTCGATCAGGCCGACGTCCCGCGTCTTAGCCGGCTGGCCAGACGGGGGCACCATGAAGCCAGCTGCCGAGGCCGCAATCTCGACCAAAGACGGAGCAGGAGACTCCTGGGACAGCGATCTCTGTCCCAAGAGCGATGTCAACGAGACAAATCCTCTTGACTCCTCATGCTTTTTACAGGAGTGGGAGATATGCATGCCAGACGAACCCTCCCCTTCTGTCGGGAGAGACTGGCACAACTCCTTGAAGGAGGCTGAGAAGGAAGAGCCCAGTTTGAGTGGGAGAAAAAAATGAAACCGAAGAGGATTGCTCAGCAGCGCAAGTCGCCTCCTCCTTGAAGGCTTTCATCTGCTCCAGTTGTTCGGCAGATGCTGCAGCCGTAGAGATCACACAACAAGGATTTTTAGATTTGACCGGCAGGTGCTATTTTTCTGGTCGTCTGAGCTGCAGGCGTGCAAGGCGATCGTCCAACCATCCAACAATGTCAGACGGAACACGCAACAAAGGTTGCAGGCCTGGCTATCATGATTGTGGCCCAGGCAGTAAACGAACGTGGCGTGTGGGTCTGTACGAGACATCTTCTGCCCGCAAGGACACTGGTGGAACTCGGGTGACAACTTGTCCTCCATCGCGATCGCTATCACACATTTATGCAGAGAAACTCTAAGAAGTTTGATTTTCGGTAATCTGACGGATTAAGCGCCAGAGCCTACTCAGCGCAGGAGCGGTAAGGAGGGAATCTGAATCTTCCAGCAGAAAGAAGATCTGGCGTCAAGGGGCAGAGCCGAGGAATATACCACCCGGGTGGGTGGGAGGAGCCAGCTTTCAGACCATCCGACAAGATTTAAAGTGGAAAGGGACATGCCAAACAGTGTGGATAGAACAACATATCCACGATCCTAAAAAGATTATTTCGACAAGGTCAGTAAATCGATTAATATCTTAATTCGGATGTTTTTAAGGAAGTTGGATCAGAAACTAGACTCCCCAGTTTTGAGAAACTAGAAAATTTTGAAACTACTAACATTAAAACAACTGAAAGCTCGAAGACCACAGAAAGTTTAGTAAAAGAAAACTTGGAGAACAAAAACTAGATACTAATTCGACTTTCTGTGCTCTAATGTGTAATTCAATCACTACTGCCCGTATATTAAAGACGCTTAAGAATACTCTGTGCTTGTTAAATCTAAGGTTTGTTGGTCTGCCACTATGAAGGAAAGCTTCATACATGGAATCTGGTTAAGGACTTTTTAATTCAGCAAACTATAGTAAAACTTTTGTCCCTAACTAAGAGTCTTTAGACTTCCTATCTGTATGAATCTTGTTGGATCTCAGGTGTTCCCTCTAAAATTCCCACAGTTCTTGTGACTTTCTCCTCATTTCTCAATAGAGAATTAATACTGAAAATAGCTCAAACTAGGGAGGTGTACAAACTACCACCTCTCTCTGTTTTCTGCCCGCCAACCAGTTAGCCACCCAAACTGACCAACTTCTGACCCACCCTGAGCCTACCCAGCTTATTAATCAATCTTCTATGTGGAACAGTATCGAAAGCTTTGCTGAAGTCAAGGTAGGCGACATCAGCTGCACCTCCTTGGTCCACCACTCTGGTTACCCAGTCAAAGAAATCTATGAGATTAGTTTGACAGGACCTTCCTGTTGTAAACCCATGCCATCTTGGATCCTGTGCTCCTATGGATTCCAGGTGTTGCACTATCCTTTCCTTAGGAAGTGCCTCCATAATCTTGCCCACTACTGAGGTAAGACTGACTGGTCTGTAGTTCCTTGCCTCCTCCCTGCTGCCACTCTTGTGCAGCAGGACTACATGAGCCCTTCTCCAGTCATCTGGGACCTCTCCTGTGCTCAGAGACTCAGTAAACAGTTCTGATAATGGCTCTGCTAGTTTCACCCTTAGCTCCTTTAGTACCCTGGGATGTATGCCATCAGGTCCCATTGCCTTCTCCACCTTGAGCTTAGCGAGCTCTTGTAGGACCCTTTCTTTTGTGAAGGGACTTGTGCACACCTCCCTCCCCCATGACCACAGTACTGAGCTGCGGACCCTGCCCTACCTTCTCCTCAGTAAATACTAAGCAGAAGTATCTATTTAGGGTAGATGCTTTTCCTTGGTCCTCCTCCACATACTCCCCCTTATCCCCTCTGATCTTATCAATACCCCCTCTGAACTTTCTTTCACTAATGTAGCTATAGAAACTCTTGTCCCCTTCTTTTACTGTTTGTGGTAGTGTTTCCTCGGTCTGGGCCTTTGCCAGCCTTACTGCCTTCCCCGCTTCTCTTAGGGAAGTTTGGTATGCCTCCCTGTCTTTGTCCCGCTGTGTTCCCTTATATTTCCTGAAGGTCAACCTTTTGGCTCTGATCTTTTCTGCTACTGTTTTTGAGAACCAAAGTGGTTTCCTCCTTTTGTTCTTGCTTTTTTCCCTAACACAGTGGGATGCTGCTTCAAGTACTGCATCCTTAATGCTTGCCCACTTTGCCTGTACCCCCCCTCACCTGTATTTCTTATTGCCAGGGCTAGCTTAAGTCTGTTGGCCATCTTATCAAGGTCAGCTCCTCTGAATTCCAATATTTTTACCTTGGAATGGGATGATTTAGTTCTAGTGGCCAAATTTAATCATACCACGTGATGGTCATCGGCCCCCAGGTGACCTTCTACCTGGTGATCTGTGATCCTTTCCCCGTTAGTCAGTACTAGATCTAGGATAGCCCTATCTCTTGTGGGTTGTTGTACCAACTGTTTGAGGCCCTCCCCCTGAGGGAATCCACTATGTGCCTAATTCTGGTGGATGTTCTGGCTGGTATTGACCAATCTGTATCTGGCATGTTGAAGTCTCTCATTAGTAGAGACTTTCCTTTAGCTGTCATGTTTTGCATATCTTCTAACAATAATGCATCTATGTCCTCCCCCGATCTGGAGGCCTGTAGACAACCCCAGTTCGTATGGCTATCCCATTACCCATTTCCAGGGTGACCCACAGTTCTTCTGGCTCCTTATGTGTATTCTGAATTTCTGTAGCTTTGATATTTTCGTTGACATAAAGGGCCACATCCCCTTTTTTTTTCACTTCGGTCTCTTCTGAACAGTACATAGCCACGTACTGTAGTCTCCCAAGTGTGGTTACTGGTGAACCATGTCTCACTAATGGCTACTATGTCCAGTTTAGCCTCTGTCATTGTTGCCTCCAGGTCTGGGATCTTGTTTCCAAGACTTCAGACATTTGTGTACATGATTTTCCATTGGCCAGATTTCGGTGCGTTAGTTGTGGGGCAAGGTCCACCTTTTCCCCTGCGCGTTGTATGGGGAGCCAGACCTTTCTCCTCACATTGTTGATGAAAATGAACTACAAACATGCTGAACTCCCATTTGATCACTAGCTGGGGGGGAAGGGTACTCTTCCCATTCGATGCTTCAGGTGCTGCATCCCTCTTCCCATTTGCTACTTTAAACATTATGCAAAGACATCAAACTTCTGCCACAATGTACTGAGTCGTTCCTTAGTCAGATGCAGTCCATCAAATCTAACAAACTTTCGCTCCCAAAACTGTTGCCAGTTATCTACAAATTTGTCTCCTTTTTCACGACACCCAACCTCGAGCCACACGTTTAGCTCCCCTATCTCCCCTTCTCTGACCTTCCGCCCATCTGCCCACCTCTCCCAGACTGGCAGGACCTCAGAGAAGGAGATGCTAGATGAAATGGATGACAGTTTCTCTCCCAGCCTGGTCAGACGTTCTTTGGTCTCCACAACTAACCAACCGATGAGCTCATTAGTCCCTATGTGTACCAGGACGTCGATGTTTTCTCCTGCTTCCTACACAATTTTAGCAATGTGGTCAGTGTCACTCCACGTTGATGTACCTGGGGGACATCTGACCATTACCCCCAGCCGGAGGTAAGTATCAACTCTCCGAGTCATGGAGTCTCCTGTGATCTGAAGTGTTTTTGATTTCCTGTTTGCCTTTTTTGTTTTGCTCCCTATTATGGGCGAGTTTTGTAGCGCTTGCTCCTGTGCTGCAGTGTCCTCTGCCCCTTTGTTTGATTTTGGAGATAGAGGCAGATACCGGTTTGTAGTTTTTATATGATTTGTGGAGGTGATACGCTGGTGAGCACTGAGTGATAACGTAAAAAGAATGAAAATAGGTAATAGCTATTTAATTTTCTTTGTAAAAGAAATGCTTAATATTCTTTTGGTTATTGTCTTACTAAGTTTATTTTCTTTTTAAATTAACTAACCAATGTTTATAGAAATTACGTACCTACCGTAATTCTTGATCTTCCTGGACGAAGTCTCCACCACTCATTCACACTAATGGGAGTTCGCCGGAGGTGCTAGGACCCAGCGGGAGCAAACTTTTTCAAGAGGGCCAGCACCTGAGATGGAGCCGCGAGGAAGCAGCACTGCGAGCCCCGGCTTGTGCAGTAATGACTATCTCAGCGTCGACCCTCCAACCGCCTCAGTACCCTTTTTCCGAGGAGGTGAAGAGTAATTAAAATAGAAGGAATAGCCTAAAAATCAGACATAAGATGATCCGAATCACCCGTGTAAGCAGGGTCAACAATAAAGTCTTCACAGCCCAGCCACTGAGGGAGTGAAGACCATAAACAGAGAAATGAGCTCGGGGGATGGTGGGTGGGCGTGTGAATGAGTGGTGGAGACTTCGTCCAAGAAGATCAAGAATTACGGCAGGTATGTAATTTCCATATCTTCCTGGACATATAGTCTCCACCACTCATTCACACTAATGGGAGAGTACCGAGCTAAATAATCCCCCGAGAAGGGCGGCAGGAGATAAACAGCTCACGTGCTTACGAAAGAAGTCCGTTAAGAATGGTCCTGCCAAACGACAGATGTCGTCTGGCATGGACATCCAAGGCGTAGTGCTTAACAAAAGTATGCATGGAGCTACAGGTAACCGCATTGCAAATATCTGCAACGGGCACGTTACGGATTTCCACCCGAGATGCTGTGACTGCTCTAGCAGAGTGAGCGTTTACTCTGCCTTCCAGCTTGACCTGTGCCATAGAATAGCAACGGTGAAGGCATGCCACCAGCCACGCTGAAATGCATCTGATAGCGACAGGTTGACCCAGCCAGGTCTTGCTGAAGGAAACATACAGTTGTTGAGCCTTGTGAATTTCTTTTGTTCTATCTAGATAGAACCGCAGTGCTCTCTTAACATCCAGTGAATGAAGTGTATGCTCCCCTTCATTCTGAAAGTTCGCAAAGTAGGTAGGAAGGACTAAAGGTTGGTTTAGATGGAATTCTGAGCCCATCTTCGGGAGGAACTTAGGATGAGTCATAACTACTTTGTCCTTGTGAAGTACAGTGTACGGGGGGGGGGTCTGTGACCAGTGCATGTATTTCAGAAACTCTACGGGCCGAAGTAATGGCCACCAGGAAGGCCATTTTCTAAGTGAGGAACTTCAAGTCACAAGTAGCTAGAGGCTCGAAAGGTTTACGAGTGAGCACGTCTAGCACAAGGTTAAAGTCCCAGGCTGCAGCTGGACATCTGATAGGAGATCTAGTATGCAGAATACCCCTAAGAAACCTCTTAACTACCAGAAACTGAGCCAGTGACATGGAAAGTACCGGCTCGTGATATGCCAAAATAGCACAAAGATGAACTTTGACTGTGGAGTACTGCAGACCTGTATATGACAGGTCTAAAAGATACTCCAAGACTTTATTCTGTGGGCAGCAAAAAGGATTCGAAGAGGATTTTGCACACCAGATAGAGAAACGCTTCCTTTTGGCTATGTAGATTTTTCTAGTGGCCAGCTTAGGCGCAGCCAAAAGAATATCTGAAACTCTACAGGAAACATTGAACCTATTCATCTCTATCTCTTCAGGAGCCAAGCGTGAAGGTGGCGACCTCAGCTTGGTGGGTCAGAAGGAGAAGTGTCTTCGGGGTCCGACAGACTGTTGAGTGCGGAAACCATATCTGCCGAGGCCAGAAGGGGACAATGAGAATCATTCTGCCCCGAGACTCAATTTGAGAAATACCCTCTGAATTAGGGGAAGAGGAGGAAAGGCGAATAGAAAGTGTCTTGTCCAACGCAGCCTGAATGCATCCTGACAGAAACGCCAGGTCTTGGATTTCTGGAGCAGAAGAGAGGCAGTTTTGCGTTAAGTGGGGACGCAAAAAGGTCCAGGTCTGGAGTTTCCCACTCTTTGAAGAGTGACTGAACGACGGTTAAGTCAAGAGACCACTCGTGAGGATCCGTCTCTGTTCTGCTGAGACAGTCTGCCAGTTAGTTTTGTACTCCTGGTAGGTAAACAGCCTGAACCAGAGCCTTGTGTTTCAGGCACCACTCCCACACTCTCATTGCTTCCCTGTATAATGGGTAAGAGTGTGCACCGGCCTGTTTATTGATGTAGTACATCGCTGCTTTGTTGTCTGTTTGAAGGAGAATGATCTTGTGACAGAGTATGTCCTTCAAGACTCGGACTGCATAGAGGACGGCTCTCATTTCCAGGACGTTTATGTGAAGTTGGGACTCATCCTGAGTCCACGTACCCTGGGTGTGGAGATCCTGACAGCGGGCTCCCCATCCCATCAGGGATGCGTCCACGGTAATGGAGATCTGATGATCCAGAGGGGCAAAGGGATATCCTTCCAGAAGATTGTCCTCCTGTGACCACCAGGAGTGACCTCTTCAGAGGTTCCATCACCTTGATGAGAAAGGACTGAGGGTGAGTGGTTGGGGACCACTGAGTACTGAGCATCCACTGAGAAGTTCTCATGTGGAGACGAGCTAGGGGTACAGTGAACACCGAGGATGCCATGAGGTCCAGCATCAATTGCATCAAGATATCTCAAACCGAGCTGTGTTCTCTGATGTATCGGGCCATCTGTAAGATATCGCTCCTTCTGTCCTCTGGAAGAAAAGCCTTTGCACAGGAGGTGTCCAGAAGAGTTCCTATGAAGAGGAGCTTCTGGGAGGGCTGCAACTGAGACTTGTTGAGATTCAGCAGGACTCCCAAGGACGTGAGGAAGTCTGAGGCTGTGGCCACGGCCTCCAGAGTCTCTTGCCTGGAGGGACTTGCTAGGAGCCAGTCGTCCAGATATGGGAACACTTGCATTCTGATTTTCCCGAGGTGCGCCGCAAGAACTGTGCAACACTTTGTAAAAACCAGAGGCACCAAGGATAGCCCAATGGGCAGGGCTCTGAACTGATAGTGTTGATCCAATGCCATGAACCTTAGGTATTTGTGGTGCTTTGGGTGTATGAGAATACGTTGGTAGGCATCCTGCATGTCCAGGGAAGCTAGCCAATCGTGTCGATGAAGCAAAGGTAGCAGGGTTCCTAGTGATATCATTTTGAACTTCTCCTTGTGAAAGAACTTGTTTAACTTTCTGAGATCCAGAATGGGGTGCATGCTGCTGGTTTTCTTCAGGACCAGAAATTAATGGGAGTAGAAACCTGTGTTTCGTTGATCCAGCGGAACTATTTCTACTGCCTTGTTGTTCAGCAGGCCTTGTACCTCGGAAGCAAGAAGGTCCGACTGTACTGCCGACAGCCTGGGCTGTCGTTTGGGAGGATGATCCGAAGAGGTTTCTGAAAGATTGAGCGAGTACCCCTCGAGGATTATCCGGAGGACCCATTTGTCTGACGTTATAGATTTCCACTGATTGTAGAACTTAGTCAGACGTCCTCCCACCGCTGAGAAGGAGTCCCCCTCGGACAGCTGAGGTGGGACCTGTGCCAAAAACTCAGAAGGTAGCACTGGGTGCTTTGGGCTCTTGTGCCTTCTGCTGCGCTTTCTTTTGTGGCTGAGGGTTGTGGTGTTTGTTAAAACCCCTATGCTGCTTCTGCCCTGAAAGGACTGACGGTTGTGAAACTGATGCTTGTTTGCGCCCCCTCGGGAGGGGGCAGGTGCAGGTCTAGCCATCTTAACGGCAGATCTAGTCTTCTACGTGGCCTCCAGAGCTTGCGCCACCTGAGGCCTGAACAGATACATACCATCAAAAAGTAAAGCCATGACCTGCTGTTGGGCGTCATTCGTGAAGCCCGAAGTATGTAGCCAAGAGTGGCGGAGGGTGCAGATGCCAGCTGCCGCCGCCCGGGAGGCAGTATCGTAGGCATCCATTGCAGCTTTAACCTGTTGGTTATTGGATTCGATACCCCTAGGTATGGTCTGGAGTAGCTCTTAGCTAACTTCTGATTTGAGCAGAACTTCTACCATTTCTCTGAGGGAATGCCAAAGTGCATCCTCATGATACTGAGGAAAAATAGCCCTGGTAACTGGCAATGCGCATACCCAGGGTTGAGGCAGCAAAAACACTCTTACCTAAGGTGTTTATCTTGTGAGATTCTTAGTTCATTGGTCGGGCTGTAGATCCTTGAGGAAGGACAGCCTTATTATTCTCTGCCAAGACCACAATGGCATCAGCAAAGGCTTGCGAGGCCAAAATGGGGCGATCCTTGGAAGAGGCATACTTCCTATCTCTGGACTTGGCCACAGAAGGAATGAGAGCCGGATTCTTCCACACCATCTGAGAGAGGGTCTCAAAAGAGTGCTGTACCGGAGGGGTTAAATCCAAAGGGATCTCCGAGACATGAAGATATTGGAGTCACAAAAGCCTCCCAGGATCGATTTCTGTGGTCTGGAGAGAAAGAGTAGAATTTAAATTTTTGAACAGAGACTTAAACAACCACAGGCACTGCAGAAGGATTGATCCCTGCTCCCAGGGCAGCGTCATCGATATCATCACCCAGGTGAAGATCTGGGTCAGGCTCAAAATTATCTCTTGATAGTCCGGGGGGACTGTATACACAGGAAAGGAGTGAAAATCAGGAGGAAGAATAGAAGAAGAAAGAATCGGAGTCGAGAAGCCCTGAAGACCGGCCGGTGCCACACCAGTCCCCGGTGCCGTAGAGGAAAATGGCGCCGAGAACAAGAAAGAATGCGCTAGAACAAAGCCTACGGTGCCAACAGAGCCCCCGGGTACCATACACGGCACTGACAAAGCCCGCAGTGCCGCGAACAGTGTCAAGAGAGCCCACGGCGCCGCGGACGGCGCCAAGAGAGTCCCAGGGGTCTGAAAACTGTGATTTGAGGTAAAAGAGGGAAAACTGGCAGGAGATAGAGGCATCAGTGTGGACCCCTGCGCCGCAGCCATGTGAGGGAGATAAACACCCGAGTGTGGAGTCGACAGCACCGAAGAAGGTGCCGCATGACTAGGAAGGCCCAACCGCCCTACCTGTCCCTCTGAAACCGAATGGCCCTAAGGCCACAGTGTCGGACTGACAGGCCCGGGCAACTGGACCAACCTTCGAGCCCACTGCTCCATAAGAGCAGCCCACTGGTGAAACTGTTCATCGGAAGCTCCTCCAATAGGCGGGGAGGGGCTCCGGTGTCAAGGAGGTTGGCTAGCAGAGGCAGAAACCGGCAAATCCGACAGAGGTGGAGACTGGTGGCTGGCCTAACCCGACTGTCTCTGGCGCAGGCCACACCAGAGGGTGACCTCGAGGTGGCGCCATTTCTTCTTTGACCTATGTGTCGAAGAAGAACTTGAGGGCGAACGGCTCAGAGAATGGGACCATTTCCTTACTTAAAAAGAAATGAATTATAAAAAAACAGCGCATTTAAAACCATAAATACGTGATCAGAAAGGTAGCTAGGTACAATGTTTTATTCATATTTTTATATGAATCAAGATACGTTCGGTTGAGATAAATCTCATTTACAATGAAGTCCTTTTACAAAGAAACAATAAAACACTGATACAAAATTCCAAAGACAGTATATATCACAACACAAGATTAAATACAAAACTTCACAATTAATCAAAATTATACAAGAGGCATCTCCTCTCAGCCAGTCAGCATTCAGAACTCTCATCAGTTATTTCCCCACAAACTTAAAAACAATGCCCCAGAGTCATTTGTTCACATAAACCCCGCCCACAGTCATTTAATAAACCATTAAACACACCCACAGTCGTTTAATCACCCCCACACACACCAAAGAGCAAAACAGTAAAAAATGTCATCATAACAGCCATTGCGTTAGCAGTTTCTAAAACATGAAACTAACCCATATCCATTCTGTTTCCAACTCCCATTCCTTTTTATTTGCCCCATCCGACCAGATACTCTTTTTTTTTTCTCTTTCTCATTTTTCTACGTGACTGCGACATCCCAACCACGACTCCCACCCCCTTCACTCGCTCCCTCCACTGCCATAAACCACAACAAGACTGCACCTACACTCTAACCTTACCACAAACGATTACTTGACTGCTGCCAGTCTCTCTCTCGCTCTCTCTCAAATACCTACCGCTCTCTCTCAGTGCCTAGCAGACCCCGACAGCCACATGCATTGGCTTCCATTAACTCTGTAAGGTGAAGCCTAACGAGAGCGACCGCGAGACAGAGACAACAGAGAATACAAGAAACAGTAATAGCGTGCGGCTGACATTCCTCATTGTCCTTTTTTTTCCTGTTCACCCTATACTGCACAAACATTAAAACATTTTTTTCCAACACGCTCCAACTCGCATAATAGTATTAACATCTGGCGAGTTGGAGTATACTCGCAATAACCGGCTTCTGTGGTGATTAAAGAAGCCAGTTATTACTTCATATACTTCAATTTGCTGGATGTTATCACTTAACTAAACAGGACTAACAAATCATCACATACAATGAATTTTAAGATTTACTCCAAAATTTTTAACTAATATGGAAGAACAATTTAGAGATTGAGCACTACAAGCTTCACTGCCTTTTTTCTGCTTTAACCGTGGTTTTACCATTTCATGTACCACTTTTCCCCAAATAAACTAACCACAAGAAATAAAGGTAACACTTTATTTTTAGTTCCCTGAACTACACTGTAGTTACAGCGTAACTACACTAATTGCCTGCAATGCAATTACATGCAGCAAATATGTAACTACAGTGTAATTACCCCTGTTGCATATAATGATTACATACCCCCCACAGCTATACTGAAACTGACAAATAAAACAAAGTATGACTGAAATAAAAAACAGAGCACTTTGGGGTTGTCTCTTGTTGTGTTTATCGGGCTTCAAGATGTGTCAAGAGGGTTTACCTAGTGAAAAATATGCAGTTTAACAGAAGGTGCACCCAAAGCTGCAAGTGTGCAAAATTTGCACTTTTATATTTGAAATTGCAAACCTGCATATTTTTCAGCCCTCTTAAAAGTTTCACTTTTAAAATGGAGTCTATTTTTGGTAAGTGTGTGAAATTTTGCAAACACAAGGTACAGGTCATGAAAGGTGCACAGATGTCCCTCAGCTTAAAAGTAGAATGTTGCTGTCCTGCTACTGGAATAGTGTAGCTTGTGTTTTTGGGTCTCTTTTTTTTTTTTCTTCTTTTAGTTTATATTCAGAAGCTTCCGAGTAACTCAGACAGATTGTAACAGTAAAGCGTAATCCCTTAACTGGAGACAATTTTTGCAGTTGCTGTTTAGAATAAATATTTACCACGTTATCTGTGGCCCAGACAGTCCAGCTCTCAGGCTATTACCAGCAACCACCCAGCTTCGTCCAGGCCAGCCCTCCTTGTGGTCCTCAATGGGCTTACCACCCACCCATCCACAGTGGGCCCATCAGGATAAGGTCCACCTGCACTACCCCTTCAAGTGCTAGTATCTACTAAGGAGAGTGACCAACCAACCGAGGCCTGGGAATGAGTGTCACAAATGCCATTCGGAATAGCAAGGGGATTTCTCCCTATAAAAAGCATGACTGTATGGGAGTGTGATATGTGCCTTACCCCCACTGTCCCATATACCAACTCAGTGCCATGCAGCCTCCATAATGCCCTCACGCATGACAGTGTTGGTACTTAGGCGAGCTCCCAGCCAGCCAAAATGGGTCATTGCCATTGTAGTTGATGGAATCAACCCACCCTGGCTAGAAAGAGTTACCACGTTCAACACGTCTCCCAGCCAGGCTGCTCGATTGAGAGGACCCGAGCTCACTCCTCAATTCAGGTTGTCCACATAGAAATGTGAGGCACTTCCACCAAGTCACCAGGCTGGCGCTAGAATTTTTGCCTTTTTAACCTCCCAGGGGTAAACACTCTACAATACGTTTTGTCCAACTCTGAGGTGAGCCTCCCAGCATAAGCCTGACAATGTACCAAGGACTGAGGTATGTTTCATTTGGGATGTGTGAAGAGACATGGTAAAATGAATCTTTCCTTTTACTCTTGGTGCACTGTACAACGTGTGAAGAGGCTTTACTTTGTAACCACAGTTCTACTGATGGTATTCAGTTCACATCCACCCTCTGCCAGTTCCTCCGAGCACGCTCACTGTCTCAGGAAGGATTCTAAGCTGACTTTCCCTACCACTGAACTACACGTCTGTGAGTCTTGGCCCCCTAGTTCCACAGATCTTTCTTGCCACTGAAGGCACAGTTTGCCTCCATCACAGGTCTTCCTGAGGTTGGGATGTTATTTTTTTCCTATAAGGAGATGTAATATTTCTGCAGCTTAGGGAAAGCTCACCATGACAAGGTATGAGATTTAATGATCTAATGGACCAAAATCAAATGGTTACTTAGAAACTGGGGAGGAGTAGACCTTTCAATTAGTACACTAAAGTATTAGACGTGGCGCTACTCACCCAACAGATAAGAGGTCCTAAATCAATGATGGTGCATGGAATTATCATTGAGGCATCATATGGGCCACCAGACTTTACAAAGAAGCATTTTAATTTGCTGTGATTGCCAGCTACCCTGAAGAAAGCCAGTACTGCTGCGGTATAATGCAAGTTTTCAAACAGCTGTGATGTGTACACCATGGATCAGAACCTCAGGATGCAAGGCCCTTTGATAGAACATCTTGACATTTAGCTCACCTTTTACAGAATACCAGTGAGTCGCCTGTCTCATAAGTGAGGAACTGGTTCAGGTACTCAGCGAGACCAAGTCCGGAGGGTGAGAGGGTGGGATCCCCAGCGTCTAACAGTGGAAGCAGCCCTTTCACTTCATGCAGGTGTATCACAAAGACAGACAGTCCCAAAACATGGATGTCACTTAAGGTAGGACCCTGAAGCAAAAATAAAAACAGACATCAAAAAACATATGAAACCAACTTTTTTCAAATACGGTTTAATATTATCATTGGTATTATGAAACAGTGTGACTGTCAACTTGGAGCTGAAATAATTAAGTAGCCAATTCAGCCAGAAGAACAGGTTACTCACCTGTAAAGTACAGTTACGTAAGAACTTACCGTAACAGTAGATCTTCGAGAACAGCTCTTGCAGCAGTTTACACCATTAGGACTGAAGCCGGCAGGCGTCAGGACCCCACGGAAAAATTCTAGCTAGCTATCTTCAGCGGGGACCGCCCCCGACGTCGGTCCCGCCTCCGACGCCAGACGAGTACATAAGGGGGCAGTTCCGGGCCGACTCCCCAGTTCTCCCGCCGGAGACTTCCAGCCGCAGGCTGACATCGAAATGGGAGACCGAGGATCCACCGTCAGAAGTCAAAAGGGAAAAATCCCTGATAGTAAAGGCCTAAGCCATGCCTCCTCCAAGGGGGAAGGTGGGCGGGAAGGTACCTGCTGCAAGAGCTGTTCTCGAAGATCTACTGTTACGGTAAGTTCTTACGTAACTGTACTATCTTACTTCGAGACACAGCTCTTGCAGCAGGTTACACCATTAGGACTGATTCCCAAGCAGTAACGCTGTCAACATTCTGGGAGGAGGAAACTAGGAATTACATTCCAGGTCCTGAATCTAGGACAGGAGACCCTGTAGCACCGCCAGGCCGTGGTCGGTTTCTTCGGCCGAGAGGCTTATGTCCAGGCTATAATGCCTGATAAATGTATGCACAGAGCTCCAAGTGGCTGCAGCACATGGCAGAGGTGGAGAAGTTTCGAGTGCTGCAAAGGAGGTGGCCACACCCCTAGTAGAATGACCCCAGACTGTTCCCGGAGGGGCTTTGTTTGATATCATAACAGTATGAAATACACTGGACAAGCCAGCGAGACAGGGACTGTTTGGATACTGGTTGGCCCATCATCCTTTCAGAAAAGGAAACGAAAAGTTGCTCTGAACTACGGTTGTTTAGTTCTGTTGAGTAATACCTCAAGCTGCGGTGAACATCCAGGGTGTGGAGCAGTGCCTCTCCTCATTAGAGTAGTTCGGAAGTAGACCGCAGGTCAATATCCTGATTGAGAGTGAGTGTAGAAACCACCTTAGGCAAAAATTTAGGATTAGTCCTCAGGATACTCTGTCCCGGTGGAAAACTAAATAAGGCTCTTTGCACATGAGCGTGAAGCTCAAAACTCTTCTCGCTGAAGTAACAGCAACCAAAAACAGCCGTTTTCACGACAGAAAACGCGAGCTTGCAATCCGCGCAGGTTCGAAGGGGAAGCGTGAGTTGTTCCAGGACAAAGAGCAAATCCCATGGAGGCACTGGTCCTTAATGAGTGGCCTAAGATGTAACAATTTCTCTCAAAATTCCAAGAGGCGCCTAATTGTGCCACTGTGCGATGTCCCACCGGAAGGTGGTAGGCAGAGATGGCAAGAGGTGCACCTTGATAGAGGAGTAGGCTAGGCCCGAGACGGAAAGGAGAGCAGGTAGTCCAACACCACTCTCAGCGGGCAACCTAAAGGGGAAAAATCACGTGCTCGCGACCATAAACAAAAATGGCGCCATTTCATGGCGTACGTCGCATGCGTTGACGGCTTTCTGGCTGCAGAAAGAACTTCCGCAACCTCTTGCGAGACCCCGTGATGCAAGATGGCTATGTCTCTAGGAGCCATGCATGCAGGTTCAGTGAGCTTAAGTCCGGGTGGACCAGTGAACCTTCCTCCTGAGACAAGAGATGGGAGCTGAACGGCAATGGGAGTGGAGGTTCCCGGGATAGTTGAATCAGTAAAGGGAACCATATCTGTCTGGGCCAAAGGGGCCACAAGGATCATGGTTGCTTGCTCCCCTTGAGTTTGAGAAGACTCTCTGGATCAATGGGAAGGAGGGAAAGCGTAGAGGAATCTGTCCGCCCAGGAGAGGGACAACGCGTCTCGCCAGAAAACACCAGGCCCTGGATCTAGCGAGCAAAAATTGGGCAGTTTTGCGTTGGATGGGGATGCAAACAAGTCCAACTCTGGAGTTCCCCATCGAAGAAATAGATCCTCTGCTACCTCTTGAAGAAGTTCCCACTCGTGGACTCTGGCCTGGGAGCGACTCAGGCCGTCTGCAATCGTGTTGTCCAGCCCGGGAACATGTACTGTGATCAGATTCGCGCCGTGTCGGATTACCCAATCCCATACCCTCATGGTCTCCCTGCAAAGGGGGTAAGAGTGTGCGCCTCCTTGTTTGTTGAGGTAATACATCACCGCCGTGTTGTCTATCTGAAGCAGGAGAGTACTCGGCGGGATTTCTGACTGAAAGGCCTGCAGGGCATAAAGGACCGCCCTCATCTCTAGGACATTGATATGGAGATGAGCCTCCAGAGGGGTCCACGTACCCTGGGACTTCACCCCGTCCAGGTGTGCTCCCCACCCTAGACCTGAGGCGTCTGTGGTGAGGATTACCTCCGGGGACGGCGCTATAAACGGGACGCCTGTGGAGAGTGACCCTTGGTCTAGCCACCACTGCCAGTCTCGAATCACGGTGTTCGTGATTCTAACCGGATGCTGCATGTGGTCCTGCCTTTGATCCCATTGCATCTTGAGCATCCACTGAGTTACCCACATGTGGAGCCTTGCGAAAGGGACGGTAGGAATGGCCGCAGCTATGTGTCCGAGCAAGCGAAGGACCAACCTGGCAGGGACGGTCTTGTTCGACGACAACTCCCTGATGAGGGATCTGATGCGCTCCGCTCTGTCGTCTGGAAGAAATGCTCTTCCCTGAACGGTGTCCAGTACTGTGCCTATAAATTGCAGCTTCTGCGACGGTACCAGGAGAGACTTCTCGTGGTTGATTAGGATGCCCAGAGATCGGAACAGGTCCTGGGTGCTCTGGATCGCTCATAACAGCGCCTCTCTGGAGGCGGCCATGAGAAGCCAATCGTCCAGGTACGGGAACACATAATGGCCCTGTCTCCTTAGAGACGCTGCCACGACTGCCATGCATTTGGTAAAGACCCTGGGTGCGGATGACAGTCCGAATGGAAGGGCTCGGAACTGAAGGTGGTGGTCGAGAAACTTGAAGCGCAGGAACCTCTTGTGCGCCTGAGCTATAGGGATGTGCAGGTATGCGTCCTGCATGTCTAGAGACGCTTAGAAGGCGTCTTGCTTCAGCATGGGAATGAGACCCGGAAGAGTCACCATGCGGAATCTCTTGTAGGCGACCGACACGTTGAGGTCACTGAGGTCCAGAATCGGACGGAGGTCCCCTGTTTTCTTTGGAACCAGGAAGAAGTGGGAATAGTATCCTTGTCCTCTCTGGTTCTCCGGAGACTCTCTATCGCTCCCTTTTGCAAGAGCGTGAGTACTTCTTGTCAGATCAGTGACTTGTGATGACCCGGGTACCGGGAGAGCAAAGGAGGCCTCGAGGGTGGCTTTTCTGCGAATTCTATAAAGTGGCCTCTTCCGACCAACTGAAGAACCCACCTGCCGGTGGTTATAGCCTGCCATCCCGGCAGGAAGTTCGCAATGCGACCCCCGACCATGATTACCCGTTGATCCTGAGGGGCGGGGGCCGGAAAGGAATCAGGCTGTGGCTTAGCCCGCGGGAAGCCAGGTTCTGCCCCGGAAGCTGAGGAGGTCGGGTAGGTGTGTGTGGATGAACAACATATACCACTCCTAGAACTACTGTTACAGGTGAGTAACCTGTTCTTCTAGGAGTGTGGATATGTTGTTCATCCACACTTCTTGGCAGACTCCAAGCAGTTCTCCAGGAGGAGGGAGGCAAGGCGCACACCCCCTACTTAGGAAACAGAGATTGGAGAATTGAGGCCCCAAAACCAGCATCCCGGCGTGACTCAAGGTCGATGTGGTAGTGGGTGATGAAGGTATTTGCTGACTTCCAGGTAGTGGCCCGACAGATTTCCTGGATAGGAATGTCCCTGGAAGCAGCCACTGATGCAGCAGTATGGCGGGTAGAATGAGCTCTTATCCCTCTGGGATGCTCCTTGCCCACCAACTCATAGTACAGACCTATGCATGATGTAATCCATCTTGCTATGGTTCGTTTGGCTGCAGGTCTGCCAGAAGCAGCTTCAGCATAGGTGACAAACAGCTAGCGAACCTCTGCACGAATTTCCGCCGTCCTCTCCTTGTAGTAGGAGAGAGCATGTCTCAGGTCCAGAGCATGGAGCCTGTACTCGGCGTCCGAGGTGTAATTAGGGTAGTAAACCGAAAGAGTCAATACCTGGTTAAGGTGAAACTCTTGACACCACCTTCGGAAGGAATTTGCGACGAGGCGCAGGACAACTTTGTCCCTGTGAAAGACCAGATAAGGGGAGTCCAACGAAAGCGCATGGAGTTCCCCAGTCCTTTTGGCAGATGTGATAGCCACCAGGAAGGCAGTCTTCCACGACAAGTGTGAAAGTTCACATTTGTGCATGGGCTCGAATGGCTTGCCCATGAGCTTTGCCAAAACCAGCAACAGATCTCACGGAGGTGGAGGTTCATGCACCAGAGGAAATATGTGATCCAGGCCTTTTAAAAAGCGCCTGATCACTATCTCCTGCACCAATGTCGGCTGACCGGCCTGCGTCCGGTAAGCAGAAATGGCTGCCAGGTGCACCCTAAGGGTTGATGACTGTAGACCCCCTTTGGAGAGAGACCAAAGGTAGTCGAGAATGTTAGCCACAGAGCAGGATAAGGGATCCAGACCCTTACCCTGGCACCAAATGGAAAATCTTTTCCATTTGGAGGCATAACATTTCTGGTCGATTCCCTTCTGGATGCCTCCACCACAGTGAAGACATCTTCGGAAAGACCCAAAGCCTGGAACTCTAGCCACTCAGGTACCAGGCTGTGAGGTGCAAGGATTGAAGGTCCGGATGGAAGACCTTCCCTTGGTTCAGAGATATCAGGTCTGGGCGTGTACAAAGCCGCTCCGGGGGCCTGCAGCTGAGGCTGAGGAGATCTGGGTACCAGAATTGGCGCGGCCTATCTGGGGATACCAGGATAACCTTGGCCTTGTCCCTCCTCACCTTGAGTAACACCTTGTGGATCAAGGGAAATGGAGGGAAGGCGTAGAGGAGGCCTGGGGTCCACGGCCTCGAGAAGGCATCTCCCTGCAGCAAGCCCTGCTGAGGGGGCAGGCATGAAACAGCCTCAGCTTGGTGTCTTCCCTGGAGGCAAACAGGTCCACCATCGGTTTGCCCCAATGGGAGAACAGGCTGTAAGCTACCTCTTGATGGGGAGACCACTCATGGGATGTCTGGCCTAAGCGGCTGAGAGCATCTGCCAGATTGTTTGAGGCTCCTGCCACATGGATGACTAGGAGATCTGTCTCCGATCGGCTCACAAGGGTCCAGATGCGGAGCGCCTCCTTGCATAGCAGACGGGAGTGCGTGCTGCCCTGTTTGTTGAGGTAGTACATGGTTGTGGTATTGTCCATCTGGACTTGAACCACTTGACCCCGGAGCTGAGGAGCGAAAGCTGACAATGTCAGTCTGACTGCTCTGAGCTCCAATCGGTTGATGTGGCATCGGGACTCCACAGGGGTCCAGAGCCCGTGGGCCCTTTTGTCCCCCATGTGGGGTCCCCAGCCCATGAGAGAGACATTGGTCGTGAGGACGACCATCTGCTCTGGGCAGACAAACGGGATCCCTTCCTGCAACTATTCTGGGGCGGTCCACCATTGGAGAGCGTCCCACATCTTCTGGGTTATAGTGATCAGCTGGTCTAAATGACCATGGCACTGAGTCCACTGGGCAGCCAGCTCCCACTGGAAGGGGGCGCATGTGCCACCGGGCCCAATGGACCACTGAGGTGCACGCCGCCATGTAACCCAGAACGCGCAGAAAGTCCCAGGCAGGGCACAATTGCTCAACCAGAAATGACTGGGCAAAGGAGGAAAGAACCTCTACCCTGTCCGTCGGGAGCTGAACTCTGGCTAGACAAGAGTCGAATTCTTGCCCCAATGAAGCCCATCACCTGAAAAGGCACGAGTTCCGACTTGGCCTTGTTGATCAGGAGGCCGAGTTGGGAGCAGGTCTGAAAGGCCAGGTCCTGGGACCTCTCTACCTCCTGTTGGGTGAAACCTGCTAAGAGCCAATCGTCGAGGTAAGGATAAATCCTGCCCCCGAGATGGGCTGCCACCACTGCAATGCATTTGGTGAAGACCCATGTGGCCGATAACAGGCCGAACGGCATGGCTCTAAACTTGTACAGGGTCCCTTCAACCCTGAAGTGAGGGAACAACTGATGGGACGGACAGATTGGGACGCGAAAGAACGCGTCCTGCAGATCCAGTGAACAGAACCACATGTTTCGCTCCAAGGATGGCATGATCTGGGACAGAGTGACCATCCGAAAGGTGTGTGACCTGAGATATTGATTCAGGTCATGCAGATCTAGAATGGGGTGCCAGCCCCCCATCCGCTTGGGCACCAGGAAGTACCTGGAGACAAAGCCTGGGTCTGCTGGAGGATCTGCCACTGGAGCTACTGCCTCCTTGAGGAGGAGCTGAGCGATGTCATCTCGAAGAGCTGACTGGGTCTGAGCGGATACTCTTTCCTCCCGAGGGGCACGGGCTCGTCTTGGGGGGTACTGCTCGAATTCCAGAGGCAGTCCCAACAGACCACTTCAAGGACCCATCTGTCCGAAGTGACAGTGGACCAGGTGGAAAGGAAGTGGCGGAGCCGGCCCTCCATGGGAGGACCCAGAGCTGAGGCGACGGGAGAGGGGTTGACAGCCCCGCTCCGTTACTGAGCAGGCTTGGAGGAGGAGACTCCAGGACCTGAACCTCTGCCTCCTTTATGGGCCTGTTGGGGTCCGGGCTTGGGCCGGGGGCCCCAAGCTTGAGCCTGCTGCTGTTGCTGGTGCTGCTGTCTGCCTTAAAAGGAAGACTGCTGAGCCACAGGGGAAGAATGCCGAAAAGGTTTCTTCCTTTTTTTCTGCCGGTTCTTGCCCGAAGAACCCTTGGCAGAAGTGGCGTCCAAGGTGGCACTGGACTGCTCAATGTGTTGAAAGTGACCAGTCACTCCTGGGCCAAACAGGTCGGTCCCAAGGAACAGCATGGCAGCTAATTTGTGCTGGGTATCTGCCGGAAAGGAGGAGAGCCTCACCCAAGCCCTGCGACGAGAAGCAACCGTGGCAGCCATCAAACAGGCACAAGAATCCCCAAAGTCCATGGCCGTCTGAAGCTGCTGTTTGGCAACAGTTTGGCCCTGATCCCGGACCTGCTTGACCGTGGTCTGCATGTCTATGGGGAGATGTGGGAGGACTTCATCCAGCGACCCTAGAAGGGCGTGAGAGAAGTGTGCCATGATAACGGACGAACTTGCCCAATGAAGGCCCAAGGAGGAAGCCGCATAAACCTTTCTGGCTGAATCGTCCAGAAGCGTGGACTCTTTATCAGGAGGTTGGTCAGTGTCGGCAGAACTGCCAGTACGTCTGAACACAGAGGCGATCACCAGGCTCTTGGCCGAAGGGTGCTCTGTGAACCCCACAAGGGACCCCATGGGCACTGCATACTAGCGGGCCATGCAGACAGACAGAGCTGGACAAGAGGCAGGGCGCTGCCAGAGTTCTAAGGCCGGGCCAACAATAGCCTCAGCCAGAGGAAAGGCCTCAGTAGGGGTATCCCCTCTCTTAAGGATGAACATAAGAGGGTACTCCGCCTTTTACTGAATTGGCTCCAGGGGCATCCCTATAGATTCAGAGATGTGGCGAAGAATCCCTTGGAAAGACGAGGGACCTTCCTCCGTCTTTAAGCCAATGGTTGATTGATCATCCCTTGGATGAGAATGCAAGCCAGTGACGTCCAAATCTGAGGAATCCAGGTATAACGGCCGACCACCCAGGTCACCTTCGACCCGCCGAGGGCAGTCTAGGGTGACCGTGACCGACAACTGCCGGAGAAGTCTGGTGTCTAGTCTATCTTCCTTGGAAGGACCCCCTCCCACAGGCTGTTTGGGCGGTGGTTCCACCAGAATCGGTGGAGAGACCGTTTTAGGCCGAGCTGGTGGTTTTGCCGGCTCTGCGGGCTGAGGAACCAATTTAATAGGCTCCAAAGGAGTTGGCTTCGGCCTACGAGGCGATAGCCAGGTAATGGCCAGTGTAGAAGCCGGAGTTGGCTTGTGCCCAGTCAAAATTAGCTGTTGCCACATGAGATCCTTGTAGCGCCAATGGAGTTTCTGCCAGTGCCTCTCCTCATCCGAGGAGGACGAGGACGACCGATGACGTCGCCTCTTTTTAGAGCGCTTAGGGCTCTTTCTTGGCCTGTTGGTCAAGGGGGTCTGAGACCTCGATCGAGATCGGACGGGCCGACTCGGTAGCTTGGGAGACGCCAGAGGGACCGGTGATTTCCCGGGATCGGGGACCACTTCTTCATTGGGAGTCCCAGCAGGCTGGGTCTCGTCATCTGGAAAGACCAGATATGGGGTTCGATCGAGGAATTCATCAACCGGAGTCGGCAAAATCGTATCGATCAGATCGATCATGATTTCAACATCGTCAATCGATAGTTTGGTCGACTGACCTGACGGCAAGGCCGAAAAGCCAGTGGCCGAAGAGGCGATCTCGACCAAGGTCGAGACCGCACGTTCCTGGGATTGAGATCTCTCCTGCTCCCAAGAACATCTCCGTCGAGACAAAGATGATCTCGGGTCCTTCTCCCGCTTACGGGATCGAGAGGAGTGCGAGCCGGCAGGCGCCTCTCCCTTGATCGGGAGAGACTGGCACAACTCTCGGAAGGAACCTGAGAAGGTGGAGCCTAGGTTAAACGGAACGAAGAAGCTCAGAGAAGTCTCTGCAGCACGAGCCGCTTCCTCCTCGAATGCCTGTATGCGTTCCAATTGCTAGGAGGATCCCGCAGCCGCAGAAACCGCCCACTGAGCCTCCTTGGATTTCACCGGAGGGTTCCTCCTTCTCCGGCCCTCCCAGTTTCAGGAGTGAGGCGGTCATCGAGGGCGTTGGGATGAAAGAAGCGGAACACATACTTCGCATTTTGAGGTGTCATGAGTAAACACAGAGGCAATAAACGACGCTGGAGTTGGATCGATGCCAGAATATTTTCTGGGCCGCAAAGGAACACGATAAAATCCGGGGGAAGACTTGTCTTCCATAATCAAAGAGTACTTGCAATCGCTAACGCGAACAATGCGAAGTTTCAGAATAACTGACAATTTGAAAGCCAGGGCCTAATAGATGTGTGAGCACAAGGGAGGCAACCTCAATCTTCCAGCGGAAAGGAAGATCTGGCGTCATGGGGCGGAGCCAAGGTATATATTACCCAGGTGGGAGGGAGGAGCCAGCTTGAAGACTTCTGGTCCAACCTAAAGTGGAAGGAGACATGCCAATGAGTGTGGATGAACAACATATCCACGCTCCTAGAATGACATTTTTTCAGTAAATACGGGGGGCCTGGGATTTTTTTTTTTTTATTATCTTGAGGGAGGCTCACTTACATTTGAGAAATGAAAGTTATGTACTAACTGCAACTGCTGATCTTCCAGAATATCTTCGCCACTGATTACCACTTATGCGTCAGGGCCCCCCGGGAGCAAAGCTTTTACCAGAGGGTCGGCCACGACTACTGGGCATGACACCTGCTCACCCTCCACATGGAACGGCATGCCAGCCAGTAACCACTGCCAGCTCCCTCACCAACCTCAGTTCTGTTCGCCAAGAGAGAAACAATGTGGGGGAAAAAATAAGAGGCTAGGAATTTTCCTAGCCCACAGGGATAGGGCAAATACATGGGAAATATAAAAACACAACAACAAAATAGGACCTGACTGACAACTTTTGAATCAAGAAAAAGAGCACACTAGGTGCCCTAAAGGGGAAGTTCAGTAGGGAACCAGAGCTTCACACCACTAGCCAGACAAAATAATAAAGAGTTTACATGCAACCCAACAGTGGTGTTTCTTTGGCCTGGAACTGTGCAGCCAAGCTGTCCTGTAAGAGAGAAAAACTCTGACATGGAGTGGCTTCATTTTCCCTTTCACATTTAGTGTAGAAGCCGCTCCTGGAAAAAATGCCCTCCGATTTGTTTTTCTTTTAAAAAATGAAAGAACCTGTTGGTCAGAATGTTTATTTCGCCACAACTCGGGGAGAAATGTTTGGGAGTGTGAATAAATGATACCAATAGCACAGAGCTGTTTTGGGAGGTTACTGGTAAATGTCTGTGACAAAAATATATCTCCCCCTGAAACGCAAGCCGCAGTGTCCCTAACACATGTACTGGCGGCTCTGCAGCTTCAGCCCTGACTGGAGAATATTCCTGAAGTTGGCAAGATAGTTGAAAGCTGCTGCCCCCCTCTTGTTTTAACAGGGGGCTTGAGTATAAAACTTTGAGGAACCATATTTCTGTTGTCAGAGTTATCCTTCACCCACACCCCTATCACATGTACCAGAAGCTGGGGCAGCAACCAGGCCGCAACACTGAAGTATCACTGGTGTAGACCAAGTGTACATCTTCAGCCTCACCACTGGCGGCGTCTGCTGCCTCCAAGGGCCAACGGACTGGGGAGGGTGCTCAGCCAGCCCCTGAGAGGAAGCCATGTCCACCAGATCCCTGACCTCTCGGCGAGGCAAGCATGGGGAGTGCCCTGGATTTCCTCGGTATCAGAGTCATTGAGAAGGGACTCGGGGAAGAGCCCAGGGACCTTACCTTGGTGTCTCTGGTGCAACGTCTGCCTCAGAATGTGGGGGACTTACAACTCCACTTCAAAGCACGCTTCTCAAGGGTGCAGCAGTCCATGGAGAAGCAGGCATTGCACCTATCCATGTCATGGTCAGCATCAAGGCATGTCCAGCATTCATCATGCGGGTCCTAGACAGTAATCGGACCCGAACAGGAGTACCGACATGGGGCTGCCCTTGTCCTTCTTCTTAGGCCTCTTAGAATCTGGCATGATGCTGAGCGAAAATAATGAAAATAAGCAAGAAAATGGTTCAGCGCCAAACTAAAATGACAATGCACACAGAACCGCTAAAAAAAAAACATGGTGGAGGAGAAAATTATGCATCTAACAGGGGTGGCAGTGAACTGAGGAAGATTATGATGCAGTTTCGGTGACTGACGCTCCCACGGTGTGCACTCCACATCATAAAAAAACAGAACTGAGGAGGAAAGGGGGTCTGCGTCGGTTACTGGCCAACCCACAAGCACAACATCACTACATGTGCCTCGTGGAGGGCACCGTCACCAATGTTAGTCTCCTTCTAGGCTGCAAAAGACTTTGCTCCCATGGGGTCCTAGTGCCTCCAGTTTAGATCTATAACTGGAACTGAATGGTGAAGATTGATTCTTGGAAGATATTCCATGTTCACATGAATCAGTATTGATTTTTTTCTTATTAGATGTAATGTTGTTTAATGTCTCATTTTATATTATTTCTCAATTCCTATGCACCTGTGCTTATGTCAGGGAACATAAGTTATTCTACCACACAAATTTTTCATATTTATTTTAATTCTGTGCCCTCTTGTTAACTCTGCTTGCGCCCATAAGCTTGGTTCTAACGATCACCAGGACTTGACTTGACTACCTTTTCAGGGCCACAGTCCCCGATTCAGTGCTTGATTTGTGCTGTTCGATGAACTGAATACTTCTGGTTTAAAAAAAAAAAAAAATTCCCTTGGAACAAAACCGCAATACAGAGGTCATAACAGCTTTACAAAAATGTACAACATATGGCATTTAGCATTAAAATACTAGTTTAGTAGGACAGGATGTCTGAAATTCTAACCATCATAATATACATAATACACTCACGCTCCCAGACAATAAACCTCCACCAGGATCAGTTTTCTGTACTCTCTCATGGAAGGGTTCCACTCTAACCCCCATCATTACTGTACAATGTACCATCTGCACCGCCCTCATCTGTTTTCCACCTCCACTAACACAGATTCCTCACTCCCCAGAGCCATTCGCCACCACCTTTTCATACGCTGACCCCCCAACAGGATAAGAAGGAAGGCACGACTGAGACACTCAGGTACCTGCACGGGATAAAGAAGGTGGACAGCAGTGAGTTGTTCATAATAAGCAGTAACATGGGCACCAGGGCGAAACTCCAAGGGGGGGGGGGCAGTCAAAATGGATGTCAGGAAGTGCTTTTTACAGAAAGAGTGGTGGCAGACTGGAACAAGGTTCCAGAAAAAAATCATCTGCACTAAGACAGAAGGGAGGTTCAAAAAGGGGTGAGACATACACATGGGAAAAGAGCATATGGGGGCAGTTGGGGGACAGTGGAACAGTGGACAAGAAATACGGATCACAGTCCTATAACTAGTGCCTATCAAAAGTGCAGTGCACTTTTTCAAGTCATAACGACTATGAAAAACACTAGCTGGCAGAGAAGCTGTTTGGGCTACCATGGAGTATCTTTACTGAAATAAAGGAACACAGCACCTGATTTGTGAGTGCCTTATACCGAGTGGCCCAGCTCTCTGCCAGTGAACCTATGTGCACAAAATGCACTGGTAGCGAGTTTTCATGTGAGCCACCCCCCTGTGTTTCAAAGCCACAGGGCTGCGTAGTGTATCTATGCCCAGAGCCTACACAGCAAATACCAGCAAGCAAACATTCGGCATTGACAAATGCTTGTTTATGTTAAAAACAGCCTCTTGCAGCCGACCGGTTAGCACAGCAGTAGCATTATCACTCACAATGCCAGCAACCCAAGTTTTGGAGCAAGATCGAGTCATCCAGGGTTGGCCGTGGAGGAGAACTGAACATCCAAGAGGACGCTCACCTCTCCAAGGAGGAAAGGCAGCCAGCTCTGCTGCAAGGCTGCTACCTGCTTGACTACAGGCGGCAGTGCAGGCAGAGCTATGCAGGGAGGAACAGAAGCTGACGGGTGCAGAGTGCACATTTGTGCTCATGCTTGCGGCCTTGCATGGTGGCCTCCTGAGGGTGAGGAAGAGAAAAAAACAGGGATAATGCCAGCTGACACCACGAGGAACAAAACCCTCATAGGCCCTGCAGTGGCAAACCAGGCACTGCCCAATCCAGATCCGAACAAAGTGGGCTAAACTCCCCGCTGCCCCCACTATGGGGGGGGGGGGCATGGCAGAACTTGGGCAGGTAAGTCTGGAAGAAGCTGGGTGAAGGGGCTGGGGGGGTCAGCCTGATGGGGGCCAGACTGGACAGAACAGTGTAAAAGTGAGTAACAAAATAAAACAGTCTCTTGCTTAAATTGCTGTACTCATTGCTGGAAGCTTCTTTGCTGACTGCAGGGGAGAGACAGAAGGAGGGTAGGAGGCTGAAAGGGAAGGAGCCACCCTGCATTTGCACACCGCTAACCACAGAGCTGCACTAACGTCTGCTGTGAAGGTAGTTGTTTGACTGTCCCCCAGCTGCAGGAAGGTGGCGGTTATGGCAGGGTTGTGTAACCGAGGCTACTGAGAGAGTGGCTAAGAATGGACTAAAACACATAAGGTCTTCTTACCTGGCGACAGATGAGATGCAAGAGTCGAGTTAAAACCACCTCCAGGAATCTCCGATGTCCGCATATCATCTTCACAAACAGAGATGCCCAAGCTCCTTGTCTGAAAACATAAAAAAATAATGCGTGAACAGATAAAAGACAAGGTTACTTACAAGTAACTATTCTTTCACTACTGGTAATCCTTCTATAGTCACACTTTTTTTTTTTTTTTTTAACTCTGTTTATTTCTTCTTCGTCAAGCGGGGGATGCACCCTGTATTCTGCCCATTTCCCAGAAACATTCCCCCCAGCCTGCCCACACAGGGAGGTCCATGACTAACCCCTCATGGCAGGGCTCCTTGGGGGTGGGGAGCTGGAGAATGGACAGTCCATGACGAGCGGGCAGGGCATCATTTGGGCAAGGGGCAGAATCCTGAGCCTGGCAGCATGTTCTTCAGCCGAGAAGGGATTTTGCCACAGGTTGCCCCTGGAGGCGCGGACATGCAATGACGTCAGTGTGCGTGCTCCCACACACAACCCAGAGACACCCATCATCACCTCCTACCCATCTGTGTGGTCCCAGCCTAGAGCTGTCCCTGGGGTGCCCATAATACCCCCCCCAAAGCTGGCCCTCTGATGCTCCCGACATGTTCCTAAACCTGGGATGCCAGCACTGGAAGTGGTAGCTCAAGTGCTGCACTGGTGAGCTGGCTTTATTTTACAGTCACAGTTGTGCAGTTATCTGGGCATGCGCGGACTCCTAGGAAAGCTCTGGCTAGAGCTTCAGTTCCTCCCCTCACCCCACTATGCTTTAGATCCTTCGATAAGAACAACAGGAATGTGAGGCTATGCCAACAGGTAACTGGAAAGCAGTTATGGCTAGTAGCCAGGAAAGGCTGGGCAGGTTAGTGTGACTTCAGAAGGTAAACAAGTAATGAAAAGAACAGCTACGTAAGAAATGAAAATTATGTACCTACTGTAATTCCTGATCTTTCTATGCATCTTCACCATTCATCGCCTTTGGGTCTGGCGGAAGTCATGACCCAGAGGAGCTCTTTGTTTTGGGTGGGGGAGATGGAGTCCGATGACATCTGCGCCCCACCCTCGAGGCCGACGACCGCGTGGCGCCGAGGGTGGCAGGTGTCGCCGACCCGCCTCCCACCAGTTCTGAGTCACCGTGAGAGTAAGAAAGGGTTGGGGGGACAAAGAAGTCCAAGGACAGACAAAGGAAAAGATAAACAAACTAAAAGGAGAAATAAACGACAGAGAGAACAGATAGGAGATTGAGAAAAACTAAGAGTTCAGAAGGAGCCCCAATCTCTGGAATCAGAAAAGGAAAGGGAAGGAGGGAGGGAGGGAAGAAAACGGGGGGGGGCCGGGGGACGACATACCCTGGGGCTCATGACTGTTCCCAAACTGGATTAAGAGTTGCGAAGGAGTAGCCAGAAGGCTGTAGTACCAGAATTCAAGGCACAGAATCACTGGCAACTAACTCCAGTAGAAGCGGAAGAGGCTATTCTGGGACAGAAGGGTTGTTCTGCCCCCCCCCCCCCGAAACCATATAATTGGATAGGGGAGAAACAATAAATCTCTGTAATTAAAAAATAAGGGATGAGTCCCTAAGGACAAGGACGGGGGCAGCCACCAACTCCCACCCCACCACCCCAAAGGGGTGGAGCCAAGGCATTGAGGTGAACCACCCTTTCCTGATCCCTCTTCTCCCCTCCACCGCCCAGAAGGCGAAGGAAAAATCCCCAGGTGTGCCCCAGGTCACCCTGCTCCTGACTAGCGGAAAGCGGGGGGGCCAAAGGAGGGAGGGGGACCCAGAGACTGAGGCCCCAGGGGGATGGTGGGTGGGATCTGTGATGAATGGTGAAGATACACAGAAAGATCAGGAATTACGGTAGGTACGTAATTTTCATATCTTATCTGTGTCAATCTTCATCACATTTGGGTGAGTACCGAGCCCCCCTCCGAAGGGTGCCCTAGACCCTAAAGTACTAAGTCCCTTAGTTCCCAGTGGGGGAAAATACTGAGAGGGAGAACCTCTACGGGCTTGGCGAGACCCGAGACTGGGGAGAGTGAGGCAGGGACCTCCCGGAGGGGGCAGGAGGTTGCCACGACAGACGACGCCTCACCCTACGGGAGAAAAGGTGGGTTCTCCGGTACGTGGAGGAAATCACCTTACACCGGGCCAAGGGTGACACCCGGGAAAGACGTAGCCATGCTGTCTGCCTAGTGCAGATCGCTGTCCCTACGACCCTGGAAGCTATCTCGCTGGTGTTATAAGATGCCCTCGCTTGGTGCCTTGCTAGCTCCAGGCCACGTGCAGAGAGTGCAATGACTTATCTGGTTACCTCCGAAACAGGGAAAGAGGCTAGGAGTTGACCTAGCCCAGACCACAGAACCTATCATAGGTAGCATAGTGGGCCTGATGAGCAGAAATTGAAAGTAGCAACCATGCCGAGTAAAAGGTCCTCCTCCCCCAGAAGTCAAAATCCACAGAATCTTGATCTGGGGGCCGGTCACATGAAGGCGCGAAGCCTATCGGGAGTGACCAGCTCGTCAGTCCTGACTGAGGATGAGGCATATGACCTGGAGACTCGGGGGGACACAATACCTCTGGCTCAGGTCCCTAGGGGCTGGGACTCCGGAAACGGGTCTTTGCCAGAACCGCAATGACGCCTCCTGGAAAGGAGCAGGCCAGGTGGACACCACAAGGGTAGCAGCACTGAAATCGCCTAGGAAGGCATGCGTCAAATGCTCCAGATTGTGCTGAGTGGGTGGGGTGATATGCAGGTCTTTCATCATCCTCACGAGGAAATGCTGATACTCAGCGAGATCAGCAGCAGGGGAGATGTGGACAGAAGGCTCCTCTCCTCCAGAAGAGGAGGATAAGGAAGCGGAAGATCTCGGAGATCCAGAGGTTGGCTGTTGAGGGGGAGGGTGGAACACCCACTCATCTATAGCCCTGACATAAGCAGGGAAGTGAGCAGCCTCACCCCTGAATTGCTCCCAGGAGAGAGGTCCTGTAGGGCCACGAATACCTGGGAGAGCAGGAGATGGTGATAGAGGAATGGGGGCTAAGTCCACAACAGAAGGTGACCGTCCTCTGTTCGGACAAGACAGCGCACCAGGAGCCTCAAGGGAAGGAGGAACTCCAGAAAATCCAACAGCCGACAGCTGATCAACCACGCTGGAACTGCCTAGGCCGTGCCCTAAAGAATCCCCCCTGTGAGGTGAGCGGGACCGTGCAAACCCAGAAGGACGTTCCCTTCCCTCCAAAGCCCAAGGCCCTCTCGAGGAGACTGAGAAGGAAGGGTGGGCGTCCGCGCTGCGACTTCTCCCCAAACCCAGGTGGGTACCAGAAAAGAGTCGCCGCATCAAACCCTGACCCCTCAACCCCACAGAGTCCGAAAGAGCCCTCCTCCTTGCAAACACCAGCCTACGCAGCTGACAACCCTGGTCAGCCCCCAAAAGGACCACCCAAGGAGTAGCACCCTCCCCTCCTGAGGACGATCTGGTCAGCCCTAAATTTGGGCGATACAGGCACACCACCTGAGGGGGTAACCCAACTGAGGGGGCAGAAACCCCCCCAAGCCCAGGCTGCAGGGCAATAGTGGCCTGAACCACCACCTGCTGGTCAGCACCCCTGACCCCAGACTTGGGGGCTACCGCCCGCTCCTCAGAGGAAGGCTGGGTCCGGCCAGCCGAAGTAACCACCAGGGTGTCCACATGGGCTGCCAACTCCAAAGAGTCGGACAGGCGGTCTGAATCAGACTCTGATTCCGCCTCTGAAGAGGTAGAGACCGAGGTCCGGTGCCAGACCATATGCGGACGCCCACTCCTGTCTGGACTGAGAGCAGCACCAGTCCGGGTGTCCGCAGCAAAGCCAGCACAGAACTCCCCCATGGCACAGTGAATGGTGCTCAAAGAAGAGACGGCATCGAGAGCGGCAGCAGAACCGTAGTCGATGTCTGCCACAGCACCATCCCATCCCATGAGCTGCCAACGGCACAGGAGTCAGGGACGGCGCCGACAGTGGCGCCGCAAGCGACACCTTCCATGGCACCGTGTCCTTGCACAGCGCCATCCCCAGCCTCGGCACCGTTCACAGCACCGAGATGACAAAATGGTCGAAGACAGCAACTTTGAACTTCTCACGGTGCCACCAGCGCTATCGGCACCGCGAACGGCATCGACAGCAGAGATGCACTGAGCGGCGGACCTGTGCCGATCACGGTGCCATCACTGACAGACGGCGTTGAGGAAGGTGCCGACCCAGGCTTTCCAGCCTGAGGAGACGACACCGGGGGAGCCTTCGGCCCTGAATAGGCGATTACCAGAGCGGTGCCTCCTGCCCGCTCCCCAAGGGGAACAGACTGGGCCTTCTGCACCGTGGAAGGGGCTTCTGCCATGGTGAGCCTACAAGAAGTGGAAGCCCCCTCCTCCGTGGTCCGTGTAGAACGGGAGGGACCCAGAGGAAGCCAAGAGACCAGACTTAGCCCAGCGATCGCGCACGTCCCAGGCTCCCGTCGAGCTCGTCCAACTTTACACGCGCACTGTTCCAGGACATGATGATCCATCGAGAAACAGGCATCGCACAAATCCATGTTGTGAAGCTGGCCAAGGCACGCAAGACAATGATCATGCTGGTTGGTAACGGAGTACTTGCAGCCGCACAGGCACCGACGCATAGGAGGCCGCCCCACTTTCAGCGACTTTTTGCCCTCCGACCTAGACATGATCGACGGGAAAAAAAATGCAAAAAACAGACTCGACGTCGCTGAAAATAATAAAGGAACAGTCTTACCAGACAGTGGCGTCGAGTAGGGTGAAACGGAACCGGCAGGTAAAACTCGGCGTCGAAGGACACGAAGACTAGGCCCGTAGTTGCTTGAAGCTCCTCACGAGGTGCAACTTCTATGGTGGGAGACGAAGAACTGGCAGGAGGGTGGGACTGATGACACCTAATGGCTAACCCGTGGGCGCCACGCAGTGCATCGGCCTCAAGGGCGGTGCCACACAGTGTGTCAACTCCGCACATCCCAAAAAAAAAAAAAGAGCTCCCACGGGTTCGTGACCTCCGGCCAAACCCAAAGGTGATGAATGGTGAAGACTGACACAGATAAGATCTTACCTCAACAGTAGATCTTCAAGGGGATCACAGTCATCAGGTCACACCATATGACCTTTAACGCTGGTGAAGCAGGACCCACACGGAAGATTTTCCAGCAGTACTACTGGGGCAGCCAATGCCGACGTCACCTGCTGACGCCATCGACCAAATAAAGGCATGTGCAGCCCCGCTCCCTCCTCAGTTCTTTGCCCCGGAGACAAAGAAAGTAAGCTCGTGCTGTGGGGGACCAAGGAGAGAGAGAGGTGCTCAGGCCAAAATAAAAGGCTAGATACACTAGAAGTCGGTCTGAGGCAAAGACCAAAACGGGGGATGGTAGGAGGGAAAGTTGACCTGATGACTGAGATCTCCTCGAAGATAATACAGTTACGTAAGAACTTACCATAATAGCAGCTCTTCGAGAGGAGCTCTTGCAGCAGGTAACACCATTGGGACTGGAGCTGGCAGGTGCCAGAACCCCATGGAAAACTTCTAGCTAAATGTATACGGCAGGGGACCATCCCCTGACATCGGCCCGCCTCCGACGTCCATCTATGGTATAAAAGGGGCAGTCCCCCAGCCCAACCTCAGTTCTCCTGCCGGAGACTCCAGCATGTACAGAAACTGGAGAACCGAGGAGGTTCCTCTACACTGAGGAAAAAGAGGTAACAGAGATGGAGAAGCAGTCACCAGGGGGATGGAGGAAGGGAAAGCAGCACCTGCTGCAACAGCTCCTCTCAAAGATCTACTGTTATGGTAAGTTCTTCCATAACTGTACCATCTCACTTCAAGGGGGCTCTTGCAGCAGATAACACTATTAGGAATGAGTCCCAAGCAGCGAAAGGACTGACCTACAGTCAGCTGGGAGGAGGCAGAAGTCATCATAAAGCTCTCAAGAGAGCAGGCCCTGTAGAACAGTGAGTATGAAGCCTGCCCTACGCCTTGAGGCAATGTCCAGACTGTAATGGCGAATGAAAGTGTGGACAGAACTCCAAGTGGCAGCTGAACAAATATCAGCTACTAACACATTCCTGAGGGAAGCAAAGGAGGCAGCCATACCCATGGTAGAATGACCTTTAACTGGTCCCAGTAAAGGCTTGTCGTAGTTATGGTAACAATAAACAATGCAATTGACTAACCATTTGGACAAACACTGATTTGAAACAAGAGCCCCTTCTTTCCTAGGGGCGAAAGAAACAAAAAACTGATCAGATTTTCTAATGGTGTGGGTGCGGTTCAAAAAATAACAAAGCACCCGGTGGACATCCAGAGTATGCAGTAAGGCCTCCCCTTGATTCATATACTCTGGGTAACACACAGGCAGGTGGATGTCCTGATTCAGAGTGAACTCAAACACCACCTTAGGAAGAAACGTGGGATTGGTTCTCAAGGACACCCTGTCCCTGTGGAAAACTAAATAAGGTTCTTTACACATCAGAGCCGGAAGCTTGGAAATCCTTTGAGCAGAAGGAATAGCAACTAAAAATAACGCTTTCCATGACAGAAAGCACAGCTCGTAACTTGCGGCAGGCTCAAAGCCACGCAGGGTAAGCTTTTCCAAAATGAACAAAAGATCCAAGGGGGAATAGGGTCCCTAATGGGAGGTTTCAGATGCAGTATACCCCGAAAAAAAGTGTGGGAGAGGTCCAGCTGGGCAAGAGTCTTGCCTTCTATAGATGGCTGATAAGTGCACCTTAATCGATGAGTAACTCAGTCCCGAGTCCGAAAGGGAAAGGAGGTACTTGAGAATGAGATTCTCCGGACAGGTAAAGGGATCTAGGTGATGAGCAGTGGCCCATATGCAGAACCCATTCCACTTCATAGCATAAGTGGCTCTTTTATAGGTACATTAGGGAGCATAGAAAGGTTAAGGGAGGAATAGTGAAGATTAATAAAAGACAGGGGAGGTGGGCAGAGGGAGACAGTGAAAAGGCAGAGATATTGAATGAATACTTTTGCTCAGTATTCACAAAAGAAGATGAGGAGGAGTTACCTAAACCAGACAATAGAAGCACTCTGGGTAGGGGGGTTGACACCAGTCCATTTACAGAAGAAAGAGTCCTGAAAGAACTCCTAAAATTCAAGGTGTACAAAGCAATGGGGCCTGACGGGATTCACCCCAGAATCCTAAAAAAAACTAAGGGAGGACCTAATGACACCACTGACCACACTTTTTAACAAATCATGGGAGGATGGGGTGGTACCTGAGGACTGGAGGAGAGCAGATGTGATTCCCTTCACAAAAGTGGGAGCAAGGCAGAAGCAGGAAAACTACAGACCTGTAAGTTTGACCTCAGTGGTAGGGAAAATGACGGAATCACTTCTGAAAGAAAGAACTGTTGAGTACCTAGAGGCCAGCGGGGCACAGGACCCAAAGCAGCATGGATTTACAGCAGGAAGGTCATGTCAGACAAATCTAATTGATTTCTTTGACTGGGTGACCAAACTAATAGACCAGGGAGGGGCTGTGGATATGGCCTACCTAGACTTTAGCAAGGCATTTGACACAGTCCCGCACAAAAGACTAATAATCAAGTTAGCCAGCCTGGGAGCGGGTTCCAGGGTGGTAGCCTGGGTAGCAAACTGGCTGCACAACAGGACACAGAAGGTAATAGTGAATGGAACACATTCCGAAGAAAGGGGGGTTACTAGTGGAGTACCACAAGACTCAGTACTGGGTCCAGTCCTCTTTAACATCTTTATAGGTGACATTGCAGAGGGTCTGGAGGAAAGGTATGCCTCTTTGCAGATGACACAAAGATCTGTAACAGAGTTGATACGGGGGTTAGAAAGGATGAGAAGGGACTTGGCAAGGTTGGAGGAATGGTCAGACATATGGCAACTTAGATTCAATGCAAAGAAGTGCAAAGTAATGCACCTGGGAAACAAAAACCCAGGAGAAGAGTATACGATAGCAGGGGAGGTACTAACAACAACAGCAATGGAAAGGGACTTGGGGGTAGTCATATCAGATGACCTAAAGGTGGTAAGCAATGTGAGAAGTCAGTAAGGAGAGCCAGGGGGATACTGGGATGCATAGGAAGGGGCATCACAAGTAGAAAAAGGGAAGTGGTTATCCCTCTGTACAGACAGTTGGTGAGACCCCATCTGGAATACTGTGTGCAGTTTTGGAGACCCCATCTATGCAAGGACATAGACAGGATGGAAGCAGTCCGGAGGAGGGCAACTAAAATGGTGCAGGGTCTGCATCAGAAACCATATGAGAGAGACTGAAGGAAGCTTATATGTATACCCTTGATGAAAGGAGGGACAGGGGGACATGATAAAAACTTTTAAGTACCTCAAGGAACCAACAAAGTCCAGGAGGGTAGCATCTTTCAGAAAAGAGATGTGTAAGAACAAGGGGCACAATTTAAAAATAGAGGGGCGGCCCAGAGGTAATGTGAGGAAAGTTTTTCACGGGAGAGAGTGGCGGATGCATGGAACCGCCTTCCAGGGGACGTTGTTGGGTCTAAAACAGTGGGGGAATTCAAACATGCATGGGACAGACATAAGGCAATTGTAGTGGGGGGTTGCAGGAAGTAGGCTGTTGGTTAACTAGAATCTGCAGCTTATCCAATAGGAAGGGAAATGGGCAGACTGGGTGGGCCAAGTGGTCCTTATCTGTCGTCATAGTCTATGTTTCTATGTAGTGGAAGGTTTCCTAGCTGCCAATAGGATGGCTGCTACCCAGAAGAGGTCCCAAATCTGGCAACTGCTAAGTCTGCAGGAGCCATGCATGAAGGTGCAGTGACTTCAGGTCCGGGTGGACCAGAGTGCCCTGCTCCTGGGAGAGCAGATCGGACCACAGGGCAGGGGGACTGGAGGTTCCACTGCTAGTTCCTGGAGGAGTGGAACCCATATCTGGCATGGCCAGTAAGGGGCTATTAGGATCACCTCTGCCCCCTCTGACTGCAACCTGAGAACCAAAATTCTTGCTGATGTTAGCTAAGATAGGGAAGCTGAAATACTGAAAACTGATCTGGCACAATTAGAACTGTGGGCTAGTTTAAACGGAATGATGTTTAACTCAAATAAGTGTGTTGTTATGCATATAGGAAAAGACAATAAGTGTACTGATTACACTCTTGCAGGAAAGAGCCCAAGGCCAGTGACAAATGATAAAGATTTGGGTGTAGTTGTTACCAATGACCTTAAGTTTGGTGCACACTGTAAGGAACTTCCAGCAAAAACAAACATAATTATTTCTTGCATAAAGAGATCAATTGCCTCTAGAAACAGGGATGTATTATGCCACTATATAGAGCATATGTACGACCATTGCTAGACTACTGTTCCCCATTATGGAATCCCACCTTACGTAAGGATGTAAAAAGATTGGAAGGGGTAGAGGTGCATCACAAGACTGATTGATGGTTGCAAAAATATTAGTTATGAGGATAGATTTAAGGACCTTAATCTGCATTCGATGGAATTCAGGTGGTTAAGAGGTGACCTTCTTACTATGTATAAAATCTCTAAAGATAAAACCTTATTATCAGACCTTGGGTTTTTGTTTGCACATACAGAAATTACACTCAGGAGCCATATATCAGTTGTTATTAACCAATCCTAAAAACAAAACTAGAAGAAGCTACTTTACACAAAAAATTATTCCAATGTGGAATTCGCTCCCTAGAGATGTAGTGGAGGCTAATACTTTCACAAATTTCAAATCTAATTTAGATAGATTCCTGCTAGATACTGTAAATGGGAGCTAAGCCCGCTTGCGGGAGATGTACATCTAAGGGCCCATAGCCTCCAGTACATCGATACTGTCTTAGTATGAATCTTAGTACTCTCTGCAGTAACGGAAAGGGAGGGAAGGCATTCAGAAACCTCCCTGTCCAAGAGAGGGACAACAGGTATTGCCAGAAAACACCAGGCCTTGGATCTAGCGAGCAGAAACTGGACAGTTTTGCATTGGATGGGGACGCAAAGAGGTCCATTTCTGGGTGGCCCCACTTGTTGAAGAGATCTTTGACCACGAACGGAAGAAGTTACCATTCATGTACCTAGGACCGGGAACGACTTAGGCTGTCAGCCAAGGTGTTTTGGATGCCTGAAACTTGCACGGCAGTCAGGTGATGTTCTATGGCCCAGTACCAAACTCTCATGGCCTCTCTGTAGAGGGGGTAAGAATGCATTCCCCTCTGCTTGTTTATGTAAAAGAACACAACACATTGTCCATCTGGATCAAGAAAGGGCCCAGGAGAAGATACGTCTGAAAGGACTTAAGAGCATACAGGATCGCCCGCATCTCCGAAACATTGATGTGGCAATGCTGTTCCAGCGAGGACTAGGACCCTTAAGTCTGACGGTCTGCCAGATGGGCGCCCCAGCTTTGGCCCGATGCGTCCGTGGTGAGGATCTGTCGAGGCGACTCTGTCCGAAAATGGACCCCCCTTGGAGAGGTTAGAGGGGTTCAACCACCAAGTCAAAGTCTGTCTCACCATGTTGGAGACCGACACCGGTTGTTCCAAATTGTCTGTGCTCTAGTCCCATTAGACCCGAAGGTTCCATTGGGCTACTCTCATGTGCAGGGAAGCCAAGAGAACTGTTGCAATGGCCGCCACCATGTGTCCCAGTAGCCTTAGAAATGTTCTTGCTGGAACCTGGCAAAACAAAGATCAGTTGAGCCTGTGCCTGAAGACGTTCTGCCCTGTCTGGGGGAAGAAAAGCTTTGCCTTGAGTGGTGCCCAAGATTGCCCCAATGTACTGAAGCCTGACTTGGCCAAGGAGAGGATTTGGGAAGGTTGAGAGTGATCCCCAGATCCCGAAACAGAGTGAAAGTGGCCTCCATGGTTCTGAACAACTGCTCAGTGGTGGCTGTCAGAGGCCAATCATCTAGGTAAGGGAAGATATAATGTCCTTCCCTCCGAAAGGCTGCAGCCACTACTGCGAGGCACTTTGTAAAGACTCATGGGGCCAAGGACAGGCTGAATGGCAGAGCCCAAAACTGGTAGTGGTTTCCCTGAAAGCAGAAGCAAAGGAACCTCCTGTGTGGTGGAAACACCAAGATGTGCATATATGCATCCTGCATGTCCAGAGAACAGAGTCCGTCTCCCTGATGAAGCAGGGGGAGAAGGCCAGGGCGAGTGACCATCCTGGCTCTTTTGTATTCTATGAACTGGTTCAGGTGGCTGTGGTTCAGGTGGCTGAGGTCCAGCATGGGATGCAAGTCACCAGTTCTCTTTGGGACCATGAAGAAATGAGAATAGAACCCCTTCCCTCGCTGTGCTGGCAGGACAGGTTCTATGGCCTGTTTTTGTAGGAGCGCTTGGATCTCTTCTTGAATGAGGGCCAGATGGGCCTGAGGGTACTGGAGGATTGTCCGGAGGAATCTCCAAGAACTCCAGTGTATTCCACTAACTGAAGAACCCACTAATCCGAGGTTATTCTGCACCAACCCTCTCCATAGAGAGAGAAACTACCCCCCACCGCCTCCCCCAAGGATTCAGCTGGGGGAAGGAGGTCGGGAAAGGAGCCAAGCAGAGGAGCTGGGGACAGGCAACGCAGCCTGGGAGGCTCTGGGAGCAGAACCTCCGGTGGGTTGGGAAGAAGCCTTTCTCTTAAAGGCACTTCTGGGTTGCTGGCCCCTGGATTGTTGCTTGGAGGAGTGACGAAAGGACTACCGCTGGGAAGATTTAAGCTGAGACCAGTACAATGTTTGTACCGAGCTCTTGCAGGTGAGTGATTATGTTTTGGGAATCCTCGCCAAACAGATCAAGTCCTCTAAAAGGGGCTTCTAGGACCTTGGACTGCACATCGAGACAAAACCAGAGACTCAAAGCCAGGAGTAGTGCCAAAGGCAAACTCCCGAAGCTAGGATCTCTACCTGCGAGTCCGGCGAGTCATAAGAGGCTCGGAGAATGCGAGTCCCAACATCCAAGCCCGATTTGAGAAGGTGTAACAGCTCAGTCTTGCCGGGGAGACCAGGCTGAGTCTGAACCACCTCCAAGACTTTCTCCCACAGGGTGTTCTGATATTGGACCATGAGGGCCAGAAAGTTCAGGGAAAAGACAGCACAGGTGGCAGAGGCATAAACCTTCTTAACGAATTGGTCTATCTGCCTGGAGTCCTTGTCGGGAGGCTGAGTGCTAAGGTGCCGGGCCCACTTAGAGTGGTCATGGGCAGCATTTATGAAGATTGAGTCAGCCTCTGGGTGCTCCCCATAAAAAGGTTCTTCCCTCAGGGCATTATACAGGTGATCTGCCTTCTTGGAAGTCGCCAGGGCAGAAGATTGGACTTTCCAAGCAGCCCTATTGACATCTTTGAAGGAATCAATATGGGGTGAAACTACCAAGGGCAACAACTCCTTCTTATGGAGGAAAATAGCTAACCGATGTCACTCGGGGTCCACTTCCTCCGTGTCCCAACCCATAAGGGACTGGATGTGGCTCATCACATCCATAAAAGTAGGGCAATCTGGAGGAGACTGAGGGGTGTTCTTGGGCTCTTCTGGTTCTGACGGCAGATCCAAGTTCCCAGAATCATCATAGGATGAGGAGGAGGAATATCTGCCCGACTCGCCAAAGTGTGGGAAGGGAGAAGGTGAGCAAAAATGCCTACGTCGGTGGGTCCAGGGACAACCGGTGCCAGCTCCTACTAGTTGTGGAGTAGGCTCCTTAGGCGGTGGCACTGGGGCCTTTCTCGGGGGAACTTGCTCCTTAGCTAGATTGGGAGGAGGGTCCCTAGGAGTCAGAGTTGGAGGCTTCTTTGGAGCCTCCTTATCCTTTAAGTATGCCCACCAGGCCGCAGAAAGGGCTCCAAGATCTGTGGGCGGGTTCTGTGGTATCATCGGTGGAGCCAGCGTCTGTGGGGTAGGCTGAGAAGGCTCCAGCATTGGTTCCTTAGGCTGTGGTAACCCTGGCGTCTGTACCACTGGTGTTGGGTCAATAGGCATCAGTCCTTGGGGCAAGGAGGAGTCATCCGGCGTTAGTCTGACAGGAGTCTAAAAACTGGGCATCGGACCCTTGGGCAGTATGCTGTGAGACGAAACGGCCAGCCAACAACGGTGGAGGGTTAGGAGATGATGGCTGAGGCATCGAAGGAGTCAAGGTTGGTGTAGCTGGCATCAATTAAACAGGCATGGGCTGACACCTGTCTGGTGAAGCAGCAGGTGCCAGCCTGGAAGGAGAAGCCTGTCCCGGAAAGCTGACTACCAAGCGGGGTAGAGGCATCACTCTCGTGGGGGAGGTGAGCGCATGCCCCTGGAGTCAATTAGTGGCATCGGCCCCTGGAGTCGGGACTGACTTTCCAGACGTCTCGACTGGGAGGGTGACAGTCAAAGAGCCGCCACCCGAGGAGGACCAGCTCGAGCCACCTGGCTGAGGACCCGGCTGATGTAAGGGCCTGAGCATCAGGGGTTGAGGGGCTGGGGATGAAGTCCCGAGCCCTGAAGAACCACTGCCCAAGATAGTAATGAGAGTGGATGGTTTGACCACTGGGAGCCTGGAAGGAGAGAGGGCTGCCAGAGTGGAAGGGGCCGACCTCCTGAGGGAGGAAGACCCAGGCTCGGTCCCCGATTTGCACAGGGACCTGGAGCAGGAAGCTGACCAGGGTCTGTCCCTGTGCTTCTCCATGTGTTTGTGCTTTCCACTGGCTTTCTTCCTTCTGTGAGAAGAGGAGGAGGTTGAAGCCCCAGAGGCCAGGGGAGAGGAGGTCTGGAGCTCCTTCTCCATCACTGAAAGTCTCTGCTGCAGCAGAAAGGCTTCTAGGGTCTTCTGGCGGAGAAGTCTAGTGTGGTGGTTAAAATCTTGATAGTGCTGGCAGGCTTCAGTATCATGGTCCAGGCCTAGGGCCAGCAGACAAGAGCTGTGGAAGTCCTTGTGGGGAAGCTGTTCACCACACGCACACTTGGTCCGCTGCCGCTCCAAACAGGAGGATGGAGAATAAGACATGCAAGAAGAAGGTTGGAAAAAAAGATTTTTAGCAAAAAATAATAAAGCATGGGTAAATGCAGTGGGTCAACGGCAGGAAAAGAACTGAGGTTCGGCTGAGGACTGCCCCTTTTATACCACAGACGGACATCGGGGGTAGGCCGACATCAGGGGGCAGTCTCCCGCTGCATACTGCTAGTTAGAAGTTTTCTGTGGGGTCCTGGCGCCTGCTGGTTTCAGTCCTAACAGTGTTACCTGCTGCAAGAGCCCTCTCGAAGTGAGATTTACTGTTACTTAAGTTTTTACGTAACTGTTCTATCTTCTTTGGGGGGTATCTCAGTCATCAGGTCACACCGTAGGAGCAAGTTACAAGTGCAGCAGAACAGTCTGGGAGGTAGACAAATCGAGGCCTAGGACAGAAGGCCCTGCAGTACAGCTCTGCCAAAGCCTGCATGGGCTCCAGATGCGATATCCAGACTGTAGTACTAGGTGAGAGTATGGATGGTGCTCCAGGTGGCAGCAGCGCAAATCTCAGTGGCTGAGACCCCCTTAAAACAGGCTACAGAGGTAGCCATGCCCCTTGTGGAATGGGCTTTCACTGCCCCTGGCAACTCCTTGCCATGCTCACTGTAGCAGAACATAATACAGTGGGCCAACCATTTGGACAAACATTGGTTGGAAACCTAAACTCCCTCTCTTCCTGGGGCGAAAGAGACAAAAAGCTGCTTTGTTTTTCTGCAGTCTCTAGTTCAAGGCAGATAATACTTCAGAATTCTGCGCAGATCTGAAGTATGGAGCAGTGCTTTCCCTGGGTTGGCATGCTCTGGAAAATACACAGGGAGGTGGATGGATTGGTTCAAGGTAAACTCAGATACCACCTTAGGAAGAAACAGGATTTGTGCGCAAAACACCCTGTCTTTGTGAAAAAAACAAATAAGGCTTTGTTTTAAATTTAACTTAAAGCAGCAGTACTAGATAAAAAAAATTAGATCTTTTGCAACAGTTTGTTTCCTGTGCTCTGTTGAGCACTTACCTGGTTACCTTTCTTGTTTCCACTGTACTATCACCACGTAATTTGCTTCATTTTTTCTTTACATTTCTCCCACCAACTATGCTGAACTGGAACCCTCTGCTGCCAACCGTACATGCGCATGACTTGCAGTACTACACAGGGACAGCACAAATGTGCAGCACAGGGTCCCACGGAAGTAAACAAAAGACATGATGCGACTTGAGGGGGGAGTCTGTCTGCAAATTAGGCAGCAGCCATATTTGCTGTGGATCCAAAGCAATGGAAGTAAATTTTAAATAATCTAAAAATATAAAGATCGCTAGAGAAAAACATTTACAAATATGGAAAACCAAACTATAACTGGATGCTTCCAGCCAAAAAACTGAATTTTGATAATTGCTTCCTGATTATCTAGTACTGCTGCTTTAAATTCTTTTTGTGCCAGAAAGGGCTACGAGGTACCGGACGTAAAAGGCTCAATACTTCTGGGCCTCGAGGATTTAACTCCGTGGCTCGAGTGAGTGAGAGTTTTTCTCCTGCAAGGCAGATCTCTGGTGAGAGAGTACTCAATGAAAGGGGTTATGATTAGCACCATACAGCTATTTTTCTGATTATTTGAGCAATACCTCTGGGGAGAGGGGGTAACCAGGTCGTTGCCTGGTTACCATGGTAAACACTTGGTAACAGTTCCCACAAGAGGTGTTTGTGGAAAGGAGGAGGAGGACATTGGGCTCCATGACATAGAAGGGCAAGGTGAACGAGCCCTGTGTAGCTGTATTTTAATTTTTAACTATAGCCCTTTTTAGGGTGATTGGCTTAACTCGCAAGTCAAGACCACTGCATGAGGTGACTTGATTAGGGTGCTCTGTTTTAAATTTAACAAATTATTTTTGTGCCAGAAAGGGCTACGAGGTACCGTAAGTAAAGGGCTCAATACTTCCGGTCCTCGAGGATTTAACTCCACGGCCTGAGCGAGCGGGAGTTTTCTCCCTGCAGGATGGATCTCTGGCAAGAGAATACTCCAGGAAAGAGACTGTAATTAGCCCCATACGCTATTTTTCTGATCATTTGAGCAGTACCTCTGGGGAGAGGGGGTAACCAGGTTTTGCCTGGTTACCATGGTAAACACTTGGTAACACTTCCCACAACAGGTGTTTGTGGGAGGAGAAGGACATTGGGCTCCCTGACATAGAAGGGCAAAGTGAACGGGCCCTGTGTAGCTGTATTTTGATTTTTAACTATAGCCTTGTTAGGGCGATTGGCTTAAATCACTTGTCAAGACCACTGTATGAGGTGGCTTGATTAGCTTGCTTTGTTTTAAATTTAACTAAAATTATTTTTGTGCCAGAAAGGGCTATGAAGTACCAGAAATAAAGGGCTCAATACTTCCGGTCCTTGAGGATTTAACTCCGCGCCCGAGCGGGCGGGGCAAGAGCGCGGAGACATGCACATCTCTGTTGTATCCGCTGGGATAAAGGGGACAAAGGGACTGTACCCTAGACCACTACGTCCTGTAGTAAGTAGAACCTATCACACACACACACACACACACACACTGTTAGATTGTGGACAACTGAACTTGTTATTTTAAGTCAGCCAATTCAGAATACTGAAATAAAGAGCGTGAATCAGTCTCAAGGAATGGAAGGGTCATTACTTTGCTGTAAAAAAATGCAAAATGTTTACCGGGGGGGTGGGGATCCAGAATTTACGTGTGATAAATGTTTGTTAATATGTACTCTGCAGCAAGACACTGAAATATTACACCATAGGCTATCAGTCCAGACAGAAATAGGGATCCTTGAGGATTATTTAGACCAAGTAGCAAATGAGATAGCACTCCCCCAACAATCTGCTGATACACCGACCACTATAAATAAGCGAAGGGCAAGTGACAAGCGGGGTACCCCAGGGGTGGTGTGTTGGGCAACTCTTCTTCAGTATCTATATCAGCCAAAATCTTGAGACGGACTGAGAGGAGGTGGCGCTCTTCTGGATGACATGAAAATCTGCACAGGTGGACACTGAGGGTGGGGCGGAAGACGTGAGGCAGGACCTAAGGGCACTAGAAGAGTGGGCAAAGATCTGGCAACTAAAATTCAACATCAGGAGTGTGCAGTTATGCACCTGGGACATGGTAAATACAGGTTACTCACCTGTAACAGGAGTTCTAGGAATGGTATATGTTGTTCATCCACACTCATTGGCAGTATCCTTGCCGCTTTAAATCTTGCCGGAAGGTCTTCAAGCTTGCTCCTCCCACCCACCCGGGTGGTATAACTCTCGGCTCCGCCCCATGACGCCAGATCTGGCCCGCTGGAAGCTCAGGCTGTGCGTCGAAGCCGGAGTAGGTAGAGAATGTAGGGATGAACAACATATACCATTCCTAGAACTCCTGTTACAGGTGAGTAACCTGTATTTCTAGGGACATGGATATGTTGTTCATCCACACTCATTGGCAGACTCTAGCAGTTCTCCGGGAGGAGGGAGGCAAGACACACCCCATATACTTACTTGGGAAAGAGAGACTGGAGAACGAGGCCCCAAAACCAGCATCCCGGCGTGACTCAAGGTCGATGTGGTAGTGGGTAATGAAGGTGTTTGCTGACTTCCAGGTAGCAGCCCTGCAGATTTCCTGGATAGGGACGTCCCTGGAAGCAGCCACCGTTGCAGCAGTATGGCAGGTAGAATGAGCTCTTATCCCTCTGGGAGGCTCCATGCCCGCCAACTTATAGCAGAGATCTATGCAGGAGGTTACCCACCTGCTTATCGTCCGCTTGGCTGCAGGTCTGCCAGATGCGGCTTCAGCGTAGGTGACAAACAGCTGGCGAACCTCTCCCATTTCAGCCGCGGCGCTCCTTATAATAAGCGAGCCTTTAGGGTCCAGAGAATGGAGCCTATATTCGCCTCCGAGGTGTGATTGGGGTAGAACACCGGCAGAGTCAACACCTAGTTAGGTGAAACTCCGACACCACCTTGGAAGGAATTTCGTGGGGGGCGCAGGACAACCTTGTCCCTGTGGAAGACCAGGTAAGGAGACTGATGGAAAGCGCCTGGAGCTCTCCCATCCTTCTGGCTGACGGATAGCCACCAAGAAGGCGGTCTTCCACGACAGGTGAGAGAGCACACCTGTGCATAGGTTCGAATGGCTTGCCCATGAGCTTAGCCAGTACCAGCAGTAGATCCACGGAGGTGGGGGGTTCCGACTGGAGGGGAAATGTGATCAAGGCCTTGAAAAAGCGCAGACCACCTTTCCCCTGCGCCACTGACTGCTTCCCGCCCGCTACCGTAAGCAGAGATGGCTGCCAGGTGCAACCTTAGGGTCAGCGACCTAAGCCCTTGACTAGAAAGGGACCATAAATAGTCCAAGATGCTTGCCAAGGAACAGGAGGAAGGGTCCAAGCCCTTGCCTGACACCAAATGGAAAACCTTTTCCATTTGAAGGCATAGCATTTTCTGGTCGACTCTTACGGGACGCCTCAACTACATTGAGGACCTCGTCGGAAAGACCCAAAGCCTGGAACTCTAGCGCCAGGAACCAGGCCGTCAGGTGCAGGGATTGAAGGTCCGGATGGAACACCTTCCCTGATTGACTGAGAGCAGGTCCGGGCGAGCTGGAAGCTGCCCTGAGTCCTGGAGCTGAGACTGAGGAGATCTGGTACCAGAACTGGCGAGGCCAGTCTGGGGCTATCAGAATCACCTGCGCCTTGTCCCTCCTCGCCTTGAGAAGCACCTTGTGGATCAAGGGAAATGGGGGAAAGGCGTAAAAGAGGCTCGGGGTCCATTGCCTCGAGAAGGCATCCCCCTGCAGCGAGCCCTGCTGAGGGGGGCGGGCATGAAACAGACTCAGCTTCGCGTTCTCCATGGAGGCAAACAGGTCCACCTGAGGTGTGCCCCAAAGGGAGAACAGATGCTGTACTACCTCGGAGGAGAGACCACTGTGGGATGCAGCCCCTATCCGGCTCAGGGCATCGGCCAGGGTGTTGGAGGCTCCTGCCACGTGAATGGCTAGGAGATGCCTCCAGGCTGCGCACGAGTGACCAAATGCGGAGAGCTTCCTTGCATAGAAGCATGGAGCGCGTCCCGCCCTGGCGGTTTAGATAGTACATGGTCGTGGTATTGTCCGTCTGGACTCGGACCACTTGACCCCGGAGGAACGGAGCAAAGGCGGTGAGAGCTAGGCGGACCGCTCGGAGCTCCAGCAGGTTGATGTGGCATCGGGACTCGAGGGGACCAGAGGCCATGAGTCGGGTGTCTCCCAGATGGGCACCCCAACCCATCAGAGAGGCATCGGTCGACAGAGAGACCGTCGGCTCGGGCGGACGAACGGGATGCCCTCCTGCAAATGATCTGGAATGGTCCACCACTGGAGGCGTTCCACATCCCCTGTGTCACCGACACAGCTGGTCCAAGGGATCGAGCGCTAGACCACTGGCTGGCCAGTCCCCACTGAAGGGACGCATGTTCCAGCGGCCCAACGGACCACGCTGGTACAGGCGCCATGAGACCCAGGGGCGAGGAAGTCCCGGCAGGGCGCAATTGCCCAACCAGAAATGATCGGGAAAGGAGGAAAGAACCTCGGCCCTGTCCGCTGGGAGCCGCGCCTGCTTGCTCGAAGAGAGTCGAGCTGCGCCCGATGAATAAAATCACCTGCTCGCTCGAGTTCCGACTTGGCCTGCTGATAAGGAGGCCCAGTTGAGAGCAGACCTGGAGGGCCAGATCTCTGGACCACCGCCTCCTTCCTGGAGGGAGCTGCTATCAGCCAGTCGTCCAGGTAAGGGTACACCCGGACCCCTCGGCGCCGCAGGAATGCTGTCACCACTGCCATGCATTTGGTGAAGACCCTGGGAGCTGGAGACAAGCCGAAGGGCATGGCTTGGAACTCGAAGAGATCCTTCCGCTCGGAAGTGAAGGAATCTCTGGTGAGACGGACGGATAGGGACGTGAAAAAACGCGTCCTGCAAGTCCAGAGAGCAGAACCACACGCCGCGTTCCAAGGATGGTATTATCTGAGCCAGAGTGACCATCCTGAAGGTTCGAGACCTTAGGAACTTGTTTAGGTCGTGTAGGTCGAGAATGGGGCGCCAGCCCCCCGTCCGTTTCGGAACCAGGAAGTACCTGGACACAAACCCTGGGTCTGAAAGAGGGTCCACCACCTCTCTTACCACCTCCTTCTGGAGGAGGAGAGCGATGTCGGCTCGACGAGCCGCCAGTGAGGCTGGGGATCCCGAAGCCCCCCGAGGGGCGACGGCTCTGAAGGGTGGTGCCTGCTCGAATTCCAGAGGCAGGCCTCTTCCCACCACCTCCAAGACCCACCTGTCCGTGGTAACAGCGGACCAGGCGGAACGGAAGTGCCGGAGCCGTCCCCCCACGGGGGGACCCAGGGGTAAGGTGACGGGGATGGGGGCGACACCCCTCAGCCCGTCACTGGGCAGGCTTGGAGGAGGACCGCCGAGGGACCTCCTGGGCCCTTCCTCCCTGCCTCCTGTTAGAGGAAGCCGGCGGCTTGGGTTTGGGATGCCAAGGCCGAGCCTGCTGGCCCTGACGTTGCTGGGCGGCGGCCAGGCACAGAAGGACGAAGGGCTTAGGCTGTGGTTTGCGGCCTTTGTCCTTCTGAGCGGAAGAGACCGAGTCCAAGGTGGCATTGGACTTCTCGATCCTCTGCAGGTGACCTTCCACCCCAGGGCCGAAGAGGTCAGTCCCCAAAAAGGGAACATCCGCCAACTTGTGCTGGGTATCCGAAGTAAAGGTGGATATCCTCAGCCAAGCCCGCCGACGCATAGCCACTGCGGCCGCCACCGATCTGGCACATGAGTCCCCTACATCCAAAGCAGTCTGGAGCTGCTGTTTGGCCACTGCCCTGCCCTGGTCCCGCACCTGCTTAACCGTAGTCTGCAGATCGAGGGAAGATGAGGATGACCTCATCCAGGAGCCCAACAGGGCATGAGAAAAATGTGCCATGAGGGCGGCCGAACTGGCCTGGCGAAGGCTGGAGAGAGAGGACTAGCGTAGACTTTTCGCCCGACATAGTCCAATTTCTTGGACTCCTTGTCAGGAGGTTTGTCCACATCCTGGCGTTGCCGGCGCCGAAAACGCTGTCGGTAACCAACCCTCAGCAGAGGGTGTTCCAAAACGGACAAGGAACCGTAGGGACCGCATACTTCCTGGCCATCCTGGCCGAAGGCGCAGGGCAGGAAGCAGGGCGCTGCCAAAGTTCCAGTGCTGGACCCACTATGGCCTCGGCCACCGGAAAGGCCTCCGTCGGAGAATCCCCTCGGTCCAGAATCTCCGTGAGGGGATACCTGGCCCGTTTGGAAACGGGTTCGAGCTCCATCCCGGTAGACTCCGAGATGAGCCGAAGCAGTCCTAGGAAGGACGACGGGCTATCGTCCATTGGCTGACCTCCTGAAGACTCCAAGTCCAGTCGCTTGGAGAAGAAGGAGGAATCATCTTCGGACTCGGAAGAGTCCTCGAAGAGCTGCCTCTGGCCTGAACCACCCTTCACCAGCCGAGGTCGGTCGGGAGTGAGGGTAACTGACAGCCGATGGGTGAAACCTTAGCCGACCGAGAATCCTTGGTCGGAGCCCCAATGGTGGCTGTGGAGGCGGAGGTTCCACCGCAATCGGTGGAGCAGCTGGTTTGGCCGCAACAACCGCCTGGGTATAGGCTCTCGGCAAGTCGGGGGTTGTCGGCCGTTCCGGTGACAACTACTTAATGGCGGGAAGGCGCGGAGTCGGCTTATTCCCGGCCAGGAGGCTGTTGCAACATAAGGTCTCGTGCCGTCGACGTATTCACGCGGCTCCCTCATCCGAGGAGGAGGAGCGAGGACAGCGGCGACGCCGCTTAACCGGGTGCCGAGACCTAGACCGCTTATGACGGTGGGAACGGCTGACCGCCGGAAGAGGTCCGAGACCGAGACCAGAGTCCCGAATTTCCGGTCGGTGCAGGGAGGTGTCGGCCGGAACCGACACTCCTTCGCTCGAAGGTCCATCCGAGGCTCCGGAACCGGAGGCACGGCGAGCCCACGGGATCCTCAACTCCTCCCGGGGAACCGGGAGAGGGAATCTCGGCTGCTAAAGGCGACAGCCCGTCCAATGGGTCGAGAAAATCTCGACTTCATCAGTGGAGTTCGGTCAACTGACCTGGAGGGACACCGTGAGGCCAGTGGCGAAGCCGGCGGACGACGACCGGCCGACGGTCGGACGGCCCGGAGAGGGACCTTTCCGCTCCCAAGAGGCGCCGACGGAGGGACTTACCCTTGTCCTTCTTTTGGACCGAGAAAAGGTCCAGCAGACGCAGGCCCTTCTCCTTTAGTGGAGAGGGACAGACAAAGCTCCTTAAAGGAAGCCGTGTAGGAAGAACCCAGAGAGAGCGGGATAAATGCCGCGGCCCGAGAGAAGCTCTGACCTTGCCGCCTCCTCCGGCGACCATCCGCTCGAGCTGATCCGCCGAGCCCGCCGCCGCGGACACTGCCAACCGGGCCTCCTTGGACTTCACCGGAGGGAAACGCTTCTCGGGACGGCCCAGTTGCAATCGGGCAGCACGGTCTTCGAGGACGTAGGCCGAGAAAGATGAGCACAGGTCGCAAGCCTGCGGGTCGTGCTCAAGGCCTAAGCAGTAGACACACGTGGAGTGTGGATCCGTCCGAGACATCTTCTGCCCGCATGGGCATCTCCGAAATCCGGGAGTCGGTTTATCCATCGCAGCCGCGAGGGATCGAAGACTGAAGTCTTTTTGCAAAATATTATTTTTAAATCCGAAAACGGAGAAATAGGAACCAGTCACAAACGCAGAGCGTTAAGGAGGGAACCTGAGCTTCCAAGCGGTAAGGAAGATCTGACGTCATGGGGCGGAGCCGTGAGTTATACCACCCGGGTGGGTGGGAGGAGCAAGCTTGAAGACCTTCCGGCAAGATTTAAAGCGGCAAGGATACTGCCAATGAGTGTGGATGAACAACATATCCATGTCCCTAGAACCTGAGAATAGAGTACAAAATGGGAGGGGAGGAAATCAGGGCAATGGAGCAGGAGCATGATCTGGGAATAGTAGTCTCTAGCGACTTTAAGGTAAGGAAACAGTGTACTAAGGCAGTGGGGAAGGCCTATGGGATGCTGGCTAGTATTGGCAGGAGAATCACCAGCAGGAGGAGAGAAGTCCTAGTGCCCCGGTACCAAGCTATGGGGAGACCGCACCTGGAGTACGGAGTCCAGTTCTGGATGCCTCACTTGCGAAAGGATATAGACCTGATGGAAAGGGTTCAGCAAAGAGCAACCAAGATGGTGCTAGGGATGAAGGGCAAACAATATGAGCAGAGATGCTGCCAGCTGGGGATATACACACCCTGGAGACTAGAAGGGAGAGGGGAAGACATGATAGAGACCTTCAAATAAGTCAAGGGGTTAAATAAAGGGGGCCCGGGAGGCTTATTCCAAAACAAGAAGGACACTGCTACTAGAGGGCATAGCCTGAGACTGCAAGGGGGACACTACAGGGGGAACGTGAGTGAGCGATTCTTTACGGAGAAGGTGGTGGATACATGGAACAGGCTTCTGGAGGAGGCTGTGAGGGTGGAGACAGTGCCGGGATTCAAGATGGCTTGGGACAGGCATAAAGGGCTTCGGGGAGGAGGTAGTCTGAGGCGGGGCACAGACTGGATGGACCATGGGGTCTTTTTCTGCCATCAAGTGCTATGATTTTATGATTCTTTGATAAAAACAAAGTGGAGAGTAACAGCAACCCCCCCTTTAAATTATCTAGAGCCAGAGGTAGAAAGCTGGTCTATAGTACAGCCAAACCCCAGAAGGAGAAGAGGGGGTCAGATTTACAATACCACACCTGTAGAGCTATTTAATAGCTATGAAGTAGTGGCTACAAATCCAGAAAAGGAACTAGAGCCGACCATAACTGACAGCATAGATACTACTGCATCTGTAAAGATTAAACATACCAAGCACCTAACAAGAAAAGCCACTGTAGAACAAAAAGCATGTGACCCCCCCCCACCCCCACTGAAGCATCTAGTAAGAGAAACACCCCACAGGGAAATAACACACATCCTCACACAAAATAATAAAGGGCCAAATAAAAAGGTGGAACATAAAGAGATCCTCATTATAGACTCTGTAATTAGGGGAACTGATTCTGCAATCCATAAAGAAAGAAATGACCACACAACCGTTAGTACATTACGGGGGCCAAAATAAAGGATATTAACATACATGTAGAGCTTAGCCATATGCTGAACAGGGTTTAACACTGTTTAAAAACATGTTTTATGGGGGGCGCTGCTGAGCAGCAAGATGGCAGCAGCATTTTAGAACAGCTCCAACATAGCGGTATACTAATCTCAAAAATTGCTTGAGCCCTCTTCTACTGGAGTTATAAAATATCGCTGTATACACCCGTGCCAAAGATGGGACCAAAGAGAGACTCGAAGAAAGCGACAAATGCCTGGAGCAGTTCCTCTCTAATACAAATGCTAACGCCAGCCCTGGGCCGTCAGCAGCAGCAAACACAACGGCGTCTGATCTTCCGATTACACAAATCCTGGCCATGCTAACTAAGATCCAGGAGACTGGAGAAGATGCCAATAAAAGCTAACAGCGGTGGAGACAAAGATCATGGACACAGAACGGAGTATTCAAGATAATGTTACCTCTATTAAGGATCTACAGAGTACACAAGTCCACCAAGAAGCATGTAATGCGGTGTATGTACGAGACCTGGCCTACCTTAAATCTAAGGTGGAGACTCTAGAGAACTCACAGCGACAGGCGAATATTCGGATCGTGGGATTTCCACCCAAACTGGCAGGAGCTACGGAACTCTTCTCTGCGGACAATCGTTTAATTTTTGAGGATTTGCAACTTATTCCTTTGGACTCAGGAGTGCAGGTTCATAAGGCCTTTGCTATCCCTCAGCGTGCCAGGTCTCGAGTTGTGGCGCAGCAGCGACTACTCACAGCTATAGCCACGCTGTCAACTCCCGATGATCGAACAGCCCTATTGCAAGCTGCTAGATTGAAGGGTGAGATAGTGTGGGAAGGTAGCTGTCTGGGATTCTTTACAACTTGTTAAAAAAGATATATTAAAAAATGGAATTGAAGCTCGTGTGAATTTTCCTGCACGCTTGCAAATCAAGCATGATTCAAAAATCCCAGTCTTTCAGGATCCGGAGGCTGCAGCTCAGTTTGCTGAAAAATTACTACAGAAACTGCACCCACCAGTTCCCTCCTCATCTGATGAAGGGTGATGTACTGTTCCCATTTCTTCACCTGAAATTAAACACTGGTTAAGGGAATGGTGTACTGGTTCCCTACAACAAAGTTGGTCCGTCGGGACTCTCTCAATACTAAATATTGACTGCTGTGTTGAAACTCTATTGACCCTACAGTTTACTGTTTAACTTTTGTATTACCTTTTATTGGGAATTTAAACTGGGGTCTGTTTAGATGCTACCTTTGCTGCTCTCGTTTTATATTCTTACTTTATTAATCGTTATGATCAGCTGTTGCAGAAAATCATTTTTAGGGTGACTACGTTCACCCCTCAGTTCGTGAACATTAATAATTTCCTTAGATAATACCTGTTCCCACAGTGCAGGGCAGTACTGCTATAGTCTATGGAAGTACTAAGCAACTTAACTGGACCCAGACTATCTTATATCACTTCTGTCTGCAATGGTTGTTCTCACTCAGCCACCACTCCATATTAATCCTACCAGTTGATTTATATCCTGGCTTTACAGACAGATTGGGACTTCTTTTGTGGTGAGAATGAGCTAGATCTACAGGATAATTAGCCCATCATTTTTTCCTGGGTTCACACCTGGCGGTTCCTATAGTTGTATGGAATTCAGGTTTTTTTTTTTTTTAGTCTATTACTGTTCTATAACAAATGTACCTGTACATTCATACTGTAGGTCTGCGAACCACAAACCTTTTCTGTTTGTTGCAGTTTTGACTGTAAGATTATAAATTTTTTTTAAAAATAAAGTATAATAAAAAAAAAAAAACATTTTATTATAACAGCAATAAGGCACTTCCTAGGATTATGTTAATGGTCAGTTAATCACCCTCTAGCACGTGGCACCTCACAAATTGCAAGCACAGTACATCCCTAGAAGGTGATTAATAGACCATTAACATAACCCCTGGTCATGCCTTATTGCTTAATGATTCTGAGGTAGTGGCAGCAGATAGCAAAAAGAGAAGGGGAAAGCATCCTTTCAAGCATACTTCCAACTTACAGCTTCCATATGTACAAAATGAGAGAAATAAATACACTAAATGGCTGGATTAAAAATGTGTGCGTGCAAAAAATAAAATGGTGGGGGGGGGGGGGAGATAATGGGGATACCTTTAGGAATAGAAGTTTGTTTAGGCCAGATGGATTACACCTAAACAAAATGGGATCCAGAATCCTAGCCAAAAGGTACAATGAAGAAATAGCCAGAAATGTAAACTAGCACATGGGGGTGTCACTGGGCAGGTAACTACCTCAGATGGTGATATATCACCTAGCGGGTTATGTGCTTCTAATACTCCTAAAAACAAAAACTGGAAGGGTTTTTTAATAAATGCAAGAAGTTTAGTAAAAAAAATGGACGAACTCAGACTACTTCTAAAAACTCTTGATATACAAATCTGTGCCATAACATAAACTTGGCGGGACAAAACAGACACATGGGACCAAACCATCGAAGGATATAATTTATATACTAACTCCAGGAAGCATAGAAAGGGAAGTGGAGTAGCCATTTATATACAAGACAACATTCAGTCCCAGGAAATGAAAATTACGTACCTAACGTAATTCTTGATCTTCTTGGACGAGTCTCCACAACTCATTCACACTATTGGGATCTGCGCCGGAGGCACTAGGACCCATCGGGAGCAAACTTTTTGCTGGGGAGTTGACGCCAGAGATGGCGCCGCGAGCCTCAGCTCGCGCGGCAATGACTATCTCAGCGTCGACTCCCCAACCGCCTCAGTACCTTTTTTACCAAGGAGGTGCAGCGTAACTAACCTAGAAGGGTAGCCTAACCTAAAAACCGGACATAAGATAGTCCGGACGACCCGTGTAAGAAGGGTCAACAAAGAAGTCTTCAAGGCCTAAAGATTTGAGGGAGTGAAGACCAACAAGAGAGGTGTGCTCGGGGGATGGAGGATGGGCATGTGAATGAGTGGTGGAGACTCATCCAAGAAGATCAAGAATTATGGTAGGTATGTAATTTTCATATCTTCCTGGACATAAGTCTCCACCACTCATTCACACTATTGGGAGAGTACCGAGCTAATAATCCCCCGAGAGGGCAGCAGGAGAAACCAAGAGCTCACGTGTCCTAAGACAGAAGTCCATTAAGGATGGCTCTGCCAAAGGAAGAATGTCGTCTGGCATGGACATCTAGTGCATAATGCTTAACGAAAGTATGCACTGAGCTCCAGGTGGCTGCATTGCAGATGTCTGCAATGGGCACGCCATGACCGCCAAGGATGCCGTGCGGACTCCGCCTAGTAGAGTGAGAGCCAAAATTTACCCTCCAACTTAACCCTATACCATGGAATAGCAGTGGCTAAGGCATGCCACTAGCCATGCTGAGATACATCTAATGGCGACAGGCTGACCCAGCCGGGTCTCACTGAAGGAAACGAATAGTTGCTGAGCTTTACGAAAATCCTTGGTTCTATCTAGATAGAAACGCAAGGCCCTCTTAACAACCAGAGAATGAAGAGAGCGTTCCCTTTCATTTTGGAAGTCCGCGAAATAAGAGCGAAGAACCAAAGGTTGGTTAAGATGAAATTCTGACACAACCTTAGGAAGGAATTTAGGATGAGTACGAAGGACTACTTTGTCCTTATGAAACACAGTGTATGGAGGATCTGTGACCAGGGCATGTATCTCAGAGACCCTGCGGGCTGAGGTAATGGCCACTAGGAAGGCAGTCTTCCAGGTGAGGAACTTTAGTTCACAGGTAGCTAGAGGCTCGAAAGGTTTCCGAGTGAGCATGTCTAGCACAAGATTAATGTCCCAGGCTGCAACTGGACGTCTTGTAGGAAGTCTGGTGTGCAGAATGCCTTTAAGAAATCTCTTAACCATAGGTAACTGAGCCAGTGAAAGGGAAAGAACCGGCTCATGATATGCTGAAATGGCACTAAGCTGAACTTTAACTGTAGAGTACTGGAGATCTGAATTTGAGAGGTCCAAAAGGTACTCTAAAACTTTATCTGGTGGGCAGGAAAAGGGATTCAAAGAGGACTTTGCACACCAGAGAGAAAAACGCTCCACTTAGCTGTGTAAGTTTTCCAGTGGCTGGCTTCAGCGCCCAGAAGGATATCTGAAACTCTTCGAGACATTGAACCGATTTACTTCTACCTCTTCAGGAGCCAAGCGTGAAGGTGAAGAGATCTCAGATTGGAATGGACCACCGGTCCCTGAGTTAAAAGGTTCATCTGCAGGGGAAGTGGTCTTGGAGGAACTGCCAACATACTGTTGAGAAGTGGAAACCACAGTTGTCGAGGCCAAAAGAGAGCGATGAGAATCATCTTGTTCCCCTGAGACTCGAACTTGAGGAGTACCCTCTGAATTAGAGGAAGAGGCGTAAAGAAAGCGTTTTGTCCACTGCAGCCTGAACCAGGGGTGTAGCCAGGGATTTCAGATCTGTACACCAAGTGGATTCACTGCTACCCCTCTCCCCCTTGTTAGGGTGTGCTACCCCCGGGTGTAGCCAGACAATATACAGATGTACAACAGGACTGTGCTTGTTGCCTCATTTGGCACAATAAATACAACTTTTGTATCTCATGACAATAGTTGTTGCCATGCATGGGTAAATACAAATGCCATGCATTGCTCCCTAAGACACCCACATACCAGCCCAGAGCCTGTAAAGTTGTATTGTCCTTATGATGCAAAGACAGTATTAGTGACCAGTCTTTCTAGTTTCGACCCCTATGAATAAAATTACAGAAAGGTTCAGCATTTTCTTTGTTAGTTTTCATGGGAAAAGGAAGCAGTCCAGAGACTATTTGCTACCCCCCTTAAATAAAATTGCACTCCATGGAGTACTTGGGAGTATGCCTGGCTACTCCCATGGCCTGAACACATCCTGACAAAAAATGCCAGGCCCTGGATTTCTGGAGCAGAAGAGAGGCAGTTTTGCGTTGAGTGGGGACGCATAAAGGTCCAGGTCCGGAGTTCCCCACTCTTCGAATAGTGACTGAACTATGGTTGAGTCGAGAGACCACTCGTGAGGATCTGTCTCTGTTCTGCTGAGATGGTCTGCCAAGTCGTTCTGTACACCTGGCAGGTAGATCGCTTGAATTAGAGCCTTGTGCTCCAAGCACCATTCCCAGACCCTCATCGCTTCTCTGCATAAGGGGTAAGAATGAGCACTGCCCTGCTTGTTGATGTAATACATCACTGCTTTGTTGTCCGTTTAGAGGAGAATATTCTTGTGACAGAGAATGTCCTTCAAAGCTCGGACCGCATAAAGGACGGCTCTCATTTCTAGGACATTTATGTGAAGCTGGGACTCGAGTTGAGTCCACACACCCTGAGTGTGGAGAGCCTGACAGTGCGCTCCCCACCCCAGTAGTGAGGCGTCTGTGGTAATGGAGATCTGATGGTCCAGAGGGGCAAAGGGGTATCCTTGCAGGAGATTGTCCTCTTGAGACCACCAGGTGAGAGACCTCTTTAAGGGTTCTGTCACCTTGATGAGATAGGATTGCGGGTGACTGGTTGGAGACCACTGAGTACTGAGCATCCACTGAGTGGTTCTCATGTGCAGACGGGCTAGAGGTACAGTGAACACTGAGGATGCCATGAGGCCTAGCATCCGTTGTATCGAGAGCGCTGTAACTGACCTGTTTTCTCCGATGTAACGGGCCATCTGAAGGATATCGCTCTCCTGTCCTCTGGAAGAAAAGCCCGCACAGGATGTGTCCAGAAGGGTCCCTATGAAAGGAGCCTCTGGGAGGGCTGCAGTTGCGATTTCTTGAGGTTTAGCAGGGACTCCCATGGACGTAAGGAGGCGAGAGGCCGTCTCTACGGCATCCAGAGTCCCTTGCCTGGAAGGACTTGCCAGAAGCCAATCGTCCAGATAAGGGAACACCTGTATCCCGAGTTTTCTGAGGTGTGCTGCGAGAACTGCACAACACTTTGTAAAAACTCGCAGCACCGAGGATAGCCCAAAAGGCAGGACTCTGAACTGATAATGCATTTGGGAGGACGATCCGGAGGGGTTTCCACAAGACAGAGTGAATACCCTTCGCGGATTATCCGAAGGACCCATTTGTCTGAGGTTATGGACTTCCACTGGCTGTAGAAGTGCATCAGCCGACCTCCCACCGGAGAGGAAAAGTCCACCTCGGGCAGTTGAGGTGGGACTTGGGCCAGGAATTCATAAGGTAGCGCTGGGCGCCTTGGGCCCTTGTGCTTTCTGTTGCGCCTTCTTTTGAGGTTGGGCAGGTTGGTTCTTATGGAAACTTCCTCTGCCTCTGCCTCGAAAGGACTGACGGTTATGAAACTGACGTTTACTGGCATGCCCTCGAGAGGGGGCAGGAGGGGGTCTAGCCAACTTGATGGCTGACCTAGTCTTTTGTGTAGCTTCTAGAGCTTGCTCGACTTGAGGACCAAAAAGATATGCACCATCAAAGGCAATGCCATTACCTGTTGTTGCGCATCATTAGTGAAGCCTGAAGTGCGCAGCCAGGAATAGCGGCGGGTGCAAATACCAGCAGCTGCTGAACGGGAAGCAGAGTCGAAAGCGTCCATGGCTGCTTTAACCTGTTGGTTGTTAGATTCAATACCTCTGGTAATGGTTTGTAGAAGCTCTGGCTTTAAATCAGACTCCGGAAGAGCTTCAACCATTTGCTTGAAAGAGTGCCACAGGATATACTCGTACTGGGAAAAATAGCCTTGGTAACTGGCTATACGCATACTTAGGGTAGAAGCAGCAAAGACTCTCTTACCTAAGGTGTCTATCTTATGAGATTCCTTGTTAATAGGTCGAGCTGTAGTGGTTTGAGGAAGGACGACCTTATCATTCTCTGCCAGGACTACAATAGGATCCGCAAAGGCTTGAGATGTCAAAATGGGATGAACCTTGGGGGCTGAATATTTTCTGTCAATGGATTTAGCCACCGAAGAAGAAAGAGCAGGATTATTCCATACCATTTGAGACAGCGCCTTGAAGGAAGGCTGAATCGGAGGAGTCAAATCCGTAGGGATCTCCGAGGCGTGAAGGTATTGGAGTCTTAACAATTTCCCAGGATCGATGTCTGTAGTCTGGAGAGAAAGTGGGGAAATCATATTCTTCAGCAGAGACTTAAATGACAGGTCCTCGACCACAGGCTCTGCAGCAGTAAAGGATTCTGCTTCATCCACCTCATCGCCCAGCCGGAGGTCTGGGTCAGGCTCAATGTCATCTCCTGACAGTCCAGGACGGACTGCATGCACAGAAGGGATGAAAAACAGAGATGGAGGAGGCTGATGAAAGAGTCCCGAGGTCCCGGTGCCGAGAACACCCAGTGCAGAAGCGCGAGGACCCGCAGCGTGGCGCCCCAGGGGCGAGCCGAACAGCCCAACAAAGCCGCTGGCGACGCACAGCACCCAGAGACCACGCGACACGAGACACGACCAGAGACCGAAAAACAGATTTTGAAGGAAAAGAGCAGGAGATAAGGGCATCGGTGTGGGCCCCTGCGCTCAAGCCATGTGGGGGAGGGGCACCTACATCGGAGTCGACGGCACCAAGAAGGTGCCACGCCACCAGGAAAGTCCAACGGTTTCACCTGGTCGCCTAGAGAGCCCGGGCCCATGGGCGCACCGGCCGAGGTAGCTGAACCAACCTCCGAGCCCATTGCTCCATAACAGCGGCCCACTGATGAAACTGCTCATCTGAAGACCTACCTCCGGGTGGGTGGGACTCCGATGTCAGGCGTCGGCTGCAAAGCCACTGTTGGCGACTCCGAAGGAGGAGACCGAGCAACTAGCCCCTCTTGAACCTCTCGTGCAGACGTATCAGAGGGCAACCTTGAGTGATGCTTTCTTTAGACCATGGGCCGGAGAAGAGCCGAGGTCGAATGGTGTCGAATGCGACTGCTTGGCTTTATAAGCCTGCTGGACCGCCCATCCCCCCGGGCATTGGACTGACCATTGTCAGACCCCCCTTCCTGGAGAAGGCGGCGGACCGGACCCAGCCCGACTGACTGAACAGCTTTCATACGAAGTCTCCCTACCGTCACCTGACCTGCTCATGGTCGACTCCGTCAGTGTAGGCTGAGACTTCTTTATTGTTTTTATTTAAAAATAAGAATAACTTAAGCGATACTGTATCGAGATAATACTACAAAATAATAAAAACTGAAAACTATGCTGCTAGTTTGAAGTTTGACTCCCGACAGACGACTGACTACATCACTGAAGCGCACTCGACGGCGGGAAAAAAGGGACTGAGGCGGTTGGGGATTCGACACCGAGATAGTCATTGCCGCGCGAGCTGGGGCTCGCGGCGCCATCTCTGACGTCGACTTTCCAGCAAAAAGTTTGCTCCCGATGGGTCCTAGTGCCTCCGGCGCAGATCCCAACAGTGTGAATGAGTGGTGGAGACTTATGTCCAGGAAGATCTTGCAAATAACAACACTAATCTGGAGCATAGGTGGCTAAAAATAACCTCCCTAAATAAACCTAAAATTGTATTGGGAGTAATCTATGCCACCCTCAAAGACCAAGGAAGATGACCTTTTGCTTCTTGAACAGCTGCAGGAATTAAACCCGGCCAAAAGGCTACTACTCATGGGTGACTTCAAACTTCCCGGTATTAACTGGAAAACTTTACAGGGGCTAACAAAATGGAAAACACCTATATTGAGGTATTTGATAATATAGGGTTAGAACAAAGTGTAGAAGGAACAACATGAGGTACGAATACTCTAGATCTGATTCTAACCAATATGGGTGATACAATAAATGAAATTACGTACCTACCATAATTCTTGATCTTCTCTTGTATCTTCACCATTCATTACTTTACCCTGTTGCGGCCAATTTGTCAATTGTTTGTATTGCACTAAATTCCATTGTGTTATATCTTCCTTGTGCCGCGTCACATTGTACAGTTTGTGTATTTTTTGTTCTCACTTGTATTCTCCCGGGTCGTGCCTGAAAATAGGCATCTCTATGTCTAGTGCACTCACCCAGTTACCAAAAGCAAAATAAATTACTGCTTGGGGTAGTGCCGGAGGCGTGCGCCTGCTACGGGAGATTTGTTTCTGAGTCAGCTCCAATGGCGCCGCCTCTGAGAGCTACGCGCTGCGTCATGCGTGAGGGGCGGCCATTAGGTGCCGCAGACTCCTCCTCCATCTCAGTTCTGGTAGCCGGAGAGGCGAAAACAACTGGTAAGGAAAAAGGAGTGCGAGGCAAGAGAGCCGAGGGACAGAAAAAGGAAAGGATATAAAATGAAAAAGGAATAAGCCAGTAGAAAACAGAAGGAAGAGAGAGAATGCCTACCCTAAGGGACCGCAGGGCCTCTCTTCTGGAGCGGCTCCAAGGGAGGAACAGATAGAAAGAGAAAAGGAAGAAGGAGGAGGAGAAGAAAGGGAAGAAAACAAGGTATGCTGAGAGGGTAGAACACTGCCCATAGATACACTGGTTGAGAGGCTTATAAGATCGGAACCAAAAACAAGGGAGCAAGAATCCCTCCTGACAGGACTGAGAGAAGGTTCAACTGAACCGCCTGTACAATTGGACACAAAGGGCAGATTCTCTAACTTCCCACCATGCCCCCCTACACTCTAGCTGAGAGCTCACAGACTACCCAGGCAGAAAATCTGTTCCGGAAAGAGAGTGCCCAACTAGGAAGGGAATTAAGCCCCTTAGCACCCTGTTAAGTGCTAACACAGAAGTGTATGGGGAGGGGTTAAGCCCTACAGAAGGCAGCTTTGTATGAAAGGATAGAGTGGGAACTCAATCAGACTCCCTAAAGGCAAGGCAAGAACAACCGCTCAAGGCTAATGAAGTGCCAGAAGCACCAGCCAGAATGAGCTGACAATAATAATACCTGCCAGGGGAAACCTAAATTTTTGAGGCTGAGCCAAAGGGACGGTCTCTTGAGCTGTGAACTGAGCATCGTGGTTAAGGGGCCCAGTGGTCACCCCCTAGGGACAGTCAGAAAGAGTTCCCTCAGAATAGGGGAAAAAGACCCTACTCGTTCCTCTTTACCTTGAGGAAAAAAGATCCATTCAAGAAGAACGGAAAAACAGAATTTTTTTTTTTTTTGGCATAAAGGCCAAAGGAAGGGAGAGGAACGAGACGGGAGGGGGAGACGCCCCAATAGGAGGCCACTGAAGGGAAGGTCGGCGGGTATCAGTAATGAATGGTGAATATACAAGAGAAGATTAATAATTACGGTAGGTACATAATTTTCATATCTTCCCTTGTCAATCTTCACCATTCATTACTGCTTGGGTGAGTACCAGGTCCCCCCCCCAATGGGGGGGATAAGAAACCCTGAGGGAGCAAGACCCCCAGCCTCCTGTTGGTGAGAAACAGAAGGGGAAGACCCTGGGCTAATCAAGAGAGAAGCCTATGGGGGAGAAGAGCTAGGAGGTGTCCCCCGAGGACGGGGAGACGGAGGAAGCCCCTGCAGAAGCCTCCTAGCTCAGGAAGAAAAAAGACGGGTCCCCCGGAAAGCGGAGCGAATCACCCTACGCCGGGCCAGGGGTGACAACATTGATAGACAAAGCCATGCCGTCCGTCTAATACAGATTGCTGTCCCTGCAAGCCACCTCATCAATGTCATAAGATGCCCTTGCTTGGTGTCTTGCCAGCTCCAGGCCTATAGCAGAGAGGGCAATAGCTTGTTTGGTTTGCTCAGTGTCAGGCACTGATGCTAAGATTTGGGAAAGCATCGACCACAAATACCTACCGTAGGCAGCATGGTGAGCCTGATGTGATGCAATGCATGACATCGCATGAGAGGAAGAAAACATTCTTCTCCCCCACCGGTCAAACTGTAGAGAATCTGAGTCAGGTGGACGGTCGTGCGCCAGCGCCCGGAGGGAGTCTCTAGGTATGCCAATCCCAAGGGTGGGTTGGGGAGAGTAGCTAGAGATTCCGATGGGGCACAGTACCTACATTGGCAGTCTGCCGGGGCTGGAGAAAGGGCCGCTGGCGACTGTCAGGAACGGACAGACGCCTCCTGTAAGGGAATAGGCCAGGATAGCACCACCAAATGCTGGGCACTGAATTCGCAGAGGAATTCACGTGTCTCCCGTTCAGTATTGTCTCGCCTAATATAGGAAATCTGAAGATCCCTCACCATCCTTGAAAGGAATCGCTGATATTCAGTGAAATCAGCATCGGAGGAGAGATGAGCAGTGGGTTCCTCTCCCTCAGAGGAGGGAGACGAGGATGATGGAGAGCTTGAGTGTCCAGAGGACTCCTGCGGTGGTGGGGATAGGCGAAAAATCTGCTCATTCATGTACCTATGAGGGGAAGGCCGCCGCAGAACCTCTGAACGTCTCCCAGGATAACGGGCCCGTGGGACCGACATGGCCTGGGAGAGCGGGGGGTGGCTGCAGTGGAATGGGACAGGGGTACCTACAGCGAGGCAACTGTCCTCTGCTGAGGCTCTGGAATCCGGGGAACGGAGCCCAAGCTGGCGGGATCCCAGACAACAGACCAGGTCGCAAAACGGAACCCTGGGGATGCGAAGCCTGGGAACAGCCTAGAAGGGGATCCTCCCCTGTGATGAACCTGGGACTGCATGGATCCAGAAGGGCAGCCCACAGCAATGCCACCAGAGGGGTTCCCGGGGTCCAAGAGGGAAAGACAGGGCCCAGCGCTACGGCTCCTACCCGCACCCCGAGGGGTGGCAGGTAAAGAGCGAGACGCCTGAACCCTGTCCCTCGACCCCTCGGACTCCGAGAATGCCCTCCTCCTCAACCCCAGCGACCTCCCACCCCAAGGGAGTGCAGCAGCACCAGGGTCGGCAGCTGCCACGACCCCCTCAGGAGGGAGAGCCCCTCCCTCGACCTCCATTCCATCGCCCCCCCCCAGGGACCCCAGATCACCCCCAGCCTGGGGGGCCTCAGGGGAGGACGGCAGCGGAGACAGAGGAATAGGCGCGCTGGGGGCACCTAGTGCCACTGGAGACCCTGACTTCAAAGAGTCAGGGTGCCAGGATGGGTCCACGTCTGAGTCATCCTCCTCCAAGGTGGAAGAGACCAGCTGGACCACAATACTGGCAACCCCAAGGGTCTCCAGTGAAATGCATGCCGGAGGTGGCGCCAGATGACCTCGGACCCCCGCAACACCTAGACCCGGCCCCGACTCCCTAACAGCGCCAGCCAAACCCATGGCACCGCCCTCAGTGCCAGGACCCCACCGGACCGCATGAAAGAACCAACCAGGCCCATGGCGCCGAAGCCAACATGAGCACCAAATGCACTCATCTCGATCCCAGCACTGCGAGCGGCGCCAGGATCAAAACAGCGCCGGAAGGCAGCGTCGAGGGTCCACCGATGCCGGGCCCAGCAGACGTGGGCCTCGACACAGGGGGAGCCTGCACCTCCGAGGAGGTGACTGCCGAGGTGGTGTCCCCGCCAAGGCCCTGGAGGGGACCCCGGCGTTCCTCCGACACTGCAAAAGAAGCTTCCTTTTTGGCAAGAGAAAATGAGGAAGCCCCCTCCTCTACAGACTGTATAGGCCTGAGAGGGGACCCGGAGGAAGGTCCTAGAGACCTTACCTGGGAATCCCTGGAGTGGCGCCGTCCCCCGAAAGTCGGTGGGGCCTTGCCGATCTTAAACGCGCGGATTTCTAGGACGCGACGGTCCATCGAGAAACAGGCGTCGCACACATCCATATCGTGGTTGGCTCTCAGGCAACGAAAACAAATATCACGTCGGTCTGAGACGGAAAAATGCCGGACACAAGAGCACAGACGCATAGGGGCGTGGCCCGCCTTCGACTTACGTTTTGGCCCCAAACCTGACATGATGCGACAATATTGAGACTAAAACACCAAAAGCTCTCGGCGCCGATGAAGAAAGTTAGAAAAAGAACGGTCTTACCGGTGACGGCATCGAGAAAAAAAGGAGGAGTCTGGAAATTCAATGAGGCAGAAGGCCTAAACTGTATCTGACCGTGCAGCAGGTGTAGCCTCGACGGCGGGAGAAACAGAACTGAGATGAAGGAGGAGTCTGCGGCACCTAATGGCCGCCCCTCGACATGACGCAGCGTCACTCTCAGGGCCGCGCGCTGGAGCAGACTCAAAAAAAATCTCCCGTAGCGGGTGCGCGCCTCCGGCACTACCCCAAGCAGTAATGAATGGTGAAGACTGACAAGGGAAGATCAGACTGTACTACATCAGCTCCCCTTAGCAATAGTGATCATGGAACTGTACATTTTGAACTAAAAGAATCAGTCACTAAACAGACAAGTTGTACCAAAGTTCTTAACTTTGGGAGGGCAGACTTCGCACAGTTAAAGGCTAGTATGACAAAGGAACTGGCCAAAGGATTTTCAAAATAAGTCCTTGTACAACTAATGGGACCTTTTCTCTAACAAACTAGATCAGGAAATCTGTAAATATATACTGTACAAAACCAAATGCAGCACAAAAGGCAAAACACCTAATTGGATGACTTCTAAAATAAGAGCACTTATCAAAAAGAAAAACAAGCTGTTTAAAAAAACTGAAAAGCAGACATAAAGAACTAGGTTGGTCTAATTATAAACAGCTAGCTAAAAGAGTTAAAAAAGAGATCAAACGGGCAAAATCCTCTTTCAAACTAAAGCTAGCTACCAAATCCAAAGACAATTACAAGGCATTTTATTCGCATATAAACAAAACTAAAGGTGTAAACAACTCGGTGGCCCACTGAAAGTCAAGATGGCAAGATTAGAAATGACTTAAAACAGATAGTCAATATTCAGAATCAATACTTCTCAATGGTATTTAATCCTAAATCACTATTAAATACTAAACCACATAATAAAACAATACAAAATATTGCTACGCCTGTTAACATAGACCTCAAAGATGTGGAGGAAAGGCTAAACAGATGAACCCAAATAAATCTCCTGGGCCTAATGGCATACCCCCGAATATAATTAGAACATTGTGTACTAAGGTGGCCCAGTGGCATGGAGGGCTGAGGCATCCATGCCTTACCTCCTGACACGCTGGTGACCCGTGTTCACGGTACGAGTAGGCAGCCGGCTGTCGGCCAGGGAGGGAGAAGATCGAGCATCCGGAGGACTGCTCTCCTCTCCCAGGGAGGGGTGGGATGGTGTCTGCTGCTTGACTGACCCCTGGAGGTGGCTGGGGGCTAGCGCAGCAGACCCTCAATGTAGGTGGCAGATGCGGGGTAGATGCCCGGTGTGCCGCGTGCAGAAGCATGCATGGCTCTGCCATTGGGCGCTACTGCAGGCTTCTCTCTGTGCTCAGGCATGGGGAAACAGGAAAAAAAGGAACCCCAACCGGTGGGATGATGCTGACCTCCCGAGGGCGCCACACCCAGCCAGCCGGCCCCTTGTGAGGTAGAGGTGAGTCTGGTGGATGCTGGTCAGGAGAGAAAGAAACTAACAAAAAAAAAAGAACACTGTACTGAGCTGGCCCTACCTTTAATACATATATTCCAAGCATCCTTGAATGAGGGAGAAGTAGTAGAGGCATGGAGAGTGGCTACTGTCATCCCTATCCATAAAAAAAGGGTCTAGGGCAGATTTGACTAATTACCACCCTGTTACCTTGGCAGCCATTCTATCAAAGATACTTGGGGTATCCTAAAAGACTACATCACAATTTTTTTAGAAAAGGAAAATCTTCTGGATAGGACCCAACATGGGTTCACAAGGGGCAGATCCTGACAAACAAACATGTTACATTTCCACGACATGTTTACAAACCAACTGAGTGCGCACTGGGACATAGTGCTCCAGAAACCAACAATGAAATACTTGTAAAAAAGGCTGAGACATACATCATAGAACACGTAGTATAAAGCTTTATTTTACAAAACTCCTACATGTTTCAGGACTGCCCCCAGTCCTTATCAAAGGATAAAGGACTGGGGGAGCAGTCCAAAACATGTTAGGAGTTTTGTAAAATAAAGCTTTTTATACTACGTGTTTCTCTTATGAGTTGTATGTGCTCGAAGCCTTTTTTACAAGTATTTCCACGACATGGTAAACAGGACATTGGATGGGGAGATTCAGTGGATGTGGTCTTTCTAGATTTTTCAAAGGCTTTCGATAAGCTGCCACATGCTGAGTTAATAGATGTACTACACAAATTGGGGCTACATAAAAAAAAATAGTAGACTGGGTTCAATCCAGGCTCACGGACAGAAAACAAAAGGTATGTATTAAGGATGTTTTTTCAAACTGGACCGAGGTGTCAAGTGGAGTACCGCAGGGATCCGTATTGTGGTCTTGCCTATTTAATATTTATGTCTTCTCTTTACAGTATGATCACGAAAAAATCTGGATAACAAAATTTGCCGAGCACTGTAGGTTGGAAGCTATTATTCAAAACCAAGATGATGCTCTAGCACTCCAGCAGGCCCTGGATTACATCCAGGATTGGACCACTAAGCATAAACCACTCCAGCGGGCCCTGGATTACATCCGGGATTGGATCACTAGCATAAACCACTGCAGCAGGCTCTGGATTACATCCGGGATTGGATCACTAAGCATAAACCACTGCAGCAGGCCCTGGATTACATCCGGGACTGGATCACTAAGCATAAACCACTCCAGCAGGCCCTGGATTACATCCGGGACTGGATCACTAAGCATAAACCACTGCAGCAGGCCCTGGATTACATCCGGGACTGGACCACTAAGCATAAACCACTGCAGCAGGCCCTGGATTACATCCGGGACTGGACCACTAAGCATAAACCACTGCAGCAGGCCCTGGATTACATCCGGGATTGGACCAGTAAGCATAAACCACTCCAGCAGGCCCTGGATTACATCCAGGATTGGATCACTAACCATAAACCACTTCAGCAGGCCCTGGATTACATCCAGGATTGGACAACTAAGCATAAACTGCTACTTTTTTATTTCATTTGTTTTATTTATTGAGTTCTTGGATTACACCCGTGAGCGGTTGCTCATTTATGGGTTCCACGTCAGTTACAAGGACAAAGGTACATCAAAACAGTACTACATGTTTTAGACAGGGCACCAGTAAGATACAGTAGTACATTTTTAGATAGAGTTCCTATAATGAACTCACCAAATTTAGGATCATAAGCAGCAAGTAATTTGCCTGAGTCAAAGTTAGGGCACACTACTGGGTTGCATGAGAGGAGATGATACTAGGAGGATAGTGGTATGGGTGCTAGAGGGTGTGTAGGGAGTGGGGGGAGTATACAGAATGGGTGGGGTAGAGGTGGCAACGGTTGTGAGGCAGGGTGGTGACCTGAAGTGCTAAGGATAGTTCACATCAGACGAGTAGGTTAGACATGAGATAAATCTGAGTGCTAGGGTGCCCTTGAGGCACAGGAGGAGTGTTAGTGGAGGCAGCCACAGCTGCTGGTTGAGATAAGGTGCTGTTGTAGTTTGTATTTGAAAATACCAATAGTTGCAGCACCAGAAATGTCAGGTGGTAAGACATTGGTCCAGTGAGAAGCACGATAACAGAATGCACGTTGTGCCAAGGCAGTGCGGCGTCTAGGAATTTTATAGATCTGGGTGGCGGAGTTCCTTGTGAAACGGGAGCTTGAGTGCATGGTTACGAGTTTATGGACCCTTGCCAGTAATAGATTGAGAGAGCATTTCTTGGCAAGAAGGCAAGATTGGTACCTTATTCTTTCCTTTAGTTGGAGCCAACTGGCCTATGTGTAGAGGTCACAGGTGTGCATGAGTCTTGAAGCACCTGTGATAAGGCAACACAGCTTATTAAGCGTGATAGAAAAGTGCTGTAGGGCGGTGTCGGTTGCTGATCCATAGACAGCCAATCCATAATCGATAAGGGAGACTATTGGGCTGTTGATGGCCAGATTCAATGCGTCACAGTTTAAGCAGTGCTTGTGGCAGTAAAGACTCCCTATTCTTGTACTGATAGCCTTTGCAGTGTTATCAATGTGTTGGACATAAGATAGAGTGGAGTCTACTGTGATACCCAGGTATCTGAAAAACTAGATGTGCTTCAGGGTGTCACCACTTTCATTTCTGATCGCAAGGGGTAATGCTTTGAACTTGTTCTGGGCGCTGGAGTACAACATTATCATTTTTTTTTACAGTTCATGATTAGTCTATGCTCCTTAAACAATTTCTCTGCAGATGAGAATCCCCTTTGGAGTTCTGCTGTTAGTTGTTCCGGATGGGGGTTTCTGGTGAAGATAACCGCATCGTCTGCATAAAGGAGCATCCGGGTCGGACAGGAGGCCAGCAGTTGGTTTAGGAAAAACTAAATAGTAGGGGCCCCAGAAATGACCCCTGTGGGACCCCAGAGCAGACAGGTCTGCTACCAGAGGTGGTGTGTCCTAGCCTGACCTTTTGCGATCGGTTGTGAAGGTAGCTGTTGAACCATAAAACGGATTCTGGAGAGAGAGCCCAATAGCAGACAACTGATTCAGAAGGAGCTCATGGTGCACCATATCAAAAGCTTTTGATAGGTCAGTAAATGTTGCTCCTACCAGAAGGCCTTGGTCTAGGGAGTGGTGGATGTAACCTGTGAATTCCAGTAATGCTGTGATGGTACTGTGACCTGGTCGAAAGTCATATTGTTCAGGACAGAGGAGTTGGTATTGGTTCAGATATCTGACAAGCTGATCTGCTACAATTCGCTCTAGAGTTCTTTTGGGGTGGGGGTGGGGGAGTATGGATATAGGTCTGTAGCTGTTGTGTGCAGTCCGATCACCTCCTTTGTGCACAGGGGTTACTGATGCAGATTTCCATCACAGGGGGATCTTGGGAGTGGCAGAGGAAAAGGTTGGTAATCTTAGTGTGAGGGCAGAGGACTTTCTCCAGCGCCATGCTGACGAACTTTAAGGTCCAGGGTGTCTACGCTGTGTCTTGATTTTCCCAGAGCTCGCACAAGGTGCTTTCTTGCTTCAGGTTCGGAGATTACCTTGAAATGGAAGAGCGGTCTCTTGGAGGGTGGTTAACTGTGTTAAATGCATGGTAATACACATGGGGAGGAATAATTATAAACATTTGTATTAATTAAATAAAACTAATCTCACAAAAACAAACGAAGAAAGGGTCCTGGGAATAATAATTTCACATGATCTCTCATTTAAGTCCCAGTGCTAAAATATTGTTCAGAAAGGTAATAGAATACTAAATTGTATATTAGGCACATTGAGAGTAGGAACAGACAGGTACTGCTACCTCTCTATTCATCCCTGGTGAGGCCCATCCTGGAGCCCAGGTTTGGTCCCCCTACAAGAAATGTGAAATACAGATGATTGAGAAGGTCCAAAAAAGAGCAACTAGGGCCACTGATGACCTCAAAGAGAGGAGCTGTGAGGACAGATTGGGGAGTTGGACATGTTCACCCTGGAATATAGGCGAATAAGAGGGAATGTATGCCTATTACATAGAGCTTGGAGAGATAATGAGCTTTGGGACATCTTGGGGCTCCTGGGACAGGGCTGAATAGGGCCTTGTCCCAGTTGTTCTGGAGAAAGAGTTTAAATGCAAGGATCTGTTCTATTCTCTCCTTTTCTGTTTCTTCTCTGGTTGGCAACCACATTTTCTCTTAGACCTAGGACTTGATCACCCCATTGGTCTTGCAATTCTCTGCCTCACACTCTCTCTCTATCTTCCCTGGCTGTTCTGTTTTTTCATCCCCCTTGCATATCTGCTGGTATAAAAATATGTTTTTATGTGGAAATGTAACATACTGGGATCCCTTTGTTTTGAAATGTATTTAGTCATACTGTTGAAATGACTGCAAAAACCTGTTTGGAACTCAAGGGGTTAACCTGTTTGCAAACTCTCTGAGAAGCTGTAAGCAAGAGGTCACTTGTGGGTCACAATGTTCTTTTTGCTGCACTTGTTGAAACTTACAAGAACACTATGTGAGAAGCAAGCTGTTTTCTTAATGAGCGGGGGTTGCAAAGACTTATAAAAACAGAGCTGAAATTTCTTGCAAGAGAGAAGCAGAGACTGAGATTGGAAAATTGAGAAGAAAACCAGATGGACTTTCTCTGTTTATACTGCCTTTGTAAATAGTTATACTGAACAATTTTAATTATTTTACTGTTATTAATAATAAATCACGTGTTAGGAATTTTACAACTGCTCCTGGTTTTTCCTATGCTTCCTGACCTGTGCCTCGACGACAGCTCCAAAGTAGGAGACCACTTTATACTACCCGGTCACATCCTTTTCAGTTGGAAGACACACAGTGTAAGTTGGTGAAAAGTACAAAGTGGTATAATCAGAGGGTCGTACCTGTGTGGAATGCACTCCCCTAGAAGTTGTAGGCAGTACTACAACTGACGAGTTTAAGAAAAAGCTAAACATTTTAGGAGAAATAGGTAACAGTTCTTTATGCGAGCACCATTGTCGAAAGCCTGATCTACAGCTCTGTATTACCTATGATACCTGTGAAGGCTCCTCACACCAATGAGCTTGAAGCTCAGAAATCATATGAATATACGAAGAAGCCAGCAGAAGGCGGCCATTTGGTCAATCAAGTCTGCTCGTTTTGCAGGGTCCACAGCTTGAGCTAATGTCTCTGCCCTCCCTCCCCACTACTCCCATCCTCCCTACCCATGATCCTTACCTTCCCCCATGCCTATCCCAGCCTCTCTTAAAGCTGCCCACTGCCTTCAACGAAATGACCTCTTCCAGCAGCACATTCCAAGTGTCCACCAACCTCTCTGTGAAGAAGTGCTCCTGACCTAGCTCCTCAACCTACCACCCTCCAGCTTAAGACTGTGCCCCCTTGTGTTATGGTTGCCACTCAGCTTAAAGAGATTCTCATCAACTTTATTTATCCCTTTCAAGTACTTGAAGGTCCCAGTCATGTTCCCTTTTCTCTCTCTCCTGTCTTCCAGGGAGTACATGTTCAGTGCCCTCAACCTCTCCTCGTATGCCTTACCCTGCAGACCGGCTATCATCTTTGTAGCCCACCTCTGGACCTTCTCCAGCAGGTTAATGTCTTTTTAGAGATGTGGGCACCAGTACTGAACGCCATACTCTAGATGTGGCTTTACCAGTGATCTGTACAAGGGCAGCACAATCTCCTCTCTCCGACTACTGATCCCTCTAGATATTCATCCCAGCATCTTGTTTGCCTTTGCTGCTGCTTTCCTGCACTGTGTGGAATGCTTCAGGTCACTAGTGATCATCACTCCCAGGTCCTACTTCTCCTCTGATGCAGATACTTGGACTCCACCCAGGTAGTACTCTGTCCTGGGATTCTTAGCTCCAATATGCATAACTTTGTATTTCTTGGCATTGAAGCCAAGCTGCCAGATCCTGGACCACCTCCCCAGCTTTTCCAGATCTTCCTGTAGGTTCTGTATCCCTTTAGCTGTGTCCACTCTCCCACAGAGCTTGGTGTCATCTGTGAATAGGCAAATTTTACCCTTAATGTCATCCCCAATGTCACTGATGAAGACACTGAACAACACCGGCTCCAGTACCAAGTCCTGTGGGACACCACTGGATACCTCTCTGGTGCCAGATAACTCTCCCCCAACAACCACCCTCTGGGTTCTGTCCCTCAGCCAGTTTTCCACCCATCTGGCCATCTTTTCCCCAACTCCAAGATCCACCAACTTCCTGATTAACGTTTTGTGGGGCACAGAGACAAAGGCCTTGCTGAAATCAAGACAGAAGAGAAATTGGTCAGTTTTGCGTTGAGTGGGGACACAAAAAAGGTCTAACGCTGGATGATCCCATCTGTCAAAATCCTTCAAGCATAAGTAACAACCACCACAAATAACGCTTTCCATGACAGAAAGAGTAGCTCACTAGCTGAGGCTGGTTCAAACAGACACAGGGTCAATTTTTCCAAAACAAAATTTAAATACCAAGCCGGGACAGGGGTACGGATTGGAGGTTTCAGGCATAGGATGCCCCTAAGAAAACTACAGTACACATCCAGAGGAGCCACAGTACGACCATCCATTGGCTCATGAAAGGCAGAGACTGCCGAGAGGTGCACCTTTAGTAAGGAGTACTGGAGGCCCGAGTCCGCCAGTGATATCAGGTAGACCAGAATCTGGCTCACTGGACAGGTAAAAGGATCCAGATGATGTTTGGCAGTCAAGATGGCAAACCTTTTCCACTTCATGGGATATGTGGCTCTAGTGGAAGGCGTCTGAGCTGCCACGAGGACGCCCGCTACCGTCTAAGATACTCCAACCTGGGCAATGGCTATGTCCTCAGGAGCCAGGCATGCAGATGAAGGGACTCGAGGTTCGGATGGACCAGGGTTCCCTGAGCCTGCGTCAGCAGATCCCTACAGAGGGGCAGAAGCACTGGCGGTTCCTCTGCTAACTGTTGCAGTAATGGAAACAATATCTGCCTTGGCCAGTAGGGTGTGACCAGGATCATGCTGGCCCCCTCCATCTGCAGCTCGATTAGTGCCCTCTGAATTAGAAGGAATGGAAGGAAAGCATAAAGGAACCTCCCGCTCCAGGAGAGGGACAACGCACCTCATCAGCAAATGTGAGGCCCTGGATCTAGCTAGCAGAAATTGGGCAGTTTTGCATTGAGTGGGGACACAAAAAAGGTCCAACTCTGGATGATCCCATCTGTCGAACAGATCTTCTGCGACAGATGACAGACGTTCCCATTCGTGCATCTTGGACCAAGTCCAGCTTAGGCTGTCCGCCAGGGTGTTCGGTATACCTCGGACATGGACTGCCGAAAGTTCCAGGCCATGGTTCAATGCCCAGTACCAGACCCTCGTTGCTTCCCTGCAAAGGGGATATGAATGCGTCCCCTGTGACAGGGTTGAATAAGGCCCTGTCCCATTTGTTATGCAGAAAGAGTTTAAATGCAAGGATCTGTTCTATCCTCTCCTTTTCTGTCTCTTGGTTGTCTGGTTACGCAACTGAATGTTCTCGTGAGACCTAGGAAATGATCACTCAGACGGTCTCACGATTCTCCGCTTCTTGCTATCTCTCTGCCTTCACTTGCTGTTTCTGCCTTTTATTCCCCCGTCGGGTATCTGCAGGTATAAAAATATGTGTGACTCTTTATGTGAAACTAGGATCCCTTTGTTTGAAATGTATATAGATATACTGTTGAAATGATTGCAAAAAGCTATTTGGAATTTAGGGGGTTAACCTGAGATGCAGTTTGCGCTCCTCTCAGGCTTGTTTGCAAACTCTTTTGCAGAGCAGTCAGCAGGAGGCCAGCTTGGGACGCTGTTCTATTTGCAAGCCTGCTCTGCAAAGAAACTGACAAGAACATTTTGTGAGAAAAAATATGCCTCAACGTGTTCCCAGGCAAAGACTTATAAAAAGAGCAGCAATGCTTTTGCTAAAAAGAGAGAGCGCAGGACTGAGACTGACACTTGGAATTAGAGATACCCTCTGATGAAGGATTTTTTCTCTGTTTGTACTGCCTTTTAAGTAGTTATACTGAACAATTTTTATTTTTTATTTTACTGTTATTGATAATAAAATGTTACTTGCAAATTTCTGCAACTGCTCCTGGTCTTCGTATGCTTCCTGACCTGTGCCTTGATGACACCCCCCTGCTTGTTGATATAGCAGATCACATTGAGATTGTCTGACTATCAACAACTGACCCGGAGAGAGGTGGTTCTGAAAGGCCTGCATGGCATACAGAACCGCCCTCATCTTGAGGACATTTATATGGAGGGAAGCCCCGATCTGGGATCAGGTACCCTGGGTGTCTAAGGGAACCAGGTGCGCCCCCAGCCCAAGCTGGAGGCATCCGTAGTGAGAATCTGCTGGGGAGACGAGATCAGGAATGGGACCCCCCCCAAAGAGGTTTTTGGGATCCATCCCCCATTGCAGCACCTTGCGGAAAGGAAGGGAGACTAGCACTAGCTGTTCCAGGCCATCTGTGTGTTGGTCCCACTGCACCCAGAGGGTGCACTGGAGCACCCGCATGTGCCTGTCTGGACAGGGGGACAATGAGGCCTAGGAGCCTCAAGAAAACCCTCATGGAAACATAATGGCTCTGTTCAACCACCTGAGCCTGTGAGTTGAGGCACTCCGCTCTGTCTGGAGGCATGAAGGCCTTGCCGTGGACTGGGTCCACAACAGCCACTATATACTGCAGCCTCTGGGATGGGATCAAAATGGACTTGGGCAGGTTGACAATGATGCCCAGGGATTTTAACAACCGAAGGGTCCTCTCCAGAGTTCAGAGAAGCTGATCACTTGATGGGGCTTTAAGGAGCCAGTCGTCCTGGTAGGGGAGGACGTACAGCCCTTCTCGCCAGGAGCAGCAGTCAGCCACCACTAAGCATTTTGTAAAAACCCATGGATAAGCCAAAGGGCAAGACTCTGACTTGGTAATGTTCACCCTGAAGAACAAACCAGAGAACCGTCCTGTGCAGTGGGCAGACCAATATATGTAGGTAAGCGTCCTGCATATCGAGGGAGCACAGCCAGTCCCCCTGTTTGAGCAGGGGCAGCAGCCCTGGGAAAGTGACCATGCAAAATGTTTTGTATTGGATATGGAGGCTGAGGTCTTTAAGATCTAGAATAGGCCTCAGGTCTCCACTTCTTTTGGGGACCAAGAAAAACCTGGAATAGAATCCTTTGTACTTCTGCCACTTGGGCACTGGCTTGACGGCCCTTTTCCGCAGAAGGGAGAGTGCCTCCTCTCAAAGGACTGCTGTATGGTCTGGAGGATAGGCGGAGGGTACTGGGGGAGTCTCTGGGGGTTGTTACAAAAGCTCCAGTGTGTGACCCCTTTCTGTAATCTGAAGAATCCAAGCATCTGAAGTTATGGTTCTCCAGTGACTGAGATGGAGGGAGAACCGACCTCGGACCACAACCTCTTGGTCGGGGACCGGAAGAGAGGAGTCTGGCAAGGAGTCAGGCAGAGGCGGATCCAGCCACTAGGGCTGATCTGTCACTTCTGTGACATTTCATGGCAAGACCCGAGGAGTAGGGGGTAGGCAAGGCAGAAGTGACCTTCCCTTTACCCTGGGAATGGGAGCCCATAACGGACTTGTGGGACACCTTATGAAAGAACGGGCGCTGTCTGCTCCTGGGCTGGGTATGGTACAGTGAATGGACAGACAATGGCCCTACTAGAGGCCTGTATGTCATTAATGATGTTCTCGACATCCAACCCAAAGAGCTTTGAGCCACTGAAGGGGGCATTAAGCACCTTTTGCTGGACATCTGTACCGAAGCCCGATACCCTCAGATAGGTATGCCTAAGAAGGCAGTCAGACATGTTGTACAAAGCCCTGAGGAGGTGTTTGCTAATATCCTTGGTGGCTTGTAAGGATTTAAAGGCCTCCTGTTTCTGGGAACACTCTGGGAGGGCCTGAGCAGCCACCTTACCCTTCTTCCAGATGGTGTTCTGGTATTTGACCATATGAGATAAATAATTAGCAATACAGAGCCCCGGGGGCAGGGAGTTAAGGTGTTTAGGCACTTTGGACCTGTCGTGTGCCGCTTTGATAACCGCAGAGTCCGTCTCAGATTGGGCACCATAATAGGGCAAGCCCTGGGGGGCATGATAGAGTTTATTTGCCCTCTGAGGCATGGCAGGAACCATGTCAGGGCAGTGTCACAGTGCAGTGGTGACATTCCGAAGAGCTGGCAGAACAGAAGGAATGACCTTAGGAGGAGATTCTAGGATATCCAGAAAGTCCACCAGGTCTCTCCTGGTGGCATCCACTTCCTCAGTGTGGAAGCCCATAGCTGTAGACAGCTGCTTCATAATATTGAAAAAGGTAGGGTCTTCAGGAGGGGACCTGGGAGTATGATTAACAAAATTCTCATTCACTGAAGAAACAGTAGACCTGTCTGAGGAAAGAGGTTTCTCCTCCTCAGGGGGATAAGGTCAGGGTGGTACTCCTCTTCGATGCTGACATATTTCAACTCAGGGTCTGGCAAGCGAGGGACTGACAGCGCCCTGAAGGGCGCAGGCCAATAAGGCCGTACCAGCATCGATGACAACGGCACCAGGGACGCCTGTCTGTGTGAACCTAACTGGTGCACCAGGGCCATGGTTATCTGTATCAAAATAGTATTGAGGTCAACAGCCAGAAAGGGCTGCATCAACGGCAGAATCGTTGTTGCTACAGGACGCGACTAACCATCTGTCGGGTCTTCAGAGCCCGAGGGCCCTGGTGTCTGGGGAAGCAACAGGCTTCGATGGAGGGGCTGGAGTTTACGACCTAAGGATCAACAATCGGGGAGCTGATGACCCGAGGGTCGATGGCCGACCTCCCTGGAAAGCGAGTGGAGGCGCTGTCCATAGGGACCTAGTAGAAACAGAGGTCTGGACAGCAAAGGATGTTAGTGCGGCCATAGCTGACAGAGTACCCTTAGAGGAAGAGGAAGAAGCCATCGGGGAACAGGAGCGCCACCGGGGGAAGTGGCCCCAGTCGCAGTCTTTCTTGTGACTTTTCTCCGAGGACCTGTCTTGGGCTTTGGAGGCCTGGGAGCTCGACAAACCCAGCGACTGGGAAGGAGGGACTCCAGAGGACCCCTGCCCAGAAGTGGCTATTTGCTGTTCCATGAGGAATTTCTTCAAAGCCTTTTTGCGTCACCTAAGGTTTGTAAGGTTGACTTTTTGGCAGAGCTCACAGTCAGAGATGCTGTGGTCAGGCCCAAGACAGCAGACAGAGAGACTGTGGTCGTCTGAAGAAGCAATCTTCTTTCCGCAGAGCCAGTGACAGAAAACAGATGCAGAAGGAGTACCTCTCAACATAAACAAGGTAAAAGAATCTCTTGTTCAAAAGATATTCCAAGACCTAAAGAAAAAGCGTAGGCAAAAAAGGCGCAAACTGCGACAGAGCTTCCATGGAGACACATGCGAGAAAAGTAAATAGAGGGAAAAAAACTGAGGAGGAAACGGGGCCATGCACGCCTTTATAGGGTTGATGACACTGGCAGGTGACGTCAGCGTGGGTGGCCCCAGTGGTACTGCTAGATTATCTTCCATGCGGATCCTGCTTCACCAACAGTGAAGTTCCTATGGTGTGACCTGATGACTGAAGAGCTCCCTTTCCAAGAGAATGACAACACATCTCACCAGATACCTCCAGGTCCTGGATCTAGACAGCAGAAACGTGACAGTTTTGCACTGAGTGGGGACACAAAAAGGTTTAACTCTGGATGACCCCACCTGTCGAACACGTCTTCTGTGACCAAGGTCAGCAGTTCCCACTCGTGCATTTTGGACTGTGACCTGCTGAGGCTGTCTGCCAAGGCATTTTGGGTGCCTAGCACATGGATGGTAGACAGTTCTAAACCATGATCTAGAGCCCAGTACCAGATCCTCATTGCTTCCCGGCACAGAGGGTAGGAATGCTCCCCCTTGCTTGTTAATGTAACAGACTACACTGAGATTGCAGAGGGCCCAGAAAGAGATGGTTCTGAAAGGCCTGTAAGGCATACATAATTGCCCTCATTTCTAGGATGTTTATGTGGAGGTGATTCTCCCAGAGGGGCCACAGACCGTGGGTCTAATAAGAACCTAGATGGGCTCCCGAATCCATGGTGAGCAGTTGGTGGGGATAAGAAATGGGACCCCGTTAAGAAACTGGCAGCGTCCATCCACCAGTGAAGCACTTTGTGTACTGGCATGGAGACAAGGACCAGCTGATCTAGATCATCTGAGCGTTGATCCCACTGAACCCTGAAGGTCCACTGCAGAATCCTCATGTGCAACATGGCCAGAGGGACCATAACAATGGCCACTGCCATGAGGTCTAGTAGCTTGAGGAATGTCTTGGCAGGGACACGTTGGCTGTGAGCCACCTCCTGGACCTGGGCAATGAGGCGGTCCGCCCTCTCTTGAGGGAGGAAGGCCTTGGCCTGAGTAGAATCCAGGACTGCCCCATGTACTGCAATCGCTGAGAAGGGGTCAGCACAGACTTGGGTTGATTGACAGTGATGCCCAAGGACTGGAATAACTGCAAGGTGCGTTCCAGAGTCGACAACAGGAGCTCCCCTGGACTGGGCTTTTAGTAACCAATCGTCCAGATAGGGGAACACATAGGGGCCTTTGTGCCGGAGGGCTGCTGCTACAGCTGCTAAGCACTAGGTATAGACCTGTGGCATAGTGGATAACCCAAAGGGCAATACCCTGATAATACCCCCCTCCCCCGGAAAAGCAGCTGCAGGTATTGTCTGTGAGGGGGGCAAACTAGGATATGCAGATAGGCATCTTGAATATCAAGGGAGCACAGCCAGACACTCTGCTTGAGAAGAGGAAGAAGACCGTGCAACGTGACCATCTAGAACTTTTTTGTACTGGATAAAAAGGTTCAGCTCCTTGAAGTCTAGAATGGGCCTCAAGTCCCCTGTTCTTTTGGGAACTGGGAAAACCTGAGTAGAACACCTTGTTCTTTTGCCGCCTGGGCACTGGTTCTATGGCCCACTTGTGCAGCATGGTGAGGATCTCCTCCATGAGCACCTCTGTGTGGTCTGGAGGGTAACACATGGGGACTAGGTGAACATTTGGAGGCTATTCTAGAAGTTCTACAGCATGGTCCTGTTCAATTATCTGCAGGATCCAAGCATCTGTTGTGATGGTTCTCCACTGGGACAGATGGAGGGGGACTCAACCTCTGACCACCACCTCCTGGCTTGGAACAAGGGGGGGGGGGGTTCTGTTAAAGAATCAAGCTGAAGCTGAACCGGCGGCCGGGGCCGCACCACCTCCTCTGGCTTGCTTGGCAGAAGAACCAGAGGTGGAGGAGAGGGCAGGCAAGGCAGAGCTGGCTCTGCATTTACCCTGAAGCTTCATTCTGGAACCAAACTTGTGAGAGACCTTATGACAGGAGGGTCTCGGTCTACTCCTGGACTGCGTATGGTACTGGGGAGTGGACAGACCGAATAGGCTGCCAGAGGCCTGCAGGTAATTGATAATATCCTGCACGTCTGGTCCAAAAGGTTTGTGGCCCATGAAAGAGGCATTCAGCACCTTTTGTTGGACATCAGTAGCAATGCCACACACTCTAAGCCAGGAGTGCCTTCTGAGGCAAATGCCAGAGGCAGCTGCCCTGGCTGTAGTATCAGCAGTATCATAGGTGGCTCTGAGGAGATGCTTACTGACATCTTCCGAGGTCTGGAGCACTCTGACAAACCCTCATTTCTGGAACCCCTCAGGGAGGGCCTGCAAGGCAGCTTTGCCCTTCCTCCAGAGGGTGTTTTGGTAGTTAATCAGATAAGCCAAATAATTGGCAATCCTAAGACCCAAAGTGGCAGAGGTGAAAGTCCTCTTGCCCCAGAGGTCTAGCCTCCTGGACACCCGGGTCAGGGGGCAGGGAACTAAGGAGTTTAGGGGCCTTAGTTCTGTCATGAGCGGCCTTGATAAGCACTGAGTAGGTTTCAGGCTAGGCAACATAAAAGGGCAACCCCTGAGGTGCCTGGTAGAGCTTGTCAGCCTTTCTGGGCATAGCTGGTACCATGTTGGGCCTGCGCCAGGCTGCAGTGTCAGCATCATCATTCAGTGCTGGCAGCAGAGGTGGAATAACTTTGGGTGGAAACTCTGGGATCTCCAAGAAGTCCACCAGGTTACTCCTGGTTTCATCCTCTTCCTCCATTTGAAACCCCATGGTGGAGAAGAACTGCTTCATAATACTTTTTTATTTATCTATCAAGTCTAGGATTACAAATACCTTTGAGCCAATGCTCTTTTACAAAAGGTTCCACGTCAGAGAAATACAAATTATGGGGAATGTAAAGACAGACATTACAACATTGTGGACATTGCAAACAGATTACAGATTAATACAATTCAAGGGTAACACTGTAAGCAAGGCAGCCAGCTGCATTTGTCAGAGAAAAAGACAAGAGATAAGAAGTGCCAGAGTCATGGGGGAGGAATGTAGGTAGGGTGGGAGAGGGTTAAAGGTGCAGCATTGGTATACCAAGATGTGAGGGTAGAATACAGTGAGGAGGGAAGGGGGGACCACTAGAGCAGGCAGGGAAGGGGAGAAACAAGGTTAAGTTGGGCAGTCACAGGAGCTATTGGTAGTGAGATAGTCCCGGAGCCTAGTTTTAAACATACCAATTGTCAGGGCACAGGAGATGGTGGGTCTGAGGCCACTGAACCACAGTGGTGCTCGATAAGCAAAAGAGCGTTGTCCCTGTGAAGTGTGACAGTGAGGGACTTTCAGTAGCTGTAGCATGTTGTTGGCACCGTTTGTTGGTTCAGTGTTGTAACAGAGTTGAGACCCCAGACGGTGCAAGGCCAAGGTAGATTTTTTTCGCCATGGAGCAGGTGAGAAACTTTATGTGGTTTGATAGTTGGAGCCAGCCAGTGTGGGTGTACTGGTCACATGTGTGGGCAAGACGGTGAGCACCAGTGATGAGCCGACATGCCTTATTTAAGGCAGTTAAGAGGCGTCTAAGGGTTGTGGTTGTGGCAGAGCCATAAATGATGAGACCATAGTCTATTACAGAGATCACAGAGCTCAGGACTGCAACCTTCAAAGCTTCTGGCGTGAGGTGTTATCTGTGTTTGTAGAGGAGACCAAGCCATGTATTAGCAGCTCTAGCTACATTATTTACGTGAGGTCCATAGGAGAGATTAGGGTCTAGCTGTATACCTAAGTATTTGAAGGACCCCACCTGATCTAGAGTGTTCCCCTGGGTGGGAGAGATAGCCAAGTGGTGTAGCTTGTGTGGGTTATGAGAGCTGCAGAAGAGCATAGATTTGGTTTTCTTGTCATTGAGGACCAGTTTATGATTAAGAAACCATGTCTCTACAGAACTGAAACCAAGTTGAAGGTTGTGTTGAAGAGCTGCAGGATCTTTGTGAGTGGAGACTACAACAGCATCATCGGCAGAAAGTATGATCTGCTCAGAGCAGTGGTAAGGGAAGGAGTTTAAGAAAAGGCTAAAAAGGAGGGGGCCCAGTATGGATCCCTGTGGGACACCTGAGCTAACAGGCAGGGTGTCAGAAAGAGCGTCAGCAATTTTTACTCTCTGCGACTGGTTTTCTAAGTAGCTTTTAAACCAGAGAGAAGAGTCATGTGATAGCCCAGCATTCAGTAGTTGGTCAATTAGTAATCCATGGTGTACTGTATCAAAGGCCTTGGAGAGGTCGACGAAAACGGCCCCTGTGAGAAGGCCGTTGTCAAGGGATTTGTGCAAAGCTCCAGTGAACTCAAGAAGGCCTGTGGTGGTGCTGTGACCTTTCCGGAAACTGTGTTGCTGTGGACAAGGTACATTGTATTTATCCTAGTGGTCGGTAAGTTGATCAGCCACAATGCGCTCGAGTGCCTTAGAGGGTGGGGGCAGTATGGAGATAGGGCAATAATTTGAGTGATTCGTCTTATCCCAACTTTTATGGACAGGTGTCACGGTGGCTGTTTTCCATAAGTCCGGTCATTTTCCACAGCTGAGAGAGAGGTTTAGGATTTTTGTTAATGGATGAATTACCTCATCGAGGGTGAGCAACAGAAGCTTAAGGTCCAGGGTGTCGCTACTAGATCTAGATTTAGAGACAGTTGCAGTAATATAGCGTGACTTCATTCATCCTTATCTCCTGAAGTAGAAGAGGGATGGTTAGACTGTGGGGCTGAGGTATTTGGGGAGTAGGTCCTGTTTTGAAAAAGTCATGGGGTAGAACAGCACTAAGGTCTGAAAAGCCATGTTAAAGATGTTTACGATCACCTTGAGGTCGGGGTTGAGGATCCATCAACCATTAACATGGCCGGAGAGATTTTGCTGCTTCCCGTGACATCCTTGATATTGTTCCAGAAAGCACGACCATTTCCCCATATACTGGTGACAGCGTCTTTGTAATAGGTGGATTTCGTGAGCCGGATGGCTTTTGTGCAGGCATTTCATGCTTGCTTGTAATTTTGGATGTCCAGTGGTTTGCCAGTGGCCCTGGCAACTGCCCAGAGGTGGTCCCTCAGTTTCAGCTGTGAGAGAAAAGCTGCAGTGAGCCATGGGTTAGAGAGAGATTTTGTTTTGCGCCTTTTAGCAGTGGCAAAGAGGTCGCAGGCTTTGTTGAAAATTGAGATGAAGTGATCAAGAGCCAAGTTAACATCTGTTGCTTCGTAGATGGGTAGCCAGTCTTGCAGAAGCAGGTGTTGTTTGAGATGTGGAAGTTTTCCACGAGGAAGGACTCTGCTAGCGATAATTTTGGGAGGGGGTTTGAGGAATTTGTTAGACCATGCACATATGACTGGGGAGTGGTCACTGAGAGAGTCTGGGATAACGGTCGTACAAGAAATCCTTATGGGGTGAGAGGTGAGGACCCAATCCAGGAGGGTACTGGTGCCAGTCTTGTAGTAAATCCTAGTAGGGGAGTTTACCATTTGCGTGAGGTTAACAGCTGAGATGGAGTCTTTAAAGGCACTGGCACCCGATGCTAACCAGTTTATGTTGAAATCCCTAGGGTCAATGTCAACTCGCTCGTCTCAACTCACCCCCGACTCAATTACTTCCTAGCTTCGGGACGGTTCTAACAATTGAATTTTTTTTCAAAACTTCAAAGATCTTGCTCCTGTGTTCTTTGCCTCCCGTACTATACGCTCCGTGTATTTCAGTGTTAAATAGTTGGTCTGTAATTAGTGACAGCTTTAATTTGCGATAGCACACTGAACATCTTGCTCCTGTGTTCTTTGCCTCCCGTACTATACGCTCCGTGTATTTTAGTGTTAAAGAGTGGGTCTGTAATTAGTGACAGCTTTAATTTTCAGCTGACAGCAAACTTTTCAGACTTCGTATCACAGCCATTGCTACAGATCATTGCTAGTGTATCTCAGTGTAGGTTTCTGTGCTGAAGAAATAAGCTATAATAATTACCTCTGATAGTATAAATCTGTGTAGGTTTCTTTTCAATTCAATTTAATTTGCGATAGCTCACTGAACATCTTGCTCCTGTGTTCTTTGCCTCCCTCTCACTTCTGTAACCATGGTTGCTGTTAATTACTGCTATCAGTCACTGTCAATTTGTAATCAAGTTTATTTAAAAACAATGGTATCAGAAGAGAACTCAATGCTAACACTTGAAAATGGAAGGGAGGTTCATCTTGTCAGAGCATAACAAGCAAAAGCTTGTAGATGGACAGAATTATATTTACACACACCACAAACGTGGGCACAATGGAAAATCTATTTGGCAGTGTGAACTTGCAGTGAAAAGGCAAAGTGTTGCAACGCAAGGTGCACACTGTGTTATGACAATCCTAGTATTATTGCAACTTTCAGCCAGCACTCACATGCCCCCTGCCCTGCAGCTGTAGAACAAGCAGAAGCAGTAAATCTCGCTAAAAAAAGAGCTGCAACTACTCAAGATACTACTGCGCAAGTATTACTACACTCAAAACAAAGTATTTCACTGGCGGCACAGGGGTGCATGGTAGATAAAAACATGAAACGCACTATTCAGCGAGTAAGGGTGCATGGTGCACCTCCAAATCCACGAAATTTATGTGAGCTATTCACAACTTCTCAAGGCATCCAAGTTAATTTTTTGTTGCTCGATAGTGGCCCTGGGGCAGATCGGATACTGGTCTTTGGAACGGAGGCAAACTTACAGTACCTAGAGCACTGTAGCAATTGGTTTGCTGATGGGACATTTAGCATTGCTCCACCACTGTTTTACCAAATATTTATCATATTTGGGGAGCGATTTGGAAATGTGCAACCAGCAGTGTACGCTCTATTGCCAGGTAAAAAAAGGGAGCATTATGAGCGAGTGCTAACTGCTATAATAAAAATAAATTCACATCTGGATCCATTAGTAATTATGACTGACTTCGAGAAAGACCATAAGCATTTAAAATGTTTTCCCACAAGCACGTCAAGTGGGGTGCTTTTTTCACTTTGCACAGTGTAATTATCGGAAAATACAGTCGGAAGGACTGGGAATTAGGTACTTCAGGACACAGAATTCAGCCTTAAATGCAGATATCTACCCGCTCTTGCTTTTTACCCCCAGACCAGGTTGTCGCCAGATTTGAGGACATCACCGACTAAGGGCTCAATATTTTCCCCTGAACTAGAGACCATTATTGACTACTTGAGGACACTTGGATTGGGCGAGAAACAGGCGTGGCACAGGTAGAAGGCAACCACAGTATGCCATCACTCTGTGGAACCATAGTGACAGTGTGGCAGAAAACGGTCAAAACAAATAATGCAGTGGAAGCTTTCATAGAGGATGCAGTCAATTCTGTGTCTCATCCCTCAATATGGAAATTCATAGATGGATTAAAGGACATTCAACGAAAGAGGAGGCAGAAATAGAGCAGCTGATTGCTGGCAATTCCAGAAATGCTCCAAAAACAGTACAAGGACAGTGCTGTCAGATTGAAAAGGTCCTTGAAAAATTTGAAGAGCGGTTCATCAAGAGTTCCTCAGAGGCATAGCACACTGCTTCCAATATTAAAACTGAAATTAATAAATAATTTTAACCGTCCACATTAAAGATGTTTTAAAACTTATAAAATGCTGGATATACTGGAAGGCTCTCAATATCCCTGAAAAACAAAGTGATCTACTGCAGCGATGAGACAGAGGTAGGAATCAGCTCATGTTATCTTTCTTTATTTATTCATTTGCTGCAAATGATTCTGGGGGGTGCAGTGTTTCTAATTATGTTACAGCCTTGGTCAGCCTTGTTGTACAGCCAGAGTACATCGGAGCAAATTGTGGGGGAGGTGGTCAGTTCTTGTTGTACAGCCAGTTTACATCTGAGCAAATCGTACCTCCCGTACTATACGCTCCGTGTAGGCGAATATGCGAGGTTTGCGAATATCGGGAGCTGACATCGGGAGTGAGTTTATATCGGGAGCTAATTGACATCGGGGGTGAGTTGTCAGGAGCGTATTGTCAGGAGCGAGTTGTCGCAGCACGAGTTGTCGGGAGCGAATTGACGCGCTCCCAATCCCCTATTAGAATAAGTTCAGCTTCAGGAGGATGAGAGTTGATAAAGTTTAGGATGTCGTTGAATCCATGTTTAGGGTCCCTGGGCAGGATGGATACGGAGACAATAGTCAGGGCTTTATGGTTGGGACCTAGGATGATTTTTATTTGCAGAATCTGGGCCGAGGCAGAAAGTGATGGAGTTGCTACAGGGAGTCTTTGATATGGATTGCGCAACCACCGCCTTTTTTGGATATCCGGTCCAGCCTGTGGACACTGTAGCCCTGTATTGTTACTGCCGAGTCAGGAACTTTAGGTATCAGCTAAGTTTCCACCACTGCAAGGATGTCAGGGTTGTGCTGGCATATGAAGGCTTGGAGTGCATCCAGCTTTGGTAGTAGGCTGCAGATATTAATGGTTGCAAGGATAAGGGCACCTGGAGTTTGTGTGTGGCCTGAGCTTCTAGGGCCACAATTGGGATGGACACTGCCTGAGATGAGGAGGAGGAGGAGTAGGAGTTTTAAGGAGCAGAATCACAACTCTTTGAGAGATAGTTTTGACAGTTGTTTCCACGAGTAGAGGCTGCAAGGTTCCAGGCGGTATCCCATATGGACTGCAAGGTGGTACAGTGTAGAGAGGTGGTCACACTTGTTAAGAGTAGTGGTCGGGGTAAGTAACCAGGAATATCCAAACGGTGGACCAAGCACAAGTCTCGAGTGGAAGTGGAGGGTTTCCTTGGGTAGCAGTGGAAACCAGAGTACAGGTGGCGGGCGGGTGGGGTGGCTAGGACCAGGAGAGAGAGAGAAGTGGGAGGCAAGGAGGAGGAGGAGAGGCGAGGAAAGTCAGAGAGAACCCGATGGCTTGCGACTAGCACAATAGGGGTGGGAAGCGAAGTTGAACAGGAGGGAGTAACTTGGCTAGCAGGGAGGCAGATACAGAGAGATTGGAGAAAGGAGCACCTCAATCAGTAGCACTACGTGGGATGAGAGAAGGGGATGGGAGGCATAGGCGGACAGAGGAAGCTACAAGTGTTGGCCAATAGGCAGTGGGAGGTGGGGTATGTAAGAGGAGGCGGGGTTAGAGGTCTATTTAAGTAAGGTGGGGGGGCGGGTGAAATTTTGCAGCAAAACTAATGCAAAGTCAATGGGCACAGCATCCGGAGAGCAAAGTAAGGCAATGAAGACAGCGCCGGCCAATCAGTTGCTGTTCGAGAGGTGTGTTTACAGATGGTGGGAGAGCATCTGTGTTTAACCCCTGTAGGTAGACAGAAGCTAGACGTACAAGTGGTTAGAGGCGAGAGTGGATGGCAGGCTTATCTAGTTTTTAAGAAGGGGGAGAGAGAGAGAGAGAGGGAGAGGAAAAGGAGAGCCCACTGAGGAGGGAGCATTGTGATGATAAAAGAACAGTGTGTGATGTTCCAGATAGGATAGGAGCTACTACCAGAGATATATCCCTCTAGTGGTGAGAGGATATAATCTGCTAATGGAAAAGTCAAAAAAAAAAAAAACACCTCAACCGGGCTAGTACCTTGCAGAATTAGCTGAGCTGTAGCACAAAATTCACTTCTAATATCAATTCAGAACTTAAAATGACTGTAAGGATTAAACAAAGTATTAAACCCTGGCACATAAATTCAATTAGAGACACAGAGGGAGATACAGTAGTTAACAGCAGGAGATAGTGTGGGCCACTTGAAAATCAGCTTCCATTGATACCAAATCCAAAAGTCTGGACTAGTACCTTGCAGAATCAGCTGAGCTGTAGCTCATGGAGGATTTCTGAACCACTGTTTAGTTTCAAGAAATTGAAGGGTCCCTGGCCTAGTCAAGGCTCGCTGGATCCCTTGCAGAATCAGCTAAGCTGTAGCTCATGGAGGATTTCTGAACCACTGCTTAGGTTCAAGAAATTGAGGGGTCCCTGGCCTAGTCAAGGTTCGCTGGATCCTTGATACTGAAAAAGGAGAGGTCCTCCGGGGAATCTGACAGATTCCTCACTCCTGGAGGACACAGTGGACCTATTAAAGGAGTCCACTTCGATATCTTCCTCCTCATCCTCTTACTCAGGGATGAGGTCAGGATGGTATTCCTCGGGGGCACTGTTGAGCCCAAGCTGACAGGCAGCAATTTAACACAGCTCCAGAAGAAAAGCTCTAAAATTGCTTTAAATCTCTGTTTTAGAGTGGTTGCTCCAGAAAATAATTATTACAGATCGAAAGAGGAACCCAACAAACCTGAAATGGGAAACTCTAGGAAAGACAGAGGCGGAGGCACAAACGCTAAAACAACCAGTGTATCCCAATCAGTGCAAGCTGGGACGGAGGAGCAAGCTGTGCCTCACCACAAGCCCAAGGAGATGACGTCATCTATCGGCCTTAAGTTACAAAGGATAACAACATCGGTCACTGACTTGAATACCAAAATGGACACGTTTGCTACTCGGGTTACTGTGGTGGAGAAATCAGTGGAAGGGATACAGTTGGAGGTTGAAGAGGCGAAACGGCAAGCAGATTCAGCAGCAGCTGCCATCACACTCCAGGTGAAAGAAATCCAACACATGCGGGCCAGACTCGAGACCTTGGAAAACCAGGCCTGATCGGCGTATGTGAGAATTCTGGGCCTATCCAAGGGGATAGAGGGAGAGCACCCTCTTATGTTCCTCCATGAATGGCTCAATTCGAAGCGGTTACCTGAGGGTCAGAATTTAAATATACCTTTTCATGAGGTTTACTGGATTACACCAAGTGGATATCGGGAGGAATCGGAGAATCCTAGGACCCTGCTTTTGGTCACAGATGGAATCAGCTCCAGGGACAGAATACTCCAACTCGCCAGACAAGCAGGGCCAATTACACAGGACGATCGCACCATCTACCTGTTTCCCGATTTAAGCTATGCAACACATCTCAGGAGGAAAAAATTTGACAGGGTGAGAAAAGTGTTGCTGGATGCCTCTCTCATACACACGGTGGTGCTTCCTGCAAGGCTGCGCAGTGTGCAGGGGGGCAAGGTGTGGGCCCTTTCAGATCCCATCGAAGCAGGAAAATGGGCCTGTCGTTTTGTCACAGATCGAGTCCGAAGATGGGAATCTGGAGATACCAACTCCGATGCAGAGGGATGAATAGTAGAACTGTAAAGTAAAATTAGACTTGGCCTTTTTCTTCTTAAGATTTCCACCATAGTTGAAGTTTAAACTTAGAAGGCATTACAGTTTTGTTTATCTGAATATGTTTCTCTATGCCTGTTAAAATATTGGAGGTTGAATATTCAGAATGTTTTATAGATGGTGGGTTCTGAGTCACCTGGAATACAGTACAATCTAAAAGATAAATGGGTCTTATGCAGTTTTTCCTTTTTACTGGAGTAAAAGCTGTTAATGTACCTGTACTTGTCCTGGGTAAACATCCAGTGTCTTCTTTGAACTTTTAGACTAAATAGTATGACACCATTGGCCCTCTGGTAGGGCAAGGATTTTCTGGACTTTTTGGACTTAAGTCAAATAGGAAAACTCACACTGCTCATGGGCTTATCAATACAGCTTAAATTGTTATATGTACTTGTTGAAGTGAATGTTTAGTTACCCCTTCAAGTGCATCACTATATCTAGAATGCATATAAATCCTAAATATTAAGGGGAAATGTGTGTTCTCCAAAAGAGTTTTTATTAAGAAATATGGTCTGTTCTAGATACAGAAAGGTTATGTGTATGTATGCACATATTAAAATAAAAAAATAAAGGATGGTATTCCTCTTCGACGTCGGCCTGCTCTGAGGCAGAGACCAATGGGCGGAGTACCGTCGGCTCTCTGGAAGGCACGGGGTGAGCAGGTCACATTGGCGTTGACACTGAAGCAGCACCTGCTGGCATGAGTGACAACAGCCCGGGCCGTGGAACAAACTGTTGAATGAGAGACGTGGTAACAGAGGAGAGGATAGTGTTGAGGCTGACGGCAGGATATGAAATTGTCATCGACACAGGCACTGACAGAGGGAGCATGTGGCCTGGGTCTGACGATGATGAATCACTAGCAGTAGAAAAACAGTTGGGTCCAGCGCCCGAGGACCTGAAGGATCAAGAGGTCTCATCGGCGAGGCAGGGCCCGACAACGCAAAGGCTGGCAGCACCTTCACAGCCCTGTGACGGCTGGCAGAAGAGTCCTCCATGGGGGGGCCTGACTGGAGCAGAGGCCTGCACAGGGCGAGACATCAACGCCAAAGCAGTTGACGAGGTGATTTCTTAAGAGGAGGAGGAGGAATCCCGCAGGGACCGGGATTACAGATGAGTTGGGGAGCCCAGAGGAGATAATATTTAGTGTTGGGGGGTGAGGAGGCTAACTCTTCTCCCCTGCTGTTCCTTGTCGGCGTAGTTGGGTTGCGGCGGAATGTGGGGCCGTGGTCTTTACAGGTGACATGTTTCTGGCATCCTAATTTACAGCGACCAGATTCATGTCGCAGCGCAGTGGGTGAACCCTCTGCTGGAAGGCTGTTCCAGGAATCTAGCACTCGTTCTGTGAAGAAGTACTTCCTTACATCTCTCCTGAATCTAACCCCCTCCAGCTTCACAGCATGTCTCCTTGTTCTAGAGCGCCTTTTTTTCCCCTAGAAAAATACTCCCCTGCTGTACTTTATTTACAGTAAATGTCAGCTTGCAACTCAGCAGAATCAGCCTGATTCAATCTACTAGACAGCAGTAAGAAGTAAGTTTGATGTATATTGCATGACATAATTTTCATAACTAGTACAACTCCCTTCCATTGGATATCTTCAATACTCCTACACTAGGCGCCTTTAAGTGTAAACTTCGTTTACACCTTTCAGCTAGTGCTTCCTGTGACTGCTTCCCACAGCCAAGTCTCTGATCATGCTCTCCCCTCTGTCTTTTCCTTCCACCCTAACCCTGGATTGCCCCCCCCCCCCGCCTTTCTCCCGCCCTAATCCTTTTTTCCCTCCCTCCTCCCTCTCGAATGCCCTCTCCCCCACTCAAATTCTCACTCCCAACCCATCCCTTCCCCCTATCTCACCACTGCCCGGCCACTGGCCACCCTATATGACCTTGTGCTGCCCCTCCCCCCTCTACCCAAACTTCTAGTCATCTGACCTTTTTTTGCTCCCTGCAACAGCTAGCTACTGCCTCCTCTCCCTAAGGTCCACTTGGGCTCTAACTTTTTAATGTGCTTGTTTAATAAGACTTTCCCAATCCCTGACAAAGCCCCTGGCTGCTTCTATTGTTACTGAAATTTTATTGTATACTTGTTTTCCCTGTAACACTTTTTTTTTTTTTCATTTAGCGGTTACTCTCGTACCTTATGTGCACCGCATCTTTTTGTTAACGGTCTGTCTACCTGTCAATGTACCATGACATGGAAACTTTGTAACCGGGTCGTGCCTGAAAATAGTCATTTTATGGCTAGTGCACTTACCCGGTTAACAAAAGCTAAATAAAAATAAAATAAAATGAGCCTCTGGCTCAAAGGTATATTTCTGAAATAAATAAATGACAATAAACAGTAAGTAAATTTTTTTTTTTTTTTGCACACACAGTGCAAATTGCAAACAGTCCAACAGTTGAGTGTGGGGCTCTTAGTGCTGACTGTTCCCCTTTAAGTACAGCTAGTCTTAACGTGACATTACTTCCTGTCTGAGCATTACATGGCAACTGTTTTGTTTTAATTTATGGCTTGATTTACCTATAAATATCTCTGGACTGCTAAGGCCCACAGGTAAGCGCAATGCCTAATTTGACAAAAGATTTTCATGGGCTTTCAGACAGTAGAAGGGCCTGCATCGTTTATTTCCCCTTTAAGGACAGACAACAAATTACTAAAAGCAGGAATAATGACTTCCGGTTGAGCTGTCGGCTGGAATGCAGCACTGAAAGATCAAGCTCCAGGGACCAGACAAAAAAACTCCCAGAATCAGTACAAAACAAATCAAAACCAGAAAAACCTTTTTATTCAAGAGGCTAGAGGAGTTACAGAACTGAATGGGAGCCCAAAAAAAGAAAAAATCAACAGCTTTAGCTGCACAGCAGACCAGACAAGTGAAAGACTCTCAGACTGGTGATTCCGGCCTACCAGACATGGCGGAGCCCCCACTACCTCCTAATGGACAACCCAACAATGCTGCAATCCTGGCAGAACTCAAAGGATTCAGAGATGAAGTTCGCTCCTTTCACACTGAACTATCCACAGAACTGGCTAAAATAAAATCAGAAGGTATCTGAATTGGAGTCGGCTCACACAGAAATTGATACAAGAACTGATAGCCTGGAGAGAGTTGTGGTGCATTTAATAAATGAACAAAAGCTATTAACAGACAAATGTGAAGACCTTGAAAATAGATCAAGGAGAAATAATCTACGCATTCATGGAGTAGCAGAGGAGGAAAAAGCACATGATATGCTTAAATTTGTGGATACTTTATTACGGGAGGTACTACAACTTGATCCAGCCACCAAACTAGACATAGAACGAGCTCACAGAGCCCTCACCCCGAAACCTCAACATACTGATCAGAGGCCGCGCTCTATAGTGCTCAAGCTATTAAACTACGCAGTAAAACAGCAGTAGTTGTCAAGAGCATGGCGGACATTCAATACAAGGGCAGACGTCTTTATTTCGATAATGACTACTCCCCACAAATAGCAGCAAGGAGAAGGGCCTATGCCCCGATACTTCGCACCCTGAAACAGCAGCAGTTGAAGTTCATTACACCATATCCTGCAAAGCTTATAATAATGTTTCCTGAATTTCCACAAACATTTGAAACTCCAGAGGAAGCCAGCAAAGCTCTCCAGACCAAGAACATCGTGGTACCCCAGCGGATAACATCGAAAACTCGGGACCTAGAGGCACTCAAGTCAGGAATCGTGTGGGAGAAGGCGCAGAACATGCAAACCAGAAAGAGACAAGGCTACTCCACATTACAAGATGTTAAAAAACCTTTACTCAAGTTCCAGAGGACTGCCCCGGATTGACTGTCTGAGAAAGGGGCTCTGGTAATCTTTCCAGCCCACGACAAGAGTCTGGGCACACACTTACTTTTAGAGTGGCTGTTTGAGCCATCTAAAAAACTAGCCGAGGTGGTGTGATGTTATAAGGGCTGAATCACTGTAATTTACAATGCTAGTCAGAGACATTAATCAAGGGAAATGGGGGCTGAAGTACAGACTCAAGCGATCTATGCATAGTAATCCGATTTATTTTTGTTTAATGTAAAAAAAAAGAGTCTGGGACAATTATGGTGAAACAACTGAAAACTTTATCTTAAACCCCCATATTTATATCTACCTCTGTAAATAGCCTTGGCTACAATTCCTCATTTTTTGACAAGCTCCCCTATTAAAACTAATTTTTTAAATAATACTGTTGGGTCCCATGCGGCGAGCTAATGGAGATGCATTCAGCTAGACGGCGACATGGCGACAGTCACGTGCAGCGGATATCGGGACAGCATCAATTTATTTGGTGCAGTCTAGAGCTGCGCATGTTGTTTGCCTGCTCCATGTTACTAATTTTTGTACATGGCGCTGGGGGCCCACGTTGGCCTCGTGAGCTTCCCCCAAAGGGAAATAACATTCATCCCTACACAGAAGGGAGTACAGATCCCTCCCTACCTAGGGAGTAATTACAGACTTGTTCTGTAATCCATGTAAATAAGTTAATGTTGCACTGTTATGATGACAAACCTAGGCATGAAAGTTATAAATTCTCCCCCGAACCAATATTCTTTTACCTTTGTTACTCCCACAGGCCAACACGAATTAAGATATGTGTTAAACCCAGCTGGAAACAATACATGGTTGGGAGTACCATCATATCACCACTAGAGGGGGATAAATACTGTCATCTATTACTGATCTTTTGTAAGGTATACAAATGTTTTGAACATTTGTATCCTATCTTATGGGTATATTATTTTGTATATGCTGTTAAAATTAGGCAGTGAGGACTCGAACATACAAGAGGCTATTTTGATGCGTTTGCTTTGGACAGAAACTGCTTACCAGCAATTTGGGCTGAGAATATATGAAGAGGAGATGTTTACTATATTGGGTGACAAGGAAAACAGTAGGACACTGGGCTTATGCAATATAAAATACAAAATGGGGAAATCATCACTGATATTGTCCCTTAATATTAATGGGATCCACAGCCCTGTTAAGAGATCCCGTTTGATACAATTTATTAAAAGAGACAATCCTGAAATCATATTTTTGCAGGAGACTCACCTGTCCTCTCCTGAGCATGAAAAATTCACCAAATGGGGGTTTCCCACGGTGATAGCTTCATCTCACAGCTCGGGTAGGAGACGGGGAGCAGCCATCCTGATCAGACGTGGGGTACCATTCGACCTCCATCAGAAGGTAATAGACCCGGAGGGACAATTCGCTATTGCAACGGGCATGTTTCATGCTCGCCCGGTTACTCTGGCATCCATTTATTTTCTCCCGGGGACCTCAAAGAGATTGGCTCAGACTTTTTTTGCATGGCTTTTGGGATCCTCCAGAGGCAACTTCTGATGGGGGGGTGACCTGAATACTACTCTGAACCCTGCAAGGAATGTCTCAGTCTATCTTCCTCACAGGGTTAACCCACTTCAGAAGTACTTGCGGGGTACAATTGCTGCTTTGGGGCTGGTAGACATCTGGCATCACTGTTACCCCACACAGAGAGAATATACCCATATAGCACCAGGACCAAGGGTGGCGTCTCGACTAGATTATATGTTGACCACAGCAGAACATCTAGAAACATTACACGACGCGTGGCATGGGGCAACCATATTATCAGATAATTCCCCAGTATGTGCCAAATTTGATTTGAGCGGGGGACATAAAACGAACTTCTGGCGCTTCAACTTGATGCACTTTAGAGCTCCAGAGTTTAATCAAATGGTTAAAGACAGGGTCCCACAGATCCTGGGGGAGAATGGTGACCCAGATGTTTTGGCAGCGATTCAGTGGGATACCCTTAAGACAGTGTTGCATGGGGATATTATTGCTTATTCATTGAGGAAAAATAAAAGAGAGAAAGGCACAGCTTATTAAGCTCCAAGGGGAGCTGAAAGCACTGCAGTCTTTATATGCCCATGGGGATGGAACTATAAAGGTACAACTACTAACAATAAAACAAAAAATTCAAAAATACCTAGATCAGAAAATAGAGCAACAACTCTTTTATCTCAGACTCGCAGCACATGAGGGGGGCCCCTAAAGGAGCCAGGAATCTGGCCCGTAAACTTAGAATGCATAAGGTTAGAGCCTGTGTTATGGCCATGCAAGACCCTACTACGGGGAAGCTAGAACATCACCCTAAGATCATTAGACAAGTCATAGCTGAATATTATCGGGATTTATATAGAAGATTTTTATAAAAAGACCGTAGTCAACAGATAGAGGCATACCTTAACAACTTAAAGCTTCCCAAACTGACTGCCTCCCAGATAGACATTTTGAGAGCCCCTACCACCTTGACTGAGATAGAGGGAGTGTTGCAGAGAGCTAAGACCCAGAGAGCTCCAGGACCAGATGGATATCCGTTGGAGTTCGATAAAACTCATAAAGAAGAAATACTACCACCATTACTCCAGGCTATCCATGAGATACAGGAAGGAGGTATTCCTCCCCCCTCTTGGTAATACGTAGTGATATCTGCCATACTTAAACAAAACAAAAACCCTACCCTCATCATACAGATCAATTTCAATGTTAAATTTTGATTACAAAATTTATATGTCTGTGCTAGCACATAAACTTGAAAACATCGTGCCTTTATTGATCAATCATGATCAGGTGGGCTTTATTAAGGGATGACGGGTTCACGATGCAGTGCGACGAACACATCTACTTAAAGAGTACGCAGCAACACGTTTGATTCCCCTGGCACTAATTGGATTGGATGTCAAAAAAGCATCTGACAGGGTGGCCTGGCCATTTCTGTGGGCTACCTTGTCTAGTTTTGGCTTTCCCCTGGAGAGCATACAACAACTGCAAAATATGTATAAACACCGTCGGACTTACTTAAAATTAGATGGCTCTATCTCTGAACCTTTTCCTCTACAGAGGGGAACTCGTCAGGGATGCCCTGTCTCACCCCTGTTATTTGCTCTGTATCTCAAGCCATTAGAGCTCACACAGAGATTTAGGGCATACCTATGGGAGGCACAAACCATAAAATGTCACTATTTGCAACATCCTTCTCACTTTATCCTCCCCGGATATATCGATCCCAAGGGTCTGGGGACAACTGGAGATGTATGGTAAAATCTCAGGGTATAAAATTAACCAACAAAAAAAACAGAAGTACTACTGTGTAACTACATCCCTTCCCCTGCTTTAAAATGTGCATTTCCCCTTAAGTGGTATAAACAATAGATGCAGTACCTTGGGATCCATCTTACTAAAAATCAGATACATGCAAATATTGAACCCCTAACCCAAAACATAACTGAGGACCTCACACGATGGTCACAGATACCTTTGAGTTTCCTAGCTCGAATAGAAACTATTAAACAAAACATATTTCCCTGGATTTTGTTCTACCTGCAGACACTCCCATTATTTCCAACACAGACTTATTTTCAGGCTTGGAGTAGGCTGATCTCTCGCTTTATAGGGCAGGGGAAACCTCCCAGGATTCGGTACTCTCTATTACAGTTATCAAAACGACAGAGGTGGGTTAAATTTACTGAATCTCCTGAATTATGCCTGAGCTTCTGAATTAAAGATCTTACTCTCCTGGATGAACCCCAATTATATTATGCCCTGGAAGCAATTTGAGATGACTTGAAATGGCATAGGAGACCTGACGGACTGTCTCTTTGGACATCCTCCTGGTTGCATACCTCTCTCTAGATTCCCACAATATACTGCAGAGGTGTTTAGGCAGTGGCTGACTGTACTCAATAAAAGATTATTGCCCATGTAGGCACTTTTTCTGAGATCCCTTGCGGTGAACAGTGCCTTTCTACCCAATTCTTTGGATAGATCCTTAACCCAGTGGTATAAATATAATATCAAACATATTTTTCAATTATTAGGCCCACAGGGCCTTTATTCATTTGTCCAGCTCCAGGCTCAGTATAAAATACCCCAGGGCTTCTTTCGTAAGTATTTGCAGCTAAAATCTTATTTGCGGCCAATGGAGGAAGCACTGGCAGCAGTAGCTGAAAACCCCCCACTAATAATAAAATGACTTCTATTACAGAGACAAGGTACCACTCTAGACCACGGTGTCAGTCTGGCCTACCTTGCTTTGGGACAGAAACCAGAAGACTCTACTGAGTCGATTAGAGCCCGTTGGTCCTTGGAACTGGGGATTGATCTACTGGTTACTAACTGGAAGATGGCCTCCCCACTTATGCTTAAGGCCTCGGGATCCCCATATTGGAAAGAGTTTGCATGGAAATTACGATACAGATTTTTCCGCACTCCTGCTGTGGTAGCTAGTTTTACAGGCGATCCTGAAGGAAAGTATTGGAGGGGATGTGGAGCAGTACATGCAGACCAGACTCATATATTTTGGAATTGCAGTATGCTAGGTCCTTATTGGGGGGAGGTAGTGCAGGAGCTGGTGGCAATACATGAAAACCCAGGTCTTTTTACCTCTGGGTATAAACTGACAGCTACTACCCCATTTGGTCTAAAAGTAGAGAAGAATGTATACCTGCATACTACATTGCTAATATTGGCAGCAAAAAAGGTAATAACCAGACTATGGGGAACGAATAGGCTGTCAACTAAGGGAGAGTGGCTAAACTTGACAAGAGAGATATACAGGATGGAGAGGATGGCGGCCAGAGTACGGGATAGAGTGGAGGTATTTGATACAAAATGGAGAAAAAGGATTATGTATCAAAGTTAAGCACTTATTCAGACTTTGTTCCCTGAAGCTAATTAAATCAATACTGGAGAAATGTTAAAACGAGACTTGTCTAGTTCATGTGATTAATTAGTCCTGATGCTGGGTGAGACTTTTTTTTTTTTTTTTTAAGTCCAATGTATAATTATATAAACTAAATGAATATATCTATGTAAAATGTCTTGTATAATGTAGAAATGTCCTCGTGCCTAATAAAAATGCTGTTATAAAAAAAAAATAAAGCAGGAATAATGTGGCGACACCTTGCAAGATGCAGACACACGACAATAGAATAAGTAGTCCCAAGTTACTTCCCTTACGGAAACCCTCTCCAAACGTATACATAAAAACATGAAACACTAACTTAAAAAAAAAAAAAAAAAATGAGACCCTTTTATTTAGATACCAGGGCCTAGCCCAGAGGGCCAACATAAGCATTTACCTGTGAGGAGGGCTGAAGTAGGATGCAGCAGCTAGGTTCTGGCAAAAAGACTTCAGCAACAGGTCAGCAATCTAAAACGAACAAAAGCATGTGAGCTTTAGCTTTCCTGTGTTATTTTCCCCACACTGCCTCTGCTGAACAGACTCTAGCATAAATAATGGTGTACAGTTACGCAGGCAAATGAGCAAGCCTAAGACAGAGCCCTTGCAGAATTAAAACATTTTAACAGAGGCCTTCAGACAAATTTGCATGGCGCAAGCCATGCTTCCTGTTCAGCATGGCACCAGCAATGAAGAATAGAGAAAGTACAGCTTTGTACTTACCATAACTGTAGATTTTTGTGAGGATCTCTTACAGCAGGTACTACTTTTGGGTATCCGCCGGAGGGAGCGCTTGTCAATGGTAACTTTCACTAGCAGTGTTTTACTGGGGGTCTCCCACAAAGACATCATCACGTCTGCCTCCATAAATACCTGGGTGGCCTCTAGCATCCTCAGTTCCCCGCTGGCGATCGGCACGTGAAACAAGAACTCCTAGGGGAACCGAGGAGACCAGTGGTACCCTTATTTTTTAGTCTTTGAGGAAGTCTTAGAAGATTGCTCTCTCTGAGAAGGAGGGAGGAACGTACCTGCTGCAAGAGATCCTCTTGAAGATCTACCGTTACGGTAAGTATGAAACTGTACTATCTTCTTCGAGGGTATCTCTTGCAGCAGGTACTACTCTTGGGATGTTTTCCAAGCAGAGGATTATGAAGGGTGGCCAATTAAGAAAGGAGGCCCTGTAGGACGGCATGCCCAAAGGCAGCGCGGCATCAGCAGGGTGAATTTATGCTGCAGTGTTTTGATAAAGTGTGCACAGTAGACCATGTGGTAGCATAGCAAATGTCAGAAATGGAAACACCACCGAAGTATACTACAGTTGTGGAAAGAGCCTGGGTGGAGTGAGCATGCACAGCACCCGGAAGGTATTCTTTTACATTTATTGTAACAGTAGGTTATGCAACCAATGCAGCCAATTTAATAAAGTTTGCTTGGTTACTGGGAGACCTTCCTTCCCTACGGAGAAGGCTACAAAAAGTTGTTTGGATTTTCATGTGGCTTTAGAGCGTGCTATGTAATATCGCAAGGTGTGGTGTACGTCCAGGGTATGGAGAAGGTGTTCACCTGGATTGGAATCATGTGGGTAGAAAATCGTCAAGTGAATAGATTGGTTCAATGTATATTCTGAAACGACTTTTGGGAGAAAGGCTGGGTCACTACAGAGGGAGACCCTGTCTTTGTGGAAAACCAACTAGGGTTCTGAGCACATAAGGGTTTGTAGCTCAGAGATGCCATGAGCCGAGGTAATAGCCACTAAGAATAAAGTTTTCCATGCTAGGAAATGCATTTCAGAAGTAGCAGCAGGCTCAAAGTGTGCCAATGTTAATTTTTCTATAACAAAACTGAGGTCCCAAGGAGGTACTGGTCGTCGACTTGGGGATGCAAGATGCCTTTTAGGAACATGTGGGTCAGGTACTGCTGGGCCACCCAATGGCCCTCTATGGGCTCGTGAAAGGCTGAAATGGCTGCTAAGTGTACCTTGATGGATGAGTAATCCAATCCTTGTGAGGAAAGGGAGGATAGGTAATCCAGAATAGCAGGGAAGGGGCAGGAAAAGGGGTTGAGGGAGTTGGAGGCCACCCAATTAGCAAAGCTTTTCCATTTCGATTGATAAGTTTTTCTAGTGGATGGTTTTCTGGAGGCCAATAGGATGTTTGCCACAGTTTCAGAGACTTGCTGTCTGTTTATAAAGAAATCCTCAGGAGCCATGCGTGAAAGCATAAGGATCGATGGCTGGGGTGTAGGAGAGATGCTTAGTGTTGTGTCAGTAGGTCTGGACGGAGGGGAAGAGGTATGGGATTGACAACCAACATCAGCTGGAAGAGAGGGAACCAGATTGGTCGGGGCTAGAATGGAGCTATTAGTATCACTGTTGATGGTTCAAGTTGAAGTTTGAGAAGGACACGCTGGAGGAGAGGTTGGGGGGGCATATAAAAATGGTCCCTGCCACGTTAGGGAGAGAGCATCTATAGAGTGTCCCTCACTGTCCGGTATAATGGAGTAATAGTGAGATAGGCAGTGGTAGTCTGGAGAAGCAAAGAGGTTGATCTAATGAATGTGCCCCAGAGATGGAAGATGTCATGGTAGACTGATTCGTGTAAGGTCCATTCTTGATATTGGGTGTAACGGCTGAGGTGATCTGCCAAGACGTTTTGGGCTTCCAGTACATGTACCGCCACGAGCATGAGGTGTTGTCGTAGGGCTTCTTACCAGATGCAGACTGCCTCGTAACGAAGGCATTGCGATCTTGTGCCCCCTGTTTATGTAATAGATGACAGAGGTGTTGTCTCTTTGTACTAGAAGGGGACCTGGCAACAGATATGGTCAGAATGTCTGCAGTGTGAGGTGAACCACCCTCATCTAAAGGAGATTTATATGGAGAGAGGTAGTGGCCTGGTTCCAAAGACCTTGTGTCTGGTGTCAGGAGGTCTAAACCTCACTTTCAGGTTCTTGGCAATATTGAGAATGCAAGTAATCACAGACAAGTTGCATTAGAGTAATAAACTTGTTTATTACTACCAAAAAGGATAAAATCCCAGTTGCCCTAAGCAGTTCTTACCAATACGAACCGCGAGCCAGTGCTAAACGTTCCCTATACCTCGAGGTTTCTTTGTGTCTCTTGGGATCTCCGAGGTACAAGACTTAGTGTATCACATTATATGCCTATGATAATTACTATGGTTACTGTAAGACAGAAACATTTCTAGTTACAGAGATGAGCCCTATTGGCTAAATTAAAGGAGGCTCCACGGTCCAAGATAACATTATACAATTTTGTAGTAGTCATCAGTTTGTGAAACAAAAGAGTTCTTATACAGAGTCTTACATAACTCAATGTAGTAGTACAAATTACCGGAAGGTGGCAATACCGACCTACATATCAAAATTATTCCAAGGACACAGGTGTCCTAACATCTTATAAGTAAGAAACACACAGAAAATACATAGAAGAGTATATATGTATTAGCAAGCAAAGTGTATTACAATAATATGTGTACATATCCTGACATCTACTCTTGTACGGTAGATGCCCTTAGCCCTATATGTTAGTATAACATATGTCTAAACACTAGCTGTCTATGGTGTACTTCTGAGGGTACCAATAAGGGTGCAGGAACCTTGTGTAACACTGGTGAGGTCCGAGATGGGCGCCCCAATCCAGGGTGGAGGTGTTCGTGGTCAAGGTCTGGGATGGAGGCAGCATCTGAAATGAACGCTTTGATCTAGATTGGACTGCACTGTCCACCAAGGTAGGGTTCGGCAGACTGCTGGTGTGACAATGATCCAGTCTTCGAAATCTCCAATGTGTTGTTGCCATTGATGTTGCAGAAGTGGCCGCGTGTGCAACCTCGCATGTGGTACAGTGGAGATGGCAGTGGCCATATGGCGTACAAGGTGCATGACTTGACAGGCTGTAACATGTGATACAGACCGACACTGGGCAGGAAGTGACATGAGTTTTTGAGGTCTGTCCTCTGGAAGGAATTCTCGACTGAGCTGTGTGTCTAGGGTAGCACCTATATAGTGTAGTCTTTGTGTTGGGTCCAAATGGGATTTCAGCCAATTGACCGTAATGCCTAGTTCCAGAAAAAGCTGGAGCATGGCGTGTAGGAACTGTAGCAACCATTCCCTGGTAGAGGCCTTGATGAGCCAATCGTCCAGGTATGGGAAGACTACGTGTCCTTGACGTCTTACAGCAGCAGCTACCACTGCTAGGCATTTTGTGAAGACCCTGGGTGCCAAGGACAGGCCGTACTGATGTTCCAGAAGTTGAAAATGGAGGTAACGATGATGCGCAGGATGTACTGGGATAAGAAGGTATGCATCTTTCATGTCCAGAGCGCAAAGCCAGTCTCCTTGATGTAGAAGAGGAAGAATAGTGGCTAAGGTAACCATTCTGAATCATTTGTACTGAATGTACAACTGTAGGTCCCCAAGATCTAGGACTGGACGTAGATCTCCTGTGTGTTTTGGTACCAGAAAAAAATGGAACTAAAATCCCTTTTGCTGTTCCTCGGGTGGTACGGGCTGAATCGCGTTTTTCTGGATGAGGGAGGCCAGTTCCTCAAGAAGTATTGGAATGTGGTCCGGTGGGTATGTGACAGAGCGGGGAGGATGGGGAGGTGGTGTGGAAAAGAGTTCCAGTGTGTGCGTGTCCTGTTTTTATGATTTGTAGTACTTACTCATTGATTGTAAGGTTTTGCCATACAGTACCTCTAAATGAAGTGAGAGGCGGCCTTCCACAGCCTCAGAGGCTGGCTGAGGAAAGCTGGGGAGGCAGTGCTGTGAGTCAAAAGGGCTGCAGGGTGCCAGCCACTGGGTGGTATGGGCACCCTTAGAGGCAGAGGCAGGGATACGATTAGCTGGCTGGGTTTGCTGTTGGCCCCTAGTAGAATGTCTGGCATTGCTGCGCTGATGGCTGGCCCTACGGAACTGAAAGGGCTGAGAATATTTTCTGTGGCCTGTAGGTTGGGACGTGTGGTACATGCCATGTACCATTCAGAGAGTATGTCCCGAAGCTTGAAGATCATCCAAAACTGTTTGAGTGTCAGAGGTGAACAGCTTGTGACCTTTAAAAGGGGCATTGAGTATGGTTTGTTGTACGTCAGGAGTGAAACCTGACACTCTTAGTCAGGCATGCCTTTGAAGAGTGACCCCCCATGGCTGAAGTCTGTTCAGAGGTATCCACAGTGTCATATCCTGCTCGAAGTAAATGGCGGGAGAGGCTAGTGCCAGTTGTAAAGGTGGCCAGGAGCTGATCTTTTATTGCTGACTGTGGAAGCTTATTAGCTACCTCTAATGCCGTAGTCCAGAGGGTCTTCTGGTACTTCAACATATAGCCGCTATAATTTAGGATACATAAATTCATAGTGGTAGCCTGATATACTCTTTTGCCCATTAAATCTAAGTGTCAAGATTCCCGGTCTCGGGGAAGGGAGCTTAGGTGTCTTGGACGTTTCGCCCTATCTTGTGCGGCATTAATGACCACCGAGTCTGCCTGTGGCACAGTATTTTTATTTATTTTATTTTTATTTAGTAAACTCTAAGATTACAAGTACCTTAGAGCAGGGACTGCTCATTTACAAAGGTTCCATGTCAAAGGATGTAGGGTAATGACAATACAAAGGAAACAATAGATACATGTATTACATCAAGGTTGAACTAAGCATTGTATATACAGTGGTTTGCAGTGAGAGACAGCAATAGCCAGCACAAGTAAGTTTTGATGATGAACTGCATATGGAGTGGAGAGAGGCAGAGAGGAGTGAGCAGGCAATGCCATTGTCAGATAGTAGGGGGCGGGTGGCATGAGATTGGTGATGGTGGCTCAGGCCTAGTGTCAGCTCAGAGGGAAGGGGTGGGTAAAAGGAGGCATGCGGAGGGTGTGACAAAAGAGGGACAAGGAGGCAAGAACCTAGAACACCATTGTCACCGATAAGAGGTGAAGACCATTGTTTAGGAGAGGCAGTCACACTGCGTGGTTGAGGCAATGGAGCGTCAAAGTTCCCTTTTAAAGGGACCAAGAGTCACTAAATGCTTCTTTGTTAAGGGTATTGTACCACTGGGGTGCCCTGTGCGAGAATGATCTCTGCCCCATAGTGGTCCGGCATCTGGGGACCTGGAACATCTGCTGAAGAGCTCTCTGTGTAGATTGGGTGCTTCTGTGGGCAGTAAGGAGTTTTGCAACTCCAGGCAGCATGTGCCCAAGGAGAATTTATTTGGTGAGTAGACAGGTCTGGTACTGTATTCTGCTCTGGAGAGGTAGCCACCCAGCCTGGGCATATAGGTCACAGGTGTGAGTTAGGCAGGGGGGCACCTGTTGGGAGCCTACAGGCTTTGTTGCGAGTCACAGATATCCTCCGGAGAGCTGTAGGGGAGGCAGAGCCATAGATGACAAGACCATAGTCAATAATGGAGGTGACAGAGCTATAGATAGCCAGCCTAAGGGCTTCGGGGGTCAGGCAGTGCTCGAGGAGCAGGCCAATCCATATATTGGCAGCTTTTGCTACATTATCTATATGATGTGAGTACGAAAGTGAGCCATCCAGGGTGATGCCAAGGTATTTAAACTCAGGAACATGCTCAAGTGAGGCCCCTGCATGGTTCTTGATGTTGAGGAGCAGAGGTCTGTACTTGCTCCGTGGGTTGTAGAATGTCATAGTCTTAGTTTTGCTAAAGTTCAGAACCAGTTTATGTGAGCGAAATCAATCTTCAACACACCTGAAGTCGCTTTGAAGGTGGCTCTCTAGAAGGCTAGTATCTCGGTTCCTTGAAAATAGCACTGCATCATCCGCATAAGGTAATATTCTCTGTTGGCAGACGCTAGGGAGACCATTAAGAAAGAGAGAAAAGAGTAGTGGTCCTAATATTGACCCTTGGGGGACGTCTGAGAGGACTGGCTTTTCATCTGAGGTGACTCCAGCGATCCTGACACGTTGGGCCCTGTCCCCTAGGTAACTAGCAAACCAGCTCACTGCATGTTTGAAGAGGCCAAGGGTGGACAGTTGATCGAGAAGCAGCGGGTGGTTAACGGTGACAAAGGCCTTCATTAGATCAATGAATACCACCCCACCACACATGCTTTGGTCAATGGTGTCATGGTGGAAACTGGTGAACTCCAGCAGTGCCATGGTGGTACTATGCCCTTTCCGGAATCCATGTTGTTCAGGGCAATGGATTTCATACTTATCCAGGAACTCCACAAGTTGATCAGAGGCTATTCATTCCAGAGCTTTTGATAAGGGGGGAAGAGGATGGAGAGGGGCCTGTAGTTGGTGTGTAGCATCGTCCCCATTTTTGTACACTGGTGTGATAGTTGCCTGTTTCCAGAGTGATGGGAATTGACCCAATCTTAGGGACAGGTTAAAGATCTTTGTCAGGGGTTCAAGGAGTTCATCTACAACTAATGCAAGCAGCTTCAGATCAAGGGAGTCACCACTGTAACCGGTTTCGCTGATGGCATTGCATATATAGGTTCTGGCTAGGTGCATAGGGACCTCTTGGAAGAAGAACTGTGGGGCAGGGTGTGCTTGGAACGATGTTATTGAGGTGGAATTGGTGGTGTGGACATTGAAAAAAATCAGGTGGTAGGACGCTGCTCAGTTTAGAGAACGCATTGTTGAATGTGTTAGAGATCGTAATTAGGTCAAGTGTAGGTGTACCATCAATGTTAAGCATAGTTGGTGGTGTCTTAGCTTCCTTCCCTGTAAGGTCCTTCAGGTTATTCCAGAATTTTTCCCATCACCCCAGGAGTTGGAAAGTGCCTCTTTAAAGTGTTTGCTTTTGGCATTGCGGATAGACCGGGTACAGCTATTTCTTGCTGCTTTGTATTGCGGATAGACCGGGTACAGCTATTTCTTGCTGCATTGTATTGCGGATAGACCGGGTACAGCTATTTCTTGCTGCATTGTATTGCGGATAGACCGGGTACAGCTATTTCTTGCTGCTTTGTATTGCGGATAGACCGGGTACAGCTGTTTCTTGCTGCGTTGTATTGCGGATAGACCGGGTACAGCTGTTTCTTGCTGCGTTGTATTGCGGATAGACCGGGTACAGCTGTTTCTTGCTGCGTTGTATTGCGGATAGACCGGGTACAGCTATTTCTTGCTGCGTTGTATTGCGGATAGACCGGGTACAGCTATTTCTTGCTGCTTTGTATTGCGGATAGACCGGGTACAGCTATTTCTTGCTGCTTTGTATTGCGGATAGACCGGCACAGCTATTTTTGCTGCTCTGTATTGTGGATAGACCGGGTACAGCTATTTCTTGCTGCTCTGTATTGCGGATAGACCGGGTACAGCTATTTCTTGCTGCGTTGTATTGCGGATAGACCGGGTACAGCTATTTCTTGCTGCTTTGTATTGTTGAATGCCCTTCTTTGCTCCTGTGGCTCGAGCGCAGTGCCAGAGGTGGTCCCTTAGTTTGAGCTGTGCTAGGAGTTCAGAGTTTATCCAGGGGTTCGAAATGCCTTTGATTTTCTTCTTTACCAGTGGTGCATAAATGTCACAGGCTGTGGTGAACAGTCTAATGAACAGTTCCAGTGCTTTGTTTACGTCCTTCAGAGTGTCAATTTTAGACCAATCAAGCCTGCTTAAATGAGATTTTAGCAGGTGTAGGTGTCCCTGCTTCAGAACCCTAGTGAATATAATTTTCAAGGGGGGGGCTTAGTGATTTTAAAAGCCCATGAGCAGATCACAGGCGAGTGGTCACTTATGGAGTCCGGGAGGACAGACACCTTAGTAATTCTGTCAGGGTGATTTGACAGTATCCAGTCTATTAGGGTGCTGGTTGCTGTCCTATAGTTATTTCCAGTGGGAGAGGGGACAAGCTGAGTGAGGTGCTGTGCAGTGACAATATCCTTATAGATGCAGGCCTCGGGTGCAAGCCAGTTGATATTAAAGTCCCCCATAATTATGGTCTCCATACTATGGCGCAGTCCCTTGAGGCATTCAATTAAGTTATTGAAGCCGGTATCCTGGTTCTTTGGGGGTATATATATATACAGAGACTACAGTAATATTTTTGTTATGGGCCCCTAGAAGAACTCTGATAGCGAGGATCTGAGATGGTGAACCTGGGTTTGGAACTTGGATAGCGTGTCCCAAGAGAGAATCTTTTAGGTATATGGCATAGCCACCGCCCCGCTTCGAGATCCTGTCCATCCTGAAGATTGAGTATCCAGGAATTGCTACTGCAGAGTCAGGGATCTTGGGGGTAAGCCATGTTTCGACGACAGAGAGGACGTCAGGATTGTGTTGTTGGATCCAGGTTTGGAGGTTATCGAGTTTGCTAAGAAGGCTACAGACATTAATGGATGCGAGTGTGAGGGACCACGTTGCTCTATTCTGGTGGTAGGCAGTTGGACCATGTGGTCCAGGGTTAGGGTGAACATTCCTGAGAGGAGAAGCAGTATTAAAAGAAATCTCATGAGAGAGGTTTTAAGAATTTTGATGGCTTGCTTGTTTGTTAGACATCTGCGTGCCTTGGTGCACTGGTGCATGGGTTGACTAGCCTTATTGTAGAGGGCTGCCACATCCAGTAGTTTACTCGGTGGGACAGACGTATGAGGCTTCAGGAGATAAGGAGTCAGCCATAGTAGGAAGCAGTGGGACATGGGATAATTATATTAGATCCCAGTTATCATGCCAGAAGTATAATGCAGAGCAGTGGTTGGCATTAGCTGACAGTTTGGGTGGGAGGATGTAATCTCCTGCACATTGGGGCAGAGCAGCAATATAAAAGCTGCAACTAAAACTGTTGGTATCAGTTTAGAAGCCACCATGGTTAGGGATAGGAGGGAGGCACAGTTATACTGGGGGGGGGGTAGAGAGAGAGAAAAAGTTAGTTATCAGTGATGACAGGTGTAATTGGTTGAGGCAGAGGGTGCTGAGTGGATTGGTGCAGAGGCCCAAAGTGGGAGGGGCGAGGCCTGGGAGGGGGGTGGTGCAGGTGGGACAAAATTACACTTCTCCCCTAAGAGCGAGTAGCTAAAGGCTTCGGGAGGTAGAAATAGCAGTCTGAGTGCACACCAATGGCTGAGGTGAGAGGAGACTGTCCTGGCCAATCACAGCACACTGTAAGCAGCGCCGCACCAATCGGAGCACAGACGCAAGTAGGGGGCTCTTCCCAGCTTTAGGCACTCGTACCTGAAGCGAGGATCTGCTGTAGGGTTCCAGCAAGGCAGCCAGTTTTTGGGGCAGGAGTCGGCAAGGCGGCCATTGAGTGCCGCTTTCGGCTCTGGCACCAAAGATTCCACCGGGGATCCTGGTGTAAGGATCCGCCACAGGGTTCCGCAGAGGCAGCCCGAGGGATGGGGCAGGAGTCGGCAGGTGGCCGTTGAGCGCCACTTTCGGCGGAGACGCAGAGAATTCCACCTGGGATCCTATGGGGCAAAACAGGAGAGGAGGATTAATAAATACCTAACAAAAATAGAAGGATTGTGGGCGGAAGGCTGGCGGCAGTCCGTCAGCAGGAGTGGGGGTGATAAAGAAATTAAAATAAGGGCCAGGTCACAGCTGGGGGAGGGTAGAGGGCTCAGAAGCTGAGGTGAGAAAAAGGTCTAGTCTGCGCAAGAGTGGATAGAGCTAGGGAGAGGGGGCCAGGAGCTGGGGGGTAGGGAGAGTACAGCGGTTGGTTCACGCTGTGACGGAGTTTCAGGAGGGATACAAAGAGAGAGAGAGAGAGATGCAGGGGTACAACAGAGAGAGAGAGAGCCAGCAAGAGTAAATTCAGCGAGCAAGAGATGGTCAACAAGTTAAAATTTCACAGTAGAATACAATTAAATTCTAAGGCAAGCAGGCAGTTTAAAGTAGCACATTGGTCAAGCATAAAGATTAACAGCAGTACAATATCAGAGTATCCCAATTTTCCCTACAGACTGAGAAGATGAAAAGCTTTGGGAATTCAATAAGGCTTTAAATTTTACAAATTACACTTCTCCCCTAAGAGCGAGTAGCTAAAGGCTTCAGGAGGTAGAAATAGCAGTCTGGGTGCACACCAATGGCTGAGGTGAGAGGAGATTGTCCTGGCCAATCACAGCGCACTGTAAGCAGCGCTGCACCAATCGGAGCACAGCCGCAAGTAGGGGGCTCTTCCCAGCTTTAGGCACTCGTACCTGAAGTGAGGATCCGCTGTAGGGTTCCAGTGAGGCGGCCAGTTGTTGGGGCAGGAGTCGGCAAGGCGGCCGTTGAGCACCGCTTTCGGCTCTGGCGCCGAAGATTCCACCGGGGATCCTGGTGTAAGGATCCACCGCAGGGTTCCACAGAGGTGGCCCGAGGATGGGGCATGAGTCGGCAGGTGGCTGTTGAGTGCTTCTTTCCGTGGAGACGCTGAGAATTCCACCTGGGATCCTGAAGTGAGGATCCACTGTAGGGTTCCAGTGAGGCGGCCAGTTGTGGGGCAGGAGTCCGCAAGGTGGCCATTGAATGCCACTTTCGGCTCTGGCGCCGAAGATTCCACCAGTAGAAAAGAAAGGGTGATCTGTTGGTGCCTGATAAAGGCAGTCTGCTTTTCTAGGGACTGGTGGGACCGCAGACTGGCGGTGCCACGCTGCAAGAACTGCGTCTTGGTATGCTTGTATTAAAGGAGAAAAGAACAGTTACGTAAGAACTTATCGTAAAAGCAGATCTTCGAGAGGATCTCAGTCCTCAGGTACCACTATAGGAACTTCACCATTGGTGAATGGGGAATCCACACATAACACTTTCAGTAGTACAACTGGGGCCGCCCACGCCGTCAATGTCCACCAACGTCACCAACCCTATAAAAGCATGAGCAGCCCTGCTCTCTCCTCAGTTCTTTCCCCCTGGAGATGAAGGGAGCAAGGCTTACACCCTGGGGAACCGAGGAGAGCTAGAGGGACTCTGCTCTGAATAAAAAGATGGAACGGACAGCCAGGTCCTGAACAGGAGTCCTAAGAAGGGAGATGGTGGGAGGAAAAGCAATACCTGATGACTGAGATCCCCTCGAAGATCTACTGTTATAGTAAGTTCTTACATAACTGTTCTATCTTCTTCAGAGGTATCTTAGTCATCAGGTACCACTGTAGTAACAAGTACCAAGCAGTGACAGGTAGGAAAAGAACTTTGGGAGGTCGGAGCCCCATAAACCTAAGACAGGAGACCAGAGGGAACATACCTAGTCAAGGGCTTCCTAAACTTAAGACAGAAAACCCTTGAAAACTGACTTGTCAGAGGACTCCATAAACTTAAGACAGGAGTCCCTGCAGAACAGCCTTGCCAAAACCTGCACAGGCTCTCAAGGCAATGTCCAGACTGTAGTGCTTGGTGAAAGTGTGGATTGTACTCCATGTGGCAGCAGCGCAGGTATCAGCTGCTGAGACCCCTTTGAAACAAGCCACCAAGGTAGACATGCCTCTGGTGGAGTGAGCTTTGACAGCACCAGGCAATTCTTTGCTGTACTTATTGCAGTAGAACACAATGCAATTTGCCAACCATTTGGATCAACATTGCTTAGAAACTGAAGTGCCCTCTGCATAGGGCAAAAGAAGCAAACAACTGCTTAGACTTTCTGGACTCCTTAGTCCAGAGCAGATAATATTTCAAAGTTCTGAGCACAAGTATATGGAGCAGTGCTTCCCCTGGATTGGCATGCTGGGGGAAAATAAACAGGAAGGTGGATAGACTGGTTGAGTGTGAACTCGGAAACCACCTTAGGAAAAAAACTTGGGATTTGTGCACCAAGCTACCCTGTCTTTGTGACAAATCAAATAAAGCTTCTCACACCAGAGGGCCTGAAGCTCTGAAATTCTTTGAGTGGAAGTAACGGCAACTAAAAAGAGCACTTTCCAAGAGAGAGAGCATAAATCACAAGTCACAACTGGCTCAAAAGGAGACAGGGTCAAGTTTTTTCCAAAATAAAATTTAAGTCCCAAGCCTGGATGGGAGAATGGATTGGGGGTTTCAGATGCATGATGCCCCTAAGGAAGATGCAGGAGACATCCAGCTGAAATATAGTACAGTCACCCACGGACTCATGGAAGGCCGAAGTGGCCGAAAGGTGGACCTTAAGGGAGGAATACTGGAGACCTGATTTGGACAGGGAAATCGGGTAGTCCAGGACATGCTTCACATGACAGGTGAAAGGGTCTAGGGAATGCTTGGCAGCCCATATGGCAAAGTGCTTTCACTTCATGGCATAAGTGGTACAGGTGGAAGGCTTGCGGGCAGCCACTAGTATATCCACTACCCTATTAGAGACCCCGAACCTGGCAATGGCTACATCCTCAGGAGCCACGCATGCCGATGGAGTGACCTGAGGTTTGGATGGACCATGGCACCCTGAGCCTGGGTCAGTAGATTCCTGCAGAGAGGTAGGGGAACTGGAGGTTCCTCCGCCAGCTGCTGAAGCAGAGGGAACCATATCTGGCAGGACCAGAATGAGGCTACCAGGATCATGCTGGCCCCCTACATCTGTAGCTTGATCAGCACCCTCTATATTAGTGGAAACGGAGGGAATGCATACAGAAACCTCCCGCTCCAAGAGAGGGGCAACGTGTCTCACCAGAAAACTCCAGGCCCTGGATCTAGCAAGCAATAATTGGGCAATTTTGTGTAGTCTGTTGATGCAAAAAGGTCCAACTCTGGACAACCCAAATTGTGAAAATCAATAAAGAACGGAGACTCTCAACCCAAAAATATGCATAAATATTTTACTGAATAATTCTTATTTCATGTGTTCCATTCACAAACTTTAAATTTCTCATATTTTCCACTATCATACATTTCCAACTCTGGACAACCCCATCTGTAGAACAGATTTTCTGCTATGGATGAGGGAAAATCCCATTCGTGCATGCTGGCCTGAGTCCTGCTGAGACTGTCCATCAGAGTGTTTAGCATGCCTGGCACATGGACCACAGAGAGAGTCAGGCTGTGATCCGGTGCCCAATACCACACTCGCCCTGCCTCTTGGCAGAGAGGATACGAGTAAATCCTGCCCTGCTTGTTGATGTAGTAGACTACACTCAGATTGTCCAACTGCAACAACAGCTGTCCTGGGGCCAGGTGCACCCGAAAAGCTTGCATGGCGTAGGGCACCGCTCTCATCTCTAGGACACCGATATGCAGGGCAGCTCCCCACTGGGACCAGGAGCCCTGTGTTTGGAAGGGACCCAGATGTGCCCCCCAGTCCAGACCCGAAGCATCCAAAGTTAGGATCTGATGCAGGGAGGAAAGTTGGAAGGGAACCCCTTGAAGGAGGTTCAAGGGGTCCATCCATCCACCACTGCAACACTTTGCTCACTGGGGAGGAGACCAGGACTAGATGGTCCAGTTCGTCCAGAATCTGGTCCCACTGCACCTTGAGGGTTCACTGCAGAGTGCACATGTGGAGCCTGGCCAGCGGAACAGTGGGAATGGCCGCAGCCATTAGGCCCAAGAGCCTCAGGCATAGTCTGGCAGGAATATACAGACTCTGAGCGACCTCCTGAGCTTCAGCAATAAGGCATTCTGCCCTGTTTTGAGGTAGGAAGGCCTTCCCCTGCTCTGAATCCAAGACCGCCCCAATGTATTGTAGTCTTTGGGACGGTACCAGAACCGACTTGGGCAGGTTCACTGTGATGCCCAGAGATGGAAAGAGGTGGAGGGTACACTCCAGAGTCAACAGCAGCTGCTCCCTGGACAGGGCCTTGAGAAGACAGTCCAGGTAAGGAAAGACGTACAGGCTCTCCTTTCTGAGGGCTGCTGTGACCGCTGCTAAGCATTTGGTAAAGACACGTGGCGCAGAGAATAAACCAAAGGGCAATACTTTGAATTGGTAATACTCTCCCTGGAAGGCAAAGCGGAGAAACCTCCTGTGAGGAGGAAAAACTGCAATGTGCAGGTAAGCATCCTGCATATCTAGGGAGCAGAGCCAGTCCCCGGTTTTGAGGAGGGGCAAAAGGTCCAGCAAAGTTACCATCCAGAACTTTTTGTACTGTACGAAGAGACTGAGGTCCTTTAGACCTAAAATAGGTCTTAGATCTCCCGCCTTTTTGGGAACCAGGAAAAACCTGGAATATAACACCTGGTTTCTCTGCTGCTTTGGCACCAATTCTACTGCCTGCTTACGCAGAAGAGTTCTCACTTCCTCCCGGAGAACAGGCAGATGTACTGGGGGGTAGTTTGCTGGTGGCGGAGGGGTGTCAGAAGGTTGCTGAGTCAGCTCCAGTGTATGACCGCTATCTATGATCTGAAGGATCCAAGCATCTGACGTTATGGTTCTCTACTGGTTCAAATGGAGGGAGAACTGACCTCCGACCACCACCTCCTGGATCTGGGCCGGATGAGGGGGGTCTGGCAAGGAGTCAAACTGAGGCGGTTCTGGCCGTAGAAGCAGAACCCTCAGATCTGGGACGCTTGGCTGCTGCTCCAGCCTGGGAGTGGGCAGGCAGGGAGGACTGGGCTCTACACTTCCCCTGGGGGTGAGAGCCTGAGCTTGGTCTGTTGGTTTGCCTGCAAAAGGCAGAGTGCCCTCTACCACATTGCTGAGTGTGGTAGAAGGACTGAACAGACCTAAGAGCCGTGCCTGAGGTCTGCAGATCATTGATAAGGTCCTGGACATCCGGACTGAAAAGCTTAATGCCATTAAAGGGGGCATTAAGCACTTTGTTTTGCATGTCGGCTGCAAACCCAGATATCCTAAGCCAAGAGTGCCAACGGAGAAATTTGCCAGTGGTAGCCACTCTGGCAACCGTATCTGACGAATCATATATGGCTCTCAGGAGATGCTTCCCAACATCCTCAGCCATCTGGAAGCACTGAAGCAGTTCCTGCTTCTGGGCACCATCAGAGAAGTCTTGGGCAGCAGCCTTGCCCTTCCTAGAGCTGCTGTTCTGGAATTTTACCATGTGAGACAAGTAGTTGGCAATCCTCTGGCCTAGGGTAGAAGAGGCATACGCCGTTTTGCTTCAAAGAGCATTCCGATAGGATTCTTTGTCCGGGAGCAGGGAACTAAGGTGCTTGGGAGCCTTAGACCTGTCATGTGCTGCCCTAATAACCACTGAGTCAGTTTCAGCTTGGGCAGCAAGGTAAGGAAGGCCCTGAGGGACACTGTAGAGTTTGTCAGCTCTAGGGGTATAGTTGACACCATGTCAGGTCTGTGCCAGGCTGCCATGGTAGCATTTTTAAGAGCTGGAAGCATGGGAGGAATCATTTTAGGTGGAGATTCTGGAATATCAAGACAGTCTGCAAGATACCGTCTGGTGGCATCCTCCTCCTTTGTCTGAAATCCCATGGTGGAAGACAGCTGCTTCATAATGCTAAAGAAGGAACCATCCTCAGATGGAGACCTGGGGGTGTACTTGACAGATTCTTCACTGACTGAAGAGGCAGTAGACTTATCAGAAGTATAGTACTGGTCCTCTTCTTTCTCCTCCTCAACCTCACCTGGAAGTATGACATCAGGGTGGTACTCCTCCTTGACGCTGACCTCTTCTTCAAGGTCTAGCATCAGCTGCACCGTCAACGGCCCTTGGGTAGGCTCCCGAGATCGACTATGAAGGCACCAGCGACAAAGGCCTGTTAAAGGCAGCAAACTGCTGTGCTATAACATTTGTAAAGTGAACGAGAACTTTGTTCAGGTCCATCGTCACCAGGGGAGGGGTCAACGGCACCGAGGCTGACGCAGCAGTCTGCGTGCCCGATGAGCCTGCATTCTTTGGGGGAGAAGGGGCAGGTCTCGAAGGGGATGTTGCTGATGATGAACCCATCGACAGAGGAGGGGCCGAAGACCGGGTGCACTGAGAGTCAGGCGGCGCAGCTGTCAGTATGGGTCTGGAGTGAACCAGGATCTGGACAGCAGGTCTCTTTGTCGGAGCTGAAGCCAAAGAGCCCCCCCCCCAAGAAGGAGAGGCTGATGGGGACTGGGACGGCTGCCGGGGGAGCGGTCGTGATCCCGGTCTTTCTTATAACCCCCCCCCAAGGGCTTGTCTTTGACCTGGGAGGTCTTGGACCCAGAGGGCGACTGATTGGCCAGTGTCCCGGAGGACCAAGGTGTCACAAACCTACTCCTGGGGTCAGGTCCACTAAGTGCAATCTGTGGTGTGGGGGAGGGGGACAGGGCTACCGTCCTCGTGTCTTTTTAGACTGCTCGCTGAGGTCATGACTGCACCTCTGCCACGAGGACCCTGGGTGTCCCTCTAAACTCCGGATATGGGCACAATACCAGTCTCAAGTCTTGTAGCCAAATATGAACCCCTCCTTGGCTATTACACAAAGGGAGAAGACCCAGGCATCACACTTTCTTCGGGGGTAGCAGTGTAAAACCTGATTTGGCCTTCTCCCAACAGGACATGCAACAGTCTGGTTCAAAATCCCTCCAGACTCATCCTTGAGACTTTCATATTCTCCCTATCTTTATCCAGATGTCCCTTATAGATCCTTGCTCTATTTGGTTGCTTATGGTGACATCCCTTTCAGCAATTAACAGTTTGATCACAGATTATTAATTCTGTCCCATAATTCACACACAAATTATAAATCTCACTCAGGCAGATTTCTTTAGGAAAACAAATGTTTTACTTAAATACAGTTACAACTAAAAAGAGAATATACTAATTTGAGTTACAGTATGCAGAAACAAAATGGGAAAAATATATACAGAAAAACACACTAAAACTGTTAGCTGAAAGTCTACCTTATATTTGCAGTAAATTGAAGTCCAGAAATAGTGGATGAAGGGTTTCAGCTTCCTTTAGTCCTTGGCAGCCACACCGGGTCTCAGCAGTTTGGCTTCTGGTACGTGTCAAGCAGAATGTCCAGATGAAAATGTGTGTAAATGCCCTGATCTGGACCATTTATATACCTGTCTGTGGATAAAGGCTGGTCCTTCCATTACAGGCCACTGGGTGTCACTCTTACGCTTCCCCAACACAATGTTCTGGCTCAATAATTAACCAGCAACATGACTGTCAATGACTTTGATGCATCACTATACACCCTATATGCTAATTCACAGTGTCCTGTTAGAATTTCACACAGGTTTGCTAGAGGGATGTTTTCTTTCCTGTTACCTCATAAAATGTGATATGCTATAATAGTTTCCTGGGACCAAACAGCTGCCTTGTAGGTCAAAGGAAGGTCAAACCTTTTTTTTTTTTTTTTAAATCCAGTCTTTTCTCTACGTCCCCTTGAATACTGGCATTTTGTGGCACGTACATATACACAGAATTAGCTCGCCACACCCGGCTCGGAGCTGGCTACCTGTTGTTCCATGAAGGTTTTCAGAGCTTTTCTGCATCGCCTAAGGGTGGTTTGGTTGAATTGTTGGCAGAGCTCACAATCCGAGGCATCATGATCAGGCTCAAGACAGCAGACACACACAGAGTGTTCGTTGTTGGAAGCAATGGAAGAGAGATGTACATGGTTTAACTCTTGACACAAAATGACGAAAAAGAAAATAAATCTCTAAAAGAGATTTAGGAGGGTTGGAAGAAAAAAGGCCATAGGCCGAAAAAGGCGCAAACACTGCAACAGTTCTTCCGTAGAGACTATGCTTGTACGTCGATGGCAGGAAAGCAACTGAGGAGAGAGCGGGGTCTCTCACGCCTTTACAGGGTTGGTTACATCAGCAAACGTTGATGGCGTGGGCAGCCCCAGTTGTACTGCTGAAAATCTTCCATGTGGCTTCCCCATTCACTGACGGTGAAGTTCCTACAGTGGTACCTGATGACTGAGATACCTCTGAAGAAGATCTACAACTGCAGGATCCTCCGGTAGGTCAAGGTAGTTCGCCATATGGTGGTGATGTTTGTTTTGTTCCATGGTACTAAAGACCATCACCTTTTGGATTTGTGTCATTATCGCCAGAAAGGTGGAATCGTCAGGAGGAGAACAGGGTGTGTAAAGCCCAGGGTCCTGTCCTCCTCTGCAGAGGATACACTGGAGGTACTAGAGGGAGCTCAAAGGCCATCACCTGTATCCATGTCCTCCTCATATTCCTCCACACAATCTGGGAGGAACTCGTCCTCCAAAGCATGGAAGGAGGGAGCGAGAGAAGGTTCCCAAAAGGAGGACTCCCGCCGGGGCCTTTTGGGTTGAGGAGACAAGGAAGAAGTTTTAGGATGAGGATGCTGGGGAGGCTGCGTTGGTTGCAGGCCCTGCATCACTTGAAGTACTGTTTGTACTATTGTCACAACATCGACAGAGGGGGAGCAGAGGTCACAGCTGTTGTTCCGGCAGTAGTAGAGCCGGTAAGAGGCAGAAGAGAAGGCATACGGCACGGCTGCAGATGCAGCCAAGAGCCTGAGCCATAAAAAGTTGCCCCACATGAGGCATCAGCCTGACTCCTATGAGTGACCGCCTGGAAAGGGGATGGTAATTTTAGGAGCACTGTAAGGGAGAATCCCTTGTTCTTTATAGCATACTCCGAATCCGTCGTGGGTTTCGTCAACGAAAGTTGAAAAGGGGACATAGTAGAGTGCTGAAAAGCATGTGTCGGCTACGAAACATCCAGGCCCATGCTGGAGGACCGGGCCTTCGTCAATGAATGACCAGCTGACATGGTATGAGCAGTCATGGTCACAATGGCAAAATGCTTCATCACGGCCGTCGAAGGGAGGATCGGGAGGGTTGTCGCTGACGAAGGCAGAGGTTTGTCTGAGTGGGCCTTGTCTTAAAAGACCGTCGATGGGCCACCAGAAGTGGTAGCCGTCGATGGACAAGATTTCTTACCTCCCAAAGAGGAAGAAGGTTTTTCTTTATCTTTGTACTTATGCTTTGAGGAGTGTTTGTGTGAGGACTGGGAGGCTTGCAACATCGACAACAGGGTATGGGGATGTACCCCCTTCTCTAGTAGAGCAATCTTCTGCGCCATCAGATATGATTCAGATTCTTGCAGACTTCATCGACAAGTGGCTTGATTGAAGTCCTGGCAGTGGACACAGGAAGAGATGTTATGAGTAGCCCCCAGACAACAGACACAAACCGAATGATTATCGTAACGACAGATTTTTTGGCCGCAACGGCACTTTTGAAATAAGGAATCCGAATTAGACATCTGGAGTAGGGTAGGAAACGAATGGAGAACCGTTCTGACTTCAATTTCCATGTCGATATCTTCGTCGACCACACGTGGAGCGAGAGCTAGTCATGCAGCGAGCTGAGAGATGGCAGGAAAAAGAAAGTAGTTATGTGACAGCTTACCATAACAGTAGGTCTTCGAGAGAGGCTCTTGCAGTAGGTATTCACAAGTACGTACTCAAAAGTAGGACTAAGCCGCCAGGCATTAGGACCACACAGAAAAATTCTAGCTAGCAGTGTCCGACGGGGACTGCCCCCTGACGTTATGTGACGGACGTCAGTGTGACGCAATAGAAAGGGGCGGTCCCCACACCCGCCTTTCAGTTCTCCCGCCAGAGACCTGTAGGGGTTCGACAGGAGAAAGGAAAGGGCTCCTGGAGCCTAAAAGGCACAATATGAAAAACAACAGAAGGAAACTTGGGGGGAGGTTGTGTTAGAGAAAGCAGTACCTACTGCAAGAGCCTCTCTCGAAGATCTACTGTTACGGTAAGTTCTTACATAACTGTATTATCTTACTTCGAGAGGTCTCTTGCAGTAGGTACTCACAAGTAGGACCGAGTCCCAAGCAGTGACCTGAGATAGGTCTGAAACATAGGGAGGCAGGAGAGAGTTTCCCAGCCACTCTAAGGGACTCATGAAAGGAGCCCCTGTAGGACAGCAAGGCCAAAGCTTGCTCTGCGCCTCAACGCAATGTCCAGGCTGTAATGCTTGGTAAAAGTATGGACAGAACTCCAAGTTGCAGCTGCGCAAATGTCTGCAGCTGAAAAATCCTGAAACAAGCAGTAGAAGCAGCCATGCCTCTGGTTGAATGTCCCTTAACCTGACCTGGAAGGGTTTTGTGGTACTTCTGGTAACAGAAGGTAATGCAGTTTGCCAACCATTTGGACACACACTGTTTAGAAACAGCTGCACCCTCTTTTTTGGTTGCAAAGGAAACAAACAATTGATCAGATTTACGGAGAGACTTAATCCTGTCCGTATAGTACCTGAGAAGTCTGCGAACATCCAGTGTATGCAGAAGAGCTTCCCCCTGTTGGAGTATTCTGTACAGAACACCGGCAGGTCCAGGGATTGATTCAAGGTGGATTCAGATACCACCTTGGGTAGGAACTTGGGATTGGTCCGCAGAGCCACCCGGTCTTTGCAAATAATCAGATAAGGTATCTTAAACATGAGAACCTGAAGCTCAGAGATTCTTCAAGCTGAAGTGATAGCCACTATGAACAGTGCTTTCCAAGAGAGGTAGTGCATGTCCGCACTCACTGCCGGCTCGAAGGGTGGCAAGGTGAGCTTTTCGAGAATGAAGTTTAGGTCCCAAGGAGGAGCAGAGCTCCTGATTGGGGACTTCAGATGAAGAATCCCTTTCAGAAAGGCTTTGGATACCTCCAACTGTGCCAAAGTCTTTTGTCCTATTGGAATATGATAGGCAGAAATGGCCGGAAGGTGGACCTTTAGGGTCGAATAACTAAGACCCAAGTCATAAAGGTGCAGCATGTAGTCTAAGACCTTCATGACTGAACAGGAAAAGGGCTCAATCCCTTTCGAATCTGCCCAGATGGAAAACCTTTTCAATTTCGTAGCATATGTAGCTCTGGTAGAAGGCTTCCTGGCCTCTACCAAGATCTGTGCTACCCTCGGGGAAACCCCGAATCAGGCAGCTGCAATGTCAGAAGGAGCCATGCATGCAGATGAAGGGACTTGAGACCTGGATGAACCAGTGTCCCCTGTTCCTGAGTGAAGAGAGCCTGGGAAACCGGCAGTGGAAAGGGAGGTTCCACTGACAGTTGTTGCAGTACAGAGAACCAAATCTGTCTCGGCCAGAAGGGAGCAAGGAGGATCATTCGAGCTGCTTCTGCCTGCAGTTTCATTAAAACTCTCTGGATTAATGGAAGCGGAGGGAAGGCGTACACGAACCTCCTTTTCCAGCAAAGAGACAGCGCGTCTCGCCAGAAAACACCACGCCCTGGAGTGAGCGAGCAGAAAGTTGGTAGTTTTGCGTTGAATGGGGAGGTGAACAGATCTAGTTGAGACCTTCCCCACTTTGCGAAGACTACGTTTACCACATACTGTCTGAGCTCCCACTTGTGTGATCTGGCTTGCGTGTGGCTGAGTGCATCTGCCAGGATGTTCTGGACACCTGGCACATGTACTGCTGTTAGATGAATGTTGTGGTCGACCGCCCAGTACCACATACTTATTGCTTTCCTGCAAAGGAGGTAAGAGCGGGTTCCGCCTTGTTTGTTTATGTACCACACTACGCACATGTTATCTGTCTGAATCATAAGATGACCCAGGAGAATGAGATGTTGAAAGGCCTTGAGCGCATTCAACACTGCTCTCATCTTGCGTATGTTGATATGAAGAGACAGTTCTATGTGGGACCAAAGACCTTGTGTCTTGTGAGGACCCAGATGTGCTCCCCAACCCAGACCTGAAGCATCTGTCGTCAGGGTTTGTAAGGGATTGTCTGATCAAAACAGAACCCTTTTGGAGAGGCTGTCTTGTTTGAGCCACCACAACAGGTAGTTAGCCACTGGATCCGAGATCGTAATCTCGTGGTCCGGTTCGTCTGCCCTCTGGTCCCATTGGACTCTGAGGGTCCATTGTGAGACTCTAATATGGAGTCTCGCTAGGGGAACTGAAGGGATGGCTGCCACCATGAGCCCCAATAGACGCAGGATCGTTATGGCTAGTACCCTCTTCTGTGAGGCCATCATTCGTGCCTGGTTGCTGCAAGGCAGATATCCTGTCTTGCAGTAGGAAAGCCATGCCCTGTACCGTGTCTAAAACTGCCCCAATAAATTGGAGCTGTTGGGTAGGGACTATGTGGGATTTGGCATAATTGACCATAACTCCCACCCAATGGAAAGTGCCCAGGGTAAGGTTCAGATCCTTGACTAGGGCCTCCCTGGAGGAGGCTGATATCAGCCAGTCATCCAGGTAAGGAAAAACTTGGACCCCCTGCATGCGCAAAAAAGGCTGCCACTACTTCTAGGCATTTCATGAATACCTTGGGGCCAAGGAAAGGTCAAAGGGTAGTGCTTTGAACTGGAAATGCTCCCCCTGAAAAAAGAATCGGAGAAATTTGATGTGTGGTGGGCAATTTGGGATGTGCAGATAGGCATCCTGCATGTCCAGGGCGCAGAGACACCGACCCTTCTGTAAGAGAGGAAGCGGCCTTGGGAGAGACAGCATTCTGAACCTCTTGTGTTGAACAAAGAGATTCAGAGAGCTCAGAACTAGGATTGGTCTGAGGTTGCCTGTCTTCTTGGGAACCAGGAAGAAATGAGAGTAGTACCTTTTTCCCTGATGTTTTACGGAAACTGGTTCTATCGCTGCTTTTGCCAGCAAGGATGTGATTTCCTCTCTCACCAAGGGTAGGCGACTGGGCAGGTAGGATGAATGACCCAGAGGTCTTCTTGGAAGTCTTTCTATGAATTCTACTGTGTTACCTTTTGCCACCAGTTGAAGAACCCATGAGTCTGTGGTTATTTTCTCCCACTACCGGCTCCTCTGGAAAGCATACCAATGGAGGTGGGAGGTTTAAGGAGTCAGGAGGTGGAGGGCAAAGCCACGGCTACCGAGGCTTTATGGGACTTAGCCGGTGGGCTCTAGCGGCCAAGGTTGCCTGACGTTTGCTCTGACATCGGTTCTGATTTGGTCTTTGTTGGCGATGTTGCTGCCTCCGAAATGGCTGTTTCTGCTTCTGTGGAGGCTTGTACATAAATTGCACTGAACGTATGGCCTTGCCCTTATCTTGGAGGTCAGTGATAAATACAGGTTACTCACCTGTAACAGGAGTTCTAGGAGTGGTATATGTTGTTCATCCATACTGTCTGGCAGGTTCCTTGCCGCTTTAAATCTTGCCAGAAGGTCTTCAAGCTGGCTCCTCCCACCCACCCGGGTGGTAAAACTCTCGACTCCGCCCCATGACGCCAGATCTGGCCCGCTGGAAGCTCAGGTTGTGCGTCGAGGCCGGGAAGGTCGGGTGGGTCGTGTGGATGAACAACATATACCATTCCTAGAACTCCTGTTACAGGTGAGTAACCTGTATTTCTAGGGACATGGATACGTTGTTCATCCACACTGTCTGGCAGACTCCTAGCAGTTCTCCGGGAGGAGGGAAGCAAGGTGCACACCCCCTACTTATGAAATAGAGACTGGAGAACCGAGGCCCCAAAACCAGCATCCCGGCGTGACTCAAGGTCGATGTGGTAATGGGTAATAAAGGTGTGTGCTGACTTCCAGGTAGCAGCCCTGCAGATTTCCTGGATAGGGACGTCCCTGGAAGCAGCCACCGGTGCAGCAGTATGGCGGGTAGAATGAGCTCTTATCCCTCTGGGAGGCTCCATGCCCGCCAACTTATAGCAGAGATCTATGCAGGAGGTGACCCACCTGCCTATCGTTCAGCTTGGCTGCAGGTCTGCCAGGTGCGGCTTCAGCGTAGGTGACAAACAGCTGGCGAACCTCTCCCCGAATTTCAGCCGTGCGCTCCTTATAATAAGCGAGCGCCCTTCTAGGGTCCAAGTATGGAGCCTGTATTCGGCCTCCGAGGTGTGATTGGGGGTAGAACACCGGCAGAGTCAACACCTGGTTAAGGTGAAACTCCGACACCACCGGAAGGAATTTCGACAAGGGCGCAGGACAACCTTGTCCCTGTGGAAGACCAGGTAAGGAGACTCAATGCAGGCGCCTGAGTTCTCCCATCCTTCTGGCTGACGGATAGCCACCAAGAAGGCGGTTTTCCATGACAGGTGAGAGGTTCACACCTGTGCATTGGTTGAATAGGCTTGCCCATGAGCTTTGCCAGTACCAGCAGTAAATCCACGGAGGTGGAGGTTCTCGCACGGAGAAATGTGATCAAGGCCTTTGAAAATGCGCCAGACCACCTTCTCCTGCGCCACTGACTGCTCCCGGCCTGCGCCCGGTAAGGTGAGATGGCTGCCAGGTGCACCTTTGGGTCGCCGACCTAAGCCCTTGACTAGAAAGGGACCATAAATATAGTCCAAAATGCTTGCCAAGAACAGGAGGAAGGGTCCAAGCCCTTGGCCTGACACCAAATGGAAAATCTCTTCCATTTGAAGGCATAGCATTTCCTGGTCGACTCCTTACGGGACGCCTCAACAACATTGAGGACCTCGTCGGAAAGACCAAGGCCTGGAACTCTAGCCGCTCAGGAACCAGGCCGTCAGGTGCAGGGATTGAAGGTCCAGATGGAACACCTTCCCCTGATTGACTGAGAGCAGGTCCGGGCGAGCTGGAAGCTGCCTCAGGAGCCTGGAGCTGAGGCTGAGGAGATCTGGGTACCAGAACTGACGGGCCAGTCTGGGGCTATCAGAATCCGGCGCCTTGTCATTCCTTGCCTTGAGAAGCACCTTGTGAACCAAGGGAAATGGGGGAAAGGCGTAAAAGAGGCCCGGGGTCCACAGCCTCGAGAAGGCATACCACTGCAGCGAGCCCTGCTGAGGGGGGCGGGCATGGAACAGCCTCAGCTCCGCGTTCTCCCTGGAGGCAAACAGGTCCACCTGAGGTGTGCCCCAGTGGGAGAACAGATCTCGTACTACCTCCGGCAGGAGAGACCACTGTGGGATGCAGCCCTATCCGGCTCAGGGCATCGGCCAGGGTGTTGGAGCTCCTGCCACATGAATGGCTAGAGATCCGCCTCCAGGCTGCGACAGTGACCAAATGTGGAGAGCTTCCTTGCATAGAAGCATGGAACGTCCCACCCTGGCGGTTTAGGTAGTACATGGTCGTGGTATTGTCCGTCTGAACTCGGACCACTTGACCCCGGAGGAACGGAGCAAAGGCGGTGAGAGCTAGGCGGACCGCTCGGAGCTCCAGCAGGTTGATGTGGCATCGGGACTCCCGCGGGGACCAGAGGCCGTGCGCTCGGTGTTCCCCCAGATGGGCACCCCAACCCATCAGAGAGGCATCGGTCGATAGAGAGACCATCGGCTCGGGGCGGACAAACGGTATACCCTCCTGCAGATATGATGGAACGGTCCACCATCGGAGAGCGTTCCACATCTCCTGGGTCACCACCACAAGCTGGTCCAATGGATCGCAACGTTGTGACCACTGGCTGGCCAGTCCCCAATGAAGGGGGCACATGCGCCAGCATGCCCAACGGACCACGCTGGTGCAGGCCGCCATGAGACCCAGGAGACGCAGGAAGTCCCGGGCAGGGCGCGATTGCCCAACCAGAAATGACTGGACAAAGGAGGTAAGAACCTCGGCCCTGTTCGCCGGGAACCGTGCTCTGGCTCGAAGAGAGTCGAGCTCTGCCCCGGTAAACAGAATCACCTGCTTTGGCTCGAGTTCCGACTTGGCCTCGTTGATGAGAAGGCCGACTTGAGAGCAAACCTGGCGGGCCAGATCTCTGGACTGCTCCACCTCCTGTCTGGAGGGGGTTGCTATCAGCCAATCGTCCGGGTAAGGGTACACCCGGACCCCTCGGTGCCGCAGGAAAGCTGTCACCACTGCAATGCATTTGGTGAAGACCCTGGGAGCTGAAGACAGGCCGAAGGGCATGGCTCGGAACTCGAAGAGGGATCCCTCCGCTCGAAAGCGAAGGAATCTCCGATGTGACGGACGGACAGGGACGTGAAAGAATGCATCCTGCAGGTCCAGAGGGCAGAACCACACGTCGTGTTCCAGAGATGGTATCTGCGTCAGAGTGACCATCCTGAAGGTTCGAGACCTTAGGAACTTGTTCAGGTCGTGTAGGTCGAGAATGGGGCGCCAGCCCCCCGTCCGTTGAACCAGGAAGTACCTGGACACAAACCCGGGTCTGAGGGGTCCGCTACCTCCTGATCACCTCCTTTTGGAGGAGGAGGCGAGTCGGCTCTGACGAGCCGACAGTGAGCTCTGGACCCGAGGCCCCTTGAGTGCTGCGGGCTCTGAAGGCGGGGCCTGCTCGAATTCAGAGGCAGGCCTTTTCCCACCCTCAGTACCCACCTGTCTGTGGTAATAGCGGACCAGGCGGAAAGGAAGTGTCGGAGCCGTCCCCAGGGAGACCAGGGGTGAGGTGGCGGGGATGGGCTACCCCTCAGCCCGTCACTGAGCAAGCTTGGAGGAGGGACGGCCAAGGGACCTCCTGGGCCTTTACCTCCCTGCTTCCTGTTGGAGGAAGCCGGCCAGCAGGTTTGGGATGCCAAGCCCTAGCCTGCTGGCCCTGAGCGTTGCTGGGCGGGCAGCGCGCCATGGCGCAGAAGAACGAAAGGGCTCAGGCTGTGGCTTGCGACCTTTGGCCTTCTGAGCGGAAGAGACTGAGTCCAAGGTAGCATTGGACTTCTCGATCCTCTGCAGGTGACCTTCCACCCCAGGGCCGAAGAGGTCAGTCTCCAAAAAGGGAACATCTGCCAACTTGTGCTGGGTATCCGAAGTAAAGGTGGATATCCTCAGCCAAGCCCGACGACGCATGGCCACTGCAGCCACCACAGACCTGGCACATGAGTCCCCAATGTCTAAAGCAGTCTGGAGCTGCTGTTTGGCCACTGCTCTGCACTGGTCCCGCACCTGCCTGACCGTAGTCTGCAGATCCGCGGGAAGATGAGGGACGACCTCATCCAGGGAGCCCAACAGGGCATGAGAAAAATGTGCCATGAGGACGGCCGAACTGGCCTGATGAAGGTCGAGAGAGGACGCAGCGTAGACTTTTCGCCCGGCATAATCCAATTTCTTGGATTCCTTGTCGGGAGGTTTGTCCACATCCCTGGCCGGAAAACGCTGTCGGTAACCAACCCCTCAGCAGAGGGGTGTTCCGAAAAAACGGACAGGGAATCGGTAGGGACCACATACTTCCTGGCCATCCTGGCTGAAGGCGCAGGGCAGGAAGCAGGGCGCTGCCAAAGTTCCAAGGCCGGACCCACTATGGCCTCGGCCAGCAGAAAGGCCTCCGTGAGGAATCCCTCGGTCCAGAATCTCCGTGATGGGATACCTGGCCCGTTTAGAACGGGGTTCGAGCTTCATCCCGGTGGACTCCGAGATCAGCCGGAGCAATCCTAGGAAGGACGAAGGGCTATCGTCCACTGACTGTCCTCCCAAGGACTCCAAGTCCATTCACTTGGAGAAGAGGGAGGAATCGTCCTCGGACTCGGAAGAGTCCTCAAAGAGCTGCCTCAGGCCTGAGCCACCCTCCACCTGCCAAGGTCTATCGGGAGTGAGGGTGACAGACAGCCTATGGGGCAGTCCCCGAGCCGACCCAGAATTTTTGGTCGGAGCCCCAACTAACGGCTGTGGAGGCGGCGGTTCCACCAGAATCGGTGGGGCAGCTGGATTTGGCGAACCACCGGCCTGGGAACAGGCTCCTCGGCTCTGAGGTTGTTTGACGCTCGGTGACAGCCACTTAATGGCCGGGGAGAGGCGAGGGTCGGCTTATTCCCGGTCAGAAGGAGCTGTTGCCACATGAGTTCCTCATACCTCCGACACAACGCTGAAGCCTCCCGTGCGGAGGAGGAGGAAGAGGGAAGAACGCTGACACCGCTTGCCGCAGTGCCAGACAAAACCGCCCTATGACGGCGGGATTGGCTGGACCGAAGAAGTCCGAGACCGAGACTGAGAACCTGCTGGCTGGGGCGAGGGCGTGAGGGAGGTGTCGGAATCGGCACTCCCTCGGTTCGGACGATTCCACGAGCTCCGGAACCAGAGGCACAGGCGAGCCGACGGGATCCTCAACTCCCACGGGGAACCAGGAGGGGATTCTCAGCTTCTCCAGCCGACAACCCGTCCTAGCGGGTCGAGAAAAATCTCGACAGCGTCGGCCAGGTCTTAGTCAACTGGCCTGGCGGGGGACACCATTGAAGCCAGTGGCCGAAGCTGAGGGGTCAATCCAGTGCGACAACTAGGGAGGGATCTTTCCCACTCCCAAGGCGTCGGCAGTGAGACTTACTTTTGTCTCTCTTTTGGACCGAGAAAAGGTCCTGAAGAAGATGGACCCTCACCTTTCGTCGAGGAGGGTCAGACAAAGCTCCTTAAAAGAAGCGATCGAGGCACCGAGAGAGGCGGGACAAATGCCGCCAGCCGAGTGAAGCGGCCTCGCCGCCTCCTCTTGAGGCGATCATCTGCTCGAGCTGATCGCAGAACCGCGCCAAACGGACACCGCCAACCGGCCTCTTTAGATTTAACCGAGGAAATCTTTTCTCGGGATGCCCCAGCTGTAAGCGGGCAGCACGGTCTTAGGGCGTGGGCGAAGAAGAGCACAGGTCGCAGAAGCCTGCGGGTCGTGCTCAAGGCCTAAGCAGTAGGCCTGCGTGAGTGCGGATCCGTCCGGACATCTTCTGCCCGCAAGGGCATCTCCGAAACCGGAGTCGATTTGTCCATCGCGAGCCACTTAGGAGAGAAGACCGAAGTCTTTTAGCAAAAACTTTTGATTTCTAAAATCAAGAATTAGGAACCACTCTTATACGCAGAGCGTTTAGGAGGGAACCTGAGCTTCCAAGCGGTAAGGAAGATCTGGAGTCATGGGGTGGAGCCGAGAGTTTTACCACCCAGGTGGGTGGGAGGAGCCAGCTTGAAGACCTTCCGGCAAGATTTAAAGCGGCAAGGAACCTGCCAGACAGTGTGGATGAACAACATATCCATGTCCCTAGAATGTCCTTTACGTCCCTGCCGAAAAGGACCAACCCTCTAAAGGGAGTATCATGTATGGCCAACTGGACCGCTGGTGCCAGGCCTGAGATTCGCAGCCAGGTGTGACGTCATAGACTATCCGCAGTAGCTGAGCCCCTACCAGCAGCATCCTCTGCATCGTAGGTAGCACGTAACATGTGATGACGGGTGGATCTAGCTGGTCATACTAGATCTGACATTTTGTCTTTTAGGGTAGAGTCTTGAAGAAAGTCTACCTTGGACTCCAACTGACATAAGACCGATTTTTGATAGTCCCCCATATAGGTGACGTAGTTCAGTGCTCTGATTCTTAAGGTGAAGGAAGAGTAAATCTTTCTCCCATACTGATCCAGAATTTTAGATTCTTTATCGGGGAGGAAGCACTGAGGTGTTTGGGTTTAGCAGAGCTATCATGGGCCGCACTAATGACCACTGAATCGGCCTTAGGATGAATACTGAGGAAGTCTTTATCACCTGGAGTTTGATAAAGTCTGTCAGCCTTTCTGACTACTGGGGCCAGAGAAGAAGGTTGCTTCCATATAGTGGTGACCAAATCCTCATGTGGTTCAATCCAGGGCAGAATGAGGTTTGGGGAGGAATCAGCCAAATCTAAATGAGCTGCCAGCCTCTGCGGCTCCTGGGCAACTGTGTGCCAATCGTAGGCTGCTTGGATTTTTCTTAGGAGCTCCAAGAAGGAAGGATCCACCGGTGAGGATTTGGGAGAGTCCTTCGGTTTCTGATCATCCGGTGTGGGTGTTTCCAAGTCAGAGTCAGAATGGGCCATGTCGCTATCCAAGTCTGAGGAATCCTGGTCACTCCGGCTAATGGCCGGAAGCGGCAGTTCAACTGGTCTAGAAAATTCCGTAGGCCTGGAAAACTCCCAGGACCTAAAGCTAGGATCTGGACGACTGGTCTGCATCGGGTCCTTAGGGCCAGATGATAGAGAAGGATCCGAACGGTGGCTGACGCTTCTCCAGCTCTGAGGTGAGCTGCAACTTTGCTTCTGACCACCAGTTCTTAAGGACCGCTTGAAGGTCTACTTGAGGCTGGGGTGGAGGATTATTAAACCGTAGCTAGGGTACCCGAAGTAGGGATAGTTAAAGCCTGACGGAGGGTAGCCTGGCACATGAAATCCTGATGTGAGACATTGTGGCGTTGGGTATCCTGGTGTTGGGTACTGATGAGGACAGCCTGGCAATGGGTGTCCATAAGGATTTCCAGGTGGTCCTGACAGAGGACCTGACGGAGGGGCCAATGGGCCTGCCGGAGGAATCGTCAGGTCTGTACCGTGTCCCATGGGGTGCTCGGAAGGTCCTGATGGAAGAGGCGGACAAGAGGGTCCCAAAGGTCCTGGTGTCTGGTACAACTAAGGGCCTTCTGGGACTGAATCGCCTGAGGGGGTCGGAGGGACTATCATCTGGTACGACACTGGCTCCGGCGTCTCAGGCACCAGCAGAGGGGGTGAAGAAACCCCTGTTGGCAGGTGATGATCTGCCTCCATATCCCCTACAGGGGAAGCCGAAAGTACCGCTTTTACTGGCAGTAAAGGAGAGGAAGGAGTAGTATCCTTCGTCAGCTGCGTATCTAACGTCAGCTGAGCTGTCACCTCTTTGTCGGGCCTGACGAAGGATCTGGGGCTGGGCGTCCTTCGGAGGAGCGGACAGGCAGCTTAGCAGCCATAGCCGCGTGAGAACCAGCGGAGCCGGAACTCGACTTACCGTTCCTACTTGTACCACTAGGCCTTGAAATCTTGGAGGCCATAGAGGAGGTGGGCGTCTCCTGATCTTGGGAGGCTCCCATCGGGCCCGAGCCAGACGGGAGGGTCGACAGACGTTTGGTAGCCACCAAAGCAGTCATCGAAGGCGAGTCCCCGGAGGGGATGTTACCTGAAGGGCCGCAACTCAGGCGGGAGGTGGCGGAATGGCTGGGGACCCTTGCCAGTCCCGATGTCTCTCCTTGCCCTTCTTCTTCATATGGTGGCCCTCCAGAGAGGACGACGATTGCCTGAGTTTCTTCAGTTCTTTCTCCATATTGGCCATTTTTCTTTTAAAAGATGGGATTCCAGAGACTGCTGCCTATGTTTATGTGTGGCCATGTTAAACTTCTGGCAATGCTCACACCCTTCCACCTTATGGCCTGGGCCCAGACTAAAAAGGCAGAGGGAATGGCCATACTTGTGAGGGAGCCGAGTTCCACAGGAATCGCACTTATTTTATACGATTCTGAAGGCATCGAAGATGACATACATGATGATTTTTGCAAATAAAAAATGAGAAATATAAGGATTAAAAGTAAAACTGTTAGAATAATACTCATCTAAGATGGTGTCGACTAGCAGCGTTCTTCCTCGAGGTCCGATGTGTGCAGGTCGATGGCGGGAAAGAACTGGAAGGTGGGCGTGGGGACCGCTGCTTATATAGCATCACACTAATTCCATCACATGATGTCAGGGGACGGTCCCCTGCCGTATACTGCTAGCTAGAATTTTTCCGTGTGGTCCTAACGCCTGGCGGCTTAATCCTACTTGTGAGTACAGTACCTAGTGCAAGAGTCCTCTCGAAGTAAGATCTTAAGATGCTAGTGGCCGCCCACATATTTATGGAGACAGACGTGATGATGTAATTGTGGGCGGCCCCCCAGTCAACACTGCTAGTGAAAGCTACCATCGACAAGAGCAGTACCTGCTGCAAGACATACCCTCGAAGATCTATAAACTCAGTATTTTAAAAGGTACTCGGCCACAAAAAAAATATGTTTATCTCGCAGCAATTTTGTATAACTGGGGAAGGGACACCTTAGGCACAGCTGTCTGTTATCCAGTGTTTTTTTCTTTAACATAACTTCTTAGTATCTACTTAGCACATCTGCTCTCTGTTATACCCACCCTCAACTCCAATGGCTCCAGCTTAGGTGCAGAAAGGTTCATTCGTATTGGTAAACCCAAGAGTGTGGAGTCACTGTTGTCACCTATCACAGTCTTCAGTCTCTCAGAGATCACCGCAATCAGGGCTGGCACAGCTGCAGAAAAGAATGGATATATCAGGAACTGATGCCTAAAGCAGGAAACATTTAGCACCAGCAGGCCCTAATTGGGCTCTATTACGAACATACGAACATACGAAATTTGCCAGCAGATAAAGGCCTAGAGGTCTATCAAGTCTGCTCGAATGTGCAGCTAGCACCCCTTATTCTGCAGCTGCCCCTCCCTTCCACCCTTCCCCTTCATTAACCCTCCCCCTTGTCCTGTCCCATCCTCGTTTGAAGCAGTCCACTGTTCTACTGCATACCACTTCTGCAGGTAACATTCCACCCAGCCACCACCCTCTCTGTAAAAAGTGTCTCCCTCTCTCCTCCTGAACCTTCCTCGCTCCAGTCTCATATCATGGCCCCTGGTGGCCCTCCCCTTCCTTACTTTGAACAGCCCCTCTGTACCTGTCTTGTTTATTCCTTTCATGTATTTAAAGGTTTCAATCATGTCCCCCCTGTCTCTCCTCTCCTCCAGTGAGTACATGTTCAACTCCTTCAACCTCCTCTCATATGATAAGTCCCCCAGACCCTTGATCATCTTTGTCGCCCTGCGCTGCACTCCCTCCAGTAACTTAATGTCCCTTTTCAGATACGGACACCAGAACTGCACGCAGTACTCCAGGTGTGGTCTAACTAATGACCTATACAGTGGCAGAATCACCTCCTCCCTTCTTGAGGATATACCCCTTGCAATACAACCCAGCATTTTGTTGGCCTTTGCAGCTGCCTTCCTACACTGTGCCGAGTTGTTCATTGACCCTGTGATGAGCACACCCAGATCCTTCTCCACCTCTGTCTGGGCTAGCTGCACTCCCCCTAGCTGGTAAGTCCTCCTTGGGTTCTTCATCCCAAAATGCATCACCTTGCACTTTTTGGCATTAAAGCCCAGTTGCCAGGTGTCTGACCAGGTTTCAAGCTTTGCCAGATCATCCTGCAACCCCTGCCATCCCCCTAGGTCATCCACCACCGCGCCAACCTTGGTATCATCAGCAAACAGACTGATCTTGCTCTTGATGTCCCATGATATGTCTGCAATGAATATCCCAAACAACACTGGTCCCAACACCGAGCCCTGTGGGACACCACTCGTCACTGCCCTTGGGTGTGAGAGCTCCCCACCCACCACCACCCTCTGTTGCCTTCCCTGCAGCCAGTTTCCTACCCATCTCACCAGCATTGCACCTGCCCCTGTGCCTACTAACTTCCTTCCCAGCCTCCATGTGGCACTGAGTCAATGCCTTACTGAAGTCCAGATACAGGACATCCACTGCATGTCCCCGTCCAGTTGCCTAGTTACCCAGTCATAGAACCCGACCAGGTTGGTTTGGCAGGATCGGCCACGTGGAAGCCATGCTGTCTGCTGTCCTGTAGTCCTTTGGCCTCTAAGAGGCCACCAGCCTCTCCTTCAGGATAGTCTCCATTAGCTTACCCACGATGGATGTGAGGCTCACTGGTCTGTAGTTTCCGGTTCATCCTTGGGGCCACTCTTGTGGAGGGGCACCACATGAGCCATCCTCCAGTCCTGAGGTACACACCCAATGTAGTGAGGCATTAAATAGGTCTGCCAGGTCCTGCAAGGACCTCTGCCAGCTCCTTCAGTACCTCTGGGTGGATGCCATCTGGGCCTGGTGCCTTGTCCACCCTCAGTGCCTTCAAACCCTCTCGGAACTCTGTCCTCCATGATTTCCCATCTGTCACCACTTCCCCTCGCGCTGCCATTTCACCCATCTTGGGTGTCACCCCCCTCTTCTCTTTAGTAAATACTGAGCAGAAGTACTCATTTAGTGCTTCCGCCTTATCATACCCTGCTTCCACCCAACCCCCCTCCTTCCTAATCCTTACTATGTGGTCCTTACAGCTCCTTTTCTCCCTGATGTACTTAAAGAAGTCCTTCTCCCCCTTCTTAATGCCTTGTGCCAGCCTGAGTTCCGTAGATGCTTTGGCTCCCCTTACTGCCCTTGTCACCTCCTTCGATTCTGTCAAGTACTCCTCTCTGTCCTCCCCCTCCCTGTTTTCTTGTATTTCCTAAAGGCAGCTCTTTTCTTCCTTACCTTTTCCATGACCTCCTTGCTCAACCAGCTCGGTTTCTTAGCTCTAGCCTTCTTGCTCTGGGCTTTGCAGCAGGTTTTGGTTGCTCCACTATCCCCAACTTTATGAGCTCCCATCTCTGGTTAGTATCCATACTAGATTGAATTCTGGCCAGGTACCCTTTACCACTTCCCCATCCTCCCAAAGTCAGCCCTCCTGAAGTCCAGCACTCTTGTGCCAGATTCCACTCCTTCCTTGCCCATATCCAATGTGAGCCATACTGAGTGGTGGTCACTCCCTGACAGCGGTTCCTCCACTGTAAGTTCTCTCACAAAGTCCCCATTTGCCAGCACAAGGTCAAGGGTATTCCCTAACCTGGTTGGTTCACTGACCATTTGCAGCAGGAAGCTGTCCTGGAAGGCATCCAGCAGTACCTGCTCCCTTCTGTTCCTGGTTGTTGGGGTGCTCCAGTCCACTTCTGGCATGTTGAAGTCCCCCACAATCACCACACTACCCTTCTCGCAGGTCCTCCTGATCTGTCCCGCTAGTTCCCTGTCTAACTCCTCCATCTGAGATGGTGGCCTGTACACCACTCCCATTCTAAGACTCCTATTCTTGGAATCCTGGATTTGCACCCAAAGTGACTCTGTACTGCCCTCCTCCCCTTCCTCCCTTACACACTTCAGTCCTTCCTTATTTAAAGAGGGGGTCCTGCCATCAACAGAAAATTACAGCTGACTTCACTAGAACTGCCCTCAATGACCTGCCAATTGGTCCCAACCCAGTCCTGAAGGGACCACCTCTACCAGGTGTGTGGGCACAGTATTTGGGACACCATGTCCATTGTATCTTTGTTCTACAAGGGTGGCACTTGTGTGTGTGCACGCACGCGCATGTGTGCATTAGTGTACGTACGTGTGTGTGGGCATGCGTGTCCATGTGTGCTTGTGAGAGACAAAGTGCGAGTGAGTGATGTGGTACACCTGTCCACCAGGAGGTTAACAGAGATCACCATCACTCATTTCACACAGGTCACTGAAAACCCTTCAGGTGATAACAGCTTTTAGCCACTCTTGACCTGGGCTGGAATTGACCTTGAGGGAAAAAAGCCTCTGTAGTTAGCTGCCAATAAAGTGAGCCATCCAGTTTTTGGAGGTTTTTGAAGGAACCTCTAATAATTTTATTCAAGAATATACTGGATGCATATCTCACAATGTAAATGTTACACCTGATGTTGAAATCCTATTGTATTTATGCATTTATGTGTTGCATGTTACCAGTTTTTTTTATGTTAGGTCCCCATTGAAAACGGGCATTTAAGAAGCTGGCCAGGTGGTGCTGGAGGTTGAGGCGCCAGACACCACACCTCGCGCAACGCTGGCAACCTGACTTCGGAAACGAGCCCAGGCCATCGGGGGTCGGCAGGGGCGAGAGAGGACAGAGTGTCCAGAAGACTGCATTCCTCTCTCGGGGAGGAGGATTGATATCCGCCCATCTGTCACCCTCTGGTGGGGGCTGGCACAGGTCGGGAGGGCAGGCAGCCGGTGATCGTGGCGTGCCCCCACATGGGCATGGTCGTGCGTTGGGAGGGGGAGTCACCGGAAAAGTGGAGAATGGCGGCTGGAGGCTTCGTGAAGCCTCACCCGTTCTGCTGGTCTGCCGCATCCGCCTCCCCGGATTTGGATTATTCTCCAGGGAGTGGGGAAGCTCCCTTTCCAGCCCTGCCACAGGAGGCGAGCTGTGGGGGGTTTCGGAGTTGGTTGGCGGTAGGCGGGCTCAGGGAGCATAAAATATGGATTAAAAAAATAAGTGCCGGCCTGGTGGCACTGAGGTTTGAGATGCTGGATGCCACGCCGACGACCTGGGTTCGGGAATGAGCCCGGGCCGCCGGGAGTCAGCAGGAGGGGAGAGAGAATTGAGCGTCCTGAGGACTGCTCTCCTCTCTCTCGGGAGGGGGACTAGTCATCCCACTCGCTGACTGCCCTCTGGCACTGGCTGGAAGGTGGTACAGGTCGGGAGGCTTGATCTGATGTCTTTACATCGGGGGGGGGGCAGGCAAGAAAGGAAAAACTAGCCTGGCAGGCTCGATGATGGTCCGCTGCTCCCAGGAGCGGTCCCCAGTTTCTGTATTGGGTCTCCGGGAGGGGTGAAGCCGCAACCTCCTCCTGGCCCCGCCAGAGGGGCAATCCATGAAGGAACTACCGGGGCTTCTAAAGCACAGGAGCTTATGAGACTGAGAATGCAGTGCCTCCATCTGAGGGGCCAAGCTGCCTGCCAGGGATCTGGTGGATAAAGTGCTTACGGGGGGGTGGGGAGGATGGACATTTAAGTCTTGTATCATAGCACAGCTACCTGAAAGAAGACACCGATGGATTCAGAACCGCTGGGAGTTTATACAAGGGTGCAGCCTATAGATGCCACTACTCTTCTGACAAAGCCCCAGAGGCAGTGAAACATCAGGAGTTGCTGGTCCTCCACGGCAGGTTTGTACACTGAGCCTGAGACACTGATGAGGGCCAACAGGTTCCCACACTGAGCTGGAGACACCAACGTGGGCCTGCAGGATCCCACACTGAGCCTGAGACACGGATGATGGCTAGCAGGTTCCCATACTGAGTCTGGGACACCAATGTTGGCTAGCAGGTTCATACATTGAACCTGGGGCAACAACGAGGGCCAGCAAGTTCCCACACTGAGCCTGGGACACTGATGTGGGCCATTAGGTTCCTACACTGAGCCCGGGAAATCAACGTGTGCTGGAAGCTTCCCACCACACTGACATGGGCAGGCAGGCTCCCACACTGAGCCAGGGACATCAATGTGGGCCGGCAGGTTTCCACACCGAGTCTGCAACATCAGTGAGAGCAGGCAGATTCCCACACTGAGCCTGGGACACCGACATGTGCTGGCAGGTTCCCAAACAGAGCCTGGGACACTGACATAGGCCAGCAGGTTCACACACTGAGCCAGGGACATTGACAAGGGCCAGCAAGTTTCCAAACTGAACTTGAGACACTGAAGTGGGCCAGCAGGTTCCCACACTAAGCCTGGGACACAGACATAGGCTGGCAGGCTCCCACAGAGAACCTGGAACACCACCATGGGCTGGCAGGCTCCCACAGAGAACCTGGAACACCACCATGGGCTGGCAGGCTCCCACAGAGAACCAGGAACACCACCATGGGCTGGCAGGCTCCAACAGAGAACCTGAAACACCACCATGGGCTGGCAGGCTCCCACAGAGAACCTGGAACACCACCATGGGCTGGCAGGCTCCCACAGAGAACCTGGACCACCACCATGGGCTGGCAGGCTTCACACACTGAGCCAGGGACACTCACTTGGGCTGGCAGGCTTCACACACTGAGCCAGGGACATCAATGTCAGCTGGCAGGTTACCACACTGAGCCTGGGGCACAGACCTGGGCCGGCAGGTTCCCCCATTGAACCTGGGACACTGACTAGGGGTGGCAGGTTCCCACACTGAGCCTGGGGCACTTACATGGGCTGGCAGGTTCCCATATTGAACCTGGGACATAGATGTGGGTCAGCAGATTCCCACACTGAGTATTCAACAGCTACGAGCGCCGGCAGGTTCCCAGACTGCACCAGGGGTGTTAGTGCACCTTGTGCAGTTGTATTTATTAAAATCACTGTCTGAAATTCATCAGTGAGTACATCTGTTTTTTTGTTTTCTAGGTTCCGAGATTAAGCCTTGCACACTAAGGGCTGGCAGGTTCCCACACTGAGCCTGGGACAGTAATGTGGGAGCCTGGGCCACCAATGAGCACTGGCAGGTTCCCACACTGGACCTGGAGCACTTCTTGGCCCATCAAGTTCCCACACTGTGCCTGGAGCAGTAATGTGGTCCAGAGCCTGGGGCACCAACGTGGGCTGACAGCCTCCCACACTGAGCACAGAACACTGACATGGTCCAGTAGGTTCCACATTGAGCCTGTGTCACCGATGTGGGCCAGCAGGTTCCCACACTGAACCTGGAATACTGACATGGGAGGGCAAGTTCGTACATTGAGCCTGGGGCACCAACATGGGCCGGCAGATTCCTATACTGAGCCTGTGACATTTATGTTGGCTGTCATGTTCGTACTCTGCGCTTGGGACACTGATGCTGTCCAGCAGGTTTCCAGACAGAGCGGAGGACACCAATGAGAGGCAGAAGGTTTTGACACTGAGCTTGGGACACACACATTGGCTAACAAGTTCGTATACTCAACCTGGGACACCGATGTGGACCACCAGGATTACACATTGAGCCTAGTACACCAACAAAGCATGGCAATGGAGAATGTGCAAGTGAACACTCTCCTCTACCTGGAAGGCTGACAGTGATTCCCTATGCAATACTACCTCCTGAGTGCCCACAAATGTCAGTGCAGCAGTGAGCGTTTCAGGAAGTGTGATGGGCCACAAAATGGTACATAAAGATGCCCTGCGGCACAAACATCTCTGCGTTTTTGGTGGGGGTAGGCGAGGTGGAAGACACATAGAAAGGGTAAGGCATTTGGGTGACGTTGCTCCCACCCCTCACCTCCACAGCTAGGACTGCACATAGTCCAATGACCCACCAGCACCTCCTCACCCCCCCCCCCCAACACAAATGCGAAGGCTCTGGGACATCACACCCTGCAGTGGTAGAAAGGGGAGGCACTGTCAGGAGGTGCAATACAGGCAGTAGAGTTTGTGTGCCTGGGTGACTATCCAGGCAGCATCCACCCATCCATCTATCAACCAAGGCCTTAATGCATAAAGATAGGTGATGGAGAGCTGGTCACCAGAACAAAAAAAAATGGTAAAAGCAGAAAGAAAAAAGTGGAATCACAGGGAAGAAAAGGAATTAAGACTCATACAGCACATTCCATATACATTATCCCACAGCACTTCAGAGTCCCAAAGATGGAGGGGAGAGAATGTTGCTCTTGTTTTCAGTGCATAGAGTCAAAAACAGCTCAGAAATAGATTACAGAGAGGTTAAGCACAGGGATGTAAAGTGTCTTGTTCAGAGTCACAAAGAGAGTAAGTAAGCAATAAGACATGGCTGGGTGTTGGTAGTGCTGAGATACCTGCACACCCAGAGGCGTAGTGAGGGAATGAGGCCGCAGGTAGAGTGCCTTAAGCCTCTGGGTGTACAGGTATCTCAATACTACTAACACCCAGCCATGTCTTATTGCTTATATAAAATGGGCCCATAGACAACTTTAAAAAAAATAATATTCTAAAAGTTTTTAAAGTCACAAAAAACATACTAAAATGTTGCTAAATAATGTAAAATAGTCCCTCCACAGAGGATTTTACCTGTCAGTCAACTGTCTTTCTTTACACCCAATACATTGTGAGATTGTTTACCATGGAATGGAAGAATTCAAAGCTCTGCATTATTCCAGTAGTAAACTGCCCCCCCTCCTCCCCACACAGAGAGACTGGTAACATGTAATACATTAATGCAACATTCTTCGGAGTTCAACTGGCATACAAACAAAGACACAGACACATACAGGCCTGAAGTGGAGCCAGAACCTCAGTTTTATCTGCTGCCAAGTAAGGAGCAGGGAGTTCTCTAGCAAAGTGATAGGGATAAGAGGGGGATTTTTCATGATCGTCAAAGGAACACCAGCAATGGAAACTCTGAACAGTACTTGATTTTTAAATTTGTGTATGTGTGTAAGGGGGGCTCATGAGTCTAAATAACATTAAATTATTCACTTACTTTATTTAATTTAATGGATTTTTATTTTTAGGGCCCAGTTGAAGTTTTTATATATGAGTAAAGGCTGTAACAATGTTTGTGATGGAAATTAGGAAACAGGTAGCTTATGAATTCTATGAGTTGCCCTGGCTGTCAGGGACTTCTCACTGCCATGGCTAGAACCAAGTCTCAGCCAATCAGGACACAGGAATTTCCTTGCCCATCTTATATGACAAATTATGAAATGGGTAGAAAGAATGCTGGCTCCTGACTGACCAAGAAGTGCTTTCAGCCAGGCTGTTATCCCATCATAATAGCATGGCTGAAGGTAGCACAATAAAAATATGTTTAAAACACATACATCCAATTTAGTAAAAAGGACCAATTTCATAATCCCAATAAGGCATGCCAAGAGGTATTTTACAGTAGGCTAATAGCCCTTCTCGGGTAGTGGAAGCACTTGGCTTGGCCTTGTTCTTCCACCCACCTGAGGTGGGCCATTATCCCACTATAATGCACCACCTGTCATGCATTACTGCTTAAATCACTCACCAGTAAATACAGGTTACTCACCTGTAACAGGAGTTCTAGGAATGGTATATGTTGTTCATCCACACTTATTGGCAGGTTCCTTGCCGCTTTAAATCTTGCCGGAAGGTCTTCAAGCTGGCTCCTCCCACCCACCCGGGTGGTAAAACTCTAGGCTCCGCCCCATGACGCCAGATCTGGCCCGCTGGAACCTCAGGTTGTGCGTCAAAGCCGGGGAGGTCGGGTGGGTCGTGTGGATGAACAACATATACCATTCCTAGAACTCCTGTTACAGGTGAGTAACCTGTATTTCTAGGGACATGGATATGTTGTTCATCCACACTTATTGGCAGACTCCTAGCAGTTCTCCGGGAGGAGGGAGGCAAGGCGCACACCCCCTACTTAGGGAATAAAGACTGGAGAACTGAGGCCCCAAAACCAGCATCCCGGCGTGACTCAAGGTCGATGTGGTAATGGGTAATAAAGGTGTGTGCTGACTTCCAGGTAGCAGCCCAGCAGATTTCCTGGATAGGGACGCCCTGAAACAGCCACCGATGCAGCAGTATGACGGTAGAATGAGCTCTTATCCCTCTGGGAGGCTCCATGCCGCCAACTTATAGCAGAGATCTATGCAGGAGGTGACCCACCTGCTTATCGTCCTTCGGCTGCAGGTCTGCCAGGTGCGGCTTCAGCGTAGGGTGACAAACAGCTGGCGAACCTCTCCCAATTTCAGCCGTCGTGGCTCCTTATAATAGCGAGTGCCCTTCTAGGGTCCAAAGTATGGAGCCTGTATTCGGCCTCCGAGGTGTGATTGGGGTAGAACACCGGCAGAGTCAACACCTGGTTAAGGTGAAACTCCGACACCACCTTCAGAAGAATTTCGGGTGGGGGCGCAGGACAACCTTGTCCCTGTGGAAGACCAGGTAAGGAGATTCAATGCAGAGCACCTGGAGTTCTCCCATCCTTCTGGCTGACGTGATAGCCACCAAGAAGGCGGTCTTCCATGACAGGTGAGAGAGTTCACACCTGTGCATTGGTTCGAATGGCTTGCCCATGAGCTTTGCCAGTACCAGCAGTAAATCCCACGGAGGTGGAGGTTCTCGCACCGGAGGGGAAATGTGATCAAGGCCTTTGAAAAAGCGCCAGACCACCTTCTCCTGCGCCACTGACTGCTCCCCGGCCCGCGCCCGGTAAGCAGAGATGGCTGCCAGGTGCACCTTTAGGGTCGTCGACCTAAGCCCTTGACTAGAAAGGGACCATAAATAGTCCAAAATGCTTGCCAAGGAACAGGAGGAAGGGTCCAAGCCCTTACCTGACACCAAATGGAAAACCTCTTCCATTTGAAGGCATAGCATTTCCTGGTCGACTCCTTATGGGACGCCTCAACAACATTGAGGACCTCGTCGGAAAGACCCAAGGCCTGGAACTCTAGCCGCTCAGGAACCAGGCCGTCAGGTGCAGGGATTGAAGGTCCGGATGGAACACCTTCCCCTGACTGACTGAGAGCAGGTCTGGGCGAGCTGGAAGCTGCCTTGGGAGCCTGTAGCTGAGGTTGAGGAGATCTGGGTACCAGAACTGGCGGGGCCAGTCTGGGGCTATCAGAATCACCTGCGCCTTGTCCCTCCTTGTCTTGAGAAGCACCTTGTGAATCAAGGGAAATAGGGAAAGGCGTAAAAGAGGCCCAGGGTCCACAGCCTCGAGAAGGCATCCCCCTGCAGCGAGCCCTGCTGAGGGGGGCGGGCATGAAACAGCTTCAGCTTCGCATTCTCCCTGGAGGCAAACAGGTCCACCTGAGGTGTGCCCCAGTGGGAGAACAGATCTTGTACTACCTCCAGCAGGAGAGACCACTTGTGAGATGCAGCCCCTATCCGGCTCAGGGCATGGCCAGGGTGTTGAGGCTCCTGCCACTTGAATGGCTAGAGATCCGCCTCCAGGCTGCGCCGCAGTGACCAAATGCGGAGAGCTTCCTTGCATAGAAGCATGGAGCGCGTCCCGACCGGGCGGTTCAGGTAGTACATGGTCGTGGTATTGTCCGTCTGGACTCGGACCACTTGACCCCGGAGAAACGGAGCAAAGGCGGTGAGAGCTAGGCGGAGCACTCGGAGCTCCAGCAGGTTGATGTGGCATCGGGACTCCCGCGGGGAGCAGAGGCCGTGCACTCGGTGTTCCCCCAGATGGGCACCCCAACCCATCAAAGAGGTATCGGTCGATAGAGAGACCGTCGGCTCGGGGCGGACAAACGGGATGCCCTCCTGCAGATGGAATGGAACGGTCCACCACTGGAGAGCGTTCCACATCTGCTGGGTCACTGTCACTAGCTGGTCCAATGGATCGCAGCATTGTGACCACCGGCTGGCCCGTCCCCACTGAAGGGGGCGCATGTGCCAGCGTGCCCAACGGACCACGCTGGTACAGGCCGCCATGAGACCCAGGAGGCGCAGGAAGTCCCGGGCAGGGCGCGACTGCCCAACCAGAAATGACTGGGCAAAGGAGGTAAGAACCTCGGCCCTGTCCGCCGGGAACCGTGCTCTGGCTCGAAGAGAGTCGAGCTCTGCCCCGATGAACAGGATCACCTGCTTCGGCTCGAGTTCCGACTTGGCCTCGTTGATGAGAAGGCCGACTTGAGAGCAAACCTGGAGGGCCAGATCTCTGGACCGCTCCACCTCCCGTCTGGAGGGGGCTGCTATCAGCCAATCGTCCAGGTAAGGGTACACCCGGACCCCTCGGCGCCACAGGAATGCTGTCACCACTGCCATGCATTTGGTGAAGACACTGGGAGCTGGAGATAAGCCGAAGGGCATGGCTTGGAACTCAAAGAGGGATCCTTCCACTCGAAAGCAGAGGAATCTCCAATGTGACGGACGGATAGGGACATGAAAGAACGCGTCCTGTAGTTCCAGAGAGCAGAACCACACGCCGTGTTCCAGAGATGGTATTATCTGCGCCAGAGTGACCATTCTGAAGGTCCGAGACCTTAGGAACTTGTTCAGGTCGTGCAGGTCGAGAATGGGGCGCCAGCCCCCCGTCCGTTTCGGAACCAGGAAATACCTGGACATGAACCCCGGGTCTAAAGGGGGGTCCTCTACCTCCATGATCACCTCCTTTTGGAGGAGGAGAGCGATGTCGGCTCGACGAGCCGCCAGTGAGGACTGCGGACCTGAGGCCCCCAGGTGCAGCGGCCTGCAGGGCGGGCCTGCTCGAATTCTAGAGGTAGGCCTTTCCACCACCCCTCCAGTACCCACCCGTCCGTGGTAACAGCGACCAGGCGAAAGGAAGTGTCTGAGCCGCTCCTCACGGGGAACTAGGGTGAAGTGACAGGGATGGGGCGACACCCCTCAGCCCGTCACTGGGCAGGCTTGGAGGAGGGACCGCTGGGGACCTCCTGGGCCTTTACCTCCCTTCTTCCTGTTGGAGGAAGTCGACGGCTTGGGTTTGGGATACCAAGCTCGAGCCTGCTGGCCCTGACGTTGCTGGGCCGGGCGCGCCGTGGGCGCAGAAGGACGAAAGGGCTTAGGCTGTGGCTTGCGGCCTTTGTCCTTCTGAGCAGAAGAGACAGAGTCCAAGGTAGCATTGGACTTCTCGATCCTCTGCAGGTTACCTTCCACCCCAGGGCCGAAGAGGTCAGTCCCCAAAAAGGGAACATCCGCCAACTTGTGCTGGGTATCCGAGGTAAAGGTGGATATCCTCAGCCAAGCCCGACGACGCATGCCCACTGCGCCGCCACAGACCTGGCACATGAGTCCTCGATGTCTAACGCAGTCTGGAGCTGCTGTTTGGCCACTGCCCTGCCCTGGTCCGCACCTGCCTGACCGTAGTCTGCAGATCTGCGGGAAGATGAGGGACAACCTCATCCAGGGAGCCCAACAGGGCGTGAGCAAAATGTGCCATGAGGACGGCCGAACTGGCCTGACGAAGGCCGAGACAGGACGCAGCATAGACTTTTTGCCCGGCATAATCCAATTTCTTGGATTCCTTGTCGGGAGGTTTGTCCACATCCCTGGCGTTCCCGGCACGCCGGAAAACGCTGTCGGTAACCAACCCCTCGGCCGAGGGGTGTTCCGAAAAACCGGACAGGGAACCGGTAGGGACCGCATACTTCCTGGCCAACCTGGTCAAGGCGAGGGCAGGAAGCAGGACGCTGCCAAAGTTCCAAGTCGACTCCACTATGGCTTCAGCCACCGGAAAGGCCTCCGTAGGAGATCCCTCGGTCCAGAATCTCCGTGAGGGGATACCTGGCCCGCTTAGAAATGGGTTCGAGCTTCATCCCGTGGACTCGAGATGAGTCGAGCAACCCTAAGAAGGACGAAGGGCTATCGTCCATTGACTGCCCTTCCGAGGACTCCAAGTCCATGCGCTGAGAAGAGGAGAACCATCATCGGACTCAGAAGAGTCCTCAAAGAGCTGCCTCGGGCCTGAGCCACCCTCCACCTGCCAAGGTTTATCGGGAGTGAGGGTGACGGACAGCCTATGGGGCAAACCCAAGGCCGACCGAGAATTTTTGGTCGGAGCCCCAACTAATGGCTGTGGAGGCGGAGGTTCCACCAGAATCGGTGGGGCAGCTGGAATTGGCCGAACAACCGGCCTGAGAACAGGCTCCTCGACTACAACGAGGGGTTGTTTCGGCTGCTCCGGTGACAGCCACTTAATGGCCGGGGAAGACGACTGGGTCGGCTTATTCCCGGTCAAAAGGAGCTGTTGCCACATGAGTTCCTCATACTTCGAGCGCAATTTGCGCTGAAGCCTCCCTCGTCTGGTGAAGAGCGGCGGCGGGCGCTTGTCAAGGTGCTAAGATCCGAGACGCTTATGGCGGGCGGATCGGGTTGACAGCGAGGATGTCCGAGACCGAGAGTCTCGACTAGGCCGAGGAAGGCGAGGAGAAGTGTCGGAAATCGGCACTCCCCTCGGCTCGGATGATCCCACCGAAGGCTCCGGAACCGGAGGCACAGACGAGCCGACGGGATCCTCAACTCCCACCGGGGGAACCGGGGAGAGGGGATTCTCAGCTTCTCCAGCCGACAACCCGTCTAACGGGTCGAGAAAAATCTCGACCGCATCGACGGGAGTCTCGGTCAACTGGCCTGACGGGGACACCGTGAAGCCAGTGGCTGAAGCTGAGGGGTCGACCGAAGTCGACTGTCGACAAGGGGAAGGGGATCTTTCCCGCTCCCAAGAGCGTCGACGGAGAGACTTACTTTTGCTCTTTTTGGACCTGGAAAAAGGTCCCGAAGAAGCTGGACCCTCACCTTTCGTCGAAAGGGTCAGACAAAACTCCTTAAAAGAAGCCGAGTACGAGGCACCGAGAGAGAGCGGGACAAATGCCGCAGCCGAGGTAGAAGCGGCCCGCGCCGCCTCCTCTTCGAGGGCGATCATCTGCTCGAGCTGATCCGCCGAGCCCGCCGCCGCGGACACCGCCAATCGGGCCTCTTTAGATTTCACTGGTGGAATTCTTTTCTCGGGGCGCCCCAGTTGTAATCGGGCAGCACGGTCTTCAAGGACGTAGGCCGAAAAGGAAGAGCACAAGTCGCAGGCCTGCGGGTCGTGCTCAAGGCCCAGGCAGTAGACGCACGTGGAGTGCGGATCCGTCCTAGACATCTTCTGCCCCAAGGGCACCTCCAAACCGAGTCGATTTGTCCATCGTGAGCTCGTGAGGAGAAGAAGACTGAAGTCTTTTTAGCAAAAATTTTGATTTTAACTTTCGAAGAATTAGGAACCAGTCTTAAACGCAGCGCGTTAAGGAGGGAACCTGAGCTTCCAAGCGGTAAGGAAGATCTGGCGGCATGGGGCGGAGCCGAGAGTTTTACCACCCGGGTGGGTGGGAGGAGCCAGCTTGAAGACCTTCCGGCAAGATTTAAAGCGGCAAGGAACCTGCCAATAAGTGTGGATGAACAACATATCCAAGTCCCTAGAACTATTCTTTCACATCTGCCATTCTTTCAAGTCACATTCATACAGTCCACTGAGCATGCACTAAGTCCGCAGAACTGTCCACTGGCTGAAGCTTCAGCTCAACCCATCTCTCCCCATACCTTGGTCCCTCCATATGACAGATCCTTTTACAGGAACCACCAGAAATGTGATGCCATGCCAACAGGTAACCAATGAGGACTCACAGCCAGGGGAGGCCAGGTGGGTTGGTGTTACTAGAAAGAATGCCAGTAGTGAAGTGGAAAGGAAAGTTACTGACTGTAGCTCCAAATCTTCAAGAACATCCTCTCCATACAGCCACACACTTTGGTGAGGTACTAGGGTCCCGTAGGAGTCATACCTTTATGAGAAAGAATGCACCACATGCACAGAACCGAGCATGATACAGTGTGCACCAACAGCATAAACAGTGGTGCCAGCCCAAACCACCTCAGTTTCTTTTTTCCAAGGAGAAAGAAAGAAAAAAAAACTATTTACAGAAAAACTATATCCCAGAAGGCTAATCAAGAAAAATGTTAGCTCATAAAGACAAGCCTTGAGCTGAATAAAACTTCCAAAATTCAGTGCCCTGGTCACTCTGGTGGCATAGAAAACAGATAGCAGGAGACTCCACACCCAAGTTTGGTATCCCGCTTTCCAGAGCTGTGGGGTGAGGAGTGTTTAAGATTATACAATGGGTACAAGAAATGCTGCATTTTGATTGGCTGACTGGCACCTTTTACCTGTGGTAAATCCTCCGATATACCAACGGGAAAAGGTGCCAGTCAGCCACATCAAGAACTGCCCCTGAGATCACTGCGACTATGAGCCATGACTACCAAAGACCGCGACAGACAGCGAGATGCTCCCGACCTTCACAGTACAGACCGTTCCTCCCGACCCAGCTCACCACACACAAAAAAATTACCCCTTCTTCCATATTTTTATTCCAACATAAAAGTAACCTTCTCTACCCGCCTTCTCACACCTTACCAGAACACTGTCTTCATCCTCCCTCTACCGAAGTCTTCATCCTGCCCCCGGTAAAGCCCATAACAGAAACCACAAATTTTAAAAAATCCTCTGACCAGCAGTCCCCAAACCCACTATAGCTACCACAAAACTGCATTTCAGTCCTCAGATATACCTCCAAAAGCCAAAACAGGCCAAACTGAGACCGTAGTTTCTCTCTCTCTACTGCATGTTGCGTTCCCCACTAGATACTTAGCTGCCACCTCCTCTAATACTGGGTCCCTCAAGGTTACGTGGTGATCAGTGCTGCTTCCCTGTCGCCTTCCTTGCCGTGCCACTAGGTCCCTGATCTTTGCATGATATTTATTTTGTCCTCCCAACATGTCGCAAAGTTAAAAATCATAAAAAGTATGAATAAAACAACTCCCGACCCAACCCACATAAGCTCTATATCACAAACCTCTGGCTCCAACATCCATTTCCAACAGACTCTGACCACAATCATTCCTTCCTGGCTCCCTTGCGCTGACCAATGCCTCCCCGCTCCATCCGGACTTTTAACAATAAAAAATAAATAAATAAATAAAATCTGCAGAGGCACACACATTCTTCTCACTGCAAGACTGAACCCAGAAGCGAGCAGGCAGGTGGACGGCAGCCCGTTAGCACTTGCAACTGTATGCCACACTCAGTTCCCCGTAAAAGAAAGGGGAGAACGTTGTCTTTTTTTTTTTTTTTTTATTAAAAAATGTAAACGTAAAGCATGTGGGCTGCTCCGAATGAAACTATAGACAACATTTTAACGGAGTGAAAGAAAGGAGAGAGAAATTAAGGTTTCCCTTGTTTTTCACTTTGCTGTCAGCAGGGACAGAAACTGTGAGAGGCAGTGCTATTCCCTGAGACAAACCAGGAACAGGGTCCTCCAAGAGAGACCAGGAGAGGATGGAGTGGTAAAGGCTTAAAAAAATCATTCTAGCAACTAGAGGTGGGTGTGTGTTCGTTTGGGGGCGGGGGGGCTGCCATCTTCTACAAAAAATATTCTACCCAACAATGGGGAACTATTTAATAATACAGAGGAAGGATATTACAAGAAAAATCAATTAAAAAAACTGTTTATTTTCAAGTAAAAGCACTTTAATCTTAAAAAAACAAGGGGAACATTGTATAATCGCAATATACCACTCCAGGGTGTGGGTTATGCTGGGATTTACCCACTTCTGGTGTGGTTTACTCACTCAGTCTGCAGCCTCCTGACCAAACCACACCAGGCGTGGGTAAATCCCAGCATAACCCATACCCTGTCATGGTATATTGCTTAAAGAGCCACTGACTCATCCCCCCACTCAGTTCCCAAGACCAGAAAAAGTCATTAACACGGAAAAGTCCCAGCTCTAAGTAACCCCTGTGTAAAGATGAGGAGGTGCTACTCTGGAGAAGATATTCTTAAAGATCTGGAGTTATGATAAGTGAAAGTTACACACTAATCACAAACTCTTGAGCTTCCTAATTATCTTCTCCATAGAATACCACTTATGGGTCTAAGCTGGAAGTGATAGGACCCCCATGGGAGCCAGAATTCTTCTGGTGGGGCCTGGTGGCATGAGTAGCACCCACATGCATGCCACTGGCTTGTGCCCACTGGTATACAGCAGTGCCAAACCCCAACACCAGAGCACCTTTTTTTGGGTTTGTTTGTTTTTATTTTTACCCCCTACTCCTCTGGTTGGCTCCTTCTGCTTAGACCCCCCCAACTCCGTCAACCCACTGACCACCAGGGCTTACCTGCCAGCCAATATCCCCAGGGCTTACCCCCGTGGGGTCTCCCAATCCCTGCCACCTAGAGTTGGATCCAGTAATTGGGCTGACAAGCCCCGCTAGTCAGGTGTGGAGCCTGCAAGGGCCCAAGTGTCATTCTGCTGTTGGAGGTTAATTTTCACATTTTCTCCTTCGGGGAAGCGTTGCGGACAATGACACCAGGACGTGTGGCACGCGTTCCTATGAGCCACATGTCTGCGTGTGCCCCGCCTCTCTTACCTGTATACAGGCAGTCCCAGGAGCCTGTTCTTCAAGCCAATCTCCAAGGGCCAGGCAAACGCCAGGCTCTGCACCCCCCCACGAGGAGGACAGCGGTTCACTGGGTGCTCTATCCACATCAGTGCCCCGAGATTGATAAACTTGGGTCGTCGGCATCACAAGCGGTAGACTTACCGCTGTGCCAACAGGCCGGCCACCTAAGTACTAGCTTTTTTCCCAGCAGGTTGCTTCAGGTTATCCCCTAATCCCTGCCCCCTCTCGCCTGGCACCCATATCCCAGTCCACCGATCCCTGCATCCCCCACGGATTACCCCCCATGGTGGGGCCAGAAAGGGGAAGGCCAGTAACATTCCAGATTGGGCCAAGTGAACCAGCGATGGCACAGGGCAGAGACAGGGAAGTTGGGCTTCATATAGCCTGCACCAACCCATTTTCCACTTTTTTCCCTTAGTCTCCCCTCACCGTGGCGGCACATGAGCATGTACACGTGAAGGCGTACACATACTATGGAACCATGGCCCCACCCTTAGTGTCGTTCGGGCTGCCAGCACTACCTCAGGCCTCCACCTGGGGACAGCCACGGGCTGAGTCAGCAAACCTCCTCACCCCGGGAGAGGAGAGTTGTTCATCGGATGCTCAGTCTTCTCCCTCCCCGGCCAACCCCCGGCGACCCGAACTCAATCCCAAACCCGGGTCACTGGCATGGTGAGAAGTAAGGTGCATAGCGTCTCGGCCTGCTATGCCCCACTGGACCCTAAATACCTTTTTTACTTAAATGGTGAGCAGCATGAAATAAACCTACAGTATGAGTACTCTACTCACTAGCTAATAGCAAAAGATAGCCCTGTTGGCTCGTATAAGAAGGTCCAGCAAAATCCTAAAACATAAGTGTCTTCATGGCCCAAAACAGCAGAAAGGGGTGGAAAACAATAACACAACAATACTGAGGTGAATCCAGGGGCTAGTAGGTGGGATGTGGTAATCTATGGAGAAGACGTTTAGGAAGATCAAGTTACTGTAAGTACGTAACTTTCATAATTTCCAATAATCAGTCTTCTCCATAGATTCCCACTTATGGGTCAGAGAACAAAGCTCAGAAAGTAGCCTCCTGGACTAGGGAGGCTGGAGTAAAGGACTCACTCAAAATAGCAATCCATTTAAAATGGTTCTGCCAAAGGTGGCATGTTGTCTGGCATTAACATCCAGGGCACAGTGTCTGGTGAAGGTATGAACTGTGCTTCCTTCTTCAGCCCTGCAGAACTCTGCAACTGGCACGGAACATAAGCAAGAATCCTGCCCTCTAGCTTTGCCCCTGCCACAGCGTAGCAGTGGCAACGGCAATTTACAATCCAAGAGTCTATGCATCTGATTAAGACTAGAAGACCATTTCAATTTGGGTCGAAAGACAAAGAGCTGCTTTGCCATTTTGTAGTACTTAGTTCAGTATAGATAAAACTTCAGGACCCTTTTCACATTGAGGGAATGTAAAGTTCTCTCTCCCTCATTCTGAGAATTGGCAAAGTAGGTAGGCAAATGCAGGAACTCACTGAAGTGGAACTCTGACATCACCTTCAGAAGCAACTTGGGGTGGGTACAGAGGGCCACTTCGCCTTTATGGAAAACTATGCGGAGGATCTGTGACCAAAGCATGGATTTTAGACACACTGCATGCAGAGGTGATGGCTACCAGAAATGCTGCTTTCCAAGTTAGGGGTATATCATGTCACAAGTTGCAACTGGTTTGAAGGACTTGTGTGTGAGCATGTCTAGCACAGACTGAGATCCCAGGAAGCCACTGGCTTCCAAACTGGGGGTTTCATGTACGAAATACCCCTGAGAAACCTCTTAAATTGTGGCAGTTAAGCCAGAGAGAGGGTACCTACAGGTTCATGGTACACCAAAGTAGCAGTAAGTTGGCTGACAGAGGGATATTCTACAGTAGTCCCATGTCAGAGAGGTCCAGTAAATATTCCAAAACCCTTTCAGGTGGACACTTAAAGGGGTCCATGGGGTTTTGGAATGCCAGATGGAAAATCATTTCCACTTGTCTGTGCATGTTTCCTGGTGGAAGGTTTATGAGCAGCCAAAAGTATTTCAGAGACTCCGATACTTTGAACCAGTTCTCTTTTATTTCTTCAAGTGCTAAGCCTGAAGGTGAAGGGAGTGCAAGTTGTGATAGACAACACTGAGCTTGGGATAAGAAGACCACCCAAAGTGATAGAGTCTTCGGTTTGCTGAGCAACAGCTGATTCAACAGAGGAAACCAAATCTGCCAAGGTCAGGACGAGGCCACTAGCCTCCAGCTTGAACAAGACTGTGAATAAGAAGAACTGGCGGGACTGCATACAGGAACAGATTGTGCCACTGCAGTCTGAATGTATTCATTTTAAAAACTCTGCTTTCATTCAAGAAATGCAGACAACATACAATGCAGACACTTCAAAAGAATTAGAACAAAATAAATGAACGACATACAGTAACATGTAAGAGCTAAACAATGCCCCTACTATTAACAAATGCTGTAATTAATAATTGTTGCAGGCCCTACTGCATGAGGAATGAAAAGTGTGTCCAGGTCCTCCAACAGACTGAAGTACAAGTGCTACCTTCCCAGACTACCAGCCAGCACTCATACAGACTACCTAGTTAAAAGTCAATTAAGAGAACAAATTAAGTTTTATTCACTCTGTGCAGCTGTCCCCATTTATTGCATACAATAAACAGCCCAAGGACACCATATAACCAGAAAGAAATCCAATCTAAGATTTACAGAAGCTGTTATCTGTTTCATTCGAGGAATCTCATGTATTTTATTTTTCCATACCTCAAAGTTATACCCTTAGAAGATGCTATCAGCATGATATGTAATAATTTCTTTTTCTTAACAAATAGCTTTCTTGCAGCTGGGATTCCCAAAAATCACATCACGGATACTCTCCACCCAAAACCTATTTAATAGCCCCTTAAACCTGTTCCCATTATTCAGAGATCGCAAGGCAGTCCCCATGGCATGTGAGAACTCCGCCCTCCACAGCTCCTCCAGCAGTCTTCACTGTGTGATGACCCAAAATGCTCTGTCACCACTGGAATGCAGAAGAATCGCACCAATACCTTCTACAGAAACTCCCAAAATATTGAGGCTGAAGTTACTTTCCAACCCCCTTGAAATCTCTGCTGCCATTTGTTGTCAGAGAGCTATACTCCACTCTTTTGTTCACACTTTTGTTGAACAGTCACCAATGGGTGTGCAACCCCCTTAATTATTGTGAAATATATATTTTTTTTTATTTAAAATTTTTTAACCAGGTAACTCCGAGAGCATCTAATGCCCATCATCATGGAGGACTCAGACATATAACAAATAACAAAATACAAAGAACAGGAAATAATAGTTATACACACAATAACACATAATTCACATAATATATATTCACAATATAATTCTGATAGGTATCGGAATTTTTCCTTAAAGAGTCACCAGAAGAAAAAGTCCCCCCAGTGTTGTCTTATCCCTTATTACCTGGACCAAGTTACCCCCAGTGGTTAAAACATGACCCAACTTGTCTATATCTGAATGTGTTCCAGCAGTCCAGATTATATTTCTGTTGCAAAACATCAAAAGAAATCACCTTGCCCACTGAAACACACAAAGAAAAGCAAGCCAATCCCTTCTCCGCCTAGTTCCTAAACCCCGCATCCATCTTGGGAGGCAGGAAATTCAGATGATGGCATACCAGTGTAAGTGGGTCCACAGCTCCTTGTGTCTGTGTGGCTTCCCTAAATTTTAAAATAACACGAAGAGTGTGTCTCACCCAGGGATTAGAAGTTCTATACAGAAGATCTGACAGAAATGGTTCCAAAGGTAATACCCACATTGCCATCGGGCGTTCATCCTCCATTGTAGTATTAACCCGCTGGAACAGCGGGACAGCCTAAAACATTAAAGGCGGTGCTAAAGCGAGGGTCATGAGCAAGATTGTGAGACTGTGAGCACTGAAGTCAATTCTGATACTTACATAAACACCAGAAATTTTATTCCACTGCGGGACATTAATCTCTCTATTTATGAATTAGTTATATTGGTGTTTTTGCTTTGTGTCTTGCTTTGTGACTGTACGTGTGCCTGGTGGTACTTTTTAATTATATTTCCATATATATCCACTTCCAAACTAATGAATTTTATTTTTCTCCCGTTGCAAGCACAGCGTTCTGTCGACCCCTCATGCTATCTATTTCCACCCCTCTCTCAATAAGATTCACTGCTAAACAGACTATAGCTCTGTTTTGTTTTATTTCTATTTTAATATATGTTATTCTTTTTTGTTTTATTTTACGTGCCCTGCTGGTCATATGATTAGCCTGCTCAAGATAAAACTGCGCATGCACTGACGTCTTAGATGTGCAGTCACCATTTTTGAAACAGCTTAACATGGCACTGGTACTCATGAAGCTCATTTTGCTGCTTTAATACATTTATATATATATATATATATATATTTTTTGCTGTATAGCTGTTCTGCTCCCTGCTGCGGATCATTTTTCAACTTTTTTTTAGTATACCTTGTTTGGTATATCTGGGGACTCGAATGTTTGACCATCCTGTATGGTTAGTGTATACACCCTCGCTGAAGTATACATTTGTGCACTGTTGATATCTCGGGTTTTTCTCTGTTCCTGAGAGGCAGCTACTTGTTAGAATTTACCCTTCAGATCTGGATCTGTTTGTGGCCAGATAGGAACAAGACCTTCTTTAAAGTAATTTAGGAAGACCTGAGGATTAAAGATTGCATGACTGTTGGTCGGAAAGGAATCGTCTTTCCAGAATATACTGTGGCAAATACTTTTTACTTTAAGAAGCCTATCACATCTCCAGAGAAAGGAAGCAGTGAAGGGAACTTTTGATCATCTCCAACTGTCATTTTTCTTCCTGAGATGTGATCAAGTACTGGCCCCCATGGGATTTTGGACATAATTCAAGATCCATACAGACCCTTTTGTGGGTTGATGAAACATTGGTCCCTGCAGACTTATTGGATATAGCTTAAGACTTTGGATCATATTAAGTACACAGCTAAATCTGTTCATTGTACTTGCAACATCTCTTTTGCTTTTCTTTACTTTCTGTTGCTGTAACTTATATTTACCTATGTTGGTACTCTGATAACTGCGGGTAAATATGTCAGCTGCAATTTCCACAGATGCAATGGAGCTGTGGAATGATAAGCTCATTATACCTGATACTAAACCAATAAAGTCAAAAAACTACAAAATAACAGACTTTATGGATAAAGTCAATGTGGGTGATGTTACTCCTAAAACATCCTCGGCTAAACCAAATTCTGCAATAGCTGATGAAAGAATAGATGATAGTCATGCAGGGGATTATATATTGAACATAATCAAGGCGCTTGAAACTCAGAATCAAACAGGAAAACACAAGAAGGGAATAGTAAATTGTACTGGAATACAAACAGCAGTGCAGGGAGAGGATGGTATAAGGCAGGGAGAGGATGATAAGAGGGAAGACTATCTTACTAACTTAGAATCTTATAATCCCTTTTATTAATAGAGGGAAAATGTGACAACAGGGAAGAACAATATAATACCCGTGAGTATACATACACAAGATGAGAATTCAATACAGAACTCAATACAGAACCAGAATACAGATCCATTAGTGGACTATAATGTGCAAGCCAATATTCTGATAAGTAAACAACTGACAGAAATAAAAACAGATTTGGCCTGCACAAATTCAGCCATGGGTTCTATACTGAAATAATCTGAGGAACAGAAAACACAAATAAAAGAGCTTAAAGATGCAATCAGGGTATTAACAATGGTAAATCGGGAAAAGTGTAAAGGGGAAGGAAAAAACAGGAAATTACAGCAGAGATTGCAGATAGAGAGTATAAGAAAATGTTGGAAATAAAACAAAACAAAAAAGAACACTAAAGGAAAGCTTTCAAGGCAGAACACAGAAGGGAAAAACAAAGAATGGATACAGGAATTCAGACTATGACTCATAAGGTAAAATAGGTGATGCATAATGAACAGAGGGGTAAAAGTGTAAAAGAGGCTGAAGCTAGGGAAACTTAACTCTGTAAAAGAAAAACTGCCTACTGTGTAGTTTAAAGGGGTCCCAAAATCTAGGCGAGAAACCCCATTCTCCTTAAAAATAGCTGTGTACAAGATCATCAAAACACAGCTAAAAACAAGGATCTTATGAGAAGATCTCTGTTCAGCTTACAGATATACAGTAGAATGCTGCCAGATAAAGGAATAGTACGTTTAGTCCTGAAAAGTCATAAAATTCGAGAACATGTTTAGAACATTCAGAAAGAGACAAAAAAAAACACCTAGGTAAAGATATAGATACAACTACTAGATAGCGTTAATGGGGAGAAGATGGGGCTGATGTATCAGCCTGAAGACAGAAAACCAGCCGGAACAGCAGACTACTCTAAGATACCGCCAAAAACCCAATGTGATAGACTATGAATGGAAAGGTTCACCAGAATATGATAAAATGATTAGTGGGAGGAGCCAGAGAGGTCAGAGAATAAATAATAGTATAATTCTAGAAGAATCCTGGGAGCAAGTCTCAAGTGAGGGGGGTGATGGAGACAAAGGTGAGCACAAAGTAAGGGCAAATGCAACAGTGCAGAATCGTTTTTAGCTACTGTCTTACTCAATAACAGATACATCTGATACAGTATCAGATGATGTAATCACAATACTATCAGATTGAATCCTGGAAACCATAAGGCCCCCTTAAAAATGCACCCCCCCCCAAAAAAGTAAAAGCATAAACATTTTATTCTAGAATAGTGCAGGCATCACTGGAAAAACTAATGATGGCTCCTGGCAAGATATTATTGGGAAATATGATATTTATTTCAACAATTCGGATTTATACCTTTGAGCACGGAGGGGTTCTTTTACAAAGGTTCCATGTCAAGTGGAGATACAAAACAAACAAGGTCACAGAAGAACAGTAATGCACACAGACATGGGTAAAACAAACTGGGTCCTAGGAACTAACACAAAAATACTAGTAGCTAACAGAGTATAAATAAGACATCAAATACAGACACGTTTTCCACTATCATGAGGTACACAATTAGCTTACAGTTTAATTCAATACGCCACCGTGGGTTTCACCGAGTTCTTTCGTCGTTCACCCTTTGCATATTACAGTATACTGTTACAAGAAACATAGTCAGACGCCAAAGACCAGGTGAACTTTAAAAGGGTTTAAGAAAGTGTCTGTACTGGGGATAAAAAAGAAACAAAAAAGGAGGCATGTAGGTGGCCTGATGGTTTTATTGGATGCAAGAAATAAAATGCATATTGTGAAAAGTAGAATCTCACCATCAGCAAACTGGATTGTGTTAGAAATAATGAAAGAGGAAAAATAGACTCTTGTACTGATAAATGTGTATTTAGCAACATCATTGAATTGTGTTGAGTATGAAGAACAACTAAATGAATTACGACAACTCTTGGAGGACTATTGTTATCACAGTAGACATACAATATAATTGGGAGCTTAGACTGTATATGTGGGATGAGTATGATCTCTTTAAAAATTATAATGATGTGGGCTTTTATTATGATATCCCAATGAATCAAAGGATATGAGGGAAGATAAAAAAGGTGATATACTTTTGAATTTGCTGTCAGACATAATCAGTGTATTGTGAATGGGAGAACATGGGAAGACAGACTAGGGGAAATTACCTTCCCCACAAAAAGCAGAGGGTCTGTTCTGGACTCGGCACTGGTCGCTATCCCATTTTTCAAAAAAAAAAAACAAAAAAAAAACAGAATCATTTAAGGTACTGTTGGAGAACTTATCTACTTCCCTGTTTCATTAATATTAAGGTCTGGATATGGGCATGAAATCTAACACGACAAAGTTAAAGAAAGAGAATTGAATCATCACGTTAGTTACAAAGAAAATAATTATATGGGCTCCTGCCCCCCTCTTCCTCCATCTCCTCTCTCGCCTCTCCTCTCTCTCACTCTCCCTCCCTCTCTCTCTCTCCATGCCCTTCTCCCCTTGCCTCGCTCTCACCTGCCCTCCATCACGCCTCTCTCGCTCTCACAAGCTCCGGCCTTTTCCTCTCCCTACCTCTCTCTCTCTTTTTCCCCTCCCTCTCTCTCAATCTCTTTCTCCTGCTCACTTCCTCTCTTACACTTACGCTCTCCTATTTTATATTGTGCCCTGGTGTGTATATATATATATATTAGAGGCAAAAAACTCCGTTTAATGCATTAGTTAGGTTGTTCCACAGCGACAAAGTGAGAGGGTCGCTGTTAGGGTTGGAAAACCTAACCTCGATCCACCCCCCAGCACCACCCACACACACACACACACACACATATGCAAGTATGGAGGAGGACCAAGTCAACACAACCAATGACAGACATCCAGCAGCAGGTGACAGAAATAACAAACAATTGTCTAAATGTACTCACGAGACATCCCCACCCACCTGACCAGGTACTGCATGCTCAGTGGAGATCAACAGCAAAACTGAGGCCATGTACACCAAACGTACACATCCCTGATTGCAGCTGCACACAATGTACCACACTTAGTAGTTGCAAGGCCTTACCTACCGATGCCCCACACCAGACAACACCACATGTGATGGGCCACCTAAGCAATAGAGTTAAGCAAAACCAAGGAGTTGTACAGGTATAATATCTCTGATTATAACAAGGGTTTGAGAAATGCAGCTTTCTAATGGACTGTAAACATTGTAACAGCCTTATGTTTAGTTTTTATTAACATACATGTAGAGCCTACCCATATGATGAGCATGCTTTAATGTTGTTTAAAAAACAGTTTTATTATGATAGCAATAAGCCACTCCCAGGTGGTATGTTAATGGTCAGTTTATCACTGTCTAGCGACATTTGGCACTCAGTTACGCCTCATTCAACATTAAACCCCTACATGGTGATTAACAGACCATTTAACATAACCGTTGGTCATGCCTTATTGCTTAATTGTCTTTATGACTAGATACTCTCCCTCTGCTAGGCACTGCAGGAGTTTTGCAACACAGTGTCACGCCCAGTTACACCATACTCTGTCTACTTACTGGAGAATGGCTGTGAATATGAACTCATGAAGATGAACAGTGTAACTTGATCATTACAGTCATCGAAACCTTAGTGTGATTATAACTGACAGAGTCAGTGATAGAGAATAACCCTTGCCTTCCTAGTACACTTATCCCATTGTGAGTTAAAGCAATACTAAAAGACATTCTGTTTATATCTACACTATACCTACTTGATTGCTGTTGTACCACAATTGACATAGTTATCACTTTGATAGCATCAGTGACAGAAGTGTGACAAACCCAAACACTACGTATATAGCCTGAGTATGAAACAACTGTTAAAAAAATTACGCTGTGTCCATAAGTAGCATAGATCACTCATTGCAACAATAGTAAATGTATCACTATTTGAATAAGTTAGTCATCACAGATGCAATGAGATTGTCTTTATCAGGTACAACATACTGAGTAAGTGCCTACAGGAAAATCTATCCTATAGACATCTCCGATACAGGTACGTCATTGTTGGCTCAGTAGTCCTATGATATTTAGAAGTTGCTTGGCCTGATCCATGCAATTACACTGTTTCTTATAAAGAATACTTACTGCATCTTTAGTATTGAAACACACTGAAGGTCTATGTATGTACATTAGCAGCACAGCTTCATCAGTAAGAATGCATCTGATACTGGCAGTACGAATTTCACAGCATTGAACAGGCAATGCATTTCCATACGTTTACATCAGCCTCTCTATCTTCAGTAAACAGTTGCAGTAAATGTACTACTATGAAAATTACATACTAAATGTAACACTACTTTTATCTTGAGCATGCTAGTGTCTTGTAGTTAATTTATGTACTTCTCTTAATTAATGTATATTCACTAGTGTTAAAACCTTTCTACAACTGTGATCATGCACCTTTAGCATTCATATTGACTAACTGCACAGTACCAGTTGTGGTGTGGTGTGGGGCATCGTTAGGTAAGGCCATGCAACTACTAAGTGTGGTACGTTGTGTGCAGCTGCAATCAGGGATGTGTACGTTTGGTGTACATGGCCTCAGTTTTGCTGTTGATCTCCACTGAGCATGCAGTACCTGGTCAGGTGGGTGGGGATATCTCGTAGTACATTTAGACAATTGTTTGTTATTTCTGTCACCTGCTGCTGGATGTCTGTCATTGGTTGTGTTGACTTGGTCCTCCCCCATACTTGCATGTGTGTGTGTGTGTGTGTGTGTGGTGCTGGGGAGGGTGAATTCGGAGTTAGGGTTTTCAACCCTAACAGCGAATTTCCTCACTTTTGTCGCTGTGGAACAACCCTAACTAATGCATTAAACGGAGTTTTTTGCCTCTAATTTCCCTTCTTTTTGAGAATGATAATGAGAAATAGTGAATGTGATGCAGTGGCGGGGCCCCAGCCCCGCCACATGATGTCTTGTGGCATAGTAACAGGAACAGCAACGCAAACAGAAGCGCTAACAGTGGCGCACATGGTAACGCAAGTGCGAATGAGAACAGAAAGGGTAACGCACACGGTGGCGTAGACGGGAACGTCTGCCACATGATGTGTTGTCACATAGTAACATGGTGCCTGCAAACGGAAATGTCAATGGGCATGGTGACGCAAAGTGAAACAGAAAGAGAAACAGTACTGTAGACACAAATGGCAAAAAATAACAGAAACGCAAGCGCAAATGAAAACGCAAAGGATAATGCACATGGTGGCGCAGGACGCCAACGGTAAGTGAACGGGTACGGAACCGCAAGCGGAAAGGGCAAATGTAACAGTAATGTAAGCGCACAGGCTGGTTTTCCCCAAAACCTGCATAGAGAAAGACAGTGAGTACAAAGAATGTATGCATAATAATGAGTATCGGAGCAGAAAATGAGGACTTGGAATACTAAATAGGTTATATCTCAGGAACCGTACGTCATAGAAAAAAAATGTAAAAGTCATATGATTTACAACTGTCCTGGCTGGGGCTAAGCATTTTTCCGCCGAAAAGTCCATTATCTCACACGTTTCAGATACAATTTCCAGAAAAGGCACGGCAAATGCCGTAATGTTATCCTATGGGAAAAAAAGAGAAGTTCGGAGTGCCATAACTTTGCCTCCCTGTAATATTTGTTCACCAAACCACTGAAAGGCACATCTGTGGGCTGTTGGCTGTCTTCCCTCCAAATTTCAGGAAAAAAGACCAAACCGTTATTTTGCAGCAGGGTGCCAAACGATTCCTGTAATGCGTTGGGCGCCGTGATGTTATCCTATGGGAAAAACCGTCAACTTTGTAGTGCCGTAACTTTGCCGCACTGTAATATTTTTTCACCAAAACACTGAAAGGCGCATCTGTGAGATGTCGGCTGCATTCCCTCCAAATTGCAGCCCAAAACTCCCAACCGTTCTTTTGCAGCGCAGTGCCAAAGAATTGCTGTCACTTTCCCACAGACTAGAAAACTACTGTCGCAATTTGCAAAAGCTTTCGCAGGGAAACTGACACTTTCGCGGAGTAATGAAAAGCACTACAGTACTTTTCCAGAAATTTGAAAACATATTTCTGGGGTGTTTTACCCCAAAATAAAGACATGGCTAGCATCCTCAGGGTCCGACTAGGTGAATACAAAAAGAATTAGGTTGCTAGAGGGTCCCAAATTTAAATGCCAACCATTTTTCTGATCACCAACTGAAAACAAAATGGCGGATTTGCGAAAGTAACAGGGCCATTTGCAAAAGTAAAATGCATTTGCGACACTGTCAAACTTTTTAACTTTTCCCATTGACTTATAATGGGAAATTGTTTTTAGAATAACTTTTGAACCGTTTAATATTTTTTCACCAAATCTTCGGAAGGTACATCAGGGACCCCGGCCGCACGTTCCCTGAAGATTTCGGGCTGGTCGCGCAAACCGTGCGACCTGTATGCGCGACCACAGAATTCCAGAAAAAGTGAAAACGCGTGCGCAGATCACGCTTAATAACTTCGCAGCCGTGTATCCGACCGCTACGAAACTTGGCAGATCCCAAGGCCTATGGTTCTTGATCGTGTGTTCCAAATTTCAATCAAATCCGTCAAACGGTTGCAAAGTTATTAAGGTGCAAAATTTGGGGGTTTAACATAGAAATGGCTCCTCAACCCTAACTATGGTAGCACTACCGTGCTACCATAATATATATATATATATATATATATATATATATATACACACACACACACACACATACATATATATATCTATATTTACACATATGCCTATAAATTTTGTTTTGTTATATCTTGCTATCTGCATGTAATATTATCTATATGTATGATATGTATTACCTCTTCATGTACTCTTGTGACTGTTTACCTGTGCCTGTGATATGTTGTTGTCCAGGACCACCTTGAAAATGAGCTCACTCAATGATGTTTACGCCCAGTTAAATAAAGTTGATTGATTGACTGATTAATAAAAGAAAGAATGGATAATTTACAGAGTAATGAGAATGTCTTACGAATAAAAGATTCCATTCTGGAAGCATCAGGGAATGATGTTAATACATTCGAAGATATAAACCTTTATCTAAAAGAAAATATAAAAATACATGCATGCATGCTTGGAAAGAAAAAAATCTCAAATAGTAGGGACATTCCCTTGGTATGATAATAAACGTAAGACCTATAAGAAATTATTGAATAAAGTGGCAAGATTATATAGAGAAAACACTGACATAAATTATAATAAAGGGCTCTCGCTGCTAAGGGGAGAGTATCATACGCTTATTAAACAGAAAAAAAATAATTATAATAAAAAGTTGTGGGAATCGATCCAGACGGCTATACAGGAAAAGAATACACAAGATTTCTGGAAATTAATTCTATATGCAGAACAGGGCCATAACAGAAATATAGATGCAAACATCCTTGAAAAACAATGGACTGAACACTATAAAAAGCTGTATAACAATAATCAAGCCAACACTGAAAAAATATTTCTAGAAATAGGAGTACAGTAAGGAAAAAAAAAAACAGGTTACTCACTTGTAACAGTAGTTCTAGCAGTGGTATATGTTGTTCATCCACACTTATTGGCATGTCCCTTTCCCCTTTAAGAATCGCCGGAAGTCTTCAAGCTGGCTCCTCCCACCCATCCGGGTGGTATAACCCTTGGCTCCGCCCCATAACACCAGATCTTAGCCTGCTGGAAGCCAGGTTTGTGCGTCCGCAGCCAGGGAGGTCGGGTGGGTCCGTGTGGATGAACAACATATACCACTCCTAGAACTACTGTTACAGGTGAGTAACCTGTTTTTCTAGGATCATGAATATGCTGTTCATCCACACTTATTGGCAGACTCCTAGCAGTTATCCGGAAGGAGGGAGGCAAGGTGCACCCCTCCACTGATACACACTTGGGAAATAGAGATTGGAGAACTGAGACCCCAAAACCAGCATCCCTGTGTGACTCAAGGTCGATGTGGTAATGAAGGTGTTTGCTGACTTCCAAGCGGCAGCCCGGAAGATTTCCTGGATAGGGATATCCCTGGAAGCAGCCACCGATGCAGCGGTATGGCAGGTAGAATAAGCTCTTATCCCTCTGGGAGGCTCCATGCCCCCAACTCATAACACAGACTTATGCAAGATGTAATCCACCTTAGTCCGTTCTGCTGCAGGTCTGCCAGAAGCAGCTTCAGCGTAGGTGACAAACAGCTGGCGAACCTCTCCCTGAATTTCTACCGCCCTCTCTTTATAATAGGAGAGAGCTCGTCTAAGGTCCAAAGTATGGAGCCTGTACTCGGCCTCCGAGGTATAATTAGGGTAGTATACTGGCAGAGTTAACACATGGTTAAGTTGAAACTCTGACGCCACCTTCGGAAGGAATTTCGGGTGGGGGCGTAGGACAATCTTGTCCCTGTTTAAGACCAGATCAGGGGAGTCCACCGAAAGCACCTGGAGCGCCCCTGTCCTTCTGGCAGACATGATAGTCACCAGGAAGGCCATCTTCCACGACAAGTGTGACAAGGCACACTTGTGCATTGGTTCGAATGGCTTGCCCATGAGCATTGCCAGTATCAGCAGTAGATTCCACGGAGGTGGAGGTTCGCGCACTGGAGGGGATATGTGATCCAGGCCTTCGAAAAAGTGCCCAACCACTGTCTCCTGCGCCAATGTCAACTGACCGGCCCGCGCCCGGTAAGCAGAGATGGCTGCCAGGTGCACCCTAAGGGTCGATGACCAAATACCCCCCTTGGAGAGAGACCAAAGGTAGTCGAGAATGTTAGCCACCGGACAGGACAGAGGGTCGAGGCACTTGCCCTGACACCAAATAGAAAACCTTTTCCATTTGAAGGCATAACATTTCCCGGTCGATTCCTTTCTGGATGCCTCCACCATGGTGAGGACATCCTCGGAAAGACCCAGAGCCTGGAACTCTAGCCGCTCAGGTACCAGGCTGTGACGTGCAGGGATTGATGGTCCGGATGGTATACCTTCCCCTGACTGAGAGAGATCAGGTCTGGGCATGCTGGAAGCCGCTCCGGGGGCCTCCAGCTGAGGCTGAGGAGATCTGGATACCAGCACTGGCGCGGCCAGTCTGGGGCTACCAGAATCACCTTTGCCTTGTCCCTCCTCACCTTGAGGAGCACCCTGTGGATCAAGGGAAATGGAGGAAGGCGTAGAAGAGGACTGGGGTCCACGGCCTCAAGAAGGCACCCCCCTCCTGCAGTGAGCCCTGCTGAGGAGGGCGGCCATGAAACAGCATCAGCTTGGTGTTTTCCCTGAAGGCAAACAGGTCCACCATCAGTTTGCACCAGTGGGAGAACAAGCTGTAAGCTACCTCTGGATGGAGAGACCACTCGTGGGATGTCTCGCCTAAGTGGTTGAGAGCATCTGCCAGATGGTTTGAGGCACCTGCCACATGAATGGCTAGGAGATGCGCCTCCAGACGGCTGACGAGGGTCCAGATGCGGAGCACCTCCCTGCAAAGCAGAAAGGAGTGCATGCCGCCCTGTTTGTTGAGGCAGTACATGGTCGTGGTATTGTCTGTCTGGACTTGAACCACTTGACCCCGGAGCTGAGGAGCGAAAGCTGACAGTGCCAGTCTGACTGCTCTGAGTTCCAACAGGTTGATGTGGTATCGGGACTCCTTGGGGCTCCAAAACCCTTGGGCCCTTTTGTCCCCCATGTAGGTTCCCCAGCCCATGAGAGAGGCATCGGTCGTGAGGACGGCCGCCGGCTCTGGGAGGACAAACAGGATCCCTTCCTGCAACCAGTCTGGGGCGGTCCACCATTGGAGAGCGCCCCACATCTTCTGGGTTACAGTGATCAGCTGGTCAAAATGACCATGGCGCTAAGTCCACTGGGCAGCCAGCTCCCACTGGAGGGGGCGCATGTGCCACCAGGCCCAACGGACCTGCAGAAAATCCCAGGCAGGGCACAACTGCCCAACCAGAAATTACTGGGCAAAAGAGGAGAGAACCTCTGTCCTGTCCACCAGGAGCCAAGCTCTGGCATGACGAGAGTCGAGCTCTGCCCCGATGAAGCACATTACTTGAGAAGGCACGAGTTCCGATTTGGCCTCGTTGATCAAGAGGCCGAGTTGGGAGCAGGTCTGGAGGGCCAGGTCCCTGGACCTCTCCACCTCCTGTTGGGTGGGACTTGCTAAGAGCCAATCGTCGAAGTAGGGATAAATTCTGACCGCCCTCCCCCCCAACGCCTGAGATGGGCTGCCACCACTGCGATGCATTTGCTGAAGACCCGTGGGGCCGATGACAAGCCAAACAGCAGAAGAGATTCCTAAGTCATGGAAAGTAGCTGAACTGGTACCACGTCATAAAAAGGGTAGTAAATATGTACCAAGTAACTATCAGCCAGTAGCACTACAGAATATCTCAGCAAAAATTTTCTCATGCATACTGTTAAAGGAGCTTAATTTATGGATAGCTAAAAATAATATCTTAAGTAACTGACAATTTGGCTTTAGAGAAAGATATGCCACAACACATTGCATATATATATATATACTGGATCATCTAATTAGGAAATTTAGAGAAAAAAACAACCTTTTTTCTTTACTTTTCTGGATTTGTCCTCCGCTTTTGATAATGTAAATAGGATGATATTGTGGGCAATTTTGATAGGATGGGGCATAAATAGTAAGTTGTTAGCATTAATAAAGAAGCTATACCACTATACAACTAAGATATTCAATGGACGGAAAATTAATGGAGCCAATATGTGTGGATAAAGGTGTTAAACAGGGTTGCTTATTAGCACCTGCTCTTTTTAATCTATATATATATAGATCAAATAGTGCATAAATTGGATGGCTGTAACACTGACTCCCCAAAAATCACAGACATATATATAAATACTATATTATATGCAGATGACTTGGTGCTGATTTCTAAAACTGCAAGTGGACTCCAGAGAGCTCTATCATGTGTAGCATTAACATCATCTAGTTTACAGTCAGCCATAAATATAGAAAAATCAAAAATACTTCTTATAAAAAGGCGAAAGATGTTACATTTTAAATGGACAGTAAATAATATAAATCTAGAGGAAGTTGAGAGTTATGCATATCTGGGAGTTTTATTGCACAATAAACAGCTATGGAAAACACATATAGTGCATGGGTAAGGGCTATTGTGTATGAAAATTGATGGAAACACAGGGCTGTTGTACCAGCGATGTGACGTCAGGATGCTGTTGTACCATCTTGAGTACGTCACATCAATGGTACAACAGCATCGGTCAAGATAGTGCATGTGCAGCTCTTTCAATGTGCTTTCGCCATGACTACCCCAGTCCGGTGAGTAGAACCACACAAAGGGGAAGCAAATCCTAATTAAAGGCAGCAGCCACATTTTATTTAAAAAAAATGTTCATCTGAGAGCGAGAGGCCATGTTTTATAAATAAAAAATGTTTTTTATGTGAGAGCAGGCAGGCGGGAGACCGGGACAGAGGGGAGACTGTTCTCCAGATGGGCTGGGTGTAACGAGTGACAAAGTCAGATAATCGCATCGCTACGTGAGCAGCTGCCGATTTTACTGTTGCCCCATACACTATACAAGATAATGGATGGGCAACAGTAAACAAGTAAGCATTAATCCATGAAGAAGGTGGCATCTAATGGGAGTTAATGCATGGTTGGGGCCCAAGGCCGCAGGCCGAGTGCCTACAATGGACCAACCATGCATTAACTCCCCATTAGATGCCACCTTCGGAGTGGATTAATGCGCTTGTAACATGGTTTACAGCAGGGTGTATATGTTGTAGCTCTGTTAATGGTGATAGTATACAAAAGACAATCACAGTAATCAAGTTTTCAACTACTTTTTACTGTTACTTTTACATTTGTCAATGCACTTCTGTTACATACAGATATGCTTTTTTTTTGGGGGGGGCACCAGCTACAATTGCATCTTTCTCAACGATTGGGATACATTTGCCACATTTCTGAGCGGCTGTTACCTCGATATTCTTCCTAGGCTGACCTGGATCGTGCTGCTTTTCTAGTACTCGGTGTCTCTGATTTTCTCATTTACATATTGACATGCAGGTTGACTTCGTGCTGCTTTTCTCGTTTGCCTACTCACATTCTGTTTCACAATGTCGATTCGTTTCCATTCTCACATTTCTCCGGTGTGTCTGGAATCTTCTCTTTCGGGGTGCATAATTGAAGTTGACCATCCCGAGTACCGTAAAATTGTTAAAGTGAAATCCGTTTCCGGATGTTGTCTCTGTCACTCCATCTTCCGGTCTGTTTCCTGCTGTCTCTCTCAGTACTTCTGGTCCTGCTTCCTCGATTCTGTGTCTCTCAGCTCGTGTGTGTTGCGTCCTTCCCACTATTTGAATTTCTCGCTTTCTGGTGCCTATTCCTCTCTGTGCGACTACCATCTCCACATACCCTGAACATCGTTCACATTTTCTGTATCTCCATGTTTCAACTTCCCAGCTTCTATTACTGACCAGGTCCCTCTCTCTCAGTTCTCTCACTGCTCCTAACGTGTACCTGCTTGCTATTTCAAAATTTGCTCCCTGTCTTTCATTCTCGTTTCCTGCTTACCACACTGCTCATTTTCCTCCCATGGCTCGTTTATGTAGTTAACAAGCAACACGGCATTATTGTCTCATAATGCCGTGTTGCTCCTGTACCATGCAACACCATTCAACCTATCGGCTTTCTGGATTCCACTCCTACTATTTTTGCCATGTTACAACAACAGTTGTTCACTTCTCGAGCTTCACTCAATTATAAACCTTAAAATGTAGTAAGTCCCAATTGCCCAGGAGAGAAGGGGCCACACCCTTCTAGATTTCCCCCACTGAGGCACTGGTTTATACAGGTTAAATTTCCCTCCCGTGTAATGCCTGTCCGCCGTATAAGATCAAATGAAGGAAAGGAGAACTGACCTCTGGAGTCTGATCTAAGGAGGGAAGCCTCGAAGGGGACCTCCCTTTCACCACTTGATAAAACTACACACTTTCCCATAAATGGAAAACATGGTAAGTCTCGTCGAAGTGGGGGGCTTACCTCAGGTTATCTCTACAACGGGGAAGCCTGACCATTACCAATAATGGCGAAGGCACATGAAGGCAAGAAGGAAGATTGATGGGGGTTGTGTCTGGTCAGGGGAGACTCAGTGGCATGGCAGTTGCAGGGGGGGCTCTGCGGAGGCGTGGGCCATGAGGGGCCCCCCCCCCCCCGACTTCCTTCTTGGGTGTCCACTAAATAAACTCTAGGCCTTATTGACAACATAACCCATTGAGAAAAGGAATGGCTTGTTTTTAAACGATAGCACTTTGGGGCTCCTGGGACCCCCCTGGTTTGGGTCCCTACCCGCCCACGGGCCATGCCACTTAGCGGCTATAGATGTTATTTGTTACTTCTCAAGGTCAAGAGGGACGAATTAGGACACTTTGATATTTTTTTTAGCTTATTCCTACTTAGTCTGGTAACCTTTAATTTCCCATCCAGAGGCCCACACTTATACGGACAGGGAACTCTGGAAAGGAAGCAGCAAGTACCAGCTTCTTCCCTTGCCCCACCGACGACGCAAAAGGGGATGAGGATCTAGGTTTATTCTACCTTGAAATATCACTTAAACTAAATGTTCGTTAGACAGTTACTGCCTGTACATAGTTTGCAGAATGCTGGGTTAAAATGTTTTGTGCACTTCAGATTTACAATCCATTTAAAGGGAATATAAACAAGCATTTTTTGCAATAAATTACTTACTGTGCAGCTGCCCTGGTCCCCAATGTACCATTTCACAACAAGGGTGAAAAACAATGTGTTAAAATGACAGCGTTATTTTGTTTTAAAAGCTGTAATTCCAGGAAGTGAGCTGTATGCATATTTGAATCCCAGTGCCTGTGTTCATACAAGAGAACAAAAGCTGATGATGTCACTTTAGCAAGCTGTCTCTGTATCGTCTCGGAGCATTATGTTGTGTTTCATTGCATTCCTGTAAATAGTCTGTTAATAAAATGTGTTGTAAAAGAAAATTCGGTGTGTGTTCTTGTCTTTCTGGTCTGCAACAGGCAAAAATTCAGTGAATGCCTATTCAAAATTAATAACAGAGGAGCTCTATGTTACTATATTACTTATTTTGTATGCTTGTGGAATTAGAAATGAGGCAGCCTCTTCTGTAAATCAAGAGACTTGGCATGCCTTAACAAGCAATGGCAAATATCATATTGTAAATCTTAACTTTCCCAGTAGTTTTCTACAGCAGTGTAATAAATGGATTATTTTAATAATAAGCAATGTGTCTAGTCTTGTTTTTTTTTATGTTCTGTTTGATAGCAAATTGGACCTCATTGTGACAGTCAGCACAGAGTGCTTGAATGATTTTTTTTGTAAACAAAATTGTCAAAATTAATATCGTGTCAGAATGGCTACTGTCAAAAACAGCTGTTCATACATAAAGCTGTCTTCCAATCATTTGTTGGGCATTCAAAGTATTTTGTTTTTTGTTTGGGGGGTTGGGAGTGTTTGTCCTTCTAAACTACTGTATATGTGTGTAAGTCATAGGTCTTGCTACTGTGATGACTCATTTTAAATCAGTTATTTTATCTAATACTATAAAAACAAGCATTTCTCAATGCCGAATGTTGTCTTGCTGGCATCGGCATTGGTAATGCAGGAGTTAGAGAGATGCATAATAGGAATGACAGTGAAGTATGGAACTGAAGACAATCCCACCCCACCCTGCAGAGACTGATAGGCACTGAGGTGTGCCTTTGGGTCGTCGGCCATAACGCTCATGCCATTTCACCTCAGCCTGCCCTACAGACACCGACAAGTGTGGCACTGTGCCTTGGGGTCGTCAGGCCTTACGCTCACCCCATTCCATAAGGAAATACACTGAGATGGGTGCAGTATAGGAGAATGGGGTGAACTTTGGGGCCGAAGAGTCCAAGGCACACCTTGATGCCTGTCACTGGCTGCAGGGTGGGGGTAGGGGTGGAATGGCATGAGCATTACAGCCAACAGTTTAAAGTCACACCCCTGATGCCTGTCAGTCTCTACAGGGTAGGATGTTATGGTTAGAAACCCTAATGGCCTGGGCGTCTGTTGGTATTTGCACTCCACATTTTGTGACCCCACCTCATGAAAGCATTTGGGACCTCCGCTCATGAACTTCGGCCTCGAGGGCTGCGCTGGCCCTGCGTCGACTCCACCCATAGAAAAAAAAGTCTCCTGAGGGGTCCTAGCTCTGGCCCTATACCCACTAGTGATGAATGGTGAAGATTGACACAGATAAGATCACATTTCAGGCAGAATGTGAAAACTGACAGCTGTACCATTCATAAGGAGGTGTGAAAAATGGCAATGCTGAAAATCTGGAGTGAAAATATTAAAATTCTGCAGTTACAAGCGCATGTGAGAAACCGCGCAATCTATCGCCCATAACAGTCATTTTGTGATTTTTCACCAAATTTTCAACACAGGCATTTTAGGACCTCCATTCATGAACAATGTCACTGTGATTTTCTTAATCTGTTCCAAACGTTGATTTCCCACAGCAACCACACCACTGTGCGCCAGATGTGCGAAAACACATTTCGGGCACAATGTGGAAAATGACAGCTGTACTGTTCATAAGGAAGTGTGAAAAAATGGCAACATTGAAACTCTGGAGTGAAAATATTACAAAATCTCAAAGTTACGAGAGTGCATGGAAATTGCGCAACGCACACCCGTAACAGTCATTTTGTGAAATTTTTCCACCAAATTTGTAACATAGGCTTTTTGGGAACCCATCTCATGAACAATGACACTGTTATTTCGTTACTCGGTCCCAAAAAGTGATTCTGTGTAGTGACCGCAAAATCAACTTTTGGGACCGAATAACGAAAATGAAAATTAAGTACCTACCGTAATTCTTGATCTTCTTGGACGAGTCTCCACCACTCATTCACACTATTGGGATCTGCGCCAGAGGCACTAGGACCCATCGGGAGCAAACTTTTTGCTGGAGGGTCGGCGCCAGAGATGGCGTCGCGAGGAACGGCGCCGCGAGCCCTAGCTCGCATGTAACGACTATCTCGGCGTCGACCCTCCAACCGCCTCAGTACCTTTTTTACCAAGGAGGTGCAGCGTAACTAACCTAGAAGGGTAGCCTAACCTAAAAACCGGACATAAGATAGTCCGGGCGACCCGTGTAAGAAGGGTCAACAAAGAAGTCTTCACGGCCTAAAGATTTGAGGGAGTGGAGACCCACAAGAAAGGTGAGCTCGGGGGATGGAGGGTGGGCGTGTGAATGAGTGGTGGAGACTCGTCCAAGAAGATCAAGAATTACGGTAGGTATGTAATTTTCATATCTTCCTGGACATAAGTCTCCACCACTCATTCACACTATTGGGAGAGTACCGAGCTAATAATCCCCCGAGAGGGCGGCAGGAGAGACCAAGAGCTCACGTTTCTAGGACAGAAGTCCATTGAGGATGGCTCTGCCAAAGGAAGAATGTCGTCTGGCATGGACATCTAGTGCATAATGTTTAACGAAAGTATGCACTGAGCTCCAGGTGGCCGCACTGCAGATGTCTGCAATGGGCACGTTGCGGATTTCCGCTAGGGATGCCACGACCGCTCTGGTAGAGTGAGCGTAAACTCTACCCTCCAACTTAACCTGTGCCATGGAATAGCAGTGATGAAGGCACGCCACTAGCCATGATGAGATACATCTGATAGCGACAGGTTGACCCAGCCGGGTCTCACTGAAGGAAACGAACAGTTGCTGAGCTTTGCGAAAATCCTTGGTTCTATCTAGATAGAAACGCAAGGCCCTCTTAACATCCAAAGAATGAAGAGAACGTTCCCCTTCATTTTGGAAGTCCGCAAAATAAGAGGGAAGGACCAAAGGTTGGTTTAGATGAAATTCTGACACAACCTTAGGAAGAAATTCAGGATGAGTACGAAGAACTACTTTGTCCTTATGGAACACAGTATACGGAGGGTCTGTGACCAGGGCATGTATCTCAGAGACGCTCCGGGCTGAGGTAATGGCCACTAGGAAGGCAGTCTTCCAGGTGAGAAATTTTAGCTCACAGGTAGCCAGAGGTTCGAAAGGTTTCCGAGTGAGCATGTCTAGCACAAGATTAATGTCCCAGGCTGCGACTGGACGTCTTGTAGGAGGTCTGGTATGCAGAATCCCCTTAAGAAATCTCTTAACCATAGGTAACTGAGCCAGAGTTAAGGAAATAACGGGTTAATGATACGCTGAAATGGCATTAAGATGAACTTTGACTGTAGAGTACTGCAGACCCGAATCTCAGAGGTCCAAAAGGTACTCCAAAACCTTATCTGGTGGACAGGAAAAGGGATTCAAAGAGGACTTTGCACACCAGAGCGAAAAACGCTTCCACTTGGCTGTGTAAGTTTTCCGAGTGGCTGGCTTCCGTGCAGCCAGAAGAATATCTGAAACTCTTCGAGAGACATTGAACCGGTTTACTTCGACCTCTTCAGGAGCCAAGCATGACGGTGAAGTGATCTCAGGTTGGGATGGACCACCGGTCCCTGAGTCAAAAGGTTCATCTGCAGGGGAAGTGGTCTTGGAGGAACTGCCAACATATTGTTGAGTAGTGGAAACCACGGCTGCCGAGGCCAAAAGGGAGCAATGAGAATCATTCTGACCCCCTGGGATTCGAACTTGAGGAGTACCCTCTGAATTAGAGGAAGAGGCAGAAAGGCGTAAAGAAAGCGTTTTGTCCACCGCAGCCTGAATGCATCCTGACAGAAAATGCCAGGCCCTGGACTTCTGGAGCAGAAGCGAGGCAGTTTTGCGTTCAGTGGGGATGCAAAAAGGTCCAGGTCTGGAGTTCCCCACTCTTCGAATAGTGACTAAACTATGGTTGAGTGGAGAGACCACTCGTGAGGGTCTGTCTTTGTTCTGCTGAGATGGTCTGCCAATTCGTTCTGAACACCTGGCAGGTACACCGCTTGAATTAGAGCCTCGTGCTCCAAGCACCATTCCCATACCCTCATTGCTTCTCTGCATAAGGGGTAAGAGTGAGCCCTGCCCTGCTTGTTGATGTAATACATCACTGCTTTGTTGTCCGTTTGAAGGAGAATGTTCTTGTGACACAGAATGTCCTTCAAAGCTCGGACCGCATAAAGGACAGCTCTCATTTTAGGACGTTTATGTGGAGCTGGGACTCGACTTGAGTCCACGCACCTTGAGTGTGAGCCTGACAGTGAGCTCTCCACCCCATTAGGGATGCGTCTGTGGTAATGGAGATCTGATGGTCCAGAGGAGCAAAGGATACCCTCCAGGAGATTGCTCTCTGAGACCACCAGGTGAGTGACCTCCTTAAAGGTTCTGTCACCTTGATGAGATAGGACTCGGGTGAGCTGTTGGGGACCACTGAGTACTGAGCATCCACTGGGTGGTTCTCATGTGCAGACGCATTTAGGGTACAGTGAACACTGAGGATGCCATGAGGCCTAGCATCCGTTGCATCGAGAGAGCTGTGACTGAGCTGTTTTCCCGATGTGACGGGCCATCTGAAGGATATCATCTCTCCTGTCTTCTGGAAGAAAAGCCTTTGCACAGGAGGCGCCCAGAAGAGTCCCTATAAAAAGGAACCTCTGGGAGGCTGCAGTTGCGATTTCTTGAGGTTGAGCAGAACTCCCATGGACGTAAGGAAGCGCGAGGCTGTCTCCACGGCGTCCAGAGTCCCTTGCCTGGAAGGGCTTGCTAGAAGCCAATCGTCCAGATAAAGAAACACCTGAATTCCGACCTTTCTGAGGTGCGCTGCGAGAACTGCACAACATTTTGTAAAAACTCGTGGTGCAGAGGATAGCCCAAAGGGCAGGACTCTGAACTGATAGTGCTGACCCAGAGCCACAAACCTCAGGAATTTGTGATGCCTCGGGTGAACAGGAATGTGCTGGTAAGCGTCCTGCATATCTAGGGAGGCTAATCAGTCGTGTTGATGGAGCAGAGGTAACAGGGTTCCCAGAGAAATCATTATGAATTTCTCCTTGGGGAGAAATTTGTTTAGCTTTCTGAGATCTAGAATGGAGCGCATTCCGCCGGACTTCTTTGGAACCAGAAAGTAATGGGAGTAGAACCCTGTGTTTCATTGGTGCACTGGCACCACTTCTACTGCCCTGTTGTTCAGAAGGCCCTGAATCTCGGCCGCGAGAAGGTCTGACTGAAGGGTTGACAGTCTGGGCTGTCGTTTGTGGGGACGATCTGGAGGGCTCTCCACATGATTGAGTGAATACCCCTTGCGAATTATCTGAAGGACCCATTCGTCTGAGGTTATGGACTTCCACTGGTTGTAGAAGTGCATCAGACGACCTCCCACCGGAGAGGAAAAGTCCACCTCGGGCAGCTGAGATGGAACTTGGGCCGGCAATTCATATGCAGCGCTGGGCGCTGGGCCCTATGCTTGTTGCGCCTTCTTTGGAGGTTGGGCAGGTTGGTTCTTATGGAAACTTCTCTGCCTCGAAAGGACTGGCGATTATGAAACTCTCGCTTACTGGCATGCCTCGAGAGGGGCAGGAGGGGCTGAGCCAACTTAATGGCTGACCTAGTCTTGTGTAGCTTCAGAGCTTGCTCTACCTGAGGACCAAAAGATATGCACCGTCAAAGGCAATGCCATCACCTGCTGCTGCGCTGTCATTCGTAAAGCCCGGGCGCGCAGCCAGGAATGACGCTGGTGCAAATACCAGCAGTTGTTGAACGGGAAGCAGTGTCAAAAGCATCCATGGCTGCTTTAACCTGCTGGTTATTAGATTCAATACCTCTGGTAATGGTTTGAAGAAGCTCTGGCTTTGAATCCGACTCGTAGGGCTTCAACCATCTGTTTAATAGAATGCCACAGGATATACTCATACTGAGAAAAATAGCTTGGTAACTGGCAATACGCGATACTTAGAGAGAAGCAGCAAAGACTCTCTTACCTAAGGTGTCTATCTTACGAGATTCTTTGTTAATAGGTCGAGCTGTAGTAGCTTGAGGAAGAACGCACTCATCATTCTCTGCCAGGACTACAATAGGATCTGCAAAGGCTTGAGATGCCAAATGGACGATCCTTGGGGGCTGAATATTTCCTATCAGAGGATTTAGCCACCGAAGGGGTAAGAGCAGGATTATTCCATACCATTTGAGACAGCGTCTCGAATGAAGGCTGAATCGGAGGAGTCAAATCCGTAGGGATCTCCGAGGCATGAAGATATTGGAGTCTCAACAATTTCCCAGGATCGATGTCTGTAGTCTGGAGAGAAAGTGTCCTCGACTACAGGCTCTGTAGCAGTAATAGATCTGCTTCGTCCACTTCATCACCCAACCGAAGGTCTGGGTCAGGCTCAACGTCATCTCCTGACAGTCCAGGAGGGACTGTATGGACAGGAAAGGAATGAAATTCAGAAGAGGAGGAAGAAGGAAACAAGTGAAAAGCGGAGTCCCCGAGAGCCGCCGGCGCCGAGGAGGCGCACGGCACCTAGAACGACGCCGCGAGGCCACGCGGCACCAAAAACGGCACCGAGGATTTACTAGAAGCGCATGGCGCCGAGAGCCGCGACGGTGCTGAGAAGCCGCGACGGTGCTGGTGGACGGCGCCAAGCGCAGCATCGACGCCGAGGACGGTGCCGAGAGGTTGCCAACGCCAGGGCGCCAAAAACACTCCTCAGACTCAAAACAGGTTTTGAAGAAGAGCAGAAGATAAGGGCATCAGTGTAGCCCTCTGCGCCGCAGCCATGTGAGGGGGGGAAACACCTAAGCGCGGAGTCGACGGCACCGAAGAAGTTGCCACGCGACCAGGAAGGTCCAACCGCCCTACCTGGTCGCCCAGAGAGCCCGAAGGCCCACGAGCGACCGAGCCAGGTAGCCGAACCAACCTCCGAGCCCATTGCTGCATAAGAGCGGCCCACTGATGAAACTGCTCACCTGAAGACCTACCTGCGGGCGGGGTAGGGCTCCAATGTCGGCCGCCGGCTACCAGAAGCAGAGGTTGGCGACTCCAAGGAGGAGACCAGCAACAGCCCCAATAACCGGCGTCTGGCGCAGACATATCAGGGTGAGCTCGGTGATGCCTTCTCTTTTAGACCTGCGGGCAAGAAGAAAGCTCGAGGCCGAACGGTGCCGAGAGTGCTACCATTTATTTTATAAGCTTCCGTGGACCGGCCATCCCCTGGCACTGGACTGACCGTTGTCAGACCCTCCTCCGGAGAAGGCGGCGGACCGGACCCAGCCCGACTGACTGAACAGCTTTCATACGAAGTCTCCCTACCGCACCTGACCTGCTCATGGTCGACTCCGTCAATGTAGGCTGAGACTTCTTTATTGTATTTATTTTAAAAATAAGAATAAATTTAAGCGATACTGTATCGAGATAATACTACAAAATAATAAAACTGAAAACTATGCTGCTAGTTTGAAGTTTGACTCCGACAGGGCGACGCTGCCACTGAAGTGCACTCGGACGGTGGGGAAAGGAACTGAGAGCGGCTGGAGGGTCGACGCCAGATAGTCGCTACCGCACAAGCTAGGCTCGCTGGCGCCATCTCTGGTGCCGACCCTCCAGCAAAAAGTTTGCTCCCGATGGGTCCTAGTGCCTCCGGCGCAGATCCCAATAGTGTGAATGAGTGGTGGAGACTTATGTCCAGGAAGATTGACAGTGACCGAGTTCATGAGGTGGGGTCCCAAGAAGCCCATGTTGAAAATTTGGAGCCAAATGTCGCAAAAATGGCTGAGGTATCCACCTAAGTTGAAACCCCCTCATTTTTTTTACAGCTATTATTTTTCTCTTCTGCCTGCTTGTCCTCAGGAGGGCGCGCCAGGCCCGTCCCCCAGCATCTACCAGCCAACGCTGACCCGAACTCCAGGGCTTGCCACCCCGGCAGGGTCGGCGGGGTTCCCCAACCCCCACCAAGGTCCGGATTTAGTGGTCCAGTGCTGTGGCTAGCTCGGAGCGGAGCCTGCGAGGCACCCTCCACCATTGTGCCATGGCAGTGTTTTCCTCTTGTTCTCCCCAGGTGTCGGGGGCGTGCAATGATGCCAGCGGAGGGGAGTGCGCATGTGCTCCCTCCAGGCGTCTGCCCCAACTCCTCCCCATCTTGTAGTGTGGTGCCTTGTTCCCTAGCCACCGCCGTGGGGCGAACAAATGCCGATCACTGGGAACTCTCCTCCCCGGAAGAGAGCAGTCTATCAGATGCTCAATCCTTCTCCTCCCCTGCTGACCCCGGCAACCCATGCTCGTTCCCTGGGTCGCTGGCGTAGCACGAGGTGAGGCGTCCAGCGCCTCAGCGCCACCGGGACGGCTGAAACACCCCACTGATGCCATTATAAACCTTACCGTGATCTTCTTCAGTTCGCGGTCAGCTTTTGAAGAGTTCAGAGGTCTCCCGCTCCACTGAAGATCGTCGCACCAGGCCCCGGAGGTAAGTATGGTGTGAGGGAGGGTGCGGGGAGGTGGGGTGCAGACAGTGGGTGTGGGTTGGGGAGGGGCCGTGACTCATGAGGGATTGTTTTCTGTTTTACAGGAACAAAAAAAAAAGATGTCACGGAAGGTTTTTATTTAAAGGTTTGTTTTAGCCTCCCAGTGTGCCACCTGTGTTTTTGGGAGGGAGGACTGAAGCCGGCAGGATTGGGCCCCCATGCGGCAAAGAAAGCGTGTCTGTGTTTTGGGGCATGATGCCAAGGGGACTGGAGCAACTTCCCTTTGGCAGACAAACAAGGGAAACATTATGCCAATGGGGATTGGGCTCCCCCGTCGGCAAACAAACTGGGGAAGGGGCATGCCGACAGGGGGATTGGGCACCCATGACATCGGCTTTGTAGGGACTGTGAGAGGCGGATGGTGGGAGTCGCTGCCATGTTTATTGAAATGTTTCCCCAAGGGCAAGTAATGGAGGCGTGTAAGATCTGCCACTGCAATGACGAGCCTGTCTCTCACTGCAGCGGCGGATTTCTTTCCAGTTGGTGGCACGCTTCTGAAGTGCTGTCATAGACAGCATGCTCATTCATTGGTGCCACATAGACCAGCCCGAGAAAGCAGTGGCACCATTGGCCACAACACGCCACACCTCCACAACCTGCTGCTCCAGCAAGCTGTCTCAAAAGATTGCTCGCGCTGCACTCGCAAGACAACATAAAAATGGTGCTTCTGCATCATGGTAGTAAACCTGATCGAATAACAGCAGTCTTGTAAACTTCATATTAAAACCACTACGCTGCTCATCAGTCTGCACTTAGTTGCAATAAACAGGGAGGTCTGATGACATGCAGTCCTAGTAGCAAACAAAAATGGAATGTATCTAGGGACTGTTTGATCTCGTGCCCTCTTTTGAATACAGTTTGTGTGGTTTGATTCCTGGTACTGACATGCCCATCAGTGACATCTTAAAAAAAATCCAACAAATAGAGGCTTTATTACAATATTTGGACGAAAAAAAAAAAAAATTAAAAGCACAATAACCTGTGTAATATATAGACTGTGTGTGAGTTTGTTTTCCCCCACATCAATCTAATACATGTCTAAAACTGAGAACTTGTATAAGTATGCCCTGGTTGCAGAACTCCATAATCCTGTAACCAATCATTTAATGATATCTAAGTTTATTTTATCTGTACTTAAAAGGCTTTTTCCTAATGCACTGTCAACTTTTTTTAGCTGCCTGTCTTGATTGAAAATAGCATTTTCCCCAGATATACAACACACAAGCGAGCATATATTGCAGCTGCCAATCGGGACCTTCAGTGCAGCACACAGAGTAGGCTGGAGGTGCTGCTCTCATTCCAGAGACAAGTTCCATTTTTATGTACAGAGAAAATAAACGTAGATATCATTAAATGACTGGCTACAAGATTATGCAGTTCTGCAACCTCTGCATGCTTATACAAGTTCAAGGTTTTAGAAATGCATTAGACTGACATGGGGAACAAATAAAACCTCACACACACACACACACACAGTATATATATATATTACACAGGTTACTGTGTTTCTAATTATTTTTTTCTTTCAGATATCTTAATAATGCCTCTATTTGTTGGATTTTTTTTTTAAAGATGTCACTGACAGGTTAGACAAAAACATCAGTACCAGGAATCGAACCAGATAAACTGTATGCTAAAGAGGGCATGAGGTCAAACAGTCCCTACATAAATTCCATTTTTAATTGTATGCATGTCATCATATCTCCCCAATTAAGTGCACACTAAATGATCAGCATAGCGGCTTTCAAATGAAGTTTACAAGACTACTGTTATTAGATCAGATTTACTATGGTGATGCAGAAGCAGCATGTTGTTTTTTGTATTTTTAACAGTATTAGATTATCTGATCTAAACTGTGTTGCCGCAGTAGCAAAACAGACATACTGCTTACACAGGTATACAGTAGTTTAGAAGGACAAACCCTTTATAACGACAACGTATATTGAATCACCCCCAAATGCAAAGTACCCGACATAATCCAGCCCAGGACCCTGCTGATTGTAATGCACGGACAGCGCATCACAGATTCAGCCTGCTAGCAGTATACTAAAGAAGACATTTAACATGGGATGATGGTTCCATGCTATTCGTCTTTCCAAACCTCAGTTATTCTACACGGCAATGCCGTAATGCATTTGACGAGGTTCTGGGTGCATTGCACTCCCTTGGAATAGCCCATACCCAGCAGTTACCAGCTAAACTAACAGTGACCTGCTTTGGCAATGTGTCTGTTTTCAATGATCTGGTGGACGCTGGCAAAAAACCTTGAAAGCGTTAAAGAGGACTTTGCTTCACAAGATGCTGGATAAACAGGTTTGGCTACTAGGAACTGACAATGTATTACAGACTTTGCACTCATAGGCATTATGGGCCCTATGCACGAAAGGTGTGGAGTGGCTACATGCGCGTAACAAGAGGCGAGTAGCCACCGCAGACAACTGTGCCTCCCGCGGGATGCACAAAGGGGGCACACAGAGTATGTGCCAATCCCCCGGCCGCAATGGGCATTGCGCCGGGCGGCCAGCACTACATGCCATGCACAAACGCTAGACACTGTTGGCTGTGGGGTGCACAGGGGTTGAGGGGACACCAAGGAGACCCAGCCATAAACCCCATGCGCACTGTGCACATGCCACAGGACCACACGAGCTGCCCACAGGAAGCACCAGGGACACAGCTGACTGATGCCACCCACCCACCCCCGCATGCAGCGGTGGGTGTGGTGACCCCACCAACATCACCATGACCCCTCACAGGGGTACCAGGCATGCAGCCGCCCACCCACCCCGCCGGGCATCACATGCCGGGCATCCACACACTTCGGAGGCAGTGTCCCACCGCCTTGTCTGCAAGCATGACCCTCCCCACCGCAATGGGCATCGCACCCTGCCACAGCCAACAGCCCTGAACATCCACAGAGCATGCTGCCAATGTGCACGCCGCTGCGCAAGTGATCCACAGGCGGACCCATGCCGGACAACAGACTGGTTGCCCAGCTGGGTCCGTGACTCCGCCCGCCCTGCACAGACCTGCGTGCCAGGGGGGAGGGGCTGCGGACAGGTGGCCAGCATTTGTGAATGCCGGTACCGGCGCACCAGTCCGCGGGTGGGGTACACGCATTTCGTGCGTGCCCTACGCCCCTTCGTGGATCGGGCCCATTGTGAGCTGTAGTCACTTAAACAGTGAACCGCTGTTACCTGCATGCCATATAAATGTACAGATGTTTTGAACTGCAGTTAATTTTACCACAACTACGTGATGGGCTCCCAGCTAGGTTTTGATCAGCATATTTTACAATATAGTGCCATGTGTATAGTATGTGTGACTCTCCACAAACGCTAACCAATTTTAAAATAATTAAGCCTCTTATATCTCGACAGTGGCAAGAACATCCCTTTCCATCAAGGGGAACAGAAGCCAGTAATGATGGCACTTACTCTCCAGTCTGTGTGATGCTATATGCGCTAGGCACATACAAAGCCTTTAACCTATGTGAGGAGCTGGGAGTATCACAATACTAATTCAGATTCACTCCATTTGAGAAATTATAAATGACAAAGGATGCTGTATTTAATAGTTTGTGCAGTTAAAACTGACAGTTCAACCCATATCTAGGTAATTTAGGAGGAGTTACAGTTATTAACTATTACACTGAATTTTACATAAGGTATAAATACTTTAGAAAAGTGTTAATGATGTAAATATTGGTGTTGGGATCTCAAACTGTTTATGATCAGAGTTTAAATATGCTAAAGTTAGTCTATCTGCTTAATTGGGTTGTATTTTATAATAGCATGTGATGACGTTACTTTAGAAAAGGGTGTATTTTGGGGCCTCAGACAACCGTTACTTACTGTTTATCAGAGACGGATCTCCCAATCTGTTTCTTACCAATTTTACAGCTTGGACTTTGTAATGCTATAGACAAGGTGGTGTATTGGTACTGGTCTCATTTTTACCCAGAACATTTCCAGAAATTTTAATTAGAAAGTAGTCCATGACATTGCTACAAATGGCTAACAGTTTATGATTAATTTTTGGTTTCCAGTGTTAAACCTGTTGGATATTTTAGGTCATGCTGTACCAAAAAATGTAGTGTTCCTTCTCCTACTTAATTACTACTTGCCAGCAGAAACAGGCCACATGGTCTATCAAGTCTGCTCGAGTGTGCAGCTAGCACCCCTACATTGCAGCTGCCCCTCCCCATCGCAATTACCCCCAAACAGAGGCATGCCAAGGGACACTGAACCAGATTAAGCAGTACTGTGAAATGTCTTTATGTATTCATCCTATGCTTAGGTGTTTTCAAATGTCTTGCGTATTTTTTTTAACTCAATAAAACATATATAAACAAAAACAGGATATTTTTCCCTTGGATTTCATCTTCTAACACTGCCATAAAGTCATAATCCTCCAATTGCTGGTTAATACTTTGGTCTGAGAGATATAAGACGGTGAGGTCTATTAGGAATGTCAGGTTCTACCATTGCGATTTGCATCCATGTATTTATCTAACTTGTGTTACAATTTATCCAAAAGTCTGTGCTTCCACAACCTCAGCTGGAAAACTATTCAATGTTTTCACTGCTCTAAAGCATGACACTCGTAAAACGTATTAAAGCTTTTTGTTTTAATCTGCCATATATGCCCCTCAGTAGTCACTGATTTTGGTAGAATGTGGAGCACTCTCATTCTCTTGTTGCTAATCTGTCATCTGATCGGCTCAGCTCATTACTGGTAAACTGACTGTGAACTGCAGTGCTGCCAAGAGAAAAAAGTCTTTTTTTTTTTTTTGAGGTAAAACCCTGTTTTGTACATTTTCAAGTTCACGGCACTGTACAAAACATGTATGGGGTATAAAGGATTGTTTTTCTTAATAAATAAATACAGAGCTTGTTTACGTTCCCTTTAAGATGCGCATTCCTCCCTCTCCAGACACATAGCTCTTTGATTTCCCCATAGATTCAACTGGTGACCTGAAAATCTCATCCCTAAATGTTAGGAGTATAACCAGCCCAGTTAAGCACGCATGCGTTCTTCAAGAGTTACAGAAACAACAGGTGGAGTAGCTTTCCTACAAGAAACCTACTTAGGGGCACAAGAACATTCAAAACTTTGTCGCAGCTGGGTGGGGGAGGTCTATGCCTTACACTACGAGGCACACCCACACAGGAGGGGAGTGGCCATACTAATTCGGAGAAACACTCCGCTTAAGATTTCTCAGGTGGAGGGCTACCCAGAGGGCCAATTTATTAGAAAACGTGGAGAATACAAGGGACAGAGGTGCACCCTGCTAAACCTATATGCTCCAAATGATGAATCAGAACATATACCTTTTCTGTCACAGATAATCAAAGATACTGCTATAGACACACAAAGCTTAATTACAATAGGAGGGGACCTTAACTCTGTTTTAGACTTGAACTTTGATAGGGTGGGTTCATGAATGGCTGGCCCTTCCAGGTCAAGAAAGGGACTGACTAGACTGTGCACAGAGTTAGCCATGATAGAAGGTTGGAGATTTCTGCACCCGAGAGACCGAGATTATACATATTATTCGACGAAATACACAATGTATTCTAGAACAGATTTTTTCCTTATTTCAGCAAATTGGATCTCTAGTCTGATCTTAGCCACAATAGGGAACATTACCCTCTCAGATCACACCCCAATAGGTATCCAACTTGATCTAGCTCCAAGACCTACTGAAACCCTATGACGTCTCAATGTTAGTCATTGAACAGATTCTGACTTTAAAGAACTAATACAGAAGGCCAAGAAAACTTTTTACAACAAAATCCACCAGGAGACACCAGCGTGGGGGTGAGATGGGACGCCCTAAAGTGCTATTTACGTGAGGAGATTATCAAATATTCCTTTCACATCATGTTAAGAAAAGTCATTTGAAACAATGTATAGATTTAAAGAGACAAATTGCACAGTTAGAAGAGCAGCACCGATCAACCCTCTGTGACGGTATAAAACTCCAACTAGACCAAACTAGACAACAACTAAACCAACTCTTAGACACACAAATAGAAGGCCAACCTAGATACTCAAAACAGAAATTCTATGAGCACGGGAACAGAGCTGGCAAACTTCTAGCGTGGCAACTGCGTAAGGAAGCAGCTATCAGGGCGGTGCTGAGAATAAGTGATCCAGGGGGTGGGCAGCCTACGACTTCCCCTCCCCTAACTGCTGCTACCTTCTAAAAATATTATGAGACATTATACATGGCCGAAAGGGGCCTGGGGCATTCAGAGCAAGCCCTCAATTACTTAAATGCACTAAAACTGCCGAAGCTGAAGGAAGACCAAAGACAATTTTTAGAAGCCCAGATCACGGAGCAAGAACTCTGTCAGGAAATCAAGCAGCTAAAGAATGGTAAATCCCTGGGTACTGACGCCTACACATCATTTTATAAACAGTTTGTCACTTCATTGCGGACACCACTCTTGGAGGCATTTAACGAGCTGGGGGGTGCAGCCCCAGCCTTGTGGAACCAGGCCCTAATATTGGTCATACTCAAACCAGGGAAAGACCTGGAGGAATGTAAATCATACCGCCCTATCTCCCTCCTTCCGGTTGTTCTACAAATATTCACCAGTATTTTGGCAGACATGCTTCAACAAGTCATCTCACCCCTAGTCCATAGGGATCAGACAGGCTTATCACTGGAAGATACTTATAGGACAATATCAGAAGATTCCTTAATGTCATCTAGGCCCAAAAGGGCAACACATTTTTTTCAAATGGCCATCAGTATGGATGCCAAAAAAGGCATTTGATAGGGTAGACTGGTCATTTTTATCCCTGGTTCTACAGAAATTTGGCCTAGGAGACAAAGTCACAAAAATAATAGAAGCCTTATACGCTACACCAGCAGCCAGAGTAAATGTTAACGGATTTTTATCCAACAGGTTCCCACTACAAAGAGGCACACGGCAGGACTGTTCCCTGCCACCCCTGCTTTTTGCTCTCTCGCTAGAACCTTTGGCGGTGGCTATCAGAGCAAATATGAATATTAAGGGGGTGAAGGTGGGGGGGGGGACAGGAGCAGAAACTGGCTCTCTATGCAGATGACTCCCTTTTCATTTTGGCTGACCTGAAGGCATCGGTGCCCCCTCGCTTACAAGCCCTGTCAGATTATGGCTCTTTGGGTGGGCTATAAACTTAACCTGCAGAAATCAAATTCCATGATTTTAAGTGGCAATCCAACACTGACATTTAAAAGATCATTTCCATTCTCATGGGCGCCTAAAAATACTTTTAAGTATTTAGGCATTAAAATCTCTGCAGACATCTCCCAGTTAGTTAGAAATAACTATCTCTCACTCCTTCAGGAACTACAAGCCGACATGGCGAGATGGAACTTACTACCACTCAACACTATATGGCAGAATTCAAACCTTAAAAATGAACGCCTTATCACATCTTTCATTCTTATTTCAAACCTTGCCAATCCCAATACCAGGTTCCTTTTGGAACCAGTTGCAGAAGGAAACTCCGTGATTTATCTGGTCAGGACGTTGTCCACGGCTTGCACGGGTTTTACTGCAGACCTCCCGGGAGAAGGAGGATTAGCTCTCCCTAATTTTCCCTGCTATTATTTGGCAGCCAGAGGAGCACAGCTGTGCACCTGGGCCAAGCGCAGAGTGGACTCAGGATGGTACCTCCTAGAGGAGGAGGAGACAGTGAAGAGTTGGGCATTGTAGACACTACCTAATAGTATTCCCCTCCCCCAACAATCTGGACAGCTACGGACAACCCCTGGGTAAGACAATTCATTCAAGTACTCCTTAAACTCCGCAAACATACGCATACTACAGAGGGGCCCTATCCCTCATTAGATACGAGGTTACCTTTTAACCTCCGCGACTGAACCAAGGCTACCTCTTTTGGTCAGCTAACAAGTTATCAACCTTTTTACAATGTTTAACTGGTGATGGCTGTTTACCATTCGCACAACTCAGAGCTAAGTATTCCCCCCAAAAGGAGGATCATTTTAGGTTCTTACAGGTGCGGCACTTCCTGCTGACTCAGTCCCAAATTCAAAGAGACCGTGCAAACTTAGAATCGTTCTATCATGCCATTACCCTCAGAGACAATACACATTATCTTTCACAGCTTTATTCCATACTGAACCAGCAAGATATTCCACCCCTTCACAAAGTGAAAGATAAATGGGAAGCAGAACCTGGCACCCAAATAGACTTAGTCCAATGGACCAGATGACTTACAAGAGGCTGGCAGGTAACTGCTTAACCCACCTGGAGCGAAAATAACTGGAAGATACTTGTGCCTTTGTCTCTTAACCCCATCACTAAACACTACGGGGCTACCTCCTCCAACCTTTGTTGGAGGAACTGCTGAAACCAGGGGACACATTCACACATTTTTTGGGCCTGTCTAAAAATTCATGAGTTCTGAAAAATAATACACACACACAAATCCAAAACTTTACAGGAATTCATATCCCATACACAGGTCTCGATTTAGTACTGGGATTCCCCACCCTGCTCATAGGACATAAAAAAATGGGGACCCTGGGTCAGATGCTTGGCCTAGTGGCACTGAAGTGCATAACCTCTAGATGGCTTTCCCCTCTCCCACCTACTTTGCAAGAATAGCAATCAAAGGTAACAGAGTTAGAGAGAATGGAGAGCATCACAAGCAAACTCAGATTACAACAAGGCAAATTTCTGGAGATCTGGCGTCCATGGCACCAACTTCAAACTAACCCCACACCTTAACACAATCAGGGCACTCCGACATCGATCTGAAGGAGATTGACAGATGGAATTGCGCTTAAAATATTGTTTTTTGTTTATGTTTGTTAAATACGACTTAGAATGTTACTATGGAAAGCTACTCTCAGGTATTCAAGATTCTTAAACATGTGACATCCATGGACATTAAGACTAGTTACTGTGAGATAAGTATCAACATTCGTATATATGTTATGTACTAATGTATAACAGATGATCATAATAATTGTGATAAGGTTTCAAAACATGATGTACTGTGAACTGAAGAGATGATCAATAAAAAGACCATGAAGTTAAAAAAAATATATATATCTCCAGAAGCTGGGCAAAGCCAACCCCTTTATCCCTGGGAGCTATTAATACAAATTGTTTCAATGGACAACAGAAAGACTAGATGGGCCAAGCAGTTCTTATCTGCCAACAAATTCTATGTTTCTAGGTCTTGCTCTTCCTACACAAAGCAATGGATATCTTTTAAAAGCAATTTCAGAAAGCTTCTGGGATTTGGACTAGTAAGGTCTGAAATAAAAAAAGGAGATGTGGTCAGATATTCATTTTTATGCTATCCACCCTCCTTATCAGTGAAAGCAGAATGGTAGACCACTGTGTCAGATCTGCCTGTATTGCATTACGTAGTGGTCTGTAATTAATAATAAATAACTTCTCCAATGCTGACGTCACCTGGACCCCCATGTGTCTAATTTGGTTGTTCTTTGACCAGGCAAATGGGACTGGTTGTCTAATTTGAGGGAAACATGTCCCATTAACCCATGCCACTTCCAATTTGGGGCAACTTATTTTATATCCCACTAAAGTTCTAAATTGTTCCAAGAGGTGTGTTAGATGTTTACAGGTTGAACAAGAAAAAAATAGAATTGTTTGCATATAAAGACAACTTATGGCTGACTCTGTGGTGCTGAGTGATGGGGCACCCTCTTGGCATGCTGTCGTCCCAGGTTCAAGCCCCGAGCCTGGGATTGCAAGAGCAGAGATTGGCAGGGAGGGTGATATAGCATCTATGCGGCTGTTCTCTTCCTAGGGGAGAGTGCTACAGAGCACTACTCAGAGAGCGACACTCAGCGGTGGTGGCATGCACAGCCTTGCCAGAATGGGTGACCAAACGCAGTCTGGCTTTGCCTCTAGGGCGCTGCCATGGTGCACGCCACAGGGGTGTAGGGTGGGGCCCAGAAAATGGAAACTGCGCCTGTTTCAACCTGGCGACTTTAACCCCACCCATCAACAGTTCCCCTAGCTCTGCATGCCTTGGAGGATCCCCCAGGAACTGTCACTCCCGTCCCTGGCGGGGAAAAGCCAGACCCTGTGGGGATAGCCTGGGAAGTTAGGTGGCAGGAAGTGGCGGTGAAGGGTGGGGTTGGCGGGCAGAATAGGACAATGAGCAGCGAGAAGTGGGTGTGCAAGGAGGAACAAAACAAAATAAATAAAAAATAAGGATAACTTATGCTCCTGAGCAATCCTCCCAATCATTATCCCTTGACTACATGGTGCCTGGCACACCTTAACTGCCAAGGGTTCTAAGCTTAAGGCAAATAACAGGAGTGACAGAAGTCACCCCATCTGGTGCCCTGCTGTATCGTGAATCCAAGGGACAGCAATCCTCAAATTTTCACCACAGCCTCCAATGCATCATTCAGAGTCTCTACACCAAGTCTAAATTTGTGGTTAAATCTAAAGGATAGCAAAGTATGATTTAGGAATTGCCAACAGAACCTATCAAGGGCTTTTAATTACCAATTTTGGGTCAGCACATATTCCTCTGGGATGAAAAATGTTAAGAAGATGCCTGATACCTGAAATAAACCTCCCTGTAATAAATCCGGTCTGATATGGGTGTACTATTGTAGAGACAGCAGCCTGCAGCCTCTCTGCTAAGATTACAGGATAGATTTTCAAATCTACCCCTAGAAGGGAGATTGTTCGATAAGAGCCACATTCTTGCAGGCCTTTACCAAGTTTGGGGAGCACGCTTGTGAATGTCTGTTTCCATGATATCTGAGCCTGTCCCCCCACTCCTGCATTTTGTAAAATACCTTTTGGAACAATGGAGAGAGTCACTCAAAGAAGGCTTTATACCTTTCTGCTAGGAGACCATCTATTCCCGGCAATTTAGAATTTTTCAGCCCTTTTATCCTCTGTGTAACCTCTTCTCCCATGATAGGGGTATCAAGATTCACAGCTACCTGCTCCGAAAGTGTGGGTAAATGCAAACCCTCAAAAAAAAGCCACTACTATATATCTTGTGCCTTTTCCTTGACATAGAGAGCACTGTAATATTCCGTGAATTTTCCCATAGTCTGGTGGAACTGTCACCCTCCCCCCTTATAGCTGCAGAAATGCCCTGTTGACCTACTGTCTTAGTTGCCACGCTAACACTACTGTCCCTGTCTTTCCCCTAATAATACCATTGCTGGAAAGTCTAAGCTGACTCTCAATCTGTGTTTCCAATAGTATAGTCAGTTCTTGTTTTATCTCCTCTGTTGTTCTGCATCTAGATCAAAGATTTCATTCTCTAGTTCAAGGCAGTTCTTTATTCTTTTCTTCTTTTGGGCCAAGGAGAATTTAACAATCCCCCCCCTCCAAAATATACCTTTGGACTGTCCTACACCACAGCCTCAGGTCTCTGTTGACATGTTTTGGGCTAGGAAATCTGACATTTGTTGCTTAAACTGTGCCTTAAAAGCCTCATTGTTTAACAGTCCAACATTTAACCGCCATGTCCACTATTGCTGCAGTAGTGCAGTTTGGAGCTCCAACACCGCCGTAGCATGGTCAGAAAAGTACAGTTACGTAGGAATTTACCATAACAGTAGATCTTCAAGAGAGGTTCCTTCAGTAAGTCATTACATATAGGACTGGCGCCACCTGGCGTCGGATCCCACGGCAGACTTTTCTAGCAATCCCTGATAGGGGACCGCCCACCCGAAGTCACGTGACCGACATCAGCGTGGCCGTATACAGTGGGCGGTCCCCACGCCCGCTCTCCAGTTCTCCCACCGGAGCCAGGAAGAGGCCTGACAGCAGGAGCAAACAGGATTTGGAGTCCCTGTAAGAAACAAAATGAGGGGAAGGAGGGAGGGAAAAATATGACCTACTGAAGGAACCTCTCTCGAAGATCTACTGTTACGGTAAGTTCCTATGTAACTGTACTATCTTACTTCGCGAGGGTTCCTTCAGTAGGTCATTACATATAGGACAGAGTCCCAAGCAGTCCCTCCAAAGAGAGACCGAGAGAAACCGGGGAGGAGGAGAAAATAGCTCCAACAGAAACTGGGAACCAGAATGGACCCAGTCTAGGACAGAAGGCCCTGCAAGACAGCTAAGCCGAAGTCAGCCCTCTGGCTAGAAGCAATGTCGAGACTGTAGTGTTTGGTAAAGGTATGGACAGAACTCCAAGTGGCTGCGGCACAGATATCAGCCGCAAAGACGTTCTGCAAAAAGGCAGCGGAAGTAGCCATGTCACTAGTAGAATGACATCTGATGGGACCCGGCAGAGGCTTTTCGTACTTTGGGTAACAATACCGAATACAGCTGCCTAACCATTTGGAAAGGCACTGCTTGGAAACTGGTTTGCCCTTAGACCTGAGGGCAAAAGAAACAAAAAGCTGATCGCAGCTATGGAAATCCTTGGTCCAGTGTGTGTAGCACCAAAGGATCCAATGGACATCCATGGTGTGCAGGAGTGCCTCACCTATATTGGAAGGGGACGGAAAGTAAACAGGAAGCTCTACTAATTGGTTCAATGTGGCTTCTGATGCCACCTTGGGAAGAAACTTAGGATCTGTCCTGAGGACCGCCTGGTCCTTGTGGAAAATAAGATAAGGCTCTTTACAAACCAGAGCGTGAAGCTCCGAAATCCTTCGGGCTGACATAATGGCAACTAAAATAAACGTCTTCCAGGAAAGGAGGCACAAATCACAGCTCATGGCTGGCTCAAACGGGGGAAGAGTGAGCTTCTCCAACACAAAGTTCAAATCCCAAGGTGGAGTTGGGCTGCGGATGGGGGGGGTTTCAGATGGTGGATCCCTTTCAGAAAGGTTTTTGAGACTTCCAACTGAGCCATGGGTTTACCACCCACCAGCTCATGGTACGCCAAAATTGCGGCAAGGTGGAGCTTCAAGGAAGAATATGACAGACTGCAGTCTGACAGATGAAGGAGGTATTCCATGATTTGAGGGGCAGAACAAGAAAAGGGGTTCCAATTCTTGGAAGTCACTCAGATGGAAAACAGTTTCCACTTCATGGCGTAAGTGGAATGAGTAGAGGGTTTTCTAGCCTCTATAAGGACTTGAGCAACTTGGGAGGAGACCCTGAAGCGAGAAATTGCTATGTCTGCAGGAGCCATGCATGAAGATGCAGTGTCCTGAGCCCCGGATGTGCAAGACTACCTCGATCCTGGGTCAAGAGGTTGTGGTTCACTGGAAGTGTAACCGGTGGTTCCCTGGATAGCTCTTGTAACAGCAGAAACCAAATTTGTCTCAGCCAGAGAGGGGCAATGAGAATCATCCTTGCCTTCTCTGCCTGATGCTTGAGAAGGACCCTCTAGTGAATGGGAAATGGATGGACGGCGTACAGAACTTTCCCTGTCCAGGAGACAGACAGCATGTCATGCCAGAAAGCACCATGCCCTGGAACAAGCGAGCAAAAACTGGCAAGTTTGCGTTGTATTGGGAGGTGAAAAGGTCGATTTCCGGATGCCCCCAATTTAGGAAGAGAGATTCTGCCACTTCCTGATGTAATTCCCACTCGTGAGCTAGGGTCCAAGACCTGCTGAGACTGTCTGCCAGGACATTTAGAACGCCTGGAACGTGCACGGCCACAAGAGCCAGATTGTGCTGGACTGCCCATTTCCACACCCGCTTCGCCTCCCTGAACAGGGGTACGATCGGGTTCCTCCTTGTTTGTTGAGGTACCAGACTACTGACATATTGTCCATTTGGACCAGCAGTGATCCCCAGGGAAGCAGGGTCTGGAAGGCTTGCAAGGCGTACAAGACCGCTCTCATCTCCAGAACGTTGATGTGCAAAGGTGAATCCAAGCTGGACCACAGTCCTTGAGCTAGGTGCTCCCTCAGATGCGCTCCCCATCTCATGTTCCAAGCGTCCGTAGTTAGGGATGCCAGAGGAGCAGGGCTCCTGAAAGGGAGACCTAAGGAAAGGTTGCAGGGGTCCCTCCACCAAAGCAATTCTTTCTGAACTGCTGCAGAGACCAGTACCGCATGGTCCAGGTCGTCCAGGAGTTGATCCCACTGCACGCACAAGGACCACTGAGTAACTCTCATGTGAAGCCTCGCCAGGGGAACAGTAGTGATGGAGGCTGCCATCAGGCCAAGGAGGTGGAGGATCTCCCGGGCCTGGATGGTCCTGGATGAAGCCACTCGCGAGGCCTGACGGATCAGGGTCTCCACCCTGTCTGAAGAAAGGAAGGCTCTGCATTGGACCGTATCCAAGACTGCCCCAGTGAGCTGTAGTCTCTGGAACAGGATCATGGATGACTTGGGAATACTGATAGTAATTTCTAGTCTGCCAAAGAGGTCCAAGTTGAAAGAGAGAGCCTCCAGTAAAGAGTCCATGGACGGGGCTGAGATCAGCCAGTCGTCCAGGTAAGGGAAAACTGCGATACCCTGGTGGCGTAAAGAAGCCGCCACCACCACCGCCAGGCACTTGGCAAAGACCCGGGGTGCCGAGGACAGACCAAAAGGGAGCACCCGAAATTGGAAGTGCTCCCTTGGACTTGGAACCGCAGGAAACAGCGGTGGCTGTTGAAGATCGGGATGTGCAGGCAAGCATCCTGCATGTCCAGAGCGCACAGCCAATGATCCTCCATTAAGGTGTCAGCGTGGCTCAGTTGGTAGCACATCCAACTCTGGACCAGAAGGTCGTGGGTTCTCGTCCCACACCGGGATTCGGCTTGCACCTAAAAATCGCTGCCATCTGAGTGCAGTACTGGGGGGTGCTGTACTGCTGGGGTGTGCCGTGTTTCAGCTGAGACGTTAAACTGAGGTCCCTTCTACCCATCCTGGTGTCCTGGTGGGTGTCCATGTAGAAGTAAAAGAACCCAGAGCACTCTTCGCAAAGAGTAGGGGACATTCCCAGTGTCCTGGCCAACATTCCCCTTCCCATAAACCGGTTCATGCAATTATCCAGGCTGTGTGTGGGTGATGATGTGTGATATGGCCGCCACTACACATTCAGTCACTTCACTACCAGTCTAGCATTGCTTGTAAAGCGCTTTGGGATACACTGTGTATGAAAAGTGCTATATAAATGCTGATTCTTCTTCTTCTTCTCCAGAAGGAGGGGGAGGAGACTCTGGAGCGTCAACATACGAAACTATTTGCACTCGATAAACTGAGGCTGCTTAAGTCGAGAATGGGCCCGAAGCCTCCCGTCTTTTTTGGAACCAGGAAAAAATTGGAGTAAAACCCCCTGCCCCTTTGCCAGAGGGGAACGCGCTCTATTGCTTCCTTGAGCAAGAGGCTTTGAACTTCTTCTCGGACAAGAAGAGCCTGATCCCTGGAGTAAGAAGACCTTTTTGGCGGAGATTCTGGAGGAAGTTCCAGAAACTCTATGGTGTGTCCGACGGACACTAGTTGCAGGACCCATGCGTCAGAGGTTATTGCCTTCCATTCCTGCTCCTCATCGTGAGACTGAGGAGGTAGTGAGATAGTGAGTCAGAAGTGGCAGGACATTCAGGGAGAGGGGCCTCAGAGCATCTCTTGTTCTTGGAGGCCGGATGAGTGGCAGAACCCATGGACTTGCGTTTACCCTGGCACCAAGCCGGGGTCTGCTTCCTCTTCCTCCAGGTCCTTTTCCTAAAGGGCTGCTGCTGCGTGCCCGATCGGTACATGGACTTCACTGATCTGAGGGCGAGGCCTCTGTCCTGGAGATCAGTGATATCATCTTTGGTGTCCCCACCAAAAAGTACCGAGCCCCGGAAAGGGGCATCCTGAATCGCCGACTGTACCTTGTTGGCAAGGCCAGAGATGCAAAGCTAGGAATGCCGTCTTAGGGCAACAGTAGTTGCCGAGGTGAGAGCTACAGAGTCAACAGAGTCGTATGTAGCCCACAAGGCATGCCTACATGAAACGCGAGAGAGGCGAAGGTCCTTGGCAAGCTCCTCTTTGAGGCTCGAGGGTTCCACAGACTGGACACAAGCCTCTAACCTGGCCAGGGTAGCCTTTTGGTGGGACACCATGTGGGCCACACAGTTGAGAGATCGAAATGCGCATGTGGCCAAGGTGTAAACTTTTCTACTGAACTGGTCCATTTGCCTCGACTCTTTGTCTGGAGGAGAAGTGCTCATGTGCTTCGGTGCAGCGTAGCAGTCATGAACAGCAGAGATAACAACAGAGTCTGCTTTAGGATGCGCCTTTAGGAACGGAGCATCCTTCGGTGCCCAGTAAATCCTGTCCACCCTCTTGGGAACAGCCGGGAGGGAATGAGGCATCTGCCAGACCGTAGAGGTGAGCTCTTGGTGAGGTCCAATCCAGGGAGGAATGGGGACCAGAGACAGAGACTCTAAGTCCAGGTGTTCGGCTAGCCTCTGTCTCATTGGGTCTTGCTCCTCCGACTCCCAGTCAAAGAAATCTTTCATGGACCTCAGAAGATCCGAGAAGGCTGGGTCCTCTGGGGGAGACTTGGGAGAAACCTTGCCTTTCAGACCCTCGGGCTCCTCCAAGGTGCCCTCCGCTGACTCATCGGCATCCTCCTCCTCCTCCTCATCAGGAAGATTATGGATGTCGGGAAGAGTGATGTCCTGATGAGCCGCCCCCTGAGACATGTACTGTGGATGGAAAAGAGCTTCTCGGGGACGCAGACCTAGGAGATCGCGGAACAGGGAGTCTAGTCTCCAGGTCTGAAACCAACTCCATGCACGCCCCCTGCCACCAAGACTGGATGAGGGTCTTAAAATCCGGCATAGCCGGAAGAGGTGGAGGGGGTAGAGAAGGAGGTTGTGGCTGAGGGGGGTGAGGAGGAGGAGGCATAACCGGTGGGGGCGGGTAATGGTAACTCTGGTATTCCTGGAAATGGTGATAGGGGTTATAACCAGGGTAGTGCTGCCCAAAAGAGCTCCATTCAGCAGGAGGACCAGCTGGGAACTGGTCCCCAGGATACCCGAAAGGGTAATGTGGGACAGTCCGGGGTCTTGTATAAATCCCCGTCATCAGATCTGATGGAAGGGGTACATAAGTCGGACTTACTGTAGTATAAATTGGCAGGGGGTACGGCATTGGGATAGCCAACGTCAGGGGGACCAACGTTGGGACCAGCACCACCCGATCCAGCGTTGGAGGGTCTGGGCGCGGGGCCGGACGAAGGGGGCCCGACGGCAGGACCGGGTCTGGCGCCGTAGCCAAAGGCTGGGGTAGGCCACAGGGCCCTGGCTGTGGAAGAGTCGTCGGGATATCCAGCGTGGGAATGGGATTCACTGGATCCGACAGTGGCATCGGGGCCTCCGCTGGAAGGCCAGATGGCCAAGGAGAAGCCTCCTTCTCCGTGACCCCATCAGGAGAGCGTGGAACAGACCCCGAGGAATCTACCACAGACGGGTTCCACGCTGTCTTGGCCCGAAATACCCGCCTGAGAAGGGGAAGGTAAAGGTGAAGGAGGAGGAGGATGGAGAGGGGCCTTCTCCCCCTGGTTCTGCCGGTCGTCGGGTGAGGTGCCACTAGGCCACAACGGGAGAACCATGCCTGAACGGCCAGGGGAGGAGCCCCTGGCCGACTTATCGACTGGTGTCGGGCGGGTCCCCGAAGGCTGGGGAGCTGTCTTACCGGCGGCCGTGAAATCCCGGAAGGAGCCAGGGACCAGCTTAGCGGCCGTGGCGGTGCAGTCGGAGGAGGAGCCAACGGTCGACTGACCTGTTAAAGATTTGCCAGACTTACCGTCCGAGGTCTTCTTTGGCGGTGGCTGGGCCTTGCTCGTCGAGGGCCCAAGGTCTCATCCGTGGAGTGTTCCCACTCCCGAGATTTCTCCTTATGGTGCTTCTTTGAGGGAGAAGAGTTCTCAGAAGAGGACTCTCTAATGCGGTTCATCTGCTTTTCTATGGAAGCTAAGCGGACCTTTAAAAGGTGGGCCTCCAAATCCTGTTATCTCCGCTTTTTGATGGCCTGATTAAAAGTTTGGCACTCCGAGCAGGAGGAGACAGAGTGGTCTGGGCCCCAAACAGATCATGCACTTTAGGTGACCATCCTTATGAGGGATCTGCATGCCACAGGATGAGCACTTCTTCTTGGGTGAAGACATCAAGTAGAGGAATATTCTTAATAAAGATATGGCGAAGGAAAAATCAGATGCAAGAACTCACACGACAATCGCTGTATGGAAGTCTGCAATGCGACTGACATGAGGTGACGGCAGGAAAGAATTGGAGGGCGGGCGTGGGGAACCGCCCACTATATATGGCCACGCTGATGTCGGTCACATGATGTCGGGTGGGCGGTCCCTCATCAGGGATTGCTAGAAAAGTCTGCCGTGCGGCCCAACGCCAGGTGGCGCCAGTCCTATATGTAATGACCTACTGAAGGAACCCTCTAGAAGTAAAATCTGTGAAGTTCTTCATCCTGCATCTCTACATCTCATGCAACTACTCTACCGGCTACAGAAAATGGTCAGCCCTAGAATATGAACCATGTCTGCCTGAATAAAAAGTATATCATCGATCAGTGGGATGCACGAAGTGCCATACATCCCTAAGGCCCATTTCTTCCACTTAACCAGTTAGTTTTTTTTCCAGAATGAATTATTCCCTCCTATCCCCCTTCTGTCCAAGGTGCTGGAAAAAACAGCATTAAAATCTCACCCAATAAAGTGAAATTGTGCCTTCATCTACATAGTGTCTAATATGATTTTCTGAAGGAAAAAAAACAGTGTTCCGCGCCTCATTTGGGGTATACAGAAAAGGAGAAGGCATTCCCTATCACTGTACAGTCACTTCAATCGGACATCGTGGTCCTCTTTATCCACTTCTGCCTGAAACACTTTAATAGGGGAATTTTTTTAAAAAGGGGGTGGGGGGGCCGCGGTGGAGGTGCCACTGGGGCTCCTGCTTCCGGAGCCCCCTTCCAGGCTGTTAAGGGATGGGTTGTGGGGTGCCATTCCCCCTCCCATCCAGTCTCTGTCCCAGCTCCCACTGGGTATCAGCTGCACCACTTCTTTCCACAGTGGTCCACTATTACCTTGGACAGGTGGGTCCTAGTGCAAGGCTTTCCTGCATACCAAATTCAAGCTCCTTGGGAGGCCAAGGTGCCAAAGTATACGTTGTCTGTGCTGAGTGCCAATATAGCTCAGCTCCTGCAGCTCAGGGCCACAGTTCATGTCCAAAACATCCAGGCCATGTAGAGATATGTGTCCAGGTACTTCCCGACTCCAAGGGGGGGGGAATGGTGCCCCATACTGGACTTGCATTATTTGTGGAAGTGCAAGTTCCGGATGGTTACTGAATCATATAATACCATCTTTTTTTTTTTTTTTTTTTTTACTTTTTTACACCCTCACCAAGAGTACTATGTCCAGTTCTGGAGACCACATCTCAGAGGGACAGAGACAAAGTAGTCCATAGGAGGGCAACTAAAATGGTACAGGTCCTACATCAAAAGCCCTATGAGGAAAGACTAAAGGACCTCAATATGTGCACCCTGGAGAAAAGGAGGGAGAGGGGAATATGATAGAGACTTTCAAATACCTCACAGGTATGAAAAGGGCACAAGAGGGAAGCATTTTTCAGAAAAAAAGATGCTCAATAACAAGGGGCCATGCTATGAAGCTGGGGGGGGGGGTTCAGGGGAATCGTGAGGAAGTGCTTCTTCACAGAAAGAATGGTGGATGCCTGGAACAGCTTCCCAGCAGAGGTGGTCAGGGCAAAAACTATAACGGGATTCAAGAACACATGGGATAGGCATAAGGGAACCTTAGTGGTTATGAAAGGATGGGAAAAGTTAGAGATCAAGTAGGGTCTGCGGTATTACAATAAGCAGGGAAAATAGGCAAACTAGGTGGGCCAATCAGTCCTTATCTGCCATCAAATTCTTTGTTTCTGTTAGTATTACCGTTTCCCTGCTATGAGGCTTTTCTTCCCACATATAGGAATATACCTTCCTCAACTAGGCCTGTTTCAGTTTCACATTTTCTGACTGTGCCAAATGAGATTTCCTGAAGAAAGACAATTGTGGCTGGCTCCCTACTGATTTCCTGGACAATTCTTGCCATCTTTATTGGGCTATGAATCCCTTCAAACTTATAGGACATGACTACCAAGTCCCCCACCATGACTGTATAAAAGAGGCTCCCCCATAAAGGGTTTTTGTCATCTGGAGCTAGACTGCGTGGCTACTCAGCCACATACCCCGGACATCCACCACAGAAGTGGTGGGGTAAGAGCTTACAAGGTACAAGCCTCAGCTGCTTCTTGCAGCATTTTTCTGCTGGTTTGGCAATTATCTGTGTAAGTGGGGAGGGTTTCCAGGGCAACCCTGCTGCAGGACGAAGTTGGCCACCTTAAAGGCAGGACTTCGGCGCTCAGACCAATCAGGCAGCTACAGGGTTAAAATGTTGTGCGGCTGACATTTTGATATGCACAGAGGTGGTGGGGTAAGAGCTGACAAGGCACAAGCCTCAGCTACTTCTCACAGCATTTATCTGCTGGTTTGTGTGAGTGGGGAAGGGTTCCAAGGCAACCCTGCTGCAGGAAGAAGTTGGCCATTTTAAAGATGGGACTTTGGCACTTGGACCAATCAGGAAGTGGCAGCTTGCACATAAAATAAACCACTCCTAATGTGTCCAGCGAGTGAATGAAACAGCAAAGGAGTGGAACAGATGTGCAGATTGGCATCTTGTGTGTCAGCAGGCATCTGCAGCAGGAAATGGAGAAGCGGGGGGCCTCTGCCAGTTGACTAAGGTAAGGCACCTATTCCCCCCTGTTGTTGCATTCATTGCTTAGAAGGTAAAAGGCAGGAGTAAACTGGGAATTGGAGTAACACCCTATGTAGGGTAGGTATACAAGGAGAATAACACACAACAAAAGGGGGTAAAACTAGTAACATCCTATTAGGGATAAAGGGTATGACAGGGACAAGTGGGGTAGGCAAAAACTAGAAACAGGAGCAACACTCTATCCAAGGTAGGTACACAAAGGGGTATAACAAACAACATATGGGGAAGACATTTCTAAATAACAGGGAGAGTAGGAATTGGGTATGCTAAGAGTGGTGTAGTGCAGTGGATCTGAGGTGGCAGTTTTCAGAGAGACCTTCTAAAGACTGCAGTGCTGCTCCTTTTGCATGCACCTCTCTGGGTTGAGGGAGAAGGACGCTAGACTCCAGGTCAAGTTTATTTATTTATTTTTTTACAGTTATTTTTCTTTCCTTCCACTGCCGGCTTGTCTTCAGCAGGATATCCCCAGCCCTGTTCCCCGGTGTCTACCAGCCAACGCTGACCTGAACCGTAGGGCTTGCCCCCCAACCCCCCACCGAAGTCTGGATTTAGTGGGCCAGTGCCGTGGCTAGCTAGGGGCGGAGCCTGCGAGGTGTCCTCCGCCATTATGCACGGCAGTGCTTTTTCTCCTCCTGTTCTCCCCAGGAGTAGGGACCATGTAATGTCGCCAGCGGAGGGGAGAGCGCATGCATCTACATGCGCTCCCTCCAGGCGTCTGGCCCGACTCCTCCCCAGCTTGTGGTGTGGCGCCCTGTCCCCCAGTCTCCGACGAGGGGGCGAACAGCGCCGACCACCAAAACCCCTCCCTGGAGAAGGAGAGCAGTTCATCAGATGCTCAATCCTTCCCCCCTGCCGACCTCGCGTCCGTGCCTGCTCACCAACACGGGCCGCCATGAGCGAAGGCATCCCAGGCTAGCTGGCTAGGATTGGGACCTTCTCCTCCACCTAGGAGCCACCAGGTCTGACACTGTCACTTTAGAGGATGCCAGGGAAGAGGAGCGGTTGGACTATGGTGGGCTCAGGAAGGGTGGGGGTCGTGGGCTCATGAAGGCTGGAGGGGTGGGTCAGAGGCACATTCCTCAACCGGTACCCCTACAAAATTCTTAAGCTGGTCTGGTGGAGCGGAACTGCCAGGAGGAAGCACCAGTGGCAGTGGCCAGGGAGGATATAGGGGGTCCTCTGCAGTGAAAACCCCAAGGAGGATAGGTGGAACCCAGAGGAAGGGGAAGCAACTTCTGGTGGGAGACTCAAGCGTCAGGAGGATAGATTTGGGAAAAGGAAGGTGGCGGAGAGGAAGGATAGCTGCCTACATGGTGCCACGAACCAGAGGGATGAGAAACGAATACTTAGAATTGCTATGTCAGCAGGGAAGAAAGGAGAGCTGGATATTATTGTCCACCTGGGAACAAATGGCCTGGCTAAGGACAGGGTTGGGATACTGCAGGGGCAGTTTAAGGAAATGGGAAGGGGTTATAGACAGGTGGCACACTCCGTAGCTTTTGCTGAGGTGCTGCCTGTCTATGACAGGGTGAAAGAGAGGATTCTCTGCACCAGGACCTTCAACTTATGGCTGAAGAAATGGTGCAGAGAGGAGGAGTTTGGCTACATTGGGGGCTGGGGACCCACCTCGCAAGATGAGGGTCTGTACAGGGATGACTGCCCGTATCCATCCAGGAGGGGGACCACAGCCCTCAGTGGAGAGTTTAAATGTTACTTTGATGAACATTTAAACTAGCTGATGGGGGTGGCAGAAAGAATTGGGAAACTGAACACACACACACACAAGCTGAAGTAGTGCGTAGGGACATCCTGAGTGGAGAAGAAAAGATTGCATTTTCTCCCTATGGACAGAGCCACAGCCACTGAAGAGGCTAGCAAGTTAATGGTAAGTTTTATTGTTATAGTATCACGTTTACGATTTCCTCCTACATCTATTGTGCAAGACTACAGCAGGAGTTTGTATATCTACTAATCAACTTTCCTGATGGTGCAATTTATTTAATTGTACAATGCTGTATCTAATATCCTGTATAAGACTTTGTATTGTATGTTCAGCAGAAATTAATAAACAAAAAAAAAGCATTTTCTAAATCTGGACTATGCTACCCTTAAAGATTTTTAGGCGACTAATTTTATGTTGTTGTTTACAGTGTTTTAGCCACTGCTGCAAAAAAAGAAAACATCCTAGTGGAAACATGAAAAAACTCACCCCCACATGGGGAGTACAAAAGGCTCTGAGGGGGTTCACATGGGGGATCACCTTAAACGAAAATTCTACTGGAAGGACTTGTGTCCAGTGACTACCACTCTTACAGGTATAACCGCGGGCAGAACCTTAACTTGACTGACTAGACCTCATCAATGGGCCGAAAAGATCAGACAGGCTCAGGTCTGTGATGGTCAATGTCTTGAATGGTCAGAAGATTCCCCTATAAAGGTATCTGTCACAAGTGTATATATTATTTTGCATTTTAAAAGACTGTTTAATGTTTAGTACCAAGCAGTGCTTTTCGGCTCACCCCCTAAACTAAAGAACCATCAGTCCCCTCTCTCCATTTCCAGTATCAATGGAACCCTCCATGCCTCGGTTCCCTCCTTCAATTATTTGGGCATTACATTGGGCCTATTCCTTCACTTGTATGGAGTGCCACAGGGATCAGTCCTGGGCCCGGTCCTTTTCAGTATGTGCATCAGTGATATAGGAGAAGGAATACAGGGCAAGCTCTCTCTCTCTCTCTCTGCAGAGGACACTAAGCTCTGTGGTAGGGTTGACAGTGAGGAGGGGGTAAGGAAGATGCAGAGGGACCTACAAAGGCTGGAGAGGTGGTCCAGGGGTTGGCAGCTGAAATTAAATGCCAAAAAGTGTAAGGTGATGCACATAGAGAACAAGAACCCCTGTACGTGGCCGGTCCAGTGGTGCTGAGGGCTGAGGTGCTGCATCTCACCTGCTGCCACACCAGTGACATGGATACAGGAATGGACTGAGGTTGTGTGGGGAACCGGGGGAGGGATCAAGCACTTCAGGGACTGCTCAGTGGGAAGAGGGGTTGCAATTCCATACTGCATGCGTGCCTCTATGTGCACATGCTTACATGCCACCACAGCCCAGAGAATTGAGCAGGGAAAAAAAAAAAAAAACGGACAAACGGGGCTGGGAAGGCTTCATGAAGTTGTGCCTGCCCTGTCATCTGGCTATAAGCATCTGGATATGTTGTGCTGGGGGGGTACTAGAGGGGAGTATTGCCCTTAACCTGTTGGCTTCTCCGCAGAGGACAATCCATAGGGGACTCATCAGTCATCAGGGGAGATGAGCAGCAGTTGGGAGGAGTGGGGACACAGCTGATGGCCACCCACCTGCTGCCCAGGGAGAAAAACCTACATGGTGGGGACAGAACGGAGAACTGCATGAGAGGGGTAACGCTGGACACTCCTTCCGAGGAATGGGACCTGGAAGTCATCGTAAGTGATTCCCTTAAACAATCCAAGCACTGTAACAAGGCCTACAGTATGGAAAACAGGATGCTGGGGAGTACTGGGAGGGGTTTTGACAGCAACAGGAAAGAAGTATTACTACTTCTCTGTAGATCACTGCTGAGACCACACCTAGAGTACTGTGCCCAGTCCTGGAGTCCTCACCTAAGGAAAAACAAGGACAGGCTAGAGACAGTGCAGCCTCGAATAATCCAAAATGATTCCGGGCCAGCAGGGCAGATCCTGTCGCCTTAGAGCACTGAACATGTGCACGCTGGAAGCCATAAGAGAGGGGTGATATGACAGAGACCAAGTTCCTGAAAGGAATGAACAAGGTGAACTGCAAGGAACTATTCAAAAGCAGCAGCGAATCCAGAACATGAGGTCATGAGTAGAAGCTGGTGGGGGAGGGACACGAGGAAGTTTTATTTTACAGGGAGAATGGCTAAGCCATGGAACAGTCTGCCAGCGGAGGTTGTGGGCGCCAAAACCATTAATGGTTGCAAACATAGTTGGGACACAGTTAAGGACTTAGTGATTACCTGGGGGTAGTAGTAAAACAGAGAGCAAGGGAGTGGATAGTGTAGAATAAAAACCTGTATTAACTAAAGGTTTCAGCAGTGTATGATAGGGTGTTTACGGGCCGACTAGATGGAACATTGGTCTTTTTCTGCCTTCATTGTCTATATTCTGTGTTTCTATGACTTTTCCCTGCATATCACTAGCATTTGCAAGGCAGTTAACCCAAGGTTTGGTCTCTCTTGTAGAGTTAGTAATGATCTCATTCCTAGAATACACCTCGAGTCCATGGTATCCTATATCCCAAATTTATGTATAAGGATCTTTTTTTGGCTTCAGCCAAATCCACCTTTAGGAAATGGGATGCAAAGTGTGTTAACATCTGTTGTTTCACCTTGGCCTCGAATCGTCACACTCATCACTGCACAATGTACTCTAGGCATGGCCAGCTTTCTCCCCCGGCCCTCCATGACTACGCATGAAGTGTCATACACAGTGTTTTGTATAACCAACTGCCCTCAACCCTTGACACTCTCCTCCTGCCATCCCATAGCAACTATTCACTAAAGTTTACTGACCACATCCAGCTATCCATCCCAATAAGGAACACAAAGCTAAAGGATACTGTATTTTCCAGTGCTGCTCCTAGGTTATGGAATTCTGTTCCACCTGATATGTGTCAGTCCTCTCAAAGCTTCTGTAGTGGCTACCATAGACATAAGGAATAACCCACTCCAGGGCATGGGTTTACTAAGAATCAGTGCAAGCCCCAGGTGTGTTGCGGCCTCGTGCCTTCAACCACCCGGGAAGTGTATTATTTATTTTTATTTTTTTTATTTATTTAGATCTCGGATTACAAATACCTTTGAGCTTAGCGCTCTTTTACAAAGGTTCCACGTCATCAGCATAATACAACAGGTTAACAGAACAAAAAGCATGGCAAAACAGTATACATAGAGAAAGGAGATCAACAGGTTTACAGACTAAACAGGGTATGGTAAAATAATTGTAAATAAGAAAAGTGAAAGTTGACATTCACAGTGAATTAAAGCATAGAAACGAGTAACACTAAGCAGTTTCATGCACAGGAATGCATACAGTAAACTGAATCAGCCAAAACAAGCTTTGTCAGTTACTGGTAAAATCATAAGGTAAGTTGAAATCAGTCAACAGGCCTTGTCAGGACAGACGGGGGGAAGGTGAAGGGGTAGGGTAGCAGGGGGGAAGGGATGTCAAAGATGGTGCTAAGGAGATTTAACAGTAATCAAGTGCTAGGGTTTTAGATTGCCAAACAGGGTTTAGCGGAAACAGTCAGGGGAACGAGTGGCAGAGAGTAGTCGCTGTAGCTTGGATTTGAAAGGGCCCAATCTGGATTCAGAGGAGATGCCACAGTTGAGGGCATTCATCCAAAGAGGGGCTGTGTAGGCGAATGATCTTTGTCCCTGGGAGGTACGGCAGCGAGAGACCAGAAAGAGCTGGGACTCAGAGCCACGGGTATGGCAGGTATTAAGAGAGGCATTAATTCTCAAGAAACCAATCATGCCCTGGAGTGGATTATTCTCCTTATAAAATGGGTAACTTTTAAAAATTAAAATAAATGGTTTAAATATGAAAAATATAAATATTTCTCTATATTTCTCCTCAAACAATTCTTCCACATGCTGGAACTACATGCTTTCGCTTTTAGGTTAACTGTCCTACTGAGGATTCTGTAGCTGTAGTCTTATGTGTTTCAGTTCCTGGTTGCAAGTGTGAGCCAGTTATTATACAACAAAATAAAAAACACATACAGTAACAAAGTTAAAACTTTGGACTGATCAGCAACCTGCGCATCCCCCCGTCCATGACTGTGTGTGTGTGTGTGTGTTGCACATTCTGGACTTTAACATGCGAGTGGCACTCCAGAAGCATAAACTGTGAGAGACTGACAAACAGTAGTCTTACTGCATGCTGGGAATCCACAAATAAGTGTGACTGCTGCCTGCATTAGTTTTTCTGTTCTTTTTTTTTTTTTTTTTTTTTTAAATCCAGGACTGCTGTTTAGCACTGGTCACTGTGACTTCAGTCAGTTTCTATACCCCCCACCCCAACCCGGTCATCTTTTCTTTTCACTAAGGTTTTCAAAAGCCAGTTTGTAACAGCTGAGGAGGGAGAGAGAGACAGAAAGGAAGATCGAAGTGGAGTGTACATCACACATTACTAAGAAAATTTAAGGGGCACAAAAGGCAAGATGCCCATAAATAGCTTCTATTGGTTACTTATAATATAACATTGTTATCTGACAGTAAAAACCTGTCTAACCTGTTTTTGAATTTATTTTTGGTTTCACTAATAATTACAGAAGTAGGTAATAAATTCCAAGGGTTAATGATTCTTTGTGAAAAATAGTATGCTCTTTTTTTTTTTAATCTAAAGTTATCTCTAGCCAGTTAAAAAGGATGTCCGCTTGTGTTAATAGTAATCTGTTTAAATTCTAGCCTATAATCAAGCATGCGAGATTGATCCCTAACAATTTCCCAGGTGAACAAAAGATCACATCTCATTCGCTTTTGTTCTACAGACATTAGGTTAAATTTAGATAGTCTAAGCTCATAAGATAAATTTTTATCTGTACTTACGAATTTTGTTATATTTCTTTGAAATTTCTCAATTCTCTTTATATCTTTCCACTTATAAGGACACCAACGCTGGGAAGCGTAGTCAAAATGGGGACTAACATAAGCATGATAAAGAGGTAGCCGTATATTCAAATCTTTGATTTAATATTGCGCCTAATGGCCCCCCACATTTTATTAACTTTACTGAGTATGTTAGTAATGTGAGGATCAAAGTCAAGATTAGAGTCAATAATGACACCAAGGTCTTTTTCAACTGTCCTACTATTCAATATTTCATTGTATAGTAAATATTTATTTCTAGGGTTGTGTTTCCCAAAATGTAAAACACAACATCTGGATATGTTAAAACGTAGTCCCCATTTCAGTAACCAGGAGCTTAGCTTATCTAGGTCTTTTTGTAATTCATCGATTTCCTCAGTACTGCTACATATATTATTCATTTTACAGTCATCAGAATACTTAATAATTTTACAGCTTAAGTTACGTGATAAATCAGAAATAAATATTTGAAAGATGAAAGGAGCCAGGACGGATCCCTGTGGTACACCACTATTTACTGATGACCAACTAGATGCATGTCCGTCTGTAACCGCTCTTTGGGATCTATTTGTTAACCAATTAGCTATCCAACATATGAGGGGAGAATGTACTCCACATAATTGTAATTTATGAATAAGAGCCCAATGAGGGGCTGAATCAAATGCCTTTTTGAAATCAAGAAAGATGACATCACAAGGGGTTTCATTGTTCAGATTGGCGCTCATATTGTTATAAAAGCTAACTAAATTAGTTGTACAAGACTGCCCTTTAATGAACCCATGTTGATTATCAATATTTGCAAGCTTGAGAGTTAACATGTCTTTAATAATTTTCTCTAACACTTTACAAAAGATTGGTGTGAGACTAACAGGCCGGTAATTATTGAAATTACCTTTGTCACCCTTTTTGAAAAGTGGAATAACGTTAGTTTTTTTCCAGTCGGATGGTACTTCACCTGTACTTAAACTAGTTTCGTAGATGATCTTTAATGGGAGGAGCAAATTGTCCTTTATTAAATGTATTATATCACCAGAGATACCGTCAGGGCCTGGTGAGGAGCCACTTTTAATAGAATCTAATTTAACTTTTATATCCTCAACCAACACTAACAGTTTATCAGTAAGACTGTCATATGTAGGATCAACCACAACTGTAGAGTTTTGATAATCTTTACAAAAATGGGAATTTAAAATCTGTGCCATTTCTCCTCGACAAGAAATAACAGTTTCATCATTCCTAAGAGGGCCAACTTTACACTCTTGTTTCTTTAAAGAATTAATATAACCGAAAAGGATTTTATGAATATCCTTCTGAGCTTGTGATGCAATACATTTTTCAGTGTTATATTTAGCTTTTCTGATTTCTAACTTGCACATCCTTTGGATCTGCTTAAACGTGGCCCAAGTTCTAGAACATTTGTTAGCTAAATATTTTTTTAAAATATTCTTTTTCTTTTAATACGTTCACTTGGCTTTTACCGAAAAGAAAAAAATGGCTGGCAAAAGTTTTTTTTAAAAGAGTGTTCACCGACCACTGGCGAAGTGATCTGTGATGGGTCAGATACCAGGATGACAGTGCATTAATTGAGAATCAATACATTTATTCATTAGAAATCATGTTTACAACCTTTGAGTCAGACTCATTTATAAAGACACCTCGTCGCGGGGGGAGGGGGCAGACATCGAGACAGTTATTACAGTGCAGATTAAAACAGAGGATAACATTACAAGTGCAGTAAAAGGAACATTTAACATAGATACACTTAGGTTACATAATGTAGTAGTTTGTATGTTACTTAGGTTACATAAATGTTACAAAATTGTGAGCTACACTCATGGATATAGTAGGTCCTCAGAGGAGACAGTGGGTTACATCCCTGTTTGGACCTAGTGGGGAAGGGGTAGGCTGTCTCGTGGACGTTGTCGAGCCAGGGGGCAAGGCGGGCGGGAACCACAGGTTACAACAAGGGGTTAGTTGCACCTACAACAGCGGGTATTAAAGACATGGTTCTGAAGGGCTGTTTTGAAGGAGCCAATATTTGGCAAGTTGGAGATGCAGCTAGGGAAGGAGGGAGCTGAACCAGGTGGGGGCTCGGTAGAGGAAGGATCTCTGGGCAAGAGAGGTCTTGGTTCTGGGCACCTTGAAAGTGGCCTTAACAGAGCTACGGGTGGTGATGGACGAAGATGGCTGCTGTAGGGAGGTGGAGACCCCCCGGGGGGGGGGAGTCCTAGCAGAGATTTCTTAGCGAGAAGGCAGGTCTGGTAGAGCAGTCGCTCCTCAAAGTTAAGAAGATTGGTGGTAGTATAGAGATGGCAGGTGTGAGTACAGCTGGGGGCACCGGTCAGGAGCCTACAGGCCTTATTGATGGAGAGTTGGATTTTGGAGAAGGCAGTGTTGTCAGCTGCAGCGTAGATGGGCAAGCCATAGTCCACGAGGGACAAGACGGAAGAGGTGATGGCCAGCCTGAGGGCAACCTGAGGCAGGCAGTCCCTGTGCCGGTATAGCAGGCCAATCCGAGAGTTAATGGCGGCTGACAGGGCATTAATGTGGGTGCTGAAGGAGAGGTCAGTATCGAATGTGATGCCTAGGTACTTGTATGTGGTCACTTGTTCTAGCGGGTGCAGACTGCTGGGGATAATCAAGAGGGGGATATTTTTAGCTTTATTTTGGTGGTGGGAGAAGAGCATTGATTTGGTTTTCTTTAGGTTAATGACCATTCTGCGATCTCCAAACCACCTTTCAGCTTGGCTGTAAGCTTGCTGGAGGGATAACTGGAGGGAGGTGGCATTGGGATGTGAGGCAATGAGGACTGCATTGTCAGCGTAGAGGAGCATTTTACCAGTACATGAGCTGGGGAGGGTGTTGAAGTAGAGACTAAAAAGTATTGGACCCCGGAGCGAACGGGAAGAGTGCTGGAGAGGGAGCCACTGATCTTGACGCACTGGGATCTAGCAGAGAGGTAGCTAGAGAACCAGGAAATGGGACCACCAGAGAAGCCAAGTTGGTGGAGAGAGTCGAGTAGAAGGGCCTTGGAGAGGTCAATGAACACTGCTCCTGCAAGGCTGCCAGAGTCGAGAGCAGCATGCAGGTGTTGGGAGAATTCCAGGAGAGGCGTGGTTGTACTGTGCTCTGGGCAGAAACCGTGCTGCTCTGGGCACATAATGTCATATTTGGTTAGGTATTCAGAGAGCTGGATCAACACCACTTTTTCAAGGGCTTTAGAGAGTGGGGGGAGGATGGAGATGGGCCGGTAATTGTTGGGGGTGGATCGGTCCCCACTCTTATGTAGGGGTGTGATTTCAGCAGTTTTCCAAGCACTTGGGAACTGACCCAGGCATAGAGACCGGTTTAGAAGGTCAGTCAGGGGGACTAGGACTTCATCCAAGACCATACGGAGGATCCTGGAGTCGAGGGCGTCACCACTGGAGTTATTGCTGCCTAAGGCTTTTAGCAGGTGCGGCCTGGCTTCTTGGGGAGATAGGGTGAGCAATGCAGGACCGGAGGTCACCTGATGTGCTTTAGCCAATGATATTTTTTTCTTCCTACCCATTTTATAAACCTACTATATGAATTTATATGTTCTTGTTTTTAACTAAGTACACATGTAATGGTGTTCCTGTATTTGCACCTGACCTATTCTCTGCAGTCATCATTGTATGTTTTGTATTTTTAACAGTTCTTCCTATAATTGTATTGCACCCCAACTATTTATTACACTGATCTTTGCTTCCCTCTATCTGCTCACTGCATTACACTCCTGGTAACTTTTGTACTTGTAACACTACTTTGCCCATGATCTCATGTATGTATATGCTGTTGCTACTGTACTGCCATTTCCATTGTAACCTCATAGGTTGTGCCTGAAAATAGGTTTTTTGTTATCAGGTGCACTTACCAAGTACATAAAGCACTCTTATCAAATACTTGTCTGTGTGATGTTTTGATTGTCAAATGACGGACTGCAGTAAGCAGAACCCTTTTGTAAATGAGCACATGCTCTTTAGATTTATTCTGATTGACTTAAACATGAAAAAACTTGTCTCCGGGGCCACATACCTGAACATGATCTCTGGGCAAAACTGCTTCTCTAATATATACTCCAAACCAGCCTGTGGAGTGGTGGCACTCAGGAACAATGAATACGCTTGGTGTAGGTCAGGCAAGAAATCCATTTATCCGTGCGATTGCAGAAATCCCAAAACAGCTAAAACCAGGTTCACAGCAAAAGTCTGCTCCTCCAGCACGAGTGCCACTACTTCACAGACTGGTTTGGAGTTTCGTTGTCTGGGGCAGGCCGCCCTAGTTGTGGTGAGCACCAGCCCTGTATTGCTGCTTGCGGCCATACCTGTTGGACTGGGAGTTCTCTAATATACAACGTGCATTTATCAATGCAAAAATGTTAGCCGCTGGTATTGCTGTTGTACCGGGTCTTGCTTATACACATTTTTGCTATATATCTATCCAGGATAAAGCAGATGAGACTGCAATATCTCATTTTCAGTGGTGTCCTGCTTTGACACATCGTTAGATTGCAATTACCCAAGATAGGGCGGCTGAGAAGCAAAATTCTACTTTTAAGTGGGCTCCCACATTTTGACACAAAATGTCCAACAGTCTTTTTATGATCTGACATTATGAACAAGACAATTGGAATTTTAAAATCCCATCCATGAGAACAGTTTCGCTGTCTGCGACTAGCAACAAGTTTTGGAGGATTAAAAATGACACCTCCATGTTCAGGAGGTGGGGTAACAAGGGATATGTTGAACATTAGGGGCCAAAATCTGCAAAAAATAAAGTTATGAGTAAACGGAAAAATTTGTTTCCTCATAATTTGGTTGGTTTTTCACATTTTTACCCCAAATTTTCAACATAATCTTTTTATGACAACTCCTTCTCAGCATGACAGGTGTCATTTATAAAACAATGGCTGAAATGTCATTTTGCATCACAAGTATTAAAACACATTTTGGGTAGGATTTCAGAAATGACAGCTGTCATTCATGAGGCGGTGTGAAAAAATGGCTATGTTGAAAAGTTGGAGGTCAAAGTGTTGAAAATTACCACAGTTATCAGCATGTGATGAAAAATTGCAACATAGACGCATAACTTTGATTTCTCATATTTTCACCCCAAATTTTCAGCATAACCTTCTTATGACCCCACATAGCCTTCTAGAGGGGGGACGGCTCAGAGGTAATGTGAGGAAGTATTTTTTCACTGAGAGGGTTGTGGATGCATGGAACAGCCTCCCTGAGGAAGTCGTGGAGTCAAGAACAGTGGGGGACTTCAAGAATGCATGGGACAGGCATAAGGCAGTCCTAGTGGGGGGTAGGAGGAAGTAAGCTGTTGGTTAACTAGGATCTGCAGCTTATCTGTTAGGTAGGAAAATGGGCAGACTAGGTGGGCCAAGCGGTCCTTATCTGCCGTCAAATTCTATGTTTCTATGTTATGAGCCCACCTCATGAACAAGGGTGGAGAAAACTTTCAAATCCTGCCCAAAAGGTGATTTTGCACCACAAATGCATAAATACATTTTGGCCAGGATTTGAAAAATGACAGCTGTCACATTCATGAGGTGCTGTGAAGAAATGGCTATGCTGAAAATTTGGGGTCAAAATATTGAAAATTGCCAAAGTTATGAGCCTGCATTCATAAATTTCAACATAGGCTCATAAAGTACAGATATATAGGAACTTACCATAACAGCAGATCTTCGAGAGAGGTTACTCTAGTAGGTCATCACATACTGGACTAGCGCCATCTGGGCAGCACAGAAGACTTTTCCAGCAATTCCTGACAGGAGACCGCACCCGGTGTCACATGACAGACGTCAGCGTGTCCCTATATAGTGGGCGGTCCCTACGCCCACCCTCAATTCTCCGCGGAGCCTGAAAAGAAGCCTGACAGCAGGAGGAAACAGAGTCTGGAGTCCCTAAATGAAAAAAGGGGAATATGACCTACTGAAGGAACCTCTCTAGAAAGATAGTACAGTTATGTAAGAACTTACCCGTAACAGTAGATCTTCAAGAGGCTCTTATGAAAGGTATTCACAGATGGGACTAAATGCGTTGGGCGTCGGACCCCAGGAAAACTTCTAGCTAGCAGTCTCTGGCGGAGACCGCCCCCACGTCAGGTGACCGTTGTCATACGACATCGGTATAAAGGTGCGATCCCCCACACCCACCTTCTAGTTGTTTCCCACCAAAGGTCAAAAGAGGTAAGATGAGAGAGAAGAACATATGCCCCCCATGGAAAGGAAGAAAAGAGACCTAGGGGGATGGAGGGCGGGAAGGTAATACCTACTGCAAGAGCCTCTCTAAAATGTACTGTTACGGCAAGTTCTTATGTAACTGTACTATCTTACTTCGAGAGGGCTCTTGCAGTAGGTATTCATAGATAGGACCGAATACCAAGCAGTCTGGAAAAAGAAAAAAAACTGGGAGGAAGACTGTCATCCACAATATAACCTCAGGGCTGAGCAGGTCTCAAGAAAGGAGGCCCTGCAGAACAGCCAACCTGAACCCTGCTCTGCGGTGAGAGGCAATGTCCAAATTGTAGTGTTTCGTGAAGGTGTGGACCGAAGTCCACATTGCGGCGGACACATTCTTGAAACAAGCAGCAGAGGCAGCTACTCCTCTAGTGGAGTGACTGCTGACCTGACCCAGGAGGGTCTTCTTGTACTTGTCGTAACAGAAAGTGATACAATTGGCCAAACATTTGGAAAGGCATTGCTTAGAAACAGCATTGCCTTCTCGTTTGTGAGTGAAAGAAACAAAAAGCTGATCAGTCTTCCTGAGATCCTTCGTCCGATTGGTGTAGTATCTCAGGATTCAGTGAACACCCAGAATATGCAAGAGGTACTCCCCTTGACTGAAGTGTTGCGTAAAGAAGGACAGTAACTCAATGGATTGATTCAGCGTAGATTCAGCCACCACTTTAGGAAGAAACTTAGGGTTGGTGCACAGAACCACACGTTCCTTATGGAAAATCAAATACGGGATTTTACACATCAAGGCATGAAGCTCAGAAATGCGCCAAGCAGAAGTGATGGTCATTAGGAAAAGAGTCTTCCAAGAAAGGAACTTTAGGTCTGCTTCCGCTGCCGGCTCGAAAGGAGGCAGTGTGAGCTTTTCTAGGATAAAATTCAGGTCCCATGGAGGGGCAGGATTGCAGACAGGGGGTCCCAGGTGGAGAACCCCTTTAAGAAAGGTTTTAGACACTTCCAACTGGGCAAAAACCCTGTCTCCAAAGAGAATGTGGTAGGATGAAATAGCTGCCATATGGACTTTTAAAGAGGAATGGCTGAGACCCAAGTCGAAGAGGTGAGGCATGTAATCCAGGACTTTGTTGGCTGGGCATGAGAAAGGCTCCAAGTCTTTAGAACATGCCCAGATGGAAAATGTTTCCACTTCATAGCGTAGGTGGACCTGGTGGAAGGCTTCCTGACCTCCACCAAAATGTCCACTACTAAGGGAGAGACTCCGGAGCGGGCTTTGGCTACGTCTGCAGGAACCACGCATAAAGATGAAGGGATTTGAGGCCTGGGTGAACAAGGGTCCCCTGATCCTGTGTGAACAAGTGCTGTGACAGAAGAAGAGGAGGTTCCTCTGAAAACTGTTGCAGAAGAGAGAACCAAACTTGCCTGGGCCAGAACGAGGCGATGAGAATCATTCAAACCCCTTCTGATCTGAGTTTGTTCAGGACCCTCGGAATCAAAGGAATGGGAGGAAAGGCATAAATGAATCTGTCCCTCCAAGAGAGAGACAGAGCGTCCCTCCAGAAAACATCTCGCCCTGGAGTGAGTGAGCGAGCAAAAGGCGAGAAGTTTTGCATTTTGGGGGAAGGCGAAGAGGTTTACCTGAGGGGTCTCCCACTGTCGAAAGATGTCATTTACGACCTGTTGATCTAACTCCCATTCGTGAGTCCTGGCGGAGGATTGACTGAGTTCGTCTGCCAGGGTGTTTTCCACTCTCGGAACGTGAACTGCAGTCAGGTGAAGGTCGTGCTGGGCTGCCCAATACCAGACTCTCATTGCCTCCCGGCACAGGGGATAGGAACGTGTTCCTTTCTGTTTGCTGAGGTACCAGACTACGTACATGTTGTCTGACTGGATGAGAAGATGACCGGGAAGAATGAAGGGAAGAAGAGCCTGTAGGGCATATAGGACTACCCTCAGTTTGAGCACATTTATGTGCAGTTTCTGCTCGAACCGGGACTAGCCACCCCAAGTCCTGTGAGACCCCAGATGGGCAACCCAGCCCTCCCCTGATGCATCCGTTGTCAACATCTGGGAAGGAGGAGCGATGCAGAATGGAACTCCTAGACACAGGTTCTCCTGAACCATCCGCCAGTGCAAGTCCCTGCTCATGGGATCCGACACTAGTACCTCTTGGTCTACATCATCTGTGGTTTGGCCCCACTGCAACCGAAGCATCCACTGAGAGATCCTCATATAGAGCCGAGCGAACGGAACTGTCGGAATGGCAGCCGCCATAAGCCTGAGGAGGCGGAAGACTGACCCGTCTGCGACCGGACAGAAGACGGGCCTGATTCTGAAGGGTCTCGACCCTGTCTGGAGGCAAAAAGACTTTGCCTGTGGTCGTGTCCAGTATCGCCCCTATAAATTGGAGGCGTTGGCAAGGGACTAAGTGGGATTTGGCCTGGTGGATGGTAATACCCAGCCTGGAAAAAACCTGCAGGGAATGGGAGTGCAGGAGTTCTTCCCTGGACGGGGAGGCCAGGAGTCAATGCGTCCAGGTACGGGGAAGACCTGCATGCCCTGGGTAAGCAGGTGGACCGCTACCACAGACAGGCATTTGGTAAATACTCGGGGAGCCGAGGAGAGGCCAAATGGGAGGGCCTTGAACTGGTAGTGGTACTCCTGAAAACAAAAATGGAGTATCTGCGATGGGAAGGGCATATGGGGATATGCAGGTACGTATCCTGCATATCCAGAGCACATAGCCACTGTCCCAGCCCGAGTAACAGTAAAAGGCTCTGCAAAGAGAGCATTCTGAAGCATTTGTACTCCATGAACATGTTCAGAGAGCTGAGGTCTAGGATTGGACTCAAGTCTCCCATCTTCTTTGGAACTAGAAAGAAATGGGAATAGTAACCCGTCCCCCAAATATGAGTGGGGACTGGCTCTATCGCCGCCTTCGACAGAAGGGATTGGATTTCCTCTAGAACCAGAGGAAGATGTTGCAGGGAGTAAGACGACTGAGGGGGTGGTTTTCCAGGAGGTTTCTGTAGAAACTCTATCGAGTGTCTGGCAGATATTATCTGGAGCAGCCAAGCGTCTGATATTATCCTCTCCCAACTCGGAAGATGGGAGGAGAATCTCCCCCCTATCGGTTCCTCTGGAATGGCCAGAGGGAGAGGCAGGGAGTCAGGTGGTGTGAGGCAGCGCAGCAGCCAAGGCTCCCGCAGACTTTTTGCTGTGAGAAGTCTTGGTTGCTGGAGAGGCCTAACGTTTGTTGGTGTGCTTTTCTTGATTGGGCTTTTGTTTTTGTCGGGTTTGGCGATGAAAAGGACGTCGCTGCCCCTGAGGGGGCCTGTACAAAGTGTGGACTGACATTAGTGCAGTGCCCTTCTCCTGAAGTTCGGTTATGATGTCCTTGACATCACCCCATAACAGCACCGAACCCCTGAAGGAAGCATCATGTATAGCAAACTGTACTTCAGGGACCAATCCTGACACACAGAGCCAGGCATGACGCCGTAGGCCCACGGCGAAAGCTGAGCTCCTGCCAGCTGTGTCCACCGCGTTGTATGTGGCATGAAGCATATGCCTATAGGCCGAACGAGTGGAACGGACCAGGTCTCCCAGTTCCTGCTTAATTTGTGAATCAGGCAGGGAGTCCAGCTTGGATTCCACCTGGCTAAGGATGGACTTCTGGAAATCCCCCATGTGGCCGACGCAGTTGAGGGCACTGATGCCTAGGGTCGAAGAAGTGTAAATCTTCTTCCGTACTGATCCAGAAGTCGGGATTCCTTGTCAGGCAGGGACAAGCTCAGATGTATGGGGATGGCGGAGAGGTCATGGGCGTCGCTGATCACAACCAAATCCACCTTGGAGTGAAGACTAAGGAAGTCTGTACCCTCCAGAGTCTGGTATAGCCTATCCGCTTTCCTGGGAAGGGGGGCTAACGAGGATGGTTGTTTCCAAACAGTGGAAACAAGATTGGCGTGAGGCTCTATCCAGAGTGGAATCAGTGTGGGAGCGGTCTCGGGCAGAGCCAGATGAGCAGTGAGCTTCTTACACTGTGGGTCTCGCTCCACTGAATGCCACTGATGTGTCTCCTGGACCTTCTTCAAGAGCTTCAGAAAGGAAGGGTCTTCCGGAGGGTACTTCGGAGGATCCCTCGGTCTTGGGCGTTCTGGAGTATGGGGCCCGTCTCCATGATTAGAGTGGTCATACTCCGAATCTGAGTCAGATGTCTCTGAGGTGGAAGAAGAAGACTCCTCCCTGGAAGGGGGAGGAACGACCCCTCTGGGAAGCCGACGGGGGTGGGTGTCCTCCCCACCCTGGGTGCCAGACAGTTCTCCTCTGGCATCGGCTAAAGGGGAGGGAGTCTCCAGTCTCCGACGTGGGGGGTTCAGTGTAGGACCCGATGTCGGGAGACAACTCTCAACCTCCTTGGTGAACTGAGCCTTGGCCTCAGCCCACCAGGAGGCCAAGGTCTCCTTCAGATCCGCCAGCAGCTGCGGAGTGGGCGGCGGAGAACTCAGATACAGGTAGTGTGGGTACCCATAATAACAGTATCCATAGCCCGATGGCGGGAAGCCCGGCATCGGGTACTGAGCTGTCGGATACTGCGACGCTGGGTAATGTGGCGTCTGGTACTGCGACGTCGGATACTAAGGAGCCAGGTACTGCAGTATCGGGTATTCCGGTGTCGGGTACCCTGGCACCAGGGGGTCTGATGGAGCAGAGGGTCCTGGCAAAGCCCTGCTGGCGGACCTGACAGAGGAGCCGGCAGTTCCGCGGGTGTCGGGAGACCGCCGAACGGGTCTGACGGTCCTGATGGAGGAACAGGTCTTCCATCAGGCAAAGGGATGCCGGAGGGCGGCGTCGGGTCTGACATTTGAGAGTCCGGCGTAGTAGGGGGGACCCCTGACGGCAGCGTTCTAAGGTCGTCGGCCTCAACCGGGGAAGGACGGTTGAAATCCCCAGGTGTGAACCAAGGGGATGCAGGGACCTCAGTAGGCAACAGGATTGTCCGTTGCAGAGAGCCTGGGGCATCGGGCGTGACAACAGGGTCTGACAAAGGCAGTTTGACCGGTTGGTCTTCGGAAGAACTGGCAACCATCTTGTCAGCAGTGTTTGGGTGGATGTGGGAGGAGCTGACGTCCAACTTGTCGGACTCCCTGTCCGAGGAAGGCCGTTAAGGAGTGGTGGCCTTGTCGGAAGGGGGTTGGCTGGGTGATCACCCGAAGAGGTGAGCGGCTTAGCAGCCCTGTCCGGGGGCGGGCATCGGTGGGACCGACGTCCGACTTACCGGACCCGCTCAGACCGGAAGCCCGCGGTGGAGGAGTGGCCTTGAAGGGAGTGGAGGCCTCCTTTGCCCTGGAGGCTCCCGAAGGGCCCAAGCGCGAGCCTGATGGAAGGGGCAACGTCTTCTTGGTAGCCACCAAGATAGCCACCGAGGAGCGATTGCCCAGAGGGAATGATACCTGTAAGGCCGCAACTCCAGCCGAAGTCGCAGCTGCAGTGGAAGACTAATCCCGCTCCTGGTGCTCTCCATCTCATGTTTCTTTCTGTGGACTTTGGGGGAAGTTGACACCTGCTGAAGTTTCTTCAACTCTTTTTCCCATGGATGCCATTTTCTTTTTTTTTTTTTTTTTTTTTAAATTCAAGTTTATTAACAATCAACAGGTACATCTGGTACAGGCAGGTCAGACAGTTCATAATTACCTACATAAAGTTTATCTAAATATTCATGTATAATCAGTAATTTCCCTCACATCGATTTTTCCCAATTAATCCATCAGCATAAAAATAATAAGAACAGAGAAGTGAACCAAGCATATCAGTGGCCCTGTCCCATATCTTTAGAGGCATCTCATCCCTATCATGCCTCCACTCAGAGAGCCTCCCTCCGGCAGGCAGCCAAACAAGGACCATGGTTCATATGGGGTCCCACAATAATGTGTGGGGAGAAAACCCTCTCTTCCCTTCATCCCCTTACCATAGGGAGGAGTCTCAGCAGTAGCTGGGCGTCATAAACAGTGTTTGCTTCCTTCCAGAGCTCCCATCTGGCCCACCTCGGGCATATGTCCGAGTTCTGTTTATTTTATCGTCAGCTCTTCCATTTCTGCGATTCCTTGGACTAAGCGTCCAGCTAACCAGAGTGGGAGTATCAGGCTTCAACCACAATCTGGTTATGGCCTTGTGGGCTGCCGCCAGAAGGAGGGTCCATAAGTATAATAAGTCCGTCCCAACCAGGTTCTGGGGTGGTTCCCCAAGAATGAGGCATGGCCAATCAAAGGGACTCCAACCCAAACATCCGGTTAGACCTGGAAATACCTGCCAGTAAATGCTGGCGTGGGCAAGCCCAAAGGATGTGTAAGTAGTCTGCCTTTCCTCTCACCCCCCTCCAGCAGGACGCACTTCTGTCAGGGCTTCTCCTATTCAGTGAAAGGGGAGAGAGGAAGTAACGTATCCTCACCTTCCAGCTAAACTCCTGCCAGAAGGGAGAATTAGTGGTTTTGGATGCCCATTTAAATACCAAATCCCAATTAATCTCTCTGAGGTCTACCCCCCTTCTCTCCATCTGCTCTTGAGCTTCTCCAGATGATCTTTTTTAAGCCCTGCAAGGGCCTTATATATTATAGAGATAAGACCTGAGGTCTTCTGGGAAGTCAAAATCGTGGAGATGGTCTCTCAAAGAGGCCATTTCATTCGATTGGGGGCTGCCTTACAGCGAAATTGTATATAGTCTCTAATTTGAAGGTAGCAGGAAAAATCCGTTCTCTGTAGCCCGTGATTTACTTTTCAGGGTCTGAAACTGCAACCTCCCCTCAGACATGTATTGTTTAATATAAACAAGGCCCAATCCTTCCCATGCTTTAAAGGTGTGGTCTAATTGGCGTGGGACAAAATCAACATCATAAGAGGGTCTATGCAAAGGCCAAAGGAGTTTGTTATCTTATATTTCTGCCATGCTCTATGGGTGGCCCTCAGGGTATCCTGGCAGATCCCAGGGTTGGAAGGGAAGCTAGAGGTCTCGGCCATAGCGTGGACACCCAGTGGAGGTCCATGATCCTCCTCCTCCAACCTCTCCATTTCCTTCCAATTAGCAGAGTATGTAGGGATAGACCATTGGAGTGCTCTCCTAATCTGTGAAGCCAGATAATAATCTTCAAGGTTGGGAAGTGCTCTACCTCCCCTAGTCTTACTCATCTGAAGTATCTGGGCCTTTATTCTAGGTTTCTTGTTATTCCAGATAAATTTCAAAATTATTCTTTGCCAACTCTGGAATTGTGCCTTAGGAATATAGGTTGGAAGGCACTGAAAGAGATATAAGTATTTGGGAAGGATATTCAGTGTTACCGTTTGTAGCCTGGAGTGTAATGGAGATTTAACAACAACCACCTGTCTATGTCCCTTTCCATTTGTTTGAGAAGTGGCATGTAGTTGGCTTTAAAGAGTTGGGTACTGTGTCTAGTAAGCCAGATACCCAAGTAAGACATCTTGGATGCAGACCATTCCAAGGGAAGCAATTCCTTTACTTCCTGGGAGGGGGTATAATTAAATGTTAAGACCTCTGTTTTGGTTTTGTTTAAAGTATAACCTGAGTGTCTACCGAATTCTGTCAGGATTGACCATATTGTGGGTATGGACGTCTCCGGGTGGGACAAACAAAGCAACACATCGTCCGCGTACAACAAAATCTTACGTTGTTGCCCCCCCACCTCAATACCATGGACTATCTGGGATGTCCGAACTGCTTCGGCCAATGGCTCTATGTAAAGAGCAAAAAGAAGAGGAGACAGAGGGCATCCCTGTCGGGTGCCCCTCCCCAGGTTGAATCTACCCGAAAGTCCACCATTTACCCTGATATAGGCTTGCGGGCCCAAATATAATGTTTTAATACAATCAACGAATAAACAGGGAAAGCCCATTCGCTTTAAAACCAGAAATAGAAATGACCATGAAACTTTATCAAAGGCCTTTTAAGTCTAAGCTCATAAGGCAGGCGAGGCGGGAAGGGTATATAAGCGCCAATTATGTTGACAGCTGAGCTTAACACTGTCAGGGGCCTGTCTGCCTAACACAGCCTGCTTGATCTGGATTAATTAGTTCAGAAGAATGGGATTCAGTCTAGATGCTAGAATAGATGTGAAAATCTTATAGTTTGAATTTAAAAGGGAAATTAGGCGGTAGGATTCACATTTTGCTGGGTCTTTATTCTCTTTCGGTATAAGCGAAATCGTGGCATATTGCCATGAAGGAGGAACTGGGTTCGTCTCCTGACAGACCTCGAAAAGACACCCTCTAATGTGATGTTATTTCTGTCCTTAGATGTCTTGTAAATTCGGCTCCGAAGCCATCTGGGCCGGGCACTTCCCTCCTTCAAGTTCTTAATGGTCTTCAAGATTTGCGTTCGTGAAATTGGTCTGGTTAAAACGGGCTTTTCTTGGGAAAGGACAGTGAGGGCAGATTCTGCAAATAGTTTAGGGTTTCTTGCATTGGTATAGGCTCTTGAGGTGCATATAATTTACGGTAGTATGATACAAAGGCCTCTGTTAGCTGTTCAGATTTATGTGTTAAATGTCCAGTACTTGGGGAGATGATTTTAGTTATTGTGGCCCTGGCTTTGAGTTGTCTCAAGCAGACTGCTAATGTTTAGTACCTCTAGGGCCTCCTTCATAATACCTTTGCCTGAGATAAAGAGATTCCTCTCTATCTCCACCTGTTGGAGCTTTTGGATCTCAGCTTTCAAGGACTTTAGTTCAGTGTCTCTCTGCTTATCCCATCTTAATTTCTGTAGGGTCTCAGTTCTTTTAGCTTTTTTGTAATTCTTGTTGTTTTGATAAGAGGTCCCTCTTTTTCCGTTGTATGATATTAATTGACCCCGGATTGTTGTTTTAAGGCATCCCACACAATCTATGGGCCATCCCTGGTGTGGAGTTTTCAGCCATAAACTCTACAATATGCTGTTTAATTTTGTCCACTGTCTGTTTATCTTGCAGAGGACATATTCAGTCTCAATGCGTCACTTTCTTGGGAAGGGTAATGGCGACCTCCAGAAAGACTGGGCTATGATCTGATATGGTGGAGACTCCCACCCACATCGAGGGGAAGGTGTCTACCCTATCCTTAAATGTAAAAAATGTATCTAGTCGGGAGTACACTTTATATCTAGGCGAGTAGCACGTGTACTCTTTTGACTTGGGATATCTCTCCCTCCAGATGTCAACCAGACCCATTTGGTTCAGGGTTTTCCCTATTACCCTCGCCCTACGGTGGTCCGGACTCTGGATATCCGAGGTGGTATCTAACTTTCTATCCCAGACTAAGTTCCAGTCTCCCCCCATAATTAGGAGGCCCCTAGATCTTTCGGTAACTAATTGGGCCAGAGGGTGTAAAATTGAATTGAGGAGCTCGGAGGAGCATAGCGTTAACTAATGTGACTGGGTGTCCTGTACTCTCCCCACCAACATAAGATATCTGGCCCCGGAATCTGTCACAGTGTCCTCAAGCTCAACGCGGAAAAGACTCTGATAGCAGAATTGCTACCCCTCTTTTGCATCCTGTCTCCAGTGAAGAGGAAAACAACTGCGGTGAGATTTAGTTTTCAGCTTTAAGACTTCTGCAGGGGTTAGGTGGGTCTCCTGCAGAAAATTCACCTCACACCTTGTTTAGTGATGTATTTCTGGATTTGTTTCTCTTCACGGGCTGGAGCAGCCGTTGATATTATAAGATAAGACCTTTATGTTATGCTGTGACATTGGTATACAGTATACAAGTTCTGATTATCAATATGAGGGACAAGTGGGGTCTGATCCTGCCTGAGAAAATAACATTTGTGCAAAACCAAAGTACCTGAACAAATGAATTAACAGTTTAAACTCCAAACTCACAAACAGAGCAAATATAGACCTGATTAATTATCAGGAGTAAAGGCTCGGGACTAACCTCTGTTGAGGGCCCAAGCCACGTTAGATTAGGGATTATTGGGCTTTCATATGCCCATTCTAGCCCCATTGGATTAGTTACAAAATGACTTCCTAGGGAAGGCTGGTGCTGATGGTCCAGCCGTAAGGCAAATGCGCATACGCAAATTAGAAGAAGGCTCCGTCTAAGCGAAGGACCCATCCTCTTTCCCAGGGGGATCCCGATCCGGTTGCCTTATTGTCAGAGGGTGGCATTCGAGCCAAAATCCCCAAAATCTATGAGGATTTATTTTAATATAATAATTCACCCATTATCAGTATTCAAGTATTCATAGTAAACCAGCTGTGCAGCCAGAAACATAAGAGGGAGGAGAGAGAAGAGAGGAGAGAGAGAGAAAAGAAAAAAAAAGGGGATATAAGGTCAAACTGGTTTAAAGAGTAACGTTTCATCACTATGAGTTCAACCAATTAAACAGTTTGAACATATTTCAGTTCGCAGTCTGGTCTCCGCCTGGCCCATCTCTCACACCATAGTTATTCCTTCTGACCCGAAAATCCCTCTTTGGCAACAGATAATGAGATTTCTAACCCTTCCCAGGGCTAGAATATGCAGGTAAACACCGTGGCAACAGAGCCTGGGGCTTCTCCTCTTTCTGCAAACCCAGATCGCATTAGGGCAGTAAAATTACTCCAGCGCCCCTGCTTATGCCAGCTAGGGATCGTCGTGAAGGTGCAGAAGGGTTAGCATAAGAGCCTCATGGGGAAGGAGAAAATTAATCATACACCTCAGCGTGGCACCTGGCGGAGAGAGAGAGGTGTAAATCAAGGTAAGAGAGTGAGCTCCGAGACGCCAGAAAGAACACTGTATGGGAAACCTTCGGTCACCCCTCTAGATCAGGTGTGTCCCTAATACAGTCTCTGCGTCAAGCTCTGAATCTCCATCTTCCACGTGGAGGTGCGCAGCCTTTTTATTGAGTGTCGCAGAGTCTCCCAGCTGGGTTACCAGTGTAGAGATGTCCGCTTGGAGATTCAGCTTCTGGGCACCTCGAATCACCCTCTGGCGCGAAGGGCCTCCCTGAGCCACAGACCAGGCCGACGAAATAAGGTCTTTCTCTAGCCTTTCCTTGAGGAGGGCACCGCCAGACCGAGAGTTTCCAGAAACGGCGCAGCTGATACTAAGTCCGGGTAAACTTTTGGGCCTTTGTCTGTAACAATTTTCAGCCTGGCTGGAAACAGTATCTGGGCTTTTATATTTCGAGATCGCAGCTGTTTCATTATTGGCCAAAGCTGCTTTCTAGCCTCCTGAGTCATGGTTGTGTAGTCATTGTCTAGGTATATTCGGCGGTCGTTATACATCAATGCGCCCTGTTTCCACGCTTGTTTCAGTACTTCCTCCTTTGCCTGGTAGTTTACAAATCTGGCTACAATAGACCGGGGTCTAGCGTTCGGGTCCTTGGGACGTGGGACTAGGGATCTGTGCGCTCGATCCAGGTCTCGAGACTGGGGCAGTAATTGTTTTAATAGGTCCTGTAAGAACAAGTCTGTACTCTGATGCTTGCTTTCCGCCCCCTCAGGGATCCCATAAAGCCTTATGTTGTGCCTTCTATTCCTGCTTTCCAGATCGTCCAATTTGCGTGTCAGCTCACGATCCCTGGCTAGAAGATACAGCAGAAGTCTGTCCTGACGATCGGATTGCTCCACGAGTTGGTTGGTGCACAATTCCAGTTGTTCCGTTTGTGATCTACCTTAGTCAGGTCGCTTTTAGTTCACCAGCGTTTGATCAATTTTAGCTACTGTACGAGCAGTCTGTATTATTGTTCTCTCAAGCTCATAGCGGCCTCCTCACCCAAGGACTCGACTCCAGTAGGCCCTCCACCGTCTCCCTCTCCTGCTTATCTGGTTCGTTTTCTCACGCATCATATCTTTTAATTTCTGTGTGGTCGACGGTAACCTTCCTGCTTTGTTTCTTTTCCCCTTTGTAGGCGAGGACATTTCTTAATTGGGTGATTAATGAGGATTATATTCGGGGGGAAGACAGAGCTCCGAAACTACGCCGCCATTAGGTCTCCGACGTCACCGGAAGTCCGCCATTTTCTTTTTGAGGAGATGGGCTTTCAGGGACTGCTGCCTTCTCTTGCAGGTAGCCGAGTTGAATTTCTGGCAGTGCTGGCACTTCTCCATGGGGTGGTCTGGGCCTAGACAGAAGAGGCACAAGGAGTGGCCGTCCTTGTGTCAAAGCTGGGAACCACACGAGTCGCACTTGTTTTTATGCAATTAGGAGGGCATCAGGGATGACTTACATGGCAGATGGTATGAGAAAAAAGCAGAAATTCGAGAGAAAAGGTTGAAAAAGTTGAAAACTTTACAACCGTGAAGGTATGACGAGTGCTGTTCTACCATGAGATTTTCCAAAAGCCTGACAAAGCGGAAGGAACTGGAAAGCGGCATGGGGACCACCCTTTATATCGACATCGTATGATGCCATTCACCTCACGCTAGCGGTCCCCGCCAGAGACTGCTAGCTAGAATTTTTCCATGGGATCCTGACGCCTGGCGACTTAGTCCTATCTGTGAATACCTACTGCAAGAGCCCTCTCGAAGTAAGATCTACTGTTACAGTAAGTTCCGACATAACTGTACTGTCTTATTTCGAGAGGGTTCCTTCAGTAGGTCATCACATATAGGACTGAATCCCAAGCAGTCCCTCCAAAGAAAGGCCGGAAGGAGGAAAAACTCCAACAACAAAAGAACAGAGTGGAACCAGCCTAGGACAGAAGGCCCTGCAGCACAGCTAGGCCAAAACCTGCCCTCCGCCTAGAAGCAATGTCCAGACTGTAATGTTTGGTAAAGGTATGGACAGAACTCCAAGTGGCAGCTGAACAAATATCTGCCACAGACACGTTACGCAAAAAGGCTGCAGAAGCAGCCATGCCCCTGGTAGAATGATCTCTTGACAGCCCCCGGCAGAGGCTTGTCATACTTCTGATAGCAGAAGCGGATGCAATTACCCAACCATTTGGACAGACCCTGTTTAGAAACAGCTTTGCCCAAGGATTTGGGGGGGTGCAGGAAACAAAGAGTTGGTCATCTTTGTGGAATTCTTTGGTTCGGTTGATATAACAGCTGAAGATGAGATGCACATCCATAGTGTGCAGAAGTGCCTCACCTTTAGTCGCGGGGAACAGAAATAAAACTGGGAGCTCTAGTGATTGGTTCAGTGTGACCTCAGACACCACCTTGGGAAGAAACTTAGGATTTCTCCTTAGGAACACTCGGTCCCTATGGAAAATTAAATATGGCTCTTTACACACTACAGCCTGAAGCTCTGAAATCCTTCGATCAGAAGTAATCTCAACCAAAAATAACGCTTTTCAAGACCGGAAGCATAAATCGCAGCTCATCGCTGGTTCAAAAGGTAGGAGAGTTAGCTTCTCCAATACAAAATTTAAATCCCAAGATGGTGTAGGGCTGCAGGTGGGGGGTTTCAGATAGAGAATCCCCTTCAGAAAGGTTTTCGAGATTTCCAACTAAGTCACGGGTTTGCCATACACCAGCTCATGGTACGACGAGACAGCAGAAAGGTGGATCTTCAAAGATGAATAAAAAAGGACCGAATCTGAAAGATGGAGGAAGCATTCCATGACTTGCGGGGCAGAGCAAGGAAAAGGGGTTCCAATCTTTGGTAGCCACCCAAAGGGAAAAAAGCTTCCACCTCATAGCATAAGTAGAGCTGGTAGAAGGCTTTCTAGCCTTGACTAGAACTTGGGCAATTCGAGTGGAGACCCCAAAGCGAGAAATCGCTATGTCCGCAGGAGCCACGAATGGAGGTGCAGGGTCTGGAGTCCCGGATGCACGAGCCGACCTTGATTCAGTGTCAAGAGGTCGTGTGTCATTGGAAATGGAACCAGTGGTTCCTCTGCTAAGTGCTGCAGAAGCATGAACCAAATCTGTCTTGGCCAGAGGGAGGCAATGAGAATCATCTGCGCCTTTTCTGCCTGAAGCTTGAGCAGAACCCTCTGTAGAATGGGAAATGGAGGGAAGGCGTACAAAAATTTCTCTGTCCAAGAGAGAGACAGCCCGTTGTGCCAGAAAGCACCATACCCTGAACATACAAGCAAAAACTGTGAAGTTTTGTGTTGTAGGGGGAGGTGAAGAGTTCTATTTCCGGATGCCCTACCTTAGGAGAGAGACTCTGTCACTTCCTGACTTAGTTCCCATTCGTGACTGAGGGAATGAGACCTGCTGAGACTATCTGCCAGGACGTTTTGAACTCCCGGAATGTGCACCGCTGTTAAAAACAGATTGTGTTGGACTGCCCAGTTCCACATTCTCATCACCTCCCTGCAAAGGGGGTACGATCGAGTTCCTCCTTGTTTGTTGATGTACCAGACTACAGATATATTGTCCGTCTGGACGAGCAGTGATCCCCGGGTTAGAAGAGTCTGGAACGCTTGTAAGGCGTATAAGACTGCTCCCATTTCTAAGACGTTGATGTGCAATGACATCTCCAAGTTGGACCAGAGTTCCTGGGCTTGGTGTTCCCCCATCCCAAATTTGAGGCATCTGTAGTCAGAGACACCGATGGGGCTGGGCTCCTGAAAGGGAGACCCAAGGAAAGATTGCAGGGATCCATCCTCCACCAGTTCAAATATTTCTGAACCGCGGACAACACTAGAACTAGATGATCCAGGTCATCCAGGAGTTGATCCCACTGTACCCACAAGGGCCACTGAGAGATTCTCATGTGGAGTCTTGCCAGGAGAATGGTTGAGATGGAGGCCACCATCAGGCTGAGCAATCGGAGGATCTCCCTGGCCGGAATGGTCCTGGACGAGGCCACTACAGAAGCCTGATGGATAAGGGTCTCCATCCCATCTGGGGGAAAAAAAGCTCTGCTCTGGATAGTGTCCAAAACCACCCCAATGAACTGTAGTCTCTAGGCTGGGAAAAGGGACAACTTGGGGATATTAACAGTAATTCACAGTTTGTAAAACAAGTCCAGAATAGTAATCAGAGCATCCATGAGAGCTACTCTGGATGAGGCTGAAATCAACCAATCATCCAGATAAGGGAAAACCGCTATGCCCTGGCGCCGAAGGTAAGCTGCCACCACCGCAAGGCACTTAGTGAAAACCCTAGGTGCCGACAGCCTTGTGGAGAAAAGGGCATGCAGGGCCGACTCTCAGAAGGAGGAGGAGGAGGGCCCCTGGGTGGTAGAATGGTGGTGTGACAACCGCGAGTGGGAAGGAGGAGGACCAGGACCTTTCCCAGTCCTTATCCTGGTGCTTGTGCTTCCCACTGGCCTTATCCCGGGACTTCAGATGAATGAGAGTCCAAGGACTGGGCTGGGGAGGTTGAAGAGCTCCTGGCCTGCAGCTCCCGTACCATGGAAGTAATATTCTGCTTCAGGGGAAAGTTCTCGAGTGTCCGCACTCCAGACATTAATTGCTTATTCATGTTCTCTGTTGTGTCAATAAACTTTAAATATTAAAAAAAAAAGAAAATGGGTCTTGGATTACCTAACAACGCACAGAGTACTATAACCTGAAAGTGGCTGTTAAATCTTTTACTCCTTCTTTAACTCAGAGCATGATGTAAGATATTATAATAAAGCTACTCCAACAATCACATAAGAATAATGACTTCAGTAATGATAGCAATGATGATCATAATGATTTTAATCAAAGAGTGGCGTTGATTTATGGCTAATAATGTGACACAGGAACCCCTTCATTAAACTTACCTATATGTGCTCATTGTTACTAAAAGATGGGCAGCTATAAAGCTTTGCTTTTCTATTATAGACTTAACAGTGTTATTAAACAGATAATGGGAAAATGCAGCACTGTTTTGGTATAGGATAGATGATATATTTTAAAAATAAATTCATGTTGGCTGGCCTGCCAGCACAGCGGTTGGATTTCCGCTTGTGATGCCGGCGACCCGGGTTCGGGAATGGACTCGGGGAATCGGAGGGCCGGGTCAGGGGACAAGGATCGGCATCCTATGGACTGCCTCCCTTCTCTGGGGGGAGGGTGGGATGAGTGCCTGGTGCGCGGGGGACTCCTGGCAGAGGCCGGGAGAACCTTGGGGAATCGGCGCCTAGACTTAAGAGGGGCGGGGTGGATGCAAAACATCATTGCACGTCCCCGCACCTGGAGGTAAAAGCAAGAAAAACCAAGTAACTGGACGCCATCAATGAAGCCTGCCCCCCGGCTTCGATTAGCTTCCAGGCCGGCTCCCCCAGATTAGTCACAAGGATTGCGGCACTTTGAGCCAGTGCCGCAACCCCACCCCCTTGGGGGCAAGCCAGGGGTGCCGGGAGAGCGGAGGGCAATGTGGAAGTGGAAGCGCAGGAGTCCGTGATTGGGCAGATGCACCGGCGGCTGGAAGCAGCAAAAAGAGCACATTAAAAAAATATATAAATAATAAATTCACGTTAAATAGTACTCCACTATAAGAATTAGAAACAAACATTATAGGGGCTTCGGGCTATTACAACACTGTGTGGATGGATTAGGTTATCTATCAAGATGGTTTTACTGATTGCACATTTCCCAAGAAATTTCTCCCAAATATCTAAAGATTTTTTTTTTCAGTTGGCCCATCTGATGTAGTTGATTTTCTCTGTAAAATAAAGAATTCAGTCTCAGTTGAGATAGGAATCTCGAGTCCATGAAAGCCACTTAAGAAAATATGTCTAACTAACTGCACAATACTTCAGTAATGCTCGTACATGCTGCCTGCACAGCTGATGACAACTACTTTGTGGGGGGACTAAAATGACATATCTACCGTAACTCCTGATGCGTCTCTTGTATCTTCACCATTCATTACTGCTGGGTGTAAGCCAGAGGCACGCACCACTTCACAGGTTTTTTTTGAGGGAGGTCGGGCCGCGCAGTGGTGCAGGTGGTGGCTGCTAGGTGCTGCAGACTCCTCCCTCCTCCATCTCAGTTCTGTAAGCCAGAGAGGCGAATAAAAGAATAAGAGCGTAGCAAGAGAGCCAAGGATAGTAAAAAGGAAACGAAACAAACTGAAAAAGGAAGAAGCCTATAGAGGATAGAAAAGAGGAAAACCCTACCCTAAGGGACTGCAAGGCCTCACTCCTGGGGCAGCTCCGGGGGAGGAACAGATAAGGGAGAGAAAGAAAGAATGAAGAAGAAGAAGAAGGGGAGGGGGGGATGCTGGGAGGAGGGGAAAATTCTGCCAAGCTGTGAGTTAAAGTGGCTTAAGGCTTATCAGCTCGGAGCCAAAGATCCCTTCAAACAAAACTGGCCTAAAGATTCGACCGAACCGTTTGCACAGCTTGATACATAAAAGGCAGATTTCCTACACCTCCCACTATCCCGAAGCTCATCACTCAAGCTGAGAACTCACAGACTGCCAAGGCGGACAATCTGCTCTGGAGGAAGAGCGCCGAACTTAGGGAGGGGAAAAAGGACCTCACTAGCACATTGCCATGTGTTAATACAGGTGGTGGGGGAGGGGACTGAAGCCCTAAAGGGAGCAGCCCTTGAGAAAGTGGACAGAGATAGGGAAGGAAACTTGTTCTGACTCCCTGGGAGGCAGAGGCCAAAGAATCAGACCACCAGTTCCTGAAGGCAATTTTGAAAATGGGCTGGAAGACTTCGACTAGCACCAGACTGGCATACACATGACAAGATCCAGAGATACCAGCGAAATCCAAGAACTAAGGAACAGGACTGTTCACGAACTATTCCCATTAACTGGTGATTAAACTAACTTGGCCTAAGAAAAAAGGTGCCAGAAGGGACACCTTCAAGGGTAATCAGAAAGAGTTCCCTCAGGAGAAAAATGAAGCTCTACTTGCTCTCCTCCCTCTCCAGATCTATGTTACCTCTTCTGAGAGAAGAACAGAAGATCCAAAGGCTAGGGGATTTAGGCTCTAAAGGCCAGAAAAGGAGGAGGGGGAGGGAGACCGAACAGGGCAGAGTGAACTCCCAAGAATGAGGCCCATGAGAGGAGGGTGGGCGGGATTCAGTAATGAATGGTGAAGATTAGGAATTACAGTAGGTACGTAATTTTCATATCTTCCCTTGTCAGTCTTCACCATTCATTACTGCTGGGTGAGTACCAAGCCCCCTCCAGAAAGGGGACTAACATAACCCTGAGGGAACAAGACCCTCAGCTTCCTGTTGGTGAGAAACAGGGAGAAGAGACCCTGGCAGTACCAGACTGAGGCCTGAGGGCAAGGAGAGCTAGAAGGTGTCCCCTGAAGATGAGGGGATGGAGCAAGCCCCTGCAGAAGCCTCCTAGCCTTGGCAGAAAAGAGGCAGGTCCCTCGGTATGCGGAGCGAATCACCCTACGCTGGGCCTGGGAAGGCAACCTTGACAGACGAAGACATACTGTCCGCCTAATGCAGAACGCTGTCCCCGCAAGCCTGGAAGCCACCTCACTGGTGTTGTAAGATGTCCTTGCTTGGTGCCTTGCCAGTTCCAGGCCTATAGCAGAGAGGGCAATGGCCTGTCGAGATTGCTCTGTATCAGGCATCGATGCTAGCACTTGAACCAGTATCGACCACAAGTGTCTGTTATAGGCAGCATGGTGTGTCTGATGTGACGCAATGCACAGCATCGCACGAGAAAAAGAGAACACTCTTCACCCCCACCAGTCGAACTGTAGGGAATCCGAATCTGGTGGTCGGTCGTCCACTAGGCGCCGGTGCCCGGAAGGAGTCTCTAGGAAGACCAAGCCCAAGGGCAGGTTAAGGACAGAACCTAGAGACTCAGATGGAGCACAATATCTCCTCCTGCAGTCTGCTGGGGCTGGGAGAGGGTCGGCTGAAGAACGCCAGGTGCGGATAGACGCCTCCCGGAAGAGAAAAGCCAGGATGGCACCACCAAGTGTTGGGCACTGAATTCAGTGAGGAATTCACGGGTCTCCCACTTGGTATTGTCTCGTCTGACGTAGGAAATACGAGATCCCAAACCATCCTCAATAGGAAGCGCTGATATTCAATGAAATCAGCATCGGAAGAGAAGTGAGCATTAGGTTCCTCTCCCTCTGAGGAGGGAGCTGAGGAAGATGGGGAACTCGAATGTCCAGAAGACTCCTGCGGCGGTGCGGACAGGCGAAAGACCCATTCGTGCATGTACCTAACATATGACGGGAAGGCCAGTATAATGGCCCCATAGGACCCACGTGGCCGGGGAGAGACGGGGGTGGCTGCAGAGGAATGGGAAAGGGGCACCTACAAGGAGGCGACTGTCCTCTGCCAGGGCTCTGGAATCCAGGAAATGGAGCACGAGCTGGAAGGATCCCTGAAATCAAACTGGGTCACATGATGGAACCTTGGGAATGTGAACTCCGGAAGAGCCCAAAAGGGGGATTCCCCCCGTGACGCATCTGGGATTGCATGAGTCCAGAAGGGCAACCCACGGCAGCGTCACCGAAGGGGCCCCTGAATCCGAGAAGGAGAGGCGGGGCTCAGTGCTACGGCTCCTCCCTGAACCCCTAGGGGTGGCAGGGGAATGCCAATGCCCCCGAGGGGACAGTCCTCTCCCCAAGCCGCCCTCCCCCATGGACTCCAGTTCACCCCCAGCCTGGGAATCATCAGAGGAAGACCGCCATGGAGATTCAGGGATGGGAGCACTGGGCCACCTGACACAGCGTTCCACAGAGGATTCTGATTCTGAGGAATCAGGGAGCCAGATCGGGTTCACATCCAAGTCGTCGTCCTCTGAAGAGGAGTCGACCAGGAGGACCTCGATACTGGCCACCCCGTGAACACCAAGAAACAGCGCAGCGAACGGCATCGGTGTCACCCACAGTTCCCAGCACACCACCCACAGCCCCGGAACCCAGTACCACCCGATCCATGGCCCCGGACGAGTCCCTGGCTCCTCGTACGGCACCCAACATGGCGCCACCAACAGAACCAACCAGCGCCACATGCGGCACCGCCCCAATAACCGGCACCAGGATTCGAGGTGGTGCTGGACCCAGCAACCTTGGGCCATGACACCAGGGGAGCCTGCACCTCAGGAGAGGTGACTGCCGAGGCAGTCTCAATGACGCAACCACAGGAGGGGCCACGCCGCTCCTCCAACACCACAAAAGAGGCCTCCTCCTCAGCAAGGCTTGAAAATGAGGAGGCCTCCTCCTCATCAGACCATATAGGCCTGGGAAGGGACCTGGAGGAAGGGCCTAAGGATCTGGCCTGGGCAGCCCAAGAACGACGCCGTCCTCCGAAAGTCGTCTGAGCCTTACCGACTTTGAACGCGTGGATTTCAAGAACACGGCGGTCCATGGAAAACAGGCGTCGAATATATCCATATCATGGTTAGGTCCCAGGCACCGAAGGCAGACATCATGCTAGTCGGTCATGGAGAAATGCAGGCCACAGGAGCACCGATGCATGGAGGCACAGCCCGCTTTCGACTTACGCTTAGCTCCTGAACCTGACATGATGCGAAACAAAATATATAAAACAGTAAAGATCCCCGCGCCATCGAAAACTAAAATAAAACGGTCTTACCGGTTTCAACAGCGTCAGGAAAAACAAACCGGGATGAAGGAGATCGGATCAGTCTTCGGGAGCGACAGAAAGACCCAATGGCGTAGCAACAACAACTCCCACTAAATTAGCTAGGTGTAGCCGACGATGGAGAAACAGAACTGGGATGGAGGAGGAGTCTGTGGTAACTGATGGCCACCCTCACACCACGTGAAAAGGCCGCCCTCGTGGGAGTCGCCTGAGGGTGCCGCAGTAATGAATGGTGAAGATTGACAAGGGAAGATCAGACAACACTAACCCCATCCGAGTCAAGAAGATGATAACAGGCTGATCATGACAGATCAACTGTGCTTGCTGGGTGGCGTAGATCAAAGGAAAGAGCCGACCTACGATTGGGTTGGCTCTCTCCTTTGAAATACACAAGGTTTCCGCCCAGCAAGCCAGAACACTGTCATGACCAGCCAGCCGATGATTGGTGTGACACTGATGAGCCCCTTTTAGACCACTCTGCATTGGACTGAGTGTCAAACCCCTCAAAATCACTCTCCTAACAAAATGTTCACTGCATGTGTGCGCATGACAAATATAAAAATAAGATACTGTATAGTGAGTCTTCAGATTTTAAAGAGGTGGTGGGAGAGTCATCTCTGTTTCTCTCGCAGAGCTTCTAGTAAGTCAATTCTTTTTAATTATTATATTTTATTGAGTTTGAAAAAAGTAAATACATTAACTGTAATCAACTGCAGTGAAATGGCAGTACACATTCAGAGCTATAACCTGCACATTTGAAGAAGACAGAATGATACACATTTCACATTTGTTGCCACAAGAGGGGTGGGGGGGCACAGAGTATACAATAGATATACGAGTAAAACTCACAAATGGAGCCATAATGCAGCAGGTCAATGGCACATAAACTACCCACCATAAAATTCCCACCCAAACTTCTGGGTTAATGACCTTATGCACAACTATTATTTAGCACTATGCTGGCTTCCCTATGTGTGCTCCCAGGAAGGAAATAAAAAATAATAACCAGTTATACAGGGTAACAAACTTTAAGTTGCATATTGAGTCTTAATTAGCAGAACAGATTGATTTAACAAGCATCTTAAAATCTTATTTCAGTTGCAATCAAAATGCCATTCAGTCAATATATTATAGAGTTTGTGGGAGGTCATATCTAACCAGCCTAACGAAATGGCATCATTGGCAGTACATTCTCCTCTTGCCATAGAGTGGAAGACTGCTTACACTTCTCTCTGGAGCACATGGCTCCCAGCTCACAAGAGCGACAATCAGATATATCTGGGCTCCCTTTTAGACCACACATCACTATTAAAAATATTAACTTTAAGCACATATATAAATTATATGTAACTTATCAATTAAGCATTTATGAACAGCCTATAAGTGTATTAATTATTTTCATAAGAGAATCAAAGAAAAACAACATTATTTTGAACACCCAGGGCTGCCATAACAACATGAGCAAGTGCAATCTAAACTTTCACATTAATTTTGAGATAGGCACACCAGTTCAGGGAATATTTAAGGCCAAAGACTTTGAGGATGCTGATAATGGAACTTACAGCCCTCCAAACAAGCAACAGATCCTTAGATAGTTCAGGTTTCTTCTGACAGCATTTCGTCTTGGTTGCTGTTGGCGGCTTGGCGCACAAGTACAGCATGCTTTTCTACCAGGACTCTGGCAGCCTTGGGATCGGTAAAACAGTATTGTTTATTAGCGATAGTAAATTGTAGTCATGCCAGGAATCCGATTCGGTAGCCGATGCCCAGTTCTTTCAGTTTCTTGGTAACCCTTTGAATGCTTGTCGACACTGTCTGGTAGTGAAAGAATAGTCTGGAAAAAACACAAAGAGGGTGTTCTCCATGGTTACAGGAAAATGTTCCCTTGCTGCTTGCAATAAGCAGTCCTCATCTTCCACTGATGCCGTGACCAACAGAGCAGTTTTGGATCCCTCTCCTCCTACCCCCGTAGGTCAGGGTGGGGGGTAATCCAGTAAGCCTTTTGAGTTTGTACAGCATGTCTGAGTCCAAGTGCATCTGGAAGCCACCTCTCTAAGAATGTCACAAGGTTGTCTCCTTCTACTCCTTTAGGGAAACCAAATATCCATACATTTACTGATCTTGTAGTGTTTTCCAACTGCTCGATCTGGGTCCCCAGCATGCTCTGCTCTTTAACTGTGGTTGCTGCCACTGCCATTACCTTGCTTGCTGTTTTTTCTGCGCCTGTTGCCTTTTCCACCTTTCCATCGATTTTCCCTTCCACAGTTGCCAGGCGTTCTGCATACTGATCCATCTTATGATCTAGGATCTTAATAGATTTTCTCAAATCCACTACTGCTCGCTGCAGAGAATCCAACGTAGCTGGGGATTCTTCTGTTTGCCCTGAAAGCATTCTCTGCTGGCTCACAACGTGGGAAGGCCCCGGAGTTGATGGATCACTTTTTGTGGTGTTCCGAGGGCGAGCCATAGCAATTTAATATCAATCTGTTCTACTTGAAAAGTCCAGTATTTCCATGTCACTGGTTAGTAAATTTAGTTCACAAGAAAGTTCTGTAATTTCAAGAAATTACTCACTCTGATTAGGAGCACCAAGAGAAGTTTGTTTCCTGCTAGGCTGCTGGCTCTGCCCCCCAGTAAGTCAGTTTTTAAAGAGCATTGATTCCCACCTTTGCAAATTTTTAAAAGTCTTCCTTCAAATGTTTTAGAGTACCATTCTGGCAAAGTACTTTGTTTGGAAAACGGGGGAAATGAAAGTGCATTTTAAAAGTGGGGGTGAACAAAATAAAGCATTCCTGGACCTCCTGCTCTTCTGATCAGGAGTCACACACAGAAGCTGGCAGGTCTTCAGAGCTTTACTAAAGTTCTGAAAATACCCCCAAATTATACTGGTAATCCGTATCACCAACTTATAAACTGTACTGGTAACCTGCATCAACTGGTAAACTGCAATGGTGTGCCTACCATCATCCTTGCTTTGACTTGTGATCAGCTTTCTCAGTTCCTCCAGACCAGCGATCAACAGCTCAACAGGTTCCGCAGGGCAGTCGACCTCCATTTCCAATGAACCACCTGGAATGACAGGGATATCAGCAATTAACCTTAACTAGGCCAGCGAGAAGGGCCACTCTACAGAACATGATATTCATGCAGTTCATGCTTTGTAAATCAGGCAGCAGTCAATGCTGTGTGTGTAGCATCAGAGCAGCCATATAACAGGTGTCAAAAGCAGCTACAGAACAGGATCAAGGAGGGATGATGCAAGGGACATGGAGGTGAGGAAAGTCAATCAGTATGGACAGAGTGGGTTACTCGTAAAGAGCGGTTATACAGGAACTTACCATAACAGTAGATCTTTGAGGGGATCTCAGTCATCAGGTCACACCATAGGAACTTCACCATCAGTGAAGCAAGATCCACATGGAAGAATTTCCAGCAGTACAACTGGGGCCGCCCACGCCAACATCACCTGCTAACGTCATAAACCCTATAAAGGCGTGAGTGGACCCACTCCCTCCTCAGTTCTTTCTCCCCAGAGACTAAGGGAGCAGACTCGTGTTGAAGATCTACTGTTATGGTAAGTTCTTATCTAACTATTCTATCTTCTTTGGGGGTATCTCAGTCATCAGGTCACACTGTAGGAACCAGTCCCAAGCAGTTATAAGTGAAGCAGAACAGTCTCGGTGGTAGGTACACCAAGGTCTAGGACAGAAAGCCCTGAAGGACAGCCTGGCTGAAGCCTACTCAGGCTCTAGAAGCAATGTCCAGACTGTAGTACTTGGTGAAAGTATGGACAGTACTCCAGGTGGCAGCAACGCAAATGTCAGTGGCTGAGACCCCCTTAAAACAGGCTACAGAGGTAGCCATGCCCCTTGTGGAATGGGCTTTCACTGCCCCTGGCAATTCCTTGCCATGCTTGTTGTAGCAGAACACATTATAATGGGCCAAGCATTAGGACAAACATTGTTTGTAAACCTGAACGTCCTCGCTTCCTGGGGCGAAAGAAACAAAACGCTGCTTAGTCTTTCTGCAGTCCTTAGTTCGGAGGAGATAATATTTCAAAATTCTGTTCACATCTAAATTATGGAGCAGTGCTTCCCCTGGACTGGCATGCTCCAGAAAGTACACAGGGAGGTAGATGGATTAGTTCAGAGTAAACTCAGACACTACCTTAGGAAGAAACTTAGTATTCATGTGCAAAGACACCTTGTCTTTGTGAAAAATCAAATACGGCTCCTCGCACCGAACAGCCTAAAGCTCAAAAATCCTTTGAGCAGAAAGAATAGCAACCAAAAACAATGCTTTCCAAGAAAGAAAGCATAGCTTGCAAGACGCAGCTGGCTCAAAAGGGAATAGGGTCAATTTCTCCAAAACAAAATTTAAATCCCAAGTTGAGACAGGAGTACGGATTGGAGGTTTCAGGTGCAGGATGCCTCTAAAAAAAGTATGGGCCACAGTATGATTATCCACGGGCTCATGAAAGGCAGAGATAGCTGAAAGATGCACCTTGAAGGAGAAGTACTGGAGGCCTGAGTCTGGCATGGAGATCAGGTAAGCCAGAATCTAGCTTACCAGACAGGTAAAAGGATCCTTCTAAGAACTAAGGTAAAAGAAAAAAGCATAGGCAAAATTGGTGTGAACTGTGACGGAGCTTCCGAAGAGACCCATGCAACAGGAGTTGACAGCGGGAAAGAACTGAGGAGGGAACAGGGCCGCTCATGCCTTTATAGGGTTGATGACATCGGCAGGTGACATCAGTGTGGACGGCTCTAGTTGTACTGCTGGAAAATCTTCTGTGTGGATCCTGCTTCACCAATGGTGAAGTTCCTATGGTGTGACCTGATGACTTAGATACCACTGCACAGTCAAGCGGTACACTGTACTAGTAACCTATACCACAATTGATAAATTGCATGGGTAACCTGCATTGTCAACTGATAAAACTGTACTGATAACCTGCACACAAACTGACAAGACTGTACTAATAACTTGCATTTTCAACTGATACACTGAACTGGTAACCGGTACTGGTAACATACACCATCAATTGATAAACTGTACTGGTAAACTGCATCATCAGCCAATAAACTTAACTGTACTAATAACCTACACTGTCCACTGATGCACTAAACTGGTAACTTGCACCGTAACTGGTAAATTGTAGTGGTACCCTGCAACTAATAAACAGTACTGGTAACCTTCACTCTCAGCTGGTAAAACTGTCCTGGTAGGCTACATCATCAACTAGTGAACTGTGCTGGTAACCTGCATTGTCAACCAGTGAACTGCTCTGGTAATTTGCATCATAAACTGTACTGGTAACGTGAACCATCAAACTGATACACTATACTGATAACCTCTACCATAACTGGTAACCTGTACTGGGATGGTAGTCTGTATCATGAAGTAATAAATTGTACTGGTATCCTGCACGGTCATCTGATAAACTGTACTGGTAACCTGCACCATCAAACTGGAAAACTGTACTGGTAACATCTACCATAACTGGCAACTTGTACTGGTAACCTGCATCATCAAGTAATAAATTGTACAGGTATCCTGCACTGTCATCTGATAAACTGTACTGGTAACCTGCACCATCAACCTGGAAAACATTACTGGTGACCTGCATCACAACTGATAAACTGTACTAGTAATGTGCACAGTCTACTGGCGGACTGTACTAGTGTCATTCTCAAATGGTAAACTGTTTAACTGTACTATTAAAGGAAAGTTACTCACCATAACTCTTGATCTTATAGTAGGATGGCAAAAGATATTACTGCTCATTATTACCACTGCCCACTTCCCAGTGGTAATAACCATGTAGTGATCCTTTAGACATGCATTCATCCAGATAAAAAGGATTGAATTTTAAATGTTATCGTCAAATCATTCATCAGTATCACGTCCGATATGATCTCATATAGTGGGGGCATATCACCCCACAAGCATCTCCTCTACAAGGTGAAAAAAATACCCTATTTGCCAAATCTTTTTTACATAAGTCTTGTCTCCCAATTCATGAAACATTTTGGTAGCTTTATGCTGCATCTTTTAAATAACTCTATATCACGCCTACAGTGAGGACACCAGAATGGAGAGCAAAAGTCCACATAATGCCTGATGTAGGACCTGTATAAAGGTATTATTACTCATTCAAATAAATGCCTTGCTGATGCAGTTCAATATTTTGTTTTTGCAGCAACATGCCTGCAGTGTAAGCCGCTCTTAAAATCATGACCGACTCAGTTTAGTTTAGTACTGTACATACACCCATGCATGAGGTTATTAGTTCACAAATTTTTACATACGTATGAGCAGGCTAGCAGATAAAGGCTTTATGTCTTTCTAGTCTACTCGAGTACATGGTTCCCAATGTATTTACAGAGGAACTGCCCCCTTCCGACACATTTATCTTCATTAAGGGACATCCTCCCCAAAATCTCAGTTTCTTGTAGATCATTTTCAAGCTGAAATTTATCTTCTTTGGATCTCAGCAATCCCGCTAGTTTTGTGACATCCGCAAATTAATGCTCCATAACTGACACATATGCTGAGATAAGGGCAGAACCCAGCACCAAGTCCTGCAGAACTGCACTCTTCACCCTTTCCAGAGTCTCTTCAACATAGCACCACACTCTGGTCTTAGAGCCAGATACAGCAGGACCACCCAGGAACCAGAACTTCTAGGGTCAGCATTACCAAGGCCTAGCACTGATGCACAGTGCCATGTCCACACCAGCAGGGTATACTATGGATGCTATGTAAATACCCAGGGCCTCCAATCTATGGTTGCCTCAGCCCTCTCATTGTAAACTCTGTAACAATAGCAACCTGTACGTATGAATGACTTAGCCCTTTATTGTATACTCTGTATCACTGGTGAACCTGCAATGTATGTAATTCATCCTGTGTGTCCCTCCACCCTATTTCCCCCAGGCCGCATCTGGAAACGAGAGGTTTCTCCGCTCAGTATGCCTGCCTGGTTAAACTCTTAATTAATTAAATAAATAAATATAGCAGTGCTGACCCCGACTGCCTCAGTCCCTTTTTAACAAAGGAGGCAAGTGAAAACCAATCAATAATTCTTAAATAGCAAAAACTAGTAAAGGGCATAGGATAATCCACTAACCATCGTAAGAAGGGATAACAAGTATCTTCACAGGCAATACCTGTCTGAGGAGAGGGACGCCAGTAAAATGAATAATAAAAAGCTGAAGTTAGTCCGAGGGCTGGAGGACAGACGAGTGTGGCTCTATGGAGAAGATACTCTATAAGGTCAAGAGTTATGGTAAGTAACTTTCCAATATTTCTAGAGTCAGTCTGCACCATACAGCTACAATCCTTGATCAAGAGACCAGTGTCACAAATTCGCTCAACCAGTCAGCCCTCTACTCCCAAAGTGCCAACCTCTGAGCGTATGATTTGTGGACAGTGAACAGTACAAGGTAACCCTCTTGTCTGTTTTGTGGGTTCGAGTCCCCTTAGTCTCAAGTTCTGGAGGGATTCAAACAGATAACCTCTTGTTAGCGTACCCAATTATCAGGTTCAGATAATTCTGTCTTCGGGGGGCCAGATATATTTGCCTACGGGCACCTAACCAGGTCTACAAAATGAACCCTTAGAACTCTATCCGTTTCCCAGTTTGGTATACAAAATAAGTTCATACACAGTGTCAACTATAACCTTCAAAAGCTTCACTTAAATAAAAAGAAATGTCAAGGCACACCAGCAGTTTCCGTTTTAAAACATATATCTTTACTTTAAAATAAGAAAACAGAAAATACTACAGAACAAAATATCCCAACACATACAGCCTTAAAACAAACAGGTTTGAAGTGCAAGCTCCTACAATACATACATTCAGACTCGTCTAATCTAATATATGCTTACTTTCTTTCAATGCGGTGATGTTTCTTCATCAGTCATAAATATGAAAGTGTTACTGTCAAGGTTCTTTCAGCAGTTAAAAACAACTCTGAGCTGCCCTTCTCTGAGGTCACCAAACTCCACAATGGTGTAACAAAATCTATATTGTTTTTATAACACCAAGATGGCCTACTAAGGTATTTAAAAAATAAGAGATGACATAATAAATCTCCTGTCTACGTAACTAGTCGAAACCAGTCTGTGATCTGCTTTCCCCTAGACATCAAAAGTCTCTCTGATATAAGTCACTGTAATCAAAGCAAAAGTGTATTTGACAACTTAATTCCATCTGGCCTTGGTATCTACACATCAAAGGTCTCTTTGATGAAATTAGCTGGTTTCCTGGGAGGTTATTCATAACACTGGCCAGTGTCCCTTTTCTCAGGACATCTAGTGCAGATCAAAGGATTTTCCTGAGGACGTCATGAATGGCTAATTTTATTTCCTGGGATCAAAGCAAATTGGCAAGATAATTGCACCCCAAATATCTTCAGTTTAACAATGTCCTGTCCTTTGAACTTATCCCTGGGGGTTTTGAAGTGTCAGCTTCAGCAGCCAGCACCTCCCTCTGCCACAGTCCATCATACATTAATTTCTTATATTTACAACAAAAAATTATACAGGGAACAGAACCAGCTGCCCAGGCGTGACAACCAGCAGTATAAAATCTCCTAGATTAGGGAGGTTGGAGACTACAAGACTCACAAGGAGAGCAGATCCTGCAAGAAAGCAAACCCAAGGCGTGTTAAATTATCACTGGTAGCCATAATTAAAATGGCTATAGGCCGAGCATAATAGACCGGTTTGGTCTGAAGTGCTAAGCACTTTTTATCCAGGAGCCGAGAGACTGCTCATATTGAAGCAGGCTTATTCCATGCTGCTTTTGTAAGGGTTTCCAGAGCAGGCTGGACAGTGGGCACCACAGATACAGGTAATTTAGAAATATTAAGGTACTCCATTTGCATCTTCTTGTACTGTTCTACAAACACTGTTTTAAAATTCAGAAAAACACTTTGTGCATACTTTTTTTAAAAGTGACTGAAAAGAGTGATCCTCCTAAACAATCCCCAATGGTAGAATGGGGTCCTCAACAGAATGAAACTCACCAAAATCCTCTGCCTCATCAAGCTGTTTTCTCCCGGGTCGTGCCTAAAAATAGGCATTCTTATGCCTAGTGCACTTACCCGGTTACCAAAAGCAAATAAATAAATCATCACTGGATTATATTCTTGTTTGTCATCCAATAAAGAGGAAGTCACCAAAGACTCCAGGACATGTGCTGAGACTGGCTCAGGAACCCCCACTCAGTACCGACTCTAATCCTGGTACCAACAACTACACTTGGGAAGGCATACGTCTGCACCAAAAAGGACAGCGACTCCAAGAACAGCACCAGCACAGAGGACAGTGCCAGAACTGAAATAACTGAACCACGGGTTAGAACCATGGATGGCTCTGACAGAGTGGGGAGGAGTCATTGCTCTATAAGAGCTGTACACCAAAAAAACTGCTCATCCAAGACATCCCCTAAAGGCAGAGGGGGTGACGGAAATGGAGGCAGCAGCACTGCTGGTGTGAAGAAATCTGGTGTTGTAAATTCCTCATCGAGGAAGACAAAGGGCAGGATGGCAATAAATCTCTAACATCTAGTAGAGCCAACAGCTATGTGGCACAGTGGCAAGAACTACACCAAAACCTGTCTTTGCTTCATTTCCTTACGCAATGATGAGGTCAAACAGTACCTGAATTAACCAAGTAGGTCGGGACTATTTCTTTTAATGATTCTAGAAGGACAGTCTACACACTTGGTCACAAGACTGTTTGGTACCGAAAAACTCTACCAGAAAGGAGTGGGCCAAGATAAACTTGTTTACAGATCAACTCACCCTTTCATGCGTCTTACAGCACCTGACATAATGGTTGACATATGCCAAACAAGGTAGGGCTTAGAGAATACTTGAGAGAAATCTAACAGAAAATCAAAGTCAAAACTTCACACTTAACTACAAAGAGTGTGCTGGTCACAAACACAAGATGTCTCTCTAAGGAACCATTTAAGAAAATGAAGCTTAGGTATGCAGTATTATCGGCTTGCAAGTCCTGCCCCTCGCTCCCATCCTGGAATGACTTCTGCTGGCTGCGTAACCTTTGCAAGCATGAGGTAAAACCTCGTAAGGCTAACAATCTCAAAGACCAACAAACCCAACACCTGAGCTATCCCAAAAACTTCTGCGCTGCAGTAAACTCTCTCATTAAGCCCAGTAACAGGCATGACGCCATCAAACTGACAAGGCAGGCTGGTACCCTCACTGACACCCTCCACATGGCTGAGGCACTTAATACCAAGCTTACTGATCTTTCCAGCTTGCTGGGAAAGCTCCCCCCCCTCCACTGGAATTCTAACATTATCCACTGTGGGCCGGTCACAGGTGGTCCCTGCATCCCCCCCCCCTTCACTTTAAAGCCACTTCTCCCCACAAGATCTGTAATCTTCTTAAGTCTCTATCCAACCATGGAGGTGTCGGCAGTAATGGCCCTAGTCCGAGGTTTCTGAAATATAACTGCCAGTGAGTCCCAATCTTCAAATTCTGGGACCCTTACCTTCTTGAAAACTATCAACCTATCTCCATCCTGTCCCGCCTCAGCAAGATCTTTGAAAAAATTGTGTTCAACAAAATCTCCAACTATGTGTTCAAGTACAACCTCCTCTCTTCCCACCAACACGGTTTTAGAAAAGGCCATGGTACCACTACTGCCTTGGCCTGTTTTATTGACCACGCCATTAAGGGCATGGATGAAGGAAAACTCACTGGTGCCATGTTCATGGATTTGACAAAGGCCTTCGATGTGGTGGACCACAACCTCCTCTTGGACAAACTGTATCACATTGGTTTCTCCTGTGCTACTACATCCTGCTTTTGTAACTACCTATTGGGGAGAACCTGAGTAGTCTACTTAGGAGGTGTCACTTCCAAATCCTTGGGCGTATCTAGTGATGTCCCCCCAAGGATGCAACCTCGGGCCCATTCTGTTCTCCTTATTCACAGACTCCCTCCTCAAGGACTGTAAGCAAGGCTGAGCACTTCTCTATGCTGACGACCAGATTCTTTGCCACAAAGCCAAGTTCCCTTGGGGAATATCCTCCATCCTTGCAGAGGAATTCAGTATTGCCCAGAGGTGGCTCCTAGTTAGCAGGCTCCTTGTTTTCTTTTTTTTTTGCTCCTTCCTTAGGCTTCCCAGTCCACCTCTCCTTCCGGCCAGTCATGGACCCCACCGACACCCTTGCCCCAACCCCCTCTACCTACCTCATTTTGCAGCCATCCCAGGGGTAGCCTGGTGTACCCCTTCACTGGATGGGTCCCTCTCCTCCTGGGGGAAGGCGCCAGGGAGGACAACCAGTGCACTACCTGTTCGGTCCCTGGGAGCTGCTGAGGTAGCTTTGAGGCCTCAGGGCACTCACGAAGGCAGGAACCAGCGGCCAACATCTGGCTGGCTGAGAAGCAGTTTTTCCGATTTGCTGTCCCGGGGGGGGGGGGCGTGGTGTGCCACCGACGTCAAGGCACATGCCGACGTAAACCATGCCCCCGTGTTCAGTGGGGCTCACCAAGCTGTCATCCTCCCAGCCTCCACCAGGAGGCGGCACACAGCGAGTGGCATCCCCTCCCTCCCACTGGGAGAAGGCAAGCAGTCGTTCGACACCCGAGCCTTCTCCTCCCAGCTGGCGTTGCTAGTGGAAATCCAACCACTACACCGATGGGCCGGCATAGCAGGCTCCTTGTTAATACCAAAAAGACCATGGCTATGCTGTTTGGGTCCAAGCTTAGGCTCCTCAAGGTAGCAACAGAATCTAACCCCCTGCACATCCTGGCACCTGACAGTACCTGCCCCCGATGTCAGCCAGTGGTATAAAAGGGGAGGTCCCTGTCATCGTGGCACAGGTCAGGAGGCATAAGAAAAACCAGGAGCAGTTGTAGAATTCACCAAATAAATATATTTACACTAGCAGTATCATAAAATAAACTTGTTCAATATAACTATTTGCAAAGAAGAAATAAAGTTTTCCTTCAGTCTGTGTCCCTTTTTCTCCTTCTCTTTCTTGCAGCTGCAGCTTAGCTCCTTTATGAGTCCTTTCCAACCCCCATTCTCAACAAGCATCCTGTTTTTTGCAAATATCAGGCATGTGTAGCTTGAACACTGTGTGCTTGAGCTGAGAGGACCCATTTGCACAGCTTTTGCAAAAGGCTTAAACATTTGCACTCAAGTAACCTCTGGAGTTTTCCATTAGCTTTCTGCAGTCATCTCAAAATATAATTATATGCATTTCAACAGTAACACTACACATTTTCCAAACAAAGGGGATCCCAATATCAATTACATTTCCATACAATGATTAACACATTTTTATATCAGCAGATCTAAATATGCAAGGGAGGAAAAAACAGACAGCAATTGAGAACTGAGAGACAGTGAGAGGCAAAAGAATTGCGAGATTGTCGGGTTGACCAAGTCCGAAGCCTCACAGGAAAATTTGGTTGAGCAACCAGACAGAGAAGAGACAGAAAAGGAAAGTTCCTTGCATTTTAAACACTTTCTCTGAAAGAACTCCTGATGCCTTATTACCCCGACCGATCGCTCCGCTCGACCGACAAGGGGTTGCTAGAGATTCCAACAGTGAGTCTAATATCCTCTGGTTGCAGAGCATTCTCTTATGCTGCACCCACTCTTTGGAACTCTCTACCATGCCGGTTACGGGAGTGCACCTCCGTGGAGGAGTTCAAGAGTAACTTGAAAACTCATCTCTGGCGAATGGCCTTTCTGGATGGTTATTCATAGTGCAATCTATTGATTGTGTTGAAATTTTAATTTATTTATTGATTTTAATGCTTGATGTTATTATGGTATGACTAGTTATATGTATTATTGGACTTGTATTTGATGTTATTGTTTTAATGTGTTCAATGCCTTGAAAAATTGAAAGATGCTTTATAAATAAATTTATTTATAATTTATTATTTTCTAACAACTGGGACAGGGTCCTATTCCACCCTGTCACAGTCCTCCAGTGCTACCTCAGTTCTCCCACTGGAGACCCAGCATGCACATGTAGGAGACCAAGGAGAGTCTTAGGAAAGAAGAGAAACACAGGGGGAAGAAGGGAGGAAAAGCAGTGCCTGCTGCAAGAGCTCCTCTCGAAGATCTACTGTTACAGTAAGTTTTTGCAGAACTGTACTATCTTACTTCGAGGATAGCTTCTGCAGCAAGCTACACCGTTAGGACCGAGTCCCAAGCAAGTACAAAAGACAAACCCTTGTCAAAAGGGCGGAGGAAAGAAACACACAGTGTAACCTCACGCCTTGATTATTGCAACTCCCATTATCTAGGGCTACCTAGGGTTGATATCCACCGCTTACAGCTGGGTGCAGAACACTGTAGCCCGGTTGTTGACGGGAACTCCCTTGACTTGCCACATCTCTCCGGTGCTGCGCAAACTGCACTGGCTGTCAGTTCAGTGGTGGATCACCTTTAAAGTCGGGACTTCTGACTTATAAAGTCCTACATGGACTAGGCCAGGACTACCTGAAAGAGCTTCTGGTTCCTTACTGCCCCGGGCGATCGCTCCGCTCAGCTGATGAGGGGTTGCTAGAGATTTCAAGGGTATCTTTAAAATCATTAGAGGCCCATGCATTCATGTACGCGCCCCCAACCCTTTGGAATTCTCTACCCCATCAGCTTCGGGAGTGCGCGACCGTGGAGGGATTTAAACAGGCATTAAAAACATATCTATGGCACCGAGCCTACATTGTCTGATTTTATTGAAGTTATGAACTTTATGGCAATCTGTATTAATTGTGCTTTACTGTACTCTGTTTTCATCTCTTATTGTTAAAGCGCCTTGACTTTTTGAAAGGCGCGAACAAATAACATTATTATTATTCATGAAAGAAAGCCTTAAAGGACAGCCAGGCAAAAGCCAGTCTGGCGCCTGGAAGCAAAGTCCAAACTCTAGTGCTCAATGCAAGTGTGGATGTAACTCCAAGCAGCAGCTGCACAGATATCTGCTGCCGAAAACATTCCGCAGCAAAGTGAAGGAGGCAGACACCCTCCCGGTATAATGGCCTTTAACTGAGCCCGATAAAGGCTTGTCATACTTTTGGTAACAGAACATATAATGCCTTCTGTGACAGTTGGACAGCTGGTTCTGATTAACCCATGCTTTTTGTAATATAAAAATGTGTTATTGAATGTCTCTCATGAGAGATGCTGAAAGTCTGTGGAATGACAACCCCCCCAGGTTTTGGCTAACAGGTGTTACCTCGAAGGCCAAGAGATATTTACAGGCTAGAAGAGACTTAAAAATTTAGGATCTCCTTTTTATGTGACTAATTGCAGCTTGCCAACTGCCAAGATAGATTATAAACTTTTATAATGTTCGGAGGAAACACAGTAAAATTCACATGGTGATACAAAAGCATGTTGCACCTCCGTGAGATCTAGCAAAGAGACATAACAAGTCTCTTTGATGTCCTGGAAAGGGGAAGCTGATCATAAGATCAAAGAAAGTTATATGAGAAAATGAGTTGTGCTGAGATCACAGAATTTACCTTTGATAAGACATCCTGTTTTGCATAGATATATATAAATTTTTTATATTCTGACAGGGAGGAGCTAGGTGACCTCACGCAAAGAGGTTGGCAAAACCAGTTTTTAAACAATATTCCGTTTTCCATTTAGACACAAACGTTTCGACTCTGAAAAAGAAACATCTACAGCACTGTGAGATAAGAATACCTTAGAAAAGACAATTCTAAGAGTACTGTGGTAGGAGATTTGGTCTGCACTTTTAAACCTGTTTTGTTTAATGGATTTGTATGTTTTGTGATATATGGTTCTGTATTTACATTTTTTAATCTATTTTGAAGTAAACCTCTACTTTAGAGACTACTTGGTGTACCTCTGAATTTCTTTTTCTTGACAAGGGAAGCATATATGGTTAAAGCTGACCCTGCACAAAGCTTACTGGTTTTACCAAACTGGGAAAAGGTAAGAATTTATTCTGAGATCTTTAAGAGAGTTTTAAGGATTCATTTTGTACACCTGGTTAGGTGCCCATAGGCAAAAGATTTCTGGCCCCCCCGAAGAGCAGAATTATCTGAGCCTGTACATTGGATACGCTAACAAGAGGTTCACAGTTTGAATCCCTCCAAGACTTGAGATCAAAGGTTGATTCGAATCCACAAAACAGACAGGAGGGTTACCCTGTTTCTGTTAACTGTTCACAAGACTGCGCTTGGAGGTTGGCACTGTGGGAGCAAAGGGCCTGACCTGCTGAGTGGGTTTGTGACAGATTGGTTGGCAGCAGTGCGAAAATGTTGGTATTACAAACTTTTATTGTTCAGTGTGTCAGCTTGAGACTGTCAGCTCACTTGCAAAGAAAGAAAAAGGCAGTGATTTATTTTTTTAAAAAAGGAGACAAAACTATATCACTTGATGTACAATCAAGTTCCTACCCTACCCATTTTATTTTTTTTCCTAAAGTGCAAGTCAGAGTAGCCGTAGTTTTGGAAGAAAATGGCTTCCAACTACAGCAGTCACACTGTACACTACTTAAAGCAGTTGTGCAGGGACACAGGAGTCCTGTTCGAGGTGAAAGCCATCAAGCAGAACCTCGTAGATGCCCTAATGGCAGCAGATACCCAGAGCAGCAAGTCACAGACAGTGACTTGAAAAGGACCAAACCTCGAGTGTGACAGGGCTAGCGGCCAGTGCAGTGTCCAGATCCGATGAGGAGGGCAACAGGGCCACTGTCAGTAAAGAGGCCATAGCAGCAGGGGAAGGTCACCAGTATCTTGGATCCAGAAGTACTCAGGCTGCAAACTGAGTTGCGCAGAATGGAGCTGGAGTTCCAGAGGGAGAGGGACCGTGAGGCAAAGCGAGAACGCCAAGAGGTAGACCGTGAGAAGCGTGAGCGCCAGCGGGCTGCAGAGGAGAAGAGGGAGTGAGAACTCCAAGACGCAGACCGTGAGGAGTGGAAGTGCCAGAGGCAACATGAACTGGAGAAGCTACGACTCCAACCACCAGCACCAGAGCAGGTAAGTGGCTTGGGTTTAACTGGGACTACAGGACTGGGTTGCAAATTGAATTCCAAATTGATACCCGAATTTAAAGAGGGGGAGGATATGGATGCCTTTTTAAATTCTTTTGAAAAAGTTTGTATTCAAGCTAAAATTCCTTGAGAGTCCTGGAGCTTCCAGCTATCCCCGCTACTTACCAAGAACGCTCAGGATGCATTGGGTCAAATGGACAATGAGGACAGTGATGATTACAGCAAACTTAAAGCTGCACTGTTAAAAAAAAAATTTGAATTAACTGCTGAATCATACAGAGCAAAATTCTGTAAGCTCAGGAGAAGCCCTGACACGAGCTATGAGGAGCTAGCCATGAAATGACGTCAGTTTTTAAAACGTTGGTGGGAAGGAATTGAGGCAAACTCTGTTGATAAAACTGAAAACGTGATTTTGTTAGAACAGTTTTATTGGGCATGCCCAGCAGAGCTGAAAATCTGGCTGGAGGACCGAGATCCCAAAACAGTGCAAGAGGCTGCTGAACTCTCGGACCGCTATGCCAAGAGCTGACCCGCTCTGAAAGCGAATGGGGCGGGCGTGGCAGCGTAGAAAGGGAAAAGCGCGCCTTCAGGGCAGCTAAAACCTTCACTGCCTCCACTGAAACCAGTTAGCCCCAGGTTTCAGAGAAAAGATTTCTCTGAAAAGAGAAGTGAATGTTGGTTATGTAAAGAAACTGGGCATATTGCCAGAGAATGTCCCAAAAGAATGAGCAATAATATGCAGAATGGTACTAGAAAAGAAGTGGGTTGTTTGTGTGTCCCTGGAAGCATGCCTGTGAACATGAGGGAACACATGCACCCAGTCATGGTGAATGGTGTATAGACGCAAGGGTTAAGGGACACAGGGGCATCCTTGACCTTTGTAAAGGGGATCTAGTACAGCCTGGCCAGCTTATACCCAATAAATAAGTCACTGTACAGGACTTTACTGGTGAGGCGAAAACATTGCCCCTCGCTAGTGTTCTCCTAGACTGGGGTGAAACAGGGGGAACTGTGCACCAGGTGGTAGTAGCCAAAACGTTAGCAGTGGATGTGATCCTGGGCAACAATCTCAAACAGGGGATGGTATGTGCAGTTACCCGTAGCCAAGCGGCAAGAGATAATTGTAGTTCCCTGAACCCCACAGAAGCCATTGTGGAAACCACTGAGAGGCTGGCTCCCCAGCCTGTGTCTCTTGATATGGAGACTAACGAAAATGGGGTAGAAATTTGTCCAGTAACAAGTAACCACATAGCTACAGAGGGTTACTCCGAAGAGGGAGCAGTGACCCATTGTCAGAGGGTTGGGATTGACAGTGATCCTGAGTGCCCTGACGCTAGTGCTAGGGACACTAGTTTAGCGACTGAAGGGGACCTGTCCCATGCCTTGGGAATGTGTGAGGTGTTTGCAGCTGCTCAGAGAAGTGACTCTAGTCTAGAGAAGCTGAGGGCTTGGGCAGACTCGGACGGCACACATAAAGTTTATTGGGAAAATGGACTTATGTATACTCAGGCTGTACAGACAGAGGGAGGGGTGCTAGGCAGGCAGCTTGTCATTCCCCAGAGGGATCGTGAGCAGTTGCTCAAGATTTCACATGATATTCCCTTGTCTGGTCATCTGGGAATCGCGTGCACTACGCAGCGGTTGGCCCAGAATTTCTATTGGCCTAACTTCACCCAGCAGGTGAAGGAGTATTGCAGGTCTTGTCACCGGTGCCAAGAAATAGGGAAGCCGGGCAAGAAAACCCAAGCCACCCTGATTCCTTTGCCCATAGTGGAGGAACCATTCCAGAGGGTGGGAATGAATATTGTGGGGCCTTTAAATACCCCCAGCTCCTCGAGGAACAGATTCATCCTGATTGTGGTGGATTATGCCATCCGGTACGCAGAGGCAGTCGCCCTATCATCACTGAGGACAGACAAAGTGGCAGATGCCTTACTTGGGATTTTCTCCCGTGTTGGGTTTCCGCAGGAGGTTATCATTGATCAAGGGGGTTCCTTCATGTTGGACCTGATGAAATGTTTATGGGAGAAGTGTGGGGTGGTGCAGAGATGCACAACACCGTATCACCCACAAGCCAATGGGCTTGTGGAAAGATTCAATGGTACCCTGAAGTCAATGCTCCGGGCGTTTGCTGAACAGCATGGGAGAGACTGGGAGAAATACTTTCTCCACCTGTTGTGTGCATACAGGGAGGTGCCCCAAGAGTTGACAGGATTTTACCCCTTCGAACTCTTATGTGGACGCCGGGTACGTGGGCCCCCAGACTTAATCCAGGAGGACTGGGAAGGCAAACACGCCACTCATGGAACTCCCATTGTGGATTATGTCCTTAGGTTTAGGGAAAGGCTGAAGGAGCTTATGGGGACAGCCCAGAGCAACCTGGCAGCTGCCCAACAGAAACAAAAAGTGTGGTACGACCGCAGAGCCAGAGCTTGCTCGTACATGGTGGGTCAGGAAGTCATGGTCCTTATTCCAGTCCGGAAAGACAAGCTGCAGGCTGAGTGGGCAGGACCATACAAAGTGGTTAGGAAGGTAAATGAAGTGAACTACATTACAGAGTTACCTGACAGAAGACAGACAGAAAGTATGTACCATGTCAACGTGATGAAGCCATATGCAAATAGGGCGGACATGGTGTTTGCAGTGTGTAGTCCTGGGGAGGGGACGGACGAGGGAGACCCCCTTCTGGACTTGCTGGAGAAAAGTAAGCGGGAGTCCTCTGTGGAGGCAGTTAAATTGTCTCCCCAGCTGACCCCGGACCAGATCCAGAAAGTAAGGGAGGTTTTAGCAGACTTTGCCCCATTGTTTAGCGCCAAGCCTGGACTAACCCCCTTAGCGACTCACGATGTGGAGACAGGGACACAGACGCCCATACAGCGAACAGCATATCGAGTGTCAGAGGCTGTCCAAAGGACATTAGGAAGGAAGTGGAGGAGATGCTGGAGTTAGGGGTAATCCAGAAATCCCACAGCCCCTGGACCACACCCGTAGTCCTTGTGCCCAAGCCAGATGGCTCTACTCGTTTCTGTGTGGACTATCATGGACTGAATGCAGTCACAAAGTCAGACGCCCACCCGATGCCCCAGACGGATGAACTCCTAAACAAGTTCAGAGGGGTGACCTACCTTACAACCACTGACCTGACAAAGGGGTATTGGCAGGTAGAGTTGACAGACAGAGCTAGGGAGAGGTCGGCCTTCATCACTCCGATAGGCTTATTTGAATTTAGAGTAATGCCTTTCTGAATGAAGAACGCCCTGGCCACTTTCCAAAGGTTGGTGAACCAGGTGTTAAATGGTGCTGAGGAGTACGCCATGGCATACCTGGATGACTCTGCCATCTTTAGTGCCAGCTGGGAGGAACACCTATCCCGTCTTAGGGAAGTGCTGGGCAGGATACAGAGGGCCGCGCTCACTGTCAAAGCCGGGAAGTGCCAGGTGGCCATGGGAGAAGTGGCATACCTTGGGCATGTGGTAGGCCAGGGACAGCTCTGTCCTAACCAAATAAAAATAGAGGTAATCCAGGAGTGGCCCAGACCAGAAACACAGAAGCAGGTCAGGAGTTTTCTAGGGACAGCAGGGTACTACAGAAAATTTGTATCCAATTACAGTGCCCTGGCTGCTCTCCTATCTGACCTGACAAAGAAAAGGATGCCCAAGAAAATGACCTGGGGCCCAGCCTGTGAGGAAGCCTTTTCCAAGCTAAAGGAGGCACTGTGCAGTGCTCCTGTTTTGACAAGTCCTGACTATAGCAGACCCTTTATAGTTCAGACTGATGCCTCAAACGTGGGTATTGGGGCAGTACTGAGTCAGACATCCACCCAAGGGAAAGATCACCCAGTAGTCTACCTGAGTAGTAAGTTACTTCCCAGGGGGCAGGCATACTCTACTATGGAAAAATAATGTCTTGCCATAGTGTGGGCCCTAAAGAAGTTGGAGCCATACTTGTATGAGCAGCATTTAGTGGTGCAGACTGACCACAACCCCCTGGTTTGGCTGATGCAGAAGGGAAAAACAATGGTAGATTGCTAAGATGGAGTCTTGCTTTGCAAGGGTATGATATGACAATTCTACATAAGGCTGGAGCCAAAAATTAGAACTCTGATGGGCTGTCTCGTGTGTACGAGGAGTAAACTGATTTGGGAAGCTCATCCCATGCAGGGGATAGAGCCCCCAAATTCAGTCTGGGTGGGGAGGAATTGTGACACTTGGACAGCTGGTTCTGATTAACCTATGCTTTTTGTAATATAAAAATGTGTTATTGAATGCCTCTCATGAGAGATTCTGACAGTCTGTGGAATGACAACCCCTCCTCTCAGGTTTTAGCTAATAGGTGTTACCTGGAAGGCCAAGAGATAATTACAGGCTAGAAGAGACTTAAAATTTAGGATCTCCTTTTTTATGTGACTAATTGCAGCTTGCCAACTGTCAAGATAGATTATAAACTTTTATAACATTCAGAGGAAACACAGTAAAATTCACATGGTAATACAAAAGCATGTTGCACCTCTGTGAGATCTGGCAGAGAGACATAACAAGTCCCTTTGGTGTCCTGGAAAGGGGAAGCTGATCATAAGACCAAAGAAAGTTATATGAGAAAATGAGTTGTGCCGAGATCATAGAATTTACCTTTGATAAGACATCTTGTTTTGCATAGATATATATTTTTTATATTCTGACAGGGAGGAGCCAGGTGACCTTACGCAAAGAGGTTGGCAAAGCCAGTTTTTAAACAATATTCTGTTTTCCATTTAGACACACATGTTTTGACTCTGAAAAAGAAACATCTACAGCACTGTGAGATAAGAATACCTTAGAAAAGACAATTCTAAGAGTACTATGGTAGAAGATTTCTCTGCACTTTTAAACCTGTTTTGTTTAAGTGATTTGTATGTTTTGTGATATGTTCTGTATTTACATTTTTTATCTATTTTGAAGTAAATCTGTACTTTAGAGACTACTTGGTATGCCTTTGAATTTCTTTTTCTTGACAAGGTACGCATACATAGTTAAAGCTGACACTGCACAAAGCTTACTGGTTTCCCAAACTGGGAAAAGGTAAGAATTTATTCTGAGGTTTTTAATAGAGTTTTATGGGTTCATTTTGTATGCCTGGTTAGGTGCCCATAGGCAAAAGATATCTGGCCCCTGAAGAGCAGAATAATCTGAGCCTGTACACTGGGTACGCTAACAAGAGGTTCACAGTTTGAATCCCTCCAAGACTTGAGACCAAAGGTTGATTCGAACCCACAAAACAGACAGGAGGGTTACCCTGTTTCTGTTTACTGTTCACAAGACTGCGCTCGGAGGTTGGCACTGTGGGAGCAGAGGGCCTGACCTGCTGAGTGGGTTTGTGACACCATCAACCAACCACTTAGACAACATCTGCTTAGAAACCTGAGACCCTAGAGTGCACAGGGCAAAGGAAACAAACAACTGACCAGATGTCTGAAAAAATGGGTGCAATTCTGGTAATAACGAAGCACCCGGTGAACAGATAGAGTATAAATCAGAGCCTCCCCTCGAGTAGAGTACTCTGGGTAACAAACAGGTAAATGAATGTCCGGATTCAGCATAAACTCGGATATCACTTTGGGCAAAAACGTAGTATGTGTCTGCAAGTGCACCCTGGCCTTGTGGAAAACTAAATAAGGCCCTTTACACATAAAAGCCTAAAGCTTGGAAATCGTTCAAGCAGAAGTAACAGCAACTAGAAACAATTCTTTTTGCCACAGAAAGCGTAGCTCGCAACTCGCAGCCAGTTCAAAGAGAGGCAAGTGTAGTTTCTCTAACCTAAACAGAAGATCCCATGAGGAAACAGGGACTCTAATGGGAGGTTTGATAGGCAGGACATCCCATAAAAGAATACAGGGTAGATCCAGATGGGCATGGGCCTTGCCCTCAACAGGTGCATGATATGCAGAGACGGCAGACAGATGCACCTTAATCGAGGAGTATCCCAGGCCGGAATCCAACAGGGAGAGAAGGCACTCCAAAAGCCCAAGTTCAACGGGCAGGTGAAGAAGAAAAAGAACGTGCAGAAGCCCCCATGCTGAATGGTTTCCATTTCATAGCATAGGAATCCCCAGTGAAAGACTTCCTAGCAGACACCAGGATATCTGCCACCCTGGGGGAAACCCTGAAACAGGAGACAGCTAAGGCTACAGGAGCCAAACATGCAGATGCAATGAACTCAGGTCCAGATGGACCAACATGCTTTTTTCCTGGGAGAGCATATGCAAGCTCAGGGGCAATGGAACTGGGTAGCTTGGCGCAGAGTGGGGCGCAAAAAGGTCAAACTTTGGGCATCCCTGCTTGTTAGAGCTGTATACTGCTTGCTAGAGGTTTTCCATGGGGTCCTAGTGCCTGGTAGCTTAGTCCTAACAGTGTAGCCCACTGGAAGAGCTATCCTCAAAGTAAGATCTAGGGATAGGATTCCGGCTTAAGGACCATATGACCCCTTAAGTACAGCTGGTCACTGCTAAGGATGCATTACTCCCACTGCTGGGCTACTGCTCTCCTGTTTGTATATATATCTCCTCCTCCAACCTGTTGAGACTAAATATAGCTTACAACATTATTTGTAGGTTTGCTCTCATGGCCCCTTAACTCCACTCACTACTGCTCTCTTTACCAAACCCTTGTCTAACTCTCCCCTCAAGCACGCTGGGAATACCTGCCTGGCTGTCTCTTTAATAAATCCCTCTGGGATTTGGAGAACTCCCCATTAAATTACTTCCTAATGCCCAAGCTGTGCAACCGCCACCTCAGGTCCACATCATGTCTATTCCTGGAATATCCAGAGGTGTCAACCTGTATGAGTCAAAAGGCATTCTCTGGCCGGCAAGGCACCCGCTTGTGGTGCCAACCCGGTTCGGCGATGGACTCGAGTTGAGGCCTCTCGGTATGGGGAGAAGGATCGACGCTCCTAAGGGACTGCCTCTCCGGGCGGGGTGGGGAGTGCTCGCACTTTACAGAGCCCCAGCGGAGGGTCAGCGTTCCACTGCAGCCAGCGCCATTATCTTGGGGGGGCGGATGCTGGACATCACTGCATGTCCCTGCCCCTGGGATCCAGCCTCAAGAAATGCCGCACCGGGCATGATGCCCTCCTCTGCCGCTGCTCCACTGCCCCAACGCCTGCCGGGGTGGCGCCCCACTGCCCACCAGGGGTAATCCAGGGCCTGCCAACAGTGTCTGGGGCCCTGTCCAGTGGCTTCGCCCAGGGGGGTAAGCCTGGGCATGAGGTGACGGCAGGCGCGACTGACCTCTGAATGGATAATCGGTTGGGGCTGCCAGGCAAAAAAATAAAAAGGTCTTCTCTGTTGCTCCCCATGACAACCGAACAGCTTACCAATCTCCCCGCTCTCTAGGGACGAACTTCCTATTCAAAACCCACTATAAAGCTACTTTCATGTTTGTTTCTTCCTGTAAGTGCTCCCCTTCCCACAGTATTGCCTGCCTTGTGTTACAGTTGCACTGCATGGTAGTACCGCCCATAGTTGTCACAGCAGCTGTAATATTTGAAAGTCATAAAAGCAAACCGGGAGGTATTTAATGCCCTCACTTACTCACTATTAGCAACAACTGGGTTTCATACCTTTCAGTTTCATGACACACAAATCAAGGAACATTTGCAGCTACTCTGTTAAAAAAAATGTCTCCACACAAGGTCAGACTTAGGGGAGGAATCCATCAGAGGGAGTGAGAGAGAGGAATGAGTTTTTTGGGAGATTTTCATGGTTGGGAAGGGAGCGGACTTGTGACCCAGGACATTTACCCAAAATGCAATGAATACTCTGGACCAGTCGGTAACTGCTGTGTGTTGGTGATACTGTCCCTCCCTCACTGGCTTGCCTAGCTCTCGTTCTCCACCATTCTGTGCTTCACAGGGTTCTGTGTCTCTCTGCCCATTTGCCTTTCACTTTCAGCTCCTCACTCGACTCCAAACACCTGCCTCAGCTGTCTTTTCCGCCACTCATGATGGGCATGAGGCAGAGCATTTTGAGGGACAGAATTCCCCATCATGAGCAGCACATGGTATCCTGGGAAAGTACAGTTATGTAAGAACTTACCGTAACAGTAGATCTTCGAGAGAGGCTCTTGCAGTAGGTAATTATAAATGGGACTGAAGCCGGCAGGCGTCAGGACCCCACGGAAAAATCTCTAGCTAGCAGTCTCGGCAAGGGACCGCCCACGTTAGGTAACCGGCGTCAGGAGACGCCGCATAAGGGGCGTCCTCACGCCCGCCTTCCAGTTCTTTCCCACCACAGGCCAAAAGAGGCCGGACGAGAGAGAAGCGAGTATTTCCCTCACTGGAAAAGGAGCTGAAAAAGCTTAAGGGGATGGAGGGTGGGAAGGTAGTACCTACTGCAAGAGCCTCTCTCGAAGACCTACTGTTACGGTAAGTTCTTATGTAACTGTACTATCTTACTTCGAGAGGGCTCTTGCAGTAGATAATTACAAATAGGACTGAGTCCCAAGCAGTCTGGAACAAGAAGAAGCAAATGGGAGGAGGAAAGCTACTCAAAGTAGATTCTCTAGCTGTGAAGGTCTCAAGAAAGGAGGCCTTGCAGAACAGCAAGCCCAAAGTCTGCTCTACGGCGGGAGGCAATATCCAAACTGTAATGTTTTGTAAAGGTATGGATGGAAGTCCAAGTGGCAGCAGCATAGATGTCTGCCGCTGACACATTCTTGAAACAAGCCGCCGAGGCAGCTACTCCTCTGGTGGAGTGGCCTCTCACTTGACCCGGAAGGGTCTTGTTGTACTTGTCATAACAGAATGTGATGCAATGAGCTAACCATTTAGACAGGCATTGCTCAGAAACAGCATTGCGTTCTCTTTTGTGGGCAAAAGAGACAAACAGTTGATCAGTCTTTCTGAGAGCTTTTATTCTGTTAGTGTAGTATCTCAGAATTCAGTAAACGTCCATAGTGTGTAATAGATACTCCCCTTGATTGGAGTACTGCGTAAAGAAAGCGGGTAACTCTATGGACTGGTTCAATGTAGATTCCGCTACTACCTTGGGGAGGAAACTTAGGATTGGTGCATGAGCCACATTCCTTATGAAAATCAAGTACGGATTTTACATCAGGGCCTGGAAGCTCGGAAATCCTCCGAGCAGAAGTAATGGCCACTAGGAAGAGCGTCTTCCATGAAAGGAATTTTATGTCTGCTGAGGCTGCCGGTACAAAAGGAGGTAAAGTAAGCTTCTCAAGAACGAAATTCAAATCCCAAGGAGGGGCGGGAGCTCAGATAGGGGGTCTCAAGTGAAGAACCCCTCTGAGGAAAGTCTTAGAGACTTCCAGCTGAGCAAATGTCCTGTCTGCAAAAGGGAGATGTAGGCCGAAATGGCCGCCATGTGTACTTTCAGGGACGAGTGACTAAGACCCAGATCAAAGAGATGGCGCAGGCACTCCAACAGCCACCCAACAGAGCACGAGAAAGGCTCAAAATCTTTTGAAGCGGCCCAGATTGTGAACCATTTCCATTTCATGGCATAAGTAGACCTAGTGGAGGGTTTTCTAGCCTCCACCAAAATCTCAGCCACTCGGGGTGAAACCCCAAATTGGGCTTGAACTACGTCTGCAGGAGTCATGCATGCAGTTGAAGGGACTTGAGACCTGGATGGACCAGGGTCCCCTGATCCTGGGTCAGTAAAAGTCATGACCGAGGAAGAGGAGGTTCCTCTGAGTATTGTTGCAGAAGAGAGAACCAAACTTGCCTGGGCCAGAAAGGAACAATCAGAATCATTCGTGCTTCTTCTGAACCGAGTTTCTGCAAGACTCTTGGGATCAAAGGGATCGGGGGGAAGGCATAGACGAATCTGTCCTTCCAATCTAGAGACAGAGCTTCTCTCCAAAAAATGCCTCGTTCTTGAACGAGCGAGCAGAAGATGGGAAGCTTTGTGTTTAGAGATGAGGCAAACAGGTCCACCTGTAGCGTTCCCCAACTTAGGAAGAGATCGTCTAGGACCCCCGATCCAGTTCCCACTCGTGAGCTTGAGCAGACGAGCGAATTAGTTTGTCTGCTAAGGTGTTCTCGACCCCCGGGACATGAATTGCCGTGAGGTGAAGGTTGTGCTATACTGCCCAATCCCAAACTCTCATCACTTCCCTGCAAAGAGGGTAGAAACGAGTCCCCCCCATTTGTTGATGTACCATACCACACACACATATTGTCCGTCTGGACGGCTAAGTGGCCGGGAAGACGATGCAGCTGGAGAGCCTGGAGAGCAAAAAGCACTGCCCGAAGCTCGAGCACATTGATATGAATTGTTTTTTCCAGCATGGACCAGGAGCCCTGGGTCCTGTGAGGTCCGAGCTGGGCTCCCCAACCTTCGACCGAGGCCTCTGTGGTCAGAGTCTGGGAGGGAGGAGGAAGGCAGAAGGGAACTCCCCGAAAGAGGTTCTCTCAAACCATCCACCATTGCAAGTCTCGAACCATGGGGGAGGAGACTAGGACAAGCTGGTCCAGGTCATTCACCAACTGATCCCATTGAGATCGAAGCACCCACTGAGAGACCCTCATGTGGAGGCAAGCGTGAGGGACTGTTGAGATAGCAGCCGCCATAGTACAAGGAGGCGAAGAACCGACCTTGCATTGACCCGCCTGCGGTCGGACAACAGGCTTATCTAAGTCTGGAGTGTGGCCGCCCTGTCCGGTGGCAGGAAGGCCCTGCCCAGGGTCGTGTCCAGGATAGCCCCAATAAACTGGAGCCTCTGGGATGGGATCAAGTGAGACTGAGTATGGTTGATGGTAATACCCAGACAGGCAAAGACCTGCTGGGTAAGGGAGAGGAAGCGCTTGGGTTCTTCCCTGGATGAGGCCGCCAGGAGCCAATCGTCCAGGTACAGGAAAACCTGCATCCCCCAGGTATGCAGGTAGGCCGCTACCACCGCAAGGCATTTGGTGAACACTCAGGAGCCGAAGAAAGACCAAACGGGAGGGCCTTGAACTGGTAGTGGTCACCCTGGAAAGCAAAACGGAGGTATTTGCGGTGAGAAGGGTGGATAGGTATGTGCAGGTAAGCATCCTGCATATCCAGAGTGCACAGCCACTGTCCCGATAGAAGGAGGAGCAGGAGACTGTGCAGGGAGAGCATCCTGAACCTCTTGTACTCCACGAATAAGTTCAGGGAACTGAGATCTAGAATCAGCCTTACATCTCCTGTCTTCTTCGGGACCAGGAAGAAGTGGGAATAGTAACCCGTTTCCTGTAGAGGAAGGGGGACGGGCTCTATCGTCTCTTTCAGCAAAAGTGCTGAAATCTCTTCCTGGACCAGAAGAAGGTGTTCCCAAGAGTACGATGACCTTGGGGGAGGGTGACGAGGTGGTTTCTGTAGAAACTCTATTGAGTGTCCTTCTGCGATTAGCTGGAGCACAAATGAATCTGAAGTTATCCTCTCCCAGCCTGGGAGGTGGAGGGAAAACCTCCCTCCTACCGGTTCCTCCGGGAAGCCCGGAGGCTATGGGAGAGGGAAGGAGTCAGGTGGTGTGGGGCAGTGCCACAGCTGAGGCACCCACTGTTTTTTTGGGGGGGGGGGAACTTGGCAGCTGGAGGGGCCCGGCATTTGGCGGACCACTTTCCCTGGGGTTTCGCCTTTGGCAGATTCCGTCTGCGAAAGGGACGGCGCTGCGTTAAGAGTCCACAGACTTTAGTGCCGTCCCCTTCTCCTGCAGATTGGTGATGATGTCCTTGACATCACCACTGAACAGCACCGAACCCCAGAAGGGCGCTTCCTGAATAGCGGACTGCACTTCCGGGACCAACCCTGACACATGGAACCAAGCATGACGCCGTAAGCCTACGGCGAAAGCTGAGCTCCTACCGGCAGTGTCCACTGCATTGTAAGCCGCACGAAGCATGTACCGACTGGCCGAACGTGCAGAGTGGAAGAGGTCAGACACTTCCTGCTTGACTTGAGAGTCCGGAAGGGAGTCCATTTTGGATTCCACCTCACTAAGAATTGTCTTCTGGTAATCCCCCATGTGACCAACATAATTCAGGGCCCTAATACCCAGAGTGGAAGAAGCAAAAATCTTCTTGCCATACTGGTCCAGAAGACAGGATTCTTTGTCAGGTGGAGACGAGCTCAAATGCCTCGGGTTAGCTGACCGACCGTGAGCGGTGCTAATCACGACCGAATCAGCTCGAGGGTGAGAGTCTAAAAAGTCAACACCCTCGGGAGCCTGATATAGCCTGTTCGACTTCCAAGGAAGTGGCGCTAGAGCTGCTGGCTGTTTCCAAATAGTGGTAATAAGATCGGCATGAGGCTCAATCCAGGGTGGCACCAAGGTGGGAGCTGTCACGGGCAGATCCAGATGCTCAGCGAGTTTTTTACGCTGGGGATCCGGCTCCAAGGACTGCCAGTTACGAACTTCCTGGATTTTACGTAGCAACTCCGTAGAAGAAGGATCCTCCGGAGGAGTCCTTGGCCTGGGCTTAGACGGAGAGCATGGCTCGTAGTCCTGCTCGGAACAACTGTCGGAGGCATCCGAGGAAGAAGAAGATGGTGATGAAGAAGACTCCCTCTCCCGGCGAGGGGGAGGAATGGACCCCTTGGGGAAGCATGTCCTGCTCCTCTCTGGACCCAGAGGGTTTAGCCCTGGTGTCCGTAGGTGGGGAGGGAGTTTGTCGTCGTGGACGTACGGGAACTGGGACCGGCACTGTCATCGGAAGACGACTCTCCACCTCTCCGGTGAGCTGAGCCTTGCCTCAGCCCACCAGGAGGTCAGAGTCTCCTGCAAGTCCACCGGCGGCTGGGGGGGGGGTGGAGGAGGGGGATACAGGTATGGATTATACCCATAAGGCGTGTGTCCGTGACCCGATGGCGGGAAGCCCGGCATCAGGTATTGAGGCGCCGGGTACTGCAGCACCGGATGGGCCGGCGCCGGGTACTGGGGCATTGGATACTGTGGCCCCGGGTAAGAAGGCGTCGGATACCCGGGAACCGAGGGGGCTGCCGGAGCAGACGGCCCGGCCAGAGGCCCCACAGGCGGGTCTGGAGCAGAAGGCCCAGTGGGCGAAGGGCCCAGGGTTGGAGTGGCATCTGGGAGTGGGATGTCACCCGGAGTCGGCAATACCGGCGTCTGAGCCAGCATCAGATCAGTCGGACCAGCAGGTGGACAGTCTGACGGGGGCGGAACAGGAACCTCAGCGTCGCCCGGGGATGGAGGAGAAAAATCCTCGGGGTCAGGTTGAGGAGACCCAGGGTCCCCGGAGGACAGCGAAGGCTGCGGAGAGCCGGGGACAACGGACGTGGGAGGGTCCGGTGTCAGCTCTTCCGCTGGCGGACGTCGGGCGAACCAATGTCTGACTTATCAGCGGGATCCGGGCGGGCGCCGGTGGAACCGGCGTCCGACTTAACGGACCCTTCGCCAGAGGCAGGCCGCGATGGAGGGGCGGTCTGGTCGGATGGAATAGGGGCTGTGCACCGTCCTGAAGAGTCGGGTGACTTACTGACCTTCACTGTGTGGGTGTCGGAGGAGCCGATGTCCGGCTTACCAGAGCCGCTCACACCAGTAGGCCACACCAGGACGGCTTTACCAGGAGCGGAGGCCTCCAAAAGCCCAGAGGCGCCTAAAGGGCCCAAGCGCGAGCCAGATGGGCGGGCCGACGGTGCCTAGAAGCCTCATAAGCCCGTCATGAGCGATCTCCGGGGACGTTACCTGCACACGGCAACTCCCGAGGAAGACGTGGTGGATGAGGAGCCCTTGTCCCGGTGCTTCTCCTTGTTTTTTTTTTTCAATGGCCTTCAGGGGAAATGGACGCCTGCCGGAGCTTTTTCAACTCTTTTTTTCCATGTAGCTCATTTTCTTTTTAAAAATATGGGCCTCCAGGGACTGCTGCCGCCGTCTTCGGGTGGCCGCGTTGAACTTGAGGCAGTGCTGGCACTTCTCCACCAGATGGTCGGGGCCTAAGCAAAAGAGGCACAGGGAATGGCCGTCCTTGTGCGGGAGTTGGGCGCCACACGAGTTGCACGACATACACCAACGAATACCTGACTATCGATCAAAAAATCGAAAAATACTCGGTAAAAACTACCGACGACAGAGGCTGATGAACGATGAACTTTACCGCGAGGCGCTGGCACGAACTAACGGTGGGAAAGAACTGGAAGGCAGACATGAGGGACCGCCTCTTTATACTGACGTCTCCTGATGCCGGTCACCTGACGTGGGGGTGGTCCCTCGCAAGAGACTGCTAGCTAGAAATTTTTCTCTGGGGTCCTGACGCCTGCCAGCTTCAGTCCTATTTGTAATTACCTACTGCAAGAGCCCCCTCGAAATAAGATCTGTAGTTCTTCACCACAGGCAACGAGCGGCATCCTGGAAGTTGCAGTTCTATACCACGGAAGGCGCAAGACATTCCGGGGGCTGTAGTTCCATACAGGGGTTAACTGTAAGCCAGGTGGATGGGCGATCAGCTGCAGCACTTAATTAAAACTTCCTGGCGGGGCAGGCGGGAACTGCGCAGCTGTTGTCCTTGCCGGCACTGAATTCCATGCCACGCTACACCTGGCATATTGGTATCTATGCCCTTGTCACATATAGTGAACAAGAAAATAGTGAGTGCATGTGGGGGCGGGAGAGGCTGTGCACTGAGGGTAGAGAGAGGAAGGATGGGTGGAGAGAGAGCAGGGAAGGGGGCATGTACTGAACGGAGAAAGAAAGAAGAGGGAGGGAGAGACAGTGAGACGGCTGGAAAACTTCAACTGCTTTCTGTCATGGGATAAGACAACAGGATGTTGCTGTATGTATCAGAGGGAGACAAGTCTCAGCACCCACACCTATTTCATATAATAACACTCCCGACATCCAGGCCTTTTCATATAAAAGCACTTTTGTGTCGGCGGTAAGTGATAACACACTGAGGGGATTATTTCACTTTATAGGTTATGTTGTGATTCCTATTAGGAGGACAAATATCACTCGGGTGGACTTTGCAGTACAGTGCATTGCCTTCTTAAACTTATTTCTGTACAGTACACTGGGTAAGCAGCAAGAAAACAGTGTAACAGTGGGGAGGGAGGCAGTACTGAATGGAGACAGCGGAGTGCTTCAAGAAGCAGACTGAGTGTGCTTCAACACCCAAAATATTGAGCTTCGTTCAGAATCCAGTGACATGTTTCCAGAGCTCCCTTTTCTCTCTGTGACAGCAAGACATCATGCATAGCTCTGTTATGCAGCCGTAAAAAGTACTGGTAACATGCAACCTAAACTGTGAAACTGTAATTGTAGCATATTAGCAACTGGTAAACTAATAAGTAGATTTGGTCTAACCTTCCAGTAGCTTCTGCTTCTCCTTCTGGCACGCTTGGAAATAACTGGAGTACAAAGTGGCTGGGATTTTATCAGCTCTGTTGAAAAGAAAAGTATACCAGGTGAAAGAATAAAGAGAAAGTAAGAGGTAATTTTGCATCCCTAGAACTTGATTTTTTATCCAGGGACCTTCCTGATAACTATGTGTTGTACCCAAATGAGACTACCATAGCACAGAAACATTTGTGATACATTTCAAAACAGTGCATGTTACATACATTTTGTGCACATTCCTTTTTATTCTGTTTCAGAGCGCACTTCTTGAATGCAGTCCTATTACCCATTTTGAGCACACAATTTCATTTTTTTTTTTTTATACAGAAACAAAGAAACATACAAATTGTCAGCAGAAAAAGACCGCCCAGTGCCATGGGAGAGGACAAGGCGCTGCACACCTTACTTCCTGCTATACAGATGACCAATGTTCGGAAATGAGCAAGGCTTACCAGGGGTCAGCTGGGGGGGCTGGGATAGGACTGAGTGGCCACCTAGAAGCTCTCTTCTCCTGGATTGGGGTGGTTGGCTGTCTTGGCTGACACCATGAGGAGGCATGGTCATAACCCATGGGAGCGCGAGTGGCAGATACAAGTCACAGAGTGGGGGGAGGGAGTCCCAGTCCCAGGACGCATGCATGCCTCCACACGCATGTGCTTGCAGAGTATGTAGTAGCTGAGAAATAGGTCGGGAGAAAACAGAGGAAAAAGGAACGTACAGTGGGCATTTATGATGCCCGCACACCGCACCTGCCGCATCACCAGGGTACCTATTGGCAGAACTAGATTCGGGCATCGGAAGAAAGAGAATGGCCCTCCCCTTTCTGACCCTGCCACGGAAGGGGGGGGGACCTGTGAGGGTAACTGGCCAATGAGGTATCTCAGGGGAGACAAACAGTGTGGGGGGGGGGTGGAGCCAAGCCTGCTGTGGCCAGGAGAACAGATTATAGAGAGAAAAAAAGGAGGGGGGGCCACCACGCCCATCCAGACGATGCCCACCCAGTCTGTCTCCATAGACCCCAACCAGTCTCCGTTGACCTTTTGTCCATTTGCTAACATTCCCCCATGTCCACCCCACACATGCCAGAAGTCCCCCCACTGCCCCCACATCCACCACCTCTGCCAGCAGTCTGGCCAAGGCATCTACAACTTCCCCAATGAAGCAGCACCTCCCTACATCCCCCTGCACCCCCACTATATTCTGTGGAAGGACCCAATTTTCAAAAGCCAGGGTAGTACACACCAAGAGTAGCCTCAGTTCTCCTTACAGGACATGGCCTGGTAACACAGCAGGAAGAGTGACTGAGCCTTGCCATGCGCAGTAAGAAAAGCAGCAAGTAAGGACGAGTGATGCTGTCTTCAATGGTTTAACCTCCCTGACATATGCGGGTGCGATTTTCTCCAAACAAAACAGTTCATGACAGGCAGTGGCAATGCTAAGCAAGTCTGTTCTACACTTGCATATATTTCTCCCCAATTTTTGCCATCACTGTATCTAACACATCTCCATAAAAATAATTTATCAATGGTTCATCTAGGAATAGAAAATAATGTGTCAGAAAATAATAAGGATGCAGAACACCAAACACCCAAATCTGGTATTCAGCCTAACCAAGAGCGGTGGTATGGTGGCACTGTACTTCAGTTAGAATAGTAACATGATAAAAATAGGATTTTGCCATCAAAAGCAGTATGCAGAACTGGACACAGTACCATTAATATGGAGTCCTTTCATCCTATTTGTTTTTCTTTATTCCAGGTTGCCTCCGCTCCATCCCACCATCCCGCATTTATCATTTCAGCCTTTACAACCCATCCCCAGTAATAGAATAGGGACATTAGAGCAATAGATTGCCACAATATTATGCAACAAGACCAACTATTAGATTTCAAATAATTAGTGATGAGCATTAAATAGCTGCCATTGGGCTGCCCGACTGCTCAGACAGACACATGTTGTCCTTCTGTGTTAGCAGCCCAAGTTTGGGAGTAGACTTGGGGAGTCAGGATATGGAAATTATGTACCTACCATAATTCTTGATCTTCTTGGAGAAAGTCTCCACCACTCATTCACACTGATGGGATCTACGCCGCAGGCGCTAGGACCCAGCAAGAGCAAACTTTTTGCAAGAGGGCTGACACCAGAGATGGAGCCGCGAGGAAGCGGCACCACGAGCCCCAGCTCATGTGGTAAAGACCATCTTGGCGTCGACCCTCCAACCGCCTCAGTACCTAACCCCCCCCCCGAGGAGGTGCAGCGTAACTAACCTAGAAGGACTAAGCTAAAAAATGGACATAAGATAGTCCAAATGACCCGTGTAAGAAGGGTCAACAATGACGTCTTCACAGCCCAGCCACTGAGGGAGTGAAGACTAAACAGGTAAGTGAATTCGGGGGGATGGAGGGTGGGCGTGTGAATGAGTGGTGGAGACTTCGTCCAAGAAAATCAAGAATTACTGTAGGTACGTAGTTTCCATATCTTCCTGGACATAAAGTCTTCACCACTCATTCACACTGATGGAGAGTACCGAGCTAATAATCCTCCTAGACAGGAGAAACCAAGAGCTCACAATTCAGGACAGAAGTCCGCTGAGGATAGTCCTGCCAAATGACAGATGTTGTCTGGCATGGACATCCAAAGCACAGTGCTTAATGATAGTATGCACTGAGCTCCATGTAGCCACATTGCAAATATCTTTCAATGGGCACATTGCGGATTTCCGCCAGAGATGCCGCAACTGCTCTAGTAGAGTGAGCATGCACTCTACCTTCCAGCTTGACTTACGCCATAGAATAGCAGTGGCGGAGACATGCTACCAGCCACGCTCAAAAGCACCTAATAGCGACAGGACGACCCAGCTGGGTCTCGCTAAAAGAAACAAACAGTTGCTCAGCCTTGCGAATTTCTTTTGTTCCATCGAGACAGAATCGCAGGGCTCTCTTTACATCTAGAGAATGAAGAGTTCATTCACCTTCATTCTGGAAGTTAGCAACGTAGGTAGGTAGGTAGGACTAAAGGTTGGTTTAGATGAAATTCTGAGAAAACCTTGGGAAGAAACTTAGAGTGAGTCCTAAGAACTACTTTGTCCTTGTGAAATACAATGTATCGGAAGTGTGGTCTGTGACCAGAGCATGTATTTCAGAAACTCTACGGGTCGAAGTGACACCAGGAAGGCTATTTTCAAAGTGAGGAACTTCAACTCGCAGGTAGCTAGAGGCTCAAAAAGTTCCCAAGTGACCATGTCTAGCACAAGGTTAATGTCCCAGGCTGCGACTGGACGTCTGATAGGAGGTCTGGTATGCAGAATGCCCTTAAGAAACCTCTTAACTACAGGCAACTGAGCCAGAGACAAGGAATGTACTGGCTCATGATAAGCTGAAATGGCACAGAGATGAACTTGACAGTAGAGTACTGCAGGCCTGAATTTGAGGGGTCCAAAAGGTACTCCAAGACTTTATTTGGTGGGCAGGAAAAGGGGTTCTAAGAGGATTTTGCACACCAGAGATAGAGAAACCCTTCCATTTGGCTGTGTAGGTTTTTCTAGTGGCTGGTTTACGCGCAGCCAAGAGAATATCTGAAACCCTATGGAAAACATTGAACCTCTTCACCTCTATCTCTTAAGGAGCCAAGCGTGAAGGTGAAGCGCATTCAGATTGGGATGGCCCATAGTCCCCTGGGTCAGAAGGTTCGTCTGAAGGAGAAGTGCCTTCGGAAGGGTTGCCGACAGACTGTTGAGCAGTGGGAATCATATCTGTCGAGGCCAGAAGGGAGCAATGATAATCATTCCGTCTCCCTGAGACTCAAATTTGAGAAGCACCCTCTGAATTAGAGGAAGAGGAGGAAAGGTGTATAGAAAGCATTTTGTCCACTGCAGCCTGAACACATCCTGACAGAAAGTGCCAGGTCCTGGATTTCTTGAGCAGAAGGGGGCAGTTTTGCGTTGAGTGGTGATGCGAAAAGGTCCAGGTCTAGAGTTCCCCACTCTTTGAAGAGTGACTAAGCGACGGTTAAGTCAAAAAACCACTCGTTAGGATCTGTCTCCGTTCTACTGAGACGGTCTGCCAGTTCGTTCTGCACGCCTGGTAGGTAAACTGCGTGGATTAGAGCCTTGTGCTCCAGGCACCATTCCCACACTCTCATAGCTTCCCTGCATAATGGGTAAGACTGTGCACCGCCCTGTTTGTTCATGTAATACATCAATGCTTTGTTGTCCATTTCAAGGAGAATGTTCTTGTGACAGAGAATGCCCTTCAAGGCCTCGGACTGCACAGAGGACAGCCCTCATTTCCAGGACATTTATGTGGAGCTGGGACTTGTCCTGAGTCCACGTACCTTCGGTGTGGAGTGTCTGGCAATGTGCTCCCCACCCCATCAGGGACGCATTGGTGGTAATGGAGATATGATGATCTAGAGGAGCAAAAGGATACCCTTCTAGAAGGTTGTTCTCCTGCGACCACCAGGTGAGTGACCTCTTTAGAGGTTCTGTCACCTTGATGGGAAAGGACTGAGGGTGAGTGGTTGGGGACCACTGAGTACTGCGCATCCACTGAGAGGTTCTCATGTGGAGACGAGCTAGAGGTACACTGAACACTAAGGATGCCATGAGACCCAGCAGCCGTTGCATCGAGATAGCTCGAATACAGCTGTTTTCTCTGATGTATCGGGCTATCTGTAGGATATCGCTCCTTCTATCCTCTGGAAGAAAAGCTTTCATACAGGAGGTATCCAGAAGAGTTCCTATGAAAAGGAGTTTCTGGGAGTGCTGCAACTGCGATTTGTTGCGATTTAGCAGAACTCCCATGGACGTGAGGAAGTCTGAAGCTTTTGGCTACAGCGTCCAGAGGGCTTGCTAGAAGCCAGTCGTCCAGGTACGGAAACACTTGAATTCTGATTTTCCTCAGATGTGCCGTGAGAATTGCACACTTTGTAAAAGCAGCCACCGATGCAGCGGTATGGCGGGTAGAATGAGCTCTTATCCCTCTGGGAGGCTCCACGCCCGCCAACCTATAGCAGAGATCTATGCAGGAGGTGACCCACCTTCCTATCGTCCGCTTGGCTGCAGGTCTGCCAGGTGCAGCTTCAGCCTAGCTGACAAACAGCTGGCGAACCTCTCCCTGAACTTCAGCCGTCCGCTCCTTATAGTAAGCAAGCGCTCTTCTAGGGTCCAAAGTATGGAGCCTATATTCAGCCTCCAAAGTGTGATTGGGGTAGAACACCAGCAGAGTCAACACCTGATTAAGGTGAAACTCCAACACCACCTTCGGAAGGAACTTCGGGTGAGGGCGCAGGACAACCTTGTCCCTGTGGAAGACCAGATAAGGAGACTTGATGGAAAGCGCCTGGAGCTCTCCTATCTTTCTGGCTGACGTGATAGCCACCAAGAAGGCAGTCTTCCACGACAGGTGAAAAATGTCACACCTGTGCATCGGTTCGAATGGCTTGCCCATGAGCTTAGCCAATACCAGCAGTAGATCCCACGGAGGTGGAGATTCTCGCACCGGAGGGGATATGTGATCAAGGCCTTTGAAAAAGCACCCGACCACCTTCTCCTGCGCCCGGTAAGCAGAGATGGCTGCCAGGTGCACCTTAAGGGTCATCGACCGAAGTCCTTGCTGAGAAAGGGACCACAGGTAGTCCAGAATGCTTGCCAAGGAACAGGAAGAAGGGTCCAGGCCCTTGCCCCGACACCAAATGGAGAATCTCTTCCATTTGAAGGCGTAGCATTTTCTGGTCGACTCCTTACGGGACACCTCAACGACGTTGAGGACCTCGTCGGAAAGACCCAAGACCTGGAACTCTAGCCGCTCAGGAACCATGCCATCAGGTGCAGGGACTGAAGGTCCGGATGGAATACCTTCCCCTGATTGACCGAGATCAGGTCCGGAAGGGCTGGAAGCCGCCTCAGGAGCCTGGAGCTGAGACTGAGGAGATCTGGATACCAGAACTGGCGGGGCCAGTCTGGGGCTATCAGAATCACCTGCACCTTGTCCCTCCTCGCCTTGAGAAGCACCTTGTGGATCAAGGGAAATGAGGGGAAAGGCGTAGAAGAGGTCCAGGGTCCATGGCCTCAAGAAGGCATCCACCTGCAGCGAGCCCTGCTGAGGAGGGCGAGCATTAAACAGTCTCAGCTTTGCATTCTCCCTGGAGGCAAACAGGTCCACCTGAGGCGTGACCCAGTGGGAGAACAGATCTTGTACTACCTCCGGCAGGAGAGACCACTTGTGGGACGCAGCCCCTATCCGGCTTAGGGCATCGGCCAGGGTATTGGAGGCTACTGCCACATGGATGGCAAGGAGATCCGCCTCTGGGCTGCGCAAGAGTGACCAAATGCGGAGAGCTTCCCTGTACAAAGGCCGGGAGCGCATCCCGCCCTGGCAGTTTAGGTAGTACATGGTCGTGGTATTGTCCGTCTGGACCTGAACCACTTGACCTCGTAGAAACGGAGCGAAGGCGGTGAGGGCTAGATGAACCGTCAAGCTCCAGCAGTTGATGTGGCATCGGGACTCCCGGGGGGACCAGAGGCCGTGCGCTCTGTGCTCCCCCAGATGGGCACCCCAACCCATCAGAGAGGCATCGGTCGATAGAGAGACCGTCGGCTCGAGGCAGACAAACGGGATGCCCTCCTGCAGATGTGCTGGAATGGTCCACCACTGGAGAGCATTCCACATCCCCTGGGTCACTGTCACTAGCTGATCCAGAGGAGCGAAGTGCTGCGACCATTGGCTGGCCTGCCCCCATTGAAGGGGACACATGTACTAACAGGCCCAACGGACCACACTGGTGCAGGCCGCCATGAGGCCCAGGAAGTCCTGGGCAGGGCGCAATTGCCCAACCTGAAATGATTGGGCAAAGCAGGAAAGAACCTCTGACCTGTCCGCCGGGAGCCGTGCTCTGGCTCATAGAGAGTCGAGCTCTGCCCCAATGAATTGGATCACCTGCTCTGGCAAGAGTTCCGACTTGGCCTCGTTGATGAGGAGGCCAACCTGAGAGCAAACCTGGGGGGCCAGATCTCTGGACCGCTCCACCTCCGTTCTGGAGGGGGCTGCAATCAGCCAGTCATCCAGGTAGGGGTACACCTGGACCCTTCAGCGCCGCAGAAATGCTGTCATCACTGCCATGCATTTGGTGAAGACCCTGGGAGCTAGGGAAAGGCCGAAGGGCATGGCCCGGAACTTATAGAGAGATCCCTCTGCCCTGAAGCGGAGGAATCTCTGGTGGGACGGACGGATTGGGACATGAAAGAACGCGTCCTGAAGGTCCAGAGAACAGAACCACACACCTCGTTCCAAGGATGGGATTATCTGAACCAGAGTGACCATCCTGAAGGTCCAAGAACTTAGGAACCTGTTCAGGTCGTGCAGGTCGAGAATGGGACACTAGGCCCCTGTCTGTTTTGGGACCAGAAAGTACCTGGACACAAACCCCGGGTCTGGAGGAGGATCCGCCACCTTCCTGATCACCTCTTTTTCGAGGAGCAGGGCGATATCGGCTCGGCGAGCCAACAAAGAGGCTGCGGACCCCGTAGCCCCCCGAGGGGCGATGGCTCAGAAGGGCGGGGCCTGCTCGAACTCCAGGGGCAGGCCCTTTCCTACCACCTCCAACACCCAGCGGTCCGTGGTGATAATGGACCAGGCGGAAAGGAAGTGGCAGAGCCGTCCCCCCACGGGGAACCCGGGGGGAGTGACGAGGCTGGGGGCCACACCCCTCAACCCGTCACTGGGCAGGCTTAGAGGAGGGACCGGCCAACGGACCTCCTGGGCCTTTCCCTCCCTGCTTCCTATTGGAGGAAGCTGCAGGCTTGGGTTTGGGATGCCAAGCGTGAGCCTGCTGGCCCTGGTGCTGTTGGGCCGGACGTGCCGCAGGCGCAGAAGGACGAAAGGACTAATGCTGCTGTTGTCGGCGGCCCTTGTCCTTCTGGGCGGAGGTGACCGAGTCCTGAGTGGCATTGGACTTTTCGATCCGCTGGAGGTGACCTTCCACTCCAGGGTCGAAGAGGTCGGTCCCCAGGAAGGGGACATCTGCCAGTTTGTGCTGGGTATCCGCCATGAAGGTGGATATCCTCAGCCATGCTCTGCGGCGCATGGCCACCGCAACTGATCTGGCATAGGAGTCTCCAATGTCCAGAGCCATTTGGAGCTGCTGTTTAGCCACCGCCCTTCCCTGGTCCCGTACCTGCCAGACCGTGGTCTGCAGGTCGGCCGGGAGATGAGGGATAACCTCATCCAGGGAGCCCATGAGGGCATGGAAGAAGTGTGCCATCAGCATGGCCGAGCTGGCCTGGCGGAAGCCAAGATAAGATGCAGCGTACACCTTGCACCCGGCATAGTCCAGCTTTTTGGACTCCTTGTCGGGGGGCTTGTCCACATCCCTAGCGTTCCCGAAACGCCGGAAAACGCTGTCGGTGACCAACCCCTAGGCGGAAGGGTGTTCCGGAAAAACGGGCAAACAGCCAGTAGGGACCGCATACTTCCTGGCCATCCTGGCCGAAGGCGCAGGACAGGAAGCAGGCTGCAGCCAGAGCTCCAAGGCTGGGCCAACAATGGCTTCGGCCTCCATGGGTGAATCCCCTTGGTCCAGTATCTCCGTCAGGGGACACTTGGCCCGCTTGGATACGGGCTCGAGCTGCATCCCGGTGGACTCCGAGATGAGCCAAAGCAGACCCATGAAGGACGATGGGCTTTCGTCCATCGACTGGCCCCAGGAGGACTCCAGGTCAATGGGCCTGGAGAACAGGGAGGAGTCGTCGTCGGACTCCGAGGAGTCCGCAAAGAGCTGCCTGGGGCCTGAGCCACCCTCCACCTGCAGAGGATGGTCGGCAGTGAGGGTGACCGACAACCTGTGGGGCAGGCCCTGACCCGACCGAGAGTCTTTGGTCGGCGCCCCCGGTGTCAGTTGTGGAGGTGGAGGTTCCACCACAATCGGTGGGGCAGCTGGTTTCGGCCGAACAACCGGCCCAGGCTTGGGCACCTTGGCTACAGCGAGGGGTTGTTTCGGCCGCTCGGGTGACAGCCACTTGATGGCCAGGGAAGGCAACGGCGTCGGCTTGTTCCCAGACAGAAGTAATTGCTGCCACATCAGGTCCTCATAGCGTCGACGCAATTTGCGCCGAAGCTTCTCCTCTTCCGAGGAGGAGGACGAGCGGTGGCACTGCTTACTTCGGTGCCGAGACCGAGACCGCCGATGTTGATGGGATCGGCTGGACCAAGAGGATGTCCAAGACCGAGACCAAGAACCTCGGTGTTTCAGAGGACGGGTCTGGGAAGGGGAAGGGGACACCCACTTTTCCCTCGGCTCGGAAGCCTTGACTAGGGACTGTGGCACCGGAGGTGCAGGCAGGTCCTCAGTCTCCACCGAGGAAACCGGTGAAGAAGGGTTGTCAGCTTCACCAGTCGACAGCCCGTCCAACGGGTCGAGAAAAATCTCGACCGTGTCGATGGGTGTCTCGGCAGGCTGACCTGACGGGACACTGTGGAAGCCAGCGGCCTTAGCCACAACCCCACCGGCTTTCCAGTGTCGACTGTCCGGAAGGGACCTCTCCCGCCTCCCATGAACACCGACGGTGGGACTTACCTTTTGAGTCCTTCTTTTTGGACCGAGAGGAATGTCCCTATGGCCCCTCTCCCTTCATGGAAAGGGATTGGCAAAGTTCCTTGAAAGAAGCTGAATACGAGGTACCCAGAGAGAGCGGGATAAATGCCACGACCAAGGAAGAGGATGATGCGGCCTGGCCCGCCTCCTCCTCGAGGGCGATCATTTGCTCGAGTTGCTCAGCCGAACCAGCCGCCGCGGTAACCGCCCAATGGGCCTCCTTCGACTTCACCGGCAGGTAGAGCTTCTCGAGGCACCCAAGCTGTAACCGGGCAGCACGGTCTTCCAGGACGTTGGCTGAAAACGAACGGCATAACTCGGAGGCCTGCGGGTCATGGTCTAGGCTGAGGCAGTAGACGCACGTGGAGTGCTTAATCCGTCCTGGACATTTTTCGCCCACAAGGCACCACCAAACTGAGTCGATAGTCCATCGCAGCCGCGAGGGAGAAACTTGACCGAAGTCTTGAAAATTTTAAAATAAGTTTAGGCGAACCGAAGAATTAGGATCCAGTCTACACGCAGAGCGTTAAGGAGGGAACCTGAGCTTCCAAGCGGTAAGGAAGATCTGGCGCCATGGGGCAGAGCCAAGAGTTTTACCACCCAGGTGGGTGGAAGGAGCCAGCTTGAAGACCTTCCGGCAAGATTTAAAGCGGCAAGGAACCTGCCAGACAGTGTGGATGAACAACATATCCATGTCCCTAGAACTGACATTTATTGGCACCCCCCCAAGAGGGGGCGGGTGCGGGTCGAGCAATCTTAATGGCTGACCTAGTCTTCTGTGTGGCTTCCAGAGCTTGTTCCACCTGGGGTCTGAACAGATACATACCGTTGAAGGGTAACAACATGACCCACTGCTGGGCATCATTCATGAAATCCAAAGTACATAGCCAGGAGTGGTGATGGGTATAAATGCCCGCCACCGCTGCTCGAGAAGCAGTATCGAAAACGTCCACTGCAGCTTTAACCTGTTGGTTACTGGACTCAATGCCCCTGGTTATGGTGTGAAGTAACTCTGAATTAGTTTCTGACTCAGGCAGAGCTTCTACCATTTGCTTGAGCGAATGCCAAAGGACATATTCATATTGAGAAAAATAGCCCTGGTAGCTGGCAATACGCATACCCAGGGTGGAGGCAGCAAAGACTCTCTTACCTAAGGTGTCTATCTTACAAGATTATTGACAGGCCAGGCTGCGGAAGCCTGAAGGAGGATGGCCTTGTCATTCTCTGCTATGACTACAATGGGATCAGCAAAAGCTTGTGAGGCCAATATGGTTCGATCCTTGGGAGCAGCGTACTTCCTATTTATGGACTTAGCCACAGAAGGGATGAGAGCAGGATTGTTCCATATCATCTGAGAAAGGGTCTCAAAAGATGGTTGTACTGGAGGAGTTAAATCCATAGGGATCTCCGGGACATGTAGGTATTGGAGTCTTAAAAGCTTCCCAGGATCGATTTCTGTAGTCTGTAGAGAAAGAGTGGAATTTAAATTTTTCAGCAGAAACTTAAAGGAAAGGGCTTCGACGACAGGCTCTGCAGCAGTATTAACTCCTGCTCCTTCAAAATCATCACCCAGACGGAGATCTGGGTCAGGCTCAAAATCATCTCCTGACAGTCCAGGGGGGGACTGTACGGACAGGAAAGGAGTGTAAATCAGAATGGAAATTAGAAGAGGAAAGAATTGGAGTAGAAAAGCCCGGGAGCCTGGACAGCACCGCACCAAGCATCGGCGCCGATGAAGAACACGGCGCCGAACCCAAGGAAGTCGGCACCATCGGAAATAGCCCAGCACATGGCACCAACAAAGGCCATGGTGCTGACAGAGCCCCCGATAGAGCCCTGAGCGCCGCGGACGGCTCGAAGAGTGTCCCAGGGTTCCGAAAACTATGATTTGAAGGAAAAGGAGGAAAATTAACAGGAGATAGAGGCATCGGTGTGGGCCCCTGCGCCGCAGCTATGTGAGGGGAGAAAAACACCTGAGTACAGAGTCGACGGCACCGAAGAAGGCGCCACGTGACGAGGAAGGTCCAACCTGCCTACTTGGTCTCTCAAGCGGCCTGAGTGACCGGGTCAGGCAGCTGGACCAACCTCTGAGCCCATTGCTCCATAAGAGCAGCCCACTGGTGAAACTGCTCATCGGAGGCCCGTCCAATAGGCAGGGACAGGCTCCGATATCAAAGAGGTCGGGCACCGGAGGCAGAAACCGGCGACTCCGAGAGAGGAGGAGACTGGTGCCTAGCCCCAATGACCGACTGTCGATGTGCAGACATACCAGAAGGTGACCTCGAGTGATGCCTTCTTTTTCTCGACTTGTGCGCCAAAGAAGAACTCAAGGCCGAACGGTGCTGTGAATGGGACCGTTTCCTTTTATGCCTTTGGGGGGACCGCCCATCTCCCCCCCCCCCCAAGCATTGGACCGTCCGTTGTCAGACCCACCCTCTGGGGAGGGTGGCGGACCGGACCCAGCCGGGCTGACTGAACAGCTTTCATACGAAGTCTCCCTACCGTCACCTGACCCACTCATGGTCGACTCCATCAACGGAGGGCTGAAGACTTCTTTATTAATCAATAAATTTAATTAAAATCTACTCAGTACTTTCGAAGATAAATTACAAAACAATAAACTGAAAACTATGCTGCTAGTTTGAAGTCTGACTCCCGGCGGGTGAGCAACGTCGTCACTGAAGCGCACTCGATGGCGGGAAAAAAGGAACTGAGGCGGTTGAAGGGTCGACGCCGAGACAGTCTTTACCGCACGAGCCAGGACTCGCGGGGCTGCTTCCTCGCAGCTCCATCTCTGGTGCCGGCCCTCTTGCAAAAGGTTTGCTCCCGCTGGGTCCTAGCACCTCCAGCGTAGATCCCATCAGTGTGAAAGAGTGGTGGAGACTTTATGTCCAGGAAGATCAGTGCAGCTAGTGCTGGGGAGTGCTGCCAAGGGCACAGCGAGCTAGATTGGGAAATAAGACATCCAGATTCCAGCCTAGCAGGGGCCCCCTTGGAAACCCAGAGAGCCTGCTCCCTCACGAGGGGTGGAGTTACCCCACAACACTCTGCCACCTACAAGGCTATGTCAGGGGAGGTTGGAGAGATTGAGAAAGAAGTACAAACGTAATGTGCCTCTAGTCATTTAAATGACAGTAGCAGGCTTCCTCAGGCCCCTTCCCATGTAGATCTCACTGGCCTGGCCGTGGGGGATGAGGGTGACAGGGGCATGAAAAGGAAGTGCTCGGTGGCTCGAGGGTAAAAAATATATATATGGCTGCCCCAGGATTTTATCAATATTCTAAGGTGTTTTTTGAACACCCAGAGTTGAACCTCACGTTTCTTGTAACAAAGATGAATTGGCAAGCACCAAACATTGCTCCCTGACCTTATGGAACACTGGTGATGTCAGGGCTAATTGCAGGCCACATGTGTAATAGAAAAGTGTAGTAAGAATGATATCCATATGGCAGATAAGGAAAATATACACCTGTACTAAAGACTCATCAGCAAACAGAAATCACACTGAGTTTGCAAGAACACAACGTAGTTACACATAGGGTGTCACGATATGACATATCACGATCATTTCCACTAATGACAATTTATCATTGTAAAAAAAAATATATATATTGTAAATATCATGCAGCATGATATACCGCAATATACAATGATAAACTGTCTTGACTTCCTCATCTGTGCTGTTCCAGTAGTGTATTCTTCTCCAGGTGCAACCAAGAATACAGGTTACTCACCTGTAACAGGAGTTCTAGGAATGGTATATGTTGTTCATCCACACTCATTGGCAGTATCCTTGCCGCTTTAAATCTTGCCGGAAGGTCTTCAAGCTTGCTCCTCCCACCCACCGGGTGGTATAACTCGGCTCAGCCCCATGGCGCCAGATCTGGCCGCTGGGCTCAGGTTGTGCGTCGGGCCGAGAGAGAGGTCGGGGTGGAGGTAGGATGAACAACACATACCATTCCTAGAACTCCTGTTACAGGTGAGCAACCTGGTATTTCTAGGACATGGATATGTTGTTCATCCACACTCATTGGCAGACCTAGCAGTTCTCCGGGAGGAGGGAGGCAAGACGCACACCCCATATACTTACTTGGGAAAGAGACTGGAGACAGAGGCCCCAAAACCAGCATCCGGCGTGACTCAAGGTCGATGTGGTAGTGGGTAATGAAGGTGTTTGCTGACTTCAGGTAGCAGCCCTGCAGATTTCCTGGATAGGGACGCCCTGGAAGCAGCCACTGCAGCAGTATGGCGGGTAGAATGAGCTCTTATCCTCTGGGAGGCTCCATGCCCGCCAACTTATAGCAGAGATCTATGCAGGAGGTTACCCACCTGCTTATCGTCCGCTTGGCTGCAGGTCTGCCAGATGCGGCTTCAGCGTGGGTGACAAACAGCTGGCGAACCTCTCCCGAATTTCAGCCGTGCGCTCCTTATAATAGCGGCGCCCTCTAGGGTCCAGAGTATGGAGCCTATATTCGGCCTCCGAGGTGTGATTGGGGTAGAACACCGCAGAGTCAACACCTGGTTAGGTGAAACTCGACACCACCTTCGGAAGGAATTTCGGGTGGGGCGCAGGACAACCTTGTCCCTGTGGAAGACCAGGTAAGGAGACTCGATGGAAGCGCCTGGAGCTCTCCCATCCTTCTGGCTGACGTGATAGCCACCAAGAAGGCGGTCTTCCACGACAGGTGAGAGAGAGCACACCTGTGCATAGGTTCGAATGGCTTGCCCATGAGCTTTGCCAGTACCAGCAGTAGATCCCACGGAGGTGGGGTTCCCGCACTGAGGGAAATGTGATCAAGGCCTTGAAAAGCGCCAGACCACCTTCTCCTGCGCCACACCGACTGCTTCCCGGCCCGCCACTGTAAGCAGAGATGGCTGCCAGGTGCACCCTTAGGTCGCCGACCTAAGCCCTTGACTAGAAAGGACCATAAATAGTCCAAGATGCTTGCCAAGGAACAGGAGGAAGGGTCCAAGCCCTGCTCTGACACCAAATGGAAAACCTTTTCCATTTGAAGGCATAGCATTTTCTGGTCGACTCACGGGACGCCTCAACTACATTGAGGACCTCGTCGGAAAGACCCAAAGCCTGGAACTCTAGCAGCCAGGAACCAGGCCGTCAGGTGCAGGGATTGAAGGTCCGGATGGAACACCTTCCCTGATTGACTGAGAGCAGGTCGGCGAGCTGGAAGCTGCAGGGAGTCCTGGAGCTGAGACTGAGGAGATCTGGGTACCAGAACTGGCGAGGCCAGTCTGGGGCTATCAGAATCACCTGCGCCTTGTCCCTCCTCGCCTTGAGAAGCACCTTGTGGATCAAGGAAATGGGGAAAGGCTGAAAGAGGCCGGGTCCATTGCCTCGAAAAGGCATCCCCTGCAGCGAGCCCTGCTGAGGGGGCGGGCATGAAACAGACCCAGCCTGCCTCCATGGAGGCAAACAGGTCCACCTGAGGTGTGCCCCAAAGGGAGAACAGATGCTGTACTACCTCCCAGGAGAGACCACTCGTGGGATGCAGCCCCTATCCGGCTCAGGGCATCGGCCAGGGTGTTGGAGGCTCCTGCCACGTGAATGGCTAGGAGATCCGCCTCCAGGCTGCGCACGAGTGACCAAATGCGGAGAGCTTCTTGCATAGAAGCATGGAGCGCCCCGCCCTGGCGGTTTAGATAGTACATGGTCGTGGTATTGTCCGCCTGGACTCGGACCACTTGACCCCGGAGGAACGGAGCAAAGGCGGTGAGAGCTAGCGGACCGCCGAGCTCCAGCAGGTTGATGTGGCATCGGGACTCCCGCTGGGACCAGAGGCCATGAGCCCGTGTTCCCCAGATGGGCACCCCAACCCATCAGAGAGGCATCGGTCGACAGAGACCGTCGGCTCGGGGGCGGATGAAACAGGATGCCCTCCTGCAAATGATCTGGAGCGGTCCACCACTGGAGGCGTTCCACATCCCCTGTCACCGGCCTAAGCTGGTCCAAGGGATCGCAGCGTGTGACCACTGGCTGGCCAGTCCCCACTGAAGGGGACGCATGTTCCAGCGGGCCCAACGGACCACGCTGGTACAGGCCGCCATGAGACCCAGGAGGCGAGGAAGTCCCGGCAGGGCGCAATTGCCCAACCAGAAATGATCGGGCAAAGGAGGAAAGAACCGGCCCTGTCCGCTGGAGCCGCCAGCTCTGGCTCTCAAGAGAGTCGAGCTGCGCTCGGCTGAATAAAATCACCTGCTTCGGCTCGAGTCTCGACTTGGCCTCTGATAAGGAGGCCCAGTTGAGAGCAGACCTGGAGGCCAGATCTCTGGACCACTCCGCCTCCTTCCTGGAGGGAGCTGCTATCAGCCAGTCGTCCAGGTAAGGGTACACCGGACCCCTCGGCGCCGCGAGGGAATGCTGTCACCACTGCCATGCATTTGGTGAAGACCCTGGGAGCTGGAGACAAGTCAAGGGCATGGCTTGAACTCAAGAGATCCTTCCCGCCGGAAGCTAAGGAATCTCTGGTGAGATGACGATAGGGACGAAAAAACGCTGGCCCTGCAAGTCCAGAGAGCAGAACCACACGCCCTGCTCCAAGGATGGTATTATCTGAGCCAGAGTGACCATCCTGAAGGTTCGAGACCTTAGGAACTTGTTTAGGTCGTGTAGGTCGAGAATGGGCGCCAGCCCCGTCCGTTCGGAACCAGGAAGTACCTGGACACAAACCCTGGGTCTGAAAGAGGGTCCACCACCTCTCTTACCACCTCCTTCTGGAGGAGGAGAGCGATGTCGGCTCGACGAGCCGCCAGTGAGGCTGGGGATCCTGAGCCCCGAGGGCGGCGGCTCTGAAGGGTGGTGCCTGCTCGAATTCCAGAGGCAGGCCTCTTCCCACCTCCAAGACCCACCTGTCCGTGGTAACAGCGGACCAGGCGAACGGAAGTGCAGGCAGTCCCCAAGGACAGGAGCCAAGTGTGTGTAGCGGGGATGGGCGACACCCTCAGCCCGTCACTGGGCAGCTTGGAGGAGGGACCGGCCGAGGGACCTCCTGGGCCTCTTCCCTGCCTCCTGTTAGAGGACCGGCGGCTTGGGTTTGGGATGCCAAGGCCGAGCCTGCTGGCCCTGACGTTGCTGGGCCGGGCGCGCCAGGGGCACAGAAGGACGAAAGGGCTTAGGCTGTGGTTTGCGGCCTTTGTCCTTCTGAGCGGAAGAGACCGAGTCCAAGGTGGCATTGACTTCTCGATCCTCTGCAGGTGACCTTCCACCCCAGGGCCGAAGAGGTCAGTCCCCAAAAAGGGAACATCCGCCAACTTGTGCTGGGTATCCGAAGTAAAGGTGGATATCCTCAGCCAAGCCCGCCGACGCATAGCCACTGCGGCCGCCACCGATCTGGCACATGAGTCCCCTACATCCAAAGCAGTCTGGAGCTGCTGTTTGGCCACTGCCCTGCCTGGTCCCGCACCTGCTTAACCGTAGTCTGCAGATCGGGGGAAGATGAGGATGACCTCATCCAGGAGCCCAACAGGGCATGAAGAAAATGTGCCATGAGGGCGGCCGAACTGGCTGGCGAAGGAGCCGAGAGAGGCTTAGCGTAGACTTTTCGCCCGACATAGTCAATTTCTTGGACTCCTTGTCAGGAGGTTTGTCCACATCCCTGGCGCTACGGCGCGCGAAAACGCTGTCGGTAACAACCCCTCAGCAGAGGGGTGTTCCAAAACCGGACAAGGAACGGTAGGGACCGCATACTTCCTGGCCATCCTGGCCGGCGCAGGGCAGGAAGCAGGCGCTGCAAAGTTCCAGTGCTGGACCCACTATGGCCTCGGCCACCGGAAAGGCCTCCGCCGGAGAATCCCTCGGTCCAGAATCTCCGTGAGGGGATACCTGGCCCGCTTTGGAACGGTTCGAGCTCCATCCCGGTAGACTCGAGATGAGCCGAAGCAGTCCTAGGAAGGACGACGGGCTATCGTCCATTGGCTGACCTCCTGAAGACTCCAGTCCAGTCGCTGGAGAAGAAGGAGGAATCATCTTCGGACTCGGAAGAGTCCTCGAAAAGCTGCCTCTGGCCTGAACCACCCTTCACCAGCCGAGGTCGGTCGGGAGTGAGGGTAACTGACAGCCGATGGGGTAAACCCTTAGCCGACCGAGGAATCCTTGGTGGAGCCCCAGTGGTGGCTGTGGAGCGGAGGTTCCACGATCGAGTGGAGCAGCTGGTTTTGGCCGAACAACCGGCCTGGGTATAGGCTCCTCGGGCAAGTCGAGGGGTTGTGTCGGCCGTTCGGTGACAGCCACTTAATGGCGGGGAAGGCGCGGAGTCGGCTTATTCCGGCCAGGAGAACTGTTGCAACATAAGGTCTACCCGTCCCGGCGTAATTTCGCTGACCTCCCTCATCCGGAGGAGGAGGGCGAGGACCAGCGGCGACGCCGCTTACCGTGTGCCGACCGAGACCGCCTATGACGGTGGGAACGGCTGGACCGCTGAAGAGGTCCGAGACCGAGACCAGAGTCCCGAATTTCGGTCGGTGCAGGAGGTGTCGGCCGAAACCGACACCCTTCGCCTCGGAAGGTCCATCCGAGGGCTCCGGAACCGGAGGCACAGGCGAGCCCACGGGATCTCAACTCCTCCGGGGAACGGGAGAGGGAATCTCGGCTGCTAAAGGCGACAGCCCGTCAATGGGTCGAGAAAAATCTAAACTTCATCATGGGAGTCTCGGTCAACTGACCTGACGGGACACCGTGAGGCCAGTGGTCGAAGCCGAGCGGGTCGATCAAGCCGACGGTCGACGCCCGGGAGGGACCTTCCCGCCTCCCAAGAGCGCCGACGGAGGGACTTACCTTGTCCTTCTTTTTGGACCGAGAAAAGGTCCAGCAGACGCAGGCCCTTCTCCTTTAGTGGAGAGGGACAGACAAAGCTCCTTAAAGGAAGCCGTGTAGGAAGAACCCAGAGAGGCGGGATAAATGCAGCGGCCGAGGAAAATCACATTGTCGCCTCCTCTTGAGGCGACCATCCATCGAGCTGATCCGCCGAGGCCCAGCGGACACCGCCAACCGGCCTCCTTGGACTTCACCGAGGAAACGCTCGGGACGGCCCAGTTGCACCGGGCAGCACGGTCTTCGAGGACGAGGCCGAGAAAGATGAGCACAGGTCGCAAGCCTGCGGGTCGTGCTCAAGGCCTAAGCAGTAGACACGTGGAGTGTGGATCCGTCCGAGACATCTTCTGCCCGCATGGGCATCTCGAAATCTGGAGTCGGTTATCCATCGCGGCGCGAGGGATCAAGACTGAAGTCTTTGCAAAATATTATTTTTAAATCCATAGACGGAGAAATAGAACCAGTCACAAACGCAGAGCGTAAGGAGGGAACCTGAGCTTCCAAGCGGTAAGGAAGATCTGGCGTCATGGGGCGGAGCCGAGAGTTATACCACCCGGGTTGGTGGGAGGAGCAAGCTTGAAGACCTTCCGGCAAGATTTAAAGCGGCAAGGATACTGCCAATGAGTGTGGATGAACAACATATCCATGTCCCTAGAATTACCAGTTACCCATCTTATCTCAAACCCATTTTCAATGTTTTTCTTAATATTAGAAATACTCCAAATCAATAAAATGTCATGATATTTTCATTCAAGGTACTCAAAATCTGATATAGTGACATCCCTACTGTAGTTAGACAGCATCCTCTCAAAACGTCCACCTGGAGGTCGTCCACACTTAATACCTTGGTGTACGGCTCAATAGCAACCTGGATTTCTCGGCCCATATTCATGCAATACACACTAAGCTTCACCCCAGGCTAGGAATCCTTTTCCGCAACAAAGACAGTTTCCCAACTGAAGTTCACAGGGACCTACTTGTTAAAATGATCCTCTCTATTTTCAACTACGTGGACATGGTCTACAGCGCAGCCCCTCCCTCCACCCTTGCCAGACTGGATACCCTCTGCAATGCCTTCTGTCACTCTGCCTTAAACTCTCCTGCCCACACCCATCATTACTCCCTCTATTCCTCCCTTTCCATCACCCCCCCACTCTTGCATCGTCAATGTCACTGCTCAGCCCTCACAGGTAAATACTGGTTTAGCTCTCTCCTCACCCATTTATCTTCTCTCCTTTCCCCTTCTGCCCCTCCTCTTACCCCCTTCGCAACAGAGACTCCTGCTCCTTCTCAATCCCTTACCCCCACTCAAGCAATGGCCAGGCTGCTTTCTTTCAGTGGCTCCCATCCCTTTGAAAACGGCTCCCCTCTCTACTATCCCTTAATCACCTACTAAACCTCACAACTCCCTCCACTTGTTCCTCACACAGCCCCTCTAACCCTCCCTCCTCCAACTCCACTTCTCCGCTAACACCCCTACATTTTCGCATGTCCCTCTAAACCCCACACCCACTCTCTCCTGAGGGAGGGCTCATCCTGTTTGAACTTCATTTCTTTCCAGTTCTCCTGCCACCTGCTCCTGTAATATTTTTAGAATCCTGTGTACAGTCGTCGTTTTTCCACATCCAAATGTTGTACCTCTAATTTTGTCATCTTCTGAGCTAGCACTTGTAACTGCTGTCGTTGCACTTCATCGTTGTAACTGCCTGCCTGAATTTTCTCCCTTTCCCCCAGGGTCGCACCTGGAAACGAGCCTCGGCTCAGTGTGCCTTTCCCGGTTACCAAACTTTTAAATAAACTAATAATCCACGACAAGCTGCAGTTTAAAGGCTTTCGATGGACAACCCAGGGCTACAAGGGCTCAAGGTCAAGTAACAAGGAAGGAAAAGGCCCAAAATGTAATGGTTTTTGGAATTCACTAAAAAAAAAATACCACCAACAGCTTAATCTGGTTCAAGGTCAGTTGGCATTCATCTGTATCCCCCTCCCCCGGGTCGTGCCTGAAAATAGGCAGGATTTGTCTAGTGCACTTACCCGGTCAACAAAAGCTAAATAAATAATAAATAAATGTAGTGCAGTTAATGGTGAACGTGCATCAGCAAAGTCCTTCACTAATAAGTGGGGCTGCCCCAATCTAAAATTTTGACTTCCTCCATTGCTGTATCATTTAAGTTAATTTGGTTCATCCTGCATTCTGACCCTGATGCGTTCTAAACCCAACTGCTTTGGTGGCATCCCAGAGATCCCCACTGAGGACACAAGCAACAGGTGGCAGCCACAGAAGATACAGTTAGACAAAATGGAATGCAGAGCTTTGGAAAGTTCAGTTACACCACTCTCGAAGTACGTGCAAAGTAAGAACAGGTTACTCACCTGTAACAGTAGTTCTAGGAGTGGTATATGTTGTTCATGCACACTTCTTGGCATGTCCCCTTCCCCTTTAAATCTTGCCGGGAGTCTTCAAGCTGGCTCCTCCCACCCACCCGGGTGGTAGATACCTCGGCTATGCCCCATGACGCCAGATCTTAGCCCACGGGAAGCAAGCTTGTGTGCCTGAAGCCGGGGAGGTCGGGCGGTGTGTGTGTGTGGATGAACAACATATACCACTCCTAGAACTACTGTTACAGGTGAGTAACCTGTTCTTCTAGGAGCGTGGATATGTTGTTCATCCACACTTCTTGGTAGACTCCAAGCAGTTCTCTGTGAGGAGGGAGGGATATGTAATCCAGGCCTCTGAAAAAGCACCTGACCACTGTCTCCTGCGCCAATGTCAGCTGACCGGCCCATGCCCGGTAGGCAGAAATGGCTTCCAGGAGCACCCTAAGGGTCAATGACCGTAGATCCCCTTTGGAGAAAGGCCAAAGGCAGTCGAGAATGTTAGCCACAGAACAGGATAAGGGGACCAGACCCTTATTCTGACACCAAATGGAAAAACGTTTCCATTTGAAGGCATAACATTTCCTAGTCGATTCCTTACTGGATGCCTCCACCACGGTGTAGACATCTTCGGAAAGACCCAGAGCCTGGAACTCTAGCCGCTCAGGTACCAGGATGTGAGGTGCAGGGATTGAAGGTCCAGATGGAATACCTTCCCCTGGTTCAGAGATATCAGGCCCGGGCATGTACAAAGCCGATCCGGGGACCTGTAGCTGAGGCTGAGGAGATCTGGGTACTAGAACTGGCGCGGCCAATCTGGGGCTACCAGGATCACCTTCGCCTTGTCCCTCCTCACCTTGAGTAACACCTTGTGGATCAAGGGAAATGGAGGGAAGCTGTAGAGGAGGCCTGGGGTCCATGGCCTCGAGAAGGCATCCCCCTGCAGTAAGCCCTGCTGAGGGGGGCGGGCATGAAACAGCCTCAGCTTGGTGTTCTCCCTGGAGGCAAAAAGGTCCACCATCAGTTAGCCCCAGTGGGAGAACAGACTGTAAGCTACCTCTGGATTGAGAGACCACTCGTGGGATGCCTGGCCTATGCAGCTGAGGGCATCCGACAGATGGTTTGAGGCTCCTGCCACATAGATGGCTAGGAGAGCCACCTCCAACCGGCTTATGAGGGTCCAGATGCAGAGCGCCTCCTTGCATAGCAGACGGGAGTGTGTGCCGCCGTGTTTGTTGAGGTAGTACGTGGTCATGGTATTGTCCGTCTGGACTTAAACCACTTGATCCCGGAGCTGAGGAGCGAAAGCTGACAACGCCAGTCTGACTGCTCTGAGCTCCAAAGGTTGATGTGGCATCGGGACTCCTCGGGGTCCAGAACCCGTGGGCCCTATTGTCTCCCATGTGGGCTCCCCAGCCCATGAGAGAGGCATCGGTCATAAGGACGACTGTCAGCTCGGGACGGACAAACGGGATCCCTTCCTGCAACCGGTCTGGGGCGGTCCATTATTGGACAGCGTCACACATCTTCTGGGTTACAGTGATCAGCTGGTCGAAGTGACCAGATCGCTGAGTCCACTGGGCGGCCAGCTCCCACTGGATGGGGTGCATGTGCCACCGGGCCCAATGGACCATTGAGGTGCATGCTGCCATGTAACCCAGAAGGTGCAGAAAGTCTCAAGCAGGGCGCAAGTGCCCAACCAGAAATGATCAGCCAAAGGAGGAAAGAACCTACGCCCTGTCCGCCGGGAGCCAAGCTCTGGCCTGACAAGGGTCGAGCTCTGCCCTGATGAAGCCCATCACCTGAGAGGGCACGAGTTCCAACTTGGCCTCGTTGATCAGGAGGCCGAGTTGGGAGCAGGTTTGGAGGGCCAGATCCCTGGACCTCTCCACCTCCTGAAGGGAGGAACCTACCAAGAGCCAGTCATCGAGATAAGGGTAGATTCTGACTCCTCTAGGCCGAAGGTGGGCTGCTACCAGTGCAATGCATATGGTGAAGACCCGAGGGGCCGATGACAGGCCGAACGGCTGGCTCGGAACTCATACAGGGTTCCTTCGACCCTGAAGCAGAGGAACCGCTGATGGGACGGACGGACTGGGACATGAAAGAACGCATCCTGTAGATCCAGTGAACAGAACCACATGTTTCGCTACAGGGATGGTATGATCTGGTTCAGAGTGACCATCCGAAAGGTGCGGGACCTGAGATATTGATTCAGGTCGTGGAGATCTAGGATGGGGCACCAACCCCCCATCCGCTTGGGCACCAGGAAGTACCTGGAAACAAAGCCTGGGTCTATTGGAGGATCCGGCACTGGAGCTACTGCCTTCTTGTGAAGCAGCTGAGCCACGTCGTCTCAAAGAGCCGACTGGGTACATGTGGAGAGCCGATCGGTACTGCTCGAATTCCAGAGGCAGTCCCTGACTGACCACTTCGAGAACCCACCTGTCCAAAATTATAGCGGACCAGGAGGAAAGGAAGTGGCGGAGCCGACTCCCCATGGGAGGACCCAGAGTTGGAGTGACAGGTGTAGGGGTGGCAACCCCCAACTCATCATTGAGCAGGCTTAGAGGAGGAGGAGGCTCTGGGACCTGCGCCTTGGCCTCCTTTACGGGGCTTCTGAGGACCCTGCTTGGGCCACGGGCGCCAAGCTTGAGCCTGCTGCTGCTGACCTCCTTGACAGGAGGGCTGCATGACCGAAGGGGAAGAATGCCGAAACGGCTTCTTCTTTCTGTTCTGCTGGTTCTTGCCCGAAGAACCCTTGGCAGAAGTAGCATCCAAGGTGGCACTGGACTGCTCTATATGCTGAAGGTGACCGCACACTCCTGGACCAAACAAGTCGGTACCCAGGAAGGGCACGTCAGCAAGCTTATGCTGAGTATCCGCCAGGAAGGAAAAATGCCTCAGCCAAGCCCTGTGGTGAGAGGCCACTGCGGCTGCCAGCGAGTGGGCACAAGAATCTCCTATACCCCAGGCTGTCTGGAGCTGCTGTTTTGCAACAGCATGGCCTTGGTCACGGACCTGCTTGACCGTAGTCTGCATGTCTGGTGGGAGATGAGGGAGGACCTCGTCCAATGACCCCAGAAAGGCATGAGAGAAGTGTGCCATAACAACAGCCAAACTGGCCTGATGAAGGCCCAGAGAAGAGGCCGCATAGACCTTGCAGGCAGAGTGGACCATATTCTTGGACTCCTTGTCCGGGGGTCGGTCAGCGTTGGCCAAACTACCAGTATGCCTGAACACAAAGGCGGTCACCAGGCTCTCGGCCGAAGGGTGCTCTGTGAACCCCGCAAGGGACCCCATGGGCACTGCATACTTGAGGGCCATGCAGTCAGATGGTGCTGGGCAGGAGGCAGGACGCTGCTAAAGTTCAAGGGCCAGGCCCACAATGACCTCTGCCACTGGAAAGGCCTCCGTTGGGGTATCCCCTCTCTTGAAGATGTTGGTGAGAGGGTACTCTGCCTTCTTCTAGATGGGCTACAGGGGCATTCCGGTGGAATCGGAGATGAGGCAGAGGATGCCCTGGAAGGAGGAAGGGCCTTCCTCCATCCCTGCGCCGACCGATTACTCATCATCCCTGGGATGTGAGTGCAAGCTGGTGATGTCAGAGTCCAAGGAGTTGTGATAGAGCGGTCTACCACCTAAGTCACCCTCTATCTGCCGAGGGCGGTCCGGGGTGACTGTTATTGACAGACATCGGGGAAGACCAGTGTCTTGTTGGTCCTCTTTCGAGGGTGCCCCTCCCTCAGGCTGTTTAGGTGGTGGTTCCACCCAAAACGGTGGAGAGACCGGGATAGGCTGAACTGGGAGACAGGCCGCGCCATGGGCAGAGGAACTGGTGGCTTCGGTTCCAGAGGGGTTGGCGTCGGCCTAGGAGGTGGGAGCCAAGTTATGGCCGGGGTAGGCAGCGGAGCCGGCTTCTGCCCAGGCAGGATCAGCTGCTGCCACGAGGTCTTAATAGCACCGACGGAGCTTCCACAGGAGCCTCTCCTCATCCAAGGAGGATGAGGACCTGTGGCGTCACCTCTTTTTACAGCGCCTGTGGCTCTTTCTCGGTCGTTTGGCCGAGGGGTTCTGGATCTTGACTGAGATTGGAGAGGCCGACTCAGTCGATCAGGAGACACCGGGGTTGGTGAAAACCGAGGGTCCGGAACCGGGTCCTTGATGGGGACACCAGCAGTCTGGGTCTCCTCATTAGGAAATGCAAGGACCAAAGTAATTTCCAAGGAGTCGTTGGGATTAGCCGGCGACAAGGGGTCGATCGGGTCGAGGATAATTTCAACCTCGTCGGCCACTTCCTCGGTCCCCTGGCCAGATGGAAGATCCGTGAAGCCAGCAGCCGAGGATGCAATCTCAACCGAAGTCGAGACCGCGAGTTCCTGGGGCTCGGACCTGTCTCGGTCCCAAAAACGTCTTCACCGAGACGAAGACATAGGGTCCTTATCTCTCTTCCAAGAGTGGGAGGAATGCGAGCCCGAGGGTGCCTCTTTGAAGGAGCCCATAAAAGTGGAGCCAAGGTTCAGAGGAACAAAAAAGCTTTGACTGGCCGAAGCGCGAGCTGCTTCCTCCTTGAACGCATTCTTCTGTTCAAGCTGCTCAGCGGATCCCGCAGCCGCGGAAACCACCCACCTCGCCTCCTTCGATTTCACCGGTGGGTTCCTTTTCTCCGGTCTCCCCAGCTTCAAATGTGCCTTGCGGTCGTCCAGGATGTTGGGATGGAAAGCCAGGCAAAAACTGCACGACGAGGTGTTTTGGCCGACACCTAGGCAGTAAACGCGCATGAGGTGAGGATTGGTACGCACCATCTTCTGGCCGCAGGGGCACCGGTGAAATCCGGGGTGGGGGGGGGATTCTTCCTCCATGGTAGATGCGACGAAAGCGCGATCACTAACTCAAATGAGTTTAATTTTCAGTAAAAAAACGACGCTTAGAATCCAGGGCCTACGATATGCTGAGAGCATGAGGGAACCTGTATCTTCCAGCGGAAAGGAAGATCTGGCATCATGAGGCAGAGCAGAGGTGTATACCACCCGGGCAGGTGGGAGGAGCCAGCTTGAAGACTTCCGGCAAGATTTAAAGTGGAAGGGGACATGCCAAGAAGTGTGGATGAACAACATATCCACGCTCCTAGAAGGTCTCATTTCATGTTGTATTATTATTCTTTTCTTGTCTTGTCCCCCCCACCCTGATAATCACAGCCATTAAGGCTTCAGTCTTCCTCCAGCCAGGGGAGCAGGCAAGCAGCTGCCTTTACAGCAGCTGCTAACATTAATCCGAGGCCAGCTGGCAGGGGTTATTCGACAGCTATGTGGCCTGTTCCTGTCTCACATCTGCTACACATCTGACCCCAAGCCTGCTCCAGTGTGGGATTCTAGGGATCGCAAATGAACCCCAGTCTCAGAACGTACATAAATCCAAGTCTTGGATAGGATATAAATCCCAGTCTTGGATTATGCATGAATCAATCGCAGTCTCAAATCGCACATGAATCCCAGTTTCAGATATTGCATAAATTCCAATCTCAGATCATACTAGGTTTACTAGGCTTTTTTGGGAAAAAGGCAGGCCGAGGCCCATCGAGATTTTCCCCCACATTCGTGTAGGCTAATTTATATAATTTTGGTTTGTCAGTACCCAAATATCCAGTCCCTTTTTAAATGCATTAAAATTGTTGGAATCTATTAGTCCCTGGGGTAAGGTATTCCATAGTCTTGGAGCACGCAACGAGAAAAAGTTATGCCTGAGGTTTGTCCTTGCTTTCCTAATCACAAGTTGTCTGTTGTATCATCTAGGAACAATGCAATCTGTTGAATAGGAGAGTCCGCATTGTTTCATAAGGTCTGGGGATTGCAGCAGTATGTAGAGGAACAGTAAGTCCCCTCTTCGCCTCCTATGTTGAAGAGAATTAAAACCTGTAGCTTTTAATCTAGATTGGTAGTTTTTAGAAGATAGTCTGGAGATCATTTTAGTCGCCGCCTTTGTACTTGTTCTAAACGTGAAATATCTCCCTTAAGATGCATGAGTGATCATGCATGAATCCCAACCTCAGATCGCACATGTAACCAGTCTTGACTCGTGCATAAACCCCCGTCTCTGAACATGCACGAATCCCTATCTTACAGCACACATGAATGTCAGTCTCAGCTAGAACATCAATCTCAGTCTTGGACTGCCAATGAATTACAGTTTCAGACTGCACATGAAAGCCAGTCTCCGATCATGCATGAATCCAGTCTCTGACTGCACATGAATCCCAGTCTCGAATTCCACAAGAATACCAGTCTTGGATCGCACATGAATCCCAGTTTCAGAATGCAAAAATCCCACTCTCAGATCGCACATGAATCCCATCTAACACTGAACATACATGCAAGTCCTAGATTACGCATGAATCCCAGTCTCAGAATGCACATAAATCATTGTCTCGGACCACTCATAAATCCCATCTGAGATCACAAATAAATGGCAGTCTTGCATTGTACATGAATCTCAGTCTCGGATCACCGGTCTTAGATTGCACATAAATCTAGTCTCAGATCACCATAAATGCCAGTCGCACATCACATACGAATGCCAACCTTAGACTGCATGTGAATCCTACTCTCAGGTTAGGTTGGACAATACGTGAATCCCAGTCTTTTTTTTTTTTTTAACTTCATGTTTATTGTTTTCACAGAGACATACAATTACTTTCCTAACAATCAATCTAGCATTCCGATTAATAAGCATGAGAGCGCCACCCTCTTAATACATTCAATATGAACATTGAAAGTTACCAGATACATCAGTGGAGGGGGGATTCTAAAACTGAAATCAAACAGACTATAACAAAAAGGTTGTTACAAAACCCAGGAGCAGCATGGTGATACTTTAAAACAATATTATTCACAAAGTCTCTGGTTCCTAACCCTACCAGAGGGTATGATTATTTGTAATCTCTTAGTTATAACACCAAAATGGTGCTCACCTTAGATCAAAAGCTCTTACTTGATCTCTATAGGTCTTACAAGCCCAACCCATCCAGCTACATCCTCGTACAAAGTGTGATCCATTATAACATAATCAGAAAAATATTTCAACAGGGTTATATTTTTGAACTACCGAATGGTAAAAATGCTCTTATACCTCAAACTAATAAGGAGTGTTTCATTATGCGGCAACAGGCTACAATTAGTATTAGTTTAAGTTTAACACAAGCTTCCAAAAGAAAACTCCATATCGGAATTCTAGGGCAGTCTGTTTTAAATAGTCCAGTAGAACAAAACAATTTAGCAGATAATTTAAATCGGAGTAAACTCTGCCCACAGACGTACCCGACTCATCTCAGCACATTTACAGTGGTACTTCATGTTAGGTCGTCCTCTTCAGAGACCGACTCATCCTCCTGATGCCAGATGCAGTCCCAGAGTGTTCCTCTGGGCCCATTTCATGGCATCTGCGATGTCCATGAAGACAAGGATTTTCCCCTGATGGGCAATTCGTAGACGTGCAGGGAAGATCAAGCCGTGTGAAACCCCGGCCTCTCGCAGCAGTGCTCGAACCCCGTCAAATCCCTTACGTTTCTGCCTCGTGGCATAGCTCAAATCAGGGAACATCTTTATCTGCTGACCATCCTGCAGCAAGGATCTCTATACTCTGGCCAAGGCTAGCAAGAGATCACTTGAACCCACTCCATCCGTTACCACCACCGTTGTCCTAGGGGTTTCTTTTAGGGTTGTCAGGACGACCCCAAGGAGTGATGCGTTATGCTTTTTGAAAGCGCTGTACTTCTGGAAGCACCTCCACACCCAATTGCTGAGGAAACCAATCTCTAAGAAACATCAAAAGATGACCTCCCTCGCAGCTCTCCGGGAATCCGATGAGGCGTAAACTGTGGGATCTCGCTTGGTTTTCCAAGGTCTCTAATTGAGACCGCAAGTGAGAGTTTTCATTTATAGTCTTGACTGCTGTTCCCATAGCGGCCTCCGCTGTCTTTTTAGCCTCTAAGGATGTGGTGGTAACCATGTCTATCTGGGTCTCCACAACTGTGACCCAATGAATTAGGGCATCAAATTTGATTGAGAGACCGGTAACTGATTTGATTAGGACATTTAATTTAGTCCCTATGTTTGCAGCATCTCCGTGGAGGTCTCCTCCGACTGCTCTTAGTCTCGGGCCTGTGCCACCCATGTGGTGGAAGCTCCCGAAACATTTTTAGAACTTGCTCCTTCCCCTTCTCCTTTCCCTCTCCAAGGATACGGCATTTTAACTAATCGGGACTTTCGGAAAAGTAATTTATTGCTTAAACCTAAATTTAACGATCAGTTCTGTTGAAAAAAAAACTAAGTTTTTTAAAGCTGGGTTTTGAGCTTCGAACGACCAAGGCCCATATTGGCGCTGGCTCCACAGCACCACCCCCGTGAATCCCAGTCTTATATCACGCATCAATCCAAGTCTCAGATTGCACATGAAACCCACTATGGGACCACATATGAATCTCAATCTCTGATCATGCAAGTATCCCAGTCTCAAATCACACATAAATCTGTCGTCAAGGTACAGGTCAGGAAGCACAGGAGCAGTTGTAAACTTTGCAAGTAACGTTTTATTATCAGTAACAGTAAAATAAAAATAAAAACTGCTCAATATAACTATTTACAGAGGCAGTACAAACAGAGAAAACAAAGTCCTTCATCTGAGGGTTATCTCTAATTTCAAGTCTCAATCTCTCTCTCTCTAGCAAAAGTATTGCTGCTCTTTTTATAACTCTTTGCCTGGGAACTCATTAAGAGAACATTCTGTTTCTCATAAAATGTTCTTGTCTGTTTCTTTACAGGTGCAACAAATAGAACATGGTGACCCAGAACTGACCTCTTGTTGACAACTCTGCAAAGAATTTCCAAACAAGCCTGAGAGGAGCTCAAACTGCATCTCAGGTTAACCCTCTAAATTCCAAAAAGTTTTCTGCAATCATTTCAACAGTATAACTATACACATTTCAAAACAAGGGATCCCAGTATCACTTACAGTTTCACAAAAAGATTCACATGTATTTTTACAACCGCAGATACGCAAGGGGAAAAAAAAAGATGGAAACTCCATGTGAAGGTAGAGAGAAAGCGAGAGGTATAGAATCATGAGACTGTTAGAGTGATCTGTTCCTAGATCTCGTGAGAACATCTGGTTGCACAACCAGACAGACAAGAGACAGAAAAGGAGAGGATAGAACAAATCCTTGCATTTAACTCTTTCTGCATAACAAATGGGACAAGGCCTTATTCAACCCTGTCACAAAATCCCAGTGAGATCGCACAGAAATGTCAGTCTTGTATCACACATGACTCTCACGTGACTGTGAAAAGGCAGATATACTAAACAAATATTTTTGCTCAGTATTTACAAAGGAAGTGGGGGAGGTACCTAAAACAAACAGTAGAAACACTATGGATACAGAAGTTGATACCAGCCCATTTACAGAAGAAGGGGTTCTGAAAGAACTCTTAAAACTGAAGGTGAACAAAGCAATGGGGCCTGATGGGATTCATCCCAGAATTCTAAAAGAACTAAGGGTAGAACTAGTGACACCACTGATTACCCTCTTTAACAAACCATGGGAGGATGGGGTGGTACCCGAGGACTGGAGAAGGGCACATGTGATTCCCCTTCACAAAAGTGGGAGCAAGGCAGAAGCAAAAAACTACAGACCTGTTAGTTTAACCTCAGTGGTAGGGAAAATGATAGAATCACTTCTGAAGGAAAGAATTGTTGAGTATCTAGAGGCCAGAGGGGCTCAGGAACCAAGGCAGCACGGATTCACAGCGGGAAGGTCATGCCAGACAAATCTGATAGATTTCTTTGACTGGGTGACCAAAGTAGTAGATCAGGGAGGGGCTGTGGACATGGCCTACCTAGACTTTAGCAAGGCGTTTGACACAGTCCCACACAAAAGATTAATATACAAGTTAGCCAGCCTGGGAGTGGCTCCCAAGATGACAGCCTGGGTAAAGAATTGGCTGGAGAATAGGACACAGAGAGTAATAGTAAATGGAGTCCACTCTGAAGAAAGGAGGGTTACTAGTGGGGTACCGCAGGGTTCAGTATTAGGACCAGTCCTCTTCAATGTCTTTATAAGCGACATTGCAGAGGGACTGGAAGGAAAAGTATGTCTCTTTGCAGATGACACAAAGATCTGCAACAGAGTTAATGCACAAGGTGGGGTGGAAAGGATGAGAAGGGACTTGGCAAGGTTAGAGGAATGGTCAAATGTATGGCAGCTTAGATTCAATGCTAAGAAGTGCAGGTAATGCACCTGGAAACAAAAACCCAGGGAAGAGTACACAATGGGGTGAGATACTAACAACAACAAAAATGGAAAGGGACCTGGGGGTAGTCATATCAGATGACCTAAAGGTGCGAGCAATGTGAGAGGGCAGCAAGGAGGGTTGGGGATACTGGGATGCATAGGGAGAGGCATCACCAGTAGAAAACAGGAAGTTATTATCCCTCTGTACAGACAGTTGGTGAGACCCCATCTGGAGTATTATGCAGTTCTGGAGACCCAATCTCCACAAAGACATAGACAGAATGGAGGCTGTCCGAGGAGGGCATCAAAATGGTGCAGGGTCTGCACCGGAAAACATATGAAGAGAGACTTAAGGAGCTTAATATGTATAGCCTCGAGGAAAGGAGGGAGAGGGGGGACATGATAGAAACTTTCAAGTATCTCAAGGGAATCAACAAAGTCCAAGAGGGTAGCATCTTTCAAAAAAAGAGGTGTGCAAGAACAAGGGGGCACAATTTGAAGATAGAAGGGGGCCTCAGAGGTAATTTAAGGCAGTATTTTTTCACAGAGAGGGTTGTGGATGCATGGAATGGCCTTCCGGAGGAGGTTGTGGAGTCAAAAACAGTGGTGGAATTCAAGCATGCATGGGACAGTCATAAGGCAATTCTAGGGAGGGGGTAGGAAGAAGTAGGCTGCTGGTTAACTAGGATCTGCAGCTTATCCATTAGGTAGGGAAACGGGCAGACTGGGTGGGCCAAGCGGTCCTTATCTGCCGTCAAAATCTATGTTTCTATGTTTCTCAGTCTCAAGACTGTCAGTCTTGGATGGCACATGAATCTTAATCTCAGACTGCACATAAATGCCAATCTGACACCACACATGAATATCTGACTGTACATTAGTCATAGACTTAGGCCATCACAGCTCGCAGATGAATACCAGTATAAGATCGCACATCAATCTAAGTCTTGGATCATGGATGAAACCCTCTATTGGACTACATATGAATTCCAGTCTAAGATTCTGAATGAATCCTAATCTTGGACTACCCATAAATCCCAGTCTTGGACAGCACATTGATCTCAGATTCAGATCTTATATGAATCCCAGTGTCAGATCAAGCATGTATCCCATTTTTGGATCACACATTTATTCCAGTCTTGTATCACACCTGAATCAGAGCCTTGGATCATACTTGAATTCCAGTCTCAGAGTCCATATAAATCCCAGTCTCGGAGTGCAGATAAATGTCAGTCTCAGAGCACACATGATGGCCAGTCTTGAAGTGCACAACAATTCCAGTCTTGGAGCACAAATGAATCCCCACCTAGGGTCTCATATGGAGTAAAGGGCTTGAACTGAGCACGACTCCCAGTGTTGGATCATACACGAATCCCAGTCTCGGATCTCGGGATCACCCATGAATCACAAGATTCAGATCACACATAAATCCCAGTATTAAACTGCATATAAATCCCAGTCTTAGATCGCACATAAAGAAGTTCCATCATACTTACTGCAGTGTCCTTTTCTGTTAGCTCCAATGTTGTCAATGGGGAAGGCAGGTAATACATATGCATAAAGTGCTCCCCCATTGGGGCAGTGGTATAATGCCAAAGTTGTGACATCAGCACAGACCCAAAGGAACATGGTACATTCCAGCTCCATTCCATCTCAGTTCACCTCAGTCAACACACTGCATAAATAAAAACTATTTACTACTATTAATTAACTACTGACTACTATTAATATCACGTCCTTGGTCGAACCCTTGCATAAACATATACAGTATCAGAAAAGAATGAAAATTATGTACCTACCGTAATTCTTGATCTTCTTGGACGAGTCTCCACCACTCATTCACACTATTGAGATCTGCGCCGGAGGCACTAGGACCCATTGGGAGCAAACTTTTTGCTGGAGGGCTGGCCAGAGATGGAGCCAGAGGAACGGGCACCTCAAGCAAGCCCTCAGCTCGCGCGGGTAATGACTATCCAGCCGACCCTCCAACCGCCTAGTACCTTTTTACCAAGGAGGTGCAGTGCAACTAACCTAGAAGGGTAGCCTAATCCTAAAAACCGGACATAAGATAGTCCGGTGACCCGTGATAAGAAGGGTCAACAAGAAGTCTTCACAGCCTAAAGATTTGAGGAGTGAAGACCAACAACAGAGGTGAGCTCGGGGACGGAGGTGGGCGTGTGAATGAGAGGGGACTGGTCAAGAAGATCAAGAATTACGTAGCGTAACTTTCATATCTTCCTGGACATAAGTCTCCACCACTCATTCACACTATTGGGAGAGTACTGAGCTAATAATCTCTAGAGGGCAGCAGGAGAGACCAAGAGCTCACGTTTCTAGGACAGAAGTCCATTAAGGATGGCTCTGCCAAAGGAAGAATGTCATCTGGCATGGACATCTAGTGCATAATGTTTAACAAAAGTATGCACTGAGCTCCAGGTGGCCTTGTTGCAAATATCTGCAATGGGCACGTTGCAATTCGCTAGGGATGCCGCGACTGCTCTAGTAGAGTGAGCGTAAAACCTACCCTCCAACTTAACCTGCGCCATGGAATAGCAGTGGCGAAGGCATGCCACTAGCCATGCTGAGATACATCTGATAGCAACAGGTTGACCCAGCCGGGTCTCGCTGAAGGAAACGAACAGTTGCTGGGCTTTGCGAAAATCCTTGGTTCTGTCTAGATAGAAACGCAAGGCCCTCTTAACATCCAAAGAATGAAGAGAATGTTCTCCTTCATTTTGGAAGTCCGCAAAGTAAGAGGGAAGAATCAAAGGTTGGTTTAGATGAAATTCTGACACAACCTTAGGAAGAAATTTAGGGTGGGTACGAAGAACTACTTTGTCCTTATGGAACACTGTATATGGAGGGTCTGTGACCAGGACATGCATCTCAGAGACCCTGCGGGCTGAGGTAATGGCCACTAGGAAGGCAGTCTTCCAGGTGAGAAATTTTAGCTCACAGGTAGCCAGAGGTTCGAAAGGTTTCCCAGTGAGTATGTCTAGCACAAGATTAATGTCCCAAGCTGCAGCTGGACGTCTTGTAGGAGGTCTGGTATGCAGAATTCCCTTAAGAAATCTCTTAACCACAGGTAACTGAGCCAGTGTTAAGGAAAAAAACGGCTCATGATACGTTGAAATGGCACTAAGGTGAACTTTTACTGTTGAGTACTGTAGACCTGAATTTGAGAGGTCCAAAAGGTACTCCAAAACCTTATCTGGTAGGCAGGAAAAGGGATTCAAAGAGAACTTTGCACGCCAGAGCGAAAAACGCTTCCACTTGGCCGTGTAAGTTTTCCGAGTGGCTGGCTTTCGCGCAGCCAGAAGAATACCGGAAACCCTGCGAGAGACATTGAACCAGTTTACTTCTACATCTTCAGGAGCCAAGCGTGAAGGTGAAGCGATCTCAGGTTGGGATGGACCACCGGTCCCTGAGTCAAAAGGTTCATCTGCAGGGGAAGTGGTCTCGGAGGAACTGCCAACATATTGTTGAGTAGTGGAAACCACAGCTGCCGAGGCCAAAAGGGGGCAATGAGGATCATCTTGTCCCCTGAGATCGAACTTGAGGAGTACCTCTGAATTAGAGGAAGAGGTGGAAAGGCGTAAAGAAAGTGTTTTGTCCACGCAGCCTGAACGCGATCCTGACAGAAAATGCCAGGCCCTGGATTTCTGAAGCAGAAGAGAGGCAGTTTTGCATTGAGTGGAGATGCAAAAAGGTCCAGGTCTGGAGTTCCCCACTCTTCGAATAGTGACTGAACTATGGTTGAGTCGAGAGACCACTCGTGAGGATCTGTCTCTGTTCTGCTGAGACGATCTCCAATTCGCTCTGTACACCTGGCAGGTAGACCGCTTGAATTAGCGCCTTGTGCTCCAAGCACCATTCCCATACTCTCATTGCTTCCCTGCATAAGGGGTAAGAATGAGCACCGCCCTGCTTGTTGATGTAATACTTCACTGCTTTGTTGTCCGTTTGAAGGAGAATGTTCTTGTGAGAGAGAATGTCCTTCAACGCTCGGACCGCATAAAGGACGGCTCTCATTTCTAGGATGTTTATGTGAAGCTGGGACTCGAGTTGAGTCCACACACCTTGAGTGTGGAGAGCCTGACAGTGAGCTCCCCACCCCATTAGGGATGCGTCTGTGGTAATGGAGATTTGATGGTCCAGAGGAGCAAAAGAATATCCTTCCAGGAGATTGGTCTCTTGAGACCACCAGGTGAGGGACCTCTTTAAAGGTTCTGTCACCTTGATGAAATAGGACTGCGGGTGAGTGGTTGGGGACCACTGAGTACTGAGCATCCACTGAGTGGTTCTCATGTGCAGACGTGCTAGGGGTACAGTGAACACTGAGGATGCCATGAGGCCTAGCATCCGTTGCATTGAGAGAGAGCTGTAACTGAGCTGTTGTCCCCGATGTGACGGGCCATTTGAAGGATATCGTTCCTTCTGTCTTCCGGAAGAAAAGCCTTCGCACAGGAGGTGTCCAGAAGAGTCCCTATAAAGAGGAGCCTCTGGGAGGGCTGCAGTTTACGATTTCTTGAGGTTCAGCAGAATTCCCATGGATGTCAGGAGGCGAGAGGCTGTCTCTACGGCGTCCAGGGTCCCTTGCCTGGAAGGGCTTGCTAGAAGCCAATTGTCCAGATAAGGGAACACCTGTATCCCGACCTTCCTGAGGTGTGCTGCGAGAACTGCACAACACTTTGTAAAAACTTGCAGTGCCGAGGACAGCCCAAAGGGCAGGACTCTGAACTAATAATGCTGCCCCAGAGCCACAAACCTTAGGAATTTGTGATGCCTCGGGTGAATAGGAATGTGCTGGTAAGCATCCTGCATGTCCAGGGAGGCTAGCCAGTCGTGTTGATGAAGCAAAGGTAACAGGGTTCCCAGAGAATTATTTGAATTTCTCCCTGGGAGAAATTTGTTTAGCTTCTGAGATCTAGAATGGGCGCATTCCCCGGACTTCTTTGGAACCAGAAAGTAATGGGAGTAGAACCCCTGTTCCGCTGATGCAGCGGCACCACTTCTACTACCCTGTTGTTCAGAAGGCCCTGAATCTTGGCGGAGAGAAGGTCTGACTGAAGGGTTGACAGCCTGGGCTGCCGTTTGGGAGGATGATCCGGAGGGGTATCCAGAAGATTGAGTGAATACCCCTCGCGAATTATCCGAAGGACCCATTTGTCTGAGGTTATGGACTTCCACTGGTTGTAGAAGTGCATCAGACGACCTCCCACCGGAGAGGAAAAGTCCACCTCGGGCAGCTGAGATGGGACTTGGGCCAGCAATTCATAAGGTAGCGCTGGGCACTTTGGGCCCTTGCACTTTCTGTTGTGTCTTCTTTTGAGGTTGGGCAGGATGATTTTTATGGAAACCTCCTCTGCCTCGAAAGGACTGACGATTATGAAACTGACGTTTATTGACATGCCCTCGAGAGGGGGTAGGAGGGGGTCGAGCCAACTTAATGGCTGACCTAGTCTTTTGTGTAAATTCTAGAGCTTGCTCTACCTGAGGACCAAAAAGATATGCACCATCAAAGGGCAACGCCATTACCTGCTGCTGCGCGTCATTCGTGAAGCCCGAAGTGCGCAGCCAGGAATCACGGCGGGTGCAAATACCAGCAGCCGCTGAACGGGAAGCAGTGTCGAAAGCATCCATGGCTGCTTTAACCTGCTGGTTGTTAGATTCAATACCTCTGGTAATGGTTTGAAGAAGCTCTGGCTTTGCATCCGAGTCCGGAAGAGCTTCAACCATCTGCTTGATAGAGTGCCACAGGATATACTCATACTGGGAGAAATAGCCCTGGTAACTGGCAATACGCATACTTAGGGTAGAAGCAGCAAAGACTCTCTTACCTAAGGTGTCTATCTTACGAGATTCTTTGTTAATAGGTCAAGCTGTAGTAGTCTGAGGAAGAATGACCTTATCATTCTCTGCCAGGACTACAATAGGATCCGCAAAGGTCTGAGATGCCAAAATGGGACAATCCTTGGGGGGCTGAATATTTCCTATCTATGGATTTAGCCACCGAAGGGGTGAGAGCAGGATTATTCCATACCATTTGAGACAGCGTCTCGAAGGAAGGCTGAACCGGAGGAGTCAAATCCGTAGGGATCTCCAGGGCATGAAGGTATTGGAGTCTTAACAATTTCCCAGGATCGATGTCTGTAGTCTGGAGAGAAGGAGTGGAGCTTAGATTCTTCAGCAGAGACTTAAATGACAGGTCCTCGACCACAGGCTCTGTAGCAGTAATAGATCCTGCTTCGTCCACTTCATCACCCAACCGAAGGTCTGGGTCAGGCTCAATGTCATCTCCTGACAGTCCAAGAGGGACTGTATGGACAGGAAAGGAATGAAAATCAGAAGAGAGGGAAGAAGAAAACGAGTGAAAGGAGGAGTCCTGAAAAGCAGAGGGAGCCCCGAGAGCCCCCGGTGCCAAGGAGGCGCATGGCTCCAAGAACGACGCCGAGGGACCATGCGGCACTGAAAACGACGCCAAGGGACCTTTCGGCGCCGAAAACACCCCCAGACTCCGAAAAACAGGTTTTGAAGGAAGAAGAGCAGGAGATAAGGGCATCGGTGTGGCCCCCTGTGCCGTAGCCATGTGAGGGGGGGAAACACCTAAGCGCGGAGTCGACGGCACCGAAGAAGGTGCTGCGCGACCAGGAAAGTCCAACCGCCCTACCTGGTCTCCCAATGAGCCCGAAGCCCACGAGTGACCGAGCCAGGTAGCTGAACCAACCTCCGAGCCCACTGCTCCATAAGAGCGCCCACTGATGAAACTGCTCATCTGAAGACCTACCCATGGGCGGGTAGGGCTCTGATGTCAGCGTTGACATTACCTGAAGCAGAAGCTGGCAACTCAAGGAGGAGACCGCAACTAGCCCCGATAACCTAACATCTACATCGCGAGATATAGAGGGCGACTCCCAGTGATGCCTTCTCTTTTAGACCTGTGGGCCAAGAAGAGCTCGAGGTCGAACGGTGCCGAATGCGACCGCTATTTTTATGCTTCCGCGGGGACCGCCCATCTCCCCAGGCATTGGACTGACCGTTGTCAGACCCCCCTCCAGAGAAGGCGGCGGACCGGACCCAGCCCGACTGACAGAACAGCTTTCATACGAAGTCTCCCTACCGTCACCTGACCTGCTCATGGTCGACTCCATCAAAGTAGGCTGAGACTTCTTTATTTTTTTTTTATTTTTTTTTTAAATAAGAATAAACTAAGCAATACTTTATCGAGATAATACTACAAAATAACAAAACTGAAAACTATGCTGCTAGTTTGAAGTTTGACTCCGCAGGAGAGCAATGTCATCATTGAAGTGCACTCAACGGCGGGAAAAAGGAACTGAGGCGGTTGGAGGGTCGACGAGATAGTATTACTGCTGCGAGCTGAGGCTCATGCGTGCTCCTCAGGCTCCATCTCTGGCGCCAACCCTCCAGCAAAAAGTTTGCTCCCAATGGGTCCTAGTGCCTCCGGTGCAGATCCCAATAGTGTGAATGAGTGGTGGAGACTTATGTCCAGGAAGATCAGAGAAGAATGGAAAAAGCAGGTCTACCTGTCTTGAAGAACAGGACAACCATTCAAAATGTATGACTGTCATTCGTGGATTCCAACACTGGACACCACGTTCAATGTCGGATCACAGGGTCTTCTACTGTGGAAAGCTTGTCTTAAGCACACAGAAACATTTGGTTAAAAGGGGATATGACTGAATGTACATAAAGAATAGTTACTTAAGAACTTACCATAACAGTAGATCTCCAAGGGAGTCTCTGTCATCAGGTCACACCTATGGAACTCAGCCATCAGGATCCCATGGACACTTTTTCTACAGCAGTCTATTAGGGTAATCCACACAGATGTCAGGTTCCAACATCACACACCCTATACAAGCGTGGGCGCCCCGCTCCCTCCTCAGTTCTTTCCCTAGCTGGATGCCATGAGAGACAGGAGTCCCACTAGGGAACTGAAAAGAAAGAGAGAGAGAGAGAAGGTGCCCAGCTAGAAGAAAGGCCGGAGCAACAAGACAGCCAAGCTGTAGAGAAAGAAAGAAAAGAGGATGGAGGGAGGGATGGCATGACGTGATGACAGAGAGATCCTAGAAGATCTACTGTTATGGTAAGTTCTTACGTAATTCTTCTATCTTTTTCTGGGATATCTCTGTCATCAGGTCACACCTATGGAACAAGTCCCAAGTAGTGCTGAGAGCAAGGACAGTTTGGGTGGCAGGAAGGCCAGAGGCCTAAGAAAGAAGGCTCTGAAGCACAGCTAGGCCAAAGCCTGCCCTTCTTCTGGAAGCAATGTCCAGACTGTCATGCTTGGTGAAAGTGTGGACAGTACTCCATGTGGCAGCAGTGCAAGTCTTGGCTGCAGACACACCCCTGAAACAGGCAACTGAAGTGGTCATGCCCCTGGTGTAATGGCCTTTAACAACTCCAGGAAGTTCCTTACTGTACTTCCTGTAACAAAAACAATACAGTTAGCCAACTATTTGGACATGCACTGTTTCGGAACTGGAGCGCCCTTTCTGCCAGGGGCAAAAGAAACAAACTAAGAGAACTTCCCAAGTTCCTTGTACAGTGTGTATTGTAATGCAAAATTTTGTAGCTCTGAAGCCTGCGCCTGTAGCTCTGAAATTCTTTGGGCAGATATAATGGCAACTAAAAATAACATTTTCCATGACAGAAAGTGTAGCTCACAAGATGCAGCTGGTTCAAAAGGAGGTAGGGTCACCTTCTCCAAAACAAAATTCAGGTCCCAAGCCGGAACGAGGTTATGGATAGGAGACTTCAAGTGGAGAATGCCTCTGAGAAAAGTACGAGCCACATCCAGCTGTGCCACAGTACGGCCATCAATGGGCACATGAAAGGCCGATATGGCCAACAGGTACACTTTAAGGGAGGAGTATTTGAGTCCTGCGTCAGACAAAGTCAGGAGATACTCCAAATCCTGGTTCACTGAACAGGTAAAAGTGTCTAGGTTATGAAAAGCTGCCCAGCCAGCAAACCACTTCCACTTCATAGGATTAGTGGCCTGGTAGAGGTTTTCAAGCAGACACCTTCTAAGACACCCCAAGCTGAGCAATGGCTATGCCCTCAGGAGCCATGTATGCAGGTGGAGGGACCTGAGGTCTGGATGGACCAGGGTCCCCTGGGCCTGAGTCAGCACATCCTGGCAGAGGGGAAGTGGAACTGGAGATTCCACAGCCAATTGTTGAAGTAATGGAAACCATATCTGCCAAGACCAAAATGGAGCTGCCAGAATTAGAGTGGCACCCTCCATCTGTAGCTTGATGAGAACCCTCTGAATTGAAGGGAGGGAATGCATAAAGAAACAGTACAGTTACGTAAGAAGTTACCGTAACAACAGATCTTCGAGGGAATTTTGCAGGCAGTAACCAAAGACCGAAAGTTGCCAGGCGCTTAGGACCACACAGAAAACTTACCTACAGGTCTAGTGGGGACCGCCCACCTGATGTCACATGACTGACGCCGCCCAACGGGTATATAGTGGTCAGTCCCCATGCCATCACCTTCCCTCTCCGAGACCTGTGAAAAGGTCCGACAAGAGAAGGTTTGGGCTCCGGAACCAAGAGTAAGGCTAAGAAACAAAGAGAAGCAGCAGGGGGAAGGAGGGAGGGAAAACCCTTGCCTACAGCAAGAGCCTCTCTCGAAGATCTACTGTTACGGTAAGTTCTTACATAACTGTACTATCTTACTTTGAGAGGGCTCTTACAGTAAGCAAGAACCATAACAATGCAGTCCCAAGCAGTGTAAGTCAAACAGAGACTGAACACAAGAGGCAGAAAAAGGTCTGCAGTAGGCAGGAAATTAAGACATAAGGTCTTGAAGAACAGCTAGTCCAAAGCCAGCCCTGCGTCTAGAGGCAATGTCCAGACTGTAATGCCTCATGAAGGTGTGGACAGAGCTTCAAGTGGCTGGGGCTGCCGTGCAAATGTCTGCGGCAGAAACATTTCTGAAACAAGCAGTAGATGCAGTCATGCCTCTGGTTAAATGCCCTTTAACTTCCCCAGAAGGGGTTTGTTGTACTTCTGATAAAAGGAAAAAAAGATGGTCTCACACTTTACCAAAGAGCATTCGAAGCCATGTTTTTTCATTAGGTTCATCATTTATTCATGCTGAATAATAGAATATTCCACCAGCCATAACGTATACTTCTGACAGCAAAACAGAATGCAGTTTGCTAACCATTTAAATAAACACTGTTTCGAAACTGGTGCACCTTCTCTTTTGGGTGCAAAGGAAACAAAAAGTTGATCTGTTTTACGGACTGATTTGGTCCGATTCGTGTAGTAACGCAAAATTCTGCGCACATCCAGAGAGCGCAGAATTGCCTCCCCCTGATTAGAGTGCTCAGGATAATACACCAGCAAGTGTATAGCCTGATTCAAATTACATTTAGAAACAACCTTTGGTAAGAACTAGGATTTGTACGCAGTCACTCGGTCTCTGTGGAAAATCAAATAAGGCTCCTTACACATGAGAGCCTGAAGCTCGGAAATCCTTCAAGCGGAAGTAATAGCAACTAAAAACAGAGCTTTCCAAGACAAATAGTGCAGTTCATGATTGGTTCAAAAGCAGACAGAGTGAGCTTCTCAAGATAAAATTCAGATCCCACGGGGGAACAGGGTTCCTGACTGGGGGTTTCATATGGAGTATTCCCTTCAGAAAAGTATGGGAGACCTCCAACTGATCCAAAGTTTTGCCTTCCACTGGAGTGTGATATGCGGATATGGCAGATAGGTGCACCTTCAAAGAAGAATAGCTGAGTGCCAGGTCGGAGAGATGGAGTAGATACTCTAAGATTTGAGGAACAGAGCACGAAAAAGGGTCCCAACCCTCGGAGGCTGCCCAGATAGAATATCTTTTCCACTTCATCGAGTAAGTGGTTCTTGTAGATGGCTTTCTGGCCTCTACAAAGACTTCAGCGACTCTGGGAGAGACCCCAAAGCAGGCGCCACACATGAAGGTGGAGGAGCTCGAGGTCCGGATGGACCAGCCTGCCCTGATCCTGGGTCAGAAGGTCCTGGCAGAGGGGAAGAGTAACCGAAGGCTCCACTGCTAACTGCTGGAGCAGAGGGAACCATATCTGCCGAGGCCAATATGGAGAAATAAGGATCATCTGAACTCCCTCTACTTGTAGCTTGAGGAGAACCCTCTGCAAGAGCGGGAAGGAAGGCATACAGGAACCTCCCTGTTCAGCAAAGAGACAGCGCATCTCACCAAAAGACACCAGGCCCAGGAACGAGCGAGCAAAAACTGGGTAGTTTTGCGTTGTATGGGGAGGCAAACAGATTGACATCTGAACGATCCCAAAGGTCAACGATGTCCTCGACCACTGACTGATGCAGTTCCCACTCGTGAGCCGTTGCCTAAGTGCAGCTGAGACTGTCCACTAGGAAGTTCTGGATGCCCGAGACGTACACTGCAGTTAGATGGAGCGGTTGCTGAACTGCCCAATACCACACTCATATCGCCTCCCTGTAAAGGGGAATGACCGAATGCCTGCCTGTTTTTTTAAATACCAGGCCATGCACATGTTGTCTGACTGGTTCAGAAGTGGTCCCGGGAGGAGAAGGGGCTGGAATGCCTGGAGGGCATACAGCAAAGCACACATCTCAAGCACATTTATGTGCAGTGAGAGCTCCCACTGAGACCAGGATCCCTGCTGAGAAAGCTTTGGTGGGCAGGGAATATAGGGATATGCAGGTAGGCATCCTGCATTTCCAGGGTGCAAAGCCAGTGTTCCTGATGGAGCAGTGGCAACAGTCCTGGCAGGGTCAGCATGCAAAACCGTTTGTACGTGACATATAAGTTGAGCATGCTGAGGTCCAGTATCAGCTGAAGGTCTCAGTCTTCTTTGGGACCAGGAAAAATGGGAGTAGTACCCCTTACTTGCCTGGCCCCATGGCCGGATTAACCTGTATGCAAATTACGTCATGACATAGGGCCCCGTGGTTCAGAAGGGCCACTAATGTTAACTTATTTACTTTCTTTAATCCCTGTACTTGGTGACCGCCACGGCTGCCAACCGGCTGAACTGCCCAAAAAGCACTCCCCCTCCTCAGAGTCAGCCCCTGGTCCAGTGCCCCCCCTCCAAGCGAGTGAGCCTCTCCGATGGGCAGCTCCAGCTCCATCTCTGATCTACCCTGACCCCACCACACAACCAATCATGTCCATCAGAGGTCCTCTGGAGGTGTGGCTACTGGGGAGTGGGAATCAGTGCGTGCGTGCATGGTGTCATGGCTTGTGGGTGGGCTTGGCAGTGAGGAGTCGAGGCGGATGATGAGAGAGCTGTGGACGTCGACAGTTAGTCGACTCATCAGTGCCAGTGGTCGGTCTGGTCTTCGTCTCGATCGAAGACAACATAATAGTACAGAGAGAGAGAGAGAGAGAGCAGGCCGAGGGGGGGGTCGCACAGAGTTGGACTTAGCTTCGCCACCTGGTGTGCAGCATCACGCACCGCTGGTGTTTCAGTGTAGCCAGGGTCAGTCAGTGCTGCTTAAGTTGGATCTCTGGTCCTGCTGTGAGGAGTCCTCCCATGCTGGGCCGGGTAGTGTCACCGCCACTGCCTGCGTGATCTTGAGGAAAGGATCTCAGCCATCTGTCCACCACAGACTGAGGCTGGCATTTATCTTCCTCCAGTCCAATCATCAGGACAGTCATCACATCAGTCAGGCCAACCAAGGCAAGCTACACCAGGTATGTTGACTAGTCTGTGTGCTGCAGTGTCCAAGCCACTGTGCTGCAGAATGAAATAAGTTATTGGAGAAACCAACTAAGCTGTGGTCTGTGTTCAGCAACCTGAGTACTGAGTCTTTAATAAGATTTGAGTTTGGCACAGTGGACCATGGGGTGCTGATGTGCTGATAAGTCACCTGAGGAACTAACTATGTCAAGACTATGTGGGACTTGCTGGCTGGCACAGTTTTGTCTTGGTTTGAGTCATACATTACTGGGAAGTTGCAGCAGGTTGCTCTAGGAAACAATCTCTGAAGTGACTACAGTCACCTGCATGGTTCTTAAGGCTCAGTCTTGCCACAACTCTCTTTAGCTGCTTTGTCATCAATGACTTGGAGCAGGGGTAAGGATGGCAACTCAGCAGCAAAGTAACTTTCAAGTTGACAGCAGTGACAATGGAGATGGAGGAGACAGTGGGAGAACAGAGAGAACTGAGGACAAAGATAGCTGCACAGAGGGAGATGTGGCAGATGCATTGCAGAAGCAAAGAGCTTAAGCATGTCTCAGGTTTGGAGCTTGAAGGAGTCTTGAGCAGGGAGATGATGAGAGCTGTGAGCCCCAACTAACTGCTCCAATAATACATGCTTCAGGGTTTTGGTTTTGGCAAAGAGAAAATAGGTATTCAAGGAGGTATGTGCAGGGAGATCCTGCTTGAGTACCCTGGTCGTTGCCGAGGAAGAGTGGGATGTTGGCATTTAAGGGCTCCCCGGCCCACAAAATATGACTTGGAGTAGGGCCCCCACGTCCATTAATCTGGCCATGCCTGGCCCAGAGGAAAGTACAGTTACGTAAGAACTTACCATAACAGTAGATCTTTGAGAGAGGCTCTTGCAGTAGGTAATTACATATAGGACTGACGCCAGCAGGTGGCAGGACCCCAAGGAAAAATTTCTAGCAAGCAGTCCCTGGCGAGGGACCGCCCCCACGTCAGGTGACCAGCGTCAGGAGACGTCGGTATAAAGGGGCAGTCCTGGACGCCCGCCTTCCAGTTCTTTCCCGCCACAGGCTGAAAGAGGCCGGACGAGGGAGGAGCGGATATTTCTCTATATGGAAAAGGAGCTGAAAAAGCCTAGGGGGATGGAGGGCAGGAAGGTATTACCTACTGCAGCGTATGTCTGCCGCAGACACATTCTTGAAACAAGCTGCAGAGGCAGCTACTCCTCTAGTGGAGTGGCCTCTGACTTGACCCGGGAGGGTCTTGTAGTGTTTATCATAACAGAAAGTGATGCAATGAGCCAACCACTTAGACAGGCATTGCTTGAAAACCGCATTGCCTTCCCTTTTGGGAGCAAAAGAGATGAACAACTGATCAGTCTTTCTGACATCCTTCGTCCTGTTGGTGTAGTATCTCAGAATCCGGTGAACTTCCATAGTATGGAGTAAATATTCCCCTTGATTAGAGTACTGCGTAAAAAAGGCATGTAGCTCTATGGACTGATTTAAGGTAGACTCTGCTACTACTTTAGGTAGAAACTTAGGATTCGTGCAAAGAGCAACTCGTTCCTTGTGAAAAATCAAGTAGGGGATTTTACACATCAGGGCTTGAGCTCGGAGATTCTTCGAGTCGAAGTAATGGCCACCAAGAAGAGCATCTTCCATGAAAGAAACTTCAAATCTGCAGAAGCTGCAGGTTCGAAGGGAGGAAGGGTAAGTTTCTCGAGAACAAAATTCAAGTCTCAAGGGGGCAGGAGTAGGATGGGGCCTCAAATGGAGAACCCCTCTGAGAAAGGTCTTGGAGACCTGCAGTTAAGCAAAAGCCTTGTTTGCGAAGGGAACATGACAGGCCAAGATGGCCGCCATGTGTACCTTCAAAGAGGAATGGCTGAGACCCAGGTCTAACAGATGATGAGATACTCCAGCAGAAGCCCCCTGAACAGGAGAAAAGTTCCACGTTCTTGGAAGCGGCCCAAATAGTGAATCTTTTCCACTTCATGGCATAAGTGGATCTGGTGGAAGGTTTTCTGGCCTCCACTAAAATCTCTGCCACTTTGGGAGACGCACCAAAACGGGATTGGGCTAGGTCTGCAGGAGCCATACATGCAGTTGAAGGGATTTGAGGTCTGGGTGGACCAGGGTCCCCTGATCCTAGGTCAACAAACCTCGAGATAGAGGAAGAGGAGGATCCTCTGAATATTGTTGTAGAAGAGAGAACCAAATTTGCCTGGGCCAGAAAGGAGCGATCAGAGTCATTCTCGCTCCTTCTGAAGCTAGTTTCTGCAAGACTCGTGGGATTAGAGAAATTGGGGGAAAGGCATAGACGAATCTGTCCTTCCAGTCTAGAGGCAGAGCGTCGTTCCAGAAAGCACCTCGCTCTGGAACGAGCGAGCAGAAGGTGAGAAGCTTTGCGTTTTGGGGGGATGCGAACAGGTCGACCTGTGGTGTTCCCCAAAGTTGGAAGATATTGTCTAGGACCCCTTGGTCCAACTCCCACTCGTGAGTCACAGCAGAAGAGTGACTTAGCTTGTCTGCTAGGGTGTTGTCGACTCCTGTAACGTGAATCGCCGTGAGGTGAAGGTCGTGTTGTGTTGCCCAATCCCAAACCCTCATTGCCTCCCTGAATAGAGGGTAGGACCAAGTTCCTCCCTGCTTGTTGATGTACCACACTACACACATGTTGTCCATCTGGATGGCAAGGTGGTCAGGAAGGATGTATTGGTGAAGGGCTTGGAGAGCGTACAACACTGTCCGAAGCTCGAGCACATGGATGTGGAGAGCTTGTTCTAGCCTGGACCAGGAGCCCTGGGTCCGATGAGAGCCTAGATGGGCTCCCCAACCTTCGCCTGAGGTGTCTGTGGTTAGAGTCTGGGAGGGGGGAGGATGAAAGAAAGGAACCCCCCAAAACAGGTTCTCTCGAACCATCCACCACTGTAAGTCTCGCATCATCAGCGATGAGATCAGAACTGAGTGATCTGGGTCATCCACCAGTTGATCCCACTGAGAGCATAGAGTCCACTGACAGATCCTCATGTGGAGTCGAGCGCGAGGGACCATTGTGATAGCAGCCACCATGAGCCCGAGAAGGCGAAGGACCGACCTCGCCGAGACCATCTTGTGGTCGGATAACAGACTTATCTGGTTCTGAAGGGAGGCTGCCCTGTCCGGAAGCAGGAAGGCCTTGCCCATGGTCATATCGAGGATCGCACCAATAAACTGTAGCCTCTGGGAAGGGTCCAGATGAGACTTGGAATGGTTGATGGTAATACCCAGGCAGGCAAAACCTGCTAGGTAAGGGAAAGGGATCTCAGGAGTTCCTCCCTGGACGAGGCCGCCAGGAGCCAGTCGACCAGGTAAGGGAAAACCTGAACTCCTTTGGTACGCAGGTGGGCCGCCACCACTGCCAGGCATTTGGTAAATACTCGGGGGCCAGAGGATAGACCAAACGGGAGCACCTTGAACTGGTAGCAGTCCTCCGGAACGCAAAACGAAGGTATTTGCGATGAGATGGGCAAATGAGAATGTGCAGCTAAGCATCCTGCATATCCAGGGCACAAAGCCATTGACCTGGCCAGAAAGGGGCAGAAGGCTCTGCAGAGAGAGCATCCTGAACCTTTTGTACTCTACATAAAGATTCAGAGAACTGAGATCTAAAATCGGTCTGAGATCTCCAGTCTTCTTTGGGACCAGGAAGAAATGGGAATAGTAACCCGTCCCCTGAAGATGAAGGGGGATGGGCTCTATCGCTTGCTTCAGCAGAAGAGCCGAGATTTCCTCCTGGACCAAAGGAAGTGTTCCCGTGAATACGACTACTTCAGAGGGGGGGTGGCGGGGTGGTTTCTGAAGAAACTCTATGGAGTGTCCTTCTGCTATGAGCTGCAGCACCCAAGAATCCGTGGTTATCCTATCTCATCCCGGAAGGTGGAGGGAAAACCTCCCTCCTACTGGTTCCTCCGGAGGCAGTGGGAGAGGAAAGAAGTCAGGTGGTGTGGGGCAGCGCCGCTGCTTTCGGCGGCGGGGGCCGGGCATTTGTGGCCCGCCTTGGCCGATTTTGTCTGCGAAAGGGACGGCGTTGCTGCTGACGGGGATGGTACATGGAATCAACTGATTTCAGAGCTGTCCCCTTCTCTTGCAAATCCGTAATGATGTACTTGACATCACCCCCGAAAAGCACAGACCCCCGGAAAGGTGCTTCCTGGATAGCAGATTGCACCTCTGGGACCAGACCTGACACGCAGAGCCAAGCATGACGCTGTAGGCCTACGGTGAAAGCTGAGCTCTGCCCAGCAGTGTCCACTGCGTCGTACATCGCACGTAGCATGTGGCGACTGGCCGAACGAGCAGAGCGGACGAGATCAGCCAACTCCTGTTTGACTTGGGAGTCAGGCAAGGAGTCCAGCTTGGCTTCCAGCTGAGTAAGGATGGCCTTCTGGTAGTCCCCCATGTGGCCGACATAGTTCAGAGCCCTAATCCCCAGTGCGGAGGAAGCGTAAATCTTTCTCCCGTACTAGTCCAGAAGGCGAGATTCCTTGTCAGGAGGTGATGAGCTAAGATGATTTGGGTTCGCCGACCAGTCGTGAGCGGCGCTAATCACGACTGAGTCGGCACGAGGGTGAGAATCCAGGAAATCAAGACCCTCTGGAGCCTGATATAGCCTGTTCTACTTCCTAGGAAGTGGAGCTAAGGCCGACGGCTGTTTCCATATTGTGGTAACAAGGTCGGCGTGAGGCTCTATCCAGGGTGGCACTAATGTAGGAGCTGTCACAGGCAGATCCAGATGTTCAGCGAGTTTCAGACGCTGAGGATCTCGTTCCAAAGAGCGCCACTGATGAACCTCCTAGATTTTTCTAAGCAACTCCATAAAAGAAGGATCCTCCGGAGGAGACTTCAGAGGAGTTCTTGGCCGGGGCTTCGACGGAGAGAGAGGCTCGTCGTCTTTCTCGGAGCAGCCGTCTGAAGAGTCTGAGGAGCCCAAGAGTGAAGAGGAGGATGAAGAAGAGTAAGACTCCCTTTCCCGACCCGGGGGAGGAACGGGTCCCTTGGGGAGTCCCCGAGGAAGCGTGTCCTGCCCCTCTCTGGATCCAGACGGAAGAACCCTGGAATCCGGAGGTGGTGAGGGAGTGTGCCGTCTGGGGCGTACGGGAACCTGGGACAGCACTGTCGCCGGAAGGCGGCTCTCGACCTCTTTGGTGAGCTGAGCCTTGGCCTCATCCCACCAGGAGGCCAGAGTCTCCTGCAGGTCTGCCGGCAGTCACGAGGGTGGTGGAGGAGGAGGAGGAGACGGGGGATAAGAATTATACCCATATGGAGCGTATCCAAAACCCGGCTACGGATAACCCGGCATCAGTTATTGAGGCGTCAAGTACTGCGGCATTGGGAAGCCCAGCATCGGGTACTGTGGCGCCGGACATGGCGTTCCTGGGTACACCGGCGTCAAATAAGACAGAGGATACCCAGAAGCTGGGGGGCCTGCCTGAGCAGACGGCCCGGCCGGGAACCTCACGGGGGGATCCGTAGTGGAGAGCCCGATAAGAGCAGAAGATCTCCCTGAGTCAGTAAGGCTGACGGCGAAGGCCCTGACACCGGATGTACCGACGTCAGAGGGGCCGGCGTCCGGGGAGCCGACGTCAGGTCTGGCGCTCCAGATGAATGAAGGACTGAAGGAGGCAAAAAATCCCCAGCTTCGCCCGGGGACGGAGGGGAAAAATCCCTGGGTTCAGGTTGGGGGGACACTGGCTCCCCAGACGGCAGCGAAGGCTGCGGTGAACCGGGAACGACAGACGTTGGGGGGTCCGTCGTCAGTTCTCTCGCTGGCCGGACGTCGGACGAGCCGATGTGAGGTGTAGAGGCGAGCTCTCAGCAGGCGCCGGAAGAGCCGACGTCCAACTTACGAGAGCCAGCACCGGAGACAGGTCGAGAGGATGGGTCAGCCTGGTCCGGTGGGGAAGAGGCCACATGTCGCCCCGGAGGGTCAGACGTCTTACCAGCCCTCTCTAGGAGGACGTCAGAGGAGCCGACACCCGGCTTACCGGAGTCGCCCACGATGGTAGGCCGTGAGCCTGCAACTGAACCAGGGGCCGAGGCCTCCAACTGCCCGGAGGCGCCCGCAAGGCCCCAGCGCGAGCCAGACGGGCGGGCCGACGCTGCCTCAGAAACCTCAGAGGTGGCCGCCGAGGAGCGATCCTCCAGAGGGGATGTTACCTGCGTGCCCACGACTCCCGAGGGAGACGTGGTGGAGGAGCCTTTGTCCTAGTACCTCTCCTTGTCCTTCTTCTTTCGATGGCCTTCGGGGAAGTGGACGCCTGCCTCAGTTTTTTAAGCTCCTTCTCCATACAGCTAATTTTTTTTCTTAAGAATATGGGCTTCCAGGGATTGCTGCCGCCTTTTTAGGGTAGCCGCATTAAAGCTGAGGCAATGCTGGCATTTCTCGACTGGATGATCAGGGCCTAGGCAGAACAGGCACAGGGAGTGGCTGTGCTTGTGCGGTAGTTGGGCGCTGCACGAATTGCACTTATTCTTGTGCTCGGAGGGTGTGAGGGACGACATACACTGGCGTTAGTACTGACGTTAGTCGAAAAAATATAACGCTTTTTCGGTAAAAAGATGAAGGAAGGCTGGACGGGTTAAAAATCCTTTCCGGGCGAGGATACTGCACGAGCCAACGGGCGGGAAAGAACTGGAAGGCAGGCGCCCAGGACCGCCCCTTTATACCGACGCCTCTGACGCCCGGTCACCTGATCGGGGCGGTCCCCGCCAGGGACCGCTAGCTAGAAATTTTTCCGTGGGGTCCTGCCGCCTGCCAGCGTCAGTCCCATATGCAATTACCTACTGCAAGAACCCTCTCGAAGTAAGATCTAGCTCTATGGTGGACTTTCGCAACAGAGCCACAATCTCCTCTCTGATGAGCAGAATGTGACCTTGCGGGTACTGAGAGGGACCTGGAGGATTTTCTGGAGGTCTCTCTATGAATTCTATCATGCACCCATGAGCTACTAGCTGAAGCACCCAAGAGTCTGTCAAGATTGCCTCCCACCCGGACAGGTGGCTGGCAAATCTGCCTCTGACTAGTTCCTCTGGAACTGTAGGTGGAGGAGTGGGGGGCGGGCCACAAGTCAAGAGATGGAGGAAGGGTTGGGGAGCACCCCCCCGGAAGTTCTTTGTGACTTAGCAGGGAGGAATCGAGGCAGACGAGGGAGCCCAATGTTCGCCCTGACACTTGGCGGGCTGCTGGCTTGTCTGACGCCTTTGCTGCCAATGAAAAAGCAGCCAAGACTTGGGACTGGTATGCTACAGCGAGTGCACTGAACGAAAAGCCTTCCCTCGATCCTGCAGATCTGTCAATATGTCCTTGACGTCCCCTCTGAAGAGCATCAAACCCCTGAAGGGGGCGTCTTCAATGGATGCTTGGACATCCTGGGCGAAACCTGATAATCGCAACCAGGCATGTCTGCGAAGACAAATCGCCGTTGCAGTGCTTCTGGTGGAAGCGTCGACGGCATCATAAGTCACCCGTAAGGTATGACGGCAGGTAATCTCTGCCATCTTGACCGTCTGCTGAATTTTGGTCTTGGCCTCAGAGTCTGGCAAAGCCTCACATTCTGCTTTCAATCAGCCGAGGATGACCTTTTTTTTCCCCCTGTCTGTTTCTTCACCTTGGCTTCTCTGTCGGCTGTACATCCTGACCGACCTCTTAGCCCGCACACCCGACATCAGGCCACCTTCTCTATTCCCCCACAGTTTGCCCCCAGCAAGGGTGGTGAGGAGCCTCTCCCCCCCTTAAGCTCGACTCACCCTGTACGGATCCAGATGAGGAGGTGCCATATGGGGCCGGGTCGCGAAGGTTGGAAGCTTATGCTGCCCGACCAGGAGCCATTTTTCCACTTTTCCACCATGGAGATGTGGCATGCAACAACGTCAGCAGAGGGAGCGTGCACGCATCCACACGCGCTCCCACCAGGCGTCTACCCCTACTCCACCCACTTTCTGCAGCGTCAGCGCGTTGCCCCTCAGCCTCTGCTAGGGGTCAGAAAGGGACCGACCACTGACAAGCCCCCTCATGGAGAAGGAGAGCAGTCCCTCGTAAGCTTGATCATTCTTCTCCCTTGACAACCACCGGCGGCCCGTGCTCGTTCCCAAACACAGGTCGCCGGCGTGGTGCAAAGTAAGACATCAAGCACCTTAGCCCTCGGCGCCACTGGGCCAGCGAGGATAGCCTTTTGACAGCAGACCATGTGGACTACATAACTCAGAGCCTGCAAAGCCAAAGTGAAGGACGAGTAGACCTTCCGGCTAAACTAGTCAAGTTGCCTCGGCTCCTTATCAGGAGGGGAGGTACTCATATGCTTCAGCTTTGTAGAGCAGTCATGACTCGCGTTGAATATCACCAAATCAGCTTTGGGGTGGTTAAGTAGGTTATCTTTCCCTTCAGGAGCATGGTACAATCTGTCCGCCTTCTTGGAAATGGCTGCGACTGATGACAGTTGCTGCCATATGGTAGTGGCCAAATCGTCATGGGGCCCCGTTCAGGGGGGAAATGAGGAGGGGATTCAGCTCTGGGCAGTCAAGATGCTCTGCCAACCTCCATCTCTGGGGATCATATTCTTCAGTCTTCTAGCCATTAGCCTCCTGAATTTTTCGGAGGATGTCCTACACGAGGGATCTTCTGGGGCAGCCTTAGGAGTCTCCTTAGGCTTGGGGACCCCTGGTGGAGGGGATTCAGAGCCCGAGGAGGAAGCAGAGGACTCGGAGTCTGGTGTAGGGCTCCTGTGGGAAGACTGGGACCTTTGACAGGGGTCCTCTGTCCGAGGATCAGCCAGCCCACGACCCCGGTCTTCCCCTGTGGAGGTACCAACGTGCATCCGGAAGCTGGGGAACAGACCCTGATAGGGAACAGGGACCGTGGAGTAGGGGTCACCCCGACCGACGTACAAGCTGTGTCCAGCTGGCGTTGGTACAACTCCGAGGTTAGCTGGTGCCTAGCTTTGTTCCTCCAGGAATCAAAGACAGCATCATAATACACTAGGGCTTGTGGAGGAGCCTGTGGAGGATACAGGAAGGCTGACAGTTGATGGCGGACAGCCCGGTGTTGGGTACCCTGGCGTTGGATACTCTGGTCTTGGATACCCCGGCTTCGGGTACCCTAGTGTACGATGGCCCAGTGTTGCGGGCAGTAGCTCCTCTGGCTCTGGATGGGAAGGAAAGTTTGAGGGACTCACTGAAGGAGGGTCCTGAGAGGGGGATTCCTCTCAGGGCAGCTGTGGCCAAAGTGGCAGCGGGCACTGGTCCAAAGGACCAGCATCTGACCTCGAGTTGGGGTCCGACATGAGCGCTGGGTCTGTGCGGTTGTTGGCAGAGCCAGCGTCTTACCAGTCGAACCACCCAACTTAAACCCTGGTTTAGGTATGAAGGGCCTAAGGGTGGACTTAACCCCCGTATCCCCGGAGGTCCCTGCCAGAACTGTTACCAGCTCAGGCGGGGGGGGGGGCGCAAGGGCTGCTCCGTAGCTGGAGGAGCAGCATTGGCCAGAGTGGCGCCTCTCGTACTGGTAGAGGGCTGCGCGATGGTCTCGGTCTCCGAAGACAGCTGCGGCCTGGAAGGAGACCGAGCCCATTCCCAGTTCTTGTCCTGCTTGCGCTTCTTCTGCTTGGAAGAGTGGAAGCCAAAAGAACCCCAGGGAGATGAAGAAGCACTCTGCACCTCCTGCAGCTCCTTTTCCACTGAACCCAGTTTTTGTTTCAAAAGGTGAGCTTCCAAGACTTGCTGACAGTGTTTCCATGTGACCTGGTTGAACTTCTGTTAGGCCTCACAGTCCTCGGTGTCATGGTCAGGCCCAAGGCAGAGGAGACACGAGGTATGGCCATCTTTCTCCAGTATCTGCTTGCCGCAGGTGCAAGTGTTCTTGTGCAACTCTGATGAAGTTGGAGAAGACATGCAATCCAATGCTGAAATGACTGTTTTTTGTTAGAAAATAAGAAAATCGAAAGGTAATACTTCTCAAAAATGGCAGTCAACTGTAGCAGCATTCTGCGTGGTCTGATGCGCGCAGGTCAACGGCGGTAAAAAGAACTGGAGGCAGGCATGGGGACCACCCACTATATCCCGTTGGGCCGACGTCGGTCACATGACGTCAGGTGGGCGGTCCCCCGCCAGACACTGCTAGCTAAGTTTTCTCTGTGGTTCTAGCGCCTGGTGGCTCAGTCCTTATGGTTATTGCTTATTGCAAGAGTCCTCTGGAAGTAAGATCTCCCTTTCCAGGAGAGTGACAACAAGTCTAACCAGAAAACTCCAGGCCCTGGATCTAGCGAGCAGTTTTGTGTTGAGTGGGGATGCAAAAATCTCCAATTCTGGACAACCTCACCTGTTCAACAGGTCTTCTGCAACCGAAGACAGCAGCTCCCACTCGGGCACCTTGGACTATCACCTGCTGTGACCTGTATTGGGCACCTGGCGCATGGATGGCTGACAGTTCTAGACCGTGATCTAGAACCCAGTACCAGACCCTTACTGCTTCGTGGCACAGAGGATACGAATGAGTTCCCCCATGATGTTGATACAATAGGCCACCCTGAGGTTGTACGACTGCACCAGAAGAGGACCCAGAGAAAGATGGTTCTGGAAGGCATGTAAAGCATACTGAACTGCCCTCATTTCTAAGATGTTTATGTGAAGGTGAGTCTCCCAGTGGGACCAAAGACTGTGGGTCTGATAAGAACCTAGATGGGCTCCCCAACCCAGATCTGAAGCATCCGCAGTGAGGATTTGGTGAGCAGTGGGGATAAGAAAGGGGAACCCTTTAAGAGATTGGCAGGTCCATCCACCAGTGAAGCACTCTGCATATTGGCGAGGAGACAAGGACCGGCTGATCTAGGTCATCTGAGCGCTGATCCCACTGAACTCTGAGGGTCCACTGTGGAATTCTCATGTGCAACCTGGCCAGAGGGACCATAACAATGGCCATGAGGACTAGAAGCCTGAGGAATGACCTCACAGGGACAAGCCAACTCTGAGCCACCTCTTGGGTCTGGGTAATAAGGTGGTTCGCCCTGTCTTGAGAGAAGATGGCCTTGCCATGGGAAGAGTCCAAGACTGCCCCTATGTACTGCAACCACTGGGAAGGGGTCAGCGTTGACTGACAGTGACGCTCAAGGACTGGAATAACAGCATGGTGTGTTCTAAGGTCAACAACAGAAGGTCCATGGACTGGGCCTTTAGTAACCAGTCATCCAGATATGAGAACGCATAGAGGACCTCATGCTGAAGGACTGCTGCTACAGCCACTAAGCACTTGGTAAATATCCATGGCACAGAGGATAAAGCCAAAGGGCAATACCCAGAACTGGTAATTCTCCTCCAAACACAGGTAAATACAGTTACGTAAGAACTGATCGTAACAGTAGGTCTTCAAGAGGAGCTCTTGCAGCAGGCAACACTGGTAGGATGAAACCGCCAGGTGCTAGGACCACATGGAAAACTTCTAGCTAGCAGTCTACAGCAGGGGACCACCCCTGACGTCAGCACATTGACGCCTGTCCTATGGTATAAAAGGGGCGGTCTCCCAGACCTACCTCAGTTCTCCCGCCAGAGAACCCAGAGCCAAAGGCAAACGATTGAAGAACTGAGGCAGTTCCTCAAAACCAAGGAAAGGCAACATAGCTGCAAAGTAGAAGAAGCAGTTAGGGAGAAAGAGGGGAGGGGAGCAGCGCCTGCTGTAAGAGCTCCTCTTGAAGATTTACTGTATGGGTAACTTACGTAACTGTACTATCTTGCTTCGAGGAGGCTCTTGCAGCAGGCAACACCGGTAGGACTGAGTACCAAGCAGTGCCAGAGCTGACCGCAAGTCAGCCGGAAGGTGGCAAAAACATACGACCGAAGGTTGGTCATGACAGAAGTCCTGAAGGACTGCAAGTCCAAAATTGGCTCTGCGTCTGGAGGCATTATCTAAGCTGTACTGCCTGACAAATGTGTGAACCGAACTCCCAAGTGGCAGCTGCACAAACATTCGCAGCAGACACGTTTCTGAAGCAGGCGGTGGATGCTGCAATATCTCTAGTAGAGTGGCCTCTCACTGACCTAGGCAAGGGCTTGTCGTACTTAAGTAACAATAAACAATGCAATTTGCCAACCATTTAGACAAACACTGTATTGAAACAGGTGCCCCTTCTCTCCCAGGGGCAAATGAAACAAACAACTGATCAGCCTTTCGAATGTGTTGGGTGCGGTTAGTGTAAAAACGAAGCACCCTGTGAACATCAATAGTACGTAATGGGGGGGAAGGGGGCAAGCCTTCTGATAAGTCATGTTTAGTTAGAGCTCAGACCTAACCGGAGAAAAAACTGATAAAATAAATATTTTGAGCTGGAAAGTAGTATTTCTGGTAATTGAACGGTGTTCCCAGCATTGAGCTGAACAGTTTGATATAAAATTCGACCATAGGAAGTATGAACAAAGCTCAGACGAACGGCTTGAAAACTCAACCCCAGGAGGAACCACCACACAGATGCGTCAGCAAACTCCACTGCAGGACTGAACCACCGTGGAAGGCCTTACAGCTATCCATGAAGGTCATAGATATGAAGGTAGAATCCATACTGTCCCACTTCGCAGAACAGGATGCAAAAATTGAGGTGGCTGTCAAAACGGCCACAACAGCAGAATCTGCTGCAATTAAAGCGCTCTTCACCACAACTAAAGTTCTGCAAGAACATGGCCAAATACAATATCATCTGGAGGCACTGGAGAATGCGCAGAGGGCTGTGAATGTACGCGTGGTGGGTCTGTTGGAGTACTGTGAGAGGGAGACTCTCTTGGACTTTTTTTTTTTTTAGAGCATAGCTACCAGAAGCACTACATCTGGAAATACCCAACGTTAGCTGATTGTTTCCTGAAGGCCTATCACATCTCACCCCGATCTGCTGCAAACACTGCTAATCTAACTAGGACTGCTCTGCTGGTTACCACCAGTCCAGCTATGAGAGACCATATTCTAGAAGCAGTGAGGGAGGTAGATACAATTAATTATCAAGGCAGCACGGTGCACTTATTTCCAGATTTATCATTTGCAACAAGGTCCAGGAGGAAGAAATTCAACGGCATATGTGCCAAGTTGAGAAGTCTGGGGGTGGCTCATTCATTATTAATGCCTGCTCGACCGAGGATTCAATATGGTGGCAAAACGTTATAATACATGGACCTAGAAAAAGCTGGGAAGAAGGCAGCAGCCATCTTCAAAGAGTTCGAGCAATCGAGAGTCCATGAATCATCGGAGTCAGACAAAGCTATATAAACTTTTAACTGTTCGGTTTGAGCTTTTCTGTTTTTGTTTTCTAACTAACCAAATCAGCGCTTATTCTCACCATGCTGAATATAAGGGTTAGAAAATGCACTGGTTGTAAGTAGCAAACTTCGCAGTTTCAGATGGTTTCATAAATATAAGCAGCTTTATTTCTTTTTACATGGTAAATGAGCGCCGGCTGAATGTTTTAATCAAAAAAAAAAAGCTCAGACATGGTAAAATCAGTTTCATTTTGAAACAGCATAGCTAGTCATTGTTAGCCATATGAGTGGGACCAGTCGTAGTTTATATAAAGTTTAAGATTTAGCAGTTTTAACTAGGCAGTACAGTTATTACTGCTTCCTATATTATAACTAGAAGGTACAATTATTACTACACCTGTATCATTTCTCTGAAAGGGGAGAGCTTGTTTCTGAACACCAACACTATGTTGGACTAACTTTTTGAGTTTGGGGGTCATATCAACACTGGCTGTTATGCATAATTATTTGAAAAGGATTTTTTCTTCATGGTTAGACCACACAGAGTCGTGAAGGGTGCAGCATTTCCTGGACATTATCTTGGACATATTATGATGGAAAACCCCGATATCCAAAATGCAGATTGTCTAGATTTTATTATACTGCTATAATGAAATATTGTTGATGTGATGTCTGGCATAAGTAAATTGTATGAAGTTGTTTTTACTTTGAAAACAATAAAATAAAAAAATTAAAAAACAGCATGCAACTAGGCCTCCCCCTGATTAGAGTACTCAGGGAAATAAACAGGAAGGTGGAGGGATTGGTTCAAAGTAAACTCGGACACCAGCTTAGGTAAGAACTTAGAATTTGTACGCAAAGAACTCTGTCTTTGACAAAAAACAAACAAGGCTCTTTACACAGCAGAGCCTGAAGCTCAAAAATCGTTAGAGCAGAAGTAATAGCAACTAAAAACAACGCTTTCCACAACAGAAAGCATGCCTCACAACTCGTGGCCGTCTCAAAGAAAGGCAGAGTTTCCAAAATGAAAGAAGATCCCAAGGTGGGACAGGGTCCCAAATGGGAGGTTTCAAATGTAGAAAGCCCCACAAAAAGGTGCGGGAGAGGTTCAGTTGGGCAACAGCCTTGCCCTCAACAGGTGCATGATATGCAGAGATGGCTGAGAGATGCATCTTTAAGGAAAAGTACCCCAGGCCAGAGTCCGAAAGGGAGAGGAGGTACTCCAGGATCAAATTCACCGGGCAGGTGAAGGGATCCAATTGACGAGCCGCAGTCCAAAGGGAGAAGCGCCTCCACTTCATGGTACGGGTGGCTCGCATGAATGACTTCCTGGAAGCCACCAAGACATCGGCAACTCTGGAAGACATCCCAAAATGGGCTATGGCTAAGTGTGTAGGAGCCACGCATGGAAATGAAGAGACTTGAGGAGATGGACCAGGATGCCCCTGGGACAGCAAGCCTGTGCACAAGGGCAAGGAAACTGGAGGTTCCACCGCCAGCTGCTGAAGTAGAGGGAAACAGATCTAGCGTGGTCAGTAGGGGGCTATGAGAATCAACTCCACCTCCTCCGAACGGAGTTTCAGGAGGACCCTCTGCAGGAGCAGGAAGGGAGGGAGGGAAGGCATACAGGAAAGTACAGTTATGTAAGAACTTACCGTAACAGTAGATCTTCGAGAACAGCTCCTGCAGCAGGTTACACCATTAGGACTGAAGCCGGCAAGTGTCAGGACCCCACGGAAATCTTCTAGCTAGCAGTCTTCAGCGGGGACCGCCTCCGACGTCAGTCCCTCCCCCGACGTCAGGCGTAGTACATAAGGAGGCGGTCCCACCAGAATCCCCAGTTCTCCCGCCGGAGACTTCCGGCCGCTGGATGACATCAGAAGTGGAGACCGAGGATCCGCCATCAAAAGAACAAAGGAAAGTAAGCTCCTGCCGATGCCTGGTTAGGCCTAACCTTCTCCAAGGGGGAATGGTGGGCAGGAATGTACCTACTGCAAGAGCTGTTCTCGAAGATCTACTGTTACGGAAAGTTCTTACGTAACTGTACTATCTTACTTCGAGATACAGCTCTTGTAGCAGGTTACACCATTAGACTGATTCCCATGCAATAGCGCCTATAGACACTCTGGGAGGAGGCATATCAGGGAGATCTTGAAAATCCTGACTCTAGGACAGGAGACCCTGTAGAACGGCGAGGCCGAAACCTGCTCTCCGCCGTTAGGTGATGTCTAGGCTGTAATGCCTAATGAAAGTGTGCACTGAGCTCCATGTAGCTGCAGCACAAATGGCCGAGGTGGAGACGTCCCGCAGCGCTGCGAGGGAAGTAGCCACCCCCCTAGTCGAATGGCCCCGGACTGTGCCCGGAAGGGGCTTCTGTTTGTTGTTGTAGCAAAAAGAAATGCACTGGACAAGCCAGCGAGAAAGGGTCTGTTTTGAGACTGGCTGGCCCAACATCCTCTCAGCAAAGGAAATAAACAGCTGCTCGGATTTGCGATGCTGTTTGGTCCTGGTCAAGTAGTATCTTAAGGAGTGGTGAACATCTAGGGTGTGAAGCAGTGCCTCTCCTCTGTTGGTGTACCTGGGGAAGTACACCGGCAGATCAATGTCCTGATTAAGGGTAAGGGCTGAGACCACCTTAGGCAGGAATTTAGGATTCGTCCTCAGGGACACTCTGTCCTGGTGGAAAATTAAATAAGGTTCCTTACACATGAGGGCATGCAGCTCAGAGATTCTCCTTGCTGAAGTAACAGCAACCAAAAATAACGTTTTCCACGACAGAAAACGCAGCTCGCAATTTGCGGCAGGCTCAAAAGGGGTCAGCGTGAGCTGCTCCAGGACAAAGAGTAGGTCCCAAGGAGGAACGGGATCCTTGATGGGTGGTCTAAAGTATAACACCCCTCTCAGAAAGTCACGAGAGGCATCGAGTTGTGCCACTGTGCGTTGACCTATCGGATAGTGGTAGGCCGAAATCGCACAGAGGTGAACCTTAATTGAGGAGTAGGCACGGCCTGAGTGAAAGAGGGACAGCAGGTATTCTAGAACTGATTTCTCTGGGCATTCTAAAGGGGAGAGACCGCATGCCTGAGACCACAGGCAAAACCGGCGCCATTTCATGGTGTACGTCGCATGCGTTGCCGGCTTTCTGGCAGCAGAAAGGACTTTCGCCACCTCTTGCGAGACCCCGTGTAGCACAATGGCTATGTCTCGAGGAGCCAGGCATGCAGGTTGAGAGAGCGTAAGTCCGGATGGACTAGCGAACCCTCCTCTTGAGACAGCAGATGGGAGCTGATGGGCAACGGGAGTGGAGGTTCCCGGGACAATTGCGTCAGCATGGGCAACCAGATCTGTCTGGGCCAGGAAGGCACTACCAGGATCATTGTTGCGTGCTCCCTGCGAAGTTTGAGAAGGACTCTCTGGATCAACGGGAAGGGGGGGGAAGCATAGAGGAATCTGTCCGCACAGGAGAGGGACAACGTGTCTCGCCAAAAAACACCAGGCCCTGGATCTAGCGAGCAAAAATTGGGCAGTTTTGCATTGGATGGGGAAGCGAACAAGTCCAATTCTGGAGTGCCCCATCGAAGAAACAGATCCTCTGCTACCTCCTGAAGAAGTTCCCACTCATGGACTCTGGCCTGGGATCGACTCAGGCAGTCTGCGATTGTGTTGTCCACTCCGGGAACATGAACTGTAATCAGGCTCGCGCCGTGTCGAATTACCCATTCCCATACTCTCATAGCTTCCCTGCAAAGGTGGTAAGAGTGTGTGCCTCCTTGTTTGTTGAGGTAATACATCACCGCCATGTTGTCTGTCTGAAGCAGAAGAGTACTCTGTGGAATTTCTGACTGGAAGGCCTGCAGGGCATAAAGGACCGCCCTCATCTCCAGAATGTTGATATGGAGGTGAGCTTCCTGAGGGGTCCACGTTCCCTGGGACCTCACCCCGTTCAGGCGTGCCCACCACCCCAGCCCTGAGGCATCTATGGAGAGGATTACCTCCGGGGACGGCATTACAAACAGGACACCCACGGAGAGTGTCCCTGGGTCTAGCCACCATTGCCAGTCCCGAATCACGGCCTTTGTGATTCTGACCGGATGCTGCATATGGTCTTGCCTTTGATCCCATTGCACTTTCAGCATCCACTGGGTTACCCGCATGTGAAGCCTTGCCATCGGGACGGTTGGAATGGCTGCAGGCATATGTCCGAGCAGGCGAAGGACCAGTCTGGCGGGGACGGTCTTCTTTGCTGAAAGGTCCCTGATGAGGGACCTGATGCGCTCCGCTCTGTCCTCGGGAAGAAAAGCTTTCCCTTGGACGGTGTCCATAACTGCGCCTATGAACTGCAGTTTCTGGGACGGTACCAGGACAGACTTCTCGTAGCTGATAAGAATGTCCAGCGACTGAAAAAGCTTGGGTGTTCTGGATAGCCAACAACAGCGCCTCTCTGGAGGCGGCCATGAGAAGCCAGTCACCCAGGTACGGGAACACATAGTGGCCCTGTCTCCTTAGAGACGCTGCCACGACTGCCATGCACTTGGTAAAGACCCTGGGGGCCGATGACAGTCTGAAAGGAAGTGCCCGGAACTGAAAGTGGTGGCCGAGAAACTCGAAGCACAGGAACCTCCTGTGCGCTTCAGCAATGGGGATGTGCAGTTACGTGTCCTGCATGTCCAGCGACGCTAAAAATGCGTCCTTCTTCAACATGGGAATATGCCCTTGGAGGGTCACCATGCGAAAACGTTTGTAGGCGACCGACATGTTGAGGTCGCTGAGGTCCAATATTGGATGGAGGTCCCCTGTTTTCTTTGGAACCAGAAAGAAGTGGGAATAGTAGCCTGCTCCTCTCTGGTTCTCCGGGACGTACTCCACCGCTCCTTTTTGCAGAAGTGCGAGTACTTCATGCCTGATAAGCGATCTGTGCTGACCCGAGTAGCGGGAAAGCAGAGGAGGCCTTGTGGGTGGCTTGTCTACGAATTCTATAAAGTGGCCTTTTTTGACCAATTGGAGTACCCACCTGTCGGTGGTAATCGACTGCCACCCTGGCAGGTGGTCCGCAATACGACCCCCAACCTTGGTGTCCCGTTGATCCTGAGGGGCGGGGGCCGGGAAAGAGTCATGCTGTGGTGGCTGAGGGTCCTGCAGGCTGGGCCGACTTAGCGGGGCGTTGGCCTCTGCCTGAGGATGATTTCCCCTGGGCTTTTCGGGAGAAGGAGCCCTCTGTTGCGAGACCGGAATGGGACTGTTGTCTCTGAGTCCGGCCGCGAAAACGGCTCTGGTTCCCACGAAGGAACCGGGCCTGGGTCTGTACATGGCTTGGACAGACCTCAAGGCCTTCCCGGCCCCCTGAAGCTTGGTGAGAACCTTCTCCAAAGACTCACCGAAGAGAACTTCGCCGTGGAACGGGGTGTCCAGTATTTTCTTCTGGACGTCCGGGGTGAATCCGGAGACACGAAGCCATGAGTGTCTTCGGAGGCATACGCCTGAGGCTGCTGCTTTGGCCGAGGAGTCCGCAGAGTCATACGCGGCTCGAAGTACCTGGGTTCCCATGTCTGAACCCATGCGGAGGAGCTGAAGCAGTTCTTCCTTCTGCTCACCTTCCGGCATCTTTTCTACCAGCTCTAGTCCCTGCTCCCACAAGGCATTCTGAAACTGGACCATGTGAGTGAGATAGTTGAGGGATCTGATGGTGCAGGTTGCAGCTGCGTACGTGAGCCTGCCCATCCCGTCCAATTGCTTGGACTCTGGGTCTGGTGGCAGGGTGCTCAGATGTTGCAGCCTCTGGGACCGGTCAGGTGAGGCTGTAATGACCAGGGAATCGGCCAGAGGATAAGATGCCAAGTACTGGTCCTCCCTAGGGGCCTTATACAGGTGGTCAGCCATCTTCGGCATCGCCGGGAGCGAATGTGGACGTTTCCACGCTGCCTTGGTGACATCCACGAAGGTGTCCACCAAGGGTGGTACCACCACAGGCTTTGGGTCTTTTTGCTTAAGATAGCATGCGAGGCGTAGCCTCTCGGGGTCAAGTTCCTCTGCGTCCCAGCCCATATTCTCTTGGATATGCCTCATAATCTCAGAGAATGATGGGTCATCCGGAGGAAATCTTGGGAGCTCACATGGGTCCGGAGAGGGGACGCTGATGGGAGAAGGGGATCTGGATCTGTCTGAGAAGTCCGATTCTGAGTCCTCCGTCGAAGGCGAGTGGCGGCGACTTCTGGGTCCCTTGGGGCTGGGCGACCCTGAAGAAGATCTGGACAGAGGTCTCCTCTTTTCTAGTCTGCCCCTAGGAGATTCTGGAGGCTCCTGGGGTGAAGGTACTCGGCCTGCTGCCCCGGATGGGGTGGGGGGCGCTGGGGCTGGTGGAGTCACGGGTGGAGGAGGAGGAAGAGGAGGAGGTGTGAGAACCACGTCCTTTTTTATGGTATCCCACCAAAAGGTAAACAGCTCCTTGACCTCAGAAATATTGAGACCCGACAACGGGCCGGGCACCGGTGGTCTCGCCGGGTTCCGCATCGCCCCCAGGGGTTCTGTTCGGGAGAGGTTCCCGGGTTCGACAGGACCAGTTTCCCGCCTGGTCCTCGGGCTGAGTCGACTCCTCCCGTAGTGTCTCCTGGCCGACGCCGGTAGGTGGCGAGGGGTTCCTTCTGCTGGGGCGGGCGCGTCCCCGGCCGCATCCGGCAGTGGAGAAGGCCTGACCGCGACAGGCGCCTGGCAGTCGCCGGTCCCGGACCGTGGTGCGCCGACGTCGGGTGGGCCAACGTCCTCTTGAGCGATGTCAGCTCCTTGGTTTTCCGCTGGGGTGGAGGAGGCAAGGAGACCGACCGGACGTCAGGAGCCAAGTGGCGGGAGCCAGATTTGTGGTGATGGCGGTCCCCTGACGTTGGCGAGGCCTTGGACGAAGAGGAAGAAGGCCTGGAGGTCAAAACAGGCTGCAGAGTTGGGGAACACGGAGGATGACTTGACCGCGACCGGGGGAGGCTGACAGCGGGCCCGGGAAGGCGAGCGGTCGGACCGGGAGCCGGAGCTACGAGAGTCGGAAGCCCTAGAAGGGGATTTAGATCTCACCCTCTCCCTGTGCTTTGCGAGGTGCTGGCGGGCTTTCTCGGATGATTCCCCCTTGGAGGCAGAATCCATGGCCTTCAATCTCTCTTCCAGAAGGTAAGCTTGGAGGGCCTTCTGACGATGGATCCGGGTCCGTCTGTTAAAGCCTTGACAGAAGGAGGAGGCCCGGGTGTCGTGGTCCGGGCCTAGGCACCGTACACAGGCCAAATGTGGGTCTTTAAAGGGAATTTGCTTCCCACGGGCGCACTTTGATGGATGGCCCTCCGCGGATGTTGGAGAGGACATCAGATGGCAGATGATTCGATGAAAATAAAGTTTCCAGTTCAAGAAACGGGAAGAACAGGTTACTCACCTGTAACAGTAGTTCTAGGAGTGGTATATGTTGTTCATCCACACTGTTTGGCATTGTCCCTTTCCCCTTTAAATCTATCCGAAAGTCTTCAAGCTGGCTCCTCCCACCCACCCGGGTGGTAAATACCTCGGCTCCGCCCCATGATCGCCAGATCTAGCCCGCTGGAAGCCAGGTTGTGCGCCTAAAGCTGGGAGGTCGGTAGGCAGGATGAACAACTATACCACTCCTAGAACTACTGTTACAGGTGAGTAACCTGTTCTTCTAGGAGCGTGGATATGTTGTTCATCCACACTGTCTGGCAGACTCCAAGCAGTTCTCCAGGAGGAGGGAGGCAAGGCGCACACCCCCTACTTAGGGAATAGAGATTGGAGAACCGAGGCCCCAAAACCAGCATCCCGACGTGACTCTAGGTCAATGTGGTAATGGGTAATAAAGGTGCTTGCTGACTTCCAGGTAGCGGCCCGACAGATTTCCTGGATAGGGATGTCCCTGGAAGCAGCCACCGAAGCAGCAGTATGACGGGTAGAATGAGTCCTTAGCCCTTTGGGAGGCTCCTTAACCGCCAATTCATAGCACAGACCTATGCATGATGTGATCCATCTCGCAATAGTCCGCTTGGCTGCAGGTCTGCCAGAAGTGGCTTCAGCGTAGGTGACAAACAGCTGGCGAACCTCTCCCCGAATTTCCGCCGTCCTCTCCTTATAATAGGAGAGAGCACGTCTGAAGTCCAGAGTATGGAGCCTATACTCGGCGTCCGAGGTGTAATTAGGGTAATATACTGGCAGGGTCAACACCTGGTTAAGGTGAAACTCTGACACCACCTTCGGAAGGAATTTCGGGTGGGGGCGCAGGACAACTTTGTCCCTGTGAAAGACCAGATAAGGGGAGTCCACTGAAAGCGCCTGGAGCTCCCCTGTCCTTCTGGCTGACGTGATAGCCACCAAGAAGGCCGCCTTCCACGACAAGCGAAAGTGCAGACTTGTGCATGGGTTCGAATGGCTTGCCCATGAGCTTTGCCAAAACCAGCAAAAGATCCCACGGAGGTGGAGGTTCACGCACCGGAGGGGATATGTGGTCCAGGCCTTTGAAAAAGCGCCCGACCACCTTTTCCTGAGCCAACGTCGGCTGACCGACCCGCGCCCGGTAAGCCGATATGGCTGCTAGGTGCACCCTAAGGGTCGATGACCGAAGACCCCCTTTGGAGAGGGACCAAAGGTAGTCTAGAATGTTAGCCACCGAGCAGGATAAGGGGTCCAGACCTTTACCCTGACACCAAATGGAAAATCTCTTCCATTTGAAGGCATAACATTTCCTGGTCGATTCTTTTCGAGATGCCTCCACCACGGTGTAGACATCCTCAGAAAGACCCAAAGCCTGGAACTCTAGCCGCTCAGGAACCAGGCTGTGAGGTGCAGGGATTGAAGGTCCGGATGAAGGACCTTCCCCTGGTTCAGAGAAATCAGGTCCGGGCGTGTACTGAGCCGCTCCGGGGTCCTGCAGCTGAGGCTGAGGAGATCTGGATACCAGAACTGGCGTGGCCAATCTGGGGCTACCAGGATCACCTTCGCCTTGTCCTTCCTCACCTTGAGTAACACCTTGTGGATCAAGGGAAATGGAGGAAAGGCGTAAAAGAGGCCTGGGGTCCACAGCCTCGAGAAGGCATCCCCCTGCAGCGAGCCCTGCTGAGGGGGGCGGGCATGGAACAGCCTCAGCTTGGTGTTCTCCCTGGAGGCAAACAGGTCCACCAACGGTTTGCCCCAACGAGAGAACAGGTAGTAGGCTACTTCTGGATGGAGAGACCACTCGGGGGATGTCTGGCCTAAGCGGCTGAGAGCATCCGCCAGTTGGTTCGCGACTCCTGCCACATGGATGGCTAGGAGATCCGCCTCCAGCCGGCTGACGAAGGTCCAGATCTGAGCGCCTCCCTGCATAGCAGACGGGAGTGCGTGCCGCCCTGTTTGTTGAGGTAGTACATGGTCGTGGTATTGTCTGTCTGGACTTGAACCACTTGACCCCGGAGCTGAGGAGCGAAAGCTGACAGAGCCAGTCTGACTGCCCTGAGCTCCAACAGGTTGATGTGGCATCGGGACTCCTCTGGGGTCCAGAGCCCATGAGCTCTGTGGTCCCCCATGTGGGCTCCCCAGCCCATGAGAGAGGCATCAGTCGTAAGGACGACCGTCGGCTCGGGGCGGACAAACGGGATCCCTTCCTGCAGATGACTCGGGACGGTCCACCATTGGAGAGCGTCCCACATCCTCTGGGTAACCGTGAACAGCTGGTCGAAAAGACTCTGATGCTGAGACCACTGGGCGGCGAGCTCCCACTGGAGGGGACGCATGTGCAGTCTGGCCCAGCGGACCACCGACGTGCACGCCGCCATGTAGCCCAGGAGGCGCAGGAAGTCCCGGGCAGGGCGTGAGTGCCCAACCAGAAATGACTGGGCAAAGGAGGAGAGAACCTCCGCCCTGTCCGCCGGGAGCCGAGCTCTGGCTTGACGAGAGTCAAGCTCTGCCCCGATGAAGCCCATCACCTGAGAAGGTACGAGTTCCGATTTGGCCTCGTTGATCAGAAGGCCCAAGTGTGAGCAGGTTCGGAGGGTCAGGTCCCTGGACCTCTCCACCTCCTGAAGGGAGGATCCCGCCAGGAGCCAATCATCCAGGTAGGGGTAAATACGAACCCCCTGACGCCGAAGATGGGCTGCCACCACTGCAATGCATTTGGTGAAAACCCTTGGGGCCGATGACAGGCGAACGGCATGGCTTTGAACTCGGACAGGGTCCCTTCGACCCTGAAGCGGAGGAACCGCTGATGAGACGGACGGATAGGGACATGGAAAAAAGCGTCCTGAAGATCCAGTGTGCAGAACCACATGTTTCGCTCCAGGGATGGTATTATCTGATTTAGAGTTACCATCCGAAAGGTGCGAGACCTGAGATACCGATTCAGGTCGTGCAGATCTAGAATGGGGCGCCTACACCCCGTCCGTTTGGGCACCAGGAAATACCTGGAGACGAAGCCTGGGTCTGAAGGAGGATCCGTCACTCGGGCCACCACCTCTTTGAAGAGGAGTAGCGCAATGTCGTCTCGGAGGACAGACTGGGCGACTGAGATCCGCTCCTCTCGTGGGGCACGGGCTCGCTAGGGAGGGTACTGCTCGAATTCTAAGGGCAGACCCTGCCCGACCACTTCTAGGACCCATCTGTCCGTGGAGATACCGGACCAGGCAGAAATGAAGTGGCGGAGCCAGCCCCCCACGGGAGGACCCAGAGCTGAAGCGACGGGTAAGGGGAGGACACCCCCGGCCCATCACTGGGCAGGGTTAGAGGAGGAGGGGGCACCTGGACCAGCGCCTCGGCCTCCTTTGCGGGGCTGCTGGGGACCTTGCTTGGGCCTAGGGCGCCAAGCCTGAGCCTGCTGCTGTTGTTGACCCCCCTGGAAGGGTGGTTGTCTGACCACAGGGGAAGAATGACGAAAAGGCTTCTTCCTGCGCTCTGCTGGTTCTTACTTGAAGAACCCTTAGCGGATGTAGCATCTAAGGTGGCATTAGATTGCTCGACACGCTGCAGGTGACCTGCCACTCCTGGCCCGAAGAGGTTGGTGCCAAGGAAGGGCACATCAGCTAGCTTGTGCTGAGTATCCACAGGAAAGGAGGATAACCTCAGCCAAGCCCTGCGGTGAGTGGATACAGCTGCAGCTAATGAACGGGCACAGGAATCACCCACGTCCAGAGCAGTCTGGAGTTGTTGTTTAGCAACAGCTCTGCCCTGGTCCCTGACCTGCTTGACCGTGGTCTGCATGTCAGCTGGGAGGTGGGGGAGAACTTCGTCCAGCGACCCCAAGAGGGCGTGAGAGAAGTGTGCCATAATCACCGCTGAGCTTGCCTGGACGGCGCCCAAGGATGATGCAGCATAGACCTTCCGGCCGAGTGGTCCATAAGTTTGGACTCTTTGTCTGGAGGGTGGTCAGTATCGGCTGAGCTACCCGCCTGCCTGAATACTGAGGCAGTCACAAGGCTTTCCGCCAAGGGATGCTCAGTAAACCCTGCCTAAGACCCTGTGGGCACTGCTGTGATTAGTGCCATGGGCAGAAGGAGCTGGGCAGGAGGCTGGACGCTGCCAGAGTTCCAAGGTCGACCAATAATGGCTTCAGCGACTGAAAAGCCTCCGTAGGGGTATCCCCCCTCTTAAGAATATCCGTAAGGGGATATTCCGCCTTTTTCTGGATAGGCTGTAGGGCCATCCCCGTCGACTCGGAAATGAGCCGGAGGATGCCCTGGAAGGAGGAAGGCCCTTCTTCCAAGCCTGACGCCGAAAGCTCATCGAGAGAATAAAGGCCAGTGTTATCGGAATCGAGGAGTCCCGATATACGTGTTCCACTATGTTCCTCGATACGCCTAGGGCGATCAGGGTGACCAACTGACAGTCTGGGGGGAGACCCGAAGACTGTCGAGCCTCCTTGGAGGGAACCCCCGAGGGGCAGCTTAGGTGGAGGTTCCACCAAAATTGGTGGGGAACCTGAAACCGGTTGCGGCGGAAGACACACCGGAGCCCCCGAAGAGACCGGCACCGGAGCAATCGGTGTCTGAGGCGGCCGAAGAGGCTGAGGCCAAGAGATAGCCGGGACCACCAAGGGGGCCGGCTTCTGACCTGCTAGCAGGAATTGCTGCCACATGAGATCCTCGCGCAGCCGACGAATTTTTCGTCGGGGCTCTCCTCGTCCGAGGAGGAAGGGAACAGGCGCCTTGGCGGGAGTGCTTGTGTCCTTTTCTGGGTCGATCGACCGAGGAGGACTTGCCCCGATCAAGACCGACGGTGTCAGCTTTGTCGATCGGAGAGACTGGGCCGTGAAACCGAGGCTTCGGTTCTTGTCCCTCGATCGAAGACACCCGCAGGGTGGTCTCCCTTGCCGGGAAGGAGAGAATCGCTGCTTTTCCAAAGAATCATCGACAGGAGTCGGTGATAACGGCTCGATCGGGTCGAGAATAATCTCGCCGGATCAGCAGACCTCGGCTTCTATGCCCGGTACAGACGGAATGTCTGAAAACCCAGCGGCCGAGGAGGCAACTTCGACCGAAGTCGAAACATCGGACCGCTCCTGATCCCAGGAGCGTCTTCTTCGACTCGAAGAAGATTTAGGATCCTTTTTCTTAGAACGGGATGAGTGCGAGCCCGAAGGGGCCTCACCCTTGGTAGGGAGAGACTGGCACAAATCCCTAAAGGAATCTGAAAAGGAAGAGCCCAGGTTGAGCGGATGAAGAAACCTCGGCTAGCCGAGGCTTGACTTCTTCCTCGAGAAGGCATATCTTGTCGAGCTTCTTTCGGCCAGATCCGCAGCCACGAAACCGCCCACCTGGCCTCCTGGTTTACCAGTGGGTTGCGGAGCTCCGGTCTACCCAGCTTCAGGCGCGCCTGACTATCTTCCAGGACGCTGGGGTGGAAGGAAGCGCAAATGGAGCACTGCGAGGTATCGTGAATAGAACCGAGGCAGTAAACGCACGAGAGGTGGGGATCGAAACGAATCCAGGGCCTCAACACTACAGAAAGCACGAGGGAACCTGAATCTTCCAGCGGAAAGGAAGATCTGGCGTCATGGGGCGGAGCCGAGGTATTTACCACCCCGGTGGGTGGGAGGAGCCAGCTTGAAGACTTCCAGCAAGATTTAAAGGGGAAAGGGACAATGCCAAACAGTGTGGATGAACAACATATCCACGCTCCTAGAAAAGAACTTTTCCAGGCGTCGCGCGCTAGATACTGACCGGAGGGTCAGACATGCAGTTGACGGCAGGAAAGAACCGGGGATTCTGGCGGGACCGCCTCCTTATGTACTACGCCTGAAGTCGGAGGCGGGACCGACGTCGGAGGCGGTCCCCGCTGAAGACTGCTAGCTAGAAGATTTCCGTGGGGTCCTGACGCCTGCTGGCTTCAGTCCTAATGGTGTAATCTGCAGCAAGAGCTGTATCTTGAAGTAAGATCCTCCCTTTCCAGGAGAGGGACAATGCGTTGCACCAGAAAACTCCAGGGTCTGGATCGAGTGAGCAGAAAGGAGGCAGTTTTGCATTGAGTGGGGACACAAAAAGGCCCAACTCTGGGCGTCCCCACCTGTCAAAGAGACCTTCGACCACCAAGGCCAAGAGTTACCACTTGTGAGCTTTCGACCTAGACTGGCTTAGACTGTTGTCCAGGGCATTTTGGACTCCTGGAACATGGATGGCTGAGAGTTCCAGGTCATGTTATATGGCCCAGTACCAGACCCTCATGGCTTCCCAACAAAGAGGGTAAGAGTGACTGAGTGCCCCTTGTTTATTTTTTTTTAATTTATATTACTTTTTCTCCTTGGGTCCCAGTCGGCTCTCCATCGCAGCCATCCTCCTAGCCCTGTACCCTGATATCAGGCCAGTTTCCACTTCTTCCCCCATGGCTTCCCCTCTGTGGCAAGGTGGTGAGGAGCCCCCAACTCACTCACAATTACAGGATCCAGATTCCAGAGATGTGCCTTCTCAGGGTCGGGGCACGCAGAGGATGGCCGCTCATGCCGCACGACCTGGGACCCATTTTTTCCTTTTTCTCCCCTTAAGGGGCGAAGCTTGCAAGGATGCCACTGACCCCAGGCATGCATCGACTGCTGGTCCCCCCAACCCCCAAAGAAGGAGAGCTGTCCCTGGGATGCTTGATCACTCTCCTTCCCAGCCGACCCCCAGAGGCCCACGCTCACTCCTGAACACGAGTCGCCAGCATGGCGCAAGGTGTGGTGTCCGGCGCCTCAACCCGTGCCACCTTGTTTGTTGATGTAAGATTACAGGCATGTTTGTCAGTGTGCACTAGAGGGCCTGGAAGAATGTGGGTCTGGAAGGCCTGCAGAGCATAAAGAACTACCCACATCTCCAACAAACTGATGTAGAGATGCTATTCCGAGTCGGACCAAACTCCCTCAGTCTGACAGTCTTCTAGATGGTCTAACCAGCCAAGCCCTGAAATTATTCATGGTCAGAATTTGCTGAGGGGACACCGAGCAGAAAGTAACCTCGATCACCAGGTTGGCAAGGTTTTGCCACTACCCTAGGGTCTGTCTCACTGGGTCGGACACCAGCACCGGCTGCTTTAAATCATCGGTATGTTGGTCCCACTGGGCTCGAAGAGTCCACTGGAGAACCCTCACATGAAGGCGGGCCATGGGAACAGTAGTTATGGCCGCTGCCATATGCCCCAGTAGATGAAGGAAGGCTCTAGCCAGAATATGGCAACTGGAAGATACCAGCCAGGCCTGCACTCTCCAGCGTTCTGCCCTGTCCCCCAGCAGGAAGGCTTGTCCCCAGGATGAGTCCAAGACTGCTCCTATATACAGGAGGCATTGGCTCAGGGTCAGGCAAAACTTTGGCAGGTTGACAGCTATCCCCAAGAGCTACAAGAGCCAAAAGGTGCCTTGCAGGGTCTGCAGCAAACAATCCCTGGAAGGGACTGTCAGTAGCCAATAGTCCAGGTAGGGGAACACATAAAATCCCTGCCTCCACAGAGCCACTGCCAACATTGCTAGGCATTTGTTAAAGACTTGCGCTGCCGAGGAAAGGCCAAAGGGCAGGCCCAAAACTGGAAGTGGTCGCTCTGGAAACAGAAACGGAAGAAGTAGCAGTGGACTGGGAAAATTAGTATATAGAAATATGCATTCTGCATATCAAGGGAACAGAGCCAGTCCCCCGGTGAATGAGGGGCAACAGCTCCAGAACAGCCACCATCTTGAAACGCTAGTACTCTACAAAGAGGTTCAGGTGGCTGAGGTCCAGGACTGGACACAGGTCCCCTGTTTTCTTGGGGACTAGAAAGAAGTGGGAGTCGAATCCCTTTCCCCTTTGACCTGGGAGATGGGTTCTATGGCCCTCTTGCACAGGAGTGCCTGAATCTCGACCTGGGTATGGGCGTGCCCGCGGGGCCAGGCAGTGGATCGGTGGGCAGAGCGCTTCAGGGTGCTCTGGGAGTTCTAGGGCAGCTGGTTCCAGAACGCTGGGTGGTTGCCTCATGTTTGAAAAGGGCCTTTCGACTGCTGGGCCTGCATACGCTGGGCGGGAGTGGTAGGGCTGAGGTCATGCTGGCCTGTCACGGAACCGAGGCAGCCACAGGGGCACCGACGTATAGGAGGCCGCCCCACTTTTGATGGTTTCTTGTCCCCTGGACGAGACATGACCGTACGAGAAATGGACAAAAACTGTATTCGATGCTGCTTAAAAGTAAAGGAACAATCTTACCGGCCATAAGCAGCTTTGAGCAGAACAAACAGAACTGAGGCAACATAGACACAAAGCTGACGAACTAGGCCGCAAATCTTGATAGTTGAACAGTCTCCACACAAGGTTTCACTTGACGGTAGGAGAAGAAGAACTGGGGCTGGGGCGGAGCCGACAACAGATAACGGCCAACCAGCGAGCGCCACGTAGAGTGGCAGCCTCAATGGCAGCTCTGACCCTGCGTCAACTCCGCCCATAGGAAAAAAAAAGTCTCCCACGGGGTCCTAGCTCCAGCACTGAACCCACTAGTGATGAATGGTGAAGACTGACACAGATAAGATCAAGGCATTGTAATCCACCCGGGGGGGGAGGGGGAGATTGTATGATGGATACTGGTAGAGAGCTGGAGGGTACAGGTACGTCAGTGGGGGAGGCAGCGTTCGGTACCCCGGTGTTGGTCCAGCAGGTGTCGACTGTGGGTCACTAGGATGGCCAGCAGGCGATGGGTGGGGCACAGACTGTGGCAAAGGTGACATCAGTGTAGGTGTTGGCAGAGCCGGCACCAGCCTAGGTGGCGAAGGTTGGTGCCAGTCCAGAGAAGGAGCCGATGGAAGCTCCAAAGGGAGGTTGCTGTCTGTGGGTGGTGGGGGGTATGGGCAAAAGCACTGCATGCGCCAAGGAGGAGGCAAGCACTTGTTCCAGGAAATGCCTGGAAGGACCAGCGTCGGGGGGGGGGTGACAGGTGGAGCTTCGTCGCTGGAGGAGTCAACCCGGGTCAAGCCACCTGACTGAGGACCTGCTGGGATTAAGGGCCTGAGCGTCGGGGATGAGTCCCGCTACCGAGGAGCTGCCGCCCATAACAGAGTTAAAGGCGGGTGGCAGAGCAACTAGCTAGCCAGAGGGTGAGGCATGAGGCTGAAGGGCCGCCTCCCACAGGAGGAGGACCCTAAGCAGACGCCAGTTTGTGCGGCGACTGCAAGTAGAGGTTGACCAAAGACGATCCTAGTGCTTGTCCTAGTGCTTTTGTGCTTCCCGTCAGCTTTTTCTCCTTGTGAGAAGATGATGATTAAGCCCTGGGGGCTGGAAGAACTCAGCCTGAAGCTCCTTTTCCAATACAGCTAATTTCTGCTAGAGTAGACTGCTCTGGAGGGTCCTCAAGTGGCATCTCCGAGTGGCCTGGTGGAAGTCCTGGCAGGGTCTGCAGGCCTCGGTGTCATGATTGGGGCCTAAGCAGAGCAGGCAGGAAGAGTTTCTGTCTTTAGCAGGAATCTGCTTGCCATAGGCACACTTTGTAGGCTGGCTAGAAGACGAAGCTGGAGAAGAAGACAAATGAAATACAGAAAAACACTGAAATTCTATGTTAAATCGCACTGAAAAAAGAAAGAAATCGTGGGTAAAGTGCAAAGAAAATGGCAGTCAACTGTAGGTCTGACATGCATGGGTTGACGACGGGAAAAGAACTGAGGTGGGTCTGGGGGACCACCCCTTTTATACCACAGGACGTACAGACGTCGACATTGGGGGCAGTCCCTTGCTGTGGACTGACAGCTAGAAATTTTCCATGTGGTCCTAGCGCCCAAGTCCTACCAGAGTTGTCTGCTGCAATAGCCCCTCAAAGCAAGATCTGCAGATACCACCTTGTGAGGGGGCAAACCGAAACATGCAGTTAGGCGTGTTGCATATCCAGACAGCACAGCCAGTCGCCCTACTTGAGCAGAGGAAGAAGGCCGTGCAAAGTGACCATCTGAAACTTTTTGTACTGGATGAAAAGGTTCAGCTCCTTGAAGTCTGGAAAGGGCCTCAAGTCCCCTTTCCTTCTGGGAAAAAGGAAGAACCTGGAGTAGAACCCCTTGCTCCTTTGCCGCTTGGGCACTGGTTCTATGACCTGTTTGCACAGCAAGGTAAGGACCTCCTTCCTGAGTACCTCTGTGTGATCTGGAGATGGCTCTAGAAGCTCTAAAGCATGGTCCTGTTTGATTATCTGGAGGATCCAAGCATCTGTTGTGATGGTTCTAAATTGGGACACACAAGGGGGGGGGGAGAGAACTAACCCCTGACCACCACCTCTTGGCTTGGGAAAGTAGATGGGGGGTCTATCAAGGAGTCAGGCAGAGGCTGAACCGGTGGCCAAGGCTGCACCTCCTCCTCTGGATTGCATGGCAGAGTGACCGGAGGAGGACGAGGGGGCAGGCAAGGCAAAGCTGACTCTGCACCTACCCTGAAGTTGGCTCTAGGACCAGACTTGTGAGAGGCCTTACGAAAGAAGGACCTCAGCCTACTCCTGTGCTGGGTATGGTTCAAGCGGTGGACAGACCAAACAGCACTGACAAAGGCCTGCAGTTTATTGAAAATATCCTGCAAGTTGGGTACAAAAAGCTTGTGACCTACAAATGGTGCATTCAACACCTTTTGCTGGACATCATGCGCAAAGCTAGAGACCCTAAACCAGGAGTGCCTCCTGAGTGAGGCAAATGCCATTCTGCTCTGGCTGTAGTATCGGCCATGTCATCGGTGGCTCTGAGGAGATGCTTACTGACACCTTCCAAGGCCTGAGCACCTTAAAAAGCTCTTGTCTCTTGGCTGGCCCAGTGGTGCTGAGGGTTGAGGCATCTAGCACTACCACGCCGGGCGCACTCCAGTTCGAACGCATCTTGGTCGCCGGGAGCCAGCCGGGGAGAGGGTGGCAGGGACTGACCTCTCCTGGGTGGACGCTGTCCTCCCGTGAGTCCTGTCACCATCGGGTGGAGGTCCGGTGGTGGCACAGGCGGAGAGAGGCAGCTGTAGGGTGGGCACTCCAGAGTGCCTGAAAGGCGATGCCTCCATACACATATGTCCAGCGCCCCTGATGCGCGAGGGAAAGGGCGAAATGAGGGGGAAAAAAAGCAAAAATTGTAAATGGGGAAAAAATAAAAAAAAAAAGCTCCTGTCTCTGAGAACCTTCCAGCAGGGCCTGTGCAGCCACTCTGCCCTTCTGCCGAAGGGTATTTTAGGACTTAATCAGATGAGCCAAATAAACAGCAATCCGAAGACCGAGGGTGGCAGAGGCAAAAGTCCTCCTGCCCCAGAGGTCCAATCTCCTGGACTTTTGGTCAAGGGGCAGGGAACTAAGGTGCTCAAAGGCCTTAATTATGTTATGAGCAGCCTTGATAACCAGAGTTGAATTCAGGCTGGCCCACAAAAAAGGGCAACTTCTGAGGTGCCTGATAAGATATTGTCAGCCTTTCTGGGCATGGCTGGAACCATGTTAGGCCTGCGCCAGTCCACGGCAGCAGCATCATTCAAGACTGGCAGGAGAGGAGGAATAACCTTAGGTGGAGACTCTGGGATTTCCAGGAAATCCACCAGATTCCTCCTTGTTTCATCCTCCTCCTCAGTTTGAAATACCATGGTGGAGGAGAGCTGCTTCATAATGCTGAAAAAGGAGGGGTCCTCGGGGGGGGGGTGCTGGGAGTGTACAAGACAGGCTCCCCACTCTTGGAGAAGGTAGTGGGCCTATCAGAGGACTCCACATGTCTTTCTCCTCTTCCTCCGGGAGGATGATATCAGGATGGTATTCCTCTTCGATATCGGCCTGCTCTGAAGCAAGGCTCAACAAACGGAGTACGGACGCCTCTCTAGAGGTTAGGAGTGACGACGACCTAGGCCTTGGAACTAGCTGTTGAATGAGAGACATGGTAGTAGAGGTAAATACAGTATTAAGGTCAATGGCAGGAAGAGGAATCGCCATCAACAAAGGCGTCGACAGAGGGACCACGTAGTCCTGATCCAGTGATGAATTGCCAACTGTAGTAGTAGTGGATGAGCCCAGCACCTGCGGACCTTGAGGCTCACAAGGTCTCGACAGTGAGGTGGGGGCCCAACGACCCGGAGGCCAAAAGCCCCACTGTAGCCCTCCACCTTTTTCGTGATGGCTGAGAGAGGAATCCACCATGGGGGGCCTGGCTGTTGCAGAGGACTGCACAGAATGAGGTTCTGACACTGAAGCAGTCGACAGGGAGACCCCTGGAGAAGAAGAATCCAGCAGGGACTGTGATCGCCGACAGGGGGAGTGGTTCTTAGGCTGCTCCTTGTCCCCCCAAGAAGATGCCAGCAACTGGGCGGAGGGGGGCTCTGGACTACCCCTGCTTACCACTGGCTGCTTGCTGCTCCATGAGGAACTTCTGCAGGGCTTTCTTTCATTGGCGCCAGGAGGTGAGGTTGAAGGAAACCTGTCCCTTGCAGGGGCTCCTGCCCCTGCAAAGCTTACCATCCGGTTTAGCTTTTGTAAGAAAAGCGACTTTTTTCCTGCGCCGCAAAGTAGTTTAATTTAATTATGAAAAGTCTGCTATCCAGAAGTATGCGAAGGAAGAGGGGGAGGTACCTAAAACAAACAGTAGAAACACTCTGGATACAGAAGTTGATACCAGCCCATTTACAGAAGAAAGGGTTCTGAAAGAACTCTTAAAACTGAAGGTGGACAAAGCAATGGGGCCTGATGGGATTCATCCCAGAATTCTAAAAGAACTAAGGGTAGAACTAGTGACACCACTGACTACCCTCTTTAACAAATCATGGGAGGATGGGGTGGTACTTGAGGACTAGAGGAGGGCAGATGTGATTCCCTTCACAAAAGTGGGAGCAAGGCAGAAGCAGGAAACTACAGACCTGTTAGTTTAACCTCAGTGGTAGGAAAATGATGGAATCACTTTGAAGGAAAGAACTGTCGTAGTATCTAGAGGCCAGAGGGGCACAGGACCCAAGGCAGCATGGATTCACAGCAGGAAGGTCATGCCAGACAAATCTGATAGATTTCTTTGACTGGGTGACCAAAGTAGTAGATCAGGGAGGGGCTGTGGACATGGCCTACCTAGACTTTAGCAAGGCATTTGACACAGTCCCACACAAAAGATTAATATACAAGTTAGCCAGCCTGGGAGTGGGTCCCAAGATGACAGCCTGGGTAAAGAACTGGCTGGAGAACAGGACACAGAGTAATAGTAAATGGAGTCCACTCTGAAGAAAGGGGGGTTACTAGTGGGGTACCGCAGGGTTCAGTATTAGGACCGGTCCTCTTTAATGTCTTTATAAGCGACATTGCAGAGGGACTGGAAGGAAAAGTATGTCTCTTTGCAGATGACACAAAGATCTGCAACAGAGTTGATGCACAAAGTGGGGTGGAAAGGATGAGAAGGGACTTAGCAAGGTTAGAGAAATGGTCAAATGTATGGCAGCTTAGATTCAATGCTAAGAAGTGCAAGGTAATGCACCTGGGGAAACAAAAACCCAGGGGAAGAGTACACAATGGGGGGTGAGATACTAACAACAACAAAAATGGAATGGGACCTGGGGGTAGTCATATCAGATGACCTAAAAGTGGGCAAGCAATGTGAGAGGGCAGCAAGGAGGGCTGGGGGGGATACTGGGATGCATAGGGAGAGGCATCACCAGTAGAAAACAGGAAGTCATTATCCCTCTGTACAGACAGCTGGTCAGACCCCATCTGGAGTACTGCGTGCAGTTCTGGAGACCGAATCTCCGCAAAGACATAGACAGGATGGAAGCTGTCCAGAAGAGGGCAACTAAAATGGTGCAGGGTCTGCACCGGAAGACATATGAAGAGAGACTTAAGGAGCTTAATATGTATAGCCTCAAGGAAAGGAGGGAGAGGGGGACATGATAGAAACTTTCAAGTACCTCAAGGGAATCAACAAAGTCCAAGAGGGTAGCATCTTTCAAAAAAAGAGGTGTGCAAGAACAAGGGGCACAATTTGAAGATGGGGGGCGGCTCAGAGGTAATTTAAGGAAGTATTTTTTCACAGAGAGGGTTGTGGATGCATGGAACGGCCTTCCGGAGGATGTTGTGGAGTCAAAAACAGTGGTGGAATTCAAGCATGCATGGGACAGTCATAAGGCAATTCTAGGGAAGGGGTAGGAAGAAGTAGGCTGCTGGTTAACTAGGATCTGCAGCTTATCCATTAGGTAGGGAAATGGGCAGACTGGGTGTGCAAAGCGGTCCTTATCTGCCGTCAAATTCTATGTTTCTATGCTGAGGCGGCTTCATTAACTGTAAAGGTGCGGCGCTGCACCTTTATAGTTAATGGAGCCGCACCAGCATCTGCCATACTTCCGGGTAGCAGACTTTTCATGATTAAATTAAACAACTTTGCGGCGCAAGAAAAAAGCCGCTTTTCTCACAAAAGCTAAACTGGAGGGTAAGCCGCCCCTGCAAAGGACAGTTTTCCTTTAAACTTCAGGCAGGATTCACAGGCAAGGATATTGTGGCTGGACCCAAGACAGCAGACAGTTCGGGTTCGCTGGTTGAGGAGATCTTTCCACAGTGATGGAAAAGAGCAGACGAAGAAGTAGTTCTGGACATACAAAAGAATCACTTTAAACTAAAGTGATTCAAAGGCAAGTAAAAGAAAAAAGGTAAGTAAATTTGGTGGTCGAACTGAGCAACAAAGCTTCCGCTGAGTCCGTGCATGAATGGTCAATGGCGGGAAAGAACTGAGGAGGGAGCGGTGCCGCCCATGCTTATATAGGGTGTGTGACATCAGAGCTTGGCATGGGCGCCCCTAATAGACTGCTGCAGTAAAAGTTTCCATGGGATCCGAACACCTGACGGCTGAGTTGCATAGGTGTGACCTGATGACAGAGATATCCCCGAAGAAGATCTGGTGGACACCCATGCTAGTTCCCCAGAAAAATATAACCTCGTATGTCTTACCTTGAAATCTATGGTTCATTAGATAACCACAAGGTATTGTATAACAGCATCCAAATACAACTGATTAATCCTACACCATGACACAGCACCATAAGTGATCTCCAATACAAAGTCAATCAGTCAAAATCTTTATTTATCCAGGCAAACATCACTGAGCAGAGCTCTTTTACAAGATGGACCTGGTTAGAACAGGGTCAGGTAACATCCATCACAAAAACATATAAATACATGTAAATAAGTATACAAACACAAACACAATGGTGCAATAATAGGGGAGTCAAATGATAAAAGGAAGACAAGGCAAGCCATAACAGAGGAGGATTCAAATACAAGGGGGCAGGTTCACCATTGAACCATGCAACTGTATATAAACCATGTTCTCTGTACAGAAGTACCAGTTAATTCATTTACCAGGAGCAGTCACTAGTACTAGCCATGAAAATGGCTTGGAGAACCATCAACTAATGGCAGATGGGGTACCAGGAGGGGTATGTAATATTTAAGCCAAGGATAAACATTGTGAGAAGTGAAGTCCCAAGGATAGGTCAGTAGAACTGATGCGGAGGTGGGGGCCTACGGGGAGAGGGAAAGGGAGTTAGGACTTTTATAGTATGACTGCCTGCGGGTTGTGGATGAGTGCAGTATAGAGTTGTGAAAAGAAGGCTGGAGAAAGCGGGAAGATAGACCAGTATCAAAGGAAGGACAGAGGCAACAAGGTGTTACTTGAAAGCATGATGACAGACCAGGGCCAAGGAGGAGATAAGCACTAGAAGTAATTCGTTCATGGTTAAATGGTACAGGTTAGCATAATGACAATTCATGGTCATGGGAAACAATTGCACTGATCATTTCTGAGACGTGAATATAAGAGGTTGAAAGATGAGATGTCGATGGGTGACCTCAGTTTCAGTTTTTTTTTTGCAATTTATTCCACAAGGAGCACAGTGTAAAGCTTATAGCAGCCCTACTCCTACTTAGATATAGCTAAATACATACATATTTATATCTGTACTTATATCTATATAGGACAATACTTTCCAGATGAGCAAATGGGGCCAGAGAGAGGCCCTAATGACAATGCTGGAGCTAACAGAAAAGGAAATTATGGTAAGCATGATGGAAATTTTCCTTCTGTATCGCTCCACACTGTCAATGGGGAAGGTAGTTAATACACATGGGTTCTAGAAAGCAATACTCATTTAAGAAGGGCAGAGAAATTATTGTTCCATTTAATTCCCTAACAGACAAATAGCAGATTCATCTGATAAATACTGCTTGTCAAACTGAGTACTGGACAGCCATGTCCGCAGAGCTCACGGCATACCCCTGTAGGGGCTTGGAAAAGGTAAGATTAAATGGCTACCTTATCAACTGCTGAATTCTGTCACAAACTTGGCCCTCTCAGCCTAGGATGTCATAAGCCCCCTGAAAGGAAAGAAAACTCTGTCCTGAGTGAACCTGTCCTTCTCAAAAGACTATCTTTCTGCTAATATGCCTGTCAAGTCTTTGCCCCTCTTTCTGCTCAGACGAGAGACAACAGTAAAGAAGTGAAAGGACACCTAAAAGGAATTTTCACCCCACTAATTACTTCACCTTTCTTTGACCTTCGAGGAAGGCATTATCCTGTCTCAGTGCCTTATCTGGTGGAACACCCATCTTGAGAGAAAACAAGCATCTATAGTCATCCATTCTCCTGGTCAAGACAATACTGACTTGAGGGACTAGGGCAGAGCTACTGATGACAACCAACTAGGAAAAACCAACATTGAAGATTTGTGGGAGCATGGCCTTTAGGTTCCTAACTGCCTGGTCTTCTGACCAACACTAGGGGAAAAAAAAAACAAATTTAACAATCTGAGCACAGGCCAGTAAGATGAGCCTTTCTTAGAGACTAACCTGAGGGTACCTTCTGGTCAGGCATTCCTGCTTCTGGGATCTCCTGCTGTCCTGAGAAACCTTAGCCTTGTACATAGTTATGTTAACCAAGACTGAAAATCAAGTTCTTCTTGGTCACTCTGAAGCTATAAGAGGAACCTTCCTTCTGACCCCTGAATCCTTGATACATGCAGAACAACAGAGAAAACATACAAAACACAAAGCAGGTATAGCTGATAAAGTTCCACTGCCAGGGTAGGCATCTACTGCCTCCTCCTTGGCCACCGGGATCGAGCAACGTACCTCAACATGTGAAAGAACTCCTGTAGTTGAATAACTTGACCTGCGTCAGACCAGCCTTCCACTCTGCAGGGCAAAATACTACCAGGGTTGAGGGATGCCCTTCCCTGGAAGTATATGGTCTGTACCTAGACCATCAGTGTTACATTTTTTTCTGTTCTCCAGACATTGAACTGGATATGTGGAGGCTGATGATCCCGGACTTTCTGCACCTGAATCTGGCATAGAAATGCCCCCAATCCCATCAGTTGACTGGCCGTCAATCAGATTCACATCAGCACAGATAAAGCTTGCTTTGAGGTAAGCTCCCTTGAACATTAGCTTGGAAGTACTCTAGCATGTCATCCAGAGTAAGACTGGCCAAGACAACTGAAGTCTGGAGAGCCTTCTAGCCATAGTCACGCTGACAGGTGCAACACTGACAGTAGTCCATCCTTGTGGATACTGGTCTCTGGCACCAGTGCCCTGGCTACAGACAGGCTTGATAGTGTACCAGTTGACAGGCTGCTGCTGCCATGTCTAAAGAATATCAACTTATAGGTACCTCAGCCACTGAGATCCATGGACTAGTTCTCCTTCCTGGTTGAGTATCATTGGGGGAGGTGGATTTTTTTTGCCTGTCCAGTGGAAAAACCCTGGCATTTCAGCCTCTGTGATCAAGGCAGGGGCACTTTCCCCTGCTGTTTGTCCAATTCAGCATGTCTCTGGCTACTAGTCTCCTGCCACCATTCGCTCTTCCATTGGCACCCTGTGATGAGAAATCTTCCAATACAAGATGCCGCTCCTGTTTCAGGGAAGTCTTAAACAGAAACAGGACTTTTGATAAAAAACATGTGGCACAACTGCTAACTCCCTTGGGAACAATTAGCAGAACACTGTGCCCCTCAGTCACGAATCTCCAGGTGCCTTACTAGGTTGACTGGGTCATCTTTTAGCCATTATGTGATGGACAACCAATTCTAAGGAGCAAAATCAGAACTGGCTGAAATGCCTCACGTCCTCCTAACAACTAGCATGGAATGGCTGCACGTGGTGGAGCTGCTGCAAGGAAAGGAGAAGCACAAACCTTGTACATTGCAAAGAGACGCCATTTCCACATGCACCTGCACCTGTAGAGTGACAAGAGAAGCCCCCACACTAAGATTACCTTCCATTGCTGCCTGGAGATTGGAAATGGTTGTGCCTTGCTATGATATGTTCAGAACAAAGATCAAATTATTAAGCAAGACCTGGTGCAATATGTAAATGGGAATGGGCTTCAGGACACCAAGCAACATGGATTTATGGCAGAAGGTCATGCCAGACAAATCTAATCACCTTCTTTGACTGGGTAACAAAGGAATTGGACTCGGGCCACGCAGCGGACCTCCTATATTTTGACTTCAGCAACACATTTGATTCTGTACCACACACGTGCCTGATGAGGAAACTGGAGGAAATAGGGGCCACGAAAAGCATACTCAGATGGGTAGGCAACAGGCTTGCAGACAGAAGGCAAAGGTTGGAGGTAAACGGGGTGCGGTCAACCGTGGACGCAGTTACTAGTGGGGTTCTGCAGGGTTCTGTGCTGGGCCCAGTTCACTCTAACATCTTCATCAGTGACATCGGCAAAGGTATCCAGGGTAAACTAGCCATGTTCACGGACGACACCAAGCTTTGAGGGTGGGTGGGCACTCGTGAAGTGGTTAGGGACCTACAGGAAGACCTCCAAAACCTGGAAAGGTGGTCTAAACTGTGACAAATGAGATTCAATGCAAAAAAGTGCAAAGTAATGAATCTCGGTAAAGGGAATCCTAGGATGGAATATTGGCTAAATGGGGTTTGAGTACCTCGCAGGATGAGAGGGATTTAGGGGTCACTGTTACTGACACCCTGAAGCAGATGGGTCAATGCAACAAAGCACACAACAGGGCAAACAAGATGCTGGGGTGCATAGGCAGGGGGACTGATAGCAGGAGGAGGGAGGTGACTGTCCCCCATACGGATCACTGATAAGACCACGCCTTGAGTACTGTGTTCAGTTTTGGAGGCTGCACTTGAAGGAGGATAGGGACAGGTTGGAATCTGTGCAGAGGAGGGCAACAAAAATTATCCAGGGTCTGTAGAGACTCCCCAATGAGAAACAAGAAAAAAATACTCACCGTATTAATATTGTTTCTTCCAAAGTATTTTTCAGTGTTCATACTAAGGTTCATCCTGAGGCGGATTTGGAGCAGGTAGGCTAACTGCCCATATATGCTCCTTGTGTACATCTAATAATATTATGGAATTTTACCATTCAAAAGATGTTGATCCAGTCTGGACTTAAACGTAGCTCTGTTTTTACTAATAATCACACTTTCTGGTAACGCATTCCAGGGATTGACTATTCTTGCTGCATTAAAGTATTTGTACGAAACCTTTGATTTTTGTAATTGTAAAGGATGACCCCTAGTGTTACATTCAGCCTGTCTGAAAGTTATCCCTAAATCATTTAACAACCTATAATCCTGCATAGTATTGTACATGAATACAAGATCAGCTCTTATCCTTCTGGTTTCTGTGGACATTAAATTCAACTTTTTCAGTCTCTCTAGATAGCCAAGATCAGCCACACCTGAAATGCTCTTAGAATAGTTCCTCTGCACCTGTTCTAGTTTCTGTCTTTCTAGTTTTTTTGATGGAAACCAGATCTGAGATGCGTATTCCAATTGCAGATGTACATATGCTCGAAACAAGGGCATCATTATGTTACTTTCCCTACTTACTATGTTTCTTTTAATAGACCAGATGATTTTGGTAAATTTTTTAATTGCATCTTGTGTATGCTCATTTGTTTCTAAGGTATCGGATACATAGTATCCCAAATCCTTCTCAGAGGAACAACACTGCAAGATATGACCACACAATGTATAGGTCACCCTAGCATTGTGTCTTCCCAGGTGCATAATCTTACATTTATCCATATTAAAGGATATAGACCATCTATCAACCCACTTAGAGACACTATCCAAGTCCTTCTGAATGTGCCTTGTATCCTCCTGAGTACTACAAGGCCCTCCTATATTTGTGTCATCTGCATACTTAGTGGCCCAACCATTTAGATCAGATATAAATATCTGAAATAGTGCTGGCCCCAACACAGAACCATGCGGGACCCCACTCAACACCTCCCCAATATCTGGTAATTGACCATTAATTTAGACCCTCTGTTCTCTATCTGCCAAACACTGTTCTATCCTCCAATTTATCAAATAAAGATTAGCTTTTAATAATCTGAGTTTATCTATAATGGACCCATGAGGGGTTAGATCAAAGGCTCTACTAAAATCCAAAAAGATCACATCACAAGGAACTCCATTATCTAATGATTTGCTCACATTTTCATAGAAGCATAACAAGTTTGTTGTGCAACTCCTGCCCTTTTTAAATCCATGTTGATCAGAGTCTAACAAATCGAGTGAGGTGAGCAATGTATCTGTAACTAACCCCTCCATTATTTTACATACTGTACAGGTCAGACTAATAGGTCTGTAGTTCTTAACATTCACCCTATCCCCTTTTTTATAAATTGGCACCACATCAGTTAGTTTCCGATCCCTAGGTATCTCTCCTGTCCTTAATGATTGCTCGAAAAGGATCTTTAATGGCAATGTGATTTAGTCAATCATGATTTGCAACATATTAGTTTAAATTCTATCTGGCCCTGGAGATGAATTAGGTTTTAGTTTCTGGATACGCTGTCTTATTTCAGATATATCAAACCTGGGAACATGACAACTCGCTCTCGACAATACGAACAGCATCAACTCGCTCCAGACATTTCACCACAGCGATAATTCGCTCCTTCGACACTCACTGCCCTACGTCAATTCGCTCCCACTTAGGGCAAATCATTAAATCAGCAAGTTTCAATATAAAATGCTCTTACTGCAAATCATTAAATCAGCAAGTTTCAATATAAAATGCTCTTACCAGTCTCCACGGCTAGTCTCCATGTCAGCGTGTGACGTATGGCGTACTGTTAGTAGTCATGGTAACCACCCACAAGTTCAGTGCTGTACATTATTAGCCAGTTGAAAGTCCAAATTTTATTGTAAATCATTAAAAGAGACGCAATCCATTCCATTGCCATTTCAGTTAATACTCGAAACTATGTGCCACTCCAGGTAAAAACTCCTCAGTAGTGTGATCAGCACATTTCCCCAAAATGCAGGTGAGCCAGGCTACATTGTCTCTGTATACTCTCCAAGATGCTGCTGGTGGAATCCCAGCTATTATCTGCTCCACTTCTGAATCCCTTTTTCTTTGCACCCCCCTCAGCCCGTCTATAAATTTCCACACCGTAGGATGAGACATGCATAGCACAGTCTGTATCCCCCGCTGAAAAGCCTCCACAACATTATTTATTTTTGCACGACCATTACATACACTCTCCGAATGGTTCCACAACTGTATATCGTTAAGTGGGTGTCTACGTCCTGTTCCTCTTCTATTTTTCCTTCCCACCCAAGTGTCCTCGAAATGGTCAATTAATGGCCCTCAGCTTGGATTTTCCGGTAGATACATTGTGTGAAGTGAAAAAAACATCCCACTATCTTAGACTGTGGGAAAACAGACTGGAAAGCGGCAACAGATGCCCTCTCAAAGTCAGTCATTACCAGCTCTGGGTTAAGATTTGGAGAAATTGTTTTCAGTGCAGAAAGCAGACGTTCACAGCACTCCCTTGATTTCCCAGGTAAAAGGGCATAAATGGTAGGCTGAACATTACCAAAGCATTCCCCCATTATTATATACAACTGTTTAAACAGTGGAGGGACAACGCTGAATGTCCCATCTGCATACTACTGTTTGCATTTCTCAAGGAATGCCAGATTTGTATGTGTTCCAAACATTAGAAATCTGTTCTGTCCAGGGCCACTATCGTGCAACAAGAATGGGACCGTCCCACCTGAATCTGTTGCTTTATACATCTTGTATTCGTTCAGTATTTGCAATTCAATGAGGTCCATAGGGTTCGGTGGAGCACCGTGGACTCTCACCCGTTGAATGGTTAGTTTAAGATTTTTATCACATATTTTCCCCTGGGATGCAAGACAAATATCTGCCTTTGAGTGAATGAGAACCTGTGCTGTGGTATCTTGTGTCGCTGAAGCTCTCTCTTTGGCTGCATTTACAGCATCTGCCTTTTCAACTGCAAATACATCGGGTGCATGAGAATGCATTGAAAAATGATGTATTATTGTTGGGTCCTCAAAACCTTTTGTGTGTACTCTTGCAATGCACAACTTCACTTTACGGACAGCCATCTCACACTGCCAAATCACCTTGTTCATGTGTCCAAGTTTGTGAAATGTGTAGATGAAGTTTAAATCATCTACCAGCTTTTTGTTTCCTCTCTCGGACAAAATGAAGCAGCAAGTCATTCTTCACTGTGATTACTGAGGAGTGCATACGGCGGCTAGCAGTAAGCCTTACTTAAAGATTACAAATTACCCACAATCACTGACCAGCAATTTTGAGTACTGGCAACAGTCAATCAGGATTAGCAACAAGCTGAACTGTGATTTGAGCATACAACCAGGGGCCAGCAGTGGACCAACAGTTACGTGTACTGGCAACATACTTTTTTTCAAAGTGATAGGAGCGAGTGTAATAAAAACAGGTTACTCACCTGTAACAGTAGTTCTAGGAGTGGTATATGTTGTTCATCTACACTGTCTGGCATTGTCCCTTTCCCCTTTAAATCTTGCCGGAAGTCTTCAAGCTGGCTCCTCCCACCCACCCGGGTGGTAAATACCTTGGCTCCGCCCCATGATGCCAGATCTAGCCCGCTGGAGCCAGGTTGTGCGCCTTAAGCCAGGGAGGTCGGGTAGGTGCGTGTGGATGAACAATATATACCACTCCTAGAACTACTGTTACAGGTGAGTAACCTGTTTTTCTAGAAGCGTGGATATGCTGTTCATCCACACTGTCTGGCAGACTCCTACCAGTTCTCCGGGAGGAGGGAGGCAAGGCGCACACCTCCTACTTAGGAAACGGAGATTGGAGAACCAAGGCCCCAAAACCAGCATCACGTCGTGACTCAAGGTCGATGTGGTAATGGGTAATGAAGGCGTTCGATGACTTCCAGGTAGCAGCCCCACAGATTTCCTGGATAGGGATGTCCCTGGAAGCAGCCACCGAAGCAGCAGTATGGCGGGTAGAATGACCTCTTATCCCCTTGGGAGGCTCCCTGCCCGCCAATTCATAACACAGACTTATGCATGATGTAATCCATCTTGCAATAGTCTGCTTGGCTGCAGGTCTGCCAGAAGCGGCTTCAGTGTAGGTGACAAACAGCTGGCGAACCTCTCCCCATTTCCGCCATCCTCTCCTTATAGTAGGAGACAGCACGCCTGAGGTCCAGAGTATGGAGCCTGTACTCGGCATCCGAGGTGTAGTTAGGGTAATATACCGGCAGAGTCAACACCTGGTTAAGGTGAAACTCTGACACCACCTTCGGAAGGAATTACGGGTGGGGGCGCAGGACAACTCTGTCCCTGTGAAAGACCAGATAAGGAGAGTCCACTGAAAGCGCCTGGAGCTCCCCTGTCCTTCTGGCTGACGTGATAGCCACCAGGAAGGCAGTCTTCCATGACAAGTGTGAGAGCTCACACTTGTGCATGGGTTTGAATGGCTTGCCCATGAGCTTTGCCAAAACCAGCAAGAGATCCCACAGAGGTGGAGGTTCATGCACTGGAAGGGATATGTGATCCAGGCCTTTGAAGAAGCGCCCAACCACTGTCTCCTGTGCCAACGCCGGCTGACTGGCCCACGCCCGGTAAGCAGAGATGGCTGCCAGGTACACCCTAAGGGTTGATGACTAAAGACCCCCTTTGGAGAGGGACCAAAGGTAGTCTAGAATGTTAGCCACAGAGCAGGATAAGGGGTCCAGGCTCTTTCCCTGACACCAAATGGAAAATCTTTTCCATTTGAAGGCATAACATTTCCTGGTCGATTCTTTTTGAGATGCTTCCACCACGGTGTAGACATCTTCAGAAAGACCCAAAGCCTGGAACTCTAGTCGCTCAGGAACCAGGCTCTGAGGCACAGGGATTGAAGGTCCGAGTGGAAGATCTTTCCCTGGTTCAACGATATCAGGTCCGGGCGTGTACAAAGCCGCTCCGGGGCCCGGCAGCTGAGGCTGAGGAGATCTGGATACCAGAACTGGCGTGGTCAATCTGGGGCTACCAGGATCACCTTCGCCTTGTCCTTCCTCACCTTGAGTAACACCTTGTGGATCAAGGGAATTGGAAGGAAGGCGTAGAGGAGACCTGGGGTCCACGGCCTTGCGAAGGCATCCACCTGCAGAGAACCCTGCTGAGGGGTGCAGGCATGGTACAGCCTCAGCTTGGTGTTCTCCCTGGAGGCAAACAGATCCACCAACGGTTTGCCCCAACAGGAGAACAGATTGTAAGCTACCTCCGGATGGAGAGACCACTCGTGGGATGTCTGGCCTATGCGGCTGAGAGCATCCGCCAGTTGGTTCGAGACTCCTGCCACATGGATGGCTAGGAGATCCGCCTCCAGCCGGCTGAGCGAAGTCCAGATCCAGGCGCCTCCTTGTATAGCAGACGGAAGTGCGTGCTGCCCTGTTTGTTGAGGTAGTACATGGTCGTGGTATTGTCCATTTGGACTTGAACCACTTGACCCCGGAGCTGAGGAGCGCAAGCTGACAGGGCCAGTCTGACTGCTCTGAGCTCCAGCAGGTTGATGTGGCATCGGGACTCCTCGGGGGTCCAGAACCCGTGAGCTCTGTTGTCCTCCATGTGGGCTCCCCAGCCCGTGAGAGAGGCGTTGGTCGTAAAGACGCACCGCTGGCTCGATGACAAACGGGACCTTCCTGCAAGTGACTCGGACGGTCCACCATTGGAGAGCGTCCCACATCCTCTGGGTGACCGTGACCAGCTGGTCGAAGAGACCCTGACACTGAGACCACTGGGCGGCCAACTCCCATTGAAGGGGGCGCATGTGCAGTCTGGCCCAGCGCACCACAAAGGTGTACACCGCCATGTAACCCAGGAGGCGCAGGAAGTCCCGGGCAGGGCGCAAGTGCCCAACCAGAAATGATTGGGAAAAGGAGGAAAGAACCTCCACCCTGTCCGCCGGCAGCCGAGCTCTGGCTTGACAAGAGTCGAGCTCTGCCCTGATGAAGCCCATCACCTGAGAAGGCATGAGTTCTGACTTGGCCTCGTTGATTAGAAGGCCCAGGTGGGAGCAGGTTCAGAGGGTCAGGTCTCTGGACCTCTCCACCTCCTGAAGGGAGGAACCCGCCAAGAGCCAGTCATCTAGGTAGGGTTAAATGCGAACCCCTTGACGCCGTAGATGGGCTGCCACCACTGCGATGCATTTGGTGAAGACCCTTGGGGCAGATGACAGGCCAGTGCAGATAGCAATGTCATACATAGAAATGCAAGGCCAAACAGCAAGAACATCGATGAGGCAAAGCCAGGCGATGGACCTGACAGGAGCCACGGATCCCGTGGAAATGGGGGCTGGGCTGAAATACCAAGCACCTAACCTTGGTGTCCTAAAAGATGATCAGAACAGCAACAGAGACTGACAGGATGGCCAGAACTCACCCTTTTGGTAGAAGCAGTGGAATCCACAGGAAGGGACCCAGAAGACCATCAAAGGAGGCTTCCCAGGTAGTTCAGCAAGAAGGCCAAGACCAGCAGACCAAGGGCAGGAGACCAACAATAGCCATGGACAGGAGACCAAGAGCAACCAGTCGAGCAAGTGACCAACAATAATCATGGACAGGAGCACCATGGGTGGGAGATCAACAACAGTAGGACAACAGGTGCAAGCAGAGAAGCAAGTGGCTAAGCCATGTAGCAACGAGGAAGGGCATAAGGACTCAGTGCATTGTAAAGCAGGGAACAAAACAGCAACAAAGTGCATGGATCTAAGACCTGAGGAGGATGTCCCTTCAATCCAATGTACAGTTGACAGAGGAGAAGTAAAGAAATGAGGAGGTATGAGGCCACCCAGACTATATAGGGACTGACAATATGCATCATCGTAGGCAGCCTCAACTAGGCAAAAGTTTCCAAGTGGTCCTGATGCCAATGGTATCAAAGATCTACAGGTGGGGCTCAACAGATGGAGATATTATCAAAGAATATTTGCCTTTTTCTTATTCTATTCTAAAGCCATCAAGGCTGGTCCAAGCCTGCCGTACATCCCGGAGCTGCTCCAGTCACAGCACCCCCAGCATGGATTTGTGCAAGATTCAGTATAACACCCTACACGCATCAAACAGACAGACATAGAACAAACATTTTCTTACTTCCTTAAGGACTCGATAAACCTCATGCAGGAGTCCGGGGTCCCAGGCAGCTGAGGAAAAAAAACAACAGAACAAGCTATTTTATATTTATTTATAATCTACAGACACTTTCACAGGTGAAGTATGGGTTACCTGACAGGGAAATTAAGTTTTTATGTAACACGCTTAGACTGCATTGGAAACACTTTATCAAGCCTAAATTCATACTTTTTTTTTTTTATACGACTTTCTTTATCACTCACACCTCCTGAACTCTCTCGGGAGAGATCTCTCGGTCCAGCCGTGATCCCGCTCGCCTGAAGCTCCTCTCTCGCTTCCCCTGGCCCCACTCTCCGACCGCTTCCTCGGCCACCCAGCCCCCCGGCTCTTAGTCACCTGAGGTGGGACCGCCAGATTACTCTTCCTGGTGCTCTATCTACAATCCAGATAGGTGACTGGGAGTGGAGAAGAGCAGAGGAGACGACAGTCAAGCCCGACATTGGGTATGATTGGCTGGCACCCTGGACCCTCCTTCGCCTATCAGGAGGTGGAGGGTATTTTTGCACTTGTAGGTTACACCTTCTCCCCCTCCCTCCCCAGCAGAGCCGGAGCGTGCAATGACACCAGCGACATCCATCACGGCTCTGTGCACCGCTATTTGAGCCCTAAGCGCTGCAGTGTCTCCGGTCTCCACCGGGGGCTGCTACGGTGCCGGGCTTAACCCTGGATCCCCCCCAAAAGAGGAGAGCAGTCCTCTGGATGCTCAATCCTCTCATTCCCCTGCCGACCCCCGATGGCCTGGGCTCGTTCCCAAACCCGGGTCACCGGCGTGGCACGAGGTGTGGCGTCCAGCACCTTAACCCTCAGCGCCACTGGGCTGATAAATTCATGCTTTTACTATTTATTTGTCATGTACACTGTATGAACCAAAATTCAGAAACAAGCTGAAAAAGTGATTTTTTTTTTTTTTTTGTAAACCATCTGTTAGATGCGGTCACTGAAGTACTATATTGCTACGTAGATGTACTGTATTGGTACAATAATTCAGTGTATTGGTATACTGATGTACTGTACTGTATTGGTACACCTATGTGCTGTAATAGTAATACACTTTTTGTGGGATACAATTAAAGCTCCAATAAGAGGAAAACTTAAAGCCGCAGTCACTGCTAGGAAAAAACAACGTATAGAAGAACAGGAGCAATTAGAAGCCCAGATCCAGAATTTAAAGAAACAGCAGTAGCTTAAAATAGACAGAAAATGAGAAAAAATTAACACAACTAAGACGGGAGCTTAACAAATATCTTGATTTGAAGGTAGAGAGAAACTTGCAATTCCTAAAATGGAGACATTATGAGGGGGACTCAAGGCAATAAAATTGCTAGCACTGCTCTTAAGGGCCAGAAAAGCTGGAGCATATGTAACATGTACAGTTCACCCCTTAACTGGGGTTAAGATGAGCCGTATGGCTGAAATTTCTGAAGCTTTCACTGTGTATTATAAGAACTTGTATGAACAGCAGCAAAGGTCAGGGGGCAGTGCAAATTCAGACCATTTTACAACAGTTAAATTTACCATATCTATCAAAAGCACAGAGTACCAGTCTAGGCTGCCCAATTACACAGGCTGAAATATATGCAGTGATAGGTAACAGTAAGACTGGGAAGTCCCCTGGCTCCGATGGCCTGCCAGACGAATTTTATAAAAAATGTAAAGATCAAGTTACCTTCCTTTTGCTCCATACTTATCAGGAGATTTTACAGAAGGATTCAGGTGTCTCCCCCAAAGACAGGCAGTGATGTCTGTCATACCCAAACCCAGAAAGGACTTATCACTATGTTCATCGTATCGTCCTATCTCTGTTCTTAATGAAGATTACAAATTTTCCACAGCAAATACAACTGAGACTAGAAGATATAATTCACACCCTAGTTTATATGGATCCAGCGGGCTTTATCTCTAGCAGACAGGCAGCCGACAATGTATGTCGTACATTACATACTATAGACCATCTTCATAGGGACCCCACACCTGCTCTGATCATGAGTTTAGATGCCAAAAAGGCATTCGATCAGGTTGATTGGGAGCTTCTCAATTGTGTCCCTGCCGGGTTTGGGTTCTCAGAGATCTTCCGGGAAATTATTCAGAAACTGTGCACTGCTCCACAGGCCTCTGTAAGAACTAATGGCACATTGTCAACTGGGTTTCAGTTAGGGAGGAGCACCAGGCAAGGGTGCCCTCTCTCACCCTTGCTATTTGCTCTCCATATTGAGCAACTGGCCCAGTGGCTCTGGCAAGAACCCCAAGATTAGTGGAGTGGAATTAAATGGGCAGTTTCACAAAGTGGCCCTGTATGCTGATGACATACTCCTTTACTTGACGAACCCAGCCCATTCCCCATCTAGGGCAATGGAGATGATATCCCACTTTCTCTGTGCTATCAGGTTATACACTCAATCTAACTAAAACAGAGATTCTTACATTTCATTTCTCTCCCTCCCATAGTTAAAACAACACTTCCCCATGAGATGGAACCTTCCTCACCTCAGATACTTAGGAATTATGCTACGGACTATAAATAACTATTTGTTTCAGGATAACTATGCCCCTTTATTAAAACAGCTGGGGGATGATATTAAGAGATGGTCATTACTCACCATCCCAATGTATGCCTGTATTCAGGCAATAAAAATTAAACTTTTGCCCAGACTTTTATATGTTTTTCAATGTGCCCCAACCCCCTTGAGTGTACGCTGGTTTGTGGACTTGCAGCGAAGAGTTGCAAAATTTATTTGTGCTAATAAAAAGCCCAGGGTCCACCGAGTATTACTCTTTGCTAAAAAAACAACTTGGAGGTAGGGCAGTACCAGATATACATGAATACTGGCTTGCCACACAAAATAAATGGTTGCTCCTATGGAATCACACTTTTCATCTGGTTCATTGGTCACAGATGGAGCAAGTCCAGGTAAGGGACCTGCTTCAGTCATCCCTGTGTGATTTACCACAGGATAGACCAAGGGCTCCAACTACTTTACAGCAGTCACAGTAGCATTTCAAGCATGGGACAGGTTTAGTTGCTACCCCATGGTAAAGGCAGATATGTGGCAATACCGCTGGCTGATCAGATGTTCAGACTTTCCACCGAGGGATTGGACGTCTGGTATGCTCGCCAAGCCCAAGGGGCTTTGCAATATCCTGCACAGATTATGAGGAGAGATTCAATAATGGCTTTTGAGGAGTGCAGAGAATTGTCTGGTTGGACTTCAGTAGATTTTCTTAGATACTCTCAACTAAAAGCGTATGACCAAAAACAATTATGAAGGTGACAGCAGATTCTGACTTTGGATGTTCCCCAGGCAGTGCATTTCATGGCCTTAATGTCTTTAACTACACCTAAAGGAGCAGTCACGTGGATATGCCAATTTTTGAATGCCCATAGGGCAAATTCGACTAACTATTTCAAATAGAAGTGGGAAACAGAGGCCAATAGTCAGTTATCCTCCACTGAGTGGCAAAAAATTTGGAAATGCACCTCCAAGGTAACATTTTCTTCTAGATGGCAGGAACACACTGTATGCGGAGGATTAAAACTCGCTTTTTCCTTACTCCCAATTTTCAGGCTAAATGGGACCCTAAAATAACGTCACAGTGTTGGCGAAAATGTGGGGAACAAAAAGCTACACATTACCACATTTTTTATCCTTGCATAGCTCTCTTAGCATTTCAGAGAGATGTGGAAGATAAGCTGAAAAATCTCTTTGAGATAACAGTCCCTCTACAATATTACAATTTGGTCTTGAGCCTTCCCCCCTTTAGGGATTAGAGGTATAACTGCCAAATATTCATATCTGCGTGGCTGCCATAAACATGTCAATTACGCGTAAATGGCTTAAAACTGATTCTCTAAACTGCTTGGAGTGGAAACAAATTGTATTAGAAATTTATAAAATAGAAGAAATGACTTTTCAAATACAGAACAGAATGGAGAAGTTTCTAGAGCATTGGTCTAGATGGACCTTATTGAAGGGGGAGCACTAAGCAGATCTAAAGATATGGTTAACGTTCGGAGATATAAAGGAACTACTAGATGAACCGGACATGTCAGGCCATACACAAGTTAATTTTCATATAAACAGTGCTTTAATAGAAGAGACTCATCCTCATGGCATGGGATCAAGTTTATTTATTTATTTATTTTTTAGGGGAGCCACTGAAGTTTTTCTTTCAGTTGTTCAATTTGCCCCTATTTGACTATACTATATGTAGTATATTGTACTAAATACAGTAGCTTAAGGATGCTTAAAGATAACATTTAGTTCTAAATTTTGTTTTATTGATGGCGTCTTCATGGCTTGCTTTGAGGAGAGGAAGAGAGATATCTAATCTATATACCTATATGATTTTTCTTAAAAAAATATGAGCTCACCTAATATAGAGATGACATTCTATAATGTATAAATGGTCATATGTTATATATTTCTGGACACTGTCTCTATGGATAAGATTTGCAACAAATGATGTACATTTTCTCTTTTTTGGTTTTAAAGTATAAAAATAGTAGTATACTTACTGTACTGGTACACTGATGTAGCATATTGGTACATCACTGTACTGTTTTAGTACACTAATGTACTTACTGTACTTGTGCACCAATGTGGTGTACTGGTACACTCATGTACTGTACTGGTACACTGATGTATTGTATTAGTACACTGATGTTGTGTACTGGTACACTGATGTCCTGTATTGGTACACTGATGTAGTGTACTGGTACACTGATGTAATGTGTTGGTATACTGATGTACTGTGCTATACTGGTACAGATGTGCTGTGATGGTACACTGATGTACTGTACTGGTATACTGACATACCGTGCTGGTATACTGATGTGTCCTGGTACTTTGATGTTGTGTACTGGTACACTGATGTACTGTACTCGTGCACTAATGTACTGTACGGGTACACTGATGAACTGTACTGGTATACTGATGCACTGTCTTGGTAGACTGATATTGTGTACTGGTACACTGATGTACTGTATTGGTAGACATTTTAAAGTAGATTACTTAAATTTTTATTGATGCACAGTAAAAATACATCAAACTGGCACAGCCATAGTTGAACTGTTATCACAATCTGATAGGGAATACAATTAATGTTGCTAAACAGTCATAGAAAGAGGAGTACATATTGCATCGAATATACTATGTTCTGTGGATAAAGTCCCAGATGGCAAGTTCAAATGTCCATACTGATGTAATCTCAAGGCACTCCACAGTTCATTCTTATCTGTTCTCACATAGTTAATTCTGTTACGTATTACTTATTTATTTCGGACCTTCTTTTTTTTTTTAAATTTAGACTCCTCTTATCTGCTACCGAACATTTCCTAGTTTTCAAAAAACTATACAAGATCGTTGCCTTAAACAAATGAAGGCCCAACAATGTTACAAAACAAAAGAAAAACCAATAATTAACTATTCAACTGATTAATCAATCAACTTATTGATTAGTTTGATTGATTGGTGGTGTGTGCGTAACAAACACATCTATTACCTTCTGTGATGGGATAGGTCCCTCTGCTCACCTCTTTCCCACTCCTCTTCGTGTTGGACTTTAGTATTATTTTATTGAATTATATTTAATTTTTTACTTTGTGCTCCTTTTACGTTTCACGTTTCTGCCCATATCTTCCGTTCCCTGTCCCCCACCTATGGTAAAAAGCTCTAAGATAGATGTTCGATTAACGACTTTCTAAACCCACATGGTAGGCGAGGGATGGCCTGGCCTTGGGCTTCAGTTACCTGTTCCCATCTCTCTTATATCGGTTCAAAACCTGAAAAGTTAAAAACCTGAGAGGTTAATAGGGCGGGGTCTAGGTTCACATCCACTTCCATGCCTGCCGCTCTATTAAGGGCCCTCTCTCTCTAGTTGTTCAATGGAGAACCTTTCTCATACCAGTCCCTCCACACCAGTTTGAATCTCTCCATAGCAAGCCTCAGGGCTGCTGTGATTATCTCCATTTGTTCTAGCTCATTTACTTTGTCTCTCCAGGTCTGGGCAGTAGGCAGTCTCGTGGATCGCCAGCAAATTGTAATACTCTTTAAAGCAGCAAGTCTGTAGGTGTGGTCTAGCTTCTTTTGAGGCCCAGAGAGTTTTAAAAGCTCCCTACTTGGAAATCCCAAACATAGGGTTTCAAAAGTTCTTGGCAGGGGAAACCCCAAAACCCCTGGATCTGTTCATGTACCTGTCAGCAGAAGCCTTCTAGCTCTGGGCAACTCCAGAAAATGTGAACATGTGAACCCACCCCCACCCTCCCTCCAACACCTGTTTGTGTATTCAGGGTTAAAGTGCTGCGTGGCTGTGGGGTTATAAAAAGCGCATCAAAACTTTCCAGTGGTACTCACCCCATGTGGGTGAAGCTGTAATGCACCAGCCTTGGGAAAGTGCCCTCTGCCATTCAGTGCTTTCCAATTGCCTGTTTGAGTCCCTTTCCCATCTAAACTTAACCGCTTCAACTTGTCCTAAATGTTGGTCTGTCAACAGTCTGTAGGTCTGAGAAATGGGTTTCATTTTAAAGAGCAGGTACCTACTCTCAGACACCCTGCTCCCCTCAAACACATACAATAGTAGATCTGCTTTACTGCTGAGGGGCATTAAAAATTATATGCGCTTCCTTCTGGTTAAAAAGTTATAGCACCCAATCCACCCTATAGAATGCCTTTTCGGCATCGATACTTACTGCTAGATTAAGGGACGTGGCTGTTTTCTGAGAGGAAATTATGTCCAAGAGACATCTTACATTGTCCTGCAGGAATCTACTGGAAATAAATCTGGTTCGATCCGGGTGTACAAGATCACTAATGACTAACTGAAGTCTTCGAGCTAGTATACCAGTGAATAATTTTAGATCTGTGTTTAATAGGGAAATGGGTCTGTATGATCCGCATTCCTCCGGTGGTTTACCTGGTTTCAGCAATACCGCTATCTTGGCGTACTTCCATGACGGGGGGATCGGTAGGGCTTTTCTCAGGATTGCATTAAATGTTTCTAAGAGGAAGGGAAGGAGGTCTGTCTGGAAAGTCTTGTAAAACTCTGAGGGGTACCTGTCCAATCCTGGTGCCTTAGTATTCTTAAGAGAGGAAATTTGTTTTTTAAGTTCCTGCATTGTGATAGGGGCCCCCAACTTTTCCCCCTTGACTGATCCAGGACTGGAAGGCGAATCCCCCCCCCCAAATATTGGGCAATTTTATCCTCATGATCAGGGCATCTTTCTGCTGCATACAATTTTTGGTAGAAGTCAGCAAAGCATATCGTTATGTCTGATTGGGATGTGACCAGACACAGACATCCATCCGATCCCCTCCTAAGTTTTAGTACTGCCCTCGATGCTGCCTCTTTATGCAGTTGAGCTGCTAACAGTTTACCTGCCCTGTTGCCCTTCTCACAGAAGAGCTGCCTAACGAACCGGCAGCTGGTTTCTATTTGATGATTTACCAATCAAGATAACTTTTCCCTGGCTGCATCTAGTTCCTTTTTTGTCTCCGCCTGATTGTGATGCTTGTGTTGTACTTCCAACTCGAAGACTGCCCTTTCTAGCTTTCTCTGTTCCTCTTTCCTATCTTTATTGACCTTAGATTCGTACGCAATAATTTTACCCCTTAAATATGCTTTCAACGTGTCCCAATATACCGTAGGGGGGTATCCGCCTGATTATTTAATGCTTGAAATTGCTTGATCTCTGTTTTGATCATCGTTATGAATTCCTCTCTATTAATAAGGCCCAAGTTCAATTTCCATGTCTGATGGCGGTTTGGTGTCCCTAGCAGTAATTTTAACAAGACAGGGGCGTGGTCGGACAAGGTAAAGCTGCCTATTCGGGCTGAATTTAATGCCCAGGTCCAACTCATGGGAACCAGCATGAGGTCAATCCTACTGTACCGAGTGCCTGGGAGGGTACAGAGAATGATCTCTCATGGTGGGGTGCAAAAATCTCCAGGCATCTGTCATGCCATGTTCGTGGATGAGTCTATGAAGTGTTGTTGAGGCTTTAGATCTTCTACCTGGCTGCATCCCAGATTTATCTAGGCAAAGGATTGTATTAAAATCTCCACCTACTGTCCTAAGGGTAGAATCAAACCTGGGTAAAGCTGACAACATCTTTGCTTAGATGGCAGATCTAGGGTTTTCCTCATTGGGTGTATATATGTTAAGGATACTACACTTGTGAGCCTCCAGGTCTGCCTCCACATATATGCATCTTCCCTCGGGGTCGGACCTTACCGCTATCTCCTTAAAAGGGAGGTTTCTCCTTATTAATATAGCTATCCCTCGTTTGTGCGGTTGGGATTGGCAGGATGAAGAATAAACCTGTCCCACCCAGGACCTCTTCAATTTGGAGTGCTCTAGTTGTGTCAAGTGGGTCTCTTGAAGCAGAACGATATCTACCCCGAACTCTCTCTATTCTCTTAGCACCCTTGCCCTTTTAATAGGGCTCCCTAGGCCCCTTACATTGTAAGTGGCTATTTGGATTTCAGCCATATTCTTTTAACCATGGAACTGGTTTGGTCCGACCCCTTGGGGCCTTTCTTCCTAAGATTATGATCGACGCACACACCACTATTCCCAAAAGACAAAGAAAAAAGTCATATTTCATAACCAATTCTAAAACTATATACAAATTGACAGATTTTACCCTCTGTCATCCTGTGCAGTTTTATAATGCACCCTATTATGTACTTCAAGGTGATACTTCAGATGGTACATAAAAAAAAAAAAAAAAAATGTATAACCCTAACAGGTCCCTCCTGTAAAATGGTGGCGAATAGGGAGACTCTGAGGAGACTATACCGAATGCTCCCGGCTGACCACTCCTCCAATCGGTGGTCAGTAGGGTGATTAGCTAAGCTTCTAAGTGTGGGGTATTTATATTCACCCCTCACGAGGTCCAAATTAGTTAAGCCATCCAGGCCTCGATATTTTATTCGACCAGCTCGACAGAATCATTATTTCCTTCAGTTTAAACGAGAAAGAACCCGATTCCCATGGTTGGGGGGGAAGGGAAGGGGAGAGGGGGCGGCAGAATTCTCGACATGAGCATGCTTAAAACTCAACCCATACACAGGTCATTGAATATCATCGGCATTGCAGTGTGCCCTCGAGTTCATACCTTCAATTCCGCTAAGGCCCACTCACCCTTCATCTCTTGTTAAAATGTAGAGTGCCATAACCCTGAATTCAGGGAATGTAGCTGCCCACAAGCGGTTAATACACTACTACTAGAAGGCTGAACTGATGGTAGTATTCATGTTATGTATGGCAGCATATCATTCCCCCCCCCCCAACCAGGTCCCCAGACTTTATCACAGGCATGTATAAATTTTCAAAATTTCTTAAGCAATGAGAGCCTAGTGAATTCACTTTTGCCACCAAATTCCTGCATATTAACTGTTACCCAGTCTTATCTGGCTACGTTTCAGCCTGCTCCGTTGGTGATCTGGGGCTGTACCTGGGATTCTGCAGTCACAGATGCCTTCTCGATTGACGCTGTAAGCGGTCTGACTGCCCTGTGGACCTCCTGCCAGACACCCGCGTTTTGGGCCTCTGACCTTTTCCCAGAAGCTGACTGCCAGGCCAGGACCTCCAGCTCTTGTCTTGGGAAGCGAGACTGCAACTCGTCTATCTTGATCCCTTGGTCTGCCAAGAATTCTCTCACCTCCACAATATCTGCAAAGCGTTTAATAACTCCTTTGCTGGTCTTCACCCGAAGTTGGGCTGGATAGTCGAGGTAGGCCTTCATTCCCTTCTGCCTCACGGTTTTCATCGCTGCCAGAATCAATCGCCGTTGCAAAGTTGTTGATGCGGCAAAATCGTGGTCAAAATAGAGACGCTGGTCCCCGAAAATAACCTCCTTGCGCCCCCACGCCAATTTAAGGATTTTTTCCTTGACTCTATAGTCCAAAAACGCCAGGATTATCGATCTTGGCCTGGCATTCACATTTGCTGGTGGGGCTGTGAGTGCTCTATGCGCTCGGATTATACTGAGCGGTTCCTCCTTGGGCCAGCTTAGTAGTTCTTGTAATAAGCTTTCCATGAATGGCACCATGTCCCCCGATTCTGTTTTCTCTGGGAGCCTGTGGATTCTTATATTATTTCGTCGATGTCGATTCTCTAATTTTTCCACCCTTTTACTTAGTTGTATCTCTCTATGGTGTAGATTTAGAAGCGCTGAATTATGTACATCGGTCTCGTTGCAATATTCTGTGAAACAGGCCTCTACCGCTCCCACGCGCCTCTCGACTACCCGGAGATCGCTCTTGGTATCAGCCACTGCTGTTTCGATTCGTTTCAGTGTTTCTCCGATTGTACTTAGCTGAGTGCAGAGTTGTTTAGAGGTAATTGTAAATTCAGGCTCGTTCTCAACATCTCCGGTCTGTTCGGTTCTGCCATTACACTTCGTGGACACTGTTTGGTTGCTGGTGAGGGTTGCCAGGCTAAGGCCCGTTGGAGAGGCTCTCTGGACGTGTTTAGCGCTTCAAATTCTCTCAGTTTTTGCCTCGTAGCCATATGTAGGCTATCTCGTGCAGGTTTTTTGGCTTTTTGTTTCTTTCTGGATGCCAGGATGGTTTAGGATTCTATCGAGTCAGGCAGAGCTTCAGCTTCAAGCGGCCATATGCAACGCTTGCGTCACCGGAAGGCTGTATTGGTAGACTTATGTGTATTGGTACACTGATGTTGTGTACTGGTACACTGATGTACTGTACTAGTGCACTGATACACCGTACTGGTAAACTAATGAAATATACCGTACTGTCACACTGATGTACTGTACTGGTACACTGATGTACTGTATTGGTGTGCTGATGAACTGTACTGGTACACTGATGCAGTGTCTTGGTACACTGATGTACTGTACTGGTACTCTGATGTGCTGTACTGGTGCACTTATTTAGTGTACTGGTATACTGATGTACTGTGCTGGTATACTGATGTACTGTACTGGGACACACATGTGTACTGGTACACTGATGTTGTGATATCACATACTGGTATACTGATGCGGTGGTACACTAATGTACTGTACTGGTAGACCATCCTATACTAGCACACTGTTGGACTGTAGTGGCACACTGATGCACTATACTGGTACACTGATGTACTGTATTGGTAGACTGATGTTGTGTACTGGTACACTGATGTACTGTACTGGTAGACTTACGTGTACTGGTACACTGATGTACTGTACTGGTAGACTGCTGTAATGTACTGGTAAACTAATGAACTATACTGGTACATTGATGTACTGTACTGGCACACTGGTGTGCTGATGAACTGTACCGGTACACTGATGCACCGTCTTGGTACACTGATGTACTGTACTGATATACTGATGTAGTATATTGGTACACTGATGTACTTACTGTACTGGTACTCTGATGTGCTGTACTGGTACACTGATTTAGTGTACTGGTACACTGATGTACTGGGACACACATGGTGTACTGGTACACTGATGTGATATCACATACTGGTATACTGATGCACTGGTACACTAATGTACTGTACTGGTAGACCACACTGTACTAGTACACTGTTGGACTATAGTGGCACACTGATGCACTATACTGGTACACTATCTGGTTTTCAGAGAAGGGGAAATGAGCAGAGGGGGAAGGGAAGGTTACTCTAAAGGAGGTGGGAAAGTCTGCCCGGCTGAGGTTTTGAGGTGAGGAGAGACAAGAAGGAGTAGGTGTCAGAGCTTCTGAAGGAGGGGAAGGTGCAAGGAGGAAGGTGGCAGGGGAAGGAATCAAACTAGAATTCAGAGATAAGGAGGCCTAATAGGAGAGTCATCCATGCGCCAAACCTGGGGAACTGTTTTGCATTAATATCAATATAATTGGTGAAGTGTACATGCTGAGCCAACTAGATGTCCCACCAGCACAGAGTCATCCAGGAGCTTCAAGACCAGAGCGGAGTTTGGCCAACTTCCATCTGGTACCAAAGATCATCGGAGACTGAATGCCAAAATAACAGAGTGAGCAGGTTTGTTTGAAAGGAATATATAGGAATGGCTATGAATCAAGGCATATGGAAACACCATCTGCAACGCAGGGATGTCATAATACCTCAACGTGAAGCTACATCTTGATATTTCCCAAGGATAATTGTTTACAGAAAAAGAAACCAATACCCCAATGTGACAGGGTTCAATAAGGCCCTGCCTCATTTGTTATGCAGAACGAGTTTAAATGCAAGGATCTGTTCTGTCCTCTCCTTTCCTGTCTCTTCTATATCTGGTTGCACAACCAAGTATTCTTGTGAGACCTAGGAACCGATCAATCCGACGGTTTCGCAATTCTCCGCCTCTCGCTGTCTCTCTGTCTTCACTTGCTGTTCTGTCTTTTCTTCACCCTTGCATATCTGCGGTTGTAAAAATTTATGTGAATCTTTATGTGGAAATGTCACTGATACTGGGAACCATATGACCATCTATGACATCTATGGTTCCTTCCAGTCTGGTTTTCGGAAGAGGCATAGTATGGAGACCACTCTGGTTCAGGTGCTCAATGATCTCCTGATTGTTAGAGATCAGAAGTGTCGTTCAGTCTTTGTCCTTCTTGATTCCTCTAAAGCCTTTGACACCGTGGACCATGGGGGCTGCTTGAGTGCCTGAGAGATATCTGTGGCCCATCAGGTACAGTTCTCAGCTGCTTTAGATCTTTCCTCACTGGCAGAACTCAGAGAATGGTGTTGGGGATTTATTCCTCAACCTCATTCTCTCTGCCACGTGGGGTTCCTCAGGGCTCTGTGCTGTCCCCTATGTTTTTCTTGGTGTATTTGCTGCCATTAGGAGACATTGTAAGACGGTATGGGCTGCGGTTTCACTGTTATGCAGATGATACCCAGCTCTACCTGTCGTTTGCCCTCGACCAGCTGCCTCGTGGAGCTCCAGGACTGGATGCAGGCTAGCCGGCTAAGGTTGAACCCTGGAAAGACTGAGGTGTTGGTGGTGGAGGTAGGTTGCGGGATACAGAGGACGGGAGGGTGGTCTGCCTCTGGCCTTTGGCTCACAGGTAGCCAGCTCCTGCCCTCTGTTCAGGTGCGGAATCTGGGCGTGATATTTGATGAAGGGCTGACACTTCGTTTGCAGGTGTCAGCTGTAGTCAAATCCTCTTTTTACCATCGGAGGAACATTGCTTGGATTAAGCACCTTGTTCCATCCCGTAATCTTCCAAAGTTGATCCACACCTTTGTGACCTCCCACCTTGACTACTGTAACTCCCTATACCTCGGGTTTCCAGGGGTTGATATCCGCTGCTTGCAGCTGGTGCTGAACGCTGCAGCCAGGTCACTGGTAGGGGGTTCCTGGACCAATCATATTACTCCTGTGCTGCGTGAACTGCACTGGCTGCCAGTTCAATGGCAGATCACCTTTAAGGTCGGCTTACTGACCTTTAGGGCCCTTCATGCTCAGGGTCCTGGCAACCTGCAAGAGCTCCTGGTCCCTAACTGCCCCCTCCGCTCAGCCGACGAGGGATTGCTAGAGGTTGCCAGGATTCAATTAAGGACATCTGGTGTGAGAGCTTTTAGTTACACAGCTCCAACCCTGTGGAATTCTCTACATTGTTGGATCAGAGCGTGCCTGACCCTGGAGAGCTTTAAGACGGCATTAAAAACATATTTATTTAACCTTCCTTTCGGTGATTAGTATATTATGATTCACTGTTGTATTTTATTGTTTTATCTACGTTTTTAATTCTGTACAGTGCTTTGATACATGCTGAATTGCGCTTTACAAATACATTTTATTATTATTATTTAAAAATGTATACAGTGATACTGTTAAAATGATTGTAAAAAGCTATTTGGAACTCAGGGGTTAACCCGAGATGCAGTGTTTTAAGCCTTTTGCAGAGCTGTAAACAAGAGGTCAGTTCTGGGTCACGATGTTCTTTTTCCTGCACCAACACTGACAAGAAAATTCTGTAAACTTATAAGAACATTCTGTGAGAAGCAGACTCACTTAATGAGTTCCCAGACAAAGACTTGTAAAAAAAAAGCAGCAATGCTTTTGCTAGCGAGACAAGGAGAGTAAGAGACTGAAACTTGAAATTAAGAGAGACTTGCAGAAGAAGGACTTAGTTTTTTCTGCTCGTACTGCCTTTGTAAATAGTTATAATGAATAATTTTTGTTTTTTGCTGTTATTGAGAAAAATAAAACGCTATTTGCGAATTCTGAAACCGCTCCTAGTTTTTCTATGCTTCCTGACCTGTGCCTCAACGACAGATGGTGTCAGACTAAGTCCGATTTACACCGTGCATACTCTAAGCCAGGAGTTTTGTGCGTGGGTACTAGACCTGGTACTAGGGAAGCATAGAAAATAAGCATTTCTCAATGACGGATGTCTGCTTGCTGGTATTGGCACTGGTACTGCAGGAGTTAGAGAGATGCACAATAGGAATGGCAGTGGAGTACTGAACTAACGCCAAACCCCGTCCCCACCCTGCAGACACTGACAGGTGTCACGGTGTGCCTTGGGGTCTTTGGCCGTTACGCTCACCCCATTCCAGAAGGAAATAAGCTGAGATGGGTGCAGTACAGGAGAACAGGGTGAGCGATTGGGCCAAAAGCCCCCAAAGCACCTCAATGCCAGTCAGTGGCTGCAGGGTGGGGTGGAATAGCATGAGCATTCTGACCCAATGACCCCAAGCCACACCCCGCGCCTGTCAGTCTGTACAGAGTGGGGCATTATGGTTGGAAACCCTAATGCCCTGGGCATTTGTTGGTATTTTGCTCCAAATTTTCAACATGAGCTTTTTGGGACCCCACCTCATGAACAGTGGCACTATCATTTTGTTACTCAGTCCCAAAAGGTGATTTCACTCAGCGAATTTTGGGCAGGATGTGAAAAATGACGTCTGTACTGTTCATCAGGAGGTGTGAAAAAATGGCAATGTTGAAAATCTGGAGTGAAAATATGAAAAAGTGGCGAAGTTATGAGCATGTGTAAAAATTGCGTAACACATCCTCTTAACGCAGTAATTTTTTTCACCAAATTTTCAACATGGCCTTTTTGGGACCTCCCCTTATGGACAGTGGCACTGTGATTTCATTAATCTGTCCCAAAAGTTGATTTCACACAGCGACTGCACCATTCTGCGCCACAGGTGCGAAAATACGTTTTGGTCAGGATGCAAAAAATGACAGCTGTACTGTTCATAAGGAGGTGTGAAAAATGGCAATGTTGGAAATTTGGAGTGAACATAGTAAAAACTGGTGAAGTTACGAGCATGCGTACAAACTGCGCAATGCACTCTCGTAATGTAGTCATATTTTGGAGTTTTTTCACCAATCTTGCAACATGGGCTTTTTGGGACCCCACCTCATGAACAGTGGCACTGTTGTTTCATTAATCAGTCCCAAAAAATGATTCTGTGCAGCAACCGCAAAATCACATTTAGGGACCAAGAAACAAAATCACAGCGACTATGTTCAAGAGGTGGGGTTCCAAGAACCCCACGTTGAAAATTTGGGACCAAAACTCCCAAAAATGACTGAGATATCAACCTAAGCTGAAACCAACTATTGACTGCCATTATAGGGCTTACCATCATTTTCTTCAGTTTGCAGTCGGCTTTTGAAGTCATACTTGAAGATGTAGAACAACAAAAGGAGTATGCCCATATAAGTTCTCCCCACTACTTAGTGGAGGTACAGTATATGCTGCTTGTAATGGACTAGTTTGTCCACTAGCAATTTGTCCGTTACAACCGGCATCCGCTACATCCATTTAAGTTGGGGGAGAGTTCCTGTATTTTAATGCTATTTTTGTCATTTTACTTATTTTTAGCTAGCGTAGCATAGGGAAGTCAGCATCAGGCAGGGCACTTATAGTGAAGTAGTTTAGGAGAATAGGTCTTTATTTTTAGTTTAGGGAAACACTGTGGAAAGTCTGTTGCAATTTATTTATAAATTCATTTGAGTCATAGAGGAGCAATTTGAAGGTCCTAGGACACTCACCTTGATGCTGGGAGTAAGAGGAGAGAGCGCTGCTGGAGGATCAGAAACACTGGCTTCTTGGCTGCGGTGACAAGGTTGCGTACCGGGGTGTCGGTTGAGCATTGGGCGTAACTGGTGCAGCAGGAGGTGGGAGCTCTGCTGCCTCCCGGAGAACTCAGCCCATCTCCTGCTGTCCTGAACCTGTGGTGTGGATCCTGGGCCTGAGAGAGGTGGCACGCTTGTCTGCTATCTTCATGTTGGGGTCGAGGAATACCTGCCTAAGGGACTTCTTCCTGTCCTTGCCAAAAATTTTATGAAAAGTTTTTCTTTGGGATGCCTTCTCTTTGTACTCTGGTCGAGACAAGCTGTGCTATCAGCAGAAGAGACCAGCTAGGAGTTGAGACTCGGTGATAGCTTATTTCCCCTTTTTTTGATTTTCCTGCTGTATGGGGGCGAGTGCCTATTAAATTAAATACCTTGGCAGCTGAAGCTGCTTCGGTGAGAGGAGAGCCATTTTGGAGTACTTAATTACTTAATGGGTTCGATTAGACAAGGTGCTAACTGCTTTCAGGTTGCTTCAGGCGGACATTACAAACGGAATTACTGGTCCATTTAAACCATTAATTTTAACATTGGGGCAATAGGAAAAAGCATTTGGAAAGCTAAATTTGTCCGTTACAACCGAATGTACATTACAACCGAGTCATTTACAAGTGGAGCATACTGTAACAGAATTACCAACTGTAATGTATCTATTAAACCTTACTTTAAAGAAATTAAATGAAGGTACATTTACCACTTCTTCTGCCAGTTGATTCCACAGTCTAATAGACCTAGACACGAAACCATGTTTCCACGATTCTGATCTACATGTCTTTTCGTTGCTCTATTGTTTATGGCCTCTCATATTTGTGATCCTTGAAAACTAAACAAAAGTCATCCCTTAGCATATCATCTCTAAAGATTCTATATAATAGTAATATGTCCCCTCTTGTACGCCTAACCTCCGAAGGCCATAAACCTAAATGAATAAGTCTATTCACATTTGATTTATCCTTACACCCTGTTATTAATTTTGTAAGAGACCTTTGTGGTTTTTCAACCATCCTCTTGTCTTTTATTAAGTAAGGACTCTAACATGGAGAACTGCAGTCCAAGTGTGGTCTTATGTAAGCATTATATAGAGGAAGTAGAACACCTTTTTTCCTGGAGAAAAAACTTCTCCGCACACTGTTTATTAGATACATACATAGAGAATAAAGGCAGCAGAAGTGCTATGATTTTTTACAACTCAAGTGAGTGATGAGTCATAAACCTTGAGAGCGAAGTTCGAGAGGTTTATGAGCTCATCACTCACGGAGGAGGTGTAAAAAAACATCATGAACACACACCTTCCTAGACTTTATTTTTAGGGCTGTAGGTAGGCAGAGCCTGCAGCCCTCTAACATTAGCTCTAAAAAGGAGCTACTGGATTCAGACCATGGAACACTTCCTTCGGAGTGTTCGAATGATCCTTCCACATCCTTGCAGTCCCCTTGCAGTGCTGCAGACTGAACATCTGTCCAGAGCTCAATCAAATAGATTCATTCTAGTTCTTTCAGAAGCCTAGGGATTAAGAAACAAATACTCTGGAAAATCAGCTCTCCTCCCCAAACTTGTAGCGTTTCAGTGATTAGAAGAAGAACAGGTTACTCAAATGTAACAGTAGTTATAGGAGTGGTACATGTTGTTCATCCGCACTGTTTGGCATTGTCCCCTTCCACTTTAAATCTGCTGGAAGTCTTCAAGCTAGCTCCTCCCACCCACCCGGGTGGTATATACCTCGGCTCTGCCCCATGACGCCAGATCTTAGCCCGCTGGAAGCAAGGTTGTGTGTATCCGCAGCCAGGGAGGTCGGGTGGGTCAATGTGGATGAATAACATATACTACTCCTAGAAAGTACAGTTGCGTAAGAACTTACCGTAACAGTAGATCTTCGAGAGAGGCTCTTGCAGTAGGTAATTACATATAGGACTGATGCCGGCTGGCGGCAGGACCCCACGGAAAAATTTCTAGCTAGCAGTCCCTAGCGAGGACCCTTCATGTCAGGTGACCGCATCAAGAGACCGCGTTATAAAGGGGCGTCCCCGGACGCCTGGCCTCTCCAGTTCTTTCCGCCACAGGCCCGGAAGGCCTGGAAGAGAGAGAAGCAGATATTTCCATTCCTGGAAAAAGAGCTGAAGAAGCCTAGGGGGATGGAGGGCGGGAAGGTATTACCTACTAAAAGAGCCTCCCTTGAAGATCTACTGTTACGGTAAGTTCTTATGTAACTGTACTATCTTACTTCGAGAGGGCTCTTGCAGTAGGTAATTACATATAGGTCTGAATCCCAAGCAGTCTGGAACAAATAAAAGGCACCGGGAGGAGGAAACTATTCCTGAAAATAGTAGTAGCCTTGTAGGCCTCAAGACAGAAGGCCTTGCAAAACCGCTAGCCCGAAGCCTGCTCTACGGCGAGAGGCAATGTCCAAACTGTAGTGTTTTGTAAAGGTATTGATGGAAGTCCAGGTGGCGGCAGCGCATATGTCTGCCGCAGACACATTCTTGAAACAAGCTGCAGAGGCCGCTACTCCTCGTGTGGAGTGACCTCTGACCTGAGCCGGGAGGGTCTTGTTATACTTGTCATAACAGAAAGTGATGCAATGAGCTAACCACTTCGACTGATCAGTCTTTCTGAGATCCTTCGTCCTGTCTGTGTAGTATCTTAGAATCTGGTGAACATCCATGGTATGGAGTAAATATTCTCCCTGGTTGGAGTACTGTGTGAAAAAGGCAGGTAACTCTATAGATTGATTTAAGGTAGACTCTGCTACCACTTTAGGTAGAAACCTAGGATTCGTGCGAAGAGCCACCCGTTCTTTGTGAAAGATCAGGTATGGGATTTTACACATAAGGGCCTGGAGCTCGGAAATTCTTCGAGCGGAAGTAATGGCCACCAAGAACAGCGTCTTCCATGAAAGAAACTTCAGATCTGTGGAGGCCGCAGGTTCGAAGGGAGGAAAGGTAAGTTTCTCTAGAACAAAGTTCAAGTCCCAAGGGGAAGCAGGAGTTCTGACGGGGGCATCAGATGAAGGACCCCTCTAAGAAAGGTCTTAGAGACCTCTAATTAGGCAAATGCTTTATCTGTGAAAGGAACATGGTACGCTGAGATAGCGGCCACGTGTACTTTCAAGGAGGAATGACTGAGACCCAGGTCGAAAAGGTGACATAAATACTCCAGCAGAACGGCCACTGAACAGGAGAAAGGCTCCACGTTCCTAGAGGCGGCCCAAATAGAAAATCTCTTCCATTTCATGGCGTAAGTGGACCTAGTGGAGGGTTTCCTAGCCTCCACCACAATCTCCGCCACCTTTGGAGAGACACCAAAGCGGGATTGAGTTAGGTCTGCAGGAGCCATGCATGGAGTTGCAGGGACTTGAGTCCCGGATGGACCAGGGTCCCCTGATCCTGGGTCAGCAAACATTGAGATAGAGGAAGAGGAGGAACCTCTGAGTATTGTTGTAGAAGAGAGAACCAGATTTGCCTGGGCCAGAAAGGAGCGATCAGAATCATTCTCGCTCCTTCTGTTGATAGTTTCTGCAACACACGAAGGACCAGTGGAATTGGGGGAAAAGCACAGACGAATCTGCCCTTCCAGCTTAGAGACAGAGCGTCGCTCCAGAAAGCGCCTCGCTCTGGAACGAGCGAGCAAAAGTTGGGAAGTTTTACGTTTTGGGAAGAGGCGAACAGGTCTACCTGTGGAGTCCCCCAAAGGTGGAAGATGTGATTTAGCACCTTTTGGTCTACGTCCCACTCGTGTGGCAGGGCAGAGGAGCGACTTAGCTTGTCTGCCAGGGTACTGTCGACTCCTGGAACATGAACCGCTGTGAAGTGAAGGTTGTGTTGAGTTGCCCAGTCCCAAACCCTCATTGCTTCCCTGCATAGCGGGTAGGATCGAGTCCCTCCCTGCTTGTTGATGTACCACACCACGCACATGTTGTCCGTCTGGACGGCTAGGTGACCGGGAAGAATGAATTGGTGAAGGGCTTGGAGAGCATATAGTACTGCTTGAAGCTCGAGCACACTGATGTGGAGAGCTAGCTCCAATCTGGACCATAATCCCTGGGTTCGGTGAGGACCCAGATGGGCTCCCCAACCTTCGCCTGATGTGTCTGTAGTCAGAGTCTGGGAGGGGGGAAGATGAAAGAAGGGGACCCCCTGAAACAGGTTCTCTCGAACCATCCACCATTGCAAGTCTCGAACCATCGGCGAGGAGATCAGAACTAGATGATCTAGGTCGTCTACCAGTTGATCCCATTGGGAGTGAAGAGTCCACTGAGAAATCCTCACGTGGAGCCGAGCGCAGGGAACTGTCGGGATGGCGGCTGCCATGAGCCCCAGGAGATGGAGAACCGACCTTGCTGGAACCTTCCTGCATTCTAACAGCAGGGAAATCTGTGACTGAAGAGAGGCCGCCCTGTCCGGAGGCAGGAAGGCCTTGTTTACCGTCGTATCGAGGATAGCCCCGATAAATTGTAGTCTCTGGGAGGGATCCATATGAGACTTGGAATGGTTGATGGTAATCCCCAGGCAAGTGAAAACCTGTTGGGTGAGGGAGAGAAAATGCAGGAGCTCCTCCCTGGACGAGGCCGCCAGGAGCCAATCGTCCAGGTAAGGGAACACCTGAACTCGTACGCATGTGGGCCGCTACCACAGCCAGGCATTTGGTAAAAACTCGGGGTGCCAAGGAAAGACCAAATGGGAGTGCCCGGAACTGGTAATGGTCCCCTGGAAAGCAAAGCGAAGGTACTTGGGTGTGAGAAGGGTGGATGGGATGTGCAGATATGCATCCTGCATATCCAGCGACAAAGCCATTGACCCGGCCAAGGAGGGCAAAAGAGTCTGTAGGGAGAGCATCCTGAACCTTTTGTATTCCACGTAAAGGTTCAAAGAGCTGAGATCGAGGATGGGTCTGAGATCTCCCGTCTTCTTTGGGACAAGGAAGAAATGGTAGTAGTAACCCATCCCTTGAAGGTGAGGGGGAACGGGCTCTATAGCCTGCTTCGTAAGGAAGGCAGAGATTTCTTCCCGGACCAAAGGAAGATGGTCCCTTGGGTAGGACGACTTCAGAGGGGGGTGGCAGGGTGGTTTCTGTAGAAACTCTATAGAGTGCCCCTCCGCGATAATCTGGAGCACCCATGAATCCGTTGTTATCCTCTCCCAACCCGAAGGTGGAGGGAGAACCTCCTCCCACGGTTCCTCCGGTGTGTCCGGAGGCGGTGGGAGAGGGAGGAGTCAGGTGGTGTGGAGCGCCGCAGCTGGGGCACCCGCTGCTTTTTGGCAGAGGGGCCCGCAGCTGTGGGGCCCCATATTTAGTGGCCCGCCTTTTCCTTGTAGTTTCGCTTTGTGGTCGTATCATGCCTGCAAAGGACGGGCGCTATGGGTGATGGGGACGGTACATGGAATCCACAGATTTCAGAGCCGTCCCCTTCTCCTGCAAGTCGGTGATGATGTCCTTGATATCACCACCGAAAAGCACCGACCCCCTGAAAGGTGCTTCCTGGATCGCGGATTGCACCTCTGGGATCAAACCTGACACACGGAGCCAGGCATGACGCCGAAAACTCACGGCGAAAGCGGAGCTCCGTCCAGCAGTGTCCACTGCATCGTATATCATCCGCAGAATGTGACAACTGGCCGAACGAGCAGAATGGACTAAATCAGCTAACTCCTGCTTGACTTGAGAGTCAGGTAAGGAGTCAATCTTAGATTCCGCCTGGGTAAGGATGGCCTTCTGGTAATCCCCCATATGAGCAACATAATTCAGGGCCCGAATTCCCAGTGTGGAAGAGGCACAGATCTTCCTTCCATACTGGTCCAGGAGGCGAGATTCCTTATCTGGAGGAGACCAGCTTAGATGTTTTGGGTGCGTTGATCGGCCGTGAGCGGCGCTAATCATGACCGAATCTGCACGGGGGTGAGAGTCCAAAAAATCTACACCCTCAGGAGCCTGGTATAGCCTGTTAGACTTCCTAGGAAGCGGGGCTAAAGCCGACAGTTGTTTCCAAATAGTGGAAACAAGGTAGGCGTGAGGCTCGATCCAGGGTGGCACTAAAGTAGGAGCTGTCAGGGGCAGGTCCAGATGTTCGATGAGTTTGACCTGCTGAGGATCGGTTTCCAAGGAGCGCCACTGATGTACCTCCTGGATTTTTCTGAGCAACTCCGTGAAGGAAGGGTCCTCCGGAAGAGACTTCGGAGGGGTCGGCTGGGGCTTGGACGGAGAGCGAGGCTCATTGTCTCTCTCGGAGCATCCGTCGGAGGAATCCGAGGAGGAAGAAGAAGAATCAGAAGCAGAATAAGACTCCCTAACACGGCTTAGGAGAGGAACAGGTCTCTTGGGGATTCCTGGACGCTGTGCTTGCCCCTCTCAGGATCCAGAGGGAAGGGCTCTGAGTCCAAGGCTGTGAGAGAGTGCCGCCCGGCATACGGGCCGGGGCGGCGCTGTCGCTATAGTGCATTTCTATTTCCTTGGTGAGCTGAGCCTTGCCTCAGCCCACCAGGAAGCCAGAGTCTCCTGCAGATCCACCGGCCGCCGGGGGGGGCCGGTGGAGGAGAGGGAAAAGAATACATGTTGTATCCGTAAGGCGAGTATCCGAAACCCGGCTGCGGGAAAACTGGTGCCGGGTATTGAGGCGTCGGGTACTGTTGCATCGGAGGAACCGGCGTCGGGTACAGCAGCGCTGGATACTGCGGTCCCGGGTACGAAGGCGTCGGATAAGACGGCGGGTACCCGGGCGCCGGAGGAGCTGCCGGAGCAGGCGGCCCGGAAGGTGGCCCCACGGGTGGGTCAACAGTGAGAGGCCCAGTGGGAGCAGGGCCCGATGGTGGGACCGGCATCGGGGCCGGCGTCAGATCCGGTTCCCTAGGAGGGGGGTCTGACGGAGGTGGTACCTCCCCGCATCGCCTGGGACAGGGGGAAATCCTCAGGTCAGGCTGGGGACCTAGGCTTTCCGGACAGCAGCGTAAGGCTGCAGGAACCAGGTACAACGGGGTTGGAGGTCCGCCGAGGTTACGCCGCCCGCGACATCAGGGAGCCGACGCGTGCGCTTAGGGGCTAGATCCCGGCGGGCACCAGAGGAGCCGGAGTCCATCTCACGGGGTCCCTCATCGGAGGCGGGCCAAGGAGGAGGAGGAGCGGCCCGGTCCGAGGGGGACAAGGTCGTGTGCGCCGCCCTGAAGGGTCGTGCGTCTTATCAACCTTCTCCCGGCGTACATCGGAGGAGCCGATGTCCGACTTATGGGAGTTGCCCGCGCCAGTAGGCCGCAAGCCTGTGACAGAACTGGGGGCGGAGGCCTCCTTTTGCCCGGAGGCACCCGCAAGGCCTGAGCGCGAGCCAGACGGGCGGGCCGACGCCTCCTCCAAAACCTTGGAGGCTGCCATCGGGCGGTCCCCTGGAGGGGATGTTACCTGAGCCGCGACTGGAGGCCTTCTCCCAGTGCCTCTCCTTGTCCCGTTTTTTACGATGCCCTTCTAGCGAAGTCGACGCCTACCTGAGCTTCTTCAATTCTTTTTCCATTGAAGACATATTTTTCCTTAGAAGATGGGCTTCCCAGGGACTGTTGGCGTCATCTGCAGGTCACCGCGTTGAAGTGAAGGCAATGCGGGCACTTGTCAACCGGGTGGTCGGGGCCTAGGCAGAAGAGGCAGAGGGAATGGCCGTCCTTGTGTGGCAGTTGGGCGCCGCACAAGTCTCACTTGTTTTTGTGCTCGGAGGGTGGAGGGGACAACATACACCGTCGATGACCTGACGATAGGAAGAAAAAATACAAATACATCTCGAAAACCGACGAAAGAGCAGGGCTGACTAAGCAAGAACTTTACCGCGAGGCACTGCACGAGCTAACGGCGGGAAAGAACTGGAAGGCGGGCGTCCGGGACCACCCGTTTAAATCGACGTCTCTCGACGCCGGTCACCTGACATGGGGGCGGTCCCTCGCCAGGGACTGCTAGCTAGAAATTTTTCCGTGGGGTCCTGCCGCCGTCAGTCCTATATGTAATTACCTACTGTAAGAGCCCTCTCGGAAGTAAGATCTACTGTTACAGGTGAGTAACCTGTTCTTCTAGGAGCATGGATATGTTGTTCATCCACACTGTTTGGCAGACTCCAAGCAGTTCTCTGGAAGGAGCGAGGCAAGGCACACACACCCTACTTAGGAAACAGAGGTTGGAGAACTGAGGCCCCAAAACCAGCATCCCATCGTGATTCAAGGTCGATGTGGTAGTGGGTGATAAAGGTGTTTGTTGACTTCCAGGTAGCAGACCGACAGATTTTTTGGATGGGGATGTCCCTAGAAGCAGCCACCGATGCAGCAGTATGGTGGGCAGAATGAGCTCTAATCCCTCTGGGAGGCTCCTTGCCCGCCAACTCATAGCACAGACCTATGCATGATGTAATTCATCTTGCAATAGTCCACTTCGCTGCAGGTCTACCAGAAGTGGCTTCAGCGTAAGTGACAAACAGCTGGCGAGCCTCTCCACGAATATCTGCAGTCCTCTCCTTATAACAGGAGACAGCACGTCTCAGGTCCAAAGTATGGAGCCTGTACTCTACGTCCGAGGTGTAGTTAGGGTAGTAAACCGGCAGAGTCAACACCTGGTTAAGGTGAAACTCAAACCACCTTCGGAAGGAATTTCGGGGCGCAGGACAACTTTGTCCCTGTGGAAGACCAGATAAGGGAGTCCACCAAAGCACCTGAAGCTCCCCAGTCCTTCTGGCTGACGGATAGCCACCAGGAAGGTCTATCTTCCATGACAAGTGTGACAGCTCACACTTGTGCATGGGTTCGAATGGTTTGCCCATGAGCTTTGCAAACCAGCAGCAGATCCCACGGAGGTGGAGGTTCACACACCGGAGGGGATATGTGATCCAGGCCTTTGAAAAAGCGCCCGACCATGTTTCCTGCGCCAATGTCGGCTGACCAGCCCGCGCCCGGTAAGCAGAAATGGCTGCCAGGTGCACCCTAAGGGTTGATGAACGTAGACCCCCTTTGGAGAGAGACCAAAGGTAGTCGAGAATGTTAGCCACAGAGCAGGATAAGGGGTCCAGACTCTTACCCTGACACCAAATGGAAAATCTCTTCCATTTGAAGGCATAACATTTCCGGGTCGATTCCTTTCGAGATGCCTCAACCACGGTGTAGACATCTTCGGAGAGACCCAAAGCATGGAATTCTAGCCGCTTAGGTACCAGGCTGTGAGGTGCAGGGATTGAAGGTCCAGATGGAAGAACTTCCCCTGGTTGAGAGATATCAGGTCCGAGCCTGTGCAGCGCCACTCCGGGAGCCTGCAGCTGAGGAGATCTGGAGGTGCGGCCAGTCTGAGGCTACCAGAATAACCTTCGCCTTGTCCCTCCTCACCTTGAGTAACACCTTGTGAATCAGGGGAAATGGAGGGAAGGCATAGAGGAGGCCTGGGGTCCACGGCCTCGAGAAGACATCCCCCTGCAGCGAGCCCTGCTGAGGGGGGCAGGCATGATACAGCCTCAGCTTGGTGTTTTCCCTGGAGGCAAACAGGTCCACCATCGGTTTGCCCCAACGAGAGAACAGGCTGTAAGCTACCTCTGGATGGAGAAACCACTCATGGGATGTCTGGCCTATGTGGCTGAGAGCATCCGCCAGCTGGTTCGAGGCTCCAGCCACATGGATGGCTAGGAGATCCGCCTCCAACCGGCTTACAAAGGTCCAGATGCGGAGTGCATCCTTGCACAGCAGATGGGAGTGCGTACTGCCCTGTTTGTTGAGGTAATACATGGTCAGGGTACTGTCCGTCTAGACTTGAACAACTTGACCCCGGAGCTGAGGAGCGAAAGCTGACAGTGCCAGTCTGACTGCTCTGAGCTCCAACAGGTTGATGTGGCATCGGGACTCCTCGGGGGTCCAGAACCCGTGGGCCCTGTTGTCCCCCATGTGGGCTCCCTAGCCCATGAGAGAGGCATCGGTCGTAAGGACAACCGTTGGCTCGGGGCAGACAAACGGGATCCCTTCCTGCAACTGGTCTGGGGCGGTCCACCATTGGAGAGAATCCCACATCTTCTGGGTTACAGTGATCAGCTCGTTGAAATGACCATATCGCTGAGTCCACTGGGCGGCCAGCTCCCATTGGAGAGGGCACATGTGCAACCTGGCCCAACAGACCACCGAGGTGCACACCGCCATGTAACCCAGAAGGCGCAGAAAGTCCCAGGCAGGGCGCAAGTGCCCAACCAGAAATGACTGGGCAAAGGAGGAGAGAACCTCTGCCCTGTCCGCCGGGAGCCGAGCTCTGGCTTGACAAGAGTTGAGCTCTTCCCCACGATGAAACCCATAACCTGGGAAGTCACGAGTTCCAACTTGGCCTCATTGATCAGGAGGCCGAGTTGGGAGCAGGTCTGGAGGGCCAGAACCCTGGACACCTCCACGAGCCAATCGTCAAGGTAAGGGTAGATTCTGACTCCTCAATGCCGAAGATGGGCCACCACCACTGCAATGCATTTGGTGAAGACCCGTGGGGTTGATGACAGGCCAAACAGCATGGCTCGGAACTCGTACAGGGTCCCCTCAACCCTGAAGTGGAGGAACCGCTGATGAGGCGGACAGATTGGGACGTGAAAGAATACGTCCTGCAGATCCAGTGAACAGAACCACATGTTTCGTTTCAAGGATGGTATGATCTGGGACAGAGTGACCATCCGAAAGGTGCGAGACCTGAGAAATAAGATCCAGGTCGTGGAGATCTAGAATGGGGTGCCAACCCCCCCGTCTGCCTGGGCACTAGGAAGTACCTGGAGACAAAGCCTGGGTCTGCTGGAGGATCCGCCACAGGAGCTACTGCCTCCTTGAGGAGGAGCTGACCTATGTCGTCTCGAAGAGCTGACTGGGTACACGTGGAAATCCTTTCCTCCCGAGGGGTGCAGGCTCGGCTGGGAGGGTACTGCTCGAACTCTACAGACAGTCCCAGACCGACCACTTCAAGAACCCACCTGTCTGAAGTGATAGCGGACCAGGCGGAAAGGAAGTGGCAAAGCCAACCCCCCATGGTAGGGCCCAGAGCTGGCGTGACAGAGATAGGGGTGGCAACCCTCATCCTGTCATTGGGCAGGCTTGGAGGAGGAGGCTCCAGAACCTGAGCCTCGGCCTCCTTTGCGGGCCTGTTGGGGTCCAGGCTTGGGCCAAGGGTGCCAAGCCTGAGCCTGCTGCTGTTGTCCTCCTTGACATGAGGGCTGCAGGACCGCAGGGGAAGAGTGCTGAAAAGGCTTCTTCTTCTGCTGGTTCTTGCCTGAAGAACCCTTGGCAGAAGTAGCATCCAAGGTGGCACTGGACTGCTCTATGCTCTGAAAGTGACCAGCCACTCCTGGACCAAACAAGTCGGTTCCCAGGAAGGGCACGTCAGCTAACTTGTGCTGAGTATCTGCCGGGAAGGAGGAAAGCCTCAGCCATGCCCTGCGGCGAGAAGCGACTGCAGCAGCCATTGAGCGGGCACAAGAATCCGCGATGTCTAGGGCCGTCTGGAGCTGCTATTTGGCAACAGCACAGCCCTAGTCTTGGACCTGATTGACCGTAGTCTGCATGTCATTGGGGAGATGTGGGAGGACTTCGTCTAATGACCCTAGCAGGGCATGAGAGAAGTGTGCCATGATGACGGCCGATCTCGTCTGACGAAGGCCCAAGGAAGAGGCCACACAGACCTTCCTCGCCAAATGGTCTAAGTTCTTGGACTCTGTCGGGATGACAATCAGTGTCGGCTGAGCTGCCCATAAGCCTGAAAACAGAGGCAGTCACCAGGCTCTCAGTCAAAGGGTGCTCTGTGAACCCCGCAAGGGACCCCAGGGAAACCGCGTAATTGCGGGCCATGCGGGCAGACGGTGCTGGGCATGAGGCAGGATGCTCTGGAAAAATGTTGCAATCTCTCAAGCTTTGCTCTCAATGTTCACGTCTCCAGAACCTCTTGATGGTATTATAGCACTGTTACAATGTATTGTCACACTCAAGACAGCGGCTCTGTTGAGACTGTGGGAGATTATGGCAGGTGGTGTAAATCAGTAGGATATCATCGGATACACAATAGAAGGGTGCATACATTTAAGTAGTAAGCATCTGGGAACATTTGTAAGATCTGGAAAATAGTATTCACACACGGTAGAAGGGTTCTGTTAAGAGTGAGAGAGATTTAGGCAGATGGTGTAAATCAGTATGATATCATCGGATACACAACAGAACGGTACACACATTTGCATAGTAGATGTCTGGGAAACATTTGTAAGATCTGGAAAATAGTATTCACACACGGTAGAATGGTTCTGTTAAGAGAGTGAGATTCAGGCAAATGGTGTAAATCAGTATATCATCATCGGATACACAATAGAAGGGTGCATACATTTACATAGTTAGCATCTGGGAAACATTTGGAAATAGTCTAAAAGAAAAACCTTGCATTGTTTTCTATTTTATGCAAATAATTGGGGGAGTTGCTATGTATTGTTAGCTACATTATTTAAGTGTTAGACATTACCAGTGTGACACACTCTCGTCTGAAAACTGAAGAGATAACTGCAAAAGTATGGAGCACTGCAAAATGGAATATCTCTTAGATGGTGCTGTTGTGAATATAAGTGAAGATGAACAGCCTACTACTAGTATTGAACAGATGGAGACCACCAAAAACACCCCACAAGGTATTTGTATAAATATTTGCTGCTTTAGAATGGTATAATCAGTTAGGATGTGTTACTGTTTTTTTTATTAGCTCAGAACTGTATCATTGGTGAATAAAAGATGCCAGGACTCCCATATCTACAGGGTTTTTAAGGCATTTACAGGACAGCTCTTCCCACAAGACTAGCATTGGTTATATAGGAAAAATAGGGATATTTAGCAGCCACAGGAAATAATGTAATAGACAGGACTATCACTCGGGAGTTACAGGGAAAATGCCTAAAAGATATGAGAACACTGAGAAGTTTTAATTAAAAATAGGATGTGTTACTGTTTGTTAGCTTAGAACTGTATCATTGGTGAATAAAAGATGCCATGTATTTGTTGCTTTAGAATGGTATAATCAGTTAGGCTGTGTGTTATTTTTTATTAGCTCAGAACTGTATCATTGGTGAATAAAAGATGCCATGTATTTGTATATGTGTAACCCCTAGATGGCGCTATCCCAGGGGCTACTACCCCTGCCTGATTTGCCACTAACAGGTTGAGGGGCCTGGATCCAATGGCGGGTGCCTCCACCCAGAGGTCAGGGTTTGCAGTAGTTAAACTAACTTGGTCACAGCCCTCTGGGACACTGCAACCCCCCTTTCTTCCCACTAGTGGCCCACACAATATATCAGAATTACCTTCACAGTATACACTTACCCCCAGGTCTGGTTCCGCACTGGGACCTCCTGTGAAACGCAGAGATACAGTGCAACAATCACAGTACAGTACTTTAACATAGACAAATACCTCAGGCAGTATAACTTTGCTGAAACAAGCAGCTCTGATTTATTTAGGGGATATAACAAGGACAGGGGAAATCAGGTTAATTAGCTTATCACTCTATTAATCTATTTATGGCTCTGTGCACAGGCCTATCCCTATCAGTTACTGTCCCTGGATACCCAAGCCCTAATTGGCTAGTCCAAACCGTGGCAGCTGGTAGGGGCCTTTCACACAGAGAAAGGAGAATTAAATAGTCAGCAGTACAGTAATTCCATTTGGATTTAATGTGGCAATTCAACAGGAGCGACCCTGAATTAGTACTCACGACCTCCAAATAAGATAGGGTCCTTCAATGTCAGCGGAGGCTCACTTGAGGTACACAAACCTCTTCACACATTTATATAAAAGAAAGCACTATACCAGGCAGGCTGCATCTGTATCCCGATCAATTACTGCACAATACCCAGGAGAACACACAGCAGATTCAGTTCCTGACAGACCGAGTGCAATTTTCAGCAATTCCTCCAGTCTTCTACAGGGTGAGCCTGGTTTCTACTCTTCAGATATCCTTTGATTCTCTTCACAGAATGATTCGGTCCTAACAAGCTGTTACACAAGCTAGACCGGAACTCTAGGAGCACTTACACCGTTTTTGACTAAAACTGCACACTGAAAAGCACAGGGCTCCTTCCTTCTTCACTGCCAAAGCTCAACTGAAACTCCAACCGACAAAACGGGCACTTCCTTTGAGTTCCTCCCAGTTCTTGACTGGATTGGCTGTCACTCACAATAGACTGCTGCTGTTGGTCCAAAAGGCACTGAAGTCTAAACTACATCTCCCAGAGTCACTGCCCATATAATCCTCTTGTGGCTGGCTCAGATTATGAGTCCAAGTTCTGATTCGTCCAAGGCACCATTTTAGAGCTAGCTTACCCCACAATGATTGGTCCAGTTCAGCAGTTCAAAACCAGAATGGGGAACTAGGCAGACACTGTTCTGACTGCAAAAGAAAGCAGGTTAGACAAACTGTAATTTCATTATTACTGTAAATGCTTTCTGGCAAACAGTTACATCTTTCAGATAGGTTCCTTTGCACTCCTAGTGACTGCAAAAATGGAGTGAATTGGCAGCAGCTTGAGTGGTACTCAATCAAAGAAACACACAGTCCCCATACAACTAATTATGTCTGCAAGCAGACAGCTCTTAAAGAGACAGTACCAGAGGTTCTAAAACACTCACTGATAAATGGCTTAAACGCCAAACACCATTCAGGCTTGGAGCATTCAAGCAAGCTCCTGGAAGTCTTTTGGGAACTCCCCATTTGAAGGGGGTTACACCCTTCCTGGTCTGGGAAAGCAGCGTCCGCGTCAAGCAAGTACCCATAAGTTTCAACTGCAACTATATACATTTGCATTAGGCTCATGCGTGTAATCATCAGTCAATATATCATTTTACCAAGAACACATTTCTGAAATATTGCAGTACGTCACTCTTTACACAGTATTACATACACATTGTACCATAACTCAAGTTATTACCTCTTGTACATGAAACCTGAAGAGAGGGCCCTTCCTATCAGTTACCTTGGGGCTGGACGGGCAAGGGCACCATACTTAGAGGGCAACACAAGTAACTTGAGTTAGCACTGACGCTCAGTTTGGGCAATGAGCTCGGGACACATACACTCCTTTATGGACAACATTGAGAGGCAAATCCACAGGCCTCCCAAGGGAATCATAACTGAGGTGCACCACAGGCTTTACAGCTCGACCAGTCTTCTAGGGGAACTGTTATAGTCTCTGCACTCTGAGCCTCATTTTCAGCATTGTCCTCACTTGTCAGGGGAGTCTCCATGGGGTAGAGGCTAGAACTTGGGGCACTCTCAGCTCCAGGAGTTACAGTTTCTGAGTCCACAACATTTGGCCTGCATGGAGAGCTTTCGGACACTGGCAGTGGACTGTCAGGGCACTCAAAATACTCTTCTTGTTCGGGTGTATCACCAGTCTGCCCCAATCTATCATTTCCTCCTGAAAGCTCAAACAGTTCAACCATGCACAATGATTCCATTTCATCTGATCTGATGCTTTGCACTTCACTTTCTGGGAGCATTGGCTCCAGGGATGAAGCTGGGGCTTAGACAGTCCAGAAGGCCCAGCTTTGTCTCCAGTATTGACTAGGGATTGCCCCAAACAATTGACTCAGTTCGTAAGAAGGATAGTATTCAAAGTCACTCTCACTTTCTTCCGATATGGACTGACAGTCATGCTCAACTGGGACTTGTGGAGGGGAACACTTTAACTTTGCTTCTGTAGGTGCAGACTTTCTTGATCTTTTCTTAGCAGCAGCTCTAGTCACTGGTCCAGAGGGGCATCTTCTAGGGGCTCAGACTCAATTAAGATTTGTCCAATGGGCAGTAAATGATTTCTATGCATTGTTTTACATCTTTGAATTATTCTCAGGCCTTACTTTGTACACTGGCAGATCATCTAGTTTGCCCACTACAATGTGAGGGAGATGGTGCCATCTGTCAGCAATCTTGTGCTTGCCATGCAGTCCCAGATTTCTTAGCAATACCCGATCTCCTCCTGGAGTTCCTGTGCTTTCACCTTTTATCATACCTTTCTTTGTTGGCCAGATTTCTTTTGGCAGCCATGGTTTGAGCCAGTTGGTACGCATGAGTTAGCTGGGCCTTTAACTTTTGCACATACTGTAAATAGTTGTCAGCTTGAACCCCATCAGGAGAGACCCCAAAACACACATCTACTGGTAGTCGAGCTTCTCTTCCAAACATCAGGCGGTAGGGGGAGAATCCAGTGGCATCACTTTTGGTGCAGTTATAAGCATGTACCAGGGTGCTAATTTGTTGGCTCCATCTAGGCTTGTCCTTTGGGTGCAGGGTGCCTAGCATATCTAGCAAAGTGCGGTTGAAACGCTCAGGCTGTGGGTCCCCTGGGGTGGTAAGGAGTGGTTCTGGACTTTCGCACTCCCCACAGAGAAAGCATCTCTTTGATCAGACGACTCTCAAAGTCTCTCCCTTGATCAGAATGGATTCTTTGTGGAGCCCCATAGTGAACAAAAAAGTTTTCTACAAGTACTTTGGCCACAGTGGATGCTTTCTGGTCTTTTGTGGGGAAAGCTTGGGCATATCTCGTGAAATGGTCAGTGACCACCAGCACATTACTGATATTTCTTTGATCTGACTCCAAACTCAGAAAATCAATACAGACCAGCTCCATGGGTGCACTGGTGGTGATGTTAACAAGGGGGGCAGCCCTCTGGGGCAAAGCTTTCCTCTGTAAGCAGCGACTACAAGTTCGAATGTGTTGTCCACATCAGCCCCCATCTTAGGCCAATAGAATCTGGATCTCACCAAGTCAAGTGTTCTGTCTCATACCAAGGTGCCCTATGTGGTTGTGCAAGGACCTCAGTACTGAGTCTCGAAAGGCAGTGGGCAGCACTAGTTGTTGTTTGTCTACTTGTCCCCTCTGTCTACTGTTTCTCTGTATAACAGTTTATTGATCAGTTTCAACTTAGGACCTTCTTTGTATAACAGTGCAGTTCTCAAATCAGTGGAGCGTAATTTGGACACATCTTTTCCTGCATAGAGGGCTTCTAAAGCTGCTTTGATCATGGGATCGCGAGATTGAGCCGCTGAATACTGTCATTGTCCAGCTGAGGCAGTGCACCAATGTCTATTGCAGAAAAGTGGCAATAAGCAGCAGGTATGCAATTCTCAGAGGCTCCCAAGCAATCCACCATGCAGTCCACTGCGTCCGAGGACATCCGTTCCTCCCTGTCAAACTTCCGGCAGAGCGCCCGAATGTCAGGCCCTGCCAATCGGACCCAATCATTCTGGGGAACAGGCCTCCGGGAGAGAGCATCAGCATCTATGTGGTTCAGACCTGCTCGGTATTCGAGAGCATAGTCATATGTAGATAATGCAGAAAGCCACCTATGGCCAGTGGCATCCAACTTAGCTGAATGTCTGCACATAGGTCAAAGGATTATTGTCAGTTTTACTAGTATTTTAGCCCCATACAAGTACTCATGGAATTGGTCAACAATAGCCCACTTCAAAGCTAGGAACTCTAACTTATGTACAGGATAGTTCTTTTCGGATGGGGTCAGGCTTCTACTGGCAAAGGCCACTGGTCTCAGGCCATTCTACGTGCTCTTGGTACAACCTGGCCCCAACCCTTGCAAGCTAGCATCAGTGTGCAGGTGTAAGGTTTTTCTTGGATCGGCATAGGCCAGCACTGGAGCATGGGTAAGTTGATATATGATCTCATGAAAAGCAGTCTCACAATCAGGAGTCCAGCGGGCCCAAATACTTCACTCGGATGAAAATACACTCTTTCAGTCTTGAGGGACGCTGACTTTGGTATTTTTTGTGGGTTGGGGATACCCTTGAGTAAGGTTAAGTGAGGCGGATCACTCTTGAATAGTCCTTGATGAAGGCATGATAATAACCACAGAATCCCAGGAATCTTTGCAGTTCTTTTAGATTTTTGGGCTGTGGCCAGGTGGTCAAGGCCTCAACTTTACTTGGGTCGGTCTCTATTCCCTCGGTGGATACTATGTGTCCCACATACTTTACTGATGTTTGAAAGAATTGACACTTATCAATGGACAGTTTAAGGCCAAAGTCCTCCAGTCGGTCCAATACCTTAAATAATCTGCTCTCATGTTCCTCCGCCAAACACAATAACATCATCTAGGTATACCAGGCACTCTAGTAAGTTCATGTCCCCCACTGCACGCTCCATCAATCGTTGAAAAGTGGCTGGGGCACCTGAAATCCCTTGAGGCATCCTCATGAATTCATAGAAATAGCGGACAGATAAAGGCCGTCTTCTCGCGTCCTCTGGGGCCATCGGGATCTGGTAGTACCCACTGCGGAGATCCAGCACAGAGAACCACTTGCTCCCGTTTAGGCAGTCCAAAGCATCCTGAATGCGGGCATTGTGTACTGATCAGGGATAGTCCGCCCGGTTTAGATGAAGATAATCCACACACATCCTTACTGTTCCATTCTTTTCCTCACTACCACAATGGGAAGCATAAGGGCTTCTGGATTCTTGTATTACACCAGCAGCTAACATCTCTTGCAGATGCCGTCTCCACATCATCTATGTCAGCAGGTGCCAGGCTCGAGACCTCTCCAAGAAATGGTCTTTCGTCCATGCAGCCGGATATTGTTCAGCTCCTTGCACGCATCCTACATCCCATTCCTTTAAAGAAAACACCTGGTCTCTCGGCAAGCTTCTCACTGATCCTCACTTTCCATTCAGCTGGCAGCGGGAGTAGCCGAAATCAAAACAAGTCAGGCGTTACTCGTCATTCTTCCTTGAACTCTTGCTGTTGGGTAGCACTGCAGTGTCTGCACAATGCACATTAGCCAGGATGCAACCTCTATTTACTCGAATGTCTCTTTCAGACACATTATGAACTTGGACCATTACCCTTCTGGCATAAGCATGGGCTCTAAGCGGGCAAAATACTAGGCTTGACCAGCAGTCCTCTGGCAATTTTCCATCGCCTGGTGCATCCAACATTAATATTTTATTCTTAACATCCTTTCTGATACGGACCTCTCCTGTAAGGTACACTGGCATTTGACGCGCAGGATCAGAGACTCAGGATCCTTCTTCCTACAATTCACCGGTTCCTCTGGTTCTGCTTTTCAGCATCTCTCTGTGCCTCATAGGCTTCTTAATTAAAGCCGAACTCTTAAAGCTCTACTAGTCTTTGACCCTGTTTTTCATAACACAACTGTGCCAGCCTTCCGAACATATGAGCATTTGTTCCAATCAACAAAGGACACCATCATACAGTCCAGTGGGGGACACACTAAGGCTAGGGTCTCTACTTGTTCGCCACTCCAGCCACGGAGGTGGGAAAGACAGCCAAATTCGGATATACCCGGAATAGAGTAGGCCTTCTCCACTTAACCCCATACATACAGTCCTTCTAATGGTTGTAAGTGTACGTCTGACAAATGCTTCTGATACAATCCTGGAACATAATTGTCACTTGGGAGCCACTGTCTAATACAGCTCTTGTAGACACTCCATTCACCTTTACAGTGGTCTCCATGGAGGGACCCACTATTCTGGACCAGTCTGGAGAGGCGGTAGTGGGGCCTGGGCAACTGACCTGCCACAAAGGACGTGAATTAGCATTTTGGTGCCTCACTGGGATCATGTCGCACCTCTAACCACTGATTTGTTCTCCCAAGCTCTCCCTGTAGCCTATATGCAACTTTGTCAGTGTCTTTGGGACTGCATTCCTTTCATGTGCCCATCTTCCACAATTATAGCAAAACATACTTTCTGGAGTTTGAGCTGCTGAGGCGCCACACTGGGAGCCAGGGCGGGGTATTACTAACTGGAAACCTGGGTGCCATCTCTGTTCGTGGCGTGATAAGCATTTTGAGACATCTGTCAGTTTCTCCACTTCCATGGTCAAGGAATTGAGTTTGGAGCTGTTATCAGCAGAGATACATGGGTGGGTACCCCACCCCATAGCAGATGCAGTCGGATATAGGTCAGGGCGTGACTTGCAGGCGTGGCCTTCATAAAGGGACTGTTTTTGAATTCCCGATCTCTCTCAACAGTTCGCCCCATTGTGGCATATCTTTTCCTTGTCAGAGCACTCATTGACTGTCAACCTCTGCCCTGAACTTCACTTGATGGGTCACCCCTCTGGTCACTAGGTCGAGCTCCAGCTGTTGGTGCAGGTACTCTCCAGGTCGCTTTTCTCCAACTCCCTCGAATTTCTCTCATTAACTCTTCATGGGAGGGTGGGATTCCAGTCGATCTGCCAGGCGTAACTGAAGCAACAGCAGTTCTGAGAGGGGGCAGACTTAAGGATTCTGTCCAGTCTGGTTCGTCCAGTTCAATCACTGGCAAACTACCCTTTCTGAGGCATTCTTGCAACAATTTTTCCAGCCGAGAGACATACACAGACAACAACTCCTTGGTACTGTTGTCATTTCTTACTCTCCACCATAGGTCCTCATCAGAATCTGGGCTCCATACACACATTCTCCAAGGCCTCAAGATAGGCCTATGCAGTCGCTTCAGGGTTACTGGGTCTGCTTAGCACGGATGGTAGCCTGGGCAGGACCTCGGAGCTCACTAACCTCTTCTTCGCTTTTCGCCCGGCATTGCCATTCTAGCACTTGTGGGGCAACATAGTCTATCCAGGTCTCCCAGTCATCCTCCCCTTGGGGGTGGGAGGTGCCAGAGAAGATCCTCAACCTTCGGTAAGAGTCGTGGACTAATGGCAGGTGCAGAAATAGGAGTCTGTATTGGTTCAGCCACCATTATTCGGGCACTGGAGCAGGAGAGGGTGTTGGGAGGGACACCCCAGGTGGCAAGAATAGTTTCTTCAAGTCCTCCACAGTTTTCCCTCCAGCAACCATTCAGCAAATTCTCCTCAAAAGTTTCAGATAGTGGTGGGGCTGATTCCCCGGTCTTTACTGTCCTTAGTTATCACTCTCCAAGCAGTGAGGCTCGCTCTGGGGTAATGGTCTGTGGCACTTTGGAGCTATCTATGGGATCCTTAAACTCTACTAGGGCCAGGAAAGTGTGGGTGGCAGATTAGCATGCCGACCCACCACCACAGGGTTTTGTAAACCTTCCACCTTGGAAAGTACTCCCTGCACAGTGTCCGTATGATACCCAGGGGGATGTCCAGGATAAGCATAGTGCATTTTGGGGGGCTCTATCTCCCCAGTACACCACTCCACCAGCCGGGTGCACAGCCACTCTCAATGGGTACCCATTTTTCTTAACAGTGGTTTGTGAATATGGCCACTAGAGGACACACAATCCCAGCGTTGAGCCTCCAAGATGTAACCCCTAGATGGCGCTATCCCAGGGGCTACTACCCCTGCCTGATTTGCTACCAACAGGTTGAGGGCCTGATCCAATGGCGGTGCCTCCACCCAGAGGTCAGGGTTTGCAGTAGTTAAACTAACTTGGTCACAGCCCTCTGGGACACTGCAACCCCCCTTTCTTCCCACTAGTGGCCCACACAATATATCAGAATTACCTCACAGTATACACTTACCCCAGGTCTGGTTCCGCACTGGGACCTCCTGTGAAATGAGATACAGTGCAACAATCACAGTACAGTACTTAACATAGACAAATACCTCAGGCAGTATAACTTTGCTGAAACAAGCAGCTCTGATTTATTTAGGGATATAATAAGGACAGGGGAAATCAGGTTAATTAGCTATCACTCTAATAATCTATTTATGGCTCTGTGCACAGGCCTATCCTATCAGTTACTGTCCTGGGTACCCAAGCCCTAGTGGCTAGTCCAAACCGTGGCAGCTGGTGGGGCCCTTTCACACAGAAAAGAGGAATTAAATAGTCAGCAGTACAGTAATTCCATTTGGATTTAATGTGGCAATTCAACAGGAGGCGACCTGAATTAGTACTCACGACCTCCAAATAAGATAGGGTCCTTCAATGTCAGCAGGGCTCACTTGAGGTACACAAACTTCTTCACACATTTATATAAAGAAAGCACTATACCAGGCAGGCTGCATCTGTATCCCGATCGCAATTACTGCACAATACCCAGGAGAACACACAGCGATTCAGTTCCTGACAGACCGAGTGTAATTTTCAGCAATTCCTCCAGTCTTCTACATAGGGTGAGCCTGGTTTCTACTCTTCAGATATCCTTTGATTCTCTTCACAGGACAGATTCAGTCCTAACAAGCTGTTACACAAGCTGCAGACCGAACTCTGGGCCTTACACACGTTTTTGACTAAAACTGCACACTGAAAAGCACAGGGCTCCTTCCTTCTTCACTGCCAAAGCTCAACTGAAACTCCAACCGACAAAACGGGCACTTCCTTTGAGTTCCTCCCAGTTCTTGACTGGATTGGCTGTCACTCACATAGACTGCTGCTGTTGGTCCAAAAGGCACTGAAGTCTAAACTACATCTCCCAGAGTCACTGCCCATACAATCCTCTTGTGGCTGGCTCAGATTATGAGTCCAAGTTCTGATTCGTCCAAGGCACCATTTTAGAGCTAGCTTACCCCACACTGATTGGTCCAGTTCAGCAGTTCAAAACCAGAATGGGGAACTAGGCAGACACTGTTCTGACTGCAAAAGAAAGCAGGTTAGACAAACTGTAATTTCATTATTACTGTAATGATTTCTGGCAGTTACATCTTTCAGATAGGTTCCTTTGCACTCTAGTGACTGCAAAAATGGAGTGAATTGGCAGCAGCTTGAGTGGTACTCAATCAAAGAAACACACAGTCCCCTCATACAACTAATTATTCTGCAAGCAGACAGCTCTTAAAGAGACAGTACCAGAGGTTCTAAAAACACTCACTGATAAATGGCTTAAACGCCAAACACCATTCAGGCTTGCAGCATTCAAGCAAGCTCCTGGAAGTCTTTTGGGAACCCCCATTTGCAGGGGGGTTACATATGTATTTGCTGCTTTAGAATGGTATAATAAGTTAGGATGTGTTACTGTTTCTTTATTAGCTCAGAACTGGATCATTGGTGAATAAAAGATGCCAGGACTCCCATATCTACTGGGTTTTGACTCGTCCAAGAAGATCAAGAATTACAGTAGGTACATAATTTTCATATCTTCCTGGACATAAGTCTCCACCACTCATTCACACTATTGGGAGAGTACCGAGCTAATAATCCCCCAAGAGGGCGGCAGGAGAGATCAAGAGCTCACGTTTCTAGGACAGAAGTCCATTAAGGATGGCTCTGCCAAAGGAAGAATGTCGTCTTGGCATGGACATCCAGTGCATCATGTTTAACGAAGTATGCACTGAGCTCCAGGTGGCTGCTATGGCAAATATCTGCAATGGGCATCGCTATGACTGTTAGGATGCGCAACCCATTAGTAGAGTGAGCATAACCTCTACTCCTCCAACTTAACCTGCCTATGGAATAGCAGTGGCGAAGGCATGCCACTAGCCATGCTGAGATACATCTGATAGCGACAGGTTGACCCAGCCAGGTCTCGCTGAAGGAAATGAACAGTTGCTGGGCTTTGCGAAAGTCCTTGGTTCTATCTAGATAGAAACGCAAGGCTCTCTTAACATTCAAAGAATGAGGAGATCATTCTCCTTCATTTTGGAAGTCTGCAAAGTAAGAGGGAAGAACCAAAGGTTGGTTTAGATGAAATTCTGACACAACCTTAGGAAGAAATTTAGGATGAGTACGAAGAACTACTTTGTCCCTATGGAACACAGTATACAGAGGGTCTGTGACCAGGGCATGTATCTCAGAGAGCCTGCGGGCTGAGGTAATGGCCACTAGGAAGGCAGTCTTCCAGGTGAGAAATTTTAGCTCACAGGTAGCCAGAGGTTCGAAAGGTTTCCGAGTAAGCATGTCTAGCACAAGATTAATGTCCCAGGCTGAAACTGGACGCTTGTAGGAGGTCTGGTATGAAGAATTCCTTTAAGAAATCTCTTAACTCAGGTAACTGATCCAGTGTTAAGGAAAAAACCGGCTCATGATACGCTGAAATGGCACTAAGGTGAACTTTGACTGTAGAGTACTGCAGACCCGAATTTGAGAGGTCCAAGAGGTACTCCAAAATCTTGTCTGGTGGGGAGGAAAAGGGATTCAAAGAGGACTTTGCACACCAGAGCGAAAAACGCTTCCATTTGGCTGTGTAAGTTTTCCAAGTGGCTGGCTTCCGTGCAGCCAGAAGAATATCTGAAACCCTTCGAGAGACATTGAACCGGTTTACTTCTACCTCTTCAGGAGCCAAGCGTGAAGGTGAAGCGACCTTAGGTTGGGATGGACCACCGTCCCTGAGTCAAAAGGTTCATCTGCAGGGGAAGTGGTCTCGGAGGAACTGCCAACATATTGTTGAGTAGTGGAAACCACAGCTGTCGAGGCCAGAAGGGAGCAATGAGTCTCATCTTGTCCCCCTGGGATTCGAACTTGAGGAGCACCCTCTGAATTAGAGGAAGAGGTGGAAAGGCGTAAAGAAAGCGTTTTGTCCACCGCAGCCTGAACGCATCCTGACAGAAAATGCCAGGCCCTGGATTTCTGGAGCAGAAGAGAGGCAGTTTTGCGTTGAGTGGGGATGCAAAAAGGTCCAGGTCTGGAGTTCCCCACTCTTGGAATAGTGACTGAATTATGGTTGAGTCGAGAGACCACTTGTGAGGATCTGTCTCTGTTCTGCTGAGACGGTCTGCCAGTTCGTTTTGTATTCCCAGTAGGTAGACCGCTTGAATTAGGCCTTGTGCTCCAAGCACCATTCCCATACCTTCATCGCTTCCCCTGCATAAGGGTAAGAATGAGCACCGCCCTGCTTGTTGATGTAATACCTCACTGCTTTGTTGTCCGTTTGAAGGAGAATGTTTTTGTGAAAGAGAATGTCCTTCAACGCTCGGACCGCATAAAGGACGGCTCTCATTTCTAGGACATTTATGGGAAACTGGGACTCGACCAGAGTCCACGCACCATGAGTGTGGAGAGCCTGACAGTGAGCTCCCCACCCCATTAGGGACACATCTGTGGTGATGGAGATCTGATGGTCCACAGGAGCAAAGGGATACCCTTCCAGGAGATTGCTCTCTTGAGACCACCAGATGAGTGACCTCTTTAAAGGTTCTGTCACTTTGATGGGATAGGACTGCGGGTGAATGGTTGGGGACCACTGAGTACTGAGCATCCACTGAGTGGTTCTCATGTGCAGACGTGCTAGGGGTACAGTGAACACTGAGGATGCCATGAGGCCTAGCATCCGTTGCATCGAGAGAGCTTGGACTGAGTTGTCTTCCCCGACGTGAAGGGCTATTTGAAGGATATCGTTCCTTCTGTCTTCTGGAAGAAAAGCCTTCGCACAGGAGGTGTCCAGAAGAGTCCCTATAAAAAGGAGCCTCTGGGAGGGCTGCAACTGCGATTTCTTGAGGTTCAGCAGAACTCCCATGGACGTAAGGAAGCGAGAGGTTAATTCTACAGCATCCAGAGCTCCCTGTCTGGAAGGGCTTGCCAAAAGCCAATCGTCCAGATAAGGGAACACCTGTATCCCGACCTTTCTGAGATGCGCTGCGAGAACTGCACAGCACTTTGTAAAAACCCACGGCGCCAAGGATAGCCCAAAGGGCAGGACTCTGAACTGATAATGTTGTCCCAGAGCCACAAACCTCAGGAATTTGTGATGCCTCGGGTGAATAGAAATGTGGTGGTAAGCATCCTGCATGTCTAGGGAGGCTAGCCAGTCGTGTCGTGAAGGTCTGACTGAAGGGTTGACAGCTTGGGCTGCCGTTTGGGAGGATGATCCGGAGGGGTTTCCACAAAATTGAGTGAATACCCCTCGCGAATTATCCGAAGGACCCATTTGTCTGAGGTTATGGACTTCCACTGGTTGTAGAAGTGCATCAGGCGACCTCCCACCGGAGAGGAAAAGTCCACCTCAGGCAGCTGAGATGGGACTTGGGCCAGCAACTCATAAGGGTGGCGCTGGGCTTTAGGCCCTTGCGCTTTCTGTTGTGTCTTCTTTTGAGGTTGGGCAGGTTGGTTTTTATGGAAACCTCCTCTGCCTCGAAAGGACTGACGATTATGAAACTGACGTTTATTGACATGCCCTCGAGAGGGGACAGGAGGGGGTTGAGCCAACTTAATGGCTGACCTAGTCTTTTGTGTAGCTTCTAGAGCTTGTTCTACCTGAGAACCAAAAAGATATGCACCATCAAAGGGCAACGCCATTACCTGCTGCTGCGCGTCATTCGTGATGCCCGAAGTGCGCAGCCAGGAATGACGGCGGGTACAAATACCAGCAGCCGCTGAACGGGAAGCAGTGTCGAAAGCATCCATGGCTGCTTTAACCTGCTGGTTGTTAGATTCGATACCTCTGGTAATGGTTTGAAGAAGCTCTGGCTTTGTATCTGATTCTGGTAGAGCTTCAACCATTTGCTTGATAGAATGCCACAGGATATACTCATACTGGGAGAAATAGCCCTGGTAACTGGCAATACGCATACTTACGGTAGAAGCAGCAAAGACTCTCTTACCTAAGGTGTCTATCTTCTAGATTCTTTGTTAATAGGTCGAGCTGTAGTAGTTTGAGGAAGAATGACCTTATCATTCTCTGCCAGGACTACAATAGGATCCAGCAGGCTTGAGATGCCAAATGGGACGATCCTTGGGGCTGAATATTTCCTATCTGTGGATTTAGCCACCGAAGGGGTGAGAGCAGGATTATTCCATACCATTTGAGACAGCGTCTCGAAGGAAGGCTGAACCGGATGAGTCAAATCTGTAGGGATCTCCGGGGCATGGAGGTATTGGAGTCTTAACAATTTCCCAGGATCGATGTCTGTAGTCTGGAGAGAAAGAGTTGAACTCAAATTTTTCAGCAGAGACTTAAAGGACAGGTCCTCGACCACAGGCTCTGTAGCAGTAATAGATCCTGCTTCGTCCACTTCATCACCCAACCGAAGGTCTGGGTCAGGCTCAATGTCATCTCCTGACAGTCCAGGAGGGACTGTATGGACAGGAAAGGAATGAAAATCAGAAGAAAGGGAAGAAAGAAAAGAGTGAAAGGAGGAGTCCTGAAAAGCAGAGGAAGCCCCGAGAGCCCCCAGCACTGAGGAGGCGCACGGCACCGAGAACGACGCCGAGGGACCACGTGGCACCAAAAACGACACAGAGGGACCACGCGGCACCGAAAATGGCGCCGAGGACGGTGCCGAGAAGCCGCACAGCGCTGAGGATGGCGCCGAGAAGCCGCATCGATGCCGAGGCCACACAGCCGAGGATGGGGCCGAAGGCATCATCGACGCCCGAGGGCCCGAAAACCCCAAGACTCCTAAAAACAGGTTTTGAAGGAAGAAGAGCAGGAGATAAAGGGGCATCGGTGTGGCCCCCTGCGCGAAACCATGTAGAGGGACACCTAGCCTGGGTCAGCCGCACCGAAGAAGGTGCCGCGCGACCAGGGAGGTCCAACCGCCCTACCTGGTCTCTCAAGAAGCCTGAAGGCCCCCGAGTGACCGAGCCAGGTAACTGAACCAACCTCCGAGCCCACTGCTCCATAAGAGCTGCCCACTGATGAAACTGCTCATCTGAAGACCTACCTGCGGGCGGGGTAGGGCTCCGATGTCGAAGGCGTTGGCTACCAGCAGCCGAGGTTAGCGACTCCGAAGAGGATCGCAATCAGCCCCGATAACCGAACATCTACGCAGACATATCAGCGGCGACCTCAAGTGATGCCTTCTTTTTGACCTGTGGGTCAAGAAGAGCTCGAGGCGAACGGTGCCGAGAATGCGACAGTTTATTTTTATGCTTTCCGTGGGGACCGCCCGACCCCTCGGGCATTGGACTGACCGTTGTCAGACCCCCCCTTCCGGAGAAGGCGGCGGACCAGACCCAGCCCAACTGACTGAACAGCTTTCATACGAAGTCTCCCTACCGTCACCTGACCTGCTCATGGTCGACTCCATCAAAGTAGGCTGAGACTTCTCATATTTTAAAATAAGAATAAACTTAAGCGATACTTATCGAGATATTACTACAAAATAACAAAACTGAAAACTATGCTGCTAGTTTGAAGTTTGACTCCAGGCGGGCGAGCGACGTCGTCACTGAAGCGCACTCGACGGTGGGAAAAAAGGAACTAAGGTGGTTGGAGGGTCGACACCGGATAGTCATTACCGCGCGAGCGGAGGCTCGCGGTGCCGTTTCTCGCGGCTCCATCTCTGGCGGCGACCCTCCAGCAAAAAGTTTGCTCCCGATGGGTCCTAGTACCTCCGGCGCAGATCCCAATAGTGTGAATGAGTGGTGGAGACTTATGTCCAGGAAGATCAAGGATATTCTTTTTTGAAACGATAAAGGTGAACTGTTGTATAAAGGTAATGTTATTTCTGGTTCTCACATGGTTGATTTGGTAAGGGCGGCTACGGCCACACACACTATCCCTGACCACAAAAAAACAAAGGGTTGGAATGTTTTCCTGAGAGCCACCACCGAGGCTAACATACCCACATCCATCTTTGGTCATTCTGCAAATAGGAAATATTTTGAAAGTAGAAAGACAGCCGATGCACAAACCGCTGAGCCCTCTCCAGTCAGCAGCTGGTCAGTGACACCCAAAAGACGAAAGACATAAAAAAAAAAAAAACAGCCTGGCTCTCTGTATAAATGTAAATATTACAGACCTCTGGTCGATGTGTACAAACTATATTAGTTCTGTACAACCTATAATAGCATGTTTTTACAAGAAGCTGTTTGGATGTTAGCCTACATCATATTGAATATGCTAGCATTTTTTACAAAAGGTGCTTATATTATTTGTGTTAACCTACCTCTGTATGACTCATTTATGGGCAAATTTTTAACAAGAGATGTCTTTACTGTTTTTTACTTTACTGATTATCCTACCTTTGATGTGTATCACATTTTATGACCTTTTTTTTTTTTTTTTACAATAAATGCCTTTATATTTTATACACTGTGTCACGATTGAAGAAAGACGCAAATCAAAACATGGGATCATATATATTTTATGGATGACCTTTTTGAGTTACAAGGAATTGCATATTTTGAACTCATTACAAGTCAAACAAGTCTGAACATATTGAAAGATGGCAGGGGCATGTCCCGACATACTTAAATGTCTGAAAGGGCGACTTACAAAACTAGTCACCATGGCATCATTTTTAAGTAAATCATTAGAGTACATTTTTATAACTTGATCGTAAGAAAATCCTTTACATCTGTGGTGTAAGAAAAATAAGCAGTGAAATCCGCATGCTATAGAGAAGGTATCTTGCAACTGTGTATTTTGGTACAGGATATGTTTTGCATTTCTGTTTAAAAAGCCCCCAATCATTCGTGCATAATTATCAGGGTGAAAACCGTAGCTGTCAAAGAACTCCCCAGACCCATCTTCTGAGATGTATGCGGCTAACTAGTGCTGTCCAGGGAGGTCATGGGAGTCAGTATTGATGACCAGTGCCATGGGGAGATTTCTCAGTCTCTCCTTGGGCAGCAGATCACAGGGAAACACACACAGAAAACAGTCACGGATGTGGGGGTCATGGGTTAAACATTTTTCCAGCTGCTTGGTGTTCATTTTTATGGTTTATCACATATAATCAAAAACCAAAGAAGAAATGTCGTTTATCTCAATGACATTATCAAAAACAGCGTAGACAATTAGATTAACCGTATGAGGAAGGGCTTCAGCAAATCTGATTTCTGCTGTGAGGTTCCTGGTTCTAATCAAGGAGTAATGGTCAGCACATTCTTGGTCTGGAGTCAGATCAAAGGCAAACAGTGTATACCCTTGGGTGAATTCCTGGCGGCTGACGATGAGGGAGCGGTCCTTCATGTGCTTTCCGGCCGCCTGCACTAGATTTAAATATTCTCTCACAGCATTTCAGTTTCTAAAATCGGGCTGGAGAGGCTTACCGGGGATTTGTTCACTGTCCAGGTACAGAGCCACAAAATTAATGTAATGTTTAAAGTTGAAGGGGGTTTTAATGTAGGAACCACTAAAAGCATCACTGTCAACAAACCCCATGACCATCATTTTTGGTAACTGTCCTAAAAACAGATCATCCTGGTTGCAGACCCTGCTTCCTGCAGGGATGCTGAACACTTTCATACCCACTCTGTCTATGGGGTATTTAGCATTGGAGGACAACAGGGCTTCTGAGTGTGGGCATTCCGTGTACTGTATGTACTTCTCATTCTGTATTAAAAAGGAAATTTGTTTTCCTGACTCACCAGAGTAAATGGGAAATATACTTTGGCAACCCTTGACAAAAGTTGGGAACTTTTTCTGTGGATTAACATTTTTAACACACAATGAAAAGAAGGTATCAGCCTCAATAGGAATGATATTTTTCTGCAACATTCCCAGGAAACTTGGGGGACAATATATAATTTTTACTACAAACTACAAACAAGGAGGGGGCAAATGAATAGCGAGTGAATAGGGGGTATGAAGGTGCTAGGACTCAGGTGCGATGGGGAGGGGAGGAGAGAGCAGGAGTTTGAGGGGAAGGGAATGGAGGAGGGGGACTCAAGGTTTGAGCTAGGATGCTAAGGCAGGGGTGGAAGAGAGAGCAGGGTGGTGTGGAGGAAGAGGGACTCGGGTGCAAGAGGTGGGTGGATCAAGGAGAGGGACTCAAGTTCGAGCTAGGATGTTGCAGCAGGGGTGCGGTGGGAAAAAGGTGGAGGGACTCTGGTATGAACTAGGATGGTGTGGCAGCATTGCGATGTGAGGGGGAGGGACCCAGGTGCAAGAGGTGGGTGGATTAAGGAGAGGGACTCCAGTTCGAGCTAGGATGTTTCAGCAGGGGCGCAATAGGGAGCAGGGTGGTGTGGAGGAAGAGGGACTCGGGTGCAAGTGGTGGTGAATCAAGGAGGGAGACTCTGGTGTGAATTAGGATGGTGCAGCTGGGTTGTGATGTGATGGCAGGAACCTGGGTGCAAGCTAGGACGCTGAACCGGGGTCCGAGTGGAGGGGTTCGAGGAGCTGCTAGCACTCCGATGCGAGGGGAGGAAGAAGAGGTGGTGAGACTCGGGTGTGAGTCTGCGGCACGGATGCGAGAGGAGGGGAAGAAGAAGGAGGCACGTACAGCGTAGAAAAAGGGAGGACTTCGGGGTTCGAGGACGAAAATGCACGTCACTTCCAGTGGCAGGAAGGGGGGAGGTATTGCCATGGCGCGAGCAAGGCTGGACTTCCGGTTGGAAAAGGGGTTGGGTGTTGCCATGGTAACCAACTGTCAAATGACGTGGCACGCTCTGATTGGCTGAAATTTAACATTTGACAAGATATATCCCCTTATACTACTGTTGTGCATCCTGCCCACAGACAATACAAGAGCCAATAAGGCAGCATGCTAGGACTGAGTGACATGAAACTCCGGGGAAGTGACAGGATTTTTAAAGCAAAACGCCGTAATAGTTATTACAGAGTTTTGAAGATGCCTGAAAACTGTATGATAAAGGGGGTCACCAGTAATTGCATTGCTTTATTGGCTACATATTTAGAGTGTGCTTCATTTTTCAGGTCACTCCTAATATATATGCCCAAATCCTTCTCACAAGTAGTTTTCCTTAAATTAGTCCCCTGAATGTAATAATCCTGGCGAATATTATTTTTCCCCATATGCATTATGGTGCATTTATTCAAACTGAACTTCATCCCATTCCTTTCAGCCCATTCGGCAATAGTTATGATATCCTGACCAAACCTTAATCTATCATCAAAAGTGTCCACAACTCCCCCAAGTTTAACACCATCTGCAAATCTGATCAATCTATTCCCATTCATGATGTTAAGATCACCTATATGCACATTAAATAGCAGTGGACCCAACATCGACCTCTGCGGTACTCCAATTTCAACTTTCACCTCATGAGATATATGACCTTATATGGGCACTGATGGTTCCCTATCCATTAACCAATGCATTACCCAGTGAGGAAATCTAGTAGGGAGAATATCTGCAGTCATTTGTGACTAGACATGTTACTTAAACGCTGTGAACTAGGTGTCTGAAAGGAAGGAAGGCACTCATGGGGTGGTGGGTCAGAGTTGTAGTTGATTGTTTCTGGAGGGCACAGGCTTAGTCCCACCCCACCCCAAGCACATAATTTCCTTTATATCAGGGGTTCGGATATCACTTCCACAAAAGTGCAAAGGACATACACCTTAAAGACAGAGCACAGTGAATAGGGGGTAAAGATTCGGGAAACCTCCTTCCCCACCCAGGGACCACCAAGGCCACCACCACTGCCTCAGAGGTTGCCAAGAAAGAGGAGCGGTTCGACCACGGTGGGCTCAGGGAGAGTAAGGGTGGTGGACAGAGACACATCCCTCCAGTTGTGCCTCTCCACAATTTATTCACAATTCTGGCGGAGCATGGTTCTTCTATGGAGGCACCTGCAGTGGAGACCAAGAAGGATGCTAGGAACCTCCACAAAGGAGACCCACAAGAGGGTGGCAGGGGATCCCACAAGGAAAGGAAACAACTTCTGGTGGGGGACTCAATTGTTAGGGGGGTAGAACTGGGGGAAGGAGGGGAGAGGAAGGTAAGGTGCCTGCCTGGTGCCATGGCTTGGAGGGACAGGAAGCAAATCCTCAGGATCGTGGGAGCAGCTGCACAGAGGAGGGAGCTGGATGTCACTGTCCACATAGGGACAAATCACCAGGCTGGGAATGGGATCAGAGAAGTGCAGCAGGAGTTTGTGGAGTTGGGGAGGGGCCTTAAACAAGTAGCATGCATGGTAACTTTCTCGGAAGTGCTACCTGCTTATAGCATGGGTGAGGTTAGGGTACTCCACACGATGGGATTCAATGACTGGTTGAAAAACTGGTGTGAAGCTCAGGGATTTGGCTTCATTGGGGACTTGGGGTCCACCTGGAGGGATACAGGCCTATACTGGCGTGATGGTCTGCATCTGTCCGAGAGAGGAACCAGGATCCTAAGTGACAGGCTTAAATGCTCCATTGGCAACCATTTAAACTAGCCTAGGAGGGAGGCACTGAAGGGAAGCAGGGAAATCCCCCCCCCCCACAAAACATGGTAGTTAACAAAACAGACACAAAGGTAGAGAAGTCAATAGTCAATAGGGAGCAGGACAGGGTAACTCCAGAAAAAGGCAGTAAGGACAAGGATGAGCTTAAAAGGGGTAAGGACATCAAAAAATGGAGGGCAATGAGTACCAATGTCCGTAGTCTGGGTAACAAGCTCCCTGAACTAGTGACCTTGATGGAAGAGGAACGCCTGGATATCGTGGCAGTCACAGAAACCTGGTACACAAAGAACCATGACTGGGAAGTCAACATACCAGAGTACACAATCTACAGGAGGGACAGGGAGGGTAAAAGAGGAGGAATAGTAGCGCTCTACATAAGGGAAGGTGTCAAAGCAACAGAACTAAAGGGTAAACAGGGAAGGGAGGAGGCACTGTGAGTCACCCTGGAGACAGGAAATGTCACTACAATCTGCACAAGGGTTGTTTACAGACCCCCATCTCAGGGGGAGGCAATGGACAAGGAAATTATAGAAGGAATCCTTAGAATGGCATAAAAAGGAGAGATATTGTTGATGGGGGACCTGAATATGCCAGATGTTAACTGGAGCACCTTTACTGCAGCCACATCCAAGAGCAGGGTCATTCTCAATGTCCTACAGGGGGCATGCCTCTGATAGCTAGTGTTAGAACCCACTCAGAAGGAAGTAATCTTAAACCTGGTACTCTCAACAGGGATGGAGAGAGGATCTCAGATTTAGAAGTGGATAGCCATCGGGGAACAAGCGACCACCAAGCAGTGTGGTTCACAATAAACACAGCTGTAGAATCAAGCCATAGAAAAGCAAGGTTGTTGGACTTTAGAAGGGCTGACTTTGGCAAAATGGGAGAATGCCTCAGAAAAGCACTCGCAAACTGGCAAAAAGGAGGGGTGCAGGAACAATGGGGAAAAATCAGAACTGCCATCACAGAGGCAACAAGCTTTTGTGTAAAACAAATCAACGGAAAAAGCCACTATGTTCTCAAAAGAGGTGGCAGGGAAGGTTAAGGAGAAAAGGATAGCATTCAGGAAATATAAAGAAACACAGAGGGAGCAGGACAGAGAACTATATCAGTTAAAGCAGGAGGAGGCATGGATGGCAGTCATAATAGCAAAGGCACAAACCGAGGAAAAGATAACCAACTCTGTTAAGAAGGGGGATAAAACTTTTTATAGGTACATTAGGGAGTGAAGAAAGACCAAGGGAGGGATGCTGAGGCTTAATAAAGGGGAGAGCATGTGGGCAGAGGGTGACAGCGAAAAAGCAGGGATACTAAATGAATATTTCTGCTCAGTATTCACAAAAGAGGAGGGGGAGGTACCTAAACCAAACAAATTAAACACTCTGGATGGGGGGGGGGTTGATAACACTCCATTCACAGAACAAAGGGTTTTGAAAGAACCCTTAAAACTGAAGGTGGACAAAGCAGTGAACCCTGACGGGATTCACCACATAATTCTAAAAGAACTAAGGGTAGAATTAGTGACACCACACTGAATACCCTCTTTAACAAATCATGGGAGGATGGGGTATTACCTGAGGACTGGAGAAGGGCGGATGTGATTCCACTTCACAAAAGTGGGAGCAGGGCAGAGGCAGAAAACTACAGACCTGTCAGTTTGACCTTGGTGGTAGGGAAAATGATGGACTCACTTCTGAAGAAAAGAACTGTTGAGTACCTAGAGGCCAGTGGGGCACAGGACCCAAGGCAGCATGGATTCATAGCGGGAAGGTCATGTCAGACAAATTGAGTAGATTTCTTTGACTGGGTGACCAAAGCAGTAGACCAGGGAGGGGCTGTGGACATGGCCTACCTAGAGTTAAGCAAGGCATTTGACACAGTCCCACACAAAAGATTAATATACAAGTTAGCCAGCCTTGGAGTGGGTCCCAAGATGGTAGCCTGTGTAAAACATTGGCTGGACAACAGGATGCAGAGGGTAACAGTAAACAGAGTCCATTCTGAAGAAAGGAGGGTTACTAGCAGGGCACCACAGGGTTTAGTACTGGGACCACACCTCTTTAATGTCTGTATAAATGAAACTGCGGAGGGACTGGAAGGAAAAGTGTGACTCCTTGCAGACGACACAAAGATCTGCAACAGGGTTGATACACAAGTTGGAGTGGAAAGGATGAGAAGGGACTTGGCAAGGTTGGAGGAATGCTCAAATGTATGGCAGCTAAGAGTCAATGCAAAGAATTGCGAATTGATGCACCTGGGAAACAAAAACCTAGGCGAAGCGTACACAAGGGGGGGTGAGATACTAACAACAAAAATGGAAAGGGACCTGGGGTAGTCATATCAGATGACCTAAAGGTGGGCAAGCAATGTGGAAGGCAGTAATGAGGGCTGGAGGGATACTGGGATGCAAAGGGAGAGGCAACACCAGTAGAAAACAGGAAGTTGTTATCCCTCTGTACAGACAGTTGGCGAGAGCCCATCTGGATTACTGCATGCAGTTCTGGAGACCTCATCTCCACAAGGACATAGGATGGAGGTTATCCAGAGAAGGGCAACTAAAATGGTACAGGGTCTGCACCAGAAGACATATGAAGAGAGACTAAAGGAGCTTAATATGTATACTCGAGGAAGGGGGGACATGATGGAAACTTTCAAGTACCTCAAAGGAATCAACAATGTCCAAGAGGGTAGCATCTTTCAGAAAAAGAAATGTGCAAGAACAAGGGGGCACAATTTGAAGATAGAGGGGGGATGGCTCAGAGGTAATGTAATTAAGTATTTTTTCAAGGAGAGGGTTGTGGATGCATGGAACCGCCTTCCTGAGGAGGTCATGGAGTCAAAAACAGTGGGGGAATTCAAGAATGCATGGGACAGACAACTGGCAATTCTAGAGGAGGGTTGGAGGAAGTAGACTGTTGGTTAACTAGGATCTGCAGCTTATCCATTAGATAGGGAAATGGGCAGACTAGGTGGGCCAAGCAGTCCTTATCTGCCGTCAAAGTCTATGTTTCATTTAATGATGGCATTGCTAATGCCTAATTTAGTCATTTTGGAAATCAGAGTTCTATGAGGACAGTGTCAAATACTCGACTAAAATCAAGCATCACCACATCCATTGCTTTTTCTTGATCTGTTTTTCTCCTATAAAATTTTAGAAATTTATGAGATTGGTATTATAGATCTATTGCATACAAAGCCATACTGGAACCTATCAGTCATATTCTTCTCGGCTAATGAGTTCCTAATTTCCTCAGCAAGAAGCCTTCAATTATTTTACCCACAGTTGACATCAGGCTGACCGGCCAATAATTTGCTGGGTCAGCCCTCCTCCCTTTCTTAAAAATTGGCACCACAATTGCCCTTCTCCAATCTCTGGGAACATAGCCTTCATTTAGAAATCTTAATCCTATATCCGCTATAACAGGTGCGAGTTCATTCCTCAGCTCCTTTAAAAATCTTGGATGCAAGTTTTCCGGTCCTGCTGATTTGTTAACCTTCAACACTTAAATTGTTTTGAGCACTTTATCACTAGTAATGAATTATATGGGCTCTGACATTACAATATCAAGTAGATCATCTGAATCACTGGAATATGTCCTATTAAAGACTGAACTAAAGAAATCATTAAATTGCCTAGCCATCTCCATTGGCCTTGCATAAATTTTTCCATTAATGTTAAGTGGACCAATAAGCCTTTCATTACCTCATTAAAGCTCTTAATATCGCTCTTAGTATTAGTCAGCCTACATTCAGTTTGTTTCTTGGCCTTTTTTATCTAATTTTTTAATTTATGTAATAACTTTCTACAATTATCTCTATTTTTACCTCCACATTATTTTTCAATTTCCTGTAACATAATCTAACATACATACTATTTGCCAGCAGATTAGGCCTTACAGTCTATTGAGTCTGCTCAAACCTCAGATCCCTAGTTGGGTGCACGGCCCCGTTGTTCCAGAAACCCTATCATCCATCCCCCTGCCCGGGACAGGCCATCATCTGATACATCCACTTCTATGTCTGTCCCACCTCTCTTGAAGCGCCCACTGTGGATCTCTGAACCAGCTCGCCAGGCAGTGCATTCCAAGGGTCCACCACCCTCTCAGTGAAAACCTCCTCCTCTTTTCCCCCCTCACCCTTCCACCTTCAAACCATGCCCTCTGGTGATACCTCCCTGCTTTAGTCTAAAGATCACCTCCATGTTTACCCTATTTATTCCCTTGAGGTACCTGAAGACCTCAATCATGTCCCCCTCTCTCCTCTCCTCCAATGAAAACAGGCAGAGCTCCCCAAGCCTGTCCTCATACGTCAAATCCCCTAGCCCTCGTATCATCTTAGTTGCCCTCCTCTGTACCCTCTCCAGGAGCTGAATGTCCCTCTTCAACTGTGGTCCCCAGTACTGTACACAGTACTCAAGGTGTGGTCTAACCAGTCCATTGTACAGCGGCAGAATCACTTCCTTGCTCCTAGAGGTGATCCCCCTTACGATGCATCCCAACATCCTGTTTGCCTTGCTAGCCGCTCTCGCACTGCTCAGGTTATTCATACATGCATCCACCATGACCCCAGGTCTTTTTCCCCATTGAGGCCTCCAGCGCCTCCTCCCAGGGTGTACCTGTGTTTTAGGGTTTCCCCGGCCAAGATGTAACACCTTGCACTTGGTGATATTGAAATTTAATTTCCATGTGTGAGCCCAGCTTTGAAGGGTGTCCAGGTCCCCTTGCAGGGCCAACCTCCCCTCTTCTCCCTCAACTACTGCTTCCATCTTGGAGTCATCAGCAAAGAGACTCATTTCACACCCTATACCCTCCCTGATGTCCGACATGTAATCTCTTCCAACAGCTTAATTTAGTACTACTTTTATTTAGCCAAATAGTTTTTTTTTACCTCTATTATACATTTCTTTAGTTGGAATATGATTAGATATAGTATCTTATATGATTTTTTAATTTTTTATTATATTTTTTGCAGCTGCCAGTCACCCAGTACCTCAGCCAGGTCACGGATCCTCGCTTCCACCTCCATATTGGATGTGCCCCCCGATACCCCGTGGCTTACCCCCCCAGGGCAGGGCAGCAGCATCGACCCCCTATACAGCGCCGTAGATAATGGCATAGGTCAAGGAGGCCGTCCTGGAGGCTGACTGAAGCCGAGGGCTGGCTTCATCTAGGGCATCCGACAGCTAGGTTTTCTCCCCTGTAACTGGGAGCAGGAACGTGCAATGACACCAGACTCCATCCCACCCCTCAGAGTCTTGTTGGTGCCGGTCGCTGTGGTGCCCCCAGCCTCTGCCAGCGGTGCATCAACCACTGGTCACACACCACACCCTCCCCCAGAGAAGGAGAGCAGTCCATGGGACACTCGATCCTTCTCCCCTCAACGACCCAGGTCCATTCCCGAACCAGGGTCACCGGCGTCAAATGTGAAAATCCAACTGCTGCACCGACAGGCCGACATACCTTCAATGATTTTACCAAATATGTCCCAACTTTTCTCAGTTGTTAAACCCTCACTTAAAGTTCTCCAATCAATTTTTAACAGATCCTGGCACATGGCCACATAGTCAGCCCTATTGTATAATTTATGTATTGCTTTCCCTTATAATTTTTTTAGACTTAGATATTTGAAATTTTATAATATCATGGTCACTTGTACAAATCTGGGAAATAAGCTTAATATTGCTGATGTCTTCAATCATGTTGGTTAAGGTTACATCCAAGATGTTTTGCCCACAGAGTGCACACGTGTTCCCAGTCTACAGAAATCAAAGCGCCAGACCTCGAGGTAAGTATGGGGGGGAAAGGGGAGGTGGGGTGTGGAGGGAGGTCGGATGGGGGAAGGTGGCATGGATGATGAGGGACCATTTTCTTTTTCTTTAGGTTCAAAAAAAAAAAAGACCTCAGGCGACGGTTTTCTTTTTTACAGGTGAAATAGTATAAAAAATTAATTTCGGCACACTGAAATAGGCTCCCAGTGTGCCAGACTAGTGAGGGGGAGGATCAATGCTGACCTGGGGATTGAGCACCCAGAGGTCAACTGAAAAAACAGGGGTGTGGGGGGCACATCAGACACCGGGAGGGGCATCTCGGTGTTGAAAAAGATAAAGGATTACTCTGGCACACTGGGGTGGGCTCCCAGTGTGCCACAATAGTGGGGGTGGGGGGGGAGTGGCATGCCGACATGGGGATTGAGCACCCCGCTGTCAGCAAAATGTATGTTCGGGCTTGGGGTGGGGGAAGAGTCATCCAACACCGGGAGTGGGCATCCCAGTGTCGGAAATATAATTAGTTTGGCACACTAGGGTGGTCTCGTAGTAGTCAAATTAATGGGGATGGGGATACACTGCCGACACGAGTTGGGCAACCTGATGTCAGCTTTGGGGGAGTGTGTGGTAGGCATTAGGAGTCTAGGTAAAAGCAGCTCTTCATGCTCATTTATTTATTAACATGTTTCACCGAAAAGGCACACCGAGCAAATGAGTTGCTCAGACCTCCAGCCATGCACATTACTGTGCACTGTAATGCGACGGCTGAATGTGCCTGGTTTCTGGAAGGGGAGAGGAAGAGATCTGCCGCTGCAATGACAAAACTGTCCCTGATTGCAGCGGCAGATTTCTTTCAAGTGCGGCGCTCACTCTGAAACTGCTGTCATCGACAGCTTCCCTGTTGATTGGTGGCTGAGGGACGTGACCATTAAAGCGTCCCTGCACTGGCCTCAACACTGCCACGCTCTGCAATGCTCCACTATCTCAATATGTTTCTTGTGCGCTGCATACACAAGCAAACATAAAAAGGTATGGATTCTATAGCAGCAAGTCCAGGAGTGATTACCAGAAGAATGGCAGCCAAACTAGTAGAGACAGAAGTCCAAGCTGAGACTGTACAGCCAGCAAGAGCGATGGAAAAAAAAGAGCAGGCAGTGATGGAACCTGAAAGCCTGACTGCCTTTTTCAAATGGTGGGCTATACAACAAACAGAGACGGAGAAACAGAGAAGAGAGGAGATGCAGCAAAGAGGAAAAGATATTCAATGTTTAGAGGCACAGAGGAAAGAAGGGATGCAGCAACAGGAACAACAAAGAAGACAAGAGATGCAGTGACAGGAGCAGCAAAGAAGAGAAGAGATGAAGCGATGGATGGATGCCTTGCAAGTCATCAAAGCTGGAGGATCAGGCACAGGTCAGGAAGCATAGGAACATTTTAATTTTCTCCATAACAGCAAAATAAAAAAATAAAAATTCATCAGTGTAACTACTTACTTGTCAATTTCATGCAGGTGCAGCATAAAAGACACAGTGACCCAGAACAGACCTCTTGTTTACAGCTCAGCAACAGAAAACTTGGTTGCGCAACCAGACAGAGAAGAGACAGAAATGGAGAGGACAGAACAGATCCTTACATTTAAACTCATTTTGCATAACAAATGGGGTAGGGCCTTATTCAACCCTGTCACACCCAATTATAGTGCAGCATGATAAACTATGATTTACTGTGATAGATGTTGTGGCTTTCTTCATTTTCTCACATCTGCTGCTCTGATAGTGTGTGCCCCTTTGGCTACAGTCAACATTCCTCATCCCCCCTTCCATCAGCTTTTCTTTCTAGACACTGTAACAACAGGTTACTCACCTGTAACAGTAGCTCTAGGAGTGGTATATGTTGTTCATCCACACTCATTGGCATGTCCCCTTCTGCTTTAAACCTCACTGGAAGTCTTCAAGCTGGCTCCTCCCACCCACTCAGGTGGTATACAACTCAGCTCCACCCCATGATGCCATATCTTAGCCCGCTGGAAGCCAGGTGTTGTGCGTCTGCAGCCGGGGAGGTCGGGTGGGTCCATGTGGATAAACAATATATATCACTCCTAGAACTACTGTTACAGGTGAGTAACCTGTTCTTCTAGGAGCGTGCATATGTTTTTCATCCACACTCATTGGCAGACTCCTAGCAGTTCTCCAGGAGGGGGGAGGCAAGGCGCACACCCCCTACTTAGGGAAAAGAGACTGGAGAACTGAGGCCCCAAAACCAGCATCCCAGCGTTACTCAAGGTTGATGTGGTAATGGGTGATGAAGGTGTCTGCAGACTTCCAGGTAGCAGCCCAGCAGATTTCCTGGATAGGGATATCCCTGGAAGCAGCCACTGATGCAGCAGTATGGTGGGTAGAATGAGCTCTTATCCCTCTGGGAGGCTCCTTGCCCGCCAATTCGTAGCACAGACCTATGCATGATGTAATCCACCTTGCAATGGTCCGCTTTGCTGCAGGTCTGCCAGAAGCAGCTTCAACGTAGGTGACAAACAGCTGGCGAACCTCTCCCCAAATTTTCTCCGTCCCCTCCTTATAGTAGGAGAGCGCATGTCTCAGGTCCAAAGTATGGAGCCTGTACTCGGCAACCGAGGTGTAATTAGGGTAGTATATCGGCAGAGTTAACATCTGGTTAAAGTGAAACTCTGACACCACCTTCAGAAGGAATTTCAGGTGGGGGCATAGGACAACCTTGTTCCTGCGCAAGACCAGATAAGGGGAGTCCACTAAAAACACCTGGAGCTCCCATATCCTTCTGGCAGACGTGATAGCCACCAGGAAGGTTGCCTTCCACAAGTGTGACAAGGCACACTTGTGCATTAGTTCGAATGGCTTGCCCATGAGCTGCCAGCGCCCAGCAGATCCCACGAGGTGGAGGTCACACACTGGAGGGGATATGTAATCCAGGCTTTGAAAAGAGCTCCCTAATTACTCGCCTCCTGCGCCGCCTGCTGACCGGCTTGTACCCAGTAAGTAGAGATGGCTGCCAGGTGCACCCTAAGGGTCGATGACTTTAGACCCCATTTGGAGAGAGACCAAAGGTAGTCGAGAATGTTAGCCACCGGACAGGACAGACGGTCCAGGCCTTTGCCCTGACACCAAATGGAAAACCTTTTCCATTTGAAGGCATAACATTTCCTGGTCGATTCCTTTCTGCATGCCTCCACTACGGTGTAGATATCTTCGGAAAAACCCAAAGCCTGGAACTCTACTTGCTCAGGTACCAGGCTGTGAGGTGCAGGGATTGAAGGTCCGGATGGAATACCTTCCCCTGATTGAGAGAGAGAGAGAGATCAGGTCCGGGCATGTGCAAAGCCGCTCTGGGGCCTTGCAGCCGAGGCTGAGGAGATCTGGATACCAGAACTGGCACGGCCATTCTGGGGCTACCAGGATCACATTCGTCTTGCCCCTCCTCATCTAGAGAAGCACTTTGTGGATCAAGGGAAACGGAGAGAAGGCACAGAGGAGGCCTGAGGTCCACAGCCTCGAGAAGGCATCGCCCTGCAGCAAACCTTGCTGAGGGGGGTGGGCATGGAACAGCCTCAGCTTGGTGTTTTCCCTTGAGGCAAACAGGTCCACCATCGGTTTGCCCCAGTGGGAGAAGAGGCTGTAAGCTACCTCTGGATGGAGAAACCACTCGTGGGATGTCTGGCCTAAGCGGCTGAAAGCATCCGCCAGATGGTTTGAGGCTCCTGCCCAATGGATGGCTAGAAGATCTGTCTCCAATCGGCTCATAAGGGTCCAGATGCAGAGCGCCTCCTTGCACAGCAGGTGGGAATACGTGCTGCCCTGTTTGTTGAGGTAGTACATGGTCATGGTATTGTCCATCTGGACTTGAACCATTTGACCCCGGAGCTGAGGAGCAAATGCGGACAATGCCAGTCTGACTGCCCTGAGCTCCAACAGGTTGATACAGCATCAGGACTCCTCGGGGATCCAGAGCCCTTGGGCTCTTTTATCTCCCATGTGGGCTCCCCAGCCCATGAGAGAGGCATCAGTCGAGAGGGCGACCGTTGGCTCAGGACAGACAAATGGGATCCCTTCTTGTAACCAGTCTTGGGCGTCCACCATTGGAGAGCGTCCCACATCTTCTGGGTCACAGTGATCAGTTCATCGAAATGACCATAGCGCTGAGTCCACTGGGCGGCCAGCTCCCATTGGAGGGCGCACATGTGCAACCGGGCCCATCGGACCACTGAGGTGCACACCGCCATGTAACCCAGAAGGCGCAGAAAGTTCCAGGCAGGGCGTAATTGCCCAACCAGAAATGATTGGGCAAAGGAGGAAAGAACCTCCACCTTGTCTGCCGAGAGCCGAGCTCTGGCTTGACAAGAGTCGAGCTCTGCCCCGATGAAGCCCATCACCTGAGAAGGCACGCGTTCCGACTTGGCCTCGTTGATCAGGAGGCCGAATTAGGAGCAGGTCTGGAGGGCCAGGTCCCTGGACCTCTCCACCTCCTGTTGGGTGGAACCTGCTACGAGCCAATCATCGAGGTAAGGATAAATCCTGACACCCCCCCCCCCAGATGGGCCACCAAAACTGCAATGCATTTGGTGAAGACCCGTGGGGCCGATGACAGGCCGAACGGCATGGCTTGGAACTCGTACAGGGTCCCTGCGATCCTGAAGCGGAGGAACCGCTGATGGGACTGACGGATTGGGACATGAAAGAATGCATCCTGCTGATCCGGTGAACAGAACAACATGTTTTGCTCCAAGGATGGTATAATCTGGGACAGAGTGACCATCTGAAATTTGCGTGACCCGAGATATTGATTCAGGTCATGCAGATCTAGAATGGGGCGCTAGCCTCCCATCCACTTGGGCACCAGGAAGTACCTTGAGACAAAGCCTGGGTCTGCTAGAGGATCCGCCACTGGAGCTACTGCCTCCTTGAGGAGGAGCTGAGCAATGTCGTCTCGGAGAGCCGACTGGGTCTAAGCGGATACTCTTTCCTCCCGAGGGACGTGGGCTCAGCTTGGGGGTTACTGCTCAAATTCCAGAGGCAGTCCCTGACCGACCACTTCGAGAACCCACATGTCCGAAATGACAACGGACCAGGCGGAAAAGAAGTGGCGGAGCTGGCCCCCCACAGGAGGAACCAGAGTTGAGGTGACGGGAGAGGGGTTGACAGTACCCGTCCCATCACTGAGCAGGCTTGGAGGAAGAGGCTCCAGGACCTGAACCTCGGCCTCCTTCATGGGCCTGATGGGGTCTGGGCTTGGGCCAGGGGCACCAAGCTTGAGCCTGCTGCTGTTGCTGGTTCTGCTGTCCACCTTGAAAAGAGGGCTGCTGAGCCACAGGAGAAGAATGTCGAAAAGGCTGCTTCTTTTTCTTCTGCTGGCTCTTGCCCGAAGAGCCCTTGGCAGAAGTAGCGTCCAAGGTGTCACTGGAGTGCTCAATACGCTGAAGGTGAGCAGCCACTCCTCGGCCGAACAAGTCAGTCCCGAGGTAGGGCACGTCAGTTAGTTTGTGCTGGGTATCCGCCGGAAAGCCTCAGCCAAGCCCTGCGACGAGAGGCAACCACGGCAGCCATTGAGCGGGCACAAGAATCCTCAATGTCCAGGGCTATCTGAAGCTGCTGTTTGGCAACAACTCGGCCCTGATCCCAGACATGCTTGACCGTGGTCTTCATATCCGTGGGGAGATGTGGGAGGACTTCATCCAGCGACCCTAGAAGGGCGTTACAGAAGTGTGCCATGATGATGGCCGAACTTCCCTGATGAAGACACAAGGAGGAAGCCGCATAGACCTTCCTGGCTAAATGGTCCAAAAGCTTGGACTCTTTATCAGGAGGTTGGTCAGTGTCAGCAGAACTGCCAGGAAGCCTTAACACAAAGGCAGTCACCAGACTCTCGGCCGAAGGATGCTCTGTGAACCCCGCAAGGGAGCCCATGGACACCGCACACATGCGGGCAGATGGAGCTAGACAAGAGGCAGGGCACTGCCAGAGTTCTAAGGCCGAGCCGACAATAGCCTCGGCCACAGCAAAGGCATCTGTCAGGGTATCCCGTCTCTTAAGGATGTCCATAAGAGGGTACTCCGCCTTTTCCTGGATGGGCTCCAGGGGCATCCCTGTAGATTCAGAGATGAGGCAAAGAATCCCTTGAAAAGACGAGGGACCTTCCTCCGTCTTTAAGCCAATGGTTGATTCATCATCCCCTGGATGAGAATACAAGCCAGTGACGTCCGAATCAGAGTATAATGGCCGACCACCCAGGTCACTTTCGACCTGCCGAGGGCAGTCTGGGGTGACCATGACCGACAACTGCCGGGGAAGCCCGGTGTCTGGTTTATCTTCCTTGGAAGGAGCCCCTCCCACAGGCTGTTTGGGCGGGGGTTTTACCACAATCGGTGGAGAGACTGTTTTGGGCCGAGCTGGTGGTTTTGCCAGCTCCGCAGGCGGAGGAACCAATTTAATCAGCTCCAAAGGAGTCGGCTTCAGCCTAGGAGGCAAAAGCCAGGTAATGGCCAGGGTAGAAGCTGGAGTCTGCTTGTGCCCAGTCAAAATTAGCTGTTGCCATATAAGGTCCTCATAGCGCCAACAGAGTTTCCGCCGGAGCCTCTCCTCATCTGAGGAGGATGAGGATGACCGATGGCGTCGCCTCTTTTTAGAGCGTTTATGGCTCTTCCTTGGCCTGTCGGTTGAAGGGATCTGAGTCCGAGATCGAGATCGGACTTGCTGACTCGGTTGCTCGGGAGACGCCAGCAGGACCAGTGATTTCCTGGGATCAGGAACCACTTCTTCGATGGGAGTCCCAGCAGGCAGGGTCTCGTCATATGGAAAGATCAGACTGTTTGATTGAGGGATTTGTCGACTGGTGTCGGCAAAATCGGATTGCTCACAATCTCAACATCGTCGATCGATAATTTGGCCGACTGACCTGACAGGAAGGCCAAAAATCCGGTGGCCGAAGAAGCGATCTCAACTGAGGTCAAGACCGCATGTTCCTGGGATCGAGATCTCTCCCACTCCCAAGAACGTCTCCGTCGAGACGAAGACAAGCCCGGGTCCTTCTCCCGCTTACAGGATCGAGAGGAGTGCGAGCCCGCAGGCGCCTCTCCCTTGGTCGGGAGAGACTGGCACAACTCTCGGAAGAAACCTGGGAAGGTGGAGCCCACGTTGAGTGGAAAGAAGAAGCTCTTAGAAGTCTCTGCAGCACAAGCCGCTTCCTCCCTGAACGCTTGCATGCATTCCAATCGCTTGGCGGAGCCCACAGCTGCAGAAACCGCCCACCGAGCCTCCTTGGATTTCACCGGATGGTTCCTCTTCTCCTGCCTCCCCAGCTTCAGGTGTGTGAGACAGTTGTCGAGGACACTGGGATGAAAGGCAAGACATATCGCATTTCGAGGTGTCATGGTCGACACCAAGGCAACACACACATGTGGTGTGGGGACTGGTGCGCAACATTTTCTGGCCGCAATGGCGCCGATGAAATCCGGGGGAAGGCTCGTCTTCCATAATTGAAGCAGCGAACTTGCAATCGCTAAAGCGAACAATGCTAATTTTTGGAATAACCGGAAGTTTGAAAGCCAGGGCCTACAAGATGCTTGAGCACGAGGGAGACAACCTGAATCTTCCAGCGGAAAGGAAGATCAGGTGTCGTGGGGCCGAGCAGAGGTATATACCACCCGGGTGGGTGGGAGGAGCCAGCTTCCGGTGAGATTTAAAGCGGATGGGGACATGCCAATGAGTGTGGATGAACAACATATCCACGCCCCTAGAACATTAATTCTGCAACATATAAAAAAAAAATATATTACACAGATCGTTTGAGAAAAGGAGATTTATGATTGGCTGTAAGCATTCTGTTAGTCTTATCTTAATCTTTGTTAACATACATGTAGAGTCTAATCACAAGCTGAATGAGGTACAACACTAATTTAAACAAAAAAATAATTATAATAGTAATAAGGCACTCCCAGGGGTTATGCTAATTGTCAGTTAATCACCTGCTAGGGGCATGTGGCACTCAGCTACAACTGATGCCACATTACACCACTAGAGGGTGCTTAACAGACCACTAACATACTGTACACCTTTGGTCATGCCTTATTGCTTAAAAAGTATACTTGCCACTCGTGGTGTCAGCAGTGCCGGCAGAAAACGGGAAGTGAAATACGGTCTTCGAAAAATGCTGAAAAGTACAAAAGGGTTGTCAGGTTAAAAGAACTAGCTTGTGACTAAAAGTGATATACGCAAGAATTAACCTCAAACCAGGGGTGTGCAAATCCCATTGCCCCCTGTCCAGAGCAAGTCAATTTCATTGAAGGGTAAGTACAAAAGCAGAGTTAATTTCATTGTAATTAATAGAGGGCAAGTAAAAATTCCGCTACAGTCATGGCTGGGCAAGTAATAAAAGTCTCGATTTGAACACCCCTGCCTCAAAGTGTTAAAGAACTACAATCAAAAATTTACTAAAAGATATGTTGTACGGAGTGTTTGGATTTGAGTGTGTAGCCCTAGTTCATCTTTGCCTTTATTTGTGGTTATGATTTTTTTGGTCAAATTGCTTACTTTTTTATGGCACCTGGCTAACTCCATGCCAGAAGCTTTTATTGCCTTTCTTTTTCCCACAATGCCTCACATTCCAGGTGACTGTGATGCATCAAAGACTAATGATTCAGTGAGTGCTGACTTGTTCTGCAGCAGCACTGTACTATTAAGATCTTGTTGCTCTGGCCTCAAACAATTAACTTTCTAATCCAGTAATTTTTCCCCTTGATGTATGCCTAGGTCTAGCCAGCAGGAGTGAATGTTTTGTTTTGAAAGGTTTTCTTTTTAACAAACCACACAGTCATTTAAAAAAAAAAAAATCACCCTCAGTCATCAATTCTATATTTTTTTCTTTCCTTCTTTCTGCTCCAGCAGCCAGCCCCCCTTCCATCCAGCCCACCCAGCCCCGTCACCCCGGCGTCCACTAGACTTACCTCTCTTGCACTAGCGAAAAGTGCCAGCTAGCTGGGTGCGGAGCCTGCAAGGGGCCGGGCTTCATCCTGCTGGCAGACGTTTTTCTCCTCTGGTCTCCCCCGTTCCCCGAGCGTGGCGGCATGCAATTCGCCAATGGCCAAGCCACGCCGCGTTTCCATTCGCAGCACCGGCCTGCCCCACATCCGCCCCTATTTGTGGACTTACTGAAGCAACCTCAGCCACCGCTAGGGGTCAGGCAGGCAGCAGACTCTGTTCCCACCCCCAGGAGAGGAGAGCTGTCCTTCGGATGCTCGATCCTCTCCTCCCAGCCGACCCCAGGTGGCCCATTGTGGCAGGAGGTAAGGTATGATGCCTCAGCCCTCCATGCCACTGGGCTGGCATCATTTCTATAATTAGTGAAGATTAGTTATTTCCTTAAAGACTAGCCCACTCAATTAACACCTAGGTGTTTGCCAAACTGTGAATATAGGCTTCATTAGTCCTCACTAGATAAAGAGAGGCACTTTACAGACTAAGTCAGAACTCAGTGAATCTATGGTCTCCAAGGCATCACTGTCACATGGGATAGGAGGCATAGTGCCAAAAGGAAAGGCAATACAAGATACAATTCTGGAGATCCCCAGAGGCCATAAAACTATGGTTACAAGTAGCTAACCTCTACTTCCTTGGAGACCAGGGTATTACCTGTGCAACAACTGCAAATTATTTAAAATCAAACTGTGCTCTTGTAGGCTCCATGGAACTGACCCCCCCCCAAATGTCATGATAATGCCTTGAGAGGCTGCACAATTTTTCAATTTAATTTCCCAGTTGGATCCTTAGCTCCTGATCTGACTGCAACATTTATTAACTTTAAAGTAAGTCCCCTTGCAGCATACCTTATTGCTGTGGGAGTAGCATTTCTGTATTACTCTTGTGGTTCTGTGATGTCACAAGAACCCCTCAGTGTCCTAATGACTGTGTTCTTAAATGGGAACTACAGTCAACATTTACAAAAATATATGTTATATTACTAGTATTCCGTTCACATCCACACTTAGGAAATCTTTCACTGAGCATGCTCAAACACTGGAACAGTCTTAAAGCTCGACTACTGCCTACCAATGATGTGATCCTCTGGCTCCATCCCTCACTGCACTCAGATCTGCATGCTGGAATGGCAATCTGAAGTCTTCCATTGAGCATGCTCAGTCACTGGAACAGTCTTCAAGCTTGACTCCTACCTACCAACTATGTGATCCTCAAGCTCAGCCCTCAGTGCACTCAGATCTACACGCTAGAGTGGGAATCTGAAACAAGCCTTGCTTCATGGATTTAAAATGAAAACTAGTAGTAGAAATTAAAATTACGTACTCACTGTGATTCTTGATTTTCTAGGAATATCCTCACAATTGAGTCCCGCTAGAGGTCTGAGCCCAAGGCGTTAGGATGTTGCAAGACTCGGAGTCTTTCAGGAGGGTTGGTGCAGAGGTAAGCTGTGCGCATGCGTGGTACCACAAGGAAGAGCTCATGGCACAGGCTCACCTTGGCACCTTCAACCACCTCAGTACTTTTACCAAGGAGGCGTAGCATAACCTAACAAGTAATTAAGCACTTAACCTCAGGGCATAAGATAACCCTGGTGACGGATGTAAGAATGGCCAACAAACCAATAATACAGAGTGTTCACAATCCAAACCACAAACAAGGGGTGAAGACCAACAAAACATACTGGTGTGAGCCCAGGGGATGGTGGGTGGGCATGTGAATCAATGGTAAAATATTCATGGAAGATCAAGATTTACAGCGAGTACATAATTTTCATATCTTCCAGGAATCGGTCTTCACTACTGATTCCAACTAGTGGGTCAGAGTACAAAGCTCAGGCAAAAAAACAAGCTTAGACAAAAATCCCCCAGACTAGGGCGGTAGGAGCCAAGGGTTCACTCGGCACAGTAATCCATTCAGAATTGTCTGGCCAAAGGTGGCATGCTGCCTGGCATGGATATCCAGGGCACAGTGCTTAACAAAAGTGCACTGTGCTCCAAGCTGTAGCTCTGCAAAAATCACAGATAGGCACAGAGTTAAACCCTCATTACCAGAACCACTCACTTCTGGATTGAGTACTCTCTTCCCACCCCAGTGAATAATCACAGGCGGTAATTGCCCTAATGTGTTCAGCGACTACCGTCTCACCTTCTGCATCAGAAAGATCCGTCCACCAACCACACACCCCCAAATATATTTTGCACTGCACTCTAAGATCACTAAATACTAACTCCCTACTTCACAACCTTACCTCAGCTGACTGGTCCCGTTTTCTCCACTTTAAATATCAACTCAACCCTCACCCACTTTACAAACACCTTCTTTAAAATATCAAACATCCATGCCCCTCCAAAAACATCGAGAGTCGAATGTCTCCATCATCGATGGATAACCAAAAACCTCTTATCTCTTTGCAAATGTCGTGACCAAGCATGGAACCACTTCAAAACATCCCAGTCCCCTTTCGATCTCCAACTCTACAGATCTCTTCAGAACAGCTGCACTAAAGCTGTATGCCATGCCAAAGCTATCTACTTCAAGTCACGTCTTCAACCAAATACTCATTCTACCTCCTCCTTCTGGAAGGACCTCCGCTCACTCCTACACCCCCCTCCCAGACGTCTTCTCACCAACCCTCCAAAACTCTGGTGTGCTGGTCATTGATCCACCTGCAGTTGCTGACCTCCTCAATAAACATTTCACTATATGTGCACTGCCCGATGACCTAAGATGTAACCAACCAAATAAACTAACTCCTTCTCCCCCACGTCACATTTGGAAGTCTACCAAGCAATTGTGTCCCTAAGCCCAGCTAAGTGTAGCCCTGATGGCCTTCATCCTTCACACCTGAGATTTTCTGCTTCTTCAATTGTAATCCCCCCAACACACCTTCTTAACCTCTCTTTCTCTTCATCCACTGTTCCATCAGCCTGGAAGACTGTCAAAGTTATTCCTCTCCACAAAGGTGGTGACCCATCCTCCCCAGGTAATTACCAGCCTATCTCCCAACTCCCATCCCTAGCAAAACTCTAGGACTCTGTTGTCCACAAAAGACTAAAAGACCTCTTCACATCCTCAAATACCCTCTCCCCTGTCCAATCTGGCTTCAGGGCATCTCATTCTACCATTTCTTCCTTACTACACTTCATAGACTCTCCTCTCAGCTATAAACCTAGGTCACTTTACCTCTACTATTTTCAATGACCTCACTAAAGCTTTCGACCCTGTCTCTTACACCCCCACCTGTTAAACTCAGTGCTGCTGGTCTGTCAACTCCAGCAGCCAATTGGTTTAAGTCTTATCTTACTGATAGGGTGCAGTAGGTGCAAGTCAGCATTGTCCTTTCTTCCCACCCAGTCCAATGTTCCCAAGGGCTCCATTCTTGGACCCATCCTCTTTTTCCACTTTATAAATTATCTCCCCTCAGTCAGCTTAAAATCCAAAATACACATGTATGCTGACAATGCTGTCATTTACCTGTCCTGCCCCTCCATTTCCGATGTCCAGATCCACCTTCAACATGATTTTCATGCAATAATTATCTGGTTCCACGAACACCGCCTTAAAATTAATACTAAAAAAGCAGCAGCCATGACCTTTTGCTCAAGGCAAAAAACTGGATAGACTAGTCTCCCCTCCAATTTTCACTATGCTCCCAGGCACCCCTCTTGACAATGTACCCCGCTACAAATACCCGGGTGTCTGGCTTGACCCATACTTAAATTTTTCTTCCCATCTTAATGCCATACACTCTAAACTTTGCCCCTAAACTGGGTCTACCAACAGGCACAAAGATAGCCTCCTCCCAGTCTGACATAACCTATATACAGTATTTGACTATTGACATAGTCTACTGCTCTGCACCTGCCACCTACCATCAAGTTGACGCCTCTTCAACGCCTTCTGTCAGCCTGCCTTCAACCTCCCTCTGACTCACCACTGCACCCTATACTCCAGTCACTCACTCCTTTCCCTTTATCCGAGAAGATTGGCTCACAGCCTTACTTTCATGTCTAAATACTGGTTCAGCCTCCCTTCCTACCTCCCCTCTCTCCTGCCACCCCCTCCTCCTACCCCCTCCACTCCAGTACTCCCTTCCATACCTTTCTCCTCCTGAGTACACACTTCAGCAGGCCAACAAGTTTTCTCCTTTCGTCTTCCCTCCCTCTGGAACAAACTATCTGCTTCAATTCACCTTACCCCCTTCATTCTCTGCCTTAAAACATTCCCTGAAACCATCCCCAGTAACCTTCTACTGCTGCACATGAACCTTTAATTTTCAATAATGTTTGATTCTTAACCCTCTCCTCAGCCTCAAACAAACCTTTTCTCCTTCTTAATTACTTACTTCATTGTCTGCGTGCCTTACTGCTTTCAGCATACATCACCACTTTGCTACCTACTGTCTTTCTCAGTCGAGTTTATTGCTCACCATATGGTTTCCACTCTGTATTTTGTTTTATGTCTCTGAGATATTGTATATCCTTGCCTTAATTTGTTGCATCTTATTTTATTTTGTCACGCTACTGTATCATATCTGATATTGTAATCATGGTTATTATTAGTATTGTTATTCCTGATCCCCAGTGTGCCCCGGTCCCACCTGGAAACAAGTCCTGGCTCAGTGTGCCTTTCCCAGCTACCAATCTTTAAATAAATAAATAATTTCTGCCAGGGATATGGCAACTGTGCAGGTGAAGTGGGCATGTACCTGGCCCTCAAGCTTGACCTGGGCTATGACACAGCAGTTGTGCAGGCAGCTCAAAATCTGGGCAGAAATGCACTTGACGGTTATAGGCTGTCTCTCTCGATTCGGATCAAAGGAAACAAAAAACTGTCTGGATTGCCCAAAGTCTTTAGTTCTGTCCAGGTAGAACATAAGTACTCTGTTAACATCAAGAGAACAGAGTACGCTCTCCATCATTCTGGAAGTTGGCAAAATAGGTAGACAGCACTAAGGGCTGGTTAAGATGGAACTCCGACACCACTTTCAGTAGGAACTTGGTGTGCGTATGAAGAACTACCTTGTCCTTAGGGAAACAGTATACAGAAGATCTGTGACCAAGGCATGGGTCTCAGACATTCTGCGAGCAGAAGTGATTGCCACTAGAAATGCTGCTTTCCATGTTAAGAATTTCAGCTCACATGTTGCAAGGGACTCAAAAGGTTTGTGAGTGGGCATATCCAGCACAAGGTTGATATTCCAGGCAGCCACCAGCTTCCTAACAGGAGACCTTATGTGAAAGATGCTATGACAGGGTTGAATAAGAACCTATCCTATTTGTTATGCAGAAAGAGTTAAAAGCAAGGATCTGATCTGTTCTATCTTTTCCTTTTCGATCTCTTGTCTGTTTGATTGTGCTGTCAAATTTTTTGTGAGATCTAGGAACTGATCACTCAAGAGTCTCATAATTCTCCCCCTCCCGCTATCTCTCTGCCTTCACTTACTGTTTCTATCTTTTCTTCCCCCTTGCTTATTTGTGGTTATAAAAATATATGTGAATCTTTATGTGAAACTTGTATACTTTAGTTATACCGTTGAAATGATTGCAAAAAAGTTATTTGGAACTCAGGGGTTTAGCCTCGAGATGCAGTTTGACCTCCACAAGCTAATTTGCAGAGTTGTCAACAAGAAATCAGTTCTCGGACACAATGTTCTATTTTGTTGCACCTGCAAGGAAAGAAACGAACAAAGTTTTGGGACATTGTGGGAAAACAACATGTCTCTTAACGAGCCCAGGATGCAGAAGTTAATTACCAGGAAAATACATTATATATAAAGAGAGCAATCTTTTGTAAGAGAGAGAGAGAGAGAGAGAGAGAGAGACTGAGATTCAGAGCTACACTCAGATGAAGAACTACAGTTTGAACTGCCTGTAAAAGAGCTATCCTGCAGAGTTGTTTTTTTTATTTTATTGATAATAAAATAATACTACTTGCTAATTTCATAACTGCTTCTAATTTTCCTATGCTTCCTGACCTTTGCCTCAATGACAGATGCCCTTAAGGAACCTCTTGAACAATGGCAGTTGTCCCAGGTAGCGTGTCCCGACAGGCTCATAGTATGCAAATATAGCACACAGGTGGTCATTTACTGTGGAATACTGTAGGTCAGAATCAGAAAGATCCAGCAAATACTCCAGAAACTTGTCAGGAGGGCACCCAAAAAGGTCCATGTGGGTTTTTGAGCACCAAATGGAAAATCCTTTCCACTTTACTGCGTCTGTTTTCCTAGTGGTAGATTTATGAGCAGCCAATAGTATTTCAGAGACCCTCTGAGATACCTTGTACCTGTTAACTTCTACCTCTTCAACAGCCAGGGATGAAGATGGAGGGAGCACAGGTTGGGATGGACCAGGTGACCCTCAGTCACCAAGTCCATCCTGAGTGGAAAGTCCTCTGTTTGCTTACTGAAAGTCTGTTCAACAGAGGAAACTATATCTGTCAAGGCCAGCGGGGCAAGGCCAGCTAGAATCACCTTGCCCCCATACACCTCCAGCGTGAGCAACACCCTTTGTACTAGAGGGACTGGAGGGAATGCATGAAGAAATAAACTTTGTCACTGCAGTCTGAATGCATCTTGACAGAAAACACAATGTCCTGGATTTCTGAAGCAGAATCAAGGCAGTCTGGAGTTGAGTGGGGACGCAAAAAGGTCCACATCTAGGGTACCCCACTCGCTGAACAGTGATCTCACGCTGTCTCGAACTAGTGACCACTTGTGAGGATTGACCTCTGTTCAGCTGAGCTCATCTGTCAGAGTGTTTTGGACTCCTTGCAGATAAACTGCTTGGACCAGGATCCTCTACTCTAGGTACCATTCCCACACTCTCATCGCCTCCCTAGAGAGGTACATGACAGACTTCATGTCTGTGTGGAGGAAGACTATTTTGTAGCCGACTAGCTCCATTAGGGCTTTCAGGCTGTAAAAAACACTTTGCATCTTGAACACCCTGATGGGGAGATGAGCTTCTGACAGGTCCAACATACCTCGTGTTTGGAGGCCCTGCCGGTGGGCACCCCACCCCAAAAGGCAGGCATCCGTGGTGACAGTCACCAAAGGCTCTGGTTGGGAGAAAGGGAATCTCTGGAGACTGTCCTCCACTGAGCAGCATGTCAGTGACCGAACCAGGGGCTTGATCACATGACTGGGATAGGTCTGGCGATGTGATGCTTGTGACCACTATGCAATTAGCATCTATTGAGTCATCTTCATGTACCACTGTGCAAGAGGCACTGTGAACACTGAGGAGGCTATCAGACCCAGCATGCATTGCATGGTGGGCTTGCACAGTTTTGGGTTCCACGATGTAGCATGCCATTTCTAGAACTGCCTGCAGCCTGCTCTCTGGGAGAAAGGTTCAGGCCTTTCTGGTGTCCAGGAGAGCTCCTATCAGCAGCAGCTCCTGCGAGAGTTGGTGCTGAGACTTCTCTAGATTCAGCAGAACCTCCATGGAGGTGAGAAACTGAGAGGCAGTGGCCATTGTCCATTCCATCTTCTGCCTGGATGAAACATGAAAATAGAGACTTTGATGGCAGATAAGGACAGCTTGGCCCACCTAGTCTGCCCATTTCCCTACCTATAGGATAAGCTGCAGATCCTATTTAACCAACAGCCTATTTCTTCCTACCCCCCACAAAAATTGCCTTATGTCTGTCCCATGCATTCTTGAATTCTCCCACAGTTCTAGACCCCACAACCTCCTCAGGAAAGCTGTTCCATGCGTCCACCACCTTCTCTGTGAAAAAATACTTCCTCACATTGGCCCTGAGCTGTCCCCCTCTATCTTCAAATTGTGTCCCCAGTTCTTACACATCTCTTTTTCTGAAAGATGCTACCCCCTTGGACTTTGTTGATTCCACTGAGGTACTTAAACGTTTTTATCATGTCCCCCCCTCTCCCTCCTTTCCTCAAGGGTATACATATTAAGCTCCTTTAGCCTCTCTCTGCACCATTTTAGTTGCCATCCTCTGGACTGCCTCCATCCTGTCTATGTCCTTGCAGAGATGGGGTCTCCAGAACTGGACATAGTACTCCAGGTGGGATCTCACCAACTGTCTGTACAGAGGGATAACAATTTCCTATTTTCTGCTGGTGATGCCTCTCCCTATACATCCCAGTATCCCCCCAGCCCTCCCTACCGCCTTCTCACATTGCTTGCTAACATTAAGGTCATCTGCTATGATTACCCCCAGGTAACTTTCCATTTCTGTTGTTACTACCTCCCCCCCATTGTGTAATCTTCCCCTGGGTTTTTGTTTCCCAGGTGCATTATTTTGCACTTCTTTGCATTGAATCCAAGCTGCCATACTTCTGACTATTCCTCTAACCTTGCCAAGTCCCTTCTCATCCTTTTCACGCCTCCGTGTGTTATCAACCCGGTTGCAAATCTTTGTGTCATCTGCAAACAGGCATACTTTTCCTTCCAGTCTCTCTGCAATGTCACTTATAAAGATATTAAAAAGGACTGCACCCAGTACTGAACCCTGCGGTACCCCACTAATAACCCCTCCTTCTTCTTCAGAGTGGACTCCATTTACAATTACCTTTTGTGTCCTGTTGTCCAGCAAATGTTTTACCCAGGCTACCACCCTGGGACCCACTCCCAGGCTGGTTAATCTGACTATTAATCTTTGTGTGGGACTGTGTCAAATGCCTTGTTAAAGTCTAGGTAGGCCATGTCCACAGCCCCTCCCTGGTCTACTACTTTGGTCACCCAGTCAAAGAAATCAATTAGATTCAATCAATCAATCAAAATCTTTATTTATCCAGGCGGGCACCATTGAGCAAAGCTCATTTGCAAGGTGGACCTGGTCATGAATACATCAAAGTACAGTACAGAATCAGGTCTACAAAAAGCAGTAATATACAAGGAAGAAAAAGTGTATACAGTACAGTACAAGGCTGAAATAAATAAAAAAAAACAGCATTATTTTACAATTGAAGTCAGCAGATGTACAATCAACCATAGGCATACAGGGATTATAAGCAGAGATCTTTTGAGTGAGGCAGCCGGCAACTACACATATAGGGGAAAGAGGCCGTGTATGGGGTGGCAGGTTAGAGAGGTAAAGAGGAGGAGGATATATTACCGGCGACTGGGGAAAATTTGGCTAAAACCACAGAAAGTGATGATGGCTGTCGGTACTTGTTTATTATGATAATGACGGAGGAGGGTGTAGATAATTGGGACACTACTATGGATGGAGTGGGACTTTAGCCAGGCTGGTGGACAGGGAAGGTGGTGCAGCAGGAAGAGTTAACAGGAAAGAGTGAGAGCCAGGGTAGAAACATGGCGGCGTCCAGGATGGAAAGGGGGAGTTGGAAATTAGTGGGCTAGAGGTGAGGAAACATTTGCAAGGTGCTTTCATGTAGTGATCGTAGAGCACCTTGAAGATATTCAGCCTAACAGGGCAGCTCAGCTTCAAGTTCCTTTGTAAACCGTTCCACAATGTGGGTAAAGAGAAGCTTACAGCAGCTTTGCTGAAATGAGTTTTGACCCTTGGAACTTGGAGGGCAATTAGGGAATAGCTCCTTAGAGTGTAGGTGCCTAACACACTCTGGGGAATACAATCTGAGACACATGAGGGGAGCTTGTTGGTCACCGCTCTGAAGGCCCATAGGGTGGCATTTCTATTCCTTCTATAGTGAAGGGGAGTCCAGCCTAACGGTGAGTACAGGAAGCAGTGGTGTGTGGAAAGTGGAAGGCCAATAATGAACCTGATAGCTCTGTGGTAGAGGGTGCCCAACTTAGCCAGTGCAGTGGCTGTAGAACAGGTCCGCATAATCTATTAAAAGATAGAAAGGTAGTTTGAACGAGTTGAATCTTGGCCTCCTTTGTGAGCAGGTGGTTAATTCTGTAGAATAGTCCTAATCTTTGCCTTAGTTTCTTCTGTAGTTCTTCGAGATGGTCGGCAAAGGAAAGTTTATGATCGAGCCAAACTCCTAGATATTTGAATTTAGCTACATACTCTAGTGTTTCTCCAAGAACAGTGGTAATTTGTGGGATAGCCCCCAGCAGGAATTGCCGCATGCAAGGAGGGGGAGAAGAGCATGGCTTTTGTCTTTTTCACATTGAGCAAAAGCTTTTTGTTTATGAGCTGGTATTGTAGAAGGTTAAATTCAGCTTGGAGGTCTTCACAGGCTGCTTCCAGCGTGGGACGACTCAAGTACAGTACAGTGTCGTCCACGAATAAGTGGATGCTGGCTTTTTTGATGGGGTCATTGATGTTGTTAAGGTAGACTGCAAAGAGGAGGGGACCAAGGATAGAGCCCTGGGGCACGCCCCTCAGCACAGGTTTTAATGGAGAAAGATCACCTTCAACTTTAACCTGCTGTTTCCGTTCTCCGAGGCAGTCTGCAAACCAGCACACAGATTTATGGTCCAAGGCTAATGTGCTTAGGGAGGAAAGAAGCAGGCTATGATCAACTGTGTCGAATGCCTTACTAAGATCTAAGAAAATGGCACAGACATGCTTCTTGTTGTCAAGGTCTAGAAGCCAATCATTGGTCACCTTAGTTAGGGCTGTTATGGTGCTGTGCTTTGCTCTGAATCCAGACTGAACCGGATTTAATAGGCTTCTGGATTCTAAGTATACCCCTAGCTGGCCGTGCACATTTTTTTCTAGTAATTTAGACAGGATGGGGAGGAGGGAGATCGGTCTGTAATTATTTAGATTGCAGGGGTCACCTGCTTTTAATAGAGGAATGACATGGGCTATTTTCCATTGAGGGGGGAGGCTACCCTGGGAGAGTGACATGTTGAATAGGTGGGTGATTGGCACCGCAAGCACGTGGTAGGCACATTTCAGATAGTATGGCTCTATGAAGTCGGAGCCTGCTCCCTCCTGGTGTCCAGTTGCAGCAGTAGGTCTTCCACCTCTTTTAGAGAGATTCGTCTGACATGACCTTCCCACTGCAAACCCATGCTATGCTTTGGGTCCTGTGCCCCACTGGCCTCTAGGTACTCAACAAATCTTTCCTTCAGAAGTGATTCCATGACTTTCCCTACCACAGAGGTCAAACTGAGAGGTCTGTAGTTTCCTGCTTCTGTCTTGCTCCCACTTTTGTGAAGGGGAATCACATCCGCCTTCCTCCAGTCCTCAGGTACCACACCATCCTCCCATGATTTGTTAAAAAGGGTAGTCAGTGGTGTCACTAGTTCGCTCCTTAATTCTTTTAGAATTCTGAGGTGAATTCCATCAGGTCCCACTGCTTTGTCCACCTTCAGTTTTAGGAGTTCTTTCAGAACCCTTTCTTCTATGAAAGGACTGGGATCGACCCCCTATCCAGAGTGCTTCTGTTAACAGGATTAGGCACCTCCCCCTCCTCTTTTGTGAATACTGAGCAGAACTATTCATTCAGCATCCCTGCTTTTTCACTGTCCCTCTCTGCCCACCCATCGTCCATTCTACTCAGCCTCACTATCCCTCTCTTTGTCTTTCTACACTCCCTGATATACCTATAAAAGGTTTTATCCCCTTCTTAACCGAGTTGGCTATCTTTTCCTCAGTTTGGGCCTTTGCTATTCTGACTACCCTCCCTGCTTCCTTCTGCCTTAACTGGTACAGTGCTCTGTCCTGATTCTTCTGTGTTTCTTTATAATTCCTAAATGCTATCTTTTTCTCCCTAACCTTCACCGACACCACTTTTGAGAACCATAGTAGCTTTTTCTTTCATTTTGATTTATTTGCTTCACACAAAGGCTTGTTGCCTCTGTGATGACAGTTTTGATATTTCCCCATTGTTGCTCCACCCCTCCTCCTAGCCTGTTTGCCAGTGCTTTCTAAGGCACTTTCCAAGGGTGCCGGAAGATGGCAAAAGCTGAGGGGGCTGAGAATCAAAAGGGCATTTATGAGGGTACAAAGGGCACTTTTTCTGTACTAGTTTTTGCCATACAGAAATGAAAAGTGGAGTGGCTACCGCCCCTTTAGCCCCCCGGTTCCGGCACCTATGGCACTTCCCATCTTGCCAAAGTCAGCCCTCCTGAAGTCCAGAATCCTCACTTTTGTATGGCTTGACTCTGTAGCTGAGTTTATAGGGGGCTGAAAACATCTATAACTTTAGTACTATCCTTTGGTTCGGGACAGACAGTGAGAGTACCTGTGTCCTGTAAATTTCCCAAGGCAGTGAGAGGGCCTGGGGAGCTGAAGATATTTACTGAAGATACTGGCTATTTATGTTTGATTTGCTTTCCTAGACCTGGATTCATTTATGAATGAACTATTTTCTAGTAGATTTACCCAGTCCAAGACTCTGAGTTGTTTTTATTTTTTTATTTTAATTTATTTTGGAAATGTTATGCTAGGGGAGGGTTAATCTGTTTCTTTTGTGTTTTATCATTGTTAGTGTGTGGTGTATGACTGTTAGTTGAGTGATTGGGTGTGTAGTGTGGTGTTGTAGTGTGAATATATTGTGGGTGTTCTGAGTGTGTAAGGATGTGTCTGGGAGTTGCTCGGACAGTCAGGCATTATTCCCCCTACCGGCTTAAGGATCTTCACCCTTTTTGTTGTCCTCCACTGTCCCCAGAGGTGTATAGATGGTGTAGGGCCCTGGGGATTGTGAGGAGGAGGAGGGCGAGGGTGGGGACTGGAGGGGGAATGGAAAGGAGCGGACGAATTGGGGTAGAGGGGACGAGAAGATGCCCTGGGGCGAAATGGGTTCAGGAGAGGGGTCCTCCCTGCCTGATTCCCATACCCAAGAGTTCTGCCTGTGGTAGGCAGGTGGCTTGGTCTTCATCGGCAACTTATGCTACTCGGATGGTGTTATGTAATGCCAGGTCCATTAAAAACAGGACTGCTATAATAGCTGATCTTGTAGGATCAACAGACCTGGCATGCATCACTGAGACCTGGCTGGACGAAAATGCTGGCCCTATTTTGGCTTCAGCTGTACCAGTCGGGTACTCGGTGATACACCGTCCGAGGCTGGATCATAGGGGCGGGGGAGTGGCAATCTGTTTTAGAATGGAACTGAACCTGATGGAGGTACCAGTGGGAATTACCAACTCCTCTGAATGTGTCTTGGGCAAGGGTGTGGGGTATATGATTCTTCTCATTTACCGTCCACCAGGAAATGGGAATATTTTCCTACAGGAAGTTGCAGACTTCATCATCGACATGTCATTGGGATCCTCCAGATGGCTGATCCTGGGGGATTTCAATGCCTGGGTCGATGATGAACTCTCGCAGTTTGGTCAAGACTTCCTCCAGCTGATGAGTTTGCTGGGCTTCACACAGGTTATTTCCTCCTCGACCCATATAGATGGTCATTCATTGGACTTGGTATTCCTCCTGGGGATGGAGATATCCGACTTGGTGGTGGAGCCAGTCGGATGGTCTGACTATCACACCATTGGGTTCAGTTTCTCGACCCCCCCGGTAGGTCGGCCTCTATGGAAATGGTCCGGTACTGCCCTTTAAGGGGTGTTACCCCGGAGGGCCTGATGGCGGTGCTGGATCTATCAAGTTTGCCGAACAAATGCATAGATTCAGGGAATCTGGTTCTTGCCTATAATGTGGCAGTAGCTGGAGCCCTGGATTCAACTGCTCCTGTTCGTGTTCGTCCCCTCACCCTTCGCCCCAAGTCTCCTTGGTTTGACGAGACATTGAGGGAGTTGAGGAGAGTGGGGAAAAAGGCTTGAGAGATTTTGGCAGAAGTCGGTCCTGGAGTGTGACAGGCTTAGTTTGATGGACCATTATGGGGTCTATCAATCAGCAATTACCCGTAAGAAGGCAGAATTCCTGTCCAGGGAAACTGCTGCTGTGCAGAATCGACCAGCCCAGCTCTTTCTGACCATGGACAGACTGTGCAATCCAGTCTGTCTTCAGCCCGAGAGAGAGTATTTTCACAGGAGCGGTGTGAGGAGTTTGCTCAATTCTTCACGGATAAGGTTGCCACAATCAGATCTGACCTCCTCCTAACTCTTTCAAACAGGAGTTATGATGGTCGGCAGGAGATGTTGGACACCCAGTTTGTGTGGTTTGACTTCGACTAGCCCACAATCAATGACATAGTGATGATCGTCCAGTCGTTGCGACGAACAGCTGTAGTTTGGACCTGGGCCCCACTCGCCTTTTAGTAGGATGTGTGGATAAAATTGGCCCGGTCCTTGCCAAGATAGTCTGGTTGTCATTGGAGAGGGGGATCTTTCCTGATCCCCTGAAGGAAGCTGTGATTCGACCCCTTCTTAAAAAGCCCTCCTTGGACCCGGACTGTCTGGCTAACTACAGGCCTGTCTCTAACCTGCCTTTTGTAGGTAAGGATATTGAGAAGGTGGTAGCGTTGGGGCTGGATGACCATTTGACCAGCCACAATGTCTATGATTCTGTCCAGTCCGTATTTAGGAAGAGACATAGTACAGAGACAGCCCTTGTTCGGGTACTAAATGACCTCCTAATAGCGAGAGATCAAAAGACCCATTCCAACTTGGTCCTTCTTGATCTCTCTGCAGCATTTGATACCGTGGACCACGGAGTGCTTTTGGAGCCTGCGATTTATCTGTGGACTATCGAGCCCGATCCACAGTTGGTTTCGATCATTCCTTGAGGGTAGAACTCAGAGGGTGGTGTCGGGGAATTTTTCCTCGGCATCACTCCCCCTATCCTCTGGGGTACCGCAGGGCTCCATCTTGGCACCCATGTTGTTTGCGGTGTATATGCTGCCGTTAGAAGCGATTATTAGGCGGTACGGCTTGAGTTTTCACTGCTACGCAGATGATACTCAGCTGTATATGTCCTTTGTGCCTGACCAGGGTGACACTGTCTCGGTCTTTAACAACTGTCTCACCGACATTCAGGACTGGATGACTGTGAGCTGGCTGTGGTTAAACCCTGAAAAAACTGAGGTGTTGGTTGTGTACCCAGGTCGTCGAGGGGTGGGTTTGCTGAAGGGGTCACCCTCGGGTCTTTGGCTTGGGGGGACCCAGTTAGCCACCTCAGACCAGGTGCGGAATCTGGGCATTATACTTGATGATCGCCTGACCCTTAAACATCAGGTGTTGGCTGTTGTCAAAACATCTTTTTACCATCTGAGGAATATAGCCCGGGTGAAGCATCTGGTTCCCGCCGTAGACTTTCCAACGTTGGTCCCACGCCTTCATTACCTCTCGCCTGGACTACTGCAACGCCCTGTACCTAGGGCTACCAGGGGTGGATATCCGCCACTTGCAGTTAGTGCAGAATGGGCGGCCAGGCTTTTGACTGGTACATCTAGGACCAGTCATATAACGCCTGTCCTCCGTGGACTGCACTGGCTGCCAATACAGTGGCGGATTACCTTCAAGGTCGGTTTGCTGACCTATAAGGCCCTACACAATCAGGGACCTGGCTATCTGCAAGATCTTGTTCGTCCCTACTGTCCCTCTCGTCCGCTCCAATCCACCGATGAGGGATTGCTAGAGATTACCAGGGTTTGTTTAAAGACATCTGGGGCCAGGTCTTTTAGTTTTGTGGCCCAAACCCTGTGGAATTCTCTACCTCATCGGGGAAGAGTTTGCCTGACCGTTCAAAGCTTTAAATTAGCATTGAAAATGCATTTATTTAGCCTGGCGTATCTGGATTTTTAAAGCACATTTTATAAACCAATTTTATGATGTTGTTTTAACTTTATGTATTTGATTTATTTACTGTTAAATCATTTTGGTTTTGGAAAGGCGCTCTTAAAAATAAAGTTTTGATTGATTGATCGTGAACCACCCTGGGATGGACTGGCTATCAGCCACTCGTCCAGGTATGGATAAAACTGGAGTTCCCCTTTTCTCAGATGCACTGCGAGTACCACAAAGCACTTTGTAAAGACTTGAGGCATCGAGGAAAGCCAACAGGCAGGACTCTGAACTAGTAATGCTGCCCCGGTATGACAAATTGAAGGTATCTGTGGTGGCTGGGGTGCAGCAGTATGTGTTGATATGTATCCTGTATATCCAGGGAAGCTAACTAATTCCAAGGCTTCAAGAAAGGAAGTAGAGAGCCAAATGAAATAATTTTGAATTTTTTTCAATCCATGAATTTGTTCAGATTTCTGAGGTCGAGAACGGGGTGCATGCCCCCCTGGTTTCTTTGGTACGAGGAAGTAGTGGGAGTAGAAGCCTGTGTTTCATTCTGACTCTGGCACTATCTCCACTTCCCTGTTACTCAGAAGGCCTGCAATCTCCTACGCAAGAAGCTCTGACATGTGAACTACTATGAGGGGCTACCTTTGGGGTGGATACTCCAGAAGGATTTCTGTAAAATCCTGCTAGTATCCCTCTCGGAAGATCCTGAGGACCCACCTGTCCATAAGTAATGGTCTCCCATTGATATAAAACACTGGATATGAAAATTACGTACCTACCGTAATTCTTGATCTTCTCTTGTATCTTCACCATTCATTACTTACTGGGGTGTAAGCCGGAGGCGCGCACCCGTCACGGCAGCTTTTTTTTTTTTTAACTTTGCTAACGGCACCGCCTCGAGGTAGCGTCATGCGTCATCATGCGCGAGGGGCGGCCACAGAAGTTACTCGACTCTCCTCCAACTCAGTTCTGTGAGCCGGAGAGGCAAAATCAAAAGTAGAGAATAAAGAAAGCGAGGCAAGATAGCCAAGGGATAGCAAAGCAAGGAAGAATGAACTGAAAAGGAATAAGCCGATGGAGGAAGGACAGAGGAGATAAGAGTATCCCAACCTAGGACTGCAGGGCCTCCTTACCTGGGCGACTCTAGGAGGAGAGAGAAGGAGGGAAATGAGAAAGAAGAAGAAGAAGAGAAGAGAGATGGGATGTTGAGGGGACCAGAATGCCCAAGGAGCCTAGTTAGCTTGATAGCTGAAGGCTCGACTTAATAGGAAGCAAGAATCCTCGGAGATAGAGCTGAAGAGAAGGTTCACCAAACCCGCTTAGACAGACTCCAGGAGGGCATAGTCCTCATCCTCAACATGCCATTGTTTTGATAACCACTTCGGGCTCCTGGCCGTGGAAGGCCTTTAACTGGAGGACACCCGAGGAGGGAGAATAAAACCCCCGGCAGTATGACAGCACTGCTCAGGGGTTTGGAAATGGAAACTGTAAGCCTTTCAGGAGTTCATAAGTACAGAAGTGGGACTCAGTTGGACTCGCCAAGGCAGGCCAGAGGCTTAGGCTGGCTGGGATTGGTTATGGTCAGCACTGCTTGTCTGTAAAACTGTCCGAGGACACTAGAAAGGAAAACACCAATTATCAAAATCTGGTGAGAAGGGCAGTCTGCCCTCTCATCTTACTTCTTGTTTGTTTTTCTCTTTCTTTTTTTTTTTTTTCACAGATAATCACTTGCAGGCTAGGTGCGTGACCTGAATACCAAGAATGCCTATGGCAGTCGAAGAGAGTTCCCTCAGCTTTTTGCTTTTTTTTTTTAATACAAAAAACAGACGTGCCCGTTCCTCCTCTCTGCAAGGCAAGAATGGGAAGGGAGGTTTTTTGATTCTAGGGCTTAACAGCTGGAGCACGGGATTGCAGGATCAAAACTGAATAGCCTGAGCCAGGCTAAAACCCCAGAGGTATCTCGTCCGAGGGATGGCAAGAGATAGTTGTGCAGTTTGATCGCCAAGCAAATCCACTAGATGGCCCAAGAATCTTAGAGTAAATAATTTTTCTGGAGAATAAGAACCCCCAAGAAATAGATTTTTTTTTTTTTTTGGAAAAATTGAGCAATTCTTCCCATTTTTTATAATTTTTTTTTTTTTTTATATATATTGCAGAGAGAGGAAGGAGACGGGAGGTGGAGAAGCCACAGGAAGAGGCCACTGAGGGGATGGAGGGAGGGTGTAAGTAATGAATGGTGAAGATACAAGAGAAGATCAAGAATTACGGTAGGTACGTAATTTTCATATCTTCCCTTGTCAATCTTCACCATTCATTACTTCCTGGGTGAGTACCAAGCTCCTCTTCCCCCAGGAAGGGGGAAGAGGCCATACCCTGAGGGAACAAGACCCCCAGCCTTCTGTTGGTGAGAAACAGAAGGAGAAGACCCTGGCTCATTCAGAAAGCCTAAGTCGGGGAAGAGCTAGGAGGTGCCTCCCGAGGACGAGGAGACGGAGGGAGCCCCTGTAAAAGTCTCCTAGCTCTAGAGGAGAAAAGACGGGTCCCCCGGAAGGCGGAGCGCATCACCCTACGCCGGGCCAGGGGTGATAACCTGGAAAGACGAAGCCATGCCGTCCGCCTGATGCAGATCGCTGTCCCCGCAAGCCTGGAAGCCACCTCATTGCGCCGTAAGATGCCCTTGCTTGGTGTCTTGCCAGCTCCAGGCCTACCGCGGAGAGGGCAACGGCTTGTCTGGTTTGCTCCGTGTCAGGCATTGACGCCAACAGCTGGGACATCATCGACCACAAATGCCGGTTGTAGGCAGCGTGGTGAGCCTGATGAGATGCAATACTGGCACTCCGACGAGGAGAAGAAGAGAACACTCTTCGCCCCCAACGGTCGAACTGGAGAGAGTCCGGATCCGGTGGGCGGTCGTGCGCCAGGCAGCGGCGCCCAGAAGGAGTGTCTAGGTAAACCAAACCGGAGGGCGGGTTGGAAGAGAACTAGAGACTTGAGGGGGCACAATACCACGCTGACAGTCAGCCGGGCTGGAGAAGAAGCGGCTGGGGACTGCTAGGACCGGATAGACGCCCGGAAAGGGATAGGCCAGGAAGGTACCACCAAATGCTGGGCACTGAATTCACCAAGGAATTCTCGCGCTCCTGCTCGGGTACTGTCTCTCCGAACATAGGAAATCCGAAGATCCCTCACCATCCTCGAGAGGAAACGCTGATATTCAGTGAAATCAGCATCGGAGGAAAGATGAGCAGGGGGTTCCTCTCCCTCAGAGGAGGGAGACGAGGATGATGGGGAGCTGGAATGTCCAGAGGATTCCTGCGGCGGTGGGGAGAGTCGAAAGACCCGCTCATGCATGTATCTAACGTATGAGGGGAAGGCCACCGCAGAACCCCTGAACTGCTCCCAGGATAACGGACCCGTAAGGACCGACATGGCCTGGGAGCGGGGGTTGAGAAGGCAGAGAGATGGGAGAGGGGCACCTCCGAGGAGGCAACTGCTCTCTGTGAGGGCTCTGGAATCCGGGGAAAGGAGCCCTAGTAGGAGGGATCCCGGATATCAGACCAGGCCGCAGAACGGAACTCTGGGGAAGCGGAGCCTGGAAGAGCCCTGGGGGAGAACCTCCCCTGTGACGACGCCGGGACTGCATGGGTCCAGAAGGGCAGTCCGCACAAACGCCGCTGGAGGACACCCTAGAACCCTGGAGGGAGGGGCGAGGTTCCGCATTACGGCTCCTGGCCACCCCCGCTGAGGTGGCCAAAGAAGACCGAGTGGCAGACCCCCTGCCCCTCAACCCTCGGACCCGAGAGGCCCTCCTCCCACCACAGCGCCCCCTGTCCCTCAGAGGGGCAACAGCACCGCGGGGGTAGCTGTCACCGCCCTCCAGAGAGGGGGAGCATCCCCTCCGCTCCCCCACGCCTGCCCCCGGGCTCCCCGCCACCCCAGCCGGGGAACCCTCAGAGACAGACGGAAGGGGGACAGAGGAGAGGCCCACTGCGCCGCCTGGTACCTGTAGCCACAGGGGACCCAGACCCAGAAGAGTGGGGGTGCCAGGATGGGTCCACGCCCGAGTCATCATCTCCGAGGAGGATGAGACCAGCTGGACCTCGATGCTGGCCACCCAGGGGTCCCTTGAGGCCACGGAGCGCGCCGAACGCCCCAGTACCAAGGGTGACGCCGCCGCCCCCACACCGTAGCAGCCAGGCCCAACTCCTCGACCCCGACGCGCCGCAGCAGGCCCGGCACCGCTAGGAGGAAGGACAAGGCCCACAGGCGCCAGCGGGCGCACCGGCGAGGGCGGCTGACACCGCCGGGCGCCAGGTCCATCAGCGCCAAACGGCGCCGATACCCAGCGGCACCGCCGATGGGCGCAACCCGATCCTGCGCGCCCGGGATCCAAGCGCGCCGCTGATCATGCGCACCCATAGCGGCGCGGGATCAAAAGCTGCATCGATCACCACACCACAAGCGGTGCGGGATCTAAAACAGCGCTGAAAGTAGAGGTCCACGAGCCAGGCCCAAAAAGCCAGGGCCTCGACACGAGAGCCTGCACCTCGAAGAGGTGATTGCCGAGCGGTGTCGGCGTCGCGGCCCCAAAGGGACTGACGCTCCCCAACACAGCGGAAGGGCCTCCTCCTCGGCAAGAAAAGACGAGGAGACCCCCTCCTCCTCGGACCGTATAGGCCCGGGAGGGGACCCGGGGGAAGGGCCTAACGACCTTGCCCGAGAATCCTGAGAGCGGCGACGTCCCCCGAAAGTCGGCGGGGCCTTGCCGAGCTTAAACGCGCGGATTTCGAGGACGCGACGGTCCATCGAGAAACAGGCGTCGCACAAATCCATATCATGGTTGGGTCCCAGGCAACAAAGGCAAGCGTCATGCCGGGTCGAGGGACGGAGGAATGCCGCCACAGGAGCACCGATGCATAAGGCGCGGCCCGTCTGGAAGCGCTTAGCTCCCGAACCGGACATAACGCAAAATAACAAAGGCTAAAACACAGCAAGAAACACACCCGGCGCCGTAGATAGAAAAAGGAACAGTCTTACCGGATCGGCGTCGAGTGTGAAGAAAAACAGGACTCGGCAAACACGCACTAAAAATGACCGCTACTCGCAACAGGTGCTGCCTCGATGGCGGGAGAAACAGAACTGAGTTGGAGGAGGAATCGGTCGCTACTAACGGCCGCCCCTCGCGCATGACGTCACTCTCGAGGGCGGTGCCGTTAGCCAAAGTTTAAAAAAAGCTCCCGTGGACGGTGCGCGCCTCCGGCTTACACCCCAGGAAGTAATGAATGGTGAAGACTGACAAGGGAAGATCAGGCCAGCCCCCCCTCCCCCAAAAAAAAAAAACACACTGAGGATAGATGCTTTTAGCATCTGTTCCTTCAACTGAACTTTTTTCTGCAGCTGGGGGGGCTGGGATTTTTGAGGGGCTCCTCTGTCTTTCCCCCAGAAGGACTGCCGGCTCTGAAAGAAATCACATCCTTTTCCCCTTGGAGGGTTAGCAGGGACTGGCCTGGAAGTCTTAAGGGTCATTCTAGTCCTCTGAGACACTTCAAGAGACTGCTCTATCTTCTGTCCAAACAGGTAATTTCCATCAAAGGGAACATTCATAATCTGTTGCTAGACATCTTGACAAAAACCAGCAGTTCGTAGCCAGGAATGCCTTCTGATGCAGATGCCTGCAATGGCAGAGCGGGAGGCAGTATCAGAGGCATGCATACCAGCTTTGAACTGATGACTGATTAACTCAATTCTATGCATGGCAGTCAGCAGAATCTTTTGGTTAGTCTCGGAATCTGGCAGGGACTCTGCCAGAGACTTACGTGAGCTACAATGGGTACACTTATACTTGGAAAAATGCCCATGGTAGCTAGCAATTTGTATAACTAGGGTAGCTGCTGCATAAGCCTGTCTTCCCATAGAGTAAGTCTTGCACAACTCCTTGTTAAGAGGGTGTACACTGGCCTCAAAGGGGAGAACAGTTATGTCATTCTCAATGAGAATTACAATGGCATCAGCTATAGCCTGAGAAACATACACTGGTCTGTCCTTAGGGGCAGTGCATTTCCTGTCTACCTACTCTAGACCAGTTCACAGACCAATATATTTCGGGCGTGGTCAAGGGGGAGCGGTGAAAATGTAGCGGGGACCATTAGTCGCCGGCATAGTAGTTGCAGTCATGTAGTTACTGCGACGATTCTGAGCATATGATTCTGAGTAAATGAAACCAAGGGCACATAGAGAGAATGTTGAAACTCAACAAATAAAAATCAATTGCACACCTGGCATTACCGCTCTAAGACCGGCACTCGTTCCATTTGTTCCTGGGCTCCACCCTCTCCCACAGGTCCTACTCTCTCCCTGGTGACACCCGCAGCTCACACTGGTTACTATGCTCAAATACTGTGAATCTGTTAATGACAATTTCAGTGTGCAGCGGTGTGGGCACACAGTAGGTGACAGATCAACAATGATGATCAGTGTAGTACATTATGTAAAATGGAGACCACCATCACCAACCTGGGATGAATGGACTTTTCCTCAGACCTGCTTTCTTAGCTATTCCTTATGTGTTATGGGCTACATTTGTTGTGGGTCTATTGTGCTGCGGTTACTTTCCTAAAGCACTGTGCGGCGACAAGTAATACCACTACAGTTTGTCCCCGCGATGATTACGGTAACCCCAAACTGTCCTGGCGACCTTTTGTCTACAACTAAGACTCTGTGACGTTTTGTCCGGGGACCAAATGGCCGTTATGTGCTCTAGACCACATCAGACAGGGTTCCAAATGTAGGTGGAATAAGAAGAACTAAACTAATCTGCATGGTAGGAATGTTTAACCACTGCAGATGTAAATGTTTACCAGGGTCGGTGGCTGTAGGCTCAAAATTAAGTGCATAATGCATGTTTATGAGTAAAACCTGGAAAGTCAGATCCTCCTGAGGCACAGTAGTCAGACCTGGGTCCGAAGACTCCAGGCAAAAGAAAAAGTCCTCATCGCCATCCTCAGAAATGATGAATTCAGGGTCAGACTTTCCCCTTCCACATCCTCCCCAGAGGGACAGTCCAGAGGGGTCGATCAAGGGCACCCAACCCGGAACACGGCCTTCGCAAGTGGCGACACTGGCCCCGAAGGATAAGGAGCTGGTGACAGAGGCAGCACCAGAAATGCAATCAAATGGCATCAGCCCAGCGCTGGCACTAGCACCAGCCCCAGGGTCAATGACACAGCTAGTGCCAAAGTGACCAGCATTGACACAGCAGCTGGTCCCACCACAGTGACACAAGACGGTGATGTGGCCAGTGGAACAGGAGTCAGTGGCATTGTCACCGGCAAGGGCCAAGGGTCTGTTGCTGGAGCCAAATGCTCTAGCCAGCTTGAAGGGCCCTGTATGTTGCTCCAGTTCCACTGACCCTGAAGGGCCAGAGACCGGTTCTGGTGGGACAGGCACATAGGCCATACTCTGCACTCACTGCTCCATAAGAGTTCCCAATGGTGTAACTGTCCACCAGAGACCCCACTTACAAACATAGAGGGGGCTTTTGGCCAGTGACCACCTAGAATCAGAGGCCCCCAGTGACACCAACGGCACCGGTGAGGGCTTCCAGCTCCAGGAGACCGAGGATCCCACAGCAGACCTCACAGAGGGTAACCTCGAGTGGTGCCGTTTCTTCCCCTTCCAATGGAAGGAGGAAGAACTTGAGGCTTGGCGGCACTGAGAACCCGACTGGGATTGGAAACGGGCCAACTTCTTTTTGTGCTTTCAGGAAGACTGCCCTTCCTTCTGAGCACAGGACTACCCATGGTCAGAATCCTTCCCCGAAGGGGAAACTGGACCGGACACAGCCCCACTGCCAGAGCAGCCTGCCTGAGAAGTCTCCCAAACGTCATTCTCCATGGCCGTTGACCATTGACTTGGTAGTCCTGAGAGAGACTTACAAAAATATTTTTGTAAAATCACTAAACTAACACAAAAATAAACCCTAGCTTTAACAAGTAAAACTGAGAAGAAACTAAACACTGTTGTGCTACAGCCAAAAGCCCCCTCTATGTTTGTTCGGGAGGCAGTATAGCGCAGTGGTCTAAGGCTCTGAGCTGCAAATTTGGTGACATCCAGCAGACCAGACCTGGGTTTGAATCCCACAGCTTCCACTTGCATACTGTGTGACCCTGAGCAAGTCACTTAACCTCCTTGTGCTCCCAGGTCGCTCCTGTAAAAAAGCCTTCAGCTTAGTGTGCTATACCTGGTTAAACAAAAAATAAATAAAAAAAAGATGTGAAGTTCTGACTTCCGGCAGGCAAGCGATGTTAGTCCCTGATGCGCACTTGATGGCAAGAAAAAAGCAACTGAGGCGATTTTCCAGCTCAGACCCACTAGTAGGAATCAATGATGAAGCTTGATTCTTGGAAGATCTATGATTACAAGTAAGCAACCTCTGTTTCTAACTACCTAAACTCAGTTCACTACCCTCACTTTGTCAGAACCCTAGCCACCATCGGGGGGGGCGGCAAAGCGCATACCCCAAAATAGACAAACTGGACTGAGAATCCAAAAGTAGCATCACGACAACTGAGCAATTCAGTGCTGTAATTGGAATTGAATGTGCGCGCATCAGACCAGGTAGTAGCCCTACATACTTCAGAAATGGTAGGATGTACCTGGCACCAGCAGCAGTATGTCCGATGGAGAAATCCTTCAATCTCATCGGCGGCTCCTCCCCAGCCAACCTACGAGTATAACACAGAGAGATACAGGAGGAACTCCATCGGCCAAACATCAATTTGGCTGCCAGTTGCCTAGGGTAGCTCAGCATACTTTAGGAACAGCTGGAGAGCCTCACAATGAAATTCCATTGTACATTACCAGAAGGAGAGCATGGCCCTGCATCCATCAAGTGTGTAGGGCATTTGTTCAGCCTCTAAAGTGTGCCACTTCAGAAAGAAAACTGGTGGAATGACTGCCTGATTCAAGTGAAAGTCAGAAACAACTTGGGCAGGGATGGGCATGGGGGGGGGCACAGGAGAAAGATAAGTAACTCCAGATCTTCGAGACCATCTTTTCCATACAGTACAACATCTGTCTCAGCGCCAACAGTGAAAGGATCCCACAGAAAATGAAAGTTACGTATTTACTGTAACTGCTGATCTTCCTGAATATCACCTCCATAAATTATCACTAATTGGGTCTGTGCCAGAGGCGCTAGGACTCTGCTGGAACCAGAACTTTTCTGGAGGGCTGGCAGCACAAGCAGGCCCCACATATGCGTCACTGCACATGCCTGCTGGTATATAGCGATGTCAGCCCCAGCCACCACAGTACATTTTTTCCGAGGAGGTGAGTCGTATGAACCTAATAAAAAATCTATGCACTTAACCTAAGGGCATAAGATAGCCCTGGTAGCCCATGTAAGAAAGGCCATCCAACCCAGCAACACAGTGTCTTCACAACCCAAACACAAAGCCATGAAAACCAAAACAAAAATAGTGAAGTGAGCATGGGAGATGGGGGGGTGAGCGTGGTAATCTATGTTGAGGATATTCAGGAAGACCAAGTGTTATGGTAAGTACGTAACTTTCATATCTTCCAAGAAATCAATCTTCTCCATAAATTCACACTAATGGGTCAGAATACCAAGCTCAAAGAAAGTCCCCCAGATCAGGGAAGCTGGAGCTCAGGGCTCACGCTGGATAGTAACCCATTCAGAACTGTCCTGTCAAAGGTGGCATGCTGCCTGGCATGGACATCCAGGGCACAGTGCCTGGTAAATGTATGCACTGTGCTCCAAGCTGGAGCTCTTAAAATTTCTCCAACAGGTACAGAGTGTATTTCTGCGAGGGAAGTGGGAAACTGCTCTTAGTGGAGTGGGCATGTACCTTGCAATCCAGTTTAACCTGAGCCATAGCACAGCAGTGGCAAAGGCAGTTTTCAATGCAAAGAGAAAAGCACTTGATTGCTACAGGTTTTCCCTTTTGATTAGGGCAGAAAGACAAACTACAGGTTACTCACCTGTAACAGGAGTTCTAGGAGTGGTACATGTTGTTCATCTATACTGTTGGGCGGGTACCTTGCCATTTTAAGATGGGCCGGAAGGTCTGCAAGCTGGCTCCTCCCACCCAAATGGGTGGTAAAACCCTCGGCTCCGCCCCATGCCACCAGATCTAGCCTGCTGGAAGCCAGGTTGTGCATCGAAGCAGGAGGTCAGGAGGTCAGGTGGATGAACATATACTACCTTGAACTTCCTGTTACAGGTGAGTAACAACAGGTTACTCACCTGTAACAGTAGTTCCAAGAGTGGTATATGTTGTTCATCCACATTTATAGGCATGTCCCCTTTCACTTTAAATCTCATCGGAAGTCTTCAAGCTGGCTCCGCTCACCCACCTGGGTGGCATATACCTCGGCTCCGTCACATGACGCCAGATCTTACCCAGCTGGAAGCTAGGTGTCGTGCGTCTGCAAACGGGAAGGTAGGGTGGGTCCATGTGGATGAACAATATATACCACTCCTAGAACTACCGTTACAGGTAAGTAACTTGTTCTTCTAGGAGCGTGGATATGTTGTTCATCCACACTCACTGGCAGACTCATAGCAGTTCTCCAGGAGGAGGGAGGCAAGGCGCACATCCCCTACTTAGGGAACTGAGACTGGAGAACTGAGGCCCCAAAACCAGCATCCCGGCATGACTCAAGGTCGATGCAGTAATGGATGATGAAGGTGTTTGCCGACTTCCAGGCAGCAGCCTGACAGATTTCCTGGATAGGGATGTCCCTGGAAGCAGCAGTATGGTGGGTAGAATGAGCTCTTATCCCTCTGGGAGGCTCCTTGCCAGCCAACTCGTAGCACAGACCTATGCATGATGTAATCCACCTTGCAATGGTCTGCTTTGCTGCAGATCTGCCAGAAGCGGCTTCAGCGTAGGTGACAAACAGCTGGCAAACCTCTCCCCGCATTTCCGCCATCCTCTCCTTACTTATTTTATTTATTTATTTAGTTTTTGTTAACCAGGTAGGTGCACTAGCCATAAAATGACTATTATCAGGCACAACCCGGGAGAGTACAACAAAAAGAGAACAGTTGAACAACAGCAACAAGGGTACAATAATACAAACAGAGGAACAGTACAGCAGTGCTACAAAAAATACAATGGGTAGAAACAACAAAAAATAATGCCAAGCATTATACAGATAATAATAAGTGCAGAAACCACAGACCCGACCTGTGGAGTGAAAGGGTTAATAAGATAGTAAGGTTATATAGAGAGAAATGTGAGGAGAGAGAGCACATCTCAGGTACAAAGTATGGTGCCGGTCCTCGACCTCCGAGGTGTAATTAGAGTAGTACACCGGCAGAGTTAACACCTGGTTAAAATGAAACTCTGACACCACCTTCGGAAGGAATTTCGTGTTGGGGCGCAGGACAACCTTGTCCTTGTGGAAGACCAGATAAGGGGAGTCCATAGAAAGCGCCTGGAGCTCCCCTGTCCTTCTGGCAGACGTGATCGCCACCAGGAAGGCCGTCTTCCACAAGTGTGACAAGGCACACTTGTGCATTGGTTTGAATGGCTTGCCCGTGAGCTTTGCCAGTAACAGCAGTAGATCCCACGGAGGTGGAGGTTTATGCACCGGAGGGGATATGTGATCCAGGCCTTTGAAAAAGCACCCAACCACTGTCTCCTGCACCAACGTCGGCTGACCGTCCTGTGCCCAGTAAGCAGAGATGGCGGCCAGGTGCACCCTAAGGGTCGATGACCATAGACCCCTTTGGAGAGAGACCAAAGGTAGTCGAGAATGTTAGCCACTGGACAGGACAGAGGGTTCAGGACCTTGCCCTGACACCAAATGGAAAACCTTTTACGTTTGAAGGCATAACATTTCCTGGTCGATTCCATTCTGGATGCCTCCACCATGGTGTAGACATCTTCTGAAAGACCCAATGCCTGGAACTCTAGCCGCTCAGGTACCAGGCTGTGAGCTGCAGGGACTGAAGGTCCGGGTGGAATACCTTCCCTTGATTGAGAGAGAGATCAGGTCCAAGTGTGTGCAAAGCCGCTCTGGGGGCCTGCAGCTGAGGTTGAGGAGATCTGGATACCAGAACTGGCGCAGCCAGTCTGGGGGTACAGGATCACCTTCACCTTGTCCCGCCTCACCTTGAGGAGCACTTTGTGGATCAAGGGAAAAGGAGGAAAGGCATGGAGGAGGCCTGGGGTCCATGGCCTTGAGAAGGCATCCCCCTACAGCGAGCCCTGCTGAGGGGGGGTGGGCATGAAACAGGCTCAGCTTGGTATCTTCCCTGGAGGCAAACAGCTCCATCATCGGTTTGCCCCAACGGGAGAACAGGCTGTAAGCTACCTCTGGATGGAGGGACCACTCGTGGGATGTCTGCATCCGCCAAACAATTTGAGGCTCCTGCCACATGGATTGCTAAGAGATCTGCCTCAAATCGGATCATGAGGGTCCAGATGCGGGGCACCTCCTCGCACAGCAGACGGGAGTGCATGCTGCCCTGTTTGTTGCGGTAGTACATAGTTGTGGTATTGTCTGTCTGGACTTGAACCACTTGACCCCAGAGCTGAGGAGCAAAAGCTGACAGTGCCAGTCAGACTGCTCTGAGCTCCAACAGGTTGATGTGGCATCGGGACTCCTCAGGGGTCCAGAGCCCATGGGCACTTTTGTCCCCCATGTGGGCTCCCTAGCCCATAACAGAGGCATCAGTCATGAGGACGACCATCGGCTCGGGGCAGACAAATGGGATCCCTTTCTGCAACTGTTCTGGGGCGGTCCACCACTGAAGAGCGCCCCACATCTTCTGGGTCACAGTGATCAGCCGGTTGAAATGACCATGGCACTGAGTCCACTGGGCGGCCAGCTCCCACTGGAGGGGGCGCATGTGCAACCAGGCCCAACGGATCACTGAGGTGCGCGCCACCATGTAACCCAGATGACGTAGAAAGTCCCAGGCAGGGCGCAATTGCCCAACCAGAAATGATTGGGCAAAGGAGGAAAGAACCTCCGCCCTGCCCACCGGGAGCAGAGCTCTGGCTTGACAAGAGTTGAGCTCTGCCCTGATGAAGCCCATCACCTGAGAACGCACGGGTTCCGACTTGGCCTCGTTGATCAGGAGGCAGAGTTAGGAGCAGGTTTGGAGGGCCAGGTCCCTGGACCTCTCCACCTCCTGTTGGGTGGAACCTGCTAGAAGCCAATCGTCGAGGTAAGGATAAATCCTGACCCCCCCCACCACCCCCAACACCTAAGATGGGCTGCCACCACTGCAATGGATTTGGAGAAGACCCGAGGGGCCGATGACATGCCGAACAGCATGGCTTGGAACTCATAAAGGGTCCCTTCGACCCTGAAGCGGAGAAACTGCTGATGGGATGGACGGATTGGGACATGAACGAATGCATCCTGCAGATCCAGTGAACAGAACCACATGTTTCACTCCAAGGATGGTATCATCCGGGACAGAGAGACCATCCGAAAGGTGCGTGACCTGAGACATTGATTCAGGTCATGCAGAGCTAGAATGGGGCACCAGCCCCCCCATCCGCTTGGTCACCATGAAGTACCTGGAGGCAAAGCCTGGGTCTGCTGGATGATCTGCAAACAGGAGCTACTGCCTCCTTCAGGAGGAGCCGAGCAAAGTCATCTCAGAGGGCCTACTGGGTCTGTGCGGATACCCTTTCGTCCCGAGGGGCGCGGGTTCAGCTTGGGGGGTACTGCTTGAATTCCAGAGGCAGTTCCCAACCGACCACTTCAAGGACCCACCTGTCTGAAGTGACAACGGACCAGGCGGAAAGGAAGTGGCGGAGCCAGCCCCCCACGGGAGGACCCAGAACTGAGGTGTTGGGAGAGGGTTTGACAACCCCCACCCAGTCACTGAGCAGGCTTGGAGGAAGAGGCTCCAGGACCTGAACCTTGGCCTCCTTTATGGGCCTGCTGGGGTCCAGACTTGGGCCGGGGACACCAAGCCTGAGCCTGCTGCTGTTGCTGATGCTGCTGTCCACCCTGAAAGAAGGACTGCTGAGCCGCAGGGGAAGAACGCCGAAAAGGCTTCTTTTTCTTCTGCTGGTTCTTGCCCAAAGAACCCTTGGTAGAAGTGGCGTCCAAGGTGGCGCTGGACTGCTCAATGCGCTGAAGGTGACCAGCCAGTACTGGGTCGAACAAGTCAGTCCCGAAGAAGGGCACATCAGCTAGTTTATGTTGGGTATCCACCAGAAAGGAGGAAAGCCTCAGCCAAACCCTGCGGCGAGAGGCAACTGCGGCATCCATTGAGCAGGCACAAGAATCCCCACTGCCCAGGGCCGTCTGAAGCTGCTGTTTGGCAACAGCTTGGCCCTGATCCTGGACCTGCTTGACAGTAGTCTGCATGTCCGTGGGGAGATGTGGGAGGACTTCATCCAGCGACCCTAAAAGGGCGTGAGAGAAGTGTGCCATGATGACGGCTGCACTTGCCTGATGAAGGCCCAAGGAGGAAGCTGCATAAACCATCCTGGCTGAATGGTCCAAAAGCTTGGACTCTTTATCAGGAGGTCGGTCAGTGTCGGTAGAACTGCCAGTTCGCCTGAACACAGAGGTGGTCACCAGGTTCTTGGCAGAAGGGTGCTCTATGAACCCCGCAAGGGAGCCCATAGGCACGCATACTTGCGGACCATGCGGGCAGACAGAGCTGGGCAAGAGGCAGGGTGCTGCCAGAGTTCTAAGGCTGGGCCAATGATGGCCTCTGGCGCAGGAAAGGCCTCCGTCAGGGTATCCCCTCTCTTAAGGATGTCCATAAGAGGGTACTCCGCCTTTTTCTGGACTGGCTCCAGGGGCACCCCTGTAGATTCAGAGATGAGGAGAAGGATCCAATGGAAAGATGAGCGACCTTTCTCTGTCTCCAAACCAACTGGAGACTCATCATCCTTTGGATGAGAATGCAAGCCAGTGACATCAGAATCCGAGGAGTACAGATATAACAGCTGACCACCCAGGGCACCTCTGACCCACCAGGGGCAGCCTGGGGTGACCGTGATCAACAACCGCCGGGGAAGCCCAGTGCCTAGTCTATCTTCCTTGGAAGGAGCCCCTCCCACAGGCTGTTTGGGTGGTGGTTCCATCACAATCGGTGGAGAGACCATCTTAGGCCGAACTGGTGGTTTTGCCGGCACCGCGGGCGGAGGAACTGATTTAATCGGCTCCAGAGGAGTCGGCTTCCGCCTAGTAGGCAAAAGCCAGGTAATGGCTGGGGTAAAGGCCGGAGACAGCTTATGCCAGGTCAAAATTAGCTGTTGCCGCATGACGTCCTCGTAGCACCAATGTAGTTTCCGATGGAGCCTCTCCTCATCAGAGAATGACCGATGGCGTCGCCTCTTTTTAGAATGCTTACGGCTTTTCCTCGGCCTGTCGGTCGAGGGGGTCCGAGACCTCGCTCGAGATCGGACGGGCCGACTCAGTTGCTCGGGAGACACCGGCGGGACCAGTGATTTCCCAGGATCAGGGACCACTTCTTCAATAGGAGTCCCAGCAGGCTGGGTCTCCTAGTCTGGAAAGACCAGATTAGTGGTTCGATAGAAAGATTCATTGACCGGAGTCAGTGAAATTAGATCAATCGGATCGATCATGATCTCAACATCATCGAACAAAATTTCAGTCGACTGACCTGACGGCAAGACCAAAATGCCAGCGGCTAAAGAAGCGATCTTGACCGAGGTCAAGACCGCATGTTCCTGGGATCAAGATCTCTCCCACTCCCAAGAACGTCTCCGCCGAGACAAAGACAATCCTGGATCCTTCTTCCGCTTACGGGATCAAAAGGAGTGAAAGCCCGCAGGCGCCTCTCCCTTGGTCGGGAGAGATTGGCACAACTCTCGGAAGGAACCCAAGAAGGTGGAGCCCAGGTTGAGTGGAACAAAGCAGCTCCGGGAAGTCTCTGCAGCACGAGCCACTTCCTCCTCGAACGCCTGCATGCATTCCAATTGCTCGGCGGATCCTGCAGCCGCGGAAACCACCCACCGAGTCTCCTTGGATGTCACCGGAGGGTTCCTCTACTCCGGCCTCCCCAGTTTCAGGCGTACAAGACAGTCGTCGAGGACGCTGGGATGAAAAGTGAGACACATATCGCATTTCAAGGTGTCATGGTCGACACCGAGGCAATAGACAATGCGGGTGTGGGATCGGTGTGTGACATTTGGTCAGGCAAGGGCACCGACGAAATCCAGGGGAAGATTTGTCTTCCATAATCGAAGCAACAAAATTGTGGTCGCAACTGCAAACAATGCAAATTTTCGGAATAACTGAAGGTTTGCAAGCCAGGGCCTACAAGATGAATGAGCACGAGGGAGGTAACCTGAATCTTCCAGCGGAAAGGAAGATCTGGCGTCATGGAGCGGAGCCGAGGTATATACCACCCCAGTGGGTGGGAGGAACCAGCTTGAAGATTTCCAGTGAGATTTAAAGCAGAAGGGGACATGGAATGAGTGAAGATGAACAACATATCCACACTCCAAAAGCCTGTATTTCTACGGACGTGGATGTGTTGTTCAATCCACACTGTCTGGCAGATTCCTACCAGTTCTCCGGGAGGAAGTAGGCAAGGTGCACAACCCCTACTTCGGAAAGTGGGACTGGAGAACTGAGGTCCGAAAACCAGCATTCCGGCGTGACTCGAGGTCGATGTGGTAATAGGAAATGACGGTGTGTGCTGACTTCCAGGTAGCAGCCCTGCAGATTTCCTGGATAGGGACGTCACTAGAAGCAGCCACCGAACGCAGTGGTATGGCAGGTAGAATGAGTTCTCATCCCTACGGGAGACTCCTTGCCCGCCAACCTATAGCAGAGATCAATGCAGGAAGTGATCCACCTGCCAATCATTCTCTTGGCGGTAGGTCTGCCAGGTGCGGCTTCAGTGTAGGTGACAAACAGCTGGAAAACCTCTCCCCGAACTTCCGCCGTACGCTCTTTGTAGCAGGTGAGCGCTCTTCTCAGGTCCAAAGTATGGAGGCTGTACTTGGCCTTCGAGGAGTGATTCAGGTAGAACACCAGCAGAGTCAACACATGATTCACCACCTTCAGAAGAAATTTCAGGTGGGGGCGCAGAACAACCTTGTCCCTGTGGAAGACCAGGTAAGGAGATTCGACGGAAAGCGCCTGGAGCTCCCCAATCCTTCTGACCGATGTGATAGCCACCAAGAAGGTGGTCTTCCACAACAGGTGGGAGATGTCACACCTGTGCATCGGTTCCAATGACTTACCCATGAGCTTGGCCAGTACCAGCAGTAAATCCCATGGAAGTGGAGGTTCCTGCACCAGAGGGAATATGTGATCTAGGCCCTTGAAAAAGTGCCAGACCACCGTCTCCTACAACACCAACTGCTCACCGGTCGGCGCCCGGTAAGCAGAGGAGGCTGCCAGGTGCACCTTAAGAGTTGACCGAAGCCCTTGCTGAGAAAGGGAACATAGGTAGTCCAAAATGCTAGCCAACTGGCACGACGAGGGGTCCAACCCTTTGCCCTGACACCAAATGGAGAATCTCTTCCATTTAAAGGCATAACATTTTCTAGTCGAGTCCTTACGGGACGCCTCAACAATGATGAGGACCTCGTCGGAAAGCCCCAAGGCCGGGAACTCTCGCCGCTCAGGAACCAGGCCGTCAGGTGCAGGGACTGAAAGTCCGGATGGAGCAACTTCCCCTTGTTGATGGAGAGGAGGTCCGGGTGGGCTGGAAGCCGCCTCGGGAGCCTGGAGCTGAGGCTGAGGAGATCAGGATACCAGAACTGGTGAGGCCAGCTGGGGCTACCAGGATCACCTGTGCCTTGTCCCTCCTTGCCTTGAGTAGCACCTTGTGGATCAAGGGAAATGGAGGGAAGGCGTAAAAGAGGCCTGGGGTCCATGGCCTTGAGAAGGCATCCCCTTGCAGCGAGCCCTGCTGATGGGGGCGGGCGTGAAACAGCCTCAGCTTCACATTCTCCCTGGAGGAAAACAGGTCCACCTGCGGTGTGCCCCAGTGGAAGAACAGGTTTTGTACTACCTCTGGCAGGAGAGACCACTCGTGAGATGCATTGCCTATCCGGCTGAGGGCATTGGCAGACTGTTCGAGGCTGATGCCACAAGAATGTCTAGGAGATCCGCCTCCAGGCTGAGCACGAGAAACTTGATGCGAAGAGCCTCCTTGCACAGAGGCAAGGAGTGCGTCCCGCCCTGTCGGTTGAGACAGTACATGGTCGTGGTGTTGTCCATCTGGACCTGGACCACTCGACCCCGAACAAATGGAGCGAAGGCGGTCAGGGCTAGCTGGACCACTCGGAGCTCCAGCAGGTTGATGTGGCATTGGGACTCCTGAGGGGACCAGAGTCCGTGGGCCCTGTGCTCCCCCAGATGGGCACCCCAACCCATCAGAGAGGCGTCAGTCGTCAAGATGACCATCGGCTTGGGACAGATAAACGGGATGCTCTCCAGCATATGAGCTGGGACGAGCCACCACTGCAGGCTGTCCCACATCTTCTGGGTCACAGAGACTGGCTGGTCTAGAAGACCTGAGCGCTGAGACCACTGGCGGGCCAGCCCCCACTGCAGGGGGGCGCATATGCCAGCGGGCCCAGCGGACCATGCTAGTGCAGGCGGCAATGAGACCCAGAAGGCACAGGAAGTCCCGGGCAGGGCACAATTGCCCAACCTGTAATGACTGGGCAAAGGAGGAAAGGACCTCGGCCCTGTCCGCTGGGAGCCAGGCTCTGGCTCGGAGAGAGTCGAGCTCCGCACTGATGAACTGGATCACCTGCGAAGGCACGAGTTCCGACTTGGCCTCGTTGATGAGGAGGCTGAATTGAGAGCAAACCCGGAGGGCCAGATCGCTGGACCGCTCCACCTCCAACCTGGAGGGGGCTGCTATCAGCCAATCGTCCAGGTAAGGGTAAACCCAGACCCCTCAGCACCGCAGAAATGCTGCCACCACTGCCATGCATTTGCTGAAGACCCTGGGAGCTGATGAAAGGCCGAAGGGCATAGCCCGGAACTTGTAAAGGGTTCCCTCTGCCCGAAAGTGGAGGAATCGCTGATGAGACGGACAGACTGGGAAGTGAAAGAACTCGTCCCGGAGGTCTAGGGAGCAGAACCACGTGCCTTGCTCCAGGGATGGTATGATCTGAGCCAGAGACACCATTCAGAAGGTGCGTGGCTTCCGGAACTTGTTCATGTCGTGCAGATCGAGAATGGGGCACTTGCCCCCCGTCCGTTTTGGAACCAGGAAGTACCTGGAAACGAACCATGGGTACGGAGGAGGATCCGCCACCATGCTGGCTACCCCCTTGCGGAGGAGCAGGACTATGTCATCTCAGAGAGCCAACAGAGAGGCTACAGATCCGGAAGCCCCCGTGCGGCGTGGGCTCGAAAGGGAGAGACCTGCTCGAATTCCAGAGGCAGGCTCCTGCCAACCACCTCCAGCACCCAGCAGTCCATGGTGATAGCGGACCAGGCGGAAAGGAAGTGGCTGAGATGGCCCTCCATGGGGGGACCCGGGGGAGGTGTGACAGGGGCAGGCGGCACCCGCAACCCGTCACTGGGCAGGCTTTCAGGAGGAGGACCCAACTGAGGGGCCACCCAGGCCCCCCCCCCGGGCCTCCTGACCAAGGAAGCAATGGACTTGGCTTTAGGATGCCAAGCATGAGCCTGCTGGCCCTGCTGCTGATGCTACTGGGCAGGTCTTGCTGCAGGAGGGGAAGGGAGGGACGAAAGGGTTGACGCTGCTGATGGCGACCTTTGTCCCTTTGAACAAATGCAACCGAATCTAAGATGGCATTGGACTTCTCAATGCACTGTAGGTGACCCTCCACCCCAGGCCCGAACAGGTCGGTGCCCAGAAAGGGAACATCTGCTAGCTTGTGTTGGGTGTCTGCCATGAAAATCGAGATCCACAACCAAGCCCTGCAGCGCATGGCCACTGCGGCTGCCACTGACCGGGGACAGGAGTCTCCAATGTCCAGAGCCATCTGGAGCTGTTGTTTAGCCACCGCCCTTCCCTGGTCCCGAACCTGCTTGACCGTGGTCTGAAGGTCGGCCGGGAGATGAGGGAGCACCTCATCCAGGGAGCCCAACAGGGCGTGGGAGAAATGTGCCATCAGAACGGCCGAGCTAGCCTGACGAAGGCCCAAAGAGGCGGTAGCGTACACCTTCCTCCCAGAATACTCTACCTTCCTGGACTCCTTATCTGGGGGCTTATCCACATCCCTGGTGTTGCCTAAGCACCTAAAAACGGAATCGGCCACTAACCCTTCAGCTGAGGGGTGCTCTGAGAAGCCAGAGAGGGAGCCGGTAGGGATGGCATACTTGCAGGCCATTCTGGCTGAAGGCACAGGGCAGGAGGCCGGGCACTGCCAGAGCTCAACAGCCGGATCCACAATGGCCTCGGCCATGAGGAATCCCCCTTGTCCAGAATCTCCGTAAGGGGATATCTGGCCCACTTTTGCATGACTTTGAGCAGCATCCCGGTGGACTCTGAGATGAGTCGAAGAATACCCAGGAACGAGGTGGGGCTCTCATCCACAGACAGACCCCCCCCCCCCGAGGATTCCAGGTTGACTGGACGTGAATGCAACGAGAAGTCCTCTGACTCCTAAGAGTCCGTGTACAGCTGCTGACCACCTGAGCCACACTCCGAGAACGTTCGGGGGTGAGAGTGACTAACAACCGATGAGGCAAACCCTGAGCCGGCCGAGAATCCTTGGTCGGCGCCCCAACCTTTGGCTGAGGTGGCAGTGGTTCCATCACAATGGGCGGAGCAGCGGGTTTTGGCCAAGCAGTCGGTGCCGAAACCGGATCCTCAACCGAGAAACAGAAGGCAGGAGACGGCTTCAGCCTTTCGGGCGACAGACACAATTTCCGGCGTGGAAGCCGACGCCGGCTTGCTGCCAGCCAAAAGAAGTTGCTGCAACATGTGGTCCCTCGTTGCGCCGACACAACTTGCGCCGGAGCCTCTCCTCGGCCAAGGAGGATGAAGACGATGAGCAGTGGCGCCGCTTTCTGCGGTTTCGGGAACAGGACCGCCGACATCGGTGGGACCTCCCCGAAGCGGAGGAGGACCGAGACCGACAACGGTGAGTCGAGGAAGGAGCGAGGAAACCCACTGCCCCTCCAGTGCAGGGTACTTGACTGGGGACGTCGGTTCAGCAGGCTGAGTCAAGACCTCGGAGGGCACCATGAGCACCGGTGTCCGAGAAAGAGAACTGTCAGCCTCCTCGGTCGACAACCTGTTGGTGGGCTCGAGAAAAATCTCAGCCTCGTCAACAGGAGTCTCGGTCGGCTGGTCTGACAGGGACTCCATGAAACCAGCGGCCCGGGCCACAACCTCAACCAAAGCCGAGAGGCTACGATCTGGGGAGCGAGATCTCTCCCGCTCCCAAGAACGTTGATGCTGGGACTTACCTTTCTTCGGATCCTTCTTCTTGGACCGAGAGGAATGAGACCCAGTAGGACCCTCTCCTTTAGTCGAGAGGGAGTGGCAGAGCTTCCAAAATTAAACTGTGTAGGAAGAGCACAATTGGAGCGGGATAAAAGCAGAAGCTGAGGAGGAACTCTACGCAGCTTGGGCCGCCTCCTCCTCGACAGCCATGAGCTGTTCAAGCTGTTCTGCGGAGCCCACCGCCGTGGACACCACCCAACGGGCCTCTTTCGATCTGACTGGCAGGTACTGTTTCACCGGTTGCCCCAGCTGTAGTCGGGCAGCGCGGTCCTCGAGCACCGACAGAGAGAAGGACAGACAAAGATCACAAGCCTCTGGATCGTGGTCATGCCCGAGACAGTAAACGCACGTGGTGTGTGGGTCAGTGCGAGACATCTTCTGCCCACAAGGGCACTGACGGAACCCAGGAATGGACTTGTCCTCCATCACAGCCGCGAGGGAAGTAGGTGAAGACCAAACTCGAGCGAGTCTAAGGCTAAGTTTTGGAAGAAAATCCAAAGATTTAAGATCCAGGGACTACAGAACCTGACAGCGCTAAGGAGGGAACCCAAGCTTCCAAGCGGTAAGAAAGATCTGGCATCATGGGGCGGAGCCAAGGGTTTTATCACCTGGGTGGGTGGGAGGAGTCAGCTTGAAGAGCTTCCGGACCATCTTAAAGCAGCAAGGCACCTGCCAGACTGTGGATTGAACAACATATCCACGTCCCTAGAACAGCTGTTTTGACTGAAGTCCTTCGTCCCGTCCAGATAAAATCAAAAGACCCTCTTAACATCCAGTGAGTGGGGAGTCCTTTCTCCCTCATTCTCGAAGCTGGCAAAGTAGGCAGGTAGGATTATAGCCTGATTAAGATGGAACTCCAGCACCACCTTAGGTGGAAACTTGGGGTGTGTATGAAGAAAGTACAGTTACGTAAGAACTTACCATAACAGTAGATCTTCAAGAGAGGCTCTTGCAGTAGGTATTTACATATAGGACTGGCCCAGTAGGCGTCAGGACCCCACGGAAACATTTCTAGCTAGCAGTCTCTGCCAGGGGACCGCCCCCACATCAGGTGACCGACATCATGCGACGTCAGTATAAAGGGGCAGTCCCCCATGCCCGCCTTCCAGTTCTTTCCCACCAAGGGCCACAAGAGGTAAGACGAGAGAGAAGCAGATATTTCCCTTCCTGGAAAAGAAGCTAAAAAAAGCTAAGGGGGATGGAGGGTGGGAAGGCAATACCTACTGCCAGAGCCTCTCGAGATCTACTATTATGGTAAGTTCTTACATAACTGTACTATCTTACTCAGAGAGAACTCTTGCATTGAGTATTTACATATAGGACTGAATCCCAAGCAGTCTCTAACAAGGAGAAAAGCACTTGGGAGGAGAAGCTACTGCCCATAAAATGGAACCTCCGGCTAGGCAGGTCTTAGAAGAAGACCTGAAGCACAACCAACCGAAGCCTGCTCTACGGCGAGAGGCAACGTCCAAACTGTAGTGTTTTGTAAAGGTATGGACAGCAGTCCAAGTCGCGGCTGTGCAGTTGTCTGCCGCTGACACATTCTTAAAACAAGCAGCAGAGGCAGCTACCCCTCTAGTGGAGTGGCCTCTGACTTGACCCGGCAGGGTCTTGTTGTACTTGTCATAACAGAAAATTATACAATGAGTCAACCATTTAGATAGGCAATGCTTGGAAACGGCACTGCCCTCTCTTTTGTGAGCAAAAGAGACAAAAAGCTGATCAGATTTCCTGAGATCGTTAGTCTTAGTGGTGTAGTATCTCAGTATTCTATGAACATCCAAAGTATGCAAGAGGTACTCCCCTTGATTGGAGTGTTGCGTAAAGAAAGTAGGTAGCTCAGTGGATTGATTCAGCATAGATTCTGCCACCACCTTAGGGAGAAACTTAGGGTTGATGCGTAAAGCCACACGTTCCTTGTGAAAAACCAAATAGGGGATTTTGCACATCAAGGCCTGAACCTCGGAAGTTCATCGAGCTGAAGTAATGGCCACTAGGAAGAGAGTCTTCCAAGAGAGGAACTTTAAATCTGCTGAGGCTGCCAGCTCGAAAGGGGGGCAGAGTAAGCCTCTCGAGAACAAAATTCAAGTCCAAGGAGAAGCAGGAACACGGACGGGGGGTCTCAAATGGAGAACCCCTCTAAGGAAAGTCTTAGAGACTTCCAACTGAGCAAAAGTTCTGTCTCCGAAGGGAACATGGTAGGCTGAAATCGCTGCCATGTGGACCTTTAAAGAGGAATGGCTGAGACCCAGATCAAAGAGATGACGTGTGTAGTCCAGGATCCTACTGACTGGGCAAGACAAAGGTTCGAAGTCCTTCGACATAGCCCAAATAGAGAATCGTTTCCACTTCATGGCATATGTGGGCCTGGTGGAAGGCTTTCTGGCCTCCACCAAAAATACAGGTTACTCACCTGTAACAGGAGTTCTAGGAATGGTATATGTTGTTCATCCACACTGTCTGGCAGGTTCCTTGCCGCTTTAAATCTTGCCGGAAGGTCTTCAAGCTGGTTCCTCCCACCCACCGGTGGTAAAACTCGGACTCCGCCCATGATGCCAGATCTAGCCGCTGGAAGCCAGGTTGTCTTGTGGCTTGGGGGAGGTCGGGTGGGTCGTGTGGATGGAACAACATATACCATTCCTAGAACCCTCGTTACAGAGTAACCTGTATTTCTAGGACATGATATGTTGTTCATCCACACTGTCTGGCAGACTCCTAGCAGTTCTCTGGGAGGAGGGAGGCAAGGCGCACACCTACTTGGGAAATAAAGACTGGACAACCGAGGCTCAAAACCAGCATCCAGGGCGGACTCAAGGTCATGTGGTAGTGGGTGATGAGTATGTGCTGACTTCAGGTAGAAGCCCTGCAGATTTCCTGGATAGGGACATCCCTGGAAGCAGCCACTGATGCAGCGGTATGGCGGGTAGAATGAGCTCCTATCCCTCTGGGAGGCTCCATGCCCACCAACCTATAGCAGAGATCTATGCAGGAAGTGACCCACCTGCCTATCATCCACTTGGCTGCAGGTCTGCCAGCTGCAGCTTCAGCATAGGTGACAAACAACTGGCGAACCTCTCCCCGAACTTCAGCCATCCGCTCCTTGTAATAAACGAGCGCTCTTCTAGGGTCCAAAGTATGGAGCCTATATTCGGCCTCTGAGGTGTGATTGGGGTAGAACACCGCCACAGTCAACACCTGGTTAAGGTGAAACTCCAACACCACCTTCAGAAGGAATTTTGGGTGGGGGTGCAGGACAACCTTGTCCCTGTGGAAGACCAGATAAAGAGACTCGATGGAGAGTGCCTGGAACTCTCCCATCCTTCTGGCTGACGTGATAGCCACCAAGAAGGCGGTCTTCCACGACAGGTGAGAGATGTCACACCTGCGCATCGGTTCGAATGGCTTGCCCATGAGCTTAGCCAATACCAGCAGTAGACCCCACGGAGGTGGGTTCTCACACCGGAGGGATATGTGACAAGGCCTTTGAAAAGCGCCCGACCATTCTCTCCTGCGCGCACCGACTGCTTCCCTGCCCGCGCCTGTAGGCAGAGATGGCTGCCAGGTGCACCTTAAGGGTCGTCGACCGAAGCCCTTGCTAAGAAAGGTACCACAGGTAGTCCAGAATGCTTGCCAAGGAACAGGAGGAAGGGTCCAGGCCCTTGCCCTGACACCAAATGGAGAATCTCTTCCATTTGAAGGCGTAGCATTTTCTGGTCAACTCCTTACGGGATGCCTCAATGACGTTGAGGACCTCATCGGAAAGACCCAAGGCCTGGAACTCTAGCCGCTCAGGAACCAGGCTGTCAGGTGCAGGGATTGAAGGTCCGGATGGAATACCTTCCCCTGGTTGACTGAGATCAGGTCCGGGCGGGCTGGAAGCTGCCTCGGGAGCCTGGAGCGGAGACTGAGGAGATCTGGATACCAGTACTGGCGGGGCCACTCTGGGGCTACCAGAATCACCTGCGCCTTGTCCCTCCTCGCCTTGAGAAGCACCTTGTGGATCAAGGGAAATGGGGGAAAGGCGTAGAAAAGGCCCGGGGTCCACAGCCTCGAGAAGGCATCCCCCTGCAGCGAGCCCTGCCATAGGGGGCTGGCATGAAACAGTCTCAGCCGCATTCTCCCTGGAGGCAAACAGGTCCGCCTGAGGCGTGCCAGTGGCAGAACAGATCTTGTACTACCTCCAGCAGGAGAGACCACTAGTGGGACGCAGCCCCTATCCGGCTTAGGGGCATCGGCCAGGGTGTTGGAGGCTCCTGCCACATGAATGGCGAGGAGATCCGCCTCCAGGCTGCATACAGTGACTAAATGGAGAGCTTCCCTGCACAAAGGCCGAGGCGCGTCCCACCCTGGCGGTTTAGGTAGTACATGGTCGTGGTATTGTCCATCTGGACCTGAACCACTTGACCCCGTAGAAGCGAGCGAACGCGGTGAGGGCTAGACGAACCGCTCAAAGCTCCAGCAGGTTGATGTGGCATCGGGACTCCCGAGGGGACCAGAGGCCATGCGCTCTGTGCTCCCCCAAATGGGCACACCAACCCATCAGAGAGGCATCGGTCAATAGAGAAACCGTCGGCTCGGGGCAGACAAATGGGATGCCCTCCTGCAGATGTGCTGGAATGGTCCACCACTGGACAGCGTTCCACATCCCCTGGGTCACTGTCACTAGCTGATCCAGTGGATCGAAGTGCTATGACCATTGGCTGGCCAGCCCCCACTGAAGGGGACGCATGTACCAGGGGGCCCAACGGACCACGCTGGTTCAGGCCGCCATGAGCCCAGGAGGCACAGGAAGTCCCGGGCAGGGCGTGATTGTCCAACCTGAAATGATTGGGCAAAGGAGGAAAGAACCTCAGCCCTGTCCACCGGGAGCCGTGTTCTGGCTCGTAGAGAGTCGAGCTCTGCCCCAATTAATTGAATCACCTGCTTTGGCACGAGTTACGACTTGGCCTCATTGATGAGGACGACAACCTGAGAGCAAACCTGGACGGCCAGATCTCTGGACCGCTCCACCTCCGCTCTGGAGGGGGCTGCAATCAGCCAGTCGTCCAGATAGGGGTACACCCGGACCCTTCGGCGCCGCAGGAATGCTGTCACCACTGCCATGCATTTGGTGAAGACCCTGGGAGCTAGGGAAAGGCCGAAGGGCATGGCCCGGAACTCATAGAGGGATCTCTCTGCCCTGAGGCGGAGGAATCTCTGGTGGGACGGACAGATTGGGACGTGAAAGAATGCGTCCTGAAGGTCCAGAGAACAGAACCACACGCCTCATTACAAGGACGGGATTATCTGAGCCAGAGTGACCATCCTGAAGGTCCCAGACCTTAGGAACCTGTTAAGGTCGTGCAGGTCGAGAATGGGGCGCCAGCCCCCCCGTCCGTTTTTGGACCAGGAAGTACCTGGACACAAACCCCAGGTCTGGAAGAGGATCCGCCACCTTCCTGATCACCTCTTTTCGAGGAGCAGGGCGATATCGGCTCGGCGAGCCGACAAAGAGGATGTGGACCCGCGGCCCCGAGGCGACGGCTCGGGCGGGGCCTGCTCGAACTCCAGGGCAGGCCCTTTCCTACCACCTCAAAACCCAATGGTCGTGGTGATAACGGACCAGCCGGAAAGGAAGTGGCAGGCCGTCCCCCCAGAGGAACCCAGGGAGTAGCGAGGCTAGGCGACACCCCTCAACCCGTCACTGGGCAGGCTTAGAGGAGAGACCGGCCGAGGGACCTCCTGGGCCTTTACCTCCCTGCTTCCTGTTGGAAGAAGCTGTGGGCTTGGGTTTGGGATGCCAAGCGCAAGCCTGCTGGCCCTGGTGCTGGTGGGCCGGACGTGCCGCAGGCGCAGAAGGACGAAAGGACTGGTGTTGCTGCTGTCGGCGGCCTTTGTCCTTCTGGGCAGAGGTGACCGAGTCCAGAGTGGCACTGGACTTTTCGATCCGCTGGAAATGACTTTCCACTCCAGGGCCGAAGAGGTCGGTCCCCAGGAAGGGGACATTCGCCAGCTTGGGCACCTCGGCTATAGCGAGGGGTTGTTTCGGCCGCTTGGGTGACAGCCACTTGATGGCCGGGGAAGGCGACGGCTTCAGCTTGTTCCCAGACAGAAGCAACTGCTGCCACTTCAGGTCCTCGTAGCATCGACGCAACTTGCGCCGAAGCCTCTCCTCTTCCGAGGAGAAAGATGAGGACGAGCAGCGGCGCCGCTTACTTCGGTGCCAAGACCGAGACCACCGATGCCGGTGGGATCGGCTGGACCTAGACGATGTCCGAGACCGAGACAGAGATCCTCGGCATTTCCAAGGACAGGTCTGGAAAGGGGCAGGGGACACCCACTCTTCCCTCAGCTCGGAAGACTTAACCGGGGACTGCGGCACCAGAGGCGCAGGCAAGTCCTCGGTCTCCACCGGGGGAACTAGTGAAGAAGGGTTGTCGGCTTCACCACTCGACAGCCCATCCGATGGGTCGAGAAAAATCTCGACCGCGTCGACGGGAGTCTCGGCCGGCTGACCTGACGGGGACACCGTGAAGCCAGCGGCCTTAGCCGCAACCTCAACTGAAGTCGAGTGTCGACTGTCCAGGGAAGGGGACCTCTCCCACTCCCACGAACGCCGACGATGGGACTTACCTTTTGAGTCCTTCTTTCTGGACCAAGAGGAGTGTCCCGATGGCCCCTCTCCCTTTGTGGAAAGGGACTGGCAAAGCTCCTTGAAAGAAGCTGAATATGAGGTACCCAGAGAGACCGGGATAAATGCCACAACTGAGGAAGAGGATGATGCGGCCTGTGCCGCCACCTCCTCGAGGGCGATAATCTGCTCGAGTTGGTCAGCCGAGCCAGCCGCCGCGGTAACCGCCCAAAGGGCCTCCCCTTCGACTCACCGGCGGGTAGCGCTCTCGGGGGCCCAAGCTGTAACCGGCAGCGCGGTCTTCCAGGGCGTTGGCCAAAACGAACGGCATAACTCACAGGCCTGCGGGTCATGTTCTAGGCCGAGGCAGTAGGCGCATGTGGAGTGCGGGTCCGTCCTGGACATTTCTGCCCACAAGGCACTGCCGAAATCGAGTCAATTTGTCCATCGCAGCGCGGGGAGAAACTTGACGAAGTCTTGAAAATTTTAAAATAAGTTTCGGGCGAACCGAAGAATTAGGATCCAGTCTACACGCAGAGCGTTAAGGAGGGAACCTGAGCTTCCAAGCAGTAAGGAAGATCTGGCATCATGGGGCGGAGCCGAGAGTTTTACCACCCGGGTGGGTGGGAGGAGCCAGCTTGAAGACCTTCCGGCAAGATTTAAAGCGGCAAGGAACCTGTCAGAGAGTGTGGATGAACAACATATCCATGTCCCTAGGAAATAATTTTACTTTGTCCCTGTGCTGGGGAGATGGGGGGGCTCGGCTGCACTTTCGGAGGGCAGGGGTCCACTGGCACACCAACTGGGGGTGCACATTATGTTTCAGGTCGCCAGGAGCAATTGGGGGTGGCCAATAGACTACTAGGTTTCTACCAGCAGCCTGGATGGGCGATCGGTGGGGGTTCCACTAGACTATCAGGCTAGTATACAGGATGGGTAATCGGGAGAGAGGTGGGCACCAGACCAGTATACACGATGGGCAACTGGGGATGGGGTGGGGGATACACTAAACCACCAGGGAGTTATATAAAATGACAGGCTAGGCAATCGGGGTGAGAAAGGGGCCACTAGACTACCACGGGTTACACACAGCAGACTGGACGGGCACTCAGGGGGTTGGGGACATCCAGCGCTGTACACTAATGTGCCCATAATTGGCATGCAATTGGCCCATAGCAACAATCATTTCCAATGAGCTTCATTAGCATGTTTGGGCTGAATACGGCCCACAGGAGGCCTGACGCTATCCCATTTGGGCCATGCTATCTCCACTGGGCTCTTGTGGGCCATTTCTAGTCAGGGCCTGTGTCAGTGCAGTCATGATGTGCTGCGCTGACATAGCAGCATATTCAGACAATTATTATTGAGTCCACCCTGTCTTTCGGGAGAAAGGACCGGGCTGCAGTTGAACCCAGGACTGCCCCAATAAAATGTATCCTCTGGGAGGGAATCAATTGTGATTTCTGATGACTGAGCAAGACTCCAATTGATGTCTAAAACTGGAAAGTAAAGGAAACTGCCATTTTTGTCTGCATCTTAGACTGACTTTTTATGAACCAATCATCCAGGTAAGGGAATACAGTACTTGCAGTCGCTTTTTTCCAGCTGTGCTGCCAGCATTGTGCACCACTTGGTAAGACTGTCTTTTTTTGTTAATTTGGTATACTTTTCCCCTGTGCTCCCAACTATCTCCCTTCACTCCTCTGCCGTGCAGAGCCATGTCGGCCACCATCCTCATGACTTAGCTTGCTCCTTACCACCCCCCTCCCCCCCGTGAATGACTCCCCTCATGGAAAGGGCTGCCTAGGGAAGACCCTGATCCCCTGGACAGAGATGAAGTGCTGCTGGGAGAGCGAGAGCCTCGGTCGGCGGTGCAGGACATGCAGCAGGACAGAGACAACATCTTGCTCACTCTGGATTTTCACTTTTTCTGCCCCAGCCGAACATCGTGGAGGTGGTACATCGATGCCTAAACATCAGAATAATGACTCCCCTCATTACTGGCTCCAGCCTGCACTGTCACCTGTAGTCAGCCAGGTGGCAATACTGTGCAAGAGACCAGGAACCCTCCCTCTCCAAAGTAGTGAGCATCCACGGGACACCTCAACCATCACTCAACCATCCCTTCAGCGACCCAGGCACATTCCCAAACCAGAGTCACTGGTGTCGCAGGCATTAGCAATACCACTATGCCAGCAGGCCAGTTTCAAATCAGGCAGTTCTGATGCAAGCCCAAGTGGCAGGACTCTGAACTGGTAGTGTTTGAGACCTTCACAAAAGTGAGGTATTTGCGGTGGCTGCCACTGGCAGAATTCTTCAGAAATGGCAATTCCATTTGTAAAATGCTTTTCAGAAATTCTTTTTTCATTCTGTGGAATTCTGAAAAGCATTTCTATGGGAACCATGGAATAATATCATGTGGAATATTTTTTTGTGTTTGCAGAAAAAGAATCCCCCAGTTCACATATAGTGCAGAATACAGTTTCAGTTAACAATATCCTTTCAGAATTTCGAAATCTCACTTCCGATGGAATTCTGTGGAATTAGGCAGAATTTTCAGAATTCTGGCAGAAGAGGAATTTGAAAATTGTGCACTGCTCTAGGACAGGTTGCTCTGCATCCTGCATGTGCAGAAATGTCAATCAATTCTGGGATCCCAGGTACAGAGAGGAGGTCACAGAGACACCATCCTAAATATTTTGTCCCTCATTTACTTGTTCAGGAGAGATGTGAAGAAATACTTCTGACTGACTGGAACAGTCTTGCAGTGCAGGTAGTAGGGGCGAAAACAGTGGTGGGATTCAAAAAAGCCAGGGATAAGCACAAGGAAATCATAAGGGATAGTAAGGGGTGGAAGAGAAAGTGCCATAGACCTGGAAGGGCCTACAGCATAAGCAACACAATCTCCTGCCTTCAGTTTCTGTTATGTTTCTATGTTTCAAGAGCTTGAGGTCTAAGATTAGGTGCATGCCGCCCTTCTTTTGGAAACAAGGAAGTATCTAGTGTAGATGCCTTCCCCTGTTCTTACTCCAGTACATTATCTACTGCCGTAATGTACTTGCTCAAGAGCCTGAGGTCTAACATTAGGCATATGCCACCCATCTTTTTGGAAATAAGGAACCATTCAGTGCAGAAGCCTTTCCCCCTTCTTACGAACATACGAAATTTGCCAACACATAAAGGCCTAGTGGTCTATTAAGTCTGCTCGAATGTGCAGCTAGCATCCCTTATTCTGCAGCTTCCCCTCCCTCCCACCCTCCCCCTTGCCCTGTCCCGGCCCCCTTTGAAGCAGACCACTGTTCTACTGGATACCACTTCCACTAGTAACACATTCCACCCAGCTACCACCCTCACCGTAATAAACTGTCTCCTCAGCTCCCTCCTGAACCTTTCTCCCTCCAGTCTCACATCACGGCCCCGGGTGTCCCTCCCCTCCCTTACTCTGAACAGCCCCTCCATACCTGTCTTGTTTATTCCTTTCATGTAATTGAAGGTTTCGATCATATCCCCCCGTCCCTCTCTCCTCCAGCGAGTACATGTTCAACTCCCTCAGCCTCCTCTCGTATGGCAAGTCCCCAGCCCTTGGATCATCTTTATCGCCCTTCGCTGCACCCCCTCCAGTAACTTAATGTCCCTCTTCAGATACAGGTGCCAGTACTGCACGCAGTACTTCAGGTGCTGTCTAACTAATGATCTATACAGTATTCTAGTACTTTCTCTGCTGCCTTGCTCTGTAGGAGCCCCGCTACTTCCAAGGAAGGAAGGTCTGCCACTGGGCCTGCCTGTTGAGGTGGTCCGAAGGTTGTTCTAACACCTCCAGGAAGTAACCGTCCAGAATAATTTTTAAGACCCACATGTCTGTGATAATGGTCATGCTGACAGAAAAGGGCTAGTCACCCCTCTTCTAGAGACGAGTGATCCACCTCAGACAATTGAGGTGGACACAGGGCTAGCATCTTGTTAGAGGGTAGTGCTGGGAGCTTTCCTCATTTTCAATTTCTGCAGCAGCTTCTACCTTTGCTGTGGCTAAAAAGGATTTGGACTGTCTAAGCAGGCTAATCTCCCCTAGGTTTAGAGGATACTCTTTAAAATCCTCTGACTCATCATCAGCGAGATCCAGATTGTACTCTTGTTCGTCTTCGAACAAGGAAGATAGACCTAGCATATCCAAGGGGTATTATTCCCTGCCTGGCACAGGCTCCAGTAGCAGTGTTTCATGGGGAGACTACAATGGCACCAAAGAAGGGCCCAACACAGATGATGGCTCCAACACTGAAGAATGTGTTGGCACGAACCCCGAGGAAATCACCAATGTCCCAGATGGAACCACAAGAGTGTGAGGATCCACTGCTTCATGAGAGCTTTCATTAACTGAACCACTCACCCAATACATCCCCACGAGGTAGATGGGTTATTGGGGATGGAGGAGTCATTCCCAAAGGCACAAAGGATTCTGGTGTGATATCCTCCCTTGTCGATGTCTGTGAAGTATAAGACACCAGGACTTCTGTACCCAAGGAAGATGGCTGCTTCAGAGCAGAGTGATGATAACCAGACCTAGACCTGTGGTACTGCTTTTCTTTACTTTACTGCTTTTATACAGAGACGATGCAGCAGTCTAACAGTACCCCTTGCCCCTACCAAGTGTGAGTGAAGCAGGGACAGTTTCTTTTGTGACTAAGAGAGGACTGCCTTTCTTCTTGGTCACGAGATTTCCCAGTACCAGAGCACTCACTCACTCAGAGAGGTGTGTTGGTCAGACTTAACTTTGCCAGAGCACTACCTGCCATAATCGTGAAGGAGGTGACCTATTCTTCCAGCGGAAAGAAAGATCTGACGTAACGGGGTGGACGGGGGCTATACTGCCCAGGTGGTGGGAAGAGCTTGGCTTATGGACGTCCAAAGAAACAATTTCAGTGGAACTGTGAGAGTGTGGATAAAGAACTACAGTCGTGGCCAAAAATATTGGCGCCCTTGCAGTTTTTTCTAATAATGCACCATTCCTTCCAGAATATTGTCGAAATTAAAAAATATTTTGGTATCCACATATGTATTTCTTTGGTTTGCAGTGGAATGAAACACAAAAAGCAGAAACATTTACTAAGTCTTAGCTTATTCCACACAGAAATCCTTAAATGGCCCGGACAAAATTATTGGCACCTTTTAGAAGTAATTAGAAATAATTAGATTTCAAGCAGGTGATTCTCCTTCACTTTGGAATTGAACTCACCTGTGGTGAGTTGCAGGTGCCTGCAATATAAAAATCACTCATTCAACCAGTCTGAATAGAGAAAAGGACTCATTCTCCTGTTTTGTGTCACTGTGTGTACTGCAGTGAGCACGGAGAAAAGAAAGACAGCCAGAGAATTGTCTGAGGAGGTCAGACAGAAGATTGTAGCCAAGCATGGGCAATCTCAAGGCTACAAATCAATCTCCAGAGACCTTGATGTTCCTGTTTCCACCGTACGTAATGTTATCAGGATGTTTAAGGCCCATGGCACTGTAGCCAACCTCCCTGGACGTGGCCACAAGAGAAAACTTGATCGAATATTGCAGCGCAGGATTGTTCAAATGGTGGAGAAAGCACCTCGATCAACTGCCAAATAGATTCAAACTGACCTTCAGAGACAAGGTACGACAGTTTCAACTCGCACCATCCGTCGCCAACTCAATGAAAGGGGGTTATATGGTAGGAGGCCCAGGAGGACCCCACTGCTGAGAGAGAGGCATAAGAAAGCCCGACTGGGGTTTGCCAAAACACACCTGAACAAGCCAAAATCCTTCCGGGAAAATGTCCTGAGGACAGATGAGACCAAATTAGAGCTTTTTGGTAAAGCACATCATCTCTATGTTTACAGAAAACAAAATGAAGCCTTCAAAGAAAAGAACACCTTCCCTACAGTCAAACATGGAGGAGGTTCAGTGATGTTTTGGGGTTGCTGTGCTGCCTCTGGCACTGGGTGCCTTGAATGTGTGCATCATGAAATATGGAGATTACCAGGCCATTTTGGAGCACAATGTTGAACCCAGTGTCAGAAAGCTGGGTCTCCGTCGAAGGTCATGGGTCTTCCAGCAGGACAATGACCCCAAACACACTTCAAAAAGCACCCAGGAATGGTTCAAAACAAGACGCTGGACTGTTCTGAAGTGGCCAGCAATAGAGTCCAGATCTAAATCCCATTGAAAACCCATGGAGAGATCTGAAAACAGCAGTTGGGAGAAGGCACCCTTCAAATCTGGGAGAATTGGAGCAGTTTGCACAAGAAGAGCGGGCCAAACTGCCAGTAGAGAGGTGCAGGACGCTCATCCATGGCTATAGGAAGCGGTTGATTGCAGTCATTTTGACCAAAGGCTGTGCTACCAAATATTAAGTCTAGGGTGTCAATAATTTTGTCAATGCCATTTCTTTTCATTTTCTGATTTAAAAGGATATATTAAATTCTGAATCAAAAACAAAGGTTCTGTAATATTAACAGAGAAATAAAGAATTGTGAAGACCAAACACTGTACTGTTGTTGATTTCAATTTATGTTTAGAGGAAATTGTGAGTTATTTGAAAAAGTGCAAGGGCGCCAATATTTTTGGCTACGACTATATATCCACGCCCCTAGAACTTGAAAATTTAAACTATTAAAACTGCCAGAAAAACAAAAAAAGTAGTTACATTTGTTGTAAAAATGTGAACTAGACTAGAACACTGTTGGTATGCAACCTGGTTCTCTGATGCCTGTGAGGAAAGCACTGAGCTTCGATGACAGGGAATAAAGGAATGAAGACAGCTGGAACCAGTGGTACTGTATACTGTACCATGCAGGCAAGCAGGCGATGCTGAGCGTCAGTGCTATGCACTCACACTGCCAGACCCAAAAGTTCTGGTTCCCGCAGAATCTTGTTGCCTCTGGCGCCAAGACCAAAAAGCGGTACTCTATGGATAAGATTCATTCTTGGAAGATCCACGTATGAGGAGTCGAGCTTGAAAACTGTTCCAGTGACAGCATGCTCAGTGGAAAATTGAGTGTCGATAATGTACTGTATCTAGATAGTTAAAAGCCTCTTGTATAAGATTCTAAGTTCTGAAAAAGTCATTCTTTACGATTGTTCATGCAGAATGAATTTCAGAACCCCTTAGCAAAAATACCTAAACACCTTTCACATGCCTCTGCTAGGACAAGACAGACAGCAGTGGCCAGAGTTTCAGCACATTTGAATGTGCAATGTTCCCAGAATTCCAAGGGATAGGATATTACTGGAAGAAATTTCTTCATACTTACCATAATTTCCACTTCTGTTAGCTCCAACATTGTCAATGGGTATTCATAACAAATCGGTAATGTGCGCCTCCTACTAGGGAATATGGCACAGCCCAAGGTTGACATCGGCATAGAATGTCAGGCACGCGAACATTCCGGACAGCAGCAACTCTCCAGTCACTTTTGTCCATGCAGTGCCCCAAGTAGGTAAAAATAGATCTGTATAGATTATACTGTTCATATTGTCATGAAGCAACACATATAAACTGTCTACACAGTTAAACCTTTAACCAAAATAAGATACAGTGAACGGTTCCCCACCTCGTCAGGAGAGTTGGAGGATGGAACAAGGCTCATCTTCTGCTTCACTAATGTTGTGGAAATTCTGTGCAGTACTGAGTCAACTAGAAGAGACCTGCCAAAGGAATTAATGCAAACAGATAACTCTGGAAAAGAACTGCAAACAGTATAAGCACTCACCTGTAAGAAAGGAGGCATCCTTATTTATCATCAAAATTGAACCTGTTGATTCTGCTTCTAAGCAACATTCAAATGGGGAACAGCTCCTTCTGTTTCTTTTTTTTAGATGTCTGTCTGTGTGTGTGTGTGTGTGTGTGTGTGTGTGTGTGTGTGTGTGTATATACACACATATATATATATATATATATATACACACACACACACATGTATATATATATATATATATATACACATATACACAGACAGTCATGGTAAAACTCCATTAATGCATCAGTTAGGTTCATACCACAGCGACAAAAGCATGGAGATGTGGTGTTAGGGGATACACACCCACACTCAACAGGCATTGGGTGTACACTGGTCGTGGTAATCCTCACCCCATTCCATGCATAAACAAGCTGAGGAGATGCAGTATAGGAAAATGGGGTGAGAGTTAGGCATGACGACCCCAACGCACACGCCAATGCCCGCTGGTGTGTGGGGGTGGGGCGGTAGGAGTGGTAACCCTAACACTACATTTCCATGCCTTTGTCGCTGTTGTATGAACCCTAACTGATGCATTAATGGAGTTTTTTGGCATGAATTTCCCTTCTTTTTGAGAAAGTGTAATGTAACTGGTAAGTGGTATGTGTTAGTGGGAGCGCGGCCCTCCGGGCCCTGAGCTCCCTTTACATTGTCCATTTTTTGTGTAATGGTATTCATATGTGGGAGCGCGTAAGTACAGAGCCATACAGCAGCCCTATAGGGCAAGGAACCCTTGCAACAATAATGTGCCAATATCTCAGCAACCATAGCAGCTACAAAAAAAATTAAAGTCCCGTTCTAATCGTGACAGTAAGACGTCTACGCGACATAAAGTGACCAAATCTGTATCTCGCATCTTTTACGAGATATGGGCACTAAAATGCACTGAAAAGGCACCCTTGGGACCCCTGGAACATGTTTTTGCCAATATCTCCGTAACCGTAGAAGACAGGAAAAACATTCCACTGCTGGTGTAACCTATCATTTCCAAACTTGTTTCTGCAGGTTGCTGCAGGCACTGAAAACTCTGTATCTCGCTTCGTTTTCGAGATATGGGCGCCGAAAGGCGTAACGGACACCGCAATGCTATCCTATGGAAAACTTCTCAACTTTGGAATGCTGTAACTTTGGGCCCCTTGAATGGTTTGGTACCAAACCACCAAAAGGCACAACTGTGGGACCATGGCTTGACACCTTGCAAATTTCAGCCCAAAAGACCCAACTGTTCAGTTGCAGCATGATAGCAAAGATTTGCTGTTAAAAAATAAATACTTTCGCAAATCACAAAAGTTTTGCAAAAAGCACAAAACTTTCGCATTTGCTAAAGTATTTTGGCACTTTCTTTCGTGATTTATAAAAGTATTTTTTCTTTGATGTTTAAAATGGCATTTCTGGGGGGTTTTACCCCCAAAAAAAGAAAGGGCTGGCATCCTCAGGACCCGACTAGGTAAACCCCAACAGTCAGTGTTTACCTAGAGGGTCCAGTCGTCGAAGCATAGTCCAAAACCAGGAGAAGTTGTAGAATTCACCAAAAATTAGTTACGCTAGCAGTATCATAAAATAAACTTGTTCAGCATAACTATGTACAGAGGCAAAATAAAGTTTTCCTTTAGTGTCTGTGTCCCTTATTCTCCTAATTTTTTTTGCAGTTGCAATTTAGCTCTTCCAACCCCACTCTTACCAAACATCCTGTCCTTGTCAATTTCAGGCAAGGCTGCTAGAACATAGTGTGCTTGAGCTGAAAGGCCCCCCTTTTGCAGAAGGCTGGAAGAGTTATACTACAGTAACCTCTAGAGTTTACAATAGCTTTCTGCAATCATCTCAAAATATAATTGTATATATTTCAACAGTAACACTATGTATTTTCTAAACAAAAGAGATCCCAACATCAGTTACAATTCCATACAATGATTTGCTCATATTTTTATATCAGCAGATCTAGGTATGCAAGGGAAGAAAAAGACAGACAGCAAGAGAAAACTGAGACAGTGAAAGGCAAAGGATTGCGAGACTGTTTGGGTGATCAAATCCGAAGTCTCACAGGAAAATTTGGTTGCGTAACCAGACAAAGTGGAAGGAAAGGACAGATCCTTGCATTTTAAACAGTTTCTCTAACAACTGGAACAGGGTCCTAGTCCACCTTGTCACAGGTCCCAAATTTAAACGCCAGGCATTTTTCTCTCTCACTAACTGAAAACAAGATGGCCGCAGTACTAAAGTAAAAGGGCCATTTGCGAAAGTAAAAATGCATTTGTAAAAACTTTCATGAGATACATATATTTTTTTCCCCATTGACTATAATGGGAAATTTGTTTTTTGAATAAGGTTTGAATGGTTTAATATTTTTACACCAAATCTTCAAAAGGCATATCAGTGACCCAGACTGCATCTTCCCTGAAGATTTTGGACTGAACAGAAAATCGTACGGGCTGTGGGCGCGAGCAAAGAAACATGCAAAAAGTCAGTTTTTTTGCATTTTTTGGTGTGCTATAGCTCCGCAACCGTACATCCGACCACAACGCAACTTGCCAGATCCAGAAATCTACGACACCAGACCGCGCATACAAAATTTCAGGCAAATCTATATGATGGCAAAGTTATTAGTGCAAAATTTGAGGTTTAACATTAAAGTGCTTACTCAGCCCTAACTATACTGGCGCTACCATGCCAGTATTATATGTATATATATATCTGCAGCAGATAAATCATAGAAGTATGTCTAGACAGACTTACAATCAGAATTTTATTAGAAAACAATGAACATCCCAGTGCTGGCATACCAGACAACATTCTCCCACAGAAGCAAGGTTCCTGGGCAGGCCCCACTGATAATGTTGGAGCTAACAGAAAAGGAAATTACGGCAAGTATGAAGAAATTTCTTCTTTCTGTAGTGCTCCACATTGACAATGGGTATTCGTGACAAATGGGTTCTAAAAAGCAGTACTCATCACATAACCGGTGGGGGGAGAATACTGTCACATATGCTTACCTGCTAACTGTCTCCTGCAAAACTCTGTGACCAAAGGCTGCATCAGCAGAAATGTGAACATCCAATCTGTAGTGCTTGGTGAATGTATGGACGGAGGACCACCTAGCTGCCTTGCACAATTCTAAGACAGATGCCTCACCCTTTCTCTACCCAGGAGGTGGCCATAGCTCTGGTGGAAAGAGCTTTGATGAGAGCTGGAGCCCTCTTCGTCACTGCGACATAAACCTTGGCAATGTATGCCCTCACCCACCTTGCCAGGGTGGCCTTGGAGGCTTTCTATCCTTTCTTGGCTGCTCCAAAAAGTATGAACAAGCTATCTTGATTTCCTGAACTCTGCAGTCCATCTAAGGTATGTTCTAACTTCCCAGCACAACTCCAACTTGTGCAACTCTCTCTCTTGGGTGAGTTGGTTGCAGACAGAAGGATGAGAGACAGATTTCCTGGTTCATATGAAGAGCTGTAGGAACCTTCAGGATGAAAGACAGAACCATTCTCAGAACCACCCTGTCCTACGAACATATGAAATTTGCCAGCAGATAAAGGCCTAGTGGGCTATCAAGTCTGCTCGAATGAGCAGCTAGCACCCCTTATTCTGCAGCTGCCCCTCCCTCTCCCTTGACCAAGACCCTTTTGAAGCAGCCCACTGTTCTACTGGATACCACTTCCGCCAGTAACACATTCCACCCAGCTATCACCCTCTCCGTAAAAAAAATCTCGTCTCCCTCCTGAACCTTCCTCCCTCCATTCTCATATCATGGCCCCGGAGGTCCCTCCCCTCCCTTACTTTGAACAGCCCCTCCATACCTGTCTTGCTTATTCCTTTCATGTATTTGAAGGTTTCAATCATATCCCAGTCCCTCCTCTCCTCTGAGTACATGTTCAACTCCCTCAGCCTCCTCTTGTATGGTTAAGTCTCCCAGCCCCTGGATCATCTTTGTTGCCCTGCGCTGCACCCCCTCCAGTAACTTAATGTCCTTCTTCAGATATGGGTGCCAGTACTGCACGCAGTACTCCAGGTTTATTAACTAATGAGCTATACAGTGGCAGAATCACCTCCCTCCTCCTCGAGGAGATACCCCTTGCAATGCAACCCTGCATTTTGTTGGCCTTTGCAGCTACCTTCCTACATTGTGCCAAGCTGTTCATTGACCTCGTAATAAGCACCTCCAGATCCTTCTCCTCCACTGTCTCAACTAGCTGCACTTCCCCAGCTGGTAATTCCACCTTGGGGTTTTCACCCCAAAATGCAGCACCTTGCACTTTTTTGGCACTGAACCCCAGTTGACAGGTGTCTGACCAGGTTTCCAGCTTTGCCAGATCATCCTGCAACCACTGCCATCCCCTAAGTCATCCACCACCACTCCCATCTTGGTGTTGTCAGCGAACAGATTGATCTTGCTCTTGATGCCCAATGATATGTCTGAAATGAATATCCCAAACAATACTGGTCCAAATACCAAGCCCTGCAGAATACTGCTCATCGCTATCCTTGAGGATGAGAGCTCCCCACCCACCACCCCCCTCTGTTGCCTTCCCTGAAACCAGTTTCCTACCCATCTCACCAGTTTGCACCTGCCCCTATGCCCTCTAACTTACTTCCCAGCCTCCCATGCAGCACCAAGTCGAATGCCTTACTGAAGTCCAGGTGCAGGACATCCACTGCATGGCCCCATCCAACTGCCTAGTTACCCAGTCATTGAACTCCACCAGGTTGGTTTGGCAGGATCTGCCACTGACAAAATCATACTGTCTGCTGTCTTGTAGCCCTTTGGCCTCCAGGAGGGACCCTAGCCTCTCCTTCAGGATAGTCTCAGTCAGCTTACTCCACGATGGATGACTTATCGCCAATTCATTAGTTCCCTGTTCATCCTTAAGTTGCCTTTGTGGAGGGGCACCACATGAGCCATCCTCCAATCCTGAACTATATACCCTGAGTGTAGTGAGGCACAGAATAGGTCTGCCAAAGGCCCCGCCAGGACCTCTGCCAGCTCCTTCAGTACCCTGGGGTGGATGCCATCTGGGCCTGGCACCTTGTACACCCTCAGTGCCTTCAAACCCTCCAGAACTCTGCCCTCCATGATTTCCCCGTTCCTCACCCTCTTCCCCGCCATTCCTACCCTTCATCCCCCGTGGGTATCACCCACCCCCTTTCTCCTTAGTAAATACAGAGCAGAAATAATCATTTAGCACTTCTGCCTTATCATCCCCTGTTTCCACTCACCCCAAGCCTGACAAAGTAAGGTTCTTTTTGGGACAAGCCCCGGAGTTCACCAATCTTCCTGGTTAAATACATAGCAACTAAAAATATATACCTTGTATGACAACAAGTCCAATGGTACAGACAAAAGTGGTTCAAAAGGTTCTTTACAAAGAGCATTCAATACCAGATTCAGATCCCATGGAGGAACAGAGGATTGGAATAGAGGTCAGCTCCTGCTGACAGCTTACAGAAAATGAATAAGGAGTCCAAGGAGGCTCCAAGGGCTGATACCTAATCTCTCAAGGTGCTCAAGATCAAACCTTTTTCCACTCCTTCCCGTAGAAAGTCCAAAATCTGTGGAACCGTGGCTTTAGAAGGCCACATACCTTTCTCTCTGGCCCAAGCAGAAAAGGTGGTCCGTACATGAGCACAAGCTGCCAACATGAAATTTTTCAGGCAGCCATTAGTGTCCACTACCTTTTTCAAGAAACCCTGTTTTAGGAGTCTCCTACTTTTAGGAGCCAAGCCGCAAGCTGCACTGCTCCTGGATTTGGATGCAGAAAGGGACCTTGGGCGAGTGAGTTCCTCCTCCGTACTGGGAGTCAAAATGGCATATGTTGAGCTAGGTTCACGAAGTTCGAGCACCATGGTCTTCTGGGCCACTCCAGAGCTATGACAACAAAGCTTCCTCTTGAGTGCCTTACTTTGCATATGACATTGGGAAGGAGTGGCAGAGAGGATGGAAGGCATACGCACTGTCAAAATTCCATACCTATGACAGAGTAACCATTGCCTCTACCTGTGGACTATGGTAGCAGCTGAAAAAACACTGCACTTGAGCATTCTGGCTGGAAGCAAACAAGTCTATCTGCAGATGATCAAATCTTTTGCACAGAAGGTCGAACACATCCGGCTTCAGAATCCACTCCTTGGGATGGACATTCTTAGAGCTTAGCCAATCGGCCTGAATGTTCAACTCCCCCACCAAATGAACTGTTGATGGAGACAGAAGGTTCTCCTCTGCCCACAGCACAAGACTGGTTGCTTCTTTGAGCATCTTTCTGCTCTTTGTGCCCCCTTGATTGTTTATGTACACCACCGTGACAGCTTTGTCTGACCTTATTATCACAGCTCTTGACTGCACCCGATCTTGAAAGTGAAGGAGAGTGAGGGGCACAGCCCTCATCTCCAGGATGATCTGGACGTGCTGTTCCTTTGCAGACCAAGACCCCTGAATGGGAATGTGGTCCAGCACTGCCCCCCCAGCCTGACAGACTGGCACTGGTTGTCAGAATCAACTCTAGAGAAACTTCCAAGTGACACCCTTTGCTCAGATTCTCTAAACTCACCCACCAACTCAGGGACTGCCGCAGAAGTGGGGAAATCGGATTCCTGGCCTGACAGTCCTCCAAGGTCGGATCCCAGGTCAACAGCAACTCGATCTGGAGGGGTCGCATGTGAAGGTAAGCCCACAGAATCAGCTCTATTGTCGCTGTCATGAGGACTCAAATCAGCAGTGAGCTGAAGCAGACGATTGGCTCCTCAGCCACGAAACCTCTCTCAACAAGGTCTCTCCTTTCTGGCTGACGAGAGGAAAACCTTCCCCTTGTCCATCTTGAACACCGCTCCCAGGTGTTCCAGGATCTGTGACAGCTCAACAGAGCTTTACTCCTGCTTTACTACCCAGCTGTGGGACTCCAAAACTTCCAGAGTCCTAGTCACTGATTTCTTTGCCAGTGGAGCAGACAGCGCTCAAATGAGCAAGTCATCCAGGTAAGGATACATATGATGTGGCTCCTGTCAGAGATCAGCCACCAGGACTACAAGCACCTTCGAGAACATTCTGGGATCTGTTGCCAGCTCAAATGGGAGCATCCTATACTGGAAGTGTTGCCCCAGGACCATGAACCTGGTGAACCTCTGATGAGACTTCCAGATGGCAATGTGGGAATATGCATCCCTCTTAGGGCTGCCACCTTTGGATGAGGCAAAAAACGGATCCTAAGCTCCACCCTTAGCCCCACGCCTTTTCATGACTCATCATGCATTGCTCCTCCAACAACAGGCAACAGTTAAAGCAGCAGTGAAACAAAAATGTTAGGATACTGTACTGTTGTTAATGTAACTTTCCTATGTTCTTCCTAATTATTTATTTGTGTATTTATTTATTTATTGACATTGGTTAACCAGATAAACATACAGAGATACAGTAAATCTCACTTACAGATATGATCTGGGGGAGACAAGGGAAATACAATAAATAGCATACAACAGTACACATACTTTATATATTTTTCTGCCTCCATTTCCTGTTCTTGTCCACAGTACTATTTCAAAACCAAAGAAGTGACCATACTTTTTTCTTGTGGGAGAAAATAATTTAAAATATTTAAATATGCCTAAATTCTGTTAGAGACGAAAATGTTTACCAGCAAATGAAAGTGGAGGACAACTGGCTCTGTTACTGTTACAAAAGGTGGGGGCAGCTTTGCTGCTATGCCACTTTAGGATGCAGTGGAAAAGATTAGGTCAAGTAAGTGCTAATGGTGTTAATGGCCATACTTTACAACTCCCAGGGTGACTGCATTCACAAACAAAAGGCTACACTGACAACAGAACTTGTTTGTAACCTGGACATGTAGCTGAAACAATGAGTGATTTGACAAAATGTGTTTCAAAAGTATGTGAGCACTCAAACTGGCTCAAAAACCTGACCAGCACAGAGCAAAACCAGATTACCTGATAGGGACCCTGAAAACCTGATCACCAGGTAAAAAACCTGACAGGTGGCAACCCTAATCCTTCTGGTTTGTGGATGCTAGATAATCACCCACCTGGACAGCCCAGATGATTGATCGTACGGACTCCATCTTGAAGATCATGTGACAAACAAACTTGTTTAGGTGTTCCAGATCCAGAATAGGTCCAACCCCCCCTTCCCCGACTTCTTGGGAACCACAAAATAAATCTAGTAGAATCCCTGGTCTTGTTCACCAGGAGGCACTAGAATAATCACCCTGATCTGTGTGAAGTGATCCAGTGCCTGTGACACTGCTCGTCTCTTTACAGGGTCTTTTTGCACAGGGGCAGCAGAAAACGTCTCTGTGAGGCAATGGCTGAAAACTCTATTGCATAACTGAAAGTCAGAATCCCCAGAACCCAAGCATCTGATGTTATCTGGGCCCATCTTGTGTAAAGATTGTGCAGTCTTCCACCAAGGGAAAGGAGGCAGAGATGGGCCCACATACCCTCACTGTGAGGTGCCTGCCTTTCACCCTAGGCCTCCGCTGCATCTTCAGGCAAGGGCTCCTCTGCCATCATTGCTCTCGAATCCAGAATAGGATCCTTTACTCCTCTGGTTCTCAAAGTTTCGAAAGGGATGGAAACCCCCCTTGATACTGCCTCTATCGACCGCCTCCTTGACTTTTTGAGGTTGAGCCGGCCTTTTGCTGCTGTTTTGACACTGGAAGGTGGCCCATTTAATCTTGGATATCCTTCAAAATTTCATCCAGACCTGAACCAAACAATAAGCCTCACTCAAAGGCTAACAACTTGGTCTTCGGCGCCTGATCAGCGACCCACTGCCAAAGCCACATCCCTCACATGGTGGACACAATGTGATAAGTGGAGCAAGCTGACATGCATATGTTTTCCACCGTCGCATCCCCTAGAAAAGTGGAGGCCATGGACACCAACTACAAAATGCTCCCCCCTCAGAATCCAGGGGAACAAAGCTGCCCAGTGTCATATCCCACAAGTTTAAAGCTCTGGCAACAATAAGGGAGGCATAGAAGGTGCAGAGGTTTGTGCTGTTGTAGGCGAAGGTTCTTCTGCACGAGGCATCTACTCATTTGTCGTGCAAATCCGCTAAGGTCAAAGACCCTTCAACTGGGATACTAGTGTGCCTTATGGAATTATCTACAGCTTTATCAGCCAGGGGAGGGGTTCCCCCACTTGAGCGTATTTTCCGCCAGAAAGGGAAAACACTATACCTTGAGTTTTGGCAGAAATTTTCCTTGGTCCGCATCTGCCCATTCTTGTTCAATAATCTGGCCACAATGAATAAAGTTTGGAAAACACTTTGGAACAGAGGAGGATGCCAACAAGACAGTATTCATATGTAATGCCTCTGGATTACACCTCCTTCAGCTGTAATGTCCTACAAGCCTCAGTTATCAGACAGGAAAAAGATTTGGTACCAAACAGGGGAGGGATAGGAATCCTCCTCTTCGGCTCCATCCACTCCAATTCCTCCTCCTCCTCCTCAGAGGGTTCATCCCCATTATCATCAAGTAACTTCTTTGGATCAGTATTCCCCCCCAGGATCCCCAACATCCACATCCTGACCATCTGTATGATCAGGGTTGAGGTCTGCCTGCAAATCCATACTAGGAGACTCGTCCTTCTCAGATGCACCGGACATGCCTGTGGGCCCCCCCTCACTTGAGGGGCCCGACTTGGGGACGGGTTGTCTAAAGGGACGTCCTGCAGAACACTGGGACTCAAAGCTCTCCTAAAAGCAACCACACCACAAAGATTTACGCAATTCTGCTTTTCCACTGCTAGTCAGTACACCAGGTACACCCCCCAGCTCGGAGTTTCAACTGGAGGGAACTCTAAGAGATGTATTAGCTTGAGTAACACAATGGGAGAACAACAGGAACCCAGTGAAGAGGGACACGTTACCCTTTTGCAGGTCTTACAACGTTTGAACACTAGAGGTCTCCGATAAGCCATGGTGCCCAAAACAAAAAAATAAAAACTAGGGAAACTGTCTGGAGTTGCAAAAACTCTAGTCCAACAGACACTATTATGTGTGAAAATGAAAGAACTCTGCCACGATCACCACCTCCCTCTGCTGGGGGCAACAAAAAACATACAACCAGAAGCGTTACTTCCAGTCTACAAAGTCTGAAGGCTATAGTAGAATGACTGCGCTCAGCCAGCAGTACTGAGCTGACAGGAAACACAGCTGCCGCACACACAGTCTTGCACACATGCACGTGACATCATGATGTCACGACGCTGCGTGTGATGTCAGCATGTCAGGTAGTGCACACCCAAGCATAAACACACAAAATACACATGCTGAGGCCAGAGAACCCTCTGAAGAATACCACAGCGCAAGCCCAATGGACAGGACTCAGAAAAAAATGTCAGGAAGCCGCGCGGCTCAAGAGAGCCATTAAGGATTGCCAGAAAAGCTATGTCAACTGCTATCCCCAAAAAAACTGCCTTACAGGCTTTTATTTCCTCAATATTTGTTGTGTTTCTTTTTTAAAATAAACCAGCAAACCAAGTTCGACCAGAAAGAAGAGGAAAGTAACCCTCAACTGTGAGCAGTGAGAAAGCACAAGGGAAATTAAACACACAAAAGAAACACCATATTTCCGGTGGGGGACAGGGGGGCTGACATCAAACTAGACAGAAGGAAAACCCAGGGACTACCTTAAAACCTATACCCCAACAAGACCCCAATAACAGGTACTTACCTGAGGAACCATGACAGAAGGAAATAGGGAGATCTGCTAAAATAAACACCCTTAACTAGTGTGGCACACGTGGCCCCAAACCAAGCACAAACAAGCAGTGGAAATGGGAAAAAGAAAGGTAGGTTAGCCACTTTGAAAGCCACAGCTTAACAGGCATGATCTTAAATTTAGAGGTGCTCCCTGTCACCAGGTTGCCCCAACCTGCTGTGCAGAATCGTAGCCCCAAAGAGATAAACACAAAAGGAAAAGATATTTTTTTTCTCTATAAAGAAATTACTATACTGCTTCCTCTACATTGGCACAGCAAAGACTGAAGATTTGCTGCTGTCTGCAATGTTCATGTGCCCAACATTCTATGCTGATTTCGGCCTTGGGCTGTGCCATTTCCCCTAGTAGGGGTGCACATTACCTATTTGTTATCAATACCCATTGACAATGTGAAGCCTTGCAGAAAAGCAATCACAAATGCACAGTTGTATAGCATGCTATAAAATCCCCAATTTCCTCCCATTCACGTTGTACTACAGTATTTTGTTTGGTTTAAGTATATACATAAGCATCGAAGACCACTATGCCAGCTACACAGTCACACAACTGATGTTATCACACCTGGCCGAGTTGCCCTATGTGATTTATTTAGTTTTTGTTTACCGGGTGGGTGTACTAAACATAGGAATGACTATTTTCAGACACAACCCGGGAGGTTACAAGCATAGCAGTACAGCAACAAAATACAGGGTGGAACTGCAATAACAAATACAGCTTCTGATGGTAAAAACATAGTACAATAATTGTCAAAACAGACAAGCATAACAAGCAAAAGCAGTCAGAATAGTACAAGTTCTAAGAAGTGCCATAGGTAAACTGCTAGTAGTATAAGAGAGAACAACTAATTTCAGTTTACAATTTGATTGAACCGTGGGGGGATGTTAGTGGGCACAAGGTTAGTTAATAGAGAGGTAGAGTGAAAGTGAGGAGAAGCAGCTTGGGAAGGAGTAGGGTAAGGCAGGGTTTTGATTGAAAACAGTTTAGTACCTGGCCTCCATCACGCTGGTTGGGACCTTCCCCGTGCTTTCAAATATAGCAATGGCCTTCTCAACGTCCTGCAGTGCCTGGCACTGGGGCTGTCCAAAAAAAACACAAACTGTTACAACACAATAAACTTCTTACTGCAATAAAGAAAAAAGGAAGTCAGAGGTCTAATTAGAAAATCAAACCATGTACTTTGTAACTATACCCCAGGTAAATCCAGTTTCTGTGGCTCCCGACTAAACTAGCAATGTACTGTAGCATACTAAGTCAGGGGTCAACCTTTACTTTTCTTTGCACTAGCCAGCAGGACAAGTTGATTCAAAATTGCATTAGTCCGCAGATGGTTGCACTAACCCGCAACTGTAATAGTAAATGTTGATCACTTATACAGAAAAGAATGCAAGCCAAGAAAATACTCCAATTATTGCACATGTATCCTGCTCTCATATTGCTTCCGATCCCAGCTGAAAAAAAGACTGCAGAGCCATTACACACAGTGTGCCCCCCCCCCCATTGTTTTGTACCTTGCCCTCCTCTCTTCTTTCTGCACCCCCTGAACCAGAGGATATCACAGCAACAAATGTTCAGTCCAGTAGGCCTTGCTCTGCACATACAATAGCTGGCATCATAATGCACCTCACCAAACTCTCACCACCACCCACGCTGTAATAAATAGAGACTCTGGTAGAGAAAGACACTCTCAGACCCCACCCTGTGATCAGCTGGAGCCCAGCACTTCTGGAAGTTTTCATATGGTGTCAAGTGAGCCAGGAGCACATCTAGGATTTCTTTGGGGAGGGGGCTACACAAGCTTAAGGGGACTGGGAAACAGAAAACTTTGACATTTATATTTAAAAGTATTGATTTTAGCATGCTATGCTCCAACCATAACATTTCTTAAACATTCTCCTTTCATCAGGCCAGGGTAAGCAGTAGACAGGCATGATACTATACTACCCCTGCTTCTATATAAGATGATCTATGCACCCCAGGAAAGCTTATTTTAACTTTTCAAGTTATATGTTTTATTGAGGTATTTTATACCATACATGCCTCCAAAGCTTTGTTTTTAGGACGAAGGGACATGCTGAGTAAGATATGGGTCGGACTGTATGGATGGTATTGGCTGGCATGGTCCATTTTGAAGAGCTGGGGACCCCTACATTTGCTAGTAAGGGCAGCAATGGGTCTATGGATAGTCATTTCAGAGTATGGTCTGCAGGGTTGTCCAGGGAAGGTACAGAGTTGAGAGATTTGGAGAGAAGAGGGAGCAGGTATGTTAAGGCTGGGATAAAACCCACCGCCTGCAGAGCAGACCCTGTATACCTCTTAGCATTTTGTCACTGAAATATTTAGTTATTTATTTCAGTAGCAGATTAATACCTTTGAACCAGGATGACTCTTTTACAAAGGTTCCTTGTCAAAATAAATGTAAGACAGTCAGCACAAAACATCAATTTGAAGATACTCTCAAACATAACAAACAAGTAGAGACTAAATTACAGGGACAGACATTAGTGAAGTATGCCTAGTGGCAAGTGCAGGGCATCAAAAAGGTAGCAGCCGAAAAGAGCTTTGTAAATGGGATAGAGGTAAGGGGAAAGAGGGGAGAGGAATGACAGCATGATGCAGGTAATGAGGAGGGAGCACGGTGGGCTCTGATGAGGAGTGTTTCATTGGAGAGAAGGGTAGGTAAAAAAAGAGGCAGTTGAGGGATGGGGGGAGAGAAGATGAGGTTCTGTAAAGGGGTGGCCAAAGTTCAGGAATAGCAGACACATTGGAGTTCTTGGGCCAGGTGGGTGTGCAGGGCATTTTTACAAGGGCTAATTTTTTGTGTGTTCCAGGAGTGGAGTGGGAAGGTCAATATTAGATACACACACTCAAAATGTAATAAACAAGAAGAGAAAGTACAGGATTGAGAGATTTGAATAAGAGAGGGAGCACCTGTGGTGAGGCTGGGATAAAATCCACCACTTGCAGAGCAGATGCCTTTTAGCATTTTCTCACTGAAATGTAGGACACGGATACTCAAAAAGTAGGGGAAATGAGGAGCACTGGTCTTAATAATTAGGGACAAATTGTCAGATAGATACATTCAGAAAACTAGAAGCTAGTGACTTAGCTTCTACTCTTGATCACACCCTGGACACTAGCTGAAATTCTCACAGTGGAGTGATAAGTACTCACACATTGAGCCTTTTGTGGGATCCCCTTCTTGAACTGCCAGATACCTGCGGCTCTTAGTGAGGTGTTAATCACACCAGATAGATCAGCATGATGACTACAGCTTGCTAAAGTAGGGACATTTTTAACTTCATTAACAGCCATGGAAAACCTGCACTAGTCAAGGCGGACAAGTAGACTGTTAGCTGCCCTAGCTAATTTGCACTAGGTTTGGGGCTAGTAAAACAATGTTAAGGTCGAACCCTGTACTAAGTGCTCACTGTGCTTACTTCTTTTTGAGCGGGTCTCCTAATTAGCTGTACTGCAAAAGTAATATACCAGTAAACAACAGTTTGGAACAATGCTGCCTGCCACCATGCTGCCTGAAATGATCGTGGTCACAGTCCCAGAGAGAGCGAGACTAAGATCCGTCGGAGTGCCGGTGGGGCAGTGCTGATCAAGACAAGTGATCCTCGATCGGCTGTAAAATTTACCAGATTCTGATCTCATTCACCACACAGACCGCAACAGGAGGATAATAATGTTCAGTTCTGTACCTGTCTCTCTAAAGTTTGAGCCGAAATCGTGGAAGTGTAGCATCCCTTTTGCTATAACGAACGGCAAGTCTGGCTCTGCAAAAGGGATCAGAGGAATGCAGGTGGGCAGTGTTGATCAATACAAGTGACCCTCAGTCAGCTGTGGTAGTGAATGAAGACATAGCAAGTAAACAAAATAAGCAAACTACTTTAATGCAGCATATGGGTTGCTATTTGTCTCCTGCCTCCTGCAACAGTGTAGTGGCAGACAGTCAGTGAGTCCGTGACAGGCAGGAGTGGGCAGGTGGAGGTGCAGTTTATTTGTATTTTGTGTGTATTAGGTCTAAAAACTACATCCATAAAAGCAGTATGCTAAAAGCAAACTTATTTAAAATAAATAAAATCACTGTTCAGTACGTGTACAGACTACTGAACAGCACTGTATCCTTTATGCATACTAGCTTACCTGAGTTAGTGTCGCTCGTTTTAACGAACTTGCTATAACGAACAGCAAGTCTGGCTCTGCAAGTGTTTGTTACGAGGGAATACTGTAATAATACTACTACTACGTTGGTCAATTTACCAACTGGATTGTGCCCACAGTGTTGGTACTTTTTTGTGTATAGTCTCAATTATGTTTTTAATACACCTGTGTACATGTATGCCTGCTGTTTACTCATGAGTCGTGTTTTGTAGCTGACTGTTACTGCGCTCACCCCTGATTTATTACCTGTTAATTCTCCTCTGTGCTTTGACCCTCCCCCGACACCACCACCACCACCACACACACACCAGTTGCAACTGGAAATTAGACTCCTGCGCTCCACTTGTTTACCTGGTAAAATAAGTTTTAAATAATTAAAGCCATCCGCCAAATAAGTAGTGGTCACCTACTCAAGAAAGCTCAACTGAAATGCCAGATACAGGTTTAGAATGGGGTTCTGGCTCTACACAAGTTAAAGATAACAATCAATAACAACTAAAACGCTACTGTATGTTTTTTCCTTTTTCCAAAATAACCTCTTCAGGCGTTTGGGAAGGGGTTACGACCCCTTTCAGTGTGACTACCTTGCACGGGCTGAAGTGACGTAAAATCGAGCCTCAGATTACTTAAGTGGAACTGCCCTTCCCCTTCAGACTTTGTACACTGTCAGTAAGACAGATCAAACGACCCAACCATACTAAAAGCAAGAAAAAAACAGGACGCTTTTATTTATTTTTTACTTTCTATTTCCTTACTCAGCCTGTGTTACCGCCCCTCTCCGACCCCTGCATGGTCCCATCATCTTCTCATCTCCCTGGACTTACCATGCTCCCAGCCTGTCCACTCACTCATGGCATCTCCACCCCATGATGGAGGTCCTCAGGCCATCCCTTCATCCTCAGAAACAGGCACGTTGTGTGTGCTGGGAGAGAGTCAGGGATAGCGTGTATGGGATCTACGGGTTGGGGGGGCTCTCATTATTCAACTACTGAGGGTCTTTTTCCTTGTTTCGCTTTCCTCCCTCCCACCAAGACGCAGGCTGAGACAGAAGGATGCATGCTGTGCAGCAGTGTGTTGCCCAGACAATCACGTCCCTTCCTGCCTCAAACTGTGCTCCAGCCTGCACTACCACATATAGTCACCTAGGAGATGGTTGAACAGCAGAAAGGACTCCCCCCACTTCCTCCCCAGAGGAAGAAAGTGTCCTGAGGGATGTTTAGATCTCCTCTCCCCGGCTGTCTCTCCAACTCAGGCTTGTTCCAAACAAAGGTCACTAGCATCGCGGGCAGTTGCATTGCTGCTGCACTGACAGGCTGGCTAGGACTGCTGCACCCCTCGTCTAAATTTACTACTAAGCGTAGCTTCCGGAAATTCAATGCCAATAATTATCTCTCCAACCTCAGCCATATAAACTGGCAAAACCTCTATTCAGCCAAAACTATGGATGAGGCCATCACTATCCTTAACGATAACTTATCACTGTTAGCAAATAAGCATGCCCCTTTCATCAGAACCAGAATCCACAAGTTTTCCAACCCATGGTTTATGCCAGGCCTCAAAGCTGCTCTAACCAACCGGGATAAACTCTGGGCCCGTGTAAAGACAACTAAGTGCCAGACAGACTGGCAGGCTTTTAGACTGCCAGGAATTCATGTGTCAACTTAATACGCTCTGCCAAATCTAATTATTACATTGAAACCCTCGAACAAGCCAAAGGAAACTCAGCAAAGATATAGCAGACTATAAAATCGGTCGAAGGATGTAAAGCTGAGCCTTCTGTCCCAGCCAAAATCTGTACCAATGGAGTCAAAATTGAAGACCACGGCCTTATTCTAGAAAAACATCTCCCATTTTGCCACCGTCGGGCTGGCATTTGATTCCTCTCCCTACACAGGATTATCCTGCCCTGCCCCTGACACTAACACACCCCTGTATCTTCGCCCCCGTACTCCCTCCAGTTTCACCCCGTGTCATACAAGGAAGTGAAAGACCATCTTAGCAGAACAGATATCAAAATGGGTGGTGGAGCAGATGCGATTGACCCTTTTTTCCCTCAAACTAGCCTGCCACTATCTTACTGCTCCCATCCTTCACATTTTCAACCTGTCTATTTCCACCACCACAGTCCCTTCCTGCCGGAAATCTGCTCACATTCTCCCCCCCTCTTCAAATCCGGTGACCCCTGCGATCTGAATAATTACAGGCCCATCTCCATCCTTCCAATACTATCCAAAATCCTCAAAAAACAAGTCTAGTCAACTAAAAGACCACCTTGAAAACACTCTACTAAACCCAGCTCAGTCTGGTTTTAGACAAAACCATAGCACCATCTCTGCTCTAGCAAAAGTTGCCAATGACAGGTTCACTGCTCACGATTCTAAACAAGTAACAGGCGCCATTTTCTTAGACCTGAGCAAGGTGTTCAATACCATTGACCACAACCTCACTCTTCTTGGCCTTACAAATCTAGGTGCTACTGTTACTTCAGTTCAATGGTTCTTCGGCTACCTCACAGGTAGATTCCAGAAAATTAAAACTGATGGCCTATTATCAGACTCCCTCCCCATCACAAGAGGTGTCCCACAAGGGTCCATACCAGGCCCTACAATTTTGTCAATCTATATTAATACCTTGGACTCTAACATTGTTAAGGCTAAGCTGCATTTTTTCTGCAGATGACTCTGTACTTTATACATCCAAACCAACTCAATCTGAAGTCTGCGATGAGCTGCATTCTGATTTCTTGCAGCTTGAATGTAATCTCATTAACTCCAAACTTTTACTAAATGCAAAAAACAAAAAAACCAAAATGAAAGTAATGTTCCTCACTCATAGCAGCACCCCCCCATCTACACTAAGGCTACAAACGCATCTATTGTGACATCCCTAGGTGAAACGCTTGAAGTGATAGATAAATTTAAACACCTACACATATGGCTTGATAGTAAGCGGTCTTTCAATGCCCATATCGATAGCCTCACCAGTAAACTTAAAGTTAGACTCAAATTCTTCTTTAGAAACAGGACACTCTTTCCACCAGAGGTCAGACTTAGGCTAGTTCAGGCCATGTTCCTCCCACTTCTAGATTATGACTACATAATATATAATTGCACCTTAGCAACCAATCTACACAAACTTGATGTGTTGTTCCACCACACCCTGTGCTTTATCACCAATGCACCTTATCAATCGCACCACTGCGAGCTGTACACAGAATTTGGTTAGACGTCCCTCACCTCAAGGCGACTGTCTCATCTTGGCACATGGATGCTCAAAATCCTTCTAAACAAACTTCCAGGCTACATCTCCTCTCTCATTCACATTTCTCACAGTACCTACTCCCTAAGGAAGTCAGCTTTCATCCTCCTGGACATGCCTAGGACTCACACCTCCCTTGGCAAGGGTGCTATTTCCTATGCACTTCCCGTGGTATGGAATAGCATTCAGGCAGCGTTCAAGCTCACTAATCTTGTCTCGGTTAACTTTTTCAAAACTCTGGCTGCTAAACATTTCAAGGTAGTACGTAATTGTTAGAGGGCTTAGCATTCATTGTCACTACCTCCATCCCTCTTCCCGTCACCTGGCACCCCCCTCAACCCACCCCCTGCTTACCCCTTCTCTTCCCACTTCTCAACCCCTATAACCCCATCCTTCTTTTTCTCCACCCCACCTGCCCTCCCTGGTCCCCCCTTCCAAATTCTCTCCCCTTCCCTTCTGCTCTGCCCTCTCCATCCGCTTTTGCCCCTCTGCTCTACTCCCACCTCACCCCCAGACACTCACGCACTTAACTCTTTTCATTTCTCTTCTATCCCTCTTCTACCTTTTTAACCTTTCCACCCATGACTCCATAGTATGCATGCCCCCCCTTTTGTTCTCCCTACCTCCTGCTCATCCCTGTGCTTTACCCATCTCTTCCCATTTCTCACCTCTTCGATCTTCCACCCCTCTGAATCAGCCACTCCTTCATCCCTGATTCAGTATGTTACATAAACAGGTTCTAGTGACTACCCGGCTGACTGTTGCCTTAGTCTTTATTGTTTGCATTGTATCTTCCCGTTGCACCCTGTAGCTAGTCTACATGTTATTATGCACTGTATATTGTCATTTTATTACCATGCACTTTATTACTGTACTGTATGATTATTACATGATTTCCTTTATTTTTATGTGCCTAGCACTTTATTTTATCTTTTATTGCTGTCATGCAATTGTTCTGTAAATTAAGTCAACTGTTATTCACTGTAATTTTTTTTAATTTTATTTTTTTTGTTCCTGTTGTATTATGTTTGTCAAGTGTTGTTCCTATGACGTGGAGCCTTTGTAGATGAGTCTTTGACTCAAAGGTTGTTTCCGAAACTTCAATACACAAAATAAAAAAAAGTAGAAATATGTTCACATCAATAATCCCTCCATGTATTATACATTGGTATCTGCTGTAAGTTATATACTAACATACTATTTGCCAGCAGATTAGGCCTTACGGTCTATCGAGTCTGCTCGAACCTCAGATCCCTAGTTGGGTGCCGAGGCCCTCCCCACCCTTGTGTTCCAGAAACCCCTATCATCCATCCCCACCCCCCTGGGACAGGCCATCATCTGATACATCCGCTTTCTGTGTCTGTCCCACCCTCTCTTGAAGCCCTCCACTGTGGATCTCTGAACCGGCTCGCCAGGCAGTGCATTCCAAGGGTCTACCACCCTCTCAGTGAAAAACCTCCTCCTCTTTTCCCCCCTCACCCTTCCACCTTCCAACTTCAAACCATGCCCTCTGGTGATACCTCCCTGCTTTAGTCTAAAGATCCCCTCCATATTTACCCTATTTATTCCCTTGAGGTACTTGAAGACCTCAGTCATGTCCCCCCTTTCTCTACTCTCCTCCAATGAAAACAGGCAGAGCTCCTCAAGTCTGTCCTCATACGTCAAATCCCCTAGCCCTCATATCATCTTAGTTGCCCTCATCTGCACCCTCTCCAGGAGCTGTATGTCCCTCTTCAAGTGTGGTCTCCAGTACTGTACACAGTACTCAAGGTGTGGTATTATGTTATTAAAGCTGATACTTGTATAATATCACTGCTGTAATTACTGCTGAGTATGAAAATGGGTATAAAAAAATCCATTAACCCGAACGGTTGAGGGCTCGGAACTCAGTGCCAATATCCCAGCATACAGCACTTGAAAAACATGTGCGACCTCACTGACCTGTTTATGTTCACCATATGCACAAAACAGAGATGGAACTGGTGTTGCTGGTGCCTGCAACACATGAGTACAAACACATATAGAAAGAACTGGGCACTCACCACTGCTTCTCAAAAAAGATACTACTCACAGCTTGTAGTTGCGATTCTTTGAAACTTTATTGCAGGTGCAGCTTACAGGTTCCACAATGTCTGAGGCGTTTCAGATTTAACAAAATCCTTTTTCCAGTGCAAAAATGAGACATGCAAGTGAGATTTAAAATACTGGCAGCAGGTGATGTAAAGTCTGACCTACAGTAACTTCATCTGCTAACATTGACTACAATACACAAGACAGCAATTTTAAGAACACCCTCTAAATACATTACATTAATAACTAACACCTCCCTCTTTCCAGCACTCCCTTCCTCTCTCCCTACTGGCACAGTTAGGGTCCACAGCGGATGAAGGATTTATACCTAGTAGCAGGAGCCAAACAGCAAAGTTGCTGCAGCAAGGATTTATTCCATATATAGGAAAAAAATTATGTTTTGGGGCAACTGATCTAGTTATACTACTGATTTTGCGTGGGCTCTTGACATTTGGACACCTACCAGCTATTCTTATCTAGGCTGTATATTTTCATCCCTGTATGCACAATAATATTCATTCCTGAAACCTGTACTGTAATATCATATACAGAGATCTCTGTCTCATATTTAATATTAGATACAAGTTTGCACATTACATAACTTTGTTTTTAAGATTTATGTAGGTGTTAGTTATTAATCTGATGCGTTTAGAGGGTTTTCTTATAATTATTGTCTTGCGTATTCTAGTCCACATAAGCAGATGAGGTTACCATAGGTCAGACTTTGCATCACCACCTGCACCTAGTATTTAAACCTCACTTGCGTGTCTGTTTTTCCTCCTTTGAAAAAGTATTTTATTAAATCTGAAACGAGTCAGGCGTTGCAGAACCTGTAAGCTGCACCTGTATAAAGTAACAAAGAACCACAGTTACAAGCCATGAGTAGCATCTTTTTCGAGAAGTAGTGGTGAGTGACCAATTCTTTTTATATGTATCCGTCTACATTAAAGTAAAGGTGTGATTTTTTTTTTTTTTTTTTACAGGTTTTGGGCTTCATAGCCCGCTAGCTTGGGGTGGAAATAGCCCCTCTGTGTTAAAATTTAAAAATTTTTAATGCACAGGTGTATGCAAGGGAAAGGATCATAACACTGGCTGAACCACAGGCCAGGAGATCCCTTTCCACTTCCTGGTCCGCCTGCTCCACCCCCCGCGCTCGCACGTCTTGTGATGTGTGCCCAGGAAGAGCACGGGGAAACACCCCATACAAGTCTATGGGGCTCATTTTCAGACCGTTCTTACACAGAAACATAGAAAATGCCAGCAGATAAGGACCACTAGGCCCATCCAGTCTGCCCATAGGTCTTACAGAAGTATGCATCCACTCACCCTACGTGGTCAATGGCTTTTCATCACTCCCTTCCTGCCCAAGGTTCCCCTGTGCTTGTCCCAGGCATGTTTAAACCCCTCCACTGTGCTTGCCCCTACCTCACGTCTTGTGACATGTGCCCAGGGAGAGCATGGGGTGTGCCTCATACAAGTCTATGGGGCTCACTTTCAGACCGTTTTTACATAACTTTAAGCAGTCTTTCAATATAAATGAAAGCCGCCGCTCAACCAATAGGGTCCCTATTAGTTGGGCGGTAGCTTTCATTTATATTGAAAGGCAGCTTAAAGTTATGTAAAAACTGTCTGAAAATAAGCCCCATAGACTTGTATGGGGCACATCCCCATGCTCTCCCTGGGCACACATCACAAGATGTGAGAGCGTGGTGATGGAGCAGGCAGACTGGGAAGTTGAAAGGGATCTCCTGGCTGGCAGTTTGGCCCCTGTTACGATTCCTTCCCTTCCATACACCTGTGCATTAAAATTTCATCACAGAGGAGCAATCACCGCCCTAGGCTAGCAGGCTATGAAGCTCTACACAAAATATCACACCTTTACTTTAAACAGGCATAGTGGTATCAATACACCTCAATCTGGGGCATGACCTGACCACCCAGCAGGATAGACACATGAAGACGAGCTCAGCAATGTTGCTTCAGTTGAAATTAAAGTTTATGGATTTACTTAATATTTTTTAAAGCTTAGTAGTTCTCTTGAAGGAAGAGTGGAGTGCATTACAGCCAGTTTAGAGTACAGAACGATGATTGTGAAGCCTCAGAAATTGTTGACTATGGGGGGAATTGCAGAAATTTAAGGCCCAAAACTCAAAAACAACTTTGGGGGGGGGGGTCCGCAACAGTCCCCACGCTGCCAGGACAGCAGTCTTTGGCATCACTGTTGGTGGCTATTCAGACCCTAGAAAAATGGAAGAATTCAGTGCCTGAACTGCAATACAAGGAAAAAAGCTGATGCCATACAGACGTGGCAAAAGTGGGTACACCGTGAACAAACCTCTGGTTATGTGCACTGGCCTGGTCAAATAAAATTCTCTGCTGCAGGCCTGCCTGGAGCAGTAGGACAATTTCCTCAGAGCAACCGGTATAAGAGTACTGGGCCTTCCAGAGACAACTGAAGGTGGCTATCTTCGCGACTTTCTCGCAGCTTGGCTTCCGGGGTCTTTACTACACCACTGGAGACCTGCATATTAGGAGGGCATACAGAATCATTCCAAGGTGGGGAGGGCGACGTAGCCAGCCAGCTCTGAGTGCTGTATCATTTTTTTTTTTTAATATAAAATGTATGACTGACTGTCTCTGCTAAAAAAAATCTGATGCTCTTGGAATGACCTCACTCATCTCCCCCCCTCCCAGATTTTAGCTAAAAGATGAAAGCCATAAGAAAAATGCTGACAGCATGTGAGTTCACACACACTCAGTTTTTAGAGACCAAGTGTTACACGTAAGGTCTTAATTAAGGATCCTGTCTGTCTGAGTTAATTACAACCATAGTTGCTAGAACATATCCATTTTATGATGTTGGAAGGAAAACCCAGGTTATTACATAGAAGTGCGAAAATCATAAAGATGCTGTCATGTCCTGGGAAGGAGGAAGCTTATTATTAGATCAAAAGAAGTGTCATTTGAAGGACATGAATTATGCTGAAGTTGCAGAATGTAATACTTTTGTATAAGATATATATTTTTTATACATAATCTGACAGAGGAGGAGCTAGCTGACCTCACACAAAAATGGGCTGTCCCATACAGTTGTTTAAGGAATACTCTGTTTTACTTACACACTTTTACCTAGACTCTGACTGAGGAAAGATCTTTAGAGCACTTGTAAACAGATATTTAAGCAATAAACCACGACAGGGTGTTGGTGATTCTAGTTTTACCCACGCTTGGCGTGGTTCGGTCACGAGGCCGCAGGCCGAGTGACTAAACCTTGACAGGCGTGGGTAAAACCAGCATCACCAACACCCTGGAGTGGTTTACTGCAATTATACAAGTGTGTTGTGTGGTAAAATATGAAGAGAAATTGGATTGTGATTATTTTTTTGGGGGGGAAAGAGTAAGTAAATAGTAAAATATCCTTCCATGTAAAAAAATAGTCCAGACAGTGGGTTTGCTTTTAACATGAAGAAATGTTTATTTTTTGTGTTTTAACATTTTTTTTGAGGTTTTCATTTTATTTGAAGAAGAGACAATGTAATGATGTGGTTAACTTAAGCAGTGAAGCAGAACAGTAGCTGTGAACAGATGTGGTTTTAACATGTATTATTGCTTGAGAGTAGATTCTTTTTACTATTTCAGAAAAAATCTATCTTAAATGTTTAGGTATTGCTATGTTACAGTAATCTTGTTTATCAGTCTTTAAGTACAGTGTAGTATTTTGTATCTGTGTCCTGTGGCTTAAAGATGGTTGTTGTTTTTTTTAACTTGTCCGATGCCTGTGGGCTGTTGTCATTTCGAGTAGGCTTTGGGGCGGGGGGGTGCAGGTAGTTGTTAGGAACCTGTAAAAGGAGAGAAAAAAAATTATTTTATTTTTGAAAGATTTTATTGTAATTTATAGATGATGTTGCTTTTTGTGTTACCTTAGAACTATTTGTAGTAGAAATTGACTGTGCCATAATTGAAGAGACCACCAAAGGAAGTTTGGTTCGATCCAGGGTGTGTGGAGTTGCAGGCATGCTGGCTGGATCCGGTTCCGATGTTCACTCGGGAGGGCTGGTTATTGAGCAGTGGGTTTCTGTTTGCATTGTGGCTTGCAGATGGTGGGATTAATTGCAAAACGCTGGCGATGTTTGAAGAAGTTATCTGTGGACTTGGAGGCTGATTCTGAGGTATGTCAGTTCTGGGGCTGTGCATTGTCAGCGATTGCATATCTGAAGGAAATGATTCTTGCTGCTGTTTTGTGTTTGGGAAGGGGAGATTTGGGGGAGGGGTTGCAGTTTCCTGACGGTTGCCTTCTGATATGATGTTTCCTCATTTTTTAAAGTCATCCATGTTGGGCTTCCAATAACTCCGAAGTGGTGATTCACTTTTGTGACCAGTTATTGCCATGATTTGGCGGGATTCCATTCCTGCATCACTCAACAAGGTCACTGCAGTTGCTCTTAAAGTGTGATTTGTGTAGATGTCTGGCAACTGGGCTTCTTTACAGATGAGTGGCAACATTTTTCCCAGGTAGTTAATGCCCATAGGCTCGTTGTTGTACCATACTGGCATTTTATCCAGGATATCTTTAGGAAGTCTTTTTGGGTGGAGGAACAATGCTGTGGGGTTTGGTGGCAACTTGTTTAGGTACTTCTCAAAACTTTTAACAGGATACAGGGGATCATCAGGTTGCTCAAACATGCAGCCTCTTGTGAGATGGCGTGTGGGATCATTGTACTCTATGGTTTTTTGCTTCTTCATTAAATGTTTTTGTGACGTATCGTAAGCCGTTTTCTGCAGTTTTTATTTCAAATGACTGTGTTGTGAATTGTCTGACTCCTTCCTTGCCTCGCCTTGCAAAATGTAGCTGAATGTCTAGCCACACTTTTTGAACTAGCCCTTTTGCAGTTTGTGGGGGAACTACATCAGAATTCCTAATGCTTGCTAGCTGGGATATTGTGAGTGCAGGCTGGTGTTGAGCAATGTCTTTTCCTGACTCGCGGTATTTTTTTACAACTGCTTTAAATATGTTCTTTGCAGTTGTGAACTCTGGGTCAAGCATTAAATTGAGCTGTCTGGCGATTGGGGGCATTTATATATCTGTTGATTCCGCAACGTAAACTGACAAAGCTGCTGAGTACATATTCTTCACCAGATGTATTTCTAACTGTGCTGTAGCAGGACGTCATTTAACTGCTGGGCTGAGATATTTCTGAAATCTATTTCTATGTGTTTTTCCTTTGCCCAGTCTAGGAACACATTCACTGCCCACCTAGTTTGTTTAAGTGTGGTTTCCTCATGCCTTTCCAGCTCCAGTTTAGTCATTTGGTCAGAGGTGACACTGTGGTGACGGCGCTTTATTATTTTTTCAGGATTGGCTGGTGTGGGGGCCTTCAACGGAAGCGCTGAATTTGAATTCTGCTCTGCGGTACTCGGAGCTAGTGACAGCGGCTTATGTGTGACGTTGGGGCTGGGGATGCGAGGCAGAGGGACGAGCTTTCGTGGTGGCTGCACTGTAGGTTTTACAGATACTGCCTTTTCAGTTACGGCTTCGATTTGAGGAATGTGGGGGTCGTTATCTTCTAATGATTTGAATATGGCATCAAGCTGCTCATTGTCGATTAAATCAAACGTTGTTTCCATTTTTCTGTTTACCATGAAACGGCCTGGTTTTGAGGTTGTCGGTAGCGCGATTCAAGATGGCTGTTTCTCAGTTTGAAAACCGGGGTCGGAGTGGTTTTGAAATTGATTGCACCTCGAGCGTGGCACAGCTGGCACTTGTTCCTGTTGGTGATGCTAGATTTTACAACACGGTGATAGTGCCAACTGGCCAATGAGAATGGGGTATTTTTGTTGCCATTGTATAATTAGAAATATTTCAAATCTAAGTATTGTAAGTAGGAATTTGCACTGTTTAAACCTTGTTTCTTTTAAACGATTTGTATGTCTGGTGATATAACAGTTCTGTATTTTGTGCTTTACATATTTTTAACTATTTTAGTAAAATTCTTTTTAGAACTTACTTGGTCTGTCTTTGACTTCTTTTTAGTTGTAAGAAAAGTATATGGTTATTGCAGATACTAAACAAAAGCTTGAATAGTGGAACTAAACTGGAAAGAGAAGCGTTTTAAATCTGAGGTCTTTATTAAAGTTTTTAAGGGTTCATCTCTTTATACCTGGTTAGGTGGCCGTAGGCAAAGATATCTGCCCCCCCCCCCCGAAGACAGAAATATCTGAGCCTCTGCATTGGGTATGCTAGCAAGAGGTTTACAGTTTGAATCCCTCCAGAACTTGAGATCAAAGGTTGATCCGAACTCACAAAAACAGACAAGAGGTTTACCTTGTCTGTTACATTGTTCACAAGACTGCGCTCAGAGGTTGGCACTTTGGGAGTAGAGGGCCTGACCTGCTGAGTGGGTTTGTGACAGATTGGTTGGCAGCGGTGGCATAATTTTGGTACCACAAGCTTGTACTGTTCTGTGTCAGCTGAGACCGTAAGCTCTCTTGCAAAGAAAGAAAAAAAGGCAGAGTTTTATTTTAAAAAGGAAACAGAACTATATATCACTTGGCGTACAGTCCAGCTCCTACCCATTTTATTTTCTTTTTCTCTAAAGTGCAAGTCATAGTAGCCATAGTCAGGGAAGAAGATGGCTTCAGACTACAGCAGGCACACTGTAAATTACTTGAAGCAGTTGTGCAGGGACAGGGGAGTCCCGTTCGAGGTGACAGCTAAAAAGCAGAACCTCATATAGAGGCCCTGATGGTAGCAGATACCCACAGTAGCGAGTCACTGACCGTGACTAAAAAGGACAGCAGGGCCACTGTCAGTGAAGGGCCACAGCTGCAGGGAATGGCCACCAGTATCCTGAATCCAGAGGTACTCAAACTGCAAAATGAGTTGCGCAGGATGGAACTGGAAGCAGAGCGAGAACAGAAGGAGGCAGACCATGAGGAGCGTGAGCGCTAGCGAGTTGCAGAAGAGAAGGTAGAGCGAGAATACAGAGAGGCAAAGAGGGCACAGTGACAGGCAGAGCGACAACAGAGGGAGGCAGACCGTGAGGAGCGTGAGCACCAGCGAGCTGCAGAGGAGAAGAGAGAACACGAATGCCGAGAGGCAGAGCGAGAACAGAGAGACGCAGACCGTGAGGAGAAGGAGCGACAGAGGCAACACGAACTGGAGAAGATACGACTCCGATCAGCGGCACCAGAGCAGGTAAGTGGTTTGGGTTTAACTGGGACTGCAGGACTGGGTTACAAATTGAACTCCAAATTAATAGCGGAGTTTAAGAAAGGGGAGGACATGGATGCCTTTTTAAATTCTTTTGAAAAAGTTTGTATTCAGGCTAAAATTCCTAGAGAGTCCTGGAGCTTCCAGCTATCCCCGCTACTTACCGGGAAAGCTTGAGATGCATTGGGCCACATGGACAATGAGGACAGCAATGATTATGGCAAGCTAAAAGCTGCACTGTTAAAGTTTGAATTAACTGCTGAATCATACAGAGCTAAATTTCGTAAGCTCAGGAGAAGCCCTGATACGAACATATGAACATACAAAATTTGCCAGCAGATAAAGGCATAGAGGTCTATCAAGTCTGCTTGAATGTGCAGCTAGCACCCCTTATTCTGCAGCTGCCCCTCCCTTCCACCCTTCCACATCCCCTTTTGAAGCAGTCCACTGTTCTATTGGATACCACTTCTGCAGGTAACACATTCCACCCAGCCACCACCCTCTCTGTAAAAGTGTCTCCTCATCTCCCTCCTGAACCTTCCACCCTCCAGTCTCATATCATGGCCCCTGGTGTCCCTCCCCTCCTTTACTTTGAACAACCCCTCTGTACCTGTCTTGTTTATTCCTTTCATGTACTTAAAGGTTTCAATCATGTCCCCCCGTCCTTCCTCTCCTCCAGCGAGTACATGTTCAACTCCCTCAGCCTCCTCTCGTATGATAAATTCTCCAGCCCCTTGATCATCTTTGTCGCCCTGCACTGCACCCCCTCCAGTAACAATGTCCCTCTTCAGATACGGGCGCCAGTAGTACACGCAGAACTCCAGGTGCGGTCTAACTAATGACCTATACAGTGGCAGAATCACCTCCTCCCTCCTCGAAGATATACCCCTTGCAATGCAACCCAGCATTTTGTTGGCCTTTGCAGCTGCCTTCCTACATTGTGCCGAGTTGTTCATTGACCCTGTAATGAGTACCCCCAGATCCTTCTCCTCCTCCTCCTCTGTCTGGGCTAGCTGCACTCCCACCAACTGGTAACTCCTCCTTGGGTTCTTTATCCCAAAATGCAGCACCTTGCACTTTTTGGCATTAAACCCCAGTTGCCAGGTGTCTGACCAGGTTTCAAGCTTTGCCAGATCATCCTGCAACCCCTGCCATCCCCCTAAGTCATCCACCACCGCTCCTACCTTGGTATCATCAGCAAACAGACTGATCTTGCTCTTGATCTCCAATGATATGTCTGCAATGAATATCCCAAACAACACTGGTCCCAACACCGAGCCCTGTGGAACACCGCTTGTCACTACCCTTGGGTGTGAGAACTCCCCACCCACCACCACCCACTGTTGCCTTCCCTGAAGCCAGTTCCCTACCCATCTCACCAGCTTTGCACCTGCCCCGTGCCTACTAACTTACTTCCCAGCCTTCCATGCGGCACAGAGTCGAATGCCTTACTGAAGTCCAGATACAGGACATCCACTGCATGGCCCCAGTCTAGTTGCCTAGTTACCCAGTCATAGAACTCCACCAGGTTGGTTTGGCAGGATCTGCCCCATATGAAGCCATGCTGTCTGCTGTCCTGTAGTCCTTTGGCCTCTAGGAGGGCCACCAGCCTCTCCTTCAGGATAGTCTCCATTAGCTTACCCACGATGGATGTCCGGCTCACTGGTCTGTAGTTTCCCGGTTCATCCTTGTGGCCACTCTCGTGGAGGGGCACCACATGAGCCATCCTCCAGTCCTGAGGTACACACCCCGAATGTAGTGAGGCATTAAATAGGTCTGCCAAAGGCCCTGCAAGGACCTCTGCCAGCTCCTTCAGTACCCTAAGGTGGATGCCATCTGGGCCCGGTGCCTTGTCCACCCTCAGTGCCTTCAAACCCTCCCGAACTCTGTCCTCCATGATTTCCCCATCTGTCACCCCCTATTTCTGCCATTTCTCCCCACCTTGGGTGTCACCCCCCTCTTCTCTTTAGTAAATACTGAGCAGAAGTACTCATTTAGTGCTTCTGCCTCATTGCACCCTGCTTCCACCCAACTCCCCTCCTTCCTAATCCTTACTATGTGGTCCTTACAGCTCCTTTTCTCCCTGATGTACCTAAAGAAGTCCTTCTCCCCCTTTTTAATGCCTTGTGCCAGCCTGAGTTCCAAAGATGCCTTGGCTCCCCTTACTGCCCTTGTCACCTCCTTCGATTTCATCAAGTACTCCTCCCTGTCCTTCCCCTTCCCTGTTTTCTTGTACTTCCTAAAGGCAGCTTTTTTTAGCCTTACCTTTTCCGTGACCTCCTTGCTCAACCAGCTTGGTTTCTTAGCCCTAGCCTTCTTGCTCTGGGCCTTGCAGCAGGTTTTGGTTGCCTCCACTATCCCCAGCTTTATAAGCTCCCACCTCTGGTTAGTGTCCATACTAGATTGAATTCTGGCCAGGCACCCTTTTACCACTTCCCCTATCCTCCCAAAGTTGGCCCTCCTGAAGTCCAGCACTCTTGTGCCAGACTCCACTCCTTCCTTGCCCATATCCAATGTGAGCCATAATGAGTGGTGGTCACTCCCTGACAGCGGTTCGTCCACTGTACGTTCTCTCACAAAGTTCCCATTTGCCAGTACAAGGTCAAGGACATTCCCTAACCTGGTTGGTTTACTGACCATTTGCAGCAGGAAGCTGTCCTGCAAGGCATCCAGCAGTACCTGATCCCTTCTGTTCCTGGTTGTTGGGGTACTCCACTCCACTCCTGGCATGTTGAAGTCCCCAACAATCACCACACTACCCTTCTCGCGGGTCCTCCTGATCTGTCCCGCTAGTTCCCTGTCTAGCTCCTCCATCTGAGATGGCGGCCTGTACACCATTCCCATTCTAAGAATCCTATTCTTGGAATCCTGGATTTGCATCCAAAGTGACTCCGTACTACCCTCCTCCCCTTCCTCCCTTACACATTTCAGTCCTTCCTTCACATATAGTGCCACACCCCCTCCTTTCCCAATCACCCTGTCCCTACGAAATAACCCGTACCCTGGTACAGACAGGTCCCAGTCATTGTATTGGGTGGCACATGTTTCTGTGATGGCTGCGATGTCCACCTCTCCCTCTGCCATGAGCACCTATATGATATGAGCTACGAGGAGCTAGCCACGCAACGACGCCAGTTTTTAAAATGTTAGTGGGAAGGAATTGAGGCAAACTCTGTTGATAAAATTGAAAATGTGATTTTATTAAAACAGTTTTATTGGGCATGCCCAGCAGAGCTTAAAACCTGGCTAGAGACCCGAGATCCAAAAACAGTGCAAGAGGCTGCTGAACTCTCGGACCGCTATGCCAAGAGCAGACCTGCTCCGAGAGTGAATGGGGCAGGCGTGGCAGCGCAGAAAGGGAAAAGCGTGCCTTCAGGGCAGCTAAAACCCTCACTGCCTCCACCGAAACCAGTTAGCCCCAGGTTTCAAAGAAAAGATTTCTCTGAAGTAAGAAATGCATGTTGGCTGTGTAAAGAGACTGGGCATATTGCCAGACAGTGTCCCAAAAAGGTGAGCAATAATACAAAATAGGGTGCTAGAAAAGAAGTGGTTAGTTTGTGTGTCCCTGGAAGCATGCCAGTGAACATGAGGGAACACATGCACCCAGTCATCGTGAATGGTGTACAGACGCAGGGGTTAAGGGACACAGGGGCATCCCTGACATTGGTGAAAGAGGATCTGGTGCAACCTGCTCAGCTTATACCCAATAAATACGTTACTGTCCAAGGGTTCACTGGTGAAGAAAAAACATTGCCCCTCACTAGTGTTCTCTTAGACTGGGGTGAAGCAGGGGGAACTGTGCAACAGGTGACTGTAGCCAAAACATTAGCAGTGGATGTGATCCTGGGTAACAATCCATAACAGGGGATGGTATGTGCAGTTACCCGTAGCCAAGCGGCAAGGGAAAATTGTAGTTCCCTGAACCCTACAGAAGCCACTGTGGAAACCACTGAGAGGCTGGTTCCCCAGCCTGTATCTCCAGATGGGGAGACTGATAAAAAGGGGGTAGAAATTTCCCCAGTAGCAAGTGACCACACAGCTACGAAAGGTTACTCCGAAGAGGGAGGGGTGACCCATTGTCCGAGGGTGGTGATTGACAGTGATCCTGAGTGCCCCGACGCTAGTGCTAGGGACCCTAGTTTAGTGACTGAAGGGGACCTGTCCCATACTTTGGGAATGTGTGAGGGGTTTGTAGCTGCTCAGAGGGGTGACCCTAGTTTAGAGAAGCTGAGGGCTTGGGCAGACTCGGACTGCACACAGGGAGGTGACGGCAGACATAAGGTTTATTGGGAAAATGGACTTATGTATACTCAGGCAGTACAGACAGAGGGAGGGATGCTAGGCAGGCAGCTTGTTGTTCCCAGGGGTATCAGGAGCAGTTGCTCAAGATTGCACATGATATTCCCTTGTCTGGTCATCTGGGAATCGCATGCATAACAGTGGTTGGCCCAGAATTTCTATTAACCTAACTTCACCCAGCAGGTGAAGGAGTATTGCAGGTCTTGTCACCGGTGCCAAGAAATAGGGAAAGCGGGCAAGACAACCCAAGCAGTCCTGATTCCATTGCCCATAGTGGAGAAGCCATTCCAGAGGGTGGGAATGGATATTGTGGGGCCTTCAAATACCCCCAGCTTCTCAGGGAAGAGATTCATCCTGACTGTGGTGGATTATGCCACCCGGTACCCAGAGGCAGTCACCCTATCCTCACTGAGGACGGACAAAGTGGCAGATGCCTTACTTGGGATTTTCTCCCGTGTTGGGTTTCCACAGGAGATGATCACCGATCAAGGGGGTTCCTTCATGTCGGACCTGATGAAATGTATCTGGGGAAAAATGTGGGGTGGTGCAGAGATGCACGACACTATCACCTACAAGCCAATGGACTTGTGGAACGATTCAATGGTACCCTAAAGTCAATGCTCCGGGCGTTTGCTGAACAGCATGGTAGGCACTGGGAGAAATACCTTCCCCACCTGTTGTTTGCATACAGGGAGGTGCCCCAAGAGTCGACAGGATTTTCCCCCTTCAAACTCTTATATGGATGCCAGGTACGTGGGCCCCTAGACTTGATCCGGGAGGACTGGGAAGGCAAGCACGCCACCCAGGGAACTCCCATTGTGGATTATGTCCTTAGGTTTAGGGAAAGGCTGAAGGAGCTTATGGGGAGAGCCCAAAGCAACCTGGCAGCTGCTCAACAGAAACAAAAAGTGTGGTATGACCGCAGAGCCAGAGCTCGCGCGTACATGGTGGGTCAGGAAGTCATGGTCCTTATTCTGGTTCGGAAAGACAAGCTGCAAGCTGAGTGGGCAGGACCGTACAAAGTGGTTAGGAAGGTAAATGACGTGAACTACATTGTGGAGTTACCTGACAGAAGACAGACTGAAAGGATGTACCATGTCAACATGATGAAGCCATATGCAAATAGGGCTGACATGGTGTTTGCAGTGTGTAGTCATGGGGAGGGGATGGACGAAGGAGACCCCCTTCTGGATTTGTTGGAAGAAAGTAAGTGGGAGTCCTCTGTGGAGGCAGTAAAATCGTCTCCCCAGCTGGCCCCGGACCAGGTCCAGAAAGTAAGAGAGGTTTTAGCAGACTTTGGCCCCTTGTTTAGCATCAAGCCTGGACTAACTCCCTTAGCAACACACGACGTGGAAACAGGGACACAGATGCCTATACGGTGAACAGCATATCGGGTGTCAGAGGCTGTCCAAAAGGACATTAGGAGGGAAAGTGGAGGAGATGCTGGATTTAGGGGTAATCCAGAGATCCCACAGCTCCTGGGCCTCACCGTAGTCCTTGTGCCCAAGCCAGATGGCTCAGTTTGTTTCTGTGTGGACTGAATGCAGTCACAAAGTCTGACGCCCACCCAATGCCCCAAACGGACGAACTCCTGGACAAGTTGGGAGGGGCGACCTACCTTACCACTACTGACCTGACCAAGGGGTATTGGCAGGTAGAATTGACAGAGCGAGCTAGGGAGAGGTCTGCCTTCATCAGTCCAATAGGCTTATCTGAGTTTAAAGTAATGCCTTTCGGAATGAAGACCGCCCCGGCCACTTTCCAAAGGTTGGTGAACCAGGTGTTAAATGGTGCTGAGGAGTACGTTGTGGCATACCTGGATGACACTGCCATCTTTACTACCAGCTGGGAGGAACACCTGTCCCACCTTAGGGAAGTGCTGGGCAGGATACAGAGAGCCGGGCTCACTGTCAAAGCTGAGAAGTGCCAGGTGGCCATGAGAGAAGTGGCATACCTCAGGCATGTGGTAAGCCGGGGACAGCCCCGTCTAACCAAATAAAGATAGAAGTGATCCAGGCATGGCCCAGACCAGAAACCCAGAAGCAGGTCAGAAGCTTTCTAGGGACAGCAGGGTACTACAGGAAATTTGTACCCAATTACAGTGCCCTGGTTGCTCCCATCTGACCTGACAAAGAAAAATATGCCAAAGAAAATTACCTGGGGCCCAGCTTGCGAAGAAGCCTTTACCAGACTGAAGGAGGCACTGTGCAATGCTCCTGTTCTGACAAGCCCTGATTACAGCAAAACCTTTATAGTTCAGACGGACGCCTCAGACGTGAGTATTGGGGCAGTACTGAGCCAGACGTCCCGCCATGGAACAGATCACCCTGTAGTGTACCTGAGCAGGAAGCTGCTTCCCAGGGAGCAAGCGTACTCCATGGTGGAAAAGGAGTATCTTGCCATAGTGTGGGCCCTAAAGAAGCTAGAGCCATACTTGTATGGGCAGCATTTTGTGACTGCCCACAACCCCCTAGTTTGGCTGACACAGATGGGGAAAAACAATGGCAGACTACTAAGATGGAGTCTTGCTTTACAAGGGTATGATCAAAAAATCGTACATAGGGCTGGAGCGAAGAACCACAACTCAGATGGGCTGTCTAGGGTCTATGAGGAGTGAACTGATTTGGGAAGCTCATCCCATGTAGGGGATAGATCCCCCAAATTCAGTCTAGGTAGGGAGGAGTGTGACGTAGACAGCCAGCTCTGAGTGCTGTATAATTTTTTTTTTAAATATAAAATGTATGACTGTCTCTGCTTAAAAAAAAAAAAAATCTGATGCTTTTAAAATGACCTCACTCATCCACCCCGGCCCCCAGATTTTAGCTAAAAGATGAAAGCCATAAGAAAAATGCTGACAGAATGTGAGTTCACACACACTCAGTTTTTAGAGACCATGTGTTACATGTAAGGCCTTAATTAAGGACCCTGTCTGTCTGGTTAATTACAACCATAGTTGCTAGAACATATCCATTTTATGAATTTGGAAGGAAAACCCAGGTTATCACACAGAAGTGTGAACATCATAAAGATGCTGTCATGTCCTGGAAGGAGGAAACTTATTATGAGATCAAAAGAAGTGTCATTTGAAGGACATGAATTATGCTGAAGTTGCAGAATGTAATACTTGGGTTCAGAGGAGGGCAACAAAGATGGTGCATGGATTGCATCACAAGTCCTATGAAGACAGGTTGAAGGAACTGAACATGTACTCCCTGGAGGAGAGGAGGGAGAGAGGGGATATGATAGAGACATACAAGTATCTTACAGGGAGGAACAGGGTGCAGGAAAACACTATTTTTAAGCGAAAAAGATGTTCCAGGACTAGAGGGCATGGGATGAAGTTGGAGGGAGGACGATTCAGAGGAAACATGAGAAAGAATTTCTTCACAGAACGGGTGGTGGACAAGTGGAACACCCTGCCAGAGGAAGTGGTGGGGGCTGAAACAATCACGGGATTTAAGAATGCATGGGATAGACATAAAGGAATTCTGGAGGTCAGGGGTAAGGTGCAACAGACTTCTAGGAAAACAAACTGAATTTACAAGCTCAAATGGGCAGACTGGGTGGGCCATAGGCCCTTATCTGCCGACACTGTCTATGTATCTATGTAAGATATATATATTTTTTTATACATAATCTGACAGAGGAGGAGCTAGCTGACCTCACACAAAAATGGGCTGTCCCATACAGTTGTTTAAGGAATACTCTGTTTTACTTACACACTTTTACCTAGACTCTGACTGAGGAAAGATCTTTGGAGCACTTGTAAACAGATATTTAGAAATATTTCAAATCTAAGTACTGTAAGTAGGAATTTACACTGTTTAAACCTTGTTTCTTTTAAAAGATTTGTATGTCTGGTAAGATAACAGTTCTGTATTTTGTGCTTTACATATTTTTAACTATTTTAGTAAAATTCTTTTAGAACTTACTTGGTCCGTCTTTGACTTCTTTTTAATTGTAAGAAAAGTATATGGTTATTGCAAATACTAAACATAAGCTTGAATGGTGGCACCAAACTAGAAAAGAGAAGCATTTTAAATCTGAGGTCTTTATTAAAATTTTTAAGGGTTCATCTCTGTATACCAGGTTAGGTGCCCGTAGGCAATGATATCTGCCCCCCCCCCCGAAGACAGAAATATCTGAGCCTGTACATTGGGTACGCTAGCAAGAGGTTCACAGTTTGAATCCCTCCAGAACTTGAGACCAAAGGTTGATCCGAACTCACAAAAACAGACAAGAGGGTTACCTTGTCTGTTACACTGTTCACAAGACTGCACTCAGATGTTGGCACTTTGGGAGTAGAGGGTCTGACCTGCTGAGTGGGTTTGTGACAGGGAGCACCTGTGGAAGAATCAAGTACGGCAGTTCTAATGATCCTGGACACCAGTGAGGAACAAGATGAATTGCTGTTAGTCATTAAAAAGTCTTGTGGAATACAATTTGGGGACTCTGTTATTAAGTTTTTTTCTGGTCTAGGCTTTGATGGAGTACAGATTTTCCTGCAACAGCTGAGTGTTAACATTTACTTCTGCCTGCTCATCTCAACCTTCACTATGGAGGTTAGGTGTATCTCTATTTCAGCCCAACTGATGTGGGGCCACCTTGCTGAAAAGATCCACAAGAAGTGTACCCCTCAAGGGGAGGAAGACACATTGGACACTGAGGCCGAGTGAATCACAATAGACCATCCATAAAAGCACTCACACACACAGAGTAACTTCTATTTTATACTATCTTCGTATAATGTCTTTGCATCTGTGTTAATCTAGGCAGCTGTTCTTCAATGTGATAGGAGGGAAGCATATTATACTGCCACATTCTGTGGGGGGGGGTGCTTAGGATCGATTTGGGGGCATATATTACCTGTGGGGAGCGATATGCTCCACGTGTGGTAACCATGCAATCAAAATGGCGCTAGAAGGGTCTTCTTCTTCTTGGTGGCCTGCGATCTTCCTCTCCTCCTTTTTGGGTCTCCCTATTTCCCACCAGAGTGAGCTGCTTATTTTATGTTCTAGCTCTTTGGGCCGGGGAACTCAGGGCTGCTACCCTGTTTTCCATTTCAAGATCAACTGTTTATTTTAAAAGTTAGACCAAACTTGAACATTATAAAGTTTTAAATGTTCTCTAAAACTTATCTGTTCTTAATTGTAACGCAGTACTAATTTGTTATGTACGGACGGTAGCCGCAGACAAGTTCTGCAGGCTGCAGCCATTTTTTTCCTTCCCTATTGTATTAGGTCTGTTGCTCTCTGTATTTACTGAGCTCTAATGGTTTTCCAAGTGTAACCCCTAGATGGCGCTATCCCAGGGGCTACTACCCCTGCCTGATTTGCCACTAACAGGTTGAGGGGCCTGGATCCAATGGCGGGTGCCTCCACCCAGAGGTCAGGGTTTGCAATAGTTAAACTTACTTGGTCACAGCCCTCTGGGACACTGCAACCCCCCTTTCTTCCCACTAGTGGCCCACACAATATAGCAGAATTACCTTCACAGTATACACTTACCCCAAAGGCTGGTTCAGGCACGGGACATCCTGTAAAATAAGATACAGTGCAACAATCACAGTACAGTACTTTAACATAGACAAATACCTCAGGCAGTATAACTTTGTTGAAACAAACAGCTCTGATTTATTTAGGGGATATAACAAGGACAGGGGGAAATCAGGTTAATTAGCTTATCACTTTACTATCTACCTATGGCTCTGTGCACAGGCCTATCCCTACCAGTTACTGTCCCTGGGTACCCAGGCCCTAGTGGCTAGTCCAAACCGTGGCAGCTGGTAGGGGCCCTTTCCACCTAGAGAAAAGGAAAATTAAACAGTCAGCAGTACAGTAATTCCATTTGGATTTAATGTGGCAATTCAACAGGAAGCGACCCGAATTAGTACTCACGACCTCCAAAGAAGATATGGTCCTTCAATGTCAGCAGGGCTACTTTTGATCTCAAGAGACTCCTCACACATTTATATGGTAAAAAAAGCACTATACCAGGCAGGCTGCATCTGTATCCCAATCGCAATTACTGCACAATAACCAGGAGAACACACAGCAGATTCAGTTCCTGACAGACCGAGTGTAATTCAACAATTTCTTCAGTCTTCTACAGGGTGAGCCTGGTTTCTACTCTTCAGAGATCCTTTGATTCTTTTCACAGGACGGATTCAGTCCTAACAAGCAGTTACACAAGTTGTAGACCGAACTCTGGGCCTTGCACACGCTTTTTTGACTGAAATCTGCAATGAAGGAGCACAGGGTTTCTTTCCTTCACTTTCAGATCTCAAACTGAAACTCCCAACAGACAAAAACCGGCACTTCCTTTGAGTTCCTCCCAGTTCTTGACTGGATTGGCTGTCACTCACAATAGACTGCTGCTGTTGGTCCAAAAGGCACCGAAGTCTAAACTACATCTCCCAGAGTCACTGCCCATACAATCCTCTTGTGGCTGGCTCAGATTATGAGTCCCAAGTTCTGATTCGTCAAGGCATCATTTTAGAGCTAGTTTACCCCACACTGATTGGTCCAGTTCAGCAGTTCAAAACCAGAATGGGGAACTAGGCAGACAGTTCTGACTGCAAAGAAAGCAGGTTAGACAAACTGTAATTTTATTATTACTGTAAATGATTTCTGGCAATCAGTTACATCTTTCAGACAGGTTCCCTTTGCACTCCTAGTGACTGCAAAATGGGGTGAATTGGCAGCAGCTTGGTGGTACTCAATCAAAGAAACACACAGTCCCCCATACAAACTAATTATGTCTGCAAGCAGACAGCTCTTAAAGAGACAGTACCAGAGGTTCTAAAAACACTCACTGATAAATGGCTTAAACGCCAAACACCATTCAGGCTTGGAGCATTCAAGCAAGCTCCTGGAAGTCTTTTGGGAACCCCCATTTGCAGGGGGGTTACACCCTTCCTGGCCTGGGAAAAGCTTGACGTCCGCGTCAAGCAAGTACCCCCATAAGTTTCAACTGCAACCATATACATTTGCATTAGGCTCACACATGTAATCATCAGTCAATACATCATTTTACCAAGAACCATTTCTGAAACATTGCAGTACGTCACTCTTTACACAGTATAACACACACATTGTACCATAACTCAAGTTATTACCTCTTGTACATGAAACCTGAAGAGAGGGACCCTTCCTATCAGTTACCTTTGGGGCTGGATGGGGCAAGGGCACCATACTTAGAGGGCAACACAAGTAACTTGGAGTTAGCACTGATGCTCAGTTTGGGCAGTGAGCTCGGGGACACATACACTCCTTTATGGACAACATTGAGAGGCAAATCCACAGGCCTCCCAAGGAATCATAACTGAGGTGCACCACAGGCTTTACAGCTCGACCAGTCTTTCTAGGGGAACTGTTACAGTCTCTGCACTCTGAGCCTCATTTCAGCATTGTCCACACTTGTCAGGGAGTCTCCATGGGGGTAGAGGCTAGAACTTGGGGCACTTTCAGCTCCAGGAGTTACAGTTTCTGAGTCCACAACATTTGGCTCGCATGGAGAGCTTTCGGACACTGGCAGTGGACTGTCAGGGCACTCAAAATACTCTTCTTGTTCGGTGTATCACCAGTCTGCCCCAATCTATCATTTTCCTCCCTGAAAGCTCAAACAGTTCAACCATGCACAATGATTCCATTTCATCTGATCTGATGCTTTGCACTTCACTTTCTGGGAGCATTGGCTCCAGGGATGAAGCTGGGGCATAGACAGTCCAGAAGGCCCAGCTTTGTCTCCAGTATTGACTAGGGATTGCCCCGAAACAATTGACTCAGTTCGTAAGAAGGATAGTATTCAAAGTCACTCTCACTTTCTTCTGATATGGACTGACAGTCATGCTCAACTGGGACTTGTGGAGGGAACACTTTAACTTTGCTTCTGTAGGTGCAGACTTTCTTGATCTTTTCTTAGCAGCAGCTCTAGTCACTGGTCCAGAGGGGCATCTTCTAGGGGCTCAGACTCAATTAAGATTTGTCCAATGGGCAGTAAATGATTTCTATGCATTGTTTTTACATCTTTGAATTATTCTCAGGCCTTACTTTGTACACTGGCAGATCATCTAGTTTGCCCACTACAATGTGAGGGAGATGGTGCCATCTGTCAGCAATCTTGTGCTTGCCATGCAGTCCCAGATTTCTTAGCAATACCCGATCTCCTCCTGGAGTTCCTGTGCTTTCACCTTTTTATCATACCTTTCTTTGTTGGCCAGATTTCTTTTGGCAGCCATGGTTTGAGCCAGTTAGTACGCATGAGTTAGCTGGGCCTTTAACTTTGCACATACTGTAAATAGTTGTCAGCTTGAACCCCATCAGGAGAGACCCCAAACACACATCTACTGGTAGTGAGCTTCTCTTCCAAACATCAGGCGGTAGGGGGAGAACCAGTGGCATCACTTTTGGTGCAGTTATAAGCATGTACCAGGGTGCTAATTTGTTGGCTCCATCTAGGCTTGTCCTTTGGGTGCAGGGTGCCTAGCATATCTAGCAAAGTTCGGTTGAAACGTTCAGGCTGTGGGTCCCCTGGGGTGGTAAGGAGTGGTTCTGGACTTTCGCACTCCCCACAGAGAAAGCATCTCTTTGATCAGACGACTCTCAAAGTCTCTCCCTTGATCAGAATGGATTCTTTGTGGAGCCCCATAGTGAACAAAAAAGTTTTCTACAAGTACTTTGGCCACAGTGGATGCTTTCTGGTCTTTGGTGGGAAAGCTTGGGCATATCTCGTGAAATGGTCAGTGACCACCAGCACATTACTGATATTTCTTTGATCTGACTCCAAACTCAGAAAATCAATACAGACCAGCTCCATGGGTGCACTGGTGGTGATGTTAACAAGGGGGCAGCCCTCTGGGCAAAGCTTTCCTCTGTAGCTTAGCGACTACAAGTTCGAATGTGTTGCTCCACATCAGCCCCCATCTTAGGCCAATAGAATCTGGATCTCACCAAGTCAAGTGTTCTGTCTATACCAAGGTGCCCCATGTGGTTGTGCAAGGACCTCAGTACTGAGTCTCGAAAGGCAGTGGGCAGCACTAGTTGTTGTTTGTCTACTTGTCCCCCTCTGTCTACTGTTTCTCTGTATAACAGTTTATTGATCAGTTTCAACTTAGGACCTTCTTTGTATAACAGTGCAGTTCTCAAATCAGTGGAGCGTAATTTGGACACATCTTTTCCTGCATAGAGGGCTTCTAAAGCTGCTTTGATCATGGGATCGTGGGATTGAGCCCTCCGAATACTGTCATTGTCCAGCTGAGGCAGTGCACCAATGTCTATTGCAGAAAAGTGGCAATAAGCAGCAGGTATGCAATTCTCAGAGGGTCCCAAGCAATCCACCATGCAGTCCACTGCGTCCGTGGACATTTGTTCCTCCCTGTCAAACTTCCGGCAGAGTGCCCGAATGTCAGGTTCTGCCAATGGACCCAATCATTCTGGGGAACAGGCCTCCGGAGAGAGCATCAGCATCTATGTGGTTCAGACCTGCTCGGTATTCGAGCATAGTCATATGTAGATAATGCAGAAAGCCACCTATGGCCAGTGGCATCCAACTTAGCTAGAGGTCTGCACATAGGTCAAAGGATTATTGTCAGTTTTACTAGTATTTTAGCCCCATACAAGTACTCATGGAATTGGTCAACAATAGCCCACTTCAAAGCTAGGAACTCTAACTTATGTACAGGATAGTTCTTTCGGATGGGGTCAGGCTTCTACTGGCAAAGGCCACTGGTCTCAGGCCATTCTCGTGCTCTTGGTACAACACAGCCCCCAACCCTTGCAAGCTAGCATCAGTGTGCAGGGCGTAAGGTTTTCTTGGATCGGCATAGGCCAGCACTGGAGCATGGGTAAGTTGATATATGATCTCATGAAAAGCAGTCTCACAATCAGAGTCCAGCGGCCCAAATACTTCACTCGGATGAAAATACACTCTTTCAGTCTTGAGGGACGCTGACTTTTGGTATTTTTGTGGGTTGGGGATACCCTTGAGTAAGGTTAAGTAAAGGCGGATCACTCTTGAATAGTCCTTGATGAGCGCCGATAATAACCACAGAATCCAGGAATCTTTGCAGTTCTTTTAGATTTTGGGCTGTGGCCAGTGGTCAAGGCCTCAACTTTACTTGGTCGGTCTCTATTCCCTCGGTGGATACTATGTGTCCCACATACTTTACTGATGTTTGAAAGAATTGACACTTATCAATGGACAGTTTAAGGCCAAAGTCCTCCAGTCGGTCCAATACCTTAAATAATCTGCTCTCATGTTCCTCCAGTGAGCTGCCAAACACAATAACATCATCTAGGTATACCAAGCACTCTAGTAAGTTCATGTCCCCACTGCCGCTCCATCAATCGTTGAAAAGTGGCTGGGGCACCTGAAAATCCTTGAGGCATCCTCATGAATTCATAGAAATCAGCGGACAGATAAAGGCCGTCTTCTCCACGGTCCTCTGGGGCCATCGGGATCTGGTAGTACCCTCAGGAGATCCAACAGAGAACCACTTGCTCCCGCTTAGGCAGTCAAAGCATCCTGAATGCGGGCATTGTGTACTGATCAGGGATAGTCCGCCGGTTTAAGATGCGATAATCCACACATCCTTACTGTTCCATTCTTTTCCTCACTACCACAATGGGGAAGCATAAGGGCTTCTGGATTCTTGTATTACACCAGCCGCTAACATCTCTTGCAGATGCCGTCTCACATCATCTATATCAGCAGGTGCCAGGCGTCGAGACCTCTCACGAAATGGTCTTTCGTCATGCAGCCGGATATTGTGCTCAGCTCCTTGCACGCATCCTACGTCCCATTCCTTTAAAGAAAACACCTGGTCTCTCTGGGCAAGCTTCTCACTGATCCTCACTTTCCATTCAGCTGGCAGCGGGGAGTTGCCGAAATCAAACAAGTCAGGCGTTACTCTGTCATTCTTCCTTGAACTCTTGCTGCTGGGTAGCACTGCAGTGTCTGCACAATGCACATTAGCCAGGATGCAACCTCTATTTACTCGAATGTCTCTTTCAGACACATTATGAACTTGGACCATTACCCTTCTGGCATAAGCATGGGCTCTAGCGGGCAAAATACTAGGCTTGACCAGCAGTCCCTCTGGCAATTTTCCATCGCCTGGTGCATCCAACATTAATATTTTATTCTTAACATCCTTTCTGATACGGACCTCTCCCTGTAAGGTACACTGGGCATTTGGTGCCAGGATCAGAGACTCAGGATCCTTCTTCCATACAATTCCGACCGGTTCCTCTGGTTCTATATTTTCAGCATCTCTCTGTGCCTCATAGGCCTTCTTAATTAAAGCCGAACTCTTAAAGCTCTACTAGTCTTTGACCCTGTTTTCATAACACAAATGTGCCAGCCTTCTGAACATATGAGCATTTGTTCCAATCAACAAAGGGACACCATCATACAGTCCAGTGGGGGACACACTAAGGCTAGGGTCTCTACTTGTTCAGCCACTCCAGCCACGGAGGTGGGAAAGACAGCCAAATCGGATATACCCAGAATAGGTAGGCCTTCTCACTAACCCCATACATGCAGTCCTTCTAATGGTTGTAAGGGTACGTCTGACAAATGCTTCTGATACCAATCTTGAAACATAATTGTCACTTGGGAGCCACTGTCTAATACAGCTCTTGTAGACACTCCATTTACCTTTACAGTGGTCTCCATGGAGGACCCACTATTCTGGACCAGTCTGGAGAGGCGGTAGTGGGGCCTGGGCAACTGACCTTGCCACAAAGGGCGTGAATTAGCATTTTGGTGCCCTCACTGGATCATTTCGTGCACCTCTTAACCACTGATTTGTTCTCAAGCTCTCCTTGTAGCCTATATGCAACTTTGTCAGTGTCTTTTGGGATTGGCATTCCTTTTCATGTGCCCATCCTTCCCACAATTATAGCAAAACATACTTTTGGAGTTTGAGCTGGCCGAGGTGCCACACTGGGAGCCAGGGCGGGGTATTACTAACTGGAAACCTTGGTGCCATCTCTGTCTGCAGTGATAAGCATTTGGAGACATCTCGTCAGTTTCTCCACTTCCATGGTCAAGGAATCGAGTTCGAGCTGTTATCAGTAGGAGATACATGGAGGTATCCCCACCCCATAGCAGATGCAGTCGGATATAGGTCGGGGCCCGTACTTGCAGGCGTGGCCTTCATAAAGGGACTGTTTTTGAATTCCGGATCTCTCTCAACAGTTCGCCCCATTGTGGCATATCTTTTCCTTATCAGAGCACTCATTGACTGCCAACCTCTGCCCCTGAACTTCACTTGATGGGCCACCCTCAGTCACTCGGGTCATAGCCACAGCTATTGGTGCAGATCCCTCCGAGGTCGCCTTTTCTCAACTCCTCGAATTTCTCTCATTAACTCATCATGGAGGTGGGATTCCAGTCGATTTGCCAGGCGTAACTGAAGCAACAGCAGTTCTGAGAGGGGGCAGACTTAAGGATTCTGTCCAGTCTGGTTCGGTCCAGTTCAATCGCTGGCAAACTACCCTTTCTGAGGCATTCTTGCAACAATTTTTCCAGCCGAGAGACATACACAGACAACAACTCCCTTGGTACTGTTGTGCATTTCTTACTCTCACCCATAGGTCCTCATCAGAATCTGGGCTCCCATACACATTCTCCAAGGCCTCAAGATAGGCATGCAGTCGCTTCAGGGTTACTGGCCCGCTTAGCACGGATGGTAGCCAGGGCAGGACCTCGAGGCTCTCACTAACCCTCTTTCGCTGACTTCCAGCATTGCCATTCTAGCACTTGGGGGCAACATAGTCTATCCAGGTCTCCCAGTCATCCTCCCTTGGGGGTGGGAGGGTGCCAGAGAAGATCCTCAACCTTCTGAAGAGTCGGGACTAATGGCAGGTGCAGAAATAGGAGTCTGCATTGGTTCAGCCACCATTACGGGTACTGGAGCAGGAGAGGGTGTTGGGGAGGAACACCCCAGGTGGCAAGAATAGTTTCTTCAAGTCCTCCACAGTTTTCCTTCTCCCAGCAACCATTTAGCAAATTTCTCCTCAAAAGTTTCAGATAGTGGTGGGGCTCATTCCCCGGTCTTTACTGTCCTTAGTTATCACTCTCAAGCAGTGAGGGCTCCCTCTGGGGTAATGGTCTGTGGTACTTTGGAGCTATCTATGGGATCCTTAAACTCTACTAGGGCCAGGAAAGTGTGGGTGAGCAGATTAGCGTGCCGACCCACCACCACAGGATTTTGTAAACCTTCCACCTTGGAAAGTACTCCCTGCACAGTGTCCGTATTGATACCCAGGGGGATGTCCAGGATAAGCATAGCATTTTGGGGGTCGATCTCCTCCCCAGTACACCACTCCACCAGCCGGTGCACAGCCACTTCTGTCGGGGTACCCATTTATTTATTTATTTATTTTTTTTCCCTTAACAGTGGTTTGTAAATATGGCCACTAGAGGACACACAATCCCAGCGGTGAGCCTCAAAATGTAACCCCTAGATGGCGCTATCCCAGGGGCTACTACCCCTGCCTGATTTGCCACTAACAGGTTGAGGGCCTGGATCCAATGGCGGGTGCCTCACCCAGAGGTCAGGGTTTGCAATAGTTAAACTTACTTGGTCACAGCCCTCTGGGACACTGCAACCCCTTTCTTCCCACTAGTGGCCCACACAATATAGCAGAATTACCTTCACAGTATACACTTACCCCCAAGGCTGGTTCAGGCACGGGACATCCTGTAAAATAAGATACAGTGCAACAATCACAGTACAGTACTTTAACATAGACAAATACACCTCAGGCAGTATAACTTTGTTGAAACAAACAGCTCTGATTTATTTAGGGGATATAACAAGGACAGGGGAAATCAGGTTAATTAGCTTATCACTTTACTATCTACCTATGGCTCTGTGCAGGCCTATCCTACAGTTACTGTCCCTGGGTACCCAGGCCCTAGTAGCTAGTCCAAACCGTGGCAGCTGGTAGGGCCCTTTCACACAGAGAAAAGGAAAATTAAACAGTCAGCAGTACAGTAATTCCATTTGGATTTAATGTGGCAATTCAACAGGAGCGACCCCGAATTAGTACTCACGACCTCCAAAGAAGATATGGTCCTTCAATGTCAGCAGGGCTACTTTTGATCTCCAAGAGACTCCTCACATTTATATGGTAAAAAGAAAGCACTATACCAGGCAGGTGCATCTGTATCCCAATCGCAATTACTGCACAATAACCAGGAGAACACACAGCAGATTCAGTTCCTGACAGACCGAGTGTAATTCAACAATTTCTTCAGTCTTCTACAGGGTGAGCCTGGTTTCTACTCTTCAGAGATCCTTTGATTCTTTTCACAGGACCAGTTCAGTCCTAACAAGCAGTTACACAAGTTGTAGACCGGAACTCTGGGCCTTGCACACGTTTTTGACTGAAACTGTGCACTGAAAGAGCATAGGGTTTCTTTCCCTTCACTTTCAGATCTCAAACTGAAACTCCCAACAGACAAAACCGGCACTTCCTTTGAGTTCCTCCCAGTTCTTGACTGGATTGGCTGTCACTACAATAGACTGCTGCTGTTGGTCCAAAAGGCACCAAGTCTAAACTACATCTCCCAGAGCTGCCCATACAATCCTCTTGTGGCTGGCTCAGATTATGAGTCCCAAGTTCTGATTCGTCAAGGCATCATTTTAGAGCTAGTTTACCCCACACTGATTGGTCCAGTTCAGCAGTTCAAAACCAGAATGGGGAACTAGGCAGACAGTTCTGACTGCAAAGAAAGCAGTTAGACAAACTGTAATTTTATTATTACTGTAAATGATTTCTGGCAATCAGTTACATCTTTCAGACAGGTTCCTTTGCACTCCTAGTGACTGCAAAAATGGGGTGAATTGGCAGCAGCTTGAGTGGTACTCAATCAAAGAAACACACAGTCCCCCATACAAACTAATTATGTCTGCAAGCAGACAGCTCTTAAAGAGACAGTACCAGAGGTTCTAAAAACACTCACTGATAAATGGCTTAAACGCCAAACACCATTCAGGCTTGGAGCATTCAAGCAAGCTCCTGGAAGTCTTTTGGGAACCCCCATTTGCAGGGGGGTTACACAAGGTTCCAACTGGGATTATACTTTTTTGGAATACTGGGATAGAAATGTCTATTCAAGGATGGATTCTTTACTGAGGGCCTTTCTGGATGTTGTTATGCCTATACATTGTGCATTCTCCAGGATTTAGAATCAATCGAGACTTTTCACTATATTGTAATACCGTAGCAGAGATCCCAGTGTACGCCTTTTTTAATACCATCCATCCTTTTTGTAAGTAACTGAATCACATCTCAGAATGAGTATGTAAACTGCCAAAAAGAAGAATTACGCAAGAACTTACCGTAACAGTAGATCTTTGAGGAGATCTCGGTCATGAGATCACACTGTAGGAAATTCACAGTCGGTGAAGGGGAATCCACATGGAAGATTTTCAACAGTACAACTGGGGCTGCCCACACCGTCGACATCACCAACCCTATAAAGGTGTGAACAGCCCCACTCCCTCCTCAGTTCTTTCCCCCGGAGACAAATGGGGCATAGTCCTAGCCATGGGGGACCAAGCAGAGAGAGGGCGAGAGACAAATTGAGAGAGGTGCCCAGACCTATATGAAAGGATGGATACACCAGACAGCCAGTTCCTAGACAAGAGCCCCAAGAAGGTGGGAGGGAAAGCAGACCTGATGAATGAGATCCCCCTCGAACATCTACTGTTATGGTAAGTTCTTACATAACTGTTCTATCTTCTTCTGGGGTATCTCAGTCATCAGGTACCACCGTAGCAACGAGTACCATCCAGTCACAGGTGCAAGCAGACAGTTTGGGAGAAGGGCTCACCATAAACTTAGGACAGGAGGCCCTGCAGCACAGCCCTGCCAAAACTTGCATGGGCTCTTGAGGCAATGTCCAGACTGTAATGCTTGGTGAAAGTATGGACAGTATGCCAAGTGGCAGCCGCACAGACGTCAGCTGCTGAGACCTCTCGGAAACAAGCCACAGAGGTAGCCATGCCTCTCGTGAAATGAGCTTTGACAGTACCAGGCAATTCTTTGCCGTACTACTTGTAGCAAAAGACAATGCAATTAGCTAACCATTTGAATAAACACTGCTTAGAAACTGAAGTGCCCTCTCTACCTGGAGCGAAGGAAACAAACACCTGCTTCAACTTTCTACATTCCTTGGTGCAAAGCAGGTAGCACTTCAAAGTTCTGCGCATTTCTAACGTATGGAGCAGTGCTTCCCTTGGATTGGCATGCTCAGGGAACTAAACAGGAAGGTGGATAGATTGGTTAAGTGTAAACTCAGAAACCACCTTAGGGAGAAACTTAAAATTTGTGCACAAAGACACCCCGTCTTTGTGAAAAAACAAATAAAGCTCCTTGCACCGTAAGGCCTGAAGCTCTGAAATTCTTCTGAGAGAGAAAGTGCAGATTGCAAGTTGCGACTGGCTGAAAAGGAGACAGGGTCAACTTCTCAAAAACAAAATTCAAATCCCAAGCCAGAACAAGAGAATGGATTGGGGGTTTCAGATGCAGGATGCCCCTTAGAAAGGTACAGGAGACATCCAGCTTAGTAATCATGCGGTCAACCACAGGCTCATGAAAGGCAGAAATAGCCAAAAGGTGCACCCTGAGGGAGCAGTACTGGTGACCAGAGTCTGATAGAGAGATCAGGTTGTCCAGGATGTGGTTTGCCGGGCAGGTGAAAGGGTCTAAACTATGTTTAGCAGCCCATATGGCAAACCGCTTCCACTTCGTGACATATGTGGCTCGAACAGGTGGCTTCCGGGCGGCCTCCAGGACGTCCGCCACTCTGTTCGAGTCCCCAAACCTGGCGATGGCCATGTCCTTAGAAGCCAAGCATGTAGATTGAGGGACCCAAGGTTGACATGGACCAGGATCCCCTGATTCTAGGTCAGCAGGTTCATGCACAGGGGAAAAAAAAAACGGAGGTTCCTCCGAAAGCTGCTGAAGCAGGGGAAACCATATCTGCCGAGGCCAGAATGGAGCTACCAGAACCATGCTGGCCCCCTCCATCTACAGCTTCATGTGCACTCTCTGAATTAGAAAAAACAGAGGGAAGGCGTAAAGGAACCTCCCGCTCCAGGAGAGAGACAACGCATCTCACCATAAAACTCCAGGCCCTGGATCTAGCAAGCAGAAATTGGGCAGTTTTGCATTGAGTGGGACACAAAAAGGTCCAAATCTGGATGACCCCATCTGTTGAACAAGTCTTCTGCAACAGATGAGAGGAGCTCCCATTCATGCATGCTGGACTGAGTACAGCTGAGACTGTCCACCAACGAGTTTAACACACCTGGCACGTGGACTGCTGAGAGTCTCAGACCGTGATCTAGTGTCCGATACCACACTCTTGTGGCCTCCCTGTGTAGGGGGTACGAATGAGTCCCCCACTGCTAGCTGATGTAGTATACTACACTCAGATTATCTGACTGCACCAGCAGCTGACCTGGAGTAAGGTGTTCCTGAAAGACCTACATGGTGTAGAGCACGGCCCTCATCTCCAGGACACTGATATGCAGGGAGGTTTCCAACTGGGACCCAGAGCCCCTGGGTCTGAAAGGGACCCTGGCGTGCTCCCAAACCTGAGGCGTTCGTGGTGATGATCTGCTGCGGAACAGAGATCTGGAATAGGATGCCTTGAAACAGATTCAAGGGGTCCATCCACCACTGCAGTACCTTGCGGACTGGGGAAGAGACCAGGACTGGGTGGTCCAATTCGCCTGTGCACTGGTCCCACTGTACCTGGAGGGTCTACTGGAGACCGTGCATATGAAGCCTGGCCAGAGGAACAGTGGGTATGGGAGCTGCAATCAGGCTCAATTAATCTCAGGTACACCCTGGCAGGAATGTGGCAACTCTGAGTGACTTCCTAAGCTATAAGGCACTCTACCCTGTTTTGGGGCAGGAAGGCTTTCCTTTGAGCAGAGTCCGTAACCACCCCTACATACTGCAGCCATTGGGACAGTATCAGAACCAACTTAGGCAGATTGACGGTGATGCCCAAGGAATGGAAAAGCTGGAGAGTTCGCTCCAGAGACCACAAAAGTTGTTCCCTGTACAGGACCTTCAGGAGCCAATCCTCCAGGTAAGGGAAAACATACAGTCCCTCCCTTCTGAGAGCTGCTGCTACCGCTGCTAAGCACTTGGTAAAGACTCGAGACACAGAGGACACGCCAAAGGGTAGCACCTTGAACTGATGATGCTCACCCTGAAAGGCAAAATGGAGAAACTTCCTGTGAGGCGGAAAGGCCGATATGTGCAGGTAAGCATCCTGCATGTCCAAGGAACAGAGTCAATCACGTTTTGAGGAGGGGCATCAGGCCTGGCAAAGTTACCATCCAGAACTCTTAGTGGTGGACATACCGATTGAGGTCCTTTAGGTCTAGAAGGTTCCTCCGATCACCAGTCTTTTTGGGTACCAGGAAAAACCTGGAATAAAACCCGTCAGATAATCTGAGTGTAGTATACTACAGGAAAGGAGGGAGCGGGGGGACATGATAGAAACTTTCAAGTACCTCAAGGGAATCAACAAAGTCCAAGAGGGTAGCATCTTTCAAAAAAAGAGGTGTGCAAGAACAAGGGCACAATTTGAAGATAGAGGGGGGGCGGCTCAGAGGTAATTTAAGGAAGTATTTTTTCACAGAGAGGGTTGTGGATGCATGGAACAGCCTTCCGGAGGAGGTTGTGGAGTCAAAAACAGTGGTGGAATTCAAGCATGCATGGGACAGTCATAAGGCAATTCTAGGGGGTGGGGGTAGGAAGAAGTAGGCGGCTGGTTAACTAGGATCTGAAGCTTATCCATTAGGTAGGGAAATGGGCAGACTGGGTGGGCCAAGCGGTCCTTATCTGCCGTCAAATTCTATGTTTCTTATTTCTCTGACACCTGGGAACTGGCTCGATGGCCTGCTTGTGCAGAAGGGACTGTACCTCCTCCCGGAGTACAGACAGGTGAGCTGGGGGGGGGTTTAAACTGGAGGAGGGGATTCGGAAGGCTGTTCGATGAGCTCCAGGGTGTGCCCCCCTTCTATGATCTGCAGAATCCATGCATCCGAAGTTATGGTTCTCCATTGACTCAGATGGAGGGAGAACTGACCTCCAACCACCACCTCTTGGTCCAGAACCAGAAGAGGAGGGTCTGGCAAGGAATCAAGCAGAGGTGGAGCCAGCCGCTGGGGCTGGTCCCTCACTTCTTTTTTTAAAATTTATTTTTATTAGACACTTTTCTACAGAAATGCAGTAAGTAGATATTAAATGGTATACAATCATCTTTATACATAATTTTATAGTCTGACAGCTGGAGTTACGGACAACATGACTGGTTATGATTACTTCACCCAGAACACCAACCCCCCGACTGGCTGAAACATTAATGCTCCTTTACTCAGGGAACAAAGGATGGTTCCACTCCTGAATAATCGAGTCCATCCCTGCCATTTCAATCTAAATTTCTGTGTGCAATCCTGAATTTTTGCCATAAGGCTTTCCATTTGGTAAATTTCCAATATTATGGATCTCCAATCCTGAATAGTGGGAGTTTGCACAGATATCCATTTTCTGGTGAGGGCCTTTCTGGCTGCTATAAGATATACAGGCAACAGTGTTTTATCCCACCGGGGGGATCGGTCCGGGTATATTAATAGCAGGACAGCTTCTCCTGTTAGTTCTACCGTTTCCCCTAGACATTTAGACAGTTCCAACTGGAGACTACACCAAAAGGGCATCAGGAGGGGACAATTCCGCAGAACATGACCCAAATCAGCCAGTACTGCTAGCCATAGCGCCGCCAGCATCTGCCATATTCTGCTGGGAGAAATTTTGTTAGAATCACTGGGGCACGAAAAATGTATATGATTCGAATCTTCCAGAAAACTCCCGCCAGAAAGAAGAGTCCACCTGATGGCCGACAGAGTCGACGCTGTCCAGTCCGGGAACTGAACCTCGGATACCAGATCCTCGTTCCATTTATCTAAAATTGACTTCGTCGAGCCTCCCAATAGGTCTCGCAATGCTCTGTATATATTTCCTATGAGGTGTCCGCATTGATTCCCCTTACTAGCATCAGTAAAAATTTTTAATAAAAGTGGGATTGGGGTAAGATGTTTAGCCACTATTGTTCGGTGGCGAAGTATATAATTCCTCAATTGAAGGTATCGAAAAAAGTCTGAAGTCCATATTGCGTCTTGAGCTTCTCAAATGGCAGGACACCTCTTTCATCCAAAAACTCAAATAAATATGATAATCCAGCACGCTGCCATTGAGAGAAAGCCTGATCCGTATGTGAGAGTTGAAAAAGGTCATCTTTAGAAAGAATTTTACAGTAATCATAAATTGGTTTTATTTCTGTTTTTTACCTTAATCTGAACCATATTAGAAGAGAACTAGCTGTGATCTGTGTAAAGTGTTGCACTGTTGGTGTATTGTCAGTAGATGAAAAGAATAGTGGATATGTCTTAAATATCATTAAAGGTAAAATCCAAAGTTTTCCAAGGAGCCGAGAAACTGTCAATCAGCCAAAAGATGAGAATACGAAGGAAGGACGCCTGGGCATAGAGTTTAAAATTGGGCTAATCTGCACCTCCCTGGGCTATGGGAAGCTAGAGAATGGAAAGGCGGACCCTCGGACGTTAATTGCCCCATATAAACTTCAAAATTAATCTATCCCAAGACTTAAAATAAAAGGGTGCAGGAAAGTATGGAATGTTTTGGAAAAGACATAGAAGTCAGGGAAGGATGTTCATGCGGACAGTTTCAACCCGTTGAAAGAATGTTAACGGTAAGGAGGACCATCTTTCCAGGTCCTTTTGTACTGTGAGAGTAAGTGCCTCATAGTTAACTAGCTCTAACACCTCCTGATTCAGGGGGATGTGAATTCCCAAATATTTGATCTTCGTGGATCTCCACCGAAGGGGAAGAAAACCGAGAAGACTTTTAGTTGGAGAAAAATTAAAGAGGAGAGCTTCCGATTTTGCAACATTTAGCTTAAATCTTGCCAGAACTTTGTATTTCTGGAGAATTTGCCAGACCGCAGAGTCAATAAGACATCATCTGTGCACATATTAACTTTATATTGTTGTTGCCCTAATGGGATGCCCTCTTTCTCAGAGTAAGTTCTTAGGGCCGTTCCCAATGGCTCCATATAGAGAGCGAACAAAAGGGGGAAGAGGGCAACCCTGTTGAGTGCCTCTATGTAGTGAGAAGGGGGGGGAGGTATTCCACCATTGACTCTCACATATGCTTGAGGGGCGGCATAAATATTCCTCAGTAGTTTTACAAATGATTCTGGGAATCGGAGCCTCGACAGGGTGTCCCACAAGAATTTCCAGGACACCCTGTCGAAGGCCTTCTCTGCATCCAGACTAATAACTGCAGCTGGGATCTGCCGGTTACGAATATATTCCATGAGAATTAAAGTTAGATGTATGTTGTCTGTAGTATTTCTACTTTTAATGAAACCAGATCGGTCGTAGTGAGTTAAACTGGGTAAGATCCATGCCAGTCGAGAGGCCCAAATGGCCATGAAAAGTTTATAATCAGTGTTGAGGATTGAGACAGGTCGATAAGAAGATGGATTAGTGGGGTCCTTGTTTTGTTTTAATAAGGTAGCTAATGTTGCACATGCCCAGGAGGGAGGAGACCCTCCTTAACTTCTTTAAATGACGAGAGTAGTTGTGGAGATGATTCCTTAATGAACTTCTTGTACCATTCGGACGAGAACCCATCAGGTCCCGGGCAACGATAAGAAGAGAGAAATTGAATCCCGTGGGATATTTCTTCAGTAGTGATGGGGAACTCCAGAAGTTCCCGCTGGGTGACGGTAAGGGAGACAAGGGGAAGATCCCTCAGAAAAGACAATCTGTCCTCTGATATGGAGCAATCAACTTCCCGACAGAGATGTTGGTAAAAGGAAGTAAAAGAGTGAAGAATATCATCCTCTCTATGTGATACTATTCCAGAAGAGGGATTCTTAACCTTACGAACAGTTGTAGAACTCTTCTGTCCCCGAATATGTTGGGCTAATCTGCGGGTCCCCCGAGGTCCCCTCTCATATTTAGATTGTTTTAGATAAAGAAGGATCTGCTGAATTTTGATGTCCATTAGTTGCTGTATTTCTGCTTTTGTTTCTCAAATCTTTTGTTAGACTTCACGGTCCCCCTCAATATACAATAACTGGTAGGTGTTTAAGTGCTCCAAAAGTGTGTTATATTTTGTTTCTAGTTCCCTTTTTCTCCTGGAAGTGTAGTCAATGGTCTCTCCCCTAACTGTAACTTTTAAAGCATCCCAAATCAAGGCCTCCGGAACTTCTGGGGAGATGTTTTCCAGAAGGAAAAGGGGAATACGTTTTTCAATATGTTCCACATATTGTTTGTCTTTTAACAAAACTGGATTAAAACCCCACAGTGTCTGTTTTTTTTTTTTCCTGCCTAAGTTAAGTTTGAGAATGAGGGAATGATGGTCTGAAAGAATCATTGGACCTATGGTAATATCCTGCACCTGACCTAGATGTTCGCATGTAACCCAAAATAATCTAGCCTAGAATAGGTGTGATGCCTGTTTGAAAAGAAAGTATAACCTGGATCTGATGAGAACAAATGATGCCAAACATCTATTACACCCAAGTGTTCCACTGTACATTTGAAATACTGAGCAGAGCCAGACTGGCGCCGGTGGTAAGGATTTGAACTGTCCATATGAGCGGACATCGTAATATTCAAATCTCCTCAAAATATAAGCTGGCCTTTAAGAATGTCCATTATCCGTGCCATTAGGTTTTAAATTACAGAAGGTTTAGACATGGGGGGTAGGTACGCATTCACCAGAGTCACCTCCTGGTTATATAATCTGCCCTGTAGGATAACAGATCTACCGCTGGGGTCCACATGGGACTGATTAACTTCCAATGGAGTAGTGATGGGGATCAGGATAGCCATTCCCAGATGGCAACCACCAGGGTGTGAAGAGACGAAGACCCTAGATCTCCCACCCCAGCACTTTTGGTATGTTCATCTGTGGAAAGATGCGTTTCTTGAATCATGTAAAGATCCGCTTTTTGTTTTTTAATATACTGTATAAAACATGAGCGCTTAATAGGATTCTGGTGGCCGTTAATGTTCTGGGAAAAGATTTTTACTGGTAGCATTGCTATAGCTTAATCCATGTTTTTGTTATTTTTTTGTCCCATAGGAGATTCGTCCCGACAAACGACCGGACCATGCCCCCCAGAGGACCAAGGCCACACAAAAAGAAGCTGTCAGCGCACCTCCAAGCTGTTCCGGTTCAAATAAAGATATCTTAAATAATATATTTATTTTATTTATTTAAACATCAGTTTAGAAACCTTTGAGCCAGAGGCTCATTTACAAAGGTACCTCGTCACACAGAGGACATAACAACAATAGTACAAGGGACAACAGCAATTACACAAAAAAGATACAATTCAGTTACACTTTTGTTACAGTAGAACTCATAACCCATGAGCAGAATAGCCTAGGGTGTAGCGGGGTTGGGGGTGCAGGTAGAGGAAGCAGGAGAGTGGCCAGGAGGAGGATTAATAAAGGGGGGAAGGGGGTGGTGGGGCAGCTCAGTGAGCATTGTCAGCAGTCACGTATATTTTTTTAGGTTAAGCGGCAGTTGCATTTGCGTGAGGCAAGTAGGAGATTTCTGAGCCTGGGCTTAAAGCAAGCTAAGGTTGGTGAGTTTGAGACACTGGCAGGAAGGAGTTATACCAGTAGGGTGCATGGTAGAGGGAACGCCTGCCCTTGAGAGGTCCTGGCTCATGGAATGACTAGGGTTGCTCTTGAGGAGCTGCGGGTGTTTAGGGTCGGTACAGATCTGTGAATTGTGTTGGATAGGCCCTGCAGGGCTTTAAATGTGAGCTGGCAGGTCTGATACATGAGACGCTCGTCCAGGTTGAGTAGGGTAGCCAGGGTATACAGCTCACATGTGTGAGTGAGTCTGGAGGCACCGGCGATAAGTCTACAGGCCTTGTTGAGTGTAAGGCGAACCTTGTTGAGGGCAGTCTGGTCTGCTGAACCATAGACTGGTAGGCCATAGTCCAATGAGGGGATATGACAGGAGAGGTGACAGCCAGGCGGAGGGTATCAGGAGGGAGGCATTTCTTGTGCGGTGAGAATGCCTAGCAGCGAGTTGCGGCAGAATTTAGGGTAGAATATATGTCCATGGAAAGAGTGCAGGGTCAAAGGTTATTCAAGATATTTCTAGGACTGAACAGGGTCAATGAAGTTGTTGGGTGTGGAGTGGATGGATGGGGAACTTACTATGCTTATTTTGGGGGTGGAGAAGAGCATCGTTTTGTTTTCTTTAGGTTGATAACAAGTCGGTGCTCACGAAGTAGACCAGGTCGCTGCAGAGTCAAAAGCTAGTTGGAGGAGTTCTGTAGCAGCATGGGGTCATTGTGAGAGGCAAAGAAGACAGCATCATCCACAGAGAAGAATCTTACCCGCACAACTGTTGGGTAGGGAGTTGAGAAAGAGGGAGAATAGTAGGGTCCAGGGTGAGCCCTCACGGCACTCCAAGCCGAATAGGGCAGGTTTCCGAGAGAGTACCGTTGACTTTCACATTGGGAGGCGGGCTGAGAGATAGCTGGTGCACCAGAAACAGGTCCAGAGGCAAAGCCTATTTGGTCGAGGTGTAGAGCAGGAGAGGATGCGAAAGCAGTATCAAAGGCTTTAGACAAGTCAATGAATATGGCACCAGCCAGGGCACCAGAGTCCAAGGAGGCATGGAGGAAGTTGGAAAATTCCAGGAGGCTGTGGTACTATGACCTGCTCTGAACCCGTGTTCAGGGCAGAGAGAACGTGTACTGAGAAGGTAGTCAGAGACTTGGGAAGCCACAATTTCTCCAAAAGCCTTAGAGAGGGAGAGGATCGAGATGGGCGGTAGTTGCCCGGAGGAGTCCTGTCACCACCTTTGTGGACAGGGGTAGCTGTGGCAACCTTCCAGGCAGCAGGAATTATCCGAGACATAGTGATTTGTTGAAGATGCATGTGATGGGCGAGAGGACCTGATCCAGGACCTGGCGTAACAGGCAGGATCAAGTGAGTCATTACGGTGTTACCTTTTAGGGCTCTTAGCAGGTATGGCCTGGTTTCTTGTGGTGATCACGATGCAGGTGGAAGGGGCGAGTGATGGTGGTGGAGCAGAAGGAGGTAGCGGACTGAAAAAGTTACCAGGAGTACTGAGCTAAGGTCAGTAAAGGGGTTATTGAGGTGAGTGGCAATGAGGCAGGATCAGAGGAGTCAGCACCATTAATGTTGAGAAGCGAGGAGGGGACTGGGATTGCCATTCAGTAGCTTGATGTTGTCCCAGAAGCACCTGGGGTTCCCCAAGAGGAGTAAGAGAGCTTGGTAGTATTCTGCCTTACTTTGCAGATGGCCCAGGTGCACTGGTTGCGGCAGCAGCATAAGACTGTCTGTCAGCTGGACTGACGTAGCAACAGCAAGGTGCCAAAGGTTGTCTCGTTGTAAGTTGCCATAGCAGGGCAGGGGTGATCCAAGGGTATGTCTCACTTTGGTCCTCCTAGCAGTTATGGGGCAAAGATGTCATGAGCAGAGTTGAAGGTGTTCACAAAAAGGCCAGGGCCGGTCAATGTTGAGCTTTGCCAGAGGGACCAATCAGTATGAGCAGAAGGTGCTTAAGGCCTTTGAGTCCCCGGGTCTAAGCCGCCTCCGAGAGGTGGTTTTGACCGCAGAAGAAGCCGAGGGTTTCCCAGTTGAAGAGAACAGGGAGTGGTCACTGAGGCAGTCAGGGAGGATTTGTATGTTATGGGCGGCTTGGCCTGTTGGTGAGGACCACATCCAGGAGGTGCTTGTACCCCTGCTGGGGTTGAATCTAATGAGGCTGCGTGACCAGTTGAGTTAGGTCAATAGAATCAAAAGCCTCGTGGGAGGAGGAGGATGACGGGCAAAGCCAGTTTATATTCAAATCACCTACCAAGATTTGGTCCGAGGGGTTGGGTATGGAGTAAGGTAGTCAAGTGAGTGGGCCTAGAGCCAGGGTTGGTTCCTAGGGGTATGTGGCTGCAGTCAGGAATAGCGGGCCTCTAGAAGGGTCAGGGGACAGCTTTGAGTGTGAGGCCTGGGCCTTATGGTCGGGTCAGGCGGGGAAGTGGCAGACCCATGAGAGAATCCTTCAAATAGAAGGCAACCCCACCTCTCCTTCCGACCTGGTCCAAGCGGTGGAGTGTGTGGCAGGGAGAGACACTGAGAGTTGGGAGTGGAGTGGAGACAGCCAGGTTTCAACCAGGGCAACAACATCAGGTTTATGAAGCATCACCCAGCAGTGTAGTGAGTCCAGTTTTTCAGGAGGCTACAGATGTTCATAGATGCAATACACAGCCCGGAAGATTTCAGGGAGTATCAATGCTGCCAGGCCCAGGATTGGGGTGGACATTGCCTGACAGGAGCAGGAGGAGGAGGGCTGCTCTTGGGAGTCGTGATACGGATAGTTTTAGACGATTGGAGGGGGTAATGAGGGGCTGAGATAGCGCAGGGATAGGCAGATTGGAACAGGCAGGGGAGGTAAGCATGATGAGATGTATGGGGCAGTGGGGGTAAGAGAGGGTGACAATATGTAGGGAGATGGGTGAGATTGCAGCTGCAGGGTGAGTGCAAGTAACAAGGGAGGTGACACAAGGAAGAGGGTGGATTGTGAAGGCAGATCATTAGGGGCATAGGGGCAGCATGAGTGGGGCTATAGTACCCAAAGGTGCGGCAATGATTATAAGAAGGAGGGCAGTAGCAGGATGCAGAGTGATGGGCATTTTTTTCCTCTCTCTCTCTCTACAGGCTAGGGAGTAGTGAGAGTAATTATAGTTGGTGGGTAGGATGAGATAAGGCAGGGAGAGTCTATCTGGGATCAGATGGGTTTGCACTACAGGGTGGTTAGTGAGGACCAGTGCCCCTGGTGGTCAGCAGGTATAACCTGCTAATGAGAAAGTGAGGACTTAGGTTCTGGTACCACAGGAGTGGCGTCAGCAACCCGAAGCCAATAAAGATACAGCCGCCCCTGGGTGGGTGGGTGGCTGGGGCGGGCGGGGCAGACGGCGCGTGGCGTCGTCGGGCTAGCACCCCACAGCAGCTGTCCGCTGCAAACAATCAGTGGTCTGTGGGTGGAGAAGCTAGCAAATGAGTCCTTCCGTTTCCCGATCGCCGTCTGGCTTATTACCTGTTGAGGGCTCCCGAAAGCGTCCTTCCCTGCCGCGGTCGGCAGCGCTCTGAGCGTGGGGGGGGGGTCCGTCTGAAAAATGTAGGAGGCAGGGGGAAATTAGTATGCAGCGGGAGGATTTAAACAACAGCACTACAGTTTCAGACTGCGCATGACTCAGCCCCAAAGCAACGCTTAGTCAAACATAAAGAGGCTGCCTTTAAACATTTAACAGACTAAGCTATGGTCACTACAGTATCTACTTCATCTAACCTGTATGCTGAGTGCCTAGGGTTGAATTAATCAGACTTTACCTAGTAATCTCAACCTAAACACAGGCCAGCAGGCACCTCAGGCGATCTTATGGCAAAGCACAGAACAGCACATTTAAATTAATTAGCAGGAGAAGCTGAATAGTAGCTCACAATAGCACACAAGGCGCCACACTCCCTTTAGCTTCGCCACTCAACCCCACCCAAGTCAGGTCCAGTTAACCAGGTAGCACCCCACAGCAGCTGTCCGATGCAAACAATCAGTGGTCTGTGGGTGGAGAAGCTAGCAAATGAGTCCTTCCGTTTCCCGATCGCCATCTGGCTTATTACCTGTTGAGGGCTCCCGAAAGTGTCCTTCCCTGCCGCGGTCGGCAGCGCTCTGAGCATGGGGGGGGTCCGTCTGTTGAGGGCTCCCGAAAGCGTCCTTCCCTGCCGCGGTCGGCAGCGCTCTGGCGTGGGGGGGTCCGTCTGTTGAGGCTCAGCGTCCTTCCCTGCTGCCGCGGTCGGCAGCGCTCTGGCGTGGAGAGTCCGTCTGTTGAGGGCTCGGCGTCCTTCCTGCCGCGGTCGGCAGCGCTCTGGCGTGGAGGTCCGTCTGTTGAGGGCTCCCAGCGTCCTTCCCTGCAGCGGTCGGCAGCGCGCTCTGGCGTGGGGGGGTCCGTCTGTTGAGGCTCAGCGTCCTTCCTACCCGCGGTGCTGCGCGCTGGCGTGGGGGTCCGTCTGTGTGAGGCTCCAGGCGTCCCTTCCCTGCAGCGGTCGGCGGCGCTCTGGCGTGGGAAGTCCGTCTGTTGAGGGCTCCAGGCGTCCTTCCCTGCCCCGCGGTCTGCAGCGCTCTGGGGCGTGGGGGGATCCGTCTGTTGAGGGCTCCAAGCGTCCTTCCTCGCCGCTGGTCGGGCAGCGCTCTGAGCGGGGGTCCGGCTCGTTGAGGGCTCCCGAAAGGATCCTTCCCTGCCGCGGTCGGCAGCGCTCTGAGCATTGTGCATTTGTGTCTTTTTTCCCCCTCCTTTCCGACCGTAACAACTACTTAAATCCTCCCACCCCAAATCCTGTAGAGAATACCAGTGAAATGGCCATAACCCTTTAAATAACTGGTATCACTTAGCTTGTCCCCCTGGGAAATGACCCATCCAGCCGTATGGACCATTCCCTTTACAGGGGTCAATACATTGTGAAAAATACATCCAATATATCCATGCCAAGATTCCAAAACTGCTAAGATCCGGTAAGTAATGTTTCCTTTGTGCAGATATATTCCCCCCTCCAAATTATGTTACCTGAACCCCCTCCCACATACCTCATAAAAATAAACCATACAAATACTTCCCCACCTCCCCTCCTTAAAATACAAAGATAACACACAACTTTTAATCCCCTCAACTATATACAAAGGGACCCCTGTAACACTGGGGCCCAAAAAGTAATCAGCAACTAACATACTGATGAACAATATTAGTCTGAACAATAAAAACTTGGGTGGAATTACTGTGAACCTGGTGACTTCCATATGTGAAGTGTCTGTCTGTGGACACTTGTAGAGAGCCTCAGGCAATTCCCTGAAGGGGAACGCTGTGAGGTTTGGGAACTTCTTGCCCTCATTATAGGTGAAGAACCACCTAGGGGACCCTAAGAATACCCAAAAAGTGAGGATATCTAGAAGGAAACCCTCACTGGTATGGTTCAGCATTTACCCTTGATTTAAATACCTCAAATCAAGGCCACTCCCCCCCCACACACACATTTTATGGCTTAATGCTATATCCCCAGTCCAATCCATTACGCCACTCTCTCCTGGTTAACATATATGCTGGGATAACATCCCCATCCACTATAACTTTTTGGGGGAATGGACAGCCCAAACCGAATTAATGAAGGCATGGTATAAGTGCAGTTCGGCACCTGATATTCAAACTCTCCTCCCCTCCAAAGTATTCTTCCCCCCCATCCCACGTTTAAAGAAAACATTTTTTTGAAAGATAGTCCTCTTTTATTTTTAAACGTGTTGGGGCCAAGAGGACCGTGATTAACATCAGGTCAGCAGGAGCCTCTGATTCATCTCTTCATCATAAGAGAAGACTGCTGCCTCAGGGTTTCGTAGTGGAGTGAGGTGAAAATACAGGTTACTTACCTGTAACAGGAGTTCTAGGAATGGTATATGTTGTTCATCCACACTGTCTGGCAGGTTCCTTGCCGCTTTAAATCTTGCCGGAAGGTCTTCAAGCCGGCTCCTCCCACCCACCCGGGTGGTAAAACTCTCAGCTCCACCCCATGACGCTCAGATCTAGCCTGCTGGAAGCTAGGTTAAGTCGAGCCGGGAGGTCGGAATGTAGGATGAACAATATATACCATTCCTAGAACTCCTGTTACAGGTGAGTAACCTGTATTTCTAGGGACATGGATATGTTGTTCATCCACACTTATTGGCAGACTCCTAGCAGTTCTCCGGGAGGAGGGAGGCAAGGCGCACACCCCTACTTAGGGAATAAAGACTGGAGAACTGAGGGCCCAAAACCAGCATACCGGCGTGACTCAAGGTCGATGTGATAGTGGGTGATGAAGGTGTGTGCTGACTCCCATGCAGCAGCCCTGCAGATGTCCTTGATAGGGACGTACCTGGAAGCAGCCACCGATGCAGCGGTATGGCGGGTAGAATGAGCTCTTATCCCTCTGGGAGGCTCCATGCCCGCCAACCTATAGCAGAGATCTATGCAGGAGGTGACCCACCTGCCTATCGTCCGCTTGGCTGCAGATCAGCCAGGTGCAGCTTCAGCATAAGTGACAAACAGCTGGCGAACCTCTCCCCAAACTTCAGCCGACCGCTCCTTATAATAAGCGAGCGTTCTTCTAGGGTCCAAAGTATGGAGCCTATATTCGGCCTCCGAGGTGTGACTGGGGTAGAACACCGGCAGAGTCAACACCTGATTAAGGTGAAACTCCGACACCACCTTCGGAAGGAATTTCGGGTGGGGGCGCAGGACAACCTTGTCCCTGTGGAAGACCAGATAAGTAGAATCGATGGAAAGTGCCTGGAGCTCTCCCATCCTTCTGGCTGACATGATAGCCACCAAGAAGGCGGTCTTCCACGACAGGTGAGAGAAATCACACCTGTGCATCGGTTCAAATGGCTTGCCCATGAGCTTAGCCAGTACCAGCAGTAGATCCCACGGAGGTGGAGGTTCTCACACCGGAGGGGATATGTGATCAAGGCCTTTGAGAAAGCACCCGACCACCTTCTCCTGCACGACCGACTGCTTCCCGGCCCGCGACCGGTAAGCAGAGATGGCTGCCAGGTGCACCTTAAGGGTTGTCAACCGAAGCCCTTGCTGAGAAAGGGACCACAGGTAGTCCAGAATGCTTGCCAAGGAACAGGAGGAAGGGTCCAGGCCCTTGCTCTGACACCAAATGGAGAATCTCTTCCATTTGAGGCGTAGCATTTTCTGGTTGACTCTTACGGGACACCTCAACAACGTTGAGGACCTCGTCGGAAAGACCCACGGCCTGGAACTCTAGCCGCTCAGGAACCAGGCCATCAGGTGCAGGGATTGAAGGTCCGGATGGAATACCTTCCCCTGATTGACTGAGATCAGGTCCGGGCAGGCTGGAAGCCGCCTCGGGAGCCTGGAGCCGAGACTGAGGAGATCTGGATATCAGAACTGGCGGGGCCAGTCTGGGGCTACCAGAATCACCTGAGCCTTGTCCCTCCTCGCCTTGAGAAGCACCTTGTGGATCAAGGGAAATGGGGGAAAGGTGTAGAATGGGCCCGGGGTCCACGGCCTCGAGAAGGCATCCCCCTGCAGCAAGCTCTGCTGAGGGGGCGGGCATGAAACAGTCTCAGCTTCGCAATCTCCCTGGAGGCAAACAGGTCCACCTGAGGTGTGCCCCAGTGGGAGAACAGATCTTGTACTACCTCCGGCAGGACAGACCACTCGTGGGATGCAGCCCCTATCCGGCTTAGGACATCGGCCAGGGTATTAGAGGCTCCTGCCACATGGATGGCAAGGAGATCCACCTCCAGGCTGTGCACGAGTGATCAAATGCAAAGAGCTTCCCTGCACAAAGGCCGGGAGTGCGTCCCGTCCTGGCAGTTTAGGTAGTACATGGTCGTGGTACTGTCCGTCTGGACCTGAACCACTTGACCCCGCAGAAACAGAGCGAAGGCAGTGAGGGCTAGATGAACCACTCGAAGCTCCAGCAAGTTAATGTGGCATCGGGACTCCCAAGGGGACCAGAGGCCGTGCGCCCTGTGTTCCCCCAGATGGGCACCCCAACCCATCAGAGAGGCATCGGTCGATAGAGAGACCGTCGGCGCGGGGCGGACAAACGGGATGCCCTCCTGCAGATGTGCTGGAATGGTCCACCACGGAGGCGTTCCACATCCCCTGGGTCACTGTCACTAGCTGATCCAGAGGATCGGCGTTGTGACCATTGGCTGGCCAGTCCCCACTGAAGGGACGATGTACCAACGGGCCCAACGGACCACACTGGTGCAGGCCACCATGAGGCCCAAGAGGCGCAGGAAGTCCTGGGCAGGGCGCAATGCCCAACCTGAAATGATTGGGCAAAGGAGGAAAAGACCTCGGCCCTGTCCACGGGAGCCGTGCTCTGGCTCGGTGAAGTCGAGCTCTGCCCTGATGAAATGGATCACCTGCTTTGGCACGAGTTCCGACTTGGCCTAGTTGATGAGGAGGCCAACCGGAGAACAAACCTGGAGGGCCAGATCTCTGGACCGCTCCACCTCTGTTCTGGAGGGGGCTGCAATCAGCCAGTCGTCCAGGTAGGGGTACACCCGGACCCTTCGGCGCCGCAGGAATGCTGTCACCACTGCCATGCATTTGGTGAAGACCCAGGGTGCTAGGTAAAGGCCGAAGGGCATGGCCTGGAACTCGTAGGGGGATCCCTCTGCCCTGAGGCGGAGGAATCTCTGGTGGGAGTATGGATTGGGACATGAAAGAAAGCGTCCTGAAGGTCCAGAGAACAGAACCACACACCTCGTTCCAAGGATGGGATTATCTGAGCCAGAGTGACCATTCTGAAGGTCCGAGACCATAGGAACCTGTTCAGGTCGTGCAGGTCGAGAATGGGGCACCAGCCCCCCATCCGTTTTGGGACCAGGAAGTACCTGGACACAAACCCCGGGTCTGGAGGAGGATCCGCCACCTTCCTGATCACCTCTTTTTCGAGAAGCAGGGCGATATCGGCTCAACGAGCCGATAAAGAGGCTGCGGACCCCGTAGCCCCTGAGGAGTGATGGCTCGGAAGGGCGGGGCCTGCGCGAACTCCAGGGGCAGGCCCTTTCCTACCACCTCCAACACCCAACGGTCCGTGGTGATAACGGACCAGGCGGAAAGGAAGTGGCGGAGCCGTTCCCCCAAGGAGGGAACCCGGGGGAGGGGGTGACGAGGCTGGGGGCGACACCCCTCAACCCATCACTGGGCAGGCTTAGAGGAGGATCCGGCCGAGGGACCTCCTGGGCCTTTACCTTCCTGCTTACTATTGGAGGAAGCCGCAGGCTTGGGTTTGGGATGCCAAGTGCGAGCCTACTGGCCCTGATGCTAGTGCTGTTGGGCTGGATGTGCCGCAGGCGCAGCAGGATGAAAGGACTTATGCTGCTGCGGTTGTCGGCGGCCCTTGTCCTTCTGGGCGGAGGTGATAGAGTCCAGAGTGGCATTGGACTTTTCGATCTGCTGGAGGTGATCTTCCACTCCAGGGCCGAAGAGGTCGGTCCCCAGGAAGGGGACATCCACCAGTTTGTGCTGGGTATCCACCGTGAAGGTGGATATCCTCAGCCATGCACTGCGACGCATGGCCACCGTGGCCTCAACTGATCTGGCACAGGAGTCTCCAATGTCGAGAGTCACTGGGAGCTGCTGTTTAGCCACCGCCCTACCCTGGTCCCGTACCTGACGGACCATGGTGTGCAGGTTGGCTGGGAGATGAGGGATCACCTCATCCAGGGAGCCCATGAGGGCGTGGGAGAAGTGTGCCATCAGCACGGCCGTGCTGGCCTGGCGGAGGCCAAGGGAGGACGCAGCGTACACCTTGCGCCCAGCATAGTCCAGCTTTTGGACTCTTGTCGGGGCTTGTCCATTATCCCTAGCGCTCCCAGAACGCCGAAAACGCGCTTGTTATAGACCAACCCTCGGCGGAGGGGTGCTCCAAAAACTGGGCAAAGAGCTGGTAGGGACCGCGATACTTCCTGGCCATCCTGGGTCAAGGCGCAGGGCAGGAAGCAGGCCACTGCCAGAGCTCCAAGGCTGGGCCAACAATGGCTTCAGCCACCGGAAAGGCCTCCATGGGTGAATCCCCTTGGTCCAGTATCTCTGTCAGGGGATACTTGGCCCGCTTGGATACGGGCTCGAGCTGCATCCCGGTGGACTCCGAGATAAACCGAAGCAGACCCATGAAGGACGATGGGCTTTCGTCCATCGACTGGCCCCCGGAGGACTCCAGGTCAATGGGCCTGGAGAACAGGGAGGAGTCGTTGTCGGACTCCGAGGAGTCCGTGAAGAGCTGCCTGGGGCCTAAGCCACCCTCCACCTGCCGAGGACGGTCGGGAGTGAGGATGACCGACAACCCGTGCGGCAGGCCCTGACCCGACCGAGAGTCTTTGGTTGGCGCCCCCGATTTCGGTTGTGGAGGCGGAGGTTCCACCACAATCGGTGGGCAGCTGGTTTCGGCCGAACAACCGGCCCAGGCTTGGGCACCTCGGCTACAGCAAGGAGCTGTTTCGGCCGCTCGGGTGATAGCCACTTGATGGCCGGGGAAGGAGACGACGTCGGCTTGTTCCCAGACAGAAGTAACTGCTGCCACATCAGGTCCTCGTAGCGTCGAAGCAATTTGCGCCAAAGCTTCTCCTCTTCCGAGGAGGAAGACGAGGACGAGCGGCGGCGCCGATTACTTCGGTGCCGAGAAGATCGCCGATGTCGGGCGGATCGGCTGGACCAAGAGGATGTCAGAGACCAAGAACCTCGGTGTTTCCGAGGACGGGTCTGGGAAGGGGCAGGGGACACCCGCTCTTCCCTCGGCTCAGAAGCCTTGACCGGGTACTGTGGCACTGAAGGCGCGGGCAGTCCTCGGTCTCCACCGGGGGGAACCGTCGAAGAAGGGTTGTCGGCTTCACCAGTCGACAGCCCATTCGACGGGTCGAGAAAAATCTCGACCACGTCGACGGATGTCTCGGCCGGCTGACCTGACGGGGACACCGTGAAGCCAGCGGCCTTAGCCGCAACCTCGACCGAAGTCGAGTGTCGACTGTCCGGGGAAGGGGACCTCTCCCGCTCCCCACGAACGCCGACGGTGGGACTTACCTTTTGAGTCCTTCTTTTTGGACCGAGAGTAATGTCCCGATGGCCCCTCTCCCTTCGTGGAAAGGGACTGGCAAAGCTCCTTGAAAGAAGCTAAATATGAGGTACCCAGAGAGAGCGGGATAGATGCCGCGACCGAGGAAGAGGATGATGCGGCCTGTGCCACCTCCTCCTCCTCCTCAAGGGCGATTATCTGCTCGAGCTGCTCAGCCGAGCCAGCCTCCGCGGTAACTGCCCAACGGGCCTCCTTCGACTTCACCGACAGGTAGCACTTCTCGGGGCACCCAAGCTGTAACCGGGCAGCGCGGTCTTCCAGGACGTTGGCCGACCGAAAACGAACAGCATAACTCACAGGCCTGCGGGTCATGGTCTAAGCCGAGGCAGTAGACGCACATGGAGTGTGGATCCATCCTGGACATTTTCTGCCCACAAGGGCACCGCCGAAATCCGGGAGTCGATTTGTCCATCGCAGCCGTGAGGGAGAAACTTGACCAAAGTCTTGAAAATTTTAAAAGAAGTTTTGGACGAACTGAAGAATTAGGATCCAGTCTACACGCATTGTGTTAAGGAGGGAACCTGAGCTTCCAAGCGCTAAGGAAGATCTGGCGTCACGGGGCGGAGCCAAGAGTTTTACCACCCGGGTGGGAGGAGCCAGCTTGAAGACCTTCCGGCAAGATTTAAAGCGGCAAGGAACCTGCCAGACAGTGTGGATGAACAACATATCCATGTCCCTAGAAACCATACTGTAATAGCTCAAGGAGGCCACCACCTCTAAGTAGCCGCCCTACCCAGCAAGCAGCCCACATACAGAGTACTCGCCATATCACATTAGGAAGGCGGCATAGATTAGGAGTATAAGAAACTCAGAGGCATTAATATGAGACCCGCCTCTCTACTCCCCTCCCATAATGTTCGAATATTTCTAAATCACTCTCATGGCTAGGAGTGACCCATGTAGAGCGATGAAAAACTGGCTCAGGGCGAGTCACCCTCATCTGCAGGACAACCAAAATAAAAGTTCCAGTTTAAAATTATCATTCGTCAAGCCTGGTAATGGATTAGGAATCTCATCGAGGAGCCGTAATGCTCAAGCCCACCGAAAACCCGAGGAGGACAGGGTCGTCGCTGAGCCAATCCCTCCATCCCGTCAGGATAGACCCCGTATCCAATCCCATAGGTCCCCCCCCCCCCTTCACCACCAAGAGTAGGGGGCCCCGGTTCAGAGGAGCAAAATGAGGGCAAAAGAAATTTAAGCCCTAGGAGGGAAGCTCATCCCAATCCCGATGCCTCTAAGGCCAGATAAGTAATTTTTAGCCTTTCGGCCTGGGCTGATACCCGCCATTAAATAGCCTAACATTTATATTTTTTTGTTTTACGTTCCTCAACCCAGGATGCCGTCCTTAAGGCCTAATTATACATTTCTATTATATGAACGAATAGACTGCCTGGGAGAGTAGTAGTGAGCCCGAGCCTCGAGCTGGGACAATAACAACCCCCCCACTTGTATCCCCCGAACCGAGTAGGAGCAGGACAGGACAAAAAGGGGAATCCAGACCAAGAGGAAATAAGAAAAAGATCAGCACAAGCCTACCATCCCCCTTCAAGTGGCCAGAGTGGGATTTCGATACTGATGAACTCTCTCCAGCAGATCCTTAATTGGAGCATTGCAAAGTTGGTCGACTGAGTCCCGTTGTTGTTTTGGAGCTATTTTGGATCTGGCAAATGTTGCCGGCTTATCCTTGATGATGCCACAAGACATTAAGTCCATGAGCGCTTCCTGGGCCATAGAGTAGGAGACTGTTCCAGAGGGGAGCAGCACTGACTGTCTCGCTGGGTAAGGTGTACGGAATTTGATTTTCTGGGCCCTTAGTAGTGGAAATAAAGGAGCGAATTCCCACCTCAATTTTTGGGTATATGGTACGTAATCATTATCTAAAATCAGTCGATGCGAACCCGGCATTGTACGACCTGCCTACCAAGCCTTCTTGAGTAGCTGTTCCTTTGTGTGATAGCTCTGCAGCTTTATGACAAAGGATCTTGGTCTGGCATCTGCATGAGTGGGTCTGAGGCCCAGGGCACGGTGTGCCCATTCTATATCAATTGGAAAGTCTGGCTCTTGGTTTAGAATTAGTTGGAAAAGATGGTCCGAAAAAGCAATTGGCTCAGTCCCCTTTTCTCCCTCTGGCAAACCATAAATGTGAATTTTTTTTGTCAATTTCTATTCTCTGTGTCTTCTTGTCTGGCCGCCAGGTAAATTTGCTCTTTTAAAACAGAGTGGACGTTTTCTTCCAAACCCTCTAACTTGTTTGTATTTGTGGTTATTCGTTGATCAGCTTCTCCCACACATTGCTGGAGGGCCCCGATATCTGATTTTAATTCCCCAATGGATTCCTGCATTTTGGTGCAGAATTCAGAGACTGCCTGCAAGATGTTTTTACCTAATTAAAGGTCCTGGTTCCTCTTTCTACTAGTTTTAGCTGCAGGTATTGCTTTCTCAAGGCCAGGATCTTTGTTCTGCTTTGCCGTTTGTTCCCACTCTGACATGCTCCGCTCCTCATGTTCTTCCAGATCGGAGAGCGGCTGGAAGCGACTGCGCTGCTGTTTAGCCATCTCTGGCTAAAATATCAGAAAAATCGAACGGTCTACCACTCCAGAAGGTATGGATACGAGAAAGTTGGCAGATTTTAGACCAAGGGATCGGGTTAATTTAATTTAGTGTGTAAATTAGTGCGGGAAGGTTAGCACTGCTGATGTGCTCTAGCCCATGCTGGAACCGGAAGTCCGGCTGGTCCCTCACTTCTGGGGCGCTTGGCCACAGCTCCAGCACTGGAGGGAGCATGCAAGGCAGCTGAGGCTCTGCGCTTCCCCTGGGGCTGGGAGGCACCGTGCCTATTCGGCGCTTTGCAAAAGGGAGGGCACCCTCTACCTCTCAGTTGGGTATGGTAGAGGGAGTGGACAGACTTGAGGGCCCTGCCCAAGGCTTGCAGATCATTGATAATGTCCTGGACATCAGGGCCAAACAGCTCAGTGATATTAAAGGGGGAATTAGCCACTTTCTGCTGGACATCACAGCAAACCCGGAAACTTTCAGCCAGGAGTGCGTACCTAGACATATGCTCATGGCAGCAACCCTGGCAATGGTGTTAGCCATATCACAGAGGGATCTGAGGAGGTGCTTGTTAACATCCTCAGCTGATTGGAGGCACTGAAGCAGCTCCTGCTTTTGTGTGCAACCAGGGAGGGCTTGGGCAGCTGCCTTGCCCTTCTTCCAGTTGGCATTTTGGTACATAATCAAGTGAGACAGGTAGTTTGCAATCCTCAAACCCAGTGTGGAGGAGGCATACACACTATTGCCCCACAGATCGATTCTGCGAAACTCTATCTGGGGGAATGGAACTAAGGTGCTTAGGCACCTTAGACCTGTCATGAGCTGCCTTGATGACCACTGTGTCTGTCTCGGGTTGGGCAGCACAGCAGGAGAACCCAAGGGGGCATGATTGAGTTTATCTGCCCTGCAAGGCATAGCTAGCACCATGTCTGGTCTGTGCCAGGCTGCATTCCTCAGAGCAAATAAGATAGGAGGAATGATTTTCGGGGGAGATTCTGGGATCTCCAGGAAGTCCACCAGCTCTTTTCTAGTGGCATCTTCCGTGCGGAAGCTCACGGTCGAGGACAGCTGCTTCATCATATTAAAAAATGTGCAGTCCTTAGGAGGAGACCTGGGTAATGTTTCACGGAATCCTCACTAACAGAGGAGGCAACAGATCTGCCAGAGACCACAATCTCTTCCTTTTCTTCTTCTTCGTTATCAGGAAGAATGAGGTCTGGGTGGTAATCCTCCTTGACGTCAACCTTTTCTAAATCTAGGTCCAGAGTCAGGTACACAGACGACAGCCTGCAAGGAGCTTCCCGCGGCAAACCAGCATTGGCAAGGAGGGCCTAAGTGAGCCCAGCTGCTGAACAAACACGTTAGTGAACTTGATCAGGACTTCATTCAAGTCGATGGTGTTCATCAACGAAGGGAGGTTCGACAGCACGGGTGTTGACGACCCACCTGCTGGATTCTGAGGACCCAAAGAGCCTGTAGCCCTGGAGGGAGAAGGGGCAGAGCTCGACGGGAGCCCATCATCGATGAAGGAGGAGCCGACGACCATGAGGTCAATGGCCGGCCACCCTGAAAATCGAGTGGAGATGCTGTCAGTATGGGTCTGGTGGGCACTGAGACCTGGACAGCAGTCTTATGAATCAACGCAGTCAATAAGGATCCCCTGGAAGAAGGAGAAGATGCCGTTGGGGAGCGAGATCGCGCGCTGGGGAAACGTTGCAATCTCGATCTTTTTATAACTCCCCGAGGATCTGTCTCGGGCCATGGAGGCCTGGGAGCTCGACGATCCTGTAGGCGACTTGAGAGTCCGGGACCTCGGAGGAACCCTGCCCGGAACTGGCTACCGGTTGATCCATTAGGAAATTTTTGAGAGCCTTTCTGCGTCACCTGAGGGTTGCTTGGTTAAATGTTTGGCAGAGCTCATAGTCAGAAACTTTGTGTTCAGGCCCTAGATAGCAGACACAGGGAGAATGTTCGTCTGCAGAGGCACTCTTCTTTCTGCAGCGGCAGTGACAGAAGAGAGGGATAGAAGGATGAACTCTCAAAATAAGCAAGTTTGAGGAATCTCTTTAATAAAAGAGATTCTGAAAAATAACTGAAGAAAAAGCTGTAGGCGTAAAAAGGCGCGAATACTGTGACAGAGCTTCCGCAGAGACCCATGCGAGCAAGTCGACAGCAGGAAAGAACTGAGGAGGGAGCAGGGCCACTTATGGCTTTATTGGGTTGGTGACATCAATGGACATCGACAGTGTGGGCGTCCCTAGCTGTACTGCTGAAAATCTTCCGTGAGGATTCCCCTTCACTGACAGTGAAGTTCCTACGGTGTGACTTGATGACTGAGATACGCCCGAAGATAAACAGATTTCACAAAAAAAACATACACCTCAATTCACTTACTTGTATTTAAAAATGTAACAATTACTATCTACTGTCTAAATAGCAAAATTATAAATACAATTTATACTCATCCTCTTGCGTCCGGTCTCCACTCCTTCAGGAGATGCACTGCAGTATCCCCGCTCCACAACCTGCCTGGTCCCCCGCCAAGTCCCCATGGAGCCTTGGCTATACCCCCTAGGCGGGTATGGGGCGGGGCAGATACACCCCAAGAAATCGAATTTCATCGGACCTCCGACGGGTCGCCAGGCAGGTGCGGGCTATCAGGGTCTCTACACAGTGCTCAGTCATCTAGGAGACCGGCCGCCGATTTTCCCTTGTTTTAGGAGGAGTGGTACGCACCCAGACGTCATGGCGTCACTGCCGACGTCACCACTCCCCATCCCCAAGTTATTGCTCTACACTTGCCATGCCCCTGACTTACGCCGGAGGCCAGTCAAGCGCCGAGCACGGACCCCCCTCCCTCCTGGGAGAGGAAAGCTGTCCATTGGATGCTCAACCCTCTCCGTCCCCTGCCAACCCACAGTGACCCGGGCTCGCTCCCCAAACCGGTTGCCAGTGTGGTGTGGCGTCCAGCGCCTCAACCCTCAGCGCCAACGGGCCGGCTTATTTTTATTTATTTTGATTAAAAAAATATTTCTTTACGAATCCTAATGGACCCATTTCATAATCGCAGTAAGGCACTACTGGGTGTGCTCTGTACTGGAATAATGGCAGTTCCTGGGCAGTAGAAACCAAGGCCTTGATTTTACTGCAACACTGGGACCACGCTTGGCAACAGGATTATATTTGCCACACAACTTCTGCAGTGGTGGTGTGTAATTTCTGTGGCAGTTCTGCAGGACCAATGAACTACCATCTCACAACATCAACCTGTCATCCAGACACCACATCTATGGAAGTGGCTATGGTAAACGGAATGAGGAAATGCGCAGTGCCACTAGTTCAAAAATAAACCCACAAACTCTCAAAAATTTCTTTTTTTTTTTAAAGCTAAAAAAAAATAAATAAATGTAACAGCCCTTTGACTCATCATGGCTGCTCGGGGCCCTTGGATCCACCTGGTTCACGAGGCCCGGCCTGGGTTCTGTAACTGGGTGGTAAATTGGCACGGTGCCTCCACCTGGGGCAGTGCAGGGAATACCTGTGAACACTCTGCAGGTTACCACTCCCCAGGAAATAACAATATTTGCCCCCAGTACACTTCCCCACACAGTAACAATCCCTCCCCCCCACACACAGTAACTGGAGTCCACAAAGTTACAGCCACAATAATTAATATGCAAACAATATTGAGGTTTATTTTGGGGAAAGGGGAGAAGGGAACTTGCACACAACAAAACCTTTTTTTAACCACTTTAAACCCCCACTCAATACCCTGCCTCCCACCTTAGGATGCACCCTGGAATGTCCCCGATGTGGTGGGTACCTCACCAGTTGGTGATGCAGGCCCTCTTAGTGGGGCCCAAATAACTTTTAAACACTTGCAACACTTGACTCTTAACTTGTCCAACTTTTGAATTTCACACAGTTCTTTTGGGGATTGCCGCTGCAATCTAACCAGCTAGATACTTAAAACTCCCCAAAGCTGCAGCTCAGGTTGCTCATAGTTAAGAAGTCCTCACAGGGGCATTGCAGCCGGCTGAAACGCAGTCACACTAACAGCTGCACGGTACCGTGGAGGTCTCCAGATGATGCAGCAACAATGCAGGAGCACGGTAGAAAAGCAGCAGTTGATCTTCATCTGCCTGGCCTTGCCAGCTTCATCCAGTGGCCTTTATATGGGTTGTATTGCCAGGGGTATCAAGGAGGGGGGAGGTTATTCTGCCATTGTATAGATCACAGGTAAGACCGCACCTGGAATACTGCGTGCAGTACTGGCGATCGTACCTGAAGAAAGACATTAAGTTGCTGGAGTGGGTGCAACGCAGGGCAACAAAGATGATCCAGGGTCTGGTGGCTCTACCATACGAGAGCAGAGTGAGGGAACTGAACATGTACTCACTGGAGGAGAGGAGGGACAGGGGAGATATGATTGAAACCTTCAAATGCATGACTGGGAAGGAGGAGCTATTCAAGGGAAGGGAGGGATACTCAAGGCCATGCTAGGAGGTTGGAGGGGGGTAGGTTCAGGAGGGAGAAGATTAGACACTTTTTTACGGAGAGGGTAGTGGCCGAGTGAAACGCGTTGCTGGTGGAAATAGTTCCTGCAGAACAGTGAGCTGCCAAAAGGGGCTGGGACAGGGTAAGGGGAAGGGTGATGGGAGGAGGGGAAAAGGCGGGAGGGGCAGCTGCTGAGTAGGGGTGCAAGCTGCCAAGTCGAGCAGACTTGATAAACCTCTAGGCCTTTATCTGCTGGCAAATTTCATATGTACAGTTTTCACCAGACAGGCCTCTTGTCCTCGGCCGCAGGTCCTCTCTCCCGTCATCAGTCAGGTGGGGGTTAGTAATTGGCTCTTGGTCCCCTAGACCCCATTGATACACACCCAGGACAAATAGGTTACAGCTGGGCTCCCACACAGTCTTTTGACCCAGCTCTTGGCACTTCTTTTCTCTGTCACAGAAAAGCTGGCCCTCTCTCAGTCACTGGCCAACAACACTCTCAGACTCTTCCCCCTGCTGGAAGATGTATTCACCAAAATACTTCTCTAAGGAGGGAACTCTCAATTTCTGATGCAAGGGTTACCAAACTAGAAAAAAATTCAAACAGCACAAACCCAGTCTCTGAGCTCCTTCTGCAGCTTTCAATTCTCTTTCTCTTTGGCTGAAAACTCTGGAACCGAATCGTCTGCAGCGACTTCCAAAACCTTGCTCTTGTCCCTGCTGCAAAGCTCACTCTCTACGGTCTTTTCCAGTTGATTTTGATACTTTTGGCTTTGGGGCCTGAGGGCAGTTATGGGGCTAAGGAGCCCACTCAGACTGCTCTGCGCTACCCTTCTGGCTGATCTCCTCTTTTGGCAGGTGCCAATCCTATTTACATCTTTTTCTCCATGCATCCAATGATTAGCTGCAACAGTCCTGGGCTTTTTCCAGTGCCCTTTAGCCTTTACCCAGCAGCCCCCGTTCTGTAGTCTTTCAGTGGGGGCTGCCATATTTGTGTGCATTAACCCCACAACATTTCAGTCCTTACATTTAAACACACTGGCCCGTGATGGGGGCTGAAAACAGTTTTACCCTTAACCGGCAGCTTCCCGATAATGACCCCAGCTCCGCTATCTATAGACTATAAGTATACCAAGACTGCTTGGCCAAATCCACAGTTGGGAGCCGTGGCTCCTTTAAAATTTACCTTTCGGTGGCCGCACATGCCCAGTAAAACGCGGGCCACCATGTTTGTTTACATTTTTGGCCAAGGCATATAGGCAGCTCCCGGGACCAAACATGACCCCACCAAGGCGCCCAGAGGTGCAGGAATAGCAATTGGACCTCTGCCCCACTATGTACATCTGTCGGAGGCCCATTATTTACAGCTACCACAGCTACGAAGACAGACGGGGCATTGTCCAATTTCAGCCCCACAGGGACCCCTCCCCGGCAGTGGAGGAGCAGAGGGCGATAGCCCATTCAGGTAAGCCCATTTTGGGGGGGGCTTACACAAAAAAAATCTGTCACTTAAGATCCTATCCTGCTGCACAAATGAAATACGCATGGGAGGCCTTGTGTGATAAATGATTTGTCTATACTCATGCTGTTTATGCCACTCGTAAGGCCCTCACTGCATATCACATGTATATTTACATGCAATCTGTAACATAGTTTTTAAAAAATAAATTTCACATTCTGTGATCGTGAAATTGTATCCTCATTTGCAGAGGTCCCTTTAGTGGAGATACTTAAAGACTCATTTTTCACGCCGACCCCCATCAGGCAATCACATGTACGTGAACTCCTTGTGAGGGAAGGCTCCCCGGTCAGTCACAAGGTGTCACACCCCTGCAACACAACACTGTGCCACACCTTCCCAGGCTTTGAGCAGTGGTATGCAGCAGCACTGGCCTCCCGTTCCTTGTGCTGCCTAGCCAGCTCCCCAAGCTCATTCCTGAACTTGAGTTGCAGCACAGGAACACAGAATGTTACCCGCTGACCCAACAGCTGGCCCTGCCCACAACGTTTCTTCATAACTTTTAGGTTTTCTATTAACCCATAACAACATGTAATCAGATAACCCTGGCAAAAATGTATACAGCAAAAACATTCATTTAACAGGTCAGTACATTATATTCCACCTTTCTCAGCATAATTCTTTTCTTTTTCTTTAAAGACAGGTTAATACATTTTACCAGTTGTTCGTTTTAGAGGGCTTCCCTATACCTTACAGGCACAAATAAATCTGTACAAAATAAGGTATTCAGCTAAAAGGTCTATGCTACTGTCGAACAGCACAAACCTAGTCTCTCAGCTTCCTCTGCAGCTTTCAATTCTCTTTCTGCAGTCATATTTCTACGATTTGTTGAAGTTGTCCCCAGTATAATAATTTAACAGTGAACATTTTTTTAGGCTGTAGTACAGGTTGAGTAAATATAGTACCTGAAGTGCTGTGCTACTTCACCAGGGAGTACAGCTGTGGAAGATAAATGACTATTCACTTCTGTGGCAGAATGCAGCTCAGTCATTAGCTAATGTATGATGTGATGTCACTGATCAATGCTCAGCATGCAGGGGGTTTCGATATAAAAGGAGGGGCAAGGAATCAGATGCCAAGGAAAAACTGTAAATATTAATAAAGAATCTCCAAGAACAGCAACTTCTGCAGCACTGCAGATATTCTGCGGTAGGTTGCAAGTTCTGCACAAAATTCTGTGGCCGCAGAATTCTAGGGGCCTTGGTAAAAGCACTTAGCCTTCATCTTTGTGCTTTAGCCCACTTGAGGTGTGTTGTTATCCCCGCACAAAGCACACCTTGTTATGCCTTATTGCATGCCTCTACACTCTGTCACAAACCCACTCAGCAGGTCAGGCCCTCTGTTCCGACAGTGCCAACCTCCGAGCGCAGTCTTGTGAACAGTTAACAGAAACAGGGTAACCCTCCTGTCTGTTTTGTGGGTTCGAATCAAACTTTGGTCTCAGTTCTGGAGGGACTCAAACTGTGACCCTCCTGTTAGCATACCCAATGTATAGGCTCAGATAATTCTGCTCTTTGGGGGGGCCAGACATCTTTCGCCTACGGGCACCTAACCACGTGTACAAAATGAACCCTTAAAACTCAAGACCTCAGAATAAATTCTTACCTTTTCCCAGTTTGGTAAAACCAGTAAGCTTTGTACAGTGTCAACTTTAACCATGTATGCTGCACTTGTCAAGAAAAAGAATTTCAAAGGCACACCAAGTAATCTCTAAAGTAGAGGTTTACTTCAAAATAGATAAAAAAAAAATGTAACATGTAAATACAGAACGATATATCACAAAACATACAAATCACTTAAAAGAATAAGGTTTTAAAAAGTGCAGATTCCTACCACTAATACACTTAGACTTGTCTGTTCTAAGGTATTCTTATCTCACAGTGCTGTAGATGTTTCTTTTTCAGAGTCCAAACATTTGCGTGAAAATGGAAAACAGAATACTGTTTAAAAACTGGCTTTGTCAAACTCTTTGCGTGAGGTCACCTAGCTCCTCCCTGTCAGAATATAAAAAAATATATCTATGCAAAACAGGATGTCTTATCAAAGTATTACATTCTGTGACCTCAGCACAACTCATTTTCTTCAAATTACTTTATTTGATCTTATGAGCAGCTTCCCCTTTCCAGGACATCAAAGGACCTGTTATGTCTCTCTGCCAGATCTCATGGAGGTGCAACGTGCTTTGCATCACCATGTGAACTGAATTTTAAGTGTCTTCTAGCCTGTAATTATCTCTTGGCCTTCCAGGTCACACATTGTAGCTAAAACCGGGGGGTCATTCCACAGCCTGTCAGCATCTCTCATGACAGACATTCAAAAACACATTTTTATATTTAAAAAATCCTAGATTAATCAGTACCAGCTGTCTGAGTGTCACACACTTCACTTTATAACCTTCCTTATGGGACTATATATATTCTGCACAGAAAGCCTCTAGCAATGGAACATTTCTTCTACAGGGTGCCTTCTGTTCCAAATGGACAAATTAATATAAAATGACCAGAAGAGGGCCTTGCAATCTATCTTGTCTGCTTGATTGCTGAGCCCCTATTCCAGCAATTACTGTGGGCTCCGCATACCCACCAACCCTGACCCTCCCCCTCCTGAATCCCCTACCGTCTGGTGACAACCTCCACTGGAAGTTCTTCCACCCTATCACCACTCGCTCTGTGAAGTGTCTCTTGACCTCCTCCTTGAACTCCCCCCAACCAGCTTATAGCAGCACCCCATGTGGTCTTGTTCCCACTGAGACAAAACAGGTCACCTACATCCACCTTGTTGATACCTTTCAGATACTTGAAGGTTTCAGTCATGTTCCCTATCTCTCTCCTCTTCTCCATCGATTATATTTTAAGTTCACCCAGCCTGTCCTCATATGCTTTGCGTTGCAGACCCTGGATCATATTTGTTACTCTCCTCTGGACTGCCTTTCGCTGGTTGATATACTTTTTCAGTTAGGGGCTCCAGTATTACACGCTGTACTCCAAATGCAGTCGCACTAATGGTCTGTACAGCAGCAATATAATCTCCCCCGGTCTGCTCGAAAATGCCCTCACAACAAGGTCTAGCAGTTTCTTAGCCTTGGCTCCTTCTTTTCTACAATGCGTAGTGTGACAGGGTAGAACAGGACCCTGTCCCATTTGTTTTGGAGAAAGTGTTTAAATGCAAGGATCTGTATTCTTTCCTTTTCTGTCTCTTCTGTCTAGTTGCGCAACCCAATTTTCCTGTGAGACCTCAGACTTGATCAACCCGACCAGTCTTGCAATCCTTTGCCTCACTGTCTCTCAGTTTTCTCTTGCTGTCTTTCCTCCTTGCATATCTATATCTGCTAATATAAAATATATGAGAATCAATGTATGGAAATGTAGCTGATATTGGGATAATTTTTGTTTAGAAAATTGTGTTACTGTTGAAATGTATATATTTATAATTTGAAATAACTGTAAAAAGCTAGAGGTTACTTGGGTGCAAATGCCTGAGCCTTTTGCAGTTGCTGTGGGGACCTCAGGAAGTTCTCAGTGTTCTAGCAGCTCCTGAAATTTACAAAGGACAGGATGCTTGCAAAGGATGGAGGTTGAAAAGAGTTATAAAAACAGCTAAGCTGAGTTGCAAGGGAGATTTTTTTTACAAGAAATTTTACTTTGCTTCTGTATATAGTTATTCTGAACAGGTTTATTTTATGTTACTGCAACTACAAATAAACAGTTTTGTGGAATTTTACAACTGCTCCTGGGTTTTCTCTATGCTTCCAGACCTGTGCCTCGATGACACGTAGCCTGTTGTAGGTCAATGGTGATGGCTACACCAAGGCCTTCTCCTCCTCCAATGTGGCGATCTGCCCCCCCCCCCAAAGGCTGTACTCAGATTCTTTCATGTGCATGACTTTGCATTTCTTTGCACTGACACAGAGTTGCCATATGCCAGATTATATTTCCAGTTTTGCTAGGTCTTTTCTAAGGTCCTTTACTCCCTCATCCAAGTCCACCCTCCCACAGGACTTGGTGTTGTTTGCAAAGAGGCAGATTTCGCTTTTAATACCATCTCCAGTGTCAGTTATAAACACATTACACAACATCAGGCCATGCACCAACCCCTGCGGGACCCTACTGGTGGCTTCGTTCATACCAGAGAGCTCCTTCCCAACACATACCCTCTGTGTTCTACCTCTAAGCATATTTGCCATCCATCTTGTTAACACAGTTCCTGCCTCTAAGTCCTCCAACTTCTTGATCAGCCACTTGTGGGGTACTGAGTCAAAGGCCTTGCTGAAATCCAAGTACAGGATGTCAAACTCTTGGCCCTTGTCAACTGCTTACAGTACACATTCAAAGAAGCTGATCAGGTTGGTCTGACAAGATCTCCCTGACATGAACCTGTGCTGTCTCTCATCCTGGAGCAGGAACCTGGCTAGCCTTTCCTTCAGAATGGTCTCCATTAGGTTACCAACAATGGAGGTCAGATTGAACGGTGTGTAGTTTCCAAGGTCATCACTGGGTCCACTACTGTGCACTGGAACCACACATGCAATTCTTAACTCCTGCAGTACCACCCCGATATCTAGTGAGCTGCTGAACAGATCTGCAAGTGGACTTGTCAGTTCCTCTGGCAGCTCCATCAACACCACTGGTGCATTCCATCTGGACCTGAGGACTTGTTTACCTTGAGGGCCATAAGCACTTTCCTCACCCTGTCCTCTGCAATCCTGTATTCAGCCCTATCCCCCCATTCTCCCTTGCAGCACCGGTTCATCTTTTTCTTTAGCAAAGACAAAGCAGAAGTATTCGTTCAATATCTCGGCCTTCTCTGTACTGCCTTCCATCCACTTCTCCCCCTCCTTCCTTCCTTCCTTCTTGTCTCTCTTCTCACAGAAATACTGAAAGAAGGCTTCTTCTTCCTCCTTAATCCCTTCCGCAATGTGTAACTCATTTTTAGCCTTGGCTAGCATGACCATCCTACTTGCTCTGAAATCTTATGTAGTATCAGATCATTTTAATTATTGTCACTGAATTATAATTGAAAACAGACTTTCAAATGTGTCAGTACCTGTTGGAGTCCTTGAGCTGCAGACAGATCTTCATACAAGCCCATGTCTTCTATCGCCACCTACAGACAAGAAGCAGGACAGCAGAGGTTACAAACTGGAGGTTCTGCCAGACCCTCTGAATACACTCACTTCTAAAGAGCCTTTTAGCAGGTCCATTGGCCCAATGTTAGTGACATGCACTTTCCATGTGGGAGACCAATGTTTACACCTTGTCCCTGATTCCAGGCCTGGGCTGATGGCGTTCCGGAAGCACTGTGTTGCTTGTGTCCCTAACTCACACGCTTGTGCCAGTGGAATTCTGAGAGTGCTGCACTCCTAGTGGCCCTGACTCCAGACTTGGGCAAATGGAATTCTGGGACTACTCGTGTTGGCAGTGTCCATGAATCTCAGGTCCGGACATAAGGGTTACTCACCTGTAACCGTAGATCCAGGAGTGGTATCTGGTGCATAGTCACACTTTGGCAGTCTTCCATTCCCTTAAAGGTCAGCCGGAATGTCTTCAAGCTATGATCCTCTCACCCACCCAGGTGGTATCCTCCTGAGCTTCACCCTATAATGTCAGATCTTGCATGCTGGAAGCGGGGATCCATGTGCCACTTGCCAGGGAAGGTCAGGTGGGTCATGTGGATGTGCACCATATACCATCACTCCTAGAAAATACAGTTACATAAAAACTTAGCGTAACAGTAGATCTCTGAGGAGTGTCTCTTGCAGTAGGTAATACTTCTAGGTATCCTGCAGTGGTCACTGTGGTGCACAGCAGCTCTTCTAGCAGTTTTTTCATCAGGGACCGCCCACACATGACATCAGCTTCCTGTTTCCTACATATGTGTGGGCGGTCCTTGGTATCCTCAGTTCCCCCGCCGGATTCAGCTCGCAAAGCGAGGCCAGAGGGGATGCTGAGGTACCAAAGGAGTCCCATCCCTAGTCACTGGACCAGAACTTGCTCTCTTAGAGAAGGAGGGGGATGGAGGGCGGGAACAAACCTACTGCAAGAGACACTCCTCAAAGATCTACTGTTACAGTAAGTTTTTACATAACTGTACTATCTTCCACGGAGTGGTCTCTTGCAGTAGGTAATACTTTTGAGATGAAGCCCAAACAGTAATGCCCACGTGGGAAGACTGTCCTACACTGTGAGGCAATATCCAGATTGTAGTACCTTGTGAATGTATGGATTGTGGTCCAGGTAGCTGCACTGCAGATATCTGAAATGAAGGAGTCTTTAACGCAAGCTGCAGTGGTGGCCATAGCTCTAGTGGAGTGGGCTTGGACAGGTCCAGGTAAAGGCTTGTTGTATTTTTCATAACAAAATGAAATACAATGTGCCAACCAAGATGAAAGAGTACATGTTGCAACCGAGAGGCCCTCATGGCCCAGGACAAAAGAGACGAACAGTTGAGACATCTTTCCAATAGATTGTGTCCGATTAGTATAGTAGTGTAGTATACGGTGGACATCTAAAGTACAGTATGTAGGAGATGTTCACCCTGATTGGAGTAGTCTGGATAGTAGACTGGAAGCTCAAAGGACTGTTTTAAAGTATGTTCAGAGACTACTTTAGGAAGGAAGGAAGGGCTGGTACGAAGGACCACCCTGTTTTTGTGGAAAATCAAGTAAAGTTCCCTACACATGAGGGCATGGAGCTCGGAAATATGTTGAGCAGAAGTGATAGCCACTAGAAATAGGGTTTTCCATGAAAGAAAACAGAGTTCACAAGTGGCTGCTAGCTCAAAGGGCTCAAGGGTCAATTTTTCTATCATAAAATTGAGATCCCACGGAGGAGTGGGTCTTCTAATAGGAGGTTTAATGTGTAACATTCCTTTCAAAAAAATCTTAGCTAGATGATGTTGGCGCAGCAACCTGCCATCCAGAGGCTCACGGAAAGCGGAGATGGCAGCCAAGTGGACTCTGATGGAGGAATAACTTAGATCGGACTCAGATAGTGAGGCCAGGTAGTCCAGAACCTTCATCAGTGGACAAGAATAAGGGTCCAAAGACTGAGAGGCTGACCATATGGAAAAGTGTTCCATTTGGAATTATATGTTGCTCTTGTTGCTGGCTTATGGGAGGCCAAGAGAATATTGGCAACAGGGCAGGACACTTCAAGGCGAGTTATGAAAGCATCCTCAGGAGCCAAGCGAGAAGGTGTAGAGCCTTCAGGTTGGGGTGTAGGACAGACCCGTGACACTGAGTCAAGAGGTCTGGTCTGATCGACAACAGGATGGGGTCTCGAACTGACAGTTGTAGGAGATGGGGAAACAACGTCTGGCGAGGCCACATTGGGGCTATGAGAATCGACGTGGCCGGCTCTAACTGCAGTTTCAGTAGAGACCGTTGTAGGAGAAGGAAGGTGGGGAGGGGGGAGCACATAAGAAGAGACCTGTCCAGGGCTGGGCCAGGGCATCTACAGATTGTCCCTTTCTGTTCGGGATAATGGAAAAATACTTGAGAAGATGGTAATTCTCTGGGGAGGCAAACAGATCCATCTGTGGAGTGCCCCATAAGTTGAAGATTTCTTGGAGCACTTGCTCGTGAAGTGTCCATTCGTGAGCTGTGGACAGGCGACTCAGCTGGTTGGCTAACTGGTTGTAGTGTCCCTGTAGGTGGACAGCTGTTAGCATCACTTGTTGCCATATGGCTTCTTTCCAAACTGCAAGGGTCTCTCTGCTTAGGGTGCGAGACTTCACACCCCCTGTCTTGCTGAGGTAGAACACTACTGCAGTGTTGTCTGATTGGATCAGTAACAATCCTGGCTCAAGATAGGGCCGGAATGCCTGGAGGGCTAGACAGACCGCTTTCAGCTCTAAGAGATTGATATGACACAGAAGGGGAGAAGCGGGTCATTGGCCTTGGGTCTGATAAGGACCGAAGTGCGCTCCCCAACCCTGTAGGGAAGCATCCGTGGTCAGCGTTTGCATGGGAGGCGGGGACTGGAAAGGCATTTCTTGATTCAGATTGATTCTGATTGTCCACCATGTCAGGAAAGACTTCAGAGAGGGAGCGACCCTGATTTTGTCTTTAAACTATCCTGTTTTTTGGGACCATTGAATCTGGAGGGTCCACTGGACAGGTCTCATGTGGAGATGGGTGAATGCCACCATAGGGATGGCAGCGGACGTGATCCAGAAGGCACATTTGTCTGGTTGTGACTATTTTCCAAATTTGCATATTTAATGTCAGAGCTCCAAGTGTGTACTGCCGGGCAGGCGGGAGGTAAGCCCTGGCTGTAACTGTATCTAGAACGGCTCCAATGTATTGGAGAGACTGTGTCAGATTTGGACAGGAAATTGGCCAACTGACAGCGATTCCCAGATCTGTGAACAATTTCAAGGTAGCATTTAGAGAGGCGAGCAGAGCTGCTTTGGAGTCTGCTTTTATCAGCCGGTCATCTAGATATGGAAAGATGAAGTGCCTTTCTCTTTGTAAGGCTGCTGCTACCACCACTGGGCACTTGGTGAATACTCTGGGGGCTGATGAGAGGCCAAAAGGGAGTGTTTGAAACTGGTAATTTTCACCCAGTAGGCACAAGCGCAAAAATTTGTGGTGGGCAGGGTGGATGAGAATATGAAGGTAGGCATCACTCACGTCTAGGGCGCAACACCAGTCGCCCTGTTTCAGGATCAGCATGATGGCAGGTAGGGTGATCATGTGGAAACGTTTGTAATGAATGTAAAGATTCAGTTGTCTGAGATCCAGTATTGGTCTGAGGTTTCCCATCCGTTTGGGCACCAAAAAGAATTGGGAGTAAAATCCCCTTTGATGTTCCAGAAGGGGCACCGGCACAATGGCCTGTTTGGTCAAAAGGGCTGTCAAATCCTCCTGTAAGATGGGTATATGATCTGGAGGATAGTGAATCTGCCGTGGAAGGCAAGGGCGTGGGATGGAAAGAAACTCCAGAGTATCCAAGTACCCAACTGTCGGAAGTGATCATTTGCCAGGCCTCCAGATGGAGGGAAAAATGACCCCCCAAAGCCTCCGAGGCCTGGTCGAGGAGGTGGGGGGAAAGCCCTAGTGGGTCACTGGGACGTGGGCTGCACAGCCCTACCTGAAGGGCAGGAGCGGGCACCCCGGGCGGTAGAAGTGTTGCCTCTGGTGGATTGAGCACGACCTCTGAATCCGCCTTTATTATCACCTCTGTATCATCATCCTCTTTTGGAATAGGAGGAGTGTTGAGTACGGTAGGTTGCAGCTGGAGTATGATACATGCCAAGTACCATATGGAGGGTTCTGCCTGATGCCTGTAAGTCATCCAGTAAAGTCTGAGTACCTGGCCCGAACAGCTTGGACCCGTTAAGGGGGCATTAGCTACTTTATGTTGTATATCAGGTGCAAAGCCTGAAAAGCGAGGCCAGGCTTGGCAACGCAGAGTGATACCAGTGGCTGACAGTCGGGCTGAGGTATCTACGGCATCATATCTCAACCTGAGAAGGTGACAGGAGATAGAATTACTAATTGTCACAGTAGCCAATAATTTATCCCTATCTCATGAGGGAGGAAGGGAGTTTATTGATAAGCTCAATGGCAGAGGACCCCAGGGTATGCTGATATTGAATCATATGACCCACATAGTTAAGGATTCTGATATTCACAGCACCTGAGGAAAAGGCATTTTTCCCCAGATAGTCAATTCTTCAGGATTCCTTATCAGGGAGTAAGGGGCTCATGTGCTTGGGAGTTTTGGTACGGTCATGAGTGGCAGAAATGACCACAGAATCTGCCTCTGGAATACTAGATGGAAAAGGGTGGTCCAGAAGAGCCTGATAGAAATTATCCGCTTTGTGGGGAATAGCTGTAATAGCTGAAGGTTGATGCCAAGCAACCAGCATGGCATTCTGGTAAGTTGGAATTAGTGGGGGAACCACTAAGACAGGCTCCTCAGGTAATTCAAGATATTCTGCCATATCCTTACGTTGTTTGTCATGTTCAGTAGTGGAGAATCCCATGACCTTTTGGATCTGAGCCATCATCTCACTAAAGGTCGGGTTGTCTGGGGTGAGGCTGCTGAAGGGAGAGGCAGATCCTCAATCCAGGGAAGACATTTCAGAATAGGGGGATACAGGATTAGGAAAATCCAAATCTTGAAACTCTTCATCCTCAAGATCACCGGTGAAATCAGGTGACAAATCTTGGTCATCTGACAAATAGTCCTCTATGAATGGAGGAGGAGACCAGGGTAGCATGGCGTCCCTGTCGCCATGAAATCTTTTAGGCGAAGGAGGGAGAGGAGATCGGGTGGGATCAGCCAGTTCTTCAGACAGCTGAGAATGCCGCATGGCATGCAAGACCCGTTGGACTACGTTGGTGAGGTCCCGTACCTTGGAAGGAGGGGGGCATGTTAGGAAACAAGAGGGGTGATAGAGGGAATGGAACATGTAGTATGAGCAGATCTTGCCCCTGGGTGGTAAAGACCAGGGTCCCGATCCCTGTCCACCTGACCCTAAAAAGCCACCTCGTGAGGCAGGGGCAGTCAATAAGGCATAAGCTTACAGGTTCCCCTGAGGAATGTGGGGTCTTGTCGACGGGCCCGCAGAGGGAAAATGAGTTATTTTCACTTAAATTGTCAGATGCCGTAGATGGAACAGGAGCCCGTGTCGATGGAGCAGCAGTATATTAACTGCACACAAAGTGCTGGAAAGCGTCATCGACAAGAGGTTATAAGCCTCCGACGACGGAGCAGTCACTATTTGAACTGCATTTAAAGCACTGGAAAGTGCCACTGACGAAGAGGTGTTTCAGTGATGTCCCGTCAATGGAGGGACACCAGAAACGGTGGCCGTCGACGAGCGATGACGTAGGGATTGTGAGGAGGGTTTCTCCTTCTCCTTTTTCTGCCTGGAACAAGAACCAGAAGAGGGGGAACCCTTGGTACGAGCCCCCTGGTTCTCCCAGAGAGACATTTTCTGATTCATCAAAAGGTGTTGAATTTCAAGCAATCATTGTCAACGAGTTGCCTGATTAAATTCTTGACATAAACTACAGGAACTGGAGCCGTGTGTGGGTCCCAGACACCTTACATAAAGTATGTGATTGTCAAAGTGGTATATCTTCCTACCGCAATGGCAGGAATGAAAGAAAGCTTGTTTCTTTGAAGAATCTGTAGACATTCGTCTTAGTTACAAATTTCTCATCGATGACTGCTACACAGAAGTTGCACTAGCTGCTGCGCGAGCTGAAAATGGTGGGAAAATGAACTTAGGTTACCAAGGACTGCCCACACTTATATAGGAAACAGGAAGCTGATGTCGTGTGTGGGTGGTCCCTGGTGAAAAACTGCTAGACGAGCTGCCGTGCACCACAGCGAACTCTGCTGGATACCCGAAAGTATTACCTATTGCAAGAGACCACCATGTGGAAGATCTATGGTTACAGATGAGTAACCTTCACTTCTAGGAACATAGATATGAAGCATTTATCCACATTTTGGCAGACTCCTAGCAATTCTCCAGGAGGAGGGGAAAGGCACACACCCTACTTAGGGTACAGGGAGCGGAGAAATGAGGCCCAAAACCAGCATCCTGGCATGATTCGACGATGTGGTAATGGGAAACGAAGGTGTGTGCCGACTCCCAGGTAGCAACACTGCAGATCTCCTGGATAGGGATGTCCCTGGCAGCAGCCACCAAGCCAGTGGTATTTCTGGTGGAATGAGCCCTTAGCCCAACAGGAGGCTCCCTACCGGCCAACCTATAGCAGAGGGTGATGCAGGAGACAATCCACCTGCAAACTGTCCGCTAGGCTGCCAGTCTGCCAGGTGCACCTTCAGTGTAGGTGATAAAGGGCTGGTAAACCTGTCCCTGAACTCTAGCCATGCGCTCCATGTAATAAGTGAGCACTCACCTCAGGTCCAACATGCGGTGCCTCTGCTCGGTCTTCAAGGCTGGACTGGTGAAATACACCAGGAGGTTAATCACCTGGTTAAGGTGAAACTCAGAAACAACCTTCGGAAGGAACATTGGGTTCGAGCAGAGGACAACCTTGCCACTGTAGAACACCACGTATGGAGACTCCACTGAGAGCACCTGGAGGTGATAACCACCAAAGAAGATGGTCTTCCACAACAGGTGGTAGATGTCACACCTGTGCATCGGTTCAAATGACTTGCCCATGAGCCCTGCCAGTACCAGCAACAAGTCCCAAGGTGGTGGTGGTTCACGCACTGGCAGGGACAGGTTGTCCACGCCCTTAAAGAAGCACCCAATCACCTTCTCCTATGTCACAGTCAGCACACCAGCCAGCGCCCAGTATGCAGAGATGGCTGCCAGGTGCACCTTGAGGGTCGTCGACCTCAGCCCAACTGAGAAAGGGACCACAGGTAGTCCAGGATGCTAGCCATGGGGCAGGACAGGGGGTCTAACTCCATGTCCTGGCACCAAATGGAAAAGCGCTTCTATTTATTCATTTATTTAGCTTTTGTTTACCGGGTAAGTACACTAGACAAGTATTATGCCTATTTTCAGGAACGACCCGGGACAGTAGAACATATTAGTACAAAGACAACGGTTCAAATACAAGATGTCAGCATTGGCAACGGATACATCAACATAATGACCGCATAGGCAAGATAAGGGAATACATTGGGCACATTTACAGAGGAGTAGAAGGCATTGGTACAGCTAATTGTCATTTAGTTACAAGTGTGACAAGACAATAACATATAATAAGGATACCAGGTTAAGACAAGACCAGGATCTTGCAGCGAACAGTTAGATCCAGGTCAGGTAGTGGTAGTGGAGTGGGGCAAGTGGCAGTACTTTCCAGGCGGTCCAGTAAAAGACAGTGAAACCCTTGGGAGGCTGGGGCAGTCACATGCTGAGGCTCGTTTCAGGAAGTCCCACATAGATTTTCGGAGGCACTGATGGGAGGGGGCCAGGCGAACAGGCTCTGGGAGGGAGTTCCAGAGTTTGGGCGCTCTCACCATAAAGTCCCTAGCTCCCATGAGAGTTCTTGTGGCAGGAACCTTGAGCATCCCCTGGACTTGTGACCTTAGGGAGTAAGGAGAGATGTCCGCTGGTGGTAGAAGCAGGGCCAGTCCTGATGGCATATTTGAAGGCATAGCACTGGTGAGTCGGCTCCTTCTGAGAGGCTTCGACAATGTGGAGGACCTCGTCGGAGAGACCCAAAGCCTGGAAATACAAGGTTACTCACCTGTAACAGGAGTTCTAGGAATGGTATATGTTTATTTATTTATTTGTAAAAATCAGTTTACAACCTTTGAGCCAGAGGCTCGTTTCCAAAGGTACTTCGTCACATAAAGACATACATAGTGTTTTTGGTTACATAGCATAGGTTTGCAAACAATAGGCTGCTCAATAGAGAGGCCTAATGGTCACATTGTGGCTGGGGACAAATATATTTAGGGTTACAGGGTACATGTAATTAAGAACAGGTGTTGCACAAGTTGGTATCAATAGTGAGCAATCTAATAGGTAAACACTGAAACAGCTGGCACCGGCCAGGTTCTAGGTGGAGACATCCGAGGGCGTGTCAGTGAGAAGTAGAGGTGGAGGCTACTTTCAGAGACAGGAGCAGTTACGAGTGTTGACGATGTGGTTTCGAACTTGGAGATGGTGGTGGCATTGGTGATGGGGGCAGGGAGAGAGTTAAACCAGGTTGGGGCTCTATAGCAGAAGGACCTCTGGCCACGGCTGGTTCTTGATCTGGGGACCATTAGAGTGGTCTTGTTGGATGACCATGTTACAATAGTGGGAGGGCTCTGGTGGATGGATGCCGTTACCCCAGGGGGGTAGAGCCCGAGTAGGGTTTTTTTTGTGAGGAGACAGTATTGGTATTGGAGCCGTTCATCCAGGGTAAGCAGTTTAGCCTCGACATACAGCTGACAGGTGTGTGTGAGCCTTGGGGCACCAGTAATCAATCTGCAGGCTTTATTCAGGGTTAAGTGAATTTTTTTTAAGTGCAGTGGTGTCGGCAGCACCATAGACTGGTAGACCATAGCCTACAAGGGACAGAACGGATGATGTAACAGCGAGCCGGAGAGCATTTGGGGAAGGTATGACATGGAAGAGGATGCCAAGCCGTGTGTTAGTGGCAGATGTTAGGGCATCATGTGGTTGTGGAAATGTGAGGCTGGAGTCGAAGGTAACCCCATGGTATTTGTAGGAGCAGACTTGTTCCAATGGCTGATTGGTACTTGGAAGGATATAGAGTGGGTGGTTGCTAGCTTTGTTTTGGGGTGGGAAAAGAGCATAGCTTTGGTCTTTTTAAGATTGATGACGAGTCTGCGCTCCTTAAACCAAGCTTCAGCACTGTTGAAAGACTGCTGTAGGGTGTCCTGGAGGGAGACGGGATTGCGGTGGGTGGCAAAAAGGACAGCGTTATCTGCATACAGTAGAATTTTGCCAGGGCATGCACTGGGCAGGGTGTTCAGATACAGCGAGAAGAGAAGGGGGCCCAGGATGGAGCCTTGGGGGACCCCAGAGTGAATGGGACGGGTATCGGAGAGTGTGCTATTGATTTTTACACACTGTGATCGGGCATCAAGATAGCTTGTGCACCATGCTAGGGGGCCAGCCGAGAGACCAGTGTGGCAGAGTGCATTCAGCAGAAGTGGATGGGAGACGGTGTCGAAAGCCTTTGAGAGGTCGATGAACACTGCACCAGCTAGGGAGCTGGTATCCAAGGAGGAGTGTAGGAAGTTGGAGAATTCAATTAGGGCAGTGCTGGTACTGTGACCAGCACGGAAGCCATGTTGCTCTGGGCATAAGATGTTATGCTTAGCCAGATAATCAGTGATTTGAATGGCCACCACTTTCTCCAGGGCTTTAGAGATGGGGGATGGAGATTGGCCGGTAGTTGTTGGCCGATGACCTGTCGCCCTCTTTATGAATTGGTGTGATAATGGCTGTTTTCCAAGCTGTGGGAAAGTTGTTCATCCACACTGTCTGGCAGGTCCCTCGTCGCTTTAAATCTTACCGGAAGGTCTTCAAGTTGGCTCCTCCCACCCACCCGGGTGGTAAAATTCTTGGCTCTGCCCCATGACGGCAGATCTAGCCCGCTGGAAACAAGGTTGTGCGTCGAAGCCGGGGAGGTTGAGTGGGTCGTGTGCATGAACAACATACACCATTCCTAGAAAGTAGAGTTACATAACGACTTACCGTAACAGTAGATTTTCGAGAGAGGCGCTTGCAGTAGGTAATTACATACAGGACTGACGCCGGCAGGACCCCACGGAAAAATTTCTAGCTAGCAGTCCCTGGCGCCCGCCTTCCAGTTCTTTCCCGCCACAGGCCAAAAGAGGCCGGACGAGAGAGAAGCGGATATTTCTCTATATGGAAAAGGAGCTGAAAAAAGCCTAAGGGGATGGAGGGCGGGAAGGTATTACCTACTGCAAGAGCCTCTCTCGAAGATCTACTGTTACGGTAAGTCCTTACGTAACTGTACTATCTTACTTCGCGAAGGCTCTTGCAGTAAGTAATTACATATAGGACTGAATCCCAAGCAGTCTGGAATAAAGAAAAGGCACCGGGAGGAGGAAACTACTCCAAGAAATAGCTCCAGCCGTGCATGCCTCAAGACAGGAGGCCTTGCAAAACACCTAGCCCGAAGCCTGCTATACGGCGAGAGGCAATATCCAAACTGTAGTGTTTCGAAAAGGTATGGACGGAAGTCCAGGTGGTGGCAGCGCATATGTCTGCCGCAGACACATTCTTTGAAACAAGCTGCAGAGGCAGCTACTCCTTATGTGGAGTGGCCTCTGACTTGACCCGGGAGGGTCTTGTGGTACTTGTCATAACAGAAAGTGATGCAATGAGCCAACCACTTAGACAGGCATTGCTTGGAAACAGCATTGCCTTCCCTTTTGTGAGCAAAAGAGACGAACAACTGATCAGTCTTTCTGAGATGCTTCGTCCTGTTGGTGTAGTATCTCAGAATCCGGTGCACATCCATAGTATGGAGTAAATATTCCCCTTGGTTAGAGTACTGCGTAAAAAAGGCAGGTAGCGCTATGGACTGATTTAAGGTAGACTCTGCTACTACTTTAGGTAGAAACTTAGGATTCGTGCGAAGAGCAACTCGTTCCTTGTGAAAAATCAAGTAGGGAATTTTACACATCAGGGCCTGGGGCTTGAGATTCTTCGAGCTGAAATAATGGCCACCAAAAAGAGCCGCCTTCCATTTAAAGAAACTTCAAATCTGCAGAAGCTGCAGGTTCGAAGGAGAAAGAGTCAGTTTCTAGGAACAAAATTCAAGTCCCCGGGGTGCAGGAGTACTGATGGGGGACCTCAGATGGAGGACCCCTCTGAGAAAGGTCTTAAAGACCTCCAGTTGACCGAAAGCTTTGTCTGCGAAGGGAACATGATAGGCCGAGATAGCCGCCAGGTGTACCTTCAAAGAGGAATGGCTGAGACCCAGGTCGAACAGATGACGTAAATACTCCAGCAGAAGCCCCGCTGAACAGGAGAAAGGCTCCACGTTCATGGAGGTGGCCCAAATAGTGAATCTTTTCCACTTCATGGCATAAGTGGACCTGGTGGAGGGTTTTCTGGCCTCCACTAAAATCTCCACCACTTTGGGCGACACACCAAAACGGGATTGGGTTAGGTCTGCAGGAGCCATGCATGCAGTTGAAGGGATTTGAGGCCTGGATGGACCAGGGTCCCCTGATCCTGGGTCAACAAACCTCGAGATAGAGGAAGAGGAGGATCCTCTGAATATTGTTGTAGAAGAAAGAACTAGATTTGCCTAGGCCAGAAAGGAGCGATCAGAATCATTCTCGCTCCTTCTGAAGCTAGTTTCTGCAAGACTCGTGGGATAAGAGGAATTGGGGGAAAGGCATAGACGAATCTGTCCTTCCAGTCTAGAGACAGAGCGTCATTCCAGAAAGCGCCTCGCTCTGGAATGAGCGAGCAGAAGATGGGAAGTTTTGTGTTTTGGGGGGATGCGAACAGGTCGACCTGTGGTGTTCCCCAAAGTTGGAAGATATTGTCAAGGACCCCTTGGTCCAGTTCCCACTCGTGAGTCAGAGCAGAAGAGCGACTTAGCCTGTCTGCCAGGGTGCTGTCGACTCCTGGAACATGAATTGCCGTGAGGTGAAGGTCGTGTTGTGTTGCCCAATCCCAAACCCTCATTGCCTCCCTGCATAGAGGGTAAGACCGAGTTGCTCCCTGCTTGTCGATGTACCACACTACACACATGTTGTCCGTCTGGACAGCTAGGTGGCCGGAAAGGATGTATTGGTGAAGGGCTTGGAGAGCGTACAACATTTCCCGAAGCTCGAGCACATTGATGTGAAGAGCTTGTTCTAGCCTGGACCAAGAGCCCTGGGTCCGATGAGGGCCTAGATGGGATCCCCAACCTTCCCCTGAGGCGTCTGTGGTTAGAGTCTGGGGAGGGGGGGGGAGGATGAAAGAAAGGGACCCCCCGAAACACGTTCTCTCAAAACATCCACCATTGCAAGTCTCACATCATCGGCGATGAGATCGGAACCGAGTGATCTAGGTCGTCCACTAGTTAATCCCACTGAGAGCGTAGAGTCCACTGAGACATCCTCATGTGGAGTCGAGCGCGGCGGACCGTCGGTATAGCGGCCGCCAGGAGCCCGAGAAGGCGAAGGACCGACCTCGCCGAGACCATCCTGCGGTCGGATAACAGACATATCTGGGTCTGAAAGGGAGGCCGCCCTGTCCGGAGGCAGGAAAGCCTTGCCCATGGTCGTATCGAGGATCGCCCCGATGAACTGTAGCCTCTGGGAAGAGTCCAGATGAGACTTGGAATGGTTGATGGTAATACCCAGGCAGGCAAAACCTGCTGGGTGAGGAGAGAAAACGAGAGTTCCTCCCTGGACGAGAGCCGCCAGGAGCCAGTCGTCCAGGTAAGGGAACACCTGTACTCCCTTGGTATGCAGGTGGGCTGACACCGCTGCCAGGCATTTGGTAAATACTCGGGGGGCTGAGGATAGACCAAACGGGAGCGCCTTGAACTGGTAGTGGTCCCCCTGGAACGCAAAACGAAGGTATTTGCGATGAGAGGGGCGAATGGGAATGTGCAGATAGGCATCCTGCATATCCAGGGCACAAAGCCATTGACCCGGCCGGAGGAGGGGCAGAAGGCTCTGCAGAGAGAGCATCCTGAACCTTTTGTACTCTACATCAAGATTCAGGGAACTGAGATCTAAAATTGGTCTGAGATCTCCCGTCTTCATTGGGACCAGGAAGAAATGGGAATAGTAACCCGTCCCCTGAAGATGAAGAGGGATGGGCTCTACTGCTTGCTACATCAGAAGAGCCGAGATTTCCTCCTGGACCAAAGGAAGGTGTTCCCGTGAATACAACGACTTCAGAGGTGGTGGCGGGATGGTTTCTGAAGAAACTCTATGGAGTGTCCTTCTGCTATGAGCTGGAGCACCCAAGAAATACAGGTTACTCACCTGTAACAGGAGTTCTAGGAATGCTATATGTTGTTCATCCACACTTATTGGCAGGTTCCTTGCCGCTTTAAATCTTGCCGGAAGGTCTTCAAGCTGGCTCCTCCCACCCACCCGGGTGGTAAAACTCTCGGCTCCGCCCCATGACGCCAGATCTAGCCCGCTGGAAGCCAGGTTGTGTGTCGAAGCCAGGGAGGCGGGTGGGTGTGGATGAACAACACATACCATTCATAGAACTCCTGTAGATGAGTAACATTTCTAGGGACATGAATATGTTGTTCATCCACACTTGTTAGCGGGCTCTAGCAAGTTCTCCGGAGGAGGGAGGGAGGCAAAGCGCGCACACCCCTACTTGGGTATAAAGACTGGAGACCAGGCCCCGAACCAACATCCCGGCGTGACCCAAGGTCGATGTGGAAGGGGAACGGTATAGCCTGCTTCCAGGTAGGAGCCCTGCGGATATCTTAGACAGGAGTATCCTCGGAAGCAGCCACCGATGCAGCGGAAGGGTGGGTAAAATGAGCACTTATCCCTCTGGGAGGCTCCATGCCCACCCACCTACAGTGGAGACTTATGCAGGAGGTGACCTGCCTGCTCGTTGTCCGGTCGGCTGCAGGTCTGCCAGGTGCGGCTTCAGCGTAGATGACAAACAGCTGGCGAACCTCTCCCGAACTTCAGCCTCGCGCTCCCTGGGTGGCGGCGTCAGATAGGTCCCAATGGATCCTACTCGGCCCTCCGAGACATGAATGGGATGAACCCGACAGAGACAATGCCAGGATAGGGAAGACTCGCCACCGCCTACAGAAGGAACTTTGGGTGAAACTTGGGACAGCCTTGTTGTCCTGGAGAGGCCAGATAGGGAGATTTGAAGGGCGCCTGAGACTCTCCCTCCTTCTGGATGTGAGAAGCCCCAGAAGGTGTACTTCCACAACAGGTGGAAACTCGCACCTGTGCAAGGTTGAGCAGCTTGCCCAGTGAGCTAAAGCCCATACCAGCGAAGATCCCACAGAAATGGGGATACTCTCCCGAAGAAGGTGTGATCGAGGACCTGAAAAGCGCCAGATCACCTTTCTGCCTCACCGACTGCCTTCCGGCCCACGCCGGAAGACAGGGGTGACCAACAGAAGCACCTAGAGGGTAGTCGGACAAGCCCTAGTTTCAAAGGAATGGACCCAGATGGTCCGGAATGCTCGCCAGGAATGGGAGAAGGCCCAGGCCTATCCATCACCAGATGGAGAACTCCATCCATTGAAGCGAGCATGTTTGTGCGGACTCCTGGCAGGGCCTCTCAAACTTCAAGGACCTTGCCGGCGGACCCCCAAGCCTGGCCCCTAGCCGCACAGGGACCAGGCCTTCAGGTGCAGGGACTGAAGGTCCAAATGGAAAACCTTCCCCTGAAAAACAGAGATTAAGGCCGGGTGGGCTGGAAGCCGCCTCGGGAGCCTCGGGCAGAGACTGAGGAGAGCTGGATACCAGAGCTGGCAAACCAGTCTGGGGCTACCAGCATCGCCTGTGCCTAGACTCTCCCTGCCCGTGGGGTCAAGGAAATGGGGAGAGACAGAAGAGTGCCGGGGTCCGCAGCCTCGACGGCATCCCCTACAGCGAACCTTGCTGAGGGGGCGGGCATGAGACAGTCTCGGCCTCGTATTCTCCCTGGAGGGAAGGAGGGAGAAGATCCTGTGCTACCTCCGGCAGGGGAGACCACTCGTGAGGCGCAGCCTATGACCGGCTTAGGGCATCAGCCAGGGTGCTGGAGGCTCCTGCCATCGAATGGCTGCACGAAAAGACCCAATGCGGAGAACCTCCTTACGCAGAGTCGTCCGAACCTGGCAGGTTAGGTAGCACATGGTCGTGGTGTAGTCTGCCTGGACTGAAACCACTAGACCCCGCACAAACGGAGCGAGCGGTGCAAACAAGCGGACCGCCTAGAGCTCCAGCGGGTAGGAAAGACATCGGACTCCCGAGGACCAGAGGCGGACTCATCCAAGAAGCATCGGTCGGAGAAGACCGTCCGACTCAGGGCAGACAGAACAGGATGTTCTCCTGCAGAGCTGGAGCAGGTCCGAGGGCGTTCCCCTAACTCCTGGGCTGTAGTCATGAACTGGTCTGAAGGAACGGCGCCGGACTGCTGGCTGGATCCCGCCAGGGGACACATGAACCAGGCGGGTCAACAGACCACGCTGGATCCGACACCGCCGCGAGGCCCAGGAGGTGCAGGAGGTCCCGGCTGGGCGCGATTGCCCAGTCAGACCCGACTAGGTAAGGGAGGAAGAACCTCAGCCCTGTCCGCCAGGAGCCGAGCTTGGACTCAAGAGTCGAGCCTCGTCCCGAAGAAGGATCACCCGCTGAGACACAAGTTCCAACGTGGCTCCGATAAAAGGAGACCAGTCTGAGAGCCAGAACTCTGGATCGTCCCCTTCCGTCCGGAACGGTCACAGTCAGGCCGCCATCCAGGTGGGGTTATGCCTGGACCCTCGATGCCGCAGAAGCTGCTGGGCCGAGACCCGAGAAGGCCTGGCCTGGAACTATAAGAGATCCCTGCTAAAGGAGGAGTCTCCCAAGAAACGGACGGAACGGAGGCATGACAGCCCTGGAGGTCCAGGAAGAAGCCTGCTCTGAGGATGGGATATCTGAGGCAGAGAGACCATCGGACTGCAGAAAAATGAAACAGCCCCCCGTCCACGTTTGGGACCAGGAATACCTGGACACGAACCCAGGGTCTGGAGGAGGGTTCACAACCTTTCCGATCACCTCTAATTAGAGGGTCAGGCAAGTCGGCTCAGCGGGCCGACAACTAGCCTATGGACCCCAAGTCCCCCGTGGGGACACGGCTCGAAAGGGTGGTGCCTGCTCGCAATCCCGAGGCAGGGCCTTCCCCTAGCACCTCCAACACCCAAAGGTCCGGGAAGCGGACCAGGTGGAGGAGAGGCGAACCGTCTCACAGAGGAACCCGGAAAGAACAACGGGGCCGGGACAGCGCCCTAGCCCATCACTGGGCAGGCTTGGGAGGAAGTGGCCGAGGAGCTCCTGGGCCTTTGCCTCCTGCTTCCTTTTAGAGAAGGCTGGTTTGGAGTCAGGACGTCCAGCGCAAGCCTGCTGGCCCTCATGCTGGGCCGGTCGAGCCGCAGGGGCCGGGAGGCAAAGGGGCCTACGCAAAGGCTGCCGGCTGCCCTTGGCCCTCCGGGCGGGAGTGACCGAGTCCGGAGTGGCATCGGACTTCTCGGTCCCCTGGAGGTGTCCCTCCACTCCAGTGCCAAAAAGGTCAGTCCCCAAGAAGGGGATGTCCGCCAACTTGTGTTGGGTTTCCAGTGAGAAAGAGGATAACCTCAGCCACGCCCTGCAGTGCATGGCCACTGCGGCCGCCACTGACCTGGCACAGGAATCACCTAAGTCCAGAGCAGTCTGAAGCTGCTGCTTCGCCATCGCCCTACCCTGGTCCCGCACCCGGCGGACCGTGGTCCGCAGGTCGACCAGGAGATGAGGGAGCACCTGGCCCAGGGAGCCCAAAGGGCGTGGGAGAAATGTGCCATCAGTGCAGCCGAGCTGGCCTGTCGGAGGCATAGGGAGGACGCAGCGTAAACCTTGCGCCCGACGTAGTCCACCTTTTGGACTCCTTGTCAGGGGGCCTATCCACATCCCGAGCGTTCCCAGAACACTGGAAAACATTGTCAGTAACTAACCCTCAGCCGAGGGGTGCTCCGAGAAACCGGGCAAAGAACCGACAGGGACAGAGTACTTCCTGGCCAAGGGCGCAGGGCAGAAAGTAGGCCGCCACCAGAGCTCCAAGGCCGGGCCCATGATGGCCTCGCCACTGGAAGGCCTCGAGGTGAACCCTTCGGTCTAGAATCTCCGTAGGGGATAAGGGCCTGCTCGACACGGGCTCGAGCTGCATCCCAGTGAATTCGAGATGAGCTGAAGCAGACCCATGAAGGATGATGGGCTGTCGTCCACAGATCGTTCCGGAGAGGACCCCGGGTCCTCCCGACTGGGGAACATAGAGGAGTCGACTTCGGACTCCGAGGGGTCCGCAAAAAGCTGCCTCAGGCCTGAGTCACTCTTCTTCCGCCGAGGGCAGGCGGGAGTGAGGGGGACAGACAACCTGCAGGACAGGCCGTGACCCGACTGAGGTTCCACCGAGGGCGGTGGGGCAGCAAGGATCAGACGAACAGCCGGCCCCGGAGTAGGCACCTCGACTGCAGCGAGCGGCTGAGTCGACCGATCGGGCGGCAGCTGCCTGCTGGATGGGGAATGAATCTGAGTCGATTGATTCCCGGACAACAACAACTGCTGCCACATGAACTCCTCGTAACGTCGACACCATCGGCATCGAAGTCACTCCTCATCCGAGGAGGGAGACGAGGAAGAACGGTAACGCCACTTAACTCTGTGCCTCGACCGAGAACGCCGAAGTCAGCATGAGCGGCTTGACCGAGAGGATGACCAAGACCGAGACCCGAATCCTTGGGGGTACCGAGGGCGGGCCTGGGAAGGAGCGGGACACGCCCGCTCCTCCCTCGACTCGGAAGAAAAGGCCGAGATCTGTTGACCCGAAGGAACAGGCAGAACCTCAGCCTCCGCCGGGGGAACCGGCGAAGGGATGGCGGCTCCAGCAGAAGACAGCCCAGATGACGGGTCGAGAGACTCGACTACGTCGACGGGAGTCCTGGCTGGCTGACCTAACAGGGACACCGTGAGGCCAGAGGCGTGAGCCGCACCCTCGACCAAAGTCGAACGTCGGCCGGCAGGGGAAGGGGAACTCTCTCTCGCTCCCTCCAGCGCCGACGATGGGACTTAGCCTGCGACTCCTTGGACTTGGGCTGACAGGCAGATCCTGAAGGTCCTTCTCCTTTCGAGGAAAGGGACTGGCGAAGCTCCTTGAAAGAAGCTGAATGAGGAGAACTCAAGGAGAGTGGGATAAGCGCCGTGACCGAGGAGGAGGAGGGGGGAGCAGCCGGCCCCTCCCTGGAGGAAAGAAGATCGAGCTGCTCAGCCGAGACAGCAGACGTGGACACTGCCCGACAATTCTCCAAGGAATTTTCCGGAGCGGAAAAGGTTTCAGGTCGCCCGAGCCCCAAACGGGCCGCACGATCCTCCAAAGAGCTGGTCGAAAGGGCACAGCAAAAATTGCAAACTTGCAGATCATGATCCAAGTCGAGGCAGTAGACACACGTGGAGTGCGGGACTTTCCTGGAGGAATTAACCAGGCGCCTCCGGGAGCCGGAAAACGAATGATTCATCGCCGCAGCGAGAGAAGAAGATCGAAGTTTAGAAAAACTTCCAATTAAATTCGGAGACCAAAAATTTCAGGAACCAATCGAAAACGCAGAGCGCTAAGAAGGGAACCTGAGCTTCCAAGCGGTAAGGAAGATCTGGCGTCATGGGGCGAGAGTTTTACCACCCGGGTGGGTGGGAGGAGCCAGCTTGAAGACCTTCCGGCAAGATTTAAAGCGGCAAGGAACCTGCCAATAAGTGTGGATGAACAACATATCCATGTCCCTAGAATCCGTGGTTATCCTCTCCCATCCCGGAAGGTGGAGGGAAAACCTCCCTTCTACTGGTTCCTCCGGGGAGTCCGGAGGCAGTGGGAGAGGAAAGGAGTCAGGTGGTGTGGGGCAGCACCGCAGCTGAAGCACCCGCTGCTTTTTTGGGCGGAGGGTAGCAGCCGCGGGGGCCCAACGTTTTGTGGCCCGCCTTCCCTGGGGTTTCGCCTTTGGCTGATTCCGTCTGCGAAAGGGACGGCGCTGCTGCTGATGGGGATGGTACATCGAATCAACTGATTTCAGAGCCATCCCCTTCTCCTGCAAATCGGTAAAGATGTCCTTGACATCACCCCCGAAAAGCACCGACGCCTGAAAAGGTGCTTCCTGGATAGCAGATTGCACTTCCGGGACCAGACCTGACACGCGGAGCCAAGCATGATGCCGTAGGCCTACGGCGACAGCAGAGCTCTGCCCAGCAGTGTCCACTGCGTCGTACGTAGCATGTGGCGACTGGCCGAACAAGCAGAGCGGACGAGATCAGCCAACTCCTGCTTGACTTGGGAGTCAGGCACGGAGTCCAGCTTGGCTTCCACCTGAGTAAGGATGGTCTTCTGGTAGTCCCCCATGTGGCCGACGTAGTTCAGGGCCCTAATCCCCAGTGTGGAGGAAGCGTAAATCTTTCTCTCGTACTGGTCCAGAAGGCAAGATTCCTTATCAGGAGGTGATAAGCTAAGAAGCTTTGGGTTCGCCGACCGGCCGTGAGCGGTGCTACTAACGACCGAGTCGGCATGAGGGTGAGAATCTAGGAAATCAACACCCTCTGGAGCCTGATATAGCCTGTTCGACTTCCTGAGAAGTGGGGCTAAGGCCGACGGCTGTTTCCATATCGTGATGACAAGGTCGGCGTGAGGCTCTATCCAGGGTGGCACTAGTGTAGGAGCTGTCATGGGCAGATCCAGATGTTCAGCGAGTTTCAGATGCTGAGGATCTGGTTCCAAAGAGCGCCACTGATGGACCTCCTGGATTTTTCTAAGCAACTCCGTAAAAGAAGGATCCTCCGGAGGAGTCCTCGGCCAGGGCTTCGATGGAGAGCGAGGCTCGTCGTCTCTCTCGCAGCAGCCGTCGGAAGAGTCTGAGGAGTCCGAGAGTGAAGAGGAGGAAGAAGAAGAGTAAGACTCCCTTTCCCGACACAGGGGAGGAACGGGTCCCTTGGGTAGTCCCTGGGGACGTGTGTCCTGCCCCTCTCTGGATCCAGACGGAAGAACCCTGGAGTCCGCAGGTGGTGAGGGAGTGTGCCACCTGGGGCGTACAGGAACCTGGGACGGCACTGTCGCCGGAAGGCGGCTCTCGACCTCTTTGGTGAGTTGAGCCTTGGCCTCAGCCCACCAGGAGGCCAGAGTCTCCTGCAGGTCCACCGGTGGCCGCGAAGGCAGTGGAGGAGGAGGCGGGGGATAAGAATATGGGCTATACCCATATGGAGCATATCCAAAACCCGGCTGCGGGTAACCCAGTGTCGGGTATTGAGACGTCGAGTACTGCGGCATCGGGAAGCCCGGCGTCGGGTACTGCGGCGTCAGATACGGCGTTCCCAGGTACACCGGTGTTGAATAAGACGGCGGGTACCCGGAAGCCGGTGGGGACTGCCTGCGCAGACGGTCCGGCTGGGAACCTCGCGGGCGAGTCTGTAGCGGAGAGCCCGGAGGGAGGGCCCGATTGCGTCCGGGGAGCCGACGTCAGGTCCGTCGCTCCAGACGGAGGAGGGACTAACGGAGGCTAAAAATCCCCAGCTGCACCTGGGGACGGGGGAAAAGTCCCTGGTTTCAGGATGGGGGGACTCTGGTTCCCTAGACGGCAGCGAAGCCTGCGTTGAACCGGGAACGACGGACGTTGCGGGGTCCATCGTCGGTTCCCTTGCCTGCTGGACGTCGGATAAGCCGACGTGAGGCGTAGAGGCGAGCTCTCGGTGGGCGCCGGAGGAGCCGACATCCGACTTATGACAGCCTTCACCGGAGGCAGGTCGAGAGGAGGGGTCAGCCTGGTCTGGTGGGGAAGGAGCCGTGCGTCACCCTGAAGGGTCGGACGTCTTACCAGCCCTCTCCGGGCGGACGTCAGAGGAACCGACGCCCAGCTTACCGGAGTTGCCCACGATGGTAGGCTGCAAGCCTGCAGCTGAACCAGGGGCAGAGGCCTCCAACTGCCCGGAGGCGCCCACAAGGCCCGAGCATGAGCCAGACGGGCGGGCCGACGCCGCCTCAGAAACTTCCGAGGCAGCCGTCGAGAAGCGATCCCCCGAAGGGGATGTTACCTGTGTGCCCGCGACTCCCAAGGGAGACGCGTTGGAGGAGCCTTTGTCCCACTGCCTCTCCTTGTCCTTCTTCTTTCGATGGCCTTCGGGGGAAGTGGACGCCTGCCTTAGCTTTTTAAGCTCCTTCTCCATAGAGCTCATTTTCTTTTTAAGAATATGGGCCTCAAGGGATTGCTGCCGTCTTTTTCGGGTGGCTGCGTTAAAGCTAAGGCAATGCTGGCACTTCTCGACTTGATGATCCGGGCCTAGGCAGAACAGGCACAGGGAGTGGCCGTCCTTATGCGGTAGTTGGGAGCCACACAAATAGCACTTGTTCTTGTGCTCGGAGGGTGTAGGGGACGACTTACACTGACGTTAGTACTGACGCTGTCGTAAAAAATAAGATTTTTCGGTAATAAAAACGATGAAGATAGGGCTGACGAAGCACAAACTTTTCCACGAGGCGCTGCACGAGCTAACGGCGGGAAAGAACTGGAAGGCAGGCATCCGGGACCCCCCTTTATACAGACGTCTCCTGACATCGGTCACCTGACGTGGGGGCGGTCCCTCGCCAGGGACTGCAAGCTAAAAATTTTTCCGTGGGGTCCTGCCACCTGCCGGCATCAGTCCTATATGTAATTACCTACTGCAAGAGCCCTCTCGAAGTAAGATCTCCTGTTACAGGTGAGTAACCTGTATTTCTAGGGACATGGATATGTTGTTCATCCACACTGTCTGGCAGACTCCTAGCAGTTCTTCGGGAGGAGGGAGGCAAGGCGCACACCCCCTACTTAGGGAATAAAGACTGGAGAACCGAGGCCCCAAAACCAGCATCCCGGCATGACTCAAGGTCGATGTGATAGTGGGTGATGAAGGTGTGTGCTGACTTCCAGGTAGCAGCCCTGCAGATTTTCTGGATAGGGACGTCCTTGGAAGCAGCCACCGATGCAACGGTATGGCGGGTAGAATGAGCTCTTATTCCTCTGGGAGGCTCCATGCCCGCCAACCTATAGCAGAGATCTATGCAGGAGGTGACCCACCTGCCTATCGTCCACTTGGTTGCAGGTTTGCCAGGTGCGGCTTCAGCGTAGGTGACAAACAGCTAGCGAACCTCTCCCCGAACTTCAGCCGTCCGCGCCTTATAATAATCAAGCGCTCTTCTAGGGTCCAAAGTATGGAGCCTATATTTGGCCTCCGAGGTGTGATTGGGGTAGAACACCGGCAGAGTCAACACCTGGTTAAGGTGAAACTCCGACACCTCCTTCAGAAGGAATTTCGGGTTGGGGCGCAGGACAACCTTGTCCCTGTGGAAGACCAGATAAGGAGACTCGATGGAAAGCGCCTGGAGCTCTCCCATCCTTCTGGCTGACGTGATAGCCACCAAGAATGCGGTCTTCCACGACAGGTGAGAGAAATCACCGCGCCCGGTAAGCAGAGATGGCTGCCAGGTGCACCTTAAGGGTCGTCGACTGAAGCCCTTGCTGAGAAAGGGACCACAGGTAGTCCAGAATGCTTGCCAAGGAACAGGAGGAAGGGTCCAGGCCCTTGCCCTGACACCAAATGGAGAATCTCTTCCATTTGAAGGCGTAACATTTTCTGGTCGACTCCTTACGGGATGCCTCAACGACGTTGAGGACCTCGTCGGAAAGATCCAAGGCCTGGAACTCTAGCCACTCAGGAACCAGGCCGTCAGGTGCAGGGATTGAAGGTCTGGATGGAATACCTTCCCCTGATTGACTGAGATCAGGTCCGGGCGGGCTAGAAGCCACCTCGGGAGCCTGGAGCTGAGACTGAGGAGTTCTGATACCGAACTGGCGGGGCCAGTCTGGGGCTACTAGAATCACCCGTGCCTTGTCCTCCTCGCCTTGAGAAGCACCTTGTGGATCAAGGGAAATGGGGAAAGGTATAGAAGAGGCCCGGGGTCCACGGCCTCGAAGACATCCCTGCAGCGAGCCCTGCTGAGGGGAGGCATGAAACAGTCTCAGCTTCGCATTCTTCCTGGAAGCGAACAGGTCCACCTGGGGCGTGCCCCATTGGGAGAACAGATCTTGTACTACCTCCGGCTGGAGAGACCATTCATGGGACGCAGCCCCTATCCAGCTTAGGGCATCGGCCAGGGCGTTGGAGGCTCCTGCCACATGAATGGCAAGGAGATCCGCCTCCAGGCTGCGCACGAGTGATCAAATGCGGAGAGCTTCCCTGCACAGAGGCATGGAGCGCGTCCCGCCCTGGCGGTTTAGGTAGTACATGGTCGTGGCATTGTCTGTCTGGACCTGAACCACTTGACCCCGTAGAAACGGAGCGAAGGCAGTGAGGGCTAGACGAACCGCTCGAAGCTCCAGCAGGTTGATGTGGCATCGGGACTCCCGAGGGGACCAGAAGCCGTGCACACTGTGCTCCCCTAGATGGGCACCCCAACCCATCAGAGAGGCATCAGTCGATAGAGAGACCGTCGGCTCAGGGCAGACGAATGGGATGCCCTCCTGTAGATGTGCCAGAATGGTCCACCACTGGAGCGCGTTCCACACCCCCTGGGTCACTGTCACTAGCAGATCCAGCGGATCGAGGTGCTGTGACCATTGGCTGGCCAGTCCCCATTGAAGGGGACGCATGTACCAGCGGGCCCAACGGACCACGCTGGTGCAGGTCGCCATGAGGCCCAGGAGGTGCAGGAAGTCCCGGGCAGGGCGCGATTGCCCAACCTGAAATGATTGGGCAAAGGAGGAAAGAACCTTGGCCCTGTCCACCGGGAGCCGTGCTCTGGCTTGTAGAGAGTCGAGCTCTGCCCCGATGAATTGTATCACCTGCTTTGGCACAAGTTCCGACTTGGCCTCGTTGATGAGGAGGCCAACCTGTGAGCAAACCTGGAGGGCCAGATCTCTGGACCGCTCCACCTCCACTCTGGAGGGGGCTGCAATCAGCCAATCGTCCAGGTAGGGGTACACCCAGACCCTTCGGCGCCGCAGAAATGCTGTCACCACTGCCATGCATTTGGTGAAGACCCTGGGAGCTACAGAAGGCCGAAGGGCATGGCCCGACTCATAAAGGGATCCCTGCGCCTGAGCGGAGGAATCTCTGGTGGGACGGACAGATTGGGACATGAAAGAACGCGTCCTGAAGGTCCAGGGAACAGAACCACATGCCTCGTTCCAAAGATGGGATTATCTGAGCCAGAGTGACCATCCTGAAGGTCCGAGACCTTAGGAACCTGTTCACGTCGAGAATGGGGCGCCAGCCCCGCGCGTCTGCTTTGGGACCAGGAAGTACCTGGACACAAACCCGGGTCTGGAGGAGGATCCGCCACCTTCCTGATCACCTCTTTTGAGGAGGAGCAGGGCATATCGGCTCAGGGGCCGACAGAGGAGTCTGCACCCCGTGGGCCCCCGAGGTGATGGCTCGGAAGGGTGGGGCCTGCTCAACTCCAGAGGCAGACCTTTCCTACCACCTCCACACCCAGCGGTCCGTGGTGATAGCGGACCAGGTGGAAAGGAAGGTAGGAGCCATCCCCATGGGGTGAACCCAGGGAGGACGAGGCTGGGGCGACACCCCTCAACCCATCACTGGGCAGGCTTGGAAGAGGGACCGGCCAAGGGACCTCCTGGGCCTTTACCTCCCTGCTTCCTATTGGAGGAAGCTGCGGGCTTGGGTTTGGGATGCCAAGCGCGAGCCTGCTGGCCCTGGTGCTGTTGCTGTTGGGCCGGACGTGACGCAGGTGCAGAAGGGTGAAAGGACTTGTGCTGCTGCTGTCAGCATCCTTTGTTCTTCTGGGCAGAGATGACCGAGTCCAGAGTGGCATTGGACTTTTCGATCCGCTGGAGGTGACCTTCCACTCCAGGGCCGAAGAGGTCAGTCCCCAAGAAGTGGACATCCGCCAGTTTGTGCTGGGTATCCGCCACAAGGGATATCTCGCCATGCTCTGCGGCGCATGGCGACCGCAGCCGCAACCGATTCTGGCCATCCTGGCCAAAGGCGCAGGGCAGGAAGCAGGCCACTGCCAAAGCTCCAAGGTTGGGCCAACAATGGCTTCAGTCACCGGAAAGGCCTCTGTGGGGGAATCCCCTCCGTCCAGTACCTCCGTCAAGGGATACTTGGCCCGTTTGGATACGGGCTCGAGCTGCATCCCGGTGGACTCCGAGATGAGCCGAAGCAAACCCATGAAAGACGATGGGCTTTCGTCCAACGACTGGGCCCCGGAGGACTCCAGGTCAACAGGCCTGGAGAACAGGGAGGAGTCGTCGTCAGACTCGGAGGAGTCCGTGAAGAGCTGCCTGGGGACTGAGCCACCCTCCACCTGCCGAGGACGGTCGGGAGTGAGGGTGACCGACAACCTGTGGGGCAGGCCTTGACCCGACCGAGAGTCCTTGGTCGGCGCCCCTAATTTCGGTTGTGGAGGTGGAGGTTCCACCACAATCGGTGGGGCAGCGAGTTTCAGCCGAACAACCGGCCCAGGCTTGGGCACCTCGGCTACAGCGAGGGGTTGTTTTGGCCGCTCAGGTGACAGCCACTTGATGGCCGGGAGAGGCGACAGCTTGGTCTTGGACAGAAGTAACTGCTGCCACATCAAGTCCTCGTGGCATCGACGCAATTTGCGCCGAAGCCTCTCCTCTTCCAAGGAGGAAGACGAGGACAAGCGGCGGCGCCGCTTACCTCAGTGCCGAGACCGAGACCGCCGATGTCGGCGGGATCGGCTGGACCGAGATCCTCGGTATTTCCGAGGACGGGTCTGGGAAGGGGCGGGTGACACCCACTCTTCCTTCAGCTCGGAAGCCTTAATCGGGGACTGCTGCACCGGAGGCGCAGGCAGATCCTCGGTCTCCACCGGGGGAACCAGTGAAGAAGGGTTGTCGGCCTCACCGACCACGTCGACGGGTGTCTCAGCCGGCTGGCCTGACGGGGACGCCGTGAAGCCAGCGGCCTTAGCCGCAACCTCGACCGAAGTCGACAGTCGGCTGTCCAGGGAAGGAGACCTCTCCTGCTCCCACGAACACCGACGATGGGACTTACCCTTTGAGTCCTTCTTTTTGGACCGAGAGGAATGTCCCGATGGCCCTCTCCTCAGTGGAAAGGATTGGCAAAACTCCTTGAGCAGCTGAATACGGGTACCCAGAGACAGCGGGATAAATGCCGCGACCGAGGAAAGTGGATGATGCGGCCTGGGCCCCGCCTCCTCCTGAGGCGATCATCTGCTCGAGTTGCTCAGCCGAGTCAGCCACCGCGGTAACCGCCCAACGGGCCTCTTTCGACTTGACCAGCGGGTAGCGCTTCTCGGGGCACCCAAGCTATAACCGGGCAGCGTGGTCCTCCAGGACGTTGGTCGAAAAAGAACGGCATGACTCGCAGGCCTGCGGGTCGTGTTCTAGGCCGAGGCAGTAGACGCACGTGGAGTGCGGGTCCATCCTGGACATCTTCTGCCCACAAGGGCACCGCCGAAATCCGGGAGTCGATCTGTCCATCGCAGCCGCGAGGGAGAAAGATGACCGAAGTCTTGAAAATTTTAAAATGAGTTTCGAGCGAACCGAAGAATTAGGATCCAGTCTATCACGCAGAGCGTTAAGGAGGGAACCTGAGCTTCCAAGCGGTAAGGAAGATCTGGCGTCATGGGGCGGAGCCGAGAGTTTTACCACCCAGGTGGGTGGGAGGAGCCAGCTTGAAGACCTTCCGGCAAGATTTAAAGCGGCAAGGAACCTGCCAGACAGTGTGGATGAACAACATATCCATGTCCCTAGAAAGAACAGTTTCTAAGAACTTATCGTAACATTAGATCTTCAAGGGGATCTCAGTCATCAGGTCTGTCATGGAGGCACAGGTCAGGAAGCATAGGGAAAACCAGGAGCAGTTGTGGAATTCAAGAAAACTATTTATTTGCAGTTGCAGTAACAAAAAAATAAACTTGTTCAGAATAACCATGTACAGAGGAAAAAATAAACAGGTTAGTCACCTGTAACAGTAGTTCTAGGAGTGGTATATGTTGTTCATCCACACTGTTTGGCATGTCCCTTTCCCCTTTACCTCTTCAAGCTGGCTCCTCCCACCCACCCAGGTGGTATATACCACGGCTCCGTCCCATGACGCCAGATCTTAGCCCGCTGGAAGCCAGGTTGTGTGCATCCACAGCCAAGGAGGTCGGGTGGGTCCATGTGGATCAACAACATACATCACTCCTAGAACTACTGTTACAGGTGAGTAACCTGTTTTTCTAGGATCGTGGATATGCTGTTCATCCACACTGTTTAGCAGACTCCTAGCAGTTCTCCGGGAGGAGGGAGGCAAAGCGCTAACCCCCTTACTTAGGGAACCGAGATTGGAAAACTGAGGCCCCAAAACCAGCATCTCGGCGTGACTCAAGGTCGATGTGGTAGTGGGTGATGAAGGTGTTTGCCGACTTCCAGGTAGCAGTCCGGCAGATTTCCTGGATGGGGATGTCCCTGGAAGCAGCCACCGATGCAGCAGTATGGCGGGTAGAATGAACTCTTATCCCTTTGGGAGGCTCCTTGCCTGCCAACTCATAGCGCAGACCTATGCATGATGTAATCCATCTTGCTATGGTCCATTTGGCTGCAGGTCTGCCAGAGGCCGCTTCAGCATAGGTGACAGACAGCTGGCGAACCTCTCCACGAATTTCCACCGTCTTCTCCTTATAATGGGAGAGAGCACGTCCCAGGTCCAAAGTATGGAGCCTGTACTCAGCCTCCGAGGTGTAACTAGGGTAGTATACCGGCAGGGTCAACACCTGGTTAAGGTGAAATTCTGACACCACCTTCGGAAGGAATTTCAGGTGGGGGCACAGGACAACTTTGTCCCTGTGGAAGACCAGATAAGGGAAGTCCACCAAAAGCGCCTGCAGCTCCCCTGTCCTTCTGGCAGACATGGTAGTCACCAGGAAGGCCATCTTCCATGACAAGTGTGACAGCTCACACTTGTGCATTGGTTCGAAGGGCTTGCCCATGAGCTTTGCCAATACCAGTAGTAGATCCCACGGAGGTGGAGGTTCACGCACCGGAGGGGATATGTGATCCAGGCCTTTGAAAAAGCGCCCGTCCACTGTCTCCTGCGCCAATTTCGGCTGACCGGCCCGCACCCGGTATGCAGAAATGGCTGCCAGGTGCACCCTAAGGGTCGATGACCGTAGACCCCCTTTGGAGAGAGACCAAAGGTAGTCGAGAATGTTAACCACAGAACAGGATAAGGGGTCCAGACCCTTACCCTGACACCAGATGGAATACCTTTTCCATTTGAAAGCATAACATTTCCTGGTTGATTCCTTTCTAGATGCCTCCACCATGTGTAGACATCTTCGGAAAGACCCAAAGCCTGGAACTCTAGCCGCTCAAGTACCAGGCTGTGAGGTACAGGGATTGAAGGTCCGGATGGAAGAGCTTCCCCTGATTCAGAGATATCTGGTCCAGGTATGTACAAAGCCGCTCCAGTGGCCTGCAGCTGAGGCTGAGGAGATCTGGATACCAGAACTGGCGTGGCCAGTCTGGGGCTACCAGAATCACCGTCTCCTTGTCCCTCCTCACCTTGAGTAACACCTTGTGGATCAAGGGAAATGGAGGGAAGGTGTACAAGAGGCCTGGGGTCCACGGCCTCAAGAAGGCATCCCCCTGCAGTGAGCCCTGCTGAGGAGGGCGGGCATGAAACAGCCACAGCTTGGTGTTTTCCCTGGAGGCAAACAGGTCCACCATTGGTTTGCCCCAATGGGAGAACAGGCTGTAAGCTACCTCTGGATGGAGAGACCATTCGTGGAATGTCTGGCCTAAGTGGTTGAGAGCATCTGCCAGCTGGTTTGAGGCTCCTGCCACATGGATGGCGAGGAGATCCGCCTCCAACCAGCCTACGAGGGTCCAGATGCGGAGCGCCTCCTTGCATAGCAGACGGGAGTGCGTGCCGCCCTGCTTGTTGAGGTAGTACATGGTCATGGAATTGTCCGTCTGGACTTGAACCACTTGACCCCGGAGCTGAGGAGTGAAAGCTGACAGTGCCACTCTGACTGCTCTGAGCTCCAACAGGTTGATATGGCATTGGGACTCCACGGGGATCCAGAGCCCGTGGGCCCTCTTGTCCCCCATGTGGGCTCCCCAGCCCATGAGAGAGGCATCGGTTGTAAGAATGACCGTCGGCTTGGGGAGGACAAACGGGATTCCTTTCTTCAACCGGTATGGGGCGGTCCACCATTGGAGAGCATCCCACATCTTCTGGGTTACAGTGATCAGCTGGTCGAAATGACCGTGACGCTGAGTCCACCAGCTCCACTGGAGGGCGCGCATGTGCAACCGGGCCCAATGGACCACTGAGGTGCACACCGCCATGTAACCCAGAAGGCGCAGAACGTCCTGGACAGGGCGCAAGTTCCCAACCAGAAATGATTGGGCAAATGAGGAGAGAACCTTCGTCCTGTCTGCTGGGAGCCGAGCTCTGGCTTGACAAGAGTCGAGCTCTGCCCCAATGAAGCTCATCACCTGAGAAGGCACGAGTTCTGACTTGGCCTCGTTGATCAGGAGGCCAAGCTGGGGAGCAGGTTTGGAGGGCCAGATCCCTGGACCTCTCCACCTCCTGTTGGGTGGAACCTGCCAGGAGCCAATCGTTGACGTAGGGGTAAATTCTGACACCCGATGCCAGAGATGGGCCGCTACTACTGCAATGCCTTTGGTGGAGACCCAAGGGGATGATGACAGGCCGGAAGGCATGGCTCGGAACTCGGATAGGGTTCCTTCTGCTCTGAAGCGGAGGAACCGCTGGTGAGACAGATGGATTGGACGTGAAAAAATGCTTCCTGGAGATCCAGTGAGCAGAACCATAAGTTCTGCACCAGCGATGGTATGATGTGGGACAGAGTTACCATCCTGAAGGTGTGTGACTGAGAAACTGGTTCAGGTCGTGCAGATCTAGAATGGGGAGCCAGCCCCCCGTCCGCTTCGGTACCAGGAAGTACTTGGAAACGGACTCGAGGTTGACTGGAAGATCTGTCATTCGGGCCACTAGCTCCTTGAGGAGGAGTTGGGCTATGTCGTCTCTCAGAGCCGAGTGTGGACTGATATCCTTTCCTCCTGTGGGGCGCAGGCTCGGCTGGGAAAGTACTGCTCAAACTCTAGAGGCAGACCCTGGCTGACCACTTCTAAGACCTACCTGTCCGTGGTAACAGCAGACCAGGCGGAAAGAAAGTGGTAGAGCCGGTCCACCATGTGAGGACCCAGTGCTGGCGTGACGGGAATAGGGGTGGCAGCCCCTATCCGGTCACTGTGCAGGCTTGGAGGAAGAGGGTCCAGATTGGAAGCCGCCTGAACCCCGACCTCCTCTGTGGGCCGCTGGAGGCCCGGACTTGGGCCAAGGGTGCCAAGCTTGTGCCTGCTGTTGCTGCCCACCCTGGAAGGAGGGCTGCTTGGCCACAGGAGCAGGGTGCAGAAATAGCTTCTTCTTCTGCTGCTGTTTCTTGGTGCCAGGGGCGTCTTTCTGAGCAGAAGCAGCTGAGTCCAAGGTGGCATCGGACTGCTCGATTCACTGAAGGAGACCATCCACACCTGGGCCAAATAGATTGGTACCCGGGAAAGGAACATCAAAGAGTTTGCGCTGGGTATCCGCCGTGAAGGTTGAACATCTCAGCCAAGCACTGCGGTGGATGGCAACTGTGGCTGCCACCGAACAGGCACATAACCCCCCCCACCCTCTCCTGAGGTTCATAACCGCCTGGAGTTGCTGCTTGGCAACGGGCCAACCCTGGTCCCGGACCTGCTTGATCGTAGTCTGAAGGTCTGCAGGGAGGTGCAGGAGAACCTCATCCAAGGAGCTGAGCAGGGCATGAGAGAAGTGCGCCATGATGACGGCCAAGACAGCCTGACAGAGGCCTAGTGAAGAGGCAGCATAAACCTTCCTGGCAGAGTGGTCCAATTTTTTGGACTGCTTGTCCGGAGATCTATCTGTATCTGCAGAGCTGCCTGTGCATCTGAACACAGAAGTGGTCACCAACCCCTCCGCTGAGGGGTGTTTCGTGAACCCTAAGAGGGATTCAATGGGCACCGTGTACTTGCAGGCCATCCGGGCAGATGACGCTGGGCAGGAGACAGGGTGCTACCAAAGCTCCAAAGCCGGACCAACAATGGCCTTGGCCACTGGGAAGGCTTCCATAGGGGTATCCCCTCTCTTAAGAATGTCTGTAAGAGGGTACTCCGCCCATTTCTGGACAGGCTCCAGGGGCATCCCCGTGGATTCGGAGATGAGGCGGAGAATCCATAAAAAGGACGAAGGACCTTCCTCCGTCGACAGACTGCCCACAGACTCATTATCAAGCAGACGAGAGTGTAGGTCGGAGTCGTCAGTATCCGAAGTATCCAGATAAATCGTCCGGCCACCAAGGTCCCCCTCTACGCGCCTGGTGGGGTCAGGCGTGAGAGTGACCAATATCCTATGGGAAGACCCGGAACAGTCTGAGCTTCCTTAGAAGGAGCCCCTACCGTGTGCTGTTTAGGCAGCAGCTCCACCACTATCAGTGGAGGTCAATTTTGGCTGAACCAGGGTGGGTTCTGCCAGCTCCATGGGCAGAGGAACCGAAATGATCGGTTTTGATGGAGCCAGCTTCGGCCTAGAAGGCGAAAACCAAGTAATGGCCAGTGTGGAAACCTAAGTTGGTTTCAGTCCGGACAAGATCAGGTGTTGCCACATGAGATCTTCGTAGCGTCGATGGAGTTTCTCTTGAAGCCTCTCCTCATCCAAGAAGGACGAAGATGAATGTCGGTGTCGCCTTTTCTTTGAGTGCTTATGTGCCTTACTCGGTCTATCAGTCGAGGGGGTCACAGACCTCAACCGCGATCAGACTGGCCAACTGGGCTGCTTGGGAGACACCAGGGGGATCTGTGATTTTCCCGGATCAGGGACAGTTTCCTTGATGGGACTGCCAGCAGGCTGGGTATCCTCATCGGGAAGAGGTAGGAACGGAGTCCTGGTAAGTGAGTTGCTGGCCTCGTCGGGCAACAACAGATCGACAGGGCCAAGAGTGATTTCCACCATGTCGCTGATCACGTCTTCGACCAGCGGACCAGTCGGCAGAGCCAAGAAGCCGGTGGCCTAAGTATCAGTCTCGACCGAAGTCGAGACTGGAGATCCCTGGGACAGAGATCGCTCTCGATCCCAAGAACATCTTCGACGAGACGAAGAATCTCTCGGTTCCTTGTCCTTTTTACGGGACTGGGAGACATGCGAGCCCGATATTCACTCGCCCTTGGTGGGGAGAGACTGGCACATCTCCCGAAAGGAGCCCAAGAAGGTGAAGCCCAGATTGAGTGGAACAAAAATTGGCAGAGAGGAGAGCTCCACGGCCCATGCCGCCTCTTCCTCAAAGGCCTGCATTTACTCTAACTGCTCGTCGGACCCTGCAGCCGCGGAGACCGCCCACCAGGCCTCCTTCGATTTAACTGGTGGATTCCATTTTTTGGGCCTACCCAGCTTGAATCATGCGAGACGATCATCAAGAACGTTTGGGTGAAAAGCGAGAGACATCTTCGAAGGTCTGAGTGTAATGGCCGACACCCAAACAGTAGATGCACAAGGTATGAAGGTCTGTGCGTAACATCTTCTGGCCACACGGGCACTGGCGAAAACTGGGGGAAGAGTAATCTTCCATGATTGAGAAACAAAGATCACAATCGCTAGCTCGACTGAGCTTAATCTTAAGAGAATCTGAAGAAAACGAAGCCAGGGCCTATAGAATGCAGGAGCAGTGAGGAGGCAACCTGAATCTTCCAGCAGAAAGGTAGATCTGGCATCATGGGGCAGAGCCGAGGGTTATACCACCCAGGTGGGCGGGAGGAGCCAACTTTAAGACCTTCCAGCAAGAATTAAAGGGGAAAGGGACATGTCAAGAAGTGTGGATGAACAACATATCCATGTCCCTAGAATACAAGGGCTTGTAAAGCAGTGCTAACACAGGTATGTACAAGGGTCAGGGTGCAATACACAAATGTTACATTAGGATAAATAATGTACAAAAACAATGTAAATAACAACAGGCTAAATAATGAGCAAAACAATGAAAATAACAGTTCAGGCTAGCTAGCAGTCGTGCAATGTGGATAGAAGTTGTCCAAACAATAGGCCGGCCCGTTGGTACAGCGGTTGGATTTCCACTTGCGACACCAGCGACCTGGGTTCAGGAATGGACTCAGGTCGGCTGGAGGAACAATCAGGGGAGAAGGATGGAGCGTCCCAAGGACTGCTCTCCTTCTCCGGGAGGTTGGGACCCGTCTGGTGCTTGATGGACCCCTGGCGGAGGCCAGGGCACAGCAGCTACCGGCGTGTAACAGTACTCGAGGGGGTGCAGGACATCATTGCACATCCCCGCTCCCAGGTTAAAAAAAATGGGGAAGAAAATCCTGATGTCGGCCGCCTCCGTGAAGCCAGCATCCGGCTTCAATTAGCCTCCCCTGCCGGCTCCCCCAGTTAGTTACTGGCTTCACGACACCTGGCCAGTGCGGCGACCCCACCCTCTGAGAGGCAAGTCAGGGGTCTCAGGGGAAGAGCATGGCACGGAGGTGGAAGTCTAGGTGCGCCGTGACCTGGCGGATGATCGGCATCTGACAGCAGGGGCAAAAAAGAACTAAATTTTTTTTGCTGTTATTATTTCTCCTCCAGAGCACCGGCCGCGGACCCCCGCCATCCGTTGTTCCCCCCAGCACCATCCCCGAAGATCAGACCCCCTCCCTTATGCACCCCGCGACTTAACCTTCGCGGCAGGGTGGTGGGGAGCAACTCAAACCACCCCAACGGATCCATGCCAGGGAGGTGCCCTTCCAGAGCCGGCGCCACAGGAACAACTTCATACTGCCAGGCTCTCTTTTTTCCACTGTTTTTCCTCCCCGGTGGGTCCTGGCATGCAATGACGCCTGTGACAGGGTGCACGCATGCTCCCGTGCATGCCCCAATCAAGCGTCTGCCACGTCCCGCCCCCCCCCATAGCTTGCAGCTACGTGCCGTCGACCCCCCAGCCTCCGCTAGGGGTCAGGCAAGCACCGCCACCAAATCCTCCCCCCGGAGATGGAGAGCAGTCCCTGGACGCTCAATCCATCTCTCCCCAGCCGACTCCACGGGCCCGCCGTGGCGTGAGGTGTGGCATCCAGCGCCTCAGCCCTCAGCGCCACCGGGCTGGCATAAAAAGAACTAAATTGAGAAAAAAAAAGAAGCTGTCCAAATGGTTCGAGTTGGGTGGGGTGTACTCACAGCTGGATGTATATATCTTTTTTTTAATTTTTATTCTATTTATGGATTATATGAAATACAGCATATACCATATAGTATACATCACAGTTACAAAGAGCTGTCAAGATCACACCAAGGTAAAGGATATAATTCACAGAGATGTACAGTTTTCAGTGTTTCACCTAAAAGTGCGACTCAAAACAGTAGAGTATCATAGGAGTTAATTCTCTGGCACAATAATAATGTAGGATATACCACTCTCATCAGCATATACCAAAAACAAGGTATTTGCCATTATTTCTGCCCCTCGTAGGTGACCTAAGTAGTAGTGGGGGAGGGCTGAACAAACCTAAAGAGTGGAGACTAAGCAAGGTAAACACACAAAGAATGCCTTGACTCAATTAAGTTGCATTACACCCCTACCATAATAGTTAGTCCTGCTAACAGGCAGGGAGGCAGGCTATTAAAAGAATAGTGCAGTAAGTTCACAAATTGAGTGTGGGGTAAAAAATCCCCAAACAATGAGGTTTCCCTCAGTAGGCATAAAGGCAGAAACAGAATTTATGCGCTAAAGCTGCAGCTGCTTCAGGGTCATTTAGAAAGAGGATCTTACCTGCACACTTAGCCTGGAGCTTTGCCAGGAACAGCTAGGCCCCCTCCAGGAGCAGTTTCTTTGTAATTTGTAGTGCTTTTTTCCTAGTTTGGGACTGGGACGAGATATCCGGAAAAAAGGCGATCTTGCTTCCTTCCCAAATTATATCTCCACTTTGTCTTGCCGCACACAGTAAAGGAATGTGACTCTCTGGATTAGATAGGGTGATAATGGCTGTTAAAGGTCGCTTTGGTCCCTAGCCTCTTCTGGAGCACTGGGTATGGCAAAGGCCTTGATTACTGTGGTCCCAGACTGGGCAAGCAATAGTGCCAGATCAGAAAAAAGCAGTCTGTTTACCGCTGGCAAGATTTCCGTTGTCGATGCAGACCTCAGAGGAAAATCCACAATGCGAACGTTTGGTTGTCTCTGGGCATTTTCCAGCACTTCAATCTTAGTCCTTAGAAAGGTGAGATCCTGCACAAACGTGGCGTTCCTCGCGCTTTAGACTTCTCTCTCCGACTTGAGTGCCAGGATATTGGTCTCATTAGCTTGCTCATTATCATCAGTTTCAGCAAAGCGAGCCTCCACTGCTGCAAGTCTCTGGTTTGTTTCCTCTCCAGTCTCTTGAATTTTTTGAAGGAAAGCCATAATTTGAGGATTCGGTGCTTCACTTGCTTTTAGATCCGCTGAGGAAGATGGCCCTGATCCTGCACTCCTCGATGTTTGCGGCGAGCACAGGAATGCATCGATATTGTGTGCAGCATGCCTGTGGTCTTTTTTTTGGACCCATCTGATAGTCCACAACACTTCCGACACCGGACTACGCTATTTCGGACTACCAATTTACTCGTAAAATATCAAATTTAGGCTTTTAATTACCGTCAAGTCAGGAGCAGAAAATTAAGCGTCCTCCATGTTGGGAGCTCAACAGTGCCCCCTCGGTTGTATATATCTGCACCAATGTGGAGATGTATTTCTTATTGATTAACCCCACTGTGCCTGTGTGATAACTAATGTTCAATGGGTGAGAGTCTCTCTGCACTTCCTGCAAATTATTTCCTGATCTAAAAAACGAGACCGCTTATAAGCAGCAATAAAAGTTGGTTGGTTTTAATTGAAACTCTTCCCAAAGTTCCCTGAAGGGTTTAAAGATCAAATGCACCACTCTTTCCATATGTTTAATAAAAGTTTGAATTCACATGAATTCAAGTCCATGTGTCATAATTAGTGTTTCCTGAAAATTCCATGCTGTTTGGGTTTGTAGTTTTCTTTAAATCAGCATTTGTTAATGTGCTCTGCAGTAACTGAAAACAGAGAAGATTTTTCTGTCCCTGTCAGTGAGTGATATCATCATATTGGCCTAACCTGCTGCTCCACCAATTAAGTCCCTAATTGACTGAAGAGGCTAGAGCACTTCAATGTCAGAGCAGCCTATAGAGCTACAATAATTGTTTTCACTCCAATGTGTTTATTAACCCATCTGGTTTGTGTTTAGATAGATTAGCTTAAAATCTATTAATCTGTTCTCATAAAAAGTTGATCATTTTGAGTTTCAGTGCTGAACTTAAGTAGTATGAACGTTTGTGAGAAATCATCTTGTCTGTATTACAGCTGCCAGATCTGTCTCATCAAAATTCTGCATTTACTGGCTATATGACACAGGGTAGTTTAATGGATATAAAATAAATTAAATTGTGTTAATTCATTGAAGTAGTGCGTCTTTGATGTAGCCTTTATAAATATGTTCATGTGAAAACAATTTTGTTTTACGTCAGATTGACAAAGAGGTTTCTGCCACACTCTGCTAGTTCAGGAACATGTACTGTATGAACACACAAAATTCATGTCTTTGAGGGTTCCTGTGTCAAAATACATCATGGGCCAAATATTCAAACTGCGCCATTCTGTGGTGCAAGCCCTTGCGCTGCTCAAAAAAGTTGCGCAGGGGTGTGGCCAGGGCGCTATTAAACAGAGTTGCGCTACTGAGCAACTCCTTTGAATATCACCCCCAGCCACAGCCACTGTGCATGGTGCAGTGGAACTTGCGCTACCGCAAGTGGTCGGAGTGGAGCATTCAGATGTGGTGGCGCAAGTTCCATTGTGCCATGTGCAAATCTGCGATATTCAAAAGGTGACATGCAAATGGGGCCATAATTTATACAAGGCGCACGGTGGGCCATTTGCATCTAATTACGGCCCCATTTGCATGCCATTAGCATGGAGGTGCGCCGACCCTGACGACTTGCGCCCTGCCAGGCAGCAGCCATCGGGGACCGAAGCCCCCTGCAGCCTGATCGCAGGCATACAGTTATTCAACCCCCCCCGCAGCCCGATCGTGGGCATAAAGTGAGTCAACCCCCCCCCCCCCCGATCATGGGCATACAGTAATTCAACCCCCGACTAGAGCGGTCACGGGCAAAAGCGTAATACAAACCCCCGACTAAGCCCAATCGTGGGCATAATGTATGACCCTCCTCCCACTAGCCCAATCGCCGGCATAACGATGAAACCTTCTACTAGCCCGATCGCTGGCATACCGGCAACCCTCCCCCAAAGACCAATATCCCTGGTGGTCCAGTGGACTGTGAAGCCCGATCGCTGGCATAGTTCAAACCCCCAGTCCAATATCCCTGGTGATCTAGTGGCCCCCCACCCACGGAGTTTCCACCACCCCACCCCATCAGCCGGCAGCACCCACCGCCTGCCAGCTCGGTTGCACTGCGCCCTTGGTTCAGAGCATGAGCCAATGGCGTGCAAAGCTAACGTACAAGGCAGTCCAGATATGTGCCATTCACATATCTGGACTGTTTTAGTAATAGGAGGTTGCACACCCATTGGCTTATGCTCTGAACCAATGGGCGGCAACCTTACCGAGCTGTCAGTCGGGCAGCAGGCGGTGCTGCCGCCACCGGGGCGGGTGGTAGGCCCACAGTGGGTGGGTGGAAGTCACTAGATCACCAGGGATATTGGACTTTGGGTGGTGGGTTTGAACTTATGCCCGCGACCGGGCTTACCACCAGAGATATTGGTCTTGGGGTTGTTATGCCCACGATCGGGCTAGTGGGGGGTTCACGTTATTCCGCGATCGGCCTAGTCCGGAGGGGGTTATTGGCTATGCCCGCGACTGGCTGCAGGGGGGGGCACTGAACAGTGGAGGGCCACCCACAGGTGGCAGCTGTGTTGCTCTTTGCAATGCGGCAGCTCATCTGAGGGTGGCCCTAGACTTGATCCTCTTTTTTTTGGCTTAAAGTTGTGCAAGCGCAGGTAGGAGGTTGCGCCTGCACAGCTCTGCATGGCCCGGCTGAACATCACACTGCGCCCTTTATGCATGGTTCCTCCCCCTTCGGTTGCGCATGCCTTCATTATCGTTGCGCTGTTGCTCAGCATGTTTTCGGTGGCGCAACTGCCTCCTGCTGAATATCGCAGAATGGCGCAATTTCGGACTTGCGCGAGAGCAACCCTATTGCGCATGGCTCAGCTCTTTTGAATATCTGGGCCCATGTATACTAGAGCAGGAGCCAGGTACATTTATCTATGTGTCTGCGTCCGAAAGGTTTGATGACCGTTTCTCATGTAAAAAAGTGTGTAGAATTCAGATTTACAACTCTTATTTGTCCATAGTTGTAAGTTTTCTTGGAAAATGCACTTTCTTAAGAGTAACTAAAAGTTTTACACTTATGTAATAGACTCTGTTTCCTTAGTTATTTAATTTATCCAAATTATTTAATAGACTCGGTTACTTAGTTATTAATGTAATTTATTTAATGTTTCAGATATGGCTAGCAAGACTTCTCACAAACCGCAGAGGCAATGCATCCTACACACTGATCCAGGAGTTAGCACATACCATGGAGTCCCGCTACCTTTTCATGATGCTCATTGGGAGAAAGATGTTCTAGTCAAACACTGTCAAAGTACAACATAGTGTGTTCTGAATTGCCTGAACATTACTTCAGCAGCCATGGGTATCATAACTGCTACAAGAACTTCACTGCATATAGGAGTTCCGGTAAACTTGCACCTGATGAAACTTTAAAAAAAAAAAAAAAGACATGGTAAAGAGTTATTCAGCAAAATTGCTTCGCTCCCAAGTTCATAGTGCTCTATCTGCAGCAGCTACAGTAGGCATATTCTCAAATGAATGTGTATTTTGCAAACAATACAAGAAAAAGAATCCTAAGGGGTCAAAGGAGACTTTTGAATATCCTACAACGTGTGTAACTTATGGGGCAGCAGACAGCATAAAAAAACGCAACAAAAGAAATGAACGATCGACAAATGGATATGATGGTAGGCAGTATTGATCTCATAGCCAAAGAAGTGAAGTACAACAGCTGTAAGAACAAGTATGTAAAAAAGGCAGGCCGAATAAAGGGCACAGGTACAAAATGTGAATACAGTCAGTAGAAGGACAGTCACCAGGTTGCCTTTTCCAGACTTGTTAAGTATGTGCAGTGCATTATTGTTAATGGACTGCAAAAAGAATCATTGCTATCTCTACACAAAAGGTACATGGACATTCTTATGGAGTGCGGTGGGCGTGAAATTATGACCCACAGAGCTTGCAGTCAAAACTGGCGGATCACTTCAAAGATGGGATCATATTTGATACCAAAAGTAGAAAAGTGGGTACAATCATCAGGTCTGCTAAGAGATGGGCTGACTGGAGGGAAGCACAAGCAGCTTAACACATAAGAGACCAGCTGTTGGAACTCCTAAAGGTGCAACCTTACAATAAAACCAAAGTTAAAGACTTAATAGAAGAAAATGTAAAACTACCACCCGTTTTTCAGACATTCCTACGTACTGTACTCATGGGTTCATCAGAAGTGGGCAGTGAACGACAGGAGAGGGTAGTTCAATCTATTGCAGGTGACACAGTGTTATACACAGAACACCAATACACGGAGGTCTGAAAGCAGGTTAATGAACCTTCCTGCCCTCCCCAGCTTCCGACTGAGCCGATGCTGAATTCCACAAGTGCAAGGTCTGAAGGTAGGTTAATGAACCTTCCTGCCTTCACCAGCTTCCGACTGAGCAGACGCCAAATTCCACAAGTGCAGGGTCTGAAGGCAGGTTAATGAACCTTCCTGCCCACCCCAGCTTACGACTGAGCCAACGCCGAATTCCACAAGTGCAGGTATGATTTCCCAAGCAAGTTACTCAGCCAGATTTTGAAATTGGCATGATTCCTGTGTAGCCTTGTGCGTGCTGCTGCTGGAGCATTTTTTCAGCCGCCCCCCACCCCCTCATCCCATCTTCATTAAATACTCTAAAACCCCGCCTCTGGTCTTTTCTAACTCGTCCCAGAAGTGTGGAGGCATGTCTGCACTCCAGAAAGCTTAGAGATCCCACCTCCTGCATTTCAAGCCACCCCCTTCTCCCTGAAGGCATGCCTAGCCTGCTGTGAGTGTACCCTTGACTCCAAACTTAAACTAATTTCTACATTCTTTTATATATTCTTCTGCCCCTCCTTTTCTGGAAGAACTCACTCCTTTCCCATTGGTTGTTCTCTCCCTGATTAGCAGCGCATCACCCAGTCAAATAGCCCCCCCCCGAACCTGGTACCCTGTGAACCGAAGTCCGCAGCGCTACCACTGCACCACAGGGACTCCCCCTCATGATGTATACTAAACACTCCCCCTTATACTCCCCGAACACCAGCACACCAGTACCCATGGCCAGCCCTGCCCACCACCCTATGCTTATAACACTACTACTACTGATCCTACCTCACTCCACTCCTCACGCACCCCACCCCACCCAAGTACCAGACCCACTGCTGCCCCAAGACACACCACTGCCACAGCTCCTCCACAGTGTCCGCTCCAGTATCGCTCCCTCCCCTCCCCCCCAAACATATTCCACTGTTTCTGCCCCACACAAACTCAGCATGGCAGGCAATTGGCCCTGCCATCCCGATCCTATGGTCACTTGACATACTATGCGTGAGGAGAGCACACAGTCCGTAACACTCCACTGCTGGACAAATTAACAAGCATAGGCCTCTCTTCAGAGTTATCTCTCTTCTCCTACTTCTATCTGGAAATGTACACCCAAACCAGGGACCTAGATCCTACAACACACAGAAACAGACACCAGCCACCGGCCTCCGCACTGGGTCCATGAGTATCTGCAGTATACTGAAAAAAAACGCTGCACTCCAATGCTGGATTACAAGGCACCAACCGGACATCCTAAACCTGGTAGAAACCTGGCTATCCAAGTCTACCCCCTGACTCAGCTGTCTCCTTCCCTGGCTGCTTATTCTTTAAACTGGACAGAGTGGGCAAATGAGGCGGCGGGTGTGCAATTTACATTAAGCACACTCTATTGGCCCAGGCACTACCCCCCCCCCACACCAGCATTAGGAACATGGAGCGTAAGCGTTATCACTGAAAATCTCCCCCGACTCATCAAAGGTCACCCTTATAGTCACTGCGGCCTATCTCCTACCCCGCAAACAAACGCAAGCCCTCCACTCACTAATAGAGTACCTTGCCAGCCTCCCACACAAATCAGAACACATGCTACTGGGGGATCTCAACATAAACTGGCTCAGCAAAGCAGCCACCTCCGCCTCGGATGCGCTCACAGCCCTTGACCTACATCAGTTGGTGACTAAACCAACTAGGTGTAACCCAGCCACAGGCACACAAACCTTGCTGGACGTCATCCTCACCAACCGGACCCACAACATCAAGGATATTGAAGTCCTACCAAACTCCCTCAGTGACCACTCCCCGGTAATCTGCTCATGGTCAGGCCGGCAACCTGCACCACCCCTAACCACAACACTCCGACACCAACTGCGCCCAGGCAAACTCTCCGACTTTAAATAGCACCTTACTCAGTGGGACTGGTCCCCAGTATACCGTGCTCACTGCGTTGATGTTGCGCTCACCTACTTACAGGAATCCTTCACCCAGGCCTGTGACATCTTTGCCCCTATAAAAAAGGCAAGCATCAAAAAACAGAGCACACCATGGATAACTCCATCCCTCCTCCAGCAGCTCAAAAGCCGTGATAACCTTTGGCACAGGGCCAATGAATCAGGCAAATCTGCCGACTGGCAGGCATACAGAGCTGCTCGGAACAGTTGCACCTGGGCTATTAGAAAGGCAAAAGTCAAACACTATCAAGCCACCCTAACCGCCTCCTAGGGCTCACCACATGAAGTTCTGGACAACATAAAAAGTCCCTAAATGGAAAAACACACATGCCCCCGTCCCAAATTGCATCTAAGGGACTGGTTACCTCAGACCCCAAGGAGATTGCCAACACACTCAATGATAACTTTACTGACCTAAGCTCGTTCTCCCAAAACTTTGGCCCAGTACCCACCCGATCCGCCCCAAACCACCACCACCTTTCTGTCTCCACCACAGAAGCAAGGCCATACCTAGCCAAAGCCCTGAACAGTATTAGCCCCCTGAATGACCCAATGGACATCAAACTCATCCGTCTGGCACTGGACATGCTGATTACCCCGCTCACCGGCCTCCTGAATTGCTGCCTATGCCATGGTCAGTTTCCCACAGCCTGAAAGAATGCAGTTGTTACACCAATCCACAAAGGCAGTGACCCCCTAACACCTGGAAACTACAGACCAATCTCCATTCTCCCCACACTAGCCAAAGCGCTAGAAAAAGTTGTGGCGGATCAACTAACTGACTACCTTAAAACCCATGACCTACTCTGCAAAGAACTGCATGGGTTCTGTGCTGGGCATAGTACCACCACAGCCCTGCTAGAATTCTCAAACTACATACATACTGCTCTTGATAGAGGGCACGTTGTAGGGGCCGTGTTCAAAGACCTATCCAAGGCCTTTGACACGGTCAGTCACCCCCTCCTACTAAACTCCCTCCTCCTAATGAGGTTCTCACAAGGGCCCTTGGACTGGTTTACTTGTTACCTGTCTTCTAGGTCCCAGTGTGTGTGGATAAATAACACAGTCTCCTGCTCGCATCCCATCCACTCAGGAGTCCCAAAGGGATCCATTCTAGGGCCCCTGCTTTTTAGCATATTTTTGAATGCAATTCACACCGCCTGCCCTGAAAAGATCCTCCTCTACGCAGACGACACCATCATTTGTGCCTCCCACACCAACCCAACCGACCTTCAGGCCTCACTCCAGAAGGCGCTCAGCCAAGCTGAACTCTGGTTTGCCAAGCATAGACTAGTCATGAACAGGGGCAACCTTAACTTTTTTTTGCATTAGCCAGCCGGACAAGTTGATTAAAAATTGCACTAGCCCGCAGATAGTTGTACTAGCCCACAATAATAATGGTAAATTTTGATCGGTTTTACAGGAAAAATGCAAGCCAAGAAATACTCTGATTATTGCATATTTATCCTGCTCCCACATTGCTTCCTGCCCCAGCAAAAAAAAAAAAACTGCAGTCCAATCACACGCAGTGTGTACCCCAATTGTTTTTTTACCATGTGCCCCTTGCTTCCTCTTTCTTCACCCCCTCCCTGTCAAACCAGAGAATACCATAATAGCAAATGTTCAGGCAGTTCTAGCTCTGCACACACATTAGGCAACATCATCATGCACATCACCACAGTTCCACCCTGGCCTGCAGGGCAATGTAAAGAATCAGGCAGAGAAAGACACTCTCATCCCCCACCCTGTGATTAACCAGAACTGCACTCTGGGAGTTTTCTTACACTCTAAGTGAGCCTGGGGCAGTTCTAGGATTTCTTTGGAGAGAGTTAAACAAACACAGGGGCTGGTATGTAAGAAACTTTGACATATCTGTTCATATATCAGGCATAAAAATATTGATTTAACATGCTCTGCCCTAACAAAACAGATTTTTCATATCAGCGTCCTTTCATCAGTCAAAGGGAGCAGTATACAGTCATGATGCTGCATTACCCCTCTTTCTATACAGGATGATCTGTGCATACCAGGAATACCTATTTTAACCTTTCAAATTATATATTTTACTAAGGTTTTGCTTTGTACCATACATGCTCTAAAGCATTGTTTTTAGGATGAAATGACATGCTGGGTGGTACTGCATTGATGGCATTGACTGATGTGATCCATTCAGAGGAGCTGTGAACCATACACCAGTCAGTAATTGTAGCTATGGGTCTATGGATGGCCACTTCACAGCCTAGTCTGCAGCATGGGTGTAGCCAGGCATACTCCAAGTACTCCATAGTGTGCAATTTTATTTAAGGGGGTAGCAAATAGGCTCTGAACTGCTTCCTTTTTCCATGAAAACTAACAAAGAAAATGCTGAACCTTTCTGTAATTTTATTCATAGGAGTCAAAACTAGAAGGACTAGTCACTAATACTGTCTTTGCATCCCAAGGACAATACATCTTTACAGGCTCTGGGCTGATATGTGGGTGTCTTAGGGAGCAATGCATGGCATTTGTATTTACCCATGCATGGCACCAACCATTGTCATGGAATACAAAAGCTGTATTTATTGTGCCAAATGAGGCAACAAACATGGTCCTGGTGTACACTTGTATATTGTCTGGCTACACCCGAGGGGGGTGGGATAGCAGTGAGTCCACTTGGTGTGCAGATCTGAAATCCCTGGCTACACCCTTGGTCTGCAGTGGTGTCCAGAGAAAGTATAGAGTGGGCAGACCGTGTATACATGATAGCATTCAGTCAGTGCAGTGTTGGATACATGCACTCAAAATGTTGGGAAATGAGGCACACTAGTTTTAATATCGTGGGACAAATCAAAGACAAGTTCAGCAAACTGGAAGCTAGTTACTTAACAGCACTCTGCCCTTGGTCACAGCATGCACACTAGCTGAATGTCCTAACAAATGAGTGATAATGACTCACACTGAGTCTTTTGCTGGATCCCCCTCTTGAACTGCCAGATAACTGCAGCTCTTAATGAGCTGCTAATTACACCAGGCCACCTGGAACACTGACGGAGTTTAGCAAAAGGAATACAGCCTGCTAAAGTAGGGACTTTTTCAGCTTCATTAACAACCATGAAAAACCTGCACTAGTCAAGACGGACAAGTAGAGGGTTAGCTGCACTAGCCCTGGCCAGTTTGCACTAGGTTCAGGGCTAGTAAAACAATGTTAAGGTCGAACCTTGGTCATGAACCTATAAAAAAAAAAAAAAAAAACAAGACCCTACTTTTCGCACATCACCAAAGCAAATTAAAAAATGCCCAACTGCATATTCAAGCACAGTCATTCTACACCCTGGAGCAGGTCTCGTCCTATAAGGTCTAGGGGTTATCTTTGACTCTGCCCTCTCCTTCAACGCACACATCAACACCTTCACATCTGCTACCAATGCACGCATTGGTCTCCTTTATCACCATAAGGACTGCCTTACGCCAGAAGCCCTGAGACTACCCATAATCTCCTCAGTAATGTCTCTGATCGACCATGGGTTGCTGTTCTATGCTGCTGCAGGTGCAACAGCTATTGGTAAAATAAAAGTGGTCATTAACAAAGCCTGCAGGCTCTTAACTGCTGCAGACCGCATGACACACACATGCACGCTCTATTCCACTGCCCAGATCCTGAACTTTGACGAGAGGGTCCACTACCAGTCCTGCCTCTTGACCAAAGAATCCCTCCTTGGCTTGACCTCCCAGGACTATCTGCCTCCCTAATCTCCTCTTCCCCCACAGTGTACACACGCAGCTCGACCAACGCTGCACTGGCCATTCCCAGGGTCAGAACCACACTCGCCCAGAGGTCTTTTCTGGTCAGGGCTCCCTCCTACTTCAAAGCCCTCCCGCCATCGGTCTCTAACCATCAAAAACTTGGTCCCTTTAAAAAGGCACTCAAGACCCACCTCCTTGCCACCCGCACCTGCACCCTCTAAGTCCACCACCAGTGCCTTCACCAGCTGCTCAGAACGGGTACACGACCTCTTTCACAGTCAATGGACTGCAATTCTTACTCAGGCACTCGGACAAAGTCTCCCGACAGACTGCTCTAGAATTTGCACTACCTGCCTCCCCTAACTTACCCAGATTACTCAGCTCCGGCCAGGCATAGTAGGCATGTGCACTGTCCCCCGATTCACTCTCTGGCCACTAACTAACCTCTTACTGTCAGATTTATCCTATGCACTGTCAACAGCCACAACAGTGTATTAGACATCCTTGTAAACTGGTCAGGGCATCCTTGTAAAATGGTAATGCTGTAACCAGAAGTCAAAGTGCCCTGGCACTGTACCCTGTATCATACTATTTACTGTGTTGCCCATAGCCTACAGCCCCAACTCTGTATTAGACATCTCAGTATACTGTTTCATGCTGTAACCTTGCCATCAAACTGCCCTGGCATTGTATATTGTATCGTACTGTTTATTGTATTTACCTATGTCTGTATTGTGTATTGATGTGGAGCCTTTGGAAATGAGTCTCTGACTCAAAGGTTGTAATTCCAAGATTTTAAATAAATAAACATTCTGTGGTCAGCTCAAAGTAAAATTGTTGGAAGACTTATGGAAAAAGTTGGTCTTGTCAGCCATGATGAAGCCAGCCAAGAGCTGAAGAGTTTTAGAGTTAAATAAGATTTAAAGGATCTAAACAAGCTGATGAACACAATAGACTCCTCCATGAATCCATTCCAGCATGCGTTTGAGGACTGCAATCTTTATTCAATAGGTAGTGGAAAAGCAGTATCACAAGAGATAGCAAACGAAGTGTTACAGGTGACTGAGATGGGTACTCGGATGTACCATGTGTTTAGAGACGAATGCATTATCAAAGGCAGCAGGTTTGAGAAACCATGAAAAGATACAAGTTGAAGAACTTTGCACATGATGCAAGGAAGGTGAAGATTAAGAACAAGGACAAGAAAATTGTCGAGTTGAAAGGAACTTGAGACCTCTTTGGATGCTTACTATATCTATCTGCGACTTCAACAGCTGAACTTATGATGGTGTTTGCCTACGCTAACCCCAATACCCCTTTCCTTAGGAAATGTTGATGGATCAATGAACACAACAATGAAGTCAACACTGCTGAAGAAACTTGAGACCAGAGTCCAAAGTAGCCACCCTGATGCTGTAAATGCCACTGTAGTTGATGCCATGTTCTTTATCAGAAGTCTTACAAACCTGCCACCAACATTCCACGGTGTGGCAAAAACCATCCCCGTCTCGTTTGCTGTACTTCCGCAAATGAAGTCCACCTTGTCAGTGACTGTTATAAGTCACCATCGATCAAAGGTCTTGAACAAGAGAGGAAAGCATAGTACTGCTCCACTCTCCTGTCTCATAACTGATCCTGATCAAAGCCAACCAAGAGACTTTGCTGGATCCCTGTCCTCATCGTCATTCAAGACTGCACTCCTAGGTTTTCTAGCTACAGCATGGAATTCTGATGTGTACTGTGAAGTTCTAGGTGATAAAAAGCTCAAGTATGCAGTAGGAGAAACTTGTTACTCATACAAAGTGGAAGCTGGACATATGCTCAGACTACAGCACAAGGCCCTAAAAGCAAACACACAGAAGCAGACACAAGAGTCATGCAACACGTACACTACATTTACAGTCAAAATGAGGGTGAAGATGTGCATGTAGTCATCAGTGCAGATGATACTGATATTCTGGTCATTCTGCTGTATCATGCAAGTCTAAACGATAATCTCAAACTGCACGTGGACATTGGCCATTCAGGGAATAACACAAGAAGATTCATAGATGTATCCTGCTTGTCAGCAGAGTTAGGCAGACCTGCATGTGCAGCTCTACCAGGTCTCCATGCACTGACAGGGTGAGACTATTCACCAACGTTCAAAGGCAAGGGGAAGGTGCGACCTCTAACAATTATGGAAAAGAATACAGAGTACACATAGGCATTTGGAAAACTGGGATGTCCACACTTGTCTAAAGAAACAGAGGATACAATTGAGAGCTCTGTGTGTACATTGTATGGACAGAAAGTAAAGAAAATCAACACAGCCCGCTACAGTATGTTCCACGTCAAGTATCGACCGAGTGACAAAAATGCGCCCTTAGAAAAGATCAAAGGAGCAGACGCAAGCTCGCTGCCACCATGCAAATCAACTCTGACACAACACATCTGCCGTGCAAATTACATTTCATTGTTATGGAAAAATGCAGACAAACCAGAAATGACACTACTGAAGCCAGAGGACAATGGCTGGACCTATGAGGATGGCAAATACAAGCTAACATGGTTCACATGTGAAGCTGTACCACCAGCTTTAAGTGAACAAATGAACAAACATGACAACAATTCAAATGAAGAAGATGACGACAGTGACTGTGATGTCGATATTGATGAGCCAGATTTGCTTAACATATCAGATAATGAAGACAGTGAACAAGATTACTGATTATTGTACTTAGGTTCACAAAACATCATAAAAAGTTGATTGTTTCAAGTTAAATAGAGAATAAAATAAATAATAACGTTAACATTAAGCCTTCGATACATATGTTGCTGTTTGTTACAATGTCTGTAGTATTTCAATAAAAGCTTACAGAATTGAAATTAAAGAAGAAAAGTACAGTTACGTAAGAACTTACCGTAACAGTAGATCTTCGAGAACAACTCTTGCAGCAGGTTACACCATTAGGACTGAAGCCGTCAGGCATCAGGACCCCACGGAAATTTTCTAGCTAGCAGTCTTCAGCGGGGACCACCTCCGACGTCAGTCCCGCCCCCGACGTCAGGCGTAGTACATAAGGAGGCGGTCCCCCCACAATCCCCAGTTCTCCCGCCGGAGACTCCCGGCCGCTGGATGACATCAGAAGAGGAGACCGAGGATCCGCCATCAGATGGCCAAGACTAAGACAAATTGTTCCATCTCGAAGATGGATGTTTGGCTATGACCTACCTCCACAAGAAGGGAGATGGTAGGCGGGAAGGTACCTGCTGCAAGAGCTGTTCTCGAAGATCTACTGTTACGGTAAGTTCTTACGGAACTGTACTATCTTACTTCGAGATACAGCTCTTGCAGCAGGTTACATCATTAGGACTGATTCCCAAGCAATAGCGGCAATTGTATGCCCCTGGAAGGAGGAAAGACAGGGATCACAACCCTGCTCGAGCCTAAGACAGAAGTCCCTGAGGACTGCTAGGCTGAAACCTGCCCTTCGGGCCTTGAGGCAATGTCCAGGCTGTAATGCCTAATAAAGGTATGCACCGAGCTCCAAGTATCGGGCATAATAAATAGCTGAGGTGGACATCTCAGGCTGCAAAGGAAGTGGCCACCCTTGAGAATGACCCTTGACCACACCTGGCAAGGGTTTGCTGCTTGTCATAACAGAAAGAGATACACTGGATGAGCCAACGCGAGAGACTGTTTAGAAACAGGAGCTCCCTTCATCCTCTCAGCAAAGGAGACAAACAATTGATCTGATTTTCGATAGTGTTTGGTTCTGGTCAGATAATATCTGAGACACCTGTGAACATCAAGGGTGTGAAGCAGTGCTTCTCCTCGATTGGTGTACCTGGGAAAGTACACTGGTAAGTCGATATCTTGATTAAGGGTGAGGGCTGAGACCACCTTAGGCAGAAACTTAGGATTTGTCCTCAGGGAAACCCTATCCTGATGGAAAATTAAATAAGGCTCTTTGCACATGAGTGCATGCAATTCGGAGATTCTTCTTGCAGTAACTGCAACTAAAACAACGTTTCCACGATGAAAAGCGTGGCACGATAATCCGGCTGGTTCGAGAAAGGTGGCAGCGTAAGCTGCTCCAGGACAAAAGGCAAGTCCCAGGGAGGAACCGGATTCTTGATAGGTGGCCTAAGGTGGAGGACACCCCTTAAAAAGGCACGAGTAGTGTCCAATTGGGCCACCATCCGATGGCCTATGGGGGCATGATAAGCCAAAATTGTGCAAAGATGCACCTTGATCGAGGAGTAAGCTAGTCTGGACTGAAAAAGTGAAAGCAGGTACTCCAGAACCAGCTTTTCGGGACAGTCTAATGGCGAGAAACCACGCGCTTGAGCCCACAAGCAAAATCTGCGCCATTTCATGGCATATGTTGCGTGTGTTGCCGGTTTTCTGGCGGCAGAAAGTATTTCTGCCACTTCTTGCGAGACCCAGTGTCGCATCATGGCTATGTCTCTAGGAGCCAAGCGTGTAGGTTCAATGAACGTAAGTCCGGATGGACTAACGAACCCTCCTCCTGAGACAACAGACGGGAGCTGATTGGCAAAGGAAGCGGAGGTTCCCAGGATAGCTGGTGCAGAAGCGGGAACCAAATTTGCCTGGGCCAGAAAGACGCTATCAAAATGAGCGTCGCCTGCTCCCTTTGAAGTTTGAGAACTCCTCTCTTCATCAACGGGAAAGGAGGGAAGACATAGAGGAATCTACCCGCCCAAGAGAGGGACAACGCGTCTCGCCAGAAAACACCAGGCCCTGGATCTAGCGAGCAAAAATTGGGCAGTTTTGCATTGGATAGGGACGCGAAAAGGTCTAATTCTGGAGTGCCCCATCTGTGGAACAGATCCTCTGCCACCTCCTGTAGAAGCTCCCACTCGTGGACTCTGGCCTGAGAATGACTCAGGTTGTCTGCAACGGTATTGTCCACCCCGGGGACGTGAACTGCAATAAGGTTTGCGCCGTGTCGTATTACCCACTCCCACACTCTCATGGCCTCCCTGCAAAGGGGGTAGGAGTGAGTGCCTCCTTGTTTGTTGAGGTAATACATCATCCGAGTATTGTCTGTTTGCAACAGGAGAGTACTGTGGGATCTCCGACTGGAAGGCTTGCAGGCGAAGGACCGCCTCGCCTCCAAAATGCTGATATGGAGGTGAGATTCCTGAACTGTCCATGTGCCCTGAGACCTCACCTGTTCAAGTGCGCCTCCCCACCCGTGCCCTGAGGCTATCCGTGGAGAGATTACCGTCGGAGACTGCGCTGTGAAGGAAAACCCCGCGGAGAGGTTTCCCAGATCCAGCCACCATTGCCAGTCCCGAATCACGGCCTTCGTGATTCGAACTGGCTGCTGCAGATGGTCTTGCCTTTGGTCCCACTGCACCCTTAACATCCACTGGGTTACCTGCATGTGGAGTCTTGCCATTGGGACTGTTGGAATGGCTGCAGCCATATGTCCGAGCAGGCGAAGGACCAGTCTGGCCGGGACGGTCTTCTTCACCAACAGGTCCCTTATGAGGGATTGAATGTGTTCCACTCTGTCCGTGGGAAGAAAGGCTTTTCCCTTGACGGTGTCCAGAACTGCTCCTATAAACTGCAGTTTCTGGGACGGTACCAGAAGAGACTTCTCGTAGTTGTTGAGGATACCCAGTGACTGAAAAAGGGCCTGGGTACGATGAATGGCAGTCAACAATGCTTCCTTGGAGGGAGCCATGAGAAGCCAGTCGTCCAGGTACGGGAACATGTAGTGGCCTTGTCTCCTCAGAGACGCCGCGACGACTGCCATGCACTTCAGAAGACACGGGTGCCGATGACAGCCCGGCGAAGCGCCGAACCGAGTAATGGCGGCTCTGAAACTCGAAGCGCAGGAACCTCCTGTGCGCCTGAGCAACAGGGATGTGCAGGTAGGCATCCTGCATGTCCAACGACGCCAAGAAGGCGTCCCTCTTCAGCATGGGGATTAGATCCGGAAGGGTCACCATGCGGAAGCGTTTGTAGACGACTGACAGATTGAGGTCGCTGAGGTCCAAAATTGGACGGAGGTCCCCTGTGTTCTTTGGAACCAGGAAGAAGTGCAAATAATAGCCTAACCCTTTCTGGTTCTCTGGAACGTGCTCCAAAGCTTCTTTCTCCAGAAGTGCAAGCACTTCCTGTTGTATAAGCAGGGCGTGCTGTCCCGAGTAACGGGAAAGCAGCGGAGGCCTTGTGGGTGGGCTGCCTACGAATTCTATATAGTGGCCTTTTTCGACCAACTGTAGCACCCACCTGTTGGTGGTGATCGACCGTCACCCTGGCAGGTGACATGCGATGCGACCCCCGACCTTCATTTCCCGTTGATCCTGAGGAGGGGCGGGGGCCAGGAAGGAGTCATGCTGTGGCAGCGTTAGATCCCGCAGGTTGGGCCGACTTAGCAACTCGGTGGCCTCTGCCTGAGGATGTCTTAGCCTGGGCTTTTCGGGTGAAGGAGCTCCTTTGTTGCTGGCCGGAACATGTTTGTTGCCTTTGTGTCTGGCCACGAAAACGACTCTGGATCCTGCTAAAGGAACTAAGTTGAGACCTGTACATAGCCTGAACAGATCTAACTGCCTTCCCAGCATCTTGACGTTTGGTGATCACCTTCTCCAAGGCTTCGCCAAACAAAACTTCACCATAGTAAGGGACGTCCATGATGTTCTTCTGGACGTCCGGTGTAAAACCGGAGACACGGAGCCACGAGTGTCTCCGGAGACACACGCCTGAGGCTGCAGCTCTGGCCGAAGAGTCCGCAGAGTCGTATGTGGCTCTGAGCACCTGGGTCCCCACGTCCGAACCCGTATGGAGGAGGTTTAACAGCTCCTCCTTTTTACCACCGTCAGGCATTTTTTCAACCAGGTCCTGTCCCTGCTCCCACAATGCATTCTGGAATTGAACCATGTGGGTAAAGTAATTTAGTGACCTGATGGCGCAAGTCGCAGCCGCGTACGTGCGCCTACCCAGGACATCCAACTGTTTGGATTCCGGGTCTGGTGGCTGTGTGCTCAATTGCTGAGGTCTTTGCGACCGGTCATGTGAGGCCGTGATGACCAGGGAATCAGCCAGAGGATGGTTCGCCAGGTAATGGTCCTCCCTTGGGGCCTTGTACAGGCGGTCAGCCTTCTTCGGCACTGCCGGAGTCGAATGCGGACGCTTCCACGCAGCCTTGATGACGTCCGCGAAAGTGTCCACCAAGGGTGGCACTACCATAGGCTTTGGATCTTTCTGCCGAGGGTAGCGGGCAAGACGTTGTCTCTTGGGGTCTAATTCTTCAGCGTCCCACCCCATATTCTCCTGGATATGCCTCATGATTTCAGCAAACAAGGGGTCATCCGGAGGAGACCTGGGAAGGTCGAGTGGGTCTGGAGAAGGGCGTTAATGGGGGAAGGGGATCTGGAGCGCCCTGAGGTGTCAGATTTGGAGTCCTCTGCGGATGAAGTATACCGGCGCCATCTGGGTCTCTTAGGGCTGGGGGACCCTGAAGTGGATCTTGAGGGAGGTCTTCTCCTGTCCGAAGATCTGCCCCTAGGAGGAGATGTTGGCTCCTTGGGGTCGGATGACTATCCTACTGACCCCTGGTGGGAGTGGGGCACAGGAGTTAAAGGTAGGTAGCCGGAGTAGGAGGAGGGTGTGTGGTGACTACATCCTTCTTGATGGTGTCCCACCAGAAGGTGAAGAGCTCCTTCACCTCTGCCAGATTCAGGCCCGATGACGGGCCGGGTGCCGGTGGCCTGTCGCCGGGGTTGGACGTTGGGTCCCCGGGGGTCTCCCGCTCCGGGGATGGTTCCCGTGGGAGCTTGATGGTTCCGGAGTCGCCCGCCTGGTCCTCGGGCTTAGTAGAGTCCGACGACGACGATGCCCTCCAACCGACGCCGGTAGGCAGTGGTACGGGTCCTCCTCTTCGATGGCTGATGTCGTTCCCCGCCGACGCCTTCTTGGCGAACCCGGCTGGCGACGGGTGTCTTACTGTAGCCGCTCCTGGGAGTGCCTGGCGGTGCTTGGCCGACGCCAGGTGGGCCGACGCCGGGTCCGACATCCGCTTAAGGGAAGTCAGTTCCTTAGTCTTGCGCTGGGGTTGGTCCGGCCCACGCGGCGACTGGGAGACTGACCTGACGTCGGAGTCCAGACAACGGAAGGAAGACTTGTGGTGCTCCCCAGACCTGGACGAGGCCTTAGCAGGAGTGGATGAAGCCGAAGGCCTGGAGGTCTTGATAGGCTGCAGGGAGGAGGAACTGCTGGATGATCTAACCTGAACCAGGGGAGGCTGAGAGTGAGCCCTAGAGGGAGAGCGGTCTGACCTGGAGCTGGAGCTGCGGGAGTCCGAGGCCCTGGAAAGGGATCTGGGCCTTTCCTTCTCCCAGTGTTTTTCCCGGTGCCTATGGGTCTTCCCTGACGACTCCCCCTTGGAGGAAGGTTCCCTATCCATGGCCTTGAGTTTTTCCTCGAGAAGAAAAGCCTGAAGGGCCTTCTGGTGGCGGATCCTGGTGCGACTATTGAAGCCCTGGCAGAAGGAGCAGGCCTGGGTATCGTGGTTGGGGCCCAGACAACGCACACAGGCAGAGTGAGGATCCTTGAAGGGGATCTGTTTGGCGCAGGCGCACTTCGATGGGTGACCTTTCAAAGAGGTGTTTGGAAAGGACATCAGATGAATCTAATATCTAAACGAGAGTGGAAGAACGCTGAAGTTCCTAGTCGTCGCACGCTAGAAAGTGACCGAGAGGCCGATGCTGCGATGTCAACGGCGGGAAAAGAACTGGGGATTGTAGGGGGACCGCCTCCTTATGTACTACGCCTGACGTCGGGGGCGGGACCGACGTCGGAGGCGGTCCCGCTGAAGACTGCTAGCTAGAAAATTTACGTGGGGTCCTGATGCCTGATGGCTTCAGTCCTAATGGTGTAACCTGCTGCAAGAGCTGTATCTCAAAGTAAGATCCATTAATTAAAATATACACAATTTTCACCGACTTCATTTTTTAATTGAAGAAGTGCATTTTCCAAGAAAACGTTCAACTTTGAGCAAATAAGAATTGTAAACCTGGATTCTACTCACTTTTTTACACAAAAAAGTCATCAAACCTTTCGGACCTAGACACATAGATAAATGCACCTGGCTCCTGAGCTATGTGTATAACTAGAATACTACAGTGGCGTGAAAAAGTATTTGCCCCCTTCCTGATTTTCTTTATTATTGCATATTTGTCACACTGGATGTTTTCAGGTCTTTAGACAAAATGTAATATTAGGTAAAAGGAACCTGAGTGAACAAATAACACTTGTTTTTTTTTTAATTATTTCATTTATTTAATGAAAACAGTTAACCAACACCAGCTGGCACTGTGTGAAAAGTACTGCCCTTACACTTAATATAACTGGTTACGCCACCTTTAGCTGCAATGACTGCAACCAAACGCTCTCCTATAATTCAATATCAGTCTTTCACATCGCTGTGGAGGAATTTTAGCCCACTCTTCCTCTCAGAACTGCTTTAATTCAGTAACATTGGTAGGTTTTCAAGCATGAACTGCTCGTTTCAGGTCCTGCCACAGCATCTCTATTGGGTTTAGGTCTGGACTTTGACTAGGCCACTCCAAAACTTTAATTTTACTTCTTTTCAGCCATTCTGATGTGGACTTGCTTTTGTGTTTTGGATCACTGTCTTGCTGCATGACCCAACTACGCTTCAGTTTCAGCTGACGGACGGATGACCAGACATTCTCCTTAAGAATTTTCTGGTACAGAGCAGAATTCATAGTTCCTTCAATTATGGCAAGTCGTCCAGGTCCTGAGGCAGCAAAGCATCCCCACACCATCACACTACCACCACCATGTTTGACTGTTGGTATGATGTTCTTACTGTGGAATGCTGTGTTTGCTTTACGCCAGACATAATGGGATCCATGTCGTCCAAAAAGTTCCACTTTGGACTCATCTGTCCATAGAACATTTTCCCAAAAGGCTTGTGGATCATCCAGGTGCTTCTTGGCAAATGAGAGACAAGCATTTATGTTCTTCTTGGTTAGCAGTGGTTTCTGCCTTGCTACTCTCCCATGAAGCCCATTTTTGCCCAGTCTCTTTCTGATTGTGGAGTCATGAACACTGACCTCAGCTGAGGCAAGAGAAGCCTGCAGTTCTTTGGATGTTGTTTTAGGATCCTTTGAGACATCCTGGATGATTTTACGCTGCGCCCTTGGAGTAATTTTGGCAGGCCGCCCACTCCTGGGAAGAATCACTATTGTTCCAAGTGTTCTCCATTTGAGATTATGGCTCTCACTGTGGTTCGATGGAGTCCCAGAGCCTTAGAAATAGCTTTGTAACCCTTTCCAGACTGATAGAACAACTTTTTTTCTGATATTTTCAGGAACTTCCTTTGATCGTGGTATAATGTGCTTGTTGAATCTTTGTGCTGGCAACGTGACTCTGATGGTAAGGGTCAAAATAAGTGAGGTTTATATTGAGCAGGGCTGGCTGTAATCAAGCCTGGCTGTGTTCAATCAGCTGACTCTAATTATCCCTTTAATTGGGTTGATTTAACTAACATACTAACATACTAAAATGCCAGCAGAATAGGCCTAACGGTCTTTCGTGTCTGCTCGTTTGGTCAGTCCCCAACCTGGGTGCTGACCTTGCTGTCCCCCTCGCCTTCTCTGGCTTCTCCCTTCCCAGTTCCGGATATTCTTGCTGCATTGGATTTTGCTTCCAGAACCCTTCCCTGTACCTGTCCCCTCTTGAACCCTCCACTGTCTCTGCCTCCACCAGCCCCCTAGGCAGTGCATTCCATGGCTCCACCACCCTCTCAGTGAAGTAGCACCTCCTCCTTTCTCCCTGAATCTTCCCCTCCAGCTTCCAGCCATGCCCTCTAGTGGCCCTTCCTCCTTCCTTGAAGCACCCGACTGTTCCTCCTATTTACCCCTTCATGTACCTAAAGACCTCTATCATGTCCCCCGGTCCCTTCTCTCTTCCAATGTGTACATATTTAGCTCTTGAGCCTCTCCTCATAGGTCCTGTCCCCCAAGCCCCAAATCATTTGGTTGCCCTCCTCTGGACCCTCTCCAGGAGGTTAATGTCCGCTTTAAGTGTGGCCTCCAAAACTGCACGCAGTACTCAAGTGTCGGCCTCACCAAGCAGTTATACAGAGGAGTATCACTTCCTCCTTCTGGAGGTGATCCCCTAGCAATGCATCCCAGCATCCTGTTGGCCTTGGCTGCTGCCCTCCTACAAGTCTCAGAGTTGTTCATCTTGACATCCACCACCACCCAGGTCCCTCTCAGCCATTGAGACTTGTAGCATTCCCCCAGGGTGTACACTTGACCTGGGTTTCTGGCCCCAGGTGGAGTACCTTGCATTTCCTGCATTGAACCTCAGCTTCCCACTTTCTAGACCATCTTTCCAGAGCCTCCAGGTCCCCCTGTAGGGCCATCCTCCCCTCCTCCCCATCCACCACCGCCCCCAGTTTCGAGTCATCTGCAAAGAGACTCATCTCACTCCTGATTCCTGTCCTTATGTCAGATACGTAGGCGTTGAACAGAAGGGGCCCAAGGACTAATCCCTGTGGGACCCCACTAATGACCCTCCTTGGGGATGAGACTATCCCACCAACTACGACCCTCTGGGTCCAGTCCTGGAGCCAGTTGCCTATCCATCTGATCATCTGGTTCCCCACCCCCATTTCTCCCAGCTTATCCAACAGGCCCACGTGAGGAACAGAGTCAAATGCCTTGCTGAAGTCCAGAAAGAGGACATCCACTGGTCTACCCAGGTCCAAGGCACTTGTCACCCAGTCATAGAACTCCACCAGGTTTGTCTGACACGATTTCCCCGGGATGAATCCATGCTGTCCACCGTCCAGGCACTAGGGGGCAATTACTTCATCACACGGTGCCAGTTGGTGTTGGTTAGCTTTTTTCATTAAATAAATGAAATAAGCAAAAAAAAAAAAAAAAAGTGTTATTTGTTCACTCAGGTTTCCTTTATCTAATAATACATTTTGTCTAAAGACCTGAAAACATCCAGTGTGACAAATATGCAATAATAGAGAATATCAGGAAGGGGGCAAATACTTTTTCACGCCACTGTATATGTCATCCTGATGCCCCTGTCTCCTGCCCCTCAGTTGAGGCTGCTGCACTCTGCTTCCCTCTGTTTCCCACCCCCACAGTCAGGGCCAGTGCACCCTGTTGCCCCCTGTTCCTGTCACCACAGACAAGGCTGCTGTGCTCTGCTAAACTGTAGAGTCCCAGGGGCCCTGCCTCCACAGGGCTGCTGCACCATGCTGCCACAGGTCACCAAAGGTGGGGCTTTTGTTGCACCCTGCTACCCACTTCCACTGCCCCGAATGGGCCGGGCCACTGCACCACATGCACCCCGTCTCACAGTCAGGGCTGTTGTACCCTTATGCCCCACTGTGTCCTGCCTCACAGTGAAGGCTGTGCCCTGCTGCACCATAGAACTTCTTGCCTCCACAGTTAGGGATATTTCACCATGCTGCTCCCTGCCACCAGTGTCAGATCCTTTGGTACACTGCCCAAACTGCTCGAAAAAAGAAAGGAAAAACTACTTTCATCTTGTGTTATAGGGTGGGGGACAGAGGGTAGCAGGGTGCAGCAGCCCTGCCTGTTCGGGCAGAAGACAGGGGAGGCATCAGGGTACAGCAGCTCAACCTGTGGAACAGGGTGTAGCAGACTTGCCCGTTTGGGACAAGAGATATGGGCAGGAGGGTGTAGCAAAGGATCTGACTCTGGTGGCAGGGGGAAACAGGGAGAAACTGCCCAACTGTGGTGGCAGGGGACAGGGAGCAGCACATACCCTGCCTTGTCTTATGGCAAGTGGCAGCATGGTGCAGCAGCCCTACCTGTGGAGGCATGGGGCTCTAGGGCACAGCAGCCTTGGATGTGGTGGTAGGGGCATCAGGATGCAATACAGTACTTCTGTTTATACACACAGATGTATTTTCACACAGAAACCTTCAAAGAATTGAATTTTGCGTGTTCATACAGTACATGTTCCTGAAATAGCAGAGTGTGGCAGAAACCTCTGTTACTCTGACATAAAACAAAATTGTTCTCACATGAACATATTTATAAAGGCTACATCAAAGACACACTATTTCTATGAATTTACAAAATTCAGTTTATTTTACATCCATTAAACTATCCTGTGTCATATAGCCAGTAAACAATGCAGAATTTTGATGAGACAGAACTGACAGTTGTAATACAGACAAAGTGATTTCTCACAAACATTCATACCACTTCAGTTCAGCACTGAAACTCAAAATGCTCAACTTTTTATGAGAACAGAATAATAGATTTTAAGCTAATCTATCTAAACACAAACCAGATGGGTTAATAAACACCTTGGAGTGAAAACAAATAGCTCTATAGTCAATCAGGGACTTAACTGCTGAAGCAGCAGGCTAGAATAATAATGCTGTCATCACTCATTGATTGAGACAGAAAAATCTTCACTGTTTTCAGTTACTGCAGACAAAGCACATAAATGCTTATTTAAAGAAAAATTCAAGCCAAATAGCATAGAATTTTCAGGAAACAATCGCGACACAGGGACATGAATTCATATGAATTCAAGCTTTTATTAAAAATATGGAAAAAGTGGTGCATTTGATCTTTACTGGTACTCTGCTAGAGGAACTGTGAGAATCAATATAAGCCTTGTTGTTTCCAACCAAAAAAGGTAGTGTCCATTTCAGGTGGAGTGAATATATGGCATTCTGTTATCTGAGTATGTGATGTTATAGATCCCTTTAGCCTCCCCCATACCCTATATAAAGAACAGTTACACAAGAACTTACCATAACAGTAGATCTTCGAAGGGATCTCAGTCATCAGGTCTCACCGTAGGAACTTCACCATCAGTGAAGCAGGATCCACACGGAAGATGTCACCAACCCTATAAAGGCACGTGCAGTCCCAATCTCTCCTCAGTTCTTCCCCCCAGAGACAAAGGGAGCATAGCTCTAGCAAAGGGGGACCGAGGGGAGAGACAGAGGTGGCCAGGCCAAAATGAAAGGCTGGATATACCAGCTAGCCAGTTCTAGAAAAGAGCCCCCCCCCCCCCAAAAAAAAGTGGGATGCTGGGAGGGCAATAGACCTGATGACTGAGATCTTCTCCATGATCTACTGTTCTGGTAAGTTCTTATGAACTATTCTATCTTCTTCAGGAGTATCTCAGTCATAAGTCTCACTGCAGGAATGAGTCCCAGGCAGTTACAGGTGTAAACAAACAGTCTGGGAGGAAGGCCAACCTTGAACTTACGACAGGAGGCCCTCCAGCACAGCCCTGCCAAATCCTGCTTAGGCTCTAGAGGCAATGTCCAGACTGTAGTGCTTGCTAAAAGTGTAGACGGTACTCCAGGTAGCAGCCACACAAATATCAGCGGCTGAGATCCCTCAGAAACAAGCCACAGAGGTAACCATGCCTCTTGTGGAATGAGCATTGAAAGCTCCAGGCAATTCTTTGCCATACTTGTTGTAGCAGAACACAATGCAGCTAGCCAACCATTTGGACAAACTGTTCGTAAACCTGAACGCACTCTCTACCTGGGCCGAAAGAGACAAACAACTGCTTCGACTTTCTAGATTCCTTGGTTTGGAGCAGGTAATGTTTCAAAGTTTTGCACACATCTAACATACGGAGCAGTGCTTCCCCTAGAGTGGCACGCTATGGAAAATAAACAAGACTGTAGATAGAGTGGCTCAGTGTAAACTCAAGACACCACCTTAGGAAGAAACTTAGGATTCGTGCACTAAGACGCCCTGTCTTTGTGGAAAAAAACAAATAAGGCTCCTCCAACCAGAGAGCTTGAAGCTTTGAAATTCTTTCAAGCAGAAGTAATAGCAAAAAAAATTATGCTTTCCAGGAGAGAAAACTTAGCTCGCAAGTTGCGGCTGTCTCAAAAGGAGACAGGGTCAACTTCTCCAAAACGAAATTCAAATCCCAAGCCGGGACAGGGGAACGGACTAGAGATTTCAGATGCAAGATGCTCCTCAAAAAGGTACGGGAGATATCCAGCTGAGCTATGGTATGGTAACCCACGGGCTCATGAAAAGCCAAGACAGCCAAAAGGTGCACCTTGAGGGAGGAGTACTGGAGATCTGAGACAGACAGAGAAATCAGGGAGTCCAGGATCTGGTTCACCAAACAGGTGAAAAGGTCCAGATTAAGCTTGGCAGCCCATATGGCAAACCGTTTCCACTTCATGGCATAAGTGGCTTGGGTGGAAGGCTTTCGGGCGGCCACTATGACATCTGCCACTCTGCTGGAAACCCCATATCTGGCGATGGCTATCTCCTCAGGAGCCAAGCCAGCAGATGGAAGGACCTGAGGTTGGGATGGACCAGGGTACCCTGATCCTGTCGGCAGATTCCTGCAGAGGGGGAGAGGGACTGGAGGTTCCTCCGCCAGCTGCTTTAGAAGAGGAAACCAGGCAGGGCCAGAATGGGGCTACCAGGATCATGGTGGCCTCCCCCCCCCCCATCTGTAGCTTGATTAGTACTCTCTGAATTAAAGAAAACAGGGGGAAGGCGTGAAGAAACACACTGCTCTAGGAGAGGGACAATGTGTCTCACCCAAAAACTCAAGACCCTGGATCTAGCAAGTAGAAATTAGGCAGTTTTGCATTGAGTGGGGGTGCAAAAAGGTCCAAATCTAGATAACCCCATCTGTCAAACAGCTCTTCTGCGATGGATGAGAGAAGTTCCCACTTGTGCATACTGGACTGAGTCTGGCTGAGACTGTCTGCCAGAGTGTTTGGCATTCCCTGGACGTGGACCGCCGAAAGAGTCAGGCTATGGTCCAATGCCCAATATCACACTCTCATGGTCTCCCTGCACAGGGGGTTAGAATGCGTCCCCCCCTGCTTGTTGATGTAGTACACTACACTGCAGTTGTCTGACTGAATCAGCAACTGGCCTGGTAGAAGGTGGTTCTGAAAGGCCTGCATGGCATACAGAAACTGCCCGCATCTCCAGGACACTGATATGCAGGTAGGCTTCGATCTGGGACCAAGAACACTGAGTTTGAAAGGGACCCAGGTGAGCCCCCCCCCCAGCTCAAACTGGAGGCACCCATGGTTAGGATTAGATGTGGTGACAAAATCTGGAATGGAACTCCCTGCAGTAGATTCAGGGGATCCATCCACCATTGGAGCACTTTGCGGACTGGGGAAGAGACCAGGACTAACTGCTCTAGATCATCTGTATGCTGGTCCCAATGTACTCGGAGAGTCCACTGGAGAGTGCGCATATCAAGCCTTGCCAGTGGAACAGTGGGTATGGCCGCTGCCATCAGACCCAACAGTCTCAGGTACACCCTGGCTGGGATGTAACAGCTCTAAGCCACCTCCTGAGCCTGAGCAATAAGGCATTCCACCCTGGCTTGAGGCAGAAAAGCCTTCACCTGCTCTGAATCTAGAACTGTCCCTATGTATTGTAGTCTTTGGGTCAGCACTATGACCAACTTGGGCAGACTGATGGTAACGCCCAGGGCGAGAAACAATTAAAGAGTTCTCTCTAAGGTCCCCAACAGCAATTCTCTGGATGGGGCTTTTAGGAGCCAATCATTCAGGTACAGGAAAATGTACATTCCCTCCCTTCTGAGGGTCACAGCCACTGCTGCTAAGCACTTGGTAAAGACCACAGAGCACAAGCTAAAGGGCAGCACCTTGAACTGGTAAAGCTCGCTCTGAAAAAGAAAGCAGAGGAACCTCCTGTGAGGAGTAAACACCAAGATGTGCAGGTATGCATCTAGCACGTCCAGAGAATACGGCAAGTCGACTTGTTTGAGAAGGGGCATCACACCTAGCAAAGTTACCTTTCAGAGCTTTTTGTACTGGACATACAGATTGAGGTCCTTTAAGTCTAAGATGGGCCTCAGATCACCGGTCTTTTTGGGGACCAGGAAAAACCTGCAATAAAACCCCTTGTTCCTCTGACGACTAGGCACTGGCTCTATGGTCTGCTTGTGCAGAAGGGACTGTGCCTCCTCACAGAGAACAGCTAGGTGGGTTGGGGGGGTAGATGGAGAGCAGAGGGAGAGTTTCTTAGGGTTGCTCTGTGAGCTCCAGAGTGTGACCTCTTTCTATGAGTTGCAGAATCCAGGCATCCGCTGTAATGGTTCTCCATTGATTGAGATGGAGGAAAACCAACCTCTGACCAGCACCTCTTGGTCGGGGACCAGAAGAGGTGGGGTTTGGCAAGGAGTCAAGCGGAGGAGGATCCAGCCGCTGGGCTGGTCCATCAGTTCTGGGATGCTTGGCCACAGCTCCAACAGTGGAGGGAGTGGGCAAGGCACCGGAAGCTCTGTGTTTGCCTTGAGGTCGAGAGGCTGCTCCTGGTTTACTGGGTCCCTTACGAAAAGGAGGGCTCTGCCTGCTCTTAGGTTACATATGGTAGAGCGAGTGAACAGACTTCAGAGCCCTGCCAGATGCCTGTAGGTCACTGATGATGTCCTGGACATCTGGGCCAAAAAGCTTGGAGCCATTAAAGGGGGCATTAAGCACCTTTTGCTGAACGTCCGCAGCAAAACCAGAGACCCTCAGCCAGGAGAGCCTACATAGGCAAATGCTGGTGGCAGCAGCCCTGGCAATAGTGTCTGAAATATCACCGAGGGCCCGCAGGAGGTGCTCGCTAACACACTCAGCAACCTGCAAGCATTTGAGAATCTCCTGCTTTTGCGTACCTTCTGGAAGGGCTTGGGTAGCGGTTTTGCCCTTCTTCCAGTTAGTATTTTGGTACTTTAATATATGGGACGGGTAACTGGCAATCCTCAGACCTATGGTGGGGGAGGCATAAACACTCTTACCCCAAAGGTCAATCCTGCAAGACTCCTTGTCAGGGGGAAGAAGCCAAGGTGCTTAGGTGCCTCAGACCTGTCATAAGCTGCCTTAATAACCATTGAATTGGTTCCAGGCTGGACAGCGTAATGAGGAAAATGCTGGTGGGCATGATAAAGTTTTTCTGCCCTACGGGGCATGGCTGGCACCATGTCAGGCCTGTGCCAGGCTGCTGTTGTGGCATTCCTCAGAGCAGGCAGAATAGGAAGAATGATCTTGGGAGGAGACTCTGAGATCTCCAGGAAGTCCACTAAATCCTTCCTGTTGACATCCTCTTCCTCAGTGTGGAACCCTATAGCTGAGGACAGCGGTTTCAGAATATTGAAGAAGGTGGGGTCCTCTGGAGGTGACCCAGGGGTATGCTTGACAGAGTCCTCGCTAACAGAAGAAGCAGTGGACCTGTCAGAAGAAAGGTGGTCTTCCTCCCCTCTTCCTCATCAGGAAGAATGAGATCAGGAAGGTACACCTCCTCAATGTTGACCTCTTCAACGTCCAGGTAAGATGTGTTAGGGACTGAAGACGGCCCGTAGGGGACCACCCGTGGCCATCTAGGAGGAGTCAAGAATGAAGCTGCAGTCGACAGCACCGGCGATGAAGGCTTAAAGGCGCCAAGCTGGTGGACAATCACTGAAGTGAATTTAGTCAAGATCTCGTTAAGGTTGCCGACAGAAGATCGCGTTTGGGGGAGTCGACAACACAGGTAGCAACGACATCGCCAGAGGGGCTCTGAGGAGCTAAAGAAACTGTAACCCGAGGTCCTGGACTAGGATTAACCCTCATTGGGAGAGCTGTGAATGAAAGAGGCGGCGACCTAAAGGCCGACGGCCAGCCCCTTGAGTATCAGGCAGAGGTGCCATGAGAATGGGTCTGATGGTCACAGAGACCTGGTTAGCAGACCTATCCATTGGTGCCACCGCAATTGACGAAGAACTCCCAGACAAAGGAGAGGAGGCCTTCAGGGAGTGAGACCAATGCCGGGAGGTGGTCCCAATCTCAGTGCGTTTTGCAATCCCCCAGGACTTTGTCTTGGGCCTTAGAGGCCTGGGAGCTCGACGACCCTGCTGGCGACTAGGAGGCTGGGACACCGGAGGACCCCTGTCCAGAACTGGCTACCTGTTGCTCCATTAGAACATTTTTTTAGGACCTTTTTGCATCGCCTGAGGGTTGTCTGATTAAACTTCTGGCAGAGCTCACAGTTGGAGACTTCGTGGTCAGGCACAAGACAGTAGACAGAGAGAGAGTGTTCACCTGTGGAGGCAATCTTCTTTCTGCAGCGATGGAAGAGATAAGTCGAAGGATTAACTCTTGACATAAACAAAAGAAAGGAATCTCTTTAAAAAAGATTCTAAGATACATGAAAAAGAAAAAAGCCGTATGCTGAAAAAAGGTGAAAACTGCGTGAGCTTCGCGGAGCCTGTGCAAGCAAGTCAATGGCGTGGAAAGAACTAAGGGATGAGGACACCTCACAACTTTATGGGTTGGTGATACTGCCACATGATGTTGGTGTGGGCAGCCCCAGATGTACTGCTGAAAATCTTCCGTGTGGATCCTGCTTCACCGACGTTGAAGTTCCTCCGGTGAGACCTGATGACCGAGATACCTCCAAAGAAGATCTGTTGTGTCCATGGGTTTGTAGCATCTAACTTGTTCACAATTTCAGCTGTGACATCAAAAATCTCTAGTTGCTGTATGCCGAGGTTAGTCCCAAGTTCTTGGGCTACCCATACATTTTCTGGATCTTGCTTTATATAAGCTAACCAAGGTACCAGTTGGGCCATTTGATATTATAGTTTAAGATTTGGTAGTCCTATCCCTCTTGTTACTTTGATCTTTGAAGATCTGACCATTTTATCCTGGCTCTCCTACTTCTCCAAACAAACCAGTGTAATGATTTATTTATCTTGGTCCATTCTGCACTCGGAATATTCAGTGGGAGAGTCTGAAACAAGAACAAAAATCTAGGTAGGACATTCATCCTAATAGTATCCACCCTTCCAAGTACTGACAAGGGAAGTATTTCCCATCTTTTAAGATCTGTCAGGATCTCATTTATTAGCCTACCATAATTAATTCAATATAGTTGTCTCGTGTCAACCGAGATGTGGACCCCTAAGTATCTAATTTGTGTTGTTACCCCATTTAAAAGGATAATCTGCTTAAGGTCTATGGTAAGGCTACCACTAATTTATTTATTTATTTATTTATTGAGCATATCAGATATACCTTTGAGTCAGAGACTCGTTTACAAAAGTTCCACGTCCGGGAAACATACAGGAACGTACAATCAGTACAAGATAATACAGGAATTCACAATCTGAGAGGATAAACAAAATGGCAAGAAGCATCACTGTAAATACATGTACATAGTCTGAAACAGTAACATAAGACAGAGTTTGAAATACAACATCATCAGAATATTACAATAAAGGCATAGCATTTAAAAATTACTTGAGTAGGCTGGGGAGGCCACAGAAACAAGGCAGGATAAGAATCCAGTCGGGAGAAAAAAGGGGTGGGGTGGGTACCAGGAAAGGGGATTTAGACAAACTGCGGGTGGTTTTTTGGACAGTGGCAGGTTGAAGGAGGGTGGAGAGACGGTTGGGGGGGGGGGGATAGGCCAAGGGAGCTTTTTTTGGCACACACACAGATTTGATATTTGAGTCTGTCATCCAAGTTGAGCCAGCTGGAGCAACTATACAGGGAGCAAGTGTGGGTGTTCCAGTCGCAGCCCAACACTAAACGGCATGTTTTATTCAGGGCAAATCTTATATGGTGGAGGGAGGAGTTGTCAGCCGCACCATAGAGCAGAATGCCATAGTCAATGAGGGAGAGAAAGAGGAGGAGACAGCAAGGTGGAGGGCCTCAGGGGTGACGCAGTGCTTGTACCAGTGAAGAAGACCGATTCTGGTACTGACGGCTGTACTAAGGAGGTGAATGTGTTCGTCATAGTTAAGGGAGGTGTCCAAGGTAAGACCTAGGTATTTAAAGGTGTCTACCTGGTCAAGGGACTATAGCTGGGATCGGACGATGCGCAAGGGATGGTTCTTGTATTTGCTCTGATGATGCGCGAACACCATGACCTTGGTTTTCTTATAGTTTAGTATTAGGCAATGGTCAGAGAACCAAGATTCAGCAGCGGAGAAGGATTTCTGGAGGGATAGTTGGAGCATATGCGGGTCAGGATGGGAGGAGAATAAGACCGCGTCATCTACATTACCATGGCAGATGCTGGGGAGGGTATTAAGAAATAGGCTGAAGAGAAGGGGCCCAGAGTATGGAGCCCTGTGGCACCCCTGATCTGACTGGTAGGCAGGAGGAGAGGGTGCTGCCAATCTTAACTTGTTGAGACCTGTTAGTAAGGTAATGAGCGAACAGCTGGTGGCATCTTGGGAAAGACTGGCGTATGAGACAACTGACAAGAGAAGGGAGTAGTTCACGGTGTTGAAAGCTTTCGACAGGTTCGCGTAGACTACTACTGCTAGATGTCCTTTGTCGAGGGCTGAGTGCAAGGCCGAAGAGAACTCCAAAAGCACTGAGGTGGTGCTGTGGGATTTCCGGAAGCCGTGCTGTTTTTTATATAGAAGGTTGTACTTAGAGGAGTGCTCAGAGAGTTGGTCTGAGATTAGCCTCTCCAAGGCCTTTGGGGGTTGGGGGAAGAGAATCAAGATGGGGCGGCAGTTCCCAGCAGAGGTGCAGTCTCCACTTTTGTGGATAGGGGTGACGACAGCAGCCTTCCATTTAGCTGGGAATTGGTTAAGGCAAAGGGAACAGTTGAGTAGGGTGGTTAGGGGGGTGAGGCGTTTGTCGAGGGTCAGGTGCAGCAGTTTAAGGTCCAGGGAGTCGCAGCTAAAACAGGACTTCCCTAAGACATATAGCAAGTAGGGTTTGGCTTCCCTAAAAGAAATAGTTTTGAATCGAAATGGGATGTGAAGTTAGGGTGGGGGCATGGTTAGAGGAGCAAAGAAGTGAGGAGCACACTGCTGAGGTCCAAGAAGGATGTATTAAGGGTGTCGGCTATGTGTTTGGGGTCAGTGGCAATATTGCCGCTAGAGATGATTTTGGGGGGGGGACACACTGTTTTCCCATTGAGTATCTTTAAATTGTGCCAAAACTTTCTACCAGAGCCCCATGTTGAGGTGAGGGATGCCCTGTACTGTTCTGCCTTGGCTCTGTGTATTTCCCATGTGCAGTTGTTCCTAGCCGCACGGTAGCGTTGCCTGTCAGCCGGTTTGCCCGTGTCAATTGCTATCTGCCAGAGGGAGTCACGGTGGCGTATCAGGTCAAGAGTAGATTGGGATATCCATGGGGAGGAGTGGCCCTTGATGAAGCGTATAGGTCACAGGCAAAGCCGAAGGAGTGGCTAGGCGTTTATGCTAAATAACATTTATTAATTATTATTATTATTAAAGTAGTCGAGTGCCAAGTCAATGTCGGGAGTGTTCTTGACGGGTGACCGGTCCCAGAGTGTGAGATGGCCTTTTAAATATTTAAGGTTTCCAGGTTTTAGGTATCGCTGGTAGGAGACTTTGCGTGGGGGTTTCTGAGCCTTGCAGGACCATGTGCAAACTACAGGAGAGTGGTCACTGAGGGCATTGGGAAGTACAGAGATGCTAGTAATCCTAGCGGGGTGATTGGTAAGAACCAGGTTCAGGAGGAGGGCAGTACCGGTCTTAGGACTGAGACGAGTGGGTGTAGTGACAATTTGTGTGAGATCCAATGCAGCAATGGCATCTTTGCAGGAGGCAGAGGAGTTGGAATGCCAACTGATGTTGAAGTCGCCAAGGGTTATGCCTTCGGCTTTAGAGGGCAGGTGGGAGAGGTAATTCAGGGTAGAGTGGAATGCAGGTTTTTGGTTACGGGGGGAAGGTGTAGACACAGGTAACGAGGAGGAGGGCAGTGGCAGCACGAACAGTGACTTTCAGGGTGAGGGCTTGGGCACCATGGTCGAGTTGTGCAGGTGGAAGGGGTTGGACTTGAAGAGTGTCACGAAGGTAGAATGCACAGCCACCGCCACATTTGCTGATTCTATCTGCACGATAGAGTGAGTGTCCAGGGATAGCGACAGCGGAGTCAGGGGTAGCTTTGGAGAGCCAGGTTTCCACCAAGGAGAGTACGTCAGGTTGGTGTTGTACCAACCAGCCTTGGAGGCAGTCGAATTTCTTATGCAGACTACAGATGTTGATGGAGGCAATGCGCAATCCATTCGTAGCATGACGGGGAGAGTGGGGTGAGGAGACGGGGCCAGGATTAGGGTGTACGTTACCAGATAAGAGCAGGAGAAGAAGAGCCCTCATGAAGGTTTGCAGGTAGCGCTTGAGGATACTGGAACCAGTCGGGGACAGGTGGTTACGAGTGGAGGTGAAGAGGGATTTCCAGAGGCTAGGGAACAGACTGAAGAAGCACTTGGCTTCCTTAGCCTTTTCTAATCATAACCATGATGACCTCGGTGTTATCCTCATTTATGTTAAAACCTGAGCTTCGGTCATATTGTTGTAAGACTGTATATAAAACAGGAAATGTAGTGATAGGGTTTCTAAGGTACAACATTGTATCATCTACGTACAATGATATTCTAGTTTCTCCTCCCCCTATCCTAATAGCTCCTCCCCCTATCCTAATAGCCTCTAAATCTGGATGAGATTGTATTTTTTTCCGCTAGAGGCTCAATACTGAGGGCAAAAAGTATAGGGAGGAAATATTCCAGCTGCGACTAAGTTTGTGCCACACCCGCACCCCCACTTCCTCAGAGGCCCACTGGCCCAGGAGGTGGAGGGTAGTGAGGAGTGGGAGGAGATCGGGTGGCAGGGACAGTCACACAACAGTCGGCTCTTCCCAAGAAGTACCAGTGGCAAACCGCTTTGCAGCCCTGGAAGAGGCACAGGTGCCTGATTCGGGCAGGGGTGACCATAAACCAGTTGGTGCTAAAGGGAAAGGAGATGAGGTGTCACCTAGGGAGCGAGGCGGGGGCGAGGTTAGCAAAGAGGATTCTACTGACAGGAGACTCTATTGTGTGGTAGGTAAGGGGGTTAAGGAGGAAGTGGTCAGTGCCTGCCTGAAGCATCAGCCATCTGAGATTGGGGTACGATAGGGAGGATAGTGGCGGGGAGACAAAGTGTGTTGGTACATCTTGGTACTAATGATGTGGCAAATTGGCCAGTGGAGTTGGTGAAGAGGGATCTCCAGAGGCTAGGGAACAGACTGAAGAAGCACTTGGCTTCCTTAGCCCTTTCTAAGGTCCTTCCTGTCTGGGATGGGGAGAATGGGAAGAACAGACTAAGGGAGGCAAAGACTGAGAAGTTCATCAAGTGGTTGAAGGTTTGGTGTCAGGATTGGGGCACCATTTTATAGAAAACTGGGGGCTTCATGGACAGAAGGCTCTTCAAAGGTGATGGCTTTCAAATGACAAGAGATGGGACTAGTGCATTAGGACAGAAGTTTGACGTTTACATTAGCAGACGATTAAACTAGCTAGGGGAGAGGCTGGGGCTGGGGATTCCACTGTGGAGGAAGGAAAGTACAGTTACGTAAGAACTTACCGTAACAGTAGATCTTCGACAACAGCTCTTGCAGCAGGTAACACCATTAGAACTGAAGCCGGCAGGCGTCAGGACCCCACGGAAAAAATTCTAGCTAGCTATCTTCCCGCCAGAATCCCCAGTTCTCCCGCCGGAGACTCCCGGCCGCAGGATGACATCAGAAGGGGAGACCGAGGATCCAGCGTCAGAAGACAATGAGGGAGAAAATCCCGATACAAGCAGGAGCAGAGCCCTGCCTCCTCTAAGGGGGAAGGTGGGCGGGAAGGTACCTGCTGCAAGAGCTGTTCGAAGATCTACTGTCACGGTAAGTTCTTACGTAACTGTACTATCTTACTTGAGATACAGCTCTTGCAGCAGTAACACCATTAGGACCGATTCCCAAGCAGTAACGCTACCAGAAGATCCGGAGGAGGTAGAAAGACAAGAATAACATTCCAAGCCCTGACTCAGGACAGGAGACCCTGCAGCACCGCTAGGCGAAACCGGCTCTTCGCGAGGCGTGTCGAGACTGTAGTGCCTGATAAAGGTATGCACAGAACTCCAAGTGCAGCTGCAAATAGTCAAATGAGACATTCTTAAGTGTTGCAAAGGAAGTGGCCATACCTCAGTAGAATGACCCCGGATAGAACCCGGAGGCTTTGTTTAATCTCGTAACAGCATGAAATACACTGGACAAGCCAGCGGGACAAAGTCTGTTTGGATACTGGTTGGCCTTCATTCTCTGGGAGAAGGAGACAAAAGCTGATCAGAACCCGAGAGGGTTTAGTTCTGTTAAGGTAATACCTCAAGCTGCGGTGAACATCCAGGGTGTGGAGCAAAGCCTCTCTATTAGAGTAACTCGGAAATAGACCGGAAGGTCGATATCCTGGTTTAAAGCGAGTGTTGAAACCACCTTAGGCAAAAATTTAGGGTTCGTCCTCAGGGATACTCTGTCCTGGTGAAAAAACCAATAAGGCTCTTTGCACATGAGAGCGTGAAGTTCAGAAATCCTTCTGGCTGAAGTAACAGCAACCAAAAATAACGTCTTCCACGACGGAAAACGTAGCTCGCAATCCGCGGCAGGTTCAAAGGGAGGGAGCGTGAGCTGTTCCAGGACAAAGAGCAGATCCCATGGAGGCACAGGGTCCCTAATGGGAGGCCTAAGGTGTAACACTCCCCTAAGAAATTCCCGAGAGGCGCTCCACTGAGCTATAGTACGCTGTCTCACCGAGGTGATAGGCAGAAATGGCACAAAGATGTACCTTAATAGAGGAGTAGGCTAGGCCTGAATGAAAAGGAGAGGAGATAATCCAAAACTACTCCCACAGGACAACCTAGGGAAAGGTCACGGGCCGTGACCATAAACAAAAACGGCGCCATTTCATGGCATACGTAGCATGCGTTGCCGCTTTCTGGCTGCCGAGAACCTCTGCAATTTCTTAGAAGACCCTCGGACGCAAGATGGCTATGTTCTAGAGTCAAGTATGCAGGTTCAGAGAACGCAACCGGATGGAGCAATGAACCTTTCTCTGGAGACAGTAGGTGGGAGCTGAGCGGTATGGGAGCGGGGTTCCCGGTGATAGCTGTGCCAGCAAGGGGAACCATATCTGTCTGGGCCAGAACGGGCCACCAGAATCATTTCGCGCTGCTCCTCTGCAGTTTGAGAAGAACTCTTGGATCAACGGGAAGGAGGGAAGGCATAGAGGAATCTGTTCACCCAGGAGAGGGACAACGCTGCTCGCCAGAAAACACCAGGCCCTGGACCCAGCGAGCAAAAATTGGGCAGTTTTATGCTGATGGGATGCGAATAACCAGCTCTGGAGTTCCCATCAAGGAACAGATCCTCTGCCACCTCCTGAAGAAGTTCCCACCAGAGACTCTGGCCTGGGAGCGACTCTAAGGCCGCTCATGATTGTGTTGTCCACCCCGAGAACGTGAAACGAATCAGGTTTGCGCCGTGTCCGATTACCCAATCCCACACCCTCATGGCTTCCTGCAAAGGGGGTAAGAGTGTGCACCTTCTTTCTTGTTGAGGTACTACATTACCGCCGTGTTGTCTGTCTGAAGCAGGATAGTGCACGGTGGAATTAATGACTGAAAGGCCTGAAGTGCATAGAGGACCGCCCTCATCTCTAGGACATTGATATGGAGATGAGCCTCCAACGGGGTCCATGCACCCTGAGACTTCACCCCATCTAAGTGTGCCCCCCACCCGAGACCTGAAGCATCCGTGGTGAGGGTTATCTCCGGGGACGGCGCTGCAAATGGGACGCCCTTGGAAAGCGACCCGGGGGCTAGCCACCACTGCCAGTCGCGGATCACGTATTTCGTGATCCTGACCGGATGCTGCAAATGGTCTTGCCTTTGGTCCCATTGCGCCTTGAGCATCCACTGGGTTATTCGATGTGGAGTCGCAAGAGGGACTGCAGGAATGGCCGCAGCCATGTGTCCGAGCAGACGAAGGACCGACCTGGCCGGTACGGTCTGGTTCGATGATAAGGCCCCATGAGGACCTGATGCGCTCCCTGTCGGGCCGGAAGAAAAGCTCTTCCCTGACCGTGTCCAGTACTGCGCCTATAAACTGCAGCTTCGCGACGGTACCAAGAGAGACTTCTCGTGATTTATGAGGATGCCCAGTGATCGGAACAAGTCCTGAGTGTTCTGGATCGTGAGCAAGAGCACCTCTTTGGAGGCGGCCATGAGAAGCCAGTCGTCTAGGTACGGGAACACGTAGTGGCCCTGTCTCCTTAGAGATGCTGCCACGACTGCCATGCATTTGGTAAAGACCCTTGGTGCGGATGACAGCCCGAACGGGATAGCCCGGAACTGAAGATGGTGGCTTAGAAACTCGAAGCGCAGGAACCTCTGATGCGCTTGAGCTATAGGGATATGCAGGCAGCTATTCCGCATGTCTAGGGACGCAAAAGGCGCCTTGTTTAGCATGGGGATAAGACCCGAAGGGTCACCATGCGAATCTCTTGTGATGCGACCGACATATTGAGGTCGCTTAGGTCCAGAATCGGACGGAGGTCCCCTGTTTTCTTGGGAACCAGGAAGAAGTGAGAATAATATCCCTGTCCTCTGGTTCCCCGGACGACTTCTATCGCCTTTTTAGGAGCGAGTACTTTTGCCAAATTAAGGTTCCGTGCACCCGGATACCAGGAGAGCAGAGGAGGCCTCGAGGGTGGCTTTTCTGCGAACTCTATAAAGTGGCCGACACTGACCAACTGCAGAACCCACCTGTCTGTGGTGATCGCCTGGCATCCCGGTAGGAAGTTCGCAATGCGACCATCGACCATAATTTCCCCGTTGATCCTGAGGGGCGGGGGCCCGAAAGGAGTCATGCTGTGGCGGCAGATGGGCCCGTTGGCTGGGTCGGCCTAGGGGTGTGCTGACCTCTGCTAGCGGGCTGTTTACCCTGGGTTCTGCGGAAACCAGAGCCCCTCTGTTGTGTAGCAGAGCAGGGCTGTTGCCTCTGTGTCCGCCTCACTAAAACGCTTTTGGTTCCCACGAAGAACGAGCCTAGACGGTACATGGCCTGTACCGACCTCACCGCCTTCCCGCCCTTGTAGTTTGCACAATCTTCTCAAGGATTACCAACAACACATCTCCTCGTAAAGGGGCGCCCATAATGTTCTTCTGGACGTCCGGGAAGCCGAGACACGGCCAGGAGTGTCTCCGGAAGCAAACGCCGGAAGCTGCTGCTCAGGCCGATGAGTCCGCGGAATCGTACGCGGCTCTAAGCACTTGGGTCCCCACGCCTGAACCCGAGCGGAGGAGCTGGAGCAACCTCCTTCTGCTCACTTCGGTAGTTTCTCAGCTACCCAGACCCTGTTCCACAGAGCGCTCTGAAACTGAACCATGTGGGTCAAGTAATTAAGGATCTGATGGCGCAGGTAGGAAGACACGTGTTCCTGCCCAGAGAGTCCAATTGCTTGGATTCTGGATCCGTGGCAGGGTGCTCAAATGCTGCGCGCTCTGTGACCGGTCATGTGAGGCTGTTATGACCAGAGAATCGGCCTGAGGTTGGTGCGCTAATACTGGTCCTCCTTAGGAGCCTTGCATAGACGGTCAGCTTCTTCGGCACCGCCGTAACGAATGTGGACGCCCACGCGGCCTTCGGTGATGTCCACATAAAGTGTCCACCAAGGGTGGCACCACCACAGGCTTGGGTCCTTCTGTCAAGATACTTGGCAAGGCGTAACCTTCGGGTCTAACTTCTTCCAAATCCCACCCCATGTTCTCCTGGATATGGCGATGATATCCATGGAACGAGGGTCATCCGGAGGAGACTGTGACGCCTCAATCGGGTCCGGAGAAGGGATGGAGATTGAGATGGGGATCTAGAGGTGGAGTAACTGATCGCGTGTCCTCCGTCGACGGCGAACGCCGGGCGCTCCTGGATCTCTTGGGCTGGGTGAACCAGAAGAAGATCTCGACGGAGGTCTCTCTGTTGATCGAACCCGGGAGGAGATCTGGACTCCTGGGGAGAGTTAAACCGCTAACCGACCCAGCAGGCGAAAGGGGGGTCGGAGTCGGAGGAGGAGGAGGAGGAGGAAGAGCGGTGGGCGCCACGTCCTTCTTGATGGTGTCCCACCAGTATGTGAAGAGATCCTTCACATCCGCTAAAGACAATCCCGACGACGGCCCAGGCGCCGGGGGGCGGTCGTCGGGTCCCGGCGACGGCTCCACAGAGACCTCGGGCGGCAGCGAGGGAGCCCTGGGAGACTGCACGAGGTCGGGGTCGCCTGTCTGGTCCTCGGGCTGCGTCAGATCTTCCTCCATTAGCGACTCCTGCCCGACGACGGTCAGAGGCACAGGAGTCCTCTTCTCAGGCGTGGCGGACGTCGGTCCCCCAACCGACATCCGATGGGAAGACTTGGCCGACGACAGCTCCGAGGAGGGGTAACGGGTGGTCGACGGAGGTCGAGCCGGCGTCGGGTCTACCGGCCTCTTCAGGGGGGTAAGTTCTAAAGTTTTCCGGGGCGGAACTGAAGAGGACCAGACGTCGGGTGCCGACGGGCGGGAGCCCGACTTATGGTGGTGGTGGTGACGCTCCCCGGACTTCGCCGAGGCCTTGGGGGCGGAGGAGAACGACGGCCTGGCGGGAGGGGCCTGAGAAGAGCGAGAAACTGGAACCACAGCCGGGGAGAGAAGAGGCCCTGGATGGAGACCGGTCTGACTGAATTCGAGGCGCTGCGGACTCGGAGGCCCGAGTTGAGACCTGGAAGGGTCCTTCTCCTCTCTTCTTTTCGGGCGTGCTTGTGGGATTTCAAGATTCCCCTTAGAGGACATGGCTCTCAATTTTTCTTCTAGCAGGAACGCCTGAAGAGCCTTCTGTCGCCGGATCTCGTAGCGACTATTAAACCCTGGCAGAGGGAACAGGCCTGGGAGTCGTGTTTGGGCCCAGGCACCGATCGAGGCCGTGGTGAGGGTCCTTAAAGGGATCTGCTTCCCGCAGCACACTTCGTGCCCGGAGGTCGGAGAGGACATCAGCGAAAAATATTCGGCGAGAGTAAATCTGTGAGGAAAGTTCAGCAACCACGCCGCCGCTGCCGCTAGACTAAGACCGGAGGGTCGAGGTACGCAAGTCGACGGGCGGAAAGAATCAGATTCTACGGACCACCCCTTATGTACCACGCCTGACGCCGGAGGCGGGACCGCGCGGGAGGTCCTCGCTGAAGACAGCTAGCTAAATTTTTCCGCGGGGTCCTGACGCCTGCCGGCTTCAGTTCTAATGGTGTTACCTGCTGCAAGAGCTGTATCTCGAAGTAAGATCAGTGGGGAACCTAGACAGGACTACCCAGGGAAAAGGGTACGGTGTTTAAGGAATAACAGATGGGAAGAATAAGTCCATGGAGCAAGGCAGGGTAGACATAACAGACGTGAAAGAAAGGGAAACACAGGGTGGCATGTCTCAATGCCAGGAGTCTGGGTAAAAAGATTAGTGAGCTCCAGGCTTTGGTAGCAGTCTCTGGGCTGGATCTAGTGGCAGTTACAGAAACTTGGGCCAATTGAACAACGACTGGGACATAAGCAATCCCAGGCTACATCTTATATAGGCATGACAGAGAGATTGGCAGAGGCGGAAAGGTGACCATCTGCATCAGAGACGGGATCGAGGCAGTAGAGGATGCTACCACTGGGGGAAAGGGGAGAATCACTGTCAGTTCAGCTCACAGAGTTGTCAGGTAAGAACCACAGGGGTGTACAGGCCATGGGAGCAGGGAGAAGAGAGAGAGTTAAAAAGGAACTAGGTGCTGAAGTACGGAGGGGGCAGCAAAGGGAAAGGTTGCAATAGTGGGAGATCTCAACCTGCTAGACATTGACTGGGACATGACTGACTGGAGACCAGAATCTAGGCCCTGCTTGATGTCTTGTAGGACTGCATGCTGGTGCAGCAGGTCAGGGATCCCATTAGACAGTCAGCCATTCTAGATGTGGAACTCACCAACTCGGAAACAGAAGGTGAAGCACGGGTCGAAGAACCACTGGAGTCCCAGTGACCACAATATTATATGGTCAGAGGTGGCGCTGAGCAACTGTAAGCCCTTGTCTAAAACTGACGTGCCAGACTTCAGGAGTGTGGATTTCAACCATATGAGAGAAATTGTGCTGGTCAGGTTAGCGAGGGTAGACAGCATCAGGGGAGTGGAGGAAAATGGGTGGTTATAAAAGGGGCTGTTCTCGAGACAACAAAAACATGCATGAGACCAGTTATCAAGAGAAACAAGTATAAGAGACCAGTTTGGTTCTCTGAAAGGGTCAATGAGGCAGTGAGGTCGAAAAAGAGGGCCTTCATAAGGTACACAGAAAAGCAGAATGAGACAAGTACCAGGAGAAAACTAGAGAGGTCAAAAGGGCAGTCAGGATTGTAAAGGTAGATACAGAGCTGCATACTGCAGAGGGGATCACGGGAGGGGAAAAAAAGTTCTTTAGATGTATAAGAAAAAAAAGAAAGACAAGAGGGGGAATTGTCAAGCCAATGGAGGCTGGAAGAGTAATAGAGGACGATGGGAAGAAAGCAACTGTACTACAGGACTACTTCTGCTCAGTATTCACTACAGAGAACAGCAGACCCCTGCCAGACAGCAGCATATAGGCAGTTGACAGAGGGGTCCCAAAAATGAAACTGCAGAAATTTACTGGCAGAAGAGTCGAAAAGGGTTAAGAGAGCTGAAGGTAAACAAGGCCTTGGGGCCGGATGGGATGCACCCAAGGGTGCTAAGGGAACTACTAACAGTGTTAGCTGAACCCCTGGTGGGACTATTCAATAGCTCTATGCAGCAAGAAATGATTCACAGGGACTGGAAGATAGCAGACATGGTACATGGTTTCACTGCACAAGAAGCTGCTGGGAAACTATGCCTATCAGCCTTACCTCCATGGTAGGGAAACTGAAGGAGACACTCGTCAAAGAAGATCTAGTGGAATACCTGCAGAAAAATGGACTTCAGGATAATACATGACACACACATCTGTAACAGGGAGGTCTTGTCAGACCTACCTGATAGCATTCTTTGAATGGGTAACCAAGGTAGTTGATAAGGGTCATGCTGTAAATTTACTTTGACTTCCACAGGACATTCGACTCGGTGCCACATCGATGGGTGCTGAAGAAGACAGGGGGATCTGGGAACCATTGTTTCATTTACTTTCATTTCATTTATTTGAAATTGCTGGCAAGTACACTTGAATATACATTTCTTTTTCAGGTACAACCTGAAGTCAGTCAAGTATAAACATACAAAACATACTGTAACATTGAGACAGAATAATATCGGTACATCAATACAATCACTTACAGACACTCATTTTAAACTTTTGAAATAGTTACAAGCAGCCGCTGAGAACGTGTTGGTGGAGGCTGAATGCTTAACAATATTCACCAGAGAATTCCACACAAAGGCAGCACAACAGGCAAGGGTTCTTTTCCCTGAATTTGTACACACAAGGGGTAAGACCATTAAGGAAATAGTAAGGTTGGTAGGGAGTTGTTTGGAAGGGAGGCAACAGAGTTGTGGTGAATGGAGTCAGATAAGAGGGAAGAGAGGTTACTAGTGGAGTACAACAGGGATCTGTTCTGGGCCCAGTCCTCTTCAACATGTTCGTCGGCAACATGGGAGAGGAAATTCAGGGCAGGCTGTGTTTATTTGCAGAGAACTCTAAACTCTGTGGTAGGGTTGGCAATGTGGAAGGGATAAGAGAGTCGCAGAGAACCCTGCAAAGGCTGGAAAACTAGTCCAAAGTCTGGCAACTGAAATTCAATGCCAGAAAGTGAAAAGTTGTGCACTTAGTGAGCAAAAATCCCATAACAGTGTACTGGACGGAGGGTTAAGCCAAGCAAGACAGCAGAGGACCTAGGAGTCATCATTAGTGACTCCCTTACACAAATTAGCCACTGTAACAAGGCCGTCAGCAAGACTAACGGGATGTGGGAGTGCCATCAGGAGAGGGTCTGACAGTAGAAAGCAGGAGGTACTGTTACCACTGTATAGGTAGCTGGCGAGGCCCCACCTGGAGTACTGTGCCAGTTCTGGAATCCCCGTCTCAAGAGATGGTATCCAAAAACTCTTCACTAGCACTGCTATTTGGCAGGCAAGTTTCCCAGTTTATATCAGGTTTGTTTAGGTCTCACATAATAATTATTGCCCCACACTTAGATGTTTGTTAGTTTCCCTGAAAATTGTGTTAACGTATGCCCTTGTCGCTGTTAGGTAGCCTAGCTGGCCTAGCAAAATAATAGCTTAAAAAAAGGTGGTGGGAGGAGATGATAAAAATGTTGTTATTCACCTTCAGATCTGCCAGTCGAGTTTTTGCCAGTGTGATGTAATCCAGGAGCAGGGAACGGTACTTTGCTGCTACGTATGGAGGATACATCACATGAACCTGCAAAAATCAAACCAATTTTCCTTAGTAGGATTGCAATCTCCTAAACAGTGGATCCAATCAGATCTTCTGAATACAGTAGTGGGGTGGTTCGCCTACGACTGCAACTACAAGTCTTGTCGCTCCACTGTGATATCTGAATTTAACTGGCCTCTGCTGTCCCAAGGAACAAAAGCAAACTGACAAAGTAATTTTTAAATCTGCTTAAGGGTTAACTGCACCTTATGAATCCAGTTTACCTGCTCCTCACAGTAATGAACAATCTCCAAAGTATGTGAAAGTACAGTTATGTAAGAACGTACCGTAACAGTAGATCTTCGAGAGGAGCTCTTGCAGCAGGTAATACCATTAGGACTAAGGCCGCTAGGCGTTAGGACCCCACGGAAATCTTGTAGCTAGCACTCTGTAGCGGGGGACCGCCCCCAACGTCGGCTCAGCCCAACGTCAGGCATGGTATAAAGGAGGCGGTCTCCCAGCGACATCTCAATTCTCCCGCTGGAGAACCAGCTGAAAGGAATGGAGAACCGTACAGGATCTCCCCAACCCTGTATAGGGATAAAAAACACAGATTACTTGGAGATGGAGGGTGGGAAAGCCACCTGCTGCAAGAGCTCCTCTCGAAGATCTACTGTTCTGGTAAGTTCTTACATAACTGTACTATCCGACTTCGAGGGGGAGCTCTTGCAGCAGGTAATACCATCAGGACTAAGTCCCAAGCAGTACCCAAAGATAGACCCAGGTCTGACAGGGAAGGGAAAAAAGAACATAACAGCCTCATGAGAATAGGCATTGTATGACAGCCAGTCCGAAACCTGCTCTCCTCCTAGAAGCAATGTCTAGGCTGTAATGCCTGATGAAGGTGTGGACCGTGCTCCAGGTCGCAGCAGTGCAAATGTCTGCCAAGGAAATGTTTCTCAAGGAGGCAAATGAGGTAGCCACAGCCCTGGTGGAGTGACCTTTGATGGGGCCCAGCAGGGTTTTACCATGGTGTTGGGAACAAAAAGAGATGCAGTGCACCAGCCAACGGGCTAGTGACTGCTTGGAGACAAGAGCCCCTGTCATCTTGTTTGCAAAGGAGACGAATAACTGGTCCGTCTTTCGAGACACTCTAGTCCTATGAAGATAATACCTTAGGATTCTGTGAACATCCAGGGTATGTAACAAAGCCTCTCCCTGATTTTCAAATTCAGCATAATAAATTGGAAGGCTGATGTCCTGGTTCAAAGTCAGTACTGACACCACCTTCAGTAGGAACTTAGTACTCGTACACAGGGTCACCCTCTCCCTGTGAAAAATAAGATAAGGCTCCTTACACATCAGGGCCTGAAGCTCGGAAACCCTTTGAGCGGAAGTAACAGCAACTAAAAGAAGTGCTTTCCAAGAGAGAAAGCGTAGCTCGCATGTCACGCTGGTTCGAAGGGAGGCAGGGTGAGTTTTTCCAGAACAAAAAGTAAATCCCAAGGAGGGACAGGATCCTTCCTGGGAGGTCTGATGTGTAGAACCCCTTTAAGGAAAGTCTTGCATACATTAAGCTGTGCTAGAGTCCTCTCCCCAAAAGGCGCATGGTATGCGGAAACCGCACACGTCTACCTTTTTGAAATTTAAGAGGTTTTTATTATGTCATTAAGTACACCAAACCAAGGGGGCAACCAGCCAGACATGACAAATAGAATACATAAATGGAACAAAGAAGTACATCCACCTTCAAAGAACATGAGCCAAATAAGCCCCCCTCCCCCACCCCTCAATCACCCAAACCCACCCCATCCCCCAGGAGTGTGCCAAATAATAGGTAACAGAGAGAGAGGACCATCTAAATTAACATGCCTCCTGAATACTTATTTATACCAATTAACCACCCCATTAAGATAAATATAACGATAAAGCTTACCCCATTTCCTATTAAAACCCGCCATATTGTTACGGAATCCTGCAATTAGCGTCTGCTCTTAAGAAAGACTGAAATATCATTTAGCCATTCACTATAGGAAATGGTTAATTGGTCCATCCAATGTTTAAGGACTAACTTTTTGACAATAATCGATATCCATGCCATATGGAATCTGCGCTCTTTGACCGGAATACCAGAGTAAACACCCATCAGACAGACTTCAATTGTCAACAGGTCATTCAATCCCAACAGGGGATCCAATTTAGAATGAATTTGTTGCCAAACCGGGAACACTTTTTCAGAATACCAGAATATGTGCACCACATTACCTTCCATTTTACCACAGCGAGTACATTTAGAATCCAGAAGTCAGCCAATTTTAGCCAATCTAATCGGAGAATAATACATATTACTCAAAATATGGTATTGAGTAAGCCTAAATCTATCCTGGGAATGGTATATATAAAAGTCCTTCCAGATCTGAGCCCAGTCAAGGTATAAGTCAGGGAGTAAAACATTCCAGGTAGTTGAACCAGCAAGGGGACTGGAACCAGCCATAGAAATTAGGAGGGAATATATGGTAGATACGCTATGTGGTTTCAGAGCATAATCAGATATTTGAGCTAGTAAAGAATTAGTCCCTGTTGTTTTAGGCTTGAAGCCAAAAAGAGCCCCTATAAGATGCCTTAACTGAAAGACTTTAAATATCTGATTCCGTGGGATATCAAATTTAGCAAGAATTTCGGGGGAAGAAAGAAGGTTATCCTGAGAAAATAAGTCCATCACTCTCACCCCAATCAGGTGAGGGAGCCACTGATTCGAAAGCCATAAGCCGTCTATTCTAATATTAAGATTTGTCAATATCGGTTGCTCCATGTCGTATTTAGGGAATATCTTGAAATATGCGCAACACTGAGAAAAAACCTTAAGTGAACTGGCAATAACCGAGTCACGCAATGCCCCCGGCAGAGAATTTTTACCCAAGTAAAAAACCATGGAAGGATTAATAAGATTAGCCCTTAAAAGATTGTTCTCTATTTGGAGCCAGATGGGGGTATAGTCCAACTCCTTATGAGAAAACCATTTCCCCCAGCTTAGCTAAATGGCTCGCCCAATAATAAAATAGAAAATTAGGAAGGCGAAGGCCTCCCATGTTTTTGTGTAAGCTAAGTTTACTATAACCTTGCGAGATGTTTACCACCCAAATGAACCTAGAACCAATGCGGCAGACGCTTTAAAAAAAGAGTATCGAAGCCACAAATTCAGCAGGTTTATAGGATAAAAGAGACGAGGCAAAACATTCATCTTAATCACATTAATCTGCGCCCTAACGATAAGGGTAACTTTTGCCATCTTTGAAGGTCATGCTGAATGGTCCCCATTAAATCATCCAGATTGAGTTTTCTGTGGAAACGGGGTTCCTAGTTAAATAGACGCCAAGATATTTAATTGCTCGGGGAGACCATTTGATACCCAAATGATCAAAATCTATTTTCCTCGTGTGACTATTAAGCGGAAAAATCTCCATTTTGGATATATTCAATTTATAGTTAGATAGCTTACCAAATTGGCTAATAATCCCTAACACATACTCCAAAGATTGTGCCGGTTGGTCCAGATGAAGAAGAAGAATATCATCCGCATATGCCGATAACTTTAGATGAGTTTATCCAGGAAGTGCCCCTAAAAATACAACTAAAAGAGAAAGCATTTCAACCCAGATAACCTGAGCCTGTGTAAGCCCACCCCACCAGAAGTCACTTAACTGACCAAGCCCAAAAAATAATACCAGAAACAGCTGACAAGATAGCAAATTAATCATGACCTTACCCCTTTACTAGCGTTGATATCCACCTGATGGCGGAAGGTCAAACCCACCCAAAAAATGTGACCTGATTAACCAACCAGGCCCCTTACATTCCAGCTCTGAAACCCAAAGGGGAGAACAAAATAGATCCCTGCATTAGCCCCAACAAATACCCTTAAGGGGAGAAAACCCTAATAATAAGTCCAAGACCCCGGCAGGGAGGCACATCGACCAAGCCTACCAAAAGCGGGGACTGGCCTCTAGTGTGCTTGAGTCACTACGAGAGAGCCGTACCCCCCATGGAGAGGGCCGAAACATAGCCCTACCACTCCAAGGCAGAATCACAGCGAGGAGGTACCCATGAAAGGTCGGTATGCCACACATCAAACCTCCTCTTCCCATATTCCTTGCCAACATCGACCGCTAGCTCCCCAGCCAGTTCAAAACCAGGCCCTTAAGAACCACTCCGCAGGTCCTAAACTGAATTGCCCTGACCAGCAAGCGGCCCATAACACTCTGGATCCCTGTAAAAGTAAACACTCTGACCAGCAATACGTAGAGGCGCTTCAAAAAAAACAACAACCACCGGGGAGCTGACAGTCAAAATACACAACCCATATCAGAAAACCCACTTACTAGTACCTCCATATCCCGAAGCACTGGCTGGGTGTAACGCCACGTCCAGCCTGGGGAATAAATTAAGGAAGGGGAACTAAAAGAGCACCAGACAATCCTTCCCCAGGGAAACTGCCACCTTGAACAACGATCCCCTTATGAAACCCGAACACCCCATTGGGCCTATTTAACCCAAATTCCGAGATCCCCCAAGCGCTTGCAGATTTCAGCAAATCCCTACCACTTCATCAGGTAAAACAACCAAATTTAGCCTATCCTTCACACTTAAACCAAATTTAAGAGAAATAAGCATTGTAACAAATTCAGTCTTTTTTGAAAAGATCCGGTAGCCGTGTGGCTAAGTCCGAGGAGGCCTGTTTAGGAGACTCGTAAGACAACCAGGAGCCATGCACAGATACTCTTAATTTCGCCGGGTACTGCATCTTAAAGGGGATTCCAGCAGATATTAGTTTGCTGACTGTAGAATGATATACCGCCCGCTTCAGGCGAGTCTCTCGGGGTAGGTCTTGAGTGAGCCTGAGAGTTGCCGACTCCCATACGACTTTCTGTAAGTCCTTGACCTTGTTAAGGACATGCTGCCTCTCTAAGTAGCTTAAAAACTTCACAGTGATGGGTCTGGGCGGAGCTTCTGGAGGAGGCAGAGGTCTAACAGAACAATGAGCCCTTTCAATTTGATAGTTAGGGTTAAGAGGGGAAGGGCCAACCAGTTTCTGTAGCAACTTCTGTACAAAAGAAATGATATTGGGGCCTTCCTCCGATTCAGGCAAACCGAGGATCAAAACATTATTCCGTCAACTCCTGTCCTCCAAATCCTCCGTCTTCAGTTGAAGTTTAGTAATCTGTTGCCGTAGATGAGATATCTCCGGATCAGTCTTTTCTCTCCACTTCTCCAGTGAAACTGATCGGGCCTCCATATCTCCCACCCGACGTGCGAGGTCAGTTAAATCTGTACGAAGAGATTTCAACTCCGACGAAATATCAGAAAGTGATTCCTTAAAAGGGAGCATTTCTTGGAGAAAGCGATCCTCCGATAACTGAGTAACAGCTATGGTTGAAGGGGTCGCCTTATCCGAACCTGTGCCTTGAGCCCATTGCTTCTTGGGCATTTTTTCTGGAGAGGCTGGTGGAGTATGCCTTGGCAAGGCCTGCTTCATGTCAGCCTCCATAAACAGCAGAAACTCGACTACCAGGCACAGAATCGAAACAATTCAGGCTCAACAGCAGACTATATCTCCTAGCTCACTTTCAAGATAGCAAATATGCCAATCAGACCTTGAAAAAAGGCGAGATAGGTGCAAGGCACCGGGAGCTCCTAATCAGCGCTGCTACCAGGAGCCCTGCAACACGTGATCTGCACACGTGTACCTAAGCCCCAGGTCCAAGAGGCGAAGAAGAGTCTAGCACGTGCTGAACCGGACAATCCAAGGGATCTAGGGCACGAGCAGTTGCCCAAAGGCAGAAATGCTTCTACTTCATAGCATATGTAACCCTTGTGGAAGGTTTCCTCACTGCCACCAGAACTTCTGCCACCCTGCTTGACACTCCCAATCTTTTTGTTAAGACTGCCAGAGCCAGGCATGCAGGTGAAGAGACCGCAGAGCAGGATGGACGAGCGTCCCCTGCTCCTGTGAGAGCAAGTGGGTGGGGAGAGGCAACTGTACTGGAGGTTCCAATGACAGCTGTTGGAGCAACGGATATCAGATTTGACGAGGCCACAGAGGAGCTACCAGGATCATCCTGGCTCCCTCTGACTGCAATTTGAGCAGTACTTTCTGGATGAGAGGGAAGAGAGGAAAAGTGTACAGGAACCTCCCTGTCCAGTAGAGGGACAATTTGTCTCGCCAAAATACACCAGGCCCTGGATCGAGCAAGCAAAAATTTTGCAGTTTGGCACTGCACGGGGACGCAAAGAGGTCCAATTCTGGATGGCCCCAGCGACCGAAGAGGTCGTCTGCGACTTCCTGGAACAGTTCCCACTCGTGGTTCAGAGAGCAAGAGTGGCTGAGACTGTCGGCGAGAACATTCTGGATGCCTGGAAGGTGTACGGCAGTAAGATCCAGAAGATGTTCTGCTGCCCAGTCCCACACTCTCACGGCCTCCCTGCAAAGGGGATAAGACTGAGTGCCCCCTTGCTTGTTGATGTAGAAGACAACTTGCGTGTTGTCTGTCTGTAGCAGAAGAGGACCCTGAGACAGATGATCTTGTAAGGGCATACAGAACGGCTCTCATTTCCAGAACATTGATGTGCAGAGAGCGTTCTGTGGGAGACCAAGATCCCTGGGTCCTGTGTTCCCCTAGGTGGGCCCCCCAACCTGACAGTGAGGTGTCCGTCGTCAGTGTCTGAGACAGGGGTGGTCTCTGAAAGGAGACCCCTTCCTCTAGGTGTGGGAGGCAAAGCCACCACTTGAGGGAGCGACGAACCACCAATGAGACTTGGACCAGCTGATCCAAGTTGTCCACCGCTTGGTCCCACTGGACCCTGAGGTGCCACCTGTAGGACCATCATGTGCAATCTGGTGAGGGGGACTGTGGTGATGGCAGCCGTCATGTGGCCCAGAAGCCGAAGAATTACCCATGCAGGGACTGAGGAGGCTGCTTGAACTCTGCTTTCCAGAGCCCTCAACCGATCTGCCCTCTCTGAGGGCAGGAAAGCTCTTCCCTGAACGGTGTCCAGGATCACACCTATGTATTGCAACCTCTGGGAAGGCCAGGGTTGCGATTTTTGCCAGTTTACCATTATCCCCAAGGAGAGGAAAAGCTCTTCTGTCTCCTTTAGGGCGTCTTTTAGTTGCACTTTTGACAGAGCAGAAATAAGCCAGTCACCCAGGTAGGGATAAACAAAGTGGCCTCTCCGTTGCAGGACCACTGCCACCACTACCAGACATTTAGTGAAAACTCTGGGGGCAGATGAGAGGCCAACGGGCAGAACCTGAAACTGGTAATGCTGATCCTGGAACCTGAACCGGAGGAATCTCCTGTGAGAACGCAGGACTTTGATATGCGTGTAGGGGTCCTGCATATCTAGGGAGCACAACCAGTCTCCTTGATGAATCAAGGGTAACAAGCTTGCCAGAATTACTATCTGAAATCTCTGGTATTTGACCGCGCAATTGAGCTGACTTAAATCCAGAATAGAGCACAGGTCTCCTGTTTTCTTTGGGACCAGAAAAAAACGGGAGTAAAACCCCTTGCTCCTCTGGGCCGGAGGTACCGACTGGATGGCATTTTTCTCCAGAAGCTGTTGGATTTCTCCCACCAGAAGTTGGGCATGGACTGGTGGACAATGTACAGGAGGGGGGGATTGTCCGGTGGGATGCATAGAAATTGTATCGCATAACCCTTGCGAATGGTGTCCAACACCCACTGGGCTGATCTTATGTTGGACCATTCAGCAGGGTAAAGGGAAAATCTCCCTCCGACTTTCTCGTTCTGCGTCTCCTGAGAGAGAGGAGGAAGAAGCAGCGAGTCAGGCAGTGAAAGAGTTGGGGCCCTGTGCCGTAGGAGCTTTGGACTGCTTGGGGCCTTGAGGGGCAGGATGACCCTGTCTCTTGAACCCTTTGCCTTGGGGATGTTTTCCCCCCGACCCTGTCCTTTACGAAAGGGACGGCGGCGGAGTCCTTGAGGCTCCGACTTTTAGATACAGTGGACGTCTGCCACGGCTTTACCTGGCTCCTGGAGATCCTTGACCAGGGATTCTACCTCCTGGCCAAAAGAATAATGGTCGACTGCAAAAGAAGGCATCCATGGAGCCAAACTAAGTGGGTTGACGGCAGTAAAAGAACTGGGATGGCGCCGGGGGTCCGCTCCCTTTGTACCATGCCTGACGTCGGGTGGAGCCAACGTCGGGGCAGTCCCCCGCTACAGACTGCTAGCTACAAGATTTCCACGGAGTCCTAACGCCTGGCAGCCTTAGACCTAAAGGTATTACCTGCTGCAAGAGCTCCCCCTAGAAGTCAGATCAACAGGTCTCTTTCAGCTGCCAAGAACTAAATGTTTGGTACAATAGCCTTTCCTTACTTACATGCTAATTCCTCGAACTCCCATTCTCCAGACCTGCACAATATACAGTCCTTTCATATAAAAACTGAAAGAACTTGGTAAGGTCACTTGTACAGGCAGTTCATTCTTCCACTGTAGTATAGAAACATAGATGTTAACAGCAGGAAAAAAAAAAAAAGGCCCACTTGAAGCCAACCCGCCAGCACAGTGGTAGCACCACCACTGGCAGCTACAATAACCTGGCTTTGGGAGCAAACTCAAGGCATTAGAGGGATGGCTGGGGGGAGGAGGATTGAATGTCCAGGGGACTGCTTTCCTCCTCCAGAGAGGGGGTGGCACAACGTCTGGTGCCTGCAGGACACTGGCAATCACAACAAGAAGGTGAGGAGCGGTGGACGTCGGGTTCATCGCACGTGGAACCACACTTCACATCATCCTAGACATCATCACATACACGCTCTATAGAGGCGGGACAGAAAGCTGGAAATCATTCCGGCTGGTAGGATGAACATTGACCCTCTGCAGGCCCACCATCGGTGACCCAAGCACCTCCCAAACTAGATCCGTGTCAGGCGGGTTGAGAAGACTCCCCGCCACTTTGCTGTGAGGGCATCAGGAAGGGTAAGTCCAAGACAAACTAGGTGATGGGGCGGGGGGATGTGTGATGGGGCCAGCCAGACCAGAGGGGGATAAACAGAATACGGAAAATAAAGGCCCAATTGCCTATTGAGTCTGCCCCAGCACCCAGCCTAATGCTGGAGCGGAGCTAGTCTACCACTAGTCCTCACTGCATCTCCATACCCTCCTCCTCAGTGCACTCCCTTCCCTCAACTGCCAACCCTCCCTCATTTCTCTGGTTAGACTATTTCCCCGTACCTACCCCACAGGTGTTTAAAGCGAACTCTGCGCCTACCACTTCTTCTGGCAATGAATTCCAGTTCTCCACCACCCTTTCTATAAAGAGGAACTTCCTTCAATCACTCCTAAGCTTCTCCCCACCAGTTTCCATCCATGGCCTCTTGCTACCTTGCTCTCACTTCTTGTGAACAGGTCACTGTCGTCTACTCAATACCCTTTAGGTACTAAAAAGTCTTTACCATGCCCCCCCTTCCCCAGCCTCTACAGGACAATAGGAGGCGCTTATGAGATGCTGGAGCATAGAGGGGATCAGTAGCCAGTGGAGGTGATTCTTCATAGAGCTCCCAGTTCATCCTCAACTGGGGAGTTGTGTGTGATTCTTCATTTATTTAGTTTCTGTTGACAGGGAAAGGAAGGCTAGACAATACTGCTTGGGGGTGGATACGGATTCAAACCAACTAAAATTGAAAAAAATTAAGCTATTGGTGATATTTTAGGGAATGGGAAAATTCTGCCAGTATTCCAGGTTAGTCCCCCTACTCTTTTCAGGAAGTGCCATGAGATCCTTAACATCCACCTGAGCAACCACCAGAAGAGGCAGACAGGACCTCAGTTTAACATCCCAACCAAATGATGGCACATCCCAATGGTACAGCATTCCCTCAGTACAACACCTGGGTGCTCGCACTTATGGGATGAGCCCCAGCCCTGGTGTGGGACTAGAACCCACAGCCTTCTGACTCAAAAGCAGATGTGCTACCAAATGAGCCACGCCGACACCATGAAAGAAAAAAATATGAAATGCTTCACTGATTTGCATGTCATCTTTGCACAGGGATCATGCTAAACTTTTCTGTACTGTTCCAGTTTTAGGATATGTGATGCACTTTAAGAAAGACAAGAACAAGATGGAGAGTGTGTAGAGGAAGGTAGATAAAATGATCCAGGGTCAACAGGAAGAGACTTAAATGGAGAGACTGAAAGATCTCAACATGATCACACTGGAGGCAAGAAGAGAGAGAAGAGTCTTTATTTGGTAGAGTCAGTATAGTCAAAATGACCACACTTTCTAGATTTTTATACCTTTATCAATCCAACATATATACTAATATACTAGACGCCAGCAGAGTAGGTCTACTGGTCTATCAAGTCTGCTCGTGCATCAGCACCCTGATTGGGTACCAAAGCCCTCTATCTGTCTCCTTTCACTGTTACTCCATCCCCCAGTCCTACCACCCCTCCTCAGGCAAACCAGCCTCTGCTTCACCCCTTGCCTATACCTGTCCCACCCTCTCCTGAATCCCTCCACCGTAGCTGCCTGTACCAGCTCCCCAGGCAGCGCATTCCATGGTTCCACCACTCTCTCAGTGAAGTACCTCCTCCTTTCCCCCACTAATCCTACCACCCTCAATCTTCCAACTGTGTCCTCTGGTGATTCCATCCTTCTTCAGTCGAAAGATCCTATCTCGGCTTACCTTATTTACTCCCCTGAGGTACTTGAAGACCTCAATCATGTCCCCCCGGTCCCTCCTCTCCTCCAGCAAGAACAGGTTGAGCTCCCCTAGTCGTTCTTCATATGTCATATCCTCCAGGCCCCAGATCATTCTGGTTGCTCTCCTCGGAACCCTCTGCAGGAGCTGGATGTCCCTCCTTAGGTGCGGCCTCCACAACTGCACACAGTACTCAAGATATGGTTTAACCAGGCTGTTGTACAGTGGCAAATTCACCTCCCTGTTCCTTGAGGTAATTCCCCTAGCAATGCATCCCAGCATCCTATTTGCCCTGACCGCAGCCCTCCTGTACTGCTCTGAATTATTCATGTTAACATCCACCAAGACTCCTAGGTCTCTTTCCCCTGCCGTGGCCTGCAACTCATCCCCCCTCCCCCGGTGTACATAGAGTTGGGGTTTTCCTGCCCTAGGTGTAAAACCTTGCACTTCGATCTCCCCTCCTCCCCCTCCACCACCGCTCCCAGCTTAGAGTCGTCCGTAAAGAGACTCATTTCACACCCGATACCTTCCCTGATATCAGAGATGTAGGCGATAAACAGGAGAGGCCCCAGGACTGATCCCTGTGGGACCCCACTTATGACCTCCCTAGGAGACGAGACCTCCCCTCCGACCACTACCCGCTGAGTGTGACCTGAAAGCCAATTTAAAATCCACCTAACCGTCAATGGGCCTACTCCATCCCCCCCATCTTCTCCCTTAGGCCAATGTGAGGGACCGAATCGAATGCCTTGCTGAAGTCCAGGAACAGTACATCGACTGGTCTCCCCCTGTCGAGTGCTGATGTCACCCACTCACAGAACTCTACAAGGTTTGTTTGACATGATCTACCTGGCACAAACCCATGCTGCCAGTCATCCAGGTAACCCATCTCTTCCACGAAACCTCCCAGCCTTTCCTTAAGTATGCTCTCCATTACCTTCCCCACCACCAACGTCAAACTGATGGGTCTATAGTTTCCTTTCTCTTCTCGATCCATCTTTATGGATGGGCACAACATGCGCCTGCTTCTAATCTCTTGGCACCCTCTCTGTCTGGAGCGACAAGTTAAAGAGATCCGTCAATGGCACAGCCAAAACATCCTCCAACTCCCTCAATACTCTGGATGAATAGCATCAGGCCCTGGAGATTTATCCTTTTTTAGGGACTGGAGGGCCTCCCACACCTGACCAATAGGAATATCAGCATCCGTCTCTCCCCCCCCCCATTCAGCAGAACCATCCTGATATCTCACCCCTGGTCTACCTGCCCCAGCGGCTTGTTCTTCAGCAGGTACCCCCAATAGTCAGGTCTGCTGTGCCTTCTATGTCCTTCAATCCCTTTTCTGGAAGTTCCCCAGTCTCCTCCCTAGTGAACACTGAGGCGAAGTACTCATTCAGTACTCCGCCTGCTCTCCAGCCCCTTCCACCCACCCCTCAGCTGTCCTCAACCTAATGAGCTGGCCCTTGACCTTCCTCCGCTCACCAATATACCTAAAGAACCCCCATCCAGCTCCCCAAGAAACTTCTCTGTAAAATAGCTGTAACTTTTTGATATTTCTTCTGGCAGCATAAGCCTCGAAGGATTAAGCGTAATGTTATGTATTCTCTACTAGAAGCTAGACTATCTTGAGTCTCAACTACCCCATATCAGAGATGGTATGCTGTATAATACACAGGCCCATCTCCTGGCTTGGTGGATCATGGAGGGATCTACATTAAATCTCCCATTCTTTACTGCTATACTTAGCCCCTACTCTGCTTGCTTTTAAAGTCCCGGCCCTGCAAAATACCTTCACGTCCAACCTAGCCAAAGTCTGTGTTCAAGCGCAAGAACTTACAGCATACCGCCCCAGTTTATCTCCCCAAATCAGTCTGGCAGCCTTGATGAGTGTCTAGCAGTGTTCCTCACTTCCCTTTTGGCAAGTCCCATCAATGGAGGCTGCGCAGCAACTTATTTAAGGTGCATGGGATTCACATCAGACAGACTTGATATGCTGCAAGGCCTTCTTCTGCCAGTGAAGGTCTGTTTCTATGTGATGCCGAAACTACACATAAACATAAATCATGTTAACAACTTCTATTTTTTTAAACGGCGCTTCATTTCAAAATTAAGATGTTTCTCTTTGTAGAAAATAACAGAAACCCCTGTATGGGTAATGGACAATGTCAACTGAAAGATAGAAACATAGAATTTGTTCGAAGAAAAGGATTGTTTGGCATACACCCAGTTTGACCAGAGGGGGTCCCCTGTCTAGTCTGTCTTTGTAAACCCTAGCTGTTCTGCAGTGATCCTCCCTCCTCCCTGCCCATTTACTAATTTTTCCCTATGTCATCCCATGCAGGCTTAAAGCCCCCTACTGTTTTTTCACCTCCACCACTTCCGCTGGCAGTCTGTTCCAGGCATCCAGCACTCTTCCAGTGAAGTAGTACTTCCTCAAATCCCTCTTAAACTTCCTCCTTGACTTGGAACTCAGAACTTAAGAATGCTACAACTGTTAGCACAACACCATCTCATACCTCTCAACTGTCCATGATTTTCAGGGACGTCTCTGATTTTACCTCAGAATTTTCCTCTGTCCCTCATAAAATTTGTGTTTTTGTGACTGAACAGTGGGGACTGTAAGCACAAAATAATATCAAACATTAAAATTACAGACTTGTTCTTCTTCAGAAAATAAATCTTACACTAAGCCCCTTATTCTAGCTACTTTCTGAGTTACTATTACCAACTTTTAAGATGTGTCTCTGATTTGGGTTCTTTGTCCCTGATTCAGGAGACAAGAGGATGAGAGGTATGCATCATCTTATCATTACCAGACTGCCTGGAATGTTTAGAAATAAACAATTCTGACTGGCAAAAAATGATGTCATAATTAACAAAACTGAAATACACCCAGCTGACCAACAGTGGGATATGAAAAGAAGCAAAAGTGAAGCAAAATTCAAAATTTGACATTATTTAATGTTTTAATCTCACATGAAGGCTGGCTATTGATAAAGCGTCTCACCTATAAACGCGCTCAATCATGGAGTCCTACTGAGCAATCCAGGCCAACACCTGTGTCAGACTGAAGGACCTTGTGGTACTATGATAAGAACAGTGGTTAAATGACATGCCTCTCACCTTCAGATACTGCGGGGGCTCAAAGGGCACCAGATCAGTCAGGAATTTCAGAATGAAGATCAAGGACTTCTTGCTGTTGCCATGGTAACCATTGGCAGTACCAAAAGAAACCTTCAGAAAACAGAAATGGTGTTAAAATGAAGTCTTTCCAATAAAGCTGTGCAGTTGCATGCACATATATACAGGTATATGCACATGCACAAGCATAAAAAAGTACAGTTAGGGAAGAACTTACCATAACAGTAGATCTTTTTTTAAATTCAGTATGCTTTAGACGCTCACCTAAGCTCAGCCCCAATCTCCCAGGCCCCTCACTTGCCTGTAACTTATCTCTTCTTGGCAATCCCTGGCTTACCGCCCAGGGCAGCGCGTCCTTGCCGGCATGATCCTTCCGCGACACCGGTAGGGATACGGCAGGGGTCACTACTCGATATTGCCTCCCTGGCTTGCTCCCCTAGGGCGGGGCTTAGAGTCTGGCCGGGATGATGGACACTGGAACTACGTGTACCGGCAGAAGCCCAGCAGGCGATCGGAGCTGGAGATGTGGGGCATCATTGAGGCGGCCGCCATTTTTTTACTGGATCCCTGGGAGCGGGGACGTGCAATGACACCCAGCATCTGGCCCGCCCCAAGTGATGGCACCAGCCACAACAGTACCCCCATCCTCCCTCAGGGATCAGGTAAGCGCTGGACACTCCCCCCCCCCCTCCAGAAAAGGAGAGCAGTCCCCAGGACACTCAATCCTTCTCCCCCTGGCTGGACCTCTGACTCCCGGGACTGTTCTCAAACCCGGGTCATCTGCGTCGCAAGCAGAAATCCAACCACTGCGCTGGTGGGCTGGCCGTAACAGTACATCTTCGAGAGAAGCTCCTGCAGCAGGCAGCACCGGTAGGAATAAGCTATCAGGCACTAGGACCCACGGAAAACTTTTAGCTAGCAGTATATAGCGGGGGACCGCCCACTGATGTTGGCCTGCCCCAGACACTGGCATTTGGTATATAAGGGGTGTTCCCATAGCCCTATCTCAGTTCTCCCGCCGCAGACCCGGCAAGCATAGACAGGAGGAGGGATCCAGGAAAGAGCAAGCACAGTGGGAAGTAGGGAGGGAAAGCAGCACCTGCTGCAGGAGCTTCTCTCAAAGATCTACTGTTACGGTAAGTTCTTACGTAACTGTACTATTTTACTTTGAGGATAGCTTCTGAAGCAGGCAACACCAGTAGGACTGAGGCCCAAGCAGTACCCATAAGAAACCCCATCCAAAGGGAGGAGGAGGAAAGGAACAGAGGAGTCAGTCCTTCAGGAAAGAAGACCTTGCAGGACCACAAGGCCAAAGCATGCCCTGCATCAGGAAGCAATGTCCAAACTGTAGTGCTTGATGAAAGTATGGACAGAACTTTAAATGGCAGCTGCACAAATATCTGCCACTGAGACCCTCCGCAGTGAAACGAAGGAGGCAGACACTCGGCTAGCAGAATGGCCTTTAATCGGACCCAGTAAAGGCTTGTCATATTTCCAGTAGTAGAAAACAATTCAATTCACCAACCATTTGGATAATGTCTCCTCAGAAACTGAAGCCCCAAAAAATTTTGGGACAAAGGAGACAAACAACTGATCAAATTTTGTGAAAGAATGGGTGCAATTCTGATAACAGAGCACCCTATGAACATCCAGAGTGTGAAGTAAGGCCTCCTCATGATTTGTGTACTCTGCGTAATAAACAGGCAAGTGGATGTCCTGGTTCAGCGTAAATTCGGACACCACCTTGGGCAGAAACTTAAGATTGGTCCGAAAGGACACACTGTTTTTGTGAAAAACTAAATAGGGCTCTTTACACATCAGAGCCTGAAGCTTGGAAATCCTCCGAGCAGAAGTGACGGCAACTAAAAATAATGCTTTCCACGACAGAAAGTGTAGCTCGCAATCTACGACCAGCTCGAAGGGAGGCAAAGTAAGTTTCTCTAACATGAATAAAAGATCCCAGGGAGGGACAGGATCCCAAATGGGAGGTTTGAGGTGCAGAATGCCCCTTAAAAAGGTATGGGACAGGTCCAGCTGAGCAAGGGTCTTGCCCTCAATAGTTTTTTTTTTTTTTTTTTAGTTATTTAACTAGGAGTAGCAAACTAAGCTGAAAGCTTTTTTACAGGTGCGACCTGGGAGCACAGGGAAGTTAAGTGACTTGCCCAGGATCACACAGTATGCAAGTGGAAGCTGTGGGATTCAAACCCAGGTCTGGTCTGCTGGATGTCATCAGATTTGCAGCTCAGAGCCTTACACCACTGAGCTATACTGCCTCTGAATAGGTGCATGGTATGCAGAGATGGCTGACAAATGCACCTTAATGGAGGAGTAACCTAGGCCAGAATTCAACAAGGCAAGGAGGTACTCCAAAACCAAAGTCACCGGACAAGTGAAAGGTTTGAGGGAACAGGTGGAAGCCCATAGGCAAAAATGTTTCCACGTCATAGCATAGGTAGTTCGAGTGGAAGGCTTCCTAGCAGCCACTAGGACCTCTGCCACCCTAGGGGAAACCCCGAAATGGGAGACAGCAAGGTCTTCAGGAGCCAGGTGTGCAGATGTAGAGACTTGAGGTCCGGATGGATTAAGGTACCCCGATCCTGGGAGAGCAAAGCATGAGCTCAGGGGCACAGGAACTGGAAGCTCCACTGCCAGTTGTTGGAGCGGGCGAAACCAAATCTGCCGAGGCCAGTAAGGAGCAATGAGGATCATATCTGCTCCCTCCGCCTGAAGCTTGAGAAGAACCCACTGAAAAAGAGGAAAGGGAGGCAAGGTATAAAGAAACTTCCCTGTCCAGCAGAGGGACGTGTCTCGCCAGAAAACACCAGGCCCTGGATCGAGTGAGCAAAAATTGGGCAATTTGGTATTGAGTGGGGATGCAAAAAGGTCCAACTCTGGGCGTCCCCACCTGTCGAACAGGTAGTCTACAACCGTCTACAGAAGCTCCCACTCATGGGCCTTAGACCGAGACCTGCTTAGGCTGTTTGAAAAGGTGTTTTGGATGCCTGGAACATGGACGGCTGTTAGATCCAGACCGTGAGCCATGGCCCAATGCCAGACCTTCATGGCCTCACTGCAAAGGAAATACGAGTGGGTGCCCCCCTGTTTGTTGATTAAAAGACCATGGATATGTTGTCCGTCTGAATCAGCAAGGGGCCTGGGAGGAGATTCGACTGGAAAGTCTGCACGGCACAGAGGATCACCCTCATTTCCAGCACATTGATGTGGAGGTCTCATTCCAGTGGAGACCATGTCCCTTGAGTCTGTTTGTCGGTCAGGTGGGCTCCACACAGCCCTGGATGGAAGCATCTGTAAGTTAGGATCCGAGTAGGTGGCACCTTGCAGAAGGGGGAACCCCTTCATCTAACTGGGCAAGTCGAGCCATCACCTGAGTGCTCCTTGGACTGCCTGTGAAGCAAACACCTGCTGGTCCAGGTCGCTCAATCGCTGATCCCATTGCATCTGAAGGGTCCACTGGGGTACCCTCATGTGAAGGCACGCCAGAGGGACTGTGGGTATGGCAGCTGCCATGTGGCCCAGAATTCTGAAGTATGTCTGAGCTGAAATTCATCGAGATAAAGCAACTAGATGGGCTGAGGATTGGAGTCTGTCCACTCTGTCTTCCGGCAGAAAGACCTTTCCCTGTTCGGTGTCCAGAACGGCTCCTATGTACTGAAGTATGCAACTGGCCACAGAGAGGACTTACAAGATTTAAGGTGATACCCAGAGACTGGAAGAGGCTGAAGGTATCTGCCAGAGTCCTCATGAGCTGATCTTCGGTGGGAGCCACCAGGAGCCAGTCATTGAGGTAAGGAAAGACATAGCGTCCCTTCCTTCTCAGAGCCGCAGCCACCACAGCTAGGCACTTGGTGAAAACGTGAGGAGCCAAGGACATGCCTAAGGGGAGGGCTCGGAACCAATAATGGGCCTTCTGAAAGCGTAATCACAGGAACCGCCTGTGGGGTGGAAAGACTGGAATGTGCAGATATGCGTCCTACATGTCCAGAGAACACAGCCAGTCCCCTTGATGGAGAAGGGGGATCAGGCCTGGCAGAGTGACCATTCTGAACCTTTTGTACTCCACAATTTAGTTCAGTTGACTCAGGTCTAGAATGAGCCAGAGGTCCCCTGCTTTCTTGGGAACAAGGAAGAAGTGAGCATAGTAGCCCGTTCTGAAGGAAAGAACTGTTGAATACCTAGAGACCAGTGGGGCACAGGACCCAAGGCAGCATGGATTCACAGCGGGAAGGTCATGTTAGGTGAATCTAATTGATTTCTTTGACTGAATGACCAAAGTAGTAGACCAGGGAGGGGCTGTGGACATGGCCTACCTAGATTTTAGCAAGGCATTGACACAGTCCCACAGAAAAGATTAATAAACAAATTAGCCAACCTGGTAAAGAGTCCCAGGGTGGCAGCCTGGGTAAAACACTGGCTGGACAACAGGACACAGAAGGTAATAGTAAACGGAGTCCACTCTGAAGAAAGGGGGGTTACCAGTGGGGTACCGCAGGGTTCAGTACTGGGTCTGGTCCTTTTTAATGTCTTTATAAGTGACACTGCAGAGGGACTGGAAGGAAACATTTGCCTCTTTGCAGTCGACACAAAGATCTGCAACAGGGTTGATACACAAGGGTGTGTGGAAAGGATGAGAAGAGACTTGGCAAGGTTGGAGGAATGGTCAGAAGTATGGCAGCTTGGATTCAACGCAAAGAAGTGCAAAGTAATGCACCTGGGAATGAAAAACCCAGGGGATGAGTAAACAATGGAGGGGGAGGTAGTAACAACAACAAAAATGGAGAGGGACCTGGGGGTAATCATAACAGATGACCTAAAGGTTAGCAAACAATGTGAGAAGGCAGCAGGAAGGGCTGGGGGGATAATGGGATGTATAGGGAAAGGCAGCACCAGTAGAAAACAGGAAGTTATCCCTCTGTACAGATAGCTGGTGGGACCTCATCTGGAGTACTGCATCCAGTTCTGGAAACCCCCATCTCTGGAAGGACACTGACAGGATGGAGGCAGTCCAGAGCAGGGCAACTAAAATGGTGCAGGGACTACAACAGAAGCCATACGAGGAGAGACTAAAGGAGCTTAATATGTATACCCTTGAGGAAAAGGGGGAGAGGGGGCACATGATAGAAACTTTAAAGTACCTCAAGGGAATCAACAAAGTCCAAGAAAAAAATCTCAGAAAAAGAGATGTGCCAGAACAAGGGGACACAATTTGAAGATAGAGGAGGGACGGCTCAGGGGCAATGTGAGGAAGTATTTTTTCACAGAGAGGGTGGTGGATGCATTGAACGGTCTTCCTGAGGAGGGCGTGGGGTCCAAAAACAGTGGAGGAATTCAAAAATGTATGGGACAGACATAAGGCAATTCTTGTTGGGGGTAGGAAGAAATAGGTTGTTGGTTAACTAGGATCTGCAGCTTATCCGGTAGGTAGGGAAATGGGCAGACTAGGTGGGCCTAGCAGTCCTTATCTGCCATCAAAATCTATGTTTCCCCTTTGGTCTGGAGGCACGGGCTCTATGGCCTGTTTGGACAGCAGACACTGGATCTCCCCTCAAATCACAGGAAGATGAGAGGGAGGGTAACGAGAGGGTATTGGTGGGGGGGGTTGTCCGGTGGGACTTCGGTAAACTCCAGGATATGGTCCTGTTCGATATGATGTAGGACCCACTGATCTGACGTAATGCTTCTCCAACCTTCGAGGCAGAGGGAGAAGTGACCCTTATGGACTCCCCCAGATGCCCTACCGGGGGGGTGGCGGCAAAGAGCTGGGCAGAGGCACAGGTTTGGGAAGGGAAGGCTTGGGGGTCTTAGAAGTTCTTGTACCAGAGCCTCCTCCTGGTTGAGAGTTCTCCTGAAGGGACCTCTTGCCTGCTGACCCTGAAACTACTGTCCCTTGGAGCGACGAAAAGGGTGGTTTACTGGAGCCCGGCTCCGAGCGGTACATTCTGTACATGGATTGGACCACTTTCCCGGAATCCTGGAGCCCCAGGATGATCTTTTCTGTGGGTTCTCCAAAAAGCACCGGACCTTGGAAGGGAGCAACCAGCTTTCCTTCCTGGAGATCCTGCGGGAAGCTGGAGACCCAGAGCCACGAGTAACGGCACAAACAAATGAGCTGAAGTGTCAATGGTATCATAAGCACAATGCAGGATATGCTTACCTGCATCAGCCCATGACTGGAGAATGTCTAGGAGCTCCATAATCTGGGAGGACTCAGGCTGGCTCTTGGTCAGTTCTAAGGCTTTCTTCCACAGGGTGTTCTGGTATTTCACGTGAACCAAGAAACTGTGCAAACGAATACTGCATGAGGCCGAGGAGTAAACCTTGTGGCCCAGCTGAGCCAGCCGCTTGGACTCCTTGTCTGGGGGCTGGGAACTAAGATGTTTAGGCTGTTGGATGTGGTCCTGTCAGACGGTGAGCTCATCAGGGACCTTGTGGTTGGGGATCCACTGGCAGGTAGTGATCATGCCACCGTCTGATTTTCCCTGGACATGGGGGGTGGGGGATTGCTTAAAGACGAAGGTGGTTGACTTTACGGGTGTGGATTTCGAGGGTATGGAATGGATCCTTAGGGGCTACCTAGATTGGATAAGGAAGGGTATGGACACTGAGAGCCAGTGGGAGGTTATTAAAAAAGGGCTCCTGGAAGCTACCAAGGCCTGCACGAAGGAGCAACGGAAGTGGGGCAGAGCAAGGAGGCCGAGCTGGTGGATGAAGGAAATCTAGGATGTGGTAAGGGATAAAAAGGCTGCTTATAGCAGATTCCGGCATTCTCAGGGGAAGGGGGATGTTTATAATCCAGGAGGAGTATGTAAAATGGCCCAGATGGTCACCAGGGTGGTGAGGTCGGCTAAGGCAGGAGCGGACCGGAGGCTGGCTTAGGGGATTAGAAGGGGTGAAAAAGGATTTTTCAGGTACACAGGGAAAGAAGAAAGGAAAGGGCAGACTGGGAGGCTGAGATCAGGGGTGGGTGGGTGGGCGGAGGAGGCAGGGAGCAGGCTAAGGTACTAAATGATTTTTGCCTCAGTCTTCATTGGGGGATGGGGGTGGCACTGCAAGGGGAGGAGTGTGAGGGACTAGTGGATGGGGGGGGGGGCATGGACCCTGAGATCCCCTCAGGGAGGGTGAGGGAAGCCCTCAACGACCTGTGAGTGAAGAAGGCACCGGGCCCAGACAGTATCCATCCCAGGGTGCTTAGGGAGTTGGCTGATACCATGGCCGCACTGCTGACAGAGCTCTACAACTTCTCCCTCCAGTCCGGTTGGGTGACACAGGACTGGAGGATGGCCCATATCGTGCCAATACACAAGGGCGGCTCGCAAGAGAAGCCAGGAAATTACAGGCTGGTAAGCCTGACGTCGGTGGTGAGCAAAGTGATGGAGGGCATCTTAAAAGTGAGGCTGGATGGGTTTCTGAGGGCACAGGGACCTCTGGATGATCGTCAGCATGGCTTTGTTAAGAGCAGATCACGTCAGACCAGCCTGGTGGAGTTCTATGATTGGGTGATGAGGGCACTGGATCTGGGCAGGCCAGTGGATGTCCTCTTCTAGACTTCAGCAGGGCATTTGACTCGGTGCCACATCCCGGACTGCTGGAGAAGCTGGGAGAAATGGGGGTACAGACGATCAGGTGGATAGGGAACTGGCTAGCAGGTAGTTTTCAGAGGGTGATGGCTGGGGGGAGGTATCATCTCCAAAGAGAGTCATTAGCAGGATCCCACAGGGATCGGTACTGGGCCCACTCCTGTTCAACATGTGTATCTTGGACATTAGAAGTGGTATCAGGAGCAAAATGAGCCTATCTGCTGAGGACTCGAAGTTGGGAGCAATGGTGGATGGGGAGGTTGACCCTTCGGGGGGACCTGGAGACTCAGGAAGGGTTGTCACGCGCCTGGAAGCTGAAGTTTAATACTGGGAAGTGCAGGGTTCTGCACCTGGGGGCCAGAAATCCAGCTCATGTCTATACCTTGGGGAGGGGCAGGAGAGACACTAGGTTTCGAGGGGGGAGAGGGACCATGGGGTGGTGGTGGATGCCAAAATGAACAACTCAGAGCAGTGTAGGAGGGCTGCGGCCCAAGCTAATAAAATGCTGGGGTGCACAACCAGGAGGATAACCTCAAGGAGCCAGGAGGTACTCCTCCCGCTGTACAACTGCCTGGTTGGACCACACCTTGATTACTGTGTACAATTTTGGTATCCTTACTGCTCTTCTGGAGACGGTCCAGAGGTGGCGACTAAAATGATATAGGGCCTCAGGGACAAGCCGTACAGGGAGAGACTCGGGGAGCTTGACCTGTACTCTCTGGAGGAGAGGAGGGGACATGATCGAGGTCTTCAAATATCTCAAGGGGATAACTAGAGTAAGCCGGGATAGAGTGCTTCAGCTGAGGGAAGGGGGCCACCAGGGGACACTCGATGAGGCTGGTCGGTGGGAGACTAGGAGACAATACTTCACATAGAGGGTGGTGGAACTATGGAATGCGCTGCCCAGGGAGCTGGTGACTGCTGAAACTGTGGAGGGATTCAAGTAAGGTTGGGACAGGTACAGGGGGAGGCTGCATCTTAGTACCCCACCGGGGGAAGGGGTAGGGACTGCTTGGGATGGGAGGGGGAGGCTGTGACGGTGCCCGGAAAGGGCACTGATCCCTCTGAGCAGACTAGATAGACCAGACAGCCTACTCTGCTGGCTTCTTACTATGTTGGGACCTCCCATGGGCTGCAGTGAGAATCATGGAGTCAGCCCTGGGCTGCTCTGCTAAGAAGGGCTCGCTCTTAAGGGCCTTATAGAGCTAGTCAGCCTTCTTTGGAATAGTGGACGCCGACGAAGGGTGCTTCCATGCCAACATGGTAACATGCTGGTAAGAAGAAACCAGAGGAAGCAGGATCACTGGCTTGGGATCCTGTAACTCTAGATGTTCGGCCATCCAGCATCACGGTCTTCGGTGTCCCAGCTGTGGAGCACCTGTATGTGCCTCATGACATCCACGAAATGGGGGTCATCAGGAGGTGACCAAGGTGTATCTTGAGGATGGACCACAGCAGGAGAAAACCCATCCTCTGAAGATTCGGAATCATACTGGGAGCTTCCGCTACAGCTCCCAGAGTCTGAGGGCCGTGAAGAAGACCTGTTCCGCTGACGGTCGCGGGAGCTGTAGTGGTGCCTGGAGATGGACCTAGAGCAGGAGTGTCTCTTCTTCCCCCTAGGGGACCTAGGCTGGTTGGGCTCCGGGTGAGGAGAGGGTTTCTGGGGTGAGGTTGGTTGCCTAGGTGGAGGAGTAGGAGCCTCTGGTTGAGGCTCCTATGGGGGCCTTTTGGACCCCTGAAGCAGTAGGTCCCCCTTGATGGTGTTCCACCATGAAGCAAAAAGGGCCCCCACTTCTGACAAGGGGACTAGAGGGTCCCTAGACTCTGAGGAATACTCCCTGAAGGACCCGGCGTCAAGTTAGAAGGCAGTGCCAGGCCTGCAGGCCCCGAAAGGTCAGACATCGGGGTGCCTGGAGTCTGGTTGTCCGGCATTGGGATGCCTGACGGTGGGTTGCCTGGCGCCAGGTGTCTGGCTGCCTGACATCAGGTCTGGAAGTGGTTGATTTTCTGGCACCGGCTCTGTAGAGGTTGAAGGACCGGCTGGCATAGACTGCAGAGTAGGCAACTCGGGGGTCGCTTGGTTCGAGTCCAGGGAGGCCAGATTCGAACTGGCAGGAGGCTGCTGGGTCCAGGGCAGAGTAACGGTCGGCGGCACCTGAGGTGACATCGACCTAGTGGAGAGGACATCCGACCAGTGGTCCCACTCCTGGTGCTAGAGATTGTCGTCGGACCCTGACATCCAGTCCAACGGTCAGCGCTCCAGCCGGGCGGGCGGCGGGTATGGACCTGGCACCCAAAGTAGCAGGCCCCGGTTGGTCCTCCTGGCTTAGGTCCAGTAGGGTGGACACAGGACCTAAGGCACAAGGGGTGTAAGGGCCGTAGAAGACCCTGGCCCCGAAGGCCCCTCGCCGGACATCAGCACACAGGCGGGCGTGCCTAGCAAACAGCAATCCGGTGGGAGTGAGGGCTGCTGGGGGGGGGGGTGCGGAGTCCGACCACCTGCGGGAGGAGGAACTCTGGTCAGTCGCTGCATGGCATAGGGACTGAGGACGGAAGCTTGACCGGGACCTCTCTTTGTCCTTCTCCCGATAAGAGTGCTTCCGACGGGACTACTTCTCCTGGTGTGTGTTCGAAGGGGATGGTGTCCAGGTAGATCTAAAAGATTCCATGGTGGCCAACTGTTGTTCCAGGAGAAAACTATTGAGAGCCTTCTGGCGGCGAACTCTAGTTCTCCAATTGAAGCTGCGGCAGTGCTGGTAGGCCTCGGTGTCATGGCTGGGCCCCAGGCAGAACAGGCAGGTTAAATGTCCATCGGAGTGAGGGATCTGCTTTCCGCAGGCACACTTATCCATCCGCCGCTCTGGAGATGAGGATGAAGAAGTCATAATGAAGTACTAAAACACTGTAAATAAAGTGAAAGCAAAAACACACAGGTAATGTGGTAAAATGGCTGTCGACTGCAAACAGGAGGTGGCCGTGGAGCCGATGTGCACGGGTCGACAGCAGGAAAAGAACTGAGGTAGGGCTGAGGGACTGCCCCTTATATACCATAGGCTGACGTGGGGGGGGCGGACCGACATCAGGAGGCGGTCCCCCGCTATATACTGCTTGCTTGAAGTTTTCCGTGGGGTCCTAGCGCCTGGCTGCTTAGTCCTACTGGTGTTGCCTGCTGCAGGAGCTATCCTCGCAGTAAGATCATATGCACTTCTACACATCTAGAAGGTTTTCTCATCCCATATTAGTATTACAGTTAGTCTTCTAGTCCAATATTAACATTTTATATCTTTATGAAAACAGAGATCACAATACACACGTGTCCACTGAAATGAATGGTGGCCCCGAGCTGCTAAACACCTGATTATCCAAACTATTCACAAGCCACCCAAATGGTGTGGATAATGTGCAATACTTATCCATTCCTTTGGGCAGGATTGTCCTAGTCTGATTTTTCTCACCTGGTCTTTGTATATATTGCGGGCTATCTCAGCACTGTGAATTGGGACTGCCACCACTGAATCCTTGTAAACCCAGGTGGATGTTTATGACTGTCTCTCCATCAAAAATCTGTATATTGTAAAATACACAGTTGTTTTTTTTTGTTTTAACTCATGTCTTTGACCGCTGCATGTTGCATTGTAATAAACAATTTACTTCTTTCTGTACTGAAAATGTCTTGTGAATCTCAATCTTTAATTAATTCCGGGTCGTCCCTGAAAAAAGGGACTGTAATGGTTTCAGTGGTCCTACCCGGTTACCAAAATTAAATAAATAAAATAATTTTATGCCCTTTATGTGGTCAACTTTTTACTTATAAATACAGACCTCGAATTTCCCTTGCATTTTCTCCTCTACCCTCCACCTCTGCTGTCTGCCTTTTCTTACTCATTCCCCTATCCCACCCCACTTGCGCACTTTCTTACCCTAGTCTTCTTCCCCCTTCTGTTCTCCTCAACGTCTCCCCACCACCACCCTTCCAACCCTACAACTGCCTATTCTTTGCCCTCCTCCCCCTTCCAGATTCTTCCCTCTTACCTCTACTCAGTTCTCCCTGGCGGCCAGGTGCATCCATCCTCCACTTCTCAGGAGTCCACCTAGCTTCACTTCGCTATTCTAGTCCCCCTGCAGCACATCCTCTATGCAACACCCCTCCTCCCACCCTCGCACTCCCCCTTTTCTTCGGAGACGATTTGCCTTCCCAAACAAACTCCACATCCTACTATGACTCCTTTCAGCTGGGGATGTGGAATCCAACCCTTCACCCTTCCCTTCCCCTACCCTTTCTAAAGGACTAAAAATAGTCTACCCTGACATCAGGAGCCTTCTGTCACACATTAACTTAATTCAACCACTTTTGAATAGTTTGAACCCACTATTCTCATTACTACCGAATCCTGGCTCTCCTCCAAAATCCCTGACATTGTAGTCGCCATCATGGCTACTCCCTCATCCAGCAAGATCGATCAACCAGGGGTGGAGGAGCGGCCATCTACATCTCTTCTTCCATTTAATACTCTATCTTCTCCATCTGCTCCCTCTCTGTGTACGAACTTTTAATTAAACTTTCTCTTCCTTACTATCTCCCCATCTTTGTAGGTGCAGTCTACTGTTGCCCCAACTTCTCTTCCTCTTCCCCCTCCTCTATCACCGACCTTCGTGCCTCTCTCATCACCCCATCCTCAACAAGCGAGCTATACATTCATGGTGACTTCAATATAAAATGGCTGTTCAGCAACCATTCTAAACTCTGTAACTCCATCTCATCCTTGAATTTAAAACAGCTAATCACTGATCCCACCCGAATAAACCACAAATCAGGTATGCATACCATCATTGACTGGGTTCTGACGTCACATACCAAATGGGTTGTATCGTCAGGAATCCTTCCGGACGCACTCAGTGCCCACCATATGATCTACTACATGCATAAAATCCACAGGTCTAAAACCCCTCCAACATGCTTCTCCTCTGCTCCATCAGATTTGATTTATCCTCCCTCCATGCGGCGGAACTGTCGGGAACCGATTGGTCTCCCTTGGCTAATGCCTCCTCCATGGATTCTCCCCTATGCAACTTCAACATTCAATTCTTGAATGCCTGGGATAGACACACTCCTCTTAGGAAGATAAGTGTCTGGGTCTCCCACCTTCCCTGGGGATCGGCTGAACCGATGGCCTGCCAGCGTGCTTGGGATCTACCTTGGTTAGCCTACAAAGTTTCTGGTGCCCTGAAGGACTTACTTTGCATGCCGGCCCGGTGGTGCCAAGGGCCAAGGTGCTGGATGCCTTACCCTGCGCCACACCGGCGACTTGGGTTCAAGAACCTCAGATCGTTGGGTTGTCAGCGGGGGGGCGGGATTGACCAAGCTGACAGGCTGCTCTCTTCTCCCAGGGATGGTGGGAGTAGGTTGTCACCCCCCTCGTAGTTGCGCCCCCACTGGGTGGAGGTCCTGTGGGGTAGCATAGGCGAGGAGGGGACAGCAGTACAGGTGGGCAGACAGGGCTGAGCTGGCTTCCGGTGTGCGTGCTTCCACATGCACGTACGTATGCCAGGGCCTCAGGCGCGGGAAAAGTGGGACAAAACCTACAGAAAAATACCACAAAAAAAATATATATATATATACACACACATGTATATATAAAAAGGACTTACTTCAATATCGTCCTTTGCATAACTCCTGCACCCGGGCCATCCGCCTTGCCAAAGCAGAGTACTTTATTTCAACCTTCCAGGAAAACCTTAGCAGCCCCTCTAAATTCTGGAAGGTACTACATGCCCTCTTCTCTTCCCCCTACCCAATCGCCCTCTCCAGTCCAAAAGGTTAGCGACCTATCTCTGACCACCCCATCCGTAGCTGCTGAACTCAACAACTTTTTCATCTCCTAAGCCTCAAATCTTCTTGCCTTCTCCACCAACTCTTACCCCAGCTCCGCCTGCACCTCCTCCCCACTTCTCCTTCAACCCAGTCTGCACCACTGACACCCTGCAAGCTCTTCTAGCCCTTAACCCTCAAAAGGGAAAAGTCCAGATGGTCTTGACCCTAAGCTACTGCATCTTTCAACCCACGCCACTGCCCTCCCTCTCTCTATTCTTATGAGCCTTTCCTTCTCTCTAGCCAAGCTTTAGAGCGCTGCTCTGTGGACCTTTGTCCAGGTCTTTACAATAAATATTATTTGGTTATTCTACATTTGCCTGGTCATGGAATTTTTCCCGAAGGTACTGTGTGCATCAACAAACTTTTATGTGCTGTTTGACATTGGGCTTGCTGCCCTTCTTGTTTTTGCACCACCCGTTTTCGCCGATCGCAGCACCACTCTGTTTGGAATTGCTACTCTCTAGCCACTGTCCCTCAAGCCTGGAAACATGCTATTGTCGTCCCTCTTCATAAGGGTGGTGACTCTTCCTCTACTGGTAACTACCGCCCAATTTCCCTACTTCCAATCCTTGCAAAGCTACAAGAACACTTGACTCTAGCACAGCTCTCTTCTTTTCTCAACTCCACCCCTTTCGTCGCCCCTTTCCAGTCTGGTTTCCATAAAGACCACTCCACTACCACCTCCTTACTCCAGCTCATCGACTCCATTCTCTGGCATGGATCAGGGATGCATCACCTTTGCTATCTTCCATTACGTAGCCTCCACAATCGATTATGGGCTGGTGATCTATGGGTCTGCCACCGACACTGCCCTGTGTCGCAATGCCGTAGCTCTGCTACAGGCCGCCGCCTCCTCACGGAGGCTGCGCCTCTCCTACACCTGCAATATCTATGAGCAGGCTGACTGACTCCAGCTTAAGGGTAGAATTTTGCCAACACATACACCCTCGGCCCTTTCAAACGCAAACTCTGGCAATACCTTGTGACATGTGCCAGCTATGACTGCTTCATTTAAATCATTAGAAGGTCGCAGCCAGTACCCTCTTCCAACTGTCTCCACCTACCTTCTCCCCCAATCCTGCTCTCTCCCTGTGTCTCCATGCTGCCTATCTGCCTCCCCACTCCCCCTCCCCTCCTGCTCACACCCAACATGTCACTCTATTCTGGATTCCATCCACCTCTCACCCTAACACTGCAAACCCTCATTCCCTCCACTCCCCCCCACTCCCTTCACCTTAATCTCTCTGCCCTATACCTCTCCTCCCCACATTTGACAATGCCTTCGAGTGACATTATATCCCCCTTATGTTCAGTGAATTGTGAGCACTGGTAACTGCATATCCGTATATTAGCTCTATGTAAATGTCACTAGACCAGGCATACACGGTCCAACTGCCTGTATACTGTTTGTCTGTTCACTGTAATCTCCTTGTATGCCTCTTACTGTACTTTTATGAATCTTGTTTTACCATATCTGTGTATACTGACGTGGAACCTATGTAAAAGAGCTCTTAGCTCAAAGGTGTCAATCCGAGTTCAAAATAAACAAACAAATCTTCATCGACTTGGCCGAAGCCTTCAAAAACGTTGCCCACCTCCTACTATTCAGAAAAATTGCTTCAGCTGGTCTCTCAGACTCTGCCATCTGCTGGTTCGTCTCCTACCTCATGGGTAGATCCCAATCAGTCAGGATTGGTAACTCCCTCTCCCCTCCCCATAAATATTGGTGGCCCTTAAGGTCTCATTTTCAGCCCAATACTCTTTTTGATTTTTCCGAACGGCCTTTCAAATGTCTGCTCAACTGCTAATATCCACATGTACGCAGATGCTACTGTCCTGTTTGTCTCCGGTACTTCCTCTTCGGAAGTTGTGACCAAGCTCCAACTGGATTTCAACAAAATCCAGCACTGGTTTTGCGATAACCAACTCTCACTGAATGCCAAAATACAGTTTCTATGACCTTTGGCACCAGGCAAAGGCTTGCCAGACTTGCTGCCACTCCCTCCTTCCACACCCTAGATGGTTCCTTACTTGAAGATGTCACCTCCTTCAAATATCTAGGTCTGTGGCTCGACAAGAACCTCAATTCTGGTGTTCATGTGGACACTATCCACACAAAGCTACTCCCCAAACTTTGCACTCTGTACAGACACCACAGCTGCCTTCCCCTTCCAGCTCGCCAGGAGATTGATCCTCCTTATCTTTGACTTTGGAGACATAGTTTATAGTTCCGCCCTTAAATTCACCCTTGCCAGACAGGATATTCTCTTCACCTCCATCTGTCATTTTGCCCTTGGCTGTCCACCCCATACGCACCACTGCAACCTCTACACCTCTCTATCCTTCCCTTCACTTAGCTCCAGACGTCTTGCACATTGTGTTACCCTTATTGGTAAGTACTGGCTTGGCTCTCTGCCACCTTCCATCTCTTTACTCCTATCCCTCCCTCCAATTCCCCTCTACTCTCTCCGAAACTTCACTTACAGGACTTTAGCCCTTCCCTCTCGGTCTTCCACTTCTGGTAGAACTGCCTTCTCCTATCACTTCTCCAACACTTGGTTTAACCTCCACTTAGACATTTGTTCAGCCCTTTCTTCAAATTCTCTTTCCCATTTCCTTCATATTTACACATTCCCCTCCTGCATCTGCTCCTGGCCCCCCTCTTCCCTCACGCTCTCTCCTGACTCGCTTATCTGCACCCCTACTCTCACCTTCTTCCTCCTCCATTGCTGCACATGCTCCTTCTCTGCCACCTGTCCAATTTCCTCCCCCAACTCCAAACTTTCTCATCCCCCTCTCATCATGCCTGCTATTACTGTACTTTTTTCCTCCTCTAATTCTAGTTCTTACCATCATCCTGCCTCTCCCTTTGTGGGGTTCATGCTTCCTGTCACAGGGTGCCCCTGTGAAGGGTTGAGGGCCCCGAAATAATAATTGTAAAAATGCTGGATACCTGAAGGTCTGGCTGTTTAATGCCCTAAAGGTGCTGCGATAGTGTGCATCGTCACATAGTCAGGCTATTTAGTTTAGCCTGATGTACGTCTTTATGTGCTCATGTTTGTTTTAAGGCAACCTCAATTCCAGGGGGCATCCTTTGAAATAATAAAATAAGGGAAACTAGCAGCTGAGCCGTAAACTTGTTAAAACTTTATAATTTGGTGTCTAAAAAAATTGAACATAATGAGTGAAAAGATTTGCTTGTGAGTCTGGAAGTACACTCCAGAAGTTATTGAAGGTGCTCTGTTGAGTTTCTATGTGAATATTTTCTGCTCCAGATGGAAGATTAAGCTGCCAGATTATTCTGCTGTATTGAATTTGTCCTGATGTAAACAACTTCTGAAGAAGAATTAATTAAATCTGGAACTTTTAAAAGAATTGGTGATGTATGTTGCTCTATGATTGCCACTTACACCTGCGCCCTACCACACTTCCTGAATGGGTGGTTAGGACTATTCCGGTTGCCCTACTCCGTCCTACATATGCCACTGTTTATAACGTTCTTTATGGTATGTTTTATGGCACGCGCACTTCCTCATTTTTTGGCTGTAAGTATGACTGTACATAATTCAAAAATTACACGTTTATTTATGTTATAGTTCTTGACTCCGTAACCTATGCAATTTACTGTATTCAATTCAGTTATCTCTTCTATGCAATTGAATTGTCTTATGTATTCTGTTCTACTGATTTACTGTACAACTCATATGTCTTATTGTTCAGTTTTTCACTATGTTCTCCTGTTCTGTATTTGTGTATCCCCACTTCCCTTTTCCCCCAGGGACGCACCTGGAAACGAGCTACTGCAGCTCAGTGTGCCTTTCCTGATGAAACTTTTCAAATTAATAAATAAATCTTGACTAACTATTGCTGTGGTCTGATGGCGCACACTGAAGTTCCTGTTGTTTTTTGTTCGTTTCTGAGTGGGAACATCTATAGCCTCAATGAAGACTTCCGCTGCCTTGGTGAGTTTCTCTCTTGTGGAGAAGCTCTTCTGAGTCTCCTAAGAGATAAGATGACTTGGATTTGCTGCGTGAATCCACAGGGTGCTGCCCTGAAAAAAGGGGAGTGGGTGTTCTGCAGCCAAGGAGGACCTGGATCCTACCTCTGAGGAGTTTCTCTGTTTGGCCAAGCCTGAGGTGAAGCCTACTGAGCACTACCTCTGTCTTGAGAAGGATGCTTTATCACAAGATCAGCAGTAAGAACCAGCCACTGTGGACCACAGCCTAGCTTGGCATCTTTTACATTCTGGTGTCTTGGATCTTATCCCTCTAGTGCTGCTGCCAGATGATGCCACTCATGAACGCTGGACGACAATACCTTAGATCTGGGCTTGGATACACATCACATCTTTGCTGTCCCCATGGTGGAGTGGAAGGAGCACTGGATTTTGCTCTGTATTAAAGAAGTAAGCCTGGTTGCAGAGAAGACAACAGGAGTCTGTCATGGAGGACCGAAGCCTAGAGTGGCATTTCTTTTACACTTGGGGCCCTTAGCCCTTCTCTCCATGAATGCACCATGTGAGGATTCCACGTTATAAAGATATTTAAGTACAGCTTACCAAAAAAAAAAAAGCAGTACATAAGCAGCCTGAGGAGGTAAATATATTGTAGGACTCTCAAACCATCCTCCCTGCCAGCCCTCCTGCAACCCTGGCTTACTCCTAAATCTGGATCACCAGATAAAATATTTCACTGTGCAGATGGCACTCCGTATCAGCTACTATTTCGGTGCTTGCGTCTAAACATTATGTGTAAGTTTACACTAGGAGGGCCTCTTATGGATATAAGAGTGTCGTCTCGTGCATCATTTAGGGCATGAGAACTGCAGACTGACGGTGAGCAGTTCTGATATTCCAATGATGCAAGAGACGACACTCACATCCATTAGAGACACTCCTAGCTTCCATGTAAACTTACAGACTGTGATAGAAAAATTACTTTTTATGTTTGCTGGCACACATGCGCAAGAAACACAGTGCCACCTTACGAAGTTTAGTAGGTGTGCCACCCCACTTCCAATGCCCTGCTCCTTCTTGCAGGCACGGCCTCACCGCACCAATAAATGTCCAAGCTGTGTATGACAGCAGTTCAGATGCAGTGGCGTACAGTTCAAAGCAAAACACCGCTACAATCAGCGGTGGTAACATGTAGGCAATTTGCATATTGCAGTCAGCAGGCAATTTACATACTGCCGTCGTGATCAGCTGTCATAGACAGCTTCGATTTTTTCTTGGTCTCCCCCCCCTCCCCCCAACAAACACCCAAATAGCACGCCCGGAGCCCACCCCAGCATGCTCATGTGCTCCCCTCCCCACACACTGTATGGCCGACTGGGGGTGCCCAATCCCTGTAGTCTCCACTGCCCCCAAACCAGACTTTCAGGGCCACGCTGGAAGCCCACCCCAGCGTGGTAAAAGTCCGATATGGCGAGGGCAGGGGTGCCCAATCCTAAATCAGCTCCACTGTCTCCCAAAAACAGACTTCTAGGTGTCACGCTTGGGAGCCCACCCAGCATGGCAAAGTCTGCGGCCGAGTGGGGTGCCCAATTCCTGTCGGCTCCATTCACCCCTCCCCCAAAAACAAACTTCCAGCTGCCACGCTGGGAGCCCACCCCAGCGTGGCAAAAGTCCCGCGTCGTCTTTGTAAAAAAAAAAAAACACCACCTGTAAGAAAAAAAATGGTCCCTCGTTGACCGTCTTGCCCCTGACCCCAACCCGCACCTACCTCCTTGACACCCCGACCCCATACTTACCTCTGGAGCCTCAGCATGATGATCTTCGGTGGAATTGAACACGTCTGCACTCTTCAAAGCCGACCGCGACTTGAAGAATTGCCGGTAAGCTGTACAATGGCATACATGTTTTTTTTTTCAACTTTGGTTCATATCTTGGCCATTTTGGCGAATTTTTTCACCAAATTTTCAACATGGGGTTCTTGGGACCCCACCTCATGAACTCAGTCACTGTCATTTTGTTATTCGGTCCTGAAAGATGATTTTGCGGTCACTGTGCAGAACCACCTTTCGGGACCGATTAACGAAAAGACAGTGTAACAGTTCATGAGGTAGTCCTCAAAAACCCTATGTTGAAATTTATGAAAAAATTCTCAAAATGACTGTTTATGATGCGGCAAGGCGCAGTTCCTACGCACACTCGTAATTTGAGAATTTTCAATATTTTCAGTACACATTTTCAACATTGCCATTTTACCACACCTCCTCATGAACAGTATAGCTGTCATTTTTCATATCTCGCCCAAAATGTGTTTTCGCATATGTAGCGCACATTGGCATGGTTGGTGTGCGAAATCAATGTTCGGGACACATTAAGAAAATCACAGTGGCACTGTTCATGAGCAGAGGTGTTAAAATGGCTATGTTGAAAATTTGGTGACAAAAGTCCTTAAATGACTCTGTTACGAAGCAAGCATCGCTCAATTACCATGCACCGTAGTTCAACAATTTGTAATGTTTTCAGTCCAGATTTTCAACAGTGACATTTCTACTCCTCCTTATGAACAGTACAGCTGTCATTTTTCACACCCTGGCCGAAATGTGTTTTCGCACTTCTGGCACAGAATAGCGCGGTCACTGTGGGAAATTAGTGTTCGGGACAGATAAAGAAAATCACAGTGACACTGTTCATGAGCGGAGGTCCCAAAATGCCTATGTTGAAAATCTGCTGTAAAAAATCCTCAAACTAATTACATTACGGTTGTACGTTGCGCAGTTTCTATACACGCTCGTGACTTCACCAGATTTTGTACATTTTCACTCCAGATTTTCAACACTGCCATTTTGTACACCTCCTCATGAACAGAACACCTGTCACTTTTCACATCCCATTCGAAATGTGTTTTCGCACCTGTGGCGCCAAATGGCACAGTCATTGTGCAAAATCACCTTTCGCCTAACAAACTGATAGTGTCACTGTTCATGTGGTAGGGTCACAAAAAGCCCATGTGGAAAACTTGGAGTAGAAATATTAAGAAACGTTCAGGTCGTTAGGGTTTTCGACCACAACGCCCTACCATGTTGGGACTGACAGGCGTCAGGGGTGTGACTTGGGATTGTCGACAGTAATGCTCATGCCATTCCACCCCCACCCCACAACCAGCGACAGGCATTGAGGTGCGCCTTGGACTCTTTGCCCCCAGAGTTCATCCCATTCTCATATACTGCACACCTTTCAGCGTAGTTCCTTATGGAATGAGGTGAATCTAAAGCCCAAACACCCAAAGGCACACCTCGACATTGGTCAGTGTCTGAAGGGTAGGGTGAGGTGAAATGTCGTGACTGTCATGGGCGACGACCCAAAGGCACACCCCAGTGCCTGTCCATCTCTGCAGGGTGAGGTGGAGTTGGCGTCAGTTCAATACTATTCCTATACTCCATTTGTCCAACTCCTGCACTTCCACTGCTAATGCCAGCAAGCAAACATTTGGCATTGGCAAATGCTTGTTTATCTTCAAAATGCTGCCTTTCTGTGTGGCACAAGCAGTGCTCAAGAAGCCCGTTACGACACTGTGTAGGAGACATTCTTATGGAAATGAGTGCCTCAGGTGCAACTGAAAGAAGCACTGGGATTGGTCAGGAGCAACACAAAGCGCATCTGTATCAAGGGCTGAAATTGGCACCGGCCAAGTAGCAAGTCCATTTTATACCAGGCCAGTAAAAGCTTCCTGTAACTAGCCTTGCTGTGGAATAATTCATATGGCATGTAGACAGGGCCAGTGGATTTTCCCAGCACTAGTTCTCCTGGCTAGTGTCTGCAAAACCTGAATTTCCACTCTTGCTATATCTTTTTCGTTAATCAGGTGCCCAGAACTGCAAACTACTGTAGAGGACAATGAATTCACAGGTCTTAAATTTCACTGCTTTGTCTGCTCCAACATTTTCACAGCAGTTTAACTTAGCTGAAGCGCAAGAGCAAGCCAACTTGTCAACTGCAGTATATATTTTCACTGGCATATAATTTTCACTGGATTTTCGAAATAGTGAATATAGCTAAAATTTAGTTCCAGAAAAAATAGGTCCCCTACAGTATATTCTAGATGAGACCTCACAAAAACCTACACCATGACACTTCTTCTTCTCTTAATCTGGTTATAAAATGTCAGTAAATGCAGGTAAGGGTTAATTATCCTTGAGTGACTAATCAGTAAATCAACAGGGCAACAGAAAGAACAGGTTACTCACCTGTAACTGTAGTTCTAGGAGTGGTATATGTTGTTCATCCACACTGTTTGGCATGTCCCTTTCCCCTTTAAATCTTGCCGGAAGTCTTCAAGCTGGTTCCTCCCACCCACCCAGGTGGTAAATACCTCTCGGCTCTGCCCCATGACGCCAGATCTTAGCGGGCTGGAAGCAAGGTTGTGCACCTAAAGCCGGGGAGGTCGGGTGGGTGTGTGTGGATAAACAACATATACCACTCCTAGAACTACTGTTACAGGTGAGTAACCTGTTCTTCTAGGAGTGGGGATATGTTGTTCATCCACACTGTTTGGCAGACTCCAAGCAGTTCTCCAGGAGGAGGGAGGCCAGGCACATACCCCCTACTTGGGAAATAGAGATTGGAGAACCAAGGCCCCAAAACCAGCATCCCGTTGTGACTCCAGGTCGATGTGGTAGTGGGTAATAAAGGTGTTTGTTGACTTCCAGGTAATAGCCCGACAGATTTCCTGGATAGAGATGTCCCTGGAAGCAGCTACCGATGCAGCAGTATGGCGGGTAGAATGAGCTCTTATCCCTCTGGGAGGCTCCTTGCCCGCCAACTCACAGCACAGATCTATACATAATGTAATCCATCTTATAATGGTCCATTTGGCTGCAGGTCTGCCAGAAGCGGCTTCAGCGTAGGTGACAAACAGCTGGCGAACCTCTCCACGAATTTCCACCGTTCTCTCCTTGTAACAGGAGAGAGCACGTCTCAGGTCCAAAGTATGGAGCCTGTACTCTGCGTCCGAGGTGTTATTAGGGTAGTATACCAGCGGAGTCAACACCTGGTTAAAGTGAAACTCTGACACCACCTTCGGAAGGAATTTCGGGTGGGGGCGCAGGACAACTTTGTCCCTGTGCAAGACCAGATAAGGGAGTCCTTCTGGCTGACGTGATAGCCACCAGGAAAGCCATCTTCCACGACAAGTCTGAAAGCTCCCACTTGTGCATGGGTTCGAATGGCTTGCCCATGAGCTTTGCCAAAATCAACAAGAGATCCCACGGAGGTGGAGGTTCACGAACCGGAGGGGATATGTGATCCAGACCTTTGGAAAAGCGCCCGACCACTGTCTCCTGTGCCAATGTCGGCTGACCAGCCCGCGCCCGGTAAGCAGAAATGGCTGCCAGGTGGACCCTAAGGGTCGATGACCGTAGACCCCCTTTGGAGAGAGACCAAAGTTAGTAGACGATGTTAGCCACAGAACAGGATAAGGGGTCCAGACTCTTACCCTGACACCAAACGGAAAATCGTTTCCACTGGAAGGCATAACATTTCCTGGTCGATTCCTTTCGAGATGCCTCCACCACAGTGTAGACATCCTCGGAAAGACCCAAAGCCTGGAACTCTAGCCGCTCAGGTACCAGACTGTCAGGTGCAGAGATTGAAGGTCTGGATGGAAAACCTTCCCCTGATTCAGAGATATCAGGTCCAGACATGTACAAAGCCGCTCCAGGGGCCTGCAGCTGAGGCTGAGGAGATCTGGGTACCAGAACTGGCGTGGCCAGTCTGGGGCTACCAGGATCACCTGCACCTTGTCCCGCCTCACCTTGAGTAACACCTTTGCATCAAAAGAAATGGAGGGAAGGCGTACAGGAGGCCTGGGGTCCACTGTCTCGAGAAAGGCATCCCCCTGCAGCGAGCCCTGCTGAGGGGGGGCGGGTTTGATGCAGCCTCAGCTTGGAGTCTTCCCTGGAGGCAAACAGGTCAACCATCGGTTTGCCCCAACGGGAGAACAAGTTGTAAGCTAACTCTGGATGGAGAGACCACTCGTGGGATGTCTGGCCTATACGGCTGAGAGCATCCGCCAGCTGGTTTGAGACTCCTGCCACATGAATGGCTAGGAGATCCGCCTCCAACCGGCTGACGAGGGTCCCGATTCGTAGCGCCTCTTTGCATAGCAGATGGGAGTGCGTACCGCCCTGTTTGCTGAGGTAGTACATGGTCGTGGTACTGTCCGTCTGGACTTAACCCACTTGACCCCGGAGCTGAGGAGCGAAAGCTGACAGTGTCAGTCTGACTGCTCTGAGCTCCAACAGGTTGATGTGGCATCAGGATTCCTCGGGGGTCCAGAGCCCGTGGGCCCTGTTGTCCCCCATGTGGGCTCCCAGTCCATGAGCGAGGCATCGGTCGTGAGGACGACCGTCAGCTCGGGGCGGACAAACGGGATCCCTTCCTGCAACCATTCTGGGGCGGTCCACCATTGGAGAGCATCTCACATCTTCTGGGTCACAGTGATCAGCTGGTCGAAATGACCGTGGCACTGAGTCCACAGCTCCCATTGGAGGGGGCGCATGTGCCATCTGGCCCAATGGACCACTGAAGTGCACGTCACCATGTAACCCAGAAGGCACAGGAAGTCCCGAGCAGTACACAAGTGCCCAACCAGAAATGATTGGGCAAAGGAGGAAAGAACCTCCGCCCTGCCCGCCGGGAGCCGAGCTCTGGCTTGATGAGAGTCGAGCTCTGCTCCGATGAAGCCAATAACCTGAGAGGGCACGAGTTCTGACTTGGCCTCATTGATCAGGAGGCCTAGTTGGGAGCAGGTTCGAAGAGCCAGATCCCTGGATCTCTCCACCTCCTGAAGGAAGGAACCTGCCAAGAGCCAGTCGTCAAGATAAGGGTAGATTCGAAGTCCTTGTCACCGGAGATGGACTGCCACCACTGCGATGCACTTGGTGAAGACCCTCGGGGCCAATGACAGGCCAAACGGCATGGCTCGAAACTCGTACAGGGTCCCCTCGACCCTAAAGCAGAGGAACTGCTGATGGGACAGACGGATTGGGACGTGGAAGAACGCGTCCTGCAGATCCAGCGAACAGAACCACATATTTCACTCCAGGGATGGTATGATCTAGTTCAGAGTTACCATTCGGAAGGTGCAAGACCTGAGATATTGATTCAGGTCGTGGAAATCTAGGATGGGGCACCAACCCCCTGTCCGCCTGGGCACCAGGAAGTACCTGGACATGAAGCCTGGGTCTGTAGGAGGATCCGGCACTGGAGCTACTGCCTCCTTGCGAAGGAGCTGAGCAATGTCGTCTTGAAGAGCTGACTGAGTGCAAACCGAGATCCTTTCTTCTCAAGGGGTGCGGGCTCAGCTGGGAGGGTACTGCTCGAATTCCAGAGGTAGTCCCTGGCCGACCACTTCTAGAACCCACCTGTCCGAGGTGATATTGGACCAGGCGGAAAGAAAGTGGCGCAGCCGGCCCCCCCCCAACGGGAGGACCCAGAGCTGGTTTGACGGGTGTAGGGGTGGCAACCCCCAACCCATCACTGAGCAGGCTTAGAGGAGGAGGAGGCTCCTGGACCAGCACCTCGGCCTCCTTTACGGGGCTGTTGAGGACCCTGCTTGGGCCTGGGGCACCAAGATTGAGCCTGCTGTTGCTGCTGACCTCCTTGATAGGAAGGCTGCCTAACCGCAGGGGAAGAGTGCCGAAAAGGCTTCTTCTTGCGCTTCTGCTGGTTTTTGCCCAAAGAACCTTTCGCAGAGGTAGCATCCAAGGTGGCAATGGACTGCTCTATGCGCTGGACGTGACCAGCCACTCCTGGACCAAAGAGGTCGGTGCCTAGGAAGGGCACGTCAGCTAACTTGCACTGGGTATCTGCCGGGACGGAGGACAGCCTCAGCCAAGCCCTGCAGCGAGTGGCCACTCTGGCTGCTAAGGAGCGGGCACAGGAGTATCCAATGTCCAGGGCCATCTGGAGCCGCTGTTTTGCAACAGCACGGCCCTGATCATGGACCTACTTCACTGTAGTCTGCATGTCTGCCGGGAGATGAGGAAGGACTTCATCTAATGACCCTAGGGGGGCAAGAGAGAAGTGTGCCATGATAACAGCCGAGCTGGCCTGATGAAGGCCTAAGGAGGAGGCCATATAGACCTTACGGGTAGAATGGTCCATATTCTTGGACTCCTTGTCCGGAGGTCGGTCAGTGTCGACTGAGCTACCAGTACATCTGAAAACAGAAGCAGTCACTAGGCTTTCGGCGGAAGGACGTTCTGTGAACCCCGCCAAGGATCCCATGGGCACCGTATACTTGCGGGTCATGCGGGCAGACGGAGCTGGGCAGGAAGCGGGACGCTGCCAAAGCTCAAAGGCCAGGCCAACGAAGGCTTCGGCCCCTGTAAAGGCCTCCGATGGGGTATCCCCCCTTTTGAGGATATCCATAAGGGGGTACTCTGCCTTTTTCTGGATGGGCTCCAGGGGCATTCTGGTGGATTCAGAGATCAGGCGGAGGATGCCCTGAAAGGAGGAAGGACCGTTCTCCAATCCCGCCACTGATGACTCATCATCCCTAGGATGGGAGTGTAAACCAGTGTCGTCAGAGTCCGAAGAGTCGGGATACAACGGTCTCCCGCCTAGGTCTCCCTCGATACGCCGAGGGCGATCGGGGATGATCGTGATTGACAGATGTCGGGGAAGCCGGTGTCTAGTCGGTCCTCTTTCGAGGGAGCACCTCCCTGAGGTTGCTTAGACGGTGGCTCCACCAGAATCGGTGAAGAGACTGTAATAGGCAGAGTCAGGATACGGGCTGGCCCCACGGGCGGTGGAACCTGGGCCTTCAGTTCCGGAAGGGTCGGTGTCGGCCTGGGAGGTGGGAGCCAAGTGATGGCCGGTGCGGCCGGCTTCTGCCCAGTTAAAAATCAGCTGTTGCCACATAAGATCCTCATAACGTTGATGGAGTTTCTGTCGATGCCTTTCCTTGTCCGAGGAGGATGAAGATCTGTGGCAGCGCCTTTTCTTGGAGTGTTTGTGGTCCTTTTTCAGCCGTTCGACAGAAGGGGTCCTAGTCCTTGATCGAGACCGACGGGGTCAGTTCGGTCGATCAGGAGTCACCGGAGTCGGTGAAAACTGAGGTTCCAGTACAGTTTCCTCTATCAGGACACCCGAGGGCAGTGTCTCCTCATCAGGAAAGGAAAGGACCAGAGTCCATTCTAAAGAATCGTCGACTGGAGTCGGCGATAAAGGCTCGATCGGGTAGAGCATAATTTAGGCTGGTTCAGCCATTTCCTCGGTCTCGGTGCCTTGGCCAGATGGAAGGTCTGTAAAGCCAGCGGCCGAGGAAGCGATCTTGACCGAAGACGAGACCGCATGTTCCTGGAACTCAGACCTCTCTTGGTCCCAGGAGCGTCTCCATTTAGTCGAAGACTTAGGGTCCTTATCCCTCTTCTGAGGGCGGGAGGAGTGCGAGCCCGTGAGCACCTCACCCCTGGTGGGGAGAGACTGGCACAACTCCCTGAAGGAGCCCATAAAAGTAGAGCCAAGGTTGAGTGGAACAAGAAAGCTTCGACTGGCCAAAGCTTGAGCCGATTCCTCCTCAAATGCCTTCATCTGCTCAAACTGCTCGGCGGATCCAGCGGCCTCAGAAACCGCCCACCTCACCTCTTTTGATTTCAACGGCGGGTTCCTTTTCTCCGGTCTCCCCAATTTTAGGCGCACCTTGCAGTCATCCAGAACGTTGGGATGGAAGGCCAGACAGAAGGTGCATGAGGAGGTATCATGTCCGACACCGAGGCAATAAACGCACGTTAGGTGGGGATCAGTGCGCGACATCTTCTGGCCGCAGGTACACCGGTGAAATCCGGGGGACGATTTGTCCTCCATGTCCGATGCGCTGTAATCAGAGTCGTTAACTATGACGAGTTTTAGAGAGATTTGCGCCAAAAAACGATGTTGTGAAGCTAGGGCCTACGAATTGCTAAAGTAGCACGAGGGAAATTGCATCTTCCAGCGGAAAGGAAAATCTGACGTCATGGGGCGGAGCTGAGGTATTTACCACCCGGGTGGGTGGGAGGAGCCAGCTTGAAGACTTCTGGCAAGATTTAAAGGGGAAAGGGACATGCCAAACAGTGTGGATGAACAACATATCCACGCTACTAGAAACATATTTTCAGAGATAAGTTCACAAGCTTCTTCTCTCCAGATTAACAAAGCAAAAGCAAAATCAAAAAAGGTTTCATTCCCAGGCACACTCAAAGCTCACCTTAAACCACTCCAGGTAGGAAAGGAATACAGCAGGCCCCTCCAGGGCAGCCTGACGTGCCAATAGAAAAGCGGTGATCATGCTTTCCAGCTCATAAACCTCAAATGCATTGCGCAGCAGGTGGTTCAGCAGATCTGCAATGAGAGAAAAATTATGAAGTATAGCACCGTTTGAGTGTAAAGATCATGCTCTCTCTCAAACTTCCATATTAGGTCTCCTCAGTCAAAAGTACACTCCAGGCACCTGCCCAGTGATGTCCAGGGAGACCCTGGGTTCGTGTGCTGTTATTTAAGTAATATACCACGACAGGGTGTGGGGTAATGCTGGATTTACCCACGCCTGGTGTGGTTCGGTCACCAGGCCGCAGGCCAGGTGACTAAATCATATCAGAAGTAGGTAAATCCTGACATTACCCCACACCCTGGAGTGACATACTGCGATTATACGTCACCCTTTTTTGAGAAAGAAAAAAAAAAAAAGGGAAAACAGGTTCTTATATTTGTAATTATTTTTTATTGCATATATTGCTCCGCGAGAAGAAACAGTGCTTGGTTGCTATGGAAGTGTTCTAGGTTGCTAGGGCTGTGAGCTCAACACTCGTATGTTGATCTCCGATATATATTTTTTTTGGTCTCACTTTGATTTGTTTTACCAGAGCCAATTAAATGTGTTTCTCTGGCTAACACTGTGGAAATGCAAGAGCAAGAGACGGAATTGTAATATACTGCTGTATGTACCGTGCCAAAGAAAGCCAGGAAGTATTCAGTCGTGGAGTTGGTGCCTTTCCGGTCGGGAGGTGCTTTATACTCGCAATGCCAGTTTCTGTTCAAGCAAGCCAAAACACAGAAGCACGAACGGTCAGAGGGGAAAAGCCAGGCCGGGCGGGTGACAACCCACAAAGAATCACCGGTGCGGGCTTACTACAGCAGTGGTAGCTGGCAGGTGGGTCCCAAGGAGAAGAAACATGATGGAGGAGCTGTCAGCACACAGTAGGGAAGAAGGTAACAGGAGGAACGAGAATGGAGGGGAGCAAATTACATTTATAGTATATGGTTACCCTTTGTTATGTATAAAAATCAGCCTGCTCAAAATCCTTGTTGAGCACATTCTAAACCGTTCTGCGCATTCCAAAGTGGTGTTATGTGCATTCTGAACAGTTGTTATACACAGTTCAAAGGTCATACATTTTAAAATTTCCCATTTCTTCTACACATAGCTACTTTCTAACCACCCAGTACCCAAAATCATACCTTTTACCTTCCAAAACTCAGGAAATTTGATTTTATGTGAGTAGAACAAAGAAATGGCAAGATTTTTTGTTTTCACTTCAGTGGGGGTCTGTCACTGTGATGTACAAAACATATTCTATAAAAATAAAATATACTTGACCCGTCGGTATAGCGGTTGAATTTCACTTGCGGCCTTGCTGACCCAGGTTCGGGAATGAGCTTGGTCGCTAGAGGGTCGGGCCGGGAGGAGGCAGCTTGAGCGCCCCACACTGCTCACTGTCTCCAGGGAGGGAGGGGGATCGCGACTCGGTGCAGAAGCGACCACTGGCGGAGGCCGGTGGTAGTGCAGCACGTCGGGGTCATCAGGGGTGGTGCGTGACAGACGTCGGCTCTCACCTTGACGTCCGGACGTCACGCACCTCAAGAAGCCAGGAAAAATCACTCGCTGGCCTCCAGATGACGGCTCTCTGTTCCTGAGGGCCTCCAGTGCCTTCCCGGCGCCTCCTGTTCCCCAGCAGCATCCCCAGGCCCTAGTAGTGTGTGTGTGTGTGTGCGCTGGGGCTATCCCCCCCCCCAGTGCCTTCCCCCTCGGAGGAGAGGGACCCGTCCGGTGAAGGGATACATTGGGATATCCCGGGGTCGGCTACCATCTGGGGGATCAGAGGAGGGCCGGGCAAGGACAGAAGAGGTCAGGGGGAACTTGTCAGAGCCCGAAGGAGTGGAGGACCAGCGAGCGTGAGGCGGAAAAAGAGATCACACAAAATAAAAATAAAATAAAATATGGTCGACCACACACAGCTCGGCATGTGTTTCTATCTTGGGGTCGTGATGACAGCACAGACCTCTCAAACCTCGCTCTCAAGGTTCACAAGCTGTCATCTCAACCCCTTGAAGGAAACACAGCCTTGTTGTGTATGGTTGCCCACACATTATTCTCTCTGGTTTTTTTTTTTGTAGATGGATTTGGAGGAGCTCAGGAATTTGAACCTGCATGGCGGTTGAAGTGAGAGTTGCCACTTAGCGCCAATCTAACATGGTGGCATTTGTTTCCGTTTTCAGGGACCGCACCGATTTGTGTTCCACATGTAGCTGACTCGCACCTTTCACATGGGGCAATGCTAGGATTTACAGCGGGCAAAAGGTGCCATTCAGCCAATCAAGAGACAGCATTTTTAAACCCACTGCATAACAGGAAATAATGCATGCTTGGGGTGAGTGATAGGCACAAGTCATAGCCAAGTGCCACAACCACTCGAGAAGACCATTTTCCCCTTGCACATCCTGGAATGTGTTATGCCAATGGGTTTTTATTTGATAAAAAATATGTAGTTCAGGTGAGGTGTTTGTCTATTCTATTCTATTCTAGACCTCTGAACTCAACAGCCCTTTTCAAAGGTGTCCAAGTCATAAGTCACTACACAGGTAGCAAAATAACATCATCAGGGTAGGTACAAATAAGTCATATGTTTACAGGTGTAAGATACATTACAGAACATGAGGTGCACATCAATTAAGATGAGTGACAAGTGCAGTTTAGTTTCTTGAGGAAGAAGGGCACTGCATGAGCTTTGAAAGAGTCAAAGGAGGTGAGCACAGTCATATCCAGGGGTATTGAGTTCCAGGATTTGATGATCAACAGCCATATGACGTGTTTCGACCGAGGAGGTTATAGGATTTTCTTGACCCACTACAAGTTACACCAGTCTTGCTGCTGAACACTACATGCATACGGGATGGAGCAGCTGTCGGCCACAAGCTTGTTTTTACACTGCTTTACACTGTCCCATTGTACACATTTCACTTCTAGCCATGGTTTGTTTCTAGAGGTGTGTACTATAGTGGGGGCAGTGTGGTCTAGTGGTTAGAGTGCCGGCTTGGGAACTTGAAGTTCATTGGTTCAAACCCTACCAGAGCCACATACTCACTGTGTGACCTTCGCATCACCTCCCAGTGCTTCATCCATGCAACTGCATAAATAGATGCAGAACCCCCACTAAAACTGAGATGCCACATGACAGCTGGGCAAATAAATTGTAATTTATAAATATATATGTGTATTTTTTTTTGGCTCATTTTTCAGGGTAGGTACACTTGGGGTTATTATATTTTTTTTTACTGTACCCTTTTTTCCTTCTATCTCCAAGTCAGTTCCACTACACCAATTCAACGATAAATATGCTGAACGGCATTACAGCGATGGCACAATGCCGCCTATCCGCATCGCGCCATCAGAAATAACAGGTCACTCACCTGTAACAGTAGTTCTAGGAGTGGTATATGTTGTTCATCCACACTGTTTGGCATGTCCCTTTCCCCTTTAAATCTGCTGAAAGTCTTCAAGCTGGCTCCTCCCAGCCACCCGAGTGGTATATACCTTGGCTTCACCCTATGATGCCAGATCTTAGCCCGCTGGAAACCACGTTATGTCCATGCGCAGCCGGGGAGGTCAGGTGGGTCCGTGTAGATAAACAACATATACCACTCCTAGAACTACTGTTACAGGTGAGTAACCTGTTCTAGGAGCGGGGATATGTTGTTCATCCACACTGTTTGGCAGACTCCAAGCAGTTCTCCGGGAGGAGGGAGGCAAGGCACACACCCCCTTCTTAGGGAACAGAGATTGGAGAACCAAGGCCCCAAAACCAGCATCCCGGCGTGACTCAAGGTCGATGTGGTAGTGGGTAATGAAGGTATTTGCTGACTTCCAGGTAGCAGCCAGACAGATTTCCTGGATAGGGATGTCCCTGGAAGTAGCAACCAAAGCAGCAGTATACAGGGTAGAATGAGCTCTGATCCCTCCTGGAGGCTCCTTGCCCGTCAACTCATAACACAGACCTATGCATGATGTAATCCATCTTGCTATGGTCCGTTTGGCTGCAGGTCTGCCAGAAGCGGCTTCAGTGTAGGTGACAAACAGCTGGCGAACCTCTCCCTGAATTTCCGACGTCCGCTCCTTATAATAGGAGAGTGCACGTCTCAGGTCCAAAGTATGGAGCCTGTACTCGGCGTCCGAGGTGTAACTAGGGCAGTATACCAGCAGACTCAACACCTGGTTAAGGTGAAACTCTGACACCACCTTCGGAAGGAATTTCGGGTGGGGGCGCAGGACAACTTTGTCCCTGTGAAAGACCAGATAAGGGGAGTCCACCGAATGCACCTGGAACTCCCCTGCCCTTCTGGGTGATGTGATAGCCACCAGAAAGGCCATCTTCCACGATAAGTATGACAGCTCACACTTGTACATGGGTTCGAATGGCTTGCCCATGAGTTTTGTCAGAACCAGTAGTAGATCCCACAGAGGTGGAGGTTCACACATCGGAGGGGATAAGTGATCCAGGCCTTTGAAAAAGCGCCTGACCACTGTCTCCTGCACCAATGTCGGCTGACCGGCTCGCGCCCAGTAAGCAGAAATGGCTGCCAGGTGCATCCTAAGGGTCGATGACCGTAGACCCCCTTTGGAGAGAGACCAAAGGTAGTTGAGAATGTTAGCCACAGAACAGGATAAGGGGTCCAGACCCTTACCCTGACACCAAATGGAAAACCTTTTCCATTTGAAGGTGTAACATTTCCCGGTCAATTCCTTTCTAGATGCCTCCACCATGGTGTAGACATCTTTGGAAGGACCCAAAGCCTGGAACTCTAGCTGCTCAGGTACCAGGCTGTCAGGTGCAGGGACTGAAGGTCCGGATGGAAGACCTTCCCCTGGCTGAGAGATATCTGGCCCAGGTATGTACAAAGTCGCTCCGGGGGCCTGCAGCTGAATCCCATCACCTGGAAAGGCACGAGTTTTGACTTAGCCTCGTTGATCAGGAGGCCGAGTTGGGAGCAGGCCTGCAGGGCCAGATCCCTGGACCTATCCACCTCCTGTTGGGTGGGACCTGTGAGGAGCCAATCGTCAAGATAAGGGTAGATTCGGACTCCTCTACGCCGAAGATGGGCCGCCACCACTGCAGTGCATTTGCTGAAGACCCGTGGGGCCGATGGCAGGCCAAACGGCATGGCCCAGAACCCTCGACCCTGAAGCGGAGGAACCGCTGATGGGACGGACGGATTGGGATGTGAAAGAATGCATCCTGCAGATCCAGTGAACAAAACCAAATGTTTCACTCCAGGGATGGTATGATCTGGGACAGAGTGACTATCTGGAAGGTGCGAGACCTGAGAAACTGATCCAGGTCGTGGAGCTCTAGAATGGGGCACCAACCCCCCCCATCCGCTTGGGCACCAGGATGTACCTGGCGACAAAGCCTGGGTCTGCTGGAGGTTCCGCCACGGGGGCTACTGCCTCCTTGCGGAAGAGCTGAGCCACGTCATCTCGAAGAGCCGACTGGGTGCATGTGGAAATCCATTCCTCCCGAGGGGCGCAGGCTCGGCTTGGAGGGTACTGCATGAATTCCAGAAGCAGTCTCTGACCGACCACTTCGAGAACCCACCTGTCTGAAGTGATAGCGGACCAGGAAGAAAGGAAGTGGTGGAGTCCACCCCCCACGGGAGGGCCCAGAGCTGGCATGATGGAGATAGGGGTGGCAATCCCTATCCTGTCACTGGGAAGGCTTAGAGGAGGAGGAGGCGGCTCCAGGACCTGAGCCTTAGCCTCCTTTGCGGCCCTGTTGGGGTCCAGGCTTGGGCCGAGGGTGCCAGGTTTGAGCCTGCTGCTGCTGATGTTGCTGTTGCTGTCCTCCTTGGTAGGGGGGCTGCCACACCACAGGGGAAGAGTGCAGAAAAGGCTTATTCTTCTTCTGCTGGTTCTTGCCCGAAGAACCTTTTGCAGAAGTGGTGTCCAAGGTGGCATTGGACTGCTCTATACTCTGTAGGTGACCGGCCATTCCTGGACCGAACAAGTCGGTCCCCAGGAAAGGAACATCAGCCAGCTTATGCTGAGTATCCGCCAGGAAGGAGGAAAGCCTCAGCCAAGCCCTGTGGTGAGAGGCCACTGCGGCGGCCATCAAACAAGCACAGGAATCCCCAATGTCCAGGGCCATCTGGAGCTGCTGTTTGGCAACAGCACGGCCCTGGTCACGGACTTGTTTGACCGTGGTCTGCATGTCCGCGGGGAGATGAGGGAGGACTTTGTCTAATAACCCGAGAAGGGCATGAGAGAAGTGTGCCATGATGACTGCCGAGCTGGCCTGACGAAGGCCCAAGGAAGAGGCCACATAGACCTTTCGGGCACTGTGGTCCATATTTTTGGACTCCTTGTCCGGAGGTCGGTCAGTGTCGGCCGAACTGCCAGTACGCCTGAACACAGAGGCGGTCACCAGGCTCTCAGCCAAAGGGTGCTCTGTGAACCCCGCAAGGGACACCATGGGCACCACGTACTTGCGGGCCACGCGGGCAGACAGTGCTGGGCATGAGGCAAGATGCTTGCCAAAGTTCAAGGGCCAGGCCAACAATGGCCTTGGCCACTGGAAAGGCCTCCGTTGGGGTATGTCCTCTCTTTAGAATGTCTGAGAGAGGGTACTCTGCCTTTTTCTAGGTAGGTTCCAGGGGCATTCTGGTGGAGTCGGAAATGAGATGAAGAATCCCTTGGAAGGAGGAAGGGCCTTCCTCCATCCCCGTGCCAACGGACGACTCGTCATCCCCAGGATGAGAGTGGAACCCGGTGACATCAGAGTCTGAGGAGTCGTGAAACAGCGGTCTACCGCCGAAATCACCCTCAATCCGCCGAGGGCTGTCAAGGGTGACAGTAACCGACAGACACTGGGGAAGCCCGGTGTCCAGTCGATCCTCTTTCGAGAAAGCCAAGCGAGGTTGCCACAACTTTCAACACCTTTTTCACCCACAGTGCAACTTCTCTCCTATCAAACCTACGCCTCACTTCAACCAAACCAAAACTCCCAGCCCCAGTTTTGGTTCTCCCCCCGCCTCAAAGTTCTCCTTCCACCCAGTCTCCACAACAGACGTCTTAGCTGCCCTACGTTCTCTAGACCCAAACAAAGGTAAATGCCCGTTAGGTCTGGATGCCAAACTCCTGTACCTGTCTGCCCCGGCCATCGCGGCACCCCCAGCCGCCCTCCTAAACCGCTCTTTCTCCACTGCCCAAATCCCAACTGCCTGGAAGGAAGCTGTAGTCATCCCGCTGCCAAAGGGTGGTAACCCATCGGAACCCGGAAACTACCACCCTATCTCCCTCCTCCCTACTCTGGCCAAGCTCCAGGAACACCTAGCCCTCTCTCAACTCACACAATTCCTTGACGCTACCTCCTTCTTCACCCCCTTCCAGTCTGATTTTCACAAATCACACTCCACCATCACTGCGCTACTAAGACTCACTAACAATATTGCCGCAGGCATGGACAAAGGCTTCCTTACCTCGGCCATATTCATTGGCTTGGCCAAGGCTTTTGATACCGTCTCCCACCCCAAACTCATCACAAAACTGCACGACGCTGGGCTATCTGAATTAGCCATTAGCTGGTTCCAAGCCTACTTATCAGATAGGAAACAAGCAGTAAAAATTGGCTCACACGTATCCCCCGCTCTCCCGGTCACCATGGGGGTTCCCCAGGGGTCCGTCCTTGGCCCCCTTCTCTTTTCTATATTTCAAAATGACCTCCCATTGTCCTGCCAAACCTCAGCCATACAAATGTATGCTGATGATGCCGTTCTATATGCCTCCGGCCCCGCAAGTGAAACTCTAACCTCTGCCTTACAGCAGGATTTCCATGCCGTTCAATCCTGGGCTAAACTCTAACCAACTTGTCTTAAATGCAAAAAAAAACATATCCATAACCTTCGGTACTCAGCCCAGACTCTCCCGACTAGATGCTCCACCCACCTTCTACACACTGGACGGCACCTCCCTGGTTTCCTGCAACTCCTTTCGTTACCTGGGAGTATGGCTCGATCGTCACTTAGATTTCTCCATCCATATTGACCACCTTCAGAAAAACTTCACCCAAAGCTAGGTGCACTTTACCGTAACAAAGGTTGCCTACCCACCTCGGTCAGGCGGAACTAGTGCACAAAATGATTCTCCCAATTTTTAGGAACTACGAGATGTGGTCTACAGCGGTGCCCCTCTATCCACCCTGGCCAGCCTCAACCCCCTTTTTCATTCCTTCTGTCGGCTCATCCTGGAATGCCCACCTTCTACCCACCACTGCAACCTGTATAGCGCATTTGCTCTCCCCTCGCTGCACTCCAGGCGCCAGCTTCACTGCGAAAATCTCGTAGCAAAGTACTGGTCTAACTCTCTCCCTTCCTATCTCAGTTCTGTCCTAGCAACCCAACCCACCCCCGGCCTACTCCCTGAGAGGCGCCGACTCTAAACTCTTACAAATCCCATTTATGCGCACCACAAAGGGGCAATCTGCTTTCGTATACAGACTGCCCAAACTCTGGAATGACCTCCCAGCCGAAATCAGGCTGTCCTCTACCCAAATGTCCCAAAAAACTCTCCTGCAGGATCACTTCTCTGACATATGTAACTGCAACCTGCAGCCCAGATCGGTTATCACAAGGCATCGAAATGTGCCTTAAACAGATCCACTCTTCCAACAACTGATTTTGCTATTTGTAACGTTGTTTCCTCAAATGTCTCTGTCTGGTATGTACTGTGGCCATAACCCCCCCAACTACTGTCCAGCTACTCAATCCACGCTGCACTGCTATTCAACTATGACTACCTAACAAATGCCTAGCCCAGCCTGTTCCTCTCTGGACCTGCTGTTTTATTACTGTCTTCTTCTCCCTTATGTACTAGGGTGTTACCTGTCCTTTGCACCATTGCCTTTGCTTCTGTTATATTGCATTGTATGAGTTGATCTACGTATTTATGTACCATTGCCGTTGCATCTGTTATATTGCACTGTATGTGTTGATCTATGTATTTATGTATGCAAATCCCAGGTCGCATCTGGAAACGAGCGGTTATCCGCTCTGTATGCCTATCTGGTAAATCTTGTAAATAAATAAATAAGCCCCTCCAGCAGGCTGCTTAGGCGGCGGTTCCACCCGAATGGGTGAGAGACGAACAGGCGAACTTCGAGGAGACGGTCTGGCCTCACAGATGAAAGACAGAGGCTTCCAGTTCAGAGGGTGACTTCAACCCGGGAGGCGAAAGGCAAGTAATGGCTGGGGTAGGCGGCAGAGCCGGCTTCTGCCCGGTCAAGATCAGCTGCTGCCCCATAAGGTCCTCATAGCGCCGCCAGAGCCTCTCCTCGTCCGAGGCGGATGAGGACGACTTGTGGCATCGCCTCTTCTTTGAGTGCTTATGGCTCTTCCTCGGTCGTTTGGCCAAGGGGGTCCTGGACCGTGACCAAGATTGGGGAGGCCGACTCGGTTGATCGGGAGACACCGGTGTGATCAGTGAAACCCTAGGGTCCAGAACTGGGTCCTTGATGGGGACACCAGCGGGCTGGGTCCCCTCATCAGGAAATACTAGGACCAGAGTCCGTTCTAAAGAGTCATCGGCCACGGCCGGCAACGAAGGGTCGATCGGGTCAAGGATAATTTCGACCTCGTCGGCCACGTCCTCGGTCCCCTGGCCAGACAGGAGAGCCGTAAAGCCGGCGGCCGAGGATGCGATCTTCACCGAGGTCAAGACCGCGTGTTCCTAGGACTCTGACCTTTCTCGGTCCCAAGAACATCTTCACCGGGATGAAGACAATGGGTCTTTCTCTCTCTTACGAGAGCGGGAGGAGTTCGAGCCCGAGGGTGCCTCACCCCGGGTGGGGAAGAGATTGGTACATCTCCTTGAAAGATCCCGTAAAAGTGGAGCCTAGGTTCACGGGACAAAGCTTGAATGGCTGGAGGCGCGAGCAACTGCTTCTCAAGCGCCTTCATCTGTTCCAGCTGATCGGTGAGCCCGTGACGCAGAAACCGCTCACCTAGCCCCTTCAACTCGCGGAGGGTTCCTTTTCCGGTCTCCCCAGCTTCAGGCATGCCTTGCGGTCATCCAGGACATTGGGATGGAAGGCCAAGCAAGCTACGACAGGTGTCACGGCCGACACCTAGGCAGTGAGGCGCTGCGTGAAGTGGGGATCAGTCGCTGACATCTTTTGGCACTAGGGGACACCGCGAAATCCGGAAAGATTTCTCCTCCATGATCGATGCTGTAAAAGCGCATGACCCGCTAACTCCTTTAACGAGTTTGGAGCTTGGTAAACCGATAGTTTGAAACCCATGGCCTACGAAATGCTAGAGCATGAGGGAGGCAACCTGCATCTTCCAGCGGAAAGGAAGATCTGGCGTCATGGGGCGGAGACGAGGAATATACCACCCGGGTAGGTGAGAGAAGCCAGTTTGAAGACTTCCAGCAGGTTTAAAGTGGAAGGGGACAATGCCAAACAGTGTGGATGAACAACATATCCACGCTCCTAGAAGACAGTGTTTTTGAGGGGCTGTCCCCGGCTAGTCGGAGTTGTTTCAGGAGGGGCAACACCGGAGAATAGTGTCAGGTACTTCAAGACCATTACAGCGAACTTCTGATTTTGTCACTGTAATGGTCTTCGCTGTTTTAGTTTTACTGTTTCGGCAGTTACCCTACAGGCCCTCTACACTACCTCCACAACCACCTTTCCTGCCCAACCAGAACATACCCCCAAGGCTTATGCACCATAGTGGGGTCATCAGGGCAACGCAAACTCATCCAGAGACCAAATCCAGTACGTGTGTGCTCGGTGGGTGGGGTGACCACAGGGCCTGAGAGTACCGCTACTTCCTCATCACACCTAGGCAATTTAAATTTTCACACTCCTTTGAACTTATGGCGAGAATTCCACGAAAAGTGCAAGCAAGCATTCTTACATGCGTAACCAACCGCAGTCACAGTCACAGTCACACACACACACACACACACACACACACACCCTGCTGCTCCACTAGCAATACCGCCTGTGGTCACCCAGGTGGCAATGGTGCAGTGAAGTCGACTGCCCTCTCTCCATGGACCAAGTGAGCATTCTCATCCTCTGGGACATTTCAGCCATCTATCTCCCCACTGACCCTCCAAAGACCCTGTTCCCGAACCTGGATCACTGGAAATGCAAGTGGCAATGCAGTCACTGACCAAAATACCATCCAAATTTCCTCACTTTTATTTTTTGCTCCTTTCCATGCCCCCTCGTTGCCCTTCTCCACTGGGCTCCACACAGACTCTTCCCTGCTCACTGGACTCAGCTCTTGCTAATGGCCCTTACCTCAAGGGTCCTGATTTCTTCAACATTCCCTTAGTTCCAGCTTATCCCTACCGAGGGTCTCCCTGTTCTCACCTAGGAAGAAGCAGCACAGATGCTGGGATGCGGTCGGGGGGGCAAGCACGAACCCAGTGCGCTGGTGGCATGGGGTGCAAAATGAGGCCACATCATCAGCATACCAAGAGGCAGGGTCTTTACTATTTTCTCTCTTGCTTTTGGCCCCCATTATGGGGTCACAAATCACTGCAACCTGGAGAGATGCATGGCAGCATGTGGTCATCCTCACAGTCAAGTGCATCTCCGCAGCCTACTGCCAGAAGCCACTCAAGGAGTGGTGTGAGCAATTCTCCCCCCCCCTGGAGAAAGAGTCCACGAGGTTTTTTTACCCCTTCAAGCCTCGCAACTACGCCTGGCACCACAGGAGTCTGTTCCAAGAGTGACCACCCACTCAGTAGCCCTAGGTATCCCGGTTGACCCCCCCGGGTGGGGCAAGGAGAAGTCCCCCTTACCTTCCCCCCAAACAATGGTGGAGCAGGTGATGCAGAGCAGATTCTGCCCCTCGTTGATGGCTGGCAATGTGCTTTCAGCCCTGGAGGAGTAGTCACCTAGGAGTGACGGGCTCCATTTTCCTTGTTCTGGTAAGCCCTTCACCCTGCAGCCGCCAGCACTCTAGGAGAGCCAACTGGGAGGCATGCATCGAGATGCAATTCTTTTCCAGGGCTCTCGGCTGATGCTGCCCCTCCCATTGCGTGTCCCAACACCCAGGAGATGGCAGTATAGCAGCCGGACAGGCACGCGACCCTCCCCAGAGAGGGAGAGCCGCCATTGGGCGCTCAATCCCTCTCTCCCCCTGCCGACCCCTGGCAGCCCGAGTCCGTCACCGAAGCCGGGTCGCCGGTGGGGTGCAAGGTGAGGCATCTAGCACCTCAGCCCTCAGCGCCAGCGGGCTGGCTCACGTGGATGTTTTAACCCTTCCCATCAATTTCCACTCCAGTCATCCTGGGTGAAGGGCTGGAACTGGGGTCGCTAGTGTGCCAAGTTGGCATCTCACCACTCGGCACCACAGAACTGTCCATTTTCCTCATTTTAATGTACTACAATCCTTACTGATTCCCTTATAACCTTTACCCGGTAATACATCTGGGGCCAGCCTAGTGGCGCAGAGGACAGAGGTGCTGGACACCTTATCTATCGCCATGTCAGTGACCCAGGTTCGGGAATAGACTCCGATCACTGAAGGTCGGCCAGGTAAGGAGAGCCAGAGCATCCGGAAGACTGCTCTCCTCCCTGGGGGAAGGGGGAACCTGTGTCCTACCTGACTACCACCTGGCAGAGGCCAGGTGACAGCACCAGCAGAACAAGGGAGGACGCCTAGGGGCAAAAACTTCTGAGAAAAATTCCCCCTGGCCGCCAGACAGGCGGGTTGGTGGCGGGGCTAGGGGGAGCTGCAGTACAGGGGACGCAAGGTGGAAAAGTATTAATGAAAAAAATGCATCTGGGAAATGAAGCTTCTCTCAGCTCAACATATTCTCCTGGTGAAAACTTTCAACAAATATGCACTGGCTGAGAAGGCAACCATCTACCTTACTACCATCTTGACTGGAGATTCAGCAGTCCACAAATAACAGGGACAGCGGACAATACTGGGCATGGTATAAAGTTCTTGGTTGCTTTGAGTGATGCAAACGAATTCTAACTTGTAAAACATCAATTGCAGTCCACCCACTTCATAAAAGAGCCCCTATCCTGCTTCATGGCACCGAGCAACAGGAGATATCACTGGTACGCTGGCAACCTTGCTCTGAGCCCTGGACATTGGAGGCAGAAGCTGGCAGTGAAGATTTACAGCATCCTTTGGATGCTCTTCTCGGCGGGGGGTGTTCTCGCTGCATCTCTACTGTATGTAGCAGCTCCTGGTGGTCACCTATGGAGATGCCTTTGCTAGTGTGGGTGACCATGTGCCATCAAGCACCTCCAGGCCAGCCACAGCATGCATGAGATTGTGGGACAGCAGAAAAGGCAAAAATGCCACAAAGGTTAGACAGAGGACGGCCTTGCAGTCCCTCCCCATGCCAGGGGACCCCCCAAGCATGCCATCTGAGAACCTCTCATACTCCCTGTGGTGATTTGGCCACTGCTGTCATATTTCCTGTAGTTTTATGTTTAATGGCCAAAAAGGCCAGGACATCAGCTTTGTCAGAAAAGATGCCCATTTTTCTGCAATGGTACTTGGGAAGAGTTGATGTGTATTTCAGTGTCTGAGATCTCCCCTTGCCTGGGAAAAAGGCTTGCTCAGAGGTAAACAGGAGTTAAATTTCAATAGGGGATTGGAATTTCCTGGTAGCTGATCAATAACGACAGGAGATGGAAGGGCCATCTTCTCTGGTTATAACACTTTTGAATTTCAAAGAGAAAATAGCCTTATAGCAGGGTCCTGCAGACGCCCAGGCTAGGAAGCTACTGTTAGATTCCCTACCAACTGCCACAGTCTATTACCATTTTAATAAGTGTCACAAAGGTAATGTAGATCAAAGCCAACCCATGGAAACAGGGGTTGTAGGAAAGCAAAATACTGTTAATTTTGAAAATACTGTTAATTTTGGTTCACAAAAATTTTGGGGAAAGAGCAAGAGAAACCCCTGCTGGCCTAGAGATGAACAGTTGGACCTGGAAATATTAAGACCACTAGCCAATCACGGGCCAGCTTTGCAGACTGCAGATATAGCTGCCTCTACAACCTTCCTAAGGTGGCCCAACAAACCCTGGAGGCCCTGACCAAGGCTCTTGCTGTTGAGGCTTCCTTGGAACTTCTAATCCTGGGTGACTTCAATGTCGACTGGGACCAGGACACAGAGCAGGCCCTCAGAGCCTCACTCCTAGAAGCTAACCTGGAGCAAGTTATCACTGAAAGTATTAGGGCTAACTACAAAACTGGGAACCACACGACCCTAGACTGGGCACTGGTGTCTCACTCCTCTAACATTCTGGTGGCTGGCATCACGGCAGATGCCTTGAACGACCACTCGCCTATCTTCTGCATTTGGAAGAATAGATCGTCCTGGGTTCCTCCAAGAATACTTACCACTAGAGAATACTCCAAATTCTCTGTGGACGTCTTCAACAAGTACCTTGGCAACCTTAACTGGAGCCCCATCCGGCTCCTCCCAACCCTGGATGAAGCCCTGGAGTACTTCCAGAACTCCTTCATCTCTGCAGCCAATCTGCTTGCCCCACTTAGGAAACTCCTGGCCAAAGGCAGCTGCCACAAATGGATCACCCCAGAGATCAAATCTCTGATGATGTGTCGTGATAAGGCACGGAAGAAATACAAAAACTCTGCCCTGCCTGCTGACTTAGTCTCCTATAAATCCCTAAGGAACCAGTGCAAACAAACTACTAAGAGGGCAAAAAGGGACCATTTCAAACACCTCCACTTGCTGACCCTAAGTCCTTTTGATCCCACATTAACTACATGATAAAAGGCAATGGCAAACCTGCCTTAGGACCTATAGAGGTCAATGGCCAGATGCTTAATAGCTGTCTTGATATTGCATCTGCCTTCAATGGGCACTTCACTAACCTTGAGAGCTATAAGACCAGTCTCCCACCCCCTCCTATGAGCCCCTGGGTCAGGAGGCGACTTTCCCCTCTCGGCTGCTCTTTCGCCTGAGGTTAGTCAAGGTCAAGGAGGTGTTCCCCTTCTTCAGGATCATCAAAGCCAAAGGCCCTGGTGGCCTAAACCCAAGGCTGCTAAAGGCAGCAGCACCTGCCATCGCATTACCTGTCACTTGGCTAATCAACAGATCCCTACTTATTGGATCCATGACCCATACCTGGAAGCTGGCCTACGTGGTCCCCATCCACATGGGAGGTCCCAGGGAACCCACTGGCAACTACAGACCAATCTTGCTTCTCTGCACCCTGGCCAAGATACAGGAAAGGTTAGTCTACAGTCAACTCTGTGACTACCTTGAGACCAACCAGTTGCTAGTCCCTACTCAACACGGCTTTAGGAGGAATCATGGAACTGATACTGCCCTCATCAAATTCTTAGTAGATGTACTAGGTACAATGAACAAAGGTTTCCCCACAGGGGCCGTGTTTATCGATCTGTCCAAGGCCTTCGACCTAGTGGACCACAAACTCTTCCTATCCAAGCTAGCCTCAGCTGGCCTTGACCAGCATTCTCTTACCTGGTTCGACAGCTACCTCCTTGGCCACTCCCAGAATGTCAGATGAAAAAATGTCTTACCCCATCCGCTCCCCCTACCCTGAAAGATCACATAGATCAGATAACTAAAACAGTGCATTGCAAACCTGGCTTGCTGTACCGACTGAATGACCAGCTCATCCCCAAGGCCAGGATAACCATCGCCAACAGCATTCTCCTCCAAACCCTGACCTTTGCTGCCCAGGCCCTGGATCTAGCAAGCAAAAATTGGGCAGTTTTGTGTTGGATAGAGAGGCAAATAGGTCGACTTCTGGGTGACCCCATCTGGCGAAAAGATCTTCTGCCACTGCGGGAAGTAGCTCCCCACTCATGTGCTCTGGACTGAGTCCAGCTGACACTGTCCGCCAGGTAATTGCGAATGCCTGGAATGTGAACTGCTGAGAGTTCCATCTGGTGATCTATCGCCCAAGACCGCACTTGCATGGCCTCTCTGCAAAGAGGGTAAGAGTGTGTCCCCCCCCCCCCCGGCTTGTTGATAGAATACCACCGACATGTTGTCTGTCTGTATTAGCAAGGGGCCACTCTGAAGGACTGCCTGAAAGCCTTGTAGGGCGTACAGAACTGCCCTCATCTCCAGACTACAGATGTGGAGATGAAGCACTTGCTAAGCCCAGGACCTTGAGTCTGGCAAGTGTCCAGATGTGCACCCCAACCCTGGCCTGACATGTTGGTGGTCAGGATCTGGGTGGAAGATTTTCTCCAGATGTGAAGCCCTCTGGAGAGGTTGTCAGGATCCACCCACCATGCCACAGACTGCTTGGCCGGGCTTGATACCAGGACCGGTTAGGTCCAGGTCATTTGACCTCTGATCCCACTGAACCTGAAGGTTCCATTTGATCACCCTCATGTAAAGCCAGGCCATAGGGACTGTGGCAACAGCCGCTGCCATATGGCCCGGTAGCCAGAGAACTGTCCTTGCCTCTACTTGGCGAGCCGAGGGCAGCTGCCGTGCGTGGGACTGGAGATGCTTCGCCCTGTACTGGGGGAGGAAGGCCTTGCCTTGTGCCATGTCCAGTATGGCCTTTATATACTGAAGCCACTGATCGGGCCAAACGCAGGACTTGGAAAGGTTTAGAATAACCTTCAGATCCTAAAAGAGGAAGAACGTGTCTCAGAGGGTTTCTGTAAGCCAGTCCTGAGAGGGAGCAGTCAGAAGCCAATTGTCAAGGTAGGGGAAGACATAATGCCCCTGCCTCCTGAGATTTATAGCTACCACAACTGAGCACTTGGTGAACATCCTTGGTGCTGAGGACACGCCGAAGGGCAAGGCCCTGAACAGGTAACTGCGGCCCTGAAAGTGAATGCGCAGATACATCCTGTGTGGTTGGAAAATCAGAATGTGGAGGTATGTGTCCTGCATGTCCAGGGAGCATAACCCGCCCCCTTGATGTAACACAGACAGGAGGCCTATCAGGGTGACCATCCTGAATTTTTTGTACTCTATGTACTGGTTCAGATGAGTTAGATCCAAGATGGGACAAAGTTCCCTTGTCTTTTTTGGCACAAGGAAGAAGTGGGAGTAGAATCATGTCCATTGTTGATCCAGAGGTACCGGCTCAGTGGCCTTATTCTGACAGACAGCCTGGATTTCTTGTGCTGTACGGGCACTGTGGGCCTGAGAGTACTGAGGCAGTACTGGAGGAGTCTCTGTAAACTCTAGAGTATGCCCTCTCTTGATGAGCTGCAGGACCCAGTGGTCTGATGTTATCTGACACCACCCTTCGGTGTGCAAAGAGAAACAACCCCCACCGCTTCCCCAACAGACTCCAATGAAGGAGGGTCGGGCAGAGAGTCAGGCGGAGGAGCTGGGGAGGGGGAGGGCAGGCTAAGAGGTTCTATGGGCCTGACAGGCAGAACCTCCTGTAGCAGGAGTAGTAGCCGCGCACTTGAAGCCAGACCACTGCTGCTGCTGGCGCTGACCTCGAAATTCCTGTCTTCCGGGCCTACAAAAGGACTGCTTAGGAGGCTGCTTAGGCTTGTACATGGTTTGTACCAACCTTACCGCTTTTCCTGCCTCCTGCAAATGAGTAATGATAGCTTGGGTATCTTCCCCGAACAAGACTGTCCCTCTGAAGAGGGCATCCATAATCTTGGACTGGACATCCTGGGCGAACCCAGAGACATTCAGCCAAGAAGTAATGGCGGACTCTGAACAAAGCCCAGGCTTGTAGCTCTACCCGCTGAATCCACGGTGTAACAAGAAGCCATAAGGCGTGGTTGCTGACATCCAAACCAGACTTCATGATCCCCATGAGCTCCGCCCAACCAGGTGAGTCTGGCATGGCCTGAATGAGCTCTACTGCCTTGTCCCACAGGGCATTCTGGTACTGTACTATGTGGACAAGGAAGTTTTGTGACCGAATGGCACAAGTTGTGGAGGAAAAGAGTTTCCTGGCCAGACGGTCGAACTGTTTATAGAGTCCTTATCTAGGGGTTGCATGCTGAGATACCGCGGATGTCTGGACTTGTAGTGGGCAGCGTTCAGCAGCACAGAGTCGGCATCCGGTTGGTCCCTGTAGAAGGGTCGTCTCGGGGGACAGTGTACAACTGGTCTGACTTTTTGGAAACTGCCAAGGTCGAAAAAGGGCGTTTCCATGCCGGTCTGTTGACCTCCTTGTACGGGTCAACCATTGGAAGGATGACCATGGGAAGGGCATCCTTTTTCCAAAGAAATGCAGCTAACATCTACCTTTCCGGGTTGAGGTCTTCAGAGTCCCAGCCATTCAATTGTTGGATGTGACGCATCACATCCATGAAGGATGGGTCATCTGGCGGGGAGCGCAGAGTGCCCTTCCTGACATCGGAGACAGACAGAGGGCTTAGTCCCCACAGCTGGAGGAGGAGCAGAAGTCAGGTTCCAAGTCCTCTGAGTCGGGGGGGGGGGGAAGAAGGCGACCTTGGTGGTCTGCAGGGGCAACCCCTTGGGGAAGAAAGGTCCTTGTCCAGCATTGGCCTCCTAGGAGGTGGAGTAGGGGGGCGACCAGATGGCTCATTTAAGGAAGGCCATTGGGGTACTGGCGGAACTGGAGCCAGTGGGGCCTGTTAATCTTTAAAGAAGGCCCACCAGACTGAAAATAGTTCATTCAGACCTTGCGGATGGGTTTGAGGCAGATCTGGAACACCTGGCATCGGGGGGGGAGGGGGCGCGGCTTGGATGGCCCAGACGTCTGGTCATCCGGATGCAGTAGCTCTGGTATTGGCGTAGCTCTGGTCTCCATCATCTGGCGTCAGGAGCCCAAGTGTACCCTCAGGTGTCGGAGGAATCTGGTCCAACGTCCGGCTGTCAGGCGGCAGGTCCTCGGGCATCAGCAACAGGGATGCCGGAGTTTACTGACGTCAGAGGCAGCACTGGGGAGGCTGGCATCACTGGTGTAGGTGGTGGACGCCTTAGTGGAGTCACCTGTGGGAGAAGCGTATCTCCCAAACGGGACGCACGCCCATTGCTCCCAGAGCAAAAAGACGACTGTCCCAGGTGCCGCCTGCCAGTGTCAGCCCCTGATGACAGGGCAGACTCAGCGGACACCCTGGCCAGGAGGGCGACAGACAGCAGCCTGCCCCCCGGAAAAACTCCAGCCAAGCCACTAGGCTTAGAGCCCCATGGGGTAACGCACTTAAGCTTGAGCAGCTGGGAGGTGTGGGAGGACTTCCCACGCCCTGAAGAGCCTTCTCCCGTGACTGTAACGAGGGAGGGAGGCTTGAAGATCGAAAGCCCGGAAGGAAACCCGAAGGAGGGGGTGGTTGCTGACCTGGTCGTGGACCTAGAGCGGCCTTCTGTCTGGGATTTCTCCTCGTCTCGGTGCTTGTGTTTGCCACTCGATTTCTTCTCCTTGTGAGAAGATACTGAAGAAAGAGAGGATGAAGAGCTCTTGCAGTGGAACACCTTCCCCATGGCTATCTGCTTTTTCAAAAGGAAAACTTTGAGGGTCTTCTGGCACCGGAGCCTTATGCACTGACTGAAGTCGCGGCAGTGCTGGCAGGCCTCGATGTTGTGGTCCGGGCCCCGGTAGAACAAGCAGGCTGAATGGCCGTCCTTATGCGGGATCTGCTTGCCACACGAGGCATGCACCTCTCAATCGATGAAGTTGGAGAAGATGACAACATGCACAATCCATCAAAAATTGGAAGGAAATAAAATAAAAAAGAGCATTGAAAACGCAGTCAAAATAGCAGTTGACAAGCTGAAGGCCTCCGCAGAGGTCCGACTAGTGCAGTTAACGACGGGTAAAGAACTGGGGATGGGCAGAGAGACTGCCCCTTTTATACCAGACATGGCATCGGGGGTGGGCCGATATAGGGGGTGGTCCCCCGCCGGGTATTGCTAGCTAGAAAGTTTCCATGGGGTCCTAGTCCTAAAGGTTTTACCTGCTGCAAGAGCGATTCTCGAAGTAAAATCTGTATCTTCACCTTTAGAAACGTAACTACAAACTTTTGTGAGTATCACTTACTGATAATCTAGCTACTTATAAGTGCTGAGACTCACCACTGTTGGTGAAAAGCACCAACCATCCCATTTAACAAACAGCAATTCAGATGATGGGGTGTCATGATAGAGACTTTTAAGATCCTAAGGGTATAAAAAAAGGGTAAATTGTGAGAACCTGTCTGTTATAAACAGAGATGCAGTCATGAGGGTGCAGACTAGAAAGGATATAAGGAAGTTTTTCTTCACGGAAAGGGTGATGGAGCGTTGAAACAGATTACTGGCAGAGGTTGTGGGGGCAAGGACCATTAATGGGTTCAAATATGAGTGAGCTAGGACCAGGGGACTCATAAACCCATTGGGGAGTCAGGAAGGTGGAGAAAGTGGAAAAGAGGGACGAAGTGAATAACCCACCATGGCACTAGGCAGGAGGGTAAAGTAAAAACAACTATGGGCAGACATGAGGGACCAGAGGTCTCCTTCTGCCAACAGATAATATGTTTTTATCATGCCAAAGGATTACACTCAGTTCCTGCTCCTGAGTGGAGGGAATAGACTCGAACTGATTTAACAAATACTTACTGGATACTCCTGCCCCCAAAGGGCATACAGAGGTGACCTACCGAATGAGTAACTTATATGAACAATGTGTGCAAACCTGCAACATGAAGCTATGGGATGATGGAATAGGGATTCAAAGGCAGCCTTCACACTGCTACCTCAAGCACCAATTGCAACAAGGGAAGGGGAACCCTGAGATGCAGTCAGAGTGATCACCTGAACGGCCTAGTACTGCTGATATGAACCTTGTAATCACAAATGGGACTTGACACCTTTGTGCAAACTGCAAAAATAGAAAAAAAAAAAAAAAACCCTGAAAAATCACACAACCATTCCACAAAAACTGCACTAATCTGCATGAAAACTGGCACTCAGCATGGCCGTTGGCACCGTCATTGAGGTATGCATAGTGTAGCCGTGGATGACAGAGATCAAAGGGCCTTTGTACAAGACAACCTTAAAAGGGAACAGTCAGGGCCATATAGCATGGAGGGCTGAGGCTCTGGGTGACTTACCTCCAGCCACACTTGCAATCCAGGTTCAAGAATGGAGGATCAAGCGTCCACAGATGGCTCTCCTCCTTCCAAGAGGGGAGACAGTGCAAACCGCTGCCTGACTGTCACCCAGCAAAGACTGAGTGAAATGGCACACAGCTGCCTCTCTGCAACGTCTTCAAACTGCACGCCCATGCTATTACACACATGCAGACTTGGGGACGAGACCAAAACAAAGAAAAGCAGGGTCTGTCCACAAGGAAGCTCCTTCAGCCTTCCTTGACCCGCACCATCACTCCAGACCTTGATGACCAGATCCAGACACAGGGGGCAGGGAGAACGCCCCTCCTTCTGCCAGCCCACCACGGGCAGGGGGGGGGCTATAAGCCCAGGCGAAGGAAGGGGATGGGGCAAAAGAGCCAGCCAGCATGCCAGTCAGACAAAACAGCTCTACAGAGAGAAAAATGCTGGGGGGGGGGGACACTCTGCACTAAGAGCCCCACACCCCTCTGTGACTGCACTTAGCCCAGGAAAGACAGCGGGACCATACGGAATCTCTCACTGCTGTAGCCCTTCTCTGATGTCAGCCACAGTGGATTCTGGGATTTGTAGTTACAGAAAATGTCAGCTTGCAAGTCAGCAGAATCAATCTGATACAATCTACTATACTTCAGCAAACAGTACATAAAGACAAGACCTAACCTTTAGAAGGTGGGGTAGACTGGGTTTATACATGCTACAACAATTCCTAGATGGCCCGAATATGCAAGATTTTGGATACATTAGGAGTAGGTTCCACCTAAGACAGGAGGATCACTTTAGATAAATGCAGGTCAGAGCATATATTCTAGATCTGAAACAGGGCCATAGTGAACATATCATTCCAGGGAAATTGGGCCAAATGATCACGGAGATAGTGAGTATGCAAAGAAGGAAGTGACACATCTCGGCCATATATAAAGCCTTGAGGGAGAGGAATGGAGATCTCACTAAATTCATTAAAGGTAAATGGGAAACAGAATTCAGAGAACAGATACAGGACAAGGAGTGGGAAGTAATCTGGGCCCAGGGAATCGAATCAAGACAACTTAATCCCCTTTATGGAGAGAATTTGAGTGGAAGGTCAAGGTTAGATATTTCATAACCCCCATGATCAAAAGTAAATGGGACAAGAACTGCCCATCTACATGCTGGAGGGGATATCAGGGCATGCAGGCACACAACTCTCATATATTTTGGCAGTGTCCTAAACTGACCGGGTTCTGGAAGGGAGTCACGCAGAGCCTGAGAACTACATTCACCTTGACAGAGCCATTAGGCCCTAAACAGATGGTGCTGGGACTACTACCTAGAGAGGTAAAGGGGAGAGATAAGACATACCTATGGAACATTCTGATCATAGCTGCCTATGAAGCCATCACTAGAAAATGGGTTCCCCCCTGAACTTCCTACACAACAACACTGGATTTCCACAGTCTTAGAGATACAGGACATGGAGGAACTAACCCATAAAATCAACAATCGGATGCAGAATTTTACCATGCGGTGGGCTCTCTGAGTAGTTTGGGATGAAGCCCATTGGAATGGGTAGAGAAGTAAGGAGGTTAGAGGTATTATGAAAGACAAATGAGAGGGGGGAAGAAGGGGACCGGGTTCCCAAGTCTGTACTTCAATGACCATACAGTAGTATGTAATTACACAACTGTAAATGAACTGACTCTGTCAATGTGTCTAGCATTATGTAAGAGATGTATTTGTGTCTAAATAAGCAATAAACTTAAAAATAATAAATAAATAAACAGTGCATAAAAAATGTTTTTCTGCACACAAAGTGAAAATTGGGACCAGCCCTGCACTTGGGTATAGACCTCTTCATGCTAATTGTTCCCCTTTAAGCGAGTTTGATCAAGTTCTCTGATTTTTCTTATGGATGGCCTTCTGAACTCTATACTACTGACTGACAACCAGAGCATTACCAAACATTGAGATGAGTCCCCAAACAAATACTGTGTGTGATGCACAGAGCAGCATGTCGGTGTTCAGAAAGTTACCTGCAAACTAGACCCTGTGACAGCACAAAAAATGCAACAAATAGCAAAGACAATGTTGAACAAAAGAAAACATTTGTAACACTAAGTATAAAAAAAGAGTAACACAAAAGGAGAGAAACACTGTTTGAAGAAAAAAAATGTGGGTCCCACAAAAAAGGTAGACTGTGCATTATAATGCATAGAAGAAAAGAACATTAGACAGTTGGGGTCTAGTGATGTGCACATGGTGCTACAGATTGGTGCAGTAGGTCAGTGCCTCAAAACATTCTGGTACCTACGGGGTTCTAGTGTCCCAGCCATAAGACCGAAGAGTGGGGCTCTACGGAAACATCCACCTCCATGAAGATTCCAGGACATCTAATCATGGAAGGGAATCATTTTGTGTGTGTGTGTGTGGGGAATCATATTTCTCAACCCTGTCTAGTAAACACGCTGAAAAATTCCATAAAGGAGGGTGGTGCATTTTTTTTCTCCCTACCAACTGGGTGTCGATGACAGGCATATGCAGGCAATGCAGTCATTACAGAGCTGGTCAATGTCTTCCACATGGTGCCTCTAGCTGAGGTCACACAAGAGACAGTAATTCAGTAAAGCAAGTGACCCTACCTTTCTGAAGGACTGTGTCCTGTGGGATGCTCAATCCTCACCAAATGACATACTGGATCAAATCACAAAGCTGGTTGTTAGCACCATAAGTTGCAATTCTGCTGCTGTGCCGACGGGTCAACCCTAAGTCAGATTTATGTTCCCAATCAACAGCAGACACACAAGGTTGACTCATCTTTTGGTTTAATAGCAAAACAGTAACATACATAAAAACATACAATTTTAGTGGCGGAAAGGATTTCAGGTCCATCCTACCCACTATTTCTGCCACACAGCACTTACTACAACACAATAGGAGTGTTAACTCACATCAATCTTTAATTGCTGGAAAGTTTACATTTTCCTTTTTTGTTTTATAAAATGGCAAGGTATGTGCCAGCTTTGTGGCACCAGGTCAGCTGCTCTGCAAGCTGGGTTCTCACCCCAAGCCCAGGATGTCAGGGGAGGAGGCTGGCTGGAAAGGCGAACAAGCATCTGCATGGATGTTCTCCTACCTGGAAAGGGTATAGCGTAACACCACTTGGAATGGGACACCTGGTGGTGGAATGGAGAAATTGCTGGTTTTGGTGACCATGAACTGGCCGGCTCCATCCCAGAAACACTGATATGCTGTGTGTAACCTCGGCTGGAGAAAGGGACACAGAACACACTGACTTTTGGTGCTAGGCAGAGGCTTGCTAAGCTCCTACCCTTAAAGGAGCTAGAAAATTATATAATGTTGTTTGTAACTGCTAAATAAATCATAAACGACAAGCAGTGGCCTCCCTGTGCCCACAATTTTTTGACCTGCTCCTGTTTTGTAGAATTATTGATTTTACCTCCTTTTCCACCTCTATGCCATCTCTTATAATGATTTTAATGAAACTCACTGAGGACTCTAGACGGTGTTCCTGCCAAATTTTTTAAAACTTCTTTACCAAAGGTGCATTGTTAAACTATTCTAATCCCCCTCGGTACTCTTTTAACACTTAAATAAGCTTCCATAGTCACTCGTTGCCAATAACGAATGTTATATTTTATGGGTCACATTGTAAATAATGTATATCTGCTGTAATTATTTATTTTATGCCATCTCAATGTATTTGTGTTCCATTGTTTTCCTTTCCCTCTTTCCCCCACCTCACTCTTTCCCATCTCCTTCCCCTTTTTGGGATATACGGTTGGGCACCCTGTTGACATCATTACTCAGTAACCAATGAGAACAGCACTTGTCTCATTAATGACTGAGTTTAAATAAGGATTGTAAGTTTGTACTGCAGTACGCCTTGATACAGCACTATCTATTGGTGTGAAACTTTTGACGGCAGGAGGTCACCTTTGCTGTATGTTTTAATAAAATTATTTTAACTTTACTCCAAGCTTTGGAGGTTGCCTTATTTAGTGAGCCCGGCTTGTTTTGTAACCTACCTTGACCCTTCCTATTCGTATATCCCAAGGGAGTAGGGGAGCGAGAAAACATGGGGCATTTCTGGCTGCAAAAAAGATGCGGCATGTAGTTGTATTTCCTGGCCCAACAGGGGGAAGAACAGTCTCCTTTAGTGGCTCGCTCACTGGCAATGCAATAAGCACCTGCGGACTTTTCATGTGCTCCCTGGCCAAAATGCCACTCAAGAGAGTGCTGGAGGAGCAAAGACACAGGCAGTTGCAGTCGTTAAAAGAGGGATTTCAGTGGATCAGACTTCATGGTGTTTTCAGGACATATGAAAGGGAAGTGTCAAGGTAGGCTAAGCTCCTGCCCTGGGGAGGGTTACCAGATCTAGAGGATACCACAATACACAATAGGAGATTTACTAATATCCTGACTATTCTGTTAATAATACGGTGTGTGTGTGTGTATTGGGGTTACGGAGCGGTCGCCAAAAAATGATAGTCATTTTGAGCCTGGCCTTACTTGCATATGCCAGGAGGATTGTGGCATCATCTTTTTGTGAAACTGATGTACAAACGGACTGGTATTCCAGCGCACAGGCCTCAGCAGCCTAAAATCAGAGTCAGTGACGAGAGACTTTCACAGCTTGGCACGCACTAACCTCCAATTAAAAAAAAAAAAAAAAGACTGTCAAGACGGACAGAGGTTTCAACATTAGGAAGCAGCATGTAAATATGTATTTAAATCATCTGCAATAATGACAAAGACACACGTGTGGTTTCCTTAGTGACATAGCCGCAGGAGAACGTCACTTAGTGATGTAATCATGCTGATCCGGCAGCGTGATAACCTGAGGCTCAGCACCCTTCTCCTGCACGGACACACCATGTCTAAAGTGAAGACGACGGCGTTCTGTATAATGGCGGCTGAAACTGCAGGAGTTTTTGAATTACACTTCTGATGTAGACACCCACAGTTACATATCAATGAAAACCAGAAGTTAGAAAATGTGTAATCTCAAAGGGGTGAGTTGTTTTTAAGCTATTCTCATGATGCTAAAAAACTTATTAAGAGCATCAATTTCTTTCATTTACCTGGGGGAAAATAAAAACATGTCTCACTATTACTTTTACAGGCAGACGAGAGAGGACTAAACATGACATAGAGAATAAAGCACGATTTTGAATCTGTTCAAATTGGTAATACATATTTACACACACTAAGGTATCAAAAGAAAGATATAAATTCTAGGAGGTAAACATTATTAACATTTTAACCCCCCCCCCCATTTCCTATCTACTTTACAGATGTGATATAACACATAATTCTTTATGTGAGGGTGCTAATAAAGTGTGCAGCAGGTATGTTCCCACTGCTCAATTAATTACTGCAGCATTTATTCTGTACAATGGTTTAAACAAAGTTTTTAACGACACCAATATTTATATAATAATTGTTTATCATAATCCTACAGATTCTGAAGAAAGGACAGGTTGGTCCTGAAACATACGTTAACGGAGACATCAATTTATCGGGCGCTTGAAAATAAGACTACCTTTAAGGAGAATGACTCAAGAGTAACATTATTTACTACTGGGTTGAGATCCTCCATATTTGCTCACAATTGATTACAGAATCTAGCTTTGGAAGAACTCCGCTTCTTTTGAATATTAAAAGGGAACCCTGAAAAACTGAATCACCTTGTCAATAATAAAGACTCATGGAGGTCACTGCTTGTTGTTAATGATTTATTTAGCAGTTACAAACAGCAGTAAATCATTTCAGACGGGGGAGGCGCTAATGAGCATTGAGAAGTGAAGACATGGTCTCCTATAGCTCCCACCTCTGCATTATTAAATCCTTATAAAATCTACAGCATCCTCCTATAAAATTGAATAAAACTCAAAGAATTGAGGAGCGTGGTTGCCATGGACGAGTTTTTGGTCCAAAACTCTGGGAAAGCGCAATGCTCTGTGGTTAAAAACCCGAAGAAACAGTCGGCCACCAAGCAGCCTGAGGCACTGGGCCCACTTTCACTTTCTCCTGTTGAAATGTCCTCGCTGGGCTGGGAAGTCACCTCACAGGTTATGGAGGCGTTAGATCGGAGACTGGTCAAGATGGAACAAAAATTAGATGCCCGATTGCAAGCCATAATGGACCAGATAGCAGCCTAGGCGATTAAAATCATGGAGGCCAAGGAATGCATATCTAGCCTGGAGGATACAGTCGATCCACTGCCGGGGAGGGATCGCAGCATTGAAAAGGAGTTAGAGGACTTTAAAGAACTGTTTGATTACCAGGAGAATTATCACCACCATCTCAATCTTCAGTTTAGAGGGCCGTCAGAGGGCAAGGAGAGGACAGATATTCTAGAATTCTGCTCGGCCAAACTCCCGGCTCTGCTTGGGCTAAAACCAAAAAATGGTCGCTGTAAGCTGGAATGTGCCCACAGAGTGGTCATCCCGAAGCCACCGACAGGTCAGCCTCCTCTGCAAATAATCTTTAGGTTTCACCATTACCAAGATCGCGAAGCAGTCCCGAAAGTCTTTCAAAATGTGAAGGAGTTAATGTACGAGGGGGCCAGATTCTATGTATTTCAGGATTACTCTAACTGCCTGCTGAAGAAACAATGAGCACTCAACCCTGTACTGACCCAGCTGCAGGAGATGAAAACTGAGGGCTCTCTGACCTATCCTGCTGTGCTTAAAATGAGGCATGAGGGAGCTACCTACTCCTCCTGGGATCCAGAGAGAGCAACTAGTTTTGAAGCAGATCTGAAGTAGAAGGTAGGTTGAGGATCATGACGGCTGAGATTTTGCAGTGTGTGGGTCATACAGCCTATTTAGTGAGACAGATGGTAATGCTACCTGACTTTCTTCTTTTCTCTTTTCTTGGACCTGTGCCGAGGCCCCCCTTTTTGCTGTAATGGTGCCACTGGCCCTTTCCTCTCCATTTGATGGGCCTCCTAATGTGGGAATAAACTTATCAGGAATCAACTGAAGGATTTCTGCGAAGCCTGCTGGATTTTTTTTGGGCCTTATAGAGACATTTGTGTTTGGATGGGACATTGCTATCTTGAGAAACTGTTGCCCCTTAGCAGAGAGACTGTCCGGGCTGGACTGTTCCGTCTTCTGTGATGGCTACCTGAAAATTCTCCTGAAGTGGGAGAGAGACCAGCTTCAGTGACTTACTTCATTATAGCCAAGGTAAATTGGGTGGAGGTGCGGGCAGATGTGTGGCACATGATTCGCACTGCTGTCTCCCGCCTCGGGCCTTTTGGGGAGTCGAACTGAAGAGATATCAGTGGGACCATAGAGGTTCAGGCCCCATTGTTATGTTGGTCCTGAGGGAGTGGGGATGGGAGAGCTAACAGGCTATTGCAGGATGGGGGCACGTGGAAGACAGTAATCTTTGGCCAGCGTTGCCAGGCCTAATAGCCAATGGCAACGTAATTCAGTTCTCGGGTGTCTTGTTTACTCAATGTTTCTCTCAAATGTTAATGTGGGCTGGAGTCTTTGGGATCTGGGTACATGGTCTTGGAGAGGGGGGGACCTCCTCCTGGGGCTATGGAATCTGTCTCAGTCCTTGCTCTGCCTCCAGAGGGAGGTCTCCATGGCAGGTTTGAGGTTTCACTCTTTGACAGAGAGCAGACCTCTTACTAAGACAGACGAGCAGAAGATACCTGCTGCTCATTATTGGGACAGACGTCTGTCCTGTGTTGCTCAATGTTGGATATAGAACAGGAGCAGACAGATGGGGAGGACCTTAATCCTCCTGTGGTAGGAGGTTTTAGGTTCTTGGATGCAGAATAAAGTAGAGGTGGGAGTGGAGAGGGGCATCTACTATGAGGATGTGTTGGCCATTCTTTTTGAATCGCAAGATTTAAGAGCAATTTTTGGGATATTAAACTACATGGGGAGGGAAGAGGGAAGGACGGGAAGTTGGGAGCGGGGTTGGCTGTTTATATGCCGGGGTTTTGTTATTAAAGTTGTAAAGTTTCAAATGTTTTAACTGTTTTTTATAAGGTTTGTTGAGTATCTCACTATGGAAGTTCAGAAAATGCTCTGGGTCTGGCCCTGTTGATAAAAGCTGCGGTTTAAAGAAACACACACAGTCATTTTATGACAAAATGGCAAAGGAAGAAGGAGTAAATAGGGGTAATCTGTTGGAGGGATGTTATGGCTACCAGTAGATATAAAAAGTACAGTTACATAAAGACTAGCTGTAACAATAGATCTTTGCAGAGTGTCTCTTACAGTAAGTAATACATGTGGGTCATCGCCAGAGGTCGCTGTAGCGCATGGCAGCTCTTCTAGCAGCCTTTTATAGGGACAGCCCACACATGACATCAGCTTCCCTTTTCCTATATAAGCATGGGCGGTCCCTGGTATCCTCAGTTCAACCGCCGGATTCAGCTCACTAAGTGAGGACTGAGGGGAACTAGAGGTATCGCAACCCAATGTCACTGGACCAGAATTTGTTCTCTTAGAGAAGAAGGGGGACAGATGGTGGGATTGGACCTACTGCAAGAGACACTCCTCAAAGATCTACTGTTATGGTAAGTTCTTACATAACTGTACTACCTTCCACGGAGTGAGCTCTTGCAGTAGGTAATACACTTGGGATGAATTCCAAGCAGTAGGGGAATGGGACAGGAATCAGGGGTTGAGGAACAGTGGGCAGTATTTAAAATGGGGATTCCAAGAACAACAGAATTATGCATTAAGCAGGTTAGCAAGAGGAAAAGGAAGAGGAGACCATTATGGTTTTCCAAAGAGGTAGCAAAGAAAGTGAAAGCCAAAAAGATTGCATTCAGGCAATACAAAAAGACACAAGCAGAAGGGGATAGGGAAAAGTACCAAGAGAAGCAAAGGGAGGCAGGGAGGTCAGTAAGGGAAGCCAAAGCTCAGACAGAAGAACACATTGTAAAATCAGTGGGTAGAGGAGACAAAACCTTTTACAGGTACATAAGTGAAAAAAGAAAGACAAAGGGAGGGATAGTGAGACTGAAGGGGGAGGATGGGGCCACGTGGAGGACGACAGCAGTAAAGCTGACATATTGAACAGGTATTTCTGCTCAGTCTTTACTGAGAAAGAGGAGAGTAATGGGTCTGAAGGGAGTACAAGGGGTGAGAATGGTGCAGAAATGGACACAAGTTCCTTTACACGAGAAAGGGTCCTGAAGGAACTGGAAGTAATAAGAGTTGATAAAGCAATGGGGCCAGATGGGGTGCACCCCAGGGTCCTTAAAGAACTAAGAGAGGTGGTGGTTGAACCTCTGGCTATCCTGTTTAGCCAATCACTGGAAACAGGGAGGTACCCAAAGACTGGAGGACAGCAGATGTAGTCCCCTATACAAAAGTGGGAACAAAGAGGAAGCTGGGACTACAGACCAGTCAGCCTCACCTCGGTAGTGGGGAAGATCATGGAAGCACTACTGAAGGAGAGATTGGTGGAACATCTGGTTGTCAATGGACTACAGGACCCAAGGCAGCATGGTTTCACCAGGGGAGGTCATGTCAGACCAACCTCGTTGAATTTTTGACTGGGTGACAGGGAGGTGGATCAGGGGAGGGCAGTGGACATGGCCTATCTGGACTTCAACAAGGCCTTTGACACTGTGCCACATAGAAGACTATTACACAAACTGGGGAATATGGGTGTGGGCAGGACAGTAGTGTGGTGGGTAGGTAACTGGCTGGGTGGCAGGACACAGAGGGTGGTGGTAAATGGCTGTCACTCCACAGAGGGGAGAGTGACCAGTGGGGTACCACAGGGATCAGTGCTGGGACACGTCCTATTCAACATCTTCATCAGTGACATCGCGCAGGACCTAGAAGGCAGAATTTCACTGTTCGCTGATGACACAAAGCTCTGTAACAGAGTAGACACACCAGAGGATGTAGACAGAATGAGAAGGGGCCTGCAGAAACTTGAAGAATGGCCAGGGGTTTGGCAGTTGAAATTCAATGCAAGAAGTGCAAGATAATGCATATGGGGCACAAAACCTGGCACAATATATCAGTTGGGGGTGAGGATATAGCATGCACCAAGCAGGAAAGGATCTTGGGGTTATCATCTCTGATGACCTCAAGGTAGGGAAACAGTGTGACAAGGCAGCAGGTAAGCAAATAGGATGCTGGGATGTATAGGCAGGGGCATCACCAGCAGGAAAAAGGGAGGTCATAATTCCGCTATACAAGACACTAGTGAGGCCCCACCTGGAGTACAGTGTACAGTTCTGGAGACCATACCTACGTAAGGACATAGACAGGGTAGAGAAGGTTCAGAGGAAGGCAACAAAGATGGTGCATGGATTGCATCACAAGTCCTATGAAGACAGGTTGAAGGAACTGAACATGTACTCCCTGGAGGAGAGGGGAGAGGAGATATGATAGAGACATACAAGTATCTTACAGGGAGGAACAGGGTGCAGGAATACACTATTTTTAAGCGAAAAAGATGTTCCAGGACTAGAAGGCATGGGATGAAGTTGGAGGAGGAGCGATTCAGAGGAAACATGAGGAAGAATTTCTTCACAGAGCGGGTGGTGGACAAGTGGAACACCCTGCCAGAGGAAGTGGTGGGGGCTGAAACAATCACGGGATTTAAGAATGCATGGGATAGACATAAAGGAATTCTAGAGGTCAGGGGTAAGGGGCAACAGACTTCTAGGAAAACATAAACTGAACTTACAAGCTCAAATGGGCAGACTGGGTGGGTCATAGGCCCTTATCTGCCGACACTGTCTATGTATCTATGTACCCACGATGGGTGGACATTATGACAGAAGGCACTGTAGGACTGCTCGGCCAAAGGTCGTCCTACGGCATGAAGCAATATCCAAATTGTAGGGCTTTGTGCATGCATGGATTATAGACCAGGTAGCTGCATTGCAGATGTCTGAAATGGAGGCTCCTTTAAAGCAGGCCGCAGTAGTGGCCATAACTCTAGTGGAATGAGCTTGGACAGGTCCTGGTAAGGGTTTATAGTAGTTTTTATAACAAAAGGTAATACAATGTGCCTGCCAGTTAGAAAGGGTTCTTTTATTAACTGGAAGCCCTCTACGGCCCGAGGCAAAGGTGACAAACAATTGTTAAGTCCTTCTGATCGATCGAGTTCAATTAATATAGTAATGTAATACACAACAGACATCTAGAGTATGTAAAAACAGGTTACTCACCTATAACAGTAGTTCTAGGAATGGTATATGTTGTTCATCCACACTTACTGGCATGTCCCTTTCCCCTTTAAATCTTGCTGGAAGCCTTCAAGCTGGCTCCTCCCACCCACCCGGGAGGTATATACCTCGGCTCCGCCGTGATGCCAGATCTTAGCCCGCTGGAAGCCAGATTCTGTGCATATGCAGCCGGGGAGGTCGGGTGGGTCCGTGTGGATGAACCAACATATACCACTCCTAGAACTACTGTTACAGGTGAGTAACCTGTTTTTCTAGGATCGTGGATACGATGTTCATCCACAATTATTGGCAGACTCCTAGCAGTTCTCCGGGAGGAGGGAGGCAAGGCGCACACCCCCTACTAAGGGAACAGAGACTGGAGAACTGAGGTCCCAAAACCAGCATCCAGGCATGACTCAAGGTCGATGTCGTAGTGGGTAATGAAGGTGTTTGCTGACTTCCAGGTAGCAGCCCGACAGATTTCCCGGATAGGGATGTCCCTGGATGCAGCCACCGATGCAGCAGTATGGCGGACAGAATGCGTTCTTATCCCTCTGGGAGGCTCCATGCCTGTCAACTCACAGCATAGACCTATGCATGATGTAATCCATCTTGCAATAGTCCGCTTTGCTGCAGGTCTGCCAGCAGCAGCTTCAGTGTAGACGACAAACAGCTGACAAACCTCTCCACATATTTCTGCAGTCCTCTCCTTGTAATAGGAGAGGGCATGTCTCAGGTCCAAAGTATGGAGCCTGTACTCGGCGTCCGAGGTGCAATTAGGATAGTGTACCGGCAGAGTCAACACCTGGTTAAGGAAGAACTCTGACACCACCTTTGGAAGGAATTTCGGGTGAGGGTGCAGGACAACTTTGTCCCAGTGCAAGACCAGATAAGGGGAGTCCACTGAAAGCGCCTGGAGCTCCCCTGTCCTTCTGGCAGATGTGATAGCCACCAGGAAGGCTGTCTACCACGACAAGTGTGAAAGCTCACACTTGTGCATTGGTTCGAATGGCTTGCCCACGAGCTTTGCCAATACCAGCAGTAGATCCCACGGAGGAGGAGGTTCATGCACCGGAGAGGATATCAGATCCGGACCTTTGAAAAAGCGCCCGACCACTGTCTCCTGCGCCAATGTGGGCTGACTGGCCCATGCCCAGTAAGCAGAAATGGCTGCCAGGTGTACCCTAAGGGTCAAAGACCGTAGACCCCCTTTGGAGAGAGACCAAAGGAAGTAGAGAATGTTAGCCACAGAACAGGATAAGGGGTCCAGACCCTTATCCTGACACCAAATGGAAAACCTTTTCCATTTGAAGGCATAACATTTCCTGGTAGATTCCTTTCTAGATGCCTCCACCACTGTGTAGACATATTCGGAAAGACCCAAAGCCTGGAAATCTAGCCGCTCAGGTACCAGGCTGTAAGGTGCACAGACTGAAGGTCCGGATGGAAGACCTTGCCCTGATTCAGAGATATCGGGTCTGGGCGTGTACAAAATCACTACGGGGGCATGCAGCTGAGGCTGAGGAGATCTGGACACCACAACTGGCACAGTCAGTCTGGGGCTACGAGAATCACCTTCTCCTTGTCCCTCTTCACCTTGAGTAACACCTTGTGGATCAAGGGAAATGGAGGAAAGGCGTAGAGGAGGCCTGGGGTCCATGGCCTTCAGAAGGCATCCCCCTGCAGCGAGCCCTACTAAGGTGGGCGGGCATGAAACAGCCACAGCTTGGCATTTTCCTTGGAGGCAAACAGGTCCACTATCAGTTTGCCCCACTGGGAGAACAGGCTGTAAGCTACCTCTGGATGGAGAGACCACTCATGGGATGTCTGGCCTAAGCAGCTGATAGCATCCACTAGCTGGTCCGAGGCTCCTGCCACATGGATGGCTAGGAGATCCGCCTCCAACCGGCCTACAAGGGTCCAGATGCAGAGCGCCTCCTTGCATAGCAGACGGGAGTGCGTGCCACCCTGTTTGTTGAGGTAGTATATGGTTGTGGTACTGTCCGTCTGGACTTAAACCACTTGACCCCGGAGCAGAGGAGCCAAAGCTGACAGTGCCAGTCTGACTGCTCTGAGCTCCAACAGGTTGATGTGGCATCAGAACTCCTCGGGGGGGGGGTTCAGAGTCTGTGGGCCCTGTTGTCCCCCATGTGAGCTCCCCAGCCCATGAGCAAGGCATCGGTCGTGAGGACGACCGTCGGCTCGGGGTGGACAAATGGGATCCCTTCCTGCAACCGGTCTGGGGCGGTCCGCCACTGGAGAGTGCCCCACATCTTCTGGATTACAGTGATAAGCTGGTCGAAATGACCGTGGTGCTGAGTCCACTGGGCAGCCAGCTCCTATTGGAGGGGGCACATGTGCCACCGGGCCCAACAGACCACCGAGGTGCACACCGCCATGTAACCCAGAAGGCGCAGAAAGTCCCGGGCAGGGCACAAGTGACCAACCAGAAATTACTGGGCAAAGGAGGAGAGAACCTCCGCCCTGTCCGCCGGGAGCCAAGCTCTGGCTTGACAAGAGTCGAGCTCTGCCCCGATGAAGCCCATCACCTGAGAAGGCATGAGTTCCGACTTGGCCTCGTTGATCAGGAGGCCGAGCTGGGAGCAGGTTTGGAGGCAGATCCTGGACCTCTCCATCTCCTGTTGGGTGGAACCTGCCAGAGCCAACCGTCGAGTGAGGGGTAGATTCTGGCTCACGCGAGGAGATGGGCATGCTACTGCAATGCATTTGGTGAAGACCCAATGGGTCAATGACAGGTCGAACGACATGGCTCGGAACTCATACAGGGTCCCCTCGAACCTGAAGCGGAGGAACCGCTGATGAGACAGACGGATTGGGACGTGAAAGAAAGTGTCCTACAGATCCAGTGAAAAGGACCGCATGTTTCATTCCAAGGACAGCATGATCTGGGACAGAGTGACCATCCGAAAGGTGCGTGACCTAAGGTATTGATTCAGGTTGTGGAGATCTAGAATGGGGCGACAGACCCCCATCCGCTTGGGCACCAGTAAGTACCTGGAGACAAAGCCTGGGTCTGCAGACGGATCCGCCATGAGAGCTACTGCCTCCTTGATGAGGAGCTGAGCAATGTCGTCTGAGCTGATTGGGTGCATGCAGAAATCTGTTCTTCCCAAGGGGCACGGGTCCAGCTGGGAGGGTACTGCTCGAATTCTAGAGGCAGTCCCTGGCCGACCACTTCGAGAACCCACCTGTCCGTAGTGATAGTGAACCAGGCAGAAAGGAAGTGGCGGAGCCAGCCCCCCCATGGGAAGACCCAGAGCTAGCGTGATGGAAATAGGGATGGCAGCCCCCAACCCGTCACTGAGCAGGCTTGGAGGAGGAAGAGGCTCCAGGACCTGAGCCTCAGTCTCCTTTGCGGGCCTGTTGGGGTCCAGGCTTCGGCCGAGGACGCCAAGCTTGAGCCTGCTGCTGATGCTGATGCTGCTGTCCTCTCTGGTAGGAGAACTACTGAACCGCAGAGGAAGAGTGCTGAAAAGGCTTCTTCTTTTTCTTCTGCTGGTTCTTGCCCGAAGAACCTTTGGCAGAAGTTGGTGTCCAAGGTGGCACTGGACTGCTGTATGCGCTGTAGGTGACCAGCCACTCCTGGACCGAACAAGTCGGTCCCAAGGAAAGGCACATCAGCTAACTTGTGCTGAGTATCCGCGGGAAGGAGGAGAGCCTCAGCCAAGCCCTGCGGCAAGAGGGAATTGCGGGGCCATCGAGTGGGCACAAGAATCCCCAATGTACAGGGTCGTCTAGAGCTGCTGTTTGGCAACAGCACGGCCCTGATCCTAGACCTGCTTAACCATGGTCTGCATGTCCGCGGGGAGGTATGGGAGGACTTCATCCAATGACCCGAGAAGGGCATGAGAGAAGTGTGCCATGATGATGGCCGAACTGGCCTAACGAAGGCCCAAGGAGAAAGGCGCATACACTTTCCGCGCCAAATGGTCCAAAAGCTTGCACTCCTTATTGGGGAGGTTGGTCAGTGTTGGCAGAAATGCCAGTACGCCTGAACACAGAGGCAGTCACCAGGCTCTCGGCTGAAGGGTGTGCTGTGAACCCCGGAAAGGACCTCATGGGCACCGCATACTTGCGGGCTATTTGGGCAGACGGTGCTGGACATGCGGCAGGGCACTGCCATAGTTCGAGTGCCGGACCAACAATGGCCTTGGCCACAGGAAAGGCCTCCATCGGAGTATCCCCTCTCTTGAGGATGTCCGTGAGAGGGTACTCCGCCTTTTTCTGGATGGGTTCCAGGGGCATCCCTGTAGAATCAGAGATGAGACGGAGGATCCTTTGAAAGGAGGATGGACCTTCCTCCATCCCTGTGGCAACAGACAACTCACCATCCCCAGGATGAGAGTGGAGCCCCGTGACATCCGAATCCGAAGAGTCGGAATACAGAAGCCTGCCACCCAAATCACCCTCGATCCACCGAGGGCGGTCCGGGGTAACCGTGACTGACAGATGTCGGGGGAGCCCAGTATCTGGTCGGTCCCCCTTGAAAGGAGCCCCTTCCACAGGCTGCTTAGGCAGTGGCTCCACCACCATCGGTGGAGAGACCAGAGATAGGCCAAACCAGAAGGGCAGGCGGCCCCACAGGTAGAGACAAAGGCTTTGGTTCCGAGGGGTCAGCTTAGAAGCCTGGGAGGTGAGAGCTAAGTAATGGCGGGTAGCAGTGGGGCGGTTTCTGCCAGACAAAATCAGCTGTTGCCATATAAAGGTCCTCGTAGCACCGGAGTTTCCAGCGAGCCTCTCCTCATCCGAGGAGGATGAGGACAACATGTGGCGTTGCCTCTTTTTGGAACACTTGTGGCTCTTCCTCGGCCGATCGACCAAGGGGGTTCTAGACCTCAACCGAGATCGAGCAGGCCGACTCGGTTGCTTGGGAGACACCGGAGGGATCGGTGAAACCCGAGGGTTCGGAACTGGGTCCTCGATGGGAACAACAGCGGGCTGGATCTCCTCATTGGGGAACACAAGGACCAGAGTCCTCTCCAAGGAGTCGTCGGCCATGGCCAGCAACAGAGGGTCGATTGGATCGAGAACAATTTCAACTTCATCAGCCACTTCCTCGGTCGTCTGGCCAGACAGAAGGTCCTTCAAGCCTGCGGCCGAGGAAGCGATCTCGACCGAGGTGGAGGCCGCATGCTCCTGGGACTGACCTCTCTCGGTCCCAAGAGCGCCTTCGCCGAGATGAAGACGAGATAGGTTCCTTGTCTCTCTTGCAAGACTGGGAGGAGTGCGAGCCCGCAGGTGTGTCACCCCAGGTGGGGAGAGACTGGCACAATTCCTTAAAGGAACCTGTGAAGGTGGAGCCCAGGTTGAGTAGAACGAAAAAGCTATGATTCGCCAAAGCGCAGGCAGCATCTTCTTCGAATGCCTTCATGCATTCCAGCTGCATGGCAAAACCCACGGCCACAGAAACCGCCCACCTAGCCTCATTGGACTTCACCGAAGGATTCCTTTTCTCCGGTCACCCCAACTTCAAACATGCCAGGCGGTCGTTCAGTACATTGTGATGGAAGTCCAAGCAATAACTGCAGGACGAGGTGGCATGGCCGACACCTAGGCAGTAGACATACGTGAGATGGGGATCGGTGCGTGACATCTTCTGGCCACAAGGACACCGGCGAAATCCCAGAGAAGATTTTTCTTCCATGATCGAGGACGCAAAAGTGCGATCGCTAACTTGAAAGAGTTTTAATTTCGGTCAAACCGAAGTTTTGAAAGCCAGGGCCTACGAAATATGTGAGCACGAGGGAGGCAACCTGTATCTTCCAATGGAAAGGAAGACCTGGTGTCACGGGGCAGAGCCGAGGTATATACCACCCGGGTGGGTGGGGGGAGCCAGCTTGAAGACTTCCAGCAAGATTTAAAGGGGAAAGGGACATGCCAATAAGTGACGATGAACAACTTATCCATGATCCTAGAAGAAAAAATTACTCACCTTAGTAATGTTGTTTCTTCTAATGGAGTCTTGCTATATTATGACAGTAGTAGCAGTTTGATCCAGCTCTAGAACTGCTCCGGAGGTGAAATGGTTAAAACTATTCCAAAATAGAATTTTGGCCACGAGCTCTAAGAAGCAGCTCTATCTGTGTTATTTCAAACCTGAACTGTCAGATCTTTACGAGCCAAAACTCACTAAGGTCTGTGTGGAGCTGTAACCTCACACTAGCCAAATGGCTACCTAAATAATAACAACCATTGCTGGTCCCAACACCCAAGACTCAAGTCAGGAGACCAGAAATACTAACACAATTCTAATAATATGAGAATAAAACATAAGTATAACAGAACACACACACACACACACACCCAAAGCCCCAAAAGGGGACAAAAATGCTAACGGCATAAAAGGTGCCCACCAAGTTGTCAGCACCCCACCCAAGTAGAGGTTCTGGGAGGGCAGGTTGGGGGGAGGTCATAATATAAAAGACTCCATTAGAAGAAACAACATTACTAAGGTGAGTAATTTTTCTTCCAAACAACATGAATCTTGCTATATTATGTTTCAGTAACAAAATACAGCAGTACCTCCATGGAGGAGGGCAGAACCTACTTAGAGAATAGGCTCTGAAGAACAGCTGTACTTGACCCGAGCATCTCCCTGGCCTGGACATCCAGGAGCAATGCTTAGTAAAAGTGTGTACCGTTTTCCAGTAGCAGCCTGGCAAATCTCAAATATAGGGATGTCTCTGGCAGCAGCTAGAGATGTAGCTGTACCCTGGTAGAATGAGCCCTCAAACTGGGGGGACTCTGCCCAGTTTCTGATAGCAAATTGGATACAAGAGACAATCCACCTGGCAATTGATCTCTTAGTGGCAGGTTGCCTTTCCCAACTCACCATGGGTGAGAAGGAGTGGGAGGGATTGAACCTGTGACCAGTGCGCTCTATATAGTAACTAAGAGCTCTCTTAACATCCAGGCTGTGCAACCTCCTCTCACCAGGCGAGGGTGATCAGTGAAAAATACTGGAAGGAGATAGATTGATTAAGATGGAAATCTGAAACCACCTTAGGCAAAACTTCCTATTAGTCCTAAGGACTACCTTATCCCTGTGGAAAGAAATAAAGTCAGTTTCACTGACAAGGCTTACAACTCACTTATAAGTCTGGCAGAGTGATAGCCACTAGAAAAACAGTTTTCAAGTTAGGTACCTAAGCTCTGCAGAAGACAGAGGTTCAAAAGGGGTTGCATTAACTGGGCAATGCAAACATTCAGGTCCCAAGCAGGGCCGGTTCCCGAAAAGGTGGATTAGTATGGAGTAATCCTTAAAAACTTGGAAAACACAGGATGAGAGGAAAGAGGGGATGACTTTCCTGCTGACACAAAAGCAGATACAGCTGCCAAATGAACTCTCAGGGTAGCTGGTCTGAGACCCAAGGAATTAAGATGTACCATGTAATCTAACAGTGGGCAAAACAGCAGATTCTGGGGAAATATTTTCTCACATCGCCAAATGGAAAACCTTTTCCATTTAGAACTATAAGTAGCCTAGTGGAAGGCTTTCTAGAAGCCTTTAGGATCTCAAGAACACCCTGAGAGGTGTAAATCAGCAAACTCTAACTCCTCAAGAGCCAGGCCTTGAGGTTGAGGAATTTGAGGTCAGGATACCAAACCCTTCCTGAGCACAAGTCAACAGGTTGTGATTCCTGGGGAGGCAAAGGGAAAGATGGATTGTCAGTGACAGAAGGAGGGGTACCAGGGCTGCCTGGCCAATCCGGGCAATCAGAATCACCCTGCAAGGCTGAGATCTGATTTGACTAATACTTTGAATAGGAGAGGAAGGAGGGAAAGCATGAAACTTTCCTCCCCAATCCAGAAGAAGGGCATCCAGGGGAACTGAGCCCAGCACTGGAGGCCTGCAACAGAACAGAGGAAGTTTGTGATTGTCTGGGGCTGCAAAAGATCAATCTGAGGGGTGCCCCATCTGGCAAAGACTATCCCAGCACTTGAGGATCCAGGGACCATTCGTGATGGCCCTGGGAAACCTGCTGAGGGCATCCGCTAGAGACATTGTCCTTCCTGAAGATGAACTGACAGGGAGAAGTGTTCAGGGAACAGGCAGAGACCACAACTTCATTGCCTCGGAGCACAAGGCCAAGACCGAGTGCCCCCTGTTTGTTGGATGTACCACATTGTCGTGGTGTTGTCTGTTCTGACTTGTATCACCTTGTCAGTGGACAGATGCAGAAAATGCTTGAAGAGCTAAAAGACAGCTCTGAGTTCCAGCAAATTGATGTGAGCAGAGATTCCTGGGGACCACACTCCCTGAGTGGAAAGGTCACCCATGTGGGCTCCCAACCCAGAAGGGAAGCATCTGTAGTGAGAGTCAAGTCGTGAGTAGGGAAATGAGAGGGGACCCCAATCTTAAGTGCTCTGATCCTGCCACCACTAGAGGGCTGGGATCAGGTTCGAGTCACTGGGACCAACTTGGAAAGGGTCTCTCTCTGAGACCAATAGGTTCTCAAGTGAAACAGAATGTCTCTCATCTGAAATCTTGCTCCCTGCACAACAGCTGTGGATGCAGCCATGTGCCCAGGAGCTGCAGAAAGTGTCTTGCTGGTCGAGAGACCTGCAGAGTGAAGGAGGAGGCCAGAGCCACTAAATTCCTTACCCTTTCTAAGGAGAAGAAAGGCTCTGGCTAGCTTTGTGTCCAATTCTGCCTATATAGGTGAGTACTGGACTGGTTCCAGAACCGACTTTGGTAGGTTTAGCAGAAAGCCAGGAGGTGAGAAGCTGCTGGGTGACCTGCAGGTGAGATTTTACCTGTTCTGGGGACTGACCTACAATGAGCCAGTCGTCCTGAGATAGGGGAAAACAGCAATCCTTTGCCTCCTTAAGTGAGCCACTGCCACTGCTAGACACTTTATGAATACCCTGGGGCAGAGGTAGGACAAGGGCATTGCCTGAACTGGTAATGACCTGAGGGCAGTCTCGAACTGAGGTACTTTCGATGGGAGCTTCTGATTGGGACATGGAAGATAGCATCCCTTGAGGTTCAGGGAGGCTAGCCAGTCCCCTGGCCTTGGGAGGTAAAATCATTGCCAGAGTTACCATTTTGAACTTTGGTTTCAAAAGATGCTTGTTCAGATATCAGAGATCTAATATGGGCCGCCATTCTCCTGTCTTTTTGGGAGTAAGGAAGTATCTGGAATACAGACCCCTGCCCTGGTGCAGGGAGGAACCTTCTCTACTGCTCTGAGAGCTAACAGGATGAGACCTCTGCTTCCAGAGCAAGGGTCTCTGAAGCACTTGCAGGTAGAAAAGTCTGCTTCTCAACTTAGGAAACCTTTTGAAGCTGAGAACCAGACCCTGGCCTACTACTTCCAGAACCCACTTGTCTGGAGGTTAAGAAGCCCAACCTGACTGAAAGAAAGCCAGCCTGCCCCTACGGCACAGGAGAATCGCCCTGGGCACCCCATCAGGGTGCCTGCTTAGCAGGAGCTTTAGGCTGGGGAATGGGCAGGTCAGCACCCCTCGCCTGCCTCTGCCTCTGAAGAGCCTCTGAGCATAGGGCAGAGGAGGCCTGAGTCTGATAAAAGGCTCGTGAAAAGGCCTACCCCTACCCCTGGGGGTATGCCTTTGAGGAGTGGCTTGCAGCTCCTTAGCCTGGGCACTCTTGTAAGTAGTCCTATATTCATCCATCTTTTCATGTAGTTCTCTGTCTGCTCCCAAACGAGAATTTCCCACCACGGAAAATCCATAGCCTTAGTCTGGGTATCCTGTGACAGACTAGTACACCTGAGCCAGGCCAACCCACGAAAAGCTACAGATGTGGCCATGACCCTAGAGGAAACATCATTAACATCACAGCAGCATGAAACTGAACCTTAGAAGCCTCAATGCCATCAGCAGCCACCTGTTCTAGTTCACTAGCCAGCTGGCCATGGGCTTGCTTGGCTAATTATAACAGTATCCCATCTAGATTTCTGATATCTAGCTACATAAGCCATATAATTTGCTTGCCTGAGTCCCAGAGAGGCTGCCATATACTGTTTTTGCCATGGCATCAATCTTCCTGGAATCCTTGTCAGGAGGATGTGAAGCCAGAATATTAAGCTTTATCACAGGCTGCAGCCTGAACTACTAACATGACTGCATTGCTGAGAAAGAATTCTGTATCAGGACCTGACAATGTGTACCTTCTGTCCATCTTTTTATCTACAGGAGGCACAGAATTAGGAGCTTTAACATTTTTATTGTTTGCTTCCTAAAGACTTATGTAAAGGAATAGACAATCTCCTAGACTCTGGAATATCCATCATTTCTACAAAATCAGGCTCCTCTTGCTCATCCACAGCTTCTCTAAGGAAGCTGAAGGTTTCAACAACTTTTTGTAAAACATAAAATGAGATGGGGACTCAGACAGCATAGAGGAGATTCTAAAGGTCTGTCTGGAGAGATGTCCGGTTCAATGGGCACACCAGACCTTCCAGCCACATTCATACTGTTCATAATCATCTCCCCCTCCTCCTCTGGTTCATAAAATTCCTCAATATCATATTCCTGAACCACTGGGACCGGACAAACTGACCTTTTGCCAGATAGTGGCGGTTCGGATGGACCCTGAGACAGTGACTGGACAATTTGTATGGCTTTTGCTATCTCTGCAGCAGTTGGAGAAGGGGTTTTGGACTCCAGACCTGCTGATTTTCTTGTTTTCTTTACTGGAAGTGGTTCCTCAGAACCAGCTTTTCTTTTGCCCGAGGAAGTCTCGCCCTGGTCAGAGGGCACTCCCTCCAGTTCGGTTGGCACCGAACCGGGCTGGCCATCCGGGTCAGCAGACTTTTTGGCTTCTTGTTCCCTGAGCCTGCCCAATCTTTTTTCCAGGGTGGCTGCAGGGAAATTCTTGCATATCTGGCAGTCTGACTGGAGGTGGTCAAACCCCAGACAATAAACACATGTGGTGTGTGGGTCAGCCTTGGCAAAGACTTCCCACAAACATCACAGTGTTGAAACCAATGGGCCGTTTTTCTTTTGGGTTTCTCAGACATAATGCCAGCCTAATCAGAAAACTTGCCTTTTAGCAGCAGTGCCAGGCAAGACACCATACTCCGGTTCCTAACCGTGTCACGGGTATTGGAAAAAGCGTAATAAATCAGTTTTTTAGAACCGATAAAAACCGGAACCGCACTCTAAAAATGTTAATTTTAGTTTAAATAGAGTTTAAACCCAGACAGATCGGTTCAAAACAGAACCGATAACACAAGTTCCACACAGACAAAACCTTTAATTGCCACAGTTTACCACAGATAGAGCTTGAACCGAGCGGTTTTGCGGTTAAAATAAAACTATTCTCGGTTGATCAACAGAGAAAAACTTTCACAAACGAAAGTGAACGACAGTAGGAGAAATCTCGGGCGACTGTTCACTGAGCGGATAAAGAATCTGACAGTTCAAGTTTGAAATAACACAGATAGAGCTGCTTCTTAGAGCTCGTGGCCAAAATTCTATTTTGGAATGGTTTTAACCATTTCACCTCCGGAGCAGTTCTAGAGCTGGATCAAACTGCTACTACTGTCATAATATAGCAAGACTTCATGTTGTTTGAATAGGTGTTCACCTTGGCTGGAGTATTCAGGATAGTATACTGGTAACTCCAGGGACTGATTTAGAGTCTGTTCAACACCACTTTAGGTAGGAAAGAAGGGTTGGTACGAAGTGCCGCACTATCTTTGTGAAAGATTAGATAAGGTTCTCTACATATGAGGGCATGAAGCTCGGATATATGTTGAGCCGGAGTGACAGCCACTAAGAAAGTACTGTTACGTAAGAACATACCATAAATACAGGTTACTCACCTGTAACAGGAGTTCTAGGAATGGTATATGTTGTTCATCCACACTGTCTGGCAGGTATCCTTGCCGCTTTAAATCTTGCCGGAAGGTCTTCAAGCTGGCTCCCTCCCACCCACCGGGTGGTAAACTCTCAGCTCACCCATGGCGCCAGATGTGGCCGGCTGGAAGCTCAGGTTGTGCGCGTTGGGCCGGGCGGTCAGGTGGATGTGTGGATGAAAAACATATACCATTCCCTAGAATGCTGGCTAGAGTAACCTGCATTTAGGGACATGGATATGTTGTTCATCCACACTGTCTGGCAGACTCCTAGCAGTTCTCCGGGAGGAGGAGGCAAAGGCGCACCCTTACTTAGGAATAGAGACTGGAGAAGCGAGGCCCCAAAACCAGCATCCGGCGTGACTCAAGGTCGATGTGGTAATGGGTGATGAAGGTGTGCGGACTTCAGGTAGCAGCCCTGCAGATATCCTGGATAGGGGCGTCCTGGAAGCAGCCACCGGTGCAGCAGTATGGCAGGTAGAATGAGCTCTTTATCCCTCTGGGAGGCTCCATGCCCGCCAACCTGCAGAGATCTATGCAGGAGGTGACCCACCTGCTTATCGTCAGCTTGGCTGCAGGTCTGCCAGGTGCAGCTTCAGCGTAGGTGACAAACAGCTGGCGAACCTCTCCCAATTTCAGCCGTGCGCTCCTTATAATAGCGAGCACCCTTCTAGGGTCAAAGTATGGAGCCTGTATTGGCCGCCTCAAAGTGTGATTGAGGTAGAACACCAGCAGAGTCAACACCTGATTAAGGTGAAACTCCGACACCACTTTCGGAAGGAATTTTTGGGTGGGGCCATGGACAACCTTGTCCCTGTGGAAGGCCAAGTAAGGAGACTCGATGCAGAGCGCCTGGAGTTCTCCCATCCTTCTGGCTGACGTGATAGCCACCAAGAGGTGGTCTTCACGACAGGTGAGAGGATTCACACCTGTGCATTGGTTCGAATAGCTTGCCCATGAGGCTTTGCCAGTACCAGCAGTAAATCCACGGAGGTGGAGGTTCTCGCACCGGAGGAAATATGATCAAGGCATACAAAGCGCCAGACCACCTTCTCCTGCGCCACCGGCTGCTCGGTAGCCCGGTAAGCGAGATGACTGCCAGGTGCACCTTTAGGAGTAAATCGACCTAAGCGCCTTGACTAGAAAGGGACCATAAATAGTCCCAAATGCTTGCAAGGAACAGGAGGAGGCTCCAAGCCCTTACCTGACACCAAATGGAAAACCTCTTCCATTTGAAGGCATAACATTCCTGAGTCCGACTCATAGGACTCCTCAACAACATTGAGTACCTAAATCGGAAAGACCCAAGGCCTGGAACTCCTGGCGCTCAGGAACCAGGCCGTCAGGTGCAAGGATTGAAGGTCCGGATGGAACACCTTCCCTGATTGACTGAGAGCAGGTCGGGCGAGCTGGAAGCTGCCTCGGAGCCTGGAGCTGAGGCTGAGGAGATCTGGGTGCCAGAACTGGCGGGGACCCAGTCTGGGGCTATCAGAATCACCTCGCCTTGTCCTCCTTGCCTTGAGAAGCATCTTGAATCAAGGAAATGGGGAAAAGGCGTAAAGGCCGGGGTCCCACAGCCTCGAAGGCATCCTCCTGCAGCGAGCCCCTGCTGAGGCGGGCATGAAACAGCCTCAGCCGCATTCTCCTGGAGGCAAACCCGGTCCACCTGAGGTGTGCCCAGTGGGAGAACAGATCTTGTACTACCTCCTCGGCAGGAGAGACCACTATGAGATGCAGCCCCTATCTGGCTCAGGGCATCGGCCCAGGGGTGTTGGAGGCTCCTGCCACATGAATAGCTAGGAGATCCGCCTCCAGGCTATGCTGCAGTGACCAAATCTTGGAGCTTCCTTGCATAGAAGCATGGGCGCGTCCCGCCCTGGCGGTTCAGGTAGAGTACATGGTGGGTGGTATTGTCCGTCTGGACTCGAGACCACTTGACCCGGAGAAAGCGGGCAAAGGCGGTGAGCTAGGCAGACGCTGGGGCTCCAGCAGGTTGATGTGGCACGCGGGACTCCCGGGACCAGAGGCCGTGCACTGGTGTTCCCCAGATGGGCACCCCAACCCATCAGAGAGAGGCATCGATCGATGGAGACGGAAATCATTCCGGAGGCGGACAAGCAGGATGCCCTCCTGCAGATGAGATGGAGCGGTCCACCACTGGAGGCGTTCCACATCTCCTGGTCACCATCACTAGCTGGTCCAATGGATTGCAGCGTTGTGACCACTGGCTGGCCAGTCCCACTGAAGGGCGCATGTGCCAGTGTGCCCAGCGGACCACGCTGGTAGAGGCATATGAGACCCAGGGCGCAGGAAGTCACAGGCAGAGGCGCGGTGCCCAACCAGAAATGATTGGGCAAGGAGGCAAGAACCTCGGCCCTGTCTGCCGGGAGCCGTGCTCTGGCTCGAGAGAGTCGAGCTCTGCCCGATAAACAGAATCACCTGCTTTGGCTCGAGTTCCGACTTGGCCTCGTTGATGAGAAGGCTGACTTGAGAGCAAACCTGGAGGCCAGATCTCTGGACCGCTCACCTCCTGTCTGGAGAACTGCTATCAACCAATTGTATCAGGTAAGTGCACCCGGACCCCTCGGCGCAGAAAGCTGTCACCACTGCAATACATTTGGTGAAGACCCTGGGAGCTGGAGACAGGCCGAAGGGGCATGGCTGCGAACTCGAGAGGATCCCTCTGCTCAGCGAAGGATCTCCGATGTGGCGGGACGGATAGGGGCGTGAAAAGAGCGGCGTCCTGCAGGTCGAGAGCAGAACCACCGCCGTGTTCCAGAGATGGCATTATCTGCGCAAGGTGACCATCCTGAAGGTTCGAGACCTTAGGAACTTGTTCAGGTCGTGTGGGTCGAGAAATGGGCGCCAGCCCCTGTCCGTTCGGAACCAGGAGTACCTGGACACGAACCCGGGTCTGAAGGGGTTCTCACCTTCCTGATCACCCCTCCTTTTTGGAGGAGGAGGCGATAGTCGACTCGGCGAGCGACAGTGAGCACTCGGACGAGGCTCCCGGGTGCAGCGGCTCTGAAGGGGCGGGCCTGCTTTCGAATTCTAGAGGCAGGCCTTTTCCTACCTCTAGTACCCACCTGTCCGTGGTACTGGCGGACCGGCAAGCGGAAGGAAGTGTGGACCGTCCCACAGAGAACCAGGGTGAGGTGGCGGGGATGAGGCGACACCCTCAGCCCGTCACTGGGCAGGCTTGGAGGAGGACCGGCCGAGGGACCTCCTGGGCCTTTACCTCCTCACTTCCTGTTGTAGGAAGCCGGTAAACCTAGGTTTGGGATGCCAAGCCAGCCCTGCTAATAGCGTTGCTGGGCAGGCGCGCAGGCGCAGAAGGGCCGAAAGGAGCTTGAAACATGGCTTGCGGCCTTTGTCCTTCTGGCCGGAAGGGCCGAGTCAAGGTAGCAGTGGACTTCTCGATCCTCTGCGGTGACCTTCCACCCCAGGGCCGAAGAGGTCAGTCCCCAAAGGAACACCCACCAACTTGTGCTGGGTATCCGAGGTAAAGGTGGATATCCTCAGCCAAGCCCAGCGAGCATGGCACTCTGGCCGCCACAGACCTAGCACCATGGTCCCCGATGTCTAAAGCAGTCTGAAGCTGCTGTTTGGCCACTGCCCTGCCCTGGTCCCGCACCTGCCTGACTGTAGTCTGCAGATCCCGGAAGATGAGGGCGACCTCAACCAGGGGAGCCCAACAGGGCATGAGAAAAATGTGCCGCAGGGGCGGCGAACTGGCTGGCGAAGAGCCAAGAAAGACGCAGCATAGACTTTTCGCCCGGCATAATCCAATTTCTTGGATTCCTTGTCGGGAGGTTTGTCCACATCCCTAGCGTTCCGCACGCGCGGAAAACGCTGTCGGTAACCAACCCCTCAGCAGAGGGGTGTTCCGAAAAACCGGACAGGGAACCGGTAGGGACCGCATACTTCCTGGCCATCCTGGCCGAAGGCGCAGGGCAGGAAGCAGGGCGCTGCCAAAGCTCCAAGGCCGGACCCACTATGGCCTCGGCCACCGGAAAGGCCTCCGTGAGGATCCCTCGGTCCAGAATCTCCGTGAGGGGATACCTGGCCCGTTTAGAAACGGGTTCGAGCTTCATCCTGGTGGACTCCGAGATGAGCTGAAGCAGCCCTAGGAAGGATGAAGGGCTATCGTCCACTGACTGTCCTGCTGAGGACTCAGTGTCCATACGCTTGGAGAAAAGGGAGGAATCATCCTCGGACTCGGAAGAGTCCTCGAAGAGCTGCCTCGGGCCTGAGCCACCCTCCACCTGCCGAGGTCTATCAGGAGTGAGGGTGACAGACAGCCTATGGGGCAAACCCCGAGCCGACCGAGAACTTTTGGTCGGAGCCCCAACTAATGGCTGTGGAGGCGGAGGTTCCACCAAAATCGGTGGAGCAGCTGGAATGTGCCGAACAACGGCCTGGGAACAGGCTCCTCGGCTACAACGAGGGGTTGTTTCGGCCGCTCAGTGTCAGCCACTTAATGGCGGGGAAGATGACTGGGTCGGCTTATTCCCGGTCAGAAGAACTGTTGCCACATGAGTTCCTCACACCTCCGATGCAACTTGCGGGCTTCCTCGTCCGAGGAGGAAAAGGCGGTGGCGCCAGCTGCAGCGGTGCGGGGCCGCCTATGGCGGCGGGATCGGCTGGACCTTGAGATGTCGAGACCGAGAATCTCGGCTGGCGCCGAGAGGTGTCGGGAATCGGCCTCCCCTCGGTTCGGACGATTCCACGAGGCTCCGGAACCGGAGGCACAGACGAGCCGACGGGATCCTCAACTCCCACCGGGGGAACCGGGGAGAGGGGATTCTCAGCTTCTCCAGCCGACAACCCGTCTAACAGGTCGAGAAAAATCTCTACTGCGTCGACGGGAGTCTCGGTCAACTGGCCTGACGGGGACACCGTGAAGCCAGTGGCCGGAGCTGAGGGGTCGAGCGAAGTCGACTGTCGACAAGAGGGAGAGGATCTTCCCGCCCCAAGAGCGCCGACGGTGAGACTACTTTGCTCTTTGGACCGGGAAAAGGTCCAAGAAGTTGGACCCTCACCTTCGTGAGAGGGTCAGACAGAGCTCCTAAAGGAAGCGAGATCTGAGGCACCGAGAGCGGGACAAATGCCGCGGCCGAGGCAGAAGTGGCCCGCGCCGCCTCCTCTTCGAGGGTGATCATCTGCTCGAGCTGATCCGCCGAGCCCGCTGCCGTGGACACCGCCAACTGGGCCTCTTTAGATTTAACCGGAGGAAATCTTTTCTCGGGACGCCCCAGTTGTAAACGGGCAGCACGGTCTTCGAGGACGTTGGCCAAAAAGGAAGAGCACAGGTCGCAGGCCTGCGGTTCATGCTCAAGGCCCAAGCAGTAGACGCACGTGGAGTGCGGATCCGTCTGAGACATCTTCTGCCCGCAAGGGCATCTCCGGAAACCGGGAGTCGATTTGTCGCCACGGCCGTGGGAGAGAAGACCAAGTCTTTTAGCAAAACTTTTTAATTTGAAGATTGAAGAATTAGGAACCAGTCTTATATGCAGAGCGTTAAGGAGGGAACCTGAGCTTCCAAGCGGTAAGGAAGATCTGGCGTCATGGGGCGGAGCCGAGAGTTTTACCACCCGGGTGGGTGGGAGGAGCCAACTTGAAGACCTTCCGGCAAGATTTAAAGCAGCAAGGATACCTGCCAGACAGTGTGGTTGAACAACATATCCATGTCCCTAGAACAGTAGATCTTCGAGAGAGGCTCTGCTGTAGGTTTTCACATATAGGACTAAGTTGCTAGGCGTCAGGACCCCATGGAAAAATTTCTAGAAGCCGGCGTCCGACTTATCGGATTCCCTGCCCGAGGAAGGTCGCAAAGTGAGTGCGGCCTTGTCGGGGGTGTTTTGGCTGGGCTTTCCCCAAAGGAGTAGGCGACTTAGCAGCCTTGTCCGGCCGTGCATCGGTGGGACCGACCTCCGACTTACCCAATCCGCTCTGACTGGAAGGTTGTAAGAAAGAAGCGGCCTTCATGGAAGCGGAGGCGTCCTTTGCGCCCTGAGGCTCCCGAAGGGCCCGAGCGCGAACCAGACGGGAGGGGTGACAGCTTCTTGGTAACCACCAAGACGGCCGTCGTGGAGCGATTCCCCAGAGGGGATGTTACCTTGAGTGCCGCGACTCCAGCCGAAGTCGCGGCTACTATGGAAACAGATTTGTGCTTTTTCTTATGACCTTCGGGGAAAGTAGATGCCTGCCTAAGCTTTTTTAACTCTCTTTCCATGGAGGCCATTTTCTTCTTAAGGATATGGGCTTCCAGAGACTGCTGCCTTCTCATGCAGGTAGCAAAGTTGAACTTCTGGCAGTGCTAGCACTTCTCCACAGGGTGGTCTGGGCCCAGACAGAAGAGGCACAAGGAGTGGCTGTCCTTGTGTGGAACCACACAAGTAGCACTTGTTTTTATGTGATTCAGAGGGCGTCGGGGATGACATACACAGCAAATTGTTTGAAAAAAATCAAAAATTAGAGAAAATGGGTTGAAAAGTTCAAAAACTTAGGGACTTACGAGCGCTGTTCTACCGCGAGGAACTTTCACAAGCCAACGGCAGGAAAGAACTGAAAGGCAAGCGTGGAGGACCACCCCTTCATACCGATGTTGCATGACGCCGGTCACCTGACATGGGGATGGTCCCTCACCAGAAACTGCTAGCTAGAAATGTTCCCGTGGGGTCCTGACACCTGGCGGTTTAGTCCTATTTATTTATTTATTTGTGAAAATCAGTTTACAACCTTTGAGCCAGGGGCTCGTTTCCAAAGGTACCTCGTCACATTGAGGACGTACATAGCACTTTAGGTTACAGAGCACAGGTTTTCTCAAATAGGCGTTCATCAGAGGTGCCACGTCACACTGAGGTCAAATAAAATACATTTGAGTTACAGGGTACAAGTAATTGAAATAGGTCTTACACAAGTTGGTTTCATATATTGAGCAATCTACTGGCATTACCATAAAACAGCAGGCACTGGCCAGGTTATACAAGGTATGGTGTGCTGGGAAGAGGTGGAGGGGTGGGCTAGGTGGAAAGCCGCCCGGCGGGCCTTGTCACGAGTGGAGAGGTCGAGGTCGGGCCTCATTCAGAGACAGGAGCAGCTACGAGTGTTGAAGAGTTGGCTTCGAAGGGTGGTTTTGAACTTGGAGATAGTGGTGGCATTGGTGATGGGGGCAGGGAGAGAGTTAAACCAGGATGGGGCTCTGTAACAGAAGGACCTCTGACCATAAGTGGTTCTTGATCTGGGGACCAGTAGAGCGGTCTTGTTGGAGGACTGTGTTGCAATAGTAGGTGGGATCCGGTGGATGGATGCAGTCACCCCTGGAGGGGAGAGCCCAAGTAGGGTTTTTTTGTGAGGAGGCAGGTTTGATAGCGAAGCCGTTCATCAAGGGTAAGGAGTTTAGCATCGTCATACAGTTGACAGGTGTGTGTGAGCCTGGGGGCACCAGTAATCAGTCTGCAAGCCTTATTTAGGATTATGTGAATTTTTTGGGGGGCAGTCGTGTCGGCAGCACCATAGACAGGTAAGCCATAGTCTACAAGGGACAGTACTGAGGACGTAACAGCGAGCCAGAGAGCATTTTGAGGGAGCCAGTTTCTATGGTGGAAGAGAATGCCAAGCCGTATGTTGCTGGCGGATGCAAGGGCATCAATGTGGTCGTGGAATGTGAGGGCTGGGTCGAAGGTAATCCCTAGGTATTTGTAGGAGCAGACTTGTTCCAGAGGTTGTTTGGTACTAGGAAGGATATGGAGTTGGTGGTTGCTAGCTTTGTTTTGGGGGTGGGTGAAAAGCATAGCTTTGTTTTTTTTAAGATTAATGACGAGTCTGTGCTCCTTAAACCAGGCATCAGCATCACGGAAGGACTGTTGTAGGGATTCCTGAAGGGAGATGGGATTGCGGTGGGTGGCAAAAATGACAGCATCGTCTGCATACAGAAGAATTTTGCCAGAGCAGGCACTGGGCAGGGTGTTCAGATAGAGTGAGAAGAGAAGGGGGCCCAGGATGGAGCCTTCTGGAACCCCTGGGTGTATGGGACGGGTATCGGAGTGTGTCCCATTGATTTTAACACACTGTAAGCGAGCATTTAGATAGCTCGAGCACCATGCTAGAGGGCCAGCTGACAGACCAGTGTGGCAGAGGGCGTTCAGCAGAAGAGGGTGGGAGACAGTGTTGAAAGCCTTTGATAGGTCGATGAACACTGCACCAGCTAGGGAGCTGGCGTCCAGGGAGGAGTGTAGGAAATTGGAGAATTCAATTAGCGCAGTGCTGGTACGATGATCAGCATAGACGCCATGCTGCTCTGGGCATAAGATGTTAGCTTAGTCAGATTTTCAGTGATTTGAATGGCCAACACTTTTTCCAGGGCTTTGGAAGGGGGGGGGGGGGATGGAGATTGGTTGGTAGTTGTTGGCCGAGGACCTGTCACCTCCTTTATGAATTGGCGTGATTATGGCTGTTTTCCAAGCAGTGGGAAATTGTCCCACACAGAGCGATCGGTTTAGTAGGCTGGAGAGCGGAGCAAGGACTTCATCTTGCACCAGCCTGAGGATACTGGGGTCCAGTGAGTCGCTGCCAGGACTGTTGCCATTTAATGCTTTGATTAGGATGGGTCTGGCTTCCCGGGCAGATACCTTGCGCAGGTGGAAGCTGGGGTGGTGGCGGATAGGGGGAGGGTCAAAGAAATTACTAGGAAGGACTGAGCTAAGGTCAGTGAAAGTGCTGTTGAGGCAGTTAGCTATGAAGGCAGGATCGGTAGAGGTAGTACCATCACTAGTGAGCTGGGATGGGGGAGGGGAGCGTGACTTTCCATTTAACTGTTTAATATTATCCCAGAAATTTCGGGCTGTGCCTCAGGAGGAGGTGAGGGTGTCCTGGTAATGGTCGGCCTTAGCTTTTTGGACCGCCCAAGAGCACTTATTCCGGGCTGCATTGTATGCTTGTCTATCAGACAGCCAGCCCGTTTCAGTGACAAGGTGCCAGAGGTTATCCCAATTTCTAAGCAATTGTAGAAGGGCAGGGCTAACCCAGGGTGCATTCTGTTTTTTGGATCGGATTTTGGTGAAGGGTGCAAAGAGATCACAGGCCTTGTTGAAGGTTTCGGAGAAGAAGGCGAGGGCAGTGTCAATGTCGGGTGCATGACGAATGGGGGACCAGTTTATCTGGATGAGAAACTGTTTACGTTTTTTCAGCCCACCAGGGCGGAGGCGCCTGCGGAGGGTGGTCTGTGGTTTGGGATTGGGAACTGCCCAAAGAAACAGGATAGGGGAGTGGTCACTTAGGGAATCCGGTAGGACCTGGATGTTTTGGATTTTTTGGGGTCGGTTGGTGATGATTACATCCAGTAGGGTGCTGGTTCCTCTTTTTGGGTTTATTCTAGTGGGCTGGGTGACGAGTTGCATCAGGTCTTGGGCGGCAAATGAGTCTCGGATCGAGGAAGAGGAGGTGCTGAGCCAGTTTATGTTAAGGTCACCAACTAGGATTTGCTCTGCCTTATGGTGAAGGGTGGCCAGATAGTCAGTTAATGATACCAGTGCTGGGTTCTGGTTCTTTGGGGAATGTAGGCAGTGGTGAGATAGAGAGGGCCCCTAGAGGGGTCAGGGGTGAGTTTGAGGGTAAGGGCCTGGGCCCCATTTACAAGGGCAGGGGTAGGGAGTGCTTGTCCAGTAATTGTGTCCCTAGTGTAGATTGCACAACCTCCCCCTCATTTGCCTACTCGGTCCTCCCGGCATAAGGTATAGCCAGGGAGGGAGACAAATGAGTCAGGGGTGGATTTGGATAGCCAGGTTTCAACCAGGGCTATGATGTCTGGTTGATGTGCCATGGCCCAGCACTGGAGGGCGTCAAATTTTTTCATCAGGCTGCATATGTTCATGGAGGCTATTTGGAGGCCAGTGGGCCAAGTTGTTGGGTGGGAGGGGGCTGGGCCTGGGTTGGGATGTTTGTTGCCAGATAGTAGTAGAAGGAGGACCAAGGCTCTGGTCTGGGGGTGGCAGCAAGTCAACTTCCGTGGTGCACGCTGGGATGGGGAGGTGGCCACGGTGGAGCAAGGAATGGGCAGGGTTTGAAAGTTTGGGAGGACAAGGACGAGTTCCAACCATGGAGAGTCAGGATAGGCAGTGGGGGGTAGATAGGGGGTGGGTGCTGTGGGCCAGGGTACATGGTCAGTGTAGGGTGTGATCGGACTAGATCAGGGAGAGTTGGGGGTGCTGGGATAAGTGGGCCTGTGAATATGCCTGGCTGATGTGATGTGTGTACTAGTAGGAGAACGAGGGGGAGACATTTGAGGAGAAGGGGTGCAAACATAATGCCTATAGAAGCAGCAGGGCAGGAAGGGTTCAAGTATCTTGGCTGCCCCCAAGAAAGCGTGGATACCACTTTGGGTTAGTGGTAGGGTCACGGACTCTGGTGGACAGGGTACAAGGTTCAAATCCCTGGTAGGGCAAGCAAAAAAAGGACCTGGGCAAGTGTGGGATTCCACGTTCCGGGTGGTTCAAAGCTGGCTGGAATTGGGCCAAATCCAGGATGAAAATAGCGACTCCTAGTGGTCACTGAAGGTTAGCGTCATGCTAGAGTAGGGTCTGATGGCTGGGTCAGACCAGTATGCAGGGCTAGCTTGGAGTCTGGGTAGTGGTATGAGGTGTGGTCAGAGACAGGATTGAGAGCAAGGGAAGAGAAGTACTGTATGTGGGTAGAGGGGTTCCAGGAAGTAGAAGGAGGGGAAGTTCAGATAGTGAGACTGACGTGAGTAGTCAGGGGTCCCTCTGGTGGAAGGCTGGTATAAGCTGCTAATGGGAAAGTGGGGACTTGGTAAATCAGCGCGCGTTGGAGTCTTCTGCTCCAGGAGGGAGCGCTTGTATTGCTCGGCTGCTGCTCGGTGAATATATGCGAACACCTACTGCAAGAGCCCTCTCAAAGTAAGATCAAAGTTTTCCGTGAGCGGAAACGGAGGTCACAAGTGGCCACTGGTTCAAAAGGCTCAAGAGTTAATTTCTCTATTAGAAAATTGAGATCCCATGGGGGAGTGGGTCTTCTAATAGGTGGTTTGATGTGTAGCATTCCTTTCACAAACATTTTGGCTAGATGGTGTTGGTACAGAAATCTGCCATCTAGAGGTTCATGGAAGGCCGAGATAGAGGCCAAATGGACTTTGATGGAGGAATAGCTCAAACCTGACTCGGACAGCGAGGGCAGGTAGTCTAGAACTTTTGTCAGTGGGCAAGAATAAGGATCCAGTGATCAAGAGGCAGCCCATATGAAAAAGCTTTTCCAAGACAATGTTGGCAGCAGGAGAGGACACTTGTAATCTGGCTATGAAAGCGTCCTCAGGAGCCAAGTGTGAAGGTGTAAAGCCTTCAGGTTGGGGTGCAACAGGGTCCCCTGACTTTCAGTCAAGAGGTCCGGTCTGATTGGTAACAGAACGGGTTCCTGTACTGAGAGTTATTGAAGTAGAGGAAACTATACTTGCCGGAACCACAGAGGAGCTGTTAGGATCATTGTGGCAGGTTCCAGATGTAGTTTCAGTAGAGTTTGTTGCAGGAGAGGGACGGGAGGTGGGGAAGCATATCAGAAGAATCCTGTCCATGGTTGGGACAGGGCATCTATAGACCATCCCTTTTTGCTCAGGATAATGGAAAAGTATTTGAGGGTGACGGTGACTGACTGGGGAGGCAAAGAGATCTGTAGAGTCCCCCAGAGGTGTAAGATTTTTTGGAGTACTTCGTTGTGAAGTGTCCATTTGTGTGTGGATGTCTGGCGACTGAGACGGTCGGCCAGAAGAGTCTAACATCCTGGTAGGTGGACGGCTGTTAGTACCAGGCATTGTCAGATGGCTTCTTGCCAGACTGCAATTGTTTCCATGCATAGAGTATGGGATTTCGTACCTTGTTTGTTGAGGAAGAATACTACTGCAGTGTTGTCTGACTGGATCAGCAACGGTCCTGGAGTCAAATAGGGTTGAAATGCCTGAAGGGCTAAGTGGACTGCCCTCAGCTCTAGGAGACTGATGTGAAAGTGAGGGAGAGAGGTGGTCCACTTGCCTTGTGTGCAATAAGGACCCAGGTGTGCGCCCCATCCTTCCAGGGAAGCATCTGTGGTTAATGTCTGCATGGGAGGGAGGGACTGAAAGGGCATTCCTTGACATAAGTTGTTTCTGACTGTCCACCAAGTCAGAGCGAACTTCAGAAGGGGAGTGACCCTGATCTTGTCTTCGAACTGTCCTGTTTTTTGGGACCACTGATTCTGGAGGGCCCACTGAATAGGTCTCATATGAAGACAGGCGAATGCCACCATAGGTATGGTAGCGGCCATGTGACCCAGAAGGCATAGTATTTGTCTGGCTGTGACGATTTTCTGAGTCTGTATGTGTGATGCCAGAGACAAAAGTGAATCTTGTCAAGTGGCAGGGAGGTAAGCTCTGGCTGAGACTGTATCTAGGACAGCTCCAATGTATTGGAGAGACCAAGTCGAAGTTGGATTGGACTTTGGCCAGTTGACTGTGATCCCTGAAGTGTGAAACAGTTGCAGGGTAGCTTCTAGGGAAGAAAGCAGAGCTGTTTTGGAGTCTGCTTTGATTAGCCAGTCATCTAGATATGGGAAGATAAAGTGCCCCTTTCTTTGTAAAGCTGCTGCGACTACCGCTAGGCATTTGGTGAATACCCTTGGAGCCGAGGAGAAGCCAAATGGGGTGCTCGAAACTCGTAGTTTTGACCTTGCAGGTGGAAGTAAAGAAACCTGTGAGGGGCAGGATGGATGGGAATAGGCAGGTAAGCGTCATTCATATCTAGGGTACAAAGCCATTCTCCTTGTTTCAGTATAGGCTTGATGGAATTCAAAGTTATCATGTGAAACCGTTTGTACTGGATGAAAATATTCAGCTTCCTGTGATACAGTATCAGCCTGAGATCTCCAGTTCATTTGGGTACCAAAAATAAGTGGGAATAGAATCCCGTTCGATGTTCTGAGAGAGGTACTGAATAAATGGCCTGTTTGTCCAGTACAGCCCTTAATTCCTCCTGAAGAATGGGTATATGATTTGGTGGGTAATGAATATTTCGAGGACGGGGGGGGGGGGATTAATTCCAGAGTATGGCCCCTCTGTATAATCTGGAGTACCCATTCTTCTGAGGTGATCGTTTGCCAGGCTTCCAGATGGAGGGCAAAGAGACAGCCCACAGCCTCCGAGGCCTGGTCGAGGAGGCGTGGGCAAAGCCCTAGTGAGTCACTGGGCACTAGGTTGTCCCTTCCTACTGGATTGGCAGGAGCGGGAGCCCCAGGCGGAAGAGGTGTTGCCGCTTGAGGATTGCGTATTACCTCTAAAACTGTCTTTGTTGGTACCTTTATATTTTCCACCTCTTTTGGAATTGAAAGAGGATTGAGTACGGTAGGTTGTACGTGGAGTATGGTACATGCCATGAACCGTATGTAGGGTTCTGCCTGATGCCTGTAGGTCATCTAGTAAGGTTTGAGTACCTGGCCCAAACAGCTTAGACCCATTAAAAGGGGTGTTAGATAGTTTATGTTGCACATCAGGTGTAAAGCCTGAAACGCAGAGCCATGCATGACGCCGCAAAGAAATACCAGAAGCTGACAGTCGGGCCGAGGTATCTACGACATCATATCCCAACCTCAGTAGGTGTCGGGAAATAGAATTACTAGTTGACACTGTTGCCAATAATTCTTCCCTTTCTTGTGAAGGAGGGAGTTTAGTGATAAGGTCAATGGCAGAGGACCCAAGGGTATTTAATCATATTTCCCATGCAATTTAAAATTCTGATATTCATGGTACTGGAGGAAAATATTTTTTTTTCCCAGAAAGTCCAGCCTTCAAAATTCCTTCTCAGGTGATAAGAAGCTCATGGTGTTTAGGTCATTTGGTATGATCATGAGCAGCAGTAATCACAAGAGCCCACCTCAGGGATAGCAGAAAGGAAAGGATGATCCACAGGAGCTTGATAAATGTGATCCGCCTTACAGGGAACAGCTGTTACGGCCGGAGGTTGGTGCCATGCTGCTAGCATCACATTTTGATAAGCTTGGATTAGTGGAGGAACCACCAAGACAGACTCCTCTGGTAATTCAAGGTATTTTGCCATGTCCTTACGTTTGTCATGCTCTGTGGTAGAAAATCCCGTGACTTTTTGGATTTGAACGATCATTTTGTTAAAAGAAGGATCATTGGGAGGAGAGGCTGCGGAATGAGTACGCAGTCCTCATCCAAGGAAGAGATCTCCGAGAAAGGAGACTGTGAGGTAAAATCCAGCTCCTGGAATTCTTCATCTTCAAGGTCACGGTAAAGTCAACCGGGAGATCTTGTTCATCTGATAAATAGTTTTCCGTAAACGGAGGAGGGGGTGACCAGGGTGGTAAGGGATTCCTGTCACCACGGAACCTCTTAGGCGGAGGAGTAGGAGATCGTGGAGGGTCGCACTGCCCTCCTGGATTAGACGGCCAAGAGTGCCACATGACATTAGTAATGTACAGTTCCTTTTGAGGAGGGGGGAGTAGGCATTTGCGGGGTGTGGGAAGGTATGAGGGGGATGATGGAGGGGACTGGACGCGTAGCCTCAGCAGGTCTTGCCCCTGGGTGGTAAATGCCAGGGTCCCGATCTCTGTCCACCTGACCCCTATGAGTGACCACCTGAGAAGGTGGAGGGGCAATAAGCATGGCATAAGCCATTGGTTTCCCCTGAGGAATGCGGGGTCTTGTCAACGGGCCCACATGGGAAGATGACTCATAGCGTGTATATGAAGGTGCCGTAGACGGGAGAGAAGCCCCCGTTGATGGATCGGTACTATAACCCATATAGGGTGTTTCAATTTGTACTACACCTAAAGCGCTAAAAAGCACCATCGACGAGAGTGTATGTGCAACGATCAATGAAGAAGTGGTGGGAAGGCGCGACGATGAAAGTGTATTTGCTCTCGTCGATGAGGAAGTTGCCTGAAGGCGCGTCAATGAGGGTGTATGGGCTCCCATTGACGAGGAAGTGGTATGAAGGCACGTCGACGAGTGTTCATGTGTTCCGTGATGAGGAAGTGTGGTGTGGCATACACAGACACTGAGGAGCACCTGGTCGGTGGTCGCCGACGAAGCGCTTAAGCACAAAGTGTCAGAGGTCTCTCCTTCTCCTTTTGTGCCTTGAAGAGAATCAGTGGAGGGGTAGCCCTTGGTACGGGCCCCCTGATTCTTCTGCTCCATTAATAATCGCTGAATTTCAAGCAACCATCAATGACGAGTTGCCTGATTAAATTCTTGACAATAAGTGCGGGAACCGGTGTCGTGTGTGAGTCCGACACCGAACACAAGAAGTATGGTTGTCAAAACAGTATATCTTCCTACCGCAACGGCAGGAACGAAATAAAGCTTGCTTGTTTGAAGATCCTTTGGACATTCGTTTAGTAGCTCAAATTCGTCGATGACTGCTGTTAGAAGTTGCTCTAGCTGTTGCATGCGAGCTAAAGACGGCAGGAAAATGAACTGAGGATACCAGGGACTCCCCACGCTTATATAGGAAACAGGAAGCTGATGTGTGGGCGGCCCCTGGTCAAAGATTGCTAGAAGAGCTGCTGTGCACCACAGTAACCTCTGGCGATGACCCAAATGTATTACCTACAGCAAGAGACCACTCCATGGAAAATCTATAGTTTCATGGAATGTAAGGGGTTTTTCTTCCCCTAATAAAGAGGACCAGCTTACTCTCAGCCCTGCGAAGGCAGAACATACATGTTGCTCTGTTGCAAGAGAGACATTTAACCCCTCAGGAACATCAAAAGTTGGTTTGGAGATGGGTGGGGGCGTGCAACACCTCATCTTATAAGAGAGGAGTGGCTGTCTTACTAAATAAGCACCTTCCACTCATTGTTACCAGGGTGGTCTTGGACCCCACAGAGGGTAGGTACATTTTTGTGGAAGGCAGCCTTTTTGGTGCAACTGTCATCCTGGCAGCATGTATGTGCCTGCAAATTTTGATCCTATCTTTTACCAAAAGATACTGGATGTCTTAGTCAGAGAGCAATTTAGGGGGCTAATCAAGGGTGGGGATTTTAATGCCACGATGAACCCGAAACTGGCTCACTCGGAGGCCCAAGGCAGACATGCAGGGGGGCTGAGACTCTGGCTGGAGAGGATGGCGGATCTACACATGATTGACAGCTGGAGATCTGCTAACCCTGGGGCAAAAGAGTTCACATTTTTTTCTAACCCCCCCAAAACATGGTCCTGACTGGATTATATTTATGTTCCTCGAGAATGGTCAGACAGGGTTCAAAAGGTGCATCACAGTCCGATTTTTATTTCAGACCATTCTATGGTTATACTGGTTTGTAGTACTAAGGAGGGGAAGGAGGACCCACCCCAAGGAAGTTCCCTAACTACTCGCTGGGTAACGAAGATTTTTTGGAACATCTTAAAACGCAGTGGAAGCTGAACCAGGAGGTGAATGAGAGCTCAGTGAATGCCACCAGACTTTACTGGGATGCCGGCAAGGCATATATCAGGGGTGTTATCATAAGTTTTGTTGCGAAGTATAAAAAAGAAAACGGCTTAAGAGGGAGGAGTTGGGGCAATGTGTGAAATTCTTGGAGCAGTCTCTAGCTCGGAGCTTTTCCAAGGGGATGCTGCGAGAATTAACAGCAGCTAGGGAAGAACTTAAAGCCTTTCACTTGAAGGAGGCCTGCACTGCCCATTTCTTTGCTAGGAATAAATTCTTTGAGTGGGGTAATAAGACAACACCACTACTGGTCCGTCTGGTGAAGGGAAGGAGAACCCATACACATATTTCTGGGATTAAGAGCAACCAGGGGCTTTTAATTAATGACAAAAAATTAATAAAGGAACAGTTTAAACAGTTTTATCAACAGTTGTATCAGGCGGAATACAGGGATACATTGGGCACTGCCAAAGAGTTCTTGGGCAGGATTGCTTTACCGCAGATCAAGGAGCAGCAGAGGGAACAGATGGGAGGGGAAATCATTAAAATTGAATTTAAACAAGCTATACAGAGTTTAAAAAAAGGAAAGGCAAGCAGGCCAGATGGGTTCCCCTCGGAAGTTTATAAACTCATGCAGGATCAGGTGGTTGACCATCTCTGGAAGGTTTTCGCGGAGTGCGGGGGGGAAGGGGTACTCCCTCCCTCCTTTAACGAGGCCGTCATTTGCCTGGTGCCTAAGCTGGGGAAAGACTCGCAGGAATGTTCATCCTACAGACCAATATCAGTCAAACTGTGATGCCAAGATCTTGGCGAAGGTGCTGGCGAGGTGCCTTGACCAGGTCCTTCTAGACCACCTAGACCAGACGGAATTTGTTAATGGTCACTATTCCTATCATATTATGCGCAAACTGCTGAATGTTGTTTGGATAGACTCTCGGTGTAGGGACGGCACTGCAGTGCTGTCCATGGATGCCGAGAAGGCTTTCAACCACACAGAATGGGCATACCTCAGTGGGACTGGTCAAGACAATATATAGGGAGCCCATGGCCAGGGTCTTGGTGAATGGCTCACTTACGGAACAATTTCCCTTGTTTAGAGGTACAAGGCAGGGGTGCCCCCATTCCACTTGCTGTTTGCCTTGGCTACTGAGCCATTGGCGGCAGGGGTTCGGGAACACCCAGGCATAAAAGGAATACTGGGGAAATCATCAGGTCCCATAAAGTCATGCTTTATGTGGACGACGTGCTCCTCTACGTGTCAGAGCCACCCAGCTCTATCCTGCCATTGCTAGACCTGATAGAGACTTTTGCGACCTTCTCAGGTTATAAAATAAACTTTGGCAAGTCTAAGGTCATGCTGTGGGAGGGAGCCAGGAATGAAACCTGGGGCCTTAAATCGGTTTCAACCTCCTTTAAATATCTAGGCATCCAAACAGACAGAGACTTAGGCTCTTTATACCACCTTAATTATGTCCCGCTTATAAAAACCATAGAGGAGGAGCTGCGACACTGGAAAGAGCTCCCATGTCTTGGCTTGGCCGCAGCAACCTGTTAAAGATGAATATCCTGTCGCAGGCACTGTATGTTATGCAGATGTTGCATACAGGTCTTACCAGGACAGACCTCAAAAAGATAGACAGAGCTTTTTCTGGTTTTCTCTGGTGGGGAGGACACCCAAGGGCAAGCCTTCGGCGACTACAAGCAGATGGTTCCAGAGGCAGTTTAAACCTCCCGGACCAGAATTACTATTTGGCCATGCAATACAGATATGTAAGTTACTGGGTTAACAGGCCTGAGGTGGCAGGATGGATGGACCTGGAGGAGAAGTCCTGTCTGGGAAGACTCTCGGCATATCTGGTGAAAGGGGGTCATAAAAACTATAACAGGTTGGGCAACAAAAACCCCTTAGTGGATGCAGTCCTAGGGGGTGGGCACAGATTTTAAGAATGACCGGGGTGAGACAGGAGGAAACTTTGCTGCTCCCTGTGGCTGGCAATCCATATTTGTTAGCTGGAACAGATGACAGGGGATTCCAACTCTGGAAGGCTAAGGGGGTTAAATGCATCAGAGACATATATGTGGGAAACTAACTGGGTTACTTTGAGGACATTAGGACAGGGTTTGAGCCGCCCAGGGCACATTTTTTTCATTTTTTGCCAGCTAGAGCTTATATTATTACTCTAGGGCAATACCTGCTGATTCTCCCCTGGCCCAAGTAGAATATCTGGTTCTGAGTACCAGGGTGGATGCTAGAAGCCTGATCAGACAGGCGGCTCACCTGGGAAGGCTTCCGTTCCCAGATTACACACAGAAAACGAAGAGTCAATGGGAGACAGACTTGGGTAGGAATATTTCGTAAGAGAACTGGCTTACGCTGTTACGGCTCCACCAGGGAATTCTGATTTGTAACAAATATCAGGAGTCTTTTTATAAATTTATCCACTGATTGTCCTTCCTTCATGCAATGGTCCATAAATTTAACCCGGTGGTCTCCTTACTGTGTGGATGATGCAAGGCAAAGTTGGGTACCTACTTTCATTATTTTTGGACCTGCACTGTCTTGCAGAGGTTTTGGGGTGAGGTAGCACAGGAGATAAGGCACATCTGGGGTAGACAGCTGTTGCTTGCCCCCTTGAGTCTCTTATTTGGGATTGAGGAGACGGGCCCTGAGGAATGGGACCTTTTCCTGAGGTGGGTTCGAGTCCTGCTGATGCTTGCTAGGCACTGCATCTTGAATACATGGGTTTAGGCAGTGGCACCAACGATCCAACAGTGGCACGCCCTTACTATGCAGGTCTTAGCACTGGAGCGTCTGTCATACTCTATTAGAAACAGGGAGGAGCGCTTTCTTAATACTTGGGAACCCCTGCTTGCCTCATTATTACCAGGAGAGGCTGCAGCTCTCAGGGAGGACCTACAATAAATTTGATCTACGGAGGGAGGAACTAATCTCCTTTGTTGGTTGACATGGTTTCCCTCAACAGCAAATTTGATTTTGTGTTGCTGAAACATAATGGATTTACTTTGTGTGAAAGTTAAAAGTCTTTGCCTACTGGTAGGACGATTTATTTTTATTATTAACTTATTCTTTCTGCAGCTTAATACTTCCCGATCACAGGGGATTTAAGATGAACATGGACTGGACCTATGTATCAGGCATCTATTTGTTGTTCATGGTGTTACTTGTTAAATGTTGTTGTACTGTCTGTATTTTGTTCTATGTCTATAAAAATCTTTTAATAAGCATATTATGCAAAAAAGAACAGGTTACTCACCTGTAACAGTAGTTCTAGGAGTGGTATATGTTGTTCATCCACACTGTCTGGCATTGTTCCTTTCCCATTTAAATCTTGCCGGAAGCCTTCAAGCTGGCTCCTCCCACCCACCTGGGTGGTAAATACCTCGGCTCCGCCCCATGACACCAGATCTAGCCCACTGGAAGCCAGGTTGTGCGCCTAAAGCCGGGGAGGTCGGGTGGGTGCGTGTAGATGAACAACATATATCACTCCTAGAACTACTGTTACAGGTGAGTAACCTGTTCTTCTAGGAGAGTGGATATGTTGTTCATCCACACTGTCTGGCAGACTCCAAGCAGTTCTCCGGGAGGAGGCAGGCAAGGCGCACACCCCCTACTTAGGGAATAGAGATTGGAGAACAGAGGCCCCAAAACCAGCATCCCGACATGACTCTAGGTCGATGTGGTAATGGGTAATAAAGGTGCTTGCTGACTTCCAGGTAGCGGCCCGACAGATTTCCTGGATAGGGATGTCCCTGGAAGCAGCCACCGAAGCAGCAGTATGATGGGTAGAATGAGCCCTTAGCCTTTGGGAGGCTCCTTACCCGCCAATTCATAGCACAGACCTATGCATGATGTAATCCATCTCGCAATAGTCCGCTTGGCTGCAGGTCTGCCAGAAGCGGCTTCAGCGTAGGTGACAAACAGCTGGCGAACCTCTCCCCGAATTTCCGCCGTCCTCTCCTTATAGTAGGAGAGAGCACACCTGAGGTCCAGAGTATGGAGCCTGTACTCGGCATCCGAGGTGTAGTTAGGGTAGTATACCGGCAGAGTCAACGCCTGGTTAAGGTGAAACTCTGACACCACCTTCAGAAGGAATTTCGGTGGGGGCGCAGGACAACTTTGTCCCTGTGAAAGACCAGATGGGGAGTCCACTGAGCGCCTGGAGCTCCCGTCCTTCTGGCTGACGTGATAGCCACCAAGAAGGCCGTCTTCCACGACAAGTCGCGGCGCAGACTTGTGCATGGGTTGAATGGCCTGCCCATGAGCTTTGCCAAAACCAGCAAAAGATCCCACGGAGGTGGAGGTTCACCATCGGAGGATATGTGATCCAGGCCTCTGAAAAAGCGCCCGATCACCTTTTCCTGAGCCAACGTCGGCTGACCAGCTCGCACCGGTAGCCGATATGACTCTAGGGTGCACCCTAAGGGTCGATGACCGAAGACCCCCTTTGGAGAGGGACCAAAGGTAGTCTAGAATGTTAGCCACAGAGCAGGATAAGGGGTCCAGGCTTTTACCCTGACACCAAATGGAAAATCTCTTCCATTTGAAGGCATAACATTTCCTGGTCGATTCTTTTCGAGATGCCTCCACCACGGTGTAGACATCCTCCGAAAGACCCAAAGCCTGGAATTCTAGCCGCTCAGGAACCAGGCTGTGAGGTGCAGGGATTGAAGGTCCGGATGAAAGACCTTACCCTGGTTCAGTGATATCAGGTCCGGGCGTGTACCCAGCCGCTCCAGGGTCCTGCAGCTGAGGCTGAGGAGATCTGGATACCAGAACTGGCGTGGCCAATCTGGGGCTACCAGGATCACCTTCGCCTTGTCCCTCTTCACCTTGAGAAACACCTTGTGGATCAAGGGAAATGGAAGAAAGGCGTAAAAGAGGCCTGGGGTCTACGGCCTCGAGAAGGCATCCCTGCAGCGAACCCTGCTGAGGGGGCGGGCATAGTACAGCCTCAGCTTGGTGTTCTCCCTGGAGGCAAACAGGTCCCCAGCAGTTTGCCCAATGGGAGAACAGGTGGTACTTACCTCTGGATGGAGACCACTCGTGGGATGTCTGGCCTAGGCGGCTGAGAGCATCCGCCAGTTGGTTGTGACGCCTGCCACATGGATGGCTAGAGATCCGCCTCCAGCCGGCTGGGAAGGTCCAGATCCGGGCGCCTCCTTGCATAGCAGGCGAGTGCGTGCCGCCCTGTTTGTTGGTAGTACATGGTCGTGGTATTGTCCGTCTGGACTTGAACCACTTGACCCCGGAGCTGAGAAGCGAAGCTGACAGAGCCAGTCTGACTGCCCTGAGCTCCAACAGGTTGATGTGGCATGGGACTCCTCTGGGGTCCAGAGCCCGTGAGCTCTGTGGTCCCCATGTGGCTCCCCAGCCCATGAGAGAGGCATCGGTCGTGGGCGACCATCGGCTCGGGTGGACAAGCAGGATCCTTCCTGCAGATGACTCGGGACGGTCCACCATTGGAGGCGTCCCACATCCTCTGGGTGACCGTGACCAGCTGGTCGAAAGACCCTGATGCTGAGACCACTGGGCGGCCAGCTCCCACTGAAGAGGCGCATGTGCAGTCTGGCCCAGCGGACCCGACATACGCACACCATGTAACCCAGGAGGCCCTGAAAGTCCGGGCAGGCGCAGTGCCCAACCAGAAATGATTGGGCAAGGAGGAAGACCTCTGCCCTGTCCGCCGGGAGCCGAGCTCTGGCTTGACGAGAGTCGAGCTCTGCCCCAATGAAGCCCATCACCTGAGAAGGTACGAGTTCCAATTTGGCCTCATTGATCAGAAGGCCCAAGTGTGAACAGGTTCAGAGGGTCAGGTCTCTGGACCTCTCCACCTCCTGAAGAGAGGAGCCCGCCAGGACCCAGTTGTCCAGATAGGGGTAAATACGAACCCCCTGACGCCGAAGATGGGTTGCCACCACTGCAATGCATTTGGTGAAGACCCTTGGGGCGATGACAGGCGAGCGGCATGTCTCTGAACTTGACAGGTCCCTTGACCTGAAGCGGAGGAACCGCTGATGGGACGGATGGATAGGGACGTGGAAAAAAGCGTCCTGAAGATCCAGTGTACAGAACCACATGTTTCGCTCCAGAGATGGTATGATCTGGTTCAGAGTTACCATCCGAAAGGTGCGAGACCTGAAATACCAATTCAGGTCATGCAGATCTAGAGTGGGGCATCACCCCCCCGTCCGTTTGGGCACCAGGAAATACCTGGAGACAAAGTCTGGGTCTGAAGGAGGATCGGCTTTCGGGCCACCGCCTCTTTGAGGAGGAGTAGCGCAATGTCGTCCCGAAGAGACAGACTGGGCGACTGAGATCCTTTCCTCTCGTGGGATGGGCCTCGGCTGGAGGGCAGGCTCGAATTCTAGGCAGACCCTGCCCGACCACTCTAGAACCCACCTGTCCAGGTGATGCGGACCAAGCGGAAAGGAAGTGGCAGAGCCGGCCACAGGAGACCCAGAGCTGGAGTGACAGGTGCAGGAGGCCACCCTGGCCCGTCACTGGGCAGGCTTGGAGGGGCACCTGGACCAGCACCTCGGCCTCCTTTGCGGGGCTGCTGGGGACCTTGCTTGGGCCTAGGGCGCTAAGCCTGAGCCTGCTGCTGTTGCTGACCCCCCTGGAAGGGTGGCTGTCTGACCGTAGGGGAAGAATGACGAAAAGGCTTCTTCCTGCGCTTCTGCTGGTTCTTACTTGAAGAACCCTTAGCAGAGGTGGCATCTAAGGTGGCATTAGACTGCTCGATGCGCTGCAGATGACCTGCCACTCCTGGCCCGAAGAGGTCGGTGCCAAGGAAGGGCACATCAGCTAGCTTGTGCTGAGTATCCACGGGAAAGGAGGATAACCTCAGCCAAGCCCTGCGGCGAGTGGATACCGCTGCAGCTAGTGAACGGGCACAGGAATCACCCATGTCCAGTGCAGTCTGGAGCTGTTTAGCAACAGCCCTGCCCTGGTCCCTGACCTGCTTGACCGTGGTCTGCATGTCAGCTGGGAGGTGAGGAAGAACTTCGTCCAGCGACCCCAAGAGGGCGTGAGAGAAGTGTGCCATAATCACTGCTGAGCTTGCCTGACGAAGGCCCAAGGAAGATGCTGCATAGACCTTCCGGGCCGAGTGGTCCATAAGTTTGGACTCCTTGTCCGGAGGGCGGTCAGTATCCGCCGAGCTGCCCGTCCGCCTGAACACTGAGGCAGTCACAAGGCTTTCCCCGAGGGGTGCTCAGTAAACCCCGCCAAGGACCCTGTGGGCACCGCGTACTTGCGTGCCATGCGGGCAGACGGAGCTGGGCAGGAGGCCGGACGCTGCCAGAGTTCCAAGGCCGGGCCAATTATGGCTTCGGCGACTGGAAAAGCCTCCGTAGGGGTATCGCCCCTCTTAAGAATATCCGTAAGGGGATATTCTGCCTTCTTCTGGATAGGCTGCAGGGACATCCCCGTGGACTCAGAAATGAGCCGGAGGATGCCCTGGAAGGAGGAAGGCCCTTCTTCCAGGCCTGACACCGAAAGCTCATCGTGAGAATGAAGGCCAGTATTATCAGAATCGGAAGAGTCCCGATATAAAGGCTGACCACCTAAGTCTCCTCGATGCCCTAGAGGCGATCAGGGTGACCGTAATTGACAGTCTGTGAGGGGACCCAAGACTGTCGGTCCTCCTTGGAGGGAATCCCCAAGGGGCAGCAGGTGGAGGTCCACCAATATTGGTGGGGAGCCTGAAACCGGCTGCGCCGGGAGAGGCCACCGAACCCGAAGGACCGGCACCAGAGAAATCGGTGTCAGAGGAGGCCGAAGAGGCTGAGGCCAAGAGATGGCCGGGACCTGGGGGCGGCTTCTGACCTACTAGCAGGAGTTGCTGCCACATAAGATCCTACTGGCGTCGGCGGATTTTAAAGTCGAAGCCTCTCCTCGTCGAGGAGGAAGAGAGCAGTGGCGGCGCCTCTTGCAGGAGTGTTTGTGTCCTTTTCTGGGTCGATCGACCGAAGAGGACTTACTCCTTGATCGAGACCGATGGTGTCGGCTTTGTCGATCGGGAGAAACAGGCTCGGTGAAAACGGAGGATCCGGTTCCTGTCCCTCGATTGGGAGGCCCACGAGACGGGTCTCCTCATCGGGGAAGGAGAGAATCGGCGTTCTCTCCAAGGAATCATCGACAGGTGTCGGTGATAACGGCTCGATAGGGTCGAGAATAATCTCGGCCGGATCAGCCGACTCCTCGGCTTCTAAGCCCGGTCCAGACGGAAGGTCTGAAAACCCGGCAGCTGAGGAGGCAATCTCGACCGAAGTCGAGACATCGGACCGCTCCCGGTCCCAGGAGCGTCTTCTTCGACCCGAAGAAGAAGTTTTAGGATCCTTGTTCTTAGAACATAATGTCTGCGAGCCCGAGGGCACCTCACCCTTGGTAGGGACAGACTGGCACAAATCCCGAAAGGATCCTGAGAAGGAAGAGCCCAGGTTGAGCGGCATGAAGAAACCTCGGCTAGCCGAGGCTTGGGCGGCTTCTTCCTCGAAGGCCGCCATGTGCTCGAGCTGCTCGGCGGATCTCAAGAGTCACATGAAACCCACCTGGCCTCCTTGGATTTTACCGTTAGCTGCGGAGTCTGGTTCACCCAGCTTCAGGCGAGCCTGGCGATCCTCCAAGACGGTCGGATGGAAGGAAGTGCAAATGAGCATTGCGAGGTATCATGAATAGTACCGAGGCAGTAAGCGCAGAGAGGTGGGGGATCAAATACATTTTCTGTCCGGTGACACTACAAACCGGGGACGTATCATCATCCATGTCCAATCAGAGTCACAAACTCTACAAGTTTTAGAGCAAGAAGATGTGGTGAAAACCATCGAAATGAATCCAGGGCCTCAACACTGCAGAAAGCACGAGGGAAAATGAATCTTCCAGCGGAAAGGAAGATCTGACGTCATGGGGCGGAGCCGAGGTATTTACCACCCGGGTGGGTGGGAGGAGCCAGCTTGAAGACTTCCGGCAAGATTTAAAGGGGAAAGGAACAATACCAGACAGTGTGGATGAACAACATATCCACACTCCTAGAAAAATAATTTCCTACCTCCTTTAATGGTGCAGCAATTGAGGAGGTCTCCTCCTTCAACTACTTTGGGATCTGGCTGGACCAGTACCTCGATTTCTCTGTTTATGTGGACGTCATCCACCTGAAGCTCCACCCCAAACTTGGTGCACTTTACATGAACAAGGGGAGTACTGTATCCCACTTCCTGCACACACAGAAATCACCTTGAAGATGATTCTCCCCATCTTCTACTATGGTAACATTGTTTACTGTACTGCTCCAAAGTCCACAGTAGCCAGACTGGACCCTATCTTTCACTCCTTCTGTTGTTTTGCCTTGGACAGTCCTCCTTGCACTCACCATTGTTTATTGTACGGCTTCCTTTCCCTCCCTTCCCTTGATGCCACGCGTCTTCGACCCCCCCCCCCCACACACACACACACACACACACACACATATCCACTACTTCATTCACAACTCTGGCTCTCCCTTCCAATGAAATCCTCTGCAGGTCAAACTCACTTCTCCTTCCACTTTCCTACAGTCTGGGGCTCTCCCTCCTTCCATCCTCTCTGTTCCTTCCCATCACTCTCTGAAAACTCTCCTTTGCAATTTCCTTACTTACACCGGCAGTTGCCCATGATACTGGGTCATGGGCTTTTGTCCACTCCCTTCTATCGGACTCCCCTTTCACCCTGCGCTGACACTAGCACAATCCTCCCTTAAAGATCAGATGCACACATATTTAATAAAAAGCTAGAATTCATTTGAATTCCCACCATGTCATTAGTGTTTCCTAAAAATAGCATGCTGTTCGGTTTTGTGGTTTTCTTTAAATCAGCAACTGTTAGTGTGCTCGGCAGTAACTGAAACAGTGAAGATGTTGTTATCCCTGTCAGTGAGCAATGACATCATACCTGTCCAGCCAGCAGCTTCGTCAATTAAATCCTTGATTGACTGAATAAGCTAGTTACAGCAGTCTGTAGAGCTAATTGTTTTCACTCAAAGTTTATTACTAACCCATCTGGTTTATGTTTAGAGAAATATGCTTAAAACTTATCTTTCTGTTCTCATGATTAGGCAGTACAGCACAGTGGTTTAAGGCTCTGAGCTGCAAACCTGGAGACCTAGGTTTGAATCTCACAACCACCACTTGCATACTGTGTGACCCTGAGCAAGTCACTTAACCTCCTTGTGCTCCAAGGTCGCACCTCTAAACAAGCTTCAGCTTAGTGTCTCTCTCCTGGTTAAAAAAAAAAAGTTGCTAATTTGGGGTTCAGTGTTGATTGAAGTGGTATTAATGAATGCCTGTGAGAAATTACCTTGTCTGTATCACATATCTCAGTTCTCAGACATCAAAACTATGCATTTTATTCTGGCTATTTAACACAGGGTTGTTTAATGGATATAAAATAAATCTGCATTAACGAAATTCATAGAAGCAGTATGTCTTTGATGTAGCCTCAATAAATAAGTTCATGTGAAAACAATTTTGCTTTTATGTCAGATTGACAAACATGTGTCTGCCACACTGGTGTTTCAGGAACATGTACTGTATGAACTCATAAAATTCAGTTCTTTGTGGGGTTCTGTGTGAAAATACATCATGTATGTGTATAACTAGAAATACTACATGGCATCTTAATGTCCCTGTCTCCTGCCTCTCAGTTAAGGCTGCTGCACCCCGCTTCCTTCTGTCCCTCATCCCCACAGTTAGGGCCAATGCACATTGTTGCCCCCTTTTCCCATCTCCACAGACAAGGCTGCTGTGCTCTGCTAAGCCCTAGAGTCCCAAGGCCTCTGCCTTCACAGTTTGGGCTGCTGCATCATGCTGCCCCAGGCCACTAAAGGTGGGGCTTTTGCTGCACCCTGCTACACATTTCCATTGCTCCAAATGGGCAGGGCTGCTGCACCACGTGCACCCCGTCACACAGTCAGGGCTGCTCTACCCCGATTCCCCACTGTGTCCTACACCACAGTCAAGGCTTCTGCACCATGCTGTCCTCTGCCACACCAAAGAGCCTCCTGCCCCCACAGTTAAATTTGTTGCATCATGCTGCTCCCTACCACTAGAGTCAGATCCTTTGGTACACTGCCCAAAACTACCAGACAGCAAAAACAAAAAATACTTTAATCTTGTGTTATAGGATGAGGGACAGAAGGTAGCAGGGTGAGACAGCCTAAACTGTTTGTGCAGGAGGCAGCAGGGTGCAGCAGCACTGACTGTGTGGAGAAAACAGTGGGCAGTGGGTTGCAGCAGCCTCATATGAGGGCAGACGACAGGGAGCTTAGTGGGGAGGGAAGAAGAAAACTGCTGCCTCAACTGTTGGACAGGCATCAGGATGCCATATAGTATTCCTAGTAATACACATACATGATGTATTTTCACACAGAAACCCTCAAAGAACTGAATTTTTTGAGTTCATACAGTACCTGTTCCTGAAATAGCAGAGTGTGGCAGACACAGGTTTGTCAATCTGACATGTAAATGACATTGTTATCACATGAACATATTTACTGAGGCTACATCAAAGACACACTGCCTCCATGAATTAATGGAAAGTAGATTTATTTTATATCCACTGAACAACCATGTGCTATAGAGCCAGAATAGACTGCATAGTTTTTATGACAGAGAACTGACATCTGTGATACAGACAAGGTAATTATTTAAAAACATGACATTCATTCACACCACTTCAATTCAGCACTGAACCCCAAATGATCAACTGTTTCTGAGAACAGAATGATTTTAAGCTAATCTCTCTAAACACAAACCAGATGAGTTAGTAACAAACTTTGAGTGAAAACAATTAACTCTACAGACTGCTCCAACTAGGAACTGCAATGGCTTATTCAGTCAATCAGGGACTTAACTGGTGAAGCATCAGGCTGGACAGGTATGATGTCAATGCTCACTGACAGGGACAGAAACATCTTCACTGTTTTCAGTTACTGCAGAGCACATTAACAGAAGCTGATTTAAAGAAAATCACAAAATCAAACGGCATGATATTTTCAGAAAAGACTAATCATGACACGGGGATGTGAATTCAAGATTTTTATGAAATATGTGCAGTTGATCTTTAACATCCCCTTTTTATTTCATCCATCGCCCCAACTTGTACTTAGCACTGCCTTGTTGAGCTCTTCTTATGTTCTTCTTCTGCAGCTTAACAGTATTACTTGCTTACTCTACAGTAGCATAGCCTGTGAAATGCTCAGCTTTGTTAATCTTACCTACATGTAATCGTATTTACTGCCATTTTATTTTTGTAACTTGCACTGTTGCTCTCCCCTTCCCCCTAAACCCAGGACGCATCTGGAAATGAGCCATTACCAGCTCTGTACGTCTTTCCTTGTAAAATTTCTGAAATAAATATAAATAAGTAAAAAAAAAAAAAAAGAACAGGAAAGAGTGACCCTGGCTCAGCATGTCAGACGACAGCCGCTCCATCCTCCCATACCAGTCAACCACTTTGAGCATCGATGCCACACTCCCAACACCACACCTAGCCAACATCAACGATCAACTCAAGGTGCTTCCCTCCCTACCCTATAGTTAGGGATAAGCTGGACCCACAGGAGAACACTGGGGGAGTCTAGAAACAACAATCAGTAGAGGAGGGCAAGTCTCTTGGGCAGCGAAGGACAAATGAGAAAGCCTTAGGAAATGGGGTATTAAAGGGTGAAACATGAGGAGAAAAAAAAGCAGGGTACATACCTTTGAATAGCGGCTGTGCCTCGGCCTGGCACACCAACAGAGTTGATACGAAGGACAGCACATACTGCCAATTCACCTCATCAGTCTCCAGAACCTGCTTCAAATGGCCAATCAGCTCCTCTGCACTGAGCAGCACAAACAGCTAGAACAAAGGGAAACAACATGAATTGTAGCACAGGCAGCCCTGACATCTAAATATACCAAAGAACAAACAGCCCCGTCAGCAGAGTCATTTACGGGTAGCCTGGGGTTGCAGCTGACCCCTGTGATTTCTGTGCAGCCATTATGATGTCAATTGGAACCCCTAAAATATGGTTTTCCTAGAATTTACCCTTATAAAATATGGTGGGTGAAGGAGTTTTGCAACTCCTATGATTCTAATGAAATGAAACTTTGCAACTCCTACGATTCAGGTCAAATGCTGCAGCACAGGCAGCCCTGCCTATTAGATGTACTGCAGCACAGGCAGCCCTTCCTACTAAATGTACTGCAGTACAGGCAAGACTTGTCACTAAATGTGCTGTAGCACTGGCAGCGCTGCCCATTAAATGTGCTCTAGCACAGGTGGTTCTGCCCTCTAAATGTGCTCTAGCACAGGTAGCCCTGCCTACTAAATGTACTGCAGCACAGGCAAGCCCTGCCCAGTAAATGTACTGCAGCACAGGCAGCCCTGCCTATTAGATGTACTGCAGCACAGGCAGCCCTTCCTACTAAATGTACTGCAGCACAGGCAACACTTGTCACTAAATGTGCTGTAGCACTGGCAGCGCTGCCCACTAAATGTGCTCTAGCACAGGTGGTTCTGCCCTCTAAATGTGCTCTAGCACAGGTAGCCCTGCCTACTAAATGTACTGCAGCACAGGCAAGCCCTGCCCACTAAATGTACTGCAGCACAGGCAGCCCTGCCTATTAGATGTACTGCAGCACAGGCAGCCCTTCCTACTAAATGTACTGCAGCACAGGCAACACTTGTCACTAAATGTGCTGTAGCACTGCCCACTAAATGTGCTCTAGCACAGGTGGTTCTGCCCTCTAAATATGCTCTAGCACAGGTAGCCCTGCCTACTAAATGTACTGCAGCACAGGCAAGCCCTGCCCAATAAATATGCTCTAGCATAGACAGCCCTGCCCACTAAATGTGCTCTAGCACATACAAACAAATTACTCACCTTAGTAATTATGCTTCTTCTATTGGAGTCTTGCTGTATTCTGACAAGTGCAGTTAGCCCCAGCCTTTAAACTGCCCCAGAGAACAAGGAGTTAAACTTTCTATGCAGAGCATAGAATGCTGAGCTCGAGCTCGGTTGATGTCTTTGTCTGTTTCCCTTTGAAATCTAACCGTCAGATACTTACAAGCAAAACCCTAATTGCTATTCTATGTGGAAACTGTAAAATTTTTAATAGCCAACTGGCAACAAAAAGTTTTGGATCCCCAAGGGAAGACTCAAGTCAGGAAAACCAAAACTCAAAAACCAAACCAAACAAGAATAGTAATAAAACAACACCCAAACAAAAGAAGAGGGTGTAAAAGGAGCACCCCTGAGGTGCAGCACTGCACCTGCCCACCCACTTCCCAAAACCAGGTTCTGAGAGGGGAAGCAGGGAAGGAGGTCACAATACAGCAAGACTCCAATAGAAGAAACATAATTACTAAGGTGAGTAATTTTTTCTTCAAACAACTTAAAGTCTTGCTGTGTTCTGACAAGTGCAGACTACCAAGCAGTACTTCCATGGAAGTGGGACAGAACCTACTTTGGGAATAGGCTCTGAAGTACTGCTGTGCCAAACCGAGCATCACTCCTAGCCTGGATATCCAGGGAGTAATGCTTGGTAAAGGTATGGACTGTTTTCCAGGTGGCTGCTTGACAAATTTCTAAGAGAGGGATATCCCTGGCAGCAGCCAGGGAAGCAGCTGTACCTCTTGTAGAGTGAGCCATCAGGCCTGAGGGTGGAATCTTTCCCAGTTTTTCATAGCAGAATTGTATACAGGACACAATCCACCTGGCAATAGTTCTCTTGGTGGCAGGTTTGCCCTTTCCCACTTCTCCATAAGTGAGGGACAACTGGAGGGAGTCAAACCTGTGACCCTTGGTACGCTCTATGTAGTAGCTAAGGGCTCTTTTAACATCTAAACTGTGTAGCCTCCTCTCTCCTGAGGAAGAATGATCAGTGAAGAAAACAGGGAGAGACATAGACTGATTCAAATGGAAGTCTGAAACCACTTTGGGCAATAACCTTCTATTGATTCTAAGGGCCACTTTATCCCTGTGAAAGGAGATAAAATCAGGTTCCACTGACAGGGCTTGCAATTCAGTGATATGCCTGGCAGAGGTAATGGCTACCAAGAACACAGTTTTCCAAGTCAAGTACTTAAGCTCTGCTGAGGACATAGGCTCAGATGGAGGTTGCATAAGTTGAGCAATGCAAACATTCAAATCCCAGGCAGGGGCAGGGTCTCTAAAGGGAGGACTGGTGTGAAGCAATCCTTTAAACAAATTACAGAACACAGGATGAGATGATAGTGAGGAACACTTTCCCACTGACAGAAAAGCAGAAACAGCTGACAAACTGTCCTGATCCTGCCACCATTGAAGGGCCTGGATCAAGGTCAGAGTCACTGGGATCAGTTTGGTAAGGGAATCCTTCCTCTGAGACCAGAAAGCCCTCAGATGGAACTGAATATCCCTCATCTGGAATCCTACCCCTTGGACCACTGCTGTTGAAGCTGCCATGTGGCCCAAGAGCTGGAGGAAATGCCTTGCTGGTCGAGATACCTGAAGGCTGAAGGAAGAGGCTAGTTCTATAAGAACTCTTGCCCTTTCCAGGGGAAGAAAGGCTCTTGCTCTGACTGTGTCCAGTTCTGCCCCTATAAAGGTAAGAAGCTGGACTGGTTCGAGAACTGACTTGGGAAGGTTGAGAAGAAATCCTAGAGAAGTGAGCACTTGCTGGGTCACTTGCAGGTGAGACTTGACCTGGTCTGGAGACTGGCCCACTATTAGCCAATCAGTCAGATATAGAAAAATGGAAATCTTTTGCCTTCTTAGAAAGGCAACTACTACTGCCAGGCATTTTGTGAAAACCCTTGGGGCTGAGGTTAGGCCAAAGGGCATTGCTCTGAACTGATAGTGGCTTAAGGGCAACTCAAACCTGAGGTACTTTCTGTGGGAGCACCTGATGGGAATGTCAAAGTAGGCATCTTTGAGATCCAGCGAGGCTAGCCAGTCCCCTGGCCTTAGAGAGGGAAGGATTATTCCCAGAGGTACCATCTTGAACTTTGGTTTTAGAAGATGTCTGTTTAAGTATCTTAGGTCTAGGATGGGTAGCCACTCCCCTGTCTTTTTTGGGGTAAGGAGGTACCTGGAGTACATCCCTTTGTCCCAGTGCAGGGTAGGTACTCTCTCTATGGCTCTTAAGGCCAGCAGAGATGAAACCTCTGCCTCTAGGGCAAGGGTTTCTGAGAGATCTGCAGGTGGAAAAGACCTAGCTCTAATCTTTGGACATTTTCTGAAGCTGAGAACCAGTCCCTGGCTTACTACTCCCAGAACCCATTTGTCTGATGTAACAGACATCCAGTCCTGGACAAAGTAAGCCAGCCTGCCCCTACTGGAATAGGAGAGTCGACCCGGGCAGGCCCATCAGGGTGTCTGCTTGGCAGGGGCCTTAGGCTGAGGAGTGGATGCAGCCCTGCTCATCCCCCTTCTGCCTCTCCCTCTGAAGAACTCCCTCTGTGAAAAGGGAGAAGAGGCCCTGTGCTTGGTAAAAAGGCCTATGAAAAGGCCTGCCCCTGCCCCTAGACTGCTGCCTTTGAGGAGTTGCCTGCCTCTCCTTGGCCTGAGCACTCCTGTAGGTGGTCCTGTACTCATCAATTTTCTTCATGTAATTCTCTGTCTGCTCCCCAAACACAGAATTACCCACTACAGGAAAATCCATTGCCTTAGCCTGGGTATCCTCCGAGAGGCTAGTACCTCTGAGCCAAGCCATTCTCCGAAGAGCCACAGATGTAGCCATGACTCTTGATGATACATTACTGGAGTCCACAGCAGCATGAAACTGAACTTTAGATGCCTCAATTCCACCTGCAGCCACCGCCTCCAGCTTCCTGGCTAGCTGGGGGGAGGCCTAGTTAGCCAGTGCCAGTACAGTGTTCCACCTGGACTTCTGGTATCTGGCTGTATATGCCATATAATTCGTCTGTCTGTCCCAAGAAAGTATGCCATGTACAACTTTTTTCCCATGGCATCAATCTTCCTGGAGTCTTTGTCTGGGGGGTGTGAAGCCAAGGGAATGCTTGCCTTATCACAGGTAGCAGCCTACACAACCCCTACATGGCTGCACTGCTGATATAAAAACTCTGTATCTGAGCCTGAGAGTGTATACCTCTTGTCCATTCTTCTGTCCACAGGAGTTATAGAGTTAGGAGGCTTCAGAATTTATTGTGTCTGTTTCCCAAAAGATTTGTGTGGGGAACAGACGGTCTCCTGAACTCTGGGATGTCCATCATTTCTACAAAATCAGGCTCCTCCTGATCCTCCATTGCCTCTTCCATAGGAAGCTGGAGGGTCTCAGCCACCTTTCTGTAGAACATAAAGTGGGAAGGGGACTCAGAAAGCCTAGGAGGGGATAACACCTGAAGGTCTGTCTGGGGAGATGTCCAGTTCCACAGGCACATCTAGACTTTCACCATCACCATCTTCAAACTCCCCTTCCTCCTCAAACTCCGGTTCATAAAATTCTTCAGGGATATAGTCGTGAACCGACCGAACCGAGCCCTTGCCAAAAGGTGCCGGATCGGTCGGAACCGAGCGAAGCGATTCCACAATCAGAATCCCTCCGGCCGGAACATGGACTTCTGGATCCGAACCGGACGATTTTTCTTTGCGCTTTCTTTTAGTTTGAACCGACCCCTCAGGATCGGCTCTCCTTTTGCCCAAAGAAGTATCGCCCTGGTCAGAGGGCACTCCTTCTGGTTCGGTCGGAACCGAACCAGGCTGGCCATCTGGGTCAGTGGACTTCTCTGCCTCCTTTTCCCTCAGTCTACCAAATCTCTTTTCAAGGGTAGATTTTTGAAAATTTTTGCAAATTTGGCAGTCTGAATTGAGATGTTCAAACCCCAGACAATAAACACAGGTGGTGTGGGGATCGGCCTTGCCAAAGACCTCCCTACACTCACTGCAGTGTTGAAACCCGGTGGGCCCGTGTTTTTTCTTGGGTTTCTCAGACATGGCCAACCTTACCAAACTTACCCTTTTTTTGGCAACTGCCAGGCAAGACTCCCTTATCGGTTCCTAACCGTGTCACGGGTCTTGGAAAAAAATGGATAAAAACACGTTTTTTTTAGAACCGATAAGGACCGGTAACCACACACTAAAGTTAACACAAGAATTTAAACAAATGATCGGTTCAGCCGAACCGATCCACACTTTTTACAAGTTCCACACAGAAAATACAATACAAAACCTATCTAGTACTCACGGTACCACAGACAGAGACTGAACCGACTATGCGGAATAATTTTTCAGTAGAAACCGACGAAAAATCGACACTTCAACCGACTTTCGAACCGAGCTGCAGGAGAAATCTCCGGAGCAACTGTTCAGTGAGGCGGAGTAAAGAATCTGATGGTTAGATTTCAAAGGGAAACAGACAGAGACATCAACCGAGCTCGAGCTCAGCATTCTATGCTCTGCATAGAAAGTTTAGCCCTTTGTTCTCCGGGGAAGTTTAAAGGCTGGGGCTAACTGCACTTGTCAGAATACAGCGAGACTTCAAGTTGTTTGAAAGGCCTGCCTACTAAATGTGCTCTAGCACAGGCAACCCTGTCTACTAAACGTGCTCTAGCACAGGAAGCCCTGCCTATTAAATGTACTGCAGAACAGGCAGCCCTGCCCTCTAAATGTGCTCTAGCACAGGCAGGTCAGCCTACTAAATGTACTGCAGCACAGGCAGTCCTGCCCACTAAATGTACTCTAGCACAGGCAGCCCTGACTACTAAATGTGCTCTAGCACAGGTGTCCCTGCCTACTAAAGTTACTGCAGCACAAGCAGCCCTGCCTACTAAAGGTACTGAAGCACAGGCAGCCCTGCCTACTAAAGGTAATGTAGCACAGGCAGCCCTGCCTACTAAAGGTACTGCAGCACAGGCAGCCCTAACTACTAAAAGGTACTGTAGCACAGACAGCCCTGCCCCCTAAACGTGCTGTAGCACAGGTGCCCCTGCCCACTAATGTGCTCTAGCACAGGTGGCCCTGCCTACTAAACATACTACAGCACAGGCGGCCCTGTCCACTAAATGTACTGTAATGCAGCTGGCCATGTCTACTAAATGCACTGCAGCACAGGCAACCCTGCCCACTAAATGTGCCCTAGCACAGGCAGCCCTGCCTACTAAATGTACTGCAGCACAAACAGCCCTGCCCATTAAATGTACTGCAGCACAGGCAGCCCTGCCTACTAAATGTACTGCAGCACAGGCAACCCTGCCTACTAAATGTACTGCAGCACAGTAGCCCTTCCTAGTAAATGTACTGCAACACAGGGAGCCCTGCCCACTAAATGTACTGGAGAACAGGCAGTACTGCCAACTTTGCATCAGCACAGGCAGCCCTGTCCACTACATATAATGTAGCACAAGGAGCAATGGCTACTAAATATGCTACAGCACAGGCAGCCCTGTCCACTAAAATGTACTGCAGCATGAGCAGCCCCACCCACTAAATGTACTGCAGCACAGGCAGCCCTGTCCACTAAAATGTACTGCAGCATGACCAGCCCCGCCCACTAAATGTACTGCAGCACAGGCAGCTCCACCCACTAAATGTACTGCAACGCAGTCAGCGCGGCCTACTGAATGTGCTGTAGCTTAGTCAGCCCTGCCCACTAAATGTACTATAACCCAGGCAGCTCTGACACCTACATTTACTGTAGCCCAGGCAGCCCCGACACCTAAATGTACTGTTTTAGAGGGGCCCCTGCCCACTAAATCTACTACAGCACTGGCAGCCATACCCGCTGAATGTGCTGTACTACAGGCAGCCCAGTCTAGCAAATGTGCTGTACTACAGGCAGCCCTGTCCACTAAATGTGCTACAGCACAGGCAGCCCTGCCTACTATATGTGCTGAAGCACCGGTGGCTCTGCCCACTAAATGTGCTACAGCACAGGCATCCCTCCCACTAAATGTAGTGCAGCACAAGCAGCCCTGCCCACTAAATGTACTGCAGCACAGGTAGCCCTGTTCACTGTACTGCAGCACAGCCAGCCCTCCTCACTAAATGTACTGCAGCACAGCCAGCCCTGTCCACTAAATGTGCTCCAACACAGGCAGCCCTGCCCACTAAATGTACTGCAGCACAGGCAGATCTGCCCACTAAATGTACTGCAGCACAGGCAGCCCTGTCCACCAACTCTACAGCAGCACCGGCAGCCCTGCCTACTAAATGTGCTGCAGCAAAGGCAGCCCTGTCTACTAAATGTACTTTAGCACAGGCAACCCTGCCCGCTAAATGTACTTTAGCACAGGCAGCCCTGCCCTCTAAATGTGCCACAGCACAGGCAGCCCTGCCTACTAAATGTACCGCAGCACAAGCAGACCTGCCTAAATGTACTGCAGCACAAGCAGACCTGCCTAAATGTACTGCAGCACAGGCAGCTCTGCCCACTAAAAGTACTACAGTACAGAAAGCCCTGCCTACTATATGTGCTGAAGCACAGGTGGCCCTGCCCACTAAATGTACTGCAGTACAGGCAGTCCTGTCCACTAAATGTACTGCAGCACAGGCAGCCCTGCCCACTAAATGTGCCGCAGCACAGGTGGCCTTGCCCACTAACAGTACTGCAGCACAGGCACCCTCTGTCTACTACATATGCAGTAGCACAGGCAGCCCTGCCCCCTAAATGTGCAGCAGCACTGGCAGCCCTGCTTACTAAATGTGCTGTAGCACAGACAGCCCTGCCCACCAAATATGTTACAGCACATGCAACCCTGCCCACTAAATGTGTCAGATCATAGTGCTGCCCACTAAAGGTGCTTTAGTACTGGCAGCCTTGTTCACTAAATGTACTATAGCACTGGCAGACCTGCCCACTAAATGTGCTGCAGTACTGGCAGCCACATCTACAAAATGTGCTATAGTACTGGCAGCCACATCTGCTAAATTTGCTGCAGTACTGGCAGCCATGTCTACTAAATGCGCTGCAGTACTGAGAGCCTTGTTCACTAAATGTGCTGTAGTATTGTCAGCCTTGCTCACTAAAAGTACTGTAGCACTATCAGCCCTGTCATCTTTGTTTTCCAATTAATATACTTTATTGAAGTTTAAAAAAGTCCTCTGCCCCCAGAGTGCATTTATTAATATTTTAGATTACATTCATAGAGCTTGTTTTCATTTTCTTCATTACATTTTATACCAATTTCCAAGGTGTTTCTCCTCTCCCATTTGTCTCTTCCACTGACGTTTGGTTCAAATGTTTCGCCAACAGTAGGATTTGCAGGGTCTCCAACCCCTCCCCCCCCCAAATTCTTGTTCTGCTCCTCCAACCTCTTCTTAAAGACTTTTGCCCTATTGTTCACACCAGCTATGATTTTTTTTTTCAATCCTTAATGCATACGATATTTTCCCATGCCATTCCTGATAAGTTGGCACTTCCTTACATAACCAGTGCCTTAAGATCATTTTTTTTTGCCCACCAAAGCTACCATGACCATGCAGTTCCTTTGTGACTCCACAAGTCTGTCTTTCTAAAAGCTTAGTAGGCATACCATAGACGTGAAGGCTTTGCTCAGCCATAGGCAAGGATCTCAACTATTCTGGATGTTATCCCATAGTGGTTTGGTTTTTGTGCATTCCCAAAGAATACGAAGCAGGGAACCTTCTGCCTCACCACACCTTGTACAGGGGGTTCGCTAATTTGCCCAACAACAATTTCAGTGGAGTAAAATACTTATTTTTTTAAGATTCTGTACTGTTTAAGACGCATATGGTCTGCCTTTATATATTTGTAAGTGTTTTCCACAGCTCTGCCCACTGAATGTGCTGTACCACTGGCAACCTTGGTCACTAAATGTGCTGTACCACTGGCAGCCTTGCTCACTAAATGTGCTGTACCACTGGCAGCCTTGCTCACTAAATGTGCTGTACCACTGGCAGCCGTGCTCACTAAATGTGCTGTACCACTGGCAGCCGTGCTCACTAAATGTGCTGTACCACTGGCAGCCTTGCTCACTAAATGTGCTGTACCCACTGGCAGCCTTGCTCACTAAATGTGCTGTACCACTGGCAGTCTTGCTCACTAAATGTGCTGTACCACTGGCAGCCTTGCTCACTAAATGTGCTGTACCACTGGCAGCCTTGCTCACTAAATGTGCTGTACCCACTGGCAGCCTTGCTCACTAAATGTGCTGTACCCACTGGCAGCCTTGCTCACTAAATGTGCTGTACCCACTGGCAGTCTTGCTCACTAAATGTGCTGTACCCACTGGCAGTCTTGCTCACTAAATGTGCTGCACCACTGGCAGCCTTGCTCACTAAATGTGCTATACCCACTGGCATCCCTGCCAACTAAATGAGTACGAACAACTAGAACACATGCAAAACAACATTAATTCTCTTTTCCTTTTTATTTCTGTTTCTGTTCCTTTTGACCCCCAGATACCCACTCCTTCATGTCTGCCCATCAGCCCTGCTGCCCACCAGGCTCACCCCACAAATACCAAGGCCTACGACCAGCTGCCCCCTCCCCAGGTGTACCACAAACCACTGGACTGGGTCTAATCCTTCCTGAGGTCTCCCTTTCCTGTACCAGAAGTTGATGCATGAGAGACAGTGGATGAGACTGGGCAAACACAACACAATGGAGTTGTTGTGGGTGGGGGTAGCGGCTATCATCTAGTAGCATGCACAGAAGGGCCTCCCATTTTCCTGTTTTTAGGTTGTTTTTTTTGTTTGTTTTGTTTTGCTGTCTAGCCTACTCATTTCTATAGGTGCACAAGTGTCAGCGGCAACCCCGGGAGATGGGTGCCCAATGCCGCCTAGGGTACCTCTACCAGGGGCCACAACAAGAACAGTACTGTACGTCATATCCTTTCACCCAAGAAATACACATGATAGGGATGGTCAGGCAACCTTTAAAGTGAATTTCCAATCTATTTTATAGTGTGTTTAGGCTTCATATAGCACAATACCTTATGGCAGCATTAGCCAATTGCTGCCATAAGTATAATTTTTAATGGTGTCTCTTGAGGTACAGAAGGGATCATAACTACAGTCAAACCTACAGACAGCCAATCCCTTCCACTTCCCAGTCTGTCAGCCCCACCCCCGCGCTCGACGTTTTGTGACGTCTAAGCAGGGAGAGCGCAGTGGCATGCCCCATGCAAGTCTACAATACACTTTTTCAATACCTTTGCTAGCTGCACATTCGAGCAGACTTGATAGACCTCTAGGCCTTTATCTGCTGGCAAATTTCGTATGTTCGTATGTAACATTAAACAATCTTGGAGGAAAATGAAAGCCAACGTTCAACTAACAGCGCCCCTATTAGCTGAGCAGTGGCTTTCATTTTCCACTAAGATTCCTTAAAGTTACGTACAAAGGCATTGAAAAAATATTCCCATAGACCTGTATGGGGTGAACCTGATGTTCTCCCCTTAGGCGCTACAAAATGTTTGAGTGCGGGTAAATATCTGACTGAAGTGACTGCGTAGGAAGTTTAGTGCCTTAGACCTGAAAGTTCCTTTAAGACAGACTCTGCTCCTGCCATCTACTCTGCTTTTTTTTTTTTACTCACTATTTTTCTACCCCTCCGCTCCACAGCTGCCCCTTTCTCGGGGCCCCAATGAGTCCTGTGTAGGGAGGACCAGAAACTACTGGCTCACATGGGTGCCCACTTCCCAATTAATCTAGAGACCGGATACTTACCCCCGGTGAGGTGAGTCCCCCAATCCTCTCCATACTTCAGTGGGAGCGTGCACCTTGAGCCTTCCTCCCAGGATTCTCCCTGATCACCAATGCGGGGACCCGTTTACAGGCACAGCTGCGGAGTGTTTCCTTGTTTTTTTCTGGTCCTGCTCCCTATGGACATTAGCGCACATGGAGGACCAGTGAGTCGGAGGAGCGCAGAGACCTACCTCCATTCAGGTCCTCGGCCAACGCCCACCCCTCCCTCTTGCCCTGCCTCCTCTACTGCACCAGCACCACCCTAGCGTGCTCAGGTGGTGGCAGTATTGCAGTGAGGAGAGCTGCCCACCCCTCCTGGAGAAGGAGAGTGGCCTGATGGGCTTTCAATCCTTCTCCCCCCAGCCAGCCTTCCAACGACCCTGGCTCATTACCAAACCCCGGTTGCCAGTGTCGCAAGCGGTAGCACTACCGCTGCGCCGACAGGCCGGATACTCTCTCTTTTTAATATAAATGTTTTCTTTTACGTTTTCTTGCATTTTTGTTGTGAACTTTTCAATGCTTGTGAAAGATGCCTGATTGATAGCACTGTGACTGAAGACGTTCTTTATCCAAATGATTGGTACAGCACAGGCAATAGCAATGTAAAGCAAATTTCATTTATAAAGCAAATTTTATTTATAAAGTGCTATTCCAAATTGATCATAGCGTTGTACAAACGTGAATAAAAACCCAATAAAAACTACTAAATACATATCATTTAAAACTCTAAAAAAGCAACAAAATTTAAAAAGCAGGAAATGCGTAATTAAACAAATACGACTTCAACGCAGCCTTAAAGGCTTCGACAGACGGGCTTTCTCTAACCCGGCGAGGTAGAGAATTCCACAGGGTCGGGGCCGCAACAGCAAATGATCTAGCTCCAGATGTAGTCAAACAGACCCTGGGAATCTCTAGCAATCCCTCTTCGGCGGAACGGAGAGGACAAAAGGGCAGCAGGGACAGAGGAGGTTTTGCAAATACCGTGGTTCCTGTCCATGTAGGGCTTTGTAAGTCAGCAATCCGACCTTGAAGGTGACTCACCGCCGCACTGGCAGCCAGTGCAGGTCACGGAGCACAGGTGTGACATGGCAAGATCTCGATAAGCCAGTCAACAACCTGCAGCCACATTCTGCACCAGCTATAGATGGCGAAGATCCACCCCCAGCAGCTCTAGGTATAAGGCATTACAGTAATCAAGACGCGAGGTCACAAAGGCGTGGACCAACGTCGGAAAATCGTCAGGCGGAACCAGGTGTTTCATCCAGGCGATATTCCTCACATGCCCGATGACCCGGGTCCACCACCAACAACACCTCAGTCTTATCTGGATTCAACCTGAGCCAGTTTGCACTCATCCAATCTTGAATCTCAGAAAAGCAGTTGTTAAAAGCAGAGATAGCATCGTTTTGCTCAGGAATAAAGGGCATGTACAGCCAAGTATCATCTGCATAGCAGTGAAAACTCAGTCCATACCGCCTAATAATGCCTCCCAACGGCAGCATATACACCGCGAACATCATGGGTGAATGCACCGAGCCTTGCAGCACCCCACATGGCAGAGGATGAGAGGCAGAGGAAAAAAAAATGACTCTACTCTCTGCACCCTGCCTGCGAGGAAAGATTGAAACCATCTGAGGACTATATCAGACAGTCCACAGAAAAGCTGCAGGCACTCTAGCAACACCTCATGGTCCACGGTATCAAATGCTGCAAAGAGATCATGGAGAACCAGAATAGAACGACGTCTCCGAACTCTCACTATCAGGAGAACATTAAGTACCCAAACCAATGCCATCTCAGTACTATGCATCTTCCTGAAACCAGACTGGAGAGGATCGTAGATATCATGGGCGGTGAGATGCTCTTTGAGCTGCAACGCGACTGCTTTCTCAAAAACCTTGCCCACAAAAGGCAGGTTAGAGACAGGCCTGTACTTTGCGGGACAGTCAGGGTCAAGAGAAGGTTTCTTTCAAAGGGAGCGGACAACCGCCTCCTTCAGGGTGTCCAGGAACACCCCAGTCTCTAATGAATACCCAATAATCTCTGCCAGGACCAGTCTGATCGCCTCCATGCACCCCACCAGAGGCGTGTTGGACCCAGATCCAAACTACAGTAAGTCGGTCCCAAGCCCTGGATTACCTTCACGACAGCCACAGTTGCCAACTGGTCAAAGTCGGCCCAGATCGACTGGGTGGCTGTAATCTCCCATCGATCACCATTCTGCCTGTTTAAGTGAGCTGTGTGGATCTCTGATCTGATGATGCCAATCTTATCTGCAAAAAATCGAGCAAACTCATCACACTTCAACTGTGAAAAGGCTCCCTGGCTCTGGAGGAAGACTGGATTGCACAGTCTGTCCACAGTTCAGAAGAGCAGAGCCACTCGTTTTTGTGCAGCTGAAATCTCCCTGGACAGGAACTCTGCCTTCTTACGGGAGATTGCGGATTGATAGTCCCCATAATGGGACATCAATCTAAGTATGTCATCCGTCAGACCCGATTTCCGCCAGCCTCGCACCAACCTTCTCCCTACTCTCCTTATCTCCCTCAAGGACCCATCGAACCATGGGGACCAAGGGCGAAGGGTGAGGGGACGAACTCAGACAGGAGCTGTGGAATCCAGAGCAGCCACAACTGCCCTATTGTAAGCTAGAAGAAGCTCCTCTGGATCCCTGCTCACACTCGAACCCCCAATAGGTCCAGGACTGCCATAAGACCATCAAAGGTCAAACCCCGCAAAGCACGGTACCGGACCATCTTTGTAGGGGCAGGTCTATATAGAGGCAGCAAAACTAAACCCTACAGTGTGGTGATCGGACCATCCAACAGGTTCCATAACCAAGTTAGAGATTTCCATCCCCAGTAGAAACACTAGGTCCAACGAATGACCTTGTGAGTGGGTCGCAGAGCTAATCACCTATGTGAAGTCCAATGAAACCATCAGCTGGAAGAAGTCTTGTCCTAAACACAAGAGTTTATCATCAACAAAGGCACTGAAGTCCCCCAACACCAACCACCTGGGAACTCCCGCACCCTTTCGACACTGAAATCCAGGACTTCCTGTAGGAATTCCTTCTTGCTCCCAGGTGGATGGTAAACGAGTAGAATCCTACAGCTCACACCTATGCCCATGATACATTCAAAGGATCCAGCGTCTCCACTGGCACCTCTATAAGGCCCAGTTCTGTCTGAAAAAACGGATACTCCCCCCAAACCTCAGGTGAGTATCACCAAGTACCCAGCTGGAATAGCTGAGTCCAAAATGGGACCAGCATTTTCATCCAGCAAGGTCTTGGTGATGCATGCCAGGTCGGATGTTCCCACAAGATCAGCAATCACTATTGTCTTGTTTCTTAGCAACCTGGCATTACATAACACTGCCCGGGTTGGACGAGCAGTCGAGGTCGACCATGCTATTTGCCCACATAAAGTGGAGTCCTTGGGTATGGGTACCAGGCAGGGTGGACCCCTCTCCTGGACTCACTTTGCCCCAGGGTGCCTCTTTGAGCCCACCACACCAATTTGTCACCCCCACCAGGTTCGCACCCCCCCCCCCCGCCGCCTCCTCACTATCACCCAGGCTCAACAGCACCTATATAGTCCCCCGGTAACAGAGGACAGGCAAAAGGGCGGAGGCCTGAAGCTCAGTGGAGGAGTAACGCCCGCTGAAGACAACTGCCAACACATCCTACTATTTCCCACAAATCAGCAGTTGCCAATTAAATCACAATCATACACCCACATAAACCACCATGCACACACTACCAGTATACCACCCCAAATACTACACCAAAATTCACAAAATAACACCCCCAAAAGAAATCACCCAAAACAACCCAAAAATAACACAAATTTACATAACATCATAAACCAAAGTAGCTGTAACGTAATCTCAGTCCTCGAGTTATTGTCCAGCTTAATTTAACTGTTAATATTTGAATATAAACAGTTCGTAAGGGTTTGCCACGACCTTCCTGCAATATAAGAAAGGGATGGAGAAGCTCTCACCAGTCCCTCACCCTAACAGTTTGTCCAGAAAAATCAATTGAAGAGTGGCCCTTTCAGTGCCACAATCACAGTTCAGCAATGCAAGCATCCCTACGTTTCCCAGAATCGCCGCAGAGTGGAAAGGGTAGTAACCCATTAAGTCCCTGGAGTCTAAAGTGAAAGTGCAAACAAGAGAGTTAATTAGTGTCAAAGCATGAATGCTTTGGTGATCTGGACACCTCCACATTAGAACTGGACTGTTTTTTTGGTTGTGTATACTATCATGTACCGCTACAGCTGCTGCTGCTGCTGTCCTCAGAGGACAACGCTGGAAATGAAAGCCATTTGCATCTCACAGAGTTTTTCAGAATCATGATTTTTAACATTAGAGACGGCTCCTGACTGACCTTACGATACAAGAGTGACAGCAGCGGACAGGTTTTAGCAAAACACCACTCTCCCTGCATGCAGATAGCATCACTGACTGAAAAAAAAAAAAAAGAAAGAAAGAAAAGTTAGTTTGACAGAATTTTTTAGTAATATGTTCAAGCAGTAAAAGTTATATATTTATACAAACAACATTCCCTTCTAAAGTAACTCAATTACTGAGCCTTTGTATATTAAAAAAAAAAAAAAAAAAAAAAGTAAATTATTGATACCCAGACAAATAAATATATTGAACGTCACATTTTTCAGGCCATTTTTCAGGATTGGACAGCAAAATCTGTTCAGCTGTACAGATTTAGTCCCTCATCCTTCCTCCAACTGGTTGTCCTTACCTCTTTTCTCAGTCTTCCTAGGGCCTACCCGCCTGGCTCACAGGCTGCCCCTTCCAAACTCTGGCCAAACTGCTATGACGTCCAATACCCTATGGAGAAAGCACCCCTCAACAGAATATTAGACATCAAAGCAGGGAGGACTATGCCTGTTCCTGTCTTAGGCTGTACTCCAGTTTGTCTGATATCAGAGGAAGCAGGGGCAGGCCTGGGGAGGTGACGTGGGACTGCTGGCAGCACCATACTCCAGTCAGGTTACGTTTCACCTATTATAGTCCTTCCCACATCCTAAAACACTTGATGTCACTCCATATAGCACTGGCTGGGGGGGGGGGTGCTGCATGATCACCCAAAATGTCCAAAGACACCGTTCCTCCACCCCAGAGTCTGAAAGCCCTGCCTCTGCAGTGTGGTGAGGGGGGTAAGACACTGCTTAACTACTTACAGTGTCCAAGCCTGCCCCTAACCTTGCACAAGAGGCTCTGCAGAGTGAGAAAATAAGAAAGATGTGTTCCTGTCCCAGAGTCTGACAGCACTGCCTCTGCAGGGGGGAGACGACACTACATCTCCACTCTGTATGTCCAGTGCTGCCCCTAGCCTCGCACAGAAGGCCCTACTGCAGCAATGAGGCTGTCTCCTTCCACTCTGATTCTGACAGCGCACAACACTATGTTCATGCTTTTTGTCCAGTGCTGCACCCAGCCCTGCAAAGGACAACCTACTACAACGAGAAGGCTGTCTCTCTCCCTCAGAGTATGAGAATGCTGCTTCTGCAGTGAGGACACAGCAGGCAGTCCCATGGTCACCTATGATACTCAAGGCTGCCCCTAGCCCTGTACAGGTGGCCATCGTCCTCCCCCCAGAGTCTGACAGTGCTTCCTATGCAGTGGAGGAAGAGGGGAAGGACACCGTCGGGTCACTCACAATGTGAAATGCTGTCCTTTCTGCAGTGAGGAGGCAGTCACCTTCCCACAGACGTCTGACAGTGCTGCTTCCTCAGTGGGGGGGGCAGGATGCTACATGTTCACTCTTTGTGTGCAGTGCAGCACCCAGTCCTACACAAGAGGCTGCACTGCAACCAGGAGGCTGTCTCCTTCCAACACAGCATAAGAGCACTGCCTCAACAGTTGTGGGAAGCAAGATATCCCATGGTCACCAACGACACCTACGGCTGCCCCGCATAGGAGATCATCTCCATCCCTCAGGGTCTGATAGCGCTCCCTCTGTGGTGGTGGTGGTGGTGGTGGTGGAGGGAGGAGGGGCAGAACACAAAATGGTCCCCCTCGACGTCCTAGGTTACTCTTACTGCAGCAAGGAGGCCATCACCCTCAGCCCAGAGTCTGACAGTACTACCTCCACAGTGAGGATGTAAAGACACTGCTTAGTCACCCATTATGTCCAAAGTTGCCCTCTGCCCCGCATGGGAGGCCATATCCCTACTCATAGAACCGGAGAGCTCTGCTTCCGCAGTTTCGGAGGGTGGGGGAACATGGGAGTGCTGTTTCAGCAGTGGGGGCAGGATGTCACAAGATGTCCAAGGCTACTCCAGCATTGCACAGGAGGCCCTACTGCAGTGAGGAGGCTGTATCCATCCCCAGGAGTGTGAGAGCACTGCCTCCACAGTGAGGGATGGCAGGGACAGAATGTCATATGGTCACCCACAATGTCTAAGGCTGCGCTTTGTCCTACAAAGACAGCCCTACTGAAGCAAGGAGACTGTCTTTCTACACCCAGAGTCTAAGAGTGCTGCTTCCACAAAAAGTTACAGTGTCAAAGGCTGCCCCCTAGACCAGCATAAGAAGCCCTACTGAAGCAAGGAGATGGTCTCCCTCCACCTAGACTCTCAGAGCACTGCTGCCTCCCCAGTGGGATGGGGAGGGGGGGCACATGGTCACCCTCAATGTCAAAGGCTGCTCCCAGCCCTGCACAGTGTTAGAGAGCTGCTGTCGAACTATAAATTGTAAAACCATCAATACCTCAGAGCTTAGGGAGATGCTTGTTCTTACCTCTCAGCAAAGAATTGTACGTGAGGGACTTTGTCAGTGTGTGAGTAAAGAACTGTTTCACCGAGTTCAGGGAGACTGCATTCCGGTACACAGATGCATCAAACACTTGTAACCTGCAACGCAGAACAAACACCAATGCAGAAACATTTAAGCAGAATTTATGCTGTGCAAGGGCAAGAGACAGTACAGTTACGTAAGAACTTACCATAACAGCAGATCTTCAAGAGGGCCTCTTGCAGCATGCCACACCAGTAGGACTTAGCTGACAGGCACTAGGACCACATGGAAAAGTACAGTTACGTAAGAACTTACCGTAACAGTAGATCTTCTAGAGAAGCTCTTGCAGTAGGTATGGAGGACATTCTCAGGGAAGTAGGCAGATGGCTAGGGCAGGACAGAAGGAAGCAAGGGGGAAGGTAGATCAGACCTTAAGTTCAGTAACCACTTCAATTCTCTTCTTCTGCTTGAGGATGAGGGGGGTGATGTTGCCATAACAGGGGCAGTTGGAGATGGAAAGGGAGTGGAGGGCAGGAGGCAGGGGTCGGATAGCAGGAAGAACGGGGGGAACTTGGAACGTGGGAAAATGGGGGGAGCGGTGGATCAGAGCAGGAGGAGGATGGGGTAGAGAGAGGAAAGCGCAAGGAGAAGGACCAGTTGGGAGGAAAGGGCAAGGAGAAGGACCAGAAGTACAAGGAGGATACAGTAAAGGCAGCCGAGGATTTATGCCAGGGGGCATGACAGGCAAGGGAGGCTGAACGGAGACGGGAAGGAAGGGAGGACGAACAGGCAAGTTTAGCAGATGGAGGGAAGGACCAGTTGCGCAGCAGCGACGGGGGGAGAAAGGGGTACAAAAGGCTACTCGGGAGGAGGAGGAGAGGCATAGGAACAGAGGAGGGGCGGCCTGGGTAAATAAGGAGGGGGCGGCAGGGGGCACCCAGATAGGGGAAGGAGCAAGGAGCCGGTAGAAAGGATGAGGGACATGGAGGAAAAGGGGTGGTCAGAGTGCTCCTGTTGGGTGATTCCATGATCAGGGGTATCAAATGGGATAGGGAGGGAGAAGCCTGCCCGGCTAGAACAAAATGCTTCCCTGGACTAACGGTGCACAGGGCCAAGCATGAGGTATATCAGCTGGCAAAGGATTGTGGAAGTTCCCTTGATGTACTGGTCCACCTGGGCACCAATGACATTGAGGGAAATAGTGAGTTAGAGTCACAGGCAAGGTTCAGGGAGCTTGCCAGGGTCTGTCATGACATAGGATGCGTAATTTCCTTCTCAGAAATCCTGCCGGTGCCAAGAGCTAGTGGGGAACACAAGAGGAAGATTAGGGAGATAAACCAGTGGCTCAGAAAGTGGTGTGGGGCCAGAGGGTATGGGTTGATGGGGGATTGGGGGGAGACCTGGGAGGATAAGGGGCTATATGCTAGAGATAGGCTCCATCTCAATTTGGAGAGGAGAGGAGGGAAATCCTTGAGTTGAAAATAGAGGGGTTTGTTGGTGAAAGGTGAGGGTTAAACTTGTGAAGGGGGGAGGGAAGGAAGAGAAGTCTGTCGAGGGGGTACAAAAAAGGAGAGACTCAGTCTCCATCCCCCGGGGAGCTGGAGGAATGTGGGAAAAGGCCAACTGATAAGGTGCTGACCGGGAGAAGACTGAATCCCCATGGGAATGCGAGCAGGGGAAATGAAGTATATGGAAAGGGTGGAAGGTGGTCCTGCTAAATGCCAGGAGCTTGGGCAATAAAATGTCTGAGCTCCAGGCAATGCTAACTGAGGGAGAGGTGGATGTGCCAGCAGTCAGAGACCTGGGCCACCGTAGGGCACGACTGAGACCTGAACCTGGAGGGTTACACCATGTTCAGGAAGGACAGGGGGGAGGGAAGGAGAGGAGGGGTAGCAATAATAGTAAAAAACTGCATTGGCATAGGAGGAGTGGAGGAGGCGGAGAGAACTGTGGAGGCGATTAGGGTCACCGTGATAACAAATGGGGGCAAGACAGTAAAAATAGGAGTGGTGTATAGACCCCCTGCGCTGGCAGAGGAGCTGGAGGAGAGTCTGGTGGCAGATGTTGGGACACACTGCAAATTGGGCAGGGGAAGGGTGGTGGTGTTGGGGGACTTAAAACATACCAGGAACGGGCTGGGAGACTATGACATCCTCAGTGACCAGGGAACAGAGGTTGTTGAATGTCTTTCAGGATGCGTTCCTAACTCAGCAGGTGGGGGAACTAACCAGGGAGGTGCAGATACTGGATGTGGTCCTGGCAGACAGTGACCAGATTGGGGGCCTGGAGGTAAGGGACCCGTAAGCGGGGAGCAGCCATGCCACGGTCTGGTTCTGTCTGGACCTAGGAGGGGTAGAAGGCTGCACAAAGACGGAGGTAACTGACTTCAGGGGGGCAAATTTCAAGGAAATGGAAAGGATCCTTAACAAGCATTTGGATGGGATTGGGCCAGACATGGACGCTGACAGTAGGTGGGAAATCATCAGGAAGGGAGTGCAGGATGCTACCAGCACCTGTGCAAGAGTAAGACGAAAATGGGGTAGGGCCCGTAAACCCTGCTGATGGACCAGGGAGGTTCAGGACGTGTTGAGGGGAAAGAAGGCGGCTTATAGGCATTTCAAGTGCTCAAGAAGTGAAAGGGATAGAGGGGAGTACGAGCTGATGGCCAGTAGGGCCAGTAGGGTGGTGAGAGCGGCTAAGGCAAGGAAGGAGCAGAACCTGGCCAGGGAAATTAGGAAAGGGAATAAGGGGTTCTTTATATACACTGAGGAAAAACGAAGGGTGAAGGGGCAGATTAGCAGGATTAAAAACAGGGAGGGATGGGCACAAGATCCGGGGGAGCAGGCTAAGGTACTAAATGAGTACTTCACCTCAGTTTTCACCAAGGAAAATGAGGGGCTGCATCATTCATGGGAGGAGATGGTGAAACTGAGGGGGGGGAACCTTGCCCATCGTCAGGTCTGGGTAGAAGATGGGTCATCACTGGCAGGGGGGGGAAGGCAAGGCAGGGGGACGAGGTAGCAGAGGTGGAAATCATGGCAGAGAGAGTGAGGGAAGCCCTCATGTCCCTTAAGACAGAGAAAGCACCAGGGCCAGATAAATTACATCCCAGAGTGCTGAAGGAACTGGTGGATGTCCTGGCGAAACCCCTGGCGGAGCTTTTCAGCATCTCTCTGACAGGTTGGGTGCACCAGGACTGGAAGGTGGTGCATATAGTGCCTATCCACAAGGGGGCATCAAGGGAGGTGGCAGGGAACTATAGCCCCGTCAGCCTGACATCGGTGGTGGGCAAGGTGATGGAGGGCATTGTCAAGGAGAGGCTGGGGGGACCTGGAAAAGTCAGGGTGCCTGGATGATAGACAGCATGGATTTGTCCCAGGGAAATCGTGTCAGACAAACCTTGAGGAGTTCTATGACTGGGTGACGAGAGCCTTGGACCTGGGTAGACCAGTGGACGTCCTCCATCTTGACTTCAGCAAGGCGTTTGACTCTGTTCCTCACAGGGGCCTGTTGAATAAGCTGGGAGAAATTGGGGTGGGGAACCAGATGATCAGATGGATAGTCAACTGGCTCCAGGACCGGATGGTTGGCGGGATAGTCTCATCCCCAAGGAGGGTCATTAGTGGGGTCCCTCAGGGATCAGTCCTTGGGCCCCTCCTGTTCAATGCCTATGTCTCTGACATAAGGAAGGGTATCAGGAGTGAGATAAGTCTCTTTGCGGATGACTCAAAACTGGGGGCGGTGGATGGAGAGGAGGGGAGGGTGGCCCTACAGGGGAACCTGGAGACTCTGGTAAGGTGGTCTAGAAAGTGGAAGCTGAGGTTTAATGCAGGGAAATGCAAGGTACTGCATCTGGGAGCCAGAAACCTGGGCCAAGAGTACACCCGGGGGGGGATGCTACAAGTCTTAATGGCTAAGAGGGATCCGGGGTGGTGGTGAATATCAAGATGAACAACTCTGAGACTTGTAGGAGGGCAGCGGCCAAGGCCAACAGGATTCTGGGATGCATCACTAGGTGGATCACCTCCAGAAGGAGGGAAGTGACACTCCCCCTGCATAAATGCTTGATGAGGCCGCACCTCGAGTACTGCGTGCAGTTTTGGAGGCCACACTTAAAGAGGGACACTGAACTCCTGGAGAGGGTCCAGAGGAGGGCAACCAAAATGATCTGGGGCTTGGGGGATAGGACCTATGGGGAGAGGCTCAAGAGCTAAATATGTACACATTAGAAGAGAGAAGGGACCGGGGGACATGATAGAGGTTTTGGCACATGAAGGGTTAAATAGGGAGAAGCAGTCAAGGTGCTCCAAGTGGGGGGCAACTAGAGGGCATGGGTGGAAGCTGAGGGGGAGATTCAGGAGAGAAAGGAGGAGATGTTACTTCACTGAGAGGGTGGTGGAGCAATGGAATGCGCTGCCCAAGGGGCTGGTGGAGGCAGAGATGGTGGAGGGGTTCAAGAAGGGGTGGGACAGGTACAGGGGAAGGGTTCTGGATGCAAAGTCCTGTGCAGTGGGAATATCTGGGACTGGGAAGGGAGAAGCCAGAGAGGACGAGGGGGGGCAGCAAGGTCAGCTCCCAGGGTGGGGGCTGACCAGACAAGCAGACACGAAAGACCGTCAGGCCTATTCCGCTGGCATTTTAGTATGTTAGTAGGTATTCACAAGTAGGACTAAACCGCCAGGCGTCAGGACCCCACAGAAAAATCTCTAGCTAGCAGTCTCTGGCAGGGACCACTCCCATGTCAGGTGACCGGTGTCAGCATAAAGGGGTGGTCTCGACGCCCGCCCTCTAGTTCTTTCCCACCAAGAGCCAAAGGCCTGACAGGATAGAAGAGGATATGGCCCATATCTGAAAGAGAAGAAAATGAGGGGACGGACGGAGGGAGGGAGGGAAAGTAATACCTACTGCAAGAGCCTCTCTCGAAGATCTACTGATACGGTAAGTTCTTACGTAACTGTACTATCTTACTTCAAGAGAGTTCTTGTAGTAGGTATTCACAAGTAGGACTGAGTCCCAAGTAGTCTGGAACAAAAAGAAAGCGAGAGGAGGAACAAACCTTCCACAAAGGCTGAGCTTCTAGACAGGGATCATGAGAGGATTCCCCACAGAACAGCTAGCCCGAGGCCTGCTCTGCGGCGAGAGGCAATGTCCAAACTGTAATGTTTCACGAAGGTATGGATGGAAGTCCGAGTAGCGGCTGCAAAAATCTCAGCCGCTGACACATTCTTGAAGCAAGTGGCAGAGGCCATGACCCCTCTAGTGGAGTGGCCTTTGATCTGACCCGGAAGGGTCTTGCGATACTTGTCGTAACAGAAAGTGATACGACTGGCCAACCATCTAGAAAGGCATTGCTTAGAAACAGGGTTGCCTTCTCTCTCGTGAGCGAAAGACCAAAGAGTTGTTCTGTTTTCCAGAGATCATTAGTCCTGTGACTGTAGTATCTCAGAATTCTATGTACATCCAGGGTATGGAGGAGGTACTCTCCCTGATTGGAGTGCTCCACGGAGAAGGCTGGAAGCTCTATGGACTGATTCAGAGTAGATTCAGCCACCACTTTGGGAAGAAATTTAGGATTAGTATGCATGGCCACTCTATCCTTATGGAAAATCAAATAAGGGATTTTACACATCAAGGCTTGCAACTCAGAAATCCTCCGAGCTGAGGTGATGGCCAGCAGGAATAAAGTCTTCCAAGAAAGAAACTTCAGTTCTGCGTCCGCTGCAGGTTCGAAGGGAGGCAGAGTCATCTTCTTGAGAATGAAGTTCAGGTCCTGGGGGGGGCAGGGTTGTGGATCGAGGGTCTTAATACTTCATATCGAAATAGCCCCACCTTTAAACATTTCAAGAATCAGTGGAAAAAATGGTTGTGATAGGGACTTGGAGATTAGCCACAGTTATTCCATTGTATTAGAAAGGATCAAGGGCCAAACTGGCCAATTATCGTCCAGTCAGCTTGACTTCTGTAATATCAAAAATACTGGAGGGTACTGTAAAAGACTACATTATAAATTATTTAACAGTAAATAATTTGTTAGACATAACAGCACGGCTTTATCGAGGGAAGATCTTGCCAGACATATTTTACAGTTCTATGACAGGGTAAACACGGCTTTGGATAAGGTGAAGGCAGGGGATGTGGTATTTTTGGACTATTCAAAAGCTTTTTTTTTTTTTTATAATCACGACTAATTTTTTTGCACCTTGCCACCAGCCCCATCCGATCGGCCCCTCCAGCCCCTTCCCCCAGAATCACCGGGACATACCTGACACCCAGTCTGGGAGTGGCACCTCCGGGGAGTCGATCTTCACCCTGCCATCGGTGTGTTTTCCCCTCCATTTTTCTCCCAGGGGCCCCAGGAGTAGACGCACATGCGCCTTATGGCCCCAGTAACGACCCCTATCCCCCACCCCATTGGCCTAATGCCTGGCACCATCTAGGCCGGAGCTGCCCCTGGCCTCCACCAGGAGGTGGCCATTAGCCAAGGGTAGCCACCACACCTCCCTGGAGAGGAGAGATGCCCGCCGGCAACTCCATTCAGCTCTGTCCCCTGCTGACCTCCCACGGCCCGGCTCACCCTGAACCCCAGGTCAGCCGCATGCCACAAGCCAAGGCCCAGCGCCTCAGCGCCACTGGACGGCCCTGCTCAAAAGCTTTTGATAAGCTACCTCATGCAGAACTGATAACTTCAAAACCATGGCCTTCTAAAACTTGATCTCATGGTGGCCCTCGTCTTAGGAGACTTAGACGGTTATTTGTTCAATGCCCCTGACGATCCGTCGTCAGGGGCTGGGTAGACAATAGATCACAAATTATCTCTAAACCAAGAAAAATGCATGGTTATGCCTATGGGGAAACATAATAAACAATATAATTATGCTTTAAATGGGGCAGCCCTATCTGTAACTAGAGAAGAAAGGGACCTAGGAATTATAGTGACACAGGATCTCTTGTTAAAAACTTGCTGTATTAATATTACGTGGAAAAATAATAACATTTTAAATTCTATAGCAAGACACATTCAAAGGAGGAAACAAGAGGTTATAGTTCTCTTGTATTCTTCCCTGGTGTGACCCATAATTGAATATGGAGCACAGGTCTGGTCCCCATATAAGAAAGGAGAGGTACAGATGATCGAGAGGGTACAGAAACCGGCCACTATAGCAATTGAAGGATTGAGAGATATGCCTTATCAGGAAAGACTTCAAGAGCTAGATATGTACACATTGGAATTCAGAAGACATAGGGGAGATATGTGTTTAACATACAGGGCTTGGGAAAACCATGATCTCTGGGAGCTCCTGAGATTGCAAACCAAAGATAAGCATCATGAGACTAGATCACACCCCCTACAGTTGGATAATGACAACTGCAGATCTAGATATAGAGCTAGATTGTTCTATCAGAGAATTGTCTCAGTTTGGAATGCACTTCCACTAGAAGTGGTAGGGAGTAGATCAATGCGCCTATTTAAGGTAAATCTTGACTTATACTGGAAAACAGGATATACATTAGTCAAAATATATTATTTTCCTTTTTTTTTGTATAAAGAATATAAACTAGCGAGCTCCACGGACGAAAGTCTTTATTATGCTCAGCTATGCCTATGATGATGACTAAGTGCAGGACCCATTGCAGAATAGTCTTTGAGACTTCTAGTTGTGCAAACGTCCTGCTTCTGAAAGGGATATGGTAAGCCAAAATGGCTGCCATATGTACTTTCACTGATAAGTACTGTAACTAAGGCCCAAGTCGTACAGGTGCCTAAGGTAGTCCAGAACCTTATTGGCTGGACAAGAGAAAGTGTCTATGTCTTTAGAACCCACCCAGATGGTGAAGCGCTTCCACTTCATGGCGTAAGTGGACCTGGTGGAATGCTTTCTGGCCTCCACCAGGATGTCAGCAACCGCAGGAGAAACTCCAAAACGAGCTTCAGCTACATCTGAAGGAGCCACGCGTGAAGGTGAAGAGACCTGAAGCCTGGATGAAGCAGGGTCCCCTTCTCCTGGGTCAGCAGATGTTGCAACAGTGGTAGAGGAAGAGGAGGTTCCTCAGAAAACTGCTGCAGAAGAGAAAAACCAAGCTTGCCTCGGCCAAAAAGGAGCGATGAGGATCATTCTCGCTCCTTCCGACCGTAGCTTGTTGAGTACTCTCGAGAGCAAAGTTATCGGAGGGAAGGCGTAAACGAATCTGTCCTTCCAATACAGAGACTGCATGTCCCGACAAAAAATGTCTCGCCCTGAAGCGAGCAGAAGACAGGAAGTTTGGCATTGTCGGTGGAGGTGAAGAGGTCCATTTGAGGAGTCCTCCAATGCTGGAAGACGTTGTTTAGCATGACCTGGTCGGGTTTCCACTCGTGAGGCTTGGCTGACAAGGGACTTAAGGCATACGCGTTCTCCATCCCCAGCAGGTGAACAGCCGTCAGATGAAGGCTGTGCTGGGATGCCCAGTGCCAGACTCTCATGGCTTCCCAGCATAGGGGGTAGGAATGAGTTCCACCTTGTTTGTTGAGGTACCAGACAACACACATGTTGTCTGATTGTATGAGAAAGTGATCGGGAAGAACAACCGGGAAGAGAGCCTGGAGGGCATAAAGGACTGCCCTCAGCTCAAGGACATTTATATGGAGTCTTTGCTTGAACTGAGACCAGCTGCCCTGGGTCTGGTGAGACCCGAGTCGGGCTACTCAGCCTGCCCCTGACGCGTCCGTCGTCAGGGTCAGGGTGGGTGGTGCGGTACAGAACAGGGTCCCCAGACTGAGACGTTCTGGAACCGTCCACCATTACAAGTCCCTGACCATAGGGTCTGACACCAGGATCTCATTCTCAGGTTGTCCCAAGACTGGTCCCATTGAGACCGCAGCATCCACTGAGAGAGCCTCATGTGGAGACAAGCTAGTGGGATGGTCGGGATAGCAGCCACCATCAGGCAGAGAAGGAGGAGGACCATCCTGGCTCTGATCCTTCTGGGACCCAATAAGAACCGAGTTTGGTTTGATAGTCTCTCGGCTCTGTCCAGGGGCAAGAAAGCCTTGCACAGGGTCGTGTCCAACACTGCCCCTATGAACTGCAGCTGCTGGCAAGGGATCAGACGAGACTTGGCACGGTTGATCGAAATCCCCAGGTCGGAGAATACTTGAAGGGTGAGGGAAAGGGAGCCCAATAGTTCCTCCCTGGACGGGGCTGCTAGAAGCCAATCGTCCAAGTAGGGGAAGACCTGGACCCCCTTCTTATGCAGGAAGGCCGCCACCACCACCTGGCATTTGGTAAATACTCAGGGAGCTGAGGATAGACCAAAGGGAAGGGCCTTGAACTGGTAGTGGGACCTCTGCAAACAAAATCGGAGATATTTGCGATGTAAGTGGCAAATAGGGATATGGAGGTAGGCATCCTGCATATCCAGGGCACATAGCCACAAGACCGGCCGAAGCATAGGAAGAAGGCTCGGGAAGGAGAGCATTCAGAACTGTCTGTACTCCACAAACTGATTGAGGGAACTGAGGTCGAGAATGGGCCTCAGGTCCCCAGTTTTCTATGGTACGAGGAAGAAGTGGGAATAGTAACCTGTCCTCTGAAGATTTTGGAGGGGGGAGACAGGTTCTATTGCCTCTTTCAGTAGAAGAGAGTGGATTTCTTCCAATACCAACTGCAGATGAGTGTGGGAGTATGATGAGGGAGGAGGGCATTTGCGAAGGGTTTTTTGAATGAACTCTGTCAAGTGTTCTGCTGAAATCAGCTGGAGCACCCAAGCGTCTGCTGTTATCCTCTTCCAACCCGGTAGATGGGAAGAGAATCTCTCCCCTACCAGTTCCTCTGAACTAGACAGAGGCAGTGGGAGAGGAAGGGAGTCAGGAGGCGGAGAGCTGGGTAGCGGCCGAGGCTCTGTGAGCTCTCTTGCTAGGGGAAGCCTTGGCAGCGGACGCGGCTTTATGTTTGTTGGGACATCTGGTTTGTGTCCAATTGTTCTTTTGGCGGTTGGGGCGCTGAAAGGACCATTTCTGCCCTAGAGAGGGTTTGTACATTGTCTGAACAGACTTCAATGCCAAACTCTTCTCCTGCAACTCAGTGATGATGTCCTTGACATTACCATCAAACAGCACAAACCCTCTGAAGGGAGGGTCATGGATGGCCGACTGCACTTCAGGGGCCAAACCTGACACTCTGAGCCAGGCGTGACGCCATAAGGATATGGCAAAGGCCGAGCTCCTGCCTGCTGTGTCCACCATGTCATATGTAGCAAGAAGCATGTGCCTACAGGCCAAGCACACGGAGCGGCCAAGATCTTCCAATTCCTGCTTTGTTTGCGAATCTGGGAGGGAGTCCAGTTTAGATTCCATATGACTAAGGATAGCCTACTGGTAGTCCCCCATGTGGCCAACGCAGTTGAGGGCCCTCATGACCAGAGTGGAAGAAGCGTAGAACTTCTTCCCATACTGGTCCAGAAAGATGGGACTACTTGTCAGGGGAGACGAGCCGAAGTGCTTAGGGATAGCTGATCAGTCGCGTGCGGTACTGATCACCACCGAATCAGCCTTGGGGTGAAAGACGAGAAAATCCTTCCCTCGGGAGCCTGATATACCCTGTTGGCCTTACGGGGGCAAAGAGGAAAGCTGCTTCCAAATAGTGGAGACAAGATCCTCGAGAGGCTCGATCCTGGGTGGAATCAGGATGGGAGAAGTCTCCAGGAGGTCCAGATGGGCCACGAGCTTCTTAGGCTGGGGATCTGGCTCCATTGATTGCCACTCACAGGCAGTCTGGATTTTCTTCAGCTGCTCCAGAAAGGAAGGTCTTCCACAGGGAACTTCAGAGAACCTTGCAACATGGGTATATCTGGGGCTTGTCCTCAACGTCAGAGTGTCCGGAGTCCAAATCTGACTCTGAAGACACTGAAGATGCCGAAGAAGAAGAGGCCTCCCTAGAGGGGCAGGATCGCCCTCTCTGGGGGCTCCCTTGGGGAGCGTGTCCTCCCTGGCCCAAGAACCAGACGGTTCAGCTCTAGTGTCAGGCAGGGGAGTCTCCTCACACCGACGTAAGAGGTCCGGCGTCTGTATACGTTTTTAGGCCTCTTGGGTGATCTGTGTTTTGGCTTCACTCAGGTTCACCTGATGTTGCAGGGTAGGGGAGAGTCGGCAGGGGTCGGATACGGGTAACTTGAAACCCGTAAAGGGTAACCATAACCCGATGGTGGGGGCCCGCATCGTGGGTATTGAAGTGCCGGTACTGCAGCCAGATAGCGGCACCTGGCACGGAGGCCTGGGTACTGAGGAGCCGGACACTGCAGCATCAGGTATGCGGGCCTTGGTATCCTTGCGCTGGGCTCCAGCAGAGTCGGAGGTACCGGCGTCAGCCTCTACAGGAGGGCCAGATGGATCAGACATTGGCCCAGAATACGCAGGGACCGGGGGGGGGGCCGGAACCAAAAGGCTCCAACGGTAAATCGTCAGGAAGTAGGATGCCAGAGGGTGACGCCAGGTCCGGGCGTTGGGGGGCACCCCCAATGGCAGTGTTACAGGCTCCTCGACCCCAGCCAGGTGGGGGGGGGGAATCCTCGGGAGGAGTCAAAGGGGACACAGGGTCCTCAGTGGGCAACGCAACCAGAGTGCGCTGCGGTGACTCTCCGTCAGGGATGCAGGTAGAACCTGATGACGGGGTCACCGGCTGGGCGGATGTCAGGGGTGCAGACAGATTTACCAGCTGCGAACCAGGCAGGCGTCAGACCAACGCCGACTCATCGGATGCACTCTGGACCAGGTAGGCCTAGTTTTTGAGCACCTAGCGAGAGGCAGGAGTGGGCCTCCTTTGCCCCAGAAGCTCCCCGTCGGGACCCAAGCGAGATCCCGACGGCAGGGGGCAGCGCCCGGCTTAGACACCACTAAGGTGGCTGTTGAAGTACAATCCGAGGGGGAAGTTCTGAAGAGCAGCGACTCCAACCAAGTCACAGCTGCTGTGGATGGCGAGTCCCGATCCTGGTGTTTCTCCTTGTCCTTCTTTTTCTTGTGATGGCCTTCAGGAGAAGTTGATGCCTGCCGCAATTTCTTCAGTTCCTTTTCTATAGATGCCATTTTCTTTTTGAGCAAATGGGCTTCCAGGGACTGCTACCTTCGTTTCTGAGTCGCAGCGTTGAACTTTCGGCAGTGTTCACACTCCTCCACGCGGTGGTCTGGGCCCAGACAGAAGAGGCAGAGGGAATGGCCATCCTTGTGAGGGAGCTGGGATCCACATGAGTCGCACTTGTTCTTATGCGATTCTGACAGCATCAGGGACGGCATGCACAGCGAGGTAGTAGCACAAAATTATCAGAATAAAGAAGGAAAGGTTAAAAAAAAAGACCGATACATATCCAAAATGGTGAGAAAAGTGAGTGCTGTTCTTCCGTGAGGTACTTTCGCAAGCCGATGGCAGGAAAGAACTGGAGAGTGGGCGTCAGGACCACCCCCTTTATACTGACATCGGCTGACGCTGGTCACTTGACGTGGGGGCGGTCCCCGCCAGAGACTGCTAGCTAGAGATTTTTCCGCGGGGTCCTGACGCCTGGCGGCTTAGTCCTGCTTGTGAATACCTACTGCAAGAGCCCTCTCGAAGTAATATCTTTCTAGCTAGTTACCCTCTGACATTGGCCTATCCTTTGAGAGTCGGTGGCCCACATAGCTTCCTCAGGTCTCCCACTGGAGACCGAAAGCAAAAGCCCATTAGGGGACCAGAGAAGGAATCAGAGGAAACCAAACAGGAGATAAGGCAGAAAGCAAAACGCTCTTCTCCATGGAAAGGGAGAGCTAGGCAGAAGGCCTAAAGGCCACAAAAGAGGAAAAAGGGGGAAGGAGGGAGGGAGGGAAAGCAAGGCCTGCTGCAAGAGATCCTCTTAAAGATCTACTGTTATGGTAAATTCTTATGTAACTGTAATACCTTACTTCAAGGGTATCTCTTGCAGCAGGCCATACTGGTATGGTGAGTCCCAAGCAGTTCTGGCAAAAACTGACAAGCAAATCGTGTGGTTGGCTGTTCTGGCCTTAAAGAGATGGCCTTGTAGAACACCCAAAAAAAACACAAATAAGATGCGTCAAATGGTGCATAAAGTCCACGGATTAGCTGTAAACAGCAAATAAACGACAAACACAAAAAACAGTGATACACACGGACTGTGGCTGTTAAAATATTTAAGAAATTTTAAACATGAACAAATGGCTAGCCCACAACTGGCCCTGCGCCTAGAGGCAATGTCCAGACTATAGTGTTTGGTAAAGGTACGAACGGTGCTCCAAGTGGCAGTTGCACAGATCTCCGCAACATTTCTGAAGCAGGCAACAGAAGTGGCCATTCCTCTGGGTGAATGACCACAAACCACACTAAGAAGTTCCTTACCACACTTCCTGTAGCAAAAAAATAATACAACTGGCTAACAATTTGGATAAGCACTGTTTGGACACCGGGACGTCCTCTTTTCCACAGGTAAAGGAAACAAATAACTGGAAAGACTTCCTGTAGTCCTTTGTCCAATGTGTATAGTCACTCAAAATTCTATGCACATCCAAAGAATGGAGCAATGCTTCCCCTGGATTGGCATGCTCTGGAAAACAAACAGGCAGGTGGATTTATTGACTGAAAGTAAACTTAGAGACCACCTTAGGAAGAAACTTAGGACTGGTACATAAAGATAACCATATGATTTCATAGAATAAAAGTAAATCACCCCTTGTCCTATGCAATTCCAGGGTGTACAGTCCCAATTGTTTAATTCTTTCTTGGTAAGGTTCGGTCTTTGTCTCACGTATTATTTTAGTGCATCCATGTTGTACTTTTTCTATTCTTTATATAGGTATAGAATTAGGAGTCTGTAAAATTTTTGTTGTCTGTTTCCCAAAAGACTTATGAAGGGGAACAGACAACCTCCTGGACTCTGAGATATCCATCATCTCAACATAATCAGGCTCCTCCTGATCCTCTACAGCTTCTTCCACAGAAAGCTGAAGAGTTTCAGCCACTTTTTTGTAAAACATAAAATGGGAAGGGGACTCAGAAAGCCGAGGAGGAGAAACCCCTGAAGGTCTGTCTGGGGAGATGTCCAGGTCAATGGGTACATCCAGACTTTCATAATCACAATCACTATCCTCATACTCTCCTTCCTCCTCCTCCAGTTCATAAAACTTCTCTGAATTATAATCCGGAACCAACCGAACCGAGCCCCTAACCGATGGTGCCAGTTCGGTCGGAACTGGGGTTAGCGACTGAACAATCCTTATCACTTTGGCTATTTCATCAGCAGTTGGAGAAAGAACTTGTGGATCCGAACCGGCTGACTTATCCCTTCTTTTTCTTTTAACCGGAACCGACTCCTCAGAGTCGGTTCTCCTTGCCCGAAGAAGTTTCGCTTCTGGTCAGAGGGCGACTTCTTCTGTTCGGTCGAACCGAACTGGGCTGGCCATCCGGTCAGCAGACTTTTTGCTCTCCTTTCCTCAGCCTACCTACTCTATTCCAGGGTAGCTGAGGAAAATTTTGCAAATCTGGTAGTCTGATCCGAGGTGGTCAAACCCCAGACAATAAACACAGGTGGTGTGGGAGTCAGCCTTAGCAAAACTTCCCCACATATACTACAGTGTTGAAACCAGTGGGCCTGGTTTTTCTTGGGTTTCTCAGACATGGGCAGTCCCTAACCAAACTTACCCTTTTTGCAATCCGCACAAGACACCCTTTATCGGTCTTGGACCGTGTTTCTTTGGTTGTGGAAAAACGAATGAAATCCGTTTTTTTTAGAACCGATAAGGACCGGTTACCACACTCTAAAAGTAGAAAAAACTCTTTTTAAACAAACTTGATTGGTTCAAACCAAACCGATTCAACGTTTACAAGTTCCACCCAGTAGCAAACAATAATAAACCTATCTAGTACTCACGGTACCACAGACAGAGACTGAACCAACAGGTTAGATAGAATAAATTCGGTTGAAACTGAGAAAAAACGACACTTTAACAGACTAAATTGAACTGAGCAAAGGAGAAATCTCCGGAGCGACTATTCAGTGAGATGGAGTAAAGAATCTGACAGTTTGGGTTCAAACAACAACAGACAGAGTCTCAACCGTTCCATGCCTTGCATGGAAAGTGAACTCTTTCCTCTCTGGGGCAGTTCAAAGGTTGGATATCACTGCAATAGTCAGAACACAGCAAGACTTCGTGTTGTTTGAAACAATTTTTTTTTTGTTCTTTTTGTCCATATGCAGGACACAGCATTTATGTTGAATGACATCCCCCACCTATATGCCCAATGGGTAATTTTGTCTAGGTCTTGCCGAATAGTCAGGGATTCCAGAGTTGTTTCACATGGGCCACCCAGCTTGGTGTCATCAGCATATTTAGTTATTTTATTCTTTAAATTATTGCCCAGATATCAGATAAACATCATGAACAATACAGGGCCCAAAACCAAGCCCTGTGGCACCCCACTTGTTACCCGTCCCTCATCAGACAAAAATCCATTTACAACCACTCTCTGTATCCACTCTGCCAACCAGCTATGGATCCAAATCTGTATGTGTTCGTTAATAACTACACTGGCTAACGTACAAGAATGGTACATGCGGGGCCTCCTATGCCTCTATAGGCTTGGTGATGTGGGTTGACGTTGACAGCGTGGACGGCCCCAGTTGTACTGCTGAAAATCTTCTATGTGGATTCCCCTTCACCGACGGCGAAGGTTCCTATGGTAAACCTGATGACTGAGATACCCCCTGAAGAAGATCCTCAAATACTTTCTCTGAGGTTTGTGAATTTTGATATGCAGGTAACAGATCCAGTTCCCTGCTTGCAGCAACAGGAATACACCATGCAGGGGACCATTCTGAACTTTGTGTACTCTATAAAAATGTTCAGGATTTGGGGATCCAGGATAGGTGACAAGCCACTAAACAAAGCTAGAGAAAGCTGAGGAATCAGCTGGAGAAAAAGCCTATAGGCCTCAGCCCGAAGGAACAGGGGCTAAAGGTAGGGTCTTAAGGCCCACAGATTAATATAGTGAGACTGAATATGACAGATACCCTATGGAAGGAAAAAGAGACAGACCCTGGGAGCAGCTTTGGTGCTCCTGACGACTATCAACATGACAGGCCACAAACCCAGTAAGGTGGATGTGGTGCAGGCTAGAAGAAAACCCTCTACCCCATGGGATTTAGAGAAAACTTAACTAGACTACTGCCAATAGCACTTTGGCCTGGCAAACACAGGGGAACAGTACAAACTGAGGGATGAAATATGGAGTCCGCTCAGTATGCAGGAAAAAGGGGGCAATGTTAGGCCTGTCACCCCTATAAAGTGAAAATGAGTGCTAGCAGAACTCACAGCATCTCCACCCCTGAAGTCATGTCAGAGGATGAGACATACGAACATACGAAATTTGCCAGCAGATAAAGGCCTAGAGGTCTATCAAGTCTGCTCGAATGTGCAGCTAGCACCCCTTATTCTGCAGCTGCCCCTCCCTTCCACCCTTCCCCTTCATTAACCCTCCCCCTTGTCCTGTCCCATCCTCGTTTGAAGCAGTCCACTGTTCTACTGCATACCACTTCAGCAGGCAACACATTCCACCCAGCCACCACCCTCTCTGTAAAAAAGTGTCTCCTCATCTGCCTCCTGAACCTTCCTCGCTCCAGTCTCATATCATGGCCCCTGGTGGCCCTCCCCTCCCTTACTTTGAACAGCCCCTCTGTACCTCTTGTTTATTCCTTTCATGTATTTAAAGGTTTCAATCATGTCACCCTGTCTCTCCTCTCCTTCAGTGAGCACATGTTCAGCTCCTTCAACCTCCTCGTATGATAAGTCCCCAGCCCCTTGAACATCTTTGTCACTCTGCTGCACCCTCCAGTAACTTAATGTCCTCTTCAGATACGTGACGCCAGTACTGCACGCAGTACCAGGTGTGGCTCAATTAATGACCTATAAAGTGGCAAATCACCTCCTCCTCCTCCTCGAGGATATACTTTGCAATACAACCCAGCATTTTGTTGGCCTTGCAGCTGCCTTCCCACATTGTGCCGAGTTGTTCATTGACCCTGTAATGAGCACACCCAGATCCTTCTCCTCCTCTGTCTGGGCTAGCTGCACTCCCCTTAGCTGGTAACCCTCATTGGGTTCTTCATCCCAAAATGTAGCACCTTGCACTTTTGGCATTAAAGCCCAGTTGCCAGGTGTCTGACCAGGTTTCAAGCTTTGCTAGATCATCCTGCAACCCCTGCCATCCCCTAGGTCATCCACCACTCGCCTACCTTGGTATCATCAGCAAACAGACTGATCTTGCTCTTGATGTCCCATGATATGTCTGCAATGAATATCCCAAACAACAATGGTCCCAACACGAGCCCTGTGGAACATCGCTCGTCACTGCCCTTGGGTGTGAGAGCTCCCACCCCACCACCCTCTGTTGCCCTCCCTGCAGCCAGTTTCCTACCCATCTCGCCAGCTTTGCACCCGCCCCTGTGCCTACTAACTTCCTTCCCAGCCTTCCATGTGGCACTGAGTCGAATGCCTTACTGAAGTCCAGATACAGGACAACCACTGCATGGCCCCTGTCCAGTTGCCTAGTTACCCAGTCATAGAACTCGACCAGGCTGGTTTGGCAGGGTCTGTCACATATGAAGCCATGCTGTCTGCTGTCCTGTAGTCCTTTGGCCTCTAGGAGGGCTACCAGCCTCTCCTTCAGGATAGTCTCCATTAACTTACCAACGATGGATGTGAGGCTCACTGGTCTGCAGTTTCCTGGTTCATCCTTGGGGCCACTCTTGTGGATGGGCACCACATGAGCCATCCTCCAGTCCTGAGGTACACACTCCGAATGTAGTGAGGCATTAAATAGGTCTGTCAAAGGTCCTGCAAGGACCTCTGCCAGCTCCTTCAGTACCCTGGGTGGATGCCATCTGGGCCTGGTGCCTTGTCCACCCTCTGTGCCTTCAAACCTCTCTAACTCTGCTCTCCATGATTTCCCATCTGTCACCACTTCCCACCCTGCTTCTGCCATTTCTCCCACCTTGGGTGTCACCCCTTCTCTTTAGTAAATACTGAGCAGAAGTACTCATTTAGTGCTTCCGCCTATCGCACTCTGCTTCCACCCAACCCTCCTTCCTATAATCCTTACTATGTGGTCCATACAGCTCCTTTTCTCCCTGATGTACTTAAAGAAGTCCTTCTCCCCCTTCTTAATGCCTTGTGCCAGCCTGAGTTCTGCAGATGCTTTGGCTCCCTTTACTGCCCTTGTCACCTCCTTCGATACTGTCAAGTACTCCTCCCTGTCCTCCCCCTTCCTGTTTTCCTTGTACTTCCTAAAGGCAGCTCTTTTCCTCCTTACCTTTTCCATGACCTCCTTGCTTAACCAGATTGGTTTCTTAGCCCTAGCCTTCTTGCTCTGGGCCTTGCAGCAGGTTTTGGTTGCCTCCACTATCCCTAGCTTTATGAACTCCCACCTCTGGTTAGTGTCCATACTAGATTGAATTCTGGCTAAGTACCCTTTTACCACTTCCCCCATCCTCCCAAAGTCGGCCCCTCCTGAAGTCCAGCACTATTGTGCCAGATTCCACTCCTTCCTTGCCCATATCCAATGTGAGACATACTGAGTGGTGGTCACTCCCTGACAGCGGTTCCTCCACTGTAAGTTCTCTCACAAAGTCCCCATTTGCCAGCACACGGTCAAGGGTATTCCCTAACCTGGTTGGTTCACTAACCATTTGCAGCAGGAAGCTGTCCTGGAAGGCATCCAGCAGTACCTGCTCCCTTCTGTTCCTGGTTGTTGGGGAGACAAGGTGATATTAGGTGCCCCACTAACTACTGGACAATCCTAAAAGACAAGAACCCCAGAGTGAATGCCCTGAGGGTTACCCTGAAAGGGTAATGGACATTTTATTTCACTTTAACTGGGACAGGGCACTGGAGCAAGTCATTTTTCAAGCCCGGACCAACAAAAAATACAGACATCACATACGATAATCATACAGCACAGACAAATATAGCAAATTACAAATAACTTTCACAGTTATCAGCAGACTTTAAATTTTGCTTGAAATTAACTTTGAACATATACCGCAAAGAAAAAGCACGAAGATCATCAGGCAGGTTGCTCCAAAACAAGGGGGCTACAACAGTAAATGAACGTGACCCTAATTTAGATTTATGAAACATAGATTGTATGACTATACTTTGAGACAATCTCAAAAAAGCAAGGAGGTTACGAACAGACACCAGATCAGCTAAAGGAAACTTTGGGGACAAGAAAATGGATTTAAATATTTGGCAACCAAAATAATATGCAATTTTAGATTTAGGGGATAATCTAGATAGATGCTAGCACAACACACAATGATGAGTTTGGTAGGATGAACCTAAAACAAATCGGCAAATACTATTATGTGCAACTGTCAACATTTTGGTTTCCTTAACACCAATACTGAAATACAGACTTGCACAATAATCAAAATGAGGCAAAGGGAACCCTGGGCAATCAATTTAAAATTGCCCAGCAAATTCAGACAAATTTCAAAGAAAAACACAATTACACATACCCCAATAATCCAAAGTATCAAGGGTAGCATATGCAAATCTCCATGAAGGAATACAGACTGGCTCAACTTTAAGCAGAATTGCATAGTGCCGTAAGGCCTCTCAATGCAGTCAGCATCCCCATGCTTTGCATTATGGGAGTATGTGCAATTATGTTTTTCTTGGAGATGTAGCTGAATGGCCAATACCATTCCAAGGGTAACCCTTGCCTCAGGGCATTTAGTCTGGGATTCTGGTCTCTTGTAGTGCTTCTCTACTATGGGCTCACCATGACCCAAACAAGAAAGACCCTCCTTAGGCTATCTCCCTCCAGGCTGAGATACAGACATGGCACACTGATCAGTATTAACAAGAATGAAATTTGTGTCTGTGTCTGCTGTACTCAGCCTTTGCTGGTTGTATCGTAAGGCCTTTCAGCACCATGCAGTTCTGCTTAAAGCTGAGCCAGTTCAAATTCCTTTATGGGGATCTGCATATGTTTTCCATGATGCTTTACATTACTGGGGTATGTGCAACTCTGTTAATCCTAAAAGACCCAATATAATGGTCCAGCCCAGCTCACCTCCTGGAGTCCTTGGTAGGAAGGAGGAAACCCAGGGACCTAAGTGCCCTAAGTTTATGAAGGACAGCTGAGAGTCCCACTGCATGCTCAAATTGGTAGCCTGATAACAGCTGGGACAATGCAGCAATTCATCACCGTGCAAGGCCTAACCATACCTAGACAAGTCATGACCGTATTGATTTACGATGGTCAGAGGGCATAAAATGGTGGGCAAAATCCCGCCAATGACAGATGGACCACACAGATCCAGTATTGCAATATCCAAGCCCTAACCTGGCTATATGAGTGATGGTCGGGGGGGGGCGCCCCACAAATCGCTGGTGTTGACCCGGTGACGACTGTGACTGTCTGGACAGTGACGCCACTGTAAGAAAAAGGTCGTGATCGCATGATGCGAAGTCAGTGGAGAGAAGCTCCAATGACGCAGTGATGTGTTGCCGTGCTATCCCGCCAGGGTCTAGACAAGCCTTGATCGTACTGAATGGCAACAATGAGAGGGCTCGAAGTCGACGACAGGAAAAACACAGTGACAACAAGCAAGCAACTGGCCATATAGGTCCAGTAGTAAAAAGTCAATCTACTGGCCGTATAGGTCCAGTAGGGCAAAACCAAGCCCCATTGTGATTCTCTGAGCAATGCTAGGGAAGGCTACAAGCTGGCGGTAGGATTGATCTGGCGACGACTTTGACAGACCATCCATATAGGCATGGTGTGTCAGGATCCAAGCCTTGACCTTGATATACGGTCAAGGGAAACTGTTAGCCAATGTCGGGCCAACAACCTGGCGATGGCATCAAGGTATTAGCTGTGCTGACCCGGTATTGCAAAAGCTAAATCTCAACTATGGCATCCAAGAGATGGTCGGGTTGGCAGACACTGCCGCCACTGAAGTGGACGTGCGATAAAGAAAATATGGAGTCAGTCAGGTCAGCAACTTCAATTCGGTCAGCGCTAAAGGCAGTGCAGCATTGCCTCACAGCGCAAAGACAAGGCCAGCAACTGTCCCAGGCAATCCCGGTGTGAGAGACGTGGGCAACTGGGTGGGAAGACAAATGGCACTCTGCACCACCTTCAAAGCTGGAAAAAGGGTGACAAGGCTGTTGACGATATATATATCACTAAACATGAACCTGCCCAGGGATTTTGGAGGGCAAGACGGAGCGGAGGAGGCTTGAGCGTCCCAGGACCACTCACCTTCTCCGGGAGGGAGGGGGAACCAAGGCTTAGTGCTTGACTGACCTCAGGCAGAGGCCTGCGGTACAGCAAGCATCTGGCTATGTGGAAGGGGGAAGGGTGACAGATATCAGCACTTGCACCTTGCCGTCAGGGTACACATCACGCCCAGAACTTCGGAAAAATGGCTCCTTGCACTACGGGAAGATGGAGCGCCAAGCACAGATCTCCACTGCCTCTACCTGTCCTGACGAAACTCAGGAATTCAGGGTGTACATGTCCCACCTCATCCCCACCTCGGGGGAAAACCACTGCGGGCTCCAGGCAGGTGAGTGGAGACCAATGCCATAGGCGAGTCGTGATGAGGCAGGGGGTAGGAGGAGAATAAACAGAAAGTTAAAAAAAAAAAATACAATAAACATTATCAGGAATAAAAATAAGAAAGTGAACACGTGACTGCTAAAAGTGACGTTTCCGACAGCAGGGCCAATGAGTATGGTCGATAGCAGGAAAAGAACTGAGGAAGGACGGGACCGCTTATATATATATATATATATATATATATATATATATATATATATATAGGAGAGCCAATGTCTGTTGTCATGGCCAACCCTCATTGGACTGCTTGCAAAAGTTTCTTTGGGGTCCTGGCAGCTATAAGTTTCATAGGTGTGGCCTGATGAAAGAGACGTCTTCGAAGAAGATTGTAATTTACTAGTTAATGCATAGAACTGTTTGTAGCCGTATTGTTCCTTGTACAAAAATACAAAACAGATGAAGTGGGTGATTTGATACCTTTTATTAAACCACCGGGCCAATAAAAGGTATCAAATCACCCACTTTGTTCATCTAGTTAATACAGGAAGTCCTCCAGGAGTTATAGAAAATGTCAAACTGATCTTGGAGCACTGTAACAGAGCACTGCTTTACCAATCTGAGCACACTGAGCTTTTTAGTACCATACCAGCATTCCGCTGCTTTCACTGTCTGAGAATCTTCTTGGTCTTTGTCTTTAGAAACTGCACTTAGCATCCCTAGCAGAAAAACAGTCAGAATGAGTACAGTAAACAACAAGGATACTGAGCTATTTATTTTTTTTGTGCTTGCCTCATGCCACCTTACATAAGCCCGGTCACAGACCCTCTGACCTCCACCTCCAAATTTGGCTGCAACTTCCCCAAAGCCCCCTGGCTTACCCCACAAAGGTGGGGTTGCAGCACCAGCCCTAAGTGCCGCAACACTGTACTAGGACGGGGAGCCAGCCCTGGAGGCTGATCAAAGCAGAGGGGCTAGCTTCATAGGCGTGGCAGGCAGCTGAGTTTTTCCCCTACACAGGGACGTGCAATGACAACCAGCGTCCGCCCCACTCCCCAACGTGCTAGTGCATGGGGTAGGTCCAGCCTCCGCTGGGTGACCGAAGTGCACTGACCCACCACACCGCCTCGGGAGAAGGGAGAGCAGTCGCAGGACACTCGACCCTTCTCCCCTGGCCAGCCCTTTAATGTCCCAGATCTGTTCCTGAACCCAGGTCGTCTGCGCCACAGGTCGGCACTCTGCCCCACGCCAGTGGGCTGATGGCGACACTGAGCTATTTGTTACAGGAACCAACATGGACACTGGGCTATTTATATGTTTAGTCTGGTTAACTGCATGCTGATTGATGTCAAGTTACATTCTTTTTATCTTTTATATCAAGCATTAGACACATGAATTTCAGCATGGGGTGCATAATTAAGTGTACATTGGTTTGTACTCACATCAGAGTCTGACTTTTCTCTCTATGTATTTAACACCATACAGGGAACAGTATGAATGTCTGTTATTGGTGAATGACTCTTTACCTCAATAAACTAAGTCATTAAAAAAAAATAAATAAATAAACAATGACCTGACATCAATATTTCATTGCATTTCAGTAAGTGGCTGTGCTGCAGAGGCAAAAAACAGGTGTGCTGAGACTCAGGGGAGAGGGTAACCCCTCAGCAATGGAGTGCAGGCTGCTGGCCAATGCAGTCAAGTCCCTGAGCACTTGTTGGCGCTCCTTCCCCAAAGACAATTTATCAGGTAGCTCTCGTATTGTATAAGCAACACATACTGTACATAACCAATTACGGAGTGACACCTAAAACAGATATCCAAATACTGTGTGACACATTACAAAAATTTCTATTTGAATGTTTTAAACCCAGCTAGCAAACCAAACAAGGTTACAAAGCTCCTGGCTGTATCAGATGGGTGTAAAACCATAGGAACAGTCAGTCCCATAGCGTGGAGAGCTGAGGCACTGAACGCCTTACCTCCTGCCAGGCCAATGACCCCTCTGATTGGAAAAAAGCATGAGCTGCTGGGAGTTAGTGGGGTGTCGGTCACAGAGACAAGACTGTGATCCTGCACGCCTGCCCGAGGAGGGAAAAAGATCTACAAAAAACAACATGGAAATAAATTCAGAAACAAAATGACTTCCCAGTTAGCCGGAGCAGAGAGGCAACTGTTGATGCAGTGCACATGGCATACAAACTCAGACATGTAGTCTGCAGTTGTCAATTAAACATTTTGCTCTAATAGTGTGCCCCTTACATTCTGATGAGATCTGTGTAATTGTTTTATTTTCCTATAACTGTTTGACTCCTCATGCTGATCTTAAATTGTGCCTTACTTACCTGTGTATCATCTATTATGTCCCTACTGCAATGTATGTATTACCAATTGCTTGTGCTGTTTTTACTGTTTTATTCTCTTTGTATGTAATTAATCCTGGGTCGCCCCTGAAAAAAGGGACTATAATGGTCTCAGTGGGCCACCCCGGTTACCAGAATTTAAATAAATAAATTTCTTCAGCAAAACAAATAAGGACACCATGTGCCCCCACCCCCACCCCAAAGCACTCTGACCTGACCTGCTCTGACATACAATTATATTTTGACTAATGTCTTGATCACACAGTGGTGCGTCGGGACAAGTCATGTCAGATTATTGTCAGGGGACCACAGAGTTCTTGCTTGTTTTGCTGGCAATAAAATAAAATGTTTAACTGACAGCTGCAGGCTACATATCGAAGTTCTTATACCAAGTGGGGTGCACCTGCAGTTGCTGCCTGGCTCCAAGGCTCCAACTTAGTGGTAAGTCATTTTGTTTCCAAAGGTTTTAGCCCTTTTAAACTTCTTTAAGTTTTCTAGCATGGGGGAGGTATACAATACTACACATTGCTGAAGATGGGAAGGGGGGTATGAGTGAAATGGAGAAAGTCACACAACCCACAAGTGTCTCAAGACCAGTGCAGGGCCGGGAAACGGACTGGAGTGCCCTATCTATTAAGGATACTTATCTGCGGGGCACTCTACGGCATGCATGGTGGTTGTGCTTGCCCCCTCCACTACACAGCCTGTGCTCTGCACACAGCTATTTGACCGTCTGGGTTTGGGTCAGGTGCAGGAGGAGGGAGGTGCAGCAACGACAAACATATAAGGGTATATGGGAGTCTGTGGAGGTCTGCGTTATCCCACCAGCCCCTGCATCATGCAAAGCAAGGGATCCACTACATAGCTGACCAGGTCTTCTGATTGGATGCCCTGTGTCCAGCACCATTCTGCCCCCTGCCCCTTATATAAGCTCCACACTCCCAGACAGTGGAAAGCAGGGTCTGTGGATGCCGTCCAGTGGGGACAGGCAGAAGGATGAGGAGCTCCACGGCAGCAAAATGCATGAATCAGCATGTATCCCTGCCTTTGTGTAGACTGGGCACTCAGAAGCGCAAGAGAAAGGTCATGAGAAAAAGAAAAAACTAATAACTAAAGACAAACTGAAGAGCAAACACCCCATTAGGTAATCAATACTTACAGGAGAGCATTTTATCAAGCACAGTAAAACAGATCTGGAAAAAAAAAATAAAACAGCCTGATTAGTTAACAGTTCAGCTTATACCCACTTCTTCCTCCTTGCACTAGTGTCAGCATTTTCAGAGGTTTTATTTTTCCTTTTGCCTGTAATGCAAGATCTTGGCCATGTCTTTCTGCATTTTGCTCTTTCAGAAGGTTTCCCAACAATACTGCAGTTTTCACTGCAGCTGCCTAGAATTACAATCTGTGAGTGAATACATGACAAAAATGTTTGGGTGCAGTTCAGAAGGAAACCAAATCCCCAGCAACAAAAAAAGGCATTCAACTTCACATCTAGGGGAGAAAAATGTCAAGACCCTGAGACTGATTATATAAAAGTAGGGGCTTAATATGATACAGTTTAACGAAATTATTCCATAGGGGCAGGAACGCAACATGATATATTACACTGACATTATAGGACTATGGGGTCAGTAACATAATATGATACAGTATGTCGACATTAAAGGACTATGGCGTCAGGGACGTAATATGATACAGTATGTCGATATTATAGGACTGCAGGGGCGTAACATGATACAGTACGTCCATATAGTAGGACTATGGAGTCAGGAACATAATACAACACAGTATGTCTACAGCAGCAGAAACGTAATATGATACAGTACGTCAATATTATATGACTGTCAGGGAGGTAATATGATACAGTACGACAATATCATAGGACTATAGGATCAGGGAAATGATATGTGTGGAGGTACAAATGGCTATTACCCCTAGCAACCTGTAAAGTTCAGACAGTAACTGTGCACAAATATGACTTCCTTGATCTGTGAGTACAACCTTAGGAATACCCATACGGCTAAATAGTTCAGTGAAGACCTCAGCAATCTTTCTAGTGGTTATTGTCCTCAAAGGAAAAGCCTCTGGATATCTGGTTGCATAATCGGACACCACTAAGATGGACTTGTTGCCTCTGGTACTTTTTTTCTATAGGACCTACTATGTCAAGAGCAATGCGCTCAAAAGGGGTTGTGACTAGCGCTAACAGTTGTAGGGGGGAACCCGTTCCCTCTTACCAACTTGGGTTATCTTCTGACACTTAGCAAACGAGTGGCAATAGCCTGCCACCTGCTCGTCTATTGCGGGCCAGAAAAACCGGAGCAGCAAATGGCTCAGGGTGTGGTCCCATCCAGCAGGAACCGTCATAGGCAAGTTATGGTCTAGATACATAATTTGCCTACGGAACTTTTTTTTTTTTTTTTTTTTTTTACCAGGAGTGTTTAAACTTGCTTTCTTAAGTTTACTTTTAAGTATACATAACTGGAGGAGCATCCCTTGTTCCTTGTTTTGTTGTAGACAAAAAGTAGCTGTTGTTTTGGAAGCCTTGTGTTGGCTCAAGTACAGAAATACCCGAGTCCTGAAATAAGTAACAAAAAAAAAAAAATTCTCCAAACTGTGAGGCTTTAAACATTCCAAAATGCATTTTGTTTTGCACTGGTAGAAGCTACCTTGAAAATGTGAGGCACATAGCACTGTAAATCCATACTTCAAGCACTTTAAACCATTTTTAAATAATTTTTATACCATTTCTGTGGTTTATTATTTTTTGAGGCCTGTAGCACTCCGCACTTATACCTAAAGCTCTTTATGTCTCATGCACTTTACTTATTATATTTCTTATGTACTTTGCACCTTTGGAAAATAATAAAAATAAGAATACAACAAGGGACACAGGAGAACAGAAGAAGTAGAGAACTAAAGATAGCATTGCAGGTGGCCAGTCTGTAATGAGAGAAGAGGATAAGAAACAGCTGCAGTAGAGAAGAAAAAAGGGGTGTTCAGTGCATTTCTTAATCCAGCAGGATTCCTAGGGGCAGGAATATCACCCTGCCACATAACGATATAGTAAGGCAAGAGGAGTTCATTTCAACGGAGCCCAATCCATGAGGGTCAGGATGCCTTAAAACAAAGAACATTAAATAACAATAAGTAAATATACTCTCAAAAAAATAATAATTACAGATAATAAATACTCATTATAAGCTAATATAAACAAATGAGACTTGAGTGTCTCCTTAAAAACTTGCATCGGGGGGGGGCGTGCTTATGAGCAGCTAACATGAGCAGACTTGCTTCACCAAAGCTCCCCACTGAAGGCATGTTTGAAATTACAAATGTAACTCTGGCAGACACTTTAAGCCGCTCCCGGTCTAGGGCTCTCGAGTTGGTCCCCTGGCTGCAAAAGTGGTAGGCCGGGCATGGGTCCCCCGGACGTAGGCAGAGGGAGGGCAGGCGAAGGCCTGGCCGGCATTGGGGCAGAGCATGCACCGGACCCACAGGTTGCGAGAGTGTAGTAACCGGCCCAACAGGCGTCAGCCTAGGTGACACCGGGGCAGAGTGTACACCCGTCAGGTGAGACGAGACCAGCGCTGGGGAAGAAGGCCCTACCAGCAATGGGGGGAGACTGAGGTCACAGAGATGCCGGTACCCAGCAACCCCTGCCCATGCAACTGAGGGTCAGACCTGACAGAGGCCCCAGAGACTGAGACTGGTGTCAGAGGCACACGTGACAGGGGGCGGCAGGGCGAGAAATAGTGCCAGCAGCACCCACACCGTCTGGAGGAGCTCCAGCCGAGCCTCCTGCTTAAGAGCCCACCAAAAACAAGGGCTGGAAAAGCAGGGGCTCTGGGACAGGATAAAGAATACCTTGCCCCAAGGAGCCAATCTCGGTCATAGAGATCCAGGCGGTATGGGCCACCAGCAGCCCCAGGCGGAAAGGGAGGGCGGGCAAGGGAGGCCCCCGAGGAAGACCCTGAGCTGGTCAACAGTGGCACCTTATGCGGCAAACGTGAGCAGGAGGAAGACCAGGGACAGTCCCGGTTTTTGTGCTTCCCTGAAGATTTTTCCTTTGATTTGGATGAAGAAGAGCCCAATGACTGGGCTGGGGAAATGGAGGAGCTCCGGGCCTGCAGCTCCCACTCCATCTGGGCAACCTCCTGCTTGAGAATGTGGCTCTCCAGGGTCCTCTGGAGTTGTCATCTGGTGGCAAGACTGAATTTCTGGCAGGCCAATCACAGGCTTGAACGTCGTGGTCAGGGCCTAGACAGAACAGGCAAGCAGAATGGTTGTCCTTATCTAGGATCTGTTTGGCACAGGCACACTTAGTGGAGCATTCGGAAGTTGAAGAAGGCTGAGTAGACATACAAGAAGGAGTAGCACACCAAAAAAAAAAAGTCCATGTTCAAGCGACAAAACGAGAAAAAAAAAAGCCCGATTTTAAAACACGGGAAACTGGTGATACACTGCAGCTGCAGCGAATCCGTGATCTGATGTGCATTGGTCGACAGCAGGAAAGAACTGAGGAGAGCATGGGGCTGCCTGCTTTATACAGGATAGGCTGACATCAGACGCTGACGTCGAAGGTGGGCGGCCCCGTCTGGTTGACTGCTAGGTAGAAAGGTTTCTGTGTGGTCCCAGCGCTTGATGGCGGAGTCCTATCAGTGATGGCCTGCTGCAAGAGATACGCTCAAAGTAAGACTGGGGAAATCTTTTGATGCTGACACAGAAGCCCTGCCGGAACTCTGTGCGCAGGGACAGAGACTACTCGGATGACAGATAGACTAAGCCTGCCATAAATAGACCCACAAACTGCATCCATCAAATGCTCCGCGATGCGTTGACAAACTTTTTCCTGACATTTGTGTTTATTACCTAAAATGCTCTGTCTGATGAAACAGCAATTACAAAGGGACTGTAAGTGTGCATGAAGGACACTTAATCATACCATGTAAGTACTTATAATTCCTTACTGTGTAGCTAATAACCTTGTTGGGTTTTAATGGTGAAGAGGGGAGGAGACTGATGAATAGTCCCTTGATAAGATGTCACGGCTGTAATTTTAGATGATGAGACTTGGGCAGGAGGTGCAGAGTAAAGAGTCGAAGACACAATGGCCTAGACAGACACCTCTGAGCTGCAAATGAGTAAGCTGTTACAAACAATTGTCTGCTGTGCATTAAAACCTCACTGATACTGCAGGCTGACCAGCCCAATCACTTTTTAAATGGATGCCCGTTTTGTTGGTTTTTTTATGTTATCAATAAAAATGAAAATTTTCAGTACACCTCACAAATGATATTGGTAAGATAAATTCCATTTTGAACCATGTCCCTCCGCATATCAGGAGACTGTTTTCTTTAGCTAGCAGTGATCTATGTCCGCTGGATCTGACTGATGGAGAATGCAGTGTGGAGGCAGAGAGAAAGAGTTCTGGGAGCCAATGAGTCTCCCATCCTGAACTCTCTTAGATAGCTATGGCGAGTACTATTAATATTAGCACTTAGAGTGCCTGGGGTTTATCCACACTAATACCACGGAACAAGGTTTTGAGTGTTTAAGAAGTAGGGTATATAGATTGTCATATTGCAAGAAACCCACGTGAAGAAGTAGGAACACCAGTCACTAGTGAGGGAATGGGCAAGACAGTGCCATGCGGCCCCATATACTTTGCATTAGTGGGGGGCTATCTTTGTTTAGAAAGCCCTCCCTTTTCAACCAGAGTCAATGCTGTCAGACAAGGATGGAGGGAGATATTCCTTTATCACAGGGACCTTAAATAATAAACTGGTCATCCTAGGAAATGTGTATGCACCCACCGTCTATGATCCCTAGTTTTAGCAGTACATCCTGCAGATTATACAGCACAAGCAATTTGTGAACCTAGTTCTAGTGGGAATTTCGATATTGATTATTGATTATTGATGAGACCCCACCTGGAGTACTGTGTCCAGTTCTGGAGACCACATCTCAGGAAGGACATAAACAGAGTGGAGACTGCCCTGGAGGGCAACTGAAAAGGTACAGGGGCTGCATCATAAGCCCTACGAGGAGAGAATGAGGGATCTCAATATGTACACCCTAGAAGGGGGGGGGGGACATGATAGAGACCTGTAAATATCTCACAGGGGTGAATAAGGTACAGGAGGAGGGTATTCTTCAGAAGAGAAGGTGCATGACAGCAAAAGGCCATGCAATGAAGCTGGAATGAGGAAATTTAGGAGAGATGTAAGGAAGTACCTTCCTCACCGAAAAAGTAGTGGATGCCTGGCTATGTCTTCTAGTGGAGGTGGTGGGGTGAAAACAGTGCTAGGTTTCAAGCATGCACAGGAATCTTGGTAGGAAAACGGGGCTGGGAGAGGAGACAGCCAGAGATCAGGCAGGGTCTGTGGTGACAGTACAGGCAGGGAAATATTGAGCAGACTGGGTGGACCAAGGGGTCATTCTCTGCCAAGAGATTCAATGTTTCTATATTTTTATTTTATTCGAATTGTGCCCTGGAACCCAGCTAGACAGGGAGAAAGGAGAAGGGGCACAGGAGATTAAAAAGCACACAGCAACAACTGGTACCATTACAGAATACCTGTGCTATCTGGTAGAGCAGGCCTGCCAAGAGGAGGCACCTGTGGCAGTGGTCAAGGAGGATGAGAGAGTCCTCCTGAGTGGACGCCCTCAAGGTGGATGGGGGAGGACCCCACAGAAGGAGGAAGCAACTGTCAGGGGCTAGAGATGGGAAAGGGGAAGAGAGGGAGGTCAAGTACCAACCCAGTGCCACGGTTCAGAGGGATGGGAAGCATATCCTATGGCTCACTAAGGCAGTAAGAAAGGAGGGTAGCTAGATATCATTGTCCACCTGGGGACAACTGACCTGGCTAGGGACCAGGCAGGAACAGTGCAGAGGGAGTTTAGGGAGCTGGAAAGGAGTCTTAGACAGGTAAAACAGTCTGTAGCTTTTACATAGGTGTTGCCTGTCTACGATAGAGAGAAGAGGAGGGAGCTCCGCACCAAGGCTTTCAACTCATGGTTGAAGGAATGGTGTAGGCAGCAGGGGTACGGCTACATCAGGAATGGGTGGGGGGGAGCCCACCTAAGAGGATCAGAGCCTATACAGAGGTGATGGCCTAAATTCATCCGGGAGGGGATCCACAGCTCTCGATGGATGGTTTGGTCTTTACTTTAATGAACGTTTAAACTAGCCAAGGGTGGGGGTGGAAGAGAAAGGGGAGGCAGAAACTGCCCTCACCCACAAGCTGAGACAGACTGCAGGGAGATTCAGAGGTATGAGAGTCCCACAGTGATGCAAGTTAATCAAGGAAGGAGGGGGTTAGCAAAGGAGGAAGAGGGTATAAAAAGCAGTCAGAAGGGAAGAGGAACAAAGAGTGGAACATAAGGAAAAAGGGGGAAGTGATAAGGATAGAGCTAACAAAACAAAATCTGGAAGGCCATGTGTTCTAATGCTAGAAGTCTGGGAAATAAGATCCCACACTTAGAGGCCATCAAGGCCATTACTGAGTCATTGTGCACTGACAGTCATGACTGGCACATGGTTATACCAGGCTACACGATGTTCAGAAGGGACAGGATAGGCAGGAAAGGAGGAAGAGTGGTGCTCGAACGAAAGCATAAAAATAACAGAAATACAGGGAATTGGGGGAGGGGCAGAGGTGCTGTGGGTCACACCTGAGTTGGAAAATGGAGTCACTATTTGGAGAGCTGTGATCTACAGGTCTCCAGCAAACAGGGAGGATTTAGACAAAGAAATGTTAGCTACAACTGGCAAAATGGCGGAAAAGAGGGAAGTGTTGCTGGTGGAGGGCTTCAATCTGTCAGATGTAGAAGGGAGCCTCTCTGCTGCAGCTTCAGCTAGAAGCGGGGACATCCTGGACTCACTGCAGGGGGCGTTCCTTAATCAACTTGTCAGTGAATCCACTCAGGATGGGGTAATACTGGACCTGGTGCTTAGTAACAGACAGTGTTGCAGACGTCATGGTGGGAAGCCACCTGGGGAACCAGTGATCTTTGTACAGTGTGGTTTACATAAGAAAAGCCGTGGAATCCAACCACACAATGGCGAGGGTACTGGGCTTCACAAGGGCTGATTTTACTAAGATGGATGAATACCTCAGGAATTACCTGACAGAGGGAGGTGACCCGGGGAGTGAAGGAAAAGTGGGCTAAACCAAAAGAGGGCATAGTGCAGGCAACAAAACTCTATTTTAAGCAGGTAAGCAAAAGTAAAAGAAAGAGGAGACCATTATGGTTCTCAAAGGATGTAGCAGAAAAGATGAAGGCTAAGAGAGTAGCATTCATAAGGTACAAGGTGACTCAGAGAGAGAGGAGGATAGGGAAGCGTATCCGGGAAAACAGAGGAATGCAAGCAAAGCAGTAAGGAGCGCAAAGGTACAAAGCGAGGAAAGAATTGCTCACGAGTATCAAAAGGGGACAAGACATTTTTTAGGTATATTATCAAAAAAAGGAAAACAAAGGGAAGTATTCTAGAGGTAAAGAGGGAGGGGTCTGACTGTACAGAGGGAGATCAAAAAAAAGCAAACATCATAAACAAATACTTCTGCTCAGTGTTTACAGCAGAAGGGGAAGGGGAAGGACCATGCAAAGATACCAGGAACTTTGCTGGGAGGGAAATGGACACTAGTCTATTTCCTGTGGAGAGGGTCCAGAAGGCATTTGCTAACCTGAAAGTGGACAAGGTTATGGAGCCAGAAGGGGTACACACAAGGTTGCTGAGGGAGCTCAGTCAGGTACTAGCTGCACCTCTGACAGACCTATTTAACAGATTACTAGAGACCTGCGTGATCCCTGAAAACTAGAGAAGGGCAGATGTAGTCCCACTTCACAAAATTGGTAGCAAGGAAGAGACAGGCAATTATAGGCCTGTCAGCCTGACATCGGTGGTGGGTTAAGTTAATGGAAACACTACTAAAGGAAAGGATTGTGGAACATCTTGTATCTAACAGATTATAGGCTCCAAAGCAGCATGGTTTCACAGAGGGAAGGTCATGCCAGACAAATCTGATAGATTTCTTTAAATGACCAAGGAGTTGGATCAGGGAGGAGCAGCGGACATGGCCTACCTGGATTTCAGCTAGGCTTTCAACACCATTCCACACAGGAGACTGGTAAGCAAGTTGGATAACTTGGGGGTGGGTAATAAGGTGGTAACCTGGGTAAGAAAGTGGTCAGTGGGTAGGACACAGAGGGTAGTGGTAAATGAAGTTCACTCTGAGGAAAGGAGGGTGACCAGCAGGGTACCTCAGGGATTAGTGCTCTTCAATGTCTTTATAACTTACATAGCGGAAGAACTGGAAGAGAAGGTCTGCCTCTTAGCAGATAACACCAAGATCTGCAATAGACTGAACACTCTGGGAGGTGGAGTTGGAAAGGATAGACAGGGATCTAAAAAGACTGAAAGACTGGTTCAGGGTGTGGCAGCTGGGTTTTAATGAAAAAAAGTGTAAAATAATGTACTTGGTCGATAGAAACCTGGGACCCAAATACAAAATGGGTGGAGTGATACTGACAAAGACCATGCAGGAAAGAGACCTGGGGGTAATCATACTGGATGACCTAAAGATGGTCAGACAGTGTGATAAGGCAGTCAGAAGGGTTAGTGGGATGCTGGGGTGCACAGGGATACTGCCAGCAGGAAGGAGGGAGGTGGTGCTGTCCCTATATGGATCGCTGGCAAGACCCCACCTTCAGTAATGTGTCCAGTTCTGGAGATCACATCTCAGGAAGGAAACAGACAGAGTGGAAGTGGTCCAGAGGAGGTTTACCAAAATGGTGCAGGGTCTGCATCAAAAGCCCCAAGAGGAAAAGCTGAAAGAGTTAAATATGTACTCCTGGAGGAGAGGAGGGAGAGGGAGAATACGATCAAGACCTTTAAATACCAGTACTGGAAGGGGTTATTTTTCAGAGAAAATGGTGCTCTAGAATAAGGGTGCATGATATGAAGCTGGAAGGGGGTAAACTAAGGAGGGGTGTGAGTACTTCTTCACAGAAAGGGTGGTGGATACCCAGGAAATCCTTCCAGCAGAGGTGGTGGGAGCAAAATGTGATGGGATCTCAAAATGCCTGGGACAGGCACAAGGAATCATAGGGATAAGAAATGTGTGTGTGGGGATTAAATGAGATCAAGTAGGGACTGCTACAAAAAATGAAGGTTAACAAAAAGAGGCAGACTGGGTGGGCTCAGCGGCACTCATCTGCAGTCACATTCTATGTTTCTATGAAAACTAGAGGCAGGAGCTAATGCACTAGCAGGGAAAGACCGTCTTATAGAGTGGGTTCTGCAAGCCTGAATGGGGCTCTGTACCATACCACAGATCTGGAAGAGGAGACAGTGCTTATGCTATTGTAGCAAACCCACACTTTCTACCCGGGTTAGAGTCTAGAGTTTTCCAAATGTGGGAAACAAAGGGCATACAGAGTACTGGGAGTCTAATAAAACGAGACGGAGTTAGACCCTTTGAGGAGTTTAAACAGAACTGGGACATTCCCAACTGTCATCTTTTTAACTACATGCAGGTCAGATCCCACATACGAAAGCATGTGTGGGTGGATGGGGGGAGGGATGGCCCAAATAATCTCCACTTCACATTACTGAGAGGATAATTCAGGGAAAATAAGGCAGGAACCTAAGAATATGATGACACAAGTGGTGGCACACCTGCTCCAGACCTATCCAAGAAGATCAAGCAGCACTGGACATAAGAGTCAGCAGCAGACCTGTTAGACTGTGACTGGTCCATGTCACAGACTGGTTCCTCCAGAACTCAGCCTACATTACACTAGCAGCTTTTCCCGACCCTTCAACCGCCTTAATGCTCATCTCAGTATGCTGCCACCACCCAGTTTAACTCTCGCTTGGGGGTATATTTGGGTTCGAGTCCCACCACTAGCCACTTCTCACACAGTACAATGGCCTTTTAAAAGTACAAATTACCCCTTTATAGTCACAGCTGGGAACACTCTTTAACCTGCCCCGTATTACACACAGGTGGTGCTTTGGAACAGTTTAGTAGCCTGCCTCCTCAGAGACAGATCGATGGACTTGCCAAATACAACAGGTTACCCAAATACAGTCATAGACAGCATTAAGTACGTAAAACTAATATTTGCTACTCCACAATATTTACACATGGCATCAGATTATACAGACCAGCGTCTACAGGAAACACTGTAACACTACACAAATGAAAAATAAATTTTCACAGACAGAATGTAAACAGAAAAAAACTCAGTAGTTTCTGGACAAGTCTAAGTAGGTAACTTTTTTCATATTTTTTATTAAGAATATAAAAATCATACTACAAAGTATATTTAAAGGTAGTATGATTGTAAAATGTGTGTATACATATTGGTATATTGTAAAGTTTCATAAATACCCCTGTAGATAAGTTTGTAATAAAATATCAATTAAAATATGTAGGAGTGCATAGACTATAGTATAATTTACCCAACTGATATCATCTCATTTAAATAAGGGAGATGGACACGGCCACAATAGAGTTAAGCAAGGATTTTAACAGGTTATATACAAGCTGTCTACTGTCCAGTGTTCAATTTCAAGTTAGTGTCTGTTCCACAAAAAACATGTAATTTAAAAAAAAAAATTACATCATATAAATATGATAGAAACAGAGCTTTCCACTCACCTCTGGGAAACAACTGTGTTGATTCTTGAGACTTCCAATACTTCAAAATTAGACTTTTAACTCAAATACAGTTAGATTTAAGGAAAACTGTCAAAATCAGCCCACCCACCCCTCCCAAAAGCCTTACCTCGACAGCGCTTTCGTAAGTGAAACGCTGTTTTCACTTGTAAGAACTTACTTTTTATTTTGTAAAGTCCAGGGTTCTGCAAATGTCAGAAGCTGCATGGGTCCACTTCGGGGAAATACGACGCCACACGGCTTCCTTCTATACAAGTGGATTGAGGTGAGCGGTGTGGTGCTGCACTTTCCAGTGAAATGGATCCGCACAGCTTCCAATATCTTGCAGAACCCCAGACTTTACAAAATAAAGTACAGTTACGTAAGAACTTACCGTAACAGTAGATCTTCGAGAACAGCTCTTGCAGCAGGTTACACCATTAGGACTGAAGCCGGCAGGCGTCAGGACCCCATGGAAATTTTCTAGCTAGCAGTCTTCAGCGGGGACCGCCTCTGACATAGGTCCCGCCCCCGACGTCAAGCGTAGTACATAAGGAGGCGGTCCCGCCAGAATCCCCAGTTCTCCCGCCAGAGACTTCCGGCCGCTGGATGACATCAGAAGAGGAGACCGAGGATCCGCCATCAGATGGTCAAAACTAAGAACCAACCCTTCCAATCCTAAGGATAGTGTTAGGCAGGAACCTACTTCCTCCAAGGGGGAATGGTGGGCGGGAAGGTACCTGCTGCAAGAGCTGTTCTCAAAGATCTACTGTTACAGTAAGTTCTTACATAACTGTACTATCTTCTTCGAGATGCAGCTCTTGCAGCAGGTTACACCATTAGGACTGATTCCCAAGCAATGGCGCCTTTGAAAAGCCATCGGGAGGAGGCAAGACTGAAAATGAGACCCGTCTCCTGGGTCTAAGACAGAAGTCCCTGAAGAACGGCTAGGCCGAAACCAGCTCTTCGCCTTGAAGCGATATCCATGCTATAATGCCTGATAAAAGTGTGCACCGAACTCCAGGTGGCTGCAGCACATATAGCCGATATAGACACGTTCTTCAGTGCTGCAAAGGAGGTAGCCGCTCCTCTTGTGGAATGGCCCTTGACCACTCCTGGTAAGGGTTTCTTACGTTTGTCGTAACAAAATGAAAAAAACAATGAGCCAGCGTGAAAGGGTCTGTTTCGAGACTGGGGCACCTTTCATCCTCTCAGCAAAGGAAACAAACAGCTGCTCCGTTTTCCGGTGATGTTTGGATCTGTTCAAATAATATCTGAGACACCTGTGAACGTCCAGAGTGTGGAGCAGTGCTTCTCCTCAATTGGCGTACTTAGGAAAGTACACTGGTAAATCAATGTCCTGGTTAAGAGTAAGGGCTGAAACCACCTTGGGCAGGAACCTAGGATTTGTCCTCAGGGACACCCTGTCCTGATGAAAAATTAAATAAGGCTCCTTGCACATGAGAGCATGTAATTCGGAGATTCTTCTCGCCGAAGTAACGGCAACTAAAAACAACGTTTTCAGCGACAGAAAACGTAGCTCGCAATCTTCGGCAGGTTCAAAAGGTGGCAACATAAGCCGCTCCAGGGCAAAGGGTAAATCCCAAGGAGGGACGGGATCCTTAATGGGCGGCCTAAGGTAGAGGACCCCCCCTTAAAAAAAGCACGGGTAGTATCCAGCTGGGCCACCATGCGGTGGCTTAGGGGGGCATGATAAGCTGAGATTGCACAAAGGTGCACTTTGATCGAGGAGTAAGCTAGCCCGGATTGAAAGAGGAAAAGCAGGTACTCCAGAACCAGCTTCTCAGGACAGACTAAGGGCGAGAAACCGCGTGCTTGAGACCACAGGCAAAACCCGCGCCACTCATGGCGATGGTTGCGAGTGTGTCACGGGTTTTCGGCGGCAGAAAGAACTCTGCCACCCCTTTGCGAGACCCGTGTTTCCAAACGCAGGCTTGTCTCAGGAGTCAAGCATGCAGATTCAGTGAATGTAAGCCGGATGGACTAGTGAACCCTCCTCCTGAGACAACAGCTGGGAGCTGATTGGCAAAGGAAGCGGAGGTTCCCGGGACAACTGATCCAGAAGCGGGAACCAAATCTGCCTGGGCCAAAAAGGCGTATCAAAATAAGCGTCGCATGCTCCCTGCGAAGTTTGAGAAGGACTCTCTGGATCAACGGGAAAGGAGGGAAGGCATAAAGGAATCTGCCCGCCCAAGAGAGGGACAACGTGTCTCACCAGAAAACACCAGGCCCTGGATCTAGCGAGCAAAAACTGGGCAGTTTTGCGTTGGATGGGGAGGCGAATAGGTCTAATTCTGGAGTGCCCATCTGTGGAACAGATCCTCTGCCACCTCCTGTAGAAGTTCCCACTCGTGGACTCTGGCCTGGGAACGACTCAGGCTGTCTGCAACAGTGTTGTCCACCCCGGGAACGTGAACTACAATGAGGTTTGCGCCGTGTCTTATTACCCATTCCCACACCCTCATGGCCTCCCTGCAAAGGGGGTAGGAGTGTGTGCCTCCTTGTTTGTTGAGGTAATACATCACCGCAGTATTGTCTGTTTGTAACAGGAGAGTACTTGGTGGAATCTCCGACTAGAAGGCTTGCAGGGCATAAAGGACCGCCGTCATCTCCAATATGTTGATATGAAGATGAGATTCCTGGGTAGTCCATGTTCCCTGAGACCTCACCCCGTTCAAGTGCGCTCCCCACCCCAGCCCTGAGGCGTCTGTGGAGAGTGTTATCACCGGGGACGGCACTGTGAAAGGAACCCCCACTGAGAGGGTTCCTGGATCTAGCCACCATTGCCAGTCCCGAACCACGGTCTTCGTAATTCTGACCGGATGCTGCAGATGGTCTTGCCTTTGGTCCCACTGCACCCTTAACATCCACTGGGTTACCCGCATGTGGAATCTTGCCATCGGGATTGCTGGAATGGTCGCAGCCACGTGTCCGAGCAGGTGAAGAACCAATCTGGCCGGGACGGTCTTCTTCATTGACAGGTCCCTTATGAGGGATCGTATGTGTTCCGCTCTGTCTTCGGAAAGAAAGGCCTTCCCCTTGACGGTGTCTAGAACTGCCCCTATGAACTGCAATTTCTGAGACGATACCAGGAGGGACTTCTCGTAGTTGATTAAGATGCCCAGAGACTGAAAGAGAGCCTGGGTATGCTGAATGGCCAACAGCAATGCCTCCTTGGAGGAGACCATGAGAAGCCAGTCGTCCAGGTACAGGAACACGTAGTGGCCCTGTCTCCTCAGAGACGCTGCCACGACTGCCATGCACTTGGTGAATACCCTGGGTGCTGATGACAGCCCAAAAGAAGTGCTCGGAACTGAGGTGGCGCATCGAGAAACCTCGGGCCGAGGAACCTCCTGTGCGCCTGAGCGATAGGGATGTGCAGGTAGGCGTCCTGCATGTCTAGGGACGCCAAGAAAGCATCCTTCTTCAGCATGGGGATTAGTCCTGGGAGGGTCACCATGCGGAAGCGCTTGTAAACGACCGACATATTGAGGTCGCTGAGATCCAAGATTGGACGGAGGTCCCCTGTTTTCTTTGGAACCAGAAAGAAGTGTGAATAATAACCTGCTCCTCTCTGGTTCCCTGGAACATGCTCCAAAGCTTCTTTCTGTAGGGCAGAGCACTTCCTGCCTTATGAGCAGAGCGTGCTGACCCGAGTAGCAGGAGGAGGAGAGGAGGCCTTGTGGGGGGCTTGTCTAGGAATTCTATATAGTGGCCTTTTTCGACCAACTGTAGCACCCACCTGTCCGTGGTGATCGACCACCACCATGGCAGGTGGTCTGTGATGCAACCCCTGACCTTTGTTTCCCGTTGATCCTGAGGAGGGGCGGGGGCTGGGAAGGAGTCATGCCGTGGCAGCAGAGGGTCCTGCAGGTTGGGCCGACTTGGTAGCACGTTGGCCTCTACCTGAGGATGTCTTGGCCTGGGCTTTCCAGGAGAAGGAACCCCTCTGTTGCTGGCTGGAACGAGGCTGTTGCCTCTGAGTCCGGCTGCGAAACTGACTCTGGTTCCTACGAAAGGAACTGAGTCTAGATCTGTACATGGCTTGGACAGATCTAACGGCCTTCCCAGCTTCCTGTAATTTGGTGATGACCTTTTCCGAGGCTTCACCAAACAAAACTTCGCCATGCAAGGGAGCGTCCATAATATTTTTCTGGACGTCCGGTGTGAACCCGGAGACACGAGCCATGAGTGTCTCAGGAGACATATGCCTGAGGCTGCCGCTCTGGCCGAAGAGTCCACAGAGTCGTCCGCGGCTCGGAGCACCTGGGTCCCCACATCTGAACCTGTGTGGAGGAGCCGAAGGAGTTCATCCTTTTGGCCACCATCTGGCAATTTCTCTGCCAGTTCCTGTCCCTGTTCCCACAGCGCGTTCTGGAACTGAACCATGTGGGTCAGGTTATTCAGTGATCTAATGGCGCAAGTCGCAGCCGCATAAGTGCGCCTGCCCAGCACGTCCAACTGCTTGGACTCCGGGTCCAGTGGCTGCATGCTCAGATGTTGCAGTTTCTGAGACCGGTCATGAGAGGCTGTAATGACCAGGGAGTCGGCCAGAGGATGATTAGCCAGGTACTGGTCCTCCCTTGGGGCCTTGTACAGGCGGTCAGCCTTCTTCAGCATTGCCGGGGTTGAATGTGGACACTTCCACGCTGCCTTGGTGACGTCCACGAAAGTGTCCACCAATGGTGGCACTACCACAGGCTTGGCATCTTTTTGGCGAAGGTAGCAGGCAAGGCGTAGTCTTTTGGGGTCGAGTTCCTCCGCATCCCATCCCATGTTCTCTTGGATGTGTCTCATTATCTCGGCGAATGAGGGGTCACCCGGAGAAGACCTAGGGAGGGCACGTGGGTCCGGAGAGGGCATGCTAATTGGAGAACAAGACCTGGAGCATTCAGAGATGTCAGATCTGGAATCTTCCGTAGACAGTGAATACCGACGTCTTCTGGGTCTCTTGGGGCTGGGTGACCCAAAAGAGTATCTTAACGGAGGCCTTCTCTTTTCTGTAGATCTGCCTCTAGGAGGTGCTGCTGGCTCCTGGGGGGAAGGTGCTCGGCCTGCTGCCCCTTTTGGTGAAAGCGGGGGGCGCAGACGTCAGTGGTGCCGCAGGTGCGGGAGGAGGGTGCGTGGTGACCACATCCTTTTTGATGGTGTCCCACCAGAAAGTGAAGAGCTCCTTCACTTCTGCCAAGTTTAGGCCCGACGACAGACCGGGCGCCGGTGGCCTGTCGTCGGGGCCGGGCGTCGGCTCCCCGGGGGTCGGCTCCCCAGGGGTCTCAGGTTCTGGAGAGGGCTCCCGTGGGAGTTCGACAGGTCGGAATCGCCCGCCTGGTCTTCGGGCTGAGTAGACTCCTCCTCCAACAACGCCTCCTGACCGATGTCGGTAGGCGGCAGTGTGGTCCTTCTGGCTGCGGTATCTGACGTCGGTCCCCCCGGCGGCGTCCTGGGGGGTGAATGCCTGACTGGCGACGGGTGGCGAACTGCCCGCGGTTCCCGGGAGTTTTTGTGTACCTTGGCCGACGTCAGGTGGGCCGACGTCCGCTCAAGGGAGGTCAGCTCCTTGGTCTTGCGTTAGGGAGGCGGCGGCGGCAGGGAGACTGACCGGACGTCGGGGGCCGAGTGCCAGGAAGAGGACTTGTGATACTCCCCTGACCTGGACGAGGCCTTAGCCGAAGAAGCGGGCCTGGAGGTCTTGGCAGGCCGCAGAGTCGAAGAACCACTGGCCGAGTTGACCACGACTGGGGAAGGCTGAGAGTGGGCTCTAGACGGGGAGCGGTCCGACCTGGAGCCGGAGCTGCGCGAGTCCGAGGCCCTGGAGGGGAGTCTGGGTCTCACCTTCTCCCGGTGCTTCTCGCGGTGCCTGTGTGACTTCCCCGAAGATTCCCCTCTGGAGGAAGGTTCCATGGCCTTAAGCTTTACTTCAAGAAGGAAAGCCTGGAGAGCCTTGTGTCGGCGGATTCTCGTTCGGCTGTTAAAGCCCTGGCAGAAGGAGCAAGCCTGGGTGTCGTGATCCGGGCCCAGGCACCGAACATAGGCCGAATGAGGGTCTCTGAAAGGGATCTGCTTCCCACAGGCACACTTCGAAGAATGGCCCTCCACTGAAGTTGGGGAGGACATCAGATGAAGAAACGGCTGAAAAATGGATTTCCTTCGAAGTTTGGATAGTTTGGAATAGATTTCCTGGTCGTCGCGCGCTAGACTAAACCGATGAGGTCGAGACATGCAAAGTCGACAGTGGGAAAGAACTGGAGATTCTGGCGGGACCACCTCCTTATGTACTACGCCTGACGTCGGGGGTGGGACCAACGTCGGAGGCGATCCCCGCTGAAGACTGCTAGCTAGAAAATTTCCGTGGGGTCCTGACGCCTTCAGTCCTAATGGTGTAACCTGCTGCAAGAGCTGTATCTCAAGAAGATCAAAAGTTATTATAAGTGAAAAACTGTGTTTCATTTGCAAAATGCTCAATCGAGCGGGCTGATTTTGACAGTTTTCCTTTAAATATTTCATAAATGTTATTTTGATCTTTCACTGTAAAGAAATTGCTCAACTACATTAACGCAATTGAGGTTGGCAATTTTTAATCCTAGCTTGTTTATAATGTTAAATGATTCATGCCACCATTTCTATTTTATTTCACAGTCCCAGGAGTAGTAGAAAGTGCCAGCTCCGTCTTTTCCACATTTCTAACTTTTTGTGTAAGATTTTACATACATTTTAAATAGGTGTGAAGGAGTGTAATATTTATTAATTTTAACTTGTGTGAATCTGTCTCTTGTTGTTTTATATTCATAAGTCGTTAATATGCTGTTATGTTGAGTTGCTGTCAGATCTACCCCTAGCTCTTTGTTCCAAAACTCTTCTGTTTTGTTATAGATTTTGCTTCTGTTACCATGGAGATCCTTTTGTAGCCATGCCACAAATTCCTTTTCTTCAATACTTTAGTGGAAAATTGTTAATCAGTAGAAATTATACTGGAAGCGCTTTCACACCTTTTAAAATCCTTACTTAAAGTATTCTCTCTCTCTGTTCGTATTTCCAAAAATATTTATCGTCTAGATTGTACTCTGTTCTGCATTCACTCCAGGATATTAAGTTCTTGTCATTCATTAGTTGTGCCCATCTAGTGATACCTCCCCCTCCATCCTGAAGCACTACATGGTTTCCTTCATAGTTTTACACTAGGGTTATGCCACTTCCTATTGGATTTAAATATTTTTTTGGTTTGATATTGGTTTCCTTTTGATAGGTGATCACCAATTTTGCCAAATTTCTGGTGACTGCACTTTTAGATTTCTTAAACCTTTCTGGCAAGTACCAGATATTAGCGATGGAAACACTATCACTGACATCATTCATTGTTATCCAGTTTTCAATATACAGGTTAATACAATACTGTTTAATTTTATGCCCAAGAGGATATTAATTCTATACAGTATGCAGTATGAATATTCAGGGTCTGGACATGCTAAGCCTCCCTCTTCCTTTCGGAGACATAATTTAAACCAGGAAATTCTAGGGGCCCTGTTGTTCCAAATAAACTGTTTTAATATTTTAGTGAGATTGCTGAACCAACACCAGCAGTGTCACTGGCTCAGTAGGTTGCACACTCGCCTCTGAGGCCGGGAGATCAGAGGGCTGTGGGTTCAGTTCCCGTATTTGGCAGCTGGGTGACTATCCCAGTGCTGACACTGTAGTGCAGCATGAGGGGGGTGCTGCACTTCTGAGGTGCCGTGTTTCAGATGAGACGTTAAACCGAGGTTCCATCTGCCTGGATTGGTGGTAGTTCAGGTGGATGCTAAAGATCCCATGGCACTTATCGAAAAAGAGTAGGGGAATTTTATTGGAAAAAAAAAAATGGACTTCAATACAGAATAAAACAGAAAACATTAAAACAAAAGCCAAAATGAGATAACATAGAAACAGAGAGAAAAAAAGAAAATATATCAATCAGTCCATGCGGTACAGTTAATCCAGAGACATTTAGATTGGTCAAATGAAACATGGTCAAGATTATATTGCATCAGTCTCTTACTAGCCTTACATACAATAGTAAGCAATTCAACATGTGAAATAAATTTTTGTTGCAAAATCTAGACACCTAGATTGCCAAATATGAAAACGTATGAAACATAAAATAACATAAATGGTGTCATGGTTATACCTGACAAACGTATTTTGTAAGGGACCAAGCATTATGGTAGGATAATCAATATCCCTAAATCCAGTCTCTTTCCAATGGCCCGCCAGTATGGACCAAAATGGACTTACACACGAACAATTTGAAAATAAGTGACATTGAGTTTCTAGAATTTGGTCACAACTAGGTCTAGGACAAAACCTTTCTGATAATTGTTTATGTTTACTATTCCCCTTGACCCCCAACCTCCTATAATTGCTTAACCATAAACAATCCCAAGAATATGATGGGATCCTTCTAGTCAGAAGGTGTCTCAATATATCTAACTTTTTATGTGCCGGACAGTCAGGAAAAACAACGTACGTTCGACAGACAGAACATGCTTATACACCTTCCGTCTGTCCAAGGTCTGGAGATGACGAGGGGTAATGTCCCACCGAATAACCTGTTTCATACATTCCAGCATAGAAGGTGGTAAATAAGGGAGTCAAGATAGTAACCTAGGCTTCTTCTCCTGCCAACTGGGAATACACAAGTATAGCCAGTGTTCTACCAAATGCCTCCATAAAACATCCCCAGGTTTCAAAACTGACCCCAAACTATAAACTAAAAAAATACTAAAAAAGAAAGCAACAGGGTGGATGATAGAAACCCCTCCCTCAACAATCAGGAGAAAGGTTAATTCTCTCTTAATAGGGTTTAATCGAGACCCCAAGAATGCTTGGAAGAAAAAAACAAAAAACGAAACAACTGAGTCCACATACGGAATGGTGGAGGGAAAACATAACATATATACAAGAATATTGGAGTAAGAAGTCTTAATTAACATAACCTGTTTCTTCCTAGAAAGTTGCTGTCCTTTCCACTCCCCAACTAAACGAGCCCCCTACCTAGTGCTACTTCCCAGTTTCGTTCTGCCATATCTCCAGGACCAAACTGTACCCCCAGAATCTTAATAGGTTCCTTGGAAACAGGGATTCCTGCTATGACACCATAAGGTGACACAGGAGTGGATCCAATGACTACCCCTGTAATCTTACTATAATTAATCCTGGAACCAGAAATACTCAGAAAAACACTAATAGTGTCCTGTAAAGCCTGGACAGAAAACTGGGGGGTTAAAATCAACACCAGATCATCTGCATAAACTAGTACCTTGTGTTGTAGCAGGGTGGGAGAGACATCAATACCCGTCAGAGCATAGTTGGATTGCAACATCCTAATAAAAATGTCTATCATAAAGGCATAAAAAGTAGGGTTCAACGGGCATCCCTGACGTACTCCCTTACCAATGCGAATTTTCCGTCCATACCAGCTATTGACATTAGGAATAACAACAGCCCCCTGATACATCGAAGATATACAGAATCCCAAAGGCTTTTAAAAATAAAAATAAAAATGTGTGTTTAACCCAATCAAAAGCCTTTTCTTGGTCTAATTCAAAAACAAACACCTGTAAGTGTTTGAAGTCTCCCCTATAAAAAATTTCCCTCAACCAAATGAGATTATCCTGCTGTTTCCTACCTTTAACAGCACAAGTTTGTACAGAATGAAGAAGCTCTGGAGTGACCTTAGAACATCTAGCCAACAAAATTTTGCTCAAGATTTTTACATCAGAATTCAAAAGACTTAGGGGACGCTAATTCCCTATGTTAGCTTTGTCACCCTTTTTATATAACAAGATCAAAATGGTCAGTCATAGAAGGAGCAAAACTACCAGAGTGCAAAATATAGTTCAACAGAACAACCAATACCGGACCAAGAACATGTAGGAAAGTTTTATAAAACCCTGCTCCAAGGCCGTCAGTACCCAGAGCAGACTGTAAGCTAAACTATTAACAGCATCAGTCATAGCAAGGTCCACAGCCTCTTGCGTCAAAAGGACAGAAGCAGAGGCCAGAGCTCCCATCCCAGCAACCGCCTCTTTCTCCGCATCTCCCGGTGAAGTGGCCATCTTGGAAAGATGTACGGATAATCCCCCAGTGGAGAGCAGGGGAATCTCCCTGGTATCCTGGCCAAATTTCTCCCATTCACTAAAAATACCATCAACAGCTTAATCTGGTTCACTTTCAGTTGCTTACCATCTATATCCGCCCTCCACCGGTCGCTCCCGAAAAAGGGACTTCTAGGCCCAGTGGGCTTACCGGGTCAACAAAATTCAATAAATTCAATAAATAAAACTTTTGGGGACTGTTATTAATACTGCTTGAAATGTATACGAGACTTGGGGAATTACTATCATTTTGAGACTAGTACTTTTTCCCCTCAGGGAGAGTCTTATTTTCTGCCATATTCCGTACTACGGGAGTTCTTATTAAGACTGATAACATTTATTTCATATAGTTTTGTAATACTGTTGGTCAGTTTTATACCCAAGTAATCTAGATAATCACATTTAATTATGGAGTTAAAGTGAGAATGTCTGGTACATTGACGTGGTTGAGTGGCAGCACCTTCTAACTATTTTTAATTTACTTTATATCTAGAGCATTTAGAGTATGTTTTGATAATTTTTTTGGTTTCTGTCAATTTGCCTATTGGATTTTCCAAAAGCAATGGCATGCAATCTACGTAGGCTTTAATTCTGCACTGTGCATTTCCCTATTTGTATTCCTTTTATTGTCTCGTGTCTCCTTATTTCATTCATAAGCATTTCGAGGGCTAAGACAAAAAGAGTAGAAGGTAAGGGACACCATTGCCTTATTCCCCTCCCCAAAGGAAGCTCTTCTCATAAAATGTTATTTGCTTTTATTCTGGCATTTAGCACACTGTACAAGGTTTTAACTACATCTGCTAGCGCTACTGGAAATCCCCATTCTTCCAATACAAAAAAAGAGGTACTGCCATTGAACTATGTTAAACATTTTTGTATAGTGTTAATTTTTTATTGTTCTATATGCTCGGTTATATACTAAATGTTGTAGATGGCAGAAATTATGACTCTGCCCAGGATAAACCCACTCTGGTCTAGATGTATAAAATTGTCTACTAATGGCAAAAGTTTTGTTTACAATTTTAGCGAGGATTTTATATTCACAGTGTAAAACGGATATTGGTCGATAATTCTCTAACTTTTGATGGTCTTTCCCAGCTTTTGGAATTAAAGAAATACTGTCAGAGCAGTGGTAGTGGTACCACTCATGACACCAGCGACCTGCATTTGGGAACCAGTGCAGGGCACCAGGGGCTGGCCGGGTGGAGGAGGATCAAGCATCCAGGAGGACGCGCTCCTCCTCTGGGGAGGGAGAGCTGCTTGGCTCTGCTGTTCCACTGCCACCTGGGTGACCACAGGCGGCAGTGCCAGGAACAGTTAGTGGGAGAGTCGGACGCAGAAGGGTGCTGCGTACCTCGCACGGTCGCTTGTGTGCATGTGCACACACCACCTCCGATGCCAGCACCCAAGTGGGAGGGATTAAAAAAACAAGGAAAAAGACAGGACCCCAACAGGATGAATACCGGCTCCCTGCAGGCCCCGGGCCAGTGGCGTGGCACTCCTCCATCTGGGATCTGATGTGGCAGGTGCAGAGCAAGGCCCTGCCACCCCCGGGTAGGGAGAGGACATGTGGAGGATGGAGTAATAAAGCAAGCCCATGAGATGCCAGGTGATAGGGATGGAGGAGCCAGTAAGATGGTGGGCCAGGGACCAGGGGAGGATTAAAATAAAAAAAAGAAAGAAAGTGTCATATCTTGTGTTAAATTTGTATTTTTTATACAATTTTTCCAATAAATGAATGAGTATATCACTGAAAATCTGGTAGTATTGTATGATAAAATCATCTTCTCCCCAGCATTTTCTTTCATTTATAAGATAACATTTTCAATTTCAGCTTTTTAATTGAGGCATTTAAATTGTCAAGCTCACTTGTGAAAAAGAGGAAGGCAGTTATGTATGCTCTGTATATAATACACGTTTACTACTTGGTGTACATTTTGATTTCTGTGAAGTAGTGTATTAATTTAAAAACAACTGGAAATCTTACCACTGTCAGAACAGAAAAGACCTGAGATATCAGACTGTTATTTTTTTTCCCCATCTGTTTTAATTCTTTTTGCTAACATATTGCCTTGAATTTCACTTTCAAGACACCAGTTTCTTTTGGTCCTAGACCAATTCGTTTCTACCTCTTACTTTTTTTTTGTTAACTTACTTTTTATCCTGAGAGCCGGATGGCAACCTCGGGGGAATCGCCTAGTACTCCACCCCTTGAGGACATCAGCTGTGCCGCAGCATACCATGGGTCACCAGCCATTCAAGACAAGCCAAGGTCCCGGCGTGTGGGATTCCACGTCATGCTGCCACCAAGATCCCATGTTTTCCCCCCTTTGGAGCTCCACCCCATGAGGGTGCCAGCACAAGGACAGAAGTCCAGACGAACGACAAGCAGAAGCACACCACTGTCAAGCGCCTACCAGCACCCTCCCCACCCAATGCTCACCTCTGGAGCAGATGCTTCTCTGCCCATGCTTCCACTGGCGGCGTGGCAAAGGGGACACACTGATGCTGCCCAGAGAAGCCCCCGCCCCCAGAGGTGGCTAGCGTCCTACTGGATGTTCTGCCCACCTCCCCCCAGGCCTGCCCCCGACAACCCAAGGTCGTTCCCAAACCCAGGCTGTCGGTGTCGGAAGCAATACCGCTACTGCTGAGCCGACGGGCCAGCCCTTTATCTGTCTGTTTGAATAATTATTTTTTAAGATTATCATATTCTGCTTGTTAGAATTAGCATTATGAATTTAAAATGAATTTATTTCCATTTTTGTTCCAGTTCTTTTTCTCTAAGTTTCCTTCATTTATTTTTGAGTTCAGCGTAGTTAATAATTTTCCCTCTTGCTGCTGCTTTGAAAGCACCCCAGATTTTCACACTGTTTTCCATTTGAGTGCCAATTAAGTCCAAAACTATCTTATTCCTATTTTTATTTTCTCTGAGAGATCCTGGTCTTGTAATAATGCATTGTTCAGTTTCCAGAAGAACCACAGCCTGTGAGAGTTTTCAATAAACATTTCGAAGTGCACTAGGTTGTGATCTAACAATATGCTTGGTTTAGTCGAGAAGGAAATGGCTAAACTGCATGCTAATAAAGGTCTAAAAACTACAATGTAATCTATCCTGGACTGAGTTTTGTATCTTACAGATCAGTGAGTGAATTCTAGGGAGTTACTCTGGTGTTCTCTCCAAAGATCTTCTAATGAGCTGGCTTCTATAAAATTATTGCATATTCGAGATCTATATCTTGTCTTTAATATTTCTCATAAGTAATTCATATCGCCACCTATAATAAGATTTTCTGTATCCCATTCTAATAGTAGTTTGTTTACCTCAGCAAAAAGCCAGGGACTTTTTAAATGGTGCATAAATTAAACCCATTACCAACAGAATTCCCTCCAGATCAATTTTTAGTATACAAAGTCTTCCTTCCGTGTCAGATTTATACTCAGATTTTACCCATACATTTTTTCTGCATTATTATAATGGTATCTTTGCTATTTCTTTTGTCTATGCGGGTGAAGAAAACCTGCTTTATCCAAGGTTTCTCCATTTTTTGTATCACATATTTATTGAATTTGCCATACACTGTATATATGACATACAAGCATGGAAAAAGAACAACACAACTCATCACGAACAGTTTAAGACACAGAATAAACTCAGTCTCCTTTAGGGGGTTTCACAAATTCCTAGTATTTAAAAAAAAAAAAAAAAAAAAAAACAAAGAAGTGGAAATAATTTACTTAGCACTCAACTTTTGTCCTGGAGTATAATACCTAAAGTTTTTTAAGAGTAATAAATTCAAACAGACCCAGAATTCCCTGATGCATCAGATCCCTTCCAAAACAAGTTGTGCCCCTATGTTATATTAAATCTTTGTGTGTATGGAAAAAAGAACAAATACATAACACGCAACAAAAGACCTCAATATGTGGTTAGTAGATAAACCATGGATATAAAAGAAACAAAATAAACAGTTCATGGCAGTTGTTTAAGATTCTGTACATGTATACTAATACAAACATATTTCATCAGGCCACTGGTGACTAATTACTTTAAATACTTTTGCTCCTGTATTGGATCCCCATGCCCCTTCGGCCAAGAACTACCCTAAATCAAGAGTGTCTAGTATGAGTTAAACCCATATCAAGGCCCATCCCTATTCAACAGTGCTGACAACTTTTACCTGCCCCCCAATCCCTCAGTATCATTGCCTCCCCAACCATGAGTGTCCAAAAATGTACCCGTCACTAAGGAATTTCTCCTTCTTATCCTTTAACACATAGGTTAGCCTGTCTACAGCTAGGACCTAGATCGCCAATCTTTTACACCGATTTATTATTGGGACAGTGCCTATTACCCACAAATTCTGAATCCCCTGGAATGCTACAGTCAGCAGGACCCTTTATCCATCTAGGGTATAAAATACATTAATTTTTCCCTTCCTCCTCCACTTCAAACAACAGTGACAGGGGGGATGTTGCTATAGGTGGGCCATCCATCCTCGACAGCGCCTAAGCAATTCCCTTCCAGAATGGAATCAAATGGGGGCAGTTCCAATAGTAATGAAAGAAGGTCCCCCTTGCCGCTCTACATTTTCCACAGATTGGGGAAACCCCCAGGTAAAAACGATGCACAACACTCGGGGGGATAATATAACCAGTGTATGAACCTGTACTGCATCTCCTTGAATTTGTTACATAGAAGAAGCCCCTTGTGAGATTCCCAGCAATAAGTCCCAGTTATCCTCAGAAATTTGAATTCCAAGGTCCCTGTCCCACCATTGTCTGACCTTAAGGGTGTTATTGGGCCCTATCCTGTTTAGCCGCCCTTCCAGTTAGTCCCTTTTCATTTTTCTTAGCACCCAGGATTTCCCTTTCAACATTAATAAGAGGAGAGACTGCCCGTGAAACTCTACCCAATTTCCGACAGTACTTCTGTAGCTGGAAGTATCTGAACAAGTGCGATCAGGGAATTCCCAACCCCAATTGATTTCCTCAAATGTAAGCATTCCCTCATTAGTAACCAAATCTCCCAGGCACTGAATCCCCTGGTCTTGCCACAGAGAAAACCTGGCATCCTCTAAGCCGGGTAAAAAGATCAGGTTACCTGCAATAGGGACCAAGAGGGAGTTTTGCCTGATCGGAGCCTCTCCTTTTCTTAATGGTCACCCATGCCTCCAACACCGAGATAACCAGTGAGCTGTAGTTACCCAATTGTCTATAAGCCTTAAGACCTCTCATAACTAAACAGGCCGAAACCCTTCCTGGACAACCCTCCTCTTCTAGGTCAAGCCAACTGGCTGCACTTCCCCTGTTTACCCAATTATGACTGTATCGGTGCTGGACCGCCAAGTGATAGCCTATAATATTTGGGAACCCCAGGCCTCCATTCTCCTTTGATGCCTTAAGCTTTTGTAAACTAATCCTGGGCTTTTTCCATTCCAGATGAAATCAGAAAAGCCTTTGTCTAATCTCTTGAGATCCTTATTAGATGTACAATATAGGACCATCTGCATCGTATAAAGGATCCTCAGCAGAATATTCATCTTAAGTAGGACAGTCCTACCAAGCCAAGAAATTGGGAGCCCACGACACCTGGACATATGCTTCACTACTGACTCAAACAGTGGTGTTTAATACAGTGCGTATAAGCTACCAATCTTGGGTCCCACTCTAATGTCCAAGTACATCAAGAATTTGTCGACAGGCCTGAGGATCCATGTACATCTCCCTTGTTCCCCACCCATCCCTTGATCCAAATACATTATCTCTGACTTATGCAAATTTAGTTTATACCCCGAAAACGAGGCAAAGTGCTCTTTAATTTGGAGTAGGGCAGGTATCAACTCCTCAGGCCTGGTGACAAAGAGCAGTATGTCATCTGCATAGAGAGTAATAATATGCTGATGACACCCCGGGACTGATCAAAATAGCCAAGTCGTTCCTTACCCGAATGGCCAATGGATTGAGTGTTATGGCAAATAGTCGAGGGGACATCCCTGTCTCGTTCCTCTCCCAAGCCAAACTCCTCTGACGGTGAGCCAATAATTAACACTCGTGCCATCGAAGCACAATAAAAAGCACTCACCAACTGCATAAACCCATTTCCCAAGCCAAACTTATGAAAGGCAGTCAGCATGTAGGGCCACTTTACCTGTCAAATGCTTTCTCAGCATCCATGGACAAGACACAAACCCGTCCATGGATGCTGAGAGCCCCATCAGATCGCATTCAACAACCTCCGCATGTTGTGGTAGGATAATCTCCCCTGGATGAACTCCATCTGGTCAGAGTGAACAATATAAGGAAGCACTTTCTCCAACCTTAGAGCCAGGACTTTAGTCATAATTTTATAATCATAATTTAACAGGGAGATGGGCCTGTATGATGAGCATTACATCAAATCTTTATCCGGCTTTGGGAGTACACAGATGTTAGCCTCATAGCACATTTTAGGGAGTTCCCTCTCAGGGGCCCAGCTAATTCTTCCTGCAATTCTTTATAATATTCCGCCCTGAAACCTTCACGTCCCCCCACCTTCCCCCTTAGCCAAGGATTCTTGAATGTCTGTGGTACCTAAATAAGCTTCCTATAAACAGGTTATCAAAATCTCATGGTTTCTAATGTATTTGTATGATCTAGCTCTTCTGACTGGTGAGGAAATTCAGTTGATATTAAGTGTCATGCCTTGAATCAATATTCCCATTTATTAATAAAGAAATAACCATGCTAACCCAATAATTATCGATATAACTTCTGCCTTGCACCTGATATTCCCATATTTTTTTTTATAATTTTTGCATTCCCTCTGCCCAAGCACCCCTTCCCAAGAACACATACAAGGAATCTACTCCTGTATGTCATCCATTTTGTTCTTGGCATGCCTTGCATTGCCATGAGGTATTCCTTCTCTACCTGTTTATGTTGAGTTCAACATTTATGTAATTTTAACAACATTTTTAACAAAAGAACTTAAAAAAAGCAAAATATGTTTTATGTCACCTACTGTTGAACATTACAGCAAAAACCCCACCACATTCATTTTACCTAATAGAGGTCTGTATAGATTCTGCAATGTTAAATATAAGACAAGTCACAATGTATATGACTGCAAACCTGTAAGGAGAACAGTGAAAAAGAGGAGAAGCTCATGAAAAATCACATCCTATCAAGAAATAACAATACAGTTGAACCTCGATTATCCAGACCTCTCGGGGACAGCAGTTTAGTCCAGATAATAGATCGACCGGTTAATCGATAATACCCATCAGAAACACCCAAAACTGCAGACACAATAGACACCACTGAGTAAAGTACTATAAAACGATTAGAATATGGTTAGTAAACGGCATTCTTCAGAATCTTTAAAATATTTAGGGATACAGCTTGACCCTAATCTCTCCTATGGACCTCATGTAGATAATGTAACTAGAGCTGCTAATACATGGCTTGGTCTCCTCTACAAACACAGATAACACCTCACGACAGAAGCTTTGAAGGTTGCAGTCCTGAGCTCTGTGATCTCTGTAATAGACTATGGTCTCATCATTTATGGCTCAGCCACAACCACAACCCTTAGACACCTCTCAACTGCCTTAAATAAGGCATGTCGGCTCATCACTGGCGCTCACTGTCTCACCCACACATGTGACCTGTACACCCAGACCAGCTGGCTCCAACTATCAAACCGCATAAAGTTTCTCACCTGCTCCATGGCGAAAAATATCTACCTTGGCCTTGCACCTTCTGGGGTCTCAACTCTGTTTCAACACCGAACCAACAAACGGTGCCTTCGGAGATCCACGCTACAGCTAATGAAAGTCCCCCACTGTCACACTTCACAGGGACAACGCTCTTTTGCTTATTGAGCGCCACTCTGGTTCAGTGGCCTCAGCCCCACCATCTCCTCTGCCCCAACAATTGGTATGTTTAAAACTAGGCTCCGGGACTATCTCACTAACAACAGCTCCCGTGACTGTCCAACTTAACCTTGTTTCTCCACTTCCCTGCCTGCTCTAGTGGTCCCCCCCTTCCCTCCTCACTGGATTCTAACCTCACATCTTGGTATACCCAATGCTGCACTTTTCACCCTCTCCCCACCCTACCTACATTCTTTCTTCCCCCCTTCCCTCCCCTCTCCCTATGACTCTGGCACTTCTTATCTCTTGTCTGTTTTCTCTGACAAATGCCACTGGCTGCCTTGCTTACAATGTTACCCTTGAAATGTATTAATCTGTAATCTGTTTGCAATTTCCACAGTGTTGTAATGTCTGTCTTGATGTTCCCCATAATTTGTATTTCTCTGACGTGGAACCTTTGTAAAATAGCCTTGGCTCAAAGGTATTTATAATCATAGACTTGATAAATAAATAAAAAAAAATTATTAACAAGCATTTGTAAATGCCAGAGTTTGTTGCTGGGATTGATGTTGGTATGCACAGACTGGCAGAACTACAGTTCCCAGCAGAAAGAACAAGTTATGCCACCAAGTTCACATTCCCGTTGAAATACAGGGAAGTGCATACTTGTTTCCTCAGTTCGTGATCTGGCTTTGAAGAATGACGATGTGTCTGTGGTTCAGAGAAGTTGAGGGCACTGGGGCCCCACCATGGATTGGGGGGAGTTATGGTTAGAAACCCTAACGCCCCGGGAATTTGTTGGTATCTGCGCTACAAATTTTCAACATGACCTTTTGTAACCCCCACCTCCTGAAAGCAATTGGGAACTCTGCTCATGAACAGTGGCACTGTGATTTTGTTAATCTGTCCTGAACGTTGATTTCTCACAGCGACTGCACCATTCTGCACCAGATGTGCGAAAACACAGTGTGGGCAGGATGGGAAAAATTAGAGCTGTACTATTCATACAGAGGTGTGCAGAGATGGCAGTGTTGAACATCTGGAGTGAAAATATTAAAAATGCTTGAACGTACAAGTGTAGGTGGAAACTGCACAACGCACGCTCGAAACAGTCATTTAGTGGAATAATTTCACCAAAATTTCAACATAGGCATTTTGTGACCTCTGCTCATGAACACTGTCACTATGATTTTCTTACTCTTTCCTGAACATTGATTTCCCATAACGACTGCGCCATTGTGTGCCAGATGTGAGAAAACACATTTCAGGCACGATGTAGACAATGACAGCTGTACTGTTCCATAAGGAGGTGTGCAAAACTGACAATGTTGAAACTCTTGAGTGAAAATATTACAAATCTCGACATTACAAGTGTGCGTGGAAACTGCGCAACACACACTCGTAAAATAGTCACTGTATGGATTTTTATCATCAAATTTTCAATATAGACATTTTGGGATCTCCGCTCATAAACAGTGTCACTGGAATTTTCTTAATCTGTCCCGAACACTGATTTACCACAGCGGCCGTGCTATTCTGCGCCGGAAGTGCGAAAACACATTTCGGCCAAGATGCTGAAAATGACAGCTACACTGCTCATGAGGAGGTATACAAAATGCCAATGTTGAAAATTTGGATGAAAATATTACATATTTGCGACGTTACAGGTGTGCATTGAAACTGCGCCAAGCACACACGTAACAGTCATTTTTTGGAATTTTTTCACCAAATTTTCAACAGTCTTTTTGGGAGTCCACCTAATGAACAGTGACACTGTCGTTTCATTAATCGGTCCAGAAAGGTAATTCCACGCAGTGACCACGAAATCACCTTTTGGGACCGAATAACCACGACAATGACTGAACTCATGAGGTGGGGTCCCAAGAACCCCATGTTGAAAATTTGGTGCCAAAATTCGCAAAAATGGCCGAGATTATGCACCAAAGTTAAAAAAAAAAAAAAAAACATTTATGCCATTATAAGGCTTACCAGCATTTCTTCAGTTCGCGGTCGGCTTTGAAGAGTGTAGATGTGTTCCCAGTCCACTGAAGATCGTCGCGCTGGGCTCCGGAGGTACATATGGGATAAGGGGGTGTGGTGCACAGAGGGTGGGTGCGGGTTGGGGAGGGCCACTGGACTCAATGAGGACCATTTTCTAGTTGACAGTTTTTTGTTTTTTTAAATGAAAAATATACGTAGGAAGGTTTTCTTTCTTACAGGGACATGTAGCACGCTGGGGTGGGCTCCTGTACGCCACCTGAGTGTTTGTGTGAGGGCTGTAGCTGGCGGGGATTAGGCGCAGTCAGCACATATACCAGTGTTGGGGGAGACAAGAGGAGAACTGGGCACCTCCCTCGGCACACAACAAATTGGGGGTGACATTATACCGGCAAGGGTGGCTCCCCGTCGGCAAATGAACTGGGAAGGGGCATGCCGACAAGGGACTGGGCACCCCATCTTTTTTTGTTTTTAACTGCGAGGGGCATGCCGACAGCTTGGGCTCAGTGCGTTCACACTGCTGTAAGCTACAGCAGTGTAAACACGCAACCAGGAATGCAACATCAAAGAACTGAGCCACGCCACCTTTGAAAAGTTGTCCAACTCCACCCCAACAGCTGAAATGGAGTCATCGAAAGCCTGCTTGCCGACTGAGTCGCCTGCCGCTGACCTGCCCCTAGAAACAGAGCTCTCTATTGGGCACACCCCTGTATAGCACCTCTTATAGCAATGAGTTCGTCTGCACCTGCGTGCCACAACAAACTCAAAACGTACCTTAATGTTTGAAAGGTGTAGTTAAAAGCTTAGTTGTTAAAAAGATGTTACTTTAAAAGCAGTACTACAGACATTTAGTTAAAATTATTTACAGCTTTATTCAGCTTTAAAAAAGTCAGTCATTGTCATTTGCTTTGCCCCGCTGTATTTCTTTTTCAATGTCAAAGCAAGCAGCCTGTTCAGTGTAATAAGGTGCACTGGATCTGCATCAGTCTGTCTCTCTAACCAATAAACGCACCTTTTAAAATGTTCCACAGCCTGAGAACTGGACACATTCTCAGTCTCCTCTGCTCCGGGTTCATCGGGATCTGAATCTTCGTCCTCAATCACTGACCAGCCTGACTATGTCCACGTCAGTGAGGTCGGGCAAAGAGAGCAGCTCCTGATCATGCGCATTTAACTCTTCGATCACCTCAGCAAATTCACTGTCATGTTCTGCAGTTTCTGGGAAATCAAGACTACTTTAGGGGGAGACCATTGGACATGCTTTCAATTACGTTTTCCAGAACCCCTATCTTTAATGTTGAGGCAAATTACTTGGCGATACTCTCAGGGGTAGCTTCATTCCAGGATTCCACGATCATATATGTCGCATCTTTCAGAGTAAGTTTCTTTAGTTTCAACAATTGACACCTCCGGGTCTGCTGCTGACAAAATGTGGCGCAGAAGTTTTTTCGGTAGCACTTCTTTAGCCCCACCAGTATGTCATGGTCAAATGGCTGCAAGGGAAGTCATGCTGGGGGGTTAAAATTTGGTGCGAATCTTCCCATCATTTGATTTAAGCACTGCTGGGTGGGCTGAGCAGTCATCTAAGAGAAGTAGGGACTTAGGGTGCAACCTTTGCCACATGTCTCCTGACATCTGGGACAAATGTTTTATGAAACCAGTGGAAGAATAAATCGCTGCTCATCCAGGTACTGCGCTGGTTTTCATAAACAATGGGAAGAGCACCCATGTTTACACTTTTGAAGCAGCGGGGTTAGCAAACTTGCCTATCATTAAGGGCTTCACTTTGTGTGTGCCAGCAGCATTGGAGCAGCCTAGAATTATCACCCTGTCCTTTATTTTTTTTTTATAACTTGCAGCAGTCCGCTCATGTGAACTGACCAATGACTTGTCAGGCAACAGATGCCAATAAAGATCAGTTTTGTCTGCATTGTAAATTTGTTCATCGGTGTACCCCTTGTCCTGGATAAGTCTCTGCAGTTTTTTTCTGTAAGGTTGCACTTCGCGCTCATCTGCTGACATTATTTTCACCTTGGATTTCTAGTTGGCAAATTGAATGCCTCTGCTTACAGCACTGCAGACAGCCACTTGATGCCTTAAAATCACTAGGTGTGCGATTTCCGTTGTCTTTATTTAACTTCTGGCTGAAATGTGAAGCCTGGGGCCAGACAGAGGAGCACCTCTGCTACACTGCTGGGCAGACCAAATGTACGTTACCTTTTCCAGTTTGTTGTCAGCAGCAGGTTTACGTGTCTTTCGCTATTTTAGTTCTCTTCTGTCCTCCACGTTGGTGGCATGAGACAGCAATTTGTCTTTTTGTTTTTTAATATCCCAGACTTGCTGTTTGCTGACGCCACACGCCTCTGCTATGCTGGCTGCCTTGTCCCCTTATCGAGCCTCTGAATGATTGCCAACTTCTCACCAAGCATTAGCATTGTTCTTTTCCTTTTGCCAGCCGCAACACTTTGCTCTGCCATTTCAGTTTCATTGCGGGTGATCAGATGCTAGGAATGGAGTTGGCAGTGTTAACCACATGAGTTAAGTACTGTATGGAACACACTTAAGCTCTTAATGATCCCATGGAAAGGGGGAGAAGGCAATCAGCCTATGACAATAGCAAATTGCCTTTGTTATGTTATGTTTAATTACAGTAGCTGTCACACATTAACACTACTGTAACAGATGAACAGAAAGGCATTCGCACTCAGGAAATGAAATGCCACACCTAGTGAGATTGTCAGAGGCTATCAGAATGTTGCTTTGTTCAATTAAACTGCTGTAGCGCTTCCAATAATCACCAACCACAAACAGAAAAAAAAAAAACATTCTATGGCAGTTGCAGTATTTTGCAGGGTCCAAGACTGAAGTCCGTACCAGTGAGTTATCCAGATAATCGCGGTCCGGATAATCGCAGTTCAACTGTACTGTCCATTAATAAGAAATTTCAACGTTTATGAGGCTTGAAAACATCTTAAAAATCATTTTAGTTTTAATAAATGAGTCATTTAAAGATGGTCGATAATCGTTACCTCAGGTCTCTTAGTGCATCAGCAAACACAGAAACATAGACTTTGACGGCAGATAAAGACCGCTTGGACCACCTAGTCTGCCCAGCGGTATCATAAAGCAGAACTTGACCACTGAGGAAAAACCCTAAATTTTGTAGGACAGACTAGGTAGCCTCTTATTTTTTCCTTCCATAATATTTGTTGCACTGGAGTGAATTTATTCCTTTTCTGCAGCAGTTCATAAAATAAAAAATCTTGCTTTATAGAAATATCCTGGTCTTTACATTTAAATCCTTTTTGCTGGATGATGACATTCATGACTATTAATCTTCTAATTTCAGGAATTTTATGATTAGTAGCCATGGACCATCTTTGTCAACCGTTCTCCCTGTCCACTGAATGCGGTACTTTTGCACTACTGGGCTACTAGAGTCTTTTAGAAATTGTTGAAACATTTCAGCAGCCAACTGAGACACGGCTCCTATTTTCTCCCCAAATCTGTATCATACCAACAATTCTCACATTCTTCCTCTTGGCTCTGTTTTCTTGAGCTTCTTGTCTATTTTTCATTTCTTCCTGCTAGTATTTAGGTCTTTTATTTCTTTAAGAAGTGGAGTTAAGTTGTCTTCTAAGGAAGCTCATCTTTCCTCAAGTGCACTTACTCTAGCTTCTCCTCTGTTAATTGTTTTTTCCAGGTCTACCAATTTCATTTCGTAATTCCAGTAGACTGACAATGATTTTAATTGCCCATTGCTTCGTAGGATGTTACAAATAGTCTCTGAGTTTCACTGCCCATCCTGCGGGTGTATCCTCACTTGGTGTGTGTTAGATGGAATTTTCACTGTATCTGTCTGTACATGTTTATCTTTATTTTGCTGTGTCATCGAGGCACAGGTCAGGGAGCATAGGAAAACCAGGAGCAGTTTCAAAATTCGCAAATAGTGTTTTGTTTTTCTCAATAACAGAAAAATAAAACATAAAAATAATTCAGCATAACTATTTACAAAGGCAGTACAAACAGAAAACTAAGTCCTTCTCAGGGTATCTCAATTCCAAGTTTCAGTCTCTCACTCTCCTTGTCTCTCTAGCAAAAGCATTTCTGCTCTTTTTATAAGTCTTCGTCTGGAAACTCGTTAAGAGAGACTGTTTCTCACAGAATGTTCTTTTAAGTTTACAGAATGCTCTTGTCAGTTTCTTGCAGGTGCAGCAAAAAGATCACAGTGACCCAGAACTGACCTCTTGTTTACAGTTCTGCAAAATGCCTAAAAACTACATCTCAGGTTAACCCCTTGAGTTCCAGATAGCTTTTTGCAATCATTTCAACAGTATAACTACAGTACATACAGTATTAAACAAAGGGATCCCAGTATCAGTGATATTTCCACATAAAGATTCCCATATATGTTTATACCTGCAGATATGCATGGGGGGGGGTAGACAGAAATAGCAAGGGAAGGCAGAGAGATAGTGAGAGGCGGAGAAGAAAAAATTACTCACCTTAGTAATTGCTTTTCTTCTCATGGAGTCTTGCTATATTATAACAATAGCAGTCAGCCACTGCAGCTGAATTGCCCCGGAGAGGAAGGAGTTAACTCCAGAAGATCTGGAGTTCTACAGCGCGAGGGCGCTGTGCCCAAAGCTCTATCTGGCAGTTTCAAATGAAACTGTCAGATCTTCTAAACTAACATCAAAGGACGGAAAGTCTGTGTGGAAAAACTACACTAGCCCATGGCTACCTACTAGTAGTACTAATAACAATATAAAGAACAAAGAAATACTCAGAGCCATAATAACAAAAATTGATGGTATTATGGTTCGCTTACCACCTTGACAAGCACATATGAACCCCCCTTCCCCAAAGACTCAAGTCCAGGAAGAGGGCAATATAAATAACCTAAATGAAACAATCTAGATCCCTAACCCAAAGGAAAAGAGGGTAAGGAAAAACTACAATGGCATGACACAGTGCTTGCACCAATTCGCCACCCTACCCAAGTAGAAGTTCTGAGAGAGGCAGGAGGAGGGTGGTTATAATATAGCAAGACTCCATGAGAAGAAAAGCAATTACTAAGGTGAGTAATTTTTCTTCAAACACCATGAAGTCTTGCTATATTATAACAATAACAGATTACAGCAGTACCTCCATGGAGGAGGGTCAGAACCTACTTAGGAAATAGGCTCTGAAGCACAGCTGTGCCAAACCGAGCATCTCTCCTGGACTGGACATCCAGGGAATAATGCTTAGTAAAGGTGTGAACTGTCTTCCAGGTAGCAGCTTGACAAATCTCAGAATGGGGATGTCTCTAGCAGCCGCTAGAGCGCAGCTGTACCCTGGTGGAGTGGGCCCTCAATCCTGAGGGGTACTCTACCAGTTTCTGATAACAGAATTGGATACAAGAAACAATCCACCTTGCAATTGTTCTCTTAGTGGTAGGTTTCCCTTTGCCAACCTCGCCATAGGTAAGAAAGAGTTGGAGGGATTCGAACCTATGACCTCTGGTGCGCTCTAAATAGTAGCTTAAGGCTCTTATGACATCCAGGCTGTGCAGTCTCCTCTCACCTGAGGAAGAATGCTCAGTGAAAAATACTGGGAGAGAGATAGATTGATTCAGGTGGAAATCAGAAACCACCTTAGGCAAAAACTTTCTATTAGTCCTAAGGACTACCTTACCTCTATGGAAAGAGATAAATCTTCTTCCACTGACAGGCCTGTAGCTCACTTATGCGTCTGGCAGAGGTGATAGCTACTAGAAAAGCGGTTTTCAAGTTAAATACTTGAGCTCTGCAGAAGACAGAGGCTCAAAGAGTTGCATTAACTGAGCAATGCAAATATTCAGGTCCCAGGCGGGAACTGGTTCCAAAGAGGAGGTTAGTATGAAGTAACCCTTTAAAAACTTAGAGAACACGGGTGAGAAGAAAGGAGGCAGGCTTCCTGCTGACACAAAAGCAGAGAGAGCTGCCAGATGAACCTTCAGGGTAGTTGGTCTAAGGCCTAGGGAATTCAGATGGACCAAATAGTCCAGTAGAATGGGAAGATCAGCAGATTCTGGGATAATCTGCCTCTCAGAGCACCAGATGGAAAACCTCTTCCACTTAGAATTATAAGGGCCCTAGTGGAAGGCTTCCTTGAAGCCTTTAAAATATCCATGACACTTTGAGAAAGGTGTAAGTCAGCAATTCTAGCTCCTCAAGAACCAAGCCTTGAGGTGGAGAATTTGAGGTCCGATACCACACTCTCCCTGTGCACAGGCCAGTAAGTCGTGGACTCTGGGCAGGCTCAGGGCAGGGTGAACTGCCAAGGACAGGAGCAGAGGGTACCAGGGCTGTCTGGCCCAATCTGGGGCAATCAGAATCACTCTGCAAGGTTGAGATCTGATTTTACTAGTACCCTGAAAAGGAGAGGAAGGGGAAAGGCATACAGGAACTTCCTTTCCAGTCCAACAGAAAGGCGTCCAGAGGGACTGAGCCCAGAACTGGAGGCCTGCAACGGAAAAGAGGAAGTTGGTGGTTGTCTGGGGCTGCGAAAGATCTATCTGAGGATGCCCCATCTGGCAAAGACAGACCCCAGCACTTGTGGATTCAGAGCCCATTCGTGATGGCCCTGAGAAATTCTGCTGAGGCGTCCGCCAGGTTGTTGTCCTTCCTGGGAGATGAACACGCTATCAGGGAGGTGTTCAGGAGTAAGCCAGAGACCACAACTTCATTGCTTCAGTGCACAAGGCTGAAGACCGAGTGGCCCCTTGCTTGTTGATGTACCACATTGTGGTGGTATTGTCTGTCCTGACTTGAACCACTTTGTTCTGGATAGAATCTGAAAACACCCGAAGAGCTAAAAGACAGCTCTGAGTTCAAAAGATTGATGTGGAGCAGAGACTCCTGAGGAGACCATACCCCCTGAGTGGCAAGGTCGCCTAGGTGAGCCCCCCACCTAACAGGGAGGCATCCGTGGTGAGGGTGAGGAGTGAGAAATGGAATGAAGAAACCCCTGTCTTAAATTGCTCTGGACCTGCCACCAGTGGAGGCTAGGATCAGAGTTTGAGTAACTGGGACCAACTTGGTAAGGGGTCCTTCCTTTGAGACCAATAGGCCCTCAAATGGAACTGAATGTCCTCATCTGGAATCTTGCTCCCTGCCACGACAGCTGTGGAAGCAGTCATGTGCCGAGGAGTTGCAGAAAATGCCTTGCTGGTCAAGAGACCCAGGGGTAAGGAGGATGCCAGGCGATGAGTCTGTCCACCCTTTCCGAGGGAAGAAAAGCCCTGGCTAACCTTGTGTTCAATTCTGCGCCTATGAAAGTTGGGACCTGAACTGGTTCCAGAACTGACTTTGGTAAGTTTAGCAGGAATCCCAGGGAAGTGAGGCTGCTGGGTGACTTGCAAGTGGGATTTCACCTGACCTGGAGACTGACCCACAATGAGCCAGTCGTCCAGGTGGGAAACACAACAGCACCTTGCCTTCATGGCGAGCCACTACTAAAGCGAGACATTTTGTGAATACCCTTGGCGCAAGAATAAGGCCGAAGGGCATTGCCCTTGAACTGGTAGTGGCCTGAGGGCAGTTCGAACCTGAGGTACTTTCGGTGAGAAGGCCTGATCAGAACATGAAAATAGGCATCCTTGAGGTCCAGGAAGCTAGCCAGTCCCTGGCCTTAGGAAAACAATATCATTGCCAGAGTCAACATTTTGAACTTTGGTTTCAACAGATGCTTGTTCAAGTATCTTAAATCTAGAATAGACGCCATTCTCCTGTCTTTGGGAGTGAAAGTATCTTGAATAAAGCCCTTGCCCTGATGGCAAGAGGAACCCTTTCCACTGCTTTGCAGTCCAGCAGAGCAGAAACCTCTGCTTCCAAAGCAAGGGCTTCTGAAGGATTTGCAGGTGGAAAATGCCTGGCTCTCATCTTTGGAAAGTGTTTGAAGCTGAGAACCAGACCCTGGCCTATTACCTCCAGAACCCATCTGTCCGTAGTTAGGGACAGCCAGTTCCGGCTGAAATAGGCCAACCTGCCCCCCACTGGTACAGGAGAATCGGCCCTGGGCACCCCATCAGGGTGCCTGCTTAGCAGCAGCCTTAGGCTGAGGGGAGGGGGACGGTCTACTTGAGCCTCGTCTACCCCTGCCTCTGAAGAAACCCCTCTGTGAGACAGCAGAGGAGGCTTGAAATTGGTAAAAAGGCCTGGAAAAAGGCCTGCCCCTACCTCTGGGAGCATGCCTTTGTGGCATGGCACTTCTCCTTAGTCTGGGCACTTTTGTAGGTAGTTCTGTATTCATCCATCTTTTTCATATAGTTTTCTGTTTGCTCCCCAAAGAGAATTTCCCTACAGGAAAATCCATAGCCTTTGACTGGGTATCTTGGGACAGATTAGTGCATCTGAGCCATGCCAACCTACGGGAAGCTACAGAAGTGGCCATGACCCTAGAAAAACATCATTAACATCAACAGCAGTATGAAATTGAACTTTAGAGGCTTCAATGCCATCAGCAGCCACCTGTTCCAACTCACTAGCCAGCTGGCCATGGGCCTGCTTGGCTAACTGCAATCTGTGTCCCACCTAGATTTCTGATATCTAGCTACATAAGCCATATAATTAGCCTGCCTGAGCCCCAAAAGAAGCTGCCATATACTGTTTCTTCGCCATGGCATCAATCTTCCTAGAATCCTTATCAGGGAGGATGTGAGGCCAGAGGAATATTAGCCTTGTCACAGGCTGCAGCTTGTACCACCTTCATGACTACACTGCTCAGTAAGGAAGTCTGTATCCGAGCCTGACAAAGTATACCTTCTGTCCATTTTTTATCTACAGGAGGGACAGAATGAGGATTTTAAAATCTTTGTTGTTTGCTTCCTAAATGACTTATGCAAAGGAATAGACAACCTCCTAGACTCTGGAATATCCATCATTTCCACATAATCAGGCTCCTCTTGCTCATCCACAGCCTCCTCTAAAGGAAGCTGGAGGGTTTCTGCAACCTTTTGTAAAAAATAAAGAAAGAAGGGACTCAGACAGAATAGGAGGAGATTCTAAAGGTCTGTCTGGAGAATGTCGGTTCAATGGGCACGTCCAGACCCCCAGCCACACATATAATGATCAAATTCCTCCTCCCCCTCCTGTGGTTCATAAAAATCCTCAACTTCAAAATCCTGAACCACTGGGACTGAACGAACCAACCTTTTACCAGCTGTTGGTGGTTCTACAGATCCCTGAGACAGTGACTGGACAATCTGAATGGCTTTAGCTATCTCTGCAGCAGTTGGAGACACAATTTTGGACTCCAGACCTACTGATTTCCTTGTCTTTTTACTTGGGACTGGTTCCTCTGAACCAGCCTTCCTTTTGGCCGAGGAAGTCTCGCCCTGGTCAGAGGGCACTCCCTCTGGTCCAGTGGGTACTGGACCGGGCTGGCCATCCGGGTCAGCGGACTTTTTGGCCTCTCGTTCCCTGAGCCGGCCCAATCTCTTCTCCAGGGTGGCTGCAGGGAAATTTTTACACACCTGGCAGTCTGACAGGAGGTGGTCAGCCCCAGACAATAAACACAAGTGGTGTGTGGGTCAGCCTTGGCAAAAGCGCCCTGAACATCACAGATGTTGAAGAGCCAGTGGGCGGTTTTTCTTTGGGTTTCTCAGACATAATGCCACCTAACCAAACTTGCCTTTTGATGGCAGTGCCAGGCAAGACACCCTTATCGGTTCCTAACGTGTCACGGGTATTTGAAAAAAGCGTTATAATTCCGTTTTTTTTAGAGCGATAAGCGAGACGACGCACTCTAAAACCCACTGTACACTTTTAAAATACAGAAAAAAAACCGATCGGTTCAAAACCGAACCGATAATTAATTTTCCACACAGACTTAAATTTTGTACTTACGGTTACCAGATAGAGCTTTAAAACGAAATCACGGTAAACATAATAACTTTGCGGTTCAAATGAACTGAAAATATAAACGAACGAGAATGAACCGAGCTGAAGGAGCTGATCTCCAGGCGACTGTTCAGTGAAGCGGAGTAAAGAATCTGACAGTTCCATTTGAAACTGCCAGATAGAGCTTTGGGCACAGCGCCCTCGCGCTGTAGAACTCCAGATCTTCTGGAGTTAACTCCTTCCTCTCCGGGGCAGTTCAGCTGCAGTGGCTGACTGCTATTGTTATAATATAGCAAGACTTCATGGTGTTTGAACTGTGAAACCATTGGTGTGATCAGTTCCTAGGTCTCACAAGAAAATTTGGTTGTGCAACCAGACAGACAAGAGACAGAAAAGGAGAGGATAGAACAGGACCTTGCGTTTAAACTCTTTCTGCATAACAAATGGGGCAGAGCCATATTTAACCCTGTCACATGCTGTATATTTGCCTCTCTGAGTCAGTTTGCATACTAGGTCCTGCACCCTAATCCGTATTGTTTTTACTTGTCTCAGTCTTTCTATTTTAAGTAGTGTCTCTTTGAAGGAGTTGCATATTTTTGTTCCTAACATGTCTTTGTTCTGTTATGCCTTCTCAATTTGTTCTGATTCACTGCCATCCCCATTTCCAATGCTGCTTTCTGGCTCTGTGCACCCAACAGCTTGATCTAACCCATTGTTTGTCCTTTCCGTCATCATTTTGAGTCAGGTGTTATTTTTCTTGTAAAGGAAATTTAATTTGAGTCTACTTAAAAGAGATTGGTCTTTTAATTGTTCTGCTTTGTCAGATGTTTCCAATTCTTTATTTTTTGATAATTTTGTTGAATTTTTTTCCCCACGCTCCAAGTAATTTTTTAGTCTTTTCTCTTCTGTGTGCTCACAAACAGGAACAGGTTGTGAATTATTTTTCTCATTTTGCCCCGAGCTTGTTGTCTAGTTCTGTAGTCTGCACTGGATGGGATCCACTTGAAAAATGAAGAATGAGCATTGGGGGTTCGCTAACAGATTTCCCATTAATTCACTTAAGCTCTGTAGGTCTGGTCAGGAGAAAAGGAAAGTGTATTTTCAAGTTCACTTACAGGGGCTTTCTTATTTTCTTTATGTGATTATTTTTAGTCATATACTTGAAGTGAACTAGCTCTGACATTAGAAGGATTATTAATATAATTATCAGACTAAGAAAAATAAAGGAAAATGATGTGGATGAAAAGCAATTTCTCCCAGGTAAAACCTAGACATGTGTTCATGAGGTTCACATCGAACTTCAGAAGTGTTGCTGGTATTCAGGAATATTGTGGATATACTGCTCTTCCCTACCTATGTTAGCCTGATTCAAAAAAAAAAATAAAGGGCTATACCAGTTTTCCCAGCAATTTATTTTTCTGTAGAAATGTGAAAGCAGTCCTTGCTGGGATACTTGTGCTGGAAAAACTAATGAAGCAACTTGCAACTGTGCAAGGTTTTTTATTTATTGATATATGTATGTATGTATGTATTTTTGCCGAGACTTACGCAGCTGGCTTAGTCTGGATGTTTCTGTAGTCTACTGTACACCCAGATTCGCATGAAGCTTTATTTGAAGAGCTTTTTTTGTTCTATTTTTCAAATGATTATATGAAAAAGCAGTTTATTTTCCAAAGCCCCGAGACAATAGGTAAGGATTGGCGTTATAGCTACATGAGGTCCAAGGAATTTTCCAGTAGTCACATGTGCACCTACTAATGTGCTGGATGCTGCAGGTACCTGGATTTCTTCTCTCGCATTTATCTCCTGAATCTCACCAACACATACACAAAGAGATAGAGACAATGTTAGTATCTGTGCTCTGAAAAATACAACTTCTAAAGTTAATGCATTGGAAAAGAACAGTTACATAAGAACTTACCATTACAGCAGACCTTCGAGAGAATCTCCTTCATTAGGACACACCTTTGGAACTACAGCCATCAACGCTAGGACCACATGGAAACTTTTACTAGCCAGGGGCCACCAACAATGACGTACCATGTCTGCGTCTATGTAGGCCTGGGCAGCCCCATCACTCCTCAGTTCCCCGCCAATTATCCTCAGAGGAACTCCAACTATAAGGAACCAGGAGATAAGACTAACATCAAGCATGGGGCTTCATATAGGATGTAAGAAGTAGGTTTTAGGTACAGCATCTGATGTATCCCTCACTGAAGCAGAAGGGGAAGGATAGAGGCACGGCATGGCCTAATGAATGAGATTCTCTCAAAGACAGAACAGTAACGCAAGACCTTACCATAACAGTAGCTCTTCAAAATAATCTTTTTCATCAGGTCACAGCTATAGGACATCAGGCACTAGGACCACATGGAAACTCTTCTACAGCAGGCTACCAGGGGCTGCCCATGATGACGTCAGACACGACGTCCCTGTGTATTTAAGTGTGGGTGGCCCCGCTCCCTCCTCAGTTCCCACCAGAGACCATACTTGCTAGGCCACCCCCCTAGGAAACCAAGGAAAGAGATGAAGTGCCCTGCTATTTGAAGAGGCTGGAACACCAGGTATGCCATCCTGGACAGAGATACAGGAACAAAGAAACTCTGAGCCCAAGGAGGATAGAAGGTGAGTCAGCATGACCTGATGAAAGAGATTCTCTTGAAGGGTTCCCTTGAAGATCTACTGTTACGGTAAGTTCTTACGTAACTGTTCTGTCTTCTTTGAGGATATCTCTTTCATCAAGTTACACCTACAGGATGAAACCCAAGCAGTACTGACAGAGAGAGACAGTTCATGTGGCTGGAGGCTAGAGGCCTAAGAAAGGAGGCTTTGAAGCACAGCCAGGCTGAAGCCTGCCCTTCTTCTGGGGACAATATCCAGACCGCAGTGCTTTGTGAAAGTGTGGACAGTACTCCAAGTGGCAGCAGCACAAATTTCTGCAGCTGAAACATTCCTGAAGAAAGCAAAAGACATGGCCATGCCTCTGGTAGAATGGCTACAAACAACCCCAGGAAGTTCATTACTGTACTTCCTATAACAAAAAGTAATACAGTTGGCAGACCATTTGGATAAACACTGTTTAGAAACTGGAACGCCCTCTTTCCTGGGGAGAAAAAAGAAACAATTGAGAGGACTTCCCGCAGTCCACTGCATGGTGTGTATAGTATCCGAGTATTCTATGCACATCTAGTGTATGGAGCAATGTTTCCCCTGGATTGGCATGCTCTGGAAAATAAACTGGCAGGTAGACGGTTTGATTTAAGGTGAACTCAATACACCACCGTGGGTAAAGACAAGGACTCTTTTGCAAAGACACCCTGTCTTTGTGAAAAATAAAATAAGGAGGCTTGCATGAGAGCATGGAGCTCTGAAATTCTTCAAGCAGAAGTAACAGCAACTAAAAATAACACTTTCCATGACAGAATATATAGCTTGCAAGTCGCGGCTGGTTCAAAGGGGGGCCAAAGTAAGCTTTTCTAACACAAAATTCAAGTTCCAAGCTGCAACTGGATTGCTGATCGGAGGCTTCAAATGCAAAATACCATGCAAGAACATGTGGGCCATGTTCAGCTGGGCCACAGTCCGGCCTTTAATGGGCGCATGAAAGGCTGATACAGCAGATAAGTGCACTGTAATAGAACAATATTGCATCCCTGTGTCCGACAAAGACAGCAAATACTCTAAAATATGATTCAATGGACACGTGACAAGATTCAGGTGGTGCAAAGCAACCCACAGAGTAAAACACTTCAACTTCATGGAGTAGGTAGCCCAGGTGGAGGGTATCCAAGCAGCCACCAGGACATCAGCCACTTTTGAGGACACCCTGAATCTTGCAATGGCTACTTCCTTAGAAGCCAGGCACAGAAGTGGATTGACCGGAGGTTCGGATGCACCAGGGTGCCCTGGTCCTGTTACAGTAGGCCCTTGCACAGGGGCAGGGTTACTGGAGATTCCACTGCCAATTGTTGTAGTAATGAAAATGATATCTGACGAGGCCAGAGGGGCACTCCGAGTATTAAGAGTAGCCTGGCAGCATAGTCCTGTATGCGAGTACCTACTGCAAGAGCCCTCTCGAAGTAAGATCTACTGTTATGGTAAGTTCATATGTAACTGTTCTACCTTCTTCGAAGATATCTCCTCCCATTAGGCCGCATCTTTGGAATAATTCCCAAGCAGTCCCAAGTGAAAACTGGAAGGATGGTACAGAATGGTATATGTGCAAGACAGGAGGCCTTGCAGTATAGCAAGCTCGAAGCCAGCACATCTATGAGAGACTATGTGGACAGCGTAGAAGGAAGACAAGAACTCCAAGAAGACCTAGTAAGGCTTGAGTGGTGATCAGACATATGGCAGCTGGGGTTCAATGCTAAGAAGTGCAAGGTCATGCACTTGGGAGCCAGAAACCCTGGGAGTAGCTAATGGCTGAGGTGTGTGCAGTTAACCACTTCAGAGGAGAGGGACCTGGGGGTAGTAGTCACAGGGGACATCAATCATTCTGCGCAGTGCAGGAAGACGGCCAGCTAATAAAATGCCAGGGTGCATTGCCAGTGATTAACCTCAAGGAGCGAGAGAGCAAGTCATCCTGTCATTGTACAGGCTGCTGGTGAGACCGAACTTGGGAGTACTGTGTGCAGTTCTGCGCCTATTTAAAGAAGGATGTCAAACTGGGGGGGGCAAGAGAAGCATAAAGATGATTCTAGGCCTGGGGAAAAACCATATGAGGAAAAACTGAGGAAGCTTAACATGTATCCCTGGAGGATAGACGGGAGAGAGGTGATATGATGGAGACTTTCAGATCTTTGTGTCATCTTCGAACAGGCTAATTTTACTCTTAATCCAGTCTGCTATGTCACCAATGAAGAAGTTAAATAACACTTGTCCCAGTACTGAGCCTTGTGGGACCCCGCTGGTTACAGCTCTGGGTTTTGAGAGTTCCCCCCTACAATTACCCTCTGCTGCCTATCCTGCAGCCAGCTCCTAACCCATCCTACCAGTTTCTCTCCCGGGTCCCAGGTTCCTCAGTTTACCGAGCATCCTTCCATGCAGCACTGAGTCAAACGCCTTGCTGAAGTCCAGATACAAGACATCAACCGCATAGCCCTTATTGAGTGTCCTTGTCACCCAATCGAAAAAGTCAATCAGGTTGGTCTGGCAGGATCTTCCCAAGACAAACCCATGTTGCCTTTCATCCTGGAGACCATTTGCTTCCAGAAAGATCACTGGTCTCTGGCTCATCCCTGGGTCCATTCTTGTGGAGAGGCACCACATGTGCCATCCTCCAGTCCTGGGGCATGCACCCTGTCTCCGGAGAGGTGCTGAACAGGTCTGCCAGAGTGCCAGCCAAGACATCCGCCAGCTCTCTCAGGACTCTTGGATGCACACTGTCCAGTCCCGGCTCCTTGTCCACCCACTGGGACTTAAGACCCTCCAAAATCCTGTTCACTGGGGATTTTCCCATTCATTACCCCCACTTCTCCCCTGAGGCACAGGCCAATCCTTCTCCTTAGTAAACATCAAAAAGAAATACTCATTGAGTGCCTCTGCCTGTCCCCCCCCTTTTTCTGCCCACCCCCATCTCTCTTGATCCTGTCAATCTCATCTTTACAGCTTCTTTTCTCCCTTATGCACCTGAAGAAATCCTTCTCCTCCCAATCCCCTGTGCCAGCCTTACTTCTCTTGAAGCCTTGGCCGCCATGACTACTCTACTTGCCTCTCTGGATTTCCTCAAATGCTTCTCCCTCTCCATCTCTCGTATGATCTTTTATACCTGCTGAAGGCAGCCTTCTCCTCCCTCACTTTCTCTACTACCTTCTTGCATAGCCAGCAGGCCTTCTGGTCCCGAATGTCTTTACTTTGGGTCTTTGCACACGAGTTGGTGGCAGTCGTCAGACCCCACTTGATAATGGACCATTTCTGGTCAGCATCCATGTCTGGGCGGATCTTGGCAAGATGCCCCTCTAGTATGTTTCCCATCCTACCAAAGTCTGCTCTTCTGAAGTCCACCACTTGACAAGAGTTCTTCCCTCCAGCATAAAGTGGAGGTATTGTCTGTGAGATGTCCTGATCTTGACATGAAGGCACTGCACCTGTTTTCTACTGTCAGCGAATTTCCAAATAATGTTTATGGTGTTATACTCAGTTGAACTAGTTTTCCTTTATTAAGTGCTGTGCAGGAAGGAATCAAATAGTGGATTATATATGGGGAACATGGTTGTATTGGTGGCAGTCTGCAAGAGGTAATTATGATGCACCATCAACATGGCAGTGGCTCCTTGTTTAAGGAAGCACTCTTGTAGCAATTTTGGCACCCTCGTCCTCAGTAGCCCAAGGGAACCCACACAGTCTGAGCAGTGCACGGCACTAAGCGATGCAGAGCTAAGGTGCACATGACAGCCTCTACCAGGCTGAGCCCCTGCACGTTTTTCCCTGCAGCTGGTCAACCAGGTACTGTAATTTCTGCTTCCTATATGAGAATTGAAGTATTCCAACTACATAGTTATCACACCTGTTATATTGCTGTTATGACTGGGATTAGACCCAATCACTAGTTTGCGCTATAGAGTTCAATTCAGACCTCACTACATTATTGCTTAACCATATAAGTGTATATGCAGAAGCTGTTTATGGCTTGGTTAACCTCTCCTAACACATAATTTTGTTCTGAAATGTCTTATGTATTGGCTGCACTACATAGCCACTCTGTTGTTATCAAATGTGGCATTCATTTTAGTATGCCTCTAGCATGGTACCAATCAGAAATCTTTCTAATGATCCTAATCAACTTGACATGGTGTTTTTGCAGTGCAGAAGGTTAGGACTTATTTATATCTATCAGTTCATGTCTCCTAAAGGAATTATTCCCTTCTCTAACCTCCAGAGTGATTACGGCCTTAGAGAACAGGACCAATTCAGATATATACAAGTCAAAAATTATATACTACATCAGCGAACGATCTCCCCCACCTTAAAGACACCTCTACCCACCCTTCTGACCTTGCTGAGAGACTCTGTAGCAGAAAATACATGGAACCACCTAATAGGTTGGTTATATAAAGTAATGAAAGAAAAAACTGGAGACTTCACATGGTCAGTATTGGAGGCGTGGAAAAGGGACTTGGAAATACAGGCGCCCCGAGAATTGTGGGAGAAATCTGCCTCGGCAGCCATTAAGATTACATCCTCCAATATATGGAGAAAGTTTGCGTGGAAGTGCCGCAGCAGTTTTTTTCACTCTCCAGCAGTCCTCGTCAAATATTTCCCAGCATCTTATGGTAATAACTGGCATAACTGCACATGTGCAGTGGCCGATTTGGGTCATATATTCTGCAATGCCCCTTGTTGATGTCTTTTTGGTGCTTCCTACAAGGAGAACTAAGGGAGTGTATGGGAGAATCAGTGGAGCTGTCTTTTTCCAGAACATAGACCATCATGGTACAAAATTTTGTTGCCCTTGTACATTTCAGCAGCCAAAAAGTCAGTAAAACGCAAGTGGATGACCACTGCAATATCAACCATCTCCGAGTAGAGATTTATAGTATTAGAGGTTTACAGGTTGGAATGTTTAACAGCAGAGATACATGATAGAACCATGCCCATTCGAGACAAATGGCAAAGGTGGATATGGTACATGGCACAGATAGAAGGGGACTTCGTACCATAAGTATGCGAGATAAGGGAACATAGGGGGGAATTTATCCATCAAGCCAAGGAAAACATACTTGTAGCATATCTAAACTGAATGTAAGATCGCTCCACGCTGGAGACCCGGGTTCGGGAGCGGACTCGGGTTGCGGGTGGGTCAGCCAGGGGGAGATAGGCTGGAGCATCCGACAGCTCGACTTCTCCAGGGAGGGTTGCAGCCACAGCCCAAACACTTGCCTGACTCCGGGCGGAGACTCGGAGTACTGCAAGCACCCAACTGTAGGGGAAGGCGTCCCTTCACAGCGCGGCGGCGTGGTAGCTCAGCGTCTTGGCCGTCAGGAGTCGCACGCTGTTGGGGAGAGAGAAAAAGAGGAAAAATACCTGCCAGCCCCAGGGAGAAGGGTTCCCCAGAGCGTGCCTCCGATGTGCCCTGCTCACCAGGACCACCACCTCGACCTAACGAGATGAAGGTTTATGGGGTGTAGGGCCCGTACCTCATCCTCGCACGTGGGGGTGGGACCGAAGCTCCATGGAGGATCGAGGAGGTGAGTCCTGGTGGGCGCATGGCAGGAGGATGACTCTGGTTGTTGCCCCAAAGGGTCGGGCTGGCAGGCAGTAGGAAGGATAAACAGAAGGGGGGAACCTGAATGTAAGAGTTAAGCAGAAATGGGTAGAAATTCAAAGGTTTAAGTTCTAATGGAAAAATGTGTGAATAAATGTACAGTTGATATTTATAGATTTGTTTAAGGGTCTGAGATCAATTAATAAATCAGATAAGAGACCATGGGCTGGATATTCAAACTGCGCCATTCTTAGGCACAAGCCCTTGAGCTGCGCAAAATAGTTGTGCAGGGGTGTGGCCGGGGCGATATTCAAAGGAGTTGCGCTATTGAGCAACTCCTTTGAATATCACCCCCCAGCCACAGCCACTGTGCATGGCGCAGTGGAACTGCGCCACCATGAAGTTGTCCAGAGTGTGTATGCAACTTGCACTGATGGCCAAGTACCGATGCGCCATCGCAAAATCCCATATTCAAAGGTGACATGCAAATGGGGCTATAATTTATGCAAGGCGCAGGGGCCATTTGCATCTGATTATGGCCCATTTGCATGCTGACCAGCAAGCAGGTGCGCCGATCCCTGAGGACTTGCACCTGGCGCCTGCCAGGCAGGCAGCCGCCGTGGGGACCGACGCCCTGCAGCCCCGATCGCAGGCAAAGAGTGAAAATCCCCACCACCACCCCCACTGGCCCGATCACGGGCAACAGCAGAAATGCCCCCCACCACCAGCCCGACCCGCGGGCTGCATTGGATTCAAAACAACCCCCTCCCGAATACATCCCTGGTGGTCAGTGGACCGAAAAGCCTGATCGCGGGCTGTATCAGTGTAAACTAACCCCCTCCTCCCGAACATAGCCCTGGTGGTCAGTGGACCCAAACTCCGTTCGCGGGATGTATGCAGTAAATACCCCCAACACATCCCTGGTGCTAGTGTCCCCCACACCCACCCACTGAAACCCCCACCGCTCCCCACCCCAGTGACAGCATCCCACCCACCTGCCGCCCGCCGACTGACTGCCTAGTAGGCTGCCGCCCATTGGTGCAGAGCAAGAGCCAATGGGCATGCAGCCCATACCATCTAAGACAGTCCAGTGTTGTGAATAAATTTCATTTCATTCACAAATCTGGACTGTCTTATGTCAGTATTGCACTGCCATTGGCTCTTGCTCTGCACCAATGGGTATGCACCACCGGCAGTCAGTCGGCGGGTGGCGGGCGACATGCTGCCGCCGCCCGGCTGCCGGGGCGGGTGGTGAGGCTTCATGGTGTGGGGGGGGGACACCAGGCACCAGGGATGTGTTGGGGGTATTTACTGCATACATCCCGCTGATCGGGAGTTTCGTCCACTGGACCACCAGGGCTATGTTCGGAAGGAGGGGTTGTATTTTACACTGATACAGCCTGCGATCAGGCTTTTAGGTCCACTGGACCACCAGGGATGTATTCGGGGGTTGTTTTGAATCACGCAGCCCGCAGTCGGGCTGGTGGGGGGTACTGCTGTTGCCCGCGATCAGGCCAGTGGGGGTGGTGGTGGATTTTCACTCTTTCGCCCATGATCGGGCGGGGCACAGGAGTGGGTTGGGGCCAGCCACAGGTGGCAGCTGCTGTGTGCGCCCTGCAATGCAGCAGCTCACCTGTGGGTGGCCCTCGACTTGAGCCTTTTTTGGCTCAAAAGCTGTGCAGGCACAGGTTGGGGGTTGCGCCTGCACAACTCTGCACAGCCTGGCTGAATATCGGGCTGTGCAGTTTATGCATGGTTCCTCCCCCTCCAGTTCAGCATGCATTCATTTGCATTGCCCTGTTGCTCAGCATGTTTTCTGTGGAGCAACTGCCTCCTGCTGAATATCGCAGAATGGAGCAAGTTTGGACTTGCGCATGGCGCAACCCTTTTGAATATCCGGCCCCATATGTTAATCCTAAAGGACAAGATACAAATTATAAATCATTGTAATATAAAAGGTTTCAGGACTGTCCTATAAACTGTATTTGGTGTTTAACTCAAAAATATAAAAAAAAAAAAATCTAATGCATTCTGTATTCACTCAAGGTGGTTTACAGACTACAAGGAGATATAGTTTTGTATTGCTGTTTTTGCTATCAAAACTCAATAAAAAGAAATAAAAAAAAGAAATGAGTATTCCCATACAGTGTCCCCGCCTCACTGGAATGACAAAAGGAGCAGACCATGACGCCTGGAGCAGTTCTGAAAACAGGCAACAGTCTGTAGATTAAGTGGAAACAAACTGCCCCCTCTCCCTGGATAAAGAGCATAATGCACTGTCTGAGACAGCAGGAGACACTGGAAGACAAGATGTTGGGAGCCTCGGGGAAGGAATCCCTGTGGCAATCCAGTCTGTACTATTACCTGAGGGGTTTTCCGAAGGTTAGGCTTTGTTCCAATGTCCGGCGTTTCACGAAATCCATTCCGTACCAACATAGTAACAATATCTTAAAGAGAAAATACAAATGGAAATTAAAACTAAACAAAAAAAAAAAAAAAAGAAGTAAAACACAATCACATTTCCTTTACAGTACCATCCCTTGTTTGCCTCCTCCTCTTACTTCTATCCCATAGCCTACCTACTCTTGGCAATAGGCATAGGTCACTGATTCAGATGGAAAAAAAACAGCACTACAGCTGCCCAGAATGAATTATCAATATACAACAGCATTTAAAGATGTGACAAAAATACATTATTTTAAATAGCAACAACACATTAAAAAGCCAGCCACTACAAATGGGGTGAAAAAAAAAATAAACCTCAACATTTTGCATCCTAGACGTGGTACTTTGTCAAAACATACAAACACAGCTGTTAGTACACACATTCTTAATATGTATATTATCTTCCACGATTATACCGTTCTGAATATATCTGTAATAAGAATATATAAATTCTCTTATAGGTATATGCATATTTAGAATGCGTGTACTAACAACTGCGCTTCTATGTTTTTTGTTTGATTTCTACAGTAATAGGTACCATGATTCAGGATCATGTATGGTGGTGGAATTATGAATGGCCACTCGCAGGAGCGGGAGCACATCAAGAAGTAACGTCCCTACTACTTGAACCAGCTCTCCAAATGCAGTAATGATTGCTATGTGTGCTAACAGATTACTATAATGAGTCCCTGTATAAGGAATTAAACACTTTATGTTGGGGGGGGGTCTGGTTACATGCCACAGTTACTCTTGTTCCCGTTTTAAAGTACTTTTTTTTTTTAATCATGTTTCAATGGATAACAAATGGATTTGCATGTGTTTTTGCACTTCTTCTTGTATGGAGATGGTATAAAACGTATGGAAAACACAGTATGTACATCTCTTGACAAAGCCCCATGTATAGGGTGCGAAAGGTTGAGATTTATTGTTTACACCCCACTTGTAGTGGCTGGCTTTTTTTTATTACCATAGAGCTGTTTCTTTCCATGGCTGGTGCGGGCAGGCTCTCAGCCCTGTCCCTGCCACCTCTCGCCAGGCACCCCATGACACAGAACCACCAGGCCCAAATCCCCCACGGATTTTCCCCCATTGCAGGGCCAGGAAGGGGAAGGCCATCCTCACCCCACCCAGTGACACTCATCCAGATGGGCTGTCGGTCAGCCCATGGTGCGGAGCAGAGGCAGGGCTTAATTTAGTCCGTGGCATCCACGATCTGCTTTTCTCCCTGAAGTCCCCAGCCATAGCCATAGTGGCACGTAAGTGTGTATGTGGTGGTGCACATGCCTACGAGAGGTGGTGGGTCATCTTTTGGTTTTGCTTTTTGTACTATTAGTTTGCCTGGAGCACCACCGACTCAGTGCGAGACTTTACAAGGTAAAATGAACCCAACAAGCAGCGATCTGAATCAATCTCTTGCACACAACCCAACAGGCAGCACCTGGAAATCAATCCCTAAAGTCAGCACAACAAGCAGCACCAAGAATCAAACCCCAGCAATGAGCCCAACAAGCAGCACCAGGAATCAATCCCCTACAGTCACCCAATAGGAAGCACCACAAATCAGTCTCCTACAGTCAGCCCAGTAAGCAGTGTCAGAAATCAAGCTCCTACATTCAGCGCAACAGGCAGCAAAGGGAATTAAACCCCTGCAGTCAGTCCAACAAACAGCACGAGGAATCAATCCCTTATATTCAGCCCAACATGCAGCACCGGGGATCAAGTCCCTATAGTCAGCCCAACAAACAGCACCAGGAATCAATCCCTTACATTCAGCTCAACATGCAGGACCAGGAATTAATCCCCTATATTCAGCCCAATAAGCAGAAACCTTTGACAGAAACCTTCAAATATATGAAAGGCATAACTAAAGATGGTACAGAGGGAATTTTAAGATTAAGGAGAGGGAAGGACACTAGGGGGCACAATCTAAAGTTGGAGGGTGGTAGATTCAGAAGGGACATGAGAAAACACTTTCACGGAGAGAGTGGTGACAGGGTGGAATGCACTGCCTGAAGAGGTGGCATCCTTGAAGACGGTGGGCAGTTTAAGAGGGGATGGGACAAAGTCAGGGGGGAAGGGTAACAGCTAGTACGGGCATGAAACTGGATATGCAGGTAGGAGATGGGGGAGCAATGTAACAGACTGCAAGGTGCCCACTGGAGCAGACTAGTTAGACCATCAGGCCTGTATCTGCTGACATTCTTCATATGTTTCTATGTTCATATGCAGCACCAGGAATCAATCCCCCTACATTCAGCCCAACATGCAGCACCGGGGATCAATCCTCTACATTCAGCCATGGTAGCAGCACCGGGCATCAATCCCCAACATTCAGCCGAACATGCCGCACTGGGCTTCAATCCCCTACATTCAGCCCAACAAGCAGCACCAGGCATTAATCCCTTATATTCAGCCCAACAAGCAGCACCGGGCATTAATCCCTTACATTCAGCCCAACAAGCAGCACCGGGCATTAATCCCTCACATTCAGCCCAACAAGCAGCACCGGGCATCAATTCCCTACATTCAGCCCACAATGCAGCACCGGGGATCAATCCCCTACAGCAAGTCCAACAGGCAGCACCGGCAATCAATACCCTACATTCAGCTCAACAAGCAGCGGCAATCAATCACCTTCATATAGTTCAACTACCAGCACCTAGAATTAATCCCCCATATTTACCACAACAAGAAGCGCCAAGAATCAATTCCCAACAATGAGCACAACAAGCAGCAATGGGAATCAATCTCCTACAGTCAGTCCAACAAATGGAGCCAGGAATCAATCCCTATCAAGGATCCCAACAAGCAGAACCGGGCATCAATACCCTACATTCAGCCCAACAAGCAGCACCATGCATCTATTCACTACATTCAGCCCAGCAAGAAGCACCAGGCATCAATCCCCTACATTCAGCCCAACAAGCAGCACCGGGCATTAATCCCTTACATTCAGCCCAACAAGCAGCACTGGGCATTAATCCCTTACATTCAGCCCAACAAGCAGCACCGGGCATTAATCCCTTACATTCAGCCCAACAAGCAGCACCGTGCATCAATTCCCAACATTCAGCCCACAAAGCAGCACCGGGGATCAATCCCCTACAGCAAGTCCAACAGGCAGCACCAGCAATCAATACCCTACATTCAGCTCAACAAGCAGCGGCAATCAATCACCTACATACAATTCAACTACCAGCACCTAGAATTAATCCCCCATATTCACGACAACAAGAAGCACCAGGAATCAATCCCCAACAATGAGCACAACAAACAGCAATGGGAATCAATCTCCTACAGTCAGTCCAACAAATGGCGCCAGGAATCAATCCCTATCAAGGAGTCCAACAAGCAGCACCGGGCATCAATCCCCTACATTCAGCACCGGGTATCAATCCCCTACATTCAGCCCAACAAGCAGCACTGTGCATCAATCCCCTACATTCAGCCCAACAAGCAGCACCGGGCATCAATCCCCTACATTCAGCCCAACAAGCAGCACCGGGCATCAATCCCCTACATTCAGCCCAACAAGCAGCACCGGGCATCAATCCCCTACATTCAGCCCAGCAAGAAGCACCGGGCATCAATCCCCTACATTCAGCCCAACAAGCAGCACCGGGCATCAATCCCCTACATTCAGCCCAACAAGCAGCACCAGGCATCAATCCCCTACATTCAGCCCAACAAGAAGCACCGGGCATCAATCCCCTATATTCAGCCCAACAAGCAGCACCGGGCATCAATCCCCTATATTCAGCCCAACAAGCAGCACCGGGCATCAGTCCCCTACATTCAGCCCAACAAGCAGCACCAGGGATCAATCCCCTACATTCAGCCCAACAAGAAGCACTGGGCATCAATCCCCTACATTCAGCCCAACAAGCAGCACCAGGCATCAATCCCCGACATTCAGCCCAACAAGCAGCACCAGGCATCAATCCCCGACATTCAGCCCAACAAGCAGCACCAGGCATCAATCCCCGACATTCAGCCCAACAAGCAGCACCAGGCATCAATCCCCTACATTCATCTCAACATGCAGCACCGGGGATCAATCCCCTACATTCAGCCCAACAAGAAGCACCGGGCATCAATCCCCTACATTCAGCCCAACAAGCAACACCAGGCATCAATCCCCTACATTCAACCCAACAAGCAGCACCAGGCATCAATCCCCGACATTCAGCCCAACAAGCAGCACCGGGGATCAATCCACTACATTCAGCCCAACAAGCAGCACCAGGCATCAATCCCCTACATTCAGCCCAACAAGCAGCACCAGGCATCAATCCACTACATTCAGCCCAACAAGCAGCACTGGGCATCAATCCCCTACATTCAGCCCAACAAGCAGCACTGGGCATCAATCTCCTACATTCATCTCAACATGCAGCACCGGGGATCAATCCCCTACAGTTAGCTCAACAAGCAACGCTGGGTATCAGTCCCCTACAGTCAGTCCAACAAGCAGTGCCAGGTATCAATCCCCTACGCTCAGCTCAACATGCAACACTGGGGATCAATCTCCTACAGTAAGTCCAACAGGCAGCACTGGTAATTAATCCCCTACATTCAGCTCAATAAGCAGTGCTGGGAATCAATTCCCTACATTCAGCCCAACAAGCAGTGCCGGGAATAAATTCCCTACATTCAGCCCACAAAACAGCACCGGGGATCAATCCCCTACAGCAAGTCCAACAGGCAGCACTGGCAATCGATACCCTACATTCAGCTCAATAAGCAGTGCTGGGAATCAATTCCCTACATTCAGTCCAACAAGCAGCGCCAGGAATAAATTCCCTACATTCAGCCCACAAAACAGCACCGGGGATCAATCCCCTACAGCAAGTCCAACAGGCAGCACCGGTAATTAATCCCCTACATTCAGCCCAACAAGCAGCACCGGGAATAAATTCTCTACATTCAGCCCACAAAACAGCACTGGGGATCAATCCCCAACAATGAGCACAACAAGCAGCAATGGGAATCAATCTCCTACAGTCAGCCCAACAGGCACCCCAACAAGTGGCGCCAGGAATCAATCCCCATCAATAAGCCCAACAGGCAGCACCGGGAATCAATCCCCAGTATTCAGCTCAACAAGCAGCACCGAGAATCAATCCCCAAATGTGACCGTCTCAAATCACCTCTCCCCACAGCTTATTCTGTGTGACGGTCCTCCCTACATTGTTCTCTAGTATGTTCCTACTAGGTCAGTCCTGCACGAAAATTACACCCCTCCCCAACCCTTGACTTGAATTAACGACAAAGCCTCCTCTTGGCTGCATTAACATACAGGGTGTGAAAGCCTATTTTAAGTCTCTGTCCCCCTGACTTTATATGAAATAACAACAATTGGCTCCCCTAGCTGCTTTACCTCCTGCTAAATTAGTTCCTTAAAACCACAGCACTCACCAAGTACCTTGGGCTGTACTAACTGCAATATGTACCTCTCTATATGAGATAGCTTACGATTGTAAATAGTCAGACCAATTGCTGTAACTACCTTTCTGTGTTGTCCTTTTGTCAAGACGTGGAACCTTTGAAAAGGGGCATTTTGCCCAAAGGTCATGTCTGAATGATGAAATAAATAAATACAACATTCAACCTAACAAGCAGTACCGGGAATCAGTCCCCTACAATGGCCCAGATAAAGCAGTGCTGGGAATCAATCCCGTACAGTCATTCTAACAAACAGTGCCAGGACTCATTCCCCTGCAATTAGCCCAACACACAGCACCATGAATCAGCACCCTATAGTCAGTCCAACAAGCAGCACTGGAAATCAATCCCCTACCTCTACCTGCAGTAACCCCTTGTGGTAAGCCATCTCACTCACTGAACCCCTAGATAAGCAAAAAATTATCATGTCTTCATCCGTGTGCCTACCTTCATTTTTTTTTTTAATAACTGATTACCTCTTCCTTTTCCCCTTTGTATAGATACCTCTCAACCTACCCCCATCTAAACGTGGTACACTATCTCTGAAAATGTGGGGAACAAGAGGCCAAAATGTAGGAGTTATAATCAAATCTTAAAGACAGAAGCTCAGCACTGCAGCTTCACTGATGGTCCTGTGGAAACAAACACATTGCACTGCAGCACAGGGGATCCAGGTTCGAAAGCAGTCTTGGGTCACCACTTCTGGAGGCAGGGCTAGCTATATGCAGCTGCCAGAAGGCAAAGTGCCTTGTCCTGGGAGAGTTGGTGGTGTGTTTCAGTGCCACAGCAACCCATGTGGGCGGGCCTGGGCTCTTGCTCCTTCCGCAGGGCACGCTGAGCGAGCATGTGACCAACAGAGGTACTGCTCATGCCACAAGGAGTAGGATGGATGCAAGAGAAAAGCTGAGGAAAAGGATATCCATCTGCCATCTACATGACAGCTTCAGCCTGAGCAGGATATACTGTATCCCTAGCAAGACAAAATCTAGTCAGCCACCACTGTGGAAAAACAAAAAGAAGTGCGAGAGAAGTCTGTTCCTAACCATCAAACAGTGTACCCAGGTTAGGAAAAGAAGACTCACTCTCCACTGAGAATATATACTCTTCAAGTTTATTTGCTAATATGGTAAAGCCATATGCTCCTACAGACCCTGCTTCTTACCAGCCAGTGTTTCTAGGCTTTCGTCTCTTTCTCAGGGCCTAAGCAGCACAACTCATTGGTTTAAGATCTCTCGTATGGCCACTGTTTCAAACGAAAATTTCACAGGCGAATCAATGACAGATCTGTGATCCTGCACACTCAGCACATGCTGCTCCCAGAAGCTTTGCTGGGAGCATCCCAATTTAGGGTTCCTTCTGAGGCTCTCCTATTTGAAACTGGAATGCAGAAGAGTTTAAAACACCAAAGTATAAGCTTATGAAATTTATGTTTGAAACAATGGCCATACGAGAGACTATATATTCTCAGTGGTGAGTGAGTCTTTTCCTAACCTGGGCACACATAGTATATCCCTGTCCTCAGGGTATATCACTGAACGAAGACAGCAAAGGATAAACATCTAGATAAAGCAAAAAGCTCAGCACTGCGTGGGAGTTCACAAAGACTGCCATTCACTAAACAATATAGATTAATATTCATTTGTATTTAAACTTGAGAAAATGAAAGCAAGCCCAGTGTTGTGGTAAGTTGAGGCAATGGTCGCCACACTGCTTACCACACCAGCAACCCGGGTTCGGAAATTCATACGGGTCGCTCGTGGGCTGGCTGCGAGAGGAAGGACTGGGCATCTGATGACGGCTCTCCTCCCTCAGGGAGGTGGTTTCTTATGTCCAGTCACCTGACTGCCAACTGGTGGAGGCCAGATGGCAATTACCACAAGAGCAGTCAATTGGAACAAGCGTTGGCTGACTCGGTGCATACACGCGCATGCGTGATAGTGCATACACAATGTCCAGAGAGGAAAATGCCCCAGCCCACTTGGCATCCCCCGCAGCACTGCATGACCCTACAGGGCAGGCCACCCGCCTAACCAGGCTCAAGTGGTGGTTAACACATCAGTCCACGAAATGGGTCAGTGACAGGGCTAGGGGATGTCACCGGGACGGGGGCGTCAGCAGGGAAAGTATGTATGAATAAAAGCGCTAGAAAATGCATCGCAGCACCCTCTCAATACGGGACAGAGGGGTTCTGAGGGGTAAAATGATGGAAATGCCTCCTACTGTGAGAATCTGAACCACGGCCCTGATTCGGAGTTCAGCACACCAGAAACAATTAGTGTGGAAAGCTACTGTGTCAGTTGCTTCAAAGATAAAAGTTTAAAGTACCATCTTCGGAAAACAAATACTATTTTTTATTTCTTGTTTATCTCCAAAATTTCCTCTTTGGGGGCTACTACTGCTGCAACAATCTTCTGGATAGTAAGATGGGAAAAGTGTTGGAGGGTAGAAAAGAAATTAGTTCCCTAACAGATGGCATCCAGCAAGGGAATGCAAGCAACTTCACCTACCCAAACAATTTTTAGGCAACTTCTAACAACCCTAAGTGCTAAAATAATACACCAATTTTTTCTTTCTGTTTATTACTCCCCCTTAGCCAGCACTAGCCCATCTCAGAGCGCCAGACTGCCCCAACCCCATCACCCCGTCATTACCTAGAACTTACCCGACTCCTGTAGTGGTGCCCCACAGTATCCTCTCCCCACAGTGAAGGTCCTTGGGCTGGGCCAGGTCCCTCAGAAAGCTGCAATTTGAGGCTGGGCCAGGTCCCTCAGAAAGCTGCAATTTGAGACTCAAGGAGCAAGCCTACAATGGCAGGGTGCAGGGTCTGTGGGCAGCACGTACCAGTTATGCTGCATGGCTGCATTTCCCTTTTCTCCTGCACGACCCTCCTCCCCCCACAGGGGATGCTGGCTAAGCAGGTGTGCACATGCAAGGCATGTGCGTCCATTCAGCCAATCAGTGGTCCCCTAGCTCTCTTGCTGTACTTCGCCTGCACAGTCACCTGTTGCCACCCAGATGGCAATTGTGTGACCAATAGTGAATCCTCCCTCCCCAGAAGAGAGTGTGTCTTGTGGGGCTTAATTCCCCCATTCCTGCCCTCTGATGGCCTTGGGCTCGCTGCGAACCGGGTCACCAATGTTGCACTGGTGGCGCTACCACTGAGCTGGCAGGCCAGCTATGAAACACCAATTTTTAATCCACCCTCCCTGTCAAACAACATGATCAATGGTACCCACTTTTATTAACTTTCAACCTTACCAGAAAGCATCTGTCTCACATCCTCCGAATTCTGACTTTCCGAGTCAGAGCACAACAGGCACAGACTGCGGAACAGCCATTCCACTCCGGTGGCAGCATCAGGGTTACTGGGGGCAAAATAAGAAAGGGATGGTAAATCAGGCAGAGGCTGCAGAGAAAAGTGAACTCGGTGCAGAAAGACTTTAGAAACAAAAGAAACACACACATACAGAGCTAGCTGAGCTAGCATTAGTTCCTTCATGAAGGTCTACATGTGATAAAGTACAGTTACGCAAGAACTTACCGTAATAGTAGATCTTTGAGAGAGGCTCTTGCAGTAGGTACTCACATATAGGACCAAGCCGCCAGGCACTAGGACCACATGGAAAACTTCTAGCTAGCAGTGTCTGGAGGGCACCCCCCCACCAACGTCAGTATGGCACTATACAGGGAACGGTCCTCATGTCCCCTCCAGTTCTCCCGTCGGAGACCTAGAAAGGTGCGACAGGAGAGTAGGAGTGGGCTCCTGGAGCTAAAAGCTATGACAGGAGAAAGAGTAGAAGAAACCCTGGGGGTAGGTGGGTGGAAAAGCAGTACCTACTGCATGAGCCTCTCTCAAACATCTACTGTTACAGTATGTTCTTGCATAACTGTACTATCTTACTTCGAGAGGGCTCTTGCAGTACGTACTCACATATAGGACTGAGTCCCAAGCAGTAACATGAGACAGTCTGAGACATGGGAGATCGGAATGGGTTTGCAGAAAAAACAGGGTATTTATGATTAATAGTCCCTGCAGAACAACAAGGCCAAAGCCCACTGTGCACCTTGAAGCAATGTCCAAACTGTAATGTTTGGTAAAGGTATGTAGAGAGCTCCAAGTAGCAGCCGCACAAATATCTGTGGCTGAAATGTTCCTGAAGCAAGCAGTAGAAGCAGCCATGCCTCTGGTTGACCATCCTTTGACCTCCCCCAGAAGGGGTTTGTTTTACTTCTTGTAACAGAAGGTAATGCAGTTTGCCAACCATTTGGAAAAACACTGTTTCAAAACAGCAGCGCCCTCTCTTTTGGGTGCAAAGGAAACAAAGAATTGGTCAGTTTTACGGGCAGGCTTCATCCTGTTCGTGTAGTACCAAAGAATTCTGTGTACATCCAGAGCGTGCAGAAGTGCTTCAGCCCGGTTGGAGTGCTCCGGATAGTGCACTGGCAAGTCAAGTGACTGGTTCAAGGTGGATTCTGATACTACCTTAGGTAAGAACTTCGGACTGGTTCATAGAGCCACCCGGTCTCTGTGAAAAATCAAGTAAGGAGCCGGCTTGTCGGCGCAGCGGTTGGATTTCTGCTTGCAACGCCAGCGACGGGTTTGGGAGCGGACTCGGGTCACTGGAGAGCCAACCGGAAGTAGAAGGCTTGAGTGTCCTGCCACTGCTCACCTTCTCCGGGGGAGACGCGTTCGCTGTTCAGCTGCCCTCTCGCAGAGGCCGGAGAGTAACAGCCAAAGCGTAGCCCAGCACACAGGGGCGTGGTGAACGCCGGCTTTGGCTTAGATGTCCGTGGCACACCACGCCCCAGGAGAAAAAGCGCCAAACCCCAGCCTCCTGGTTGGCGGATGATGGCTGCAGCTCCTGCCGACTCCAAGTGCCCTGGCTTCCCAGATCCACCTCCGCAGCGCCCGGGAATGACTGACTAGCTGTTTCCTCCAGGGCCTTTCCCCTCGGAGAAGAGGGACCCATCTGGCGAAGGGATACGCCGGGCTACCCCTGGGATGGCTGCAATGCGAGGTGAGTGGAAGGGGGGTCAGGGGGGTCCATGAGCAGCCGGAAGGAGAGGCAGGCCAGGGGGCAAGTAAGGAGCAAAAAAATAAATAAATAAATAAAGTAAAGTATCTTACACATTAGCGCCTGAAACTCGGAAATCCTTCAAGCTTAAGTGATGGCCACTAGGAAGAATGCTTTCCAGGAAAGATAGCGCATGTCAGAACTCACTGCTGGCTCGAAAGGAAGCAGTGTGAGTTTTCTATTCCCAGGGTGGAGCAGGGCTCCATACTAGTGGTTTTAAATGGAGGATCCCCTTTAAGAAGGTTTTGGACACCTCCAGTTGGGCCACAGTCTTGCTTCCCACAGGGATGTGGTAGGCAGAAATGGCAGAAAACAGACTTTCAAAGTCGAGTAACTAAGACCCAGATCATAGAGATGCAGCATATAATCTTAATCTAAGACCTGTGTGACTGAACAGGAGAAAGGTTCTATCACCTTCGAGTCTGCCCATATGGAAAACCTTTTCCATTCCATGGCATAAATGGCTCTAGAGGAAGGCTTTCTGGCCTCCACCAGAATTTGTGCTACCCTCAGGGAGACCCCGAAACGTGCAACAGCAATGTCAGTAGGTGCCATGCATGCAGATGAAGGGACCAGAGACCTGGATATACCAGGGTCCCCTGTTCCTGTGTCAAGAGATCTTGAGAGACTGGCAGTGGAAATGGAGGATCCACTGACAGTTGTTGCAGCAGAGAGAACCGTATTTGGCTCAGCCAAAAGGGAGCAATGAGAATCATTCATGCTCCTTCTGCCTGGTGTTTCATTAGTGCCCTCTGAATCAGTGGAAGTGGAGGGAAGGCGTACATGAACCCCTTCTTCCAGCATAGAGACAGCGTGTCTCACCAGAAAACATCATGCCCTGGAGCAAGCGAGCAGAAAGCTGGTAGTTTTGCATTGAGTGGGGAGGCGAACAGATCTATTTGTGGCCTTCCCCATCTTCCAAAGATGTCGTCTACCACTGATGGTCTGAGTTCCCACTCCTGTGCACTGGCTTGTGTGCAGCTGAGTGTGTCCGCCAGGATGATTTTAAATGCCTGCCACATGGACTGCTGTCAAATGAAGGTTGTGGTTGGCTGCCCTGTTTGTTCGTGTACCCAACTACGCACATGTTGTCTGTCTGAATCATGAGTTGGCCCGGCTGGATGAGGTGTTGGAAGGCCTTTAGGGCGTCAACACTGCCCTCATCTCGAGTACACTGATATGAAGGGACAATTCCTTGTGGGATCCTGTTTCCTGTGGTTTCCCAGGTGCACTCCCCATCCTAGGCCGGAGGCATCCGTCATCAGGGTCTAGGAGGGAATGTCTGAGTGGAATGGGACACGCTTGGAGGGGTCGTCCTGGTTCTGCTACCACAAAAGGTCCCGAGCCATCGGGTCTGAGACCAGGATCTCGTGGTTTAGATCATCTGATCACTGGTCCCACTGTACCCTGAGGGTCTGCTGGGAGACTATCATGTGCAGTCTGGCTAAGGGGACCAAAGGGATGGCTGCAGCCATGAGCCCGACCCGAACAGTCGAAGGATTGACCTGGCTGGTATCCTCCTCTGAGAGGCCACTAGGTGTGCCTGTTGCTCTAGTGTTGCCATCCTGTCCTGCAGCAGAAGGCCTTGCCCTAGATTGTGTCCAATACTGCTCTAATAAATTGGAGCTGTTAGGTAGGGAGAAGGTGGGATTTGGCATGGTTGACTGTAATGCCCACCCGCTGGAAAATATCCGGGGTAAGGGTCAAAGAGCTGGCCAGACTGTCTCTTGACCGAGCTGAAATCGGCCAATCGTCAAGGTATGGGAATACTTGTACCCCCTGTCTGTGTAGAAAGGCTGCCACCACTGCTTGGCACTTCGTGAGCACTCTGGGTGGTGACGAAAGGCTGAAGGAAGAGCTCTTAACTGAAATGCTCTCCCTGAAAACAGAACTGGAGGAATTTGCGGTGCAACTGAAAAAAAAAAATCAGGATATGCAGGTAGGCATCCTGCATGTCCAGAGCACAGAGCCAATGACCCTTCTGAAAACAGAGGAAGTAGGCTGGGAAGAGACAACATTCTGAACCTCCTGTACTCCACAAAAAGGTTCAGAGAGATCAGATCGAGAATGGGTCTGAGATCGCCAGGAAGAAGTGCGAATAGTACCCGTTCCCGTGATGCTGATTTGGAACTGGCTCTATTGCTGCCTTTGCCAGCAGGGAATTTATTTCCTTCCTTTCTTACCAAGGGTAAGTGGTGAGGTGGGTAGAATGAGTGATCTGGATGATTTTCTGGCAGTCTCTGAATTCTATAGTGTGGCCTTTTGCCACTAATTGTAGCACCCATGAATCTGTTGTGATTTTCTCCCACTCGGTAGGTGAACGGAGAATCTTCCCCCTACCGGTTCCTCTGGAAAGCGATGCAGTGGAGGTGGGAGGGTTAGAGTCAGGAGGCAGTAGCAGGGAGGAGGCTGCAGCACCCGAGGCCTTCTGAGATACAGCCGGGAGGGCTCTGCCAGCCGAAGGTGCCCGACGTTTGTTCTGGCATCGGTTTTGAGGCTGTCTTTGTTGACGACGTTGTTGCTGTCTCCGAAATGGCTGCTTTTGTTTTTGGGGTGGCTTGTACATAAATTGTACAGAGTGCAAGGCTTTGCCTTGTCCTGTAAGTCAGTGATGATGTATTTGACATCTCCCCCAAACGGAAATAAGCCTCTAAAACGGCATCCTGCATGGCCATCTGGATTTCAGGTGCTAAGCCCGAGATCCTAAGCCATGCGTGGCATTGGAGGCTAATGGCCGATGCTGAGCCTCTATCAGCAGCATCTATCGCATCATAGGTAGCTCTTCTCATATATCTGCACGCAGACCTAGCAGAGCTGACTAGATCTGCCATTTCTCCTTTTAGGGTGGAGTCTTGGAGAGAATCCAGCTTGAACTCCAGTTGTCCTAAGACTGATTTTTGGTAATCCCACATGTCGGCAACATAGTTCAATGCCCTAATTCCCAGGGTGGAAGAAGAGTAGATCTTTTTCCCGTACTGGTCGAGAACCTTAGAGGAGAAGCACTAAGGCCCTGTCCACACTACACTGAAAACTCCCCTCTGTAATGTTACAGAGGGTCCAAACCATTACTGCAACAGTTTGCGTTTACACCTGTAACATTACAGGAGGTGTTTTCATAACCGTTGTTGAGACCACTTATGAGGTGGTTTCAACAACGGTTACGCAAACTGTTCTGCCTCTGTAACACTACCAGCTGTAGTGTGGACACGTATGCGTGTAGCCCCAGCATTGCCCTCAGTGCAGCACGAACTGCATTGTGGGATAGGGTGCCGACCGTAATGGTCACACGTCACCCACAATTTGGACCGGCTGTAACAGTTCCAAACCGTTATCACGCCAGTTCAGTGGCAGTGTGGACACACTAACGGTTACCGTCTGTAACGGTTTGAAACCGTTACAGGGTTTTACTAGTGTAGTGTGGACAGGGCCTAAGGTGTTTCAGTTTTGCAGACCTATCATGGGCAGTGCTGATGACCACCGAGTCAGCCTTTGGATGAAGGTAAGGTGGTCCTTGCCCTCTGGGGTCTGGTAAAGCCTGTCTGCCTTCCTGGCCACCAGAGTCAGGGAGAAAGGTTGCTTCCAAATTGTTGGGACCAAATCCTCATGTGGCTCTATCCAGGGCGGAATGAGGGTTGGTGAAGTATCTGCCAAATCCAGGTGAGTAGCCAATCTCTGTCTCTGCGGATCCTGAACGACCGCACGCCAGTCGTATGCTGCTTGGATCTTCCTGAGGAGCTCCAAAAAGGAAGGGGGTCCTCACGTGGGGATTCAGGAGATTCTTTCGGTCCAAGGTCTTCTGGCATAGGGGACTCAAAGTCCGAGCCAGAAGGAACCGAATCACTGTCAGAGTCCGACGATCGGCCTTCGTCAGGTGAGCTGACTGTAGGAGGTGCAATATCCATTGGCCTTGAGAAATCAGATGGCCGGTAAATGTCCAGAGGCCACAGATTAGATGGCATTGACTCCATTCTTCTGTCCAACATCGGGATCCGAGGGCCCAACGGTGGAGGTTGCGACGGAGAAAGAGGCCTAGGGGCCGGCATGGGGGCTGTCGGCAGTTGGTGTTTCTTGAGCTCCGACGTGAGTTGTGATTTGGCTTCCATCCACCACGATTTAAAGACAGCCTGCAAATCCACTTGCAGTTGAGGGGGCGGTGGGTTATGATATCCGAAGCTTGGGTACCCATAGTAAGATTAATTAAAGCCCAACTGAGGATAACCCAGCGTCTGAAAACCCGGCGTGGGGTAGTGTGGTGTCGGATAACCCGGAGTCGGTAGCCCAAAGGGGTTGCCAGACAGTCCTGGTGTAGGACCCGACAGAGGGGCTGAAGGGCACGGCGTCAGTCCTGATGGAGGGATTCAAGGGTCCAGAAAACGCCCTGATGGGGGTGCAGAGGGCCCGGATGGGGGATCCGGAAGTGGGGTAAGAAACCCAAAAAGTCCTGACAGTCCAGGCATCAGGCCCTGATGGCGGTCCTTAAGGAACCGACAGGCCTTAAAGAGTCGGAGGGACCTTCATCTGGTCGAATTTCAGCTCAGGCGTTTGAGGCTCCTGCATAGGGGGTGGCAAGGCCCCCGACAACGGGCATTCTCCACACTTCCGGTTCCCTTGTGGGAGGAGCTGGAGCTATCGTCTCAATCGGCGGTAAAGGAGAAGTTGGAGTAATCTCCGTCGTCAACTGCGTATCTATCGTCAGCTAGTCCATCACCATATCGTCAGGCCTGTTATCGGAGCCTGGCGGAGGATCCGGGACTGTGTGACCGTTGGAGGAGCCGACGGATGACTTAGCAGCCATAGCCATGCAAGGCCCGGAGGAGCCCGAACTCTACTCACCGGTCCCACTCGTACCACTAGGCCTCTGAATCTTTGAGGCCTTAGAGGAAGTGCGTGCCTCCTGATTGATCCCCGGAGGCTCCCGTGGGGCCCCGTGCCCGGGCCAGATAGAGGGGTGAGCTGATGGCCATTTGGTAGCCACCAACATGGTTGAAGATGGATCCCCCGGAGGGGAAATTACCTTCAGGGCTGCAACTCTGGCCGGAGGCAGCGGATCTGATGGGGACCCTTCCCGGTCCCTATGTCTCTCCTTGTCCTTTTTCTTCTTATGATGGCCCTCCAGAGAAGAAGAGGAGTGCTTGAGTTTCTCCAGCTCCTTTTCCACACTGGCCATCTTCTGTTTCAAAAGATGAGCTTCCAGGGACTGCTGACGGTGTTTACATGTGGCCAGACTGAATTTCTGGCAATGCTCACACCTCTTGATCTTATGGCCTGGGCCCAGGCAAAGAAGACAGAGGGACTGGCCATCCTTGTAAGGGAGCAGAGTTCCACAAGAGTCGCACTTGATTGTAATACAGTAATTTAAATGTTAAGTTTAAGTGGTACTCATCCAAAGATGGCACTGATACTAGCAACGATCTTCCGCAAGGTCCAACGTGAGCAGGTCGATGGCGGGAGAACTGGAGGGCAGGCGTGGGGACCGCTCCCTACATAGTGCCATGCTGGTGTTGGTCACGTGACATCGGGGCGGATCCCCCGCCAGACACTGCTAGCTAGAGGTTTTCCGTGTGGTCCTAGCGCCTGGCAGCTTAGTCCTATATGTGAGTAGCTACTACCAGAGCCCTCTCATACTAAGATCCATTATTTCACACATACAAAGACAGCTACTGGGATACAGAAAAGGGTTATTATAAAACTCTTTTTGAGCCAGCCTGTCGGTGCAGTGGCAGAGCTACCGCTCACGACGCCGGTGACTGTGATTCAGGAGCGGACCCAGGCTGGAGGCTGGCCATGGGGGAGGGATTGAGTGTTCCCAGGGAAGAGGCCTGTGCGTGGCCACTGATCAAGAGCCACCTGGTTGATTACAGGTGGTGTAACAGGCAAGGCACACCATTTGGTGGGAAGGAAGCTGGCCGACACGCAGTGCACTTGGTGTCCATGCATACACATGGTGTCACTAATGGCCAATATCCTTGAGGGGAGGGACAGAAAATGGCTCCACTGCCTGTGGACAACAGACCCCAGTACATCTGGATCCTGTGACTCCACCAGTCACTGCCAAACACACCAATGCTGTCAGGGGATATATTCCCTCCACCATAAACCCACCCGGGAGTGGCTTTCCAGGGCAGGATGGAGGCAGGCAAGTACTGGGGAGAGAAGCGGGGAGGCGGGGTAGTCGTGGTGCTCCTTAGGGCCACTGAGGTAGACAGGCACAGGGAGAGGAGTACAGGGTTAAAAACTGCAGGATAAAAAAAACAGTTTTTGAAATAACTTTTTTTTTTTTTACTTTCCATTTTCTCCCCCTTACCCCATAGGTTATATTCTCTTTCAGCCCAAGCTGCAGATCTCACACATACTGTAGCGGTCAACAGTGGCACCCAGATGCCCACAGCCTGTTCCCTCATGTGCTTTCTCAGATTCCTGCAGGTGGGACCAGTCAGACAGACCTCATCAACTGACACCCTGGGCATCCTGAGAAACCCATGTATACTCTGGGTAATCCCCAGATACCCTGGGTAATCACTGGATACCCTGGGTAATCCCTGGACGCCCTTATTAGTAGAGTAGGTAGGGAACCCCTTTAAAGCACCAGTATTTGTTAGTCAGCACAACATGTCGTAATGCTGTTTAACAAACACATTATTTCTGACATATTTAGATTTATCCTCAGTGTATTTTTAATTTTCTCAGACAAACAGCTTTAATAGTAATTTCATAATTAGTGACTCAAGTCACCGAAGATGGCCGTCACTTGAAATTTTTACCAGTCTCTTCCATTGCGGTTATCTGTTGAATGTACATACTAGATTCATCCTGTAGATGTATCAGGGTGGGGTTAATATATGTTTCTAATGTTAAACAGCACAGCATTATACCAAGATATCGATAGGTTACACACCTGTAACTGTTGTTCTAGCAGTGGTATACAGTTCACATCCACACTCTGGCAGTTACACTGGAACAGGAATTCCATCAGACTTCTTTAAGCTGAGCTCCTCCCACAATCTGGGTGGCATATCCTCGGATTCTGCTCCGTGATGTCAGATCTTTGCATGCTGGAAGAAGGGACCTGTGTGCCACCTGCCAGGTGAGGGCAGGTGGGTTGTGTGGATGTGAACTGTATACCACCCCTAGAAAGTACAGTTACGTAAGAACTTACCGTAACAGTAGATCTTCGAGAGAGGCTCTTGCAGTAGGTAATTACATATAGGACTGACACTGGCCGGCGGCAGGACCCCACAGAAAAATTTCTAGCTAACAGTCCCTGGCGAGGGACCGCCCCCACGTCAGGTGACCAGCGTCAGGAGATGTCGGTATAAAGGGGCAGTCCCAGACGCGCGCCTTCCAGTTCTTTCCCGCCACAGGCCAAAAGAGGCCAGACAAGAGAGGAGTGGATATTTCCTTAAATGGAAAAGGAGCTTAAAAAGCCTAGGGGGATGGAGGGCAGGAAGGTATTACCTACTGCAAGAGCCTCTCTCGAAGATCTACTGTTACGGTAAGTTCTTACATAACTGTACTATTTTACTTCGAGAGGGCTCTTGCAGTAGGTAATTACATATAGGACTGAATCCCAAGCAGTCTGGAACAAAGAAAGGCACCGGGAGGAGGAAACTACTCAAGTAGCTTTGCCGTGAAAGCCTCAAGACAGGAGGCCTTGCAAAACAGCTAGCCGAGCCTGCTCTGTGAGAGGCAATATCAAACTGCAGTGTTTCGTAAAGGTACGGACAGAAGTCCAGGTGGCGGCAGTGCATATGTCTGCCACAGACACATTCTTGAAACAAGCCGAAGAGACAACTACTCCCCTTGTGGAGTGGCCTCTGACTTGACCCGGGAGGGTCTTGTGTATTTGTCATAACAGAAAGTGATGCAATGAGCCAACCACTTAGATAGGCATTGCTTGGAAACAGCATTGCCTTCCCTTTTGTGAGCAAAAGAGACGAACAACTGATCAGTCTTTCTGAAATCCTTCGTCCTGTTGGTGTAGTATCTCAGAATCCGGGTGAACTTCCATAGTATGGAGTAAATATTCCCCTTGGTTAGAGTACTGCGTAAAAAAGGCAGGTAGCTCTATGAACTGATTTAAGGTAGACTCTGCTACTACTTTAGGTAGAAACTTAGGATTCATGCGAAGAGCAACTCGTTCCTTGTGAAAAATCAAGTAGAGGATTTTACACATCAGGGCCTGGAGCTCGGAGATTCTTCGAGCCGAAGTAATGGCCACCAAGAAGAGTGTCTTCCACGAAAGAAATTTCAAATCTGCAGAAGCTGCAGGTACGAAGGGAGGAAGGGTAAGTTTCTCGAGAACAAAATTCAAGTCCCAAGGGGGAGCAGGAGTACGGATGGGGGGTCTCAGATGGAGGACCCCTCTGAGAAAGGTCTTAGAGACCTCCAGTTGAGCGAAAGCTTTGTCTGCGATGGGAACATAATAGGCTGAGATGGCCATGTGTACCTTCAAAGTGGTATGGCTGAGACCCAGGTCGAACAGATGACGTAAATACTCCAGCAGAAGCCCCCGCTGAACAGGAGAAAGGCTCCACATTCTTGGAGGCGGCCCAAATAGTGAATCTTTCCCACTTCATGGCATAAGTGGACCTGGTGGAGGGTTTTCTGGCCTCCATTAAAATCTCTGCCACTTTGGGAGACGCACCAAAACGTGATTGGGCTAGGTCTGCAGGAGCCACGCATGCAGTTGAAGGGATTCGAGGCCTGGATGGACCAGGGTCCCCTGATCCTGGGTCAACAAACCTCGAGATAGAGGAAGAGGAAGAGGAGGATCCTCTGAATATTGCTGTAGAAGAGAGAACCAGATTTGCCTAGGCCAGAAAGGAGCGATCAGAATCATTCTCGCTCCTTCTGAAGCTAGTTTCTGCAAGACTTGTGGGATAAGAGGAATTGGGGGAAAGGCACAGACGAATCTGTCCTTCCAGTCTAGAGACAGAGTGTCATTCCAGAAAGTGCCTCGCTCTGGAATGAGAGAGCAGAAGGGTGGGAAGTTTTGCGTTTTGGGGGGATGTGAACAGGTCGACCTGTGGTGTTACCCAAAGTTGGAAGATATCGTCTAGGACCCCTTGGTCCAGTTCCCACTCGTGAGTCAGAGCAGAAGAGCGACTTAGCCTGTCTGCTAGGGTGTTGTCGACTCCTGGAACGTGAATCGCTGTAAGGTGAAGGACGTGTTGTGTTGCCCAATCCCAAACCCTCATTGCCTCCCTGCATAGAGGGTAGGACCGAGTTCCTCCCTGTTTGTTGATGTACCACACTACGCACATGTTGTCCGTCTGGACGGCTAGGTGGCCAGGAAGGATATATTGGTGAAGGGCTTGGAGAGCGTACAACACTGCCCGAAAGCTCGAGCACAATGATGTGAAGAGCCTGTTCTAGCCTGGACCAAGAGCCCTGGGTCCAATGAGGGCCTAGATGGGCTCCCCAACCTTTGCCTGAGGCATCTGTGGTTAGAGTCAGGGAGGGGGGAGGATGAAAGAAGGGGACCCCCCCGAAACAGGTTCTCTCGAACCATCCACCATTGCAAGTCTCGCATCATCGGCGATGAGATCAGAACTGAATGATCTAGGTCGTCCACTAGTTGATCACACTGACAGCAGAGAGTTCACTGAAAGATCCTCATGTGGAGTCGAGCGCGGGGGACCGTCGGTATGGCGGCCGCCATGAGCCCAAGAAGGCAAAGGACCGACCTCACCGAGACCATCCTGTGGTCGGATAACAGACATATTTGATTCTGAATGGAGGCCGCCCTGTCCGGAGGCAGGAAGGCCTTGCCCATGGTCGTATCGAGGATCGCTCCGATGAACTGTAGCCTCTGGGAAGGGTCCAGATGAGACTTGGAATGGTTGATGGTAATACCCAGGCAGGCAAAAACCTGCTGGGTGAGGGAGAGGAAATGCAGGAGTTCCTCCCTGGACGAGGCCACCAGGAGCCAGTCGTCCAGGTAAGGGAACACCTGTACTCCCTTGGTACACAGGTGGGCCGCCACCACTGCCAGGCATTTGGTAAATACTTGGGGGGCCGAGGACAGACCAAACGGGAGCGCCTTGAACTGGTAGTGGGCCCCCTGGAACGCAAAACGAAGGTATTTGCGATGGGAGGGGCGAATGGGAATGTGCAGATAGGCATCCTGCATATCCAGGGCACAAAGCCATTGACCCTGCCGAAGGAGGAGCAGAAGGCTCTGCAGGGAGAGCATCCTGAACCTTTTGTACTCTACATAAAGATTCAGGGAACTGAGATCTAAAATCAGTCTGAGATCTCCCGTCTTCTTTGGGACCAGGAAGAAATGGAAATAGTAACCTGTCCCCTGAAGATGAAGGGGGACGGGCTCTATGGCTTGCTTCATCAGAAGGGCCGAGATCTCCTCCTCGACCAAAGGAAGGTGTTCCCATGAATACGACGACTTCAGAGGAGGGTGGCGGGGTGGTTTCTGAAGAAACTCTATGGAGTGTCCTTCTGCTATAAGCTGGATCATCCAAGAATCTGTGGTTATCCACTCCCATCCCGGAAGGTGGAGGGAAAACCTCCCTCCCTCCTACCGGTTCCTCCGGGGAGTCCGGAGGCAGTGGGAGAGGAAGGAGTCAGGTGGCGTGAGGCAGCGCCGCGCTGAAGCCCCGCTGCTTTGGGCGGAGGGGCTTAGCAGCCAGCGAGGCCTGGCCGTTTGTGGCCCGCCTTCCTGGGATTTCGCCTTTGGCGATTCCTTCTCTTGAAAGGGACGGGCTGCTGCAGATGGGGACGGTACATAGAATCAACTGATTTAAGAGCCGTCCCCTTCTCTTGCAAATCGGTAATGATGTCCTTCACATCACCCCCGAAAAGTACCGACCCCCGGAAAGGTGCTTCCTGGATAGCAGATTGCACCTCCGGGACCAGACCTGACACGCAGAGCCAAGCATGACGCCGTCGGCTTACGGCAAAAGCAGAGCTCCGCCCAGCAGTGTCCACTGCGTCGTAGATGTGCCGACGTAGCATGTGGCGACTGGCGCCGAGCAGAGAGGACGAGATCAGCCAACTCCTGCTTGACTTGGGAGTCAGGCAGGAGTCAACAGCTTCCACCCAGTAGGATGGCCTTCTGGTAGTCCCCCACATGGCGGCGTGGTTCAGGCCCGAATCCCAGTGTGGAGGAACGTAGATCTTTCTCCCATACTGGTCCAGAAGGCGAGATTCTATATCAGGAGGTGACGAGCTAAGATGCTTTGGGTTCGCTGAGCGGCGCTGATCACAACCAAGTTGGCACGAGGGTGAGAATCTAGGAAATCAACACCCTCTGGAGCCTGATATAGCCTGTTCGACTTCCTAGGAAGAGGGGCTAAAGCCGGCGGCTGTTTCCATATCGTGGTGACAAGGTCGGCGTGAGGCTCTATCCAGGGTGGCACTAGTGTAGGAGTTGTCACGGGCAGATCCAGATGTTCAGCGAGTTTCAGACACTGAGGATCTGGTTCCAGAGAGCGCCACTGATGGACCACCTGGATTTTTCTGAGCAACTCCGTAAAAGAAGGATCCTCCAGAGGAGACTTCGGAGGAGTCCTTGGCCGGGGCTTCGACGGAGAGCGAGGCTCGTCGTCTCTCTCTCTCTCTCTGAGCAGCCATCGGAAGAGTCCGAGGAGTCCAGGAGTGAAGAGGAGGAAGAAGAAGAGTAAGACTCCCTTTCCCGACTCGAGGGAGGAGCGGGTCCCTTGGGCAGTCCCCGGGGACGCGTGTCCTGCCCCTCTCTGGACCCAGACAGAAGAACCCTGGAGTCCGGAGGTGGTGAGGGAGTGTACCGCCTGGGGCGTACAGGAACCTGGGATGGCACTGTCGCCGGGAGGTGGCTCTCGACCTCTTTGGTGAGTTGAGCCTTGGCCTCAGCCCACCAGGAGGCCAGAGTCTCCTGCAGGTCCACCTGCGGCCGCGAGGGCGGTGGTGGAGGAGGAGGAGGCGGGGGATAAGAATATGGGCTATACCCATATGGGCGTATCAAAACCCTCTGCGGGTAGCCCGGCGTCGAGTACTGGCGTCGGGAAGCCAGCGTCCGGAGTACTGCAGCGTCCGGATATGGCATTTCCCAGGTACACTGTGTCGAATAAGGCGGGTACCCGGAAGCGGGGAGCTGCCTTCGCGGGCAGCCCGGCTGGGAACCGCGGGTGGGTCCGAGCGGAGGCCGGAGGGAGGGCCCGATGGGGCAGGAACTCTCCTGGTCGGTAAGGCCGGCGTCAGGGCCGGCAGGAGGCCCGACGCGGAGGTACCCGACGTTGGGGGCCGCGTCCGGGGAGCCAGCGTCAGGTCCGTCGCTCCAGATGGAGGAGGGGCTAACAGAGGCAAAGATCCCCAACTGCGCCCTGGGACGAGGAAGTCCTCTGGGCAGGATGGGGGTGGGGGGGACTCTGGTTCCCCAGGCGGCAGCAAAAGCTGCGGTGAACCGGGGATGATGGACGTAAGAGGGTCTGTCGTCGGTTCCCTCGCCGGCCGGACATCTGATGAGCCGACGTGAGGCGTAGAGGTGAGCTCTCGGCGGGCGCCGGAGGAGCCGACGTCCGACTTACAAGAGCCATCCCCGGAGGTAGGTCGAGAGGAAAGGTCGGCCTGGTCCGAGGGGGAAGAAGCCATGCGTCGCCCCGAAGGGTCGGACGTCTTACCAGCCCTCTCTGGGCGGACGTCAGAGGAGCCAACGCCCAGCTTACCGGAGTCGCCCTCGATGGTAGGCCACAAGCCTGCGGCTGAACCAGGGGCGGAGGCCTCCAACTGCCGAGGCGCCCGCAAGGCCGAGCACGAGCCAGGCAGGTGGGCGGCGCCACCTCAGAAACCTCAGGCGGCCGTCGAGGCGACCCCGGAGGATGTTACCTTGAATGCCCGCGACTCCCGATGGAGACGCGTGGAGAGCTCTTGTCCAGTGCCTCTCCTTGTCCTTCTTCTTTCGATGGCCTTCGGGGGAAGTGGACGCCTGCCTTAACTTTTTAAGCTCCTTCTCCATAGAGCTCATTTTCTTTTTAAGAATATGGGCCTCCAGGGATTGTTGCCGTCTTTTTCCGGAGGCCGTGTTAAAGCTAAGGCAATGCTGGCACTTCTCGACTTGGATGATCCGGGCCTAGGCAGAACAGGCACAGGGAGTGGCTGTCCTTGTGCGGTAGTTGTAAGCCACACGAATCGCACTTGTTCTTGTGCTCGGAGGGTGTAGGGGATGACATACACCGACGTTAGTATTGACTTTGTCGAAAAAATAAGATTTTTCTGTAAAAAAGCAGCGAAGGTAGGGCTAATGACCGAACTTTTCATGGGCGCTGCGAGCTACACGAGAAGGAGAACTGGAAGGCGGGCGTCCGGGACCGCCCCTTTATACCGGCGTCTCCTGGCGCCGGTCACCTGACATGGGGCGGTCCCTCGGCCAGACTGCTAGCTAGAAATTTTTCTGTGGGGTCCTGCCGCCGGCCGGCGTCAGTCCTATATGTAATTACCTACTGCAAGAGCCCTCTCGAAGTAAGATCTATGCTTACAGGAGAGTAACTTATCTTTCTAGGGGCGTGAATATAGTTCAATATATCCACACTCTGGCAGACTCCTAGAAGTTCTCCAGAAGAAGAGGGCAAGTTGCACACCCCTACCTGGCAAACAGAGACTAGAGAACCGAGGTCCCAAATGCAGCATCCCAACGGGACTCTAGGTCAATGCTGTAGTGGGAAATGAAGGTGTGTGCTGTCCTGCAGATCTCCTGGATGGGGAAGTCCCTGAGGTAGCGGTATGTCTGACAGAATGAGTCCTAAGTCCTACAGCAGGCTACCTACCAGCCAACCGACAGCAGAGATCAATGCAGGATATGATCCACCTGCCAACCATCCATTTAGTTGCCAGTCTGCCAGGCGTGGCTTCAGCATATGTTACAAACAGTTGGCAAACCTCACCCCAAACTCCAGCCATGTGCCATTTATAACATGAGAGCACTCTCGCTGGCCCGTCAGTACAGCGGTAGTGCTATCACTTGCAATGCCAGTGATCCAGGTTCGGGAATGAGCCCAAGTTGTTGGAGGGCCGGGTGGGGGAGGATGGTTGAGCATCCCATGGAGGCTCATCTCTTTGGGGGTGGGAGGGCTTCTAGTCTCTGCCACAATACTACCACCTGGGTGACCACAGGTGGCAGTGCAGGCTGGAGCCAGTATCAAGGAAGGGGACAGCACTCTGACACCGTGGTGTCAGTTGCATTTCCTCCACAACACATGAGGGCAGGGAGAAAAGCAGAAAATCCCCTGACCACGCAGGATGCCATCCGCTGCCCTGCTGCAGGCCCCATACTGCCGACCGTGGCTCTCACAACCAAAAGCTCGACTCTGTCCTGGGGTAAGGGACTGGCCCCTAGGCAGCCCTTCCCACAGTGAGTCATCCACAGTGGAACAAGGAGAGGGGTAAGTTCCGGAGAAGGCAGGTGACAGTGTGAACAGGGCAGAGGACTGAAGGGGGCCGGTCAGGAGAAAGAAAATATATATAAAGAAAATAAATACAAGAGCGTTCTTCATAGGTCCAGAGGATGGAGACTATAGTAGGCCTCCAAAGAAGGGTTTGTAAAATAGATCAGTAAGCTGATCACCTGGTTAAGATGAAACTCTGATACTACCTTTGGAAGGAACTTCAGGTGGTGGCAAAAGACGACCCTGACCTTGTGGAAGACTAGATATGGAGACTCCACCAAGAGCGCCTGCAGCTTATTGATCCCTCTGGCAGACGTTATAGCCACCAAGAAGACTGTCTTCCACAACAAATGTTATATCTCACACCTGTGTGTAGGCTTCAATGGCTTGCTCTAAGCACAGCCAGCATCAGCAGTAGTAGGTCTCGTGGTGTGCACCAGAGGGGACATGTGGTTCAGGCCCTTGAAATAGCACTTGACTACCTTCTCCTGGGCCACCGCCAGCTTACCACCCCATGCCCAGTAATCAGAGGTGGCTGCCAAGTGCACCTTAATGGTCATCACTTGCAGTCCCAACTGAGAGAGGGACCAGAGGTACGGCAGGATGCTCACCACAGAGTAGGCAAGGGGATCAATCTCCTTGCCCTGACACCGGATGGAGAACCTCTTCCACTTAAATGCATATATCGGTGAGTAGGCTCTTTCTAGGAGGCCACCATAATGTGGAGCACTTCTTCGAACAGACCCAAGGTTTGGAACTCTAGCCACTCAGAAGCACAGGCCAAGAGGTGCAGGGCTGTCAGAACCAGGTACAGAACCATCCCCTATTGGCTGGTCAGCAGATCCGGGCAAAGAGGCAGCCGCCATAATAGAGGTCTCCTGTTGAGGTTGACGAGATCTGGGTACCAGAACTGAATGGGCCAGTCTGGAGCTATCAGGATTATCTGAGCTTTGTCCTTCTAGGCCTTGACCATCACCTTGTGGATCAAAGGGAATGAAGGAAAGGCGTACACGAGGCCCAGAGTCCAGGGCCTTGTTAAAGCATCCCTGAACAGTGTCCCACACTGTAGGGTGCAGGCACAAAATAGCCTTAGTGTGGCGTTCTCCCAGGAAGCAAATAGATCCACCAGAGGAGGTTCCCCACAGGGAGAACTGGTGCTTGACCACCTCCTGATTGAGGGACCACTTGTACAACGTCTCTCCCACCCAGCTGAGTGCATCTGCCATCTGATTGCTCACTTCAGAGACATGGATCACCAAGAGATCTGCACTTAGGCTGTGCACGAGTATCCTGGTGTGGAGGGCCTCTTGACATAGGGGAAGGGAGTGAGTTCCACTCTGCCTGCTCAGATAGAACATGGTTGTGGTGTTGTCCATCTGGACTGCCATGATCTGACCCTGACTAGACAAGCAAAATGCATGATGCTCCAGCAGGTTTATGTGGTGATGGGACACCGGGGGCAGAATCCATGGGTTCTGTGGTCTCCCAGGTATGGTCCCCACTCAACCATGTGTCATCAGCATGACTGACGGCTCTGGGCAGACAAACTGGATTCCTTCTTCCAGATGTTCCAGGACAAGCCACCACTGGATGGTGTCCCACACTGACTGGGTCACTGTGAAAGAGTGGTCCAAGTGGCCTAGGTGTTGGGACCATCACACCCCAATTCCCACTTGTAGGTGGCGTATATGCCAGCGGTCCCAATACACCATGCAGGCGGTGGGTGTGATGCACTCCAGCAGCCATAGGAAATCCTGAGCAAAGCGCGAGAGCCCAACCTGAAAATGACTGGGTAAAGGAGGCAAGATCCAATGCACAGTCCACAGGGAGGCGGGCCTTGGCCTGCAGGGACTCTAGTTCTGCCCCAATGAACTTGATCACCTCCGAGGAAACCAGTCTGGACTTGTTCGTGTTTCATTTCATTTATTTAAACTGGTAAGCACATTGGTAGCAAATGCCATTTTTCACAGTGACCAGTAAACATAAATAACTTATAAACATTCACAAATTAACAAATATCACTAAAAAGCTGCACTCTACAAGTAAAAGTTGCATAATTTAGATTTAAATACATTCAATTTTTCAAACCCTGAGACAGAGTCCAGTAGATTATTATAACAACTAACAGCTTTGTATAGTATATTTGTATACTGTAATAGCTTATGGTCCAAAGTAGGATACAAACAGTAGCGTGGAAAAAAAAAAAAAAAAATTTCTGGTAAAAACCTTTTTCAGTACTCCTCAGGAACAATTCCATTACAGATTTTGGCAATAAACCCAGAACTATCTTATGCATAAAAAGTGATGCTTTATAGCTGAAATGATCCTTAAGGGAGAAACATCCTAATTCCCTGTAGAGAGAACAATGGTGAACCAATCACCCATTCCGGCTGCAAATCTACAAATAGATTCATATAACATATTCAATCTACTAAAACATTTTTTCATGAACAGAAAAATAGAAAATACTTCCATAATCAAATTTAGGTAATATAAGACCAGTGGCTAATAATTTACATGATTCAGGTATTAAACACCGGTTTATCTTGTACAACATACCAAGCCTCTTGTGTAATGTTTTAGTCCATTGATTTATATTTTATTTTTATTTTACAATTTTTGGCCAGGAAAGAAACTAAGCCAAGGCATGTTTCCAGATGCATCCTGGGAGCACAGGGAAGTTAAGTGACTTGCTCATGGTCACACAGTATATGCAGGTGGTGGCTGTGGAATTCAAACCCAGTTCTCCATGTTTGAAGTGCAGTGCTCTTAACCACTACACTATACTGCCTCCCATATGTGGACCTGATAAAATATCATTTATATAAGTCTCAAAGATAAAAAAATGTATTTAAATGAACACCCAAATACCAAAAATTGTCCACCCTTTCAATTAAGTTACCTACCAAGTCAATAATTTGAAAATCATGGGGAAAAGCTCTACCAGGACAATGAAAAAAAAATTATTATTATTAAAATCTCGGATTATACACCTTTGAGCATAAGTTCTTTTACATAGGTTCCACGTCAGAGAAAATTGCAAACAAAGGTCAAGGGGAGTACAAAAACACATGGAGTTGCAAGTAAACAGGTGAGCAACGTTAACTGGCATTGTACAATCTATGCCAGGAAACATACAATCACGTAATAAATCTAAGCACACGCAGGGAGAGGACAAGAATAAGAAGAGAACAAGGTGAGCAGCCAGGAGGCCTTGTCAGGTGGTAGAAAGAGAGAATGGCAGGCAGTGGGGCAGGGGGGCTGGTAAAAGGTGAGCAGAATACAAGAAGAGGCAGCCAGGGGCCTTGTCGGGTGGTAAACAGTGGTGAAAGGAGGGTGATAAGGCAGGGGGTGGAAGAAGGAGAGGAAGATGAGCAAATGGGGGGGTGTAAGAGAAGAGGGGGAGGGGAGAGGTAGGGCAGATAGATAGGGGATGGATGTGAAATGCTGAAGAGGCGGGGCAGGGGGATAAGCACATTGTAGCGGTTCAGGTTTGAGGTGTCTAGCTTTGGTATGCTCTGCTGGTGAAAGCAGTCACATCTGTTGTGTGACATTAGATAGCATCGGGAGTTTGTGTTTAAACGGGCTTAGTTTTGAGACAAAGGAGATGTCATGTGGGAGGGAATTTAGCCAAAGAGGGGTGTGGTAAGCAAAGCATCTTTGTCCCTGAGTAGTGTGGCAATTTGGTACCTGGAAGATCTGACTTATGGAGCCCCTGGTCCAAGGGGAGAGAGAGAGAGAGAGGACTGGCATAGGATGTTCTGAACCCCAGAAGGCACTAGGCTGATGATCTTAGCTAGTAGGCATATTTGGTACTTGATCCTGTCTTTCAGCTGAGGTCAGCCTGTCTTAGTGTAAAGGCCGCAGGTATGCGTGAGCCGAGCATCACCTGTGAGGAGCCTACAGGCCTTGTTCAGGGAGTGGAGATATGCGAAAGAGCTGTTTCAGTGGCAGAGTCATAGGTGGTCAGCCCATAATCCATTATGGATATCACAGAGCTTTAGATGACTAGCCTTAATGCGTCTCAAGTCAGGCTCCGTTTGTGCCTGTGGAGAAGCCCAATGCCGATTTTGACAGCTTTGGCTACATTTGCAATATGCTGGGAGAAGGTCAATGCACTGTCCAAGGTGACCCCAAGGTATTTAAAGTGCTGTATCTGCTCCAGAGGGCAGCCCACAGAATTGTTGATAGTTAAGGGGTGAGATCTGGATTGGTTGTGCTGGCCACTGAAAAGCATGACCTTAGTCTTCTTATAGTTGAGTATGAGCTTGTGTCTGCTGAACCAGTCTCCACATTTACAAAGCTTTGCCGAAGTTGATTTTCCAAGAGCTTGGGATCTTGATTGCTGGAGAAGATTACTGCTTCGTCGGCATACAGTAGTAGATGGTCATGACAAAAACTTGGTAGGCTATTCAGGAAGATACTGGACAGAAGTAGGCCGGGGATGGACCCTTGTGGGACCTGTCAGAGAGGTGGTTATTGATCTTAACCTGCTGTGAGTGGGCTGAGAGGTAGCTTTTGAACCAGTTAACAGTTTCCCTGGACAGTCCTGTGGCTGAAAGTTGTTCGAGTATGAGGTTGTGGTTCACAGTATCGAAGGCTTTGGATAGATCAATATAAGCTGCCCCAACTAGGAAGCCTTGATCAAGTGATTGCTGAATAAAACCTGTGGACTGGAGGAGTGCCGTGGTGGTGCTGTGCCCCTTTCTAAAGCCATGCTGTTGAGGGCATTGTAGCTAGTATTTCTCTAGGTACTCAACAAACTGGTCAGCAACAATTAGCTCTAAGGCTTTCGAGAGAGGGGGAGGATAGAAATCAGTCTGTACTTCCTGTGTTGTGCCTGGTCACCACTTTTGTGGACAGGGGTCACACCAAGGTGGATTTCCATTTGTTGGGGAACTGGGATAGCCTCAGGGATAGGTTAAGAATTTTGGTTAGCGGTGATGAGATTTCCTCCAGGGTTAGGGCGATGAGTTTCAGATCAAGTGTCCCTCGTCCCCCCCTCCCCCCCACTGAATCTAGATTTCCCAAGCACTTTTAGGATGCATCTTCTAGCTTCACAGGCCATAACTGTTTTAAAGTATAATTGGGAGGGGGGGTCATCAGTGGCTGGTTAGGAGAAGCAGCATTCATTGAATCTGAGGTGACTTCAAAGAAATCAGGGGGTAGAACACTACTGAGATCATTAAAGGCATAATTAAAAGTGTTGGCAATAGTTGCAGGGTCAAGTGTCGGTGTACTGCCAACACTGAGCATAGAAGGGGGCTGTTTTGGATCCGTCCCAGTAATTTCCTTGATGTTGCTCCAGAACTTCCTACCATTGTTCCAGGAGTTGGTAAGCGCTTCCCTATAGAACGTATTTTTTTGGTTATGGATGACCCGGGTACAATCATTCCAAGCCCTAGGGAATTCGGGTTTTTTTTTTAGAATTTAAAAGAAGTTTATATAACAAAAAACAATTATGCATGTTGTAAAAAATCATTTTGAAGAATTTTTTTTAAGTTTGAGTAAATCTAAGAACCAACAATTACTGCATCATCCACATATAAAATGAACTTTGTGGAAGAACACACCATGGGCATGTATTCAAAAACAAAGAATAAAATAAGGGGCCCAAAATGGACCCCTGGGGTGCACCACATTCAATCTCCTTGTTCTCTAAGCATGTACCCTCAATGACTGTACAGTGTGTTCTTCCACAGAAACATAGACTTTGACGGCAGATAAGGACCGCTTGGCCCACCTAGTCTGCCCATTTCCCTACCTAGAAAATAAACTGCAGATTCTATTTAACCAACAGCCTATTTCTTCCTACCCCCCACAAAAATTACCTTATGTCTGTCCCATGCATTCTTGAATTCTCCCACAGTTTTAGACCCCACAACCTCCTCAGGAAGGCTGTTCCATGCATCCACCACCCTCTCTGTGAAAAAAAATACTTCCTCACATTGCCCGAGCCGTCCCCCCTCTATCTTCAAATTGTGTCCCCTTGTTCTTGCACATCTCTTTTTCTTAAAGATGCTACCCTCTTGGACTTTGTTGATTCCACTGAGGTACTTAAATGTTTCTATCATGTCTCCCCTCTCCCTCCTTTCCTCAAGGGTATACATATTAAGCTCCTTTAGTCTCTCCTTGTATGGCTTCTCTTGCAGACCATACACCATTTTAGTTGCCCTCCTCTGAACTGCCTCCATCCTGTCTATGTCCTTGCAGAGATGGGGTCTCCAGAACTGGACGCAGTACTCCAAATGGGGTCTCACCAACTGTCTGTACAGGGGGATAACAACTTCCTGTTTTCTGCTAGTGATGCCTCTCCCTATACATCCCAGTGTTCCTCCAGCCCTCCCTACTGCCTTCTCACATTGCTTGCCAACCTTAAGGTCATCTGATATGATTACCCCCAGGTCCCTTTCCTTTTTTGTTGTTGTTACTAACTCCCCCCATTGTGTATTCTTCCCGTGTTCTTGTTTCCCAGGTGCATTATTTTGCACTTCTTTGCATTGAATCCTAGCTGCCATACTTCTGACCATTCCTCCAACCTTGCTAAGTCCCTTCTCATCCTTTCCACGCCTCGTGTATCAACCCTGTTGCAGATCTTTGTGTCATCTGCAAAGAGGCATACTTTTCCTTCCAGTCCCTCTGCAATGTCACATATAAAGACATTAAAAGGACTGGGCCAGCTACGTCGGCGCCCAGCGGTTGGATTTCCGCTTGCGGCCTGGCGACCCGGTTCGAACAGACTCTGGTCAGCTGGAGAGTCAGTTGGGGTGGAGTAGGTTCAAGATCCCACCTACTGCTCACCTACTCCAGGGGTGGGAGGGTATCCAGGACCACCTGATGGTACCCTGGTGGAGTCGGGGTCCAGCCGCAGCGAGCCTGGACTTTGGGGCGTGTGAACGCCGGCCACGCCTGACGCTCGTGGCACACCATGCCCCCAGAGAAAGCGAAATACCAGCCTCCGGGTTCGCGGATGATGGCTGCCCGCTCGCTGACCCGAGGGTCCTGTGCCCTCTATCCCACTTCAGCAGCGCCCAGGGACTGGCGCCTAGTCGCTGGGGCCCACCCCCACCCGGTGTCTTTCCTCTCGGAGGAGGGACCCACTCGGCAAGGATATGCGGGTCACCCTAGGTCAGCTGCGATGTGAGGTGAGGGAGGGACAGGGCCGAGTGGGTCACGGTGGCAATGTGCAGCGGAAGGGTACGGCAAACCAGGAGGCACGACCGGAGGGGGCGGGGGAGGACTGGACCCAGTACTGAACCCTGTGGTACCCCACTAGTGACCCCTCTTTCTTCAGAGTGGACTCCATTTACAATTACTTCCATACAAATACCCTACAAACCAGGACACAGCACCTTCCGAGAAATCATGCATGCAACAAAAGGTCATGGTCTACTAAGTTGAAGGCTTTGATGAGGTCCACAAAGAGTGATGCAACATGTAGCCCCTTGTCACAGGCTCCATGCACAGTCCATGAACCACACCAAGGCCGCCTCTGTGTTATGCAAGGATCTGAAGCCCTGCTGTGTCCCGGTAAAGAAACTGTATTTGTATAAATGTTCAGTAACTTGATCAAACACAATTTTTTCAAATTATTCAGACAATGGTGTAAGTAACAAACTAGGATGGTAAAATAAAAAGGTGGTGACTGATTATCAGTTTGTATATTATTGCTCACTGGACCTTTGAAATGATCCTTATAGGCTTCCAGGTTACCAAATAAATCATTAAACAGTTCAGATATTTCCCCAAAGAACTGATTAGTTCACTGTGCAAGATGTTTTTTAGTTCTTCCTGCCATTTGATGTAGCATTTGCCATACTTTTTTTTTTGAATTTCCAAAATTATTCAAATGCATATTTCTGTAATAACTGATTTTAGCTAGTCTACATGCAGACTTACATTTATTTCTGAGCTGTTTATACTCTACTAGCTAGCATCCTGATTTTTTCTATACTCTTTCCAAATTGTTTCTCCTTCTCAACATTTCCACCAATTAATTTGTCATCCATTCATTCCTGATGGCATTACCCCTCCTTTTCCTTCCTGGAAAAACTTTATTACAGATTTCAGTGAAACCCGCGCAAAATTTACAGTATGCCAAATCAATGTCTTCAATATTAAGAACTGTCCAATCAGCACTGTAAATTTCTTCATTAAACAAATCAGCCAGTTCCTCTTGTATTTTATGGCCTCTCTCCAGGAGTGTAAAATGAGTGTCTAGAAATACTAAGGCTCGAAAGCTTGGCCCATTTTATGCTGGATCAAGGAAACAAGTCTGAATCAAAATGGGGCACCATTTAAAAGATTTTCACTTTGGGCTTTGATCGATGCTACAGTAACCAAATTGTATGTATTTTTATGGTTAGCATTAGTTTTTGTGCGTTATAGTGAAATAGGGGAAAAGTATAACATGAATGTGGGAAGCTCATGGAACATATTAATCCCTAAAAAGGCAGCACAAATTCAATATCTGTTTTAGTTGCATGCCTATTAGTTCTTTTTTTTTCTCTTTTTTCATGTTATTCACAGAGTGCTAGTTTTACAGAAGTGTTAATAGATGACTTTTAAATACTGTATGTTAACAGCTTTTAAAAATATTTATGAAATATTTCAATAAACTTTTCTTGGGGGGGGGGGGAGAGAGAACTGTGTCAACACCCCTAGACTTCATTTTTCCATGGCAAGCAGAACATGGAAATAGACCTTTTAAAACTTTAAAATCCTGTATCTTATTTCAGGAATGAAAGAAGACAAAAAGAAAAATGTGTGTATTGATATTTTGACTAAAAATTAATTATTGCTATTGGGTATCTTCGTTGACTAAGTGTGAGCATAATGGACATTTTGTCTCCTGTACTCAGTGAACACCTATGAAACCTATGAATTGCTGAAAACACAACATGCTGACAAAAAATACTACTGCTTTTTGTTTACACAGCACACTTAATCGTTCCTGCTGGGGGTGCTAGTGAGGCACTGAGTAAAGTGTGCACTTTAGGATCTATTTCTCTCCAGGGCTAAAAAAACAACATAATCTGAGATTTACAGAAAGACTTTCAGAAAATTCTTTACGGACTCTGTGCTGTTTATAGAGAGCCAGGAGAAAAACCACCCACGATAACACCAATATACACTTTTAATCTAACATCCAGTCAGACAGTTGCTAATCACAAAGCCACGACGCTGTCCACAGCATCAACAATAATGAAGTCAGAAAAAATTACCTTAGTCTCACTAAATGATAATATTAATCTACTCTGTAAAAGTGTGAATAACATCAAGAAAAGAAAGTGGATGCACTCAATGGACAGGTGGACTGTTTTGAGTCGGAGTACCATAAAGCCTCACAATCTGCAAAGTCTGGAACAGCCAAACGCACACGTTTTGTCCAAGTTTGAACTCAGCAGTGTGCCACATCTGTATCTCAATCCAGAGGCAGGGGGCACCAACCACATGATCTTAATAATTTGGGTCACTGATATGGTGAACCCAAAATAGAAAAACAATTTAAAAGACAAGAATCTCAAAGCAAGGGTTACCCCGGAAGGACTTCAGGAATAAAGAGAACTTTCAAAGAAAAACAAAATAACACATACCCAATAACGCAAAGTACTGTGGAAAATATATATAAATCACCATGAATGTACCAACTGGTTCAGCTTTAAGCAGGCCTAAATGGTGCCAAAAGGCCTACAAATAAGGTTTGCCACAGTAAGGACTAATTAGTGTGCCACATAGATACACAATGCTTTATTGTATAAACATAAAAGTGATGACAATGTGCTATACAGACAGAAAATACTTTATATAATGGAGAATTACATACTCACCAGTGAGTCTGGTTGTGTTAAGGGCCTGCCCGCCAGCGCAGCAGTAGAGCTACTACTCGCAACGCAGATGACCGAGTCGTCGGACGGCTGGCCAGGGAGGTGAGCTGAGCATCCCAGAGGACACTCACTGCCTCAGGGATGGATGGTGGATGAACTCTGCTGTGCTACTCCCACCTGGGTGACCATGGGAGGAAGCAGAGCCGCGGAGCGGGGAGGGGGTCGACATTGTGCAAGCATCTCCAAGGTTCTCTCAGCATCCCATAGGGGCAGGCCAGAAAAAACAGAAAACGCCATCAGGTGCTGCAAAAAGATGCCTGCCCCTCACCGCAGGGACCCCCACCACCAAGCAAGGCACTTCTCTCCGAAAAGCACTAACCAAGTCTCCATCAGGGGGGTATAGGCCCCCTTCCCGATGGTCCCGGCCTGGGTGGTAAGCCAGGGTGTCTGTAGGAGAAGGAGGGAAGTCCTGGAGAAGGCAGGTGAAGGGGCTGCATGTATGAGCAGGACTGAGGGGTGCCGGCTGGCATGAGAGGAGAAAGTACAGTAAATCAAAAAAAAAGTCTGGTTGTGTTAGGCTGCATGCATGGGCATGCCCCTCCCTACCTCATCCAGGAGACAGACTGATCACTGCAAAGTTCTAAGAACCACCACCTTACCCAGATTATTTTTTCTGCCATACAGCTTTTTCTCCCAAGGTTGACAAGGGTGGGCTATTCAGCCCTGTTCCTGCCTCCACCCAGCATCCGCCTCCTCAGACTCACCTTGCCTGTGAATCCCCCATGGACTGCCCTGTGGCAAGGGCAGGAAGGGGAAGGCCATCTTCCTCCTACTTAGTGCCTTTCATCCAAATTCAGGGTCGGTGGTCTAGGTGGCAGTGCGGGGAAGGAGGTAGGCAGGCAGGGCTTCACGACGCCTGTGCCAACCCTTTTCCATTTTCTCCATTTCTCAGCCATAGCAACAAGTAAGCATGTGCACATGGAAGTTCACACACACTACAGAACCCGCGGCCCCTCCCTGCTGCATCTGTTGCAATTCCAGTGCTACCACCCACCCTCTACCAGGAGGCAGCCAAGCACCAAGACAACATGTCCTCTCCCCACAGGGAGAAAAGAGTTGTCCAGCGGAGGCTCGATCCTCTCCATCCCCGGCTGACCCCCGGCAACCTGCGCTTGTTCCCAAATCTGAGTCGCAGGAGGTAAGGTGCACTGCACCTAACCCTTCACGCCACTGGGCCAACCCAGATTCTACAGTCAAACTTGCTTTCATAGCATACAGAACACAATGCCTAGGAGATCACTGACCCTGGTATAATTAATCGTGCTGCAAGGTAACAGACAGACAAGGGGATGAACATAATAAGTATTACTGAGCTCCAAACTATGGTATATACAAAGTGAGAACATTAAAGATAGAACTAAAACTCAGGAAGGCCTACATGCCCACTCATAAAGACCAACACAACTAAAATTTCTAGTAAATTTTCTTTGTGTGTTGGCTCCTATGGGTAAAAAGAAATGGGTCGGAATAAGCAGTACCCATGTGGGTGTGAGTCAAAGCAGCACCGTGGATCTCAGTACTCATCCACCAATGTAGCATCAGCATAACGGAACATATCCAAGCTGTAGAGTTTGGTAAGTGTGTACAGAGAGGACCAATTAGCAGCCTTACAAATGTTTCCTGAAATGCAAAGACCATTTCAGCATGAAAGGCAGCTAAGGTGTTGGTAAAATGAACCATAATACTCGGAGTGGGGTGCAAAAGGGCTTTAGCAATATAGGCTTCTTCAAGGGCAACGTGGAGCCAATTAGCCAGAGATGATTTGGACTGTGCCAGATTTCCTTGCACTCGGGAATCAAAAGGCCACCATTCTTTCTGAAACTGCCATATGCCTAAGAAAAAGAGAAAGGACACTTCATTCAGGGATGGAGATTGCATGCCTTGTCATTAACTGGAAAGGGCATAGACAGTCGTGCAATTTCCTGAAATCCTGAGAAAATCTGTGGGAACCTTACGAGTGAAAGATAAGTACCACGACTTTGTCTTATGCAAGACAAGGGTGGGCTCCCGAATTGATAAAGCACCTACTATATATCTTTGATTCACCACATTAAGAGGAAAAATACCTTCAAGGATACAGTAAATACCACAGGGAGGCTCTGAAGAGCCTAACACCATAAAAAGAAAGTCAGCACCATCAGTCACGGGCTGCAGTAGAAAAATGATTTATTACTTACATATAAAGTGCAGCCATAAACACTGTCAAAATAAATGTTGTGCCATAAAGCTAGGAGGAAGCAGAGTGACAAACAGTCACATGACCCTGACCGGATTCACGCAACAGTGCCTCTTCAGGGACTCCCTTCATTTTGAAGCTGTCCCCTATTTGCAGTTTTGTTCATTTTGAAGATGTTTGTGGCTGCACTCTGTATGTGAGTAATATATTATTTTTCTATTGCAACCCTTGACTGGTGGTGCCAATTTTCTTTTTAGGCCGCTAGTGGTTCTGGTTTTGAGTTTAGCACACCAGGTAGCCGAGTTACTTCTGTTATTTGTTTTGCAGGCTGAGGAGAGAGGCTCAACCGGGGCACCCATGAGGGCTTCCAGTATTACAAGAGGTGTTCCACGAGGAACCAACGGATACACAGAGGTACATGCTAACAGTGCAACACAAAACTCACGTCTGTCCTCATACCTTAGATGCTGCCCAGACTGTGTAGTATGCCTTGGTGAGCAAAGGTTTCCACACCTGAAGTAAAGTATCGACCACTTTAATGTAGTACGCAGGGTTCAGGAATCTTTGTTCTTCAGCAGCCAAGCTGCTAGCTGAAACCTGTGGGCATTTGTATTAAGAGTCCTTGTCTTAGTTCTGTCCAGTGGGTCCAGCAAGGCAATGGACCATTCAGCACCAAGCTAATGAGCTCCAGAACCCTGGTCCTTTGGTCGCTTGGGTGTACTGGGACCAGGGTTGGAGCTTCTGTTCAAACTGAAGAGTATCCAGCCACTACTTGGAGCACCGTCTTTTAAAACCATGAAAACCAGCGGTGGGGGAGCTGAACATTTACAGGTGTAGTTCCAACCTACCCAGGAGGAGGGACGTTCTGCAGTTAGTCTGCTGGGTGATTAAGAAAATCTGCTATGTGAACAGCAAAAAGGGCAGGTTCTGCTTCACCTGGCAGAGCACTCAGTAGGCCTCCAGTATCTTATGGCTGTTGTGCATCCTAATTGTATGCAATAAGCCACTGTGACTGCAGGGTGAGCACCGGACTTCCTTGGCATTGCTTTGGCAGTCCAGAAGGGACCGGAACACGGCTCTCGTCTCTAGCAGCCTGACTGGCAGAAGTGTTCATTCCTGAAGGGTCCACACCCCTTAAGCCCAGATGATGCCCTGGACAACCCAGTCATGAAAGACAGATATCTGTAGTCAGTGACAGTGTGTTCATAAGAGATGCTCCTTGAACAGCTCGTCCTTAATGCCCCTTCAGGGCAGGGAGTCACTTACCTTTGCTGTGAGAGGAACTGTGGATGACAGAGGCATGCACTGCAAGTTTTGTAATTTAAGCAGATGCAGAGAACAAGCATGCAACCTGCTCCCTGGACCAAGGTCTATGCAACCATTTATGAGGTCCAGAGTGTGCAGAATGGCTACTGCAAGACCATTTTCTCACTGATCTGAAATCTGCAGGATGTGGTCACTGCACAGATTTCATGAGGAGCAGAGAGGCTGCTGCTCTGAAAAAAAGAAAACCACTCCCAGGTGCTGGGAGGGGAGCAGACTGCTGCTTCTGTGGATAATCATCCAGCTGTGAAAGTCAGGACTTGCATTACCTTCTGCATTGCCTGCGTAGTCTTCTGCAGTGTGTGGTAAGATGAGCCAGCCATTCAGATAGAGGTGAACACTGGTTTCTTCCATGCACAAGGTGACAGATGGAACTGCCATTGCCTTGGCAGGCACCCTGGATGCAGAGGCAAGGCCGTAGACTGTACACTGATAGCGCTGTTGTCCATCACAGCAACTGAGATATGTGTGAACTGCAGGATGCACAGGAATGTGAAGATAGCCCACTGGTAGAGGCTGGACACCAGGAAGTTTCCTGGGGAACTGTTGTCATAGCAGACTATTCGTCTTTATCATGAAGTTGTCCACACAAACCGTTCAGATTAACTGCTTGAGATCCAAAACTGTACAAAATCCTTCTGGTTTCTTGGGTATCATGAAGCAGGCGGGGTACAGCTCTTGACCTAACTGATGAGAAGGTAGTAGATAAATGGTTTGTATCAGTGCTTGTTGCCGTACAGTTGGCCTCGTACCTCTACCACCTCTGTCCGCATGAACAGTGTTCTGCTAGGAGAAGGTGGAAGCTGAGACAATGTCCTGAATTTTAAGAGCGAGCAAATCTGTGATTATCCACAAGGTATTCCCCAAAGTAAGTCTTGCTTAATTTTATTATATAAAACCTGAGGTAATTGTAGCCCCAATCTGTGCCAATACTGCCTCATTTTTTATATCTTTCCATCTGATTATTTGTGGTAATTTTTCTTTACTTTGTAAGCCAAGGTAAGGTAATTCAATGCCACTCCTGAAAGATTTTTGAGACTAATTTCCCATTGAAAAAATTAATTAGATAATCTCTCAATACTGCCCACACGTGGAACAGTAATCTTTGTTCTTTTTGTCTACATAACTTATCTATGTATTTCAGGGCCTGGGTTTTAGCTTTACTGTTCACAGCATAAACTCCATGTTCTGTTTTCATATGTGAAGCAGTGGAGGACAGAGGAAGGCCTAAAATTTACAGGAAAGGGAAACTGACCACATCATCCACATAGAATAGTACACCAATTCTGTGATTTTTTTTTTTTTTTTTAACCTTTGGATCTTTATGTTTTTCATGTTCAGAAATTGAGAGAAAACTGCACAGGTCCCAATATATAAATCCTTGACAGACACCTATGTTTGTCATACACTCCTTAGGTAATTCACCTTAAAGTATTACTCTCATAGGCAGACTGCGTGTTTATGTTTATCTTTGACCATCAAATAAAATGTTATTCTATCTACCACTTTCCCTTCCATACTAGTGTTCCACACCTTCCAGGGCAACCCTTGCTTCACTGCTTTCAAACTCAGGTTCTTGTCTTTTAAATAGCTTTTTTATTTGGGGCTCATCATGACCCAAATCACTCATATCATGTGGCTGGTTCCCCTTCTTCCTTGGCTGAGATACAGATATGGTGCATGGCCACGCTGGCATCTCAGGTTTCAGAGCAGATTCTGACACCAGCACTCAGGTGGCCAGCGCTACAGATTGTAGCACTCCTCCAGAAAGGAGGGACTGCGCTGGGGTCTACTGCCGCAGCGACCCCAATGGAGGGCCAGGTGCTTGTTTCCTTGCCATGGTGGCCAATGCGCCTGGAGTTGCTCTGCCCCACCATGAAGTGGAGGGTCAAAGGGTGAGACTCTGCGACTGGAGCCCCCCTGATGACAGAAAAAACACCCAACCATCAAAATGACAGCCAGAGATGCTCCCCGGCTCCACACAATGGACCACCACTGACTGGAATGACAGTGGGAATAGAGGATGAATCTGAGTATGCACCCCATCTCCCAAGCCAAGGGCCAGGCAGATGGCCGCAGAAGCCTAAAGGTTATATGGAAAGAAAATCAAACATTGCAAGCAAATGTATACTTTTTGTTAAAGGGCTAGTGTACTGCCTGAAATTAATAGCAACCTTCAGTACTTGTCAGCTATCACTTCTTATATCGGATGTCTTTTTTTCATTTCTGAGTTGCTAATTAGAATATTTTATACCTGACAGTAGTGGGTGTGATGTGTGGAACAGCACTCTACCTGGAGATGCACATCATCAGTTCTGTTTCTCCCTATACATCATCAATATTCTGACCTCACAGACTGTGACATCACTAGTAACCAGAAGACCCAATCTATTGCTGCTTGATTGGCAACTCGTGAACATGTTACTAATCAGGCAGGAGGGTTTCAGATGTGACAGTGAGTCAAGTCACATGGTGATGATGTAGTGAGGATAGAAATAGTTATGACTGCTTCCAAGGTAACACACTGCTTTTCACATCACAGCCAATGCTGTTAGGAAGAAAACTATCTGATGAGCACACAGAAATAGAAGAGCACTTCAGAAATAAAAAGTAATAAGGGACTACTAGTAGAAAGTACTAAACGTGTCTGCCTGCTACCAGATCTTTAACTGTAACTCACTGGATGATCATTACATCCTGGGTCACAAACTACAGCTTCAGCATTGGTTGTATTTACACCAGGGAATGCCCAGAACTGCCCCACCCCACTCACCCCTGCATTACCTTTCCAATAGCTCTTCCAGCCCGATGACGCTTTCCTTCTGGAGGAAGAGCAAAACTTCCAAAACTGGAGGCACCTAGAGGGGACAACAAGACAGCAGCATTAGTACTCAGCTTCCCATGCAGCACAGTGTTGACTGCAGCTCAGAAAGGGTTCAACACATTTACATTTTTTGTACTCCCTGCCATCTCACTATTTTGGACCTTTCCAATATCCTTTCTCCCCACGGAATATTCCACAAGCCCCCCGGGTCCTCGGCTAGTCTCCCAAGCAATTCCACCACCACACGCTACCACTCTATCCCATCATAGGTGGCACTGCCTTTGCTGCCACACAAGGAAAGCAGCTATTTCTACCCTTAATGATGGCTGTGGGGAGGAACTACAGTGATGAAGGACAAGTCACTGTAGGAATATGTACAGCCATCCCATTCAGTTTAGGTGCATGGTCGCCTGTCCAACTCAGTGTAAGGGCATGGTCATCTACATGATAGAGCAATACTCTACCTCTGACACCATACAGCTGGTATGTGGATTACATTTTCCTCTGCCAGGGTAACAGAAAACACTGGAAGACCAGTTGGAAGATGGCTCTGTGGTGTCAAGCGATGAGGGATTGCTCTGTCACGCTGGTGACACAGGTTCGCACTCTGAGACCCAGATGTCAGGAAGCGGAGGCCAGCAACGAGAGTTTAGAATGACCGATAAACACTCTACTTCTGGGGGTGGGAGTGCTAGTCGCACCGCTGTTACAGAGGCTTCTGGTGGTGGGGTTGCTGTGTTGGTGACCACGCCAAGTCAGCCATGAGCGTACACAAGACTAGGGAGGAGAAAAAAAAAATGACAAATATACCACACCAGTATGCAGGATGATGGCCTGCTTGGTCCACCAAGCTAAAAGACCCCCACAGCATACCACCAAAGTGCCCCTCCAGCCCACTTCACCAAGTTAGTAAGCAGTTCCTCCATATAGACTAGGGGGGCCTCTGAAAGTGACAAAACCAGCAATGGAGGATATTCAAGAGGGCATCGTTCCTCCTCTAGACCAGAGGAGTCCCCAACAGGGATCAGCCCTAGGGTGACGTGGGGGACAGCTGGAGGTCTGTATGGCACCTCCAGTGCCAGCAGGGGTAAGTCTGGTTTGCAGACGAGGCCACTGCAAGACCTGAAAAGAGTGTGGTGCCTGTGCATAAGAACAGAGGTATTAAAAAAGAGAGAGACCACATGGAGCTGGCCTAGAGCACTGCCAACTGGCAGATCAGGGTTCGAGAAGGACTAAGGTCCCAGGAACTGCAAAGGACTGGGCGCATTGCACAGCTGACTTTGCTCCCAGGGAGTTAAGGTATAGGCCACCCTGACAGTCATGCTACTCCTTGCTGATGTCCACAGAGCAGCAGTAGTGTCAGCTGTAAAACTGGACCACCATCTCCAGACAGAAGTTAAGGTGCAGCCTAGGGGTACACCGAAGTCGGGGGAAGGATAAAAGCATTTGGCCCACAATGGTCAAATGTAAAACTTACAAAACAAATGAGGCTGTGTGGGCCACTATCTAGTTATCCCAGATTTAAATTTGATCTCAGCCAGCAACCTTTACTCTGAGACCTTGAGGAAGTCTCTGGAGCTCCATGCATTTCAATCTCTCCTAGCTGCAAAATTGGCTAGAAAGCAAGAACCCACCGAAAGCAAGATGCGTCATCATAAGTTGTTTATACTAGGTAAATGATACACCTTAGGAACAGCTCAGAGTTGCATGGAGTCAAATAACATGTTAGCACAGAGTAGAGCTTGTTATCAGAATTAACCAGTTAAATGACTCCAACAGATACAAATGATCCCTGCGTCGTTATCCATAGACTATACACCAGAACCCTCTCCGGCAACCTGTTGCCCACCTCCAATTAAACACTAGGCTTGCTGGCTCTGTGGCTTCGAGCAGTGGGGCACCCGCTTAGCACGTTGGCGACCCAGGTTCAAACTCTGAGTCTGGGATGTCAGGTGCGGAGGCTGGCAGGGAGGGTGACAGAGAGTTCACACAGACACTCTCCTCCCAGGGAAGGGTGCTGTAGAGCACCACCAGAGAGTAATCACCTGGTAGAGTGCAGAGCCTTACCAGCGTGGGTGACCACACATCGGCTGGCTCCACCTCCAGGGTATTGCCGCAGTGCATGCCATTGGGGTGTGGGGAGAGGACCATAAAACAGAAAAAGTAGCACCTGTCTCAGCCTTCCAGTTGACTGCTGCCTAGTCCCCCCATGCCACAGTCCTCCTAGTACACCCCTCCTGCCCCCTCTCAGCACTGAACACCTCAGAGGACCCCCCAGAAATGCTACTCCCCTCCTCTCCCCCAAGGAGGGGGTCTCTCCAGCAGGGATAAACTGGACCCTTTCAAGAACGCGGGGACAGCCTGGGGAGCCAGGAAGCAGCAATAAAAGGGTTAGACAGACAGACAGGAACATTGAGTAGCCAGGAGGAGTGGGTAGTCAGTGTTGGGGAACAAAAATACTAGGATTGAAGGCAGACTGTGTACATCAAAAATAGGTCTGTTTCATGGTTGCACCAAGTTGCAGTACTATGTGTGAGACCTGAGCTCATGTTTTAAGCCCTACTACTAGTCTGGTGAAATCACTTCGGGGGGGGGGGGGGTGCAGCACATCTCACTACTTAATTACCTCCTGCAGCAGGTTGCGGTTGCAGGGGACACTGATGCCAGTGCTATGAGACCAGGTATCTTGGTGACAGCTCAAAAGAGATGGGAGAAGGGAGGAGCAGAGGTGAGACAATGCTGTGGAATTGGTGCAGCAGCAAGAAGCCAGGCCTGTGCACATCTCAGTGTCCTTTCTCCCCAACACTGGATCCATGGAAAGAAAGAAGTGCCCCATCAAGGAAGGCAGGGGGAACAGTAGCTGGGCTGGGCTACCACAGGTGATCGGTGGTGTTGGAGGGGGAGTTTGGAGCCATGGTGCAAGCAAGTGGCCTCCACCCTACAAGGGGGAAACAGAAAAACAAAACTAGGTCTTCTACACTGAGGATATACACTCAGGAAAAGGGGCACTACTGCCCGATACCTGGAACCACCTGTTGACTGAGATAGGCAAGCAATCTATGCCAGAGGAGAACAATCCTTTAGTGTTGCCTATCTCAACATGTGATTACCATGGCAGGTGAATGGAGTGGCATAAAGAGGGGGAAAACAAGTCAACAGATTCTGGACAAAAGGAGGGTCTGGGCACAGTGAATGATGAGAAAAAAAATACAAAGTTAACAAACAAGAGTTGGATACAGCCAACAGGCTGCTTTGCCAACGACAATATCATAAAAGCAGAAGAAATGGATTGTTTCAAAAATAATAAAAGGGGCAAAGACGCCGGCCCAGTGGTGTACAGGGCTGAGACGCTATACACCTTATCTCATACCATGCCGGTGACCCAGGTTCAGGAACAAGATCAGGTCGCTGGGGGTCAGCCAGAGAGGGAGAGGGAGAGGGAGAGGATCAAGCATCCTATGGACAGCTCTACTGTCCTGGGGTGGGGAGGTTTGCTGACTCAGCCCTTGGCTGACCCCAAGTGGAGGCCTGGGGTAGTGCCGGCATCTCGGACAACACTAAGGGAGTGACTGCAGTTCCACAGTGCCACCGAGGTGAGGGGGGGTACTAACAGAGAAAAGTGGAAAATGGGTTGGCACAACTATATGAAGCCCTGCCCACCCACCTCCACTCCACTGCTGATTCACCTGGCCCAATCTGGACCTTCACTAGGTAGGGGGGCAGAATGGCCCTTCCCTTCCTGGCCCCACCACAGGGGGTAATCTATGAGGGATATAGGGCTCGGTAGACCAGGGGATGAGTGCCCAGTGAGAGGGGGTGGGCACAGGACTGAGAGCCTGCCTGCGGCAACCCACCAGGGGAAAAAAGCTATATAGAAAAAAAAAGAGGAAAGAAAAGGCATGAAACAGCTGAGATGTGAAAGGCATGCACAGTAGTTTTTAAAATATTCAATATGCTTGCACTCTACCCTTTACCCTAAGCTTACACAGTACTGTTAAGTATTGGTTCTGAGATGTGAAGCTGGATCTCCAGATCCACAGAACCACTAGGCTGAATGGCTAACCCCACCCCCCACCCCCAAAAAGAACATCATAGTAAATATGTGGAGGTTCGATCACAAATGCATGCAATACAAAATATACCAACGCATACACAGAGACACACCACCTCATGCACAGATTCACAAACACAGCACTATATCCACAAACGTCAATACACACACAGCCACAGCACATTACACAGACACGTGCACATCCAACACTGCATACTTTACCTAGATGGACACACACACACACACACACACACACACACACACACACAGCTACATACGCAGATTCACAAATATACAGCACTGCATACTCATACAAAAACAGAATTACATACCCCTATACACAAAAAGCACTACACATACACAAACACACACACACACAGCGCTGTCTACAGATTCACATGTACAGCACTACATACTCAAACACAAAAACAGCATTATAAACGCCTACACACAAACAGCACAATGTACACCCACCAGTACATTCTCTCTCACACATAGACACACACACAGACACAGACACACACACTATTGCTACAAACAGATGCACACATTTATCTGTCTGTTTGTAATTTGTGGCCAGGAAAGGCACCCTACTCTAAGCGGTGATAGCTTGTTTCTAGGTGTGTCGGGGGGGGGTGGTTTACACGGACCTTTTTATTGACATAAGAATGCTGACCATGACACTCCCATAATCATCTCAGATTTTTGCCCTGTGATCTTTAGCATCCACCTAGACTGTGAACAGATAAGGGCAGAAGGGACCTCGGTTCAGCATCTCATCCTAAACACAGCACCTCAACAGATCAGCACCCCCTAGTACGACACTACAGTGTCACTTATGGGTATTTGGAGCACTTATATAGGAGATTTAATAATCTCTGCATCTCCCAATGCCATGGCATTTAGGCAAATTCTGTAAAAATAGTGCTGGGCATGGGAGATACAGAGATGATTAAATCTCCGTACATGGCCGGCCCGTCGGCGCAGCAGTTGGATTTTCACTTGCGACGCTGGCAACCCAGGTTCAGGAACAGACTCAGGGTGCTGGAGGGCCGGCCGGGGAGAAGGAAAGGAGTGTCCCAGGATGGCTCGCCTTCTCCGGGGGGGGAGGATGAGCTGCACCTCGGCGTATGCTGGCCCCTGGTGGAGGCCGGAGGCACAGCACAGACACCAGAGATGAAATTGCTGGGGGAGTGGCGGACGTCGGCGCGCGCCTTGACATCAGTGGCACGCCACTCCCTGGGGAGTAAACCAGGAAACCGCCTTGGTCAACCGGATGACGGTCCCTCTGGTCCCCGACTGCCGCCAGGCCTCCCAACCGATACCACTGCCTCAGTGACACCCCACACCCCTGGGCCAATACAGCCGTGCTGGCCCGCCCCCATTAGCGCCTTCCCCCTCAGAAGAGAGGGGCCCGTCCAGCGAAGGGATACACTGGGTTACCTGGGGGGGGGGGGTCGCGATTTGAGGTGAGTGGTAGCCGAGGATGAGGGAGAGCGTGCAGTTTGAGGGACACTGGGGACCCAAGGAGTGGCCAACCAGGGTGGGGGGATCTCCGTACATAAAGACACCATTCAGGAAGAGGCAAGATGCATCATTACACTGCGGTGTTAGCAGCACGATTTCAGGGGTGAGAACCGCGACACTTCAAGATGCCACCTGCTATGGAGGTTCAGGCACTATTTATGAGTATTAAGGTACAAAAACACTTTATTTAATATTGTGCCTGCAGGGGGATCTGTGGGGTGAAGCCCCTATCTGTGCAGCGGTCAGGGCTTCATCTCTGCTGGTAGTTTGGATGGATCACCATCCTTCTGCACGATGAAGGCAGTATGTACAGTCCCCCGTTTTATTTTCCACCTCACTAACCAAAAACTGACACCAGAAAAATTTCCATTTATACCCTCACAGGGGCTACACTTACGTTATTTGACAAGACAGGTAATCTGATGCCTTGAGCAAATCCACCCAACTTCCAGTGTCAGTCTACCCCTTACCTGTGATCAGTGGAACCCCACAGGACAATCCTCAGCAGTCCTCCTCCAGTCCATGTCTATGTCTTCCTCCACAATGCTAACTGGCTGGCTCACCATTTTTATGAATCTTGAATCCAGTATACACAGTACCTTTGACACTGCCTCGACAAACCCCCAGAAGGTACTCAGTACACTGAATCTAGGTACCAATTCAGGCACTGCCCTGCCACTCCAAGTATTTGTCATTGCTGACTGCTCTCGTCCATGATCAGGCAGCAATCGTCGCTGGCAGCCTGCATCTTACATAGATACATAGATACATACATAGACAGTGTCGGCAGATAAGGGCCTATGGCCCACCCAGTCTGCCCATTTAAGTTTGTAAGTTCAGTTTATGTTTTCCAGGAAGTCTGTTGCCCCTTACCCCTGACCTCCAGAATTCCTTTATGTCTATCCCATGCATTCTTAAACCGTGAATGTTTCAGCCCCACCACTTCCTCTGGCAGGGTGTTCCACTTGTCCACCACCCGCTCTGTGAAGAAATTCTTCCTCACGCTTCCCTGAATCGTCCTCCTCCAACTTCATCCCATGCCCTCTAATCCTGGAACATCTTTTCGCTTAAAAATAGTGCATTCCTGCACCCTGTTCCTCCCTGTAAGATACTTGTATGTCTCTATCATATCCCCTCTCTCCCTCCTCTCCTCCAGGAAGTACATGTTCAGTGCCGTCAACCTGTCCTCATAGGACCTGTGATGCAATCCATGCACCATCTTTGTTGCCCTCCTCTGAACCTTCTCTACCCTATGTCCTTACGTAGGTAAGGTCTCCAGAACTGCACAGCGACTCCAGGTGCGGCCTCACTAGTGTCTTGTATAGTGGAATTATGACCTCCTTTTCCTGCTGGTGATGCCCTGCCTATGCATCCCAGCATCCTATTTGCTTTACCTGCTGCCTTGTCACACTGTTTCCCTGCCTTGAGGTCATCAGAGATGATAACTCCAAGATCCCTTTCCTGCTTGGTGCATGCTATATCCTCACCCCCCAACTGATATATTGTGCCAGGGTTTTTGTGCCCCATATGCATTATCTTGCACTTCCTTGCATTGAATTTCAACTGCCAAACCCCTCTCACAATGATCTGCTCCTTCCCCTTCTGTCTTCCGTCTTACCTTAAATATAGCTGTACCCTGCAGGAATGGCCTCCTTAGTCCCCCGCTAGTATTCATTCTTCACTCTTGCTTGTGACAGGGAGATCCTGCCACTCTTGAGGGCCAACCTTTTCTTAAATCTGCTGCAACAGTTCTTTTTTTCTTAGGCTAATCTATCCTTTACAATTTTCTAGTCCATAAGGTTGGCAACCTATGGGCACCCCCCTCCCCTTTCTTGACTATGCTGTACTGTCCTCTAATTTTCCTTTTCTCTCTCAGGTCCTCGTACAGGGAGGTTATTGTGATCTCCGAGCTGATGTAAAACAACAGGCTGTGTTCCTTGTTGTTGGATTTAGTATGCAATGGCACTATGTCAAAATTCCTTGATGTATATACAGTACCTTATGTGTATAAAACCTGTAAAAGTTGAAAAATACCATGGCACTAGGTGTTTTTTATAAAGGTAAAAAGTACTAGGTGACTGTATTATAAAAATTAAGTTAGTTGTGTTATTTAAAATGCATGTAAATTACAGATTGTTTGAGAGGCCCTTTGGTACCATGCAGTCCTGCTGTAAACTGAGCCAGACTGAAATTTCATGGTGGTTTGCATATACATCCCATGATGCTTTGCATTTTCAGAATATGTGTGATGTTGTGTCTCTCTGAAACTTGGCTTATTGCCAGTGCCCTTTGGAGTAAACATTGCTTCAGTGCTTCTGCACTGAGGTTCTTTGTCTTTAGCTTGTTTTTTGAGCCACCACCCAAGCAAACAAGGCTCACATAGGGGAAGCTGAATCTCAAATGATAAGTTAGATCAGTAGGTGCTGACTAAGTGCAGAGGAAGGACATTCATAGTCTGTTGCTACAAACTGATGTATTGAAGAAGGGATATGCCATTGCCGAAGGTTATCCTCTGTATTTTAAATAAACACCACATAGAGATTGTGTGTTCAACCTGAAGTTCGATGTCTGGTCCATCTGTTATTCCACAATCTCTCCACAGACTTGGTGTTAGAAGTGGGACAACTTGCTGGAACCACCTAGACTGGCCTAAGAGGTACATTTTCTGGTGGCTATTGCCCAGATATCCCAGGTGGACCGATGCACCAGGAGCTGCCAGAGAAGAAAGTCCACGGAGTTCTGACCAAAACCATGGCTGACAGAGAGAAGCTGCTGCCTGGACTGGACCTGGTAGCTCAGAGCAAGGCCAAGTCTGAAGTTGACTATGAGATGCAAAGGGGTGAGAAACTACAGTGGGGTTGAAGCAGACCGACGACGCAGAGAGGTGAAACACCGGTGCCAGGTACTCAAGAGGTCCCTGCCAGAGAGTTTGGATAAAGAATCAGGGGAGGATTTTTTGTGGGCTCAGCTGGAGGAGGACCCCCCTGACTGAGCAGGATATTCCTTTGTTGCCTATGTTCCCAGGATGTTACCCGTTGGAGGTCGGAGATGCAGGTATGGAACTTAAATGTGAGACCCCAAGTAAGACTGTGCTTAGTGATACTGTGCTGGGGTTGAAGACTCCAAGCAAGCAAGAAGAAGACTATGAGGCTGAAGGAACTTTTTCTTGTACTAATACAGCTAAATCTATTGACAGTATTGACTGGGGTATACTGCAGGCAAATGATGCTAATGTTGCGAAACTGTACCGTTAGTCTCTGTTAAGAACTGTGTTAATGCTTTAGGGTAAGGAATGATGATATCCACTATGCCTGTGATGGAATGTTTATTGTTAATAGGGACCCTGAGACAAAGCTTCTGAAAATGGATGGGTGGAAGCGCCATCCCTTCCTGGGACAAGAAGGTGGTAAGCAGTCTGAAATAACTGCTTCCCTCTTAAGGTGGGGGATATGTGACCATGCATTCCTGCTGTAAACTAAGCCAGTCTGAAATTTCATGGTGATTTGCATATATATCCCATGATGCTTTGCATTTTGGGAGTATGTGCAATGTTGTGTTTCTTTGAAACTTGGCTTATTACCAATGCTATTTGGGGTAACCCTTGCTTCAGTGCTTCTGCTCTGAGGTTCTTTGTCTTAAGCTTATTTTAGTGGGTTTTTTTTTTTTGAGCCCCCACCGCCCAAGCAAACAAGGTTCACATAGGGGAAGCTGAATCTCAAATGAAAAGTTAGATCAGTAGGTGCTGACTAAGTGCAGAAGAAGGACATTCATAGTCTGTTGCTGCAAACTGATGTATTGAAGATGGGATATGCCATTGCTGAAGGTTATCACCTGTATTTTAAATAAACATCACACAGAGATTATGTGTTGAATCTGAAGTTCAGTGTCTGGTCCATCTGTTATCTTACAACCCCTCCAAACTGCTCCCCACACCAAAAACTGGTGCGCTCATCATCATTCTGCATGATGAATGAGTTAGTACAGTCCCCCAGGGTTTTTGGCTTATCAAAAATAAATTTTCCAGTAATTCAGGCTGATAGCAGCAGGGCACAAGGGGAAAGATGGACTTTCCTATCTTTAAAAGATCTAGCTTAGACCTTTTAAGGGTAGGAAAACCTATTTTTCCCCTGGTGTTCTACTGCTGCCAGCCTGACTTACCAGAAAGATCATGTTTATTACTGATACGTCAAAACAAAAAAAAACAGGAGACTGTACCGACCACATTTATGATGCAAAAGGGTGGTGAGCTCACCAGTTTTTGGTGTGGGGTGGGAGAGTAGAAATAATGCCAGAGGGGGACAGAAGAGGCCATTCCAGCAGGGTACAGCTAATATTCAGGATAGGGAAGAAAGGAGGGGAAGTTGAGCAGATCATTGTAAGATCTGCGATGTCAGGATGTCAACACCATGATCACTACCTCACTGTGGATGAGAGCAGCCAACGATGACAAATACTCTGAGTGGCAGGCTGCACCTAAATTGTTACTTGGATTCAGTGTAGGGAGATTACCCTGGTGTGGGGGTGTCGAGGATTGTTGGTACAATATCGAGGGAGCTGTGTATAGCTCATTCAAGATTCGGAAAAGTGTTAGCCAGCCAACTCGCATTGTGGATTACGGCACAGAAAAGTACTGGAGAAGGATGTCTGAGTACTGTCTTGTGGCGTTCTGCAGATCACAGGTAAGGGAGTAGACCGGCACTGGAGGTCAGGTGGATTCGCTCAAGGTGTTAGTATGCCTATCCTGTTAATAATGTTATCCATAGTGTCCAGCCCTCATGAGGCTATGAACAGTAGTTTTTCTGGTGTGTCCTGATGCTTACTGCTTGGCTGTCCAGGAGGACCTGGTTATTGGTTAATGAGGTAGGAAAAAAACAAAACAGGGAGACAATACATACTGCCTTCACTGTGCAGAAGGGTGGTGATCTGCCCAATGTTTGCTATGGGAGCAGAAGTTAAATATTGAGGAAGAGGACCAGAGAGTGATTTGGGAGGCATTTTGTAACAGTGCCAGCTGATGAAGTGCATCGCTATAGGTGTGCATTACTCTCTGAGGTACAAGATTACAATCTGAAGTGTGATAATTCTCTTCATGGGACTGCAAGCTCATATGCAGCCCCTGACAGTACTAAGGACAGAGTGTGGATGGTGGGGTGTTTGATAAAGGGCAGGATAGGTGCAGGGGTTCATGTGGAAAAAGAAGACCACAAGAGAAGCATATTTTTAGATTACCAAGAAAGTGTGAACTTTGGCATTGGACCAGACCACTACTTTACTACAAATTTTAGGACATCACATAACCACTAGACCATCAAGTATTTGATGTGTTATACAGTACTGCAGTTTGCCAAAGAGAAAGTCAGCTGTATTACAAAACAACTTCAGCAAGTTAAACAAAATTAACAAAACCATAGCTTAACGCGTATTGATCTAAATAACCCACTTGTTAACACATGGTGTTGGTCATTTTGCTGAAACAATTCTAAACTTCCCGACTGTCGACATACCGACTTCTGCATCCCGAAAAGAAACATCCCGACGAAGTCTTCCACCCGACAACATCTCCCGACGACAGTCGGACTTTACTGTCTTCTAGATCGGCGATGGGGAAGTGCAAAACAGAAAACATATTTAAGTCCAAAATAAAATACTAAGTTATCTTTGTATCTTTCTAAATTGTATTTTTAAGCACTTTTCAGAAAGCAACCTGTCCTGTTTTTGGAAAGACAACCTAATAATGAAAACAAAAAATAGGACGCTTACTTTAAGGTTCTTTAAAATATTTTAACCGATACTCGTTTAAAAAGAAAAAGTACAGTTATGCAAGAACTTACCGTAACAGTAGATCTTCGAGAGAGGCTCTTGCAGTAGGTAATTACATATAGGACTGACGTCAGCCGGCGGCAGGACCCCACGGAAAAATTTCTAGCTAGCAGTCCCTGGCGTGGGACCGCCCCCTCGTCAGGTGACCGGCGTCACACGACGTTGGTATAAAGGGGCGGTCCCAGACACCCGCCTTCCAGTTCTTTCCCGCCAAAGGCCAAAAAGGGAAGACGAGAGAGAAGCAGATATTTCCCTTAATGGAAAAGGAGCTGAAAAAGACTAGGGGAATGGCGGGCGGGAAGGTATTACCTACTGCAAGAGCCTCTCTCGAAGAGCTACTGTTACGGTAAGTTCTTACGTAACTGTGCTATCTTACTTCGAGAGGGCTCTTGCAGTAGGTAACTACATATAGGACAGAATCCCAAGCAGTGTGGAACAAATAAGAAAGGCACCGGGAGGAGGAACTACTCAAATAAGTAGTAGGTAAGCTTGCAACCCTCAAGAAAGGAGTCCTTGCAAGACCGCTAACCCGAAGCCTGCTCTACGGCAAGAGGCAATGTCCAAACTGTAATGTTTAGTGAAGGTATGGACGGAAGTCCAAGTGGCGGCAGCACAAATGTCTGCCACGGACACATTCTTGAAGCAAGCCACAGAGGCAGCAACTCCACGAGTGGAGTGACCTCTGACCTGACCCGGGAGGGTCTTGTTGTACTTGTCATAACAGAAGGTGATGCAATGAGCCAACCATTTAGACAGGCATTGCTTGGAAACAGCATTGCCTTCTCTTTTGTGAGCAAAAGAGACAAACAACTGATCAGTCTTTCTGAGATCTTTCGTTCTATTGGTATAATATCCTGTGGACATCCATGGTGTGAAGCAAGTATTCTCCATGATTGGAGTATTGAGTGAAAAAAGCAGGTAATTCTATAGACTGATTCAAAGTAGATGTAGCTACCACCTTCGGGAGAAACTTAGGGTTTGTGCGGAGAGCTGCTCGTTCTTTGTGGAAGATCAAGTAAGGGATTTTGCACATCAGGGCCTGAAGCTCGGAAATTCTGTGAGCTGAGGTAATGGCCACTAAAAGTACCTTCCACGTACAAAACTTCAAGTCCGCGAAGCCGCAGGCTCGAATGGGGGGAGAGTAAGTTTCTCGAGGACAAAATTTAAGTCCCAAGGTGGAGCTGGGGTCCGGATCGGGGGTCTCAGGTGAAGGACCCCTCTAAGGAAGGCTTTGGATACCTCTAGCTGGGCAAAGGCCTTAGCAGCGAAAGGTACGTGGTAGGCTGAGATAGCTGCCATGTGGACCTTCAGAGAGCAGTGACTGAGACCTAGGTCGAAGAGATGACGTATGTAATCCAGCAAAGTGGTTACGGGGCAGGAAAAGGGTTCCTCGTTCCTGGACGCGGCCCAGATGGAAAATCTCTTCCATTTCATGGCGTAAGTGGACCTAGTGGAGGGCTTTCTGGCCTCTACCAAAATCTCGGCTACCTTAGGGGATACTCCAAAGCGAGATTGGACTAGGTCCAAGGAGCCATGCATGAAATTGAAGGGACTTGAGTCCCGGATGGACCAGGGTCCCCTGATCCTGAGTCAGCAATCCCGGAGATAAGGGAAGAGGAAGAGGAGGAACCTCTGAGTATTGTTGAAGAAGAGAGAACCAAATTTGCCTGGGCCAGAAAGGAGCAATTAGAATCATTTTTTGCTCCTTCTAGAGCCAGTTTCTGTAACACACGTGGGACCAGTGGAATTGGGGGGAAAAGCATAGCCGAATCTGTCCTTCCAGCTTAGAAACGGAGCGTCTCTCCAGAAAGCTCCTCGCTCTAGAGCGAGCGAGCAAACGATTGGAAGTTTTGCGTTTTGGGAGGAGGCAAACAGGTCTATTTGAGGAGTCCCCCAAGCCTGAAAAATGCTGTTTAGGACTATTCCATCTAATTCCCACTCGTGTGGAAGAGCTGACGAGTGACTTAGTCTGTCTGCTAGGACATTGTCTACTCCTGGAACATGGATCACCATGAGGTGAAGGATGTGGAGGGTGGCCCACTCCCAGACCCTCATCGCTTCCCTGCACAGTGGGTAGGATCGAGTTCCTCCCTGCTTGTTGATGTACCACACCACGCACATGTTGTCCGTTTGGACGGCTAGGTGACCGGGAAGGATGTATTGGTGAAGGGCCCGGAGTGCACAAAGCACCGCTCGAAGCTCGAAAACACTGAAGTGGAGAACTATCTCCAGTTTTGACCAAAGTCCTTGAGTTCGGTGAGGACCCAGATGGGCCCCCCAACCTTCACCGGAAGCATCCGTGGTTAAGGTCTGATCGGGGGAAGGATGAAAGAAGGGGACACCCCGGAAGAGATTATCTCGTACCATCCACCACCTCAAGTCTCTGACCATCGGCGAGGAGATCAGGATCGGAAGATCTAGGTCTACTCATTGGTCCCACTGAGATCGAAGAGTCCATTGAGAAATTCTCATGTGAAGGCGAGCTCGTGGGACCGTCGGGATGGCAGCCGCCACGAGCTCCAGTAGACGAAGCACCGACCTCGCCGGAACCCTCCTGGAGTTCAGAAGGAGGGAAATCTGTGACTGGAGGGAAACCCCCCGGTCCGGAGGCAGAAAAGTTTTGCACAAAGTTGTGTCGAGAATTGCCCCGATGAACTGGAGCCTCTGAGAAGGCTCCAAAAGAGACTTGGAGAGGTTGATGGTAATACCCAGGTTGGTAAAAACCTGCCGGGTGAGGGAGAGGACGTGCGGGGATTCCTCCTGATGGAGCCCCAGAGCCAATCGTCCAGGTAAGGAAAACCTGAGCTCCCAAAGAGCAAGGTGGGCTGCTACCACCGCCAGGCATTTGAGTAAAGACCGTGGAGCCGAGGAAGGCCAAATGGAAGTGCCGGAATTGGTAATGGACCCCCTGGAACGCAAATCTGAGGTACTTTCGGTGCAAGGGGCAAATGGGGATGTGCAGGTATGCATCCTGCATATCTAGTGCACAAAGCCATTGGCCTGGCCGAAGCGGGGGTAGAAGGAATTGAAGGGAGAGCATCCTGAACCTTTTGTATTCCACAAACAGGTTCAGGGAGCTGAGATCGAGGATCGGTCTGAGATCTTCCGTCTTCTTTGGTACAAGGAAGAAGTGGGAATAGTACACCGTTCCGTAGAGGTGAGGAGGAACGGGCTCTATGGCCCGTTTTGCAAGAAGCGCCGATATTTCTTCCCTGACCAGAGGAAGATGGTCCCTTGAATAAACGGAATTCAGAGGGGGGTGACGTGGAGGTTTCTGCAGAAACTCTATAGAGTGACCCTCTGCGATGATTTGAAGCATCCATGAATCCGGAGTTATCCTCTCCCACTCCGGGAGGTGGAGGGAGAACCTCCCTCCTACCGGTTCCTCCGGTGCATCCGGAGGCGGTGGGAGAGGAAAGGAGTCAGGTGGTGTGAGGCAGCGCCGCAGCTGGGGCACCCGTTGCTTTTTGGGCGGGGGCCTGGCAGCTGTGGGGGCCCGATGTTTAGTGGCCCGCCTTCCCTGGGGTTTCGCTGAGGCCGGCTGCTGCCTGGCGAAGGGATCGGCGCCATGGAGGATGGGGACGGTACAGTGAATCCACGGATTTAAGGGCCGCTCTCTCCTGTAAGTCAGTGATGATGTCCTTGACATCACCGCCGAAAAGACGAAACCCTGAAAGGTGCCTCTTGAATGGCAGATTGAGCCTCCGGGACCAGACCTGACACACGAAGCCATGCATGGCGCCGATGGCTAACGGCAAACGCAGAGCTTCGCCCAGCGGTGTCCACTGCATCATATGTCGTCCTTAGCATGTGACGGCTGGCCGAACGAGCAGAACGGACCAGATCAGCCAACTCCTGCTTGAGTTGGGAGTCCGGTAAGGAGTCGACCTTAGATTCCGCCTGGGTAAGGACGGCCTTCTGGTAATCCCCCATGTGAGCTACATAGTTCAGGGCCCTTATACCCAGTGTGGAGGAAGCGTAGATCTTCTTTCCAAACTGATCCAGAAGGCGAGATTCCTTATCCAGGGGAGACGAGCTCAAGTGTTTAGGATGTGCGGACCGGCCGTGAGCAGCGCTGATCACGACGAGTCGGCACGGGGGTGAGAATCTAAAAAGTCTATACCCTCCGGAGCCTGGTATAGCCTGTTCAACTTCCTAGGAAGTGTGGCTAAAGCCGACGGTTGTTTCCAAATAGTGGAAACAAGGTGGGCATGAGGCTCAATCCAGGGTGGCACTAAGGTGGGGGCCATAAGGGGCAAATCCAGATGTTCGGCGAGTTTCACCCGCTGAGGATCTGGATCTAAAGATTGCCACTGATGGACCTCCTGGATTTTCTTCAGTAACTCCGTGAAAGAAGGATCCTCCGGAGGAGACCTCGGAGGAGTCCTCGGCGGGGTTTGGACCGGAGAACGTAGCTTCGTCGTCTTTATCGGAACTCCCGCAGAGGTTTCGGAGATTCCGAGAGGGCCACAGAGGAAGAGTCTGAGGCAGAAAAAGACTCTCTCTCCCGTCTACGGGGAGGAACGTGTTCCATGGGAAGAGTCCCACAACGCGTGTCCTGCCCCTCTCTGGAACCAGAGGGGAGACTCTGGGGAACTGGAGGAGGGGAGGAAGCGCCTGCTAGGGCGTGACGGGAACGGTGGAGGCACCGCTGTCAGAAGACGGCTCTCAACCTCTGGTGAGCTGAGCCTTGGCCTCAGCCCACCAGGAGGCAAGAGTCTCCTGCAAATCCACCACGGCCTGGGGGCGGTGGAGGAGGAGGAGGATGGTGAAACGGAGGATATCCGTAGGAGAGTACCCAAAACCCAATCTGCGGATAAGTCGGAGACGGGTAGTGAGGCTGCCGGGTACCAAGCGGAGCCGTGAGGATTCAACGCTGGTACGGTGGACGCTGGGTACCGGCGGACCCGGAAACACCAGCGCCGGGTATGACGGCGGGCAGCCCAAGGCGCTGGAAGAGCTGCTGGAGCAGACGGCCCAGCCGGGCACTCCAGGGGCGGATCAGCCAAAGCAGGCCCCTGGGGTGTAGGGCCCAGTGGAGGGAAAAAAGCCCCTGCTGACGTCGGCTCGGCCGGCGCCGGAGCCGGCGGAACCGGCGTCAGATCCGGGTTCTCATCGAGGAGATCTGACGGAAGCCCAGGATCCCTGGTCTCAACTGGGGAAGGAGGTAAGAAATCCCTGAGTCAGGCGAGGGGACTGGGGCTCCTAACAGCAGCGAAGGCTGCGTGAGAGCCTCAAGCACCACAGAAGAGGGGGTGGTCCGGACGAGGGCTCGAGACCTGGCGCGACGCCAGAGGAGCCGACAGGGACTTATGGGTCAAACCCGCGCGGACGCCGGAGGAGCCAGGCGTCCCATTTCGTGCTCTCACGTCCGAGACAAGCCGAGGTAGAAGAGAGGCCGGTCGGAGGAGAGACAGCCAGGCGCCCGAAGGTCAAGCGACAGGCCTTCTCTCGGCGGACATCGAAGGAGCAGCCCGGCTTAAGGGAGCCCGCGACCACCAGGCCGGCCGAAGAGAGACCGAACTGGGGGCTACAGTCTCCTTTGGCCCGAGGGCCTGGGACAGGTCTGCACTAAGCCTGAGGCGGGATGACGCCTCCTCCAAACCCTTGGAGGCTGCCGCTCGGAGGATCCCGGAGGGAAGTTACCTTACCCGCGACCCCAGCCGGAGTCGCGGAAGAGGAGGCCTTCTCCCGGTGCCTATCCTTGTCCTTCTTTTTATGCCCTTCCGGAGAAGTCGACGCCTGCCTTAGCTTTTTCAGCTCTTTCTCCATCGCAGACATCTTTTTCTTCAGGAGATGGGCTTCAAGGGACTGCTGGCATTGCCTGCGGGTTGCCACGTTGAACCGGAGGCAGTGCGGACACTTATCAACCGCGTGGTCGAGGCCTAGACAGAAGAGGCAGAGGGAGTGACCGTCCTTGTGTGGCAGTTGGGCGCCGCACGAATCGCACTTGTTTTTAGAGGGGGACGACATAAAATGATGTTCACCTGACGATTGAACAGAAAAACTGAAGCTTTCTCGGAAAAACCGACGAAAAGCGCAGAACTGCAACGAACTTAACTGCGAGGTGCTACTCGTAGCTAACAGCGGGAAAGAACTGGAAGGCGGGTGTCTGGGACTGCCCCTTTATACCGACGCCGTGTGATGCTAGTCACCTGACGAGGAGGCGGTCCCACGCCAGAGACTGCTAGCGAGAAATTTTTCCATGGGGTCCTGCCGCCAGCCGGCGTCAGTCCTATATGTAATTACCTACTGCAAGAGCCCTCTCAAAGTAAGATCAGCGTATTTGCAGGGACGGAGTCGAGACTGAGACGGGAACCAATATCTCCCCAAATACAGACAAACGAGCATGCAGAATCCTTCACCCAGTGCTGCAACTGTCTCAAGAGAAGGCAGAAGGCAGAATGTACTAAAGGGACTGATTCTGCATTGCTTTTTAAACTGTATGATTACAGTCGGCTGGCGTCAGTTACTGCAAATAGGTTGCAGCTAACTCAACAGCCAAGCTCTGATACTCTAATTTGTTACCTAAATGTCTTCTGAAAAGGGGTACTTTACGAGTGTTAATAGGTTAGGAGATATAAACTGGTTTATGAATAATAGATATAAAGAACAGACTACAAATTAGACCCCAATTTATGTAATTGTCCTCCCTCTTTATCTACCATGTCCTCAACTGGTACGCTGTTTTCAAAAATTACCTATTTACAAATACAACTCATTTATAATTTCCTATATCTGTGATGGCAGCATAATTTCCCATATTTCACATTCCAGTCTGTGACTGCCATGCCATTTGAAATTCATTTGTTTGGCCATGTGTAATTCACTTGTCGGGAGGCCGTTTATCGGTACAATCTATAGTCGGGAAATAGGTTGCGGGCAGTTAGTAGTCGGGAAGTAGTATGGATCCCAAAAAAAAAACTAGTTAGCACTAAAGAGAGTGCTATGTGGCTGTCTGCCTCTGGCTCCAATGATGTAATTACTTAATACATTTGGCAGCCATTTTAGGGAGCAGGTTGGGCTGGTTTCTTGAAATTGGAAGGCTGATGTTTACATTTTTCAAATGCTATGAAACTGCATGTTATGTACATAAATGTAAACAGCAGCCATTCCTTTTACCTCACTATGAAGACAGATTTTGGAGTTTGCAGCTGTAAACAACTGCTTGTTTAGGTATCCTTTAAATGTTTCAATCACATCCCCCTTCCCTCATTTCCCCCGGGAAGTACATATTTAACTCCTTAAGCCTTTCCACATAGGGTTTTTAATGTAGGCCCCGCACTATTTTGGTTGCCCTCCTCTGAACTGCCTCCACACTGTTTTTGTCCTTCCAAAGACTGGGCATCCAAAACTGGACACAGTACTCGAGGTGAGGCCTCAACAATGATCTACACAGCGGAATTACTACCTCCATTTCCCTGCTGGTGATTCCAACAAAAGGAAAAAAAAGCTGGCTCAAACGATTATAAAGAAGATCAGTCTTCACGCTAGGACACGCAATCGTCAACGTTTCACGTCACCAACAGACGCTTTTTCAAGACTTAAAAAAGCATCTGTTGGTAACGTGAAATGTTGACGGTTGAGGTGGGTGCTACCACTGTTTTTACTCATAGAAATGTTCTACGTATGAACTGCTTTTTAAATATTAAAAACAGTTTTTGTTAGTGTCCTAGTGTGAGGACTGATCTTCATTATAACCGTTTGAGCCAGCTTTTATTCCTTTTGTTGTGCTGCCATATTTTTAGCATGGCTCCAGTTTATGTTACAACCTGAGCCGCCTGCGGAGAGGTTTGAAATATCTGCTGCTGATTCCCCTGCCAATGCATCCCACCATCCTGCTAGCTTTCCCTACCACTTTGTCACATTCCTTAGTTACCTTCAGGTCATCCGAGATGATTACCCCAGGTCCCTTTCCTGCTCTGAGCTTGCTATTTCCTCCCCTCCCAGGTGGTATGTTGCCCCTTGGTTTCTGCACCCCATGTGCATTAATTTGCACTTTTTAGCACTGAAACCCAATGCTAACCCAACCACCACGTAAAACTGCTAATCAGTTTTATCAAAACTTATTTAATACCCTGTGAATCCACAGCACGGTTCAAGGCAGGTTTGAATGGGACTGGTAGTATGCAAGAGGGAACTTTGGGAAGTCATGGTGGATACAGTAGCAAGTCGTCACCAGGCAGACTGAAATGACCTTGGGTATTTCTCCATCCATTCGTTTACGTGTTTCTATGACATGGTGAAAATAATTTTATGACTGCACCAGTGTGCTCTATCCTTGCAGTTTTTCATGCATCTATAGGGTAAACAAAATCATATTTTACAGACACGTGACACAACTCCATGCAGATGTGTCACTGACAACTCAAAGTCTTGCCTGCAGCATGCTGCTAAAAAAGCTGCCACTGACATTAACATGATATCCATCTGAAAAATGCATTGTGCAATTGTCTAGTTTTTTCATTTTGTTTTTTTGCACCTTTCCCTCCACCCCTTGATCTCCCACTCTATCTAGCTGCTCAACGTCCCTGTCTTCCTGCCAGTCTCACCCTTTGCTGCCACTTCCTGCCATATGGCTCCCCAAGCTGTCCCCACATCCTCTGAGAGTCCAGCTTATCCTTACAGGGCCCCACCCCAGGGGAGAGGAAGAGTGAACATTTCTGGGGATCCTCCAAGGTACATAGGGCTGGGGGGCAACAGCGGTACACTAGGGGGACTGTAGCCTGGGGGGACCAGGCAACCGTCATCCAGCAAGCCAAGACAGGTACTAATTTCCATTTCCTGGGTCCTTCCCCACACCACAATGGCATGCACCATGGCGACACCCTGGAGACAGAGCCAGACAATGTGTGATCACTCACGCTGGCAAGGCTTAGCACACCACAAGGTGTCGCACTCCAGGCGGTGCTCACAGCACCCTCCCCCAGGTGAACAGCATCCAAGCAAACGCTCCATCTCCCTCCCTGCCCCCACTCCTGACATCTCAGGCTCAGAGCTCGATCCCCTTAGCCAGTGTGCTAAGGGGGTGCCCTACTGCTTGGCACCACACAGCCAGTGGAACTTTCTAAACCTTTTTGGAATAAAGGGAGAATAAATCATCTATATGAACAACAAATAACATATTCTCAAATATACAGTAGTAGTACAGTTTATTAATTTTTGGGGGGGCACCCTTCCCTGTAGGTTCAGGGTGCCCTTACAGCAAATTACACACAAACAGCAATTAGAAACAGTCGTATACATATATATATAATCCATAAATAAACCCCTTTAAAATCAGATACAGACAATTCCCATACTGTCTGGGGGTCTGGAACTAATTTCTTCAGGTCCCAAAGGCCTGTTTGATAAGGAAGGTTTTGAGGCATTTAAAAAAAAAAAAAACTCTATGGATGGCACCTCCTAGAGGTACCCTGGTAGCGAGTTCTAAAGGACTGGGGCCAACACCTCAAATGCCCAGTCCCTGGAAGATTTTAACCTGGCCCTAGAGATATCCAGCAGGGCCTCTCCAGCCGATCTTAGACAGCGAGACGGAGTGTAGGAATGCAGGCGCTCCTTCAGGTAGCCCGGACCCAACCCATGTAGGGCCTTTTAGGTAAAAAGATCTACTTTAAAAGTGATGCATCAGTGCACTGGCAGCCAATGCAGTTCATGCAGCACCAGTGTAATATGACTGAACCTTGAGTGTCCCATCAACAACCAGGCCGCTGCAAAAGCTGCAGGCACCATATCACACCTCCTCTGACTTTGAGGTAGAGTGCATTACAGTAATACAGATAAAATATATTTAGGGGATATACAATAGCCTGGCTCAAAATGTGCAATTTATCTTCAAGTGTGAGGTGGCAAGACCATAACTCACGAGTGGCACATGAGGTTATCCGAGGTCAAACAGCACTTGTGTAGATAAATCATTTATCTGACAGCTCTCCATTGTATACCCATATATATATATATATATATATATATATATATATATATATATATATATATATATATATGTATACCCTAGAGTAAAGGAGGGGAGAGAGGTGATGTGAGCCAAACATTCAAACATTTTAAGAGCATTAACAAGGTGAAAGAGTCGAACATGTTTCAAAATAAGAAAAATAGCAGGACAAGAGAACACAGCATGAGATTAGAGGGAGACCAATTAAGGGGTAATGTGAGGAAGTTCTTTTTCACAGAAAGGGTGGTGGATGCATGGAACAGCCTACCTCAGGAAGTGGTGAATATAAATACAGTGCAGGGCTTCAAACAGGCATGGGATAGGCATAAGGGAGCAATACAGATGAGTATGAATAGATACGCCATTGACAGAGTAAAGGACTATAGCACATTCATAAGGTAGAAAACAATGGGCAGAATGGTTGGGCCTTGCAAATATATATGTATGTGTATAAACATATATATTTATATATATTCATAGCAAAAACTCAGTTAATGCACCAGCTTTTAGTTTCCATAATCATATCCATAGGTGGGAGTGCAGGCCCTCTGGGCCCTTCGCTCCCACTCACCCATGAGTAGAAAGGCATAGCATAGGAGGGCCCAGTACTTCTAGTTTAGCATAAATAGTATGTATAAGTGGGAGCACCCACCTACACATGATTACTTACACATAGCACAGGACTAGAGGCATTCCAAGTAACCCTTTTAACGCATATTTGGCAATATCTCAGTGACCACTGCAACTGCAGAAAAAATTATTTTGCAGTTGTATTAATCATCTAGCCACTTCCATGTAAGCTTATTACACCTAAAAGTGTACTACGTCGCGCTTAGTGATAAATCTGTATCTCGTACCGTGTTGGAGATATAGGCACCGAAAGGTGGTGTGGCCGCTACAATTTATTTTTATTTTTATTTATTTAGCTTTTGTTGACCGGGTAAGTGCACTAGACAAATCCTGCCTATTTTCAGGCACGACCCGGGGGAGGGGGATACAGATGAATGCCAACTGACCTTGAACCAGATTAAGATGTTACCCTATGGGAACATTTGCAACTTCAGAGTGCTGGAACTCTGGAACCGGTGTAAATGTTTGCACCAAACCACCAAAAGGTACATCGGTGATGCAAGGGCTTGCCACCCTGCAAACTGCAGCCCAAAAGTCCAAACCATGTAGTGGCAGTGAGGTAGCAAAGAAAAAACGGTTACTCACCTGTAACAGTAGTTCTAGGAGTGATATATGTTGTTCATCCACACTGGTTGGCATGTCCCTTTCCCTTTAAATCTTGCCGGATGGTCTAAAAGCTGGCTTCTCCCACCCACCCAGGTGGTATATACCTTGGTTCCGCCCCTTGATGCCAGATCTTGCCCGCTGGAAGCAGAGGGTTGTGCGTCGAAGCCAGGGAGGTCAGTTGAGTTCATGTGGATGAACAACAAATACCACTTCCAGAAAGTGCGGTTACGTAGTAACTTACCGTAACAACAGATCTTCAAGGAATGTCTCTTGCAATGGGTTATTACTCTTGGGAGGTTCCAGCAGAGGGCACTGTCACACGGCAGCTTCTTCAGCAGTCTTTTACCAGGGACCACCTACACATGACTTCACTTCCTTACTTCCTATATAAGTGTGGGCATTCCCTGGTATCCTGTGTTCCCCGCCGGTTTCAGCTCACAAACGTGAGGACCGAGGTGCAAGTGAGTCCCAACCCTAAGTCCTTAGATAAGGATTTTTCCCTGTTGGAGTAGGCAGGGGGACAGAGGGCAGGATTGTACCTACTGCAAGAGACATTCCTCTAAGATCTACTGTTACGATAAGTTCTTACGTAAATGCACTGTCTTCTATGGAATGGTCTCTTGCAGTAGGTTATTATTCTTGGGCGTTTCCAGTAGTTATGTCCATGTGGGAGGACAGTTATTACAGGATGCCCTGTAGGACGGCTCGGCCGAAGGCCGTTCTGCGTCTTGAGGCAACATCCAGATTGTAATGCCTGGTAAAGGTATGGATGGTAGACCAGGTGGTAGCACTGCAAATATCAGTAATGGAGGCACCCTTGAAACAAGCCGCTGTGGCCGCTACGGCCCTAGCAGAATGGGCTTGGACATGACCCGGTAAGGGCTTATTGTATTTTTTGTAACAAAAAGTAATGCAATGGGCTAGCCAACAAGAGAGGGTGTGTGTTGCAACCGGAAGACCCTCACAACCTTGGACAAAGGTTACCAACCATTGCGAGGTTTTGCGAAGGGACTTCGTCTGATCAGTATAGTAACGGAGGATTCGATGGACATCCATCGTATGCAGAAGATATTCTCCTGGACTAGAGTACTCGGGGTTAAAAAAAAAAAACAGTAACTCCAAGGACTGATTCAAGGTTTGTTCTGAAACCACTGTAGGCAGAAAGGAAGGGTTAGTGCGAAGCATGGCCCATTCCTTATGAAAAATAAGATATGGTTCTCTGCACATGAGGGCATGAAGCTCAGAAATTCTCGAGCAGAAGTGATAGCAACGAGGAATAGCGTTTTCCAGGGGAGGAAACGCAGGTCGCAAGTGGCCGCTGGTTCGGGGTCCACAGTTAGATTTTCAATCATGAAATTCAGATCCCATGGATGAATGGGGCATCTTAAAGAGGTTTCAGATGTAATATGCCTTTCAAGAACATCTGATGGTGTTGATACAAACGCCGACCATCCAACAGTTCGTGGAAGGCAGAGATGGTGGCCAAGAGGATTTTAATAGAAAAATAGCTGAGGCCCTCCGAGAATAAGGAAGCCAAATAGTCCAAGACCTTTGTAAGAGGTAAAGCGTAAGGGTCCAACGAATGAGAAGTGGACCAAATGGAAAAACGTTTCCATTTAAAATTGTAAGTATCCCTGGTAGCCTGCTTCAGGGCCGCAAGCAGAACATCCTCTACCTGAGAAAAGACTTGTAGTCTATTTATGAAGACGTTTTCAGGAGTCAAGCATGAAGACGAAGGGTCTTCAGATTGGGATGCAGGAGGGAGCCTTGGCACTGCGTTAAGAGGTCTGGCCTGAACGGCAACGGAACAGGTTCCGCTATCGACAGTTGTTGCAGAAGTGGGAACCATGCCTGTCAAGGCCACATAGGAGATATGAGAAGCATCGTGGCCGGCTCCATCTTTAGTTTCATTAAAGTTTGGAGCAGGAGAGGGAGTGGGGGAGGGAGGCATATAAGAAGAGTCCTGTCCACGGTTGGGACAGGGCATCTGTAGAGCTTCCTCTTGTGTTCGGGATAATGGAGAAGTATTTGGGGATCTTGTGGTTTTCTGGGGATGCAAACAGATCTATCTGTGGGGTACCCCAGAGATGAAAGAGAGCCTGCAGGACTGAGTCGAGTAGTGCCCATTCGTGAGCCGAGGACTGGCGACTCAGAAGGTCTGCTGATTGTGATGGCCTGAAAGATGAGCGGCCGTGAGCATAGGTTGCTGTTTGGTTGCTTCACACCACACTTTGGTTGCTTCCATGCACAGGGAGCGTAAACGAGTTCCTCCTGGTTTGTTGAGGTAGCAGACCACCGTCACGTTGTCCGACTGAATCAACAGATGACCTGGGATCAAATGCGGACTGAAGGCATGCAGTGCCAGAAGGACTGCGCACAGTTTCAGAAGGTTGATATGATGATAGGAGTGACCTTAAGGCCACGTGCCCAGAGTCTGATATGGATCAAGATGAGCACCCCAACCTTCTAGAGAGGTGTCTGTTGTCAGCACTTGGTGAGGAGGGGATGCGTGAAAGGGCATATCCTGACAGACTTGAGCGGAGCGTCCACCGTGAATGGGCATACTTGAAGGCTGGAGTCACCCTGATAGGGTCTTTGAATTGCCCTGTTCTTTTGGCACCACTGCACTTGTAGAATCCATTGGATAGGACGCATCCGAAGGTGTGTAAACTCCACGGTTTGTATGGTCGCGGCCACATGCCCGAGGAGGCACAACATCACTCGGGTAGTGACGATCTTTCGTGACTGAACCTGTACGGCCAGGCCAATTAGGGTATCCTAACAAGCAGGAGGTAGATAGGCCTTGGCGACAGTTGTGTCCAGTATAGCCCCTATATACTGGAGTGATTGGGTCGGATGAGGGTGTGATGCTTGGCCAGCTGATTATGACTGTTGCATGATATAATATAAAAATATAGTAGGTGACTGTCTCACATAAGACAGACTATGCTTATGTGTGCCCCCCCCCCCGAAACCAGGAGGTAATTAAAAAGACCAGAGACATAATTAAAGGTCTCCTGTTTTTTTGTCTTAATTAGAACTGACCTAGCTGCCAGGATATAGGGCTCGTAAAGTTTTATGATTCCTATAGGAAGAACATTGATACCATCATGATTCAGAAGTTGTAAAACCCTCTGATATGCCTTGGGAACAGGACCCACACAAGATCAAGAGAAAATGTTTAATTAAGGAGTTATATTTAGTAAGTGCTTTTCCTTCTGATGTGACATTATTTAACATATCTCCTGACGGGAAATCATGGTTGTATTTTTTTTTATTCTAAAAAAAGGAGAAGCTAGGTGACTCGCCTAGGGGGTTGGGAGATGGGAGTTGAAATGTATCCTTGAAACTGGGGAATATGACATATTTTTGGGACTCAAAAAAGACAGATCTCTGATCTAACTAAGGCACTTATAGAGGTAATACTTTAAATAGAAAAAGTCTAACTGTATTGTGGTAGGAGTTTTTGTTTTGTAATCTTCCCTTGTTCTTTTATGTGATTGTGAGCTCTTTGATATATTGTTCTGTGTTTACATTTTTCATATTTTTATCATCTTTTAGTAAAGTACCTATTGTTTGAAAGACTGCCTGCCAGTTCTTTTTTTGCACGTAACGTATAGATGGTTAAGTCTGACAATTGATCACACAGCTTCATGGTGTTACTAAACTGGGAACAGGTAAGAATATACCTAAAGTCTTTTATAGAGTTTTAAAGGTTCATTTTGGAAGCCTGGCTTGGTGCCCCTGGCGAAAGATTGTACCGCAATCCCCAAAGAGGGTACGCATCTAAGCCTGTACATTGGGTATGCTAGCATAAGGTTCACAGTTTGAATCCCCCCAGAACTTGAGACTAAAGGTGATTCGGACCCAAAAGCAGACAGGAGGGTTACCCTGTCTGTTACCTGTTCACATTACTGCGCTCTGAGGTTGGCACTGTGGGCGCAGGGGGCCTGAACTGCTGAGTGAGTCTGTGACAGATTTGGCAGACAGCGGTGCGAAAAAATTGGTAACACAAGCTTTAACTGTTTAGTGTGTCAGATTAATACTGTACAGCTCACTTGCAAAATAAGGCAGCGATTTATTTTTAAAAAAGGAAACAGAACTATATCATTTTGCTTACAGTCAAGTTCCTACCTGTATTATTATTTTTTCCAAAGTGCAAGTTAGAGTAGCCATAGTTAAGGAAGAAGATGGCTTTCAACTACAGTGAGCACAATACAGACTACCTGAAGTAGTTGTGCAAGGAGAGAGGAGTCCTACACGAGGGGAGAGCCACCAAGCAGAACCTCGCGGATGCCCTGATGGCAGCAGATGCCCAGAGCATAGAGTCACAGACTGTGACTGTAAAGGACCAAACCTTGGGAGTGGAGGGGCTAGCGGCCAGTGCAGTGTCCAGATCCGGTGAGTAGGTCAGCAGGGTCAGTGCAAGCCAAGGGCCAGAGCAGCAGGGGAAGGTCACCAGCATTCTGGAGCCGGAAGCAATCAGGCTGCAGATTCAGTTGCGCAGAATGGAGCTGGAGTTCCAGAGGGAGGCTGAACAAGAACGTCAAGAGGCGGAGCAAGAGAAATGAGCCGCAGGGAAGAGGGAGCACGAACAGCGAGAAGCTGAGTGTGAACAGCGGGAGGCTGACCGTGAGGAGCATGAGAGACAGAGGCGACATGAACTGGAGAAGCTACGACTCCAACCACCAGCACCACAGCAGGTAAGTGGCGGGGATTAGGCAAAATATTTCACTGTGCAAAATTTTTTAATTTCACACACCTCTACTTGAGGGTACATGCCAAATGTCATGCAAATTACAAGAAAATCTCTGAAGTTATTAAAGTGCAAAATGTGAAACAAAAAGAATTTGACCAACAAATGGAGATGTATGCATTTTGGGACTGCATATCTCAAGATGTGCACTCCCAATCAAAATTAAAGTTGGCATAGCAAGAGACCATTAGTCTATGAGGGTACATACCAAATTTCATGTAAAGTGCAAGAACAGCTGTGAAGTTATTAATGCACAAAGTGAAACAATCGAGGAAAGAATTTGACACAACATAGGGATGTACACATTTAGAGACTGCATATCTCCAGATGTGCACTCCCAATCAAAATGAAACTTGGTATATCAAGAGACCATTTATCTTTATGGGCACAGTCCAAATTGGATGTAAACTGCAAGAACAATAGCGAAGTTATTAATACACAAAGTGCCACCATAATGATATCCAACAGGAAATTTCAACATTTTGGAATGTTATAACTACAGAATTGATGTAAATTTTTTCACCAATCCAGCATAAGTCACATCTGTGGGGCAACCCCTTTATACCCTGCAAATCTGAGGCCAAAAGTCCTAACCATTTCTTTGCAGTAAAGTCGGAAAGAAACAGAAAACTTCAAAAATCCCTTTTCGTGAGCTGTCAAAATCCATTTTCATGAGCCAAATCCCTTTTCGTGACCTGTCAAAATTTCCCTTCTTTTTCAGAAAGTATAATATTACTCATACCCATACTGTATGTGGGAGCACGGGCCCCTCTTGCGCTCCCAGTTACCCATATGCACAGAGACATATCACAGGATGGCTCTATGTTACCAATTTTGCAACATGGTATTCATAGGGCCCTGCACTCCCACCTTCACATAAGTCTAGAGACATGGCACAGTAGTGCCCTGTGCTCCCAGTTTTGCATAATGGTATCCATAGGTGAGAGCGCAGGCCCTCTGGGCCCTACACTCCCACCCACCCATAAGTGTAGAGGAATAGCACAGGAGGACCCTGTGCTCCCAGTTTAGCATAAATGGCATGCATAGGCAGGAGCGCAGGCCCTCTGGGCCCTGAGCTTCCACCTACCCATAAGTACAGACACATAACGCAGGCCTAAAGACATTCCAAGTAACCCTTGTACTGCAAATGTGGCATTATCTCAGTCACCATAGCAACTTTGGAAAAAATTGTATTCGTGACTTGGTCACCTTCAGGCGTGCTTGTGTACTAAGCTTTGCTTAGTGAAAAATCCGTATCTCGAACCGTTTTTGAGATATAGCCGCCGAAAGGCGCCACGACTGCCACAATGTTATCCTATGTGGACATTTGCAACTTCAGAGTGCTGTAACTACAGAACCGGTGTCCATTTCTTCACAAAGCCAGCAAAGGGCACATATGTGGGACAAGGGCTTGCCACCTTGCAAATTTCAGCCCAAAAGTCCTAACCGTTTTCTTGCTATGAAGTGGCAAAGAAACTGATTTTTGGGGCTGTTTACCTGCTTTCACTTTCCGATCATATATTTTTTCCCCATAGACTATAACGGGAAACTTTAAAGTTTAATAACTTTTGAACAGATTAATATGTTTTCACCAAATCTTCAAAATGCACATCTGTGAAGCAAAGGCTTTCTACCCTGAAAATTTCAGACCACAACCTAAAGATGTTTCTGAGATCCAGATGGACAAAGAAATGTAAAAAAAAAACAGATTTTTCTGTTTTTTCACCACTCTATAGCTCAGCAATCACACAACAGATTCCCACAACTTTTGGCAGGTCACGAGACCTATCCCTAGACATGATGCATGCTAAATTCCATGCCAATCCATTGAACGGTTCCAAAGTTAACAACATTGAAAAATCCAGGTTTAACACAGAAGTTACCTTTCACCCTAACTATACTGGCACGGTGTATCTATCTATCTGTCTATATCTATTATAGTGGCACGGTAGTGCCACTATAGTTAGGGTTGAGTACCCCATTTAAGGTTAAAATCTGAAATTTGGCAGCTTAATAACTTTGCCACCGTATGACAGATATGCCTGAGATTTGGCATGCACAGAGAAGTACCATAGATCTCTGGATCTGCCAAGTTTCATAACGTTCAGTTATACGGTTGCGGACCTACATAGCACCGGAGAATGTGGTAATTACACATTTTTGCGCACTTTGCTCGTGCCTACAGGTCGCAAGGTCTGCGCGACTGATCCAAAACCTTCAGGGAACATGGAGCCGGAGTCCCCGATGTGCCTTTCGAAGATTTCGTGAAAAAAATATTAAACAGTTCAAAAGTTATTCAAAAAACAGTTTCCCATTATAAGTCAATGGGAAAAGTTAACAAAAAGTTTGACAGTGTCGCAAATGCATTTTTACTTTCGTAAATAGGCCTGTTACTTTCGCAAATCGGCCATTTTGTTTTCAGTTGGTGATCAGAAAAATGGTTGGCATTTAAATTTGGGACCCTCTAGCAACCTAATTCTTTTTGTATTCACCTAGTCGGACCCTGAGGATGCTTGCCATGTCTTTATTTTGGGGTAAAGACCCCAGAAATATGTTTTAAAATTTCTGGAAAAAGTACTTTCGCGATTACTTTCTGCGGCTCACTAACGTGTCGAACTTTTTTTATGAAGCTTTCGTGAACTGGCGAGCAGTAGTTTTTCATCTGTGGGAAAGTGACAGCGATTCTTTGGCACTGTGCTGCAAAAGAACCGTTGGGAGTTTTGGGCTGAAATTTGGAAGGAACGGAGCCGACATCTCACAGATGTGCCTTTCAGTGTTGTATTGAAAAAATATTACACAGCGGCAAAGTTACAGCACTCCAAAGTTGACGGTTTTTCCCATAGGATAACATTACGGCGCCCGACGCATTACAGAAATCCTTTGGATCCCTGCTGCAAAATAACGGTTTGGTCTTTTTTCCTGAAATTTGGAAGGAAGACAGCCAACAGCCCACAGATGTGCCTTTCAGTGGTTTGGTGAAAAACTTTAGAGGAGGAAAAGTTATGGCTCCGAACTTTTCTTTTTTCCCATAGGATAACATTACGGCGTCTCACGGCTTTACAGGGCCCGTATCTCGAAACGAAGTAGATATGGACTTTTGTCGAAAATTTCTTAGCCCCCGGTACCAAATTAGCCAGGACAGCTGTAAATAATGACTTTTAAATTTTTTTTCTACATCGTACGGTTCCTGAGATACAACGTATTTAGTATTCCAAGTTCTCATTTTCTGCGCCGATACTCATTATTATGCATACATTATTTGTACTCACTGTCTTTCTCTATGCAGGTTTTGGGGAAA